>JAJGBQ010000001.1:0-4800000 GCA_022457065.1 Curvularia sp. ZM96 | reverse complement strand
ATGGGTTCCCGCGACTAACGCTAACGTCTCAGTGCATGAGCCGTCCTATCGCCCGTCTCTCCACGCTCCCCAACAAGCATCGCCGACGGCACGCAGAGCCAGAGAGCCAGAGAGAGAGCGACATGTCTGAGGACCGACCGACCGGCGATCAGGCTGAGGGCGTCGACTCTGCCGTCGGGCTGCCGTCGGACGCGCTGGCAGAACTGGTACTCCTCGGCTATGCGCTTCGCAGACATGCGCCTTGCTAACACGGCTACAGACGACGAATATTCTCGACGACTTGCTGAGCAACATCGTCTATAGCACTGCCCTATCGTGCCACCGCTCCGAGAAACTGCTCCGCATGCAGTCGGCTGCCACACAGGCAGAGTCAATCGCCCTCGCCAACCTCGAGCCTCAGTCGCAGAAGCAAAACACAAATGGTGCCACGACAATACCCATCGCCGAGACTCCAGCAGCCAAATACGAGAACGGGCGCGTGTTTCTGAAGGGAAACCCGCTCAAGACCACACCCGAGATAATATGTCCACACTGCAAGCTGCCGCGCCTGATGTATCCCATCATGGGCAAAGGCATGCAGAACCCTGACCTGACTAAGGAGTATTGCATGCTCTACCCCTGGGTACAGAGATCTGGCCACGATGTCTACGGCAACCCGTTCCCGACCGACATGGCCAAGAGCAAGAAAGAGCGCGAACTCATCAAACAGCAGCAGAAGAATGCTGAGAAGGAGAGCGTCGGTACACCAGGCTCGCAAGATACAGATATGGCTGGTGGCGACACCAAGGAGATCAAGCTCAATACGGGTGGCAAACCAGCCTCATACATTCCATGGCATACATGTCCAAACTGCAAGCGTAGTCTGCTTATCACGCGGTTTGCACAGCACTTGGAAAAATGCCTGGGCATTAGCGGACGACAGAGCTCGCGGAACGCCATGGCCAAACTCGCAGGTCAGAATGGCTCAGGCTCCGGCGTCGGCAACACACCACTTGGTAGTCGGATGGGTACGCCTGCTCCCGGCTCTCAGGATGCCCCAGCCCCCAAAATCAGTAGCAAATCCAAAGGCATCTCGCCTACCAAGAAACTCGCACCCGGTGACGACGGCGACGCAGACGAACTCGGCAACGACAACGACACGCCCGAACGCCGCAAGATCAAGAAGAAAAGCTCGTACATCAAGAAAGCCGACCGGGATCGGTCCACCAACGGCAGTAGTGGTACACTGAAAGTCAAGCTCAAGACTGGCAGCAGACCAGAGCTCGACCGAAAACATAGTGAGAACAGTGAAAGGAGCGAAGGCAAGAGAGATCGAGATGCAGACGAGGGCGGCGACTCACCAAAGAAGAAGAAGATCAAGCTGAGCTTGAGCGGCGGTGGGAAAGAAAGGAACAGGATGAGTGCTAGCGTTGAGCCGGTCAGCGCTGCATCGCCTGAATAGCGTCCTCCACTCAAGCATGTTGTGTGTAAAGAAGGTGTAACATTATATTATCAAACAGAGGAGAAAGCATTGGGGCGGCGTTTCTATCTTTTAATAGGGTTGATTATTCTTGTTCTTCTGGGGAGGAGAAAGGACTTAGGCTATACCAGGGCATGAGGCAGAGGTCGAACGACCCAAGGGCGTTGCGTGTTATTCTTCTATATCTTATTCCTTTCTTGTCTTGGCTTCTGGTTTGATGTCCTTATAAAGGGGAAGATATGACATGTCTATGTTTTATCTATTATTCGATCTTGTAGATTAGTTTGGGGGGGTTTGTTGTCTGTGCTTCTAACATGCTGAGTATTCCGTGGAAGAGTGTGAATTTACCTTTAGTTGATGATATGGACGATGTAGTTAATGCGTAGTGCCAAAATATGTTTTGTGTGCGTGCACATTCCGCCGACGAACTGTAGACGCTCTGCTGCCTGTTATTTGTTCCCACCTACAGAATGTGTTAGTGAAAATACATAGTTTGATGTCTGAGAGATTTGCTACATGATTGTTGTATGCGCCGTTTTGCAGCCGTGTAAAGACCACTTATCTTTCGGTCGAGGTTTAAGATAATCCTCGATACTAAGTTCAAGATGAGAAAAGTACTTATATGAGGGGTTTGTGGTGATTTGAGTGAAACAAACGTCTTGTCTTCTATATTGATAACGAGATTTTGGCAAGGATATAAGAAAGGCCATTGCAGAGGATATAACTAGTGCGGCATAGGTGCTTTTGACGTAGAGAGTTTAAAGACACAGAGGTGAATTGCGCCTAGATTATGTAGTAAAGATATTCCTCGAAGGCGTGTGCCATTTGTAGCATTAGGTGGGCATAATACGAACTATAGACGAGACTGTTGAGAGGTCGCCATGGGTCTTCTTTGCCGTAGCTCTTTCGTTTGGACATGTTGCAATTGCCAACATGTCATCTTGGCTCTTGATGCGGCTTGATCAATTAGTAGTAGTCCTTCATTCCTACGTCTGTGCCAACGTTGAAAGCCCGTTGGTGACTGTTTTGGGGTGTGTTCGAGTCAGGAAGTATTTTTGAGTAAGCAGTTGGCTGAGATTCGAGCAAGCTCAGCCAGCCGCAAAAAAAAAAATCACGATTCATCGTCAACAGGAAGGTGAGCAGAGTTCCATTTATGACTCCGTTCCTACATGGTAGTTTGCAAATTCGACGAGACAGCTCGCCGGCATAAACCGACTGGGTTTTAAGACTGTGAGTTCTTGAGTCAGGTCGTGATGTGATCGCCAAGGCGATATTAAAGTATAAAATTTATTTAGTGTTTTATATCTGCCTTAGCATGGTTCAGACGAGAGACTTGCATTGCATAGGTGCAGCGCAACGTTCAGTTGCAGTGATGATAGAGCATAGATGGCCCGTGTCGACCGAGTACTTCGGAGAGTTTTTACGGAGTACATCCTTTGAAACAAATATAGTATTGGATCGCTGCCAATGATAAGAGGATCGATGACCACTGCAGACTATTATGGACAAGGACAGCCTTGCGATCTCTTGGACTATCCAAGACGTCCCCTTGGCCGACACAAAGGTTCTCCTACTGGCAGGGCTGCCCTGCTTTGCCCTGCGCAACGACCTTGTTTTTCACCTCGGGAATAAAGTAAACCCCTGGCCTCTTTGCAGGATACTATGTACATACGGCGATAGGTGCTCGGCGAGGTATGACGACTAGTACACGTGTGATACTTGTTCGGCGAGCCTCGCACAGTCGGCGAAGTCATGCAAAACTTACCTTTGTTGATCCTCATACGGGTGCATCTGGACATATGCGTAGGCACGTAGATATTCAAGTTCCGAAATACGGAGATCGTTCGGTACTACTGGGAGTGGGCTTGTCATCGCATGAGCGGGTCTGTGGGCGAGATAGTCCTCCGCTTCCATGTCTTAGGATTGATGACGCGTGCCGTCACAGTCAGGCACGAACAGCAGATTGGATTCGTGCTATCAAGCGGATGGTCTGACGATTTCGCAATGGTCCAGCATGTGTGACAGACAAAAGGGAAACGATATGACGGACCAAGCAACAGACACAGTTTCATTCTTGGGACGAAAACGGTTACACTTTCACTTTAGGATGCGAGTCAATATCATTGGACCCTCGACGGATAAGATTCTCTTTACCGTGTCGACGCTGGGCTTGCGCTGCGGCAATTGCGCAGATGTCCAAGGAGGTTTGAGACTGAAGGATAGGAGCATATATCAGCCTCACATATAGAAAAGTGACATAATCGTGCTGTTGAACCCTTGTTGGACTATATTGGCGTATACGTACTTCGAGCCTCAACACTATTATAGCTTCAGTCGAATAAATAGTTCGTTGAAGCGTCGAGCGAGAAGTTCGGTCTATTCGCTAGCTCAGACATCGATGCAATGCTTCCCTGCGTAGTATCTTCTGGAAGACACGGGTGAGACCCGCTGCCAAGGTCCAGCCGTGTGTGACAGGGCGCGCCTTTTTCCGGAAACTAGAGAGCTGAATATTGAATTGCGATTGCGAATCCAGCCGCCCATATCACAATCGGATCACGAGGTTCAAGCCGGGGGTGTGAGTGGGTAAGAGAGACAGCCAGTCGATTACAGTGACGGTAGAGAAGTGGTGAGCGAAGTTCATGAAAGTCGCAAGAGGATCACCATGCATTGCCTTCGCGCAGGACTAGCGCGAACCATGGCTACTGACGCGACACGCTCTTTGCTCCCCCTTTTATCTCGCACATCTTGGCCAAAGTCAAACATGCCGCTCGCAACGAGTCGCACGTCATGCTAGCACCGCAAACAACAAAGTATCGATATATGCGTGACCTTGGCATGCGCGACCGAAGCTGGAAAAAGAAAAGTTCGTCAACACCAATACCAAGCCACAATTCGGAAGCAAATACGCCCCCTACCACACCACCTGCGCCCAGTCATGTCCCCCGAACCAACGTGACGGGTCCTTGGTCACGCCCACGTTTCTCAGAGAAAAACAAAATAAAAAATAATTTCCTACGCATACTGTTGATAGTGAATCTCCCTTCCATGTTCTTATCGTTTCGTCATTAGCAGCAATCTCGCCTCTCGTAGGCCGAGTTTGTAAAAAAAAAGAAGGGATAGCTTGGTGCGGCTGTCACATATGTTGTAAGGGTGTGAGCAGAAAATGCAAGTTGGAGGTTACGAAGCGGGACCGTGCGTCCAGCACCTGCGTTCCAAGTGGCTTTGCTTTTTTCTTTTACCTTTCCTCTATTGCCCGACTCATTGCAACGACTAGTCACCATGATGATGGCTGTCGAATCTTCTTGTCACGGGTGGGGGAGGGATGGAAAAGCAAGCCAACTTATGTACTTCTTACGTCCTCCTGCTCCACTACTACCGATGCTGCTCTTCTCTTCACCGTCTTCTTCTCTTTTTCGCCCCCAGCCTTTTCTTGAGCCTCTTTTGCTCTGCTTTTTCTTGTCTCGCCATTGATCCCTAACAGCTTTCCGGGGTAGGAAAGTTACTTTTTTATCGTATCGCCTCGTTAACGTCATTACCGTCACTGGGCTGTGGCGTTCTTGGAGACCTCGTGACGAGGACATACATAACTGGGGAGGTTCGCCAAATTGAACAGCCTTCCAATCGAGCTCCTTCCATTCAACTGTGCTTCGGGGTTACTTGCTCGTCTGGTTCCGTCTTGTCGCTTGGTGTTGGGGTGTCGCTTCAGTAATGTCGAGAGGGGCTTGAAAGACTGGTTACGAAAGAACAGGAGACTCAGTGTGTCGGAGCGCATCAGAAGGATCCATTCGGCCGCCATAGGTTATCATCGACTGCACAACCGTGTGCCATTGCAAGGAGAGACTGCCTCAGAGAACGCTACTCTGCTTTACGCCAGAGGGTAGCTGTATAATCAAGCTCAAAGGCTCTCCTAGAAGGCATCGAATATAGTTCCTACCTACTATATCGTTTGCTGAACCTCATCTTGCTTCTGGACACCAAGACACCCAAGCCTGCAAAACAAACGACCGATCCTAACATGTGTTACATCGTCTACACAATACACGTGTGCAACCACTGGATTCCCCAACCGCAGCCCAACAACGGACCCATACTGCGCATCTGCGACGAGGCTGAGAAACTACGATTGGGACACCCATGTCCAGAGACGCAAAGAGAGCATAAAGTCAACAATAGAAGTCAAGGAATGTGTACAGGATGTATGTGGAAGAAGGTCAGCAAGTAAGAGAAGATTACAATAATGACAATGGCAACGACAAGAAATGTCTGTTCACGTGATAGTCGGATGGAAAAGTTGCGGGGACCGAAGTTTGTTATTTGGGAGCAAGACCAGGGACCCCGCGACGGAGGACGGATAGAACGGAAGGGATGGACGGAGAGCACATGCGCATGCACGCGGGGACCGGAGTCTTGAAGGGGGGATATTTCCGGAATGACTTGGATTGAATCCGCGGTATTCAGGACAAGGCGACCAGGCACCAGGCACCAAAAACTCACCACCGACACAAGGCCGTCATCGTCGTAACCGTCGCTAGACATGGGACCTGGGAATGGGAGCAAACGTGTGCACCGGGCTTCTTCCCGATCGGCGATGGGTGGACTACATAAGCACATCAACAAAACGGTCCGAGTTTGTCCTCGGTCCGATGCAAACAAAGGATGAAAGCTGGGTATTTGTATTTTCTTCTTTCTTCCTTGCCGTGTACAGTTCCGAACGGGCTAGAAACGCGACTCGTATCTCTGGTTTTTTCTTTCTTTCAAGTGGGATTCGTGGAATTCCATCTTCGGGGGTGGATAGGGTGAGGTGGGGTCGGTGGATAAAGGTGGGTACAAAGCAGAAAGGACCGAGCCCAAAGCAACATGATATACCCCGGAGGCCTATGACTTTTTCCTTCTTGGCTTGTTGTTTCTTCTTTTCTAAGCCTCTCTCCTCTCATCCAAAATCAAGGATCGGTGCATGGTCCGCGATAGCCAATTAGCGAAGCCTGTATATAGCAATATGGTATCTTAATTGTCTTAAATGCTTACTTATGCGGTTATTGTGATCAATGTCAAAGTATCTTACGTTTCATGCGTTTCAGGATCTGCACATGCTCGACAAGATGCTTGACACTCAATTGACGACGCGACCCATCGTGAGAAGATATCGATCAGGAAGATCTGGGGCAAAGAAAAAAAAAGGGTATTCTTTACACCTGTTTTGTCATCGTTACTACAATTGGAAGTCTTGTGAATGTTCTCTGTAGAAGCTATGTCGAACATGATTGTTCGAGGAGCCCTGGCCGGCCAGACAGAGATAGCGCATGCGATGACCGGTAGATACGAGAATTGAGGTGAAGCATTGGTTCAAGCAAAAGAGCTGGAAGCCAACGTAACCCTGAGTCACGGGGGGTTAGGCCCCGGGGGTTGGATATCTTGGAACGCACGGATCGATGCAATAGTCACGTGCATGACTCGTTTTAGTTTCCAAAAGATCAAACAGATAAGAAAAAAGCGTGTCCTGAAAAACCTGGAAAGTATGGGTTGAGGAAAAGAGCGAAGCTTTAAGGTTTCGGGTAACAAGCACAGCCTGTGTCAGCACTAAAGAGAGAAGGGAAAAAGTAGTTAACGGCATGTCATGTCAACGGTTTGCTTTCACTAGTGGAAATATCGGGCGGCATGTACGGATAGCTAGCGCGGCATATCTCGAGTCGTGAGGTTATTGGTGAACCCTGATGTTTGATTAGGTTCCGTGGGCGGGATTCTTTCTACTTTTCCGTACTTACCTGTACAGAAACTACTTCGTATGTAGTAACAGCCTTGTGTATCGCAAAGCTTAGCGTGGCCATTATGAGCTAGTAACGCGATCAAGGTGCAAAGTGTTTGTTTTTGTTTTTGAGGAGAAATAGCTAGTCCCGTGGTGGAGTTGAAACTTGACAGTTTGGAAGCCATACAAAAGCAAACAAACAAGCTTCGATCTTACACTCATACACGGTGATCGAATCGAACATTGTGGTGGCTGGGTTTTGAGAATGCGCCTTGGTGGGGTAGGCGGCTTTTGAGAATCACTGGGTCCTACCATCAGCAAAACTACGGCCCGGCATCTCTGCCGCTGTGTTTGACAAGCACAATGAAAATCTCTTCAAACATTTCTGCATTCCTTCATGACACCAGTGGCCACGAGCTTGGCTAGACAGATACATCCCCCACAACTGTTGCAGTGCATCATGACGATGTCGTCCCAAAGCCTCTCTGCAATGAGATCGGGAACCAAGCGGCTATAGGCGTGCCACGCAACAACAAGGCCGTAGCGAAAGTGCCGGATCAGCCACCGCCGAGGCTGGGCGCTTGGGGGAGAGGGGTTTTGCTTTTCTTAGTGCAACCAACCTGCATGGTTGCTAATGCAACCCATTTCGAACCCCGGGCCCGGGCAATGCCACAAGGAGGAGGATGTGGTCCCACCTCTGGCCGCAGGGTTGCCCCGAGATCTTGCCGGCCCTCCCCGTGCCCCTAAGCCAGCGGTTTCACAGCACAACTGCATTGCACAGAATTCAGGAGTACTTCGGAGACGGTGCCGGTGACGGTGGGGTTGTTCTCGACCGTGGCATCGTCTGCGAAGTGAACAAGCGGAGGCGTAAACTGCATTATGCGGTTTCCTGTTCCTTCCAGCTGCAGGCAACCTGCTGTAGGGTAAGGTTCGGGCATGCTGCTCGGTTGCTTCGACAATCGACGACTCAAAGTGGGGCGATAAGTGGGCAGTTGAAATGCTTGTCCCTTGTTTCGCCAGCGCTGAGTGCAGCAAATTATGGATCAAATAAGACAAACGAGTGTGTCCCTCTGTATCGCGTCGTCATGCGCTACCTGTCAGACAACGGCGCATTACAACCACTTGCATGTCTTACCCACGCGGGGTCTGTCGATCGCCCGCATTAGCCGCCTGCATTCTCTCCCGGAAAGTATTGCGGAGCAGAAGGGGGGATGCCACAAAGTATGTATGTAAGCAACAACGAGTAACAGAGTTTCCAGATCTTGGGGTTGCGAGGCGGAACCGTTGTTGATGTATTTGGATCTGCATTGTAAGACTGTTGCTCCCGCACTGCTGACATCGTATAGCCTAGATTGGGGGCGCAGCTTGCCGTGACGAATGGCTAGTATGTACAAGCAGCCAAGCGCCGTACGATGGTTGGGCGTCCCACACGATGGGTGCGGGTGGGTAGCTAAGAACTGGGTTGACTCTCTCGTACCGCGCCATCACGGTGAGCATAATCCTCCAATACCTTCACCACTGGCTCCTTGCAATAGCGCCCCAGCTATACAATTTATTTTGCTGTGTCCTCGATAGGGGAATACATGCGTGGGCCTGGTACAAGGAGGGAGCCTCGTCTTGGCAGCGCCCCAACAGGCGCGGAGATTTTGCTGCGTTCATGATGGCGCCATGCTTTTGACACAGGCGAATCCCTCGCCAGCGCCGTGGCTGCCTGAAGAGCCTGGTACCATATTGCTTCTGCTGCTTGTTGTGCTAGCTCACCAGATCTACCCCAGAAGCAAGCATACCCGCACAACAAGCCACTAGCACGAAAAGCGTACATCAATACATCCGGGTTGTTGCGATACGACGACGATGGCGCGGTTGCATGCTCGTGAGCAAGTAACAGCCAGGTTTGCCCATTTAGCCAATACTCCTTTTCCGCCTCAGCGGCAACATATGGAACACCCCTTTCCCTCCACCTTTCAAAGCCGCTTCTAGGGCCGTGGTGAGCGCAGGCCAGTGCGGTGCAGATCTCAACCCCATCGTCAAGAAATGGGTCCCTACTCGCCGATTGCCAGTTTGGTACATCGAAAAGGAAACAATCGCATCCGCTTTGCATAGAATGGAATGCATGTATTCCAGTAGAATGGCAAAATCGGGGGCCTTTTATGTGATGGACGTGCTGACCTTCTTACAAGCCGCTATGTCAGAATGCATACCATAGCATTGGTATACAAGCCAACAACTTCAAAGCCTCGGAAGCCACTCTAGCATGGGAACAGTTGGGTGCATCGCGCATGTCGACTATAGTCGTGATCAGAGTCCTGTAGAGCCTTAGATCGATATTTTCGTTGTGACTGCACGCTAGACTCGTGTGGTTGTTCATGATGCAGCAGCAGCAGCAGTAAGGAGTCTCCTTTGAGCTTGATGGTGGGTTTCTACAGCAAGCCAGGTTTCATACTTATGTCATGTCAAACTCTGGTGTCCAGGATACTCTATTGGTGAGGTTTTGCTGTTAGTACAAACCATTTTTACTATATCAAGCTAGTCCGTAGGGGAGATGACATAAGATTGGCGTTGATCTGTGTCGTGAGGGTATGTGGATTTGTGGATTTCCGCTCTACGTGGATGCAAGGTGGCATGAGCGTCACAACGTACATGGCAGCAATTTTGAATAGGGTTCGCAGAAGGATACTGGAGGCAGATAGTACGTGCGGAGCGCAACCAAACTTTGTTATGCCACTCTGTTGGGAATCCCATCATCTGTGTGCATGAGCATGTACTCGCGAACCATTTTTGCGAGCCATGAAGAGTATAGAGGCGTGGCGAAGCAGTAAAAAAAATTGTGCATTGATTGTCCTGGCCGTTTGAAGCGTCGTGAGCATGGCCTAGTATGTACAAGGCGTCGTGGAGTGGGGAGAAGCTTGGGCGTGAAACAAGCTCCAGGCGCGTTTCGTGTGCGCCTTACAGTTGCTGCTTGGATTTGCGGCATCCAGGGACCACAGGACGCGTCAGGCAAAGACCATTTGTGGATGCAGCGCGAGCACCCTGGACAAGTCAAGATTGTTTCAGAGCCAAAGTCTGCGGTCGGAAGGGCACCGAAGTTACTGGACCTTCCACATTCGTGGCCCAAGGAATGGGGGGGCGGCTCGCTAACTCGCTAGCCGGCACGGCGTGGTCCCCTCTGCCTGGGCCCACACAGCTTAGGTAAGTTTCACGTGGCTGCGGTTCTGCAAGCCCAGACGCGCTGAGTGGCGTTTTTTGCGGGCCGATGTCCTTTCTGGTGACGCTCCTCCGTGCCACCCCAGCGACAACAGTGGGAATGCCAGATGCGTCGTCAGACAGGTGCCCGCCGCTGTGGACAGGACGGCGGGGGTGGTGGACTGCAGGTCGCCAAGCATGGCCGGCGGCGTCATTGCTCGAGTGCGCGGCAGCAGACACCAGACGCCTGGTCCCGCAGGCTGAGGCGGCGACGCGAGATCCCGGCTGCAAGCTCAGGTCGGCAGCAAATGATCGGCTCTTGTCAGATTGCAGTCCGCGGCAGGGATGCATTGGGTGACACGAGCTTTCTGCCGAGGACGCGGGAGCGGAGGACAATTTGCGTCAGCGGAGCATGCCAGGCGGCGCTAAGCAGACGACCGGAAGCTTCAGATGTGGAGGTGTGTCTGCCGCTTTGGCGGCGCTGATCCGTCGCTGGTCGTTAATCATGACACCCTGCTCCTCGTGCGCCACCGTGCGACCGTAGTCGGTGCGTGCCAGGGAGCTTGCCCAGTGCTGGTACCCTGAGCCCAGCCTTTTGACGACAACTGTCAGCACTGTCGCACTGTGTACTCTAGGTCCAGCGCACAGAAAGCAGTGTTCCCGCCTCGTCGCCGTGGCGGTTGCTGGCACGGCTGCATTCTGGTGGCAGACGCGACAAGACGTTGCGCGCTCGCTTCCCCTTTGTTCTCTGGCAAAGGAGGAGTCGACCGGTGTTGCCATGGCGTGTGGGTGGTGTAGTTGCAACTCGCAGCAAGCAAGTCGATGATGGCGGTGTTGCGACGCCTCTCAGCAACGCCGACGGCGCGTGACGAGTCGATCAAGGCCTGACGCAGATGTGTGCGTGCGAGACGTGGAGACTGTGGTCCAAGGGAGTTTTGCCCGGGACATGACGGCAGTGCGTGTACCAAGCCCTGCAGTCTAGGCGTGCCGGGGACGTTTGGAAGAGTGGTGCAACAGTGCTGCTGCAATGCGATCCAAGCTGCTAGACATCAGGCACGAGCCCGAATCATGACAGCGCCCAGTGGCGCCTCGTGCGGATAGTGTGTAGCCTGCTGGGCCACCGGCCGAATAAGATTGATCTGTTCTCGATGTAGATGAGGCGCATATAGCGCCATGCTCATAGCGTATCCATCTGAACCGAGCAGCGGAGCCGACTGAACCTGGCACGAACGCTACCAGATCGCCCACGGTCTCGTTTCCTGACAGGGCGCGAGGGCAGCAGGCGAGCAGGCGATGGCAGGGCGGCAGCGAGGGCGGCGCTGAGGATATGGGCGGCGCTGGGTGTCGCGGCCGTGGCTCGCGGCCCCCAAGCGGCCGTCTGGCAGGCGCAGCAGGAACCGGGAGCGAGGGCGCGAGGGAGCGTGGGCGCATAGGCAGCGGTGGTGATGATGCTGGGCACGCAATTTGCTGGCAACGGGTCGCTCAGAAAAAGAGCGGACCCCCCGTAGTGGCTTGCGCTAGTGCGCCTTCCAGGATTATCTGGTCCCGCACATTGTAGCCCACACCTCTCGTAACCCTAACCCACACAGAAAGAGCGTTGGACCGCCCTGCCCCTTCCTTCTTCGCTCGTCTGCTTCCTCACTTGCTTCTCCTCCACAAGGCTGCATCCAAGCCAGCCTCTTGTCTCTCCTTCGCCCTCGAAGCCCACACCGCGCCATCACTACACACACGGTGCATCCACCACACGAGCCTGCTCCACGTCGCGCTCCACCTGCATCCGTGTTCCTCTGGCGCGCTGCTGTCGTTCTCCGCGCCAGCCTCTCCACGCCTCGACTCGCTCCCGCCGGCACGCTTTGCAAGACGCGCGCCTCAACACACCCACCAGTGAGCACCTTCCATCAATGCCATCATCTCCCATCTGCTAACCAACGCCGACAGGCAACCTGGCGCCTTCCATCGTGACTCTGCTCTCGACTTGCTCACTATCAACCGCCCTGCCACCGTCGCGGCCAAGTTAGCGCACTCGTCGCATCATAGGCACATCTGTCGCAGGAAGCCGTCATGGCCCAGCACCAGCAGCCTTCGCCCACCACGGGCATACCCGCACACCATGTAGGCCAGCATCCTGCGCACGCGCAGGTGAATGGACACCCACCCCATGCGAACCAGCCAAAGACCCCCTCCCAGTACCTGGGCCAACTCACAGAGGCCGTCTGGACACAGATGGGTAAGTCGTGTTTCGTCGCGCATGAGCTGCCATGGAATTGACACGTCGCAGGCTCTCTGTCCGAGCAAATGCAGGATTACGACGGCGCCATGCAATGCTACGAACAGGCCTTGAAGTTCAATCAGTGGTCTGTACCAGCCATGCAAGGCATTGCCTGCATCCTGCGCACCAAGGATGCTTTCCCAGCTGCGGTTGAATACCTGCGCACCATCCTCAAGGTCGACCCAACCAACGGCGACGTCTGGGGCAGCCTCGGTAAGACACCATTGGACAGCTTCCTAACACCCGAATGCTAACTCTACTAGGCCACTGCTACCTGATGATGGATGACTTGCAGCAAGCCTACTCGGCTTACCAGCAGGCTTTGTACCACCTTTCTGATCCCAAGGTATGTTTCCATTGACTTGTCGACAACTCAGGCGACTGACATGTTCTAGGAACCCAAGCTGTGGTACGGCATAGGAATCCTGTATGACCGCTATGGCTCCTTGGAGCATGCCGAAGAGGCCTTTTCGCAAGTCATGCGCATGGAGCCTACTTTCGAAAAGGCAAACGAGATCTACTTCCGTCTCGGCATAATTTACAAGCAACAGCAGAAGTTCAACCAGAGTTTGGACGTAAGTTTCGTAGCAGCTCATACTGGCAAACAGTTTCTAACAGTCTGCTAGTGCTTCAAATACATTGTTACCAACCCCCCTCGCCCGCTGACAGAGGAGGACATCTGGTTCCAGATTGGGCATGTTTACGAACAACAGAAGGAGGTTCGTATCACCCACACACAAAACACGCTCCATGGCTAACATCTGAGCTAGTTCGAAGCCGCAAAGGGCGCTTACCGCCGGGTCCTTGAGCGTGACCCCAACCACGCAAAGGTCCTTCAACAATTGGGATGGCTGCATCATCAGCAGAGCACCAACTATGCAAGCCAGGAGCAAGCTATTGAATATCTTGAGAAGTCTGTTGCTTCCGGTGAGTCTTGTGATCAACTGGGATGCCGCGCACGTCGCTAATTGATTGTTTTAGACCAAACTGATGCACAGAGTTGGTACTTGCTCGGTCGCTGCTATATGTCCCAGCAAAAGTACCCCAAGGCGTACGAGGCTTACCAACAAGCCGTGTACCGCGATGGCAGAAACCCAACCTTCTGGTGCAGCATTGGTGTGCTGTACTACCAGATCAATCAGTATCGCGATGCGCTCGATGCCTACTCTCGTGCCATTCGCCTGAATCCCAACATTTCAGAGGTTTGGTACGATCTGGGAACATTGGTAAGAAAACCGTTACTCAGATGTTCGGAACGCGTCGCTAACAACGTCACAGTATGAGTCTTGCAACAACCAGACCGCCGATGCCCTCGACGCCTACCAGCGCGCAGCCGATCTCGATCCCTCCAACGTACACATCAAGGCTCGCCTTCAACTTCTGCAGAATGGGCAGACATCTGCTGGGGCACCCAACCAAGGCAATGCTCCCATACCTCAGGATGTACATCCCCAGGCCTATCAGCCTGCATCTGTTCATGGCCCAGCTGCTCCACAGTGGGGTGCTCCTCAGCCTCAGCAGCCCCCTCAAGGGCCTGCTCCTCCAGCTTTGGCCGCTGGCTGGGATCGTCCTCTTGCTCAGATCCGCGACCCGGGTCTACCACCTCAGCAGCTGAACCCATACGAGCAGCGCGAGGGCATTCGTCCTCCCACTCAACATGCTCCTCAAAGGCCAGCTAGCCCCCGCCAGGAAGCACCTAGATCCTACGCAGAGCCTCCGCGTCCTCCCACCAGCGGACCCGGTCCTCAAGGTCCTGCCGGACCTCCACCTCCTGCTCCGGGACCCATGCGTCGCGGCATGTCTCCATCTCCAAAGACGCATCATGTGGCTCCTAGTCCTTACCATCCTCAGCCCCCGCAGCTCACGCCTCAGGCAACTCATGCGCAGCCACAACCACCTGTGCACCAGCAGCAGCAACAGCAGCCACCCCAGCCTAACCGTATCTCCAACCCCAACTACGGTCCGCATGCTGGCAGTGTACCTCCCCCACCTCCCCCACCACCAACTGGTCTTGGTGGCCCGCCAAGCCAAGGCTCGGCACAGAGTGCTGTCCCTCCATATGGTGTCCGCCCCAGCAGCCCTGCGCCTGAAGTGCGCCCCATTGTGGAGAACCGAACAGCGTCCCCACGTAATGGATATCAGGGCCCTTACCAGCACCATGCCGACCCTTCAACTGGCGGTGGCATTGCCAGCGGGGCTCCTCCGCCAGCGTCGGCTCAAGTTGCTGCTGAGCAAGCGGCTCGCGATCGTGATGAGCGCGCTCCAACAGCACCACCAAAGAGGCACCGTGAGTGGGAAGAAAATGATCACGTTAGCGCAAAGGCTCCTACCAATGATGAGAAGCGTCAAAAGATTGAGGAGCCTCATAGCCGCCGCCCTACCCCACCTCACCGAATGTCTTCGCCTCAGGTGCCGCGTCAGAGTCCACAGGATGGACCTGATCCTAGGCGATTCAATGATGGCTACCACCCATCCGAGGCAGCTCACCACCCACCCTCGCTGCCTCCCATGGCCACTGCGCGACCAGTGTCCCGCATGTCTGAAACATCAAAAGCAGAGCGTCCTGAGCACCACGAGCCTGCTGCTCGCCACATGGATGTGGATGAGAACTATGATGATGAGGGCGATGACGCGAAACCCAGTGCCGCAAAATCTGAGCGAAGCAGTCCACGCACTGCCCCAACCAATGGCGTCACTCATGCTCCCACGGCCGTTGAACAAAAGCCATAAGCATTACGATGGCAGATGGTACAGTTGGAGTTTTGTGTAGCATTTCCATATTGTTTGTTTGTCAAGCAGTTCTGCCTTTTTGTGAGATTAGTTCCAGATGATTTTGGTTTTCTCATCTCAGGTTTTGGTTGGAGGGTTGGAGTTCTTGACGAGGGGGATCATCCCATGGATTTGTCGTTGGATTGAGGTCAAAGTAGAATGTGGGGGACTGGTAACGCTCTCCTGCACGGCGATGATACCCTGCGCGTTATAGTATGCCCGTGCTTCTGCGGGTGTTGTATGTATTTTCTAATTATCCAAGAATGTCATAGCAATTCGTATCGAGAACCGTATTGGCTTGCACCCGTAATGACACCTCGGATGGATGTGGATGAACGAGGCTGGGACGGGCAAAAGTGCGGAAGGTGGGGTTGGGCTTGGGCTTGGGCTTGCCCGGCTTGGGGACGCGGGCGCGGACTGGGACATGTGCGTCATCGCACGGCAAGACCATGGCCCTAAGCACCATGGGCAGGCGGGAACAGCAGTTGTGGCAGCAGACATCCCGAACCTTGCACCGCCGTTTCCATAGCAGCACACTGCCGACAGAGTTTGTACCGAAGAAATCTGGAAGCTCGTGCAGCATCAAGGCAGCTAAGGAGCCATTTCACCCACGGTTACTCGACCAGCGCGCGAGCACAATCTTCTCTTCCTTTGGATCCAGCGCGTTTCCCGCGAGGACGCACGTACGAAACATGTCGTCGGACGCCGACTACGCAGCCTTTCTTGAAAAGGCGAACCAGGACACAGGATCCGTGGAAACAAAAGAAGCATCACAAAAGAAGAGCTATGGTACAAAGAGCGTCAACACTGCGGTGCCAAGCGTGCTGGAGCAAGTGGAAGAGTACTACATTAGCGACTCGGATGAGCCATTTGAGCCGGTTGCGTTGGAGTTCAGCGGGAGCAGCGTGTCGAGCGGTAAGAGACTCTTTTGTTTTGCCTTGTACTAGTACTGATGCAGAGTACAGAGGATCTTGCGAAGCTCCTGGGAACGGACAAGGTGGAAGAAGTAAAAGGAACTGGGTTCGAGTCACAATACAAGGGTGTGGTTGATATCGTGAAGAAGGCAGGCAACGGTACGGTCAAGATCTTTCGTGTTGAGCTAGAAGGCACAAGGGCAGAGTATTACGTGGTAGGGGTGGACGAGAAGGAGGGCAGGATTATAGGACTCAAGGCACTGGCTGTAGAGTCGTAGTGGGCCTGATCCCTTTGTTTGAAAGGAGCATTGCGCAAACAGCACATTGAAACGGTTGGACTGGCTGGGATGGGGGTGGGTACGCAACGGTTTGCGATGGCATGCAGTGGAGCGTGTAGTTCAGAGAGGTGACGATCAACATGGTGTTTCTTCCATTGACAAATCGTATACGTGGCTTTTCCGCACTAGAGCATCGGGATTTGTGCAGGACGGTTCGTTATTGACATGTATTGGCAGACGGGCCCGGTAACGGTACCATAGTAGAAGAGGCGACCTAGGCGCAACCAGCGCTGCACTGCACCCGGGAGGTGGCAGATTCAGCCTTGCAGCATGGCGCCTACTCGGTACGGGGGACGCGCTGCTGATTGGCCGGCTGGGATTAGCGAGTGAAGCCAATCACGGACAAGCCACGCGCAAGCCGCGGGCGGACGTGGCAGATGCAGAACTGCTGCGCCTTCGCAGGCTTTCATTCATGTCGGCTCTACCCTAGCGCTTCATGCAGTCGCGTGCGCCTCCCCGGCGGCAGGCCTGCAGACAACCTGACAACTTGACAGCGGCGCGGACCAGACAACGAAAACGACGGCGACTCGATGAATCCCGACGACGATGACGAAATGCCAGCAGAGCACCTTTGTTCCGGCCGGGCAGCAGTTTGGTCGACGGGCGGAGAGGGCAGCTAGTTGGTCGGAGAGCCGTCGCAGAGCCGCGTCGGGGCGAGCTCAGGACGGGGGGAGGATCAAAAAGGACTCGCTAGATCGCCACGCTATTTGCGGCAGTGATACCATGGTGAAGCACCGCTGTCGATACGATAAGGGGGGAACCTGGATACATCTCAGCCTGCCTCAACACGCCCATGGGCTTGTCCTGAAGACTCATGGCAATTCCGGTCGCGCGCCCGTGGTTTGCATTCGAGGCCGTCTGCAAGATGGAATCACTCGCTGATTATATGTGGTGCGACGCGTAATGGCGAATGCGATGATCCCCAGGCTACTCGCAAAGGGCCAAGCAAAGATGGCATGGTGCGCCTGCGCCTGCAAATCTGCATGTTATTTTTTGGCCAGCGCGCGTGGTACGATGCCAACGTTTCCGCAGACAATCATAGCGCCAGCGTCCACGGCCAAGGCTACAGAACGGCCGCGATGTGTTTAAAAAAAGCAGCATTGGCGTGCCATGGCGAACGATGCGATGCTTCATGACAAGCGTATGTAGCCATGTACAACACGGCCGCGGGATCGAAAGTGAAGGATCAGAGCATGAAGTGCCAATTTGACAAAGGCCGGTACTGCTGCGCAGGCTCCGGGTTCGGGACAAGGGCGTGTCCTTTTCGCACTTAAAAAAAAAGTGTGTTGAAACATGGCATGCCAGGCAATGCCAATATCCCATAGGCGTGCGTAAGCAGCAGTAGCAGCGGCTCTTGGACGTTCGCCTCATGCAAGCGCCCTGCTAGACCGACAGCCCGACCGCCAGATAGACAGACGCAGACTTGCTCGCTGTCTCCATGTGGAGCCTTTGTGGGTACCAAATTCAGGAACGGACACGCCCCGAGCTTTCTCAACCAAGTCGCCACCATTTGCCCACGGCGCACCGCCGCTCTGCCTCTATCTGCACCCGTCGTCGCGCTTCCATTATCTCCCATCCCGTTTACGAAGCGCATTTTGCTTTGTTTCTCACGCCCATCACTGCTGCTCCCGACGGCACATCTGCGATCTAGCGTCCGGTGTCTTGCGTCACTTGTTTCTACCCGTTGAAGCCCGCCAAGCCTGTCCAGGCACACGTTCCTGGCCAGCTCCTTATCCCGGCCGCCTCCCCCCCTCTCAAGTCAGGGCCAGGAGACATTCACTCCCCCTTGAATCTCCATCGCCCTCCATCCCTCCCTCCCTCCTGCTTTTTTGTCTCCAGCAGCCATCCCGACCAGCGCTCTGCCCGCCGCCTTCAACGCCCTCTCCTTGAACTAAGCAGGCATCCTACCAGGAGTGGAGGACCCCCCCATTCGCTTCACCTGTACCATACTTGGACCAGCCAGCAACTCGTTCTGGAACATTTCTCGCCGCCCTCCATATACCTACCATTGGTTATTGCAGCACTTGTTTCACCCCCCACACCAGCTACGAGCTGCAGCGCCTCCTGCATCCCCAACCTCCCTGGTTGTCGCTCTGCGAGCCATTTGAATTTCAGATAGCCTACCGTTATCCACTATCGCCTATCGCCCACGCTCGCTCGCTCGCTCTACAACATGACGACCCCCCAATCACCCAGGGGAGAAGGCCCTCCCCATCTTCGCCTCAACTCGGGGAGCCAGCAACCTGCTACCGACGATCTTCCTACGCCGACGATGCAACCAAGCTCTTCACGAACAAATACCGCGCGCTCATTAACCCAGCCTATCCGCCCAGGGACCGCCCAGACCGTCGGCGCGCCCTACATGTATGGCAATGCTTCCGTTGCAGAGTCCTCAGAGATGCTATTGCCGCCCGGAAGGCTCAGACCCAGGTCTTATCGCGACGAGTCGCCTATGCAATCGCCATCCGCCATGTCGTCAAGACGTACCAGCTGGAGTTCAGACTTCACTGGAGGACCATTTGGTTCGCCTTTTGATGACTCGAGAGCGCCCTCGCGCGCTGGGAGCGAGGACGAATTGAACACGCAAACCGTATCCGAGAAATTCAACATCATGCCATCCGCCGGCCTCTTACTTTTCCCCGAGGATGTTGAAAAGGACGATTACTTGCACAACCCCGATCCCAACGAAAAGGAAAAGAGAGACTGCGACATCTTCACGCGCAGAGGTATGGTTAATCTTGGAGGTCTAGCACTGCTCGCACTTGGCCTTCTCATGCTCTTCATCGGCTACCCGATTCTGTATGTTTCTCCCCGTGACCGATCGCCTTTTTCATTATACTGATATGCCCCAGTACCTTCGTCGACCAAGTCACAAAATCCGAAAGGACTCCCTGCACAGACAACCCTCTTTGTATACCAGGCAAGCAAACCGAGCCGTTACTTCAGAATATTCGCACTGGCCTTATCGATCCCGACACCCCCAAGGAAGCCATGACCCGCATTGGAGCCAATGGAGAAAAGCAGGTTTTGGTCTTCTCCGACGAATTCAACACCGACGGCCGCAGTTTCTACGACGGTGACGATCCATACTTCCAGGCAGTGGACATCTGGTACGGTGCAACCATGGATTTGGAGGTGAGTTTTGGTGGGCTCCTGGCCTTTTGAACACTATTGACATCCCGCAGTGGTACGATCCCGATCAAGCTTTCACCAAGGATGGTGTCCTCAATCTTAGGTTTACAGACGAGCCCAGCCACGGCCTCGATTACCGCTCTGGCATGATCCAATCGTGGAACAAACTCTGCTACAAGGGCGGTTACCTCGAAGCCAGTATCTCGCTCCCAGGAAGAGGCAACGTCAGTGGTTTCTGGCCCGGTTTCTGGACTATGGGCAACCTTGCGCGTCCCGGTTACCTCGCTTCAACCGAAGGTCTATGGCCATACAGCTATCACGATGAGTGCGACGTCGGCATCACACCCAACCAGAGTTCGTATGACGGTCTCAGCTACTTGCCTGGAATGAAGTTACCTGCTTGCACCTGCAAAGGAGAAGATCATCCATCTCCTGGAAAATCTCGTAGCGCACCGGAAATTGATGCCCTCGAAGGTTCCGTTCATTTCCTGGGTCCCGGAGAGACTAATGCCGTTGGTGTGGTATCTCAATCCTTTCAGGCCGCGCCTTTTGACATCTGGTACCAGCCCGACTATGGTAATACTCGCAACTCTTTTGCTCCCTTCGTCATTCGCTAACCCTAAGCAGACTACCACGAGGTTTACGATTTGCAGATCACCTCAATGAACTCATACAAGGGTGGTCCTTTCCAGCAGGCTATCTCTGGCTTGACCAATCTGAACAACGATTGGTATGACGGCAAAGCATATCAGACTTATGCTTTTGACTACAAGACTGGTGGTGATGGTTATATCACATGGTATGTCGGCCAAGACAAGACTTGGACCATGATGGCACCAGCTGTCCGCCCTAACGGCAACGTTGGCACCCGTATCATTCCAGAAGAGCCTTTGTCGATCATTGCAAACTTTGGAATGTCGAACAGTTTTGCGGCTATCAACCTGGATGAAATCCGCAAGGATCTTCCTGCTACTATGCGTGTAGACTACATCCGCATCTACCAGCCAGAGGACAACCAGATTGTCACGTGCGATCCTGAGGGCTACCCAACTACCGACTACATCAAGAAGCACCCTGAGGCTTACGCGAACCCTAACCTTACGGACTGGTAGGTTTCAGCATTGCAGCATAACACATAAACATTACTAACATTAAACAGGAAATCTACTAAATACGACTGGCCCAAGAACTCGTTCATGGATGATTGCAAGTCCTGAGCTCAACGCCTTTCTCGGAGAGGGACCGCCGGATTCCGGTCCCCGTTGTATTTTTCCTTGTATTGACCACCTAACGTTGCCCACGCCAGACGACAATACCCTCACAAATGGACTCATTGCAAAAGCACGTTTTATAGACCGTTTCATCCCTCTGCTTGTTTTTTCAATCGCTTGGGCATTTTGGACGGAGCCTACGGCGTTTCATCCCGGATTCTATCTCATCGCCTACACACGGACGGACGGACGAACATGACAGTGGCGTACATTCCACGGTCCAACTCCCTAGGATCCGGTGTCAATAATCTCTGGGCTGTTCCCACGCAGAACACTCATCACTGATTGCTACAAACTGGTTCTTTCTGTCCGTGTAGCGAGATTCAATATGGAATTGCTGAATACCTTTTTTTATATACCTCTTCTCACATCACATCGGCGGCGCGGCCTTGTAAATTACGGCATTTATCCTATCATACTTCGCCTGTATCAAGCGTATCGCGACTACTTTTTCTTCGTAAAGAGACTCGAGACCGATAGCGACTGCTGGGCGCCGCTACCGATCCCGATCTTGCTTCTCTGGCATTTGCTTCTTTCTCTGCAACCCGTAATGCATGTTTACTTCTGCTTCTGGCTTCAATTGTTTTCTTTTCCCCGATACCCGCCAACGGGGAACAACAGGGCAACTTCAATGCTGCATGTGCAGTAGAGTAAACATGGTGGGGGTACTTTTTAGGAGTCTTCTTCATTTATTTTATTTTTCGTCTTTTTTTCTTCTTATCTTCAGTTGGATCTTGGCAACTGTGTGCATGGTTGGAGCTTGGGAGTATGTAATTCAACGGCAAACAAACAATGGAAAGGGGGTGGATGGGGCGCAAGGCTGATGATAATAGGATGAAGCATATGTGTGCGTGTTTCGATAATTTGAGAAAACGTCTTGATAATGTATAGCTGATATGAAGTGCGAGATGGGTAAGGCAAGAAGTGATATACTAGACTGTCTATCGTTGGAAGCGCTTTTTTTTGCATGAGTCAGATGATGAATGTAGCAAATATGGGAGTAAAGGCAAAGGGGATCTGAAAGCATGAACTTGTCTCGTTTTTTCAAGCATACTATCGTGGGGAAATGTATCCGGCATGAAGAGAAACGTAGTCTAGAACAAATATATATATATCAATGTCACTATACACATTTGCATATTAAAAGGAGCGGGATCCTTGTCAGAAGCTTTATTTCCGTCCTCCCTCACGTGGCGTTTCACGACAACGTCTGGACTTGCACGGCTTTTCTTTTAGCTAGATAAGGAGCCAGCAAGTGGCGAAAGAAAAAAGAAAGGTGTTTGGTTCATGTATCCATCGATTGTAGGTTAACTACATGCATATATGGTTCCCAAGTAGAGTGGGTGGGAGGGAAAAGAAGAAGAAACTTGACAGACACACACGTGTATGAAGAAAAAAACACTTGTTCTAGTGCCTACACTACAACCTTCTTAAACGCCAGTGTCTTGGTCGGATTCGGCATACACATCTTGCCAATCTCAATCTGGGGGTATCTCTCTGTCTCCCCATTTGGCATCTTGATGTCGTAATCCAGGATAAGCCTGGTGAGGATCATTTTGATTTCGTTCGCGGCAAAGAAACGTCCTGGACAAGCGTGGCGTCCGTAGCCAAACGTGAGATTCTCTTCATTGGAAGTGACGAATTGGTTGCGGGCAATGTCTGCGGCTTTGCCAGAGGAGCGGGCCTTGTAGGCGCGGAAGCCGTCGAAGGTGTCGGAAGAGGGGTAGAGCGAGTCGTCTTTGTAGACGGCGGCGGTGGGAACTTCGATTAGGGCGCCGGCGGGGATGTATTGGCCGTTGCTGAGGGTGATGCCTTTGAGAGCGCGACGGGTGAAGGATGCTGGGGAGAAGTTAGTGCTGTGCCATTTTTCTCTCTTCTCTCTGGTATGGAAGGAGAACTATGGGCAGTTGATTCGAACCCGTATTCTTTCTTAGGGAATAACTTACTCATGTTGGGTCCGTATAATCGCAAAACCTCCTTCATGTAGCTATCCAGCTTCTCCATCCTTTGCAGGGCACGGAACGTAACAATGCCACCTTCATCGGACATGACGTTGCGAATTTCCTCACGAAGTGGCTCCAGGTACTCTGGCATAACGGCGAGCGTGTACAGGATGTTTGTGACAGTCATGCTGGTCGTGTGGATAGCGGCAAAGATCAAAGTAAGCTGGGCTTTGGCGAGCGAGGCAACAGACTCCTTGCCGTCGCTCTTATTAATCATCCATTGCAGCATGTCGTCTGGCTCCTGCCAGTTAGGGTCGCTGGCCTTGGCCGCGATACGTTGTTCGACAATGGGGCGGAGGACATGTTCAGCTTGCTTCTCACGTGCACGGAGGGCAATGATTTCTGGGGTGCGGGAGGCCAAGAAGGGTTTCAACCAGGGACGAAGCTTCTTCATAGCCGTGACGGCATTCATGAGATCAACGGTGTAGAAGCATCCTGCATCAAGGTAATCGGGGTCGCTGGATAGTTCGGGGCCGACAAAGATGGTACCTGAGACCTTGGCAACGATACGGACTAGTTTCTCGTTGATGTTGATTTCGGTCCAGTCGTCACATGGTGGCAGATACGTCTTAACTGCGTTATCAACATCCCGGCAGATGGCAGGGTTCAAGCGAGCTGGGATAGAAGTCAGCAAGATTCACTCGTACGCCACGTTTCTTGGGATAACGCCTTACGGAGCGCTGGCGTCAGCTTAGTCCTAACTGTGTCGAGCGCTGTGTGGTGCTCGACTGTCATTCGTGTGTATTTGACCTCCATGTCCTGCGAAAAAGGAGTCAGCACAGTTCTCAGATCCACCATTAGTATTTGTTTTTTCCAAAAACTTGCCTCGGTAATAGCCTCTGGGAAACTGAGAATACTGTCGGGTAGTTTTCGTAGTTCGGGTAGGAACCGTGTAGGGACAACGACGTTTTCCTTGCCTTGAGGGGAGTGTTAGTGACGGACCAAAAACCCCACCCAAAAAGTCGCTTCCGCAACAAGGGCTGACTTACCATTCTCATTGATCAATGTGTAGGCACTGTCTTTGAACTGAATGACGCCATCAGTAAGCACGCTTTTTGCTTGAAGTGCAGAATCCAACCCTACCTTGTTGTATCCATCTTGATACAACTTCTTGGCCGAAGCCATGAAGCTGTCCCTTGCCTTTGTACTTCCCTCGGGAGTCAAAGAAGGCAGTTTTCTAATCTGGGTGCTGTACTGCAGTCTTGGGATGTAGGTCCATGCCGCAAAGAGAACAGCCGCAATGGCTGTCGTCTGCAGCGCACGCAACACCAGCTCGATGGTCGGGGCATCCATGTTGGCGGGGGTGGCGTGCCAAAGAGGGGAGAGTGAATACCAGGCGTTGGTTGACGCTGCGGAGAAGTTGCGAGCAAGTCGACAACAAGAGGCGACCGGGCCAGATATATGGAGCCCATGTCTACGCGAACCCCCTGGGCTTTAATAGGGCGGGTATGTGTGAGGTCCCTTGCACAGGCCGAGGTGCTAGAGAGGAAAACTAGCCCCCAATACGGCGTATACGGTAGTTGCGGCAGATGCGGACTCTGTGGCCTGGGATTGGGCAAGAAGCAAACGCCTTGGCGCTGGATCTTCAGTCGCCTGGTCGCCTTGGAGGTTTCAGCTCGGGGCGCCCCAATCAGGAAGCTCAGAATACGACTCGAGTAGCACTGCAACGCGATGGAGCCTGCGTGTGTCCTCGGACGCCTGTCTCCGCCCCTGTTCGGAATGCCGGAAAGGCCACATCCGTACCAAGTTGCAATGGTAAGACATTGCAACCTGCGTGCCGTGTAGCTATCTGACAAAAGTTCAGGCCCAAGTGGCTTACGCCTTGCGCCTTGTCTTGGATTTGGGCGGCTCAGCGTATGTAATTCGACCAGGTCGGCTAATCTCCAAGCGGGGTCGCTTGCATCCTCACGAACAAGACATCAGCACCGGCAGCCAGCGAGCATGACTCGGCCGCAGTGCTTACATCCACAGTATACACATGTACGTACATGTGTACACCGGTGGCCTGCAGCTAGTCTGCTCGTCCCCTCGCCTCGCCACGCCACACACATACACAGGCTCCAGCCCACTACACACGCGGGTCGCTTCGCTGCTACCACGCTCATTTCCTGACAACCCGTCAGCCAGCCCACAGTTGCCTTGCCAATCAAAAATTGTGTATCAGCCTCTTTAGCTTGCTAACCGGGTCTAGAACTAAGCCCCCAATCTCTCCATATTTGTAGTCAAAAGGAAACGTTTGCACGGCTAAAGGCGGTGACAGCTCCTGGGATGAGTATGGCGGCCCACTAGTCAACGGTTTAGACGATAACGCCCCATGTAGTACAGAACATGCATGAAACGGTTGCGCGTACTGCGTTGCCTCCCGTGTGTTATGTACTCCGGTCTCATGGACCCGGCCCTAGATCCACATGGACGCTTCTTCTCCTCCGGTCCAAGGCACGGTTTTTTCTTCGTTCGTTGGAAACTGCATAGTCATTCATTGCTAGATGGCCTCTGTATATATATCCCTTACAACTTCTCAGCCAGCACCATTGGCCCCGCAACTTCATCCCTCTTCTCCTTCCCACACAAGATCTCGACAATCGTAAGCGCGAACAGCATCGCCGTGCCCGGTCTGTTGTCCAGTTAGCCAAACACGGCATGGATTGCTTCAGCATGTGACTCTGCGTACCCTCGACTGGTAATGACCTTTCCATCTACCACAATCCTCTCCTCACTATACTCCCAACCCTTTGCTTTGACGTCGTTTGCTACGCTGGGATGACTCGTGACCCTCGCCTTCGCACTCTCAAACTTCTGCGCCGAAGCAACCAGCGCCGTCGTAGCCGCACAAATCGCAGCAACCCACTTTCCCTTTTGCTGAAAGGTGTGGATGAGCTGCAGCACGGCATCGCTCTCGCAGAAGGTCTTTGAGCCAGGTCCACCTCCTGGGAGAATGAGGATGTCAAAGGCTTCGTATGGATTTTGCAAGGCCTCTAGGTTGGCATGGTCCGGTACTATGCGTATGTTGCGTGACATGCTACAAGCGGGAGTTGCGTACCCCGCATTCGTTAGTCCAAGGGTCCGGGATTGCGCTCGTTTTTGATGTGATGTCCATCTCAAGTTGATAACGATGAGTTATACTCACTGCGCAAAAGCCTCATTTTGAAGTGATACACCTGCACTTTTGACTTCGAAGCCCGCTCGGGTCAAGACTGCATGCGAATTGTACATCAGCGTCTAGTTCAAGCATACTTTCTTTGGATAGAGGTTATTGTTTCCAGCGAGCCGCCTCGATATACCTACTACATACCGTCATAGGGCGTCACGAATTCAATCTCCTCTGAGCCATCTGCAACGAGAATCAAGGCTTTCGGCATTTTGAATGATAATTCGATTTAGAGGTTTGAACGATTCGAAAGATGTGTTGTTGGAAGAGGCTCAGCCAAGCGTTCGACGGGATGATGAAATCCTGAAGGAAGAACGGAAGGCTCGGCCCACGGTTAACTAATCGGCACGTTGCCGAGCCGAGCAACGGCCATTACGGGTTCAACTGTGGCGTGTCTCCTGATGTGTAAAAGTTTCAGAATGGTTATCTTCCATATTAGAGTCTTTTAACAGTCCAATATGGGCTAGGAGCCAAGCCATGACGTGCGGGCATGCGCAGTTAACTTTCTCAAAAACACATAGCATTCACTCGTTTACTCCGAAAAATAGGCCATACAGTCACCAAGGACACCACAACAAGTACCAAGAAAAATGTCTTATTTACACTCGTCCCAATAGGTGTATCCAGTTGCAGAATCCAAGTTGCCCAGATTCATCCTCCGAAATAAAGATAGAGACAGAGAGAGCACCAAAAATCGATCCCAGTGTCATGGATACTGCAGTGTGTAAAGATGTGCAACCGTCTTGAACGCATCCTAGATCCCAGAATATCCCTCATAACCCCATGTAGTGTAGAAAGGTCACGCCGAAGATTCAATGGCGTCGGATACAGAAAGGCAGCCAAGATCGGCCTCTACCCACGCCCTCCTCTTCCTTGTGAGACATTAGAGCGGTATACAGCTTGATGGAGCGCCTGTCTCCTCCATCTGCTGACTAGCGAAAAAGCAAACAGGGTATGTCAGAAAACAAAAAGCTAGTCCATGTCTATCGTTGCAGTACATCGCATTGCCCAAGGCTGAGGTATCAAAGGCAGTTGAAAGACATTCAAAAAAAGATGAGCGCAACCCGCTTCAAAAGAACCGGTCGCTTCAAAACTCCAGACACCAAAGCTGTTGTGCAAAAGAAAGCAGGTGCAGATCGTCATGGGTCCCGAAGGATCCCAGTATGCGTCATGTTTGGATTGGATCTGAGATGGGGTCTGTACAATGTACAGACAATTCTTCCGTCATTACAAACTCATGGTTAGCCATTCCTACACGACAGTTGTTAGCAGAAGATATCTCAACCCGGAGTCATGTTTACATACCCATTCAGCAGGACCAGATGACTGCAAACCCTGGCCCATAGCGCCCATAGGAAGAGCACTAAGGCTTTGTCCTGGAAATGGACTAGAAGTGGCAATCGCAGTGTCTTTTCTGCGTAGTGGCGCCCTTCCGTTGGTATCGTCGGCATCAGCCATTTCCAGCTCTTGGGATTCGCTCTTGCTCTGTCCACGGTTTCGTTTAGGTGCTACAGCGACACTGCGAGATTGGTTCAAAGTGACGGAGCTGTTGGACTTGGGTGGGCCTGGAGCAATGGGGACTACGCTGTTCGGTTTGGACGAAGTCGGTGTCGTGGCCGAGGAGAGATTTGAGCCCCCACCAGCCGAGCCAGTAGACTTTGGAGACTCGGAATCAGCCGCTTTGTGCGAAGTCGGCGTGGTGACTGGTGTGTGCGCGATGGAATTCTTGCGAGATGATTTCTTGGACGAGCGCGTGGATGCTGCGCCCACTGGTGCGTTGCCGCTACCACGATTGCGCTTCTTGATGACATCGGTTTTCAGCGACAAGGGCCGAACGACGCCATGCAGCTTCAAGAATAGGCCACATGCATTGCAAAGCGGGTGTCCTTCAGGGTTACGGCGCCACAGCGGCGTTGTTTGGGTAAAGCAGTTTGTGCAAGTCGTTGGAGCACCACCCTCGCCCTGTTTTGTGCCGCCAGGACTTTGAGGTCGTGACGGTGCTGCAGAGTTGAAGCCAGACTCTGGTGGCGAGTTTGGCGATGACATGAGACCATGCATGCCCTGGTGCATCATTCCAGCAGCGTTGGGAGTTGAGCTAGTGCGGGGTATTTTCTGGCGTCGTGGATCGGTGCCTCTATTGCGTATGTCACTGACCGAAGCGGCCGAGCCATGGGTCCGACCAAGGCCACCCCCGGGGCTCCAGTGATCTTGCGGTGAGTGAACCATCTCTGTTCCACCAATCGTGACCGTCTTGCGAGGCGGGCCAGCAGGATAACGCGCTTGCATGGGATTGAATTGGTTGGAGAGGTTTGTTTCCCACTGGTATCCCGCGTTGAAGTCGACGGAGCCGTCGTCCATTTGCGAGTAGTCCTGCGTTGGCATAGTGCGGTCGGCGAAAGCACTGCCTTCGTCATCCTCGGCGTCGGAATCGGCACCAAAGGTAAACATGTTTTCTTGACGACCCATTTGCATTTCATGCTGCTGGCGCAAGGGCAGGTTGTTGTGGAGTACCTGCGATGGATCGACGTGGTTTGACTGGCCAAACGATGACACGGAGAATGGCAGTGAGGAGCTCGCACTCGTCACTGGACTGAAAACGGAGTCTTGACCTCCGGCTCCAGGGTTGAAGATGTACTGCGGCTGGATTGAAGTTGATAGGTTTGATGGCCGGTGGGGACCGTATGAGGTGCCATGTTGTGTGGAGCGGATGTCCATGCCACTCCGGTCAAAGTACATTTGGCTGTCCTCTGGGATAGGCTGTGGGGTGGAGACGGTGGAGGGGAAGGCCGAGCTGGGTGGGGAGTAGTAGTCGGTGGAGTTGAGTGAGGAGGCCATGGAGTTGTGGTTGAACATGTTGGAGTTGAAAGCATTGTGGCTCATGAGGGGCGAGCCAACAGGCGAGAAGCCTGAGAAACTCTGCTGGTAGGGTCCAGCAGAGTGTACGCCGGAATCTTCGTGCATCTGAAAGTTATCTAGGGAAAAGGCACTCTGGCCCTGGGAGGCGGGGAAGGCGGGTGGTTGCATGCTGCTGCTGTGGTCCAGCGAGTAGTGGTTCAGTTCGGCCTCTGCGTGGGCATCGGTAGGGATCATGATGCTGTTGACAGGAGGGACCAGAGGAGACGCTTCTGCGCGGCGCTTAGGCGGCTGATAAGAGAGTTAGTAAGGAAGCCGAGAGAGAGAGAGCAAGGGAGGGAAGGAGGGAGGAAGGAAGAGAGATAAGGGACTCACTCGTCGCTCGTCGATGCTGGTCTTGCGGACGTGTCGTGGGACGTAGCCAAACTCATCCTCTTTGTTGATGGCAGGAGGCACTGAAGGGGCGGATGCGCGGGCAAGGGAGAGGTTATGGTCGCTGGCCAGATGCGGCTTTCTTATCGGTATCGCCGGGGCTGTTGCAATAAATGGAGCCGCATCCTCATTCGACGCTTGGGGCGATAGGCCTGCAGGGCTGCCAACCGATGAAGGAAATATAAAATCGTCTAGGTTCATGGCGTCCTGGGTGGGCTGCTGTGCCTGGGCTTGTTGATCCTGCGATTTCCGCAGCTGCTGAGCAATGCCGCTTGGAGCAGTGCGAGGCAGCGGCCTTGCGGACGCTGCAGGTGGGGGCATCATCTGGTTGCTAGAAGTAGTGGTGGTCTGGCCAGGCCTACACCAGAAACAAAAGTTAGCAGCTGGTTGAGGAGGGCTCGCTGGTAAGGGCGCAAAAGCAAAAGCAAATAGCAGCATCCGTACCCTTTGTTGCGATCCATGTCGGCACGGCGCATGTTCATGGCCATCATGCGCCATGTCAGGTTCTCCATGCGCTCAGCATTGGGCAGCTGCGTCTTTGCTCGCGAGTAGAGCTTCCATATCTGCGTGCCCAGGGGGTCGTTCTTCTGCATCTGCTCGGGTGAGTCTGCGTCGGGGCTGCTCGCATCGTTGCCAAAAGCTGGGAAGATGGCGTCCTGGAGGACGCCTCTGCGGGCCGAATCTTGGGCGGGCGAAATCTCCATGGCGTCGTCTGTAGCAAAGTCCATGGGATATCTTGGGGGCGGGGCGGGGACAGTGCCCTCTTGGGAGGGCGGTGGTAAATGTGCAGTGAAGGAAGATGATGATGTAGCTGGGTCGGCGCGTGCTCAGGATGGGATGGGTGCACCCCACGTTGGCAGCGGCCCTCAGCTGCAACCACAGCCGAAATAGGGCCCCGGGGACTGGGTAATTAGCGGGTGCAGAGGATGGCTGGGCGTGGGCTGCGAGGGTTATGCAGCGTGATGGCGGTAGCAGTGGGAGCAGTGGAGAGCGAGGACGAGTGGCCGTAGTAACAGTTGTCGTGGTCCGTAGCAGTAGTCGTCGTCGTCGTTGTCGTCGTCGGCGGCCTCCACGGGGAAAGACCCTCGATATGTCTAGGCTGGTTGCGCGCCAGTGCAGTCCAGTGAGCGGCGCAATAATTGAATTGCAACGATGGCGGGCTACAGCATGCGACGGCAGCAGGGGGCGCCCGGTGGGTCGAGAGTCGTGACGCTGGGCCTCTGGGAGAGAATGAGATGCAGAGGGTGGATCGTTCGCACCCACGCCGGCCCCCACCCTCGCGCGCACGCCAGCCAATCACGTGTGCAGCCCGCGTGGCCCTCCATGTCCGAGCCCGGGGCCTGCGGTTTGGGGCGCTGCCATTGCCCTCCATCCATACACCGTCGACGAGCGCGGCAGAATGCCTCCCTGCGAGCATCCAAGAGGCCGCTCCCTTGCTCCCCGCCCCTCGTCGCCCTCCTCTGCGCGCCTCTCTCTCCACAGCGGCCCTCGCACACGGGCAATCTCCGACCACCTCGCCAGCCAGACCCGCCAGCATGCCAGCCAGCCCACACGACACCCCGACGACGGTTCAACGGGACGCTGTTTGCCTTGCCTGGCCTTGCCTCGTCTTGGCCTGGCCTGCCTGCTGCCGCTTAGCATGCAGGCCCCGGTCCGTCTCAAGACCGCTTGAACCGTGCTGCTCATTCTCAACTAGGCATCCTGGCCAACGGGCTCGGAGCCATCTCACTGCGTGTCCCTGGTGGGAATATTCGCGGGAGGTTTTGCTGGTTTTTTTTCTCGTCGCCCGGCAACTCTAGCCATGGCCTCAGCCTGCACCCGGTACGTCACTCTTGCTCCCACGGCTGTCTGCCTGCATGCACACCCTCGAGGCCGGCACCTCGCTAATGTTCCCTCTTCCCTGTCTTCTAGCTCCCCGAGAGATCCACAGCGACCAGTAGCCTTGGAAGCTTACACGAATAGACACCCGCGCCCTCAGCCGTGCCATTCGTCAGCCTGCCCTGCCCATTGACCGCCAGCACCATGGTGTAGCAGCAGTGCGCCTCCGCCTGTCCACACGCCATGCGCCTGTATTTCATTTTCAATCCGGGGCAGGTGTGCCTTGCTGCACTGCCTCGAACCGAGCCCAGTCTCTCGACGGCCAGAATCCTGTCCGCCAGCTAGCCACCACCCAGACGCTTTCGCCCCCCTCTACATACTATGTACCACTGCCTACGTACTATGTACATGGCCATGTATTGTTTTACCCGCTTGTGGAGCATCGCATCCGAACACGGCCGGAACGCGCCCTTTGGACTCGGCACTTCTCTTCCTACATTTCCCGACAGCCTCACTTGCTCATCTCATCCATCTCAGGGTCTCTTGTTTACCAGGCCCACATCCACGATTAGCCTGTCCGCTGGGCCCACTGCTCTCGGTGCACGAGCACGTGGCTGCAGCCTTTTTTGGCTGATGCACAATCTCTAACCCCCCCAATACACGCAACACAGGTACAGCTTGATGAGGGTCTGGCGTGTTCAACAGCATCCACTGCCCCAGCGGATCCCCCTTGAACGGCTCCTTGTGCCGGCAAAACAACCCGCCGTATCCTATTTCTGCTCCAGACAAGCCTAAACCCCAACCCAGCCTGCCACAGACTGGTCCACCAGCATCCACATGCGGGCGCGTAGCCACTGCTACCGTCGGAAAACCCGTGCGGCTGGGGAGAGGATCCATATGTACCATGTACTCCTCTTCATGTAACCGTTACGCACGCAGTGGAGAAGTATACAAAATCTGAGAAACACTCGCATGAACGATAACCATGGTCGTAGCCTGTGGCAATTCTTCTAGATCTTTTACGCGCCCTGCTACCCGACGTTCTAGTCTAGACAGGGGCATGTGTACACATACGTCAGGACGGACGTCCTGCATACGGTACATACATTCGCCCAGAGAGCCGATCACACACGGCTAAGACACATGTATGGTACCACAGTGAAAGCACGTGAGACACAGTTACAAATGGAGGGTTTTTGAAGTTTGGGCTACGATCTGTGTGTTTCTGACGCCGTCTATCAAGATCGGACAAGTGTCGCTCGCTCTTGGCTAGCATTGCCTTTGCAGCATGTCAAATTCAGCCGCCAACGGTTTTGCCATTAGACTACCGAGCTGTGGTAGTAGGTTGGTGCACCTGCACTGCTTTGCTGGGTCAACCCCGATTCTACTAGGTACCCACCAACGCTTTACATTCCCTCAAAAGCTGTAAAAGGGTCCAGCAATTTACCCAGCTACTGTACCACTTGCACTGCTTATGCCGACTGGCATTACTTCGGACCTGATTCATCTAGCCACCCACAACCACCGATGGTTGACGTCGCGCATCGGCTAATTTGGAACCAGTCGTTTAGATCCCGGCTCACCACTGCAGCATACTTTCACATGCGAACCAGTGTCGCCGCCAAGTCATGTCACTACGGCACACGCTTCGCCGACTGCTGAGCCATTTTTTCGCCCGTGCAATTCAAGGCGGCCCAGGAGCTCCGTTTTGCGTTTACTCATCAGTAGTAGAGGCATGCAGGCAGGGTACGTGTGATATTGAGAAGAGGATGCACCCCCACGTACCTTGTCCCAAAAAGAGCAAGCGGTCAGGCGTCGCACCCATGTCCATGCAAAGCCACTCTCCTCTCTTTTTGCCCCCCAAAAAACGCCATTTGCTTCTGACTTGCATGCATGAGCAGGTAGAGTGGAGCCTAGATCCTTTGCTAAACCCGACTGAATCCGCTCTAACCTCGCTTGTCGCTGCATTGATGGCTTTGGGCACGCTACACACACAGTAGTCGTTCAACAACACGAGCCTCTGTACTGTGCTATGCTCCATTCCGCCATATCCAATCTCGACTCCGAAACACGTCGCAACGCTGTATTGTCGGATGTCTGCAACGCTTCGGAAAAACCCTCTCCTACGGAGATATCCGCTCGTTGTCCCGCAATGTTTGGGACTGGTGCTGCACCAAAACCCACATTCGCACGGTAGTCACGGCACTACGCAACCGCTGCAACCGCCCGACCATCGATACCATAGAGCCACACCCCCAAGTCCCTAGGAGCACACGGATGCATGTCTCCTACGCTCTCCCTCAAGTCGAGACGCCCGGTGGTTGTGGGCAGGGTTTCGAGGTCGCATGCCTTCGATACGAGACGCGGGATACCCGTGGGGGTTATAGTACGTGATTCATTTAGGCAAGTCGTATATGGGTAATTCGGACGATGATCCCCTTGATCGTCGTCCACAACACCGCCCTTGGACGATCCACATTGGGCACACAACGGTCGACTATCGACGGGGTCGGCCGTGGCCTCCAAGTGGGAAAGGGTCCTTCCTGATCGTGTGCTCGTTGCCGTCGCTGACGTGGAGGCTCGCGTGCTATGCCTCCAGTTTGGTACAAGGTTGTTTCGTCCAATCTTGGCCAGCTTGCATGTCATCCCGAATTATTGTTGTCGTTGTTGAATCTGGGCAGTGGCAAGGGCGCGGCTCTCGGCGTGACGTTTGCTACATGATTCCACCGGGCTTGGGACACGCAACGGAGTGGAGGGGTTTGTGCGTTGCTTGCTTCGGTCAATCCGGCCGACGCGTGGATGGCTGCACGCCGGCATTCACTACCACGAACGACCAGAAAAATAGGAGACCGAGGTGGCTTTCCTCAAACACTGTTCTCTTGAGATCGGCCGTCCACAGCTAACTCTAGTGTCTTCGAGGGAAAAAAAACGTCGTCTTCAAGGCGCGCCATCTTGGCGCTGTCGGCGGAAGGTGGTCAACAACGGCGGACCGGAACCAGGTCGTCAAGTGCACAGAAACGAGGGGCAGATTTGCTTTCCAGCCTGAAATGCAATGGCGGCACACGGGACTTCTTATAGAACGCAGGGTCTACTGCCAAAGCCATGTCGTGCACAGTGATACCATCAAGCGTTATCATGGCGCAATATGATAGCGGTACTCTTAGTGGTGCTTGCACCCCCCTTTCAGCCTCACCTCCTCCTCACTTACCATCCAAGCAACCAATAACACTCATGAAAACATACCAAACTGGCCAGATAGGACGAAACCCACGTAGTCCACGTATCCAGACAGGCAGGGGCCTTCCTATTGCGGATGTAAAACAGAGATCGACTATCTCTCGGTACCTTATCTCACGCAGGGAAGCGTACGCTGCGGCTGCGCGGCAAGCAATGAGCAACGTTTGGCTTCCCCAGTGATGTGCACTGGCGAATCAACGCAGTTGATAAGAACATCAGACCCTGTATCTTGTTGAACGGCTGAGATTGTGCTTTTGATATTGTCGTGTTTGCGGCTGCTTCGCGCCATGATAGCTGACTTCGCCGTCGGCCGGTTGTGCAAGCCAGGCAATCAGAGTGGTAGGCATTGGGTGATCGTCTGAAAGTGGATTTGATACGGGCCCCCCACAATATCCTCGACCACCAAATCGGGGGAAGTGGGGATGGTTATCGTGAGTGTCTGAGTACATTGCTGGATGTCTACACGATTCCTCATACCACCCCAATCGAGTGTCGCTTTAGGAACCATCATATGGTTCGTAAAATCTCTTTTTATGCGCCACAATAGTTCCATCTCTTAAGTATCCTCTGCCACGGTCTTGGTTTAGTCCCCTTAGTGACATCTATACCAGCATCCTTGGTGCGGTGACATCCACGCTCCCTATCTTGCCAGCCGCGTTTATATGACACAGAAATTGCCAAGAACGGTATCGCTTTGAGCTATTGATAGGTTCGGTGTCGTCGCGGTATTCGAGGCGCGGGTGGGATATACGGCACAGCCGCAGTGTGGTCATATTTAATCGTTTCATTCCCTCTCCTTCCTCTCTTCGGCCGTCCCGCCGCCCTTGACCGTCTCTTCTCCCAGTACTTTGCTGGCTGCCATAAACCTGTGCGACTAGTGTTAGCACCCGTCTTGCCGACAGCTTGGACTCTGTCCCTCGTCCCAGAGTTGACCCGAATAACCCTGCCACTGCGACTTACATGGCGCCAGCATAACCACCCAAGCCCCGCATATCCTGAGCCTGACCTGCCGTCATCCGCATCAGACTTTCCAGATCCGCCATGTTTGCTGTCAGCTGTGCCAATTGCGCCTGCAAGTGAGAAAGTTGGCGTGGCTTTTGCGACGGCACCGTACTGAGGCGCGAGCCGCCTGGGGTATGTGAGCGCGGGATATTCGACATCGCAATAGCTGTGACTGGCGGCTTCTTCGCAGGGGTACGTCTAGGTTACGAGGTGGACGTTTCGTCGTGGACGTTGTGGTTGTATTTGTTGTGGGTGCAGAAGCGGGGGGAGCGCGTCGCATTTGGATCGTGGTGGGACTCCCGCGGCGAACAGGGCTTGGCGATCAGAATCTCCACTCCGCTTCGACTTTTCTGCGGCCTCGACTCAATTGCTCTTCGTAATAAGGTTATGCACCACCGTTGACCCCCTTGTCGCGTCGTCTATCCAAATCCAGTCCGCGGGGAACCATGGCTACGCTCCAGACGGTCCGGCGCTGGATCATGACAGGCGCAGTCGCCGCGATTACGATAACCGGGAGCATTTATGGCGCGGGGTTGAAGGGACAGCGGGAACTCAAGCAGGTATGTTGGTATTCATGTCATATCGAAAAAAAACTTCCCTCTTGAATATGTAGTGTTCCTATGACGACCCATTGGGTTGCTCGTCTAAGTCTCAGTCCTTCAAGAAGCTGTCATACTAACAATCTACTTCTACAGCAAAAGCAACAGTTTCTCCAAGCTTCACCAGAAGAGCGAATCGCCCAACTCGAAGTCACACGCGCCGAACTAGTGCTTAAGAAGAACGAAATGGAGAGGAAGATTGCAATGGTTGCTGAAAAGAGGAGAGCAAAAGAACAAGGGCAGACGGATGGGCGATGACAAATGAGGAATGAAGAACGGCGAATACTGACGGCTGACTGCGTCTCCGGGCGGAGCATATGGAGTGGGGCTATGCTACACCACGAACGAGGAAAGACTGAGAAGTTTAAGGGATATTTCGGTGCTGTAGAAAGCGTTCGGACTTAGGACCATACCCACTCGACAAACACCACTACATGGCGCGTTGGACTGTGCGAAGCGTGCTGACGACATAAGCGTTGTACGAAGCATCTTGATCGACTTCGGATAACTATCTCCGTTCTCTCGGCTATGCCGCCGATATCTACGTTCCGAACTTTTCTGGGATGAAAGACTGTGGATAAACTATTACGACCCTCTCGATCACCACACGTACCGCTACAGTGCGAATTGGAAACCTTGTTGGGTCTGTTGTAATAACCTCGAACCCTGCGAATTGCTCTCAGTAGTAGCAGTGAACTAATACAAACACGGCTACTTTCCTGGGGTTATGCGTACCCTGTCCACAGCTCTACGATCATACCATATGCTAGTCACATTATTCAGAATCCAAAGCATTACAAACGTGCTTTTGTCATTCATACTGTGCAAGCAATGCCTCGACGTTGATCTTCAACCAACTTAGTTTTCCCTCGCACATGACCTCCCGCGATCCCGTACACCGCCTTGCCCGATCCGTCGCCGAAGTCACAAGACATGTATCTAACTGTTAGTCTCAGCCTTGCCGCATGATATGTCCGATGACAACATGTCTCATGTCGGTCGGTCCTTCGGAGACACAAGCGGAATGGATCAGCCTTGCTGTTCACGGCCGACCTACCTAATTGCGGGTGTTGTCCCACCAATCAGTCTGGAGCGGAATGGGCTACGTAATGGATGATCAAAATGTGGCTAGTTTGGAATTTCGGTCGTCTGAGGAAGGGAATTGAGGGTACGGTAGTTTCGGCGAGGCGTGGTACTTGGTTGAATGAGTACCTACTAGCTATACATTACTTCGTAGTTGTATCGACAACGCGCCAGAACTGTAATGTTGACGCTTCCAGTTTTTTGTGACTAAATCCTCGCTACTATACTATATGATTATATGATGAATAAATAGTCGCCGTTAATTCCAAGCAGCTTCGATTTCAAAGCCAGATATCAATCACGTGAAGCCTTTCTGACAATTTGTACTTGCTTTATCAACATACAATGCCAGACTTCTATAATATCAGAAGGTTTAAGATGCAATACTATGAAAACTATTTGCTAGGAAATATAGAAGAGTCAACTTTTGTAAGGCAGTTGTTAGGGAAAGGAACTTTTAGCATCACTATTCATGTTTGTGAGAGAATATAGTTTACAATAGCAGTGCTTAAGCGAGTTGTTGCATCAGATGACTGTTCGCTAGAGGAAGAGACTGTTACAGCACATGTGCCGTGAGCCCAGGCACTGAACCTGACGCAGCTCCACGGACAAGACATTGATAAAGGTGCTCGAAGCAGTAACCTAGTGCATAGAAAAAGCGTTTACCCTCTGGAAAAGCTAGATTACGTTTTAGAACCTTCTTAATACACGAAAAGTCCCGTACTTCAATCTATCTAGACCCCACTATCCCTTATCTGAAAAGAAATCCATCTTTACTAGTCTTCACACCACCCCCATTCTTCTCAGCACCGCCTCCCCTTGACCATCATATCCTCTCTTGATACTTCATCAGCCCTTATGCTCATCCCCCCATTCGTATACCCCCTGAAAAGCAGAAAAAGCAGAAGTTGCCTCGTCCCATCCCCCTCAGCCCCCGCGCCCCTTACCCTCCTCCACCCCATCGCTTCCAGCACACGCGATACCGCACCCCTACCACACCCGCAGCAGTGAGGGAAATGACAGGAAGCCAATGGGGTGGTAGTAACGTGCTGGACACAGAAGCGTGAGGCGTAGAATCTAGAGGTCCAGTGCTGTCGAGAGGGAGGAGGGGGAATGTCATTTCTCCAGGCGAGAGGGAGACCTTGTATCGGATCGTTTGGGCGTGGTTTGAACAATCGGTAAGTTCGCTCGCTTAAGCTTTCTGTTTGGTATGTGAGAGTTGGAGGCGGTGGATTAAGTAGGTCTCTCCGCTTTTTCTGGGCTTGGAGAAGGATGGCGGGGAATAGATATCTCCTTGTTGTAGGAAGATGGAATAATTTTCTCATGTGTGTGTGTGTGTGTGTGTGTGTGTGTGTGTGTGTGTGTGTGTGTGTGTGTGTGTGTGTGTGTGTGTGTGTGTGTGTGTGTGACAGTGCACTGGTATACAATCTGAACAGAGCTCCAGAAGATGGTTGAATGGATGGAAGGAAAGAGGGGGGAAGTGGAGTGTAAAGTTGGTAAAAATAATTCTTCTCTTTAAGGGAGAGGAAGATCACGTTGGTGAGACATGTCTGATGGTGTTTCTGATCACAAAGGTGCATGTATAATACATGCTGTTACTGTGTGTGTGCGACGTATGGACTGTCTTAGGCTTTCTTGATTGATTTGGACTGAAACCTTTACGTAATTTCCTATGAGGACTGCAGTGCGTTGCAGTGGAAATATGATGGTTTGCTTGATATTACTAAAGTCTACTTTTATTTCTAATTAGAAAGTGTTGTACGCTGCCAACAGAAGCAAAATCAAAATGCAAAAGTCTTTGACTTTAACAAGATCAATAGAAGGTAACCGTTGTGGGGGCTGTCTTGATTACGTGATGAAGTGTTGTATGAAGTTTGCAAGAAGTTTGCAAGTGGAAGTTAGTGTCTCAGTTTCTCTGCATAGAAGCTTGAGACTAAATCATACTATCAGGATGAACAGTACTGCAAACCACATTGAATGCAGCTTGGTAGCGAGGTGCAATGGATTTGGTAGTATGATAACTTTAATTCATGGAATATATCCGGGGTATTGAATCATTACAGAAATTTATATAACATCATAGTCGCTATAGACACTTCAAAATGTCTTCTCCCAACTTCGTATACTCATCAAATGATGTTCATGGAGCCCCTTTGAGAGGTAGAGTAGATGATCACGCAAGTCAACACACAGTCATCCTCTACTCCTCGCGCTTGAGCCTGCGGTTGTTGTCGATGAATACTTTCTTGAATCTGAAGCAGCATAGATCCTTTGTGACTTCCATAGAGCTCTTCATGTTCTCCTTAACAAGCTGGCTCGTTGGCTTTTGGAACAGCTGGTCGATTTCCTCAAGCGTAAGATCCTTGGTCTCAGGCATAAAGAGGATCTGGTAGAACCATCCGACAACAGCGATACCACCGAAAAATCCAAGGGTAAGACCAGTCTTGGTGAAGGCTTCCTGCATGCTGGTGAAGTTGTAGGTGACGATGAAGGAGGAGAGGAACAGCCATGCAGTTGAGGTGGTCATGCCGTAAGAACGGAGGTAAGTTGGGTAGACCTCCGAAGGAATGACCCAAGTGAGAGCAGCGTAGGAACCAAAGAACAGCATGTAGAGAATCAGGCCGATAAAGTAGACAGCAAGTTTGCCGCTCAGACCAGAAATTTGGTACGAGACGCCGACTAGAACAAGGCCGATGAAGAAACCAGGCAACATGGCAATAGCCCAGAAGCGACGGCCGCAGGTTTCCATGAGGAAAATGGCAGGAATTGTGCCAAGGAGAAGCGAACCTCCTCCAACAAGCGACATGTAAGTGGCGTCGTAGGTGTCGAAGCCGATTTGCGACATCAAAACCGACATATAATACATAATTGCATTAATGCCGGTGAATTGGCCAAGGAATATCATAATATTGGCGTAGATAATGGCACGGCGTGGGCGGGCTTTGGTGAAAAAGTCCATCCATGGGAAACGGTTTGTGCGTCCGGCAGCAACTTCGGCCTCCTCCATCTCGGTGCTAACCTTCATGACGAAGAACTCTTCACGAGCCTCGTGCGTAGCAATACCGCGGATACGCTTCCACACCTTGAAGGCCTCAAGAGGCTTGTTCTTGTGCATCAAGTATCGAGGACTTTCTGGCATGAAGAGAATACCGATACCCATGATGGTACTGAAAACGAGCGAGGAACCGAGAATGTAGCGCCAGTTTCCAGGAACAGTGATAAACATAGCGGCAACCGCGTATCCAAGAACTTCTCCGAGGGCGATGTTGAATTGGTACAGCGAGACAAGGTTACCACGTATCCTGCTCTCGACGGTTTCGGCGACGTAGACAGGGACAGTACCTCCTTCGAGACCGACTCCAGCTCCCAGGATGACACGGGCGGCGACAATCATACCATAGTTCATGGCTCCAGCTTCGAGAGCACCGCCAATGGTGTAGAGAATACAGGAAATGATGATGGCCCAGCGGCGACCAAAATATTCGTTACATGGCGAGATGAGAAAAGCACCAGCGACAGCTAAATCATATTAGCTTGAAGTTTGCAGAAGGAAACCAAAGGTTACGTACCACCCAGAGGCATGCCAGAGTTAACCAGCGAGTTTTGCTGGTCAGTAAGGCCCAAATCTTTGGGCAGTGTTAGATTGGCACCGGAGATGAGCGACTGATCGAGACCAGAGAGGAGACCACCCATGGACGCAAAGGCAACCAGCATCCATGTGAAGTGCTTTGGGTTCTTGAACTCGAGGTCGAAGAAGCCCTTCTGGTAGTTGGCCTGCTCGAGCTGCTTCGAAAGATCCTGGATCAGATTCTCGGATTCCCACCCTCTGGCATCTTCGAGCTGCTCTGTCCTCGCCTTGGGCGCAGTGTAGTCAGGAGCAGGAGCAACCTGAATGTTGTCGTTCTTTTCGGTCTGGAGATGTGGGTCTGCCGACTTGTTGTCGACCTCGACCATCTTGGTATCCTTCTCGTCCATGATGGGCAATAATCAGCGACGGAAAGGGTGATGAAAGGGAAGAGAATATAGGCAGCAAGACGACGGGTTGTCTCTCGCACGCACAACACGCACAACAATGCCTTTAGCGGCCACGTCTCCGCCCTTTATAAACCCCGGTGGGGAAAGTCCATGCCCATGGAGAAGCCTCCCCATGGTGCTCCCACGCGAATGGAGTGACGTACGTGTGGAGTCTCCATGGCACCAAGGCGGCAAATTTTTTGACTTGGGCGGAGAGCGATGCCGGGTCCCTTGCCAGTTCAGTCCGCGTGAGCCCCAGGCCGGTTGTTGCAGATATGCCAATCAGCACCCAGTCGAGTATAGATGGGCAAGTCGGACAAGCATCGGACCGACGTCTTAGTGGAGCTTGGCTGCAAAGAAGCTTCTAGCGCCCCACATGCGGCTCTGCGGCTCAACAGAGATTTTTCCCGAGATACTCGCCGATTGCACACAAGGCAGGTTGCGCGTCTTCCCCTCGTCTCGAAGTGCATACCCCGTGGAGTTTGTTGCAGGCCTGGGGAAGCCTACACACAGCACAACAGATGGCCAAGTTGGACATGAAGACAAGCATTGAGTAGCACGCGGGAGTGGCGGACGGCTAGCGTTCGCAACCTGTTCCGACCATCCTTCGACTACCAGAGTCTCGACCGACCGACCAATACCATGGTGCATGTGTGGCCAGCAGCTTTGGCCCAAGCCATGACGTCGTGGTGCCAATTGATGTGTCAAAACGCGGTGCCAATTGCAAAAAGGCAGCAAACCAGTTTGACGCACGTATCACTGTCGGAATCGGAGGACGGAGGAAGACCTGGTCAGTGAGGCCCTCTTCCGCTATTCACCACTGGGGGTTCGGCGCCCATACCCTTTGTGGGCGCTGCCGTGCAAAATGCGAGGAGGGAGCGTACCTAGCTGCAGTACGCCGTCCGACATACTCCGCTCCAGCCTCGCCTGCCCCAGTCTGGAGGGCCCTGCAATAGTCTTGCCGGACCCACACTCCAGAAACCCCAGGGGTAGCAATGCCACTTCGGGTAGAACCGGCCATGGTTTGTTGAACGTGTGCGCGTAGAATGTAGCCAATACTTTGCGGAGAAGAAAGCAAGGGACTGCGATCAAACCAAAGAGAGGATAGAGAGAAAGAAAGCGCTCGCGGCAGTTGCACCGTTGTTGAGTACCGTTACGAGTCCCTTTTGCTATTCCCACCAACCATCTACACAACTACCATATGTACACTCCGATATGGGCACCGCGCCCCACCACCGTTGAGGCCCAAGATGCACTAGCATACAAGCTCCATACAAATCAGTACCAAGATCGTAGCGCCAGAGTGTTGGGACCAGGATCTTGTTTTCCATAGAACAGGACTACCGTCTTTCCACCGAGTCAAGTTGTTCGCTTCCACGGGCTTGATTCTGTTAGTTCCCTATTCTTTCCGTTACGTGTACGCGGATCCGCTATGGAGCGATGATCACAAACATGAATGCGCGACTCAGACGACGAGCGAGAGCGGATCAGTGTGGATGTCAGTTACCTAAGCAATGGCTTGGTCGAGTAGAGCCTACAGAACTCGACGTGGACAACGCATACTTTTCCATGTACACCCGCGGAATCGTACGAGTGATTCACCGGACGACCATTTCATCCTGGAAACTCTCAGACAAAAGAACGGCGAGATGAAAAAGACAAGGTATATATGCTTCAAACTCCAGGTCACTGTATGAACCCCACAACTAAACCCTCACTTCTACACCTCGACAACAAGTCACAGGTAATCGTATCAAAAAACGCTCTATTCAATGCATGAAACCCTGCTTTGCCGTTATGCACGCTAATCGTCCAACGACTGCAATCGTTATCACAACCACACCAAGAATCCTTATCTTAAACAACCCCGCCGCCTCCCAGCCCGCCCGTCAACCCCTTCATCCTCCTTCCTAGCAGGTCGTCCTCGCTGGCCAAGCTAACCAAACTTTTTCTTCGGCCGCGGTCGCTTCTCCTTATTCTGCCTCTACCCCTTACATTCGCATCTCCTACTCCTCCATTCTGATTGTTCTGCGGGCTTCTCTTTCCTTTACTCAGCACCGTCATTTCAAGCGGTCGGTCTTCATCCGCCGAGCTCATCGTGTCAGTTCTACGATGATGTCTCACTCGCTGTGGTAATGTAAGCCCATCAATCGCATCCGCGAGCCCCACAGTACTGAAATAGTCGCCTCCTCTTTCCCTTGGCCGTCCATTCGGAGCAATTGGCGTATACATTGGAGTCTCCAGCTCGCCCTTATCGGCATCGGCATCAAATGCCTCAGTAATCCACTTTCCACAGCGATAAATGTACTTCCAGCCCTCGGGAAACACGCTCGCAAACTGCAAGAAGCCGTGACTTATACCAGGAATCAGATCCACATTTACCCAGTTCTCTTCGTGGAACTCGCCTCGGGCCCAGTCGAGACCAAGATCCTTTGCTGCTATCCATTCGGCGCGCTTCGCCTGCCTCAGGCGTCCGGCAAAGATAACGGTATCGTCGACGAGTGGATCGCGCTCACCAGTCAGCATCCAGCATCGGGGAAATTTTGCTAGAAGAGACTCTGGTGCAAGCAGTGGTGAGAGAAGGAAGTCGGTGCTAAAGTCTGGGCGGTGATGTGGGCCTACGTAAAGGATAATCATGGCACGCATCATCTCCGGTGTGAGAATGCGGTCGTTGAAATAGGATATCATACTGGAAGTTGTAAGGCGGGTTTTGATCGTAGTTGGAGGAGGTGCTGGCAGTGTTGCACCTGGAGTAGGTGGTTGAGTGGCTAATGGTGTAGGTGGCAGACTGTTGACATTTGCGGGAGTCGTCTGGCCGGGGGTTTGATAGTTGGCAGTATTACCATTAATAGTGGTATTGCTGGTATCCAAACGAGGAAGAGAGTGGTTGTCTTGGCCAGTATGAGCGGCAGAAAGTCTGATCATCGTCTGAGCCGATTTGAGGACACGGTTAGAAGTTGTTTCGCCGTCGGTAGTGCTTGGTTTGTTGGTGTCGTCATCGCTATCCGAGTCTGATCCATATGGCGTGTTTGGTGCAAGATGTCGATAGTCGTCGCTCTTGTGTCGAAGGATGGGACGATTTGTCTTCCTCACCCTACGGTCACGGATGAGGGCCATCTGCTCGTCCGTCATCCAGTTGCCGATGTTCATATCCAACGCAGGATAGATTAGCACTACGCCAACCGGAGGTGGTATCGTGCGTTCGCCCTGCCATCTTCGTGTCTCTGTTGAACCACTCTGCAGGATCATGAGCACCATGCCCACGGCCAGGTTACCACCCGCCGAATCACCCGAAACCACGACTTTAGGCTCAACTTCTCCCGACAGCCCCATACAAGTCCCTCTCGAGGCCATAATCATGTGGTAAACATCATAGCACTCGTTCAGCGCATACGGATACGGATGCTCTGGAGCCTTCTTGTAGTCCAGACTTAGCACAGGAAGGCCAGTCTTGCCAGCCCATCCCATCAGCTTATCATCGTGATTCCTCGGATCCATGGCGACGAAGCCGCCGCCAGGTATGTCTAGCACAATCTTATCATGCTTCTTAAGCGCGCTTCGGGGACCGTTAAAATACAGCCATGCGGTCACGGGCTCCTTGTACGAGCTCGCTCTGGGTCGGGGTATCCTGATCTTGCGCGGTGGGTAAACCATCAATCTCGGGCGCATCAAGCTCGTCAAAGCGCCAAGATACGGCGAGGTGCCTTTGTTCCACGCTACACGGAGGTGATCGACTGTCAAGGTAGCTCTGATTTTCCGAACCTTCTCGTCCGCCTGTTCCGCACATATCATGTAATATACACTGAAGACGATCGACAGAAAGTCTCTCAAGCCTTTCCTCTTAATACGCATAGCAGACCAGAAGCCTGCATCCAGCGCTGTTGTAACCCACGTTGCGCGAAAGTACGACCGCGAATACAGGCTTGCGAGCGGTTCGGGGCACTCGAGACCGACGAGCTTGCCAAAGTTACGGGCCACGTAGAGATAGAGCAGTGTTACAAGCACAGTTTGCCACACAGTCAGCTTCTTGGTGAGGAGGGCCGAAACGCGACGGAGAACTGGTGGGCCATGGCGGTCGCCTCTGGATGTACCTTATTAGCATATACTAGCAGAGCAGTGCAACAAAGGTTCTTACCTGTACAGATAAAATGACCAGAAAGAAACTACTGCCAGCACCTGAATCTTTCTAAACTGCACTGACGGCCGCCCGAGTACATGGTCTATCATGACGGTAGTGCTTTTCGCCTTCTGGCGGCGCTTTGCTCAAAAGCGCAGTTTGTTATGCTTATGCTGGACCTGTCAAATAAAGAGCGTGTCTCGTTTTGCGTCATGAAAGGCGTCAGCTCAGGTCTGTACGGTGGTTGTAGTCGAGTTTTGCGCGCCAGCATGTGAATGCCAGAATCCGGGAATCCGGGGTATTGTGGTTGGTCGGCCTGGGGTAAAACGGGGTTTTCTAAAGATGGGGCGGATGCATCATTCAGCCGTAGTCATCCATGTTACTGAACAGGCGTGCAAGGCCGTCGACAAGCGCGGCGCATTTGCTGTATGAGGCTCTGTGGTTGGGTGAGGCGTTGGCATGTGACAAGCTTGCGGTGGTGCATGCGTGCCATGTGAAAGCTGCGCTATGACACGTTCTCGGCTTTGTTACTAGCTTTCCGAGGAGCTGCGTCATCCATCCTGGTCACAGCCTCACCAGCCATCACATTCTCCGAATCTCGATGCTTTCGTCCGTTGGTGTTGCTTCTGGTAGGATGCGTGTGGAAACAGTACTGGCACGCGATAATTTTATTACATAATTCATATTGCCTAGGTAGAGGCATGAGGTTTGGGACTCGCGCAGCATGCGACAAAGCCCATCATACGTGTACATTCTTGTAATCCCAAAATAGGAAAGAAACAGGTAGAAGATCGTTAATGTCCCGAGTCACCGGCCAAGCTATCATGAATGGAATGTTGCCTTGTACAGCCCCATTTATGCGTGTCATAAACTTGTCACAACTCTGACAAGGGCTGCCCTGATGCGCTTCCAAGCCAAAAGCATCGTAACCAGAAAGAAAAGTCTCGTTGTTCTCAGTCAACTTCACCGTCTGAAAAAAAAGGATATCCATAGATCCGAGCAAATTGCTTACTTCAAGGCTTGATCCACTCGCCAATTTCAAATCCAACCCTCCTCAAGTCAGGCTCGGTAAACTTCCCCTCCTTCTCCTTCCATACCGTAAAGAGCCTGTGGGGTTCGTCCATCTCAGGTTTTTGGCCAACTTGGCCCTCCTTGGCATCGTATGTCTTTACATACAGTGTGAGATCCGGTCCCACGATTCCCCGCCAAAGCGTTGCGAGCCATTGCCAGTGATCCATTGGACTATAGGCGTCTTGAATAGGAATTTGTGACGCATATGCGACAGACGCATGAAGCTGGAAGGTCGGAAGGATAATGACAGGCCTCACCACACCAGTGGGAGAATCAGGGGGTGTCACAGAGTCCTTGCGAGAGATGGTGCTGGTAGAAGAGTCCTTGTCAGACATGGTGACGTCGTGAGACGGAGAAGCCACCATGGATGGGTTGGTGGAGATATGCTTGATCATCTCTCTGCTCTTGTTGTGCCACTCCTTGATCAAATCAAGGTAATCGTCAAAGGTAGCATCCCGGTCGTCACTGGGAAGTCTCGGTGGCTCAGCTATTTGAGGCTTGCATTCCCCTTGCTTGAGAAGTCGATCGTTCAGCCACTCAGCAAGCTCTTTAACTGCAGCCAGGTCGTCGCCTTCTACAGCGATAATGGCACCACGACCTTCCTTCCCAGACGGCGTTACACTACCAATCTCCTTGTAAGGAGGCGCTATGCGGCCAAGCAACGTGATCTTGGTCACATGCGATATAGCACTGAGAACCTCCTCCACGCTTCGAGGGCTGGAACTATGAGAGGATGACGCCGACTCCGCAGCCCAAAGCCTTGGGTCACGAGGGGTGCGAGGAGGTGGCATAGTCGCGCTTCCGGGTGGGGAATGCCGCACCTGAATCGGAGGCAAAGAATCTCGCCGCGCATACTGTGTACGGGGATAGTAGGGCCCGTCAGGTCTGACACCGTTTGCCAGATGTGCAGGTCCATAGTCAAATCTGCGTTTCTTACCTGGTGTCAGAGGGCTGTGAACCATTGAGTCGTCGCGCGCCACTGCATTGATCATCAATTTTTGATTACCAAAGTTCGGAGGGCCATGGCCATGCGGGTGGACAGGTGATTCAAGGTTAAGATTGCTCATCACAGGCATATAGCGCGTCGTTGGCGAGAGGCCGTCCGGGATGTTAGGAGGAGGCAACACAGGGATGCCAGAAGGATCGAGAAACGGGCTTGTAGGCGGTTTGATGCTGCGACCTCCACACTTATGGCAGCGATATCCAACGTTGGTGTGTTGGCTGGTAGGGTTCAGTGGTGATGGAAGGGATTTGCCAAGCCGACGTGGTTGATAACGGTAATCAGGATACTGTTCGTGGTGCCTAGCCTTCTCCTCCTGAATACTATTAGCAGGAAGGTATGCAGAGGAAGCAACAAATTACGGACCTGTGCGCGGTCTTGCCAGAACTTCTTCTTCTCTTCAGACTCAGCCTGCCACTGCTCGCCAATGATCTTGGAAATATCAGGGTTGTTGAGCCCAGGATTGCAAGCGATGATAGCGTGCTGGTGGTGTTGCCTATAAAGAATAAAAGCTGTCGGCAGCAGTCAGCAGACTGAACAAACATTCTTTGTTCTGACACAAACCCCGGATAATGACGATCTGATTCGAAAACAAATCTCCTTCAAGACAAAGAAAATGCTCGAACTCACCATTCCTGGGCCGGGGTATCTTTGGCTCCGGCTGGCAGAGGCAGACATGGCCTGCGAAGTCTGGAGACCTAGCAGTTGCAGATGTGGCACTTGCAGGCGGCTTCTCGTCTGTCGGACTGGCAGACTCCTCGCCCTCAGATATTTCCATAAGAGAGCTGGGTCTTCTCCTCGTAGACTGAGCAGACGATCCATCAGCTGACATCGGCTCTTCCTTGTGGTTGAGCTCAGTGGTGGAGTCAATCGTCAAAGTAGAGCGCGTCTCTTGGATCTGACTACTCTTGCGCAAATTGTGTGAAGGTTTCGAATCATCTATGGGTGACTGCGAAGAAGCTTGTTGTACGCGCATAGTCGATTTGATGTAACGCCTCGGCACGCTGAAGAAAATCGCAATGGGGAGCGGATGTAAAGGAGGCGATGACTGAACAACGGGTTGCAGCATTCGACTTGCTAACATTTCGGGTATTAATGACGAGATAACTATTCTAAGGAGCTCCGTTGGAAGAAGGCGCGATTCATTGTTCCGCTGCTCAATGAAGAAGGGAACGAATTAGACGAATTGATGCAACATGCCAAGTTCCTTTGAATAACTTGTGTGGCATGCGACTCCGTGGCCTTTCGGATCCAGTAAAATTATTGTTCTAGTCAGATGGAGTCGATGGCCATTAGGGGTTTCTTTGTTCTCCAACACCCCAAAGCGGCCCAGACATGGTCCACCAATCCGCAAGACATGGCAGCATGCCTGCAGCCGCCATGCAAGGGATGGCGACAGTGCAGCATGCTCTTTCACGGCAATTATGGATTTCCTCGGTCTCGGGAAACGCATAGAGATGCCGTGTATCCAGCCAACACATCCTACACCAAGCGGGATGCAATCTACGTAGTGTCGCTTAGAGCCAAACAGTTTTATATGGGCTTGGCCAGGTTCTAGAGGGTGTCTCCAACATGGCTTCACTAGTATCCAGGAGGGAATTTCAGTGTGAAATGCTCAGCCTCTTGTTTCTTGGGTTTCTCCTTTTCGTCAGAGCTCTGTGTTTGTTGCTCCCTGTCCACAGACTGGTTCCCGCGTATGAGGCTGACGGTCTGGTTCCCTATTAGTACATGCGCCGGACCGCTGAGTTGAATGTCGTCCCTTTGATCTGGTCAGCTTGAGACAATGCGTTTGTGCTGAGAACAAACGTACCAAAATAGGTGCTCAGCTGGGGCGGAGCATTTTTGAACATCGGATGTTTGCAGACTGTCTGCGCTGTCCCGCTGCGAAGCTAGACAGGGTTGCTCAACATGTTCAAAAAGGGGTGCTTGTTTGCCAACACCAAATGCGTCCGAGATCTGTTTCGAGTGTAATTGCTTGGCACGGACTTCTTGCACGATCACCTCATTCGCCTCCGGCATATACACTATGCCATTCTTCCACTGCGTCGCCGTCCGATGCAAGACTAAGTTCCAGTATGCCCACAGAAAGATCAGCTGGTGCTGAGTTTCCGCGAACTGCGCCTCGCGCATGGCCTTCTTCTTCATCTGGAACCGTGGCAGGAAAGTGACGTCAATCATCTTTGGAATGATGACCTTTGGTGGAGAGAAAGCGTCTGCAGCCAAAACATCAAGCTGATGAAACAACGATGTAATGCTCCTATCGATTGCGGACATGGCGGCACCCTTTTCCAATGTCGAGTACTCAAAAAGGTCCCATAAGCCAAAGAACACTGTGAAGAAAGTCCACTCATCCTCTTTGTGCAAGCGTTGCGGGATGCGGCGCCTTCCTTTGTTGTATGCAATAAACTGCTCCACCTGGGTCTTGAACGATGTTACAGCGCTGGTATTGCTTGTTGCGCCCTTCACTTCATTGTAGACGTCAGCGTCGACTATGGCACCAGTCTGCGCCCCATCAGCCACCGGTGGCAATGAGCGTGCGAAGTTGTCGATAGTGTCACATTTGAGCTGAATGTGTGAGAACGCATCTTCATCAGGACATGTGATACTTACCTCCTCACACAATGTCTCTACCCACACGCGGCCTCGATCTAAGTCCCGGGAGACAATAGCGGGCGATGCTGGCGACGAAACACGGTAGTTGCCCGTATCGGACCAATCGTTACCAAACACCACAATTCGATGCGCACTACCGCGCCATACGGTGTGCACTGTCTCTTCAAAGTTTGCTGTGTGTATCCAGGTGAAGTACAGAATCGTTAGGATAGCAAGAGCAGCACATGCATGTAGTCGTGAGACAAACCGCATCGTGCAGTACTGTCGATCGGCTACTGGAACGGGCAGGGGATTGCGATAGTGAAGGGTTGATGAGGCTAAGGTAGAAGACACAGGTCGCAGTCAGTTTTTCTCAAGAGATAGGGCGCCATCATCAGGAAAAGAAATGCCATCTTGGCCAGCGAACCAAGGAACATGACGACGCGCTGGTGCAGAATGAGCCTTGATGTGGATATCAACCCCGGAAGAACAGGGGGCTACAAGCACGCTCCTTCATCCAAAAGTGGACATGTGTCGCATGTGCAGCCATGTCAGCGCTACTGGCGTGCCGCCCGTTCAACAGTCGATGAACACGTTCCCAACCCTGTAGACTCGCCACCTATCCCTGTTGTCAGATCAAATGCCCTTAGATCATTGTTACATTGCCATATATAGGTGTACTGCACTTCGAATCAATGGACATGAGTAGCTCGCACGCGCATCTGATTCGGGTTACTCGGCATGAAGGCCCACCTTCGTGGCGTAATCTGTGGGGCACATATCTTAGATCCTTACGTATGCCCATGCCTAGCGAAGATGAATGGACGAAACACCATGCGAAGCCACTTTTGCCAGGCCATTATGCTGCTAACACCTAATGCACCGCCTTATCCGCTGTGCGCGACCCGGGCCAGTAGTGTTGTTCGTCGTCACCCAGCTTGTGCAGTGTCCTGTTCACTGAACTTCAAGATGGAAAACCTCCTCATGAGAAAATCTCGTGTAGCCCCATCATCGTCAATCCACTGCGCCACCACAAATGCCTTTTCCGCCCATTTTTTGGCCTTGTCGTCATTCTCCTGCACATAGTAATCGACCGCGCGGTTGAACGTTGTGGTCGCTAACCACTCCAGCTCTGACTTGGGGTAGCGCTCATGTTCCTTGGTGATCGCGTCAGCTGAGTCTGCAGCGTCTCATCTTTTGCAGGCTCTAAAAATGTTGACAGTGTGCCTGGCCCAGAGATGATGACCGGGTGTAACTTCGGGACGGGAAAAAGAAAGTATACCCGCGGGGCTGAAAAAATGAACTCACGTCTTGCTTTGTTGCGGCAATATGTATTGCCTGTTCGATGCACTTGAGGCTGACATCGTCGTCAAAAGGGAGCGAAAGGCTGAAGAGACATCGGAGCCATCGAGACAGCTTTGGAATGTCGCTTTCGGGCTGCCGGCTAACCATGTTGATGATCTTCTGAAGGACAGCTAGTACTTCTGTGAGTGGTGTCAGTCTAACTTTTGTGGCATAACTAACTGCGATACACTCACTTTTCTGGTACTTAATGTCTAGTTCTGCCTGTACGATACAACCATGGATGACCAGAACCAGGTCAGCTAATGTTTCGTAGTGATCTGGGCTCTTGTATTTCCAGCATTGATCGAAAAGCTCGTCGAGTTCGTCCCATTTCTGAAGCTTGAGTACAGCCTCAAGCTCTAATTTAACAATTTGAAGATGTTTCGAAATGATATCGGCCTTAGCGGACTCATCGAGCCCGTGCATTATCTCTGATGTGACCCGTCGGAAGTTCTGGCTATGCTTGCGGGCTTCCAAGTAATATTGAGCCTACGGAAGTCATTACCGTTCACAATAGACATGACGAGCAGCACTCACATTCTGTTCAACACGATCCTCCGCGCGCGCTAGGACAATACAAGTACTGGCGGCGAGGAATTCGCAGAAGATCAGACGAAGACAAAGGCCATTTTTCGTGCTTGGGCCTTCTTTCTCTTTGAGTAGTTTGATGAACTGAGAATTGTCCGTATAAGTTACCAGATAAGTAGGGACTCTACTGACCTCCAGACAACAATTAAGGAGCCTAATGAGATGTTTGGGTGACATTTCCGCACAATGTTTCAACGATAGGTTGTAGGTGTTCTTGGAGAACCATTCGAACTCTACTGGTGTGAAAAGTTCTTTGGCAGGAGTGCTTGGTCTGGTCCTAGATGCCTTGGCTTGATTGCAGGCTTATTACTGTCAAAGAAGATTCTGAACATGAACTGCTCTGACATACCTCCTTCGACTGTAGCGCAAAGTTGATCCATGATGACAGTGTCAATGCTGCCATCCTTGATCAGTTCAGACTGTAGCATACGTGTCGTGGACCTGTTTGCATGAGAATATGCATGCTTGCTGATGGTAACAGACCTACCTTAACAGTGCTGGCAGATGTATGCCTGACGGTGCGCTATGCTCGTACCTGTCGAGAACTTTTCTCAGAGCATTGATAGCTTGTCTCTTGCTTCCTGCACTTTGAGCCTCCAGCACACAAGCATAGAGAAGTGTCGCATCCTTTGCGGAACTCTGACATATGCAATCCAAACATTCAGTGGCTGCTTCATCAGTTGAGAAAATGTGTCTACACATGACATGCTTACCAAAATCTGCATCTCCGCTTTGCAACGCTACCTTGTACATTAGATACCGTGTCACTGGCTCATCTCTACCGCTCTCAGCCATCTGGGAATGTGCGCTTCGAGCAGCCTCATAGTCCTGGCGGGAGAGGGCGCATTGGATGATTTTTCTGCGTGCTGTGAGTTTTGCTCTGGCAGCGTAAGGAATGAGCAGTACCTCGATATTTTGACTTTGTTCTGCGACCCAGCCTTTTCGAATATGGGATGAAGACACATGTGGCACCATGCCTCAGCCATTTTGTGTTGTTCTTGACTCGCTGCAGATTCTACATTTTTCCACAGCATCTACAAATTCGTGTTAGTAGTACTCCTCAACAAGAGAAGCCAATAAAGCTCACGGTTTGCGCAGCATGAGTAGCAGGTGCAGATATCGGAGCTGGCAAGTTTTGCGAAACAGTATCAAAACGATCGTGCAGTTGCTCAAGTACGTTCTCGGAAAAGCTGTTAGTGCTACCAATCCAGATCCGTGTGACCATGGCTTTCTCGATCCACTGTTGGTTCTCTTCTCGGAATAGCCGTATATCCATCAAGTTATCGAGAGCTTGGATAGCTGTGGCATTGCTTGGTGAGGTCAGCAACTGAAAATACATACAAAAGAATGCGCATACTTGTGTACGTTTAGTTTGTGTATGTGGTGCATTATTCTAAGCGGATTAGCTAGATCCAAGTTCATCTGATGACGCGAGGGCACGTACGTCTTGAAACTTGTTTCATTGAGAACAACGGTACGAATCATGCGCAGAAGGACTGATGTTGTCAGTGACTGGACTCTGAAACATGCGAAGGTATTACCATTGTAGAACTCGACACTATCCATTTTCTCAACTTCGGCCAGTAGCTCAAGTTTCAAAAGCAAGAATGCCATCTTGTCTCCAAAGTCCTGAGGCTCATTGAGTATCATGATTAGAGTTAGGCAATATATAGCTCGTACATCTTCCATGAGCTTCATCATCTGCCACGCCTTGTCTTGCGTTTCGGGCGTCTTTATCTTCGTGTATGCTTGAACTAGGGAAGATGTCAGTTAGAACCACAGAAGAAAGTCTTCAGATGTACCAATTGCTTGCATAATACAAAGTCTCAGCTCTCCTACTTCGGGACTAAGCATCTCTGGGTCTTGTGCATCGAGGACATCGTGTGCCCGTTCCAGCCACCGGGAAGCTAAGTTGTAATCATGTTTCGCTAAAACGCCTTTGCCAATTTCGTACAGCATATCTGCAAGGATCTCCGCTGTATCAGGTGTGGGTGATGTCATAAGCTGCTTGCATTTGGCGAACATGTGTTCAGCTGTATCCATGCGATCATGGCGCCACGCCTGTGAAGTTGTAAGCCATAACTATCAGTACAGAGATGGGATCCGCTCATAGCTTTAGCTCTTACCAAAGTCGTTCGAATCGCAAAGTACTGGATTCTCAGGCCTTCTATGAGCTCGATCTCCTCCTTGCACTTGCCTTGGTCTTCTTGGCTAAGCACAGCTTCATAGTCGGCAGCACGTTCAAGCACTTTGGTTGCAATGATGAGTTCGTTACTTTGGATGCAGACCTTTGCCGCTTTCAGTGCGACCTTGATGAGACGGATACAGTTCTTGTGCTGGCGGCCTTCATTGCCATGACCACCCGCAGAGTCGAGAAGCAAGAACGAGAAGGCACGCAAGAGAGGTATGGTACGTTTATGGTGAGCGCTCGGGTGCACAGATCGATTATGATTGTCTATTTCGTCGCGTCGCAATCGTGTAGCCGAATTCCAAAGCTCAGTGCCGAGCCTGTCGAGTTCATTTTGCTTCGCAACGACTGTAGACGAGGGCTGCAAAGGGAGGGCGCGGATTTGAGCCTCTAAATCACTCGCAAGTGTTGCATCGCCGCTGCTCTCGGCTCTTCGGATGAGCTTTTCAGAAAAACCTGTGCGTTGGTGAGTATTGTTTATTGGACCAGTTGTTAGAAACTACACTCACCGAGGACTGTTTGTAACTTCTTCTCGCGCTCTGCTTTCGCTACGGATTGGAACGAGGGCATGGCTACACAGGACAGATAGCATAGACGGTGGGGTGAAGGAGGGGAAGGTTGGAAGTGTGGTGGATTTCCCAGCATCGCAACTGCTGCTGGAGTGATAGCTCCACCCGAACGAGGAAGGAGCGACTGACGACAACAACACGAGCTTCATTCATAAGAGCATAACACTACAATACAAGAATTATAAAAACAAGATAGACCAGAACATGGATACAGTTGCAACAACTGTGAGACATCCAATTATACGCGCCACTCTGCAACCGATTGCTCTAAGAGACTCGTGTTGCAACTTATCCACGCAAGCCCTACAACCCAAAAGCTCCATTTTATATGTCTGAATAACAAAGAATATCACGTTGCTATGATGCTATGAGGCAGGCAACGGACCAGAAGTAGCCTCGGTTATGGGAAGAAAGTTGCCAACAATTAACGCCGGTCTGCCAATTATCAGTATACTGGATCACAGGTAGGCTATGCTGACTTACATATTCCACGCGTCTCGCTTAACGGTAAAAGAGAAACAGCACCGTATTTCAGGGTCCTTAGAGTTCGGATCCGGGTTCTTTAAGGAGCAGCTTGTGAGAATGGCTTTCTGGGTATGGTCGAAAGCAATTGCGCCAAACTTCTCCCAGTATGACACCAGTGAGGGTTCAGCAATGATCTCGTGCAGCGCGATATTACCCTATCGTTTGTCAGTCCACGTTAGCTCTTCGAGGATATCGAAAAGGGACCCACGTCTCGCAGCTTTGACATTGGTACATGAATCAGCCGTGCCATTTCCTTGTTGCCTCGGTATATCTCGCCTGTTCTCCGCCAACAACAAGCAGGTATAGCCATGCTTGCGAACACGCGGTCATACTCCATCAAACTCTTGTCAAACCACATTTCAATGCGCACCAAGTCTACGTCAGTCAGGCTCTGCATTCGTTCCCGAAATTTGGGACGGAAGCGATCCAATTGGCGCAACACTCTGACGCGGGATATCTGTTGAAGATTTTGCTCCATGTATTGGTTCAGCCTTGCATATCCCTTGACGTAATTGAAGGGCTTCAAGAGTCCCGCGTCTACTTTTGCCTTGAGAAGTTTGTTCATACGCTCTTCGGGACTATCCGACCCAGCCGGATCTGCAGCCGTTATAAGGTATCTCTCTCTTGCTTTGTCAATAGGCACACCACCCGAGGATCGCTGTGCAGCATCACTAGCAGCATTCTGCGCTGGCGGTGGAAGCAATTGCTGCTGTCTGGATGCATTTGGGTTGAAAGCGGCGTTACTGTTGAGAGGACCCATTGTGTTCATGAGGGAAGCGTCAGAAAAAAGAGAGTGGAAGTCATTGCCTCCGTAGAAAGCACCGTCATCCATGAGACTGTTATTGAGAAAGTCGTTGAGCAAGTTGTACTCATTGCCCACTTCGGAGGTATTGAACATATATGAAGGATGAAACTGATGAATGTCCTGAAAGTTATTCCGAGATGATGAGAGTAAGTCGTCATAGCTCCCAACTATACGGCCGTCAGTGATCATTCACAGCTTGGGGCTGAAAGTAAACGGCAGCTTACAGGGCTGAGCCCCGGAAGTCAGAGCAGGCGGTTGTGGCGCGGATACAGGGTCGGGTTGGGTACCTGACGCCGTGCCTGACTCTCCATTCGGGGGTAGTCGATGCGGTGCCAGGTTGAGCCCAGCATCCGGAGCATTGGGCTGCTGGAGAGCGCCAGTGGATGCAGCTTCAGACGTGGCAGGCTCAATCTGAGGAGGCTGGCTTTGTCCTTCACCATTTTCTGGCTCGGACTTGGCCTTCTTGACACCCTCGCGAGGCTCATCGCGACACAGGTGTCCAATATTTCGCTTGACACAGCGTGTGCATGGTCGCTCCTATGTTTGTGTAAGCACAGTGGGCCCTGCAAATGTTGAGTACAATGGTGAGGCTACTCACAAGATCACAGGTCATATGCTAATTGAAGTGGAGTCAGCAAGCAGTCACATTTGTCGTACAGGCAACAAAAGCGCCATGTGTCAAATGCTGGTGTACTGGCTTTGGCTTACCGAACGTCTGCAATAGATGCACGCTATATTGAAGCGTCACAATTAGCAGGGGGTCTGCAAGGCGATCAGAGACGGTACAACCGTGAAGACGTACCATGGTTTACTTTTCTTCGCTTTTTCGACGCCTTTGCAGGCGCCTCGGAGCCTGTCGCAGCAGGCTTGCTCTTTGCAGGGGAAGCGCTCTTGGGCGCATTTGGTTCGGGAGCCACAGTGGCCTTGTCAGCCTCACCTTGTTCCGTCATGTTGACTGGCGAAGATCCATTGGACTGTCGTGCAGCGTTCGTCATCCAGTGCGGTAAGTGGGTGGGTCGAAGACGGATGCTTTTCTTGGAGATGCGCGGGCTGATTTGTGTCACTGCAGGGATCTCGCTACACACCGCAGCATCGCAAGGGGCAGCGAGGGTCGAGAAGCGCCGGAAGTCGCGTCTTTGGTTGCACCGATGAGTCTGTCGTCGAGGGAAACGCGTGGCCGAGGTGAAGCTTCGAGGACACCAGAGCCGAGTGAATGTCTGGTCGCGTGCTTTGCCGTGCCGAAGCGAAGGAATCTCCCGGAATAACACCACCACGCAGCGGGCACAGGGCGGGGGAACGGCGCCGCCAATCCTTTTAGCGGACCGTTGGACAGCTTCTTGGCCCGGTCATAGCATGCTGCTGCCAGACCTAAACAGTCCCCGACTCGCTTCTCTCGCTCCTGAGGACGCTTGATTTGTTGGAGTTTGCTCGAGTCTTGCTCCAGGCAGGGTAGCTGCAGGTGTGGCGCTGCCGCGACATGACAGCTAAGTGGAGCCAATCGCCGTCCATTCTTGCTACACTACATTGAAGTTTGTATTTAACTATCACAGTCCTGCATGCGCACATTCCGATAACCAGTCTGTCGGATCCTGACTTCTAAAACTGGGGTCGCATCGGACTTGTCGCCGACAGTGTCGCTGTTCCGGTGAGCCCCACGCCGGGCTTGCCACTTTACGGGCCTTCTTCGCGTGGTGCCCAGAACATATCACAGAACCTAAAACCCATCTTGGACCATCACATAAACGCCCGTTACCTATGAACGCCCTTCGTTTCGCCAGGGTTGCTCCATGCACCTGGGTTTGCATCACCTTTAAAAGACCAAAACATAACTCCCGGCGCCGGACCTGCATATCGATATTCAAAAGGTTGCGTATTGTGCAGCATTGACGTGCCGAAATAGGACGTCATCCAGCGCTGCCTGTGCATTGCCTATTGCCGTATCGAGACCCTCTAGTTGTGTATGATTGCTCTGCATGTTCTTCAGACTCCGCCTCAGTTGTTCAAGTATAGGGCCAAGCTGGTCGTCGGGTGAATCGAGGGATGAAAGGTCCACTAGCCCTGGTCGTTTCAACCCAATGTCCTCGGGGCGGTCGCCATTGGTCGCGGTCTCGTCGTCGGCTTGGAGCAGGGGATGGACCTGCTGCATGTTAGCTATTCCTTGACCCCAATGAGAGGAAATGGTCACATACCCGTCCATGCTTCCGCTGGTGTTTCCATTCTGTTCTCCATGTCTTTGTGTTCTTCTTCATCAGCTCTAGATATTCTTCGTCCTTTTTAAGCAGGTGCTCAGCGATCTTGATCTGCTCGCTGAGCAGCTGCTTTGAGTGACGCGCGGTTGTGACCTCTCGTGAGACTTGAGCATTGCGCTCCGTCAACTTGTCAATGTTGAAATGTACATCTCTGGCTTGGGGAGGTATTCGTGAATCGGCAAGCTGGCGTGCTAGTCTTCGTACAAGTGGATTGAGTGTGTTGTATGCAGCCATGACTTTGCGTTCGTCCCGCTGCGTCTCAGCCGTATCCTTTTTCGCATTGCGCACCACAGTGAGGATCTGTTCTAAGACCTGCGAGGATACTTCTGGCCATTTGTCAACCTGATCACGTGTGACTCTCTTTGCTTTCGCCTCTAGCCGTAGATATTCCTTGCGCGACTTAGATTCTGGCTCGGCAGCTGCGGCGCCATCATCAGCTTTGCGCTTGCAAGGTTTTGAAGACTGCGTTGGAGCCGCTTCAGTTATGGATAGCTCGTCTTCGACTTCTTGTAGTGGCTGTTTCTTCCTAGCCTTGGCCTTCTTTGCTATGCCTGGCTTCGACACTGGCTTCGAGCCAACATTAGAATTGCGGCTGCCCGGGGGTCTGCCTCGCCGTTTCTTTACTTCTTTGTTGCTGGAGCGCGTAGGCGCCTGGGCGAAATCAGCATGTGCACATGTCAGAGGAGTTGCCGACACTTTACCATAATGTTGTGTTGAAATCGAGACGCGTCGCAAGTGTTGACAATCGCGTTTAGCGGGGAAGGTCCGAATACTAGCGCGGGCGCCTCTTCACGTGCTGATATCGTATGCACGCTCCCCACAGAGACAGTCCAGTCACGTTTGCCATGAACGTGAATCGTCATATCAACCAGACATTTACCAAGCAACTTGGCAGCATTGTATGTAACAGTGGCTGATTGTGTCAGATTGTTTGTTGGTAACTATCTGCCTTCATCCTCCAATATCTACTACTTCTATTGCTACTCCTACTCATCGTCATCGTCATCGTCATCATCATCATCCCCTTCATTCATAGGCGCCTTCAACACCTTTTTCAGATCAAGCACAGTTGCTGAGAACGGTCTGTGGAGCCCCTTGCCAAAATCATCGAAGACCTCACCACCATAAATCATCAAATGATCCGGTCTCTTCTTGAAGATCTGGATAGCACGTGAGTACACCGCTCCGGCAGGAGTCGCATGCTCCTCCCACTTGTCCACAGCACCGCCATGTCTGTTGGTGTATACCTGCATTCGGTCTGCGTCCGATACCACAATCGTACCCTTGGGCCCCCCAACAGGGCTCCAGACCACGTATGGACTAGCATTGGGCACAGTGCTGTTATTGATGACGATGGGTTGGCCGACACTTTTGCGGAAGTCCAGAGGGGAGTCGGCCAGGACATAGTATACGGGGTAATTAGAGCCATAGGACGAGGAGTTGCCAATTGGCAGTTCGTGTACGAGGATCCATTTCTTGATAGGTGGAATGTACTCCACGACGGTCATGCCAGGGCGGGCAATGTATTGTTCGTAGGCTACATCGTTTACGACTGGGCCCCAATTCCTGAGGTCGGTAGATGTTTGGTGGGCAAGCTTTTGGCCGTGCTTCGGGTCGCGCTGATCCGAGTAGTAGGCGACCAACTGGCCTTTGTATTGGCTAACATGTTGTCAACTTGAAGTTCGGAAATACAAGAGCGATAGCTGAACTTACAGCAGATACGGCTCCCAGATTGGCGTCGCTCCATTGGTCGTGTTGGGTCCTCCACCCTCGGCAATGTGGCTCACAAATTGCCACGTCCTCGCCCGATCTTTGCTAGCATAAAGATCGATCCTTGTCTTGTTAGGACCCCAACTATTACCACTACCCAGGATAGTGCCAGCTGGAAAACCACCCATAGGCTCCGTCAATTCTGTCAAGGCGGGCTGAGCACTCATACCAAATCCGTTAACAGTATCGTGCAAGTCAGAAACGTGTTTCCACGAAGCGCCGCCATCCTTTGATTCAAAGATGGGAAAGTAACCAGGCTGATGTCCGGACAGCGACGCTGTTGCGATGATAGTGCCATCTTGCAGCTCAGTATAGCGAGGGTACGTGATCGACTCTTTACCAGTTGTCTGGTAAATTGTGTTGTTCACGAAGAAACCCCATGGGCGAGGCTTGCTGGATGGAGGAGCCGAAGAAGGAAAAGCAAAGACACTGCTGGCAAAGACAGCCGCTGCCACAAGGGCAGGCGTGTGGAGCTTCATGTCTGTGATGTCTTCTGTTTCAAAAGACCCAGGTAATGATTGACTGGAAGCTGATCTCGATCCATGGACAGCACTCTGCGCTTATATACCCTTGCATCATATTTGCCTCCAGACAACATACAATATGGCTTTTTCATAGGCTCATAAGTCTTCTTCGAAGCCTACGTCGACACAAGCTATGCTTAGTTAGTAAATAGTAATATACCCGGCGGACGATCTATAAAGGGCTACAACTAATTACGCTGCATCGCTCAGTTACCCATGGGGCTCATTAGCCGGCGGTTGAAAATTGCATGCTACGTCTTCGACAACCGTCAAATGGCAACTATTGCAAGATGTGGGGATGTTCGTGAGGGGAAGTCGTTCCCTTGCATGGGTAAACCGAGCTGAGAATGTGACTGTGGCGTCTCTGATTGCCTTTGGAGGGTCGGACAATAGCACTAGCGGTTCTCTGTTGGATAAAGAGATGAGATTAATAATATCGACTATGGAGATGAGAAAACCGGGCTTGACCAAGTAGAGCCTCAAAGTTGGATGAAGTTTTGGAACATTGTATTTGCGACCCTGGCGGATTTTGACAACAATACAGCAAGCTTTGATCAATCACCTATAGTGTTAGTATCTTTGAACCGATGTAACAGAAACCTGGGGCTCAGTTCTACGGGGTTTTCAATGCACGGTCGCCAGTGCTGCAGGATCGGCGGGGAAGCGTGAGGGGTATAGCCGAGAATGGATGCCTGATGCTGCCTTTGGTAATAGCCACCGGTCTTTTTGTGCTTTTCCTCGTAACACTGTGCATATATGCAAGATGGGAATAACTGCTGAATGTCGTATTAGGGTACATAGGCTAAGCATCTCGGGGAGCCGGTGCTCTGGGACGACGTAAGCGACATCCTGGCCTGGTAGATGCTAAGCTTTGTCACGTGATGCTTACGGTAAGCATGTGGCTGCTGCTTGCTCACTAGCCACATCGTGTGATCACCACCTCCTTTAATGTCACAAAACCTGCTAGAACCTGCAGCCGAGGACGAATGCGGGGCGCACGTTGATGGCTTGCAGGTAAAACCCGCCATGTATTTCTCCGCAAGGCGCACATCATTAACGCCAACGTGCGGACTAACGCCAAAACCAGTCTCGAGTGGAGTCTCCGAAGAATTGCCGACCATCCAAGGCTCTTGGCATCATTTACTTGAAGTGCAATGGAGCCTTCTGACTCGAAATTCTTCGCCCTATGAACTTTTCAATTGGTTCTCGAGCTCGTATCATGAATCCGAACAGTCTCTTTTGGTCGGAAAATTATCTTGGTAGAAACATCCAGCATAATGTTTGATAGTAGGAACCCTCCTGTTTGATAGTGATCCACTATTCAGTGTCAGGAGACAGGAGCGTTCAGTATGGAACAAACGTGGATATCTCAAAGGTACTTAAGGGTGTGTGAGGCCCCAATGTTTTAGAACACAGCAGCACAACATCTGGAAACAAAAGCAAACACTACAAAATGTTTCGTTCGGCTTCTCTCTTTGCACTTGGTGCCCTTCTCTTCCTGACACTTCTCGACCATGTGTCCGCTGCAACAGCTGGCTGTGGGAAAACCCCAGGACTGAAAAGCGGCGTCCACACCATCACCGTCAACAACAAGCAACGCCGCTACACTCTCCGTGTGCCCCAGAACTATGACAACAAGCGTCAATACCGCTTCATCTTTGGCCTGCACTGGCTCAACGGTGACATGAACTCTGTCGCCACTGGAAGTGCCCCCTACTACGGTCTTGCTGCTCTGGCAAACGAGAGCACAATCTTTGTGGCCCCCGACGGTCTCAACAGGGGTTGGGGTAACCAGAACGGAGAGGACATTACGTTCCTCGACGCAGTAAGGAAGCAAATTGACGACAACTTCTGTGTTAACGAGAAGCTTCGCTTCTCCCTGGGTTTCTCCTTCGGTGGTGCTATGTCCTTCAGCTTGGCTTGCAGCAAAGCAAATGACTTCCGAGGTATCGCTGTCCTGTCTGGCGCCACTCTCTCTGGATGCGCTGGCGGCAACACCCCTATTGCGTACTACGGTCAGCACGGCGTCAAGGACAGTGTCCTGCCCATTGCTTCCGGAAAGCAGATCCGCGACCGCTTCGTGAAGCTGAACGGATGCCAGGCCAAGAACGCAGCCGACCCTGCACCGAACAGCCGACAGCGCGTCAAGACTGTGTACGATGGATGCAGATACCCAACACAGTGGACCTCTTTCGATGGAGACCATGTCGCGCTTCCTGGAGATGCAGGCAACGACGTCGGTGCCCAGAGTTTCACGCCCAAGGAAGTTTGGGCTTTCTTCAGTCAGTTCACTTAAGGTGGCTGTCGCACGAAAGAGTTGGGACGAAAATCAAGGCTCGAGCGCTGTACAACAAACTCTGCGCGCTTGAAATGGATCGTTACCTTCTAGAGTTGACTTCTACGAGAAAACTTGTATATATGATAGTAGATATCCGCTCTTAAAATACACAGTACATATGAACATTATTATTCGCTTCCAGACTGCTCTTCGGATTGTTCCACTTCTGCATCGCTTACCACATCACTCAGTTCGCTACTCTCTGCATCACTCACCCCACTGCTCTCAGCATCACTCTCATACTCTTCAGCCACTTTCTTCCTACCTTTTGGCTTCTTCGCACTCCCATTCTTCATTGGGCTCAGACCAGTGTCTTTACGGCCGCCGGTTCTTTGAACTAAATGGTCAATTAGACAACCCTTCTTCCACCCTTCACTACTCTCACCCGTAATCGCTCGACACCTTGGACAGGTCTTTCCGTGCTTTATGAGTAGCTGATGCAACGGGTATTTCAAATGGTCCGGTACTCTGACTTCACAATGGGCGTATGTAGAGTTGCGTGTTGGACCAGCAAAGGTGCCTTTTGCACCAGGAGCAAGGCCTCGAGGATCACCTTGCGGGGGTACCCAACCGAGCCACTTGCAGAGTCGGAAGACGTGTGTATCGACGGCAAACGAAGGTCTTTGTAGACAAAACAGAAGCACACACGATGCTGTCTTTGGCCCAATACCAGGGTACTTCGTAAGGGCATTAAAGGCATCGTCGTTTGAAAGTAGGTGTAGGTGATCTAAGGAAATGACGTCCTGATCTGCCTTATCAATCTCTGTATGCTTTTCCCCTTCACTTTCGTTGGCAGAGCCAGGCGCTTTGTCAGATGATGATTGAAGTTCTTTGCGTCGCGCCTGGTTCTCTTCCCAGACCATTTGCAGAATTTTCTTGATGTCTTTGCTTTTTACGTCTGCCAGGCCACCGCTCTTGATGGCTTCAAATACCTCTTTCTGGTCTGCCAAGCGCACCTTGTTCCAATCTACACTGCCCTTTCCGACGCCTTCTTTCAGAATTCCGAACTTGGCAACAAGGCCCGCAAACGCACGCGATGAGTTTGCGCCAGACGTTGCGGCAGAGAGACGTGTTCGGATGAGAGCATCAAGGACCGATGGTACTTCTCCACAGCCAGAAACTTCGAGCGAGGGAGCAGGGATCGTCTTTGGGGCTTCTACCTTGCCATGTACTTTTGACAGAAGACGTGTGACTTCTTCGCACTCTTCTGCAGTTGGATGAGGGTAGTTTGGATACGGTGTCTGGCCGGGCGTAAGACCGTAGCTACTGGTTTTGCCCTTGCTTTTCTTCTTTGGTGTTTCTGAAGTAGCTGCTTTGGCAACAATATCTTCGACTTCCTCCCCCTTCGGGCTTACATTCTTGGCTGTCTTTTTGGTCCTGGCTGAAGCCTTTTTGTCGTTGCCTGCTTCTTGTTTGACAGGGAGGTCAGGAATAGCACCAAGGTTATGTGGAAGTTCGTTGATATCCTCTTGTTTTACTACAGATCTCTTGGTACGTTTGTTGCTTTTAGGAGTAGCAGATACGCTCTTGGTCTTTCCATCTGGCGAGGTCTCTGCTTTGATCGCTTTCCTCTTTCGGGGGTTGGGTGCCTCTGGTGTCGTGGGTGGGCTGGAAAGTTGTACTGAGTCTTTGCTATTGACTGATAGTACTTGAGCAGCTCCAGCCTTTGCGGCAGAGCTCCTTGTAGTTCGCACCATGTGAGGCAAGTCTGCTGATATGAGATGGGATGGGCCCCTGAAGAGAGCAAGGCGTGATGCCAGGAAGAGCCGGGCTGGAACTTTCAAAGCAATAACAGGCGCAATCTTGGCCAGAAACAGACGAGGAATGATCGTAAGGTCTCTTTCCACGCATATAGAGGAGGAAAGAAGGTAGCAAGTTCAAGAGTGAATTGCCTCCAAAAAGTAAAGTACATGTCATGACGTCGATGACGATGATGGGAGCACGGACCTTGGTTCCTGCCTTAGCGTGAATCGAGACACGCCGAGGCCCACTTGGTCGCGAGGCCTCGACGTTGAACCAGTTACCCCACGTCCCCTCCACCATCGAGACTTTGTTCCACGACGCCCGCGATTTAGTTTCACGATGGCTTACAAGGCTCCCATTATCGTACCTGCACTCAAGCGACACACTGCCACTGTTATTGTCGCCCATGGACTTGGAGACAGCGGAGCGGGCTGGTAAGAAGCGCAGAGTGACGCAGTTCTGGAGACTCTAACAAGAGCAGGCTATTCCTCGCCGAGAACTGGCGTAGACGGAGCAAGTTCGAAGAGGTCTCGTTTATCTTTCCGCATGCTCCGAACATCCCAATCACCCTGGTTCGTGCCTATTCACCGACCCTCCGCCGCTACCGTGGCGCAAATACATCCAGCAAGAGTGCTAATATACGACCTAGAACATGGGCATGCGTATGCCAGGATGGTACGACATCAAGACTCTTGGTAATCTAGACAGCCGGGAGGAGGATGAAACAGGCATCATCGAGTCCCAGAAGTACTTCCATTCCCTCATCGACCAGGAGGTTGCCAAGGGCATACCTGCGAACCGCATAGTCGTCGGGGGTTTCTCACAGGGCGGTGCGATGTCACTGCTGTCAGGCATCACATACAAAGACCAGCTCGGAGGCATTTTCGGCCTGAGCTGCTATCTTCTTCTCCAAAAGAAGTTCAAGGACATGATCCCAACCAGCAACCCGAACCAAAACACACCAATCTTCATGGGCCACGGGGATGCAGATCAAGTGGTTGCACATAAGTGGGGAAAGCTGAGTGCCGAAGAGCTTGAGAAGCATGGATACAAGATTGATTTTAGGACTTACAAGTGCGTATCTGAACACCCACTAGAAGATAGTTGTCTAACAATAAGCTAGGGGCCTGGTTCACAGCGCCGATCCAGACGAAATCGATCATCTCGAGTCCTACCTCAACCAGCAAATACCTCCATTAGATGGCAAGTCAGAATCAGCCGCTTGACTCGCTCCCAAGGCCGCTTCGACAGGGACGGTCATGGCATTGGTGATAATCATCACGTTGGCTGTTGCATGGTTTGCATGGTACAAGAAGCGCAATGATACACCGAGACCCGTGCATAAAGACAAGTAACGATGTAGATCGTTTGGGTTTGGGAGCTTTCGTCTAAACTGCATACGAAGTCAAGAGTACACATAGCTTGGGCGCCAGTTATCGACTTCTAGTCGCCTACCATCTGACTCCATAGTTGTTACTTCAAGTGCGGTTGAAGTTGGGACTGTAATTCTCACTTGGGTTTTTTATCAGTTGGTAGTCCGCCACAAATATCAACGGATAGACCTCTGCTTCTTCTCAAGGTTGCAAAAGTTTTGCTAGTTCATGGTACGAATGCGCGCAGCAAATCCTATTCACTGGATCATGTACGATTGTAAGGATCGTTTCCCCACTGGCAACATATAGTGAGATGACAACGCGAACAAGCGCTTGGAAAGAGGTGCCTGACCAAGTTCAATCGCGTGGAAGAATGAAGCATCACTTGATGCGTCGAGTATGCAGCAGCAAGGACCGCTTACGAAGCAGAAAAAGCCCGGAATCAAACCAAGGGCATAATATTGAACATTGGAGACGGTCCGGATGCGGTTGAAAATCTCAACTCTCATATCCCATTATTCAGAGGTGTTGTATGCTGCACGTGCAACAGCGTAATATATAGTTCAATGCGATTGGTTGCAGCGTTTGCAGAGCAGCTTGCCGATGTGCCAAAAGGAGTGAAACTCTACCCCTGACCTTGCTTTGGTACCTATGAGGCCCTAGGGAGGTAATGTTTTAAGCAACTGGTGAAATGTGCAAGCCGATCTTTCCGCTTCCGCCGCTAGCAGTAGTTCTAACATTCTCTACCCAACAGCGCCTCTGCCTCTTCCGGAGCAGATGTCTCAACACAATTGTCAATGGGTTTAGAGGGGATATAGATGTGCGTACATCAGATTGTTTGGCACAAAGTAAGGACTTAGAGCGTGTAATAACATCGACTCTGCAGAAGCAGATGGACATTGTTCCTTTCGTGAACGCAAGGGACGTGTATAGATCTAATGCAGACATTTACGAACCTTTTTTCTTCTGGATAGACCCATCCACGGACTACTTGCCGCTGCAAAAATAAGGAGTTAGGAGATGCTAGCGCGTCCTGGTGCAGATCATTTGCCTCTTGCTTTGTTGATCTGTATCTAGCTTGACCACCTATTTGTCTGGCGGCCTCAACTGGACCCAGAATGTTTCTTTTCTTTTCCAGATTGAGCTATGCCCAGAAATGCCAACATACTCTAAGGAGAACATGGCTGAAATTCACGATGCGTTTGATATTTTGGATCGAGCCGGAAAAGCGGTGTGATAGAACCTATACTTGGTACATTCATTGTGTGGTCTTGGAATAGACCTATTCCTGTTGATTAGGGGCAGGCATTGGGTCAAAGAAGCTCTAGCGGTGTCAGCAAGATGGTCTGGAAGTTCTCCTTTCGGTCCAATCTAAGCACTCTATCGACGTCACTCACCGTCTTCCCTTGATCAGCTGTCAGCACCGGCCCGTCCGTCGCGCCCTCGTCTAGGTTGGCCTGTCTGTCAAGCTTCCGCCCCCAAAGCTTTGCTGTTGGATAAGAAGAAAGTCAGGGGTCGAGTCAGGATGCGCCAGCCAATCTGGCGCTAAACGAGTGCTTAATTTCATAGGGCTAATTGGACGGGGCCCTTGTCCACACTTCATCTCCACATTTTCCACAGGAACTCGATCTTATCCAACACGGCAGGAAGACGGCAATGGCTGTCCGTGAGCTGCTCAACATAAGGCGGCGCCATGGCGACTCCCCTTAGGTACCGCCAGCCGCAGCGCCACAATATTCGCCATCCCCCGCATCGCACGTAAGCTTAAATATTAGGCATGAACTTTGTTGTACCAAATGGAGGCTGCCGGCCTTCCGACTTAGCTTGGCTGAACCGTGCCAACGTAAAATTTCCGAACAAGACAGCCTTTTCTCACAGCACTTGTGTCCGTGCGACCAGGCTTGAGCCTGTACACATGCAGTTTTTCAGGTACCGTAATGGGTTGGCAGACGTCTAGCGCCGGCCAGAAGCATTTCCAGTGGAGACATACGAGCGCCGAAGGGCCACCACTGTCATTGGGTGCAGTTCCCTACCGTTTTAGAGGAGTAATACGAGCGAGGCCTATTATTAAAAAGCTGGGCTTCCCGTCTGGCATTCCCATTCTTCTACCCCGAGTTCACATCATTGACTTCCACACTCGCTGACATCTCAATACCCTCGTTTTACAATCGACTCGCTCGCTTTTCACCAAGTCGAACCCAAAACAAAAAAGAAAACACCTAATCATAATCATAATGCGCTTCGCTACCTTTACCGTCCTCTCCCTGGTCTCCGGTGCTTTTGCCGGTAACTGCGGACCTCAGAATGGAAACGCAAAGTGCGCGGCTGGCGAGTGCTGTAAGTTTTTCCCAAATGACTCGAGTAATTCAGGAATCCCCACTAACACATTCCCCTTCAGGCTCACAATACGGTTGGTGCGGTACCACTGTCGACCACTGTGACGCAAAGACATGTCTGAAGGCCTTCTCTGGCGCTTCTTCCAAGTGCAACACCGCCTCTTCTTCCTCCGGCGACTTCCCCGATGACGTTCCTGAGATCGACGTCTGCGGTCACGCCCAAGGCGGCGTCAGCTGCCCCGGTGCTGGTGCCAACGGCTACTTCTACCGTTGCTGCTCTTCCGCTGGCCACTGCGGACCCAAGAACGATCTCCAGGACCAGAACCTCTACTGCGGAACCGGATGCCAGGCTGGCTTCGGAAAGTGTGACAACCAAAAGGCTCCTGCTGAGCCTTCTGCTCCCAAGGGCACCGCCCAAGCTGGCGAGACCTGCGGTCCCATTGTTAACAAGAAGTGTGCTGCGGGTCTCTGCTGCTCTGGATCGAACTTCTGCGGCACTGGCGAGGACTTCTGTGGTGGTGCCAATTGGTGCCAGAGCAAGTGGGGAAGGTGCAACTAGATGGCTGGTTTGGGGCAGGGAAAACAGCCAGAGAAAAAAGAAGAGAGATACCATTTTGATTTCTGCCAGAGATCGAGTCAATAAAGAGATCAATGTTAGAGCAGGGAAGTCATATGATGTGACTTGGTATATACTATAAACGTTGAAAAAAAAAATGAAATTATGTCCAAACATGAGGTATTGATTTCTTTATTGTCTAGATCCTATCAAATTGGTATCTTGGTTTTGACTCTATGCGCCAGATGGTTTCCCTCTTCCACCGAATGACTCCTCACAACCACGATAGTGTCATGACTGCTAACAGGAGAAAAGACCCCCATATTTCACTAGTCGAGCTCTGGGACTTGGTGAAAGGATAAAAGGAAAGTTTTCTTCGATGTGTCCTGTCAAAGTGTAAGACATTGGACGAGTATGCATTACATTACTCCCATCACCCATCGATCTATCAATGAAACTTCGCTTCAACAGCGCCATATCTAACCCCATCGACCTTGAGCTCAAACACCAGCCCCGCACTCTGACACCGCATGTCAAGGGTGAAGTCTAGATTATCAAACTCGACGCCCTTAGTGGTTGTGAGGCGCGTGAAAAGACTTTTTGGTACGGTATTCAAATCGGTAGTTAGTGTACACACGTTGATGAGTTCTTTTGTGAGGGAATCAGGCGCAACGTCTGCGTCGCAGGCAATCAGATCATCTTCTACGACGAGTGATTGGCCGGGACGGAAGTTGCGCGTGTAGTGAAATGATATAGGGTGGGATTCGGAGACTTGGGCACCCTATGATACATTATGGTTAGTTCTGTTGTGCATGCAGTTCCAAGATGATGACGGATGGTTACCTTTGCAATGTGCCACTGCATCCGGTCGGATACCATCCAACGTTCCCAGAGAGGGCTCCAGTAGCGATCGCAGATCGGATGCTTGGCCTCATCGAACACTGTTGCGTAGCTTGTGCCGTAGTGCCAGCGACTTCGACGACTAATGACCATGTTGCCCTCCAAGCCCCTTAGCACAGCACCGCGCACAACGGCCGTCCATGCGTGTATGGGTTGGTAGATCTCAATGGATTGTGGCGTGTCCATTGGAACAAAATGTGTTGGTCTCTCCGTGTATGGCGGCGGCGGCGCACTGTTGAAATGTGACTTCATCCGACTGTAGAGATAGTTACTCTGTCCAAAGCCACCAACCAGGACAATGCCGCACACCAACCCTCCTTTTGCTCTGATACTATCCACCTGTCCTTCTACCAAATGTATGACATCTTCTACAACTGGGTCAAACAAGCTCTTGACTTGATCCGCGCTCATTACGAGGAAGCCAGAATCCAGCCCCGCATCTTCGTCGTCTGGTAGGCCTGGAAAGGGAATGTTGACTTCGTTGTATTCCTCGTCGTTGAAATTGCGCTTGACGAATTCCTCAAAATACTTCAAGCCCATATTCCAAGTCTTTGCCTTTTTCTCCCGCATCCACGTGTATCGCTCTGCTCCAATCCGCTGCTTCACGTGGTCCTCGAAGCGGTAGTTGATAAAGGTCGAGCCACAGAGACCACCGGTTCCGACTGCTGACTCTTCGACACGCAAAGGAAACAGCTGGGTGATCTTGTAGGCGATTAAATCTACAGTGCCGCCTCCGGCATCACATACGATGAAGTTGTCTCCGACTTTGAGATGGTTTGGCTGTATGGCTTTCAGGGTGTATACAGCCGCTGCTTCAGGCTCAGATATGAGCTTCAGTTCGTGCCTTTTGCCCATGCCAGCCTCTTCAGCAGCCTTCAGGGTTGCATCTTTGGCCGAGTCTGACCACACAGCAGGTACAGTCAAGACAAACTCGATTTTGGTCAAGCTGATGAATGTCTCGCCATATCTCCTAGTCAACGTTTCCATGGTGTGCTTGTAGATCTGCGAAAGATAGTCCGATGCTGCCTCCATGACCGTCTTGTTATATTTGCGCAGTTGCGCAGCTGTCTCGAGCGGTGATACGTAGGGTGGAAGCTTCTGGTTCCGATCAAGGAAAAGCTTTATACATCGTAGACGCGTCTCCTCTGGTTTGAACTGGAAACCCCATTTTATGGCTGGCACAGGCTTGGTGGGCGACTTAAGTGACGAGGCTGGGTCGTTTTGCGAAGCAGGCTCGCTGTAGCCGATCTCGGTAGGCACCTTGTCCGAAGTAATTCCTGGAGGCACGTGTTAGACTGGAAAGTCGCGTAGTGCTGAGGATGCAAAAGAGTATACCATTTCCACCCGGCCAAGTCTTGATAACGTCGATGTCATCAGGTGTCGCACTATATGCTAAAGCAACGCCTGCTGATGTTTAGCTTCGGTTCGCACTGAGCCAACATGGTCGCAGTGATTGCCATGGCTTCCATGGACACTACCCACCGCTGTACGTGGTTCCAAAGTCTACTCCAACGACCAGTCTGTCTTTGGCGGTAGTGGTGCTCAATGGCACGCTGCTGGCGCCCACGCTGCCATTGGAGCCCGGGTTGAAGGTGGTGGGTATGCTGCTCCCTCTCCTTGGAAATGGGCTTTCCATCTTCCACTTCCCAGTGTTCTTTCTGCCTTTCTGGCTGTGGCGGTGCTGTCGGTGTGGCAAGAGTCGCGTTGGCGTCGCGTGGGGTCGCTCTGCGGGGCTCAATCCTTCGAGAGCAAAGGCAGGAATCTCATCGAGGTGCGACAGCGAGTGTGAGAAACGCCAACATCACCAAAGATTTGGCCTGGAAGGCATTAGGTGGTGCGGCGAAGGTGATGGTAAGAGGACAGTGAAATGTTGAAGCCTAAGGTTGCGGCCAGCTGCAGGGGCGGCTGCAGGGGCAGGCGGATCGTCCCAGGCTGCAGGATTGCGTCGTGATTGTTTGTTCTAATGGCTAGGCTTCTACATAGCGTCCGCCTTACTCGCATCCAAGAGCCAGGTTGCTTCAAGAGCGTGCTGGGGCTATTCGATACAAGGTTTGTCGTGTATGGTCATGGTGATTCCGATGCGGCCGTAGACTCGGAACGCTCCATCTGCCACCATGACTGAACAAAAGAGCTCTGGTAAGCTTCAGCCCCACCACCAGCACTTGCGGTGTGTGTTCTGACGCCATTAGGCTCTCCCCACCGGGCCGCAGTGAAGCGCACCGGCCGACTGGCTTCCAAGTCGCCCAAGTCCTCCAATTCCACAGTCACACCGCCAAAGGCTGCAGTCACTGCTCCCAATGCCACCAAAGAGGAAGCACGCCGTCGCAGGAATCCCTTCAATGACATGCTGAAGCACCGGAATGGCAGTACGCCAGAGCCCAACCAGCCCGTGAACGACGTCGAGGATGCCAAAATACGGTCGAATGCGGAAAAGGCACCCGCCGCAGACGACTTACGCGACCCTTGGGAAAGCTCAATCAACGATGCCGTGCAACGCGAAAGTGAAGAGCTCGTGCGCCAAAACCACGAATTGCGTTGCCGGGTTGCTCAATTGGAGGAGCAGCTATCTCCTGGCCGAACTCGACAAAGTATCGAGCGGCCAGAGTCACCAGAGGAAGTGAGCGACCTCAGACGGCGGTTACATGTTGCCGAAAAAGAATCCCAGGAAAGGCTCCAGCAACTCATTTCCCTCAAGTCGAGCATATCATCCCTCACACGCGTGCAATCCCAGGTGACGGACGGCGATCTGATGGCGTCCTTTTCCGAACTTGCAAACCGCGTCCGAGAATGGACAGTATCCAACTTGAGACGAACAAAACTGAATTTTGACAACCTTCCCAAAGAGACAGAAAGCATAGTCCACGCACTGTATCCTCAGTATAAGAGTGGTATTCAGGGTGCTGACAAGTTTGCATTTTATCAAGCTATTGTCTCAAATTCGTTCATGCACATCTTCGAAAGTCCTCTGGTCTTTGGGCTGCCAGCATCACTGACGGCAATTCAATCCTTTGCCGGCCAGGTACAAGATGGTGGTGCTGCTTATTGCGAGTGGAAACGCGCCACTATACAGGTGCTTGAGAGCAGTAGTGTACAGCAGGATATTGTAAAAGAAAGAGAGCGATTGCTACACCGTATTCTTGGGGATATCTGCCATCTGCTCTTCACTCTAACGACTACCACAGTTACCTCCAGCGCACAACTGGCCTTGCATGGGATTCTCAAAAGTACTGTAGAACTACAGCAAACACTCGCTCTCCAGAAAGCGCGATACGAGCTACTTTTCTTTCGCAGCCAAGGCGCACCAATGCACCTAGATGACCGTACAATGGAAGCCATCAACGATGTCGACTCTACCATGGACGACGATGCTATCATGGAGACAGACCGCACATTTCTCTTCTGCGCATTTCCTGGCCTTATCAAGCATGGTGATGAGTGGGGCGAGCATCTTGAAATGAGCAATGTGTTGCTCAAGGCGAGAGTGTGTTCTGGCTTTGGATGAACCTTGACCGCAGCTTTGGATCAAAGTACTTGCTAGTCAAAGATGACTTGAGACATTCCTTTTCGAAGCCATTGGGAGGAGTGATCGAGCACGATACCTCGCTAGTCACCAAGACTCTTTCAGTACAAGGTTATCACACTGCCTTGACCGAACAGCCCGTGATATGGAGCTGATGGCATCGCTTCTCCAGAAGTAGCATGGAAGCTGCTGGCCTAAACCTTCGGAATGTTCTCATCGACAGGCCCTTGAAGGTAAATCTGTAATTGAAGGGAACACAAATACAACCGTTCTACGAGAACGGAGAGGATGGGAAATTGGAAGTCATAGTTAAAACCGAGAGATTCTGGAAATTTGCAGACAGAGAACAAGCTCTCAACCACAAGAAATGACTGTGTTGAGCAACAAGAGTTAAAATCATTTCACTTTATAATTGGACTGTTTTTGCACTTTACACCCGTACTGCGATCAACGGGTGAGATAAATACAGATTGTTTTTTGTTTTTGCAGACTTGAGGCAGAAAAATAGTGGGCTTCTGCAGGCCCAGATTACTAGAGCAAGAACGTGACACCGCGTGCGGGTCTGTCATGCTAGTGATTTCATCATGACCTCCCTTCAGGTCTCGATGCACGCGTCTAAAACAATTTTCTGTATGTGTTCCCCTCACCACACTAATGAATACTTTTTAGTTTTCTCAGCCCACTCAATTCAATCCTGCAGCTCCGTTGTTTCGCATCTAGACTTTCCTTTCTTTCGCGATGTCGCTTCGAATTCCGCACGTCACATTGACGCGTGTTGCTTCACGGTGCTCACACCGTGACGTCAGGCCACACCACCTTGCCCGCTATATCACAACTTTAACACCACAACTCTTCACCCCCTCACCTACATCAAATCAAAATTGCATGCAAGCATTCGAACGCACAAAACGAATTTCCAATCAACTTCAATTCCGAATCCAGCAACGCAACTACGCCAACATGCCTCCCTCCAACAACCCCGAGCTCCAGATGGGACAGGTCTTTGATGTCAAGGACAAGGTCGCCTTGGTCACTGGGGGAGGTTCAGGCATTGGACTCATGATCGCTCAGACATTGGCCGTCAACGGTGCCAAAGTGTACATTGTTGGCAGGACCGAAGAGAAGCTTGAGAAGGTCGTCGAGGCCCATGGACAAAACATTGCGGGGCAGATCATCCCAATTGTTGGAGATGTCAGCACCAAGGAGGGTGTTTCGTAAGTATCTCCAACATTTACCTGGTATTGCAGTACTAACGCCGGACACAGTAAGATCAAGAAAGAGATTGAGTCAAAGGAGAAGTGCCTGTGCATCCTGGGTAGGACTCTACAACTCAACAGTTCGAACCTATGCTAACGAGAGTAGTCAACAACGCTGGTATTGCACCAGGCAAGACCGAAGTCAAGGGAAACCCCGAGGAACTGATCGAGAAGCTCTTCGACGGCACCAGTGAGAAGGAGTGGCTCGACGTCTACCAGACCAACGTCGTCGGTCCGTTCCTGATGAGCACAGCATTCCTCCCTCTCCTACAAAAGTCTACAGAGACACACAAGGGTTACTCTGCAACCATCATCAACATCAGTTCTATCTCAGGCCACATTAGAATTTCTCAAGGTCACTTCGCCTACAATAGCAGCAAAGGTGCTACTATTCATTTGAACAAGATGCTCGCCTCCGAGATTGCGAAGAACGGCAGTAAGTTTGACTTTCACTCAACATAACTCGCTCCGTACTGACATATTGTAGTCAAAATCCGTGTCAACTCCATCGCCCCAGGAGTGTTTCCTTCTGAAATGACTACTCAAGAGAGCCGAGACGACAACCAGAAGAGCGAAATGCCCAAGGAACACAAGGAAGGTCTTCCAGCCCAGCGACCCGGCAAGGATCAGGACATGGCTGCTGCCATCCTGTTTGCTGTTGGCTGCCAGTACCTCAATGGCCAGACCATTACTGTCGATGGTGGCTACTCCATTCAGGTTGGCAACTAAGTTCAACCAGTATCACGATGTCTTATGATTTCTTCTAAAATGCTCTAAATCGAGCTCTTCTTTGTATGATAAAGGAATATTCTCTAATTCGGTACATGGCACGGCTGTATCCATCTTGATGTATGCTAGGGGTTTGGACATCTGTCCGCAGGACAGAAGCATGCCACTGCATATACCAAATCATGATCATGAATAAAAGGTCATGGATTCTCAAAGCTACTTAGAAATAAGAAGTGACTTTGCACGAGTGATGCCATCAACTGTTTTCAGCTGCAACCCTTTTGCTTTATTGAACAATATATACAGTGGCAGCACGAAACTGGTGTTCAGTTACCACAACATAGCTCCACTACGAGTAACTATGCTGTTGTCAACTTTGTCTCGACATCGTTTCGCGTAGATAGTGACCTTGGGAGCGACAACACCATGTTGCCATGTAACTAACATGTGCTAAAGGGTTGAGTTAAAACAACCATAGATGCAGTCAGTGGTAATTTCAGAGGAATAATGCAGCTTCGCAAGCAAAGTCAGGGATACGAATAGAGAGAAGAAGAAGTGGGATATTATTATGTGAGAGGCATATGCACATGCGCTAAGTCTCCGTTTCCTAAGTGTACATAGCAAGACGTAGTATACGCTCTTTCACATTGGTTCTGCATACTAGAAAATTCTCCTGTCTCTGGTCTTTGGCCAGCATTTGCTGCTTGTCATGAGAAAGCCTGCGACTCCCCCTCCTACACAGTCGACTTCATCACCATCAAACCTCACTCGAAAGACGCACCAACCACTCCCCCCCATGCCGACCGATCCAACACATCTAATGACATACCATGCAGCGTGCTTCATCCTCCCTGATGCATTTCGAAACCTAACACCCGCATTTCCTACCGCCCAAATCTAGCCATCAAGTACATACCTTGCTTACGCGCTCCGAATATAGCTACCAGCCCGCTCGTCGACTTCACCTCTCTGACACGCCCTTTCCGTCTTTTCTTACACCCTAGATCTGACACTTGGTTCTCTGACAGGCGGGTACATTCGAAACACGGATGTCCGTATGACACGGATACGGGAAGCGAATACACTTTTTCTTCGATTTCGTAGGGTTTCTACTTGTGACGGATGATGCTGAGTCTGGAGTCTTTTTTTTAGATTTATTTTGGGGGCTTGCATTGTGGTTAGGTGTGGTTCTTTGCGGCGTCTTAATGGTGAAAGATTATGGGCAGGAAGACGCATGTACGTGGTACAGTATGTATGAGATGCAGAGAAGCTATCTCTCCCTTTGCTACGTCTCTTTTTACAACTCCTACAGCGCGATCCAATACCACTGGAAGCTGCGGGTGTACTTCATACGGAGCAAGAGCAAAAAGCAGTCTAGCAAAGCGATATCGTCGCAGAGCAGCGCACTAAAGGGCGTCAGATCTGATATCCCGTGATGAGCAAGTTAGCAGGGCAAGTGTCGCACCAGGGCAGCAGCGCTTTATCCGTGCGGCGCCGAGATTCAATACGGACAATACGGAGCATAATCTCTTTCTGTCTCTACGATGTGTACCTTGCCTTTGGGCGTTTGCTGTCACAATCTAGCGCTATGTCTGCTTTTGCTGCTTTTGTTTCATGCAAGGGGACGCGTATGTTTGATAAATCGGTAGTTGCTAGTTAGAGTTTGGCAACGGTCTGATCGCATCATACGTGCCCAACTCGCGTGACTATCGATTGCTTCATCCCTTGCTTTGGGGTGCTTATGGTATCACTAGTCATGATCACGGCCATTGTCTGCAATGTCTCTCGTTCAGTAACTTCGTATGCGTTTCGTATGACATGTACACATACCTAATTCTCTCAGTAGTAATCTCGCTTGCATTATGCAAGGCTTCTAGCGCTTATACAATGAAAATCGAATGAATACACCGGCCCGGTCAAGCCCGATCCGAGCTATATACGATCTTCGCACCGTCTTTGCGGCAGTTGAACACGTTTATGGATCTCGCAAACCAAAATTCTTGGTCATCATCACATCAGCAAGAAAAATGGTGAGTTGTGCGTGCGTGCACGCGTATGCGTATATCTGTCGTTCAGTCCCCACTCTTGGCCCCTCTAAACTCTCTCGGACATTTCCTTATGCTTGTTTGGTATCCTTTCCCTCGGGATAGCGTAAGTTCATAGGGCCACCAATCACTTTTGCGACTTTGTCGTCACGGGATACCCTCCAACAAGGTAACAAGGTAGGTATTATGTGATACTCGAGGGCAACAAGGGAACGAGGAACAAGAGGGAAGGGGCCAAGTGGTTTTCTAGAACGGAGTTCCGGCACTATTACACGTCCGCTCTGCCTAAAAATAGCCAATGGGAGCCAATGTCGAGCTGCATTATTGTTAGACAAGAAGAGTTTAGGATTGTCCTGTTGAAGCAGGGCCCCATGTGGTTTCGATATTGCTAACTGCTAAACACCCCCGTGGACGGTATGATGCTCGGTACTGCATGCAGATTTCCGGTCGTCGTAGCCCTGCATAAACTTTATCACGCCAACCCCGCTTATTCTTGCCCTGTCCGCTGGATACATGAAGTATCTCCTAGGGATAGATTATAGTGTTGGGAATGCCACTTGTGCATAGTATCAGTACTATAGCCTAGTCAAAACTTACATATTGCATTTATCACTAAATTTTATTTTGCTTGATATGATTTCATTTTTTAAGTCTTTGCGGATTGCGCCGGATACCTGCTTTTCCGAACGGACATACTTCCTATTTCGCTGCGAGTAATGCATCTCAAAAGACGACTGATTCTAAAGATCATCAGTCGGAACTAAAGACCCGACGATAATGGTTCTGTCGATCGGAATGCATAGTCAAAGGGGGTGACCAACTAGATACAACTAGTGAAACCCCCGCATTTGATTTGCTTGTAATATGAAGATCGGGTAATCGCACTATGGTTCGGGAGTTTTTTTTGACAGTCATGTACTTTGTAGTGAGACGCACGGTGCGTCGTCAAATTTGGGTTAGGGGTTTGTTTCTCTTTTGCAGCAGATCCGGCTTTGGTTTAGGGCGAGCAGAATTTAATGTCGGCCAAAGTAGTTTGAGAAGGCAGGAAGAATGACATGCCAGCGCGGAGAAGTTTGGTGATGTGGGGCCTGGCTGTATGTAAGACGCCAACATGGAAAAGAATACCTGGACTGGCGAGGTCGGTTTGCTATGCCGCACAGGGTAATAGGAGCGATTTCTGGAACTTGGGCGCCAGTGTGACTCCAGCGCCGCAAGTGCATACATATGTTCCGGCCAGATCGGAGGGTGGACCGGTAGGTCGGGAATATTTACCCGACCTGAGGAAGCGATGGAAGCGATGGAAGCCAGAGCATTTTTCCTGAGACCAAAAAGGAATTGTGTTTCACGGTCCCATAGTAGTACTACAAGCGTACTCCGTATGCTTTCTCGATTGTTCGTCGAAACCCCCTGACTCCCTAGCGATTCAGGGTTCAGGGTATCATCTGCCGAGTCAGCTAGAATGTGCGATTGGGCCAAAAGGAATATGCCGGATGGCAATCGCAAACCTTGACCTCATGGAGAAAAGGCGATAGAAAAACTAGGATTATTTAGCGCTGCCGTTGGGGAGAGTAATGTCATTGTATGTCATTATGCGGCTGTGCGTGATCTAAAGCAAAGATGACGATCCGTAAGATGAAATTAGCACGCGCAATACTGGAAAGCCATACTACTAGCTTCGCAACGCCTTGCCAGCTATAGGTGAAGCTGCCCGGGCATTGTTTTTCCGTTTTGGCGTGCTGCCAACCCCACATGCATTTCAAGTAGGCACCATCAACGATGACCAAACTTTATTTGTAACGCGAGCTATGGTGGGGCGTTGAGTCAAGTCGCTGGTGCTTAGAGCTGAATGGCGGAGAAGACTCCGTCGATTGTCAGACTCGGAGGGGTATTGCAGATTAGTCGAGTGCGAACGTTGGTCGAACGGTCAGCTTAGAAGCGCGCTTAGACGGAGGGCATGGAAAGACGACGTTTAAGGTTAGTGAAGCTTTTGCACTGACTCCAAAGATCAGCAATGGGATTTGGTGAAGCGGACGCTAGTCGGCTAAATATTGATCTCCAGAGCACTGGAATGAGGTTCTGGCTGACAACGAAGTAGAGGTAGCCAAGCCATGGTTTCAACTATAAAGCCAGCCAAGAGACAGTAGGCCTTGTTGTATTCGTAGTGACGCAGTGTCGAGATTAGTGTAAGGGGTGGAGGACATGAAGAGCTCGTGTTGGCGACTCGAAAAGCAGGCGGCGCAAGTAGTTGCCAACCAAGCAGGACCTTTCCAAGCGAGACACGCCTTGGGGGCGTGTATTGGCACATGCTCAAGGTTCGGCAGTCTTGAGTTACGTACGTACCTACGAGATGTGACCAAGGCGTGTTGGGATGCTGCACCTTTACTTTATTGCTTTGGCGGCAACGATTTCACAGACATATTAGCCACACCGGTAGGTTGGAATGGAGGATGGGTTGTCAGACGGCGACAGGTACTCCGTGGATGCAGGGTCGTGTGCCTGAAACCAACTCTTTCCAATAGTTCGGCTAAGAGGCAGGAGCAGGGATAGCGTAAGCGTATTACGCCGAAAAGCTTGAGATCATGTCATGTACACAGATTGACTGCCTCGAGATGACAGACTCTGGGGATTAGGTTAGCCAACATGTGCTAAACAAGGTCATGGGTTGAAGGTTGATAAGGGCTGCGAGTAGCGGATAGTAGTCTCGGAGACGAGGATACCGGCGCGTATTAATGAAGCCAGTAGCCGAGCTGCATGACATCAGAAAGGCATCAGGGTATACACAGTAGTACATACTAGTACGGTGGCGAGCTGAAGGCGTGGGAGATATTGGGGAGAAGAAGATGCAGTGTCGGGGATGCTCCTTGTGCTGGGTGATTTGGCGCTGGCATGGGGAGCCAAGTGCGGGGCATGGATGTAGGGATGATGAATGGTGTGTAGAGCCGAGTCGAGTCGAGCATGTACATACTGTATGTACAGGTGTACTGTACTGTATGTACATGGAGCCCGCAAGGGTGGTTTATCGTGAAAGAAGCCATGCCGATTGCGCCGCAAAGACAGCCGCTGCCGACGGCGAGGGCAAGGCGGCGGCCAGTCCAGGGCCACCGATGGGCCGAGGCTGGCTGGCTGGCTGGCTGGCTGGCAGGCGTGGGATTCGGGGTCGCTCCTTCCTCGTTCCTCCTGGCTCCTTCCTGTCTTCGCATGTGGCAGGCACGCATCACGATCCCGCAAGGGGCGGAAGTTGCGACTAAGCGAGGCCAAGGACGGCGAACAGGCCGGCGTGCGCGTGCTCGAGCGTGCGTTCGCGGCGGGACCAACACCGCACCCAGCCTTGTACTGATTGTGCCCCCTGTCTACCCTGGCCTGCCCACCGTCCCAAGCCCTCCAGGAACCCATGGCCGCCGCGCTGCTCCATCGATCGGTTGAAGTCCAAAGTGTTTCAGACACAACTACCGTTTAGCCAGAATGCAGACGTGGTGGCACTAGGCGCAGCGTCTGAGCAGCGACAGACGCTGGTGCGCCGACGACTGCAAGTCCGACTTGGGCTAATCAACGCTTCACATCTTTACCAAACACCTGGTCCAGAAAAAAGGCTGTGAGCAGCCAATGCCCGCGAAGCACAGGAGCGCTAGCAGCCATGGCCTATCGGCACTGGGACGAGGGACCGATGCAAACTGCAAGCCTAAAGGTGCATCCGACACGCGGAACATGCAACTGGTCCATCCATCAATGTCACTAGCATCTGGCCATGTATCTATGTATGCACCGTGCCAACAACGTGGGATAACCGTCACGCCACCGCTCGCTGCACTTCACTTCATCTCACTTCAGCAAGGGGCACCGGAGCAAAAAACAAACAAACACATGCAGCCATGCCGGACCGGTACCGTGAGCGTTGTGCTGGTCCTCGTGGCCCTACATGCCTCTACTCACGTACTCGGCTAGCCGGCCGCCGCCCAACGAGGAAAAAATCGAGACGCTCTCCAAACGGACCGAAAGCACTGTTGTATCAGATCGCGACTCCCACGTGCAATCGCCAGGCTTGGACGACTGTCCGGGCTATTGGAGTGCAGGTCATGCACCAAGGCCATAGCCACAGCGTCGGGTCAGGCCTCGCGCGCATTAACCCACCACTGGCCGTCATCACGTACTGCAATCCACTTGTGAGGCTTGGCCAGTGACATGCACCCTGGCCCAAGTCCTGTGCAACCCGCCTGTGGAAACGCTGGCTGCCCTTAATCACCATGACGCGAGTGGAGATGAGTCGAGTCTCGCCAGGGCCTGCTAGCGAGATGAACAGTGTGGAGAAGGACGCGCTGTCGCAGCCAATTTGTCGCAGACGCCAGCATACCATGACGCCGCCAGCAGTTCACGTCGGCGTTATCCCTGTGCCACGCACCTCACCGCGCCTCGACACCTCCACCAAGTGTCGGGGGATCATCGCAGCGGCCATTCGCTACCGGCAAAGGTCACGTCACGACCTTTCTGGGCCTGCAACCGTCCTCATTTGCGCAAACAAAACTCTCCGGTCCTTGAGAGCGTGCGTCAGCTCTTTTGGGGGAGGGGGCAGGCACTTCGGCCCTGTCTCCATCGAGGCCCTCATCGCCCTTTCTCCTCGTCATCTTAGATCCGGACAGCTATTGAATCCCAGTCCTTGTCCAACCACCTTTTCCCGGCAACGTTTGTGTGCACAGAGCCTTTCTAAATTAACCTCACGTAGCTTGCTCTGCTCTGCTTTGCTCTGTCGGCCTGACTTTGACGCTTTTTGTATAGCACATGGAATACGGGCCCTTACACACACACACCACCACCACCACCGCCGCCGCCATCACCACTAAGGGAGATATCGGGCCCGACAAACGCAGTATCCTATAGTTTGCTGAGCTAGCCCTGGCTAGGGAAATAAGGTGGCTTAACCCATCTCCTCCAAGCGTCACAAATACAAGTGGATCACGCCGCCGCTGACGCTAGGCGGCAACCGCTGGCTGTCATCGCATCACACCGTCGAGACATGACAGGCAAAGCATCCCAAACAACGGACAGTGAAAGGGTCCGAGAGCCCACCCAGGTCATGACGCTTGGACTTACTGCCTTCACACCCATCCATCCCGCACATCACTTGGCCCATGCAGGCCCACCAACAGCAACCTGGCCGCTTGGCCTCCAAAAAGATGATCTTATGCTGGGTGAGGAAGGAGGGCTGTTTGAACCCTGTGAAATCCTTTGGTGCAGAAAAAAAAGAGGCGCCCTAACGCAGCAAGTCCTGTCGCCTAGTAGCGTGGGCATACCTCGCCACTTTTAATCATCCACGTATTCAGCCAAACAACGTCGTCTAAATTTCTATATGCGGCCCCTACTTGTCTTGTCTTCGGCGTATGCACCCATTGCTTTTGGCGCCGGTTTACCAGTGGACATTTCAGTGCACCCCCGCTGAGGCACAGCTGTGCGAACGATCCAAACCGACATTACCTGTCACTGGGCGTCAGTGCGCAACTGCTTCACCATTATTTCTACTACGTCGTTTTATTTGCCCAAGCCCTTGACTATCCCAGTTTTCGGCCCCGGCCTGTCAGTGCGTTGACGAAAGCATTGATTAGATCAGGATTCCCATGGCTCGGTAGATCAGCAAGTGTCCCGCCAACTACTCCCGCAGACCAGATCGTAGTGCCGGCTCCAACGTTTGAGAACTCGCTTTGTCCTTACTCCCAAGGTATGTATCGCCGTTTAGCCTCCTTTCCATTATTTACTTGATGTGGGGCCCTTGTTGAACTTTAAACATTTGATGCTTATATCCACAAGTCCTTCAATGCGCCACCAGGTTTTGGGCACTGACACTCGGGTCTTGCGACAATATTACATATGGCTGTAGTTACAGAACGCCGCGCAAAGAAAACGGCATCTCGACTCGAACAGACATTGCTTTTACAGCCTGTTCAGGACACAATGTCCTTCACCCCCTCGAACCAACCGTCTGGGTTTAGTCATTCCCATGCCGCCGAGACCACCACTACCACTACTACCAACACCAACACACCAAGCCCCACAGATCGACTCGAGCCCTTTCAAGGTACCTTAGCTAGTCAAGAACCTGCCACCCAACCTCACACCCACTCGAACAAGAAGAGACGCCCCTCCAAAAGCAAAGCACCTGGAGAGCTCCGCAAGTCCTCCTCAACACCACACATGCGTCACTTAGCCCTTGCAAACCCAGGCGAGCTGTCGCCAACAAGCAACAAGCCGCGCAACAAGTTGGGCTATCATCGAACTTCAGTTGCATGTGGTGAGTGAGAATATCAACGTTACTAACGGCGTTTTTGGTAACTGACTGGTGAGAAACAGGTCACTGCAGAAGACGAAAGATTCGATGTCTCTTAGCACCGGATGACCGTCATGGTCGCTGCTCCAACTGCATTCGACTGAAGAAAGAATGCAACTTCTACCCTGTCGAACACAACCCGGATATGCCTCCATCTCAATCCATCTCAACCAAGTCAAACAGCGCAGTGCAGCCAGCCACGCCAATCTCTACATCGCCGGGAAACCCTCTTTCCGCTTCCGGCGATAACATAGTCGAGTTCCGCACACCATTCTCCGGACCTCCATCTGCGGCGCAATCTCTGAGTTATGGATATCCCATGGAACTCGAAAACGATGCCCATCACGCGCCTGGTCCTAATGGCTGTAAGTGTTGCATGACGGCTTCTTGAGGACATGCTAACGAGTACAGTACCCGTACAACAGCCTTCTTACCCTTACCCACCCCCTATAGACACCCAGTGGCCACCTACCAACAACTTCTTGCCATCTTCTACAGTAGCCGAAAGTCCATCGTGGCGACATTCGCCTTCAACAGTGAACTCGGCTTACGGAAGTGAATCCAATGTTTCAGGCGGACATACCCCAGCAGCTATGAGCACGAGCTCTACCATGTCTTACGGTCACCAAGATGGACACTGGAGTCAACAACCATCATTCCAGCCGCCATCGCGTTCAATGTCTTACGGAAACATCGAAGGCCTGCCACACCAGCATCCTGGCCAAGGACTTGGTATTCAAAGCGACAATTATCGGCGAACCTCACCATACCCTTATCCGACAACAATAGATACAAGCGCTTCTACCGTACACGCTACTACACTGAGCAGCTCGGGTCCTGTACCCCTCTCTGCACCTGTTGCGTCTTACTACCCGCCAAACTGGACCTCATACGATGCAATGCCGAACCACGTTCCACCAATACCCTCGTCTGGGCGATCTATGAGCGCACACTGGTTTGCAGAACCGGGCCACTTGGACCGCGTACAAGAGGAGGCAACACCAGCGATGGGATTCAATCAACCAGGTGTACCACAGTTCTACTCAGCATCTTGAAACCTTGCGGATCTCAACAGACTCGCAACACTCCAGCCGAGATGCCGCGCAATACCGATGACACCCGAGTTCAATGCTTACAGGCACCAATCGCCGTATTTTTCACCTCCTTTCTCACGATCAATGGTTTCATAAGACTTTGTTTCGATCTCCTACTGCAGGTCTTTATTGGCAAAAAAAGATAGAGCGTTCACGGAGTTCCAAGGTGCGACGGTTATGACTGGTTTTCCGACATGGCACCGTAACTCTGCTTCTAGTGGCTCAACGATAACCACGCAGGTCCGCGCCACTCGTGCATTCCAATATTTCCTGATATACGCGTTGATTTCCTTTAAACTCTGCATGGAGCTTTTTTTTCTTTCCTTTTCTTGAGAAGGTCCTAGAGATTGTTTTACATCTCGCGTTTAGCGCTTTCATCACATAGTTTTCAGTACGCATTTCTGTCCGTCGAGTCTTTGTATTAATAGCACGAATTAGACCGCCGCGATCTGGACAGACAGGGGTTAGGGGCTTGTTAACTACGCTCGTAGCATGTGCATAGTACAATTGGATACCCCCCGATACAAAATTAGACCTCTTCACCGCCAGAAAAGCCTGGGCAACTGGGCGAGACAGGCGTTCTGTTGTTGGTTGCATGTCATCTTTGCAGCTACAGGATGCGTTGCTTTCGGTAGTTTGGATGCCAGACCAAAGCGAAGCTGAGCGCCGTATAGCCATCAGCTGATTAACGAGAGTTTCAAAGGCACGTCGCAAACACGTTTCGAGCGGAGCTTACTCCTACATACGATGGCCGCCTCTTTCGCCCCAAAAAGAGGTACCTCCCCGTGCTGATTTCGGGCATTCTCGTCTTCGCTTTCGGATACCCTCTATGAATTCGGAGTTGTACACAGCATTTTGGTCTCGTAGTTTAACCACCGATAGTCGTCCGAGATGTACCTATCTGCACTGGCCATGTCCACATGTTATTGACAATCAACTTTGGTACGCAAAGCTAGATCTTAGCATCGGTTCGTCGCATGGGCCCAGGCTAAACGAAAGGTCATTGTGGCTCCCTCCTCTGCAAATCAATGGTACCAATGCGCGCAGATGACGGGCCGACTTGTCACCAAACGGCGATGCACATGGCATGGCCATGGCATAGCATTTGCAAAGTGGAAGCACTGACGTTTAGGTTTTTGTCGTGATCATCGTTGTTGCCACTGGTACCTGCGTATACCAGGCAAAAAAGCAAGGCGCCGGTACCTCGGCTTTGCGCAAACTGTAATCTTAACGGGCTCTCGGCAAAAACTTTGGTATGACGTTTGAAGTCCTGCGTGTAAGCGAAGCCGGTATTATAGAGTTGGAGCCAGCTGGCTGGCAAAGGACTCGTAATTCCACGAGATTGCACAAACGACGCCCAGACCTCTTCTCCATCCAGACCTGCCTCAGGCCGACGGATATGTTGCGCGACATAAAGCTTCCAGGGGGAGGGGGACGCTGCCTCGGCTAGCAGAAAGAGGTTAGAAGAGGCAAGCAGCTATTTTTGCCCACTTATTGTTCTCCACGCCCCTCTTGGACCGACACACTCGCTGAGGCTGTTTGGCGTGAATACCAGGGCAGCCTTGATCCTTCCAATTCCGGAGCTCGAGACCATACTGCTGCGTAGTGCGGAGGAGCGGAGATTGCTTTTTGTCCACGGCCTCCGTTCACTTGGACACGACTTTTTCCCCGGTACCACACAGCCGGGAAGGAGGCCCGTTGACGTTGCTCCGGAAAGGCGCTTGAGTCGTTTTCGACAGCGACGCCTGCTGATCACTTCTGTCGTGTGAATCATGCATTATCAAGGAGAAAAGCCTCGGCTGCTGATGATCCTCTCGGTGCTGTTACTGCAAAGGGCTTGGTTGTGAAGCAGACAGATTGTTTCCGACTAAACACAAGAGGATAAGAAAATGTGGGCTCAATGGATCCTGGTTACGAGAGGGGGTGGGTTTTGCTTATTCCCACCCAGCAGCTACTGCAGGATTCCATTCCCTGGGCTTTGGGGAGCGGGCTTGTGCTGTGGAAGGGGGTCTGCATGTGGAGAGGGTGCGTTGAATCACTAGCTCGCAGCGTAGTGGATATGCAGGAGTCGTATCGAGCATGGCTATGCATGCGCGTTCGTGTTGCAACCATGTGAGAAAGCCCGCCGTATTCTAATAGTAGTACGTACTCGACAAAGGTCCCCAGGAAGCGCACGACTACGGCACAACCGTCGCTCTAGAAGCCCCAATACCGTTGCGAAAAACAACAATGGTACCCAGGCCGTTACCGTAGCATGCAGCCCTATCTGCTGACGCCATGTTTGCTGAGCACGATGTTACAGCACCATAGCGATACCACTGGTTGCGTCTCTCTGGTACTAGGAAATCCAGTCTTGGCTTCATCCGGTTAGTCGGCACGGTGGGTTCTTCGTCCTGGCCCAAGTTTGCATCCAGTCCAATCCCCTTCAACCTCTGCAAATGCACTCGGCGTGGCCGCATTCACACACCACTAGCTACCGTCCGCCTCGATTTTCCATGGACAGACGTCACTAGCGCTATCAAGGTCGGCCGTTGCCGTGTGACAGTTCATCGGCTCTTGGACCCTGCAATGGAAGGTTGCAACGCAATCGCGATTCTCCGACTCCACCCTCTCTGCAAGGCGAACCAAGGCCATCCACATGGACAATGACCCTCCCTTACTGTCTCAGCTCCTCTTTAGGCACATAGGCAACCAACAAGTGCCATGGCGAGTCATCATTTCACTAACGGAAGTGCGAGTCGCGTCTCATACCGTATACTGTGTGCATGAACCCTGTCAGACCCATCATCTATCCGCGTCTTTTGCCAGCTACCCTGACGCGCACCGTACCTCCCGTTCCGCCTCATCAGGACTCCACCACAGCCGATGGATACGCAGTATCGATGATGTATTCCGTATTTTTTTCCTTTACCATTTTCGGCCCCTTCCAATGCACTCATCCTTGTCCAAGCGCACGCGAAAAAAAAGGAATTCCTAGAGATAAACTGATGGGTCAGAAAGTAATGCAGCCACTACATTTTCCAGTATCTCAACCAATAAACCGCCGGCCTGCTGTTGCTGACCCCCAGCCTTTCTGCAACATACAGATCACTATATGCTGCATACAAGCAAAGCAGCGTGACCTGTAAACCATGCGCTCTACCCTCCACTACATAGCGAAAGCCACGTTCGGTCTTCATTAGCCGTCAATCTTCCATCCTGAATGACATCCTTCTGTCCGACTCAGGCAGGAAATCCGAGCTACGCCACACACTCACATGCATCTGACAACACAACGCAGGTGAGTTGGATGGACGAAGCAACCTGCGAGCGTCTGTATTTGCTCCACCGGTCAACGCCACGATGCGCAATCGGACCTTTTCGCTATCACGTACATGATGCGGTTTGTCGTCCAGAAGCCTCTGTGCCTCTGTTCTAGCAGCTTTCGTAGCTGAAGGCTTGTTGACGCTTGCGCGCATTGATCGGTAGAGTATTGCGCAAGCTGACTTTTGTGCCCCCCGTGCCAACGCGATTCGAGTCTAGCAGCATATTCGTCATCTAGGTATGCATTGTTCTTGTTGGACAAACAGTCTGTTGGTGGGTATGTTTGTGTGTGTGGAGTACCTGCATACTGTGTGTATTTACATGCGTGTGTGTGTATCTCCTTCATGCATGGGCCCCGCCCTCTGTCTCTCTCTCTCGCCCTCTTTCACTACTGCCAAACGCGCATCCGCGCCCGCGGGTGTGCTGGCGGCTGATGATGTGCATGCGGTTCTCTTCCGCTGGTCCGCGGAACCAAGGCAAGTGGAGAGAGCAAGGCGAGTTGAGCAACATTCTGCAAGTCATCCGAGCTTTTCCTGTCACTCGGAGTCGGAACACTGGGTTGTGGAGCCCCTAGCCCACCTTGTTCCTTCACCCACTCCCAGCCTCTTCGTTCCCACTGTTTGCCTCCATGCACCATGTTCCCATGCTCCATCCTGCTTGTTCTGTTTTAAGACACCATGGCAATTGTTTTCGGGAATCGCTGGAAAGACGGTCCGACTACCAGACAGGAAAGACCAGGACGCAAAATCTTTGATCAAGTTTTTTTCCTTCTCTACTTTTTTTTTTGGGCAAACACACCCACAGTTCCCCATCTCTTTTCCCTCCTGCTTGGAACAAACCTCAGTAGCACAAAGTGTGTCAGGCCTAAAACTCGATGGGTGTCTGCTTCCGATCCAAGAATTTGGAAGCATACAACCGACTATATCCTGGCTGTTATACGGCTTCCCCCATCTTGCCTCTTCCCTTATCCCTGCCGAAAAAGGTATAATTATCGATCCTAGGTTCTTCCATGTTGCCAACACCCCCTGTCCCTACACAATGAGAATGACTTGTCCAACTGTTCTAGGTGGGGTCGCTATATCCATACACACATGATGTGTGACTTCGCTCCTTCCCTCAGGAATTCTTATTGTTAGATAGTAGGGCCTCCCAGGTCAGGGGTCTGTGTTGGAGTTTTAGTCTCCGTTGATTGGATGTTTTCATATTGCCCCTGTGGGTACTCAAACACGGTAATGTACTTGCGTGTGTGACAATCTTCGGGATCAAAGTGACGTCCGCTGCCGGGGCCGGATGAAGAAACCCGCCAGATGATGGCTCGACTTACTCAGTCCCATACCCCAATCCCCATGTTATATCGCGGTGAAAGAGTCATGTGTATCTCCCCACACTTCGTCCTTTTCTCAGCTGCTTGTCGTCGGCTTGGCGCCTGAATCTTTTACTAATGCCTTACATGCCGAATCCACCTCGCCGACTTGAAGGGATTCTGGTTTTATGGAAGGTAATGCGGTGGTGAGGCATTTATGTTGCGTAAACGCATAAGCGTGTGTGTGAGTCTTTTGCTTGTGATAGGTTGGACATAGCAAGAGAGCTGAAGTGCTTGGTCGCGTTGAATCGAGCGTGATGGCGGTAAAGTTTGCTGGGGACAAGGCTAGGAAGGAAGTGAGATGCTGAGGGGATCTAGAACTTGAGGTAGTGACATACGTGTGTGGAGGAATTTTTGGGCCTCGGGGTTGGGATTGGAGGTGGGGAGAGAGGGTTGTATTACATGGCCGTTTGGTAGATGGTGTACTCGTCTGGTATTATCTACGACTTCGAAAATACGTTCGAGATCGAAGGAGAAGATGGTTGGAGAAGAACAGTGCCACTCAATTACGTCTTGGGTAGTGTCGTCTTCTACCATGTTGTCGTGTTGAAGTGGTGTTTGTCAGTTTCTTCACTATCCTCTTCTCCGTCTAAGAACTAAAGGCTCCAGCTGTGGAAAGGTGCCGCCAAAATGAAGCTCGATGAACAAGGTGAGGGCAAGTACTACGGGGCTGACTTCAAGAAATCTCATCACTATACTCCCCTATGCACGTTGACATACATGTGCAGAAAACTGCAGCAAATCACTAAAAGCAAATTTTCCCATCCTCTTCTCCTTCAAGCTAATTAACATCCCATTCACTTCGCTAGCCACTGAGATCTCACACGTGGATTTATTTCATGCATCGTCAAGCAACTGAATGTCAAACAATATATCTTAGACGTGACATGTCCTAGAGTACTCGAAGCGCTTTTGATTACCCACCCCTCATCTATTTACTACACCTTGTGTTTCTTGCAAAATCTCCCAAGTCACTTCTATCAACCAACCTCTCTTCCTTACTCTTTCAAACTATACCTCTCGAGGCCTTGGTTATAAAAGCGATCGATGTCCTAGTTAGTAGATTTCTGTATTCTTCTCATGTCATGTTAAAGCTACGGAGACGGAGGGAGGTGCCCTCCTAGATACATACATTGCCAGGCGCCACACTACGCAAACGGGCAACACACGTCACTGCTTTCACTGAGAGCCAAACAAAAAAAAAAGGCAAAAAATATCAAGCCGACACGCCCTGCTGCCCTACGCCATGCCCCCGGATCGAACAGTGGTTCTACGGTTGGCAAGCGCACCCCTAGCTCGCAGCCCATGTTCCTGATTGAATTTCTTCAACGAGTTGATTGCTCAACGTGAACCTATACCAGCCACTGGTATCTGTGCTAAGAGGCCCACCCGAATGAGGCTATGTCGAGTTGCTTGATGGAATAATGGGTAATTTTGTGATATATATACTTGAAGGGATATGCTGGGTAGCAAACAATAGTGAGGGGGTGGGTGTGAGATTGTGTGGGGCGAGCAAACGCAACGCAGCGATTGCGGAGGTGAGAATGGCAATTCAGTGCGTCGTTTGCGGTCCGACGCAAAAGAACTGGGCAGATACTCACGAGAGAAATGTTTGACCAAAGCTTTCAAGTAGAAACAGTGTCGCGAGCTAAAGTGACTGGTGCTAGTATACTACAGTATGTTCCACTCGCGAGCCGTAGGAACCGTTTTCAATGTATGTTGATCTAGTTGACAAATCTCCTTGACCATTAAGTGGCTTTGAGGCTGTGACATAGTTCTGTGAGAGTATGCTGTATAACCTATATGACGTACAAACTGCAGTAGACACGTTCTCTTGTCAGACTCCTATGCAGAACAAGATTCTATGAGAACACTGTTCTGCTAGTACTCCGGACTATTCCTTGATTTCGTTTTACAGCAGGAATTGTTGGTGGGAACGACTTCACTTGATATAAATGAAAAATTAAAGACTGCAGCTCTGAAGAAATTCTTGATGCTCTGATTTCCAGTCGATACTGACCAAAATAAGGCGAGGGTTTCAGACTAGTTAAGGTAAGCGTCAACCTAGTAGTCACTTAGGATGTCGATTACGACGAGGCCAAGCGGTTTGCCTCATACTAAGCTCCATTCGATACGAAGAACGTCTTCAGAATGAACTCAAGTCTAGGAGCGCTTGATAGAGGGACACGGATGACTTTTTGGGTGACCTCAAGAGAGCAAGTCTGCAACACCATCATCAGTAGGCAAGTACTGACTGCGTGATCTTGTCGATATTGATGCCAAATGACATTTGACTTATCACTATCGCGGTTTTCGAAATTCCCACCCCTTAAGTATTTCAGATGTGTTTTGAATTTGGCGTGTCACATCTATCTTTCGCTTCCAGAGCTTTCGAGCAACTGTGGATATTCATTGCAATACTGATAGTTTGTTTAGAGAAAGCTCATTGTTATAAAATACTTAGAACTAACTAAACCAAGGCTCACGTCTATCCCTAAGATAACTTGAAACCTGGATTTATGTTGTATTGTATCTGTTCACCCAGTTGGATCAAAACAAGACTGTATTTATTCTTAGGCAGCATAAAACAAGAGCCGAACGATGGAAGTATGCCAACTCGCATTGGATTCAGCGACAAATTCTATGAGCGAGTCTAAGCCCACTTCGCGAAGACGCAGCTGTGTGTATATAGAGCTTCGCTATATGTCTAATACCGATGACGTCTAACAAGATATGAGCTATTTACATTTAATTCACAGAGCCGATGCTTGCAATGAGGCTTAGGAGAAGACTTGGTCTTTGAAGACACTCCTAAAAGGCATACGTGCAAGCAAAAATCCTATGGACAAGTCTACTTTGCTCGCTCGAGATCCAGATCCACCAGCCACGGTGCGTTCCATGTATCGTAACGCAGTGTCATGATGCTGGCATTGACCATCAAAGTCTCTTTTCCGAACTCGACTGCATCTTTGCTTCCCTGGCCAATGTCCAGTGCCACCGCTCTCTCTTCCCTTGACTTCTCCTCGTCAACATGTATGGCATGCACTTTTTGTATATAATGCTGAGGCTTGACATCGAGCTCATCATTATTCCACACCACCTTTTCTGCACCCCACCCTTCGTGAATGTGTCCGAAGCAGTGTAAACGGGGTCTGCAGCGCCGAGCAGCTCGAAGCAGATGTTCACAGCCAACCAGTTCCCCTGTCTTGATTTTGTCTAGGACACCTAGAGGGGGGCCATGGGTCATCATGACGTCAATGTTGGGATAATCGGGAACAGGGTTCTCAGCAATGGGTTTAGCATTGGGGGTGCATTGGTGAGGGGGATTAAAGCGGTCTTCATGCCGATTGTAGGGAAATGCCCAACGACAGAATTCTGGCTGGTAAGCGGATGCATAGACCTAGAGGATGTCAGCCGTAACAGGAAAATCCCGCTATGACAGTGCGCTTTACCCGCAGATGTGCCCCGTTATCCAGCACAAATGAATGCACTCCCTCGTCGAGATAGGTTACACCAGCCCGTTTAGCTCGTTCACCTGTCCATAGCTCTCTTGCCCTAGCCGGTAAATCTTTGTCATATTCTCGCCTATGCATGCGCTGGCCCTGTGTATCGTAGTACTCCGCATCCAAAGTGATATCATGGTTACCAGCAATAACGAGCTTCAGACCAGCATCGATGCCCTCCATCATGTCCAGCGTCTTTTCGTACTCTCTCAAAAGGCCAATCATGGTCAAATCGCCGCAATGGAGGAGCACATCTACTCTGGGGAGCGGTGGACGGAAAGCGGTGCCATTGTTGTCAGCATTCTCCGAGGGAGAGGCAGAGTGTGTATCAGAGATGATAAGGAAACGGGTCTTTATGTGACCGGGTGTCGGCGTTGCGATTATAGCAGACATGCTGAAGATGTGAAGCCTGGAGCCCGGGGATGGGATGCTTGGTGAGGGGTGGCGGGGCTGCAACGCAGGTACCTTGAGAAATCATAGGCATTAACATCCAACCTACTTGGCAGAGATATCCCGAGTCAGCGGAATTCTCTCTACTGCGCAAACAACGACCTGGCACTGCTGGATTCATGTTGTCTATCCGCACGCCCTTTGAGACGAGTGCAGAACCGACTGGCGCGGCTGTGCAATGTCCATTTTACTAACGAACAGCTACGAGGACGACGAAAGCAGTTAACACACCTGAACTGGGCATAAGAAGCGAGACGCGCAGTCAACAGAGATTGGCAGTGCCCATGAGTCTTGGCACCCAGTCATCCTGGCGCAAGGCCTTAAAATTTACCCGATCGGGACCTGTCGGCCCAGTGTCACGCCATTTTCACCAACTGGTCGGCCAATCCGCCAAACTGCCCACAGCCACATGTGCAATGCAGAGGCATGCTATCGAAAACGCTTCTCTCATAATGCCCGGACTATTTCCAAGCCCTGTAAGGATAGCGGAAACGCCCGTTGGCATCCCCCGGCGCGCTACAATGAGCGTCCCGCCTACGCGACCCGCCGTTTACACGTGAAAGCAAAGCTGGAGCATCACAGGGTCTTGATCAATTTGCTCCCTGCATTCCGGTAAGCAGTTAGTCGCCTATGTAAGCTGCTCTCGGACGTCTCGGTGACTGGGTCAAGACTAGGCACACACGTTGACGGACATGTGTCCCCAGGGGTGGGCGACCTCTGACGAAGACACTACGTACGAGCGATCAACGTTTCCCAGGTTGCTGTGGTATATTTCTAATCCACAGTACAACCGTGAAAGAAGCCAAAACTCTTACAATTGAGCTCCGCGGATACTACTGCGGCACTACGTACAACAAACGTGTCCGAACGCAATGACCAGTTGTTGAACTACTTGCCTAAGAAAATGTTTCATCCTTGCGGCGTGAATCAGCGGTACCGGCATATCGGTCTCGGAGTATACGCGGAATACGACTTTTGTTCGGCCCAGTGGAAGTTTGCGCTCGGCACCAGCACGAGATACTCTTGTTACCGGGCGATACCGATGGGGTGCTCATCGTTCGACAGATGCAGCATCTCAAAAATCCAGATGCTGCAACGGCTATTACATGCTTTGCAAAGCTCGCAGGTGCGGCATGCCCGCGAGGATTAACGGAAGGACGGATCCACAAGTACCTTGCGATTTTGGGATTACCCTACAGCTACTCGAAGCATCCGCAGTTGACTGAACCATTACGCCGGAAATTGATTGGCCTACGACCTGAATTTCAGGCAGGTCACAAGCAACGATTACCCACCTGATTGGCTATGCCGTTCTGGAATCGTCGATACAATTACGTTCTCGTATCTTTGTCTTATTAAACGCTTGGTGGTGCCGACCCAGAGCACTGTTTGTCATAGCTCGTCAATTCTTCAGCCACGGCTATTAACTACAACATAAGTTCTATTTCGATCATTCAACCATACCCAATCACCCTCGAACTCGTTCTGAGCTGATGAACGACTCTAACAATACGAAAGCGCCCAACACCCGAGACTCACCCCAACCTGAGGCCATGCCGTACTCAAATTACTTCGACAATCCCTATCTCAACGATGTCTTCAACCAAGGTCCCGACTACACGCTGAATCCCTTCTTCGACTCGGATACCTTCTTCGACCAGCCCACCACCTCTGTCGAGGGCGCCTCGAACATGTCGTCCAAACTTCAGGCAAGAGCATCTTCAAAGTTGCCGGGATCCGGAATGCCATCTGCAATCAATCAGCAACCGTTTCCCCACGCTTTCAATCAGCCGCAATATCCACAATATGCGCAATATAGAAGTGAATTCTCGATACGACCTACACCACCACAGGCTGGCGAACCTGGTTCTTTCTCTCCGCTCACAACGGCGACGACGACCACAACAGCAACGTCACAATCCTCATCACATTGTGGGGACGCACCGCATCAAGCCGTCTCCCCATCCCTAAGCCCCCACATGCTGAAGCGCGAATCCCCTTCGTCACCTGCGTCGGCCTCGGAGTCTTCAACGCCCAAACGACCAACCAGGAAGCGGGGTCGCCCGAAGATGGACCGTAAAACGACCGATGGTCAACCTGCCGTTACATCGCCGACTTCGAAAAGTCAATCCTCGAGGCGTCAGCCACATAACCAAGTCGAGCGCAAGTACCGCGAAGGTCTCAACTCGGAGCTCGAGAGACTGCGGAAGGCGGTACCAACACTTCGACAGAGCGATGGCGCGGGCGCAATCGGACAACCGAAACCCAGCAAAGCGACCATTTTGTCGAGCGCAATTGAGTACATTCAAACCATTGAGAAGGAAAGAGATGCGCTAAAGCAAGAGGTTGAGCAATTAAGAAGAAATCAGGCAGGCATGATGCGGGGAACAGATCGCAGGAATCAATCGCTGGATGACTATCTTATGGATTCATAGGTGTAAGAGGAGGGAATCGAAGGGAAACCAACAACCAGCCACAATTCATCCTCGAGTATGGTGGACATCTTTGGATTGAGAAAACAGGAGAAAACGACATCCAAGAGGAGGAAGGGAATATTCATTCTACCAAAGGCGAAAAGCACTTGTTTCCACATACGCGCGCATGTACGAAAGAGATTGAGTATCTATCACCGTGTAATGGCCCCCACCCCCGACCTAATTCTTTTCTGTTGATTAGCTTGGAGTATGCAGGGCCGGAGAGCCCAGGAGTTCTTTTTTTTTTCTCCCCAGGGATTTGGATCAGAAAACTTGCTACAACTCGTATATAGACCCTATATCTAATGCCTGTCACGACTATAATAGACTGTATATGTCTTGGGGATTCCAAAGCGTCTAGTTGACTTAACCTAGGAAGTGTAGCAGGAGAGTGACCAGAGGAGGGTGCAGAACAGTGGCTATGAGGATAGTAAGGTATAGAACACATTTAAGACTGTTTCTTAGATCTTATACTCTATGCGCTATTTTAAGTTGAGTGGTTTATCCCGTGTGTCCACCACACAAGCACTTGTGCTCTGGAATAGTCTACGCTAAACTTGAGTTTTTTTTACCCCGCAAAATTTTCCTTTCGACCCCACTAATCCAGAGTCTCGATTTTTCTCACTTGAACAACCTTGATGGATAGTTACAATAGCTCCTCTCTGCAATCGGTTTTTTTGTACTGATATATTTGCATCAATTTCTCTGTCTTTCATCAAAAGCCCGGCTAGCTCAATCGGTAGAGCGTGAGACTCTTAGCTTTCACGTCCTAATCAGACTCGATTGGTTATCTCAAGGTTGTGGGTTCGACCCCCACGTCGGGCTTTTTTGCCTCTTTTTTTCTGCCCATCAACTTGTTCCTTTATTCTCTTATTTCCTCATCCGCTCACCGTTTCTTTTTGGTGGCCAACCATGCATGCTATGACCATCTCATGAGCAGGGCTATGAGACTACGGCGGCTTCGTATACGCTATCGACGTTTCTAGTAGTTCTACAAGAGACCAATTAAGTGCGACCCTAGTGAAATCTGTACTAGTGAAAAGAGACAAGACAGCTTGGAAAGGCATAGTATGTATGATGATTGTTCGGGACATTCCCCCAGCACCACGCTAGACTAAAAATCTACATCCTATGTACTTTATACGGCAGCGATGTTCGGGGATTATACTATAGCTTCCTTCGCTTGCTGGCCGTAGGTGGTTCGTCATCCTCAGCAGCCGGCGTGCCCTCGTTGCCCTTGCCACTATCTCTCTCGACGTCTCTCCAGGTGCTGACGAGTCCTTGGACAGTTTGGAACATGTCTCTCGCATCGTTGACCACCCCGTCTTCTCCAGGATTGAACATGACGGCATTGACAAACATGCGCATGAGCTCCTTTTCCAGTTGCGCCGCGTTGACAATGGCCTTGGGAGGTATGTTGTCGGCTGTATAGGGAAGCTCGACGATACCTCCTGTTGCACCACCGGGACTAGCAGTTGGATTTTCCGATGCCGCCGCAGCTGCAGCAACTTGCTTTGAGCCTGCTGCTATAGCCTTCTTGATCGAGGACAGATCGGTCGGGCGCTTAATGATGTCATAGTAGCCTTCCGCATCTTTGGCGCGGACCGCAGTGTTGAAGGTGGATGCATGCTTGTGCGAATTGATGTCATACATTATAGGGGCTGTCATGCGCGCAAAGTTCCGTGGTGCAACAATGGATCTAGGGGGACCGGGTGTTCCAAAAGATCGATCTTCAGTCTCTTCGAGGGAAGCTTCACGCGCGTTGCGCTTTCGGCGGGTGGAGAGTGATGAGGTTAGAGCTGCTCCTCGACGTCGAGTCGACATGTGCGACGGTGTCTCGACGGCTGCTTCCTCATCGATAGCGTCGACCGAGGTTCCTCGCTCCGACTTGATTCGGTTGCCAGTCTGCGATTCGTTGTCTGCCGCTACCGTATCGGTATGAGAAAGAATCGACTGACTCCTGCTTCGATCCCGTGCAGAACCACCAGCTCGTGAAGATGCAATGCTTCCAGGTCTTGTCCGCTTTGCTGGAGCTTTGCGCCGAGAACGTCCCGATCGAGTTTCAGGCTCGAGCAACGATTCTTCTTCATGGTCATTAACCTGCTTGGAACTTTGCGGCGTTTCAACATCTGCGACGGATTCCTGGTCTGTTTCCTTTCCTTTGCCCCTGTTTCTGGGCTTACGCTGCGACTTGGTTTTCGCCGGGCTCTGTTTTTGCCGGACCAGAGGTGGCACATCATCGAGTGGCTCTACTTCAGGCCGGGGGCTTGATGAAGTGGACTGTGTTCCATTGAAACTAGATCGCTTCCAATGGCTCTTCGCAGACACGGGGGTTCCCAGAGAACTCTGCGGAGAACGAGCGCCGAGGGGCGTTGAGAGCGATTGCCGTGCTTGGGTGACAAGAGGATGCATGGGAGGCGCGCCTGCTCTGCCACTGCCAGGCGTTTGCAAGTTTGGCCGCGACGGCTGCCGGCTGCTTGTGGGCGTAGAAGCCTGAGCGTGTGGCGGCGGCGCAGCTGCTTGGTGATGGACACGCGACGGATCCTGTGGAGCAACCTGAAAGGGTGGGAGCATGAAGCCTGCTTGAGGTGGTGGGTGTGGCATTTGGGGCTGTAAAGGAGGGTATGGTGGGTGTCCAGAATTGGGATACTGAGGCCTCTGCTGTTGTCCAGAGTGCAGACTTGGTGAGTGAGGTCCTGCAGGTTGCTGAAGCGGGAATTGCTGGTGTGGTGGGTGATATTGTGGATGCGCTCCTGGAGGGCCGTACTGAGGTACTCCATTTCCACCATAGTTCTGGGCCGGCGACGGTTGGTACTGCGGCGCTGGTGTCCCTGCTACTGAAGATGGGTGACCGGGATGGTGGTGTGGACTAGACTGAGACTGTACGTTCTGCGGTGTCTGTGACTGAGGAAAGGGAGAAATGTTGGGATATGAGGCGCTGTTGTAGGTCGGATGAGGCTGTGTTGTTGTTGTGGTTGGTGGAGGAGGCGTTGGGTGGGGTTGCGGCGTTGAAGGCTGCTTCTGGGACTGAGATGGTGACGGCTGTCCATTTTGGGCAGGCAGCGGTCGCGGAGAGTCCTGGCCGGATGGCTGGGCGGAGTCCGGTGAAGGCGCGACAAAAGGGCCCCGTCGCGCGCCGTTCTGAACCGGCTGTGGGCTTTGGCTCGATTGAAGAGGCTTCTGCGCCAGATGGGGTGACTTTCGGGGTGGTGCCGGGCTTCGCGAAGCCGATGTTTGGCCATTGATCTTCTCCCTCAGCTGATCGTCCCATTCTCCCCGCTCAATGCTCTTGAGTTCGCGCTGCAGCCTCTCATACCTGTCCTCCTCGGCCCGGATCTGCTCGGCAATCTCGTAGCGGTACGAAGCGTACAGCTTGGTGACGAGCTTGGGGATCAAGTGTTGGTGCTGGAGCGATTCCTGGACGGTGGGCAGGCTCGGGCTCTGTCTCTTTCGCTTGGTTGGGCTCGCGACGTCGCCGTTGGGGGCATCGTTGTCGGCGGCCTGCTCGAGCTCGAGCTCTCTCTTCAGTCGCTCGAGGTAGAAGTTGCGCAGGGCATCGGGACTGAGGCGGCCGGCCTGGAAGTACTTGTGGGCGGTGATGTCCGGGTTCTTCTTGAGCAGGTCGGAGATGCGGGCGAAGACGGAAGGGCCGACGCCATAGGCGTGGAGGCACTGGAACAGCAGGAGCGATTCGAGGTTGGTGTAGGCAGAGACGCTAGTCGTCATCCCCCAGGCGTCTGCAGCGCGAGGGCGATGGGCGTGGGGCGGGATGGGAGCCACGGCGGGCGAGGAGCGAGGAGGACGAGGGCGTTTAGCGGAGGCAGACGGGCATCGCACGCGACGGGGGAGCGGTGGGCGATGGGCGCGTCGGGCGGCGAGGCGGTGGCAGATGGGCTGGTCGCTTGGTTTGATGAGGAAATTATTCTGAGCAAGATGCTCGTCGGGGGTGCGTCTGCCAGTGCAGCCCAGCCCAGTCATGCACCCAATCGCTGGTCCCGGCGCCGGGCCAATCAGACGCGTCGCGCCCCAATGCCCAGCCACACGCGGTGGCTGCACGCGTGCGCGGGGCGGGCGTGGCTAGCGGTGGCGCAGGCGGCCGCTTGGCGCGTCGACTGGTGCGCTGGACGTGACGGCCAGGCTGAAACGCCAGGCGCCAACCCGTGGGCTGCGCATTGCGGGGGCGAGCTTGCAACATGCGGTCCCATGCTGGGCCATGGCCTGCGCATTGCCGCCTTGGGGGGCTGCCTTCCTTCCTTTGATTGTTCTTTTTGGCGTCGGGCTCGGAGCTGCGGCGCATCTTCACGCCCTCGTTCCCAAGCTCCACATCTGATCTACGCCCCCAATTAGTCGGGAGCATGGGCGTCCCCTTTTCCCCCTACACTGCAATCGCCCGCCAGCCCTCGATTCCAGGAGAGCCATATTATGCTCCCGCCACCCTCGACGACGTCGCTCGGTCTTGCATGAAACCAGTCGTGTCCGTCGAGGCCGTTGCCCATCGCCTGCTTATTCCACTATCCTTCCCCTTGCACTAGCCCTACCATAAATTGATACATCCCCTCCTTGCCTTGCCGCTCCCACCTCCCGCATCGCCCACCTGCCCTACCGCCGCCCACCATGGCCTCCTCATACTCTCCGCAGTCCGCCCCCATGGATGATCCCGACCATGGCTGGAAGCCAAACAGACGCCCTCAATCGTAAGCTCGCCCGGCGCTAGCATAGCTCCCGCCTGTTCTGACCATGCCGGCAGCACCATAGCACAAAACTTCATGACGGAGCTCGACAGCCTCTTCAAGTTGGACGGAGGCATTGAAGACCTCGACAGGACAGTCCATGAAAAGTACGCCTTCCCAAGCCCCACCTACCCACCCACTGCCATCGACAGTCCACTGACGCCCCCACCCAGGAAGGCAGCTGTCAACACCCAGACCAGAGAACTCGAGGCTCTCGAAGCGAGGCTGCGCGCCACCGAGGAGCGCCTCAACCAGGCCAAGGGCAACTCGCCGCCGTCCAAGACCGACAACCAGCAAAAAGCACACCAAACCGAGTCACAGCCACAGATGCCCGAGAGCCCTCTCGCACAAAAGACATCAAACATGCCAGGTGCGCTCCCACAGACACCAACCCCTTCCTCGACCACCAGCGCTGACTATGTCCTGGTAGAGAGGCCATCCTCTTCCAAGCCTGAGGCCGCATAGTTATTCCCAATTGATGATGATACCACGATACCCAGGCCTTGCGTCCACCTTCATCATACATACACTTTGGCCTCTGCAATCACGAGTCTGCATCTCGGACAGGGGCGTATATTTTATAATTGACAAAGGCTTTCTTTTTCTTCTCTTTTCTTCTGCTCTGGCGACTTTTGTTCTTCGTCACTCGCCGAGGAGGCTCTTCTGCTGCAAGGAATGTCTCTCTTTGGATTATCTAGCTGGAAATGCTACACTTAGTCCATGTTATCTCGTCCTCATTTTTCGTCTCTTCTTGTGGTGTTGTCTCCTAGTACGTTCGTGGTCGTAATCTCTACGGACTCACTAATCTCAAGGCGCACGGACCGACTGTGCCTCGTACCTGTCATCTTAGAGACTCACCGACAATCTCCGAGCCATCAACTTGCAGGCACGCACGCCCTTGGAACATGACCGCCGTATCAGAAGCTGGGCTTGTTGAAACTTTTGATCTACTCGCCAATGAGGGTGTCATTTTCTACGGTCCTTACGAAACCGTAAAAGTGGAGGACAACGGTTATCCGGTACGAAGGCCTACAAACACGAGCCAAGCGTCTCGCTCATGACCCTTGCAGCTCGAATTTCGCATCTGCCCAGCGTTGAAAACAAAGCCCCATACAGTCGGCGCAACAAACCACGCCTTCAATCAGTCGCGGAGATGGGGACCGGGCAGCGACATGTTCTGTCCTGATGAGCGGCTCATAATTGCTCCTCTCAACAAGACCCACGACTTGGCACTTAATCTCTTCTGTGTGGACAGACCGCAACTCCTCATGCTGACACTCGACTCGTACAAGCGTCAGCACGAAGCCTTGGATGTGGATGATTTCGCCGTCATGCTTCAAGTGCTGCGCCAATTCCCAAGCATGTATACCATTTTCAACTGTGGCGAGAAGGGTGGCTGTAGCCGCGTACACAAGCACCTCCAAGCCTTGAAAGGACCGCCGTATGCTTTTGACCATCTCATCTCCGCTATTAGTGATAAGGAAAAAAAGGTTCCTTTTCGGTATTTCGTTCATCACTTCAGTGAAGGGTTCACAAATGCCACGGCCATGGCCGTACTGGCTGTCTATACCACGCTGCTTGCGCAGTGCCAGCCAGCGCCCGACGCCGATGAAAAGGACGCACCTCCGCATAACGTTGCCATGTGGGCAGACTATCTCATCGTGATCCCGCGGCGGAGCGGCAGCTCAGAGGGCGCAAGCGCAAACACCGGAGGCATGCTAGGCAGTGTTTGGGTTACGGACCAGCAGCAAGTGGACGAGTGGCTGAGAATTGGGTGTGAAAATGTGCTCAGAGAGTTGGGCGTACCTTCTTAGAAGAGAAAACGCTTAACCATGCAATCTTCTGTACTTTTCGCGCTTGACAGAGCTTATTATAACGCTGCGTCTATCGACTGCTTGGCAGACGCCTTGTGATCATCTCCTTCCTAGTCCAGCCCCTCGCTTCGAGGCAGGTACTCATTGCACGGCATCAAGTCGACCAGCTACCCATTACCCCAAGATCACGTCTTTCAACTATCCACGCCTCGATTCGCCCTATCGCGCGGCCAAGACCAGCCAGCATAGTCTCCGAGCCCTCCGAGCCCTACACCTGCCTAAAGCAGCAAGTCAAAACGTCTCCGGACCAATCACCTTGTTTGCGCCCACGTCGCGACGCCAGCGCGCCAAGTGATTCCATAAATTAATCATCCATCCAGGTCGTCAGCCAGCATACCGACCCCTTTGGATGACCCTCTTCCGCGCTTGGGACATCCACGTCGGGCTCATTCCAGTGTACATCTCCCGTTCGTGCAGACCACCTACCTGCCTATTCCATGGGGGTTCTACATGGAAACCGGGGGACATGGCGGCGGTGCTACTTGACAGGAAGGTGGATGGGAAAGCTTGTAACTACCGCGAAGCATAAAGAGCAGCCCTTTGCCATCATCTGAACTATACCACGCTCTCTCACACAGTTGGTGTCTACATCTCTAATCATGAAGGCCACATTTCTTACCTCCGCTCTTCTCCTCTCTTCCTCTGCCTTGGGCACCGCCGTCCCAAGAGCCGGCAAGAAGATCAACTACGATGGCTTCAAGGTCCTGCGTGTGTCTGGCACTGATGATGTAAAGGCTAAGATTGAGGACCTGGCGGCCCACGTCCTCAACCCCGGCAAGTCGGCCGAAATGGATGTCGTCGTTGCACCCGAAAACCTCGACGCCTTGACTGCATTGGTTGCCGAGAGCAAGGTGATCAACGAGGATGTTGGTGCTGCTCTCAAAGAGGAAGGCGAGATGGGAACCTATGCTGGTTTGTTACTTACTTCCATACTCGGCGCTACATGCTTACCAGAATCAGTTCCCAGCGAGTCTTGGTTTACGGCTTACCATCCGTATGCCGATCACCTTCAGTTCCTCCGTGACCTGCAAGCCGGCTACACCGGCCAATCAGAGATTGTGACCCTTGGCAACTCGGTTCAGGGACGTGCCTTGACTGGCATTCACATCTGGGGTAGTGGCGGCAAGGGCTCCAAGCCCGCCGTCATTATCCATGGAAACGTTCACGCCAGAGAGTGGATTACTTCCATGACTACTGAGTAAGCTACCCAACTGAAGTTGTCATTGACCAATTTACTAAGACACAACCTCAGGTACTTCGCATGGCAGCTGCTGACCAAGTACTCTTCCGACTCGAGCATCAAGGCTCTCGTTGACAAGTTTGACTTTTACATCACCCCAATTGTCAACCCCGACGGATTCGTCTACTCGCAAACCACGGACCGTCTCTGGCGCAAGAACCGTCAGACTGTCAGCAGCAGCTTATGCGTTGGTCGCGACATCAACCGTAAGAAAGCATGCAATATTTCGTGACCAAGACACTAACATATCATTATAGGCAACTGGCCATACAAGTGGGAGTTGACCGGCGGAGCGTCCACCAGCCCCTGCTCCGAGACATACAAGGGCCTCGCAGCTGGAGACACCCCCGAGCTCAAGGCTGTCAAAGCCCAAGTCGATGCTCTGAGGGCTTCGCGCGGAATCAGTCTTTACCTCGACGTGCAGTATGTCTCTGATCCCTTTTCACTCTAAACAACCAACTAACATCGCAACCACCAGCTCCTACGGCCAATACATCCTCTGGCCCTACGGCTACGACTGCAGTGCCCGCCCTGAGAACGACGCAGCGCACCGCACCCTTGCCACGCGCGCTCAATCTGCCATCCGCGGTGTTTCAGGCACTGCCTACACCATTGGTCCCAGCTGCTCTACTCTCTATGCCACCACTGGTTCATCGACCGATTACACCGATGTCGTTGGCAATGCGACTTTCTCGTACACCTACGAGCTGCGAGACACCGGCTCCTACGGATTCACGCTGCCAGCGAACCAAATCAGGCCGACGGTGTTGGAGACCTGGGCTGGTGTTGCGAGCATGCTTACCGGCATTTAAAGCGCCACGATGATTGACGTGGAGCTTTTGTATATAGTGGGGGTTAAGTGTGATATGACGTTAATGAAGACAATGAAGATAACTGTATCCGCCAGTGTCACTATTGTAGCATCCTTCCAATTCATGTATTTATTCGAGGCTCCCTTCTAGTAAGAATGTTACTACTTACAGCAAGTAAAATGTGTATAGCTATCGGCCATGTGAAATCACTAGAGTGCCAAAAAAACAACCCCCTGTTAGTTAGTTTCGATACAACAGCTACAAAGGACATCGCAAAGTCCATTTCATCTATCTATTCCCAACTCATGGTTCACCCAACCACACGCCTTATCATCTCAATGCGCCGCCGATCCACCCATAAACCTACCACACACCAAGCTCCCTAGAAACACGCCTGCAAGCACCGACATAAGATATCCCACATTCATCGTCATAACCGCTATCATCCTGTTCCTTCCGTCAGTCTCGTGTTCTCCCAACCATGCCACACCACACCACACCATACGACGCCCAACTCCGCAAACCCCAACATAACAACGACATGAAAAACACACTTACAACAAATACGACACCCCCACAACCACCACATCCAACCCCGCCACCCAAACCGCCTCATCAGCCCTCCACCTCCTCGTGCTTCTTCTTCCTCTCGCTTCTTTTTCTGCCCCTTCGAACCCCATATCCTCAGGATACCCCTTGATGCGCGCCAAGACATTGAAGATATTAAAGCGAATGGCGATGAGCGCGCGGAGGAGCGCTGCCAGGGCGATGAGGAATATACAGGTTCCAGTGTACTGGCCTGCTGTGTGGGGGGTCCAGGTGAGGGAGAAGAGAGGGGTGGTGGTGGAGGTGAAGAAGGTCATGGACATGGTGGACATGGTCATTTGCATGCCGGAGGAGGAGGAGGGGGAAGAGGAGGGCGGCATGGGCATGTCCATGGTTGTTTCTTCGGGAGGTCTTGATTGTGAGGTTGCGAGGTTGCGAGGTTGCGAGGTTGCGAGGTTGCGAGGTTGCGAGGTTGCGAGGTTGCGAGGTTGCGAGGTTGCGAGGTTGCAAGAGATGGATTGTGAGGCTGAAATGAGTAGGTAGGTTATATTATGTTCATGAAGAGATAAAGAGCGAAACAAGATTCCATGCGAGAGAAATGCAGCGTTAAACTACTCAATGCATCTCACACACGCGATATATATCACTCAACCTGCCGAATGAAGAAGAAAAAAAGAGGAGAAAGATATCTCCATACGCGCGTCCAACTCCAAACTAGCTCCCCCTCTCAAACGCCTCAACAGTGTTTCTGCACGGGAACCGAGGGGAGTCGTTCGGGTTGAGAAACTTGCTCAAATATGCTCTCTGTCTAGTTAAATTCTAGGTATCCCATTGGGTGGGCTCTCGGCACTAACCCCCGTATTCCCGGTGAAATCAGAACTAAGCACTCGAAACAAGCAATCACAAGCTTTTGCGAGTGGGTCGTCCGGGTGGAGAGCAATATACATGGCGAGATAGTGGGAGTCGGGGTTTGAGCTGGATTTCGCAGCCGGGGTAAGGGTAGTGTTGCGTTGCGTGTGTGATGGGGGGGGGATGTTAATGTCTTACATATTGTTGAGTGCGGACGGAACTTGTCTTTTCATGCTTAGACGCTGAGATTCTGTTTCTTTCTCCCTTGACTTTTCCTAGAGGACTCTCTCTATTTTCTCGCTGGAACTGGGGTTATCGAAAACTCTGATTGTGATGGAAGATGATGCTTGGCTTTCACCGGGCGTCACGCTCACGGGCATGCGCATGTTCGAGTGTGGGACGAAGACGCCAGAGGAATGTGCGTGGTATCAGCAGCGCTGGCACTTTTGGTCAGTCGTTATCCCTAAAAAAAAATTCGTACAACTGCGAGGTCCATTACTGATGTCCTTTAGGTATGTTGCAGACTATGTCTTTGCTCTACCGACCGTCGCCTTCTTCATGAGTGGGATTGGTATATTCATCATTGCCCATTTCGTCTCTTCGATTCTTCTACGACAGCAAAACAGTCAACAAATATTGCTATGGCGAAAATTAGTAGCTGGGACACGGTACCTGTCATATCGTGGTTTTCATGTGCGACAGCTCCAATGGAACTCGGCGCCTGTTGGAGTACTTTTGCTAGGCGCCGCCGGCACAATATATTTTTTCTGTAAGTTCCTTTTCTAGAAACACATTTTCTTGAACGTTATACGCTAACCCCTCGAGAAGGCATGGATCTAGCCCCTCAGCCGTTTTATTGGGCCAGCAAGAAGTTTGGCAATTCACCACCGTTGGCTACACGATCTGGATGGTTGGCATTAGCCTGTATGCCGTTTCTATTGTGCGTTGGATGGCTACCTCAAAAAGCGCAACCATATACTAACTATTGCCAGTGCTACTGCTAGCAAAACGAACTGGATCACACTGCTCACTGGAGTGTCGTATGAGCGGCTTCAAGTGTTCCATCGATGGATTGCATATGCCTTTTTCGTTCTCGCACTGCTGCATACATTTCCCTTCATCGTGTATCATATTCACTGGCACGACATGGAGCATCATTTTTCGAGCAGTCTGTTGTTCTATTGGACTGGAATAGTCGCGCTCATCTTCCAAGCTTGGCTTACATTTGCTTCGCATAGTTTCTTTCGGTCAGTAACTATCCTTGGACTTGAGTCGCAACTAACGCATCATGCAGAAACCGTGGATATGAATTCTTCAAAGCAACGCATTTCTTTGCTGTTATCATCTTTATGCTTACTTTCTTCTGGCACTGCGACTACACACTGACAAGTTGGCATTACTTTGTTGCCACAGCCGCCGTATACGTTCCTTGCTTCCTATACCCGTGGTTTCGCACAGCATTCGAATACAAGTGGACTCAGCGAGCTCACCTTTCAGTCGAAGAGAACGGGTTTACACGCATCACCATTCCGGCGGTGTTTCAGTGGACACCTGGCCAGCATTGCTTTTTGCGCTTTACGGGTTTTGGTATTCTACCAGCTTTGACCTCCCATCCGTTTACAATCTGTTCGTCGCCTACCAAGAGATCCGGAGAATCAAATGAGCTGGTTTTCTACATTCGCCACCAGGGCGGGTTTACAAACAAACTCTATCAACATGCACTCACCAAGCCAGATAGCGACATACCAGTCACCGTGGATGGTCCATATGGTGGTGTCAGTTGACTACGGCTATGTAATGCAGACCATCTTCTTGTCATTGCTGGTGGTTCCGGCGCAGGATGGACTTTGCCATTTATCGAGCATTTCATTCGATCGACTACAGCTTCCAAGGACGAAGAGCAGGGGCGATTGGAAAACGTCAGCAAGACAGTATCTCACACTTCGTGCCGACACCCTACGTCACTACGTGTTGTACTTGCGACCCGAGACGTCAAAAGTCGCATGTGGTTCGAACAAACCGTACAATCCATGTTTGAACAATGTCCAGCCGCGAGCTCGTCCGTTCAAATTCAAGTCTACCTCACCGGAGAAGCTGCGGAGCAAGCGGACCTCCCACTAAAAACAGCACAGCCAACGGCTCGCTCCGTGCCTTCTGAGGCTTCAAACGACATGGTAGTAGATTTTGAAAAAGAAGATGCAACCGCTGCACCCAGTAAAGAGTACACAGGCCGACCACAGCTACCTCATATCGTACAGGAAGAAGCGAAGAAAGTAGCGAGTGCAAACGAGACGCTGAATGTCTATGTTTGCGGGCCTAAGACGATGCAAAATGATGTGCGGAATGCTGTAGCAGCGGAGAACTTGAAGATAGTCAGTGGTGCTAAGACAGGAAGCGTGTACTTGCACACTGAGCACTTCTCATGGGCCTAGATGCACTAATTTCGCTATTATACAGAAGTTTTATACTTGAATATATTCCCAATTTTCGGTTTCTATGAGAGGCTTTTTTCCATGTAGTGAACGGATCACCAACAAGTTGGACATGTATAAGCTTCCGAATTGACACACCTAGTGTTCATATGATGCATTGACTTTTACTATACTATTTAGGAGAACTTAAAGAGAAAACAGGCTCTTACAGAGAATCTTCGACTTGATCTCACCCAGTTTGATTATGCTAAAAAGCCCTCCCCTCTTGAACCACTTTTGCCCACATACACATTTCAAAAACCGCGACACCTACTCGCGATACCTTTCCGACTTTTTTCCTATTCAAACCTCTCGTTCAAAAAACTACTTAGTACTCCCTCCTCTGCAAACTCATTCCCCTTCTTTCCCTCCCCCAAGTCCCGACCTCCCCATCCGCCTCCTCTTCCTTTTCCCAGCCCTTACCCCAACTCTCCCTCCCACTACTTCCCTGCGCCTCCTCCTCTCCCTCAACCACAATCTCCACCCGACTCTCCAACACCACATTCTCCTTGATCTCCCTGCCGCTCTTCACGGCATCCAGCTCCACACTCCCCTGCTCGACCTCGCGCTGCGCTTGCTGAACCGCGCGGGCACGTCGCTGACGCCCGAGGTATGCTAGTTCGAGGGTGAGAAAGAAAATCAGGATGAAAACGATGACGCAGGCGGTAATGATGCCGGCTTTTGCTGCGGGGCTGAGGCGCAGGGCAGGATCTGTACGTGTGGGTGGAGAAGGCGGCGTGTAGGTTATTCTCTCAAAGAAACGATGAGCCGGGGGTGTGGAGGAATTAGGATCATAGGATAACGGGTCGAAATTCCGCGGCTAGTAGAAATGGTTAGTGGTATGTGCTGCTTAGTGTTTGTATCATTTTGTTTTCCTCGTCATCAAAGACAAAAGTACGGAGTATATTTCCACTTTCCACTTACACGTCTCGCCTCGCCGTTGTAGTATCTTCTGACTAGCTGGTGTACTTGACTACTAGCTTGTGCCACAGCACAGCTACACAATACTATCGTTTTACCCAGCACTAGCATTTTGGCTTCTGCGACGACGGTTGATGAATGGGGGAAAGGACTTTGATTTCACAATACAAGCAGAGCAACGTAACGGACAAGATGGAGAGAGAGAAAGAACAAAAAGGAGAGGAAACGAAAGAGTCCTTATGCAAAGCTGCAGTCAGTTACCCCAGACTTGGTCATGCATGGCTCATTTACCGCAGTGCTACCTGCAGTGCTACTTTGCTCGACCACGTCTCCTACCAGTGTTGCAGCGGGGAAACAGGGGCTGAGTGAGTGGAACGCCCGCTTCAGATATTTGCCTCCTCCTACTAGACTAAGTAGTAACCCTCTTTTTACTTGCATCATGTATAGCGATACTGCGAAACACATGTGTGTGTATTTTTGCCACTCATGTACTAGAAAAGTGGAAGAAGACTACCTAATTCAGCCCCCAAGCGACCATTGGCCTAACCATAAAAATATCATGCAATTCATGGGGGGAATATTCCAAGCAAACACCAGCCTCCTGCTGAGTACACTCTGCATTTTCCGCCATCGTCCGTCATTGTTATTGTTTTCGCAACAGAGACAACAAACTCATGCAGTGTATAACGCTGAAACGGCGCCTTTTCCGTCCTTCCACGTTGCACGCGTAGCACAGCGGGCATGCTGCAGCTGGGGGCTGTGTAACGACGGGGAGGGAAAGCTAAGACAGGCAAGAAGGGTATATGTGCTTCAGACAAGAAAGATATTCGGAAGCGATGGGCAGGTTCGTTGCGTAGGCTTAGCTATTGCGTATCTAAACAGTTTACCAAGTAGTTTGGTAGCGGCGCTTTTGTCGATGGATTTTGCTCAGTGAGGCCTAGTGCTTGGACTCATGGTGTTTGTATCACCTCGCTGCTCTCTGCATGGGGAGGAAGCGTTGAAATGTACAGAATGTTTGAAGTATGGTTGACATGAGTTTTTTCCTTCCATACTGAAAGCATTCCCATTAATTCAAGAGCGCGACTGCTATGTCTGTCTAGCAGCAGGGTGGCTGAAGCAGATGAGCATGTCTTGATGCGTACGTACGCGAGGGATCATAGAAAGGTAGTCTATTGCTGCACAAAACACAATGTCACAAACTGGAGGCAGCTGCCATAGGACGTGTGGTGCAAAACAGGTGAGGGTATATAAATCCAGATATCTAGTACCGTGTGCTCCGCCACCACCACCATCATCAAGAGAACCAATATCGTCACTGTTGCTGCAAGAATTAGCGCCCAGACACCATGCACTCAAACAAACAGTCCGGTACATTTTGCACAAATGCTTTAGAACGCCTTATTTTCTTCTCGATCCAACCTCACGCAACGGTAACGCCTTTCCTTGTCCTAAGCGCAATTCTGGCCATGCTACTCAAATCCCAACCGTCCCTCAGAGTCTTCGAGTCAGGAACATGCTCGCCAGAGTTGATAACATGTACCTTCATCTTAGGATGAAACTTGAGACCGGTCAAAAGCTTTGGTGTCACAAGGAAATATTGACTTGTGCGTTCTTGGCACGCAATGTCGACCATGCGCTCATGTACCATGCGCTCGTTCCGCGGGTCCATACCTTGATTGATTTCGTCAACGACGCGAAAGGGCGATTGGGCGAGATCCTGCAGAGCCATCAGGTAGAATATAGTGGAGACAGCACGCTCACCACCGGACTGACGGTGAGAATTGAGAACACTGAGCGGCTCGTTTTCACTGTTTGAGTGTGTTAACTAGACGTATGTGTAGACGGCGTGAACTGGAACATACCGGAAGCGAACTGAGATCTGGATAGACCATTTGTCAAAATCCTCCTCATCCTTATATACAGCGACCTCGCCAGCACACCCAATTTGCTGGAAGTTATGTGCGAAGGCACTACTGATCTTGCTGATGAGTGCGTCAAGCTCGGGCTCCCACTGCTCACGAATTTCTGTGATCTTTTCCCTGTTTTCGTCGAGGTCGGACATGATTTGCTCTAGCTTCTCTCGCGTCTTGTTGATGTCTTCCTCACGCTTCTCATAGGCCTTGATAGCACCAGGATTGCCTTCAGCCATCATCTCCAGTCGTGCATCGACGGCTTGAACTTCCCGCTCAAGATCGTCGAATGAGGGAAGATCGCGATACTCTAAAACGATATGTTTCTCCTCTTCAGTCAACGTCTCAATGTCCTGCTGGGTGGCTGCTGTCTTTTTCGTGTATTCATCACGGAGACGCTTGATGCGATTTGCCAGTTCCTGGACCTCGGCCTCTTTCGTCTGTTGCCTTGCTAGCATTGCGCTGTTTTCATTTCTCAAAGCGTTGAGCTCCGACTTGGCTTCAATGAACCGAATCTCAGCTTCAATGAGTGACTCGTGGAACGTGCGCATGTGCGTTACTGTTTTCTATACAGATATCAGCAGAGTATGTTAACCGTAGGATTGGCTACTTACGGCATAATCTAGTGTCAAGGCTGCTACACGTAATGCCGTCTCACGATCTTGCGCTTTAATCTCGCGGACCCGATCGTTAATTTCTGCATTTTGTTTCGTGTAATCCTCCAGCTGAGTCTGTTTAGAGGCTGGACGATGTCAGTGGAGCTCCCTTTGATTTACTGCAAGAGACCTACCAATCTTGTCGGGAATAGCTTCCCACTCAGCAAGAGCTTTTCTCATCTGGTCTTGCTCTTTTTGTATCTCTTCCTGGTATTATGTTAGAGATCAGCGCCGTTGTACTAGCGGAAAACAATACCTTCTCATCCTTGAGCTCCTGGATTTCTTGTTTGAGGCTCTTAATCTCTTTGCTGACGGAAGCAAAATTTTCGTGTACTTCATCCTTCTCTCGTACTAATTCTGTCATCCTGGCTTCAATCGCACGTATCTCCTCCGTGTTGGTTGGCTGGTCCGTAAACCATCTGGCGGGCCTAAGTTTGACAACGTTCGTTGAAGTGGCATTGTACTCTCTACGTGTGACAACGCGGAAGGTTTCCGTGCCACTGACCCAATTGCGAATAGGGCTGTTTGATACGGCTGCGTGCTGCTCATCTGAGATTGTCTTCGGAGCATAAGCTATCTGATGCAGGCGGTTGTTATCGCAAAGCATGGCCAAAACAGAATCAGGTCCTTGGATGAAATCTAGTATATAGCCTTCAAAGCCAAACTTTTCGAGGTCTTCTCTCCCAACAGGCGATCTGTATGATTCGAGAGGCTTGATGGATGTTCGAAGGTGAACGTCGTGAAGTCCCAGGCCTCCACTGGCTACCTTGGTCAAGAGACGTTTCGATAACAGCCTCTGGTCATCAATATGAGTACAAGTAATTGCAAGGACGTCTCCTTTTCTCAGCTGGCCTTCTAGAGCTTGAGCATATTTAGCATCGAGGATGGAACATTCCAGGATTGGCGGGCCAATAACTTCGCCTTTGAAATTCAAAGTGTGCTTGTTGTCTTGGATCCATTGCCAGGCTCTTGCAGTATCTTTGGAGAGGTTATACAGAAGGCTTGCCTTCTTACCGCTTTGAGTGTTGAGCTGCTCCCGTTGCGTTTTGAGCTTTGCGTGCTCCCCTGCAATTGCCTGAGCGCGTTCTTTTAGGCCTATTGCCAAACTTTGCTTGTCAGTCACACTGTTGCCGATGGAGGAGACTTTCGCTCGAATTTCTGCCTTGCGTTTCTCGTATGACGCATCATCATATTCCACGACCGCATTTTGTCTTTGCTGTTCCAGCCTGTTGATGTCTGCAGTCAAGCGGACAATGTCCTTGTCACGGGACTTTTTGGAATTCAGCTCAGCCCGAATCTGGTCCTCGAAGTCGCTAGCTTTGGCCTTTTCCGCCTCGATGTTTTTGAAGAGCTTCTCGGCCTGTGTCTTGATCAGGTTGGCGCGGTTCTTGCGGACATTTACAACTTGTTCAATCTGATCACGGTATGTCTCCACTTCTGATAGGGCTCTGCGCGTTGGCTCCAAGTCTTCCTTGATCTGGTCTAGTTCTACACTAGCCAGTCTCCGGTCTTCTTTGAGTTTCAAAATATCGGATTTGAGCAGCTTGATCTCGATCATTGGCCTGACCTTTTTGAGACATTTTGATTTGCGCAACAGGCCTTCGCGTTGATGGTAGCGGTCCACGTCATCCCTAGTTGCATTCTGCTGTTTCTCCAACTTTTCCAAATGGTTGCGCTCATTTGTTTCTTTGTTCTGGAGATTTCGTTCCTCGGTACGTAGGGTCTTGAGTTCATCGTGCCATTCAACCATGTACGCGGGTGCCGCGGCGCGCTGAGTCTCTCGTAAACGGTCAACATCGCTCATTCTGGCAAACTCAACCACCCGGTCTTGAGGCAGGAATTGACACAGGTTGTCGATTTGTATGGAGAACTGTTTAGCCATAGTCGTAACAGCGAGTTGCGAGACGCGTTTGCCGTCGAGGAAGAATACAGATTTGTTGTCTTCCTTGCGGATGGTACGTTGCACGATGCGATTTGGACCATTGCCTGGGCCTACTGCGAGCTCAATTTCGATGACGGCTTCAGTAGCACCATGCTTGACAAAAGCACCCAAGTCTTTGGCTCTCCCCAGATGTTCACTACCCCATCCAAGACCCAGACATATTGCGCAAACAAGAGTGCTTTTTCCTGTTCCATTTGGACCAATGACCATATTTAGACTGGGGCCTAGATGGAATTCGGCAGCCGTGTATGTGACGAAGTTCTTCAACTTCACCCTCACAAGGGAGCCCGGCTGGAAACTGTCCTGACTGTATGCGCTCGTGTCGCTTGCCTCGTCGTTCTGCGTGTACGTGCTGCGGGCGGGACTGTCGGACGCGTTTCGGCCATGGCGGGCGCGTTTGTTGCTCGATGCAGAGGAGTCGTCAGACTGCTCCTCTATATGCTCACTGATGGCCAGAGACGGGCGCTTCCGCCCTCTTCGAACCAGGCCAGGCATTGCCGTAGCGTGGGCGTGTGGGTGGGGTTTCTTGTTGGGTGCACTGTCTCCAGAGAGGGGGATGATGAATCGGCGGGAACTGCCGATTCGCGTGGCGCTCCGCGTCCATGCACGACATCGCAAGGCGTGGTCAGGTGACAGCGTGTTTATGAGAATGATGTAACAAACGAATGTCGCATAATGTGGCACTTTGAACACAAGTAGCGCAAGCAGTGGTCATGATACTCGTGCGTTCTTTGTCTACTGATACACGATCCTCAAATGCATGCCGTGCAATTGCCCGACAAAACAAATACAAAAGGCCCCTCCAAACGCCGGAATCTAAGCTATTCATGTCGCCTCGGCTCAAATCATGAAAGCATTCCTCGTATGCATCCGCCCCGTTACTTGTCCTAAGTGTCCGAGTACCAGATGCTTCATAGAAAATCCCTATCCCTACCAAACGCGTAAAAGCGCCGTTGCAACCAGTGCTACGGTGTGAAGGAGGACCATGCCTCTAGAAAATGGTACCAAAATTCTCGTCGACCATGGGAAGAGGCTTTCTGGGGCTTGACGACTTGCCATTCTCCTCTGCTGGTTTCTTGTGACGAAAGGTGACTGCAGCACTGTTAGCTAGATGACTTAGCCTCCGTCGAGACCAGTACTTACATCCAACGAAGAGACTTTTGCCCATTTGGACATTGCGGTCCTGCATTGCTTCCAAAGCAGCCTGTTTCTCGTGCACTTCCTTGTACTTGGCCATGTCGGCTTCGTTGCCAAAGTCATCAAAGTATCCAGCGTCAGTCTCGCTGTCCAGCTCTGGTACGAACGGCGCCTTTTGCTCCCTCAACTTTGTCCAATCTACCTCTGCAAAGTACTGGTGGGCGTGGATCTCGGAGATGTTACGGAAGCGGGATGATTTGGAGGCCACGAGGCGTACAATGAGGTCCCAGGTGCGCTTAGACAGAAAGTACGAAGGGTCTTCATACACTGGTTTTCGCAATACCTTCTTCCACTGCTTCAAGTTCTGCCACGTCTCGTCAACTGTGGCGCCTGCAAAGGGCGGGTACCCAGCCAATGCTTCGAAGAGCATACACCCCAGACTCCAATAGTCGACAGTGAAATCATATTCTTCACCCTTGAGTACCTCCGGTGCCATGTAATCTGGACTGCCTACGATACTCTTTGCATAATTCACATCTCGTTCGCGAAGAGAACGATAGTTGTCTCGTCGCTGTGCCGCAGATCGTTCTTCAATAGGCCGACTGAATGGTGAGATGACGTCGCTGACGGATTCCAGCTTTATACGCATCGATTCGATCTTGGAAGGGGCAAGGATACCTGCGGCAAGACCAAAGTCGGTTAATTTGACGTGTCCAGTGCTGTCAATCAAGAAGTTTTCAGGCTTCAAGTCTCGGTGAATGTACCCCAGCTGATGCAACGAGTCAATACATGTAAACATTTCGGCAATGTAGAAGCGCGCATGTCGGTTGTGCAGGACACCAGTGTTGTTGAGCAGCGTACGAAAATCACCTCCGGGAACATATTCCTGATAGTCATTAGCTCGCAGTCATGCTGCCGTAGTACGTACTGTAACTCACCATGGCAAGATAAATACTCTTGTCGTCCTGGAAGGCATAGAGCAAGCGTACAAGCCACTCGCTCTTAGCGGTGGTCAAGATGTCACGCTCTGTGAGGACATGGCGAATCTCGTCCAGCTTGAACAGTAGCTTCTTGCTCATAACCTTTAGGGCGCAGACTTCACGAGTGTCCTTCTTCTGGGCCAAGTATACCTGTCCGTAACCACCTTGGCCAACTTGTGTGAGAATCTGGAAATCGCCTTGTCGTAATCGAGTGCGTCGCTTGCGCAGGTTGGCACGCTCGCGACCGAGGTATTGTGTAAGGGCATTATTGTAGTCTTCTTCGGGTGTCTCAGGTGGAGGAGGGTTTTGGGCCTTGAATTGAGCGAGACGGTTTTGGCGGGTGTGTACGTAGGTGAGGAGGTCGTAGTAGTAGTCGAGAAAGTCTGGCCAGCTGATTAGTATTGTTCCGACGAAAGAGAGGATAGTGTACCTACACAGTTGAGTGACATTGGCAAGGCGCTTTACTGCCGGCTTCCTCGCCTTCTCCAGATCTTCAGCAGAAAGGCGCTGTGGACCGTTCAAGTACCGTGTTGACTGTTCAGTCTCGCGCGTCCGGTAGGGCTCCTGTCGCGACTGCGCTGCATGTGTCATATGGCCATTGTCCTTGTGTAGGTTAGAGCGGCCCCCAGGCGGGGCATTCTCTTGATTCGATCTGCGCGTTGGGGAGCCCGACGCAACAGTGGATGAGTCGGGCCCCGCGTGGTCTGCATCCTCACCGCCGCCGCCCAGTTTCAATCTGCTAGGCGAAGTTGGTGATGTCGGCTTTGTTCTGGGAGAGCCCACGGTGGGCAGTAATCGCATGGCATTCTCGAAAACGTGTGGCAGATCAAATGCGCCTGGTGGCTGGTGGTGTTTGCTTGGGCTGCCTTGGGGCGTCTGCTGCGGGCTGATGAAGGCCTCGTTCGGCGTACCGGGGCGGTCCATGTTGTTGCCGCGAGTGTGGAGTAGCGGTGGTAGAGTAGGTAGCTGGATGTTGTCTCTGTTGTTGGCTTCCATGCTCGTCTACCCGATAGCGACGGGGAAGGGGCGATTGCGAGCGGGGGCGCTGTCGTCGCGACGACGGAGAACAAGAAGGAGCAAGCCAGTGTTGATTCACCGTATAAGCGCAAGCAATCGCTCAGATGGAAACCCGGTGTCAGTAACTTGCAGAGCCTGCAACAAAACAAACGCAGGCGGATGGCGCTGAGCTTCGTGTTGATGGTGGGGTGCGTGTTTTGGGCTAAGTCTGCTCCGGGCAACGATGAAATCCAGGTTCCCTGGCGTGTGGAACCCCCTTCTGAGATCGCCGTCAAGGGTTGAGATTGCCATTTTTAGCATGCAGGTGTGTTGGTGTCGTCTTCATTGCTCTTCATATATTAAGTACAAGCCTCTCCGAAGCCACGCCCCCAGACATCCAAACGCCAGCCCTTGCAGTAAGTTGATCTGTCCGGGAAAAAACCATACCCCGCCCGCAGAAACGCCGTTGATACATGGGGGCCAAAACAGGCAATCCACGTCAAAGAGTGATATCATAGTTCCAGACATCCAGACCCCCAGTCACCCAGACATCCAGACACCAAAGGCACGCGGTGACATGGAAACAGCATATGTTAGGGCATAATCTCATGCCGCATGTTCCTTACTCTCCACTGCGCCCAACAGTCGTCGTCCTTCAGGGCCCTAGAAGTTGTACACTTCACGTGGCACTCCGTTCCCTAGGAGTTGCTCGCGAGCCAAGAGATCAACAAAGGCCTGACCATTACGAGGGAATGAGTTCATCATGGCCTGGAAATATCGTGGCGTGTCAATAAGCTGCTTGCGACACATGGGACATGTGACTTTGTTTTTATGGGTTCGGCACGTATCAAACTAGGTTGGGATCAGCCAGCATCATCGACTTGGAAATTGTCAGCACTTACCCATTGGGAAATACAAAATTCTCCAAAGGTATGTCCGCACGTCAGAACTACAGCAATTTCATCGTCTTCTGTAGGCGAAACATGTGTTGTGGAGTAGTCCTTTTGGCAGATGTCACAAGCTTTGGACGCATCATCGGCGAGCTCGCTTGGCAAACGCCGCGGAAGGCTGTCTTTGAGTTCCTGAATCTGTCTCGGGGTGGCAACATTGGGGTCAATAGGCGGGCGGTACCCAGTAAACCGCGGCCGCGAATCTCTTGATGGTCGATTCCTCATGCGATTCGGGGGTGGCGCTCTGGCGGCCGCCTCTTCGGCGTCAGATGACGTGCTCGAAGGTGAGAGGTCAACCGAATACCTCTCAAAACTGCGGCGATTTGATGTTCTCGGAGAGGTGCTACGGTCTGGACGATGTCCATGGTCTCCAGGCGACATCCACGGGCGATATCCTGCGACAGGGTAGGTTTGATCATTTGGCTGACCACGTTCGTGGGGCTGTGATCTAGTGCTGTGCAGCCGCGCTTCCGGATGTGCTGATTCCCGATGGTGGCCTTCGTGAGGGGTGCGCATACCCCCCGCATGAGGGTTCCGTGAGAGTGCGTCCACTGTCGCCCTGTGCTCATTACGGCGTCGAATAAACGACGGAGGTCCTGTGTTCAGAGGTGCGGCCAGTCGATTGTTCTGAGGTGTTCCCATTGCTTGAACAGGCGGATAGCTCTGCATCATGTTGCCAGCATTGGAAAGCGACTGGTTGGAATGTATCTGCTCGGTTCCGGTCCAGAAAGAAGGCGGTGGTCGTGGATGGCCCGTGAACTGGTACGAGAACATGTGCGGGTGGTAGTATGGGTAACGAGGTCCAGCAGGTGGATGCGGTGAGCGATCATGGAGCTGGTTGCTAGCAGGGCCGTCCAGTACGCCGCGATCTTGGGGGGTTTGGTGGTTGTTCATGGGCATGTACACGCCTCCATATAGAGGCGGGAGTTGCTGTTGAAATGGCGCATGTGCGGACAGAAGCGGGGCGGCCAGCTCTGCACCCTGATGTCCGGGACCAGTCGCAAGTTGAGCCCATGAAGCGGCAGCGTAGTCATGCTCAGCCATACGAGCTTTTTTTCCCAGAAGGTGAATAGAACGCACTTGGATACAGCTAGGTCGAAGCCGTTCGTCAGCGAGCGGAGAGTCGGAGACTGTGCTGAGTGAACGCAAATGTCGGAACTTATCAAAGGAGATGTTGCAATAGGTGAGTAGACGGTCGGCCTCTCCCTAAGTTGGGGTAGTGGTTGGGCAGAGAGAGGTGGAGCAGAAGGCTCGAACAGTGGTCATGGAAGCCTTATCAGCGGCTTAGCAAGTGCGTGGGGCGTTTGTTGGTACCGGTGGGTGCACGAGATGAACGAGGTCAAAGGTGAAGCACGGTGGAGGAGCGGCTACTGTGCCACGAGGCGGCAGTGTCCAGAATAGCGACAGAGTCGGGGCAAGTCCGTTTGTCGAAGCTGGAAACGGACCTGTGAAGGTCAACGAGGATGAGGGGTCATTTAGCTCAATGTCACGTTGGCACGCTGAACAGCGAACGCCCAGCATCGATCGCAACAACGGTGGAGACGGATCAGGTGCCCTCGACTTGACTCGCCTGCATTAATCTAATCATGGCCAGCCGTCGGAGGCCGGAAGGTGCAGGGCTCAGGCTGCCGGGCGTCACGGTGCGACCTAGTTACTTCAAGTACTTTTGCGCGTTTGCCCTCGGCGGCTCTACTAAGCTCAGCTGAGCGGGCAGTACGAGGGTGAGCGTCCGCCCAGTAAGCCAGAGCAGAGCCAGGAGCGGAACCAGAGCACGGCAGGGCGGACGGAGGTTCAGCGGAAAAAGGACCATGGGCGCGAGCTGTTTCACTCAACAGGGTGTGCCCGATCATGCCGAAGTTTGATCGGTGACTATGCAGACTTTCCACTAGGGCGGCCGAAGGAAGCAAGCAAGCAAGCAAGCGGACAGACAGGCGGGTAGGCAGAGCGCATGTGGGCAGAAGCGTGTTGTAGAGTCCAGTCCACTGCAGGCGGGCAGGCAGCGCGAATCGTTACCTTGAGGAGCAGCAGCCGCTGGCCGTGTCGCCTACCTCTGGTCAACGACTGCAATCACAGTCAGTGGCTGAGCCGACGCTGCATGTGGACTGGACGGCGCACTCGGGCTAATCATGGTGCTGGTACTGAGCATTTGGGCGCCAGCTCTGGGGCCCAAGAAGCGCGACGGGGAAGGCAAGAAAAGCGATGGTGAGAGGGCGCCGCGGCGGCGGGCAGCGGTCGAAGGTGACGGTGACGAGAAAAAAATCCACGTCTTTTCCTGCCCCTCAATGTCTCCCCGCTCAAGAGGCTCTCCATCGCAGATTCCGCCTACATCTTGGCATTCGCCGCGTCACGTGACCACATCCCCGGGAAAGACCGGAGGCGTGTCCCGCAGCGTCATGGCTGGGGTCAGAGCTTCGAAGCTCGACATTTTTGTCTCGAGCAATTGTCTCTCTGTCGTCCCCCGACTGGCGCCCTCTGTCCATCTCGCACGCTGATACCATCCCATCCGCCATCTTGCCCTCGACTGCCACCCCCAATTGGACCCAACAACACCCGCTGCGACCATGTTCCGAGGCGCAACCAAGCTCCGCGCTGCCGAGGCCGGAGCACTACGCTCACTGGCACATGCGAAGGCCAGCAGCCCCTCATTCTGCTGTGCCCGCAGTGCGCGCCTGCTCTCCACCACCAGAGCCTCGCCCGTCAAGGCCCAGTCCTGCTTCCAGCGCCGCCAGTTCAGCGCCACTACCGCCGCCATGTCCAACACCAGAACCGAGAGCGATGCCTTTGGCGAGATCCAGGTCCCCGCAGACAAGTACTGGGGAGCCCAGACGGAGCGCTCCCTCGAGAACTTCCGCATCAACCAGCCCCAGGACCGCATGCCCCCGCCCATTGTGCGTGCCTTCGGTATCCTCAAGGGCGCCGCTGCCAAAGTCAACATGAAGTTTGGGCTGGGTACGGTGCATGGAAAGAGCGCGAGGCTGCAGTACTAACACTACAACAGATCCCAAGCTCGGAGAGGCTATCCAGCAAGCCGCTGAGGAGGTTGCATCCCTCAAGCTCATCGACCACTTTCCCCTCGTCGTCTGGCAGACTGGTTCCGGCACACAGTCCAACATGAACGCCAACGAAGTCATCTCGAACCGCGCCATTGAGATCCTCGGCGGCACCATGGGTACCAAGAAGCCTGTCCACCCCAACGACCACGTCAACATGTCTGCCTCGTCCAACGACACCTTCCCCACCGTCATGCACATTGCCGCCGTTCTCGACTTTGAGGAGTCGCTCCTCCCTGCCCTCACCAGCCTGCGGGACGCGCTGAAGAAGAAGGCCGACCAGTGGGAGAAGCTGATCAAGATTGGAAGGACACACTTGCAGGATGCCACCCCTCTGACTCTGGGTCAGGAGTTCTCTGGCTACGTGCAACAACTGGACTTTGGCATTGAGCGCATAAAGACGTGCCTGCCCCGCCTCAAGATGCTGGCCCAGGGAGGAACCGCTGTCGGTACCGGAATCAACACCTTCAAGGGATTCGCCGAGGACATTGCCGCTGAAGTTAGCAAGATGACTGGCAAAGACTTTGTCACGGCCCCCAACAAGTTTGAGGCTCTTGCTGCTCACGACGCCATTGTAGAGGCCCACGGCCAGCTCAACACTCTGGCTACCTCGCTTTTCAAGATCGCCCAAGATATCCGCTTCCTCGGCTCCGGTCCCCGCTGCGGTCTGGGTGAACTCAAGCTGCCAGAGAACGAGCCGGGTTCCTCCATCATGCCTGGAAAGGTCAACCCCACACAGTGCGAGTCGCTCACCATGGTCTGTGCCCAGGTGTTCGGTAACCAGGCCGCCACTACCTTTGCCGGATCCCAGGGCAACTTTGAGCTCAACGTCTTCAAGCCCGTCATGATCCGCAACCTGCTGCACAGCTCTCGCCTCCTTGCCGATGGCATGAGGAGTTTCGAGAAGAACCTTGTTGCAGGTCTGGAGGCTGACGAGAAGCGCATCAGCTCGATCATGAGTGAGAGGTGAGTTGATAGATATCTTTCGTTCGTCATGCCAATACTGACTCATTCCAGTCTCATGCTTGTTACCTGCCTCAACCCTGTTATCGGCTACGACGCCGCCAGCAAGACCGCCAAGTACGCCCACAAGAACGGCACCACTCTCAAGGAGGCTGCCCTCAAGCTCGAGGTCATTAGCGAGGCCGACTTTGACAAGTATGTCCGACCGGAGCTTATGGTCAATCCTGCCGAGTACAAGCCAAAGAACTAGAGTTGTTGTAAAATGATCTCGACAGTGAATAGTAAAAAAGTTAACAAAAGTAAATGCAATATACCTCTATATAGGAATGTAAAGACTGTACCAAGGCGATTGATGTGTTCATGGCTTGCTGTGGATGAGCAATACTCATGTAATAATTGGGCGTATACATATTTTACTAACAAGCTAGCAAGGCAACGGGAATTGAGAATGGGATTTATATCAGTGCTAGTATACCTGCACCTGACTTGGTGTAAACGTACAAGCTATACTAAGTCCTATAGCTCACTGCAGGGTATGCCGCTATAAGCCAGGGCAACGCATGCATATACTTCGTACGTACACCACGCGCAAACTACGGAACCCTCAGGGAAATGAATTTAGTCACGCATGCAGGTGTATTTTAGCCCGAACCCACGCATGCTTCTCCCTCTGACTCGCGCTAGGCTGTGCGGCTGTCAGGCAGGCTGCTACTACGTAGGCACATATGCTGAATGCGGACTTTGCTTAGCGCGACACGGGGTGGTGGGTAAGATGGTGGTGTTGGAAAATGGGGCTTGGTGGGGTAGTTACGCTGCTGGGTGGCTGTGGAGATTGTGTGGTGTATCGTATATTTGGGATTGAGGTGGGAGGTGCGAGTGTGGAAGCACGAGGAGTATGAAGAGAGCCTACAGGGCAGATCGAAATGCGGTTTGTTACTGAAACAAATTTGATGGCTGAAGGCTTTGATGAGTAGCATCTCTAGTTGATCATTGTGGTTGAAGTATGGGTTGTGTAGTTGGGTCGGCCTTACCTCTATGTACCCTTCACAGTGTTGTTGGCGGAGGGACCTGTCGAACGAGTTTATCTCGAACCATCGTATGCAGGAAGATGTATAGAGAAAAGAAGGCGCTACGTATAGTCTCTGTTTTCTGTCTTCAACTTACCTAATTGTATGAGAGCATAGTCACATGACCTTGCATCATGTGACCTTGTGACCGTAGATGCTGGTCAAGGTGGACTCTGTCTCTTGATAACATTGGGATATATTGATCATGATTCCAATATCTAGTACATACGACCATAGGCTTCAGACATGCAGCGGATCCCGTTCGATCTCCGGTACTTAAGCTGAAGACCGGCGGACTAGTAGTCAGGTGGGTGACCACTGGCGAATCCCCGCTGTCGTATGTTTTTGTTTTATTTTCGATTTTTGTTCATGATCACGTGAACGCTAGGCGCGATCGGGCTTGGTGACGTACAGGCGAGGCTTCCCCTCGATACTTTTTGCACAACACCATTCTTCTACCCCCATCGCGGCCCTACAAATTGAATCAAGCAGCCCTTTCAAGGGCAGGGGTCCTCCGTAAATTGTCCGATCGTAACTTCATGCTTGAAGGACACCTAAGAGACCACTCATGTGCTCCATAGAATTAGGCTGCACACAGACGAACAGACTCCATAGAAGAAGTACTTATGTTTACACAAACTAATCCAGCAACTTGGATATAGCTCTGTCTCCTCTCTAGAGTTGAATCTCTTCGATAGTCTTAGCATCTCACTTCGTGATCAGCTTGTTCGGTCTTGACCTCGGTCGTGCAGCACAACCAAGGACCGAAGCATCTTGGAGTCTGTCCACGCGACACGCCGACAGTACCCTCCGGCTTGGTTGCGCGGATACCTTATCCGCAGCTCGGTTGGCATTGGTATATATCAAACTAATCTCTGCCCCTCAGATAACTAGCATCGCACCTCGCAGTGAACCGACTTCCCCAAGAGAAAGTGTTCGTCGCTGTTGGGACCACACGTTGTTTAGCTTGTCCTTCCGGTCGGGTGGAACAAAGATCAGCAACGCACGGCTACGTCCAGGTATCTGGTTAAACGTTGTACTCCACAGTCCCCATGGGGCCCCGTCTTGCTCTTCGTTAGGGATCGTCGCTGTCACCATCGCCGTCGCCTTTGCATCCACTCCGGCCGAGAAATCTGTATGACAAGAGGATCAACCCGGTCCATTCTCTAGAGAACAAATCCCTCATGGCCTTCGACACCATAATACGAAATCGGACATTGCACCGCCGCATACGAGCTGCCCAATTGGCCACTGACTAGTTTTCGGTGGCACAACCCATAGCCGCCATCACCATCAACTACCGCAACACGGATCCGTGTTCCTCCGTGGAGCTGCCGAGAAAGTTTGGCGCCGTGCGAGATAGTTCAGCCAAGATGTTTATAATCCCGCCGTCGGACTTGGCGCAGATATGATTGGCTCCTTGGACGGCGGAAGACGGTCGGAGCTATCCTCCTTGGCAGTAGTCTCGAGACGAAGTCCTCCTGCCCTGCCTCTTGCGAGCGCTTATGCTCCAAATACGCGACCAAGCTGCAGCGCGGCTGAGAAAGCATGCACCACCCCGACGCTTAGCTCCTCAGTTATGCAACAAACCCCACTACCGACCCTAATTTCCCCGCAATGTGACTAGGGCAAGATCTTGGGGATCTTGGTGCTGATCTGGGCCTGCTTGGCCTAGGCCTTAGTCGAGACACTCAGCTGGTTTTCCCTGCTACCAGGTAACCGACCTCGCAAAACACCAAGGATTTTGTGGGCTTGCCAAACTACTTGTCTCCACGACAAGACTACATAAGTCCAGGGTTATTCTGGGCATTTGACCGGAATCGGTCACGAGCGTTCACTGAGACAGCCGCTGACGGAAAACCCAGCCAGGAAGGCGTTGAGCACCTTGCGGGTTACCTGACTGGGAGAGCGTCTGTCTTGGTTGCAAAGTCAGTGAGACGTGCTTGACGAAAAGTTTGCTCTTCTGATCAAACTTGTTTGATCTGAGCCGTCGAGGATTGACAGGGTTGTGTGGAATTTCCATAGCCTCTGACGCTCCGTTCACACCCCCGAGCATCGGCTTCATTTGCACCGAATTCGATATCTCTGCTACATAATTGGGTACTGCTGGGTTGTCTGACCATAGCTATCGGGTGTGGGGAGGTGACTAGCGATGCCCAGCTTCTAAGGCAGACCATGCTCGGGCTCTTTACAGACTTCGATGCAGACCTGCGATTCGGAGTCGGAACTCCCACCCAATCACTATGTCTGGACGTTGGACAGTTGCCGTCTGGGGACCCCGCACCCCAGTCGTGACCACACCGGTAGCCTCAAACACGTTCCAAGGCGGCCGGAAGTAGTGCTCTTGGGTGGCTTGGAAACATGCACGAGCGGAGCACCTTGACCAAGTCGCGTGTTTTCGGAAGAGGGTGGTGCTTAGTGTTGATCAGAGGCAACATGCATTTTCAACCCCACAGTGAGGCGTTGGCTGGGTGTATAAGAGAATGGGGCCACGACCCTAGATTGCTGCTTCTCCAGGACATCCAGTTCACTGTCTGGTGATCCAACAGCACTCTGTTCATACCTCTTTCTATCCTAAATCCCTGTATACCTGCACACCAGTGTCTTCACTGAAGCATTGACACAACCCGCCACCATGCAGGATGTCAAGAAAGACCCCGCCGTCATGCTGGAGCGAGCGCACACTCATGATGACGAACCCATAAAGTCCGTCCCGGTGGTTACGAAGGTGGACTACTCAGGAGCCCACGAGAAGACGGACCCACGAGAAATTGCACTCGTTCGGAAATTGGACAAATGGATCATGCCGATGCTCTGGTCAATGTACTGGTTGAATTATCTTGATCGCAATGCGATTGCACTGGCACGTCTCGATGACCTGGAGAAGGATCTCAACCTCACCAGCACCCAGTACCAAACGTGCGTCAGCATCCTCTTCGTGGGATACCTGCTTGGCCAGATCCCTAGCAACATGTTTCTCAACCGCACACGACCATCACGCTACATGGGAATTTGCATGGCTCTATGGGCCATCGTCTCCGCTCTCACCGCGCTATCCAAAGACTTCACCGGCCTCCTCCTTACCCGATTTTTCCTCGGTATCACAGAAGCTCCCTACTACCCTGGTGCCGTGTACCTCCTTTCCATGTTCTACACACGTAAGGAGGTTGCGACCCGTATTGCTATCCTGTACACTGGTAACATCCTCGCCACCGCCTTCGCTGGCTTGATCGCCGCAGGAATCTTCCACGGCCTAAGCGACGTCGGTGGCATCAGCGGCTGGAGGTGGCTCTTCATCCTTCAGGGTGCCGTGACTTTTGTCATTGCCATCGCTGGATTCTTTCTGCTGCCCGATTTCCCGCACAACACTTGGTGGCTGACCCAAGAGGAGCGCGATCTTGCCACCAACCGCATGGCCATGGATACTGTTGGAAACAAGGGCGAGACGTCTGTCTGGGCTGGTTTCCGCCAAGCTGGCAAGGACCCCATGGTCTGGATCTTCGCTTTCATGGCACACATGCACTTGGCTGCTAATGGTATGTTCAAAATCCTCCACTTTTCATCTATGAAACAAGTCTCATGTACTAACCTTTTCTTGTACAGGTTTCAAGAACTTCTTCCCCACTGTCGTCGAAACCCTTGGCTTCGAAAAAATCATCACTCTCGTCCTAACATGCCCACCCTACCTCATTGCCGGCGCCGTCACCATTGTTGTATCCTGGTCCTCTGGCAAGTTCAACGAGCGAACCTGGCACATTACCATTTCCAAAGCCGTCGCCACCTTCGGTTTCGGACTTGCCTGTGCTGACATTGGCGTTGCGGGCCGATACGTAGCCATGGTCATTTTCACCATTGGCACTTATGGTGTCAACTCTTTGATTCTTGGCTGGTGCGGATCGACATGCGGACAGACGCCTGAGAAGAAGGCTGTTGCTATTGGTATCGTGACGACTATTATGAATGCGTCGTTTATCTGGTAAGACTCTCTGTGATCCTATCTGTTTCCACGGAACACGCCCACTAACCAAATACAATAGGACCCCCTACCTGTGGCCCAAGTCTGACCAACCCAAGTACGTGATTGCTCTGAGTTCTTCCGCCGCCTTCTCCGTCATGACTGCGGTGACGGCCTGGGTCGCCAAGATTCTCTTCCTGCGCAAGAACAAGCAGATTCGCGAGCAGGATAGTGATGCGCAGAACTTTTATGTCTACTAAACATGGGAATGTAATTAGTATTGCTATGAGGATGAGTGAGAAGCACAACTCGAGAGAAGAGTCTACAGTATATTGTATGTTTTTGTTCTCTCTAGCTGGAGTATTCTCACCTTATACATGGTTCGATGAAATGATGAGAAATGAAAAACTTATTTAATTGCCTAATTGTTTTCGCATGCATGTGTAGTATTTCCTCTGATAATCGCAACAGAATAGCGAGATTAGAATGAAACACATCGCATGTATAAATACTGTCCGTTTTTTGTGATACATTTTGACAGGCCAATCACCGCAGGCAAGCCAGTAGTGACAAATGAAAAAGAAGAAATAACGTGCATCCCGTATAACCAAGAAATCCCTCGCACCAAGATAGATCTGCTATCTAGGCTTCTATTCCCTTTCTACGCAGACAAATAGAGCTGTGCTTAACGTCGCATTACTCTGAAGTTGCTCTTATTCTGCCTAATAACGTATATTATAACAATTACAATCGTTCTTATTATATTATATACAGTTTTGCATATAGCGTATTGAGTATCTCTCTATTGTTACGAACCTGAAGGAAGGAGGCACGGCGGTTAAGTTAAGGAACATCGACGCCTAGTCGATAGGGCCATATGTAACGCGGGGGTCAGTGTCACGTGACTCCCTCAGACCTCTATGCACGAGGAGAGGTCTTAGCAGACTCCTCGTACATAAGCCACAGAGGAAAGCTCCTCGTACATTAGCTACCAAGCAATCCTCGGACTCCTCTAACTGAGGGTTACGAGCATCACAAGTATATAGGAATAGGCATTAAGCCCTTATAGCTCGATATATTTAACTTAAGTTACGAGTACAAGTACAATATAAGAGTTACTTACAGAGACACTATTCATATCACCCTGTTACTTCATCCGCGAAAACCAACCTCAGAGTCTTAACACTAGAAGTCTTATATTACTTCCACTCAAGATCCACTCTTAACATCTATATCCCTACAACACAAGAGCTTAGGCTGGCATATAGGTCAGGGTAGGGCTAGGGTAGGGCTAGGCTACTTAGTCATCTGACCCAGCCCTACCCCAACCCACCTACTGAGTAACCCAGCCCTACCCTATACCCACAGTGGGTGTTCCATACCCATCTGCCAGGCTACTTAGACCTACTTCTTTACTAGTGAGTAGCTAAACTTAGCCCCGCGTTACTAGTTTTAATGCGCGTGCCCCTCCTGCGTTAGGCCTACTATTGCAATAGTAAGAAAGCAGCATCTGCTAAAGCTGCTAGATCAGAATTTAGAGGCGACAGGAAGCGTTGAACGAGAGAGAGGGAAGTGAAAGAGATGAAAAGGTGAAATCGAGGTGGACAGAGCGGCACAGTGACGCGAGCAGCCAGGCTGAGATGCAAGGCTGAGACAAGGTTGAGCGTCACGAGTGTCAGCTGTCTTGCTTGCTGTATCTCTTTATATGCTGAATGCTAATCAGTTAAATTCATTCTTTTCTATTCTTAGACTAACCAATAGGAGACTTGTGATAGCACTCCTTAGAGCGGCTAGATGTTTGCAGAACTAGTTAATACCTTGTTTGGCAGAAAGAGCGCAAAAGTAGCCTAGCGTGGCATGGATAAATACATCTCAAAAGCCTTCCTTCGCTGCCTAGTCACAATCGCAAGCCTACTGTTGGAAATTTTGTCGCTATTCTGTTCTTACCCTTTACTACAGTCCTTTTGCTGCTTCATACACCATCACATGTCATCTTCACATACTCCAGACGATGTGGAACGACAAGCCGTGCAGGAAAGCCAAAAAGAGACATTGTCCGTTTCAGATTCCAAAAGGTCAACAACAATACCCTTCATCGGACCTTATTCCGATATACCTTCTAGAGACGGTGAATGTATTCCAGATCGAACAGCGCAGTGTTGCTTCCTTTGTCTTCGAGGGAAGAAATCTGGGCAATACGCAGTTCGACTACACTGCCTCCGTCCTACCAAGTGGCGCAGAGTCACACGCCGCTGTCAGCTATTCAATAAGAGCGGGGTTATGCAGTCGGAGAAGAAAACTTACGAGAAACTTGATCCAAAAGAGAACTCCTGTGAAAGTGACACTGCGATCTACCAAAGATTGAACGACGCTTGTTTTCAGTATCAGAGTAAATGGAAAAATTGGATTCCTTTCTATGGTGTCGTTGATGTACATGAAGTTGAGGTAAGAAAACAAAACGATTTTAGTCATAACTAGTTACGTGACTTACAAAGATTTTATAGTTTCGGTTTCTTGGAGATCCGGACGGAGCTGGGCCGATCCCTATCCACATATACCCGGTCAATATCGACGAAATTTGGAGAAAGACAGACCAGACAATTGCATTAGAGCCTGATTACAACTTTAGCGATCGGTGTGATCGAGGTTGGCATAGCCAGGATTGCGAGACCATGATGGACACATTCGATAGGCCCTGTGTCAATGACCAAATTCTGACGGCTCGGCAACGAAGAAACAAACTTGATACTCTCTATCTCCTAAAAGATTGCGCGCGTAACCCATGGAAAGCTAATGGGCTACGAACTTTGGAGGGCATGGCGCAAGAGAGTTGCATCTATAATACCAAGTAAGTACATCAACTCTCTGTTACGAACATTGCTGATACGGTATGTGAATTAGGCAGGTTATAGTTCCTGGATGTCAACAATTTGATGACCGAATTGACAAGCTACGTGGTATAGAGTTCGTTATGGGATGGCAAATGGATCGTATTATTTGTGAAATGCCAGTTAAGATAGCTTGGATCTGGTTTAGCATTGCCATAACGTGGTTTTGTGTCATTGTTTGGGGTGGCTCAGCTGGGGACTGGGCTACTGCAATGGCGTTTGGACAGCTTCTTGCGGCCTTCATATCCCTGATATACTTCAGTGCTAAGGATTAAAAGCATATCGGTGCGTTGATGTCTCTCTCAATGTCAATGACGGGTTTGCAACAAGCATATAGCTGTATTTCACACGGTATGATGAATCTGCTTGAGTGCAGTTCTCAGGATAGGATATCGATACAACAAAATGCACAACAAGAGGTTTTCAATAGTTAAGACACATGAATTTTCGATGCTTCCACTACCAGTCAAAGCGAGGCGGGTTTTTTTTAGTTATGCAGGACGTACATTAATTAGTCACTGTATTTCCGCTCCCACTTCCCACTCGCGTACGCCTTCCACATGCGGAATGTCAGTCTAGTCCTAAAGCGTACAAAGGCGCGAACACCTGTTCTGCGTAACCAGCAAAAACTCGCATTTTAGGCAGCCATTTGCAAAAACAAGGGGGAAGCTTGTACGTTTGAAGGTAGCTGTGTCTCCATTTTTCTAGTGCAGCGAATCGGATGAGGGAGTTAGGAGGGCGGCTGAGTTGGCCTGGTGCGGGGCGACGCGGTTTGTGGGAAGGTGAGGTATATAAGACGGTATGGTCGAGAACGTATGTGCTAGTTGTATTCATGCTCTTTTCGTCACGGTGAAGATTGGTATGATGATATTGAAGTTTCATTCTTGAGAGATATAATTAAATAGGTCGGTGGGAAGAGTCGGGCAGGGGAAGACAGTTCATAGCGGGGATATTCTAGGCATCAGCGTAAAGGAAAAGGCTAGGAAAGAGAGGGGAAGAGGTATTGTGCAGTGTCCAAAAAGAAATCCAGGGAAAACGCCGGGGCTATGCTTTTTGCGGGGTCCATGGTATGCCAATCTGTGGACAATCATCGAAGAAGAGATGCGTGAAGAATGAAAAAGAAAGAGCAAGGAGATGGAAAAAGGGCAATAAGAACCAAGATCAAGGCTGACGAGATGCTGGCTGTCGGACCATCCTCACATGCTGCGTCCGATGTGGTCGTCCACCTCTCTCTCGTCGTCTCCCGCCGGTCTCAACATAGTTTCCGGGTGGATGGTTCAAGTTGTGGTTACCAGCCTTGAGCTCCTTGAGATCCTCGGTGTCAATCAAACGTCGTTGCCATAGGTACTCGAAGAGTTCAAAATCAGGTCGACTTGTCCGCAGCGTCTGGCCGTACATGACGTGGTGGGATGCGACATGGTGCATGCGCATTGCCCAGACTACGTGGCCGCCGCCGCTTTCGCACGTGTGTGCAGTCCATTCGCACAATGGGCATTGCACCTTCAAAGGGGGTTCCTCGCCGCGGAAATGGGACAAGCAGTGTCTCTCCCACTCCTCCTGGTTGTAGGAAACGTAGGAGCAGTCTAGGAACCAAAAAGCACACTCGTATACAGGCGCCCTGGTCTGGCCTTGGGGTATCTCGAGCACGCCCTCGTGGCCCTCATCAAGCAAGGGGAAGCCGGCCAAGTGGTTTACGAGACCGGTGCTTATACTCGTCTCGGTCGGGGTCGCTTCGGTGCAGCACGAGTGCAGTGATGGAGGGCTGTAGGTCGAGGCATTGGACTGGTGGATAAGAGCGGGCGCCATGGACGATGCGCTCTTGCCCGTCTCGGATTCCGGCACCAAACTGGCCGTGTCCGGTTCGTGGGTTCGGTGCACGTACTGCTCGCCGATATGTACCAATCGAGCGGAAAGATCTGGTTGCTGGACCCAGTCATGGAGGGTGGGTGTTACAACACGGTCGCGCTGTCGGAGGGCTGCCAAAGACATGGTGGTGGGACTTGCGGGGTTCGCTGGCTGTGGCGCATGCAGCATCAGCCTCAATTTCGCAGAAGTGATTGGATAGAGGGTCAGGCAAAAGGCGTCTCATGGCCTTGGGGACGAGGCAGGCAAGGCGGTGCAAGCGAATCAGGACTCACTGGGGGTTCACAGGAGTGCGAGCTGTACGCCCGGCACCAAGATGGTGAGGGAAGGGTGGAGGGTAGGGCTTAGCGTGCGTGTGTCTGTGGGGTGTGCCCGCCGGCGTCGAGACCAAAATAGCTTGACAGATACCGGACAGTCACCAACAAGGAGCAGAGAGACGGCGTTCTTATGGCCCGGTCTTGACGTGTGTGGACGAGGGTGTGCAGAGCCGAGATGATGTGTGGATAGCATGCGGCTCTGCGGTGACGGCCGGTCTCCATGCTCGCAATCCACCACACCTTTGACGCCAACTCATCCATCATAAACGACATCGATCAGCCAAACCACGGCAACGGCGTCACGCCTCTACTCGATCAACCCGCCTTGCCGTCCGCGAGGCCCGCTGATTGGGCCGGGAGCTTGCAGGTGACGGCTGTCCGCAGAAGTGGGGGACGCCTCTTGACAACCGAACACCCTTCCCCGCTGCCCTGCGCCGCACCGCCGACCGCCATTGCGTCGCTCTCTGTCGCTATATCGTTGCTCGCTGTATAGTGCGTCTGTCGGTGTGCCATAGGACGACCGGTAGCCCGCAGCCACCGTGGTGGGCTTGGCACACGCAAAGCTACTGCACCCTACGTACGGCCGTCGGGTCGGACATGAATCCTGCACCTACTGTACACCACTACTGAGCGCATCCTCGGCCTGTCCCGGCAATACCAAGCCTATGCTCCAGTACCACGGCAATGGCAACGTCGTGCCCGCGGAACATGGTGAGACCACATAGAACAAACACATGACTGGCGCTTGGCACCTTGATGTCGCGTTTCATGCGCGACCGATCTTTGCTGCTTCAAGCGACCTGCAACATAAACCGAGCACAAGACCATTGCGCATACGCAGCCCGCTCACGTCCAGCTCCATCGCCGTCTGCTGCCATTCTTCATATCCAGCCCTGACGCCTTCGTGTGAGCTGCTTGCTCACCCAGTTCCGGCACGGCACCGGCCGCCCAGGATCCTGGCATCTCGACGCTACCGTCTCAGGCCCTCGTGTCAGGACAACTGGTTGTCACGGCGCGTCTTAGCACCCCCCATAAAACTGGAGAACAGCCTTGCGTTGCAGCCGCAGATGCCCCTTCATGCGCATGGGCACTTTTTCGCCAGCCATAGTATCCGCGGTACCCTGGAAGCACGCCCTTCTTCCCTAGCTTGGGTTCCCGCCTGACAAACGTCGTCGTCGCTGCAGTCGTAATCCTCTGTTGCTCGACAAGAACAAGATCTGCAGCCCTCCCATGCCCATAACACGCGTGAACACCAAACGGAAATATCGATCGACCCAACGGCTGCCCACCGCCTGGGCGACATGCTCACACTCGCCTCGCTCCTCAGCCTTCCTCCTGTCCTCCTCGGCCTCCTCGTCACACACGTACACGCTTCCCCAGATGGCGTCATCGGCGACGACAAGCAACCCGCGAGGCCCACGTTCGCAACCGCCTTGACCGGCGGCGAAGGCTGCGATCTGTCCGAGATTGACGACATCCGCGATGGCTTCGCCGAGATGACAGCTCTGTTCGCCGCTGCTACGCCCTTCGATCTGACCTCGCAGCCGGCGCGAGAATTCTTCGGCCCCTCGATAGCAGCAAACTACACAGACATGATTGCCAAGAGCCTACAACGAGCGGCAAACTATGGAGTCCTGCGCGGAAACGACGGCGCCGTCAATACCGATATCCACATACGATGCGACGACCCAATGGACCTGTGCGACAGAGGTAACAGGCGCGAGGGCAATCACGCTGCCTACAACATTGGCAATGAGCCGCACATTGTCTTCTGCTCCGACTACTTTCGTATGGACCCGCTCCAGGCGCGTATCAACAACAAGGCCGAAGACCAAATCCAGAAAGATCGTCTGATGGAGTACTATAATCGCGCTTCGCTCTGGGCACGCATGGTGATGCATTTTTCCGACATTGGCACCGCAATCGTCCAGCGGCCCATCCCAGCGCCGCCAAACTCAACCACGGAATGGCTTATAGACTCTTCGGAAGGTGCAATGAACACCTCAGTGCTTGCTGGCGTGCTCAACGAACAAGGTGATGGCCCAACCGACCGCCAGACCCTCAAGTATGCATACGGAGCCACGCGCGCCAAACTGTTGGCTAGCCTGTCTACCCAGATGCCATATGATGCGGCTAACAATGCTGAAAACTACGCCCTTTATGCCCTCGCACAATACATTATCAAAGACAAGCAGTTCTACCCAGCAGTCCCCATTATGGATTTCCCGAATGAAGCAAGCGTGCTTACCAATGAGAATCTGCAGGACGGAGAAAGATGCAAATATGCCTTTTTTGACATGTCGGATGTCGTGTAAGTTCCCTAAACTCTGCCTACTTCATGTCGACTTGAAGTTGTTCTAGACTTGTAATGCTAACTCGATCAACAGTCCAAGGCCATCGGACATGGAACTCGAAGGTGCGCCACTGCCTTCGGCCGGCTCCTCCACTCATGCCCTGTCATCTATGATGGTAGGCGTCACTGGCGCTGTTATGGTCTATGCCTTCATGGCTACCTCAATTGGATGAAGTGATGGAAAGATGCGAAACCCGTGCTACGCTTCCACGAAGTAGAGCACGGATAGAGATTTCTTCAGCGGACGTGCATGGACAAGCGTCCTGCATGCTCTTCCAACCCTACTCGATTCATCAGATCTTGCGTACGACGGGCGACAAGGATTGCCTGCCAAGTCCACCGTGGACAGATATCAGATGATGTAACATGGTCCTGGACAAGTACCCATCCTTGTCTCTGGACTGAGGTCATCCTACCCCGGTCATCTTCCTCGACATTGCTCTCCCGATTGCACGGCAGGGCAAGCCGCCACTGATGCCAGTGTCTGAACAACCCCAGCGAATGGAGTCGTGAGCCACTGAGGTGTTGAGGGCTTTTGGGTGATATAGAACTAACATTGATTCTGCAGTTACTTTGTAGGGTCGATACTCTTATGACTGTAATCTGCGGACTGGCTAGTTGGACAGCGGAAGCAGACACTAGATGGCGTAGGCGTCTTTGACTCTGATGTCCCTAGCAGATCCAATAGCAACTACCATAGCAATAATGATAATATGAATCAAACCATAAGCCTTGGCCTAGAAAGCATCTTGTTATGACTTGGACACATCCCTCTCGTCGAGCTTGTGGGCTGCCCTGAGCTGGCGTGTTACTTTTCTTAAAGTTGTGGCAAGAGTAGCTCCACTGAGCTTCGGACCCAGTGCCATCAGTCGCAACGTGAGATGTCGCTCCTGGCTGACAGACACCGCGCTTGCAATGCTGGTAATTTCCAGACTATTTGTGCATACGCAGTTGTTGCACAGCGGAGGGGCTATCGCCACCTTCATAGGTCGCGATATCTTTTACTCTATGACACTTTTGGTCAGAGAGAAGAAGCTCAAGCCCCAGAGGTCTCAAGTCTATCCACCTGCAAAGTGCAAGGCTAGTCTTCATCATCCCACGCGCTGCTTAGAGTGCTGACCCTGCGACCTGGATGAAGGCGGGCGTTTTGCAGAAAACGAAGGATTCCGATCCGGCCGTTTCTTCGTCTGCTTAAGCGAAGCATGTCCACCCACACCATCCTTCATCGCCTGCACGACAGCCTCAATAACGAATCCCGTCTCCTTACGCACTTCGGCATACTTTGCCGGAATAAAAGGCGGCTGAACATGCAATCTGAGACTACCCGTGAGATTCAGCGTCTTGCCTGCTCTCAGCACATTCATCAAGTCCGGCCTGTCTCGAATCGCCTGGAGATCGACAAACATGCCACGCTCATCGTAACCACGCTCTTTCAACTCGTCTTTGATGGCATTGCGCAGACGGCGTCTTGCCCATGCTCGAACACAGCTTGACTTGTTCAGGTCGAGGCCCGTAGTTGCATGCCACCAGAGTCCTTCTTTCTTGCGTTGCGCCTGTCTGCGCTTCTGCGTCTCGTGCAGAGGGTGCGAGAAGTCGACGACGACGTGGTTGATGATAAAGTTCTTGTACTCTGGCGCGTAGTTTACTTTGAATAATTTGAGCTGTTGGCGAGCGAGGGTTGCAACGACGTTAGTCTTCATGATTCCTTCAATTTTTTTTTTAGTTGGTCGTCCACATTCAAGGGAATACGCACGATGACGTTGATTGCAAAATGGTAAGCCTAAAAAACGGTCACAAGGAAATGAGGTTTGCTGTTCGGGTGAGCGCCCAATGCTAGGCTCAATATGGGCAAGCGCAAGGCGATTAGCGTGCAATGTGCAGGGCAGGCAATCCCACACTGACTGTATTGGAATCCAACTGTTGGTGCAAGAACAACGGGTCCCGCCACTACATAAGAACTTGCGCCCGTCACTCGAGTCCCCCGACTCCCCACCCTTTACTTACCACAAAACAATAACCGACTTCGACAGCCGCAAACATGCCGAAGAACAAGGGAAAGGTATGTTCCATTTGCTCCACCTCGCTGCCTTGGAGGGGCAAGGCTTCCTCCCCACTACGTGCGCACACAGCGACCACGATAGCTACTAGGTCTCAACACCAAGCAGCGCCTCCCCCCCCCACCATTTCCCTTGTAAAAAGAATCACAAAGCTCGCCGGGCCCTACTATTCACCGCTCTCACAAACTGCACCCAACAAGGCACCAAATCCCATACTAACACCATCTTTTTCCATAGGGCGGTAAAAACCGACGTAGGGGCAAGAACGAAAACGACAACGAAAAGCGCGAACTTGTCTTCAAAGAGGACGGCCAAGAATATGCGCAGGTCGTCAAGATGCTTGGTAACGGACGTCTGGAAGCTCAGTGCTTCGACGGCGCCCGTCGTCTCGCACATATCCGCGGCAAGCTGAGGAAGAAGGTCTGGATCAACCAGGGCGACATCATTCTGCTCTCGCTGCGCGACTACCAGGATGAGAAGGGCGATGTCATTATGAAGTACTCTGGTATGTTCGAGATGGTGCAGTAAGAAAGCAGGCTTTTGGGGCTAATACGTGACACACAGCCGACGAAGCCCGTTCATTAAAGGCCTACGGCGAACTTCCCGAGAACGCAAAGATCAACGAGACAGACACATACGGCGACCAGGGTGACGAGGGCATCGGCTTCGAATTCGACGAAGACCGTGATGACAGCGATTCCGATGAGGCTGAGGGCGGCGGCAAGAAGGAGATTGATATCGATGATATCTAAGGGAAGAAAGGAGGAGAGAAAGGAGAGAGGGTTTCCGCCATGCTGTCTCGACTCTGCGCTTTTCGCTTCCCACAGCTTCTGGCGTTTACTTTGCGGTAGCGAGGGTTGGGCTGCTCAAATGCTGCTTCTTGCGAGCGGGCGGATGGGGGGAGAGAGAAGGAGAGAGTGTGTAAGAGGGAAGTGTCTTTAATCAGTCGGTTATGATAATGGACGAGCCTATCAAAATATCTTTGTTGACCCTCTTGCATTTCGGTACATGTACGTTTTCACGATCCACGACTCGACTTCGCTATCATTTCGATATCTATTATGGCATAACAATGGGATATAGCTGCAGCACAATGTATTCCCAAAAACGTAAAGTCCATATATCATATCAGCCAAGAATTTATCCATCTACAAACCTAACTAAATACCTGCAACTGCACATCTTCATATACACTCCGATTCAAAAACCGATGCACCCTCCTGCCCACGTCTGTGCCCACCAGCCAGCAAATCTCGCGCTCACTCATATTCGCCACCTCTAGTATATTCTCGCTCTTGAGCATAAGCGTACGGACCGCATTCTCATTGATACCCGGCAAGGCCCTTAGCATATCCTGGCTCGTCTGGTTGAAACTGCGCATCTCGTCGCCACTGAGACTGGGATCGAGACCGAGTTGGACTGCACGCAGGGGATCAGGCTCGTCTTGTTGTTTCTTTAGCTCGGCGAAGATTTCGGCCGTTTGATAGGGTGATGAGGACCATATGATGCGGAGCCGAGGGAAGGCGAGGGTCAGCATGACGAGTTTAGATTGTAGATCCGAGGATGTGGGCGCGCTGTTGGATGCTGCTGGAGCAGAGAAATCTGTAAAAGGCTCGAGGGTGAAGGATTTGTTTTGGTCGAATTCGATCAGGAGCATAGGGTATTTGTAGTGTTCAGTCATGGATTCGACTTGGTTGAACAGACGGCCGTTGGCGAATGACTGAATCAAATCGCGGATGGATTTGCGCTCAACGCAGATCTGGGGCGTGAGAACGTAGTCGCCAACCGTGAGCATACAGGGCACGATTACCATCGAGCGGCCGTGGAGCAGGGAAGGGAGAGATGAGCGGAATTCTCGCACATCGACGACTACGCGAGGAGGTTCGGCAGTAGCAGCCAGTCGACCTCCTCCTGCTATCCTGGTGTTGATTGTCCGCAAAAAGGATTCTTCAGGCGCAAGATTGGCAGACGGGTTTTGGGTAAAGGCCATGTTTGCACGCTCTTTGATCAGCCGTGTGAAGGCATCTTTTTCACGGCGGACGGCTGACAGATAGCGTTGTTCTTCTACGCTGCCGCCGTAGTACATGAAGAACACTTTGACAGTCCGGTCTGTGTGTGAGGACCGGTATACTTCGATGCGACGGATAAAGGCAGCATCAGGCTCGTACATGATGACATATCTTGGTTTCGTTTCGTCGAGAATGTGCTCGTCTAGATCGCCAGAGTAGGGGTGCACGATGATCAACGAGTTCATGTCAAAGAGCTCGTAGTAGCTTTCCATGTTTTCCAAAGGATCATAGCCTACTTCTCCTGGTTTTTGCGCTGCTTCTACCTCCGTAGGCTCTAGTTCGGCCATGAGACTGGCAATGTGCGCGTCTCGATCTCCCGCTGTACGGACTGCGCCTGTGTCGCCTCTCGAAGGGCCTGCTGCTGCGTTGCCTCCGCCTCTTACGCGACGTCGCTTGTTAGGTGGAGGCTTGCCGGACGTCTGACGCATTCCGCTTTGGACGTTCTTGTCTGTGCTAGTGTTGATGGCTTTTTGATTTTCTGAAAACAGAGCAGCGCTGACTTTGCTGAAGTCGCGTTTCCAGGCAAGATAGTTGCGTAGCTTACGTCGCATCATGAACTTTGCTGATGGTTCATACTCATCTTCGTCTTCATCTGCGTCACCCTCTGGCTTGATGTACATCGTTTGCAGATATTCCCGTAGCTGCGAGGCTGTGCCCTGGTCGCCGCACATGATGAGAATGGATCCATTAGAAGAGTCCTGCGGCGTGGGGTTCAAGTATGCATCTTGTTCAATCTCTTGCAGGATTTCTGCCAGTTGCGTCCACTTGGGAAACTCTTCAAGTACAGGCTCCAATGAATCTGGCACTGCATTTGAAGCGTTGGCTAGCTCAGCATTGGACACCTTGCCTGTGTACACCCTCCGCTTAGCCGTTGTAAAGATAGTATCGGCAGCGTCCAAGAACAACCAGGGGGACTGGTTCTGCTTCGTTGACCCTGGTGGTGGTTGAGAGGCAGCCAAGACAGTATCAAGGTACTTGTTGAAGTTTACAGCGTCATATGTGAGAAGTGCATGCAAAATGGTTCGCAAGAGCGACAAATCGCGAACAACCTGGCGGGTCTTGAATGTGGTCCGATGCCAAACAGGGTCCAGCTGTCGTCGAATGATTTGGTCAAAGTTCTTATGCAATGCGCTATCCACTGTCCAGTCTTCGATTTCCAAGCCTGGATTGGCCTTCTTGAGCTCGCTGATGCTGGCTTCCACACATGCCAAGACGGCGTTCTGTATATCCTGCATTGCCTCTGTCATGGGAACTTCCAGTTCAATGACCTCGGCCTTTTTGCGTCCTTCAAGCGATTTTGCAACGGCGACATGGAATCTCGGGTACAGCGCTGGCTTTGTCAAGAACAGGTTCTTCATCATATTGGTGAGCGGGGAAAATCCAGTGGTGAAGGGCTCCGGAGTGTCTGAGAAAGCCTTCAGAAAGCCAATCTTGTTCTTCTGCCGGTATATTCTCAAGATGAAGGCTTCCAAAGACGTTGCCACCACCCGCTCAGCGTGTAGAACCACGACACCAGTCACCGTCTCGGGGTTGAGCAGTCCGGACAAGAAATCCACAATGAGGATGCGCGACGTAATGCTGAATATGCCGCCTTGCGCATACATCTTCTCGCGTGTCCCGACGCTCATGAGATCTGTATTTACCAGACTGAGGCCACGACATTTTGGCGCATTGCTGACTGCCGCATGCTCGGCCAGCGCCTCACCAATCCACACATTCTCGCGGTCGTCGGCTCCGACAAGCAGTATGAGGTTGTTTCCGGCGGCATCGTACGAGTGAAGGAGATTGGTGACTATGCGCAAAAGGCCGAGGCCGCGCGCAAGGAGGACGAGCTCATCTTCCCCGCGTAGCTCATTGAATATGTCCTGCTGGAACTCCTATGATGTCATTAGTCTGGGTGTTGCATGTCGATGTGGGAACGAACAAGAGGCAACGAGAGCTTCACAGGAGCTTGTGCATCGCCGGGCATTGGGTAGTGCTCCGACTGTCGTGACGGAGGGGATGGACAAGGTTGTGGTTACGGTGCGCGTTCGGAGGTTTGCGCGGGCCTTACGCCAGGTCACATGGGCACAAGCTTACCACCGGTGCATCATAATGATACTTGGGAAACGGGCCACTTTTCTGGGGGGATCTAGTTATGCATCAACTTAATCTAGTTGGATAAATAAAGTTGCTATAATAATGAGAATGTGTCAAATTGATCCTGATTCATGAAGCGGCTTCGAGTGTGAGATTCGTGATACATATAAAAATACAAAATAGCAAGGGTAAAAATCATGCTAGCCGTGCTCGCTCATTCAGCGCTTGCTCGGATTTCTGCCTGTCTTCTCCTGCTCTCAGCGGCATATGCGTCTCGCTCATCCCTGCGAGCCTGCTGCTCTGCCGCAGACCTCTTTGCATCCATTTCCTTCTGTGCAGTCCAGACTGAATTTAGTTAGCAGGCTGGCTAAGCAGTGATGGTGGTCAAGTTCGTACTGGGCTTATCCGACCGCGAAGCTTCCTTCAGCTGGCCAACAAATGCATCAAAGTCCTTTTGTCTTTGCTCCCTTCCCTCAAGAGCCTTCTTCTGGAGTTCTGGGCTATACCTCTGCGCAAGATGTAAGCAAGCTGGAAGGCGCATGCACGTGGCAAAGCGGATGTACCTTGAAGATTTCTTCCTCTGTGGGCGTGACATACCAGACCAGGGCCGGCCCACCTATGCAGAGGAATGCACCTCTTTTGAGAAATCAGTGTCACGTTCTTTTGGATAGCAACGAGGAAGCACGACATACGCTGAGATGGCCTTGATGTACGTTTGGGCGGACGGCATGTTTGTGTCGTTTGCAAGCTGACTTGATACTCGACAGGCTTGTGCAATGGTCCCGGCAGTATCGGCAAGGACGGCTGGATGTGTGGCGGGCGAGGGCAGAGAACGTGCACAGCCCAAGTGGTGAAGTCAACATTGCGGCGCCACGGTGCGAAGAAGCTAGCGGGACGCGCCACAACGGCCGTCACGTGGCTGCACTGCCACTGGTGCTCCTACGCAATTCCCCAGGGTATCGTGATCGGCAGGGCCACCCCCGCTTTGATTGGGCGCGGGCCTCAGCTGCATAATCTGTATGATCTCCACCTGCTCTGCAACTCGGTTCGTAAAGAGACTCTTTTCTGCCCCGCTGACGGTTCCTCGCTCCCAAGCCGCCTGCCTTCGACCCCGAGCCATCCGGGCTGACGACGACCGCGATGCTGATCCTGTCATGGCTCATGACCTTATCGCTGTCTACGCTACCATAGCTGCTCATTTAATCTACCCGGAGTGCTGCTAATTACCGGTCATGATTCGCCTGTTCCACGAGACCCCGGTCGCTTAATGCGGCGTTTCAGAGCCCCGGACAGCTGCTCTTGTCACACTTTCTTCTTTATTTCGTCATGCAAGGGTGCTTCTGCGCTCAATGGACTGGCCGGAAATCTCGAGTTGAAACGTGAGAGGCGAGTAATTGGATCTCACCCCGTGTTTGAGGAGCGCAGCCGCAGCCACATCCGTAGCCGTAGCCCCCCAATAGGCGTCTGTTGCTGACCATCTGGAGTCGCACAACCTCTACCTGTCCACACCCTTCCTTGGCCTCTGGATCTCTTGCTGCTGTTTTGACTTGCCTGTCTCCTGCGCCGCTACGACCCTTCTTTAATTTCGACCAACCCTTGCAAGTACCAAGACTACCAACCAATTCCCCACGTCCAGCGTACGCGACAAACACGCCGACCAGGACCGGTCCTTGAAAGCGCGCCTGCACAGGCGCACTTAAGAGCCACAGTCCCTGCCCTTCGCACGCCGCTGCCAGCTTGCTTGCGAGCCTCTCGACATAGATAGCGCTGTGCCCTCATTGTCCCCAGCAACCCCGCCACAATCGTACCGTCGCAATGGCATACCAGCAGCAGTACGGCAACTACGCGCACCCGCAACAGCAACACTACGATCAGCCAAGGCCACAGCAGAGGCAGCAACAGCATCAGGGCTACGAAGATCACTATGGCCAGCAGTACGACCAGAATTACTATGATTACGGTTATGACCAAGGAGGCAATGAGCACTGGGATAACGGCCGTTATGATCAAGGAGGATGGGGGAATGCGCAACAACACGGTGGTTACCAAGACATGAATGCGTCTTCAAGACAGGCCCCGCCAAATCAAGGACGTCGACACCCACCGCAAGACCAATACTACCAGGAAGAAGCATACAATGACCCGTACTACCAACAACAGCCTCCACAGAACCAGGGTCGAAGACCCCCTCCGCAACAACGGCAAGACCCTCGTAATCGACCGATGGACAGGGGAAATGGGCCACCACCGAACCAACAGCAGGGTCGAGGTGGACTGAGGCCGCCAGGTATGCTACGCTATCCTTGGGCAGTCGACAAAGGTCGCAAGGCCATGAGATCGAACACCATGCTAATTTCCATGCATAGGCCTTGATCGGTCCCTTCTAAATCCTCCAGCGCCAAAGAAATTGCCTCAAGACAATCCTTTTCCAGTCTTTCCTTCACAAAAGCAAAAGCAACCAGGCGCAAACCCCACAATCGACCAGAGCATGGCGCAAATGAACATAAATGACAACGCAGGATCCAGAGGCCCTCCAGGGCGAGGACAACCCGTGCAATCTCAGAGAGCGCCGCCCAACGCTCGGCAGGATTCGGGGCACTTCGAAGGCCAAGGTCCACGACAGCCTCGGAACCAGATGCCGCCGGGCCAACACCCTCCGCAAATGAATGTTGATACTAGCAGAAGACCAATGCCGCATCGTACATCCGATCCCATGTCTCCGTCTAGGCGAGCTTTTGGCCCAAACACCCAGCGCTCTGTGACCATGCCGCACAATCCACCAAATGGCAACGCAATGGGCGGTTACAACGGCCAACAGCAGTATGCTGAGCGTGGTGGTATGTCTGGCTACCAGGGCCCTACATCACCGACTCATGTTCCACCTAGACCAAGCACTGCTGGAGGATCCAGACAGAATATGCCTCCGGTGCAGCAAGGACCAAGGCCTCCAATGCCGCAAATGCCGCTTCAACAATCTCAGCAAGCAGACAGTGATGGCCTAGACAACTTGTACGATGACTACTACAACAACCAAGATGACCGCAAGAGCATGGGAACTGCAATTGACATGCCTGACTTTGATGCCATACCAGAAACCAACAACAAGCATCGACGAGGCGATTCGATTGATCATCACCTGAGCCCGGCAAACGAGATACAGGCTTATACTCCACCGGCCGCTCCTGCGAACGCAAGTGCTCAACCCAACGGTAACGCTCAGAGCCAGTTGTCGCGAAGCCGGTCGCAGCCTAATCTCAATGACCAATACGCAAATGGTGTGCATCAAATGGATGCAAATGCTCCTCCTATGCCGGGGCTGCCAAGAGCAAATACTGGGTTTGCAGGTCCGGCAGGTCCACCAAACGGTGCTCGAGGTCGGGGCCCACCACCCAGAGGGATGACAACAGATGGTGGATATCGTGGACTGCCTAACCATGGCCCTATGCAGGGACAGCAGCAAAACTTTGACCCTAGGTACGGGCGCAACCCACCAGGAGTTCAAAGGCTCTATTCGGACGAGTCAACCTATTCAGAGCCGCCACCGAACACGCGAAATTTCACGTCACCGCCGGCGGCTGGTAACCCCATACCTCGACCAGGAACAGCGGCGCCGGCCCCGGGTCGTAACCTTAGCGATCCGATGGGCAGAAGGCCTGGTACTACTCAGCCTCAGTCAAATCCAGACGCCCTACCAGCACATCCAGTGCCCGTACGAGCAGGACTGATGCAACAAGGACTGCCCCAGCAACAGCCGCTCCAGCAATCGATGCCTCAGAATTCAAGACCACCACCAATCCGTCAGTATAATAACGAACCAGGACGCCCAAGCCAGGACAGTCAGCACTCATCTGTAAAGCGAAACAGTGCGCAGAATGCGGCGCCGCATCCGGTCACTTATGATGAGCTGAATAGGTTGCGTAATACCTGGAAAGAATCCAATTCTTCAGATATTGCCACGGGCCTGAAGCTGGCAAAAAGACTTGTTGAAGCTTCTAGTGTTCTCGCTGATGAAGGAGGCACGGCCGATAACCGGACAAAGAGCAAGAACCGTGAAAAATTCATCCAAGAAAGCTACAAGATAGTGAAGAAGCTAGTCAGCATTGGATCGCCCGATGCCATGTTTTATCTTGCCGACTGCTACGGCCAAGGGGCTCTTGGCTTACAGGTAGACACAAAGGAGGCATTCACTCTTTACCAATCCGCCGCAAAAGCAGGACATGCTGCGAGTGCGTACCGGACAGCCGTCTGCTGTGAGATGGGCCATGAAGAGGGCGGAGGCACGAAGAAAGATTTGGTCAAGGCAGTACAGTGGTACCAGCGAGCAGCAGCACTGGGCGATACGCCTGCAATGTACAAGATGGGCATGATTCTTCTCAAGGGACATTTGGGCCAGCAGAAGAATTTTGGCGAAGCCATCAACATGCTCAAGCGTGCTGCCGAACGTGCTGACCGAGACAACCCACACGCCCTTCATGAGCTAGCGCTCATCTACGAAGCACCAACTGGAAATGAACGGGTGGCACGCGACGAAGCATACGCACTGCGACTTTTCCACCAAGCCGCAGAACTTGGCTACAAGTTTTCCCAGTTCCGCCTTGGACAAGCGTACGAGTATGGACTTTTGGGGTGTCAGATTGACGCCCGCACAAGTATTGCGTGGTATACCAAAGCCGCCGCTCAAGAAGAACACCAGAGTGAACTCGCCTTGTCCGGCTGGTATCTGACGGGTACAGCTGGTATCCTCGAACAAAACGACAAAGAAGCTTATCTCTGGGCACGCAAAGCAGCGTGTGCGGAGCCTCCACTGCCAAAAGCCTTGTTTGCAATGGGTTATTTCACCGAGGTGGGTATTGGTTGCTCGAGGAGCTTGGAAGAGGCGAAGAGGTGGTATGGAAGGGCTGCTGGTAAGTCTCTTTACCCCTCATCTTCAATGACTTTAATGTCATGAATGAAACCAAATGAAGCATACGACTAACTCGTATTTTTTAGCATACAAATTCCCCAAAGCCCAGGAACGTCTCGACGAACTGAAGAAGGGAGGAAGCAAGGCTCAGATGAAGAGGGAGAGACTGAGCAGGACGAATCAGAGGCAGCAGGAGGAGAACTGTACGGTCATGTAGAGCCCAAGTGGATTCTGTGACTACTGATTATCTGTCTGAATGGGTTGCTTGTTCCCCTTTTTTTTGCATTGGAAAAGTAAGGCATGTGCGTTAGGCGCATAACGGTGTTTAGCTGATACTCAGCCTGATACCTGGGGGATCCCTCGGTTTTTATGCTTGCTCGACTAGGTGAATCGGGAACCATTCCTGTGGGGGAAACCGTGTACGTGTTCTTTGTACTTGTAGGTTTTAGTTATGAGTACACTCTCCCTCTTTTCAGCCTTGCATGGTCGCGAGGGCTCGCCCGGTGCGATGATATACCGAGCATTTTTGGTGGTGCGTTTCCGTGGCTTCCTTATATGTGTTGTTCACAGCGTTGTGACCCGCTAATTGATAACCTGGAAAATATTGTGCTCAAGCAGATGTGCTGAGATTGAAGGTGTGAGTGAGTGCTTGTGCGGGGCTAAAAGGTAGGCTGTGCTGAAGCCTCATCGAAGCTGTGGGGTTCCTTCCTGCACGATTGCGATGAGAAATCAGCTGCCTAAATTTCAGCCTCACCTCCTGTTTTCGACCTTTTGCATTCCTTCCTCCTTTTCCCGTCTTGCAAATTGAACTTTGTCGCTAGACAATTCGTCGCTGGAACGACACATCCTTGTGTTACACCCAGCAGCCGATCTGTAACTCGTTTGTCAACATTCCCAGTCATGTATCTGATCGACACTACCACACTCGAACTCCGCTCATTTTTGGGTACGATTCCGCATTATGTGATCTTGTCGCATACATGGGGCGACGATGAGGTCACGTTCGAAAGTATGCAAAACCCCGATACACTGAAAAAGAGCTCCAACGGATATCGGAAGATTAAGCGATGCTGCAAACAGGTCAAAAAAGACGGTTACAAATGGGCTTGGATTGACACTTGTTGCATTGACAAGAGGAGTAGTGCTGAGTTGTCGGAAGCTATCAACTCAATGTATAGGTATTATTGGGAGGCCGACAAGTGCTATGCGTACCTGTCGGATGTTTGGGTCGAGAATGCAGCAAACATGACGGGGTCCATATCCACGTACAACGCAACTGAGCGACTCCCAGTACCGGTGGAAAATTCTCCTGAGGCATCTCATAGACGTCCAAACCGATCAGAAGCCCTGCCTTTTCCAGGAAGCCCATGGCAGACGTCTTTCCTGAGCCCAGAAGATATAGGGAGACGTCTAACAGGCTCGCGCTGGTTTAGACGCGGTTGGACTTTGCAGGAACTGCTCGCACCTGCAGCTGTCGAGTTTTACGACGCAAACTGGACCCTCCTGGGCACAAAGTCAAATTTAGCGACCGAAATTGGAGAAATAACAGATATCAACGTCCGCTATTTACGTGACAGGACCTCTATCAAAACCGCTAGCTTAGGGCTTCGGCTCAGTTGGGCATCAAGAAGACGGACGACTCGAGACGAAGATATTGCCTATTGCCTACTGGGGCTTGTCGGAGTCAATATGCCACTCCTTTACGGAGAAGGTAAGCGAGCTTTCCGAAGGTTACAGGTTGAGCTCCTCAAGCAAGCAAGGGACCATACCATGTTTTTATGGTCAACAAACGAAGATCGTCAGGAATGGCCCACGAGCGTGCCTTATTCTCGTCGCATACAAAGCTTTCTGGCACCATCACCGGAATACTTCCAGGCTTCTGACTTGGAAAACACTCGCCCGACGTTCTTGCAGCCATTGGTTGAAAGTAGCGTATTGGAAATGACAGCTTTGGGACTACACATAACGCTACCTTGCATCCCAGGATTGACACCAGAATATGTCATTGCAGTGTTGGATTGTACGAAAGAAGACAATACTGGTATAGGTATCACATTGGTGGAACTCGATGATGGCCGTTATCGAAGACCCGAGTACACAGCGCTTCAAAAATTGAGCCCTGATGAGATCAAACAAGCAGTTATGAAAGAACTGTATATCCTTGATGAACCTTTGGAAGAACAAGACAATAAGAGAAACTCATGGTGTGCTTTCACAGCGGAAAGCCTCACGATGGAAGGTATATCCGAATCTGATGTCCGTGGATATATGCTAGAAAGCTGCTTAGGTCCTAACCAAAAACCCTACCTAAGCATACGGAAGCTAAAGAAAGCGCACGCTTTCTGTGACAAGATTGCCGACCTTCCGTTGGGCGAAGCTATGATCTTCACTATCAAATTGCGCTCCGTCGATGTCATAATATTTTGCGGGGATTTTGACGGACATTGTTGGCTAAAGGTGGTGCTGAGTGATCATAGATTGGCCAGAAGAGAAACCACAGAGCTGACCCAGGAGTTCTTTCATGGTCCGCGATCCAAGCATCCTCAAGATTACGCAACGGCTTCCAGAGGTACGGAGTTGCGGGTTGACGTACATGCTAGAAGAAAGCTACTTAGTACTAGAGGAGATAACGTGGTCCCCTGTTGGCAGTTGGCGATCCATCTTCGTGCTAGTTCTGCCATGCGATTGCGCTGACGATGCAGACAGCCTGCTGGCACTGCAACCTTTTCTCGCGTCTTTAGCGCCATTTATGTGGATTATTCTAATGTTTTTGTTGGAGAAACAAAACGAATAAGATCTTTAGATGTAATGAAGCCCTAGAAAATATAATTGTTACCCTCCGATCCCAGTTGGTCAATGGAAAAGGCTTTCAAGGTGGTTATCCAAACAGAGCCCTGAAAACCCAGAAGAGAAGGCATGATTGATGACAACATCTACTCCAACCGATCAGGACTGGAGTTCCTGCCAGAGAGTCCCTTCTTAGGCCAATCCATTTATGTCTCTTCACTCTAGTCCTAGGCTCAGATATCAATTCAGACGCAAGCTAACGGATCGTGACATAATGAACATTAATTCCAACATCCAAATGGCCAGAACATTATATATACAAGCTCAAGCATACTCCAGCCTCTCCTCTGTCCACTTCGGCCTCAAATACTCGCCATTAAACCTCGATTTCCAACTACTTTCAACCGCAAACTCCTGCACCATACGCACATCGACCTTTGCTCCGTCTTCCTCTTGTGCCCACATACTCAGCCCAACCACATTCTCTCCGCTGTAGTTGAGAATGCCCGGAGGAACAGGGAACTTGATTTCATTACCCACATACGGATTAAACCGCGCATACTGATACCCATTGACAAAAAGCTGGACGCGAATCGTCTTCGCAGCAGGGGCGTTCAGCACAAATGCGAAGGAAGCATCAACGTGGTCAGGTACATCAAGCGGGAATGTAGTACGGTAGAACTTTATATCTGCGCCTGAGAATCCGGCGGAAGGCGAGCTGGTGGCCCAGTCCGCGTCGTCGAAGCCAGGGAGGTGCCAGCCAAGGCGTTCAGCGACGAGGCCGCCTTCAGCCAGGGGACCACGGACGGGGTCGAGCTGGATGGATTCGCCGCCGGCTTCACCTGCGATTTTCCAGCTTGTGAAGTTTGAGGGGCCGGAAAGGGATGCGCGCAGGATACCGCGGGGATCGGTGGCGCCGCCGCGGAGATCGTGGCCTGTGTTGTCTTGGGCGACGAGGAGGACGTTGGTTCCATTGGAGTGAACTGTGGCGTTGGCGAAGGAGAGCGTTGCGTTGCCTACACCGAGGGTCGTATTGCCCAGCCAAGAACCAATATGTTTGCCGTTTAGCCAGGCACTCCAGCCAAATGCGAGACCGCCTTGCACAGAGAGTTGGACGCCGGTGGCGGAGCCATCGAAGTAGCCGCGGAAAAGGTGGAAGCTGTTGTGGAAGCCATACTCATCGACGTACAGAACGGGAAGAGTGTCGGGCTTGGTAGGGTTGGGGGTGCTGAGGTGGTCGGCTATAACCCAAGCGGCGCTGCTGTCATCGTAATCTGCCTCCTTCTCTGGGAGACCTTCGTTGACTTTCCAGTTGTCGAGGGAAGGTAGCTGAATAGTGCCGTTGAAAGCGGTGATGTGGGCTTTCAGACTACCGTACGAGGTTCGCGAGGTAGAGAGCTTCTTTCCATTCCAGGACAGAGTTTTGGCATTGTGACAGGCAAAGACTTCGATGTCAGTGCTGTTCATGATATCTCCTTTCAGGGCGAGGACGTGGCCGTCGAGAGCTACGTGGCGGACGAGGTATGGTCCCTGGACCAAAACTATGTGCATGTTAGATTTCGAGAACCAGAAGAATCACGAATTTAGTATACTTACCGGATTGATCAACGGGCGCAAAGGGGTCGTTCGACAGGTTAGGTGCCCAGAACAGGTACGCGGTAGGCTTATCCGCAACAACAACCTTCACACCATTATCGAACTGGTAGACGCTCATACCCGAAACTTTCTGTATGCTGGTCGTAACACCACTGGCCTCGGTGTAGAAAGTAGCATTCGAGCTAGCACCACTGCTGACAGCGGAACCCTTCTTAGCGCCCTTGACATGGAATTCAGCAGACTCGCCAATACCAGTTGATAGCAAAACAACTGGCTTGGAGTCGATAAGAGCGTAGGTGACAACTTCTGCAGTGGAGTATGTCAAGGTACTGTTGCCCATTGCGAAATCGGTAACAAGGATCTTGGATTGATGGCCATCGAGAACAATAGAACCAGCATGTTGAGGGATAGTGAGATTACCGATGGATGTGCTCACATGGAGCTTGAATGATTCCTTCGTCGCGGAAGACGATGTGGCATGAATGGTAACGTAAAATGCGCCGTTGGTGTGTGGGTTGCGGAGTTCACTCGCCTCGACTGCCGAGTTGGTCGTGTAAGAAGTAGAATTTCCAAGGCGATCGGTAACTGTCAAGTCTTCCGCAACACGAGTGAACAAAGCCAAGTTCTTCGTCTCGTAGAATTTGGCGCCAATCTCCCGGTTCTCGCTGATAGGACTGCTATAGTCATACGACGTGGCTGTGACTGGGGCTGCAATGGCGCCCCAATTTGTGCCGCCAAAGACCATATAAAGTGAGATTGCGGTAACGCGTTGGGAGACCAGGTTTCGGTAGAAGAGATTTGCGAAATCAGCTCCAATGTCACCGGGACAGCCACCTTCGGGTCCACCCCAAGGATTGTACGAACCACCTTGGAATTCAGGGAAGAAGCTTGGCTGGGTTGGAGATACTTCTTCGAAATGATCAAAGTAGTTGATGGTTTGGTATGCTACGTATCTAGAACATAAGGTTAGTAACTGTTACTGGAGCGTTTGAGATTTACAACACTTACTCTCCATTGGTACCCGTGCACTCATCCAGGTTGCAAGACCAACAGGATGGGTAGCTGTCGAGCCCAGCAACATCGACATTTCCTACAGCACCAGGGGCATAGTCTTTGCTCCAGCTCTTGGTGTTCATATTGGGGTCGTTGTGGATTAGGGGGACGTCAATGCCATGAGCCCGTGCCAAATCCTCAAGCGCCTGCATATATCTTCCGGCACTTTCATTGGGAATCTTCTGGTCTCTATTCTTCCACTGCTCACCATACTCGTTCTCGATCTGGTAGACAAGCGCTTTTCCGCCCTTGGTCACGAGATGCTTGGATGTGAGCTCAGAGAACTTGGAGAAGTAAGGGTCCAATGCTTGGAGGTATCTGGGGTCGTCGTTGCGTAGCGTTCCATAAGCTCCCGTAGTGAGCCATAATGGGAAGCCTCCAGCGTTCGCCTCAGCATTGACATAAGGGCCAGGCCTGGTAATGACGTAAAGACCGACGCGCTCCGCGATCTCGAAGAGCTTCGTAAAGTCGTGCGCGCCGCTTTCAAAGTCCAAGGTCTGGTTGTTTGCGCTGTGATAGGCCCAGTTGCCGTAGAAGGCGAAAGCCGTGAAACCTAATGGTCGTCAGCCATAATCGACATGCATCTTATGCAGATGGAAATACTTACCAGCCGCCTTAATTTTTTCTAACAGGTCCTCCCAAACCTCATAGACCGGGATACGCCAGTAGTGAATTTCTCCAGAGAAAACGAAAAGGCGCTTTCCGTTCACTTTAAAGGAATAATGATCCCATTGTACGACATCATTCAGACCATTGTCGTGGAGCGGCCACGTACTAGGCGTGTTGTTCTGGGCAGCAACACCGGAGCCATTTGGGAGCGTCACCAACGAAGACAAGGCCGACAGCCACGAGAGCCCAACGAAAGTCTTCATGGTGTTTGAGGTCTAAAGACGTCGAGGCCAATTAGCGCTGTAGCCATTGTGCCGGACATTTAGATCATTTATGAGCAGTAGAGAATTACCATCACCCCGGTCACCGCGGGATGTAGGCAAGACGCTACTGCTGTATTAGGACGAAGTGTATCTTGGATTGCGGGGACGTATGTCAATTCTTAATGGTGGAATTTAGACGTCCATGTAGAAACGTCCCACCGGGTGTGCCGAGGCCCGGGTAAACGTAAGTATCGGAGGTGTCGGACGCAGTGTCGGACGACGGAAGGGTTGCTGCAAACCGTTAGTGCAAAAGGGGACGTTGGACCATCTGGGTCAATTCCAAGGCGAGGAACGGGAGCATGGAAAACGGGATCTTTTCTAGAGGTATTACGACAGCTGGTGGGGTATGGAGGCGGCTGGGGTACTGGGGTACCTTAGAACATGGGCTTACCGACTAATTTGACCACAGAAAACTGTTCACTATGAAAGGCAAAAATGGTGCATGCATCACCTCAACATATCGATGGAAGGCTGGAGCCTCGAAGATTACTATCATAATATCATAATATTTACCATGTCGTGCTTGCGAGAAGCCTGAGAGACCAAGAGTGGGTAGAGGGCTTTCACAGAGAGCAAGGAACTCGAGCTAGGTTGGCCAACGGTATCCTCCAAACATATTCATTCCGCACTCTTTTCTCATATGAACTCAGTAACATCGTTGATTTATGACATAAGGATTCTATCGAAATCGCTTCTGAATGAACAAGCAGCGAAGCAGAACATTCTACTCGTTGTCCTTGACATCGATAACGGTAGACTTGAACTTCCTGGCAGAGACCTTGCGGTTGAACAGAATATCCAACTCGCGGTAAGAGCGGCCCTTGAACTCGGGAAGACCAAAGTATGCCGATACAAAGCAAACACAAGCTGTACCTCCCCAGACATATCCGCATTTGCCGGCCATATTCCAGCCAGTTGGGTTGAGCATTTGTGAAGCCAGGAAAATCATAGGGATCTCAGCAACGTAGTATGCTGCACGACCGATACCAGTACTCAGGGCACGAAGACGGACCGAGGAGGCTTCCGCGATGATAGAGTACGTGATCGGTCCCATAGCCAGAGCGTAGACAAACGAGATGATAACGCCAAGACAAGCTTGCGCGTAGTTGGTTGCGCTGGTCTGATGAATTGACGCGAAGATGCCGAGAAGGAAGAGCATAGCAACGTTGGTGGCTGTGCCTACGAGGTAGATCGTTCGTCGGCCGAAGTATGCGCTCAGAGGCCAGGCGCAAACGTTGGCAATCAACTGCAGAGACGAATTGATCAAGTTGAGCTTGAAGGAAAATTCGGTAGACATTCCAGCCTCTGCAGAAGGTCAGCTATCAGTACTTCGAACTCTTGGAGATGGTACTTACGCTCAAAAAAGAAGGTGGCTTGGTTGGCAATCAAGTTACCAGCAAAGTTTTGCGACGCATAGATCAAGCAAGTGATCATTGTTCGGCGGAGGTCAACACCCTTGAAGAGATCGAGGAATTTGGGCTGGCCACCAGCGTGGGCTTCAATTTCAGCGGTACGCTCCATCATAGCAAGGGTGTCTTCGGCGGCTGCTTGAGTTCCATTTCTGCGGCCAAGGCGCTGGATAGACCTGAGAGCTTCTTCCCTCCGGCCCTTTCGCACTAGCCACCAAGGACTTTCAGGAGCGAAAAAGATGAGGACCATGAGTGGGACCTGCAACAGTCAGTTTTGCGATAGCTGAACGAAGAGGAGGTAATTACAGGGAAGACCCATTGTAGAGCAAGGGGTGCTCGCCAGGCCCACTCATCGTTTCGCTTGTTGAACTGATAGGTGACGGCAGCGACGATGAGGCCGCCAATAGACCAAGACAGCTGCAGGGTCGCGGTACAAGCACCACGAAGGACGAGCGGTACGACCTCACTAGCATAAGCGGGCGAGTTTGCGATGAAAAGACCCCACGGTACACCCTCAAGAGCTTGACCAACCACAAGCAAGGCGAGTGAATCGGCCTAGATGGACTTTGTCAGCTAAGAATCTCGTCATGTATGACAACAAGTTACTTACGAAGAAAGAGACAAAAATGGTGGCGTTCATAAGAACAAGAGCTAAGAGAGTTGTCCAGCGGTAACCAAGACGATTGGTGATAGGACCGGCGATCATCACGCCGACGAACGCTCCACACTGACCCGCCTGGAAGAGAGAACTCTGCCATTTCGTGGGAATGGTTTTGCCAATCTCTCCAGCAACCTGAACTCCGTATCGTTCTTTGAAGGCGGTAAGAGCGACAAAGTTGCCGTTTAAGAACATATCGAAGGACTCCATAACCTGATCATTGTTAGTGGTGAGCTTACGCATGACTTCGCCGATAGGTTTTCGTCTGCTTCATCTTTGAGAATGATACTTACAATAGTAAAGCAAAAGACGAAAGCCCAAAAACAGGCCATGGGATGATCCTTTACGGCCTCCCATAGACCCATCTCATGTTCGCGCGCCTCAGCATTTTGAGCATCAGTCATGATATCCTTGTTCTCCAGGATCTCGGCATGGTGGCCACCGATGCTCTTCTCTCGCATCACATCCCCCGTGGCCTTCTCATCGTGCTTGGTATCGGCAAGGCCCGACATTTTGCAGGAAGGGTGGTATGTTGGCGCCACGAAAAGCAAAGTGCTGGTCAGCCAAAGCAATTCAAAGACCAGATAGACTGGGGAAAGTTGAAGGACTTATATATGGGGTAATCCTCCATGTGGGCCTCGGCATGGGTTCAAACAAGGCCAGATTGGGCCCCATGGGGCTCCCGCACAAGCTTTCGAGGGGTGCTTATGGTGCTTGTGGTGCTTGTTGGTACCGTGCACCATCATTGGTGTGGACCACTGGGGTATCGTACGAGTGGTGCCAATGGTGCTTTGCGGCCTGTCTAGCCCAAAGTGAATACCTTCCACGCCTTTCTATTGACGCAAAAACTGCACGCCCGAGCGCGCAGAGTTACTATTCTACTCAAACCTATCGTAGGACAGTGGATACATCGTCGGAGCCGCGCACACGTGGCGGGAGTACTCCTTGAAGAAGCCTAGTGAGGCTCAGCGGCCAGCTGTAAACGCTGCCAAGTGCCCTATGTTCGGGATGCTTGACATAACTGTGAAATGCTGAGGGCCTGACTGGTCGGCTGTCTTCCCCCTTAGGAAGTGATAACAACTCTTTCTGGAGCTTGATTGTGGGCCTACTAGTCCATGCACTCCGCAATTGCGAAACAGCTCAACACCTTGAAGTTGAAGCCGCCCGCTCTCGAATCACCAGTGAACACACTATGCGCCTCTGGACGAGGATACAACCTCAAGCCAGAGCACTATGTTTATCGGAGCCATGGCGCCACCTGTCCTAACTAGCCATATATCTTACATAGAACGCCGAAAATTGCCTGATACGACTGCACTGGGGTTACTGAACGTGACCATGGATTACCCCGGTAACTTTCGGCGAATCGGAGAGAATAGCCTAGTTCGTAAGTGCCAAAACCACAGTCCAGAACAACCCTTCGTGTTGAGTTGGGACCGCTCGGAAGCCAAAACAGCTTGGAAACTATGTCGCGAATGCGACAGTAATCGAGAAGGTCATCGAGTTGAAAGATGGAGGATCTGTCGCTCAAGGTTCATGGAATGAACGCATGGGCAGCAGTTTTCATGACGCTTGCCATTAGTGGAAGTGTCAAGCTCCACATTACGGCCGCTCTTCGGTGGTATATTTCTTGATGCCAGTAGTGCCGTTTGGCCGCCTCGGCATTTGCAGCGTAACATGCTGATGAACAGTTCGTTCCCTGTCATTGATATTCCCATATATCATGGCTGGCTTTCCAATGAAGGTTATCGTTTTATTCGCCAGAAAATTTCTTGGCGGTATATGATGGACTTCCCTATGGTGGTATTAGCAAGGTATATGATTCTAGACGTACTATTGCTGGTTCGCCGTCATATGATTCCGTAACCAGAGGATATTACAGGTGTTGTTGGTGCTTATCTAACAAGCATACGGGCCACTGAGTTGCAGGCGCAAAGCCGCAGCGTTGGGTATGGAATCACAGTAGACGCAGAGTAGTGAGCTATTCCTCTCAGAGAGATAACCAGCATTTGTCTCGGGCACTCTTAGAGTTGTGTGATCGGGCTTTGAGACCAGTGTACCATCCACGTTATAAGGGTGCTGATGATGTCCTCGACATCAATTGCATACCCAACGATAGGCCCAATTAACGGCTGTTCCCGAGCCGCCATCGTGGGCTCCATAGTAAGCGAAAAAGAAGCGTTAAATTACGGAATAATAAAACTACCTACCCCGAGCAAGTATCTCATTTCTTAGTTCGCAAATGCCTGTTGCAAAAGTTACTTTACAGTTGCAGGTGCTAGTCTCTTTGTATGACAGATGTACAATATGACAGATCGACTCTTGCGTTAGTCCTCACAGAATCAGCCCAGTTGTATAGCACATCAACTCAAGGAAAATACTGAAATAACACACCCGATTTCCAAGCCGCCAAAGCCTCAAACACTAACCCACTCATAAGGCGGCAAGTTGGACTCATCAGGCTTATCATCCGGCAACAACTTATACAACTTTGACTTGCTCACAGTCCACGCAATCGCATCTCTTACTTTGATCCCCCAGGTCGTCTGAGGAAACGCCAGCTGCGGAAATCCAGGCGGCAAACCTCCCTCCTTCGATATGATAGCTTGAAAAGCCTTCTCATACGCCTTCAGCGCACTAGGAATATCATCGGCAGTTTGGATCTTGGACAGCTCGCCAGCAAGGAAATAGGCGCCCTCGACGGCGAGCGTCGTTCCCACTCCAAACGTGGCATGGGCCGCGTCGCCCAGCAAAGTGGCACGATGGTTCGTCCATGTGGGAAGTTTGACGTAGGCTGCCCTGCTCATGTAAAAATCGTCACACTGGTCCATACCTGCCAAAATCCGCTCGGCTTGCCATCCAGCGTCTTTGAAGTACTCGCGCAAGAAAGCTTTCTGGGCGTCCGGTCCCGTGTCCATGGCCTTTTCGGCAGAAGGATCACGCTGTCCATGCCCGGGTGTTGTCACAACCATATAGCATCCTATCGTTTTCCCGTTGCGATGCGGCCGTGTCATGAGTCCCCGGCGTTTTGGTGCGTTGTACCAGTACCAGTGTTTAGTATCGGTTGGTTGGCGAGGAATGCTAAAGTACGCAATGTATTGTCCGATGAAGTTGTAGCTTCCTTTTCTCTCCTCTTCACTCAGGATCAGTGATCGAATCTTTGAGGTCGAGCCGTCAGCGCCTACGATCAAATCGAAGCTGTCCTTAGCACCACTCTTGAACCCCACATCCACTTTCTTTTCGGTCTGCTCTATAGTCGTAACATAGTCGCCGTACATGTACTTTATGTTTTCGCGGTCCTTTGTTGCGTCTAGAAAAAGGCCGCACAGATCCGCTCTCAGAATCTCGTATTCAGACGTAGGGGATTGTCCTTTGCCAAACTCGGCAATGATTCTGTTGGATGCATCTATGATGCGTGTCCCTTCTTCTGTGGTGTTACGTGCGCGTACCGCTTCGAGCAGATTCATTTTCTGTACGATGGAAATGGCTGGACCACGGATCTCGATTGATTGACCTGTTGTTCGCGGGGCTGGTGAGCGTTCGAGCACAGTAATGGACGCATTGAGGTTTGTTCTGGTGAGCCAGTAGGCAAGACAAGAGCCGGCGATTCCAGAACCATTGATGAGGACTTTCAATTGAGGGGCTGTAGTTAACGACATGTTGCCTGATTGATTTTCTGCTAACACGGATCTTGATAGTAGTATATGCCGGGCATGAACACGGTTATGTATGCTCGATCTGTTGCATGGTCATTAAGGCGTCCATAGTACGAGCGGGAGAGACCATCCGACGCCAGGTTCCTGTGCGTCCAAACAGACCATGTTACCACGCGCGTAGTGGCGAGGCTCACACTCGGCTTCGGACGCTTTTTAGGATTGAAATTCTAAAAAAGAATTAGTATCATACTGATTCCATCTGCTTTGGGTATTCTGCATGAGTGATACAAAATGTGGAAGATAGTGCTCATTGCTGGAGACACGTCGGTGTTTTGAAGTTTCCGCAGCCAATCACCGCTCTTATAACCATGTCCTTATACTACCCGAGATCACCGAAGCTCCGAAGAGGCTTTGAAAAATGAGCTTTCAATCGTAGTATGTCCCTTCTCGAACGTTGATGATGTCATTGGGCGACAAAAAAGCGGATAAGGCCTCCCTCCAATGAAGAGGATGACTCCAAATCCATCTGCACTACACCATCATCAACACCATGGCGCGAATTCTCATAACAGGTTCTTCTGACGGTCTGGGGGCTGCCGCTGCCCAACGTTTAATCGCCAAAGGCCATTCCGTCGTCCTGCATGCCCGCAATGCTCAGCGTGCAAAGGATGCCACAGCTGCGTGTCCAGGCGCAGAAACTGTCGTGACCGGTGACCTATCAAGTCTCTCCGAAACCAAGAAAATGGCAGAAGAAGTCAACAAGCTGGGCACCTTCGACGCCGTCATTCACAATGCCGGTCTGTTCCAAGGCCCTTTCCGGAAAACCTCTGAAGGAATTCCAGCACTCGCCGCCGTCAATACTATTGCGCCATACGTCCTTACCGCACTCATCAATCGCCCCAAGCGCTTGTTATTCCTCTCTTCAGAATTGCACAAGCAGGGTTCTCCCGAGCTGGACGATGCTCTTTGGACCAAGCGCGGTGAGACGGCGTATAATGAAAACACCGCCTACTTCGCAAGCAAAATTCATAATGTTATGTTCGCAAAGGCATTTGCTCGCAGGTGGCCAGAAGTCAAGAGCAATGCACTAGATCCAGGCTGGGTCGCAACCAAGATGGGCGGTAGTTCTGCGACAGAGAGCATCGATGCGGCCGTCGAGAGCTATGTCATGCTTGCTGAAGGCGAGGAGGAGTTGGCAAAGAAGAGTGGATGTTATTTCCATCCAAGCAAGCGGGAGGGCAGCCCGCACAAGGCTACGGACGACGAACAGGCTCAGGACAAGTTGTTGGAGATTTGTGCTGAGTTTTCTGGCGTTAAGCTGTCATAAAATCTTCCATTTTAATGAAATTCATGACCGCGAATAGTCCACCTAATGCATACGCGCGCTATCAGATACATACAGTCTCACAGTAAAAGATTTGAACTGAAGTCCCACATCCTCTCATCATTGCATCCTCACATCCATAGCGAGAAATCATCTCAAACCCCAATTAAACCACACCTTGACCTCGTCCTCCCTCGAGTCATCCTCCTCATCATTCTCCTCGCCTTCTTTCTCGTCATCCTCCTCCCATGGGTTGTATCCAGTGTTTCTCGCCGCCAGCCTTTTTGCAACTTCGTTTGCTTCAACCAGACTAACCAGTCGTCTCTTATGACCCCTGCTTTTACTTTCAGCAAAGTCTTTACAGACTTGCAACAGCTTTTTAATGTTAGAGCGCCCATCCCTGGTCCCCTGGATGAAGGAACTTGGGTCCCTTCTAAATATACCCTTGATGTTGCAAGGTATGTAAACTGGTGCACCAAGCCTCATCCGATCTCCATTCCGTCCACTGGGCGAAAGGGATGGTGGGTCGCTGAAAACCTCTCTTGAGAGATACGAGTCTTCTGCAATCTCGAATGGGGTACGTCCTGATGCATTCTCGTAGAAAAGAACCTCGGGACGAGAGTCAAGCATGGCCCGCAGCAAGGTATCCGCGCCGTACCTTACAACGGCGTGGATGGGCGTGTCTCCATCACCATTGATTATCCCGAGGTCTTCACCTTTGCTGAACTCAAGCAGCAGCTGCACCATAGTCTCGTTGTATTTTTGATAGGGTCTCCTTTCCCAATCCTTCACGTAAATGTGGATCCAGCGTGCAAGCGGAGTAGCGGCGCCAGGTGCGTTCTTAGTCCGCTCGAGGAATAGGCTAGGGAGAAGACGAGCATCGACCAAGCCTAGCAGCTCACGCAGAACACTGGGGGTGTTCTCGTTAGGGTTGTAACCATCCATCATAGAGTGTATGATGTTGTCCCCGTCGTTATTGCGTGTTGTCTGGTCAGCTCCAGCTCCCAGAAGGATCTTAACCATTTCGACCCGGTGAAGGGCAAATGCGATATGTAGTGGCGTCATACCACTCGTAGAACGCTTCTCAAGCGCTTCAGGGTAATTGCTGCACAAATGTCGAAGCATCAACAAGGAGTCTTCGCTCCTCCCGTTCATCACTACGCAATGGAGCAGCAAGTGAGAATGCAAGCCAAGCCATTTAGTAATGGATGCCTCAACACCGCCCTTTGCTTTTGCCAGATTCTGGATTCGAACATCGTCGCGATGATTATCCACAAATTGCAGGTAACAACGAAGTGGCGCATCCCCTAGGAACCATTCAACACTCTGCAGGTTTCCAGAGTAAGCGGCCCACAGTAAGGGTGGATGTCGCATATCAGGAACTTTGCTCCCAGCTCCTCTCGCAGCATCTGCCCAGTCCGCTCGCTTCTTACCGTGAACAGAGAGTCCTTGATAATGCTTGGGTTTTATTGGTATTTCAATACCACTCTGCTCAACGAGATCGTTTAACGGAAAGCCTGCTCCAGTTCGCTGTATAATCATTTCAAGCAGCTGAACTCGTCCAAGACGAAGGGCATAGAGGAAGTCGAACTCAAGGAAATTGAAGAATTTCGAACTGGTCTCGTCGGAAGCCCAAGGGGTGGGCTGGACATACTCTTCGCATTTTTCAATCAGGAACTCCAGCAAATTGCAGTCATTCGAGTAGATGGCCAACTGAACAAGGTTTCGGGGTCTGGTAATCTTGTTCTCTTCCTTTTGCTGACTTTGGATGCCACCAGAGAGCTTCAGGGAAGTGTCGTAAATCGGCATGAACTCTAAAGCGGGGCAGTCGGCTTGGATCATTTGCAGTGGTGTTGTTGTGCTTTGTACCTGGGCTTGTACTTCGCCAATATTTTCAATGGTGAAGCGCTCATCCACAATCTCACGATAGATCTGTATGTCATCTTGGCCATCACAGGTGCTGCTATCGTCTTCGTATACCGGCTGAATGGTGTGTCTAACCATTGGTGTTTGTTCTGGAGCATGTTGCGCGTGTGCAATCTCTAGAATGGCTCTGGCGATGCCATAATGCTTGCGTAACACAGCGGCAATCAACGGGGAAAAACCATCTGAATTGAATGCAGCAATCTTGAGAGGAGTTTGGTTATTACCCCAAATACCTAAGGTGAGATCCTTGATTGTTGAGAGATTACCTTCCCAACATGCCTCAAAGAGCTTAACGTAAGCTTCCCTTCGCTCATTCGTCAGATCCGGGAGCGCGAAAGTTAGATTCGGCTCCCATGGCTTTGGGGGCTCTTGATGGAATGAATAAGGGTAGATTCCTGGGCCTTGTCCGTTGTTGACGTCAGAACGAAGTTCCTTCAAAGTCTTCGCACCGCGCTCGAGTAGATGGCACTCGAGTGCTTCGAACTCCTTGAGCAGAGACTCGGCAGCCACCTTCTTTTCTGCAGTACCCTCTGGTTCCTTCTGTGACTCTAACCACCGTTCATAGTTATTCAAGTCATTCTGGTAGGTCACCTTGGCCTTTCTGATCTGGTTGCTCACCATGAAATGAGCATAGGTGCCTGGTTTGAGGTCTCGAAGATAATGATCGTCGTCCTGCAGTGGAATTGGCGGGAAGCATTTGTAAGTGTAGCCAGTCTCGATCCAACCAGTGCTTCCCATACAGCCATCCCAACCTTCCACTTTCCCTATCGTCGTGAACGTTTGCAGGGCTCGTATTCTGTCACGAACAATATCCAGCAAAGTGCCTATATCCTTTCTTCCGGAGCCGGGATGACGAATCACTTGCCATGTCTCTGGAGAAAGAGCATTGACGTCGGCGCCGGCATCCACGAGCTTTCTGACCGCTGAAGGCATATCACAAAATACGCTGGAGAATACAGGCTGCTCAAAATATTCCTTGAAGATCCACTGATTATGCTCAGTATCGCCACTCATATTCCTATGGTGTTTGGCGGACGCTATGTAAGTGTCAAAATCGACCTCGGGTTTGGCTCCGAGCTCTAGCAGCGCGTCTACAGCTTCAAGGTCCCCATTTTGGATGGCCATGTGCAAGGCGCTCTTGCCATCCCGCCAATACGAATTAGGGGGTATGGAGATATGGTTGGCGGCGCGTTCTGCCCCAGACCGGTTTGATGATATCATGGTCGTCAATAAGTCCGCTCCGTGAGCAGCAAAGTAACTCAATGCGGTCGTATAATTGACGTCTCCTTGAGCAGGTGAGGCACCGAGATCGATCAGTACTTGTGTCATCTCCTTAGCCTTCTCAGGTGGGAGGTGCAACGCGAGGACTAACGGGAGAATTGAAGCCCGCGGAGATCCCGAACGAACGTCAACAAGCTTGATGGGAAGCAAGACATCAGCACCAAAATCCTGAACGAGGAGTTTCACCATGGGCACATGGCCATTAGCAATGGCAAGATGCAGTGCAGTCACTGGAGTATCCCAGGCCAGTGCATCTATGGCCAATATGTCGGGTTCATCATCTGAGTCTTCGGAAAGGGCTTCGTGGCTCTGCGATTCCTGGGAAGTGATCTTGATGAAGGAGCCTTCGGTTGTTGCGTCTTCGTTTTCGGATTCGTAATCAGAACAATCGATATCTTCCTCATCCTGAGTTTCTTCTTTTGAGGTTACAGAGTCTAGATCACCGCTATCGTCCAGTTTCTCGCGTTGACTCTGCTTAAAAGCCTCCTTCTCTGCCTCTTTCTCTTCGTTGGCTTCGCTCTTGGTAAGCAGTGCCCTGGCCATCTCTGTTTCACCGCGCATGGCTGCGAGATGAAGGGCGGTTTTGCCATCAAAAAGGCGAGAAACAAGACGAGCACCTGCGTCGATGAGGGCTTGGACAATTTCCGGCGTAGAGGTCGTAACTGCCAGATGAAGTGGAGTGCGACCAGTATAGTCTCTCCGATTGGGATCAGCACCCTCTTGACTCAACCAGTCCTGAACATGTTCAAGATCTCTGTCGACGATTGCACGGCATAGTCTTGCAGTGTTACCAACATAGGCCATCTCGGTCCAGTCATCATCTGTAAGAGGATGGAACGAGCCGATTGCCTGCCGCCCTGGGTCATCTTTGATGAAGGATAGAGGGCCAGAGACGTAAATTTTGCTTTCTTCAGCAGCAATCTCTTCATCTTCATGCGTTACTGGCTTGGGACAATAGCCGCAGCAATCTTCGATTACGTCGGTGGCATTTCCAAAAAATGCGGGATGGCGGTGCAGTGCGGTCTCTCGGTCCTTCGGTCGGTTCCATTCAGCATTGAGCAGCAAGTCTTTTGCGTACAGCAACTTCTCAATTTTTCGTGCGTGGTACTTTGGTCCATATGGAATGGTGAAAGTATGATAGTCACTAACTTCATTAGTGTCGACCCATTCTGCAACATCTTCCTCATGTGCGTCTTTCATGTTGCCCCACTGCTTTCGTGCAAACCGCCGGTATGCCTTGGGTCTACCCCGCTCAGTGCGACGCTCATCGATGTAAGCCTCTCTTTCGTGGTTCTCAGGCAGTCTTTCAAGCACTAGCAGCCTAGCGAGGCCGAGTGTCTTCCCGAATGAGCGCTCGAACAGCGTTGGATCGATGCGAGAACGGTCAAGAAGCGGCCAGTATACTTCAAATCCTCTACGCGCGTACTTGGACAAACGATTCTCGTATGAAGGAGAGCGACGCGTCAAATCAATTGTATTAATTTGAGTCATGAAGGCAGCCAAGGCACGCGGGCTGGCATAGACTTGCTTTCCATCGTAGGCAACACAAGAGCAGTCTACATCGAACCCTGTAAGTATCTCAGAGATGGATCGGTAGATACGCAAAACGATCTGAACGTGGCGAGTCGGATACTGAGAAGCGATGGTGATGGCGTTCTTGGTTCGAATCGTAGTTGTCTCAGTCAAAATCGAGTCCTTGATGCGCTGTTCAATCTGTTTGATCTTTTCCACAGCCTCTTCCTCGGTAAGACCATACAGAAAAAGATCAACATCAGAGGCGGGAGCCAGGTGGTGATGATAGTGCTCTCGAAGTGCTTTCTTGGAAGCCTTGTGTTCTTCAGAGACAGGCAACAAGGATGTTACTACAGCACTGCCTGCAGCGACAACATTGGACCAATCCAAGTCTACGAGAGAGGATTCAGAAAACAACTGAAAGTTTTTCTCAAACTCATTCAACGACGTAACGACGGCCGGGCTTCCGTTGGGCTTGCGCTCGTCTTTGCTAAGTGGCATAATATAGTGTTGCCGTTCAGCTTCAGGTTCATTGGCGGGCTTGCGAGCGCGAACTGTGAGCTCGTGCTCGCGTCCTGCATAGACAGGAACAATATTAGGAATGTCTGATGCTGGGTGGTTGGGTTGTTGGGCGAAGATCTGGCGAAGTGTGGCATCGTACTCTTTGTATGGAGCCATTAACTCGGATAGCGGTTCGCCTGAGTGGCTAGCAACATGTGCGATCCAGTCGACATGTTTGGCTGGAAGTGGAGGAAGCTCCATTGGTGTTGATATCTGCTGCTGTTCCATCATGGTGAGAGTAAGAGGTTCTGAAATAGCGAAATTGATGGCAACGTCATGAAGGACGAGTTTGGACAATGTGATGGGAGAAAGTAGAAAGACAGGACTGTTTGGATTTAAGTACTCGAATTGACCTATTTTAGAGTGCTCTACACCGCTCGATGATAGCTTTCCACGATGAAGAAGATCATGCCAAAGGAAGGCAAGCCGTTGTGAGAGAGGGGCTGCCAGACCAATCCGAGGGGCAGAAGGCGCGTGGAAGCCTGGTTGAGCAGGCAGCAACCAATCATCGATGAGGCTAATCTTTAGCCCCATCACGCTTGTTGCGCGGTCACACGTGACTGAGCAAACGGTCACCCGTGTGCTTGGATCGTATTTTCCTCCCGAGTAACGAAGACCTGCCTAAATGTTCATCTAACACTGTTCTCGTCGCACTCGAGTGGCCGTACTGTACGCTATGACACACATACGTGTTTGCGCGCGCGCACACCAAACGAGGCTATCTGACTCTGAGATGGTCTCAAACTTGAGGATATATGGTCTAAAACATGCAGATGTATCTGTCAATACATTTTATCAGCTATCTCGGATGATTCCGGAAGATATTGGTATACTTATGTCGAAATTGTATTCATCGCCTATTGTAAACCCAATCCTATCCTACACAGCAGTAATCTCACCAATCCCTCGTATTCAGAGAAGGCTCTAGAACAAGATCGTCTTGCGAACATGCTCAGTGTTCTGACTTTGGGCAATTGAAACTCAACTCTCAAGTTGTGACCCTGCATTCTAGCCGGACTTGTAATCGTATGCGCTTATTCTTTACTATTCTCTCAAGCGGACATATCAGTTCTCAACAGAACCATACCGATCCGACGGTGTCGCCTGAAGTTTATGTGCGACACACCGTCGTTCTTGCAAGAGCAAATCGACAAAACTTGAGACTCATACCCAGTATATTAACAGTATGTATATTCGCAAATGCTAAAAGAGTCTAAAAAAGGCCACTGGAAAACACACTCTAGTAGATTCACATACATGAATTCAAGTGATTTACATGTTAGAAGCGTTCAAGAAAGACATTATAATGCATACCACTATGTATATTCACCTTTAGAGTAGAATAGTGCCTTCTTTGCTCGATTTACCACCGGCGATTAAATTTAACATTTATCATTGCCTACCCAATCGCGGGTTGCCACTTGATCTTTTGGGCTCGATCACGTATTGTGCCATAAAATACAGGTAGATTATTAGGACAGACACCCTTTACTGTGGTGAATCATCATTCACAACACTATCTTTCTGTGTCGCGCCTGAGATGCCGTTTGTACCAACTCCTTTCCATCCACATCTCCTTGACAGAACATGGTAGGAAAAATGAATAGCTCAAAGTCACACTCTAGACAATGCTGGGCCACTCTTGGTAAATAGGTACGGCACGAGCAACAAACAGATCATAGCAAGCACGTTAGACCACCCAAAAAACAAACCCTAAGTCTCTCCAGCGATCTGTAGACCTACATACACTACACTTCCCAAAAACAAGCTCTGACACACCACCAAGGCATCGAGAGACAACTAGCCCTTCGCCACTGCGCCTCTGCATTCAGAAATAAAGCGGCAAATAAACGCCCTCCTGCTTCTAGACAAAAAAATCAGTCCACATCACCAGTTGCCTTACCAAGTTCTAGAACACTAGCTACTACCTACCACATTCCCATCTCCACAAAGAAAAAGTCTTCTTAGTGTACCGCATAACACTGGCGCCGGTGTAGCAAACGCAAAATCGCATACACACCTACCAACGTATGGAAGCCAAGCACGGAGAAAACCCCCGAATGTCGCCCATTGCACAAGTTGGTGTCAACCCCTGGACCATTCGTACCTTGCATTAGCGCAACCAAACATTGAACAACAACCAAGGCACACGTTGGCCTCCCCATTGCCGACCAAAACGCATGCGCGCCGCACCATCCCACTCAACGCACGCGCATCGCATAACGTCCTATGACGCCATCCCGCATAAAAGCACACCCTGTCTTTAGTACCTTGTTCGGAAAATCCGCGTCGCCTGTCCCCAAAAAAAGAAGCCTTGATAGCTGTTTCAGGGATCATTGAACAAAAAACGATACTTTTCGTATATCTATACGCCGCATACTTTTGTTTCAAAAAGCGGGGAAAGGAAGAATGAAGATCGATGATCGATCGATGGAGGAAGGGCAGAACATGAAGCAGTTTGTGTTTTGTGAGGAGAGGGCGGGGGATAATGCGCGTGCTTGTGGAAAGCTAAATTGGTAGTATGAGGTACCCTACGTACGTAGCTTGAGTGCATAGATGGGGGAGAAAAAAAGTGGGGGTAGGACAGCGAGAACGAGGTACAGAATGAGGAAGGGAGAAAAGGGGGAGAAGGAGATGGTGTACGAATGCAGTTCAGACATGCGCGCGCGCTGGGGGCGGAGCGGAGTGTAACCGAAAAGAAAAAGAAAAACAAGGAGCAAGGAAAAGATAACCCACACTGTTAATTGCACCGAACGGAGCTCGCGATACCTGCTTTCTTGTCCCTTTGCCTAAATTTGCATGTAGTAATGGTTTCGGAAATGGTGGTTTATCTACGATTCAGCGCGACTGGAGCAATTTGCACAATCGACGATTTTGTTTGCGCCAAGAGGAGTGTTGCTGGCTGAGGGCGAGGGGAAAATGTGTAAGGAGTCACTCTCAACCCCATGTCTGGGGTCAGCCACATGTCACGTATTCGCGAGTAAAGTTCAGCACCACGTTTTCTTTTTCTCCACGCACTTAATCTTTTTCTTTTACGAAGTACACGACGTCCCAAAGGGATTGGTTCATTCGCCGAGTACCTACTGGTGATCGTGGCGATGACAATAATGCGTCTTTACACTTTCGGCTCGGGTCCTACTCACCGCCCCAACCCCGTCCTGTGCGCGCAGAGCATCCGCGTGCTATGGGCGTCGTGGTGTGATGTCTTGATCGCGCATCGCCATCCTCACAATACCACAGAGTCGTGGGATCTGAGATACATCGGCACAGGACTTAGCCAATCCCAACAAAACTTTCTTTGTGAGGCTAGTACCATTAGCCGGTTGGGGAAGGCCATCGGGGGCGAGGCAAAGGGGCACAGGGTTGTCTTCTTCGGTAGCCCCATGCATCATGGTCTGCGGGGCTATGTGTATACACTGGGTACCAAGCAAGAGGTTGTACTATTCGCTGCGGATGACGAGATGGAACATGGTCATGGCAATGGGGTACAAGAGGTGCAGGTTTACCACATGGGCGACTACACGGATGACTCTCTAACCATCATCGATGTCAAGATCCTAAGTGACGAGACTTTGTTACTAGGTCTCAAGCAAGGTTGCGCAGGCAAGGAATACCTCGCACATGTGCGAGACATCGCGCAACTGCGTGTTTGGCTGTCTTCCCCAATCTCCAACCCAAGCTGCGGGAGGGTAGCGGCGGCGCCATCGGCGGCGGCACTCCCAGACGTGAAACGCGCACCGTATGACTCGCATGATCCACCGCAATGGGTTAACAACGCTACTACGACGACCCTTCTAGACGCCCATGGCCATGTGTGGACGTCAAGTGGCGATGCGAGATATCAATCTTGTCTGGGTCGGCCCTACGACGGCCGGTCAGATCTTGGAACCATTCCTTACCTATCGGAAACGCACATTACACGGGTGATGTCGGGTGGATATATGAGTGCAGCACTGAGTGCAGACGGCGAGCTGTTCATGTGGGGGCAAGTATGTCCCGGATCGGTGGGGGATATAGATGTGTTTAACGGAAACGCGAAAGGGCTCATCGATGCCTTCAGCATCGATGCTGAAGGCGACCAAGATGAATTTGTCAAGTGCCTCGACGTGCGAATTGATGGCCATGAGGCTCAGGTACATCACGTGGCGATTGGCCATGGACATGTACTAGTCGCAGCCGAATCTGGATACGGCTCGGTCAAAAAGAGGGCAGTATTTGCCGCTGGTGACAACAGCATGGGGCAGCTAGGATTGGAGGGAAGGTCCTTTTATGGCGAATTCCATGAGGTTGAAGGTTTGCGGGGTAAGCAAGTTGCTCAATTGTTCGCGGCGGGATGGTCAAGTTTCGTGGTAATACTAGAGGAGTGACCGAGTAAACTTTTGCGCTAAGCGTATGAATGTCCAAGGAGATGTGGTCATTCATACATGTTGGGTCTGAAACAAGAGTTACCTGGTGGTACCCGTCTCCGCGAAGACACGACATAACAATGTTTCCTGTGCTTGTTCCGACGACTGACCATGTGAACGAGTTTCCGATTGCGTATGTGATGCAGCAAAATCCGATGTGGAGATACGAAGAGGTAAAGAAGTCGTCGATCACTACACAGTCATAGTTCTGTCAGTTGCGGTGTTGATAGCACGGAGTGTGGCATCGCACAAAAGTCTAAATCTAAGAATGAACGAGATGGTCAGCTTGTCAGACACACGAAGCTTCGGACTCCGAACCACGTAGTTGGGCAAATATCAGAAGAGCCAGTCCAGGAAATACCGAACACTGCGTTGAAAACCATAAAAGACGCATTCGGAAACAATGGTGTGGATCTTTGGACAGTATGGCGTGGATAGATGTGTCGCACAAAACCATAACGGAGCGACTGGCTGCTGACCAGTACAACTCCAGAAACCAGGGTGCAAAGGATCAACATGATGAAGCCTCGAGAATGGCCTAGAATGGCTGATCAGGTAGTACCAACCTGTTATCCTTGATCTGAGGTGAGGCCAAAAAGGGTATTGCTAACAGAATTGGGTAGGTGCTGTAAGCGCTTTGAGATGTAGTAGCATGCAAGGAGAAAAAGTCAAAAGTAGCACCGAACGGCCGACGGAGCGGTGCGGAAAGGGAAGGGTGCTCGTGCTTGCACTCAGTGGGGATAGCCATGCCCATGACAAGATACAGAGCTTACAGCATTGGAGATGGTGAGGCGTCAGATCAGGATAGGTGGTGCCTGGAAAGGTGGAGAATGGGCGGGCCGATGGCGGATTGTTGAAAGCGAGTAAAAGCTGTGGGAAACGTGTGCTGGATTCCTGGTGCTGGATGTGCTGGTGAAACGGGTGGGAGACGTGTTGAGGGCAACCCTCATCGGGCAGTTGTGAGGCAATCTGAGAAGCTGGTATAGGGGAGGGCTGTCTCCTGACAACAAACGTGGACACGGTGTGTGGTGCGGTATATGGTGCGGACTCTTTGGTGTGCTGTGGCTGCAGAATCGGAATTTGGGTTTGCGATGCAGGAGTCCCGACGCTCGGAGAAAGGCTCCGTGGACGCCTACCGTTACTTGTCATGATGTCAACCGGGAAAATAAAGAAAAAAAGCTGGGCATGGTGTTGATGTTTCTGTGACCAAAGCTGTAGCAAGGACCGTGACTCAACCGGGTGCTAAGCAGGGAAGCCATGGACGCAGAGGGAGCGCAGGGGCCGTTGGCTGGGACGTGGGTCGTTTAGACAGCGCCGGGCAGACGATGCTGGGCAGCGATGTGCAAGAGCTGCTGGCAAGCCGCAGGTCGCAGGTCGCGAGTCGACGTCGAGGGAGAGTTTTTGGAGAGTTGACATGTTTCAGGCCGAGGAGCGTGTTTGCGAGGCGGTGCCGGAGCGTGTTCCGGCCCGTGGTGCGGTGCATGCGAATGTTTGTGCATGTGGCGCCGTGGGCCTTCCGGGCATGGCAGGCGCCCACTCCCACGCTCACTCCCTTTCTCCCCACCACGCCCGTATCGCCTTCGCTACATCGCGGCTTTCGCGCTGCACGCACGCCGTGCTCAGCCTCTGCCCCGCTGGGCACCGCCCTCGGTCGGCCCGAATGGTCGTCTTTATTCTTTTTTAACTCTTAGCTCACACATGCAATAGTTCATGCGAGCCTACCTGCCCTAGCGTCACGCCTATCCGCATGCTGCTGCACCAGACGAGCCGGCCGCGAGTACCTTGCAGTTTGCACGCGCACCTCGTGTGTGTCACGGTATCAAGAGACCCTTCTTTGGCGAGCAAAGAGGGGTACGGGCTCGGTTGACGCAACTCGTGCCGTGCGTGTCTTATCTGCTTCGAGTGGGTTGCGTGGACGGCGCTGATCGATACGCTGGCCCATCTTAGCCCAGCGGGCGGCTTGTCCAGTCAGAGACGCAGAGACGGCATCAATGGCAGGGCTGATCAGGCTGCAGGCTTCTAAGAAAACACTTGGTCGGAGGCAAAAAGCAAGGGTGGCGTCGATCGTCCTGATCGCCTTACACAAAGCACGCGGATTCCTGAGACACTCGGTCGTGGATACCTCCCAGACAGCTGTTGTACCCACGCCTAGTCCGCGGCGCGGCTGCACAACCACGCTGCACTTTGAGCCCACAGGCTGCTTGCACTTGTGCTACTGGCAAACAGGCGCTACACGCTCCAGCATCATCCGGGGCAAATGAGGACGGCAGTCGGCTGCTGCTTCCATGACGTTACGAGGCCGCGCATGACAAGACCACAAACCATGTCGACCCGGATTGGCCATGAGGCACGAAACGCCAGCGGGATCCGGCAGTAGAGCCTACGCCACGCAGGGGTGCACGATAGTTCGTCCTTCTTTTTTGCCCTGACCAGGCTGTAGGGCCGTGCGACACGAAACCCATGCCCGGCCGCCGTCCAAGTCGGTAAACGTCATGTGGCCATGCCAACTCTTTCGTACCGTCGTCGGCTTGGGTGCCGTGCGAGGTGCTGGTGCTAGCGTCGCCTGGGCGCCCCCAAGGCGGCCACCACCATGACCACTCATATGCCCCCGACCCCGTCTACGCCCAATGGTAGATCCATGCCCGTTTTTCCTGCTTCTCAAGTAGCCGTCTGCCGTCCAGCTTCGTTTTTTTTCTTTTCCCGAATCACTACGTCCTCACTACACCGCGAGTTCCCCTGGCTGCTTGTTTTGTACTTCACCTTGCCTAGGTTCGCCCTGGCACTGTCGCCAGTGTCTGCACATATACCACTCGTTCCACGGCTGTCACGGCCATGTACTAGGACCATCAGCCGCTCATTCCGTCGTCACATTTCGCCCAACATGCACACCACCACCGCCATGGATTTTCGACAGTCGTCGCCTGTTGCTCGCCGTGCCAGCCCACGCCTCAGCTTCCAGAGACAGAGGAGCAACTCGTTTCCCATTATTGATGCCCTTGGATGCACAACACCAGAAGCCCAACTTATTCTTGCTGAGAGCAGGGCTGCTGTCCGGAAGCGCCAAGGTCGCCGCAACCACTCTCTCGACGAAGACGAAGTTCGGCCTTTTAACCCTCGAGACCACATACAGTTCCTCCAACAACTCGCCGCCATACCCACGCCCCAAGAGCAGTCCACTCCCTTTGAATCTAGGCACACACACTCGCGAATGCCTTCTGATGCTACCGACCGGAGCACTTCAACCGTTGTCCCATCCCACGACAATGGCGGACCAGTGCGGAACATTTCTCCCACGCTAGGAAACTACTCCGCCACCCTAGCGGAATTCACTAAGAACCAGCTCAAATCGATACCAACCTACCAGTCTGGCGCCAACTCTACATCTTCTCTGTCGCCGCGCTCGTGTCCGGATCTATCCTTTCCTCGGTCGCCATGCCCGTCAGTACGACGCCCAGTCGAAAAGCCACGGGTGATTGAGATTCCCCCCATTCGACCACCGGTCAAGAGCCAATTCTCTGCATGGAGTTCGACTGACGAGGATACGGATGACGAATCGCACGCTTTGCCAGAACACGCCGTTTCTCTCGAGGACACCTTTTCCAGCAACAGCAGTCACACGCCTTCGGTCCTAGGCTACTACGAAACCTCCGGCCCAGGCAACTGTTCGTCGTTTCTGTTTTCGTCGACACCACTAGAGGACCAGGCTGAGCTTGATTCGGCCAAGTCTTTCACGTTCCCCGATCAGTCAGCACTACCCAGCTCCTCACCCAACCAACCGGAATACGACGACTACCCGTCTTCCTGCCCCCCGCACCCTCAGCTTACATCCCTGTCAGCTACCTCTGCACCGTCCTTCACCTCGTCGTCCGTCTCACTGTCATACTTTGACTGTAAGCGTCCGACAGCCATCACGCCCCATATGAAAGAACGAGTCATTGCAGCTGTCACGCCTCCCCACCTACGGAGCAAGCGGCTGAGTGCCATGTCGCCCTGGGATGGCAGTGCGCTAGGCAGTTCGCACGATGTCTACGTCGAGTCACACCAACGCGTCACTGTCGACGGCATGTCGTTTGACATGCTAAGAGACATGAACGTCTCCACACGGGTCACGCCATGCTGATCCCTTTCCTGTTTTCTGTTTTCCGTTTTCCGTCTTTGTGTGTTTTACCAGCGTGTGCGTTTGGGGGTGGGCACTTGTCGTATACACTAACCAGGATGTTATCGTCAGCTGGTCTGGCTTCAGCTAATGGCGCCTTTTTGCCTGCTTCTCACTTGTCGTTTTTTGTACACAAAATATCCTTTTCTAATTGCAGGTTTCGCGTTTCGGTTTACTGCGAAATAGCCCGTCGCCGTTTTTTCTTTTGTTGTGGCTAGGGATTGGGTTTAATCCGGTTTGGCGCCTACTTTGTTCTATGGCTTAGTGTTCTGGAATTCCGCGTATGTGATGAGTATACACGACGCACGACGTATTTCACTGGAGAGCAAGGATTGGACAGCAAGGGATGGAGGAAGAAGCTACGGAATTTGTACATAGCTAGGCCGAGGACATCGCGTAAGCTCGCAGATTGCAACGTCGAGCATACTAGGGAGGGGAGTCAGCGTATATTTTAGGCACACAATGCAACCATCTTGTGCGTCGAACTTGGCTAGCATACCGAGCATCTGGGTCGATATTGTGAGAGCATGAGGCACAGCAGGCCTCCCACGCCAGCCAGCAAGGAGCCTGCAAGGTCCCGCTCATGCAGAACGCCAATCTGGAGGCGGGGGGCGGGACCACGGTTGGCGATCGGGAGGGAGTAGAGTCGTGCTTGATTGGCCGCTTTCCGAACCGCTACTTGGTCTCTGGGAACTGCACCTGTGCCGCTAGAATACCAAACACCAACTCGACTTTGCTTCTTTGTCGCATCCCACGACGCTGACGTTGCCCACGCTAGCGGCTGCCTGGCTGGCTGACCTTTATTTACTTTTCTGCTTCTAGCACGCCTTCGGTATCCCGCCCGCCCTCGGGGCCACGTTGGGATTCCATTGTTCTCGAAAGTTGAGATACCCCACCACCTACCGTCGTCCTCTACGCGTCTACGATCGCCTACCTACGTCTTCTTCCGTCTTCCAAACACTGCGACAAGAATTAAAAAAAAGCAATTCAGATAGGCGCATACCAGCGCTCCATGGCCGACTCGGACCCTGGCCTTTGGGCCCAGATTCTTGGGAGAGCTGCGTACGAGTTCTCGCTGATGCAGCCAATGCTACCTACCTACATCCACCTGATCGTCTCAGCCCTCTTCCCAATATACGCGGGCGCCCATGCCTCGCTTACGCGCCCGTCGACCGCCGCAAAACCTACAAAGAAAAAGAAGAATGCCAGCGTCAAGGATGACGACACGGAGGAAGACGACGATGAGGAGGATGAGGATGAGCAGCGAATCATGGAGGGTTTGTCGCCCACAGATGCCCTGCTTATGCCCCTCTTTGCAGGGACTGCCCTCGCCTCATTATACTTTCTTCTCAAGTGGATGAAAGACCCCACTCTCCTCAACAAAATACTCAATGCCTACTTTGCCGTCTTCGGTGTCTTCTCCGTCTCGCGACTGGTTACCGACCTCCTGGATATCGGACACTCCATCATCTACCCACGTCGACATGTTGTTGGTCGTGCGCTATACCATGTCGACGGCGAGGCGGCCAAAGCTACTCCAGTGGCTGGCGATGTCCAGGGCAAGCAGCCGCTTGCGACGCCTCTCCCAGGCTTTCTTGCGAGGATTCCGCTGTCTGATGGAGCGAGGAATCTGCTCTGGGCCGACCGTGCTATGCCGGGCAATAAGTGGTCGTTGAAAATCTACATGCATCGCGTATTTGCTGGCAAGTTCAAGATTGGGCCTCATGGCATTGCCGGCGTCCTGACTGGCCTTGCAACTGTGGCTTACTTCAACCTTGTTGACAAGCCCTGGTATTTGACAAATTTGCTGGGCTTCGGATTCTCATATGGCGCCCTGCAGCTCATGTCACCCACGACGTTCGCTACGGGTAGTCTGATTCTGGGTGCTCTCTTCTTCTACGATATTTACTTTGTCTTTTTTACGTAAGGCACCTCACACATTACCTTCAGAGCATTGCTAACTCCTGCCTCCAGCCCTATGATGGTAACTGTAGCAAAGTCCCTCGACGTGCCCATAAAGCTCATGTTCCCACGACCTGCTGCAGCCAACGACCCCACCTCAGTCCCTTCGCATGCCATGCTTGGCCTTGGTGATGTGGTATTGCCTGGTATCATGATCGGCCTTGCTCTGCGTTTCGACCTATACCTCTTCTACCTTCGTCGTCAGAAGCATGTACCTGCTGTCGTGGCAGGCGTGCAAGGTGCTATCGAGAAGCCGAAGTACTTTTCTCTAGCTGGACGCTGGAGCGATCACTTTTGGACACATTCACTTACCGGCCGGCCATTGTGGAATGCTGCGAAGGCTGAAACTGAAACAGAGGCCCCTTTTACCTTCCCAAAGACGTACTTCAACGCTGGTCTGGTAGGTTACATTCTGGGCTTGCTGGCTACTCTCGGTGTCATGATGGTTTGGAACCATGCTCAGCCAGCACTGCTGTACCTGGTTCCAGGCGTTCTCGGAAGCATCTGGCTTACTGCCCTCGCCCGCGGTGAGCTCAATCTCATGTGGAATTATACTGAGGAGATTGAAGAAGAAGATGAAGATGAGAAAAAGGAAGACAACAAGCCACCAACAGAGATCGGCAACGTTTCTTCCGACTCAACTGCCCTTCTCAAAAACGAACCGGACACCGATCGCGTATCGCAAGCAAAACGCGTCGCAGGACACAGATCAGACCGCGAAGTCTTTTCTTTTTCTATCGAGGCACCGTGGGAGTTGAATAAATCAGCTGATGACGACAAGGCAAAGGCGAGCAAAGTACAAGATACTGCGCAGCCTATTGATGGCGAAAAACCAAAATGGGTTCCTTCAGTCAGTACCGCGGTCCAGCAGGTTGATGCTGAGCCGGCTGGTAAGCGCGTGCGGTTGAAGTAGTGTTGATGGAAAAATGAGAAGGGGGCGTAGCTTTGTGTGACCTCAACCTTTCGTTCTGACGTTCTCTGGACTCTACGGGTTTTACCGGTTGCACACTAGGGACATGTGTGTGCTAATATGTGCATAGCGATTGGCGTTTTTTCTTTTACGTGTAGAGGATGTGCCGTGCTTAGGTACGGAATGAAGTGATGAAAAGGTTTTAATATCGTTGACCGCTGTGTGTCTGTGATGTTTTCGACGCTGCCTGGTATTTTGTTGTTAGAATGAGTTTTGTGATGCTAGGCTTTTCCACATTTGCTACATCTGTTGCTTGCCTTGTGAGTTTCGTGCTCTTGTTGATTTTCAATGGCGTTTAGGTCATGGGTTGTATGGGATTCATTTTTTAAAAGTGAGTGCTTCTTCTCTCTTTTTTTTTTTCATTTTTTGCAGAGGGCAAGCAGCAGAGACGGATGGAAGGGAAGGGAAAAGTGGGCCAAGGTTGTGGTGATGAAGTGTTTGTTTTGGAGATGTCTTTGGCGAATGGTTTTTACTTATTTTATCTACGATTTCTCATAAATGTGAATGGACCTATAGACACACTTTTACCTAGGAGTTACGCGGGGGTTTTATTTATTTATTTTGGGGGGCTATTGACTGTGAATTAATTGCTGTAAGTAAACGACAGGTAAGCGGGATAATGTTTTGGTTAACGTGTTGGATAAGCGAGTCGCGCAGGCAAGCGAGTCGCGCACCTCACCAACTTTCTTACCCTATCATACTTGCCTCTATTATGGCTCCACGCCACGCTACTCAATTACTCTCAAATGAATCAGATATTCAGCTTGCTATATAGTCTCTTGATTCTAATTAAATTTAAACAGGCCGGCGCGCAGCTTTAATCTTTAACGTGCCTGAATCAACATTACGTGATCGACGCGCTAGGAAGCGCGCCAGACGCGATTGCTAGCCCAACTCAAAGACGCTTACTAGGATAGAAGAGGAGGTGATTATTAGCCATGTGCTTAATCTAGATTAGCGTAGATTTGCGCCTACCTACGCTACCGTACGCGATATGGCTGATAAGCTGCTAGCTGCGCGCGGCGCTGGCTAGGTTGGGTAGAAGTGGCTAGCTAACTTTGTTAAGCGTATAGACAGTCTTACGACGCGTTTTAATTAGGCGTACGATAGGTAGAGAGCTCTATGTGAAGATCTAGTCTTAATTAAGAGCTAGTTTAAGCTTATAGAGCAGACAAAGGCTAAGTACGGCATCTGTGACGAGGACGTCTACATGTTACAAGTAACAGCGAAGGATCTCTCCTTGACGCAGGGCAACGAGGTTGAGGACCAACCACGTCCACGTCAAAAGGTAATGACCATCGCGGGGCTTGGGAGTCACGTGATGTGCCATCCCGCCAAGACTGACCATCCAGGATAGCAGTACATAAAGGGATGGCGGCGCCATCCCAAACCTCCCGCCAAGATAGGATAGACGGGATGGCAGGACTAGAGGCAATAGATATAAGAATAGGTTAAATTTCATTATTACATTCGTTGTAGTCAACTCTCATAAGTTCTTCTCTTACACAGATTAATACTTAGTTATTCTATTTTACATAGAATTAATTGTTACTTTATTTAGTTAAACTTCTATAACTTCTCTCCACTACGAATCGCTAGAAAACAATCGCACGGAATACTTTATACAAGTCTCGCCCTAACCTAGACCGAGACTAGGTGAGTATAGCGAACCCCCGTGTAACACTTTAACCACCTACGGATTCTAGGGAAGAATTTAACCAACAGTACGCCCGATTAAGATTCAAGATGTCTCACGCACATCCTCAATCTCAGGATAGTGCCTAAGGACCGGCTTAAGGTTCAGCACCCAGGCCTAACCCAGCACTCGACGATGAGATGCTAACCCCAAGTGACGACGAGGACGACAACAGGCGTCATATGCGAGAACTGCGAAATCTTAGGCGACAGGCCACGATCTAAGCACAGCAGATAGCTGGCATGCAGGAAATGATTAATTAGCTCACGAGCCAGCTAATGGCCACCCCCAACGAGAAAAGAACTACCGCGAAACCCAAGATAGCGCCACCGGAGAAGTTCGATAGAAGTCACAACAACTTATAGACGTTCCTAACTAGCACCGATCTCTATAGCGAATATCACGGAGTACCTAACGACCAGGAAAAGATTCTACTAGCCAGTACGTATATAAAGGGCAAGGCAGCTAGATAGGTGCAGCCATACGTTAAGGACTTCCTAAAGGACACAGACAACTATAGGACCAAGGAAGAAACACAGGAGCTATTTAAGAGCTAGGAAAACTTCAAAACGGAAATAGGACGCATCTTCGGCGAGATAGACGAAAAGAAACAAGCGGAAAGAGCGATTACTCGTTTGCGCCAAACTAAGTCGGTATCCGCGTATACGGCTGAGTTCAAGCAACTCCAGTCCAGGATCGATTAGAACGACGCATCGCTTCGTACGGCATACGAAGCAGGACTAAAGGAAAATGTCAAAGACGGACTTGTACACCACGATGAACCAGAAACGTTGCACGCATTGATCGAGCTAGCTACGCGCATCGACCATAGGCTATAGGAAAGGAACGAGCAGAAAAGGAAACAGTTCTAGCCCACGACAGCCAACACCAAGAAACACCACAGCAACAAGGACAAAGATAGTAACACTATTATAGCTAGAAAAGTACAGAAGAAGTCTAAGAACAAGAAATCCCGCGGAAAAGGCAAAGACGGCCTTTCTAAGGAAGAACGCTAGAGGCGTTACGATAATAAAGCATGTCTCAGGTGCGGAGAGTTAGGACACTTTCGCAGAGACTACCCTGGGGAAGAAGTCAGCAAACAAGCAGTGGTGAAGATTAAGATGCTAAAGGCTTAGCTATCCATCTTACCATCCATTAAGGATTTAAACGATAATCTCAGCGATATAGACCTATACGAAGAGGCACGCTTAAACGAAGACGACGACTTCGAGGTGGTTCCTAGACCTGTTCAGGCGAATAAGGTCATGCGATAGGCAACCCCGGAACCCACCAATTAGAAAATTGACGCTGTGGACATATAGCAACGACTAGCGAAAGGGGGATGTTGGCTGTGTGGCGACGCCACCTATGTAGCGGATACCTGTATATATCGCGCTCGACGACTCAACATTACCGGCTTGGAGGCCGACACCATAGCTAGGAGGGCGTTCGAGGAACAACCTCTCTTCACGGACCCCACGCTACCAGAGTACCGACCAGTAGAAGACTATAAAAAGAAGGAGGAAATCCACCAACGTTTCCACTAGGTCGACTACAAAAGGGATTTTTACATATACCACGCAGATAAAAAGGAACAGAGCAAGCTAGATGAACATAGCTGCTGCCACATACATCTGTGGGCAGAAGAATGCCCAATATTAGATTGCCACATCCACCAGGAAGAGCACCAAGAGGCGCACGAACGCCTAGAATAGATAAACTGTATAGAGAAGTGCCGATTCTATCGAGAACAACGAGTCGCGGCAAGGCAAGAAAGCCACTATCTACACAGAACCATAGCGGCTAAGGAATGCCGAACAGTGGGATGCAAAACTTATGACACGACGAAGGATTAGATCCCGACGCCAGAGACACTAGAGGAAATAATCCCACACATGAACATCTACTAGACCTTTTGCACGGAAGACTAGTGTATAATATACTATAAGACAAAGGCAAACACTGGTTACTTTCCGCGTAGTACTAATCGAAAGAACCGAGACCAACGACGCGAGAATAGAGCCACTAGGGGACAAACACCCAGAAGAAACCTTATACCTTACGGGCATAGTGATTGGAGATTATGCTACAAGGACGCCTGTCTAGATCACTTAGTAGCCAAACAACAAGCTAGAAAATTCCCTAAGGAAAGAAAGAGGTCGGAAAAGGGCCGACGCTCTCAGCTAAAAAACTAGGATGCTACCAGGGACTAGGTCACGCTGGTGAAGGCAGCCCTAAAACGACCCTCAGACAAGTACAAGTCACCAGTAATCGTGCGTTAGAATTAATGACGATTGTGCATGTACACAGACATAAGATAAAAGCGACCATAGACAGCGGAGCTGTGCGAACTATAATCTTATCCCGAGTAGTAGAAAAATATAGAATACCCTACCAGAATAAGAAGATTCTATTAGAAGTAGTATCGGCCGAGGATATTCCCGTGGCATACGGAAGCGGCACGATTAGGCTAGAGACCAAGTTAGTGACACTAAAAGTGGCAGACACGGAAAGCCAAATGAATATCAGCATCATAGACCTAGGAGAAACGGACCTGCTGATCAGTTATGACTAGCTGGATGCCCATAACCCCGCCATTAATTAGCGAAAGAAGACAATACTCAGCCGAGAACCTGCGCGCAAGGTTGCTGGAGTACGAAAAGAGACTCGCCCGACGAATCAGAGCTCAACCCCAGACGGGAGATTCGGCAAGATCTCACCGCATAAGATCGCGAGAATCTATACGAAGAACCCTCAGGAAGTAGGAGTTATTTGGATAAGACGAGTCGCGCCCACGACGGACGGACCCTTACTACTAGATATACCGGATGTATACCGAACGAACGAGTTTAGAGAACTGTTCGAAGAAAACGAAGCAATAGACCTAGCTAAACACCAAGATTGGGATTACGAGATTATCTTAGAAGAAGGAGCGAAGTTAAGCCTAGGACTAATGTACCCGATAGCGCCAGAGCATAATACTAAGCTACGGGCATACCTAAAAAAGAATTTAAAAAAGGGATTTATCTGACCAGGACATAGCCCGATAGCCTCACTAATATTGTTCGTAAAGAAGCCGAACGGGAAGTGGCGACTATGTATCGACTTCCGACGGTTAAATAGCGTCATACGAAAAAACTAATATCCCTTACTACTAATATTAGAGCTTATAGATCGACTCTAGGGAGCCTAGTGGTTCACGAAGTTCGATGTGCGAGAAGGATTCTATTAGATTAGAATTAAGAAAGGACACGAGTGGAAGACGGCGTTCAAGACAAAATACGGACTATTCGAGTTCCAGGTTATGCCAATGGGTTTAACTAATACGCCCGCGACCTTTTAATTAGTTATTAATAACGTACTTTACGAGTACCTCGGAGTCTTTGCTACAGCCTACTTGGACGATGTACTAGTGTACTCTAAGGGGACTCTCGAAGAACACATTAAACATGTTAAGAAAGTGCTTAGGAAGCTTAAGGAATACAAGCTGTATCTACAGCTAGGAAAATGCGAATTCTACGCTAAAGAAACGGAATTCCTAGGCTTCATCATCTCAACTAAAGGAGTTAAAATAAACCCGAAGAAGATAGCCACTATACAGGAATGGCCAAAACCTAAAATAGTTAGGGACGTGCAATCCTTTCTAGGATTTGCCAATTACTATTAGAAGTTTATTAAAGATTATTTAAGAATCACCGCACCACTCTCTAAGATCACAAAGAAGGAAGTAGGATTCCAGTAGAACAAGGAACATCAAGAAGCGTTTGACTGGATTAAACAAATCTTCCTCGAAGCACCCGTACTAGAGATGTACGACCTAAGACGAAGGACGCGAGTCGAGACCGACGCGTCAGACTATGCACTCGGAGCTGTACTGTCACAGCAGTGCTCAGATAGGAAATGGAGACCAGTGTTCTACTATTCTAGAAAGTTCTCAGGAGCAGAACTCAACTACGATGTTCACGATAAGGAGCTACTAGGAGTAGTCGATGCCTTTAAACAATGGGAAGTATACCTGTTAGGTCTCCTAGATACGATCGAGGTTTTTACTAATTACTAGAACCTAGCGAGTTTCATGACGACTAAGAAACTTAACTGACGACAAGTCCGATAGGCTAAAATATTAGCTTAGTTCGACTTCAAGATCACGCATCGAGCAGGATCGCTTAATGGGGCCGCGGATGTCTTAAGCCGAAGATCTAACCTTCGAGGAGAAGGGCATAAAGAACCACACGATGCAGTACTCAAGAAGATGCCTGATAGCAGTCTGAAGTACAACTAGCCAGAACTAGCTAGAGTAGCTAAGGTAGCCGCGCTAACAAAAACGTTAACGCAAGAATGGCAGGAAAGGGCAACGCTATAGCGACTGGATCCCTATCCGCCAGAGGTAGCGAATAATAGGAAGGAACTTAAAGCCCTAAGAGAAGGCACACGGACGTACGTACCTCCTTACATAAGAACTGAACTTATCCAAACCCTGCACGAGTCCCCAGAATACGGACACGCAGCGGTAGAAGAGATAGTCAGGCGACTAAAGAAGGTGTTCGAGATACCACGCTTACGAGCGAAGGTGTAGGAAGTATTAGGCAACTATTTAGCGTGTTATTAGAACAAGCCTAAGAGACATAAGCCCTATGGCCTGTTACAACCCTTACAGCCACTAACACGACTATAGAGTAGCGTGACAATGGACTTCATAGTGAAGCTCCCGAAGTCGCTCGAACCTAGATCAGCTCGACTCTGCGACACTATCCTAGTAATCATGTGCAGATTGACTAAAGGCGCAAAGTTCGTGCCTACGGAAGAAACTATTACGGCAGAAGAATGCGCGTACGAAGTTTCAAAGGCACTAATGTTAGAGCATGGAATACCTGAGGAATTCATTACGGACAGAGACAAGCTATTCACTTCGAAGTATTAGTCAACGTTCTTAGCAAAAATAGGAGTTAAGAAGAAGCTATTAACTAGCTTCTACCTAGAAACCGATAGACAAACGGAACGAACGAACCAGACGCTAGAACAATACTTGCGAATGTACGCCAATAAGCTGCAAGACAACTAGGTTAAACTCTTGCCGACAGCGCAATTGGCCTACAACAGTACGAAGTCAGCGACTACGAAGCACTCGCCGCACTACGCTAATTATGGGTATAAGCCGACCGCTCATCGAGACCTAAAAGATATTAAAAGCATCGCAGTCGGAGTAGATAATAAGGCTCGACTAATGCGAGAATTGCACGAAGAATTGAGCAAGAACATCGCTCATAGGAACCTCACGATGTCCAAGGCTGCGAACAAGCAAAGGATTGAGAGACCAACCTTTAAGAAGGGGGACAAAGTTTTCTTGTCACGACAAAACCTGAAAACTAAGCAACTAAGCAAGAAACTAGATAATCTCCGATTAGGACTATTTAAAATCCTAGAGAAACTGGGACCGGTAAACTACAAACTCCAGCTACTACTAGGCATGCGCATATATGACGTTTTTCACAAGAAACTATTAGAACTAGTACTCTAAAACGCCAAGCTAGTAGAAAACATAGAGCTCGAAGACGACGAGTACACGGTCGAAGAAATCAAGGACCTATGGAAAGTTAGTAGTTAGTAGAAGTACTTAGTTAAGTAGAAAGGATGGCCTGAGAGCTATAACACTTAGGAACTTAAAGGAAATCTGACGAACTGCAAGTCACTAGTACGTGAGTACCATCAGAAGCACCCAGAGAAGCGAGAACCGGATTCTCGTAGGAAAGGAAGAAATTAAGGGACAAAGGATCGAAAGAAGAAGAATTAGCCTGTAACTAGCCTGGGTTAGTCGAGGGTCTAGATAGCGTTAGTCTAGTTAATAGAAAATTCGTACCAGGGGTAGAGCTCCCCTCGGCCTTCTCTTTCGCACGATCCTAGAACTTAAGGACGGCGAGATCACGACGAGCGAAGGAACGCTCCCAGGACTTCACCTCTAGGAGCTCACGACGAAGACGCGCAGCGGCCTCCTCGGCTCGAGCAACTTCAAGCTCCTTCTCCTCCCGCTCCTGTTGAACCTTCTCCCACTCTTCCTTAGAAACAAACAAACTACACTTAGCTTTCACGGAAATACAACTAGCGTAACGGCTAGTTGCAGTGTCTACGAAACAACAAAGGTTCTTCTCCTTACACTAAGAGTAACGATAGGAGGTTATCTTGTTCTCTTGCTCTATTACACGATTAGCACGGGAATAACGCTCTTCGTTCGACTTTTAAGCGCGAACACGGGTACGGGAAGACGGGACCTTAGGCATGGTTAGGAAGGCTAGAGGGAAGGGACGGATACAATAGCCCGGGGCCTACCGACCTTATATATAGCCCACGCCTCACGAGGCGGCACGGGAAAACAATAGTCTAGGGTATCAGGACGATACGCCTAAGAGGGGGGATAATGTTACAAGTAACAGCGAAGGATCTCTCCTTGACGCAGGGCAACGAGGTTGAGGACCAACCACGTCCACGTCAAAAGGTAATAACCATCGCGGGGCTTAGGAGTCACGTGATGTGCCATCCTACTAAGACTAACCATCCGGGATAGCAGTACATAAAGGGATGGCGGCGCCATCCCAAACCTCCCGCCAAGATAGGATGGACGGGATGGCAGGACCAGAGGCAATAGATATAAGAATAGGTTGAATTTTATTATTACATTCGTTATAGTCAACTCTTATAAGTTCTTCTCTTACACAGATTGATACTTAGTTGTTCTATTTTACATAGAATTAATTATTACTTTATTCGGTTAAACTCCTATAACTTCTCTCCACTACGAATCGCCAGAAAACAATCGCACGGAATACTTTATACAAGTCTCGCCCTAACCCGGACCGAGACTAGGTGAGTATAGCGAACCCCCGTGTAACACTACAACTTTGACGAAGCTAGCTTCTTAATAGGCAAGATTACTACTCAGCTTATTATTATAGCGTTAGAAAGAAGAGCTCGACTAAAGGCTATCTAGCCAGGTGGTCGTGAGTGGGTGACGTTCATCGCTGGGATTAACGCAGCTGGCTAGTCTATCCTACCGTTTCTGATCTTTACTAGTAAGTATTACCTATCTACTTGGTACGAGGAGGCAGAGATCCCACGCGACTAGGCGATCGCAGTTAGCGATAACGGCTAGACAACTAACGAGCTAGGAGTGGAATGGCTGAAGCACTTTATCAAGCATACAGAGGGTAAAGTTGTTAGGGCACGCTAGCTGCTTATTCTTAACAGCTATAAGAGCCACTAGTCACTTGAGTTCTAAGAGTGTTAAGAGTGGATCTTGAGTGGAAGTAATATAAGACTTCTGGTGTTAAGACTCTGAGGTTGTTTTTCGCGGATGAAGCAACAGGGTGATATGAACAATGTCTCTGTAAGTAACTATTGTATTATAGATACTTGTACTCGTAACTTAAGTTAAACACATCGAGCTAGAAGGGCCTAATGCCTATTCCTATATACTAAGTGAATGTCCTATGTCCTATACTGTCCTACAGTGTCTCATGGTATCCCATGCGTGGAACGTTGTGGGATTATATGGGATCTGTGGGACACACGTGACATGTCCTATGGTGGCGTTCCGCCAAGCCTGTGGGATGTATAATTACTTATACGTCATTGGCTGAGTATGTCCCGTCCTCTGAAAGAGGTCTTGGACATGGCCCCTTCCTTCATTCTTTCCATATCTTGCGTTGTCCCCTCTGCTCAGGTTCGTAACAAAGAGCTCTGCAAGGAGAACAATATCTACACGCTCTATATGCCGCCTCACTCGTCTCACCTGCTCTAGTCTCTTAACGTTAGCTGCTTCTCGCCATTAAAGCGCGCGTATAGTCGTAAGGTAGAGAGTCTAATACGCAACTATATTAACCACATCACCAAGCTCGAGTTTCTACTAGCGTTTAAGACAGCGTTCGATCGATCCTTCACGGCAGCTAATATCTACTTAGCTTTTCAAGACGCAGGCCTTGTTCCTCTCTAGCCAGAGGCTGTTTTATCAAAGCTTGACGTACAGCTACGTACGCCAACTACGCCAGCTCTACCCACTCTCACAGAAGCTCTCTAGCAGGCCTATACACCAAGCAACGTACGCGAGCTTAAAGCTCAATTAACACTAATAACTAATCGCGTTCGATAGCATAAAAGCTCATTACTAGCGTTAATTATTACAGCGATTAGCCAGCTTAAGAAGGGGGCAGAGATAATAATGCTCTTAGCTAAGCTAATGCGCGATCGAATCGCTAGCCTTAAAAAGGCTAATAAGGCAGCTATAAAGCGTAGACAGCGTAAAAAGAAGCAGATATAGAAGCGAGGAGTCCTTACAAAGGGAGCTAGAGAGGATCTACTCGCTTAACGCGAGGCTAATCAGCAGATTGCTTATAAAGAGCGTCAAGGAGGAGAGCGATCAGGTGTCAGCCGCCGGGCTCTAACGCGCTGTAGTAGATGCAAAGAGACTAGCCATAACTCGCGTATATGTAAGAAAGATACTATATTGACTAACTAATCTATTATACTAATATATATTAAGATAGTTGTATTGTGGTAGAGCTATACGCTGATAGAGGTGCGCAGGTTTGGTAGGGTGCGCGACTCGCTTGCCTGCGCGACTCGCTTATCCAACACGTTATTGATATTTGTTTATCCACTTCGAATAAATGTTTGTGTCCTTCCTCCAGCACAATACCAACATAGTGGTTCACTTTGTCCCGCCCAACTAGCTCATGTTGTTCGTTACACTGCGCAGCGCCGAGCGCTAGCGTACGCTTGTGACACAACGGCTTCTCTACCTCAAACGCACTTGGATCTAGTGGCTTACAGCCATCTTTGCCTAGAAGAGTAGGGTGGAGCGACGCGCGTCTCGCTTCGTAGGCTTGTATGCGTGACGTAGGTGTGATACTAATGGCGGCGCTTACAACTTCTGTTCCAGTGACTGGTATGTAAGGTGAAGATGTGATTATGACGCATGTGGGGATTAGTTTGTGGGGTTGTGGGAAATGAAAGGTAATAAAACTGGAAATGATACTATTTTTAAAATTGGTTCCAGTTAACGGCTGAATGTGTAGTTTACAAAAGCTCATTGTGAAATCATTGCCAATATTTGTGCCTTTCTGGGGTAGTTTTTGCATCTGCGTACTGAGGCATTACCTTCGTAATTAGAGTCGCTGTGATGCATTGTGGTCTGGATCAAGTGAATTTCCTCTCCTTCCACATCCTAGATATTACATCGTGCGGTAACATATTCCCATCACATTTGTTTCTAATCTAGAATTTCAGTCGGGAACTGATTTACAGTATCTCAATGATAGTCATACATGAGTACAAGGAATTTAGCAAAGGTGGGCCAGTGGGATGCAGCAAAAGTCTGGGTCATAGATACTTCCTCAAGAATATTTCTAGTAGCTAGCCATTCTACTCGAAGATGCATAGCGTGGAGACAGATAATCTAACACCCCTGCATGACAGATGATGATTAAAACTATTTCTGCTATACAGGTGATGCGTAAATAAATTTGTTTTATCGACCCTATTGAACAGTCTCGAACTGGACGTTTACTGCCTATGTCACTAACGAAAACCCTACTTGGTTTTATCCACCATTCTGAACGCTCGATTCTGTCTAAAACTGGAAATGGAAGTTATCTGGGACCACACCTACAACAGCTGTGGAGACTTCTCCGGTCTGTACATCGTAAATCCGTTGGTACATCTTCCCTACAACGCTCTGTGGCATTCCCACAAACGCCTTCGAGTGATTCAAAGTGATAACCTTGCTGATATCTTGACCGCTCCGTTTTGATTGTACCTGCGAGAAAATCGTTCCGCACGAAACCTGGTCAGCCTCGAGTAAGCATGACTGCTGTTTGACCTCCTGGATAGCCATCATTCGAGCAGCACCACCGTCTTCCTCATCTTCGGGCTCTTCCTCTAGCTCCTGCATTCTCCACTGGGTATCCTCTTGCTGTCGTTTGATGGTGTCGAGATGTTCTTGTATCTTCGTCTCAAGAGTCTGTAACTGATTGGTAACACTTTCGCGGTTTGACTCAAACATCTTTTCCGACCGTAGCTGAACCATACTGTTGTGCGGTTAGTAAGCATCATTTAGGGTAAGGTTGGTGAATCTTTACAGCTGTGCGCTTGTAACGGCAAAATGTACTGTGGCCTCACAGTATTGTAACTGCGTCCGGAACGTACGAATCTTTTCCCTATTCCAAACGCCAACAGAAAGACGATCTCTCAGAGAAAGCTTTGTGGCGCTGGAATGCTTCGTCCATTTTGTCAAGTTCTCGTTGAACTTCTTGCAGGCAATGCCACAGCTGTTGACTGCTTCAGCAACGCCAGCCATCTTGAGTTCCTCCTTAAGCGCGATTGAGGTAGCCTGGTCGGAGATGCTGAGTTTCTCGAGCGCAGCTAGCGGGCGTTCAATATTAGCTAAGCTAGAATTGACGTCTGCGACCACGTCCTGAGCTTCAGAGAGATTGTCGATGAGATTGCGGAGCTCCAAAATGCTACGCGACGCAACATCGGTGATACCAATAGCGCCTGCTGTGATACTGAATGGATCCATGGCACCTAGTCAAAGACCTGGTTTTATCCTATTCTAATCAACTGTTAGCTGTGCCTCAACTGACCTATGTATGCAAGAGCAGAAAGCAGGTGGCTCCTCATATTTGTAGCCCGCACATTATTACAAATAGTAACGTTTTGTCGTTTTATTGGAGGCCATGCACAAGGCTGAGGTGTAGCAACAAGGCTGAGTTCATTACTTACATTTGGGGGCCGAAAATAGCGAAGCTCATTGGCTCTCACCAACATCTGCATGCACTCTCATCCCTTGTTTGTGCATAACCCAGGCTCCAATCTTCTAACGCTCTCGAATATAAGGCGATAAAAACCACATAAGCCGTCTTCGGCAGCCGTGCAAAGACGTCCTTTAATGTTGCGTTCAGCCTACCTAGCCAGATGGCTGGAGATCGGATACACCATCAGAACATCAGCGGAGTCTCCGCTCAGAACTACTCACAAGTCTTCGCAGGCTCCGCGCAAAACGTATACTTTGCTAATCCTCAATCATCGCATGGTACATATCAATAGCAGTATTTCATAACTGCTTGAACTAACAAGTATGCTTTTAGAACCGTCGGGAAAAGCGGCCCATGACTGCCGCAACGCGCTCTTTCTTACCGATCCTCGCATCGATCGCGAAAGCCTGATTACTGCGAAAGGCACCAGAGTGCCAGGCACATGCGAATGGATCAAGAACGATGCAACCTATCATACCTGGTTTACTTGCGATGGCGATGATGATGGGGAGAACCACAATAACTCACGGCTGCTGTGGATTTCTGGTGGCCCTGGCAAGGGTAAAACTATGCTGTCCATTTTCTTGACTGAAGAGCTGGAAAGACACGTAGCGCATAGGGAGAACTCAGAACTGCTATACTTCTTTTGCAGTGCCCAGGATGAGAAACGCAACACAGCTATAGTTGTGTTACGTGGGCTATTGTACCAGGTCATCGCGAAGCGCCCGCAGCTGGTTAAACATGCGCTATCTTACTTTGATCCACCTGAACGAGTACCTCAAACTCTTTCATCGCTAGAAGCCCTCTGGATCATTTTCAGCACGATGGTCTCGGACATTGATTTCGGTACGATGTTCTGTGTGCTTGACGGATTTGACGAGTGCGAAGAGAACACACGGAGAGCACTAGTATCGAGACTGGTAGGCCTGCTGAAGGACCCTGCTCCATCTAACAAGAGCTTGCTGAAACTAGCGATCATCAGTCGAGATATTCCTGGTCTTCAAGACTGTATGAGGGTACAGCTAGATCCCGATAATGACGAGAAAGTGGTCAGCGACATTGAGCAGTTTGTATCGGCGCGGGTGAAGGAGCTCTCACAGATCAAAAGTTTCAACGACGACGCGCAGAAATCTGTGCATGTGCAGAGAGAGCTCCTCGCACGTGCGAAAGGGACATTCCTCTGGGTAGGCTTCGCGATGAATGAACTACTAAAGAAGCACACCTGGACGGATATCTTATGCTCACTCAAAGAGTTACCGAGTGGTTTACCCGCAATCTACGGCCGCATGCTACTTAGCATTCCAAATGAGCACAGAGAGATGAGCCGATTGATCCTGTGTTGGGTAACACTGGCTGTACGCCCACTACGACTGGAAGAGCTAGTTGCTGCGATGTATATCCAATCTTCCTCTTCGCCCCGTATTACTAAAGAGCAGGCAATACTTGATGCAATATCACATTGCGGGCCTTTGCTCCAGGTACAACAGGACGAGATTAGTTTCATTCACCAGTCAGCACGAGACTATCTTTTGCGAGAAAACCAAGACAAGAACAAGATCTTAGAGGGATTCCGCGTTGAGCCAAAGAAGGCGCATCTGGGACTATTGAGAACATGTATCGGGTGTATGATTCAGAGCGGCTTGCAACACTCAGCCAATGCCCTGGACAATGAGATAGCTTCACAGGAGTCTCCACTGTTAGCCTATGCAGCATTCCATTGGCCTGAACATGCAAAGAGTTGCTCAGCCCGAGATGTCGCACTGTCCGATACCCTCAAGCAATTTTTCCATGACGAGTCCATCGTCCGTAGAAATTGGTGGGCTGCATATCATGAACGGAATTGGGTCTATTTGCTTGCAAACCTGCCACTGTTTCACATGCAGTGCTACTTGGGGCTACTTCCATTAGTAGAGGAAGCAGTGGCATCAGAGAAATGGAAGCCACGATTCTTGAAGCGCATACAGAAAACAGATGGGCAGGGAAATACAGCGCTACACCTAGCTGTCAGAAGGAGGAACCGAGACTTGGTGCGGATCCTGATTAACAACGGAGCCAAAGTGAACGTAAGGAACATTGAAAAAGAAACCCCTCTATACCTAGCTTGTAAACGAGAGGATATAGAGATTTTGCAGCTATTGCTTAACGCTGGGGCGGACGTGAACAGAAAAGGTAGGTTTGCATGTACCGCGCTATACGAGGCAGTTTTTTTAGAAAATGAGACGATAGTAAGGCTATTATTAGATAACGGGGCAGACGTGAACGCAAAGGATAGGGCTGGTCAGACAGTGCTGGCGTTAGCAGCTTCTACAGGAAATGAGACAGTAGTGCAGCTGTTGCTCAAAGAGGGGGCAGATGTGAACGCAAAGGCTATGCATAGTTATACAGCGCTGTCTGAAGCAGTGTTGTCAGCGAGGGAGGCAGTAGTGCGGCTATTACTTGAAGAGGGGGCGGATGTAAATGCAAAGAATCGGCTTGAAAAGACTGCCCTACACGTAGCAGCTTATCGCAAGAATGAGGCAATAGTGCGGCTACTTCTAGATAGAGGAGCCGATGTGCACGCAAAGGATAGAGATGGGCGAACAGCGCTACATTCTGCAGTTACAGCAAGGCGCGTAAAGGTAGCGCGGCTATTACTTGATAAGGGGGCAGACATAAATGCGAAGGATCGCAAGGGTAGGACTGCACTACAACTAGCATTCGAGAAGGAGGATGACGCAATGATACAGCTACTTAAGCAAAACGAATGCGAATTGAAAAGAGGAGGGATGGATGTAGAAAGCAGCTGAGGTGAAAGAAGGGTTTCTTGGAAGACTTGGCCTTTCTCGAAAACAACTATTTGAGATACTTCAAATTGTAACAAGCTCATATGAATCCCGTTCACTACTTCTAGCTAACCTCGACAGCTATCACGGATTACAAAATTGAATTACCAGGTCTAAACCTATTGTTACTCAAAGCATGCACTATCTAGCCAAGAAAAAAAGCAGATTTCTCGAATAAGCTTTTATGGAAAGGCCCTGATCTTTCTCATTTGGATAGATTTTGCTTACCTTATTAATAACTCCTAAGAGCAAGCGTACTCGTCTTATACGTCTTAAGAGAAGAGTATAAGAAAACGCAAAGTGAATTTGGCTCATTATCAGGTTTAATATTGTTCAATTGCAGCTACGGTGAATAGGTCACATATGATTTGGTTTACTATTGTACCACTGTATGAAAATGTGGCTACAATGCGCAGTAACGACGCTGCAACGGCAAAGGCGTGATATATAGCTATATTAGCCAGATAAACCAATTGTATTAATACAAAGCGTATAGGCAGGAAGAAACACAAAGCAAAACTAAACTCGTGGTCAGATTTCTCGTAACGTGGTACAAACAATACTGATACAACTTGAACACACTCCAGCTACACGATTTCGTGTTAGAAGAAACAACCTTAGAAGCAACCTCAATATGCTAGGTTCCGAAGCATGACATCCACCTATTCCGATTCGGAATGCTCTACCCCTCATCCGCGATCGCCGCGAGCGCATCTGCCGCCATAGCCCCTCAGTTATGACGCTTCCAGGTGCCAACTTGAGCGAAAAGATCCAAGAAGAGGGGTTCTATTTCGCACCAACGGCACGGTGTACGTAGTTCCCCTCGTAGTTGCCAATACATAGTTTCGCACCAACGTCCTTGCTTTGCTGGACATAGATCCTTGTTGGAAGGTATAGCCTAGTCTATGTACATAAGAGGGCGGTGCCTACCTGCCAGAACAGATTTAGTGTAAACAAATATATGAGGAGGGCCGTTACCTCTATTGCAGAGGTAATCATCATTCTTACACTTCACCTTCGCTTTCGAAAATCTTCACACCTAGACCCTAAGCAACCTGCTTACCTCAATCGAATAATCCTCACACCTAAACACTGAACACAATTTTGGCCAACCGGGAGACCCAAACCGACATTCCGAAAATGTCGACCAATACGATGAAAGCAGTACACTATGAGGGCCCGTTCAAAGTCTCGGTCAAGGACGTCGAGTTGCCCAAGATCCAGCATCCAGACGACGTTATTGTTAAGGTCACGACCGCTGCTATCTGCGGTTCCGACTTGCACATGTACCAGGGACGTACCGCAGCGGAAGCGGGCCTTGTGTTCGGCCATGAGAACATGGGGATCGTCGTCGAGACCGGTTCTGGCGTAACACTCTTAGAGAAGGGCGACCGGATAGTATTACCATTTGTGCGTAAGCGAGAAGTTGATCGTAGACGGAGAACTGACGCCGAACTTCTAGAATGTTGCGGATGGCAGATGTCGCAACTGTGAAGAAGGCAAGACAGCATTCTGTACTGGGTAAGTCCAAACGTGGCGTAAAGGTGATTCATTGGTGTCTAACAACTACAGTGTTAATCCCGGTTTCGCCGGCGGCGCGTACGGATATGTGGCCATGGGACCGTATCAAGGCGGCCAAGCGCAATACCTTCGGGTACCCTTCGCTGATTTCAACGCGCTGAAGCTGCCCAAGGGTACGGAGCATGAAGCCGACTTCATTCTACTTGCAGATATCTTTCCGACAGGATGGCATGGCCTAGTGCTCTCTGGATTCCAATCTGGCGAGAGTGTAGCAGTGTTTGGCGCGGGCCCCGTTGGTCTCATGGCAGCATACAGTGGTGTGCTACGCGGTGCAAGCAAGGTGTTCGTTGTGGACACAGTCCCCGAACGTTTACAGGCAGCGGAGAAAATCGGCTGCGTACCCATCGACTTTAAAAAGAGTGACCCTGTTGAACAGATCATCAAGCTCAACGGAGGCATGGTCGATCGCGCAGTTGACGCCGTTGGATACCAGGCAGTGGATGCTTCGGGTAGCAAAGAGAAGCCCAACATCGTCCTCGACCAGCTCATCATGGTCACCCGCCCGACGGGTGGACTAGGCATCCCTGGACTTTATGTGCCAGCCGATCCAGGAGCGCCAGATGAACAGAGCAAGAAGGGCCAGATCCTGATCTCATTCGGAAAGCTTTTTGAAAAGGTACGTGGACCCACCAAAGCCATTCCCAGTGCTCATCTGTGTAGGGTCTCCACCTCGGAACTGGACAATGCAACGTCAAAGCCTACAACAGGTATCTTCGCGACATGATTGTATCGGGAAAAGCGAAGCCGAGTTTCGTTGTATCGCATGAGATCAATATCGAAGATGCACCAACGGCGTACGAGAAGTTTGACAAGAGGATCGAGGGGTATACAAAGGTGTTGATTCACCCGAACGGCGCCTTGAACTAGCTGAGCTTATGAGTGTCTATTCTGCAATATCTTGGTTCTGGACTCACACCAGAGCACTATTCATGTCGCAAGCAACGGGACTTGCAAGACATTGAGATCGTTTCATATTCTTGTCGCGCACTAATAGCGTTGTAGTGCTTGAGAGTTGTCATCTGGGAGGTATGCCCTCACAATCTTTACTTCCTCAACTGGGCGATCCTCCTTGTCTGTCTTTACCAAACCAAGCTTCTTCACAACCTGCATGCCGCTCTTGACTCTCCCAAATATGGTATGCTTGCCATCCAGCCATGGGGTAGGTGCGAGGGTAATGAAGAACTGGGAACCGTTTGTGTTGGGGCCTGAATTGGCCATGCTGAGAATACCAGCGCCAGTATGTTTGAGTTGGGGCGATATCTCGTCTTCAAACTTTTCGCCATAGATAGATTCACCACCTCGGCCAGTGCCTGTAGGGTCGCCTCCTTGAATCATGAAGTTTGGTATTATCCGGTGGAATATGAGGCCGTTGAAGTAGCCGCGCTGAGCAAGGGTAGAGAAGTTCTTGCATGTCTTAGGCGCATGGTCGTTGTAGAGCTCGACAACAATAGTGCCCTGAAAAGGTTAGAGCGATCCCAAAGTAACGGAGGGTATAGCCATACGATTGTGGTGTCGAGTGCGACGTCAGTAGCCATAGTGAATGTGCGGAGAGGCGAGTGAGGACTATGATGGCAGCTTCCCCAGTATCTGGAAATTCAATGTCAGATCCGCGCACGGTCCATGTACCAGCCACAGCAGCCACACTAGCTAGTGTGTAGTGATGAATCACGGCAAGCGAACCATTCTGACAACATCCACCCCAAAATTTGACGACTGCAATTATGGATCTGTTATCCTGGGCATTGCCACAGTTATCGAAGCTTCTTCCTCTGGACGACGAGTCGCTGAAGCAGGTGATATCATATACGGACTCGCTCTCTCAGAAGGAAGCGGCAGATCATCTCCAGAATCTACTTGGAGATAGTCCGCAAGCCCTCGAATTCATCACCTCTTTCAACAACCGGAGAAAGCCCAAAGGTTCCGCAGCTTCGAATCAAAGCCAACCATTGAATGACATTCCAGAAGTTCCCAAGCCAAAGCATAAAAAGAAGAAGCAGACCGGGCTGAACAAACTTCCGCCACCGCGACAACCTGACAATTATGGAAATATTTCTGGCGGGTACATCAAGAAAGATGAAGAAGACTATATGGCTGGAAGCTCCAAATCAAAAGCTGCAAAATTTGGACTATCGGAGCAACCAGATTCCCTACAGCTGCCAACATCAACTGCGTCATCAGGCACGGCGACACCAAAATCACGTGGCGTCTCACCTGCTCCCCCAGCCGCGAAGCTTCCCGGTACGGTGATTGGAGAGACGAAGCCAAAACCTAAAACCAAGGCCAAGGTCAATGTTGTTGGTGGAACGCCCATGCACGGCGCCTCTACGGCATTGAATGACCTTGAATCTGCGATCAGAGCGTTAGAAATCCAGACAAATCCTACTTTAGCCCCCCAAGACAATAGTAAAAGGAAATGCAACTGCATGGCTACCAGGCATCCGCTCCTTGAAGCAGCACCAAACTGCCTGAACTGCGGTAAAATCATTTGCGTAAAGGAAGGCATTGGGCCATGCACTTTCTGCAACTCTGCACTCTTGAGCGCCCAAGACATCCAATCTATGGTCCGCATCCTCCGTGAAGAACGTGGAAAGGAGAAGATGGCTGTGAACAACGCTGGTCAGAAGCGGGCCGAAGTATCGCTGGCACCTCGTCCTTTTTCAACCCCTCGTGGCCCTACACCAGCATCCTCCAACCCCGCCTCAGACGTTGAGTCGGAGAATGAGAAGCTTATCAAGGCGAAACAGCATAGAGACAAGCTGCTTGCCTTCCAAGCGCAAAATGCCAAGCGAACTCAAGTCCACGATGAGGCTGCAGACTTTGAAACCACAAGCGCTGGATTGAGCATGTGGGCCAGCCCCCAAGAACGTGCAATGCAGCTCAAGCGCCAGCAAAAGGTCCTACGAGAGCAAGAATGGAACGCGCGACCTGAATATGAGAAGCGCAAGGTCGTCGCTAGCATCGACCTCTCTGGAAAGAAACTTGTCCGGCGTATGGCTGCTGCGGAACGTCCTGCTACACCAGAGAGCGATGAGGAACCTCTTGAGCCTGAGCAGAGCTCAGCTGGCGGGAATACGCTCTCAAGTGGCAGTGGGGCTTTCAGCAGGAATCCGCTGTTGGGTAGCTTGATACGGCCGACCATCAAGATCGAAGAGAGCAAAGGGAAAGAGAAGAGCAGCGAGAAGAAGCAGACATGGCGACGAGTTCAAGACGACAACGATGACAATGAGCAATGGATCTTAGATGGTGGCGTATATGGGTCAAGAGCAGACAACGTGAGCTTAGAGATGGACGGACTAAGATAAATTCCCGTAACTGTTGTTATCACAAGACGTATACTGCTTTCCATGACATAACGTGTCGCATGCCCTTTATCTGTTCGTTATGCGACTAGCTTCCAGTGCCATTTCATACCCAGACGCTGGAAAAAGGAGAAGAGAGAGCCTTTGGGCACGTACCCAGCGTACCTAGCTTGCCACCATGCTGCGAAGGACCCTGTATAATCATGTTAGTCAACTCATCCTTCACGCAAGATGCTCTGTTTCGCTCTTTAATTGGTTTTTATTTATTTTCGATTTAACATACCTTCGATGGGACCTAAGTCTGCAAAGCCAAGGGCTTCAAGAACCCACGGCGCAACGATGGCAAGTACGCCCAGTGCAATGACGGTACACATGACAGGGTGCTCAACGACGAAACCCTCGACGCTTTGTGCAACTGCCCAGGCTCGATGGTAGGCATCGTTAACGCGAGGACCGAGCTTGTCATGGGCTCCCTGGAGTGCTTGAGCAAGCTTGTCCAAGACATATTGTGCGAGACTCTCCCGCCAGCCATAGGCGCCGACGATAGAGTCGAGCTTCATTCGCAGCACAGGACCAGTGTATGAAGTATCCAGTATATTCTTAACGACATCGTTACCAATCTCTGCTTCTGGGCGTACATCGGGCTCGACGAGTAGGCTTGTCTTTTCAGAGGGGTAGGAGGAGGCGTGGAGTTCTTCGGTGCCGCAGGTTATGCATGCAAGAATAGCTTGGAGGCGTGCGATAGCCATTTTCACTTGAATATTATGATACTGAAGGTGATGTGTGAAGCGATTGTTGCTGTGTTATGTACTCGGCGCAGGATTAGGTGTGGGCGCTTAGAGCATACACCGCGCCGCAAACAAGGGCCTGGTGAAAGTGACGAGGTGCAGCCTGAGCCAATCAGTTTTTGATTGCTAGGGTAACGCAAGGCTGAGAACATTAAGGCTGTACATAGGCTGCAAGGCTGATCTTGAGGCATATCTTCAGCCTGTAGAATGTGCATCCGTCTAGAAGTTAAGAAAATGATCGCATTGAACCTGTCGCTGGCAAGGCTGACAATGCCATCATTTTACGGACTTCCTGAATGCTCTCTTCAAAAGACATCAACAGTGAAGGGATTTTTCGAACTTGGAAAGCAAATCTACAGCTTGAATTCTCTCATTGATGGGCACGTATGAGACATTATGTTGACAAATGAAGGTTTGAGTCGCTGCATCGTTGTCTCTGACTGAGGTTAAAATGGAAGATGAGCAGTACCTTCCCTGGCTTCAGTATCTCTCATGGTGAAGGAAATCAATCAATCAAGAAAAAGGGTGCAAGGCGTTCGATGCGTTGCATTCGGGAGCATGATAGCGAAGGCACTATCTCTCCCACATTATGGTGGTAATCAACAGCAGGAATCTCGATAACCCAACCTGTTGCTCGTACAAAATAACGTCTCTTCGGAAAACATCTGAGTTTTGGGCTCATTTGTTTACGAATTTCTATTCATTTACTCATGAGTAACACGAAGGTAAGGCACTGTTTGCAAAAGCTGCTGCCGGATTACCTAAACAGCTGTCTCACTACATGAAGTGCTGAAGCAAACATGGCTTTTAGTCTCACCCACCATCGACTATTAACCTCACACATCACCGTTGTTTCTATATGAAGCAGTCACGATTGATATTTGCTCTCTCTCTTGTGCCACTGTAATCTCACAAGATGGGCGGCCGTGCTTTCAAAAATCTCCACTGCCCACGCATCAGCCCAGATGTATACAGCAAAGCCAAGGCCCAAGCTACTACAGCACTTCAGACGGTATTCGCACATGTGGTTGTTCCACTTGAAATGCCGGAGAAGGTATGAGTGAACAACAGGATGTCATCGTAACTCTGCTGATTTTTCCAGCGTGACTATGGCGACATCGACTTCTTAGTCTGTAATCCGTTGACTTCTCCGAGAGCCTACACAATACATGATTTCCCATGGAAAGATACTGTTCAACTCATCAAAGACGTTTTGGGTACTATACACGGCCGCAGAGGCTATCTCACCAATGACTGCATGTACTTTGCCGTCAACGCGCCTTGTGATGGAGACTACTTCATTCAGATCGACGTCAAGGTCTGCTTCAAACCTGAGCTATTCGAATGGTACACATTCGAACTCAATTATGCGAGCAACAGTAAGATCATTGGGAGCATGGTCAAGCCGCTAGGCCTTACTCTTGACCCCGAAGGCATCCATATTCGTGTCGAAGATATTGAAGAGACAAATCATCATGGCAGTATGTTATGGGTTAGTAAGAACCCAAAGGATCTACTGAGGATTGCTGGACTAGACCATCGGATTATTCACACTAGGTTCAGTACTAAGGAGGAGAGTAAGTCCACTGACACGGATCTCATATTGAGTGTAGATTATGCTAACTGCACTATCAGTTTATCAGTATTTCGCCAGCTCGTGGCTCTTTCATCCTGCTCATTTTGCCGCACGCCTTGCAGAGGAGAAGTACAATGACAGAATTGAAGACCGTTCACCACACTGGTTGCACTTCATCAAGGTTTGGGTGCCTGAGAACTATCCCGATCATCGCCTTCTCAGCGATTCTGCGGCAAGTGCAGTGTCTGAAAACGGCAACAGTGAGAATAACTTCCAAGACATTCAGTCATGGTACAAACAGACCAGAAGCGCAGTTCGCAACAAAGTCTTCACCATGTTTCCCGACGTCACAAGGGAATACTACATCAAACGCGCTGCACACCTTAAGCAGCAACAAGAACAGCGGCTCATGGAACTGCTCATGGAAGCCATCCCGGTAGGCACAGACGGATGGAACAGTGATATCGCGCAGCCCGCCATCATCTTCATTGACCCAGCACCTGTAACAACCAATCCTGAATCTACGACCTCGCACGAGACAACACCGCCATCTCCCCCTCTTTCACCCCTAGATACCAACACCCAGCTTTCCACCACCAACTCCATTTACCTCACTCCCCTCCCCCGTGAACCCCCAATCCCATGCCTCCAACGTCCCCCACCCACTAGCATGTCTATTACAGCTAAACTCGCGTGTCTCGCTCGCTGGACGAACTTTGATACCAGCACGGGAACACCTTACGTGCGTTGCTCGCCGCGACCCAAGGAAGAAGACATGTACTGGACGGATGCAGTGCATGCGGGTGTGACGGAGGACGTGCTGTTGCGCTGGGCCAAAGAGGCGTGGTGGGTTGTTTGGGCGAGGCAGGTGGTGGTGAACCATACGGGGATGTGGAGGAGGAGGTTTGAGAAAGAGGATATGAAAATGAAGGGGCAGGAAGGCTGAGAGGATTGTGGGATTGGCGGGGTAGAAATGAGGGGCTCGGTGCTGGCGGTTTTATGAGGGTTGAGAGCAGTTAGGGTTGCGATGCGGTGACAAGGTAGCTTTCAAGCGTGATGTTTGCGAGCATGCAAAGGCTGGAGCAAGTGGAATGAAAATTACTGTATTTGGCTGCTTGGTACGGAGGTCGGATCTATAGCATGCGTCCTTTGATTTTTGACTATATGGAAGGTCATTGACTTGTCAAACATTTGATACAGCACAAGCAAACTTCATTCCTTCAATACTCTAGGCACAACATTGAAGGTACAGGAGAGCTTGTCAGATCTTTTAAAAAATCTATGGAATTGAAAATGTCTATTGTACTCATGACAGACTCTACAATCCTCACAAGTTTGAGTGCATGGCCATGTACTCAAACGCCTCTCCTTCGCCTCACAATCTCTTTTATCCAGAAGAAACTTGCCTAGCATTACTTCGGCCCAACACCAAAGAAATCTGGCGTCCTATTATGAACCCACATGCCATGTGCCAACGACCTCCGAAACCACACATCACTCCCCCAACCCACCATAACCACCGTCCAAACCAAGCCCAGTACCCGCCACACCCAAGAATCCCTCAATCCCATCCTCTTCCCCGCTGCAATGATGTGATCCTCAACGAAGATAACTGCTGCCTGCCCTAAAAAGAAGCGCATGGAACCCACATCATCATGCCATGACCTTTCCACCAACATGGACGCGCCCCCATGCACTATTGCCGAAAGTCCAAACGCTGCAAAAAGCTGGACGTACTTAGATTCAAAGCTGCCCTTTCTCAGGCATAAGAAATCACGCGCGAGCCACAAACTGGGTGCACTGCATATGCGCCGGCACTGCTGATGCCACACAGCAGACCACGCCTGTCGTACGCTCCAGAGATCACGCAAGTAGCCGAAGCCAGAAGGGCAGTCGCGTGGGTTGGCGAGGCAGAGCGTTACGCTGATTAGACCGTAGGCGGTGTGGGCCATCTCGAGGCTGAGCCACGTTATGAGGATGTTGGTCCATGTGTACCAGAGGCCAGTGAAGAAGAAAGGAGCGTCGGCAGGAAGAGGTTGGAAGGTTTTTTCTCCGGAGCGCTGCAAGTCGAAGTAGGTGCCGTAGGGGGTGCTGGCCGAGTAGGCTGTTGCAATGTCGCAGACAAGGAAGAGGAGTATCAGGCGAACACCTTTGCGGGCGATGAAGTGTCTGTTGAGGACAGTTAGTTTGTGGTTGTATGGAGTGAAGGAGGTATACTTACAGACGAGGATAGTCAGATGGAACTTCCATGTTGACGTTTTTGACTTGCTGGCTCCATCCAACGTATCTGTTTGTAATGGAGAGGCGCATTCCCCACCACGTCCGGCTCCAAAAAGTTGTTCCTGCACCTCCTGGTTCCCTTTCATATCTCTTGCTTGATATCGCTGCGTTTCCAATGCCATTGGGCTTCCCATTCAGGGCCTTGACCTTATCCTTCTCTTTCTCATGCTCTGTTCCATACTGGATCTTGTACCATCCTTCTTTGTCCGGATTTTTCAAAAGAATCCAATCGATATACTGAAGTATCATGGCCATCGTAAAACATCCGGCGCCATACTTGTAGCCCCAGCCCTTGTCCCATTCCTGGTAAAGTGATTGCGCGACAAGTAGGATAAGCAAAGGCAGAGTGATAGAGACACGCAGAAAGTGGCGCTGGGGTCCTAGCGCGAGTGCAACAACGTTGTTTAGAATAAGGAGAAAGGGTTGGGAACGCTGGAATATAGGTGGTAACTGCAAGGATACCACCATTGTTGCTTTTTGCTTTCTCCCCCAAAAATGAAAGGAATGGTCGGAACGCGGGATGACGAGTAGAATAGTGGACACACGTGTATATACTTTTCGTCCTGATAATTTTAAGGCGGGCCTCGAAGGATTCCAAAGACGTGGCCTTGGTGCTCCAGGGGTAAAGTCCCGTGCGTGCTAGTAGTGCTTACCGTATTGAATACGTTAGCGTGAGAATGTCGCCCAACAACGTTTTACTCCTAGGACTCTTAGATTCAGAGACTGAGATAAAGGCCTAGTGCCAGTACTTGAGCAGGTCAACTCAACATTACATTCGTCCCGCAATAGGGCCGCAAACGACAGGTGGTCTTTATCAGGATCATGTGAATGAGATCGTCAGATGCGTGTCACGGCCTAGCAGGTCATGGATGGTTTCATAGATTGATGATTTATAGATCTCAGCTAGTCGGGAAAGTCCCGATGGTATATCTACTTATGGTCACATGACCATCATGTGACAATGCGCGTCTCGACTGGGGGAATGCTTGTACGTATAACATCGTCGAACAACAGACACTTGCGGTACGGAATCTGAGAAAATCACTTTATGCTGATCACAGAATCCCCGAGTGGTTACCTTAGCTTTATATCCACTTTGTAATCATTGGCCAGATGTTCTTGGATCGGACACAATGAAAACCAAAAGAATAGTAACTGCTTTCATGTTGCAGTCAAGAGTCTTATGGCCCGCTTTACCTAAAACCTTAACTGGAGGAACGGTACGGGCCCGCCAAAATGCTTCATCTTGTTAGACGCCATAATTACCGACCTGTGCACGGTCAGGTCGATCGGGCACTAGCACCTAGCCTTCTGCCCTGCTTAATCCATCAACCCTGCATACAGGGCACTGGGAGATGACGATTTCATAACTAGCCATAGTATTCAGGCACGTGATTTTAGCAAGAACGGTTTGCATTACAATCTTCTAGTATAGGCCGCAGCTAAAGAGGAACCGAAAGAACCAGGAAAGGAGGCCTGAACAGTGCCGGCTTGTACGACTAGAAAGCCAATCTTTAGATAATCCACAGGTCAAGACCATCCGTGTAGCATCTTTCCATGGGTGTTGTACTGTTTTATCCTCTCGGCACGTTCTTTTACAGCTGCACATCTTGAAAGCTTTCTCCGTTATCATCCTCTTCGACTGATGCCTGCCCCGGTTTTGTTCTTTGGGGTAGGCTCGCTTCTATCGCTTTTTCGTCGTGAGGCTCAGGCTCGGAGTCATCCTCTTCGCTTTCGCCTTGCTGCTGCTCCTTGCCAGGGTGCGGTCTGAGATCATCTGATCGGTCTTTGTGCTCCTCTGTCTGCGATTTGGACTCCATTGAGCTTCTCTCGCTTCTCTCACTCACATCGTCTTTAGGTGGTGGGGGAGGTGGTGCTGCACCGTCGGTCTCGCGGCCTGGTCTTGATTGCTCAGGAGTGGGTGGCGTAACCTCTGTCCTTGGACTTATTATTGGACTCTTTGGCTGCTGCGGCTGTGATTGTTGCTGCTGTTGCGGTTGTGACGATTGTTGAGATGACTGCTGCGCTGCCCCTGCGCCTACACTTCGCAATCTTGGATCAGCATTTAGGTAGTAGCCCCGTACACCAACTATCCTTCCTTCTCTTTCACATCCTATGACCCAATCTGGCACAACAACCGGTATATTGTTCTCGACCGCCTTCTCCCATGCCGGCCCCCGACCCTCGGTGCAGATAAAGTGTGTCGTGTCGATACGAACAGTATCAGCAATCTTGGCGCCAATTCGCTCCACTGATCGTTGTAGTGACTCGCGAAGAGCAGCAGGCATGTGACCGGGCGTAATGGTGATACCAGAAAGATCCGTCATCTTGTGTGTGTGAACCTTCAACTTCTCGCTGCTGAATGTGCCGGCGCTAGTTTTCAGAACGAGGTGAAATTGGTATTCTGTGTCGACGGCTAAACCACTCAACTTGGTGCTGTGCTGATCGTTGGGCTTGGGTATTGTGCCTGCCTTGTTGCCATTGCGGTAGAGTGTCAGGCTGCGGAGTTCGGCGGTTGCGACGTCGATGGGATCCCATTCAAGGACCACAGAGGTTTGCGTGGCATTGCGACACTTCAGCACGGGCGCTGAAGGCGTGCGTTGACCAAAGGTACGGAAGATTTCAGACTGGAGCTCATGGAAGGCTTTCTGAGCGTCGGCTTCGGCTTTGTAATTACGCCCGACGTCAATGTCTACCATGGAACCAGAGGAGATATCGGGTGGGAGCAATATGGAGGGAAACTCGATCTAGGTTGACGTCAGTCCGAGTGAAACGTACAGGTGTACCAGCGCAGCCTGGTGCGCTGAGAGGCATTGAAGGCACTCACGAGGCGTTTGTCTTCGGTGAGTAGCACTGCTACTCCAGCGTCAACCTTGCCGACTGTGAGAGAGACAAGCATCTTGTGTACGGCTGTGCGGGGTGAATCGATGGGGGAGATGTGTTGCGTCGGGGGTTAGCTGACCTTCCGTGTACCTGAGCATCACTGCGCGGCCCGAAGATCTGCCGTGACAGGCGCTAGCGTTGACAGGTTGTAGGCACCGCTGGGCAACCATTCTCCTCCCTCTCATTATAACATTGCAACACAACAACACAATGGCACGAAGCGCAAAACAGAGAGCCGCACGTAACTTGCTGCGAAGGTCGAGGCCTGTGTTCGAGTTTACCAAACTGCCTCCGGACTTGCAATTTCTTGTCAGTCCTGCTGGATGCCCCAAAGTAATCACTTGAGACTAACTTAGAACTACTCCGTAGGTGCTTTGTTACTGCGATTGGATATCCATCGGGACGCTAATCAAAGCCAATCCATCAGTCAGAAGCATATGCCTCAAATATCCGGAGACAATGATCGAAAGCGCACTCGAAGAAATTCCCCTGCCTCTCGCTAATTTGCTACATGTCACAAGCATTTTAGAAAGCGTCAGTGACGACCATTTCGATGCCGATGGCATGGTCGAATTCCTGGAACAGGCCAGCTCAAATCAATGGCAAGCTGGTCGCCCGCAGCTTTTCACTGTCAAAGACGACGCCGTGTGGAGGATTCAGAGCATAGTGAGTATCTACGCAGAAGTAGAAGTCGCCGCTGACATCGTCGCCCAAGCTATGAGTGCTGCAACACAAGTGTCCCTGGACTATCTGGTAGTTCCGACGCCCATTGTGCTGTCTGTGACAGAGCAGATGCGCATGATATGCGCTCTTCTCGTTGTCAGGATTTATTATCAGCTCCGGTTCAAGCGTAGCTTGGCAGCTGCCTTCATGCAAACACTGGCACCGTGGCAGATGGTGCAAGGCAGCTCGATTGAAGAATTTGTTGATTCTTGCATCAAGAAACCACGCATCGCCTTGGACGCCATGATCGACAAGCAGTATACACGCCGCGAATCTCTTTCACAGAAGTCCTCATACCTACGGGACTATATCCAAGCTGCCGCAACCGATATCGCGATGGGACGTCATCCCGCCCAAAAATATCACACTCTTCGCTATTCCGACGCGGTCAAGGCTGAGTTTGTCCGCCGAAGTCAGTGGGCTTGGGCAGGTCCTGTGAGTGGGTCGGAGTACCCAGGTTGGCAGCCAGCGGGCCCGCTCCGCAGCTACGGCTGGGAAATGTGCATTCCCTGCCTACACGGACAGCTGATGTTACAGAAGATGGTTTTCAGATGCGGTATTCTGTTCTGGGACCAGAGCCGGCTGGCGGATTGGGATCTGAGAGATCTAGCGAGGCTGGGCCGCTGGGCAATCAACCTGTACAAGCATAGGTACGGTCCCCACTCGCCACAGGAAGACTGCGAGGAAGACTGCGAGGAAGAGACGAGAAGTCGGCAGGTTGTGGAGTGGACACGCAGCCATGTGCAGATTAGCTTCGAAGAGTTCTTGGCAAGACAGGAGAATGAGGGACACTGATGCATCTGGTTTTGTACATGGGGTTCAGTAGCACGTGTAGTCACGTGAATTGGCGTACCGCGATCGGTAGGCGGCGTGAGACGCGCAGGAAAATAGCATGGCGGTGGCAGTAAGCTGTCCACTGCAATCATTCCGCTACGACATGGCACAGTCTTGGGTCCCAGTGCAGCGTGAAACATGGAGTACAGTGTGCACAGCAGTTAGGTACCGCGGAGACGGGACTGTCAGAACGACTTCCCCACCAGCCCCAGCCCAGCCCCAGGCCAGACAATCGAGTCTTTCTCCAAACAGCACGGGCTCGACCAGTGCTGATCGCCGATGGGCGTGGTGGGGAACGAGCCGGCACTAACGTCTGCCATCGTGGCAGTAAGCGCGCTCAACACTTTGGCGCAGAGATTTTGGACGTGGACGCGCAGCTTGTCTTGCCCGGCACGCCGCCAAACAATGACGCGCAATGCGAGCAGCTCGAGCAGCTCGAGCCGCACAAACAGGTTGCGGCTCTGTCGACATGGGCGTGAAACCGGGCGGGCGAGGGCGTTGATGCTCGAGTGGGCCCCAGTCCAGCCGTTCACGATAAGTCCCGCCGCCATGCACGGATACCTATGATGTATGCTGTATCGCGAGGCCCGCACGTCCATGGTTCGCAATAGCTACTACCACGACATCTGCCCGCCCACGCCCGGTGTCCTGTGTCGTTGTCCTGCTTCGTCTGTCTCAATTGCCCTTGCTCGCCAGGCCATCTGGTCTGCACACACTGCTCCTCTCTACCTAGTCCTTCTCCGATATCTTGGCTGGCTGTTACCCCATTATTTGCCCCATACTGCCTGCAGGCAATTATTTATCTCCACGCCGCTCCTCGCGCCGCTCACCGCACCACTCTCCCTTCCTACCACTGACCCGGACGCCCACTTGCACCGGCTCCCACAGTCGCCATGGTTCTCATTGGGAATCAAGAATACCTCTGCGAAGAGGAGCAGCGTCTCAAGCAGGACCGCGAACGCACCGCCTACTGGAAGCGATGGGGTCCCTACGTTGCCGAGCGACAGTGGGCAACAGGTCAGTATTGCACTGCGTAATCATACTCAATCAATGCTAATACCCCTCTAGTCCGTGAAGATTATTCGTAGGTGATGCCGCTGCCCTTGACACTGTTCATTGCTAACCAACTTTTTTTTCCAGCCATGATGGAGATGCATGGAGCCGTAAGTGGAGTTTTATTCTTTACTCAGCTGCTGTCGCTAATTCTATGGCAGACTTCACGCACGATATGGCCCGGTCGCGCGCCTTCCGCTGGGGTGAGGACGGTATCGCTGGTGTCTCCGATTCACACGGCTTCCAGAACATCGCATTTGCTTTCTGGAATGAGAAGGAGTGGGTTCACTCCAAACACAAAGGCCTGCCAGCCAATTGACTTGCTTGCAGTGATTTTCTAAAGGAGCGACTTTTCGGACTGTCGAACCCCCAGGGTAACCACGGCGAATCGCTCAAGGAGTGCCATTTCCATCTGGACAACACCCCGACCGTATGTTCGTTTTTCCTCTTGAATTTGTGTCACTGACGTTATGTGTAGCATTCGTACATGAAATTTCTGTACAAGCTACCTCAGCGCAAATTTCCCTACGAAGACCTCATTGAGACCAACGCGAAGCGAACGAGGCTCGAGCCTGAGTACAATCTTGTTGATACTGGCGTCTTTGACGATGATCGATATTGGGATATCTTCATAGAGACCGCCAAAGAGGCAGATGACCCAGAAGAGCTGTGTTTTCGAGTTACAGCCTACAACCGCGGTCCGGAGCCAGCCCCATTGCACATAGTGCCTCACTGCTGGTTCAGGAACACTTGGGCGTGGGGTCACGAAGACCCGAAGCTGAAGCCTTCCATCACGAAAACTGGTCCGACAACTGCGCAGTCGAAACACCACAAGCTCGGGGACCGGTACTTTCAACTCTCACCATCTCCTGGTGTCGGCCCAAGTGGCGAGGATGTTCAGCCTGAGCTCCTCTTCACTGACAACGATACCAACTACAAGGGCCTGTGGAATGTTGAGAACAAGACGCCATATGTCAAGGATGCTTTCCATCGCTACATTGTAGACGATGAGAAAGATGCCGTGAATCCTGCGAACACGGGCACAAAGTGTGCAGCATGGTACGCTTTTGACGAGGGTGAGGGTGTCCAACCTGGTGAGTGCGCTGTGGTCCGCTTCAGGCTCTCGCGGAAAGACGATGGATATCTCGACGAAGAGCTCTTTGATGACATTATCGAGCAACGTCGTGCCGAAGCCGACGAATTTTACTACAGGATAAGCCCGCTTCCGATTGCGGACGACTTGCGCAACATTCAGCGCCAGGCCTTTTCTGGTATGATGTGGTGCAAGCAATACTACCACTTCATCTGGGACCAGTGGGCCAATGGTGATCCTGCCATGCCTCCTCCGCCGCCTGGCCGAAAGGCTATAAGAAACAAGGAGTGGAAACACATGTACCTGGACGACATTCTTTCCATGCCTGATTCCTGGGAATACCCCTTCTTTGCTGCCTGGGACAGCGCATTCCATTGCATTACACTGGCCATGATTGATCCGGAATTCGCCAAGAAGCAGCTCGATCTCTTTACACGCGAATGGTACATGCACCCCAACGGCCAACTCCCAGCCTACGAATGGAACTTTGGTGATGTCAATCCTCCAGTCCACGCCTGGGCATTGTTCAGAGTGTTCAAGATTGAGCGCAAGATGTACGGACGCGAAGACTTTGACTGTCTCGAGCGTGTGTTCCAGAAGCTATTGCTCAACTTTACCTGGTGGGTTAACCGAAAGGATGCGGAAGGAAAGAACATTTTCGAGGGTGGTTTCCTGGGTCTCGACAATATTGGTGTCTTTAACCGTTCCGATCCTTTACCCACCGGTGGTGTTCTTGAGCAAGCCGACAGCACCGGCTGGATGGGCTTCTACTGCCTGAACATGTTGAATATCTGCCTTGAACTTGCCAAGAGACGCCGCATCTACGAAGATATGGCCTCCAAGTTTTTCGAGCACTTCCTCATGATCAGCGACGCTATGCAATTCCGTAGCGAGGGTGAGTCGAAACCGTTGTGGAACGAGGAGGACGGCTTCTACTACGATGCCATCTCGTGGGGTGGCCCATGGAGTCATCAAATGCCGGTCCGTTCCCTCGTTGGTCTTATTCCGCTCTATTCTACCATGACTTTGGAGCCGGAGATTATCAACCGATTGCCCAGCTTCAAGAAACGTGTAGAATGGTTCATCGCCAATCGCCCAGAACAGTCGAAACGCAACATTCACACACTGTCCAAACGCGGTCAGGGCAACCGCATGCTTTTGTCGCTCGTCAATGAAGACCGACTCAAGCGAATAATGAAGAGGATGTTGGACGAGGACGAATTCTTTGCTGATCATGGTATCCGATCACTCTCAAAGTATCACAAAGACCATCCTTATTCCATGGACGTCAACGGCGAGAAATACGAGGTCGCATACCTCCCAGGTGACTCAGACAGCGGCCTGTTCGGTGGCAACAGTAACTGGCGAGGCCCTATCTGGCTAGCAGTGAACTTCTTGCTCATTGAGTCTTGCCAGAGATTCCATCTCTACTATGGCAATGACCTGAAGGTTGAATGCCCAACAGGCTCTGGTGACTTTATGCACCTCGGTCACGTGGCAGAGGAAATCCAGCATCGCCTTCAACATTTGTTTGCTCGCGGAGACGACGGCCGAAGAGCTATCAACAATGGCAACGAGATGCTCGACTTTGATCCCAACTGGAAAGATTACATGTGGTACCACGAGTTTTTCGACGGCGATACTGGACGCGGCTTGGGAGCGACGCATCAGTGCGGCTGGACCGGCCTGATTGCGAAGATGATTCACGACACAGGGTAAGTTCGCTGGTTACTTTGCAGTGTGTCAGGGCTAACGAAAAACAGCATGACTTGCCGTCTTCCACAGACACCGCGCACACCAACTGGCGCTGCCAGCCACTACTTTGACGATGTTTTCACACCCGCAGGCAAGCCGGCCAAACGCCATGCTCTTCGACGATCGTCGACAAGCCGTAGCATTGGCTTCCGAAGTGACTGGGGGGAGACATCCACCAATGGCGAGGAAGACGATGACACAAGTCCGATGAGGCGCAAGAACTCAGTTGGTGTACTAGACCAAGAGGCGATTGAACAGAAAGCAGCCATGGCAAACCGCCTAAACGATTACGTTAGCGGACAGCTTCAGCGGATGAAGTCGGGCATGCAAGATTACGAGGCGGATGAATTAGAGACGCAGACGGATGGTGCTTCCGACACCCGGGGCAGGAACGGTCATCGCAAGGGACGTAGCAAGGGCGACTACTTTGAACAGGATCCGTATTTTAGTAAATGAGGGATGCTAGAGCATGTTGTATACGATATGTAAGAGGAGGCACCTCTGTTTGGAGGAATGAAGCACTAGATCCTAGACTTCTGATAGACTAAATGAGACGGGATGGATTGTATTCGTTATTTTCCATGCTTATGCTTTTTTGGCTCTCATTCTCATTCGCACCAGGGCGCAGTTATTCGGACAATGAACGTCTTTTCTTTCTGCGATGTAAAACACGCAATCAATAGTAGCGACAAGATGCATGCTGGGCCAGCACGGCTAGTCTCACGTGTTAGCGTGGTGGAGGTGGGCGGTGGTTGCAGCAGGTGATTATCGATTGTTTGTTGCGGGGCCTAAACACCCTCCTGAACCCAACCAACCCAGCACAACGTCACTGACAAGAGCTCCTCGCCCTTCCACACTCTCCAACTTCTACTGTCGGTCACTCTCCTGTCGCTTGCTCGCTCGCCTCCAGCCGCTGCACACCCGCCAGGCCTCCAGACAACCAGTAGGATACGATCTTTCAAGAGATATACATCATAGGGCGATTGGAGAACATGTCAAACTTTATCACGACGGTGTTGGTGTTCCTCTTGCTATCTCAGGCGCATGCGCAAGCGCGACCAGAGCTGTTAGGCGGACAAAGGCTTACCTTCTCCATACCCTAGTAATCCACGAACGCGCGCACCCTTCAAACCACAAAAGTCAAATCGAGGCACGAGCAGCTGGCAGCTCAAGCAGTATGCAGAGGCTACGCTCGGGAGCGGCAGCTTGAGGAAGGCGGTCAGGCTACCCGAAGGAGAAGACAAGGACGAATGGTTGGCAGTTAATGGTGGGAATGCCGCTGAACATGAGATGGAACCTAGCTGATTCGCAAGCGCAGTCGTCGACTTCTACAACCAGATCAACCTGCTCTACGGATCTATCACTGAGTTCTGTTCGCCTCAGAGTTGTCCAGAGATGAAGGCTACAGACGAGTAAGCAAGCGTTTGGGCGCGGCCTGGGCATCGCACTGACAGTGAGTAGGTTCGAGTACCTCTGGCAAGACTCGGAAAACTACAAGAAACCTACGAAGATGCCGGCACCGGAATACATTGAACATCTCATGGCATGGGTGCAGTCGAACGTCGACAACGAAGCCATGTTCCCGTCGCGCATCGGTGTTCCTTTCCCCAAGGCGTTCCCTTCTCTTATTCGCAACATGTTCAAACGCCTGTACCGCGTCTACGCACACATATACTGCCACCACTATCCCGTCATTATCGAACTGGGGTTAGAGCCACACCTCAACACAAGTTTCAAACACTATGTGCTGTTCATCGACGAGCATGGTCTGGCCAATGGAAGCAAAGACTTTTGGGGACCACTCGGAGACTTGGTGGACAGCATGCTGAAAAGTGACTAGACCTGAAGATGCATTTTTCTCGACGGGCAAAACCAGGTGGCAAAAGCACGATTGAATATGGGAAGAGAAGATAGAGACACGCGATGGTTGCAATCACTCGGGTAATGTCTGCATTGAACACATGATTGACGGCGTTGGGGCGTATCCAGGATTCAATGCGCTACGGGTGATTTGGCAGGCATTGGCACTTTAACGATGTATGAGTAGTAACGGAGAATTGGTATACAAGTCGGTCGCAGAGTCATGTGCCATTCTGTTATGGGAACACCATCTATACTACCAAGTTCTGGGTCAGCAAAACGACATACGGCCCGGGCGCTTCCAAGGATGGCCATGCTGCGACGACGAAGCTACCCCACCAGCAAATGACCTCATGAGGACAGTGTTTCCGGCATCGCGGGCAAATTAATATAACGACGCACGGGTCATCGGCAGTTTGCTGCGACGTGGTTCGTCTGACGGCTGTGGAAGCAATGACAGTAGATGAAAGTACATACTATAGACGATCTCAAAGTGGAGCCTGAACAAGACGGACGGCCAGTTTGGCCATGCGAAACGGTGTTTTCGCAGCGCTGCGCCCACTGTCACACTGGCTCCCCACCAAGTGTTGCCTTGACGAAACACCATCGGAACGAGAATCTGACACCTGTTGAACCATGGCCTGAGCTCCTGGAATGGATTGGGTGTTCCTGGAAGAGAGTTCAAGCAATCGGGCCAGGTATGTCCTTGAGGCTGGCTGGGAGGCCACGCGATAAACGTTGCACCACCACTACCGCTTGCCGTGCCCTGCCATGCCTCTTTCTTTAGTGACGCTGATGCATCCCCGAACTCTGATTTCTGATCGGTAGTGTGGTACTTTACTATACACGCCACCGCATGATTGGGCTGAGGATATTAAACGGCGGCCCCAGATTCGCTCTGCAGCACAGCAGGGATCGGTTACTCGACACGCTTCGAGCGGTCCGGGTTCTAGGAAATGTGTGTTACACCAGCCAGCCAGCGGGCCTCCGTCCTAGCGCTTGCCCTGTATCGCCTCGACGCCTCTCGGGACCGGCCCTGCACACATGCAACGCACAACACCTGCCGCCGTCGTCTTTGTGCCAGACGCGCAAGAGTCCAGGGCCAAGCTCCTTTCTGCAAAACACCAGCTCCGGCTTGTCGAGCGCCCGTCCACTCTTGGCTTGGCTGTGCTGATCCTGTTAGAGCCGGACCGGAATGAAGGGGAGGGTGGGAAGACGCCAGATGGGTGTCTGTCGCACCAAACTCAAGCGGCAAGGTCGCCGCGGATGCAGCGACTCCATTCAGCACAAACTTGTACAGGCCCGGCCCACGTGAGGGTGACAGCCGGGAGACTAGACCGCAGCGCAAATGGAGACGCTTCGGGGGTACTTGATTCGTTCGGTGCGAGTTAATATGCAGCATGCACGGAAGTGCGGGGATGCTGTGCCTTTCCCAGGCGCTCAACGCAAGAGTTAGCAAGGGTGTCCGCACTCGACCCTGCGCCCTTGGGGAGGAAAGCGTTTATATGCGAATGCTTACCCGTGAGCACCGCGAGATGTGGGTTTGCGATTTCTTCAGGTTTTCTGCCCGTGGGCTTCGTCAGTCAAGATGCCTACCTATCCTCTTCAGCTCACCTGCTTGGGCGTCATCATTGGCACTCCCCTTTTGGCCTCCGTTTTTGTTATTCTGAGAATATACACTCGGCGGAAGCTGAATCTGCGCTTGAGCTGGGGTAAGCTTACTTACGGACTCTTTCTTATGCGACCATGAACTGACGAGTTGGGGGATAGATGACTGGCTTATCATACTTCCGTTGCTTTTGTCAATCGCCTTAATAGGGCCTTCATACAAACGTTCGTACTGAATAGGAGGTATCATTACTGCTTACTGACGAGCCACAGATGTCAAGATGTGGCATGTTGGCGTGCACATCTGGGAGGTGCCTCCAGATGAGATAGAGCCAAACTATGACGAATACTACGCCGTATGTACTGCCTCGATGCACTGCAACTACAATACTGACAGCCTGTAGGTTGTCATGGCATTCAATCTGTTGAACATACCAATATTGCCTCTTGTCAAGACATCGATCATTCTACTCCTCCTCCGAGCTGGCTCAGTCATTCAGTGGCTCAGGCGAGCACTCTACGCCATCCTGGTCTTCACTGTTGGAAGCGCTTTGATCCCATGGTTCCTCTACATCTTCATCTGCCCGCCACTAACCGGCAACACTTGGAAGCCACGGACGTTTGGGGGTCTGCACTGCATGGGCCGCCATAAGATGGGCGAGATGTTGATCTGGGTTACCTGCGCCAACCTGCTCACCGACGTTTTGATCCTGCCTATTCCCTTCATCATCGTTCGAAGGATGATGAGCGCCCGTCTACGCTCCCGTCTCGTCGTACTGGCAGTCTTTACCTGCAGTCTCGCGTAAGTAATGTCGATATAGTACCCAAGACGAAGCTAACGCCCCTCTCCAGCGTCACTGCCATCGGCGCAGCTAAAATCTATCTCTCATACCGTGATCGTCTGTATACGCTCTTCAAGCCTGACTGGACGTATCCGATCGACTACTGCATCAACCACATTGAAAACAATGTCGCTATCATTGTAGCTAACATCCCCATTCTCCGCGGCCTTGTCACCCGCTGGATCTTCGATTTCCGCACAAAAGCCACGCCCAGAGAACGCGACGCCCGCAGCGACAACTGGCAACAATGGGATCTATCCAGCTCTTCCGCCGGTGACAGCCGCTATGGACGCAGGTCCAAGAAGTCACGAACGTCGCGCGTAGTTCACAAGATTCTCCCTTGCATCCAGGACGATTTCTCAAGCAGCCTAGCCACGCGATCCTCTTCTGACGACAAGAAAGGTGGCGTGACCAGCAAAGTCACAGAATGCAGGAAGCCCAACCATCCCGGAAAAATCATCACCAACAACGACGCTCCCCACCACCGCTACCCCAAGCGCATGTACTTTTCCCGCTCCCGCCGTAACAGCTACCAAGCCTCCAGCTGCTGCGAAAAAGGCGAATCCAACGTCCTAGAAACCGTGCGCAGCGTGGGCAGCAGTCTGGAGTCCGCGCCTACGCTCGTCGAAAGCAAATACAGCAAGAGAGGTAGTGTGGGCTGCAAGAGCATGGAGCTAGAGTCGCCGCCTGTGAGCCCGAAGGCGAGACGCTACTCTGCGACGCCGCTGCTACACAGCCCCATCACGCCGTTATCGCCTGTACGGCTGAGGGGTATAGGAGATGAGGAAGAGGATGAAGACGACGATGAGATTTATCCACATCCGCCGCCGTATTTCAGACGGCAGTCACGAAGTTGATGTTTTTTCCTTTCTGATTTCTTCTTGTATTCATCTTGGGTGTAACGGCGTTAACAATGATACCAAATCCGAGTTTTTTTGGCTACAAAAAGGGTGGGCGCCTTGTCAGTACGACATGACTTTTCTTTGAGTTTAGAGTAAGAGGAGGAAGAGGAAGATGCAGCGCATGTAACCACACCCCTCTTCACCATATCTTCATGTCCATTCTTTACATCACGGCAGATACTAGTAGAATGCCTCACTTCAGAATATGTAGCAATACCCTACCTACCTACCAATCCCATCCAACAATGAAAACAAGCATAGTCTCACTCCTCTCTCTCCTTCTCCTCCACCCCCTTTCTACATCCTTCTCCGACAACCTCATCGCCCCGATCCTCGCGTCCCGAATACACAAGTAACCTCGCCACACATCCACGTCATCACCCCCGTTCCGCCCTTTTCCTCTCTATTTCTACTGTGTACCCTGCTACGATGAAACAGCTACCGACCCCCCGGCACACCACCCGCCTCCCGACAGCGACCGACGGCGACCCAACGGAACGGCTTCTCTTCGGGCGCCTATGCCCGCGCGCGCTCCCATTGGGAATTCCCATATTGAATGCGTATAGAATGGAGAAGAGTACTCCGTACAGAGATCCACTTCTGCGGTGGCTGTGGCTGGGGCTGGGAAGGACTCGGGATGATTTTCGTGGTGATTTTTGTTGGGAGTGAAGCGGGAAAGGGCCTACGCCGCATGGGTTGGTAAGCAAGTTCATCACTGATTGCGTAGGGTACTATATTGGGGTTTTGGGTCTTTGCGAGAGGTATGGGTTAGGTGGAGGAAGGGGGCGAGAAGAGGGACGTGATGAGGGGGGTTTCTGGAAGGGATGAGTAGTCACAAGTGAGGTTCTAGAAGTGAAGCATCGTTGTTGCGTAGTCTAGACTTTGCTCTTTGTGAGTATCGAGCAGGGAGGAGGAAAAGGGATGCGATTGCGGCGTGATGGAGTGTGCGTCTATTGTGGTGTATGGTTTGGGTATATCATCTCCGCTGATGGCAAGTTTTTCAGTTTCTCGGTCGGAGATGGCGGTGGAAACTTTGAATTTTCCGCACGTTTGGATGTTTGGGTGAGTAGTTTGTGGACGGAGATTTGGTTGGCTTAGCTTGTTCCTTTCTGCGAGATGAGAGGGCACCTGGGGGTATAATGGTGGATGATAAGGTGGTAGGATCATAGCGAGGCTTTTGTGGGGTGCTAGAGCCAGGGAACATTGGTGATGTCCATTTGTGCCTGTGGTTTTGCGATGTGCGTGGTTCTCCAGTCTACTGGTTAACAACGATATATGGTTGAAGTCGTTGAATATCTGTCTCTTCCCCACTGCCCACGGCATTGGGATGAGCGACATAGCATTTGGAGATCGCCATGGGAATCGGTTTGGAGATTTGCGAATTTGGAGCCTGAAAGTCTAGAATTTGGAGAACGGGGCATAAGGATTGCGATTCGGGACCCGGGACTCAGAGCACGGGGCTTCGGCGTGGGTATCAAGTGGGTCGTTGGGAATACCGATACGTACGCCTGGGTCATTGCAGATGTGGGTATGTGGATATCGGACGATCAATCTGCTGTTGCTTCAGAAGTTCGTATTTTCGGTCGTACACTGTTGTGCACATCATCGCATGTCATAGTGGTGTGAGAGAACTGTCTGTCTGTGAATGTACAGGGTTTTTCGTGCAAGGGCGGGCTTGAAGCTACGAGAGTGGAAGTAGACTATGTTTATCACCATGCTCCCGACCAATTTTGATATTTCCTCATGGTAAGGATGACAGCTCAGCATGCAGTGTTGTCTTGTAGCTTCAGCTGTTGTCCTATGAGAGAGTCTACCTATTCGGTCAGAATAGTTGTCAATGTGTCTTACGCAAGGAATTTCCATTGCCTTAACGGGCCGACCAAGACTCGTGTTCCCGGATTGGGACCAGCGGATCTGGGAATAAGCGCCGCCGTTTCGCGGTTAGATGGCCAGTTTCAGAATCGGGTAGGATGGCAGGAAATCTCGTCCTCGGTTGCGGCAGTTGAAGACATACAGTTCTCGGTGCATCTGCGTAACCGTTCGCGGCACCTATTCGCTCTTTCTTGTTTCGTCAACGGCCGTAGAGTACTAAGGTCGAGTATTAGGTCCTTATCAGATTAGTATCCGTACGCAGGTCTATTCAGGCCAGGTCGTTACATCGTCGTCATCGTATTCATCGTTGTATTCGTCATGATTTCGTATGTAGGAAGTAATCGTCCCACTGTGACAAGTATCCTACATGCAACAGGTAGTTTCATTGAATCACACTCGAGCAAATACGTACACTAGCACGACTTGTGTATACGCCACCGGAAAAGAATCACACCAATTTCCAAAGCAATGTGATAATGCGCCCAATAAAAGAGGCGTCCATGTCTTGCAGCATTCCGGGAGTAAGCGAACAAAAGTAGGCGACGCATACCAACATGCAATTTCCCCCGCCCAGCTCTCTCTCTTACCCCGGTCATTCTCTAGTTTCCCGACACCCATCTCGCATGCAAGTGCAACTGCTCGCCTGCATGATCGCAGGTACGGAACAACGCGCTCCCGTACACTGTGGCAGAAAAAGCCACACCCTCTTTGCTCTCCTTCCGCCCGTTCTTCCCTAATGTCTGATTCGCTGCACCGAAAAGCTATTGTGTTCACATGTGCGCGTTTGTGTGCGTGTACCCCTCTTTCTCTACACAGTGTTTCTCCGTTGCCACGCTGGGCGAATGCCAATATATTCGAGGCTGCATTAGCGTTGCCCCGCGGCTCATATGGATAATTTCCCAGTCCGCCCAGTCAACGCGCGCCATCACGTCCGGCGAACAGAAAAGAGGGTTTTTCTCACGAGAGGCGAAGATCCTACTCGGCTGAGCACACGATCGGCTTAGGCTCTGGGCTAACTGATGAATCTGCCTAAATGGCGTCTATTTGGTGGTGTGTAGTGGTATAGGAACCATTATGCTATTCACTTGGCATTCGCTTGGATGTTTTCTGAATTTTAGTGGTTTTCGCCTTTGCTGAGAGGACCTAAGGAGAGTTTGGAGAAATAGCTGCGCTTCGATAGACTTTGGATATGATGGTACGCGGAATCGTGGTCATACGGGTTACGTTGTGCTGATCCGACATATTGGCTGACGGCCAGCTCGCTCAAGGTGTATTGCCATGCTTTGACTATCGTGTCCGCTTGACCAACCAACTGGCTCCCCAGAAACCATCTCACCGTTCATGAAAGCCATTGGGGCCCCACCCGTTCTCCTCTGACGCCTTCCCAGGGTCTGCACATAGGGCATAACATCATGCTCAAGAGCAACTGAACATGGTTCGAGCGGTAAAACGGTCATCATTCTCAACGAGAGTACCTAGTGCTCAAAACTGAGCATTGCCGCAGTTGGCATCGACCAAAGACTAAACGAGAAATAAATAACCAAACACCAATATGCAAATCCAATCGTAATAGCGTACAAGTCATCTTTTCCACCCCCCTTTCCATTGGCGGCCAGAAGATAAACACAAAAAAACTGGGGAAAGACTTATGCATCAGCACATCACCGGCGACTCCGAACCCAAAATGATTACGGAGCCGTTGCTCCTTGCACTGGTCTGGATTCGATGGGCGGCCGTTGACGCGGGTGCTTTTATTGGTAGGGTATCCATGCATGAAATGGGCTTGCCTTGCTTCGTCATCTGACAATGCTATCAGTCTCGGCTTCGAGAGCGAAAAAAAGGCAAGCGAAATGAAGAACGTGACGGATCGTAGGCGGGCCGCAGGGACGTGACGCGCAGGGCATGCCACCCATGCTATACCGATATTAGGGTTAGCATGAGGGCGGCAACAAGAGCCATAGTACTATGCAAACGAGGCGTAAGGTTTTGAGCTTCTGAAGACTCGCCGGAGAGAACCTTTTTGTCATCGTTGCGAACACAGTTACTCTTGGCCGTAATCTCGGCTGGACAGACGACCCGTTTGAAGTTGGCGCTGTGCCGTGTTAGTCAACATGCTCTGTGTAGTTCAGAACGAAATGAATACCTTGGGAATGATGCATCCTGGAGCCAATCAAATCGCCACCGGCATCCAGCTTTCAGGCTCTCGGGTAGATTTTCACAGTCACTGCTGGAACTGACGCCTGCCATATTTTGCCCGAACACGGATTGGTCTACGCCATACTGCTTGGCGCATCCATCCACCGATGTTGTGTTGCCACCAGGTACCTGGAAAGCGTCAGTTCTGTAATTACGTGCATGGTCCTAAAGGAGGCTTACTGCGAGCGTGAACCGGTTTGTAGTGGTGATGTCGTAGGCGGTGTTTGAGGCTTGGATGATCATGCTCTTCCCGATCAGAGGGTCGCTCGTAAAATCCAGTTGGTAGCATGCGCAACACCAAGCGTCTTCGATGCCTCCACCGGTGAGTGCCGGTAACAGGTAAACGCCAGCAAAGCCATAAGACATTGTGTCGTTGACGGCCCATGGCTGTTGGTCGGCACATTGAAAGGCCCCACCGCCGTTACATCCAGTACCAGCAGCAGCGTCTATAGGCTTGTTGTCGGCCGAACATGATTGCACCGGGTTACTGAAGTCGGCCTTTCCCTTCCATCCACATGATGGTTTACAGCAGTCCCAGTACCGTGTTGTGAGGGCTTCGCCGGAGTAGTTGAGACTCGAGCAATGCGAAAGAGTCGCGAACAGCTGGAGGGATAAAAGGGCATTCCGAATGTGTCGCGACATGTTGGAGTGTGTAGGTGTGTATGTGAAGGAAGATGTAAAGTCGAAGTCAACAACCGAACAGCATGGTTCTTAGAGGGTCCGCGTGCAGTGGCCAGGAATCTTTATTTGAAGGATACCGACAAAGAGGGGTCCTTCTTACTAGTCTGGCCGTAAGGAGAAATTAAGCTGCTTTCGACACTCCAGGCCGAGAACATGAACCATCCTGCTGTGCACCTTGCAGGGATCGGCGGAGCTTGGATACTGAAACTGTACCCGGGGCACTGGCATCTGAGAGGCCAGAAAGCCGCTGTCACTCAACCACGTTTTGCGTTTAACCTATCCCGTGCCTTTTGACATGCATCGCCCACCTTCTTAATCTTCCCCCTGGTTCGCTGCCTCGTGGTATATTTTCCCCACAGTTCCCAAGGGCCGTAACGTTGTATATCGCCTCCCCGCAATTCGGCAATCGCGGAATGTAATCGCGGAATCCCATTCGCGTGGACATTTGTTGGTGAAATTGCCGTGTACGGCGAGGACAAGGAAGACTTGTGCAAAAGCTGGGGTTTTCATCTCCCTGTATTCACGTTTCCCCTTGCCGAATCAAAGCGTAAGGTTTGCCAGACGTCTCACGTTCCGCCTTCGCTCTAGGGCCTATTATCGGCTGTACTCGCCCCGCCTATGCAAACGAATTTCTCCGCTCTCCGGGAACCGTTCACACCACTGTGTGGGAACATGAATGTGAAGACGAGCAGGATTCGTAAGCACGAGACAAGTGGCGCACGAGGTAGGAAAACGGCCATGGAACCCATGCACATGAGCCCAGAAATCCAGACTTCGAACGTATCCGGCAGCGCCGCGCCACTCCTTGGTTGAAAGAGGGAAGCAAATATGTCCGATTGGCCAGGTTACCAATATTGCGTCCAGACCGGAAGACACCCATCAGGAAAAACGTCAAGGTTGTGCGGGATCATCCGTAGGGCATCTGGGCTAGCATTGGCTTGGTTAAATGGACAACGTCAGCTTCATAATGGAGCCCAGGTTATAGCAGCTTTCCTACGTGGTCATCGCTAGTACCGTTACGAGAATGTGGCAACACCGTGAAGGCGAAGGAGCGCAAAGCTGGACGGGCGTGATAGGATGTGATCCCCAGGAAGAAGAGACTCCCTGAAAAGGAGCCCCTGTGTCAAGCTTCTACTGTGTGTCTCGTAATCTACTCAACCCTTGGCTCAACCGTCACCAACCTTGGATACGGCCAACTGTGCCGAGGTTGTGCTGGTCTCGAAAATAAGTTCTAGCCGTCAAACTAGAGACATATATGCTGAAAAGGTTCGAAGTTTCAGGGGTGGTCCAGAGACAGCCGCGGTCCAGAGATGAGGGGTCGGGTTGAGGTTTGCGCAAACTTAGGTAGCTAGCTATGTCGTCCGAAGACCCTGAGCTGCTAGCAGGAATTGACACGTACTGGGCGCTGATCCACGCAGTCTCTCTAGGATCTGCATATGAAAATCTGATCTACGTATTCCCAGGGTCTATTCTCAGCTTCACCAATGTGTTGACCTCAAATCTTTTGCTGAAGAATAGTCTCTTTTTCTGGTTCCATAGGCCCATGGAGAAGTTGTGCCTAGCTTTGGGACATGCGTATGGCTCAGTACATCAGAAGCAATTCTCTTGAATTTGATCGGCTACATATAATTACAATACTTGACAATGAGATAAATATTAACACACTATGCTGGCCCTTTAATGCAACCGATATTCTGCATCTACAAACAATCAAGTACGCCTTTTGCTAACTGGCACCTTTACTACACCGGCTCACTATGTCTCCTTGAGTATTATTGCCAAATCGACAATACATCTGCTTCTTCAATCAACATGATCATATCTCTTTAAATTTCAGGTTCAAGCTGGCTTTCTTCCTGCCGCGTACGTCCCAATCATGTACGGGACTCCAACCGCCAATCCGGCCCCTGTCCCACCTAACATCGCTCCACCAGCTGGCATACTGATTTTTCCTCTCCGCACAGCCATTAAAGCAGCAGCTGCACCCGCACTTGCAGATCCGAGTGAGATCCAATCGGTCTGTACCTCGCCGTCGTTTTCTAAGATTCTCCAGGACCTATCTTTCCATTCAATCTGCTCGCGTCCCCTCATGCGCCCCCACGTCATAATCGCACCGACGGCTGTTCCAAGCAGAAGTCCACGGCTAGTCGTCTTCAGTGTGCGTGCCAATATGACGCTGTAGTCGATCGGCCTCTTGTTGTAGCGCGCTGCAAGGAGCGAGGCCGGAAATTGGGCAAGCGAGAAAAAAGCAAAGGACATGGCCGAGGCGCGTATGACGTGAAGGTACAGGATAGTACGCGCGTAGGGTTGGTCTTCTGCATGAGCGGAATGTGGAACGACAGGTCTCATTTCGGTTACGAAGTTTGCAGCGAACTGGTGTAACTATGGGTGGAACTTCTGGTTTCTAACTTCAAGGATGTTGTTGGTGGTAGGTAGTCGGGCCAGAGTTTTGGACGATGTACGATGCTTGTGGGGTTTTGGCGATTCGAGTGCTAATGCGAGATGTGGAAAAGTTGAGAAAGCTAATCTTTTATGAGAAAGTCTAGGGTTAAGCCTCGTGTTATTACAGCAGGAGACAAGCTTGATGTCGGCAACATAAGACTGCTGCCATCAGGCTGCTTCGGCCGCAAGTTTGATCCGTTTTACAGCTTCAAAGAGATAGTTCCCCCGACGGTGTCCGAGTTCTCAGGTCCCTACAAATTATTGACCAATGGCGGGATAAGGATTGATAGATGCTCGCGTTCAGCTCTTCAGGCGCCCACGGCTAGGCGCGATCAGGACCCCGACCCCTCATCGAGGTTGAGCCATATCAATGAGCGCAAAATATCGCTCACCTTTTTTATCCGAGATGGGTTCATCTTTGTGTTGGTTTGGAAAGATTGATCATCACTCATACCTAGCGTAGAGTAGAGGCTAGACGAGGGGGTTGAAGAGGTTATCAAAGATAGGGAATTTCCATCTTCTGACATGATCGATGCTAGGATTAACATCCGTGGGGCTTGTGGTGTCGCGGTCCCTTGAAGAGGACCCTGTAAATCTTTTCAAACATCAAATTGGAAGGCTACACTGCACTCGCCTGTCCGCTACACCTACATGTGAATCAAGCGACAATTAGGGGTTACATGTCAGCCAAGCGACACAGTTCTGGCATATACCAGGATGGCAGTGCAACGTTTACCTGTGGCAAGCAAAAAAACAGGGTGTTAATGAGAGTCGCAAGGGTAAGACATGTGGCCAAAGGGCGCAAGATTTCCTGGAGACACTGCGCGGCTGGAGTTGCAAAGCCACATGACGTCACCTAGCTAGTACGACATAAATGGACCAAATCCAGTAATAGACGGGACATACTTCGATCAAAGCTATATCTGCAACATCAAACTTTATCATCACTGAAAACATTTGAGCGCATACTCGGGAGATACAGGCCACCTAAACACAATTGGAATCTGATTAGGAAAATGCCTATCGGTCAACAAGAGAGCGGCGTAACTTCTGGCGTGAAGTTCGTAACTTCGACTGTGGGAAACACAGTTGGAGGCGTTACGAACACTCTGGGCGGTGTTGTTGGCGCTCTTGGAAGGGGCGTTGGTGAGACGGTAAGTTATATTCTTTGAACTGTGTATGAAACATGCACTGACTTCGGACCTCTACTGCAGCTCGAGGGCGCTACCGGCAGTGCTGGTCGACCAGTCGCTAGGGGCATCGCAGATGTCACTACAAGCATCGAAAAAGGCGCCAACGACGTAGCTGGAGGCGTGAAGCGAGCTGGAGAAGGAAAGTAGAAGGTGGACTGATAATGTGTTGGAGAGAATGCTCGAAGATGCGCCAAGCAAGTGGACTATAATATCAAGCCGGATTTTCCGGTAAGGGTAAATTGAGGCTATTACTCACTAATTCGAATGGTCAAACGGTTTCACTGCTACAGAAAGGGCTTTCCGCGCTTACTCTAATCTCGCAGTATTGGTGAGACGCTGGCTTGCTGTGCTGACGTGCTAATGCCAACCGGAACCGTGGATACGCAATACGATCGGCGCAAAAGTCTGCTCGTGATCTCCCCCACTATTACTTCGAAGCTTGTACAAGTACAAAGAGGCAATGCGGTCTGAACATTGACTACGAGATGACGATGACTTTCCATATCTCAGATCAAAAGATGGTCATAATAGTCTGTGTGACCTGGAACTTTTTCACGGATCTTGGAGAAGAACCTACCTCTCGGCACCGAGCAGTACTTCGTTAATACACCGACCAACGGGTCACAGGAAGCTAGCAGGACAAAGGGCCCTGTAGCGACTACTAGTACATAAGTCACTGACTGGCGCACCGCTATCGTGCCGTTCAGCGCAGGGTCTGTCGGAGTATCGTTGCCGAGTCCAAAAACCCTTACCAAGAACATAATGTTAGTATTACTCGTAATGCTCCTGCTTGTGGTCGTGCTTAAGGTACATGTGTGTCAGTGAGAGGATAAGGTCAGATGCTCCTTCCCTGCTGTCACCCCTTCAGAGCCTCAGAAGTGACACTGATCACTTGAGAGATTTCAATGGGAACGGTTATATTTGACTGTTTCTCTAGTCAACACAGACACCGAGTGCCGCGTGCCTCGTATGACGAAGCGCGAACTTGGGCGGGAGAAGGAAACCGTATGACGTCAACTTTACCATCTGGCACGCGCGTCCGACACCAGCCATGTGAATAACGGTAATGCTTGCGTAGGCCCATACTAACCCCGCCACACATATTATCTACTCAACACAATATGTTCCCTGCAACATGCCCGTATGAATTTGACTATTTTCGCCGGCTGTCTTGGCTGTCTTGAGCGTTACCAAGCAATAGGTACGGCAAGTAGGCAGATGACGATGACTCTAGCACGACCGAAGCCACATTTACCGCAGAAGCGTTGCAGTAGGCGCCGTAAGCATCATGCCGAGTTGAGAGAAGATCATTGACATTTCCCGCGTGCTGAGGACCCGGGACCCAATCTAATTAGGCTGGTGCTTGTGAATCTTTTCCTAATAGTCGGATTGAGCGAGCTACCTTCCCGCTCTGCACTGTCCTGCGATCTGACTAGCATGGCAACGGGGGAACCAATAGAAACGCGAAAACATTAACTACATAACACACGTGATTGTGGAGATGCGCGATCGCATGCATATTGCCTCAAACAATTTGCGGGGGTCAGCTCATCGCCTCGAAGCTCCCACTCAACATCTGTCCCAAGCCCTATTTGGCAATCGGGAAACTCAGCATTCCGCGGCTTAGGTTTAGCGACAGCCGTAGAAGACATCAAAATGGCTAGTTTTGATCGGCGTAGTAAGAATTGTATAATCTCAGCCGTTTATGCTACGACCATCTTTCTGTGTGGCTGGTAGATGTGTATGTTGGAGGCAAAACATCTATGTTTACCTTCAAAGCGGGGCGGGCTTTGCTCATGCGCACTACCAGCGCGATGGACGGCAAGCTAACTGAGAAGCCGGCTGAATCAACGTTCTCTCCAGCCATCTCTCCCGCACCACCAGTGTTGGCACTAGCGAACGCGCGGAGTCGACCAGTAGTCTCTGTTCTAGTGCGGAGGCTTTACACCTCCACTACGATATGGCCAATGGTGTCATTGAATCGACTGATAGCTATATAGCTACCCCGTCTCTCTTCTGCTTCTGCCATTCGGATTGCCTCATACCTTCGTTGTTGAGTTATCTGCCTCATCAATATCTTATTCATACTTTAGGTGACTGATACCTCGTTCATCAGTTTACTCTACGTCACTACCTCACTGTCGCTATCAAGAGCAATCCACAAATTAATACCATAAACCAAAGGCCGACCCAGTCTTCGAAAATGAAGTCTTTCGTCGTCGCCAGCCTCGTAGCTGCTGTCGCTGCCGCACCCATGACCTCTGGTTCTGAGTGTGCTGCCTCGGCCGATGGGAAATTTACCATTACCACCGTCCAAGCGACGGAGATGCGCAGCAAGCGTGGCATCTACCCCCGTCAACTCGATGGCATCCTTACTATGTCCCTCAAGGACGGCAAGCTGACTGACCAAGCCGGTCGCACTGGATACATTGCCTCCAACTACCAGTACGTCTCAATAGAGCTTACATTTGTTTGACAATAGCCAATATCTCCACAGATTCCAATTTGACGGACCAGTCCAAGCAGGTGCCCTCGATACCGATGGCTTTGGTCTCTGCAGTGATGGCTCCCTGTCCCTAAAGGGCTCCAACCTGTGGTACCAGTGCTTGTCTGGCCACTTCTACAATCTCTACAGCAAATCAATTGGCGACCAGTGCATTGCCATTCACATCATGGCCATGATGGACGGCCAAGGCTCTGGTGCCTCCCAGATTCCTGATGGCCAGCCCCAAGCCTCCGCTCCAGGTGTTAGTCAAATTTCCGACGGCCAACCTCAAGCCTCTGCCCCGGCCTCCGCCGTGACTCAAATTTCAGATGGTCAACCTCAAGTGACGGGCCCCCCTGCTCCTCCTGTCACGCAGATCTCGGACGGTCAACCACAAGTAACTGGTCCACCTGCTCCTCCCGTCACGCAGATATCAGATGGCCAGCCACAAGTAACCGGCCCACCTGCTCCTCCCGTCACACAGATTTCAGATGGTCAACCCCAGGTCACTGCTCCTCCTGCGCCTCCTGTTTCGCAAATCTCAGATGGGCAGCCTCAGGTTACAGCACCACCCGCTCCTCCAGCTCCTCCAGTTTCGCAGATCTCAGATGGCCAACCCCAAGTTACTGCCCCTCCTGCCCCTCCGGCTCCTCCTGTCACACAAATCTCAGATGGCCAGCCACAAGTTACGGCTCCCCCTGCTCCTATTAGCAACCAGCCTGGCAACGCGACCAGCCCCTCGATGCCCGAGTATACCGGTGCGGCTGCGACTACAGTCGTCAGCCTTGGTGCTCTTGCCGTTGGTTTCTTTGCTGTCTTCTCGTTCTTGTAAAAGAGGATAACCGCTCGAACCAGCGCCGCAAAAACACCTCGGGCACATAGTTGCCATGATTATGCAACGAAAACGATTAATGTTGGAGAAAGACGGGTTTTCTGTCTAATGACGTTCCTTAATGATTGCACGCATGTATGACTTGTCAATTCGAACGACTAATGGGAATGTTGGGATGATAGTGATTTTTCGTCATTTAAGTGAATAGCGTTTATTTTCAAACTAGCAAGATAGCATAGCACTCTCTTAGCCAATAAAAAATGTTAATGGACATGAAATGGATAAGTGGTCATCAATGAATCCACAATCTCTGCTCTGCTTTGCCGCCCCATGTACAGAAACCACCCCAACCATGATATTGGTCGCAACCAAGCAATACCGGCAAATCCTACCCTCAGCGCATGAGATCCACGTTCATGAGTCTCAGTATCACGCTAGTGCTATGCAATCTCAGTTATCACGCTAAAGCAACTATCTTTAAGCCTCCCTGCGTAACCAAAACTCGGTTGCAACGGAAAGACTACATACTACTGGTTTCCAGATTTCAACATCCACGTGCCTTGGTTTACTTCTCCAACTTTACCGTCGCGCCCAGCGCTAGTTGCTAGGTGGCAATTATAATCTGAAGCCGCGACTTCTATAACGTTTGGTACACTATGGTGGACAATGACGGGTAGTGCGCCATGCGGAATACTCCTTTTAGTTTCTTGGCTCCGTGGGGGTTTGAACATAATTTCAGCAATTTGGGCGAGGCGATGATGTGATAGTGTGTATTGAGCTCGATTGTAGATCGTTCTGGGTGGAGAGTTGCCGTGTATCCAGGTAAAGTGGATTCAGTAGACTGGGGATGCTGGGGTAGGAGGGTAAGGAAAACAGGTTTTTGGGTGGGGCAAAGCAGAATTGTTAAGATTGGAGATTAGGGAATGTAGTTGTATTGGAGTGTTTGTGGGGTTGATATCTGGGGTTACATTGGAGTCAAGTCGATGTATTGGAAGCCTTGCACCAGAGTTGCTATCCACGACAAATGTGGTGTCTGGCTTGTATACTTGTACATATGGATTGAACTTCGTAATGATTCTCTTCTATGGGCACTTGGTTTTCACATGGCTGTTCATTTTAAACTTTTCATCCCTAATGTATTCACGCATAGGGGTGCGATCGAGCCTCCTGTCAAAATATTAAAGATAAAATCAAGACTCCTACACCTTTCTCTTGGATATCAAAGAGCGCAATCTTGCTAGTCTGAAGTGTCTTATTGATAGAGCAGAATGCATTATGACACCGCTATCGTTTACATGTCTGAACAAAAGACTTGTCGCTGACCTAGGAAGCATCAAGCAACTGAACGTTTTAAGACCTATATATTTGTTTTCTTGCCTTGGGTTATGTATCTCGTTGTCTTAGTATGACCTTTTGTTCGCTCTCTCTGTAGTCTTTAATCGACCCATGTTCACATCTTGGCCACACACCTGCACTTCCGAATGGTGAAACAGCTCACAAAGTGGCTCAGACTACCACCCACAATAAATCATTCCGGTTCATTCCTTCCGCATGTCAATGCCGTATTTACGCTACGACAAAGAATGGGCGAGGGTACCAGCCAGGGAAGTTATTTGATATGCTGTCTTCAATGCAAAGAAATCATTGCTGTTTCTTGACCAAGTGTTTGCTAGATATGTAGGAAGGTTCAGTTAGTGGAAAGGAAAACGTCGCTGAGAATAATTGTCTTGGGGCTTTTGGCATGCTGCTTTTAATCTGGGCATTACCAGCGGCTGAACAGTTGACACTGAATGGTGAAACTAGAGGTGGAGTAGAACCAAAGTGCTGCGCATCAATGTGATCAAGGTCTAGATTGCATTTCCACTCTCCGGAACTATTCACAAATACGTAGGTAATACAGCCCAGATGGAGTACATTTCGACTACAGGGAAAGAAGATGCTTAGAGGACGGACAGATCGCCGAACTTCTCCTGCGGGGTTGTTAGCACTTGTGCACGGAGGACCAGAATTGTTCCAAAGACATGCCTTGTAGCCTGGAACGGCCCAGCGGCCCTTGGAGACGAGCTGCTCGGTGCGCTTGTCAATCTCAGGCTGGGCAGCCGCAACCTCATCCTACGATACTCGTTAGCCCACACACTCGACCCCGCTCGTCCACGACTGTGTCTACATACAACAGTGAGATCAGCGAATGGCCTGGCCTCCTCGATGTTCTTGAGGGTCTTCTGGAGATCGCTCAACTCCTTGTCAACGACAGCCTTGGTCTGCTCTGCGCTCTGGACGGCCTGGGCCTCGAAAGCCTCAATGGCCTTGATCTGCCTTCCTACGTCGTATGTCTGGGGCTTAAATGCGTTGAACTGCTTCTCGATATCGTCGACGACGGCCTGGTTCTTGAGGACGCTGCGGTAGTAGGCAAAGTCGACGGTTTGAGACTGCTCGGAGAGGACAGCCAGCTTGCGGCGCGCATCGTCGTTGCGCTTCTTGAAGGCTTGGAGGGAGGCGGCGGTTTGTCCCTTGAGACCAAGCTGCGTGGCGAGCTTGGTCCAGTCGAGCTTGAGGGCAGCGCTGCGCTGTAAGAGGGGATAAGTTAGTTTTCTTGATATTCAATTCGGGGCTGCCATTGCGGCGGGGGCCCGCCGGCGGCGCAGCAATTGGGCGGACTAGAGCTTCGACGGGGTGCTTAAAGGGGATCTGACGTACTCCGACGGCCATTGTGATGGATTTAGACGGGAATGCGGTGGTTTCGGTTCGTGAGGGTGTAAGTCCAAGTTCTTCGCGAGAGCTCGGAACAGCGCCGCCAAGCATCCGACGCTAGGACCACCGATCACTTCCGCCCTCCAGTCCATGGTGGCCCTCTTCCCCAACTTTGCCTCTCCCATACACACCCGACGCCGCACTTCTACTTTTTCCCCCAGAGTCTTCGCCTCAGCCTATCTTGCAATCATGTGGATTATTGACTGGTAAGTGACCTGTTGTGTGACTTCATGTGTCTCTGCTGACCTTGCGCCAGGTGTAAGTACACATGTTTCTCTCCCTCGTCACGAATGAAGCCCGACCGAAGCCGAACCATGTCTATGCGGCATACACAGCAGAGAATCAATAGAAAACCTGTCTCTGGAACCTGTCCTGCTGTCAACTCCTGCCTCTGAAAGTCTTCGAGATTGCCCAGAACATGACCAGATCAACCTTATCACATGCGAATCAATATCCCGTCTTGTATAGAGCATAGGTGTTTCTTTATACATGCATCGCTTGTTGGGATTCTGAACCACCAGGAGCTAACATGTCATGACAGTTTGGGATGTTCTGTCCTCGCTCGGACTGATGAACAAGGTCAGCATAAGCACCGAAGACATGATCGGATTAATTCTAACTTTGCGTCTAGCATGCCAAGCTCCTCTTCCTCGGACTGTACGCACCCTCACACACTCGTAAAACCCAAGTGCGCATGGCTAACTAGGCGGCAGTGACAATGCTGGAAAGACCACGTATGGCAACCGAACTGGACACACGAGCGTCAACTGACGTATCTAGGCTTCTGCATATGCTCAAGAACGACAGGGTTGCTGTTCTGTAAGTGAACCGCGGTCAATCCCTTCACTATTGGCTAACATCCTTGCCAGCCAGCCAACCCTGCACCCGACCTCCGAGGAGCTCTCGATAGGAAACGTCAAGTTCACAACCTTCGATCTTGGAGGCCACGCGCAAGCCCGACGATTGTGGCGCGACTACTGTATGTTTTGCATACTTCGCAATTCCCGTACCCTCAATTGACTCTGCGATAGTCCCTGAAGTTTCCGGTATCGTCTTCCTTGTCGACGCCAAGGACCACGAGCGTCTTACCGAGTCGAAAGCCGAGCTCGATGCCCTCCTCGCCATGGAGGAGCTCAAGAACACTCCTTTTGTCATTCTTGGCAACAAGATTGACCACCCTGACGCCGTCTCCGAGGACCAGCTTCGCTCTGCGCTCGGACTCTACCAGACAACTGGCAAGGGCAAGGTGCCGCTTGAGGGCATCCGACCTGTCGAGGTGTTCATGTGCAGTGTCGTCATGAGGCAGGGATACGGAGAGGGTATCAGATGGTTGAGCCAGTACGTCTAGGTGCACTACTACGACGATTACAAGGTCATTGGAGGACGGGGGAGAGCGTAAAAGGCATGTGGCATTTTGGCCCTTTCCATGGGGGTTGACTGAATATAGGAACGAAAGCATGATGTTCACACGCGTGTCAGATATACTCTTACAGGCGTTGGCGTTAGCTCTTGAAATAATATTACATTTTGCATACCACATCCCGCGGCACACTCTGAGCCGCTCATGGCCGCATCGCCAATCTGCTCTAGCCGACGCTCATTGTAAACACAAGAAAAATAACTTGCTCGTGCAAGCGCCCTAAACGCCACCCAATGCTCGTATTTCCCACCAATTCGCCAGAACCCTTGCTCAGTCTCCATCTTCCTTGTCCTACATCTACTCTGTCCCCACCTAGTCATCGTACTCTGCATCACGGACTCCGCAAAAGTCACTCCCAAAGCAATTATCCACCATGTACCACACGCGCCAGTACAGACTGGCTCCGTTGACATCAAATGTTCCGTCATCTTTCCTCGGCACCTGATCACCAATGATACCCTGACCCGATCCAAACACCCACCCGATAATTGGCAACGAACCAACCGTCTGCTGCCAGCGGGGTTTCGCAGGGAGAAAGGCCTTTTCTTGCGGCAGAAAGACAGCGGGTTTGACGTTTGCGCCTTTGAGGCGCAGCGTGGCACGTTGAGAGCGGGGGTTAAGTGCGGTGGTTATGCTGCGTGCGGGAATGGTGCTTGGGTCGAGGGCTTGGTGGAGTTCTCTTTGCTCGGGTTCTACAGGCATGTCGTCAAGGTGGGTGGGGAAGGAGCCGGCTGTGCTGCGCATAAAGGCTGCGGGGTCGTTCACGGAGCGGAATCCATGTGGTGCTGGTAGTGCAGGCTGGGAAGCGGTGGCTGTGGCGGACGAGGCGGTTGCAGAGGACTGCGATGTACTAATGCCGCGGGGGCCGACGGTGGCGGAGGATACGGTGTTTGGTGAGGCAGTTTGCGAGATGCTTCCTGGCTCTGCCCGGATTGCTCGATCACCGCCTTGAGGTCCGGTACCTCTATACATTTCCGCATAGACGGTGTAGCCTTGGATGTTCTTGGGACTATAGTGGCATGCGCGCTCCGCTGCCTCTGCACTATCAAATGTGACCTTGATCCAGTGGTCGCCTCCAACGTACTCGTTTATCTTTCTCAATGCCGCCTTGTTCAGAGACCGGTAATGCGACGCCCTTTGCGAAGTGAAGCTATATCCATATTTCGGGTTGAACGGCTCACGGTCGTATTCTTCGTAAATAATCCCGTTCGAAATTTTCTCGTAGTGTGATATCGCTGCCCATTGTGTGTCGCTGCCGTAACCGTATAGAATGACTTCCTTTGGTTCTTGTGTGAAAGCTGAATTTGACGATGGGCCTGTCGCGAAAGAGTTATTGAGGCCATTGCTGGCATCTATGAGGTTTGGTGCCGAGCCGGATGGAGGCAATGCAGCAATAGGACGCGATGATATTGAGCGCTTCTTGTCCTCTTCTGCCTTGTAACGACCGAAGATGTCGTCGATTGTGCGTTGATTGTGAAGCTTCGCTTCGTCTGCGGCTTGGTTGGCGCCCAAGGGTGTCTTTGCTCGCGAAGTTCCGCGTTTTCGTGCTTTGCCAAAGGGGCCTTTCTCTTCAGGCAGGGGTCTTTGGTTTTGATCTGAGCTATCAAGGTCTAACGTCAGCCGCGTGCTGTGCATGACAGGAGTGTCCCATTCCAAGTCTTCCATAATGCGCAAAGTCCGAGAAACAGGTGATTGAAATACTCAGGTTCCTCTTCTGACGCGCTCACATGTTGAAAAAAGATGCGTTTGGAACAGGTGAAGCAAAACAATGACTTACTCCGCAAACTCATACGCCCAGGGCAGCTTCCTCCCTGTCGAATCAAACGCGCGCTCAGAGTCTGGCACAGCGTGGACCTGCATTTTCCCCAGTTGTTCGCTTTTTGTCTCCTGCTTCTCTTCCTATCGAGGGCGCTGCGAGTGCGCGTAATGTGCTAGGTTGCGTCGGATGTCTTTTGTTTATGCGACATGAAGAACAGCGGAAGATGATCCACGCTAGCCAGGAACAACGCCGCGGCAAAGCCACACTCGTGCACGCACCAGGTGAGGCGCACCACTTCTGATCTTCACCGGCCACTGACCTTTCCCGATCCATCCACGTACAGTAGATGCAGGTTATGCTGGTGCCTACGGGCGAAGCAGTGCATACAAAAAGCCCAATGGATCTCACGCCCATTATTGTCCGCGGCAAAAAACGCAAGCATCTACCCCCAGCAATTATTCAAGCCTCTTCCGCACCTACTACCTCTCAACCGAAACGAACCCGGAAACCAAAAGCAAAAAGCAAACCCAGGATGGCTATGCCCGCAATGCCGACACTCGATGGCCTTCCAGTCGAGCTGCTGGAAATAATCTTTTTGCACAGCATGAACCTGGCACTACCACGATGTTCCAATTCCTTGGGCAAAAAGCTATCGTCACGCACCATTACCATGGAATTTACCATGCGATCTTTCTTTCACACAGTCGATCACCGCACTGTCTATCGAGACCGCAAAGTGACCAGTGACCCTGTGCTGCAATCAGACATTCTGTCCTGCCGCTTCTTTACCTACGAGTTTTTCTTAGCCTATGTGCGGCGTGCGCACGAGGCCATGATCCAGTTACGTGGCAAGGCATGGGCAGCTACTGGCGTTGCAATCCCAGATGTGTCGTACTTCGATGGGCTATGGCCGTTCAAGTTTACCAAGATACCGTATCTAGGATTTGCTCGCGGCTTTGCTATTCCGGAGAAACTTCTGCATGGACCTTGGACAGAGGACAAGGCATCGTTACTCTATGTTCTAGTGAGCCTGAACGGCGAAATTGACTGGGAAGGTAGCACGGCAGGAGAGGTAGCCAAGATGGGTATCCGAGAAGCCATCAAAGAGGGCAACGAGCATGCGGTTGCTGCGTTGGCGGTACTGTTAGGTGTGCCTAAGGGCATCACCACGGAAATGTTACAGTATGCCGTCGTAGAGTGTGGCTGTAACATGAGCATAGTTCGGCACCTGCTATTCAATGCGCAGATCCTCGCAGCAGAGGCATCAAGCACCCTTAACTTTTATGACCCAGCTCTCTGGGCTTGGGCGGATGCCAATGGCCACAAAGGAGAGGTGCTCAAAGACATGCTCAAGAGAGCAGACGCGTTCGACTTGGAATTCTACTTTGAGGACGACGCTGATTGGACTAAGATTGTATCGTTTCCGTACGGAGGAAGCAAGTTTGATGCAAGAACGGCATTTCAGCCCGTTGTGAGGGAACTGTTGATGAATCTTTATCGAAACTATGGGCGGAAGATCACGCGAAGGAGAGCAACGACACCAGAGCAAAGAATGGATGAGGGCAATGTAATTGATGGATGAATTGGTTATTATACTACTAGCTAGCTTGCAGATATGCGTGACTAATCAATGGCTGCTCTCGGGACCTACCTACGAGTTTACAAAATACGAACAAGAACGATGCATCTCAAAGTGGTTAAATCCGCTGAATGAAGCGGCATGCCAGGTGGTGCAAATAATGTAAGATGATTCTGCTGTTGGTACAAAAGCAGCGTCATAGCTTCGTTGGTGGACATGTCATGTTAGTGTAATTGAATTAAAAACCGTAGATAGCATTGAAGTGCAAGGTTTTGTTTCTTAGGATCTGCAAGCTTGTTAGCTATTTGCACCAAGACAAATATGTCAAGCAAATGCATGGTTGGAGTTTTCCTCAGTGATCTTGGTGATAAAATAGTAATCATAGAAATCATATACTATCTATTGCATGTTGTAATCATTGGAAAGGGGCAGGTGACGATGGAACGTAAAGTTTGACTGACCTTGGGTGAGTTACTGGTGGCTTCGGAGCCTAAGAGCAAATAAGCAAGCAGCGGCCTATGCATAAGCAAGTGTCTAAAAATCTTTTCAAAGTCAGCTTGGGCCCTCTAGCGTGTGTAGACGATGAAAAAGGTGCATGCGTGAAGCAAACTCAGAATATGTAAGAAATTGAATATCATAAGACCGTCGCCGTTAAGAGACCCCGGCGAGGGTCTCCGACGACGGACTCAATCGCAAATTATGTCATCCTTGGATGGGGAAGAGGGTTGTGGAGGATGGAGACGTACCAGTGGAGCGAGCTATAGAGCCAGTTGCAGCTGCAGTTAGTTTTGCCGATGCATGTTCGTCGTCGAAAGAGAGCGCGCAGTCTGATTCATCATGAACATGTTGCTCGAGATGCGCAGTATAGGCGCAACAAGTGCGTTGTACCAGATTGCAGCTGGTTTGTCGCTGTGTTGTTGTTGGTGCAGAGTCCAGTGGTGAGGAAACAAGTCGCGGTCGCGGTTGCGTTTTTCTGCTCGTGCCAAGCCGGCCTTCGCTTGTGCACGGCCCCGGCGCCGCACTTGGATTTTCGATTGCATCGAACATTGCCTTTACTCCCGACAAGAACATCACCAACGACCTAATTTCCGACCAGTACGCCTTTCGACGCTGCACCACACACGCTTCATTAGTTAACATTCATTCGCAGCACAACCGACGAAATGGGTGACGCCGAAATCACAACGAGCGCCTGGAGGCTGGTCGAGGTCGGCCGTGTGGTCCTCTTCAACGAGGGCCAGTACGAGGGTCGCCTGGCTGCCATTGTCGAGATCATTGACCACAAGCGTGTACGGAAACCCGGTGTTTCGGTTGCTGTTCAGCCGCTCACACAAGCATAGGTTCTCGTCGATGGTCCTTCTGAGAAGGCCCCCGTCCCCCGCCAGGAGGTCGCCCTTGCCAAACTCTCCCTCACACCCATCGTCATTCCCAAGCTTCCCCGCGCCAGCGGTGTCGGTCACGTCGCGAAGAAGTGGGAGGAGCACAAGGTCCAGCAAAAGTTCGACGAGAGCGCATGGGCAAAGAAGCGTGCGGCCATGCAGAAGAGGCGGGGACTCAACGACTTTGAGCGCTTCAAGGTCATGAAGATGAGGAAGCAGGTACGTTGTGTCCGGCGCCGTGCTGTTCACAAGCCACGAGCTGGCTCTAGACCACATCGCGTGCCCTTAATACCGTCTGGGAACGTCATAGCTAACGAGCACGCAGGCCCGCTTTGAGGTCCAGAAGACCTTCGCCAAGATCCGCGCCAGCGCAAAGGCATAGGCATTGTATATGCTGTCGGGAGACAGGCGTTGTGGTGGTCGCTGCATGCAGGTGACGGAGAGGCATGATGTGCATTTTCATGAGCATTCCGAAGGCCACCCTCAAAGGCATTCAAAAATTCAAGACCTGGCTTCGGGTGAATAAGTCCAATGTTTGGCATGGTGCAATTCGGTATGGGAAACGTTTACTCGGCTCTCGCATGCATTCTACATGTAGCCAGAGAGTCCAATCCACAATTTCATGAACACACAAAAGACTGCAACTAGAATTGCCAATTTGATACCCTCTTTGAACTGGCTTGTCTCTGTGAATCTGTGATTAAAGCGACGATACTGTGATGGTAGCCATAATCGTCATATGCGAACTTTTGGGGGAGGAGGAGCCCGCGCTAAACCGCCCACAAATCATTTTTGGGGCAGCTGCGACCACTACCGGGCGCACCTCGATCTCGCAGCACCACCCACACGTCTCGTCACCCACACACCGACAAAATGGCCAACCCACGCATTGAAGAGATCCCCGACGAGCCGGAGAAGAAGAACGTCCAGATCGAGGAGGATGACTCCAGCGACGAGTCTGAGGCTGAGGAGGGCGAGGTCAACGTCCCCGCAGGTTCCTCGGTCGCTGTCCACTCTCGCAACGAGAAGAAGGCTCGCAAGGCCATTGCCAAGCTCGGACTGAAGCACATTGAGGGCATCACCCGCGTCACTCTGCGCCGACCGAAGAACGTGAGTGCCCGTTGGACAATGGGTGGTGGTGTTGGTGGTTATGGCAACCTGCAGTCAACAAACACTAGATGCGGGCAAAGCCAGTGCTGTAGAATTGGAGCTAACAACCAGCTAGATCTTGTTCGTCATCAACCAGCCCGACGTCTACAAGTCCCCTTCAAGCAACACCTGGATGTTAGTTCACTGCCCCTCAATTGTCATCCCACCTACTGACCCCGCACCAGCATCTTCGGTGAGGCCAAGATCGAGGACTTGAACTCTCAGGCTCAAGCCTCCGCTGCTCAGCAGCTCGCTCAGGCCGAGGCTCAATCCCACGACCACGCCGGCCACGACCACGGTGACGAGTCCGGCAAGGGCAAGGCTGTCGAGGACAAGAAGGAGGAAGAGGAGGAAGAGGATGATGACGAGGAGATTGACGACTCTGGCCTCGAGACCAAGGACATCGAGCTCGTCATGCAGCAGGCCAGCGTCTCCAGGAAGAAGGCTGTCAAGGCCCTCAAGGAGAACGACAACGACATCGTCAACTCCATCATGGCGCTGAGCATATAGATTGTCCTGCGCTGGGCGTCTAGGTGCGATAGGTGGATGATGACTTCCAAGGCATTGCAGAGTCGAAAGACTATCTGCTCGCTCATGTAAAAGAATCGATCAACATGAATCTTTACGAGCCAACCTGTGCTGCCTCTTTCTCTATTGCAATCTGCGGAACGTCGACAAATGATTGAGCTGACACTGAAAGACATCTGTGAGTGCTAGGAAAGCAACTCATTTGAGACTTGCTCTGTTCCGAGACAATTGTGCGGACAACTCCGTGCTGGTGATGGACATTGCCGTTTTCCCGAGACAAGACTGCCCAACAACACTCGAGTTGAAGAGGATGCAGATCCTTGTTTAGGCCTTGTATATTTTAGCGTACCCGAATCTTGTGGTGAGCATGGTCCAGGATATGGCTAAGCACCATTCAGGACAACAGGCCATTCCGATCGGGAGGCGCTTCAAGATCTTTGACATCGCCAGCAAGTATGCGATCTCGCAGCTTGAAACAACTACGTGACCAGCATTCCCATTCTAGTAATTTTGATCCCTTTTCAGGAAGGTTTTCCTTTCAGAGAAGGTCTCCTTCTGAAACCAGCTGTCTGACTGTTATGGCGGGCTTCTTGGCGATGAGGTGAGCCACAATAAGCATATCTTCTAGCAGGCGATCATTCAAAGCTTGGTATTGTATATCCAATGAAAACTGGGGATAGTCTTGAGAGGATGTTGGGATTGCATCATCCTGTTGTAGCTTGTGACACACTGACCTGCCAGTGTGGAGGAAAGATCTCTCTGACGTTAGACTGCTGACGCCCACTCTCAGCCTCACGATCACTTTCCCCTTTGCAAGGCTAACATGAGCTAGTAGGGGTTGTAGTCGCGACTACAACTGTGGCTAGTAAGACAACCAATCTGCGTTCATCTTGAGCAGAAAACTTCCCATTGTACAGCATACTACGACCACGTACTTGTCACAGCGCACATGGAAATTTCAGAAAACAATCCATCTGCACATGGCTATGTGAACAGCTTCAAACCGAACATCAATTCAGAGGCAACAGCGGTCAAGTTGAAGTTCACGTTGCTGAGCCACGCGCTAAAATAGCCGCTGTGCGGCCGTCCCGACATGTTCCCGGATTTGCTTCCTTGGACCGTCAGCATCTACCATCAGCCTCAACCTCAGCCTCAAACCAACTTCCTAGATTTAGTTACTGATCATGACATCAACTCTTCCAGGTATACGCCGGAAACTCGAACTTCCGAGCATGTATCGCACTGTCCGATTCATCTGCGCCTGGTTCACTAACACAACAATCTCAAACAAGCACCTTCAGCTCGTTCTACAGACTGGTCTGTAAAGTTGCGCTTACTCAATACGCGCTCTTCTCCGAACTTCTTTGGCAAGGATTTCGTGACTTTGAAGGCTATCACAGCCAATAGAATCCATTTTGTACCCAGGTATTATGATATGTCGAGCGAAGAACGAATGAGCGACCAGCCCATATTCCTGGCGTCTGACTTACGAGCACCGAATTTATGGACCGATCATGACACTGCATGAGCTTAGATCTACCGGCCCGCTGGGCATAGAGTCATGCCATCCTTGTTCAAAGCCCACAATCTGACGATAGCATCTGTGCTCTGCCTGGAAAACGGGCCGTTCATACAACCCGATCACTCTACCGTTTTCTCCCGAATGATGGTCATTTCTTCGATCTCGAGGCACGGGTGCCTGTCAAGCCGATGGATCTAACCATGGTCATACCCTACGGGAGTTAAAATCTTACTTGATACCTCCACCTGGAGCCTTGCCCAGCTGGCTTCATCATTTAAGCTCTGACCTCTAAGAACACCGTACGGCTTCATGGCTGTATGGCTTCGCCGAACGGACCATGTCTTTGCGTTCGACTTTGTAGAATTTCCTCTTCCATCTTGCTTGAGCTGAACTTCTACACAGCAGTGCCTAAGCCTTGGGCGTCATCCTTTGGAAGGCAGCAAGATGGGAACATTTCATATAACGAGGTTCTTTTCCCATCCTAAATGAATCACTCAGTGCAATAACAAGATCATACAAAGCCCACACCTCACTCCACCGCATCTGAGGATCTCCTAAAGCAGTCCCTCATTCGATTTTCTCTTCAGCATTGCATGCTAAAGTACTCGGAATACTCACAAGAGAGTAAATTTCAGGAATTCAACAGTCCCCCGGCCCGCAAGTACCAAGTACCAAGTTTCCTCACAATGGCTTCAGCTCGAAGAATCACGACCGTATGTTTTTAGCCTCCCTGGCCATCATCTCGCAATGCACTTTGCTGGATTTCCGCCACATGTCTCTAACAAAATGTAGGCAGAGAAGGAGAAATACATCCAAGCGCTGCGAACCCACCAGATCAACACCATCGTCGAGCTCCGCCGCATCGAACAGGCCTTTGCAGTTCTCGGAACTCCAGACTGTAGCGAGTCCATGACACAAGCATGTAAGCCCGCAGCCATCGACGCCTTGACATAAAGAAAATACTGATGGTTTTCTCCTGATGATAGGGTCCTACTATGTTGATTCTCACGGCCTACTAACGGAGCTACGCGGACTGACTCGCAACTATCCCTTCAGGTAAGCTACTTCCTTTACCTCTATAATCAACCATGCGGCGAGTACACGCATCCAACAATCGAACGTAGCATCGAAAAGAAGAGGAAAAACTACGAGCCATGTGCAATCCGCTGACTAAACGACCAAAACAATAGCTCCGACTGTCTTGACGAAGCCAAACGTCGCGTCTACACCGACCCCGCGAGCAACCGCTCCTGGAACCTATGCTGGCTCGTACTGAGCAAGATACAAAACGAGTATGCTTCTCCCGTTGTCCCCTTCCCTACTCCCTCTACCACTCCGCCTCCTCCTTACCCCATTCCTCCTCGAAACGCTGGAGATACATTTTTGCTGACTAAAGTCCAAATAGCCAACTCATTCCGTACTATGCTCACTACCAGGCTTCACAGCCGACTATGTGGGCGGGACATACACCAACTTCGGAGCAGCTCACACAGCTGACGCAGGCGTTTGTGAATGAGTGGAATTGGGCGGTGACGCAAATGCTGAGACATTGGGCGCAGCCACCAGTGAGGTAAAGGGAGGGTTTTGTTGGGGATGTGGGAGAGTGATGGGAAGATTCGGAGTTTGGGAGTTTGGGAGTTTGAAAGGGGCGTTTAGTGGTGGATGGGTGTTTGAAGCTGGCATTCACAGGGGATGCGTAGAAATGGTGTTGATGACGGGGCGTTCTTGGTGTGCTTTCTTATGGTGTTTCTTTTTCTTCACATAGAGGCTCTAGGATTGGGTCTGCATTCTTCTATTCCATAAGATCTTAGATATTGGAAACTGGCTTTCCCTCAAGTTACGCTTAGGCTTTCGCTTTCGCTCCTTATTGCTCTCTTATTCTGACGATTTACTCGGTGTTTTTATTGAAAGGAAAGGAACGACAGGAAACTCTTGTCCTATACTTCCGGTGTCATTTCTTCTTAGTCTCTTGTTATATTATATCTCCCCAGCTCTACCCCTCATAGTTCATCGAAGTAAGCTGGGCAATATGTCCGAAATTATGCTAATGCACTGGACAATTCCATTAATACCTTCCCATGTTCTCTGCCATGCCCAGTCCACCGACCACAGAAACGCCTTTGCCGCGATCCGCGCGGCGCGGTCCTTATCAATTGCTCTGTAGACCCGAGGATCCGACACCATTCTTGGCAGCCGTGCATCACTCCACCACCGGGAAGACATACTATGTTTGACCATCTATCCGCCCACACAGTCCGCTTTGGCCCTTGTTACGCCTGCCTAACTTCATGCAAGGGAAACCTCATCTTACTCTTATTTCCGACCCGGTTTCCTGCCCAACTCGTGCGTATTCTGCTTGGCCCCAGTACATGTGCGGTCATATCCGCATCCCATGTTTCTGCCTGGTCATGTGGCACATGCACGTCATTCTACGCCTCTCTTGCACACGCATATTTACCCCACGCAGATTATCTTTTGAATTGTTAAGTTAAATGGCGTTTACGCACGCCTTGCGCCATAAGCTGCAGGTCACATGCACTCGATTCGGAGTGGCCGCTGGGCGGGCGGAGCACCAACCCGCGAGAGATAGAAGTGATGTCTGTTGGGTTAGCTTTGTTCTTTTCTCGGACGTTCATGGAAGTGCAGGTGAGAAGCTTTGCTTACATCCACCTCTTTTGGGGTTCCCTTTGACCCCTCATTTAGCCGCGAAGGAGAACCTTGCTTGGCGGGGGGTACATGTCCTGGTGATACAGGTGGCTGGACCTTATTTATTTGCCTGGGATGTGTAGTCTAGTAATGACGTTTTGGGATTAGGGTTTATCGATGTGTACAGTTGATTCCGAATTCGTCCAGGGATTATCTGTGGAAATTCTTGGCAGTGACATATCGAGAGTAGTCGTTTGGAGGGCCTTGAAAATGACATTAGGCCTTGTGGGTCACATCCTGGGCTTACAGAAGTGGAAATTTCTCGCAACTGTACATACTGTAGACAGGGGAGGGACAGTCAGACCTGAATAGGTAGAACATCAGATAACCTGCATAAGCTTAGTACTTTAGGCTTCGTACTAGAGACTATCTGCCACGTTTTGAGGAATGATGGGATGGCTTACGGTGGTAAGGCTAGTGCTGTGCAGGTCATGTCAGAACATATGACAGCGCCACAGATTTTCCATGCAGGCACCGTCCTATAACGACCTTCGCCAGATGCAAAATGTCGCTCTTTAGTACTGTTCAGTAAAGGATCGGCGAGATTACGTCTGTGCGGACTTTAGACAACTTGCACTGGAGCATCGTCGATTATACGAGCGGATGTTGTGGTAAGAAATTCTGCAGTGAGCAGTATGATCCTATTCTCGTGATCATATATCTACTCATCCATGGGGAGAATGTGAGACTTGGCAATGTTCTAGAGCAGTGACTGTGCATTAAATATGTTAATACGATACTCGGATTCCTATACGGATATCAGCCGCAGTCGGTCTTACTTGACACGTGTACATCCACTGACTGTTGCCTTTCTCCCTGCCAACGTGAATAAGCCTTTCTTTTCTGATTCATCCTGACATTCTTATGCAATATCAAGGTGGGCCAGATGAAGGAGCGGTCAGTGGATCTTGACGCTTATTCTTCTTTCACGTGACGCAACTCATATCACCTAAGATTATGATAGGCGTACAGAGATATCGCCCTATAGTTCGTCTGATGGCACTGTTTTGGGAATCTTGAAGCATTGATTACGGCCATTAGCCGCTCGGTTGATGATTCCTTTCCGTCCACAAAGCTACAAGTCCAGTGGAGTCGATATGCAGCCGAAATAAGGTAGCTTAAAAAATTAAGATTTGCAGCCATGCAGTTAACGCACAAGAAACCGAGATGAGCGGAGATGTTGAGAAAGCCCAGCGCGTCGAGACCCCGAGCCTAGAGTCGTAGCCATGCAACAAAAGCAGAATTTCTGGACCCATATTCGCAGTTACGTGGGTTCAAGCTCCACCTAGACTCAGGGGGAAGCATGTGTCTATGTATAAGCAAATGACTCCGTATATAGGTCAACAATGACATTCACTCTGAGCTGCTATGCTGCATGGGTACTAAACCCTATGCAGGCAGGGGTGCTGGGCTAGGCCTAATTGTTGGTACTAAGCCATACAACATGTGAGGGTATGGGAGGACAACGAGACTGCAGATCTGAAAAGCATCCTGGGAGCAGCACGGCCATTTCCCCACGGAGTCCTAGGGCGAGACAGCGATAAGTGGTAGGCCACACTATTTTGAAGCGTTCCCACAGGACGGCAGTCGAAGGCAGTTCCCCTAGTCTGCCCATGACTAATATTACACGTTGCAGCTAACCCTGGCATGCGTGTGACGTGCATTAGAGAATCGCTTACCGGACCGCAGGGCGCGCTGATAGGTGGGCATGACGAAACTGTCGCGGATGTGGACAAGAAGCCGCCGGCCTGAATTCTAACCCAACTCCTCTCTTTGTTTTTACATGGCACACCGCGGCTGCTTCCCAGTGGCGCTTTGCGCAGTGGTGGCGGATGGATGGATGTGAGTAATTGTTTTTGGTACCCCTGTCCTAACCTCGTGTTTCACTCCAGGTTTCGCTCACCGATCAGCCCAAGCCGTGTCGTGGGAGTCCTTTGCCAGAACACCGGATCGCCACAATCATCGTTGTCGGAGCCACTGTCTACACACTATATCCATCAGCCTAGCCCGAAGGATTTCGGCGTGTATTCACAGACGCGCCTCGGCAGAGGATCTAGGTGGTCAGGTATACCGAAGTAGCAGATGCCAATCGACTACCTTGATGGTTCCTTGTTCTTTTTCGATAGAATATCACTACTATGTTAACCACCAAGGGCATGTCGTTTTGTGGTTATGCAGCCGACAGTGATGCATTGTGGAGCTCGGTCGTCTTCCCACATTGCATCATGTCCTACAAATCGGGCTTGGATTTCAGATCACGATGCAAGGCGGAAACAAAAGCCGCCTCGACCCATACAGCTGTCAACACGGCAGAGAGCTCACAAACTAACAGTGCTATCACCTTTATCGAAGTGGGCGATCTTGGCCGATCCACGCGCGACGTCCCAGGCGCGCAATTCATCTCTTTGGAGTAACTTCGCCGATTACACGCGAAAGTGCGAACTCGGGCTTCGGCCAATTCTCACGCGCATATTCCTCCTGAGCCGCGATCACAGATGGAACCGACCGGCAGTCTCTTTGTGACCTTTGTTCGAAGGCTACACCTCGCAAGAAGAAGAAATAATTTAACTCTCGACAGGGCTAGTGTTGCGGACTGTCACGCTGCTGAGCGTTATTGTGCCAGGACATGCTTGCCGTTATCATGGCGTTCCAAGGATCGAAAAGAGCTCCTCACGAAGCATGGCTGGGTCCGGAGCGCCACCAAAGCTCTAGCAATCTGCCTCGCCATCACTTTGTCCGCCAACGATGGGGTAAGCCGCTTGGTTTCTTTGTGCGGACTGGTCATGCAAAATGTGCACCCACCACCTAACTTGGCTACACATCCGCTCCTATGAGTTGCTCGATTACACATGTGCTTGTTTGCCGACTCATCCTGAGCCTCCGTGGCCGAGAGGGCCGACTGGACTCATGCAAGTAATGTGCTTCAACAGGAGCCATAAGGCTGAGAATGAAGACGACTGTGTGCGTAGTGGCGAGCCAGTCACTGTGCGCTGCAGGTCATGATGGCCTGCCTAGCTGCATCTTCATGCAAGTACCATGTTCGCTATAGCACTCTGTATGGATGTTCAGGTGATCATTCATGCAGTGCTGAAGCGATATGCAGCCGATTCTCCATTGAAGAGGCGTGTCATGAGGCTATGCTGTGGGTGCTGCCCTAGCCATGCATAGTGGAGTAGGCTCTGCTCGAGACGTTTTTAGCCTTGGAACGTATGATTGTGACAAGCGAACGGGCCGGTAACAAACCTAACCCTTCCGTATCAGTCAAAACGAAGTTGCGTTTGGCGGTGAGCTGCATGCCGATGCACAATCACATTGCAGCAAGTTACCGCATTCGCTGTAGCGGTCATCGCATCCGTTGATAGTGAATTGGCGTTGGATACTGGCGAGAAGGAGCCGCGCCCTTGGCTCTCCAGGATGCTCATACGAACCACCTTGTGTTGACCGGAAAAACATTGCTTGTGCGAGGTGCGACGATGGCACCGTGAACTGGCACGACAAAGAGCGTGAAGGAGGGGGGTGGCAGAAGAACCGCTATGGGATTAACTGGAGCACACCAATCGGATTGCGACCGCCCCAGCGAGCTGAAGACTCGACGGCTCATTTTGAGCATTAGGTCCAATGATTCCCACGCGTACGTAACCCCTGGTAGCTCTGCAGCTCAACGGGGTCGCAGATGGGCAGATCCGAAGCATATTGCGGTAGAGATGCCTAGCACGGGCCACGACTGCTATGCAGCCCGGAGGCACATCATCACGTTATCGTCATTTGAGTAAGTCTCGGCAAACCGATGGCTTGTGGTAAGAGATGCTCATTGGGGGGTGCTGGACCGCCAACATGCCGCTGTCCATGTAACACGAAGGACCTTCCTCGGCAGCCATGGAAGCGTAGCGAGCTTTTCCGGATGAGAACAAGAAACACGCACAACGAGCCTCTGATCAACTTCTGCTAGCATGTTCCCATCACATGCTGACAGTCACACACTTGATACTGGAAGAATCAGGTCCCGTGAAGGCACGGGACTTGCCGTATGATTTCAACTGCATGCGAAGGATTGGAACAAAATAGGCAGCGGTAAGCGCGGTCATATGAGGCTTACGTGACAGTGATCGCACCTGATTTTGCGATCCGCGGTGTTCCTTGAAGGGTCTTATACGTACCGGAATCGAATCTTCGATTGCTCACGGCCATTGTCCAATTAGAGGCAATCGCTCCTAGCGAGAAAGATGCTTACCAGCCCGTGTGTCTTTTGGAACCCTTTAATTAGTACAAGACGCTTTATCCTACAGCGGAACCAGGGTGGCAAACACGAAGCCACATGGCTTCCCGAAGGAAGCCCTGCCGCAAGCGAGAGCAAGTCACTGCGGTAGGGAACGTTGGTCAAGGGCAGGCGACCACTTGCCTCCATATGGCAAGGTCTCGATACCACCCGCTGCCTGTACCAGAATCCTGGACCCGAGTGCTAGGGGTTCATTTGAGTCTTTTCTTTCTTTGCCACGGCTGACCTGCAGGCATTAGCATGACAGGCGGCCTCAGGTCACAAGCAATCCAGAAAAGACACACATGGGATTCTTTCTGGTCGCACGAGCCTAGTCAGAAGGTGTGTTGGCGCTGATTCAATGAACTGGCGGGCTCAATCTAATGTAAGCCTTGCCTTGACAAGTGCGGGCCTGTCAGCTCTAAATTCACACACACCGGCACTCCGCATGTCCCTGCACACACCTCGACCAGGGCGATCAGCCATGACTGGATAACTATCTTCAAGGCAGTCTTCGATCAATAACAGCCAAGTATAAGAAGACCCTTTGCAGCCACACTCTTGAACTACAACGCCAACCATACAAACAAGTTCTACCATACTAACACTTCGGCCAATCTTTCGGTGCCAAGCATTCGAAATTGGGGTACACCTACACGGAGTATATCTTGGGTACAAACACCCTGGTTTTCTAAGAACCGTCTCAACCGACCATGTTGTCGCCACCTCTCAGCGCGAGGTCCTCCTCTGAGAGCCTACGCAGTAACACCTCGTCGATTCTCAGTTCACCGGATACGCTTCCTCCTCCGGTAACTGGCCCTATGGTATGGGAAGGAAAAGAGCTTGATCCATCCGAATACGTTGTAAGCCTCAGTGACGGCGAAATCCGAGACATCAGAGCCGCGATCATAAAATTCAAGCGTGAGTCAACAACTATGAGCAGCCCCCTTCGGTCCCTTTGCTCAGGCCACTCGATTGTGAATACGAACTAAGTTTTTCCGTCTTAGTCACTGGACTTCCACGCAGTGATATCAACGTCGACACATTTGATCTTGGCAACGCACAACTAGCAAGCAAACTCGCATCGTTGAGCGAACGTATCCACCAAGGCCGAGGCGTCGTCGTATTACGAGGCCTAGATGCAGCCTACTTCAACGATGAGGAAGCAGTGATTGCCTTTGCAGGCGTATGCTCATACATCTGCCCAGACCGAGCCACGGATTCTTACGCCAATCAGACCCTCAGCCACGTATTGGATGCGACCAAGAAGCCCGTGCCAGTAGAATGCAGGGGTATAGGACTCGCGGGCTCAAAAGTCACGGATGCCATGGACTTCCACAGCGACCGGTTTTCCGGTGACGTGCTTGCTCTGTACGTCCGGAATGACGGGGGGCCTAACGCTGGCGGCGAGCAGTTTGTCGTTAGTTTCGCCCGAATTTACAACGAACTATTGGAAACGGACCCAGAGGTCCTCGAGACGCTGGCAGAACCAAACTGGCCGTTTGAACTCAAGCAAAAGTGAGTATTTTTCCCTTCCTGGCGGAATAGGCAATAATCAGCCCTCCCTATACGCTTCCATACCCATACCAATATCGCTCGTCTTTCCTTCTTTGTTTCTTTGGCCCCCACTATTGGTTTTTCCCTCTTCTTGTAAGAGTCTACCACCTCCAATCTCCAACTAAGAAATACCCCCCACCACCACCCAAGAAACCAGGAGCAACCTCCAAATCTCCACCGGAGAGAAGCTCCCTCATTCGAGAAGCCCCTCACTCATCCTCCCACCCAACAAACACCCCCCCTCTCAACAAAAGAGAGTAAGACATAGCATTTCCGCTAACCACGCTACGAATCAAGAAACGGGGCACCCTACGTCTCCCACGGCCCCATCCTCTTCTTCTCGCCTGGAAGCTCCAAAAGTGGCAGCACCACGACCAGTACAAGGCCGATATGCCAACTCGTCAAAGCGCCTCTTCTCGGGACCCCCAGTCTCCCTCGCGCCACGCACCTCCCCTGCCTGACCCCCCGCCAACACGCTGCTCTAGCGTGCGTAGAACAGCTAGCCCGCAAATACAGCCACCAGCTGTCCCGCCGCCAAGGCGACATCCAACTCGTCCACAACCTGTCTGTTATGCATGCTCGGTCGGCATACCGCGTCGGCACGTCGCTAGTAGCGGCAGCAGCAGCAGCAAACACGAATACGACTACGACGACGACTACGAACACGACTACTACTACAACGACGACAAACACGATGACGACAACAGCGAGCTCCCGCCATCTTCTGCGCATGTTCCTGCGCGACCCCGCATACGCCTGGGACAAGCCTGTCCACGCCCGCCCCCACTTCGACGACCCTTTTGCGCCCGGCAGACCGCAGAATCTGCCCGTGTATGATACGGATCCATGGCGCATTATTAGTGGGAGGGAGAGCCATGGCTAGATTTTTACCCTTTTTTTTTCCTTCCTTCCTTCCTTCTCTCTTCCTTCTCCTTTCCCCCCTTTTTTTTCCTTTCACACACACACCCCCCTTCTTCTATTTCTTTCTCTCTAATCTGTGGGTTTTTTTTTGGGTCGGCAAAAAGGTTCTAGGCCCTTTTTTTATCAAAAATTGTGTAATCTGCCCTCAAGAGCGAAACGGAAAAAGAAATGGGGGCCAAGCGCGTGTGTGTGGGTGTGTGCATGTGGACTAGGTAGGACTAAGAGTATGGAGCTAGTGGGGCTGGCTTTTTGGCTTCCCGCATGACGTGCAGGCCCTCCGTGGAAGGAGGGGAGGGGGGGTGGACGACACGTTTTTTTGGGGCGAGGGAGAAGCAAGAGAAAGGGAGGGATTGGTAGAGGGGACCAGACGCTAGTGGGGTGGGCTGGCTGCATGGCGCTCACGCGTCGTCGGCGTCGTTGTCCGCGTGGGTACTGATAGTAGTGGTGGTGGTCTTGGGCGCTACTGACGCTGCGGTGAAAAAGAATGATATGTGGTAATGTCCAGTTAGATTTTCTTGTTCAGTCACTTTCAGTTGGATGGGAGGCGGGGTGTGGAAGGTGGAGGGGCTCACAACGATCATGCGGTCCCCTCTCTTCCCTGTCTCGACTGTTTTCGTTTTTGCTTTTTTCTTATGTTTCCTTTTTCCTTCAATCTCAATCTTTCGCTCTCACATTCAACTTGGGGAAACCGATTGGCTACAGGAGAAGGCGTGTAGGGCGTGTATGTGCTAGTACCCGTCATGGGATTCTCACATTTCCATATCACCCTCGTCAACTTGTAACTTTTCTTTTTGTCAAATTTCTCTCGCTCCATTTGTTTGTTGGTTCATTCTGTTCAAACTAGACTATATGGCTGCGATAGATGCACGGAAATCATAGAGCTCACAAATTACTTCAGTTAAGCGCTCTTTCCTCGTTTCCCGTTGTGTTGGGTCTCAACAAATTAAAAAACCTCGGTAAAAGTTGCACTTGTAGTCTCGTTCTGTTGGTGGGCAGCGGGGCCTTGTGAGACGTAGTTGTAAAGGACATTCATGGTCCTCGTCGGTACATGACTGGGTATCAAAAAACAAATGGAGTCTGAATGACTCGAGCGGGCAGAGAAAGGGGGTCCTAGACTCACGCTCCAGCTTCCTTGAAGAGCTTGACAATCCATTCACTCGAAGTTGACCAATGAGCTGAGGCGAACCCTGTAAGTGGTGGTTGAAAGCGATCTAAGAGAAAAAGACTTGTTAATACCGATTGCTTGCAGCAGTGGGGACGGAGGGGGCCGACCACTTACCGGGATTGTTGCGATCGAAAAAATTGGCGATTGACGTGACATACTGGAAGCCTTCTGCGTCAATGTGACCGCGTTCGCGCAATTCGTCCGGGTTGTCACGGGCTAACTTGAATGGCGAATAACCTCGGAGAATGCACCGCCAATGGTAGAGAAGGACTGGGAAGGCAAATTCCCACTTTTTGATCTGCGTTGTGACTACGTTGCTGACCTGATTTTCGAGCAACTAGTGCTGAGATTAGTAAAAAAGCAAGCGATGACCAAAAAGCAAATCGGTATTGCCGATGAGCAACTTACTGTGCCATTCTTCGATTTGATGTAGTCTTGGGCTCCGTGATGAATGTACTCCAGGTTCCAGAAGATGACATAAAACGTCAGGAACAGCTCGTACCACGGCTTGATCTTGGGCTTGAAGATGAGTGCAGCTAGTTCCTTGACGAACAGCTTCTCCAGCTTCCGCAAGTACTTGACAGCAGCCACGTCCATCTGATGAGTGATTGCACCAGGGAGCGGACGGTCGCAAGATCCTCGATCATATGCCTCGTAGTCGCTGTGGCCTAGCCTGGAGAAGTCGTATTCGCGTATTCCCGGTATGTTGGGTGAGAAGACTGAACCATAGCCCTGGGAAACCACGGAAAGACACTGCAGCCGCATGGCTAAATCGAGCGTTTTGCTTCCGGTTACTCTCCGCATGCGTATGACTTCTTGATAGGTGCTGTAGGCGATTTCGTCGCGGCTAATACGAGCAAAGATCCACTCTTCAATGGCGGGCTGAAGGCTGGAGAAGTACCTTTCCACCGTCACAACGAGGTTCGCCGTGTCATATACAGCATATGCTGGTTGCTCGACAGTAGGCACTTGTCCCTCTCTGTTGGACCAGACAGACGTAGCAACGTCGAGCGGGCCGCGCTTTGGGCTGTATGGACGAAAGGCGATGCGCAGAGGCTGCGCATTTGGTATGGGGCCGTAGGCTGGGAGGTTCCAAATGATTTCCATTTCGTACAACTGACTGTTGTGTATCCAGTCGTAACCCAGGAACTCGGCCTCTTCTTGGTGTTCACGTCCATTACCTATTGCACAGTGAGCAGTTTATCAAGATGAATTGGCCACTGAGACGTACAGCGCCGGATGAGACTAGCGTCTTCGAGGTGTTCTCGGTAGCATGGCTCACGGAAGGACCTGGCGTGGCCGGTAATCTTTTCACACTTTTCACACGGATCTCCCTCGTCACACTAGATGCGTCAGCCTAGAGAGACAACACATAAGGAGCACAGACACATACACCAGACTTGTAAAACCTGCAGCGGACACATATGCGCTTAGTCTTGCGCATGGTATGCGTCTTCTCCCGCTGCCTCTCTTGGAGAGGACCTTTGCGCTTGGAGACCTTCAGCTTCTCTTGTCGCTCTACAAACGACGAAGGCACCTTGGCTACCTTCTTCTTGGGGGGTGGCCGGTGATGGGGTATCAGCTGTGTGTTAGCTCGGTCCATGTGCTCTACAGGAGCAGGCGGTTGGGCGTAGAGTTGGTGGTCAGTTGGTGCTTCTGCGATGGGCCATTCCTGTGCCAAGTTGGTGGGTCGCTCGTAGATGGTAGGGGCACTTGGGGGTTCGCTCTGCTCCACCATGGGCCATGGAGCGGTAGTAATGGTGCTGTCATGTCGGGTTACTGGCAGGGTAGATGCAATGGAGTCGCTGGTGTGGTCTGGATAAGGGGTATGGTTTGCCCAAGCTGCAGCATGGTGCAATGACTGCTGGGGTTCATGGCTTGTGTGCAGCAAGACAGCCTGGGAATGAGGCGGATGTGATGGTGATGGGACTGGGGGTAGTTTCTGGGCATGGCTCGAGTACGGTGGGTCAACCGTGGTGGTGGGGGCCTCCTGGGAACACTTAGCGTAGAGCCAGCACAATAAGCGTAACGTGCACTTACTGCTGAGATGCGCAATGGATGGAAATGGCCGTGGGCAGCCAGCGACAGTGCAGGTTCTGTGTTTAGCACTGGCTGATGATGGTGGTGCTGGTGCTGGTAGTGGCGAGAGATGGCGGGAAGTTGGTGATGCGGCACAGGCGCGCTCCCCTCATCCTCGCAGTACGACACAGAGGTGCGCTCTGCATACGTCTCATCAGGCTGCTGTTGGTGCTGCGGCTGATGCTGCTGCTGCCACTCGTGGGGCCCTTGGTGTCGGACATAGCCAGCTGGCCACGTTGACGGGGCATGTAAACTAGCGGAGTCGACTCCGGGCTGGGGGTAGTGGAGAAAAGCGGCCGTTGATGGGCCGATGGCGTACGAGTCGTGGGTAACAGCAGTGGCAGCGGCAGCAGCAGCGACAGCATCATGCTGCCAGGTAGCCAGCCCGGTCAGGGCATCGTGGGCGGCGGGGGGGTAGTCGTGGTAGTGGGGTGGAGTTTGGGCGGGATTCCTGTACTGCGAGCTGGTGGCCGACATGGAGGGCTGGGGCTGGCCGCGGAGAGCGTTTGCAAGGCAAGAGTCGTCGTGGGCCTGGCGATGCTGACTGCGGTGGATGGGAGCAGGGGAAGGCGGCCGCCTGAGCCCGTACAGCGGAGCGTGGGCAGTAGATCGATGCGCTCGAAACTCGACGGTAGCAAAGGCTTAAGGAGTCGCCCACGGCGGCAGGCCGAGAACCCAGCCTTGGAACCGGACGGCTTGCACTGTCAGTGCCATGCATGCCTGGCTTAGTTTCCGCTAGGGCTGCATCTCCCCGCAAACCCGCCTGTCTAGGGACCGCCCGGGGCTCCTGTCTAGTCGCTGGCCGCGCCGTCGAGGAGAAGCCTAGTCGCTCTCACGCCCTTCTGTGCGCGCCTGGTGTTGATGACGCCGTGTCGGGCGTCTGCTCTGGCGTCTGGTGTTGACACGCCCCTGCATGGCCGTTCTGCCAAGACGAGCCGGCCCATGGCTGTCGCCGGGGCAAGCGACCCCTTCTACCCTCTTCCCTTGATCAATCCCTCGCGCGACAATCAGAGAGCAGCCCAAAAAAAAAATTGCACGCCCACCGATGTCCACCAAGCTCGCGCCATATCTCATCGTGCAGCGGGAGTCGCAAAGTTGGATTCCAGGAACGCCTCCGTCTACGTCACACGCTGATAAGAAACCGTGCCACAAAGACACCACCAAACCACCACGCCCTGACCTCCTGCTGGATGGCCTGAGTCGCGGTACAACTCGAGCCCGATCAATCTGTCTCGAGGCCACACGCGTGCGTCCAACGCTGACACAGTGATGTCACTAACGCCTGAGAAGACCCCAGCCCGGTAGTCCAACTGTTCCCGAGACCACGGCAATAACCATCGTCACAAGCTCTTTCGACATCGGTGTAAGACAGTCTTGGCGATCTGCACCCACGTTAGCTCCCAGCCCGACCCAGCTGTCAGACACGTGGTAGTAGTGTCCTCCCCCGACCTTGGTACGGCCTATCTCACGCAAATGATTGGTACCGACATGGACGTCGTTTTGCCGTTGAGTCAGGGCAACCGCAGGCACTGCCCCAGGCCGAACCCTCGATCCAAAAGCAAAAGACTGGCCTTGCATAATGTGTATACACACACTAAACCAGTGTATCGGGTTGCACCTAGATCATCAAGTGCTCACCATACACAGGCACACCACCCGTGTTCTTGGAAATAAGAAAAATGCCGGGATAATTATCTCCGTCTGCTCATGCTGACAATCAGCTCGTACGAAAGTGCAATTTGTAAGACATATGGGCGAATATAGTACTTTACTCCAAGAACAGGACGAGGGAACAGAGGTAAGCAGCTTAGTTGCATTGGCAGAGAAAAGGACACCCATTGCCCTGAATCAAAGATATACACAAGAGCAAAACACCACGGTCCGCCAGCTCCTTGCTCACGATTTACTCTTCTTCGTCTTGGGCTTTGCCGTCTTCTTCTCTTCCTCCTTGCTGCTATTCTCGTTTTCGTCATCCTCATACGACTTTCGCTTCCCGACAGCCACTCGAGCAGATTTCCTCACTCCCTCAGTCCGCTCTTTTCCCTTTCCTTTCAACACTTTCGAGTCTCCTTTCTTCGCTCCAGCCTTTGCACCACCCGTCTTCTTCGCTCCCGTGTTGGCTTTTGTCTTTTGTTTCTGTGCGCTCGGAGGCGCATCTTCGTCCTGGTCTTCTTCATCTTGCGGAGACTCGGCAGCTTCATCTTTCTTGCCCTTCTCTTCCTTCTCTTCATCGCTCTCGTCCTCTTTCTTCTCTTTCTCTTTCTCCTCTACCTTCTTCTTCCCCGGAGACTTCTCCTGCGGTACACCCTTCTTGGGTTCATTCTTGCTCCCAGGTTCATTCTCATACCCACCTCCTTTCTTCTCATACTCTTTTGCTAATTTGCTCGCCTATCATGCATATGTTAGCATCTGCATCTAAACTGAATATCTCTTGAGCGAGCGATATAACAAGGTGGGAGAAAGATAAAACAAGAGTTTTGTCCTCGCAGAAAAAAGAGTGAAGTAGAAATGACCATACCTTCCACGCACTCCATTCTCCTTTTCCTCCACCATCTTTATTCGTCTCCTGTTTAACTTCTTCTTTGACCTTCTCCCTCAACTTGGGATCCGTCGGTTTGCCCTTGCTAGATGGCCTGATCACAAGTCAGCCAAATGCGAACCCCCACCTCCCCATATCCACGCAACAGAAAACAAACCCCGAAAAAAGGCCACTTACATTTTTCCCTAAACAAAAATGAAGTGTAGAAGGTAGGAAACGACAGAGCAAAAATTTACATGCGTAGTCAGCCAACGTAAACAATCACTCGACACAGCGAAAAGGTCCCAGGCACATGTAAAGTACCTCCGCAGCCAACCCAACCCCCCTGCCCAACCCCTCTTTATGGCCCCTTTTGAAACCCACACGTCACCCACCCAATACGTTTCCCCCCAAACCCTGCTGATCCCCTTTCTAAACGAACGTCGTACTACCAAAAACAAGGTCCAGGGCGCAATTAGGAAAACATGACATCACGACTAAACACAATAATGCGCTAAACTAGCTCTCTCTCTCTCGCTCGACAAACTTCAGCCTCACTAGCCTAATTCCCTTGGGGTAAAGGAAGAGAGAGGCGAGGATATGCAAAATGAACCTATTGAGTGAAAGAAAACCGTGATTTTCCTCTCATGATTTTTCATAAATAACTGCCGTACGGCTATGTGCATGAGAAAGTCCTAAAAATGATAGAAATATCAATACCCTCTTTATTCCTATACAACAATCCTGTCTCTCTCTCTATGCATCTATCTATCCCTCTCATCAACCTTCCTAATCGTCCCCCCTCCTCTCCCCCCATTCCTCGCCGTATTTCCTGCACTCTCATCCAACCTCCTCTCCTCCCGCTTAAACCTCCTCTCCGCATCCCGAATAATTCGCTCCGCCTCATCCATAATATCACTTCCTACACGCCACGACCTCAGCACTACGCCTTGCTCCCCTAGCACCTGTTCTGCGTGCGCCCATCTCTGGCGCCAGAGCATTTCCTTCTTGCTTCCGTACGGTTGTTGCTGCGGATCACCACCAGCTGCGCCGAGGGTACTTCCTGTGCTTGTGCGATTGATAGCTTGGCGGGAAGCCGTCGTAGAAAAGGGTTGCGACGTTTGCGCCGACGTCACTTGCGGGCGCGTGTGGTAAGGCATCGACGGCGCGTGTTGCCATGCTGAAGACGCTTTAGAGCCCACGTACGATGCGGCGTTGGTAGCCATGTCGCGGTTTCCGCGCCGGGGTGGGGGTGGAGGAGGACCTTTTCGGGCCCCAGAGACTTCGAGAGTGGATGCGTTTGAGCTAGGCACTTCTGTTGACCTCAGCGCAGGTAGATTGTTGTAGACAGACCAGAGCTTGTCACGCGCCATGCCAGCGTAAGATTGTTCATCTTCTGGTGCCTGGCTCTCTTGTCGCATGCCTGGCTTGGGGCCTACGGGAGGCTTTGTAGGCGTGGATGTATTGGCATTCCTAGGCACGTTTTGCTGCTGTGAGAGCGGGCTTGATTGATTCATAGCCGTCGAGGCCAGCCGGGGTTTGGGTGGCTGTGGCTTTGGAGTAGAAGGAAGTGGTGGTTTAGACAGTGTAGATTCGCTCGAGGGACTCCTCAAGGCGACAGGCTTTCTAGGAGGCGGAGGCGCAGACTTCGTACTAGCAGTCGATGCAACCGACGCACGATGTTTCTCATTGTCAGCCCTGGTTTCTGAGTTGAATCTTTTCAGCGCCGGCGACTCTTCTGTGTCGTCTTCTGAGGATAGATCGATCAGGCTCGGCGCTGATTTCTGCTGAGAAGCAGCCTGGAGAGAGGGCTTCCTTGCTGGCGGTTTTGGCCGTTGATCGTCATTCCATTCTGGGAAGCGTGACTTAGCACGTTTGTTGCTCTCTGCATCCATATCGCGCAATGACGCTGCAATGGCGGCCTTGAGTTCGGGATCGTTCTCTTCAGAGAATGAACGAGCCTTATTCGACGCGGCTGCGCTGCCTCCACTAGCAGCCTGCGCCGACGGCGGAGATGAAGAACGGCTGCCAGATGGAGGACCCATCGAGGGATCGAAGAATCCTGGGCTGTCCGTTGTGGTCACGTCGCGAATGAAGACCGCGACTACTCTTCCTGGGTTTTCAAGGACAAAATCAGTGTACACCTCAAGATCAGCTTCGCCACTGTCTCCAATCAAGATAAAGTTGCGCTCTGGAAAATCTCTAGCAATCTTATCCAGTGTAACCTTCTTTCTCTCTGCAACAGGCTCGAAAATGCCCTGCAACATGCCGCTATATTGCTTCAGATGGAATGATCCCGGTGGTAGCCCAGCCAGCGAGAAGTATTTCGAAATGACAGGATACAACTGCCAGGGGGAGTTGGAGACGTAGTGGAATTTCACTCCCATTTCCGCCATTTTGTTGTACCACTCTCTGACACCGTCGATGGTAAGATCGAGGAGATCACGGATAAAGACATTGCGGAAAATTTCCCGAGCACCACTCCCAATGGCAGAGTGCTTGATGGTGTCGTCAATGTCGCTTATTACGCTGATACCTTGCGAAGAAGTGACTATAACCTCCTCCGTTGCTGAGAGCTTGTCTGATGCCAAGATGCGTACGTGTGTAGGTACAAAGTCTAACGCTGCGCTTATGCTAAAATGCCCTGCGGCGTCCGTATACACCGTCCGCTGCTTTGAGATGGTCTCATTATAGAAGAAAACGCTGATGGGTGTGTTGGCCATAGGTATGGCAAGAAAATGTCGTAATCTAGCCATGAGGCGGGCATTGGCTTCGGCAAGCTCTGCCGGGCTCATTTCAGAAGGTTGATTCCAGGAGCTGCGCTTTTGCAGGGGCTTTATGCTCGTCTCACTCCGCATCGAATCCTGTGACGTGCTGTGGGCCAACTGGTGGACTCTGTCATTGTTAGGTCGGACAGCGCTGCCACTTTCCGTCCGGTAAAGCTCTATGTCATCATTTTGTCTGGCAGGCCTCTCGCTGTAGGCGCCACGTGCAGCAGCTCTTGCTTCGCTTTCGCCTCTACGCAGAATCTCTTCCGCTTCTCTAGCAGCGATCGCTTCATCGTGTTGGGCATCGCGTAGGTGGGCTCGCTCCCGATATCCAGCGCGCTGTGGGCTTGTATCCCGACTACTTTCTGCAGAAGAGCCCGAGGTTTGTGGGGGAGCCTGTACGCCAACCAGCTGCCGTGCAAGGCCAATGAAGAGTCTCTGTTTCCTCGTCATGGGCCCCTTGTGTGGCGAATATATCCAGCCACGAACATCGACGTCTACTACCGCATTGTCGTCCTCGTAGTTGTTCCACTGCTCTTTCCAAAAGTCGGCATCTCCTGGGTTGTTGGACTCTTGCGAATTACGCCCTTGACCTCCCGTCTCTTGCATTGTCGCTGTCTGTGCTTCTGGCTTCCTCTTGACGTGTCTGCGAGCATAGCTAGGGAACAGCACCATCTCTTCGCGGCCGCTCCTAACGACGGCTGCGTCGGGAAATCCTCCTGGCGTGTCGTCTTCATAGTCGTAATGTGCCTCTCTGTTGTTCCAGTTCGAGGTGTATTGTTGCGTATAGGTCTGCCTGAGCTCGTTTGCCGCCTTCAGATAGCCGGCCAGCTTTCGCCTTCGGGACCCTGGCTCCCGCGCTTCATACCCCTCTTGATACGACATCGCAGAGTCGGTCAATGCCTTGTCACCCTGTTGCTTCGCTATCTGCTGTCGTCGAACTCTTGCAGCATCTTCGAGGTAACTGCTGCCAGCCAAACGTCGAGTATAGCCTCGCAGGCGCTGGGCAATGGTCGGCTTGCCCCGGAGCCTGAGCGACTGGCGATAGAGCAGATATCTGTATATGCGTGACTGGGCCCGATGCTTGAGCGACGGGAAGGTCTCGTGGCGGAGCTTGGAGAGGTGGATGCGCGCGCGGGCTCGTGTCCGGGGGAATAGGAAGCGGAGGATGGACTCGCGGCCTTGGGCGGAGGGCTTACGGCGAAAGGGCAGTTTGGGCATCTACCGGCAGCCGACTAAACGGCCGTAATTACCCTCTGTATGTATGGGAGGAGTTGAGGCGTGCAGCGCTGCTGGTAACACGCGCCGCATATTCAGAGGCGTTGCTGCTTCTTGAATTCAGGAGCACGACGTCATTTGTGGAGGTGCTGAGATCGCGTGGTGCAGCCGTCCCCACCCAAGATGGGATTCAGGAACAATCCCATTTTTTCTAGAACGTATTATGCAAATGAGGACTCGGCTATCTGAAGAAACTGATCAGGGTATGTGGTATGTCATAACGCGATATATATTGCAGCTCACGACCGGATGGTACGAAGCTGGTTCCGAACATTCTATACTCGTGGTATCCTCACAGCTATGACAACGCAACATCTATGGCCTTTGTAACACTCGGCACATCTTTCCGCAGGGCAGCTACAATCTCATCCCACATTCTCAACCTGAGCTCATGCATCTCAGCGCCTTGCAGACTGGGTGGAGTTGGCTGAAACTGGTCGTGCTGCCAAAACCTACCATGAGCCTTTTCTCCCTGAATTGTTCCGCTTAATATAGTGTTCGCCCCTTGAGATGGTGTTCGCATAAACAAGAAAATGAACAGGAAAGCCAGGATATGTAAACCGGGAAAGAAATGATCTCTGCCCAAGTTTGTATCGACCCAGCCAGGACAGACGCTCGTCACGATCACGTCGCCAGAGGATATCTCGTCGGCGAGCTTCATCGTAGCGTACATGAGGAACACTTTGGAGAACTTATACTGGTTGCCTTCCTTGTGGTTCTCCTTCTTGTTGTAATGGTCGAGCACATTGGGTTCCTGGCGGAGCTCGGGCGGAACCACGGCTTTGCGGTGGAGACCCGAGTTGATAAACTCGAGGACTGGGATCCTGCCCGTGTATTCTTTCGACTGTTTCAACTTTGGTAATAACAGGATAGCCAAGAGCGTCGTAGAGAGTGTGTTAACCTGGATGTCCTCTTCCCATCCATGGGTTGACTGGTGGAAAGCGACTCGCCGAGTGCCTGCGTTCAAAACAGCTATGTCAAGGTGTTCAAGCTCGTTTGCGCGGTTCGCGAAGGCCTCCACACTATCGTAGAGCATCAAATCCAGCTTCCAGACTTCGAGTTGGTCCTTTCGCCCCAGGCGAGCTTCCAGAGTAGCCTTGGTTGACTCTCCCCTTTCCAAGTCCCGTGCTGCCATGATGACTTTGGCAGCCCCTAGTTTCGCAAACTTGAAGACTGCCTCTTTCCCAATGCCAGATGTCGCACCAGTCACAATAATGTTTCGTCCGGTGTAATCCTCGTGGACCTCTTTTGGTGAGTTAATCCATTTGTGTTTGAAGACTTGGAACATGGCAGCCATGAATGTTGGAAATCTCAATGCGGAGTGATCTGCTAGGGTGCTGGAATGAAAGCGGGCTGTGGCGATAGCGTTCGAGAGACTTTGTCGCCTAACAAAGACACAATGAAGATGGAAAATATATAGGAGATATAGGAGATGGGATTAAACGTTCTACAATGCGGCGTAACTCAGCTCCGATTCGTCCGCTGTTATCTAGTTCGATCAATATGTTGACGGGACGATGGTGACGGCCAGGCAAGCAGGATGAGCTGCCGTTTATCGCCAACTCTTATGTTTCTTTCTTTACTTCGATCTCAATCTAGTTCAGAAACTGGCTTCTTTGGCATACTTTGCTTTTGTTGCCAAAGGGTGCATTGGGCTGTGAGCTGTGGCAGATGGTCCTTTGACTGGGCGCGGAGAGCAAGGACTCTCTAGACTTTTGTAATACAGCATACTTAGCTTGCAGAAGAAACGGTATGTTAAAGCTTGAAGACTGCTTCAATATTATAGAGGGGTTGAACAGCCTCATAGTACTTAAGCCTCGCACCCACTGCCGCCATGCCAAGCTACTAGTGGGCCATGCCTACGCGAACCGTCGGGCTCATCAACTACGTAAACAGCCAAGGTGCCTGCGCAAAGCAACATTCGAACCTCTCGCCATGATTGCTCCTTGCCCATCGCCTTCCCGCAATCGCTAAATAACTCTCCAGAAATACCACCATTGCTGCATTGAGCAACCCCCACGCCATGGCCTTCAACAACCACCAGCCGCCCAGAGGCCCCGCGGCCGCAGGGCCAGACTTCAACGCCATGCTCCAGCGCTCCATGCAAGCGCCCAGCCAACTGCAGCCGCAGATCTCCGAGCTTCCTCGCGGCCCGTCGCCAGGTATGGGTGAGGTCAATCCGCCCTTGGAATGCTGCACGGCGCAATGCTAATGCGTCGCCTACAGGCTACGAGGGCGTATACAGTGCCACACCACCGCCGCAGTCACAACAGCAACAACCACATGGACCAAACGTACTCGGAGGCGCGCGTGGACTCGCTCCCCAGCCAATACTTCCCGTCGACCTCCCGCCGCAAGCCTTCTTGACCTCGGCCATGTTGCTAGACATGGTGGACAGTATGGGCACACTTTTGCATGGCGTACTGACAGCACGTTGACAGTGTACAGAGAAGGTTGATGTATTGCTCCGCGACGAGAAAGAGTACATTGGTATCCTACGTTCATACGACCAGTTTGGTACGTCCACGCCTATTAGTCCGCTCTTCTCTTGTCGTATGTTCATTAACAATCCGCAGCGAACCTCGTTCTCACAGAATGCTACGAGCGTATAGCAGCACGTAACCCAGAAGCTACACCTTCGTCCGACCCCTCGGTTCCCCGGTGGCTGATACACGATGTCAAACTCCCTGGTGTCATGACTGTCAGAGGCGAGAACGTCACGATATGCGCAACCGTCGACCTCGACCGAGAAGAGTACCCCAGGGGCGCCAAGTTTGCGGAGGAAGACCAAGTCAGGGCATTGGCAGCGTCACAAAAAGCGGAGAGGAAGGAGGTAGACTCACGGCGAGCTAAAGCCCTGAGGCAGGCCGGCATTGAGCCCGGATTTGGAATGCAAGGATAAACGATTGGTCTGCACCTTGCAGGCATAAAAAGGATGAGAAAAATGATAGATGTGGATGTGAAATGGATATGTGGTAGGCTGAAAAGCCCTGGATAGCTACATTGGCTGGTTATGATATCAATGATACCAGGACACCAAGTCCACCTGCGATGAAGCAACGCTCATGAATAGTGTGCAAGGCTGAGTACCGTCGGCTAATGCTGGAAAGGCTCGGAATGATACTCCTATTGTATTGTGCTTAGTTGAGTGTCGGGCGCTCCTCATGCCTGAATTTTGCGAGGGGTTCTTCTCCAAAAATACCAATACTAGCTTACGACCGAATACCGCATCCTATTTTGCTCAACGTGGTTCTAAATGCGTGACGTAGCGTGCCCTGCGCGCAAGGAGGCAAACATAGATCTGCTGATCTGCCACAGCTCCTATCGGTGATTTCTGCAAGAAAAAAAGAAAACAAGAAAAAAAAAGAACATGATCTGAAGCTTTCCAGGATGTAAGCAGAAGGTGAAGTTGGTTAGTCTGTACGTGGCCAGGCTGTGGGCGGCGCCCGGTTTTCCCAGTTTTCCCCGTCTACATCCCCGATCCCAGTTTTCCCCATGTTTCCAATTTCCCATGTTCCCCTCACCCGTATTGAGGTTGTGTCTATAACTGCCATGCATAGACGTGAATGCCACAGATGTCCTGTATGTACGCTAGATGTAGCAAGCTGGTAGCCACCAGCTATTGCTGAATGCAGCCGTACCAGCGAGTCGTCTTGTTATCCCCGGGTGATTATGGAAACCAGGCTGGTGAGCATCCTTGTATGACGGTGACTGTGATCAAAGCGGAGCGGGTATCGCGTCTCGAGTGAGATCGATCGGTGGGGCGGTAGGAAGCGAATAAGCGCCTATAGTGAATTGCTTTTGGGTAGGAAGGTACAAGGTTCGTCCCGTCGCCAGGTCATCATACAGTCCGTTGTGAAGCGAATTGGCGAGCTATAAAGTCGGTACGGTGGATGGGGTCGCATCACTCTATCGTATTACCCATGGAACCTAGCTCATTATTTCACCGACGTTCGCGGTTTGTACTTACTGTCAAGTGTTGGTAGGCCCTCTTCCGCTAATGCACGTAATTGCCGCTTCCGAGCAATGACCCAGCCTGGGAAGCTCCACCGAGTTCCGGCAGAGACCTCAATGGTATCTGCACCCTATCCACAATCACCCTGCGAACCTGTACACCGAATCTCACGCCAAGTGAGAAGATATCGTCGTCATCAAACTTCGGAGGAGGAGCAGCTATCAGCCGGCGGCTGAGAGCCATCTCCCCAGGACTGTGGGCCGCAGCTCAATGGAGTGAGCGAGCACAGGCAGAGCCTCTCATCCCGCCCGAAAGCCATGGAGGAGCATCAATACCCCTGGCTACCTCGTGGCAGACATATCTTCCCCTATTGAGCTTCTCTAGGAGTGCACAGATGGTTTAGCCGGACCGCGGAGGTCATATCCGAAGCGACGCGGGCATGGAAACGAGCTCGTCGAACGCCGGGTGGGGCTCCGTACATACGAGACTGAAGAGAAGCTGGCTAGGTCTGGAGTGCTTGAGAGATAGGCCAGATCGTACAGAATAGCATTCTCGGTCGCGGCGCCTCTGGTGTCTGCTACACTCCAAGTGAACTCGCGTGATAACAAGATGTAGCGGATGCATTAGACTCGAATGGACAGGGCGGATGCAATGTAGCTGTTGAAGAAGGCTGCTGAGTACAAGAGTTTGGAAACAATAGGGTGCGGGTAGGGTCGCCGTACGACATGGATGAGGACAGTACTAATACTAGGGTACCAGGCTTTCAAGGCAGGCAGGTGGGACTTTGTTCCTGTCCACCATCAACACCAACATCCTATCGTCACTCTCTACTTTTTCCATCGGCTTTTCATCTTGCTCATCGGTTTGCGGAGTGTCAGAGCGTTGGAGCGTCTCCATGACCAGCATCCCTTGTACAGACACGCCCATTGCCGTCCCCAAGCTCCAACAGTCCTGTCCGACCTCTGCATCAACAAACTAACAACGGTCGTTCTCGCGTGACCCTCGATCGATTCTTGTTAACTCCAACTTTGACTGGGGATCAGATGAAACTGCCGTCTCACATCCTCGTTTATCCAACCGATGAGGCATTCCACATTCGCTCGACTTGTTAGACTCGTTGGACACGCGAACGCGGTGGGTGGAATCAACCAGTAGCAAGGTCTTCTTAACAGTCGAGTCATTACCGATGCGCCCTTCGATATGTCGCCTCGCGTTACGTCGTGTGAGATCGCGCCTGCCTACACGTACCACAACCATGTTCGTCCACGACCCCTGCCTCGCGAAGTTACGAACTCGGCACGAACCCTAGACAGAGCACGGCCATATCCATCTGTCAGAAAAGAAAGAGCGTTGTAAGAAGAAAGCACGGAAAACGAAGAGCAAAGGCGAACTGGGAGAATATACGACATACGGTTTGGAACCGCGATTATTCCGACTCTTTCTACATTTGACCAGATACACAAGGCACGAAGACGGAAAGCAACTACGCTAAGGAATAGTTGCAGGCTGTGTACCAATAACCTATGAATAGCCATCATGAGAGGATTGAAAAGTGTGGAAAAAGTGTGGGCACACGAAGAAAGCGAGACATGTTGAAAGTATGCAAGAGCTGGGCTTGAAAGCGCAAACCCTGAGCATTGCCTCGGCTACGTACCAAAGCATTACCACTCAACAATATGCCGGTCCCGCTCGGTGCAGCCGTGTTGAAATCTGCAACCGCATGGCCAGGCCCGCTTTGGCTTGATATCCATGGCCGCCAGGGCTTTCCGGAGCCTTACACGACGGCCATACGAAAGAGTATTGCGGCAAGTCTCAGTACGCTCCTTCTTTGTCGTGAGGCGCTCTCCCGGGCTCGCTGTTTTGCTGTATCCATACCGGGCCACGTTGCTGCTGGACTCAGGCTTTCTCGAATACCCCTAATAATCGAAGGTTCCTTTGTCGGCGTTTGAACACACGCTGTAAGAAGACCAGATTCCTTACGGGCTTCGTGGACTCTAAACATCTCGTATTGGGTCGTATGGGCGAGTCTCGCTTGGCGAATACTCGGTTCGTTGTGGGCTCGAAGATTGAACGCTGCCGTCTGAAGGTGCCTGAGCAGTATGCACATGTATTGGCGAGCTTGGCCCTGACCCTGAATTCGACACTGGGATTCCTTGCAGCATGCTCCCCGCTTCTGCGCAGTCATCGAGGTCAGCTAGTGTACGTTTGAAAAGCGTTTGGCTACCTGCCCGCTGGACGACGATTAGAGGGGGCAGTTGCCATTGTACGTACCGTACTTCCGTTGGATGTCCCGGAGGAGTTGTGAGACGCGCCACTTCAAAATAATCATCTCGACTGGCGGAATACCTTCAGCTCTTAGTCGAGCATTGATCCTCTCCAACATTTGTTCCTTTTCGTTCGCGGGGATGAGGATCCATCTTTTCCAGTCTGGATGCGCCTCTGCAAGCTGCCTGGCCTCGTCCTTTGTTATAAACTAGTGTGATTAGCCCAGCATACTCTTGCGACCAGAGCCTACTCACATAAAAACGGTCCCATTGCTCCTGGCTGTGGTTGGCAGCGGTACGGGCCTCCTGGACCGTCGCATTTATCCGAATGCTCATAGTGGCAGTATGGCCTGGCGACAGCGACACCCAAAGAATGCCAGCCAGCCTCTGGATTCACGAAAAGCAAGAGAAGCAGGAGATTTGAGGGCACCGCGGTTCACCCCCCGCTTCGATCTAGCCTTGGCAGTACTTTGTTTTTGGAGAGGCTGAGGTGAGGAACTGTGACAGTGCTCGCAGGGCTCGGGCCAGAGAGAGTGTCGGAATCGGCGGTGGCTGAAATGCTTGTGCGTCATATCAACTGGCATCATTGGCAGACGGCAGACTCAGGTAGGAACGGGCAATTTCTCATGCCTCTTGCTTTTCTACCTCGCTCTACGAGATGTGGCTTCTTTGTGCCATGCCGCCCTGGTGGTGAGCCCTCGGGCACAACCAAATCAGCCCCCCGCGGTCGAATTTGATGCCGTACGCCCAACACTTGAAAGCCCAAGCACGGACATTCGGTAGCGTTCGGCAACATGATTGCTCAGTATTTTTCAAATTCAAGGGCGATTGCTATTCTAATTGCCGCTCGCCATGACCGTTCAGGAGTAGCACAACCCCCAACCCGACGCCATTGCTTGGAGCCGCATACCGAACCCATAGGCACGCCTCCTACTGCACTGCCATGTCTGACCAACACGAAAATCATCCAGGAGGTGCCAGCATCCTTGTCCACGAGCACCCTCCGCCGCTGCCGAGCGCGGAAAATTCGATACTGTATGCGTTCGGCCGCTACCTGGTCGATCAACCGTGTGCGCGGACCCGGGGTCAGACTTGGAAGTCTAGGTCACATTTCCGGCCCTAACCGGCCCGAGCCTCAACGTGCAGCAAATCCCAGGGCCATCCTGGAGAAAGAACTTGGTGCGTCCCAGCCTACCGCAGCGACTGCGTCTGCTCACTGTATATCTTCAGCTCGGGATCCAATCCCACAAATCAAATTCTGAAACCCACCCTGGAGCGACAGGCTCCTCCTGGCTCCGTTTAGGACAACCTCATGCTATGCTTTCATGGCTCCCACGACGGCGACGCTGTGGGGCAGAAACCGGCACGGCAACTTGCGCCGCGCACCTTTGGGCTGTTTCATGCGCCAAATGCGCCACGACTCACGTGGGCCTAGCACAGGCACAGGCAGTCCCAGAGTCGTGGTCATCATCGTCACGCTGCGGCCAGGACTCTGGAGGCGCCACGCGACAACACTAAGCTCAGATCTCTGGCCTCTGGGTGCTGCCACCCAGACTCCAGCGCTGCCACGCACGGCCAACGTGCACGTTGTACAGCGTACGCACGTCTGCGCCATTTCCAACAGGTCAAGGCTGACTGCATCATCGAGGATGGCATTTCCTATACGGTCCATTCCGCATTGGCGCCGTGTGCCGAAGAGATCGTGAGCGCCGAACATGTGCCCGACCATTGGATCGACTCCTCACATTTGTCTTTCACCGCTAATCTCAGGTCTTACATACTTCGTACGTTTCCCTGCTCGCAATCCCCCCACACTAGCTAGCATGGTGCTTCCCCCCGTCTTCCATGATCGATGTCGTCATACTGTGAGCCAGCTGATAAAAACAGGTTGACCAAGGTTTTCAGCAGACTAACATATCCTCAGCTTTGAGAGTAATGACATCGAAGAAATAGCTGGGTTTCGGTAGCCCCGAAACTCTTCTCACAGCCACTCTGGTGGAAATGAAGGGGTCAGGATCGAACCTTTGCTGCCCCTTGCCTGGATGCTCGATACGAGGACGTTGGCGCACGAAACGATGCTTGTTGCTCTTGGACGCTAGTGACTGCTATCACTCTGAAGTGCTCTGTGTGTTGCTGGCTCTATTCTTGTCAATGAGTGTTAAGATAGGCCTTGATGCCTGCACCGCCGGCGTCTCCGCTCGTCGGCATGCATGCAAGCGTTGAGTCCTATGCGCAATAATATGGCGGCCTTACGCTCGGGACAGACTCGGAAAAGAGAGCGATAATAAGCGGGTGAACGATGACGACGTCCCTCGAGTTTCCCTACCCGCGCGTTTTCGACCAAACGTCTGTAGTTTAGGCCTGGACCTTTTGTTGTCGCGACAAGCCGCGGCTACCGGGCCGGGGGTTACGAATAGTATTGAAACGGCAGTGTATCTGACACTCCGGGATTCTCTTTTTATAGGTCATCACGCTCACATTTCCTATCATGGTATATGGATGCAAGCGGAAAGATATCGTTTCAGCTGTTTAAAGGCAGTCGCACAATAGCCTGTTGTCTCCACTGATATCCCCTCCAAGGTAATATATCTTATGTTGAGTCTGATATTGCCGCTCAGGCCAGATACGACACATATCTCAATACCAAAGTTCTATTTCTGACTTCTCCCCTCATATACACATGATTCTGGATGTTTTTACGTATTGAATCAAAGCTACGGTCCATGTCGGCAGTTGAACAGCAGTCAGAAAGGACAAGAGGTCCTGCAGTCAAAGATCCCAGCAGTCTGGAACCCGTTTAGCTAACCGGTACTACTAGAAAACACTGGCATGGAACTTGCTGAAAGTTTGGAGCGCTCATGTGGCGCTAACATAGTAACAGAGGGTCGGCCCGTAGTCGTCCCTGCCAAGAGATGATGATAATTGACCCGCCTCGACATCATTCATTCCTCGGAGAAAACTCTATCGCTCTTATCGCTAGTTCAAACTAGCGGTATCTACAATGACTAGCGTTCCAGCTTGGTTCCTCTCCTCGGATGTAGTCTCCGATTCGTAACAAGGGTTCCTAGCCGAGGGCGAATTCAATAGTCTTCTTTCCACATGTGCTATCCGCATTCCTCAACTCAGAACGGCAGGCCATTAATGCACCAATCATGGCCCTATTAAGATACAATCCCCTATATCGCACTACGACCAGAGCTTGTTTTCTACCATGCACAATACAATTGCCGTACAATGTGACCTTATGGAGCGTGGCATGTGATGCCGTTTGGATCCCAGTACTTTATGAATGCAGTTGCCGAAAGCTCTACGCTTCTCTCTCGGAGCTATCGCTTCTACGCGTACTTGAAGACAAATACCTAACACATGAGGATGAAATCGATCCCGTTGCTTTTACTGGGCGCGATTGCGGCCGCAGTGCCGACCTCAGTTGATCTCTCAGCTCGACCCTCCATCTCGAAAGTTGACGGACTCAAGTTCAATATCGATGGCATAACCAAATACTATGCTGGGACCAATTCTTACTGGATGCCGTTCCTGACTAATGATAGTGATGTGGACATCATCATGGGCCACCTTGCTACCTCGGGTGGGAAGATTCTTCGGGTCTGGGGATTCAACGATGTGAAAGGCAATCCTGGTCCAGACGTGGTATACTTTCAGTCCTTCTCTGGATCCTCTGCTACTATCAACACAGGTCCGAACGGCCTCCAACGACTCGATGCTGTGGTAAAGTCAGCTGAAAAGCACGGAATCAAACTGATTATCAATTTTGTGAACAATTGGGAAGACTTTGGAGGTATGAAAGCGTATTTCGGCGCGTGCGGTGCCATTACTCATCTCGGATGGTACACAAGGACAAAATGCCAGTCCATGTATCAAGCCTACGTCAAAGCGGTCATCTCGCGCTACCGCGACTCCAATGCCATTTTCGCCTGGGAACTCGCCAACGAGCCACGCTGTAGGCTATGCCCAACATCCATCTTGACAAACTGGATCCGCCGGACTAGTGACTACATCCGCTCGCTCGACTCGGAGCACATGATCGCGGTCGGAGACGAAGGCTTTGGACTTGAAGGCGGCATCACTTACCCGTACTGGCATATAGAGGGCATAGACTGGGCTGCCAACCTCGCCTTACCTAACATCTCCTTTGGCACATTCCATCTCTACCCCAACGCTTGGCTTGTTACCAATTCTTTCGGTAATGGCTGGATCAAAGCCCATGCGAAGATCTGCCAGCGCCTCAACAAGCCATGTCTCTTAGAAGAGTACGGTGTGCCTAAGCGGGAGGATCACTGCCCGGTGGCAGGAGGCTGGCAGAACACCAGTCTGAGCCTGAAGGACAGTGGCATGGCTGGGGATCTGTTTTGGCAATTGGGCGACACTTTGCCGAGTAGTGGGGAATTGACACACGATGATGGATTTACAGTCTATCATGCGAGCGAGGATTGGAAGTGCTTGGTGGATGGGCACGTTCGAGCTATTGGGTGAGATTTTCGCCAAGGGCGGGTCTTTTCACAGGGAGTGGGCGAGAATCGCTATTGTTATCCACAACTGGTGAAAACGGAAAATGGCGGCCTGCTCTAGAAGTAGTGGTAGTTGTCACAGTTATGTACTGTGTTCCCAGCGCTCTTAACTCTACTTTTAAAAGTAGCCGTAGTTATCACAGCCATTGATTATCTTTTTGTTGGCAGCTTGTCTTTGTAGGTGGACTCGTTTTGATTTCCCAGTTTTACTAGTTGTGGGAGAGCTAGTCTACTTCTATGCAAGTCTCGGCATCTTATAGGGGTCACAACTATGTCTCGAAAACCGACATGCGTTTTGATGTCCGTTCTCATCTCCCTTTGCTAGTAGCGTCTGACGTCAAGTTCGGAAGGAGGGGCTGGCGGCTCATAGCACTGGCCACCACCACCAACACCTTACCTAGCTGTACAACTCCGCCACACACACTTACTGAATGTAAGCAATGGGTATTGGCCTCTGACCGCTTTCGGTTGCGCTTACTCAACTCGCCCAAATACTCATTGTTTGCTCCGCAAGGTCCACCATAAACAGCAAACTTCAGATGGAGGGAAGCCAGGTGCTGGTAGCTTATCATAAGGCCGTAGAGATGGCTTGCAGAGCGCAAACCACAATTATTGACACCTCGCCTTTTCAGCCAGTCGCAAAGACTAGTTCAGTGCCATGTGGCCTGGAAGGATGGTTGGGGGCCCGATTGTGCGCGCCACAAGCGCACAGCTTACAGCTGCCCAGAAAGAGCTGAAAGCCGCACGCAAGACGGGAAGCGGACAATCCCTAGTGATCTTGTCTGCCTCGCTTCCTAGGCGCTCTCCAGGATGTGTTTTTTTCCTCACACTGAATCTCTTCTGCGAACGTTCTTTTGTTCAAGTTGTGGCTCTTTCTTTGTCCTATCGTTTAACCGTGCCGCAGAGATTCCACATATCGGTTACACACGATCACAGCCCTAACTCAGCTCCACGCAGCCCACCAGCCAATGCGCGCTACTGTTCTGGCGTCAGCAAGAGCATTCTGAAACGCAAAGAACCAGCCTAGGGAACAGGTGAGGGAAGTTTCCCTAGACAACATGGCTGACCGTCGACCACTTATACATGCGACACCGGATCTCTCAGAGAGCTCCGACAACACACCAGCCTTGCCTTCTCTCGGCTTCTCCAGCACCTCTCCCTCCCTTGGATACACTAGCTTCTCGAATCCGCGACCGGGCTATGTGCGGTATGCCAGCGACTCAACAGCTGTGAGTCGCAACACGCCAAGTATTGTGCCAGAAGAAGATGAAGAAGCAGGAGAAGAAGACATTTCGCATAGCTTCCAGCAGAGAGGAAAAGAGACTGGACTAGGAATAGCCACTACGACTAGCACATCGCCGCAAACAGGCAGACGTGTCAGTATCCAGGCTGTTCCGCGTCGAGGAGCTGGTCCTGGTCCCAAGAGCCCGCCGATAAAGAGCCCAGGTGCGCTTTCGCCACCAGGCTCAGCAGACCCTTATTTTGGACATTTCCCAAGTCCAGCGGAGTCTACGCCGGATCTTCGACGCGATAGGTTCAGTCCTGATGTTGGGAGAGGAAGCCCAGATGTAGGGTCCTACGAGGACTTTCGCCATGGTATCTTGAAGAATGTAAAGCTGGACAGCAGTACGAGTGTGAATGACTATGAGAACTACATTCATGCTTCGGATAATCAGAGACTGAAAGGAGGCAGCGGTGGCGCGGCTCCCTCGATCAAATCGGCCTACGAAAATGACTTTCATCCCATCCATGAGTGTCCGACGACCAAGGACTTTTACCACCCAAAGTTTTCCTGGCTGAACTTTTCCATCTTCAGCATTTGTATCTTCTCCTGTGTATTTTCTGGCATCTTTTTGGTACTGGCGATCCGCGCACCGCATTATGGACGGCGTATAACGAGTCACGGTCCCATTACACCCTCCGATGCCATCTTACTTACGACAGTCATGGCAAAGCTGATCGAGCTGTCGTTTGTCACAGGGTTTGTCACGTTTCTTGGTCAAGTACTCAGTCGAAGAGCATTCATGAAAGACCACGGCCGCGGTGTGACGCTCTCTGAGCTCAGCATGTGGCGCTGGGTAGTCCAGCCCGGCACCCTCATCACATCCTGGGAGTCTGCCAAATACGCTGGCCTCTCTTTTCTAGGGATATTGAGTCTGCTCAGTGCCATTTTAGCAACTCTGTATTCCTCTGCAGCCGCAGCGCTAGTGCAGCCTATACTGCGCGACGGAAACTGGGACGATGGCCTCGTGCTTGCTGGCCGGGTCAGGAGCGATTTTGCCAATATCAATTACCTCAAGCAAATGTGTCAGACACCTATTCGCACCGACAAGGCAGCTCAAGGTGAAACCTGTCTTCAGCTGGAACACGCGGGCCAGGGGTACCACAATTTTCAGCGGTACCTATCTGACTGGGATTGGAATGCGCGGAACGGCAATGGGAGCTCGGATTTGCGAACGAGGCCGCAGGGATTTGGTCTCTTGTATGAGAATACGACGGTTACAGGGCAGTGGATCGAGATTGTCAATACGACAGAGGTGTCGAAGAAGCATGGCAGAGTGATCAACAACATCACAATGGCCATGCCGCACTCGGGTGTATTTGCCGCGGCCCGTGATCAGCGAAATGGGATTTTGCAGCCGGCAGAGCTTAATTCCGAAGGCACGTATTCGTTGCGTGCGGCAGTGCCCTCGCCTGTCGTGAACGTTTTGTGTGTTAACATGAACGCCGAGGAGCTGGCGCCTCTTGTGTACGACGCATGGCCGAACGATGATATCGTGAACATCACTACATGGGTCACCACTCCCGGTATCAGAGACAATGCGACTACAACGAACAAAACAGTGGTAGACGACCTCTTTGGCTGGAACACCAGTGAGAAGTCGACGCTCAACTGGCCCCCAGTGTTTGGCAGATATCCTGCTCCCTTCAACACCATGCTCAACCATACCAGCTACGCATGGGGTCGACCAGCCATTTACCTACTCGGTCAAGGCGGTCCAGACGACATGGGCCCAGACGGAACAGGCATCTACTCCTTATGCAAACTCCAAGTCAGGATCGCTGCTGGATGCAGTACCCGTCACAACGTGACAGGATCAGGCGCAACCATGGAGGCGCTGTGTGAAGATCCAAACGACAAAATGGCATTTAAAGACACAAATGAGACGCCTAATCAGAATACCGTCGGCGTGCCCAATTGGCGGGATATTGGCACCGATTGGTCGAACAGCCTCTCTCTGGGCACGGGTATCATGGACGCAAATGCGAGCACATCGAGGCTATTGACGCAGCTGATTCTCAAGCCGAGCAATCCCGATCCAGAGGACCTCCATGTCGAGTTAAGTCGTGCGTTGCCTAGCTTGGCAGAGGCACTGGCGGTACTATCAAGCTGTACATTGCTTTTGAGTATGGTCGACACCCCGTTCATTACTACATGGGTATGTGAGACTTCTTCTTTCAATAGTAAAACAACAGCCTCGTAAGCACTGTGGAGCATGCGGCAAGTCCATTGGCCTGCAGCTACCTCGGCATTCACTTCATGTGCAACAAACTCGCTGACGATCGTCATACTAGGACTACACGCATCCCGCGCTAGACGAATACCAAACGGGGTATTTTAAAGCGTCTCTCAAAGCGCAACAGTACGCATCTGGTGGCGTGCCTGGGGCTAAGAAAGCGTGGCTTATCATTCTCGGGCTTGTTTTTGCCATGAATGTGTTTGTTCTCGTCTACTTCATTCTGCATCGCGGTCTTGTCACCGACTTTTCAGAACCGCCCAATTTGTTTGCTCTTGCTGTCAATTCGCCGCCATCACACGTGCTCGCAGGCTCATGCGGTGGCGGGCCCCAGGGCAAGCAGTACGGGGTGAGTTGGTTCGTCAACCATGAGGGGAGCCACTTGTACATGGAGCCCGGCGAGAAGGCGCCTCTCCTTGATGGATACGGGCATGGACATGGACATGGACACGTGCACACGCAGAAACCTGGTCAGGACCCAGCTGACAATGCTGGATCAACGGTAACCACAGGGGTGGGCGGTTTCTTTGCCTCGGTCACAGAGACCGTGAAACGAGGGTTGGGTTTAAAGCCGCGCCAAACACCGACAAGGCTGCGGCCGGTCAGCGCCGTTGAGGGTTTCCGGGCGGCTGGGACATTGAGACGAGGCAGTATGGCGTCAGATTACGAGATGGAGGACGGGCTGACGAGGACACGGAGGCAGTACCAGAAGCTGGCGAAGCGGCGCAGCGTGCTGTGAGGGAGGGCGGCGGAAATATAGGTCACGTTATGTTTATATCCAATGAAAAGCAAGCGAACAGGACGGGTCGACGCGGTGCAATGGCTCAGTGACGAGAGTGGTGTCAATGCGAGGGCCTGTTTTTCCCCGGATTGGCGCGGGGTTCCCCTGACTGGCGGCACAGGCTAGAGGTGGGAGCTACGCTGTCAGAAGCATGTCAGAGCTGCGAGAAATGAGGAGGCGGGTGCGTTGGTGTGAGGGGCGGGCAGAGGAGCGGAGGAGATGCCTTTTTAGTAGCGCAGGTGGTGAATGCCCACGACGCCCGGGCCGGCTCGGAAAGCTTGGCGTGCCGGGGTTGCGGACCAGGGCAGGCGCAAGCGAGGCGTTCGGCCACTAGCTCCTGCTCAGGTGGGCGCGGGCGGTGTCTGGTGCTGGCATGTGAACATGGAACTTCTCATGCGCACATGCGCTCTCTTCCCACCACTGCTCTCGTCGCCCAAGGAATCCTCGCGAGCCACTGACTTCGCCGTCGCCTGCTAAACACCTCGCTGGGCATGCCGCCGCTGTCCGCCCCCAGCGCCGTCTCTCCCCAAGGTCCCGCCTCCCGCTGCGCAGCGAGCAGTGAGCAGCCAGCACCCGTCGCGACCGCCGCCCATTCTTCACGTCATCTCGCGCCCAACACTTCCCAACAGTCCCCCGGTAGCCTCAATCGCTCACGTTTACGCACGCCTGCCCGCTCGACCGTCCCGCCGAATGCGCTAGGCTGCCCTCTGCCCTTTGTCCCCAGCTCTCCACCCTCCATCCCCAGTTCTCGGGCTACAGAGACGCCCTCCAGCCCTCCAAGCTGGCGACACTGTCGCACCAGTCGTTCGCGGGGCTCGCGGGTGCTACGGCCAGAGGCCTCCCTCGTCCCGCCATGAACGACAAGGATCCGCCGCCATTTGGCTGTATGCGAGCTCCCGCTTTCTCTTATTCAGCAGCTTCAACGGAACTGACGCCCAGCGCAGACACCTTCTCCGACGACTTCTTCGACAACTCCGTCACCCACTACGACAACAATGGACAGTCGCTGCTGACTGACACAGAGAACCAGCAGCTCGACAATTTCTTCTCTTCTACCAACCCCTTCGATCTACTCGATCCCCACGCCCTTCCGCCCGCGCTCGACGACAAGGCGAGTGCCCACGACTACAACAACTGGGAAGAATTCATCGCGCCGCCCACCGTCCACCGCGTTACCAGCACCATACCTGACCAAGCCCGCCTCCAGAGCACCTTCCACCAAGAGCCGCACCACGCTTCGTCCTCTTCCCTCCACAACAGCTTTCTCGGCAACACGGACGACGAGCTCCAGGCAGCTGCCACCCTCTTCAATAATGCGCAGCAGCCCTCGTACACAAATGGCCGAATGCATAGCTTCTCCGAGCAGCCCGCGGCGAACACCAACTTCCTGGCAAACGTCGCGTCCGACTTGAACCAGGCCACCTTGCCCATGGCCATCCAGCCACACGGTCTTTTGAACCAGCGCATGGCGTCGTTACTGCCGAATCATAGTGGCCATGCATTGGACCCCCAATTTCCAGCACAGTGGACAGGCAAAGCCCCGCACCACCATCAGTCCGACTTTGGCCCGCCTTTGCAAAAGATTGACTTAAAGAGGTCATACACATTTGGGACCGACAACTCGTTCAACAGTCCGTCCGGCTATTCCGGCCCAAACAGCCGCTCGGCCGAACACAACGCGGCAAGGCATTCAATACACGATGTGGATGAGACCCACTCACATCTGTTGCGAGCGGTGGCAGGCATCGACACAACACGGACCAGCCCGACCGCTTACCACGATACATCCTCGGGCCTTGCTGCTGCATCACGTGACGAAGACGACGAGCAGTCCGACGACTCCGCATCGCAGGAAGATCAGGATGACCGACCAGCAAAGAAACGGAAGAAGAGCCAAGCCCACCCTGGAAAGGAAAACCCGAAAAAGGCTGCACGTAATGGAAAGGGCCGGAAGGCCTCGATGGTCGACGATAGCAAGCGGAAACGGGCCTCTACAACGACCCACAAGACACACCGCGAAAACCTAACAGAAGAACAAAAACGAAATAACCATATTCTTTCCGAGCAGAAGCGCCGCGACCTGATCAAGCAGGGCTACAAGGACTTGAACGAAGTGGTACCTGCAGTACGCGGTGGGGGGTTAAGTAAGAGTCAGATATTGGTCGAGGCGGCAGCGTTCTTGGAAAAGCTGATCGAGGACAACATTACATACCGAAAGGCAATTGGATGATGAGGCAAAAGAGAAAACACTTATGCTGTCGGCGACCGATATTAACATATATGCTCATCTGGGTAAAAACCCCGAAGTATCGAGGATTTTGGCTTTCAATGCCATCAATCCTCTACTCGTTCCCTGTTGAGGACGAAAGAGAAGACATCTGACCTGAGCCTTTCCGGGTAGGCGCCTGAAACTACCAACATTCTAGGGAGAATATAAAGCTCATTGGTATGAGAAGGACGTAAAAAAAAGGTCCGTCGAGGCATATGCATCTATAGTAGGGTTCATACGGTTATGAATCAGGAGTTATGGAGACTGCGATACCCCCTTCTCCCTTATTCTTTTTGATTAGGAAGAAGATTTTGTGCATACAAAGACACTAGGTCTGTCGAATATCTACAAGAAAAAATGTTTATATCCAAGATGGTTCCAGCAGTGCCTTGTCTATCTACGACGACTAACATGATGAAGGAGATGCTCTATTCATTTTTTGAGCTTTCAAACAGTGCCCACGTTAGGAAAAAAAGAACTCCCCGCTCCAAACCGAAGAAATCTGAACTCTTATGCCGTAGCCACCAACGGCGCCCCCGTCTTTCTCGCTCCCTCGACCGGAATCACCACCCTCATCGCCTCGTCCCTTACTCTCGCCGGTCCACTCTCATGCCCCCTCGGCACACCGGGGATTCTCTTCCCCTTCCCCATCTTTGCACCCCCAGGTCCTAAATTCAACTTCTTACGTTGCTCAACATAGTCGCAGCGGCCGTAGTCGTTGCAATATCCCGTCTTGCACTTGTTGTTGCTGCGGCACGGGGCACCGAGACAAGCGTCGGACGATGTGCATGCCACGCATGTGCCCCAGGAGCAGTATTCGTCTGCTGAGCAGTGTGTTGACTGTGTACATGGTGAGGCGTGGTGAGTGGGTGGGAGGCAGATGGGTGGCGGGGGTGAGGTTCCTGACTCTGCGATGCGGGAGGAAAGGGAGGAGAAGAGATGGGGCAGGGAATCAGTGTAGCATTGACCGTTTGGATCGTTTGGGTTGGGAGTTGACGCGACGGAGTCTTGCTGGGTAGGCAGCGGAATGGGTTCGTTTGGTAGACTTCTCTTCTTCTCCTTCTTTTCTTGAGATAAGGGCATGCTGCTGCGTGGTGTGCAGGCTCCGCATTTCCCGGCTGAGCAGCGCAAGTGCGATTGGCATGGGTTCTTGCTATTGCACATGTCGCCGATTTTTCCGGGTTGAGACTCTGTGTTGCGAATGCAGATGTTGTTTTTACACAGGAGATCTGGTGCGCAGGCGTCTTGGGCGTCGCATAGGTGGCCTTCGCAGCCAAAGGTGCAGTCGGCTTGCTGGAGCACGAAGGGATTTAGCGGGATGGAAGTTAGGTTTGAGAGGCCAATGGGTCGGATTCTCCATTCTTTGTTTGAGGAGCCGGTGAGCATGGAGCTGAGCTTCTGGGCGGTTTTTTCGTCTTCCGATGGAGGGAGGATGGTGAAGGGCGCTGGCAGGTAGGATGACCAGTCGAAGTTTGAGCGAGCGGTCTGAGCGGCTTTTAGGACTTCTTTCAGGGCGGTCCAGCTGGTGTAGGCGGGGCGGAGAGGATTGATACGGATTGATTTGCCTTCGTCGACTGTGGTGAGGTGAGAGTAAAGCTGCAGTGGCTGATTAGTACTTGCTCTTGTTTTCTGAGTTCGCTGTATAGGCAGTAGATGTAAGGAAAATGGACGTACCCAGGGTATTCCCCTATAATTCAGCGCATTTCCCTGATCGAACACGGCTTCTTGCTTGTAGAATAGCCCAAAGTCATCATTATGCATATAGCTCCATTCCTCCACCAGCAGTAGTTTACCATCGCCCCTCTTTTTCCCTTTGGCACGACCCGTGAGCGTGTTTCCGGGAACAAACATCTCAGCCCATGGTGTTCCTGCGGTTTTATCCGCCTGCTTGGAAAAGTACCCATGAATGCCGATAACGTCAATGGATTTGCAGTCAAACACGCTGTCAGGAAAGTTTTGGAATTGACCTGGTTTCTGGGCGCCGGAGACGCCGCCGCTGATAACGGCGATGTTGGATGAGTCGAGGCCGACTTTAAACTTCAGGTGGGTGGCTATGTCACAGATCCAGGATTCGCCAGCCGGAATGGGGAAGATGTCGCTGAAAGGCTGGTTTTGAATATCGACGCCCTGTAGTATGTGTTGGAGAATGTTGTGGATTTATAGTGGGCTTGGAAGGAGGGGTGTGCTTACGAGAATCACTTCGGATAGCTCGCCCCATGAACGGCCGTCGAAGTTCTTAGAGGGATAATGTTTGAAGAAGACTTCTAGACGCTGTTTGTATAGGTCTCGGTCTAGAAAGGGGATAAAACTGTTAGTACTGCTTGTTCGCCTTTCTGTGAAGATAAAATGTAAGTTCAACATACATTTTTCTACACTGTAAAAGTCAAGGAAATATCCGTTGAGTTCCTTGCAGTAGGCGTCACAAGGTACGCCGTTGTCTCCTCGTAATGCGTGTGCGTCGTGTGGGGCAATGATGACCTTCATCTGACCTGTGCTTTGTTGGTATATGGAAGGTCAAGCCTAGTTTTAAATACTGATAGTGCGATATTACCCTTGGAAAGATGATGAATGGCAGCCAGCGTGTCGTCGAACTGATCAAGTAGCGACTTGTCAAACGCGCCTAGCTCGCTCTCAGGCTGTGTAGGTCAGTCAACAAAGTAACCTCTTGCTTTCTTCATAGCCCAGCTCTTACATCTGGGTGGAGATCATCTGGACGAACTATGGAGTGGTCAGCATATGGTGATCGATTCAAGTACAACATTGCATACTGAAAAGCCGTATCACTCTAGCACCACTTTTGACGATTTCCTTGATGGTGTTGTCTCTGTGCTCCGGCGAAAAGAATTGCAACTGCGGATAATTGACGCCACCAAAGGAATGGTGATCAGCGGTGATTCTCAAGCTGGCAGTAACAGGTCTTGTCCATGTCGCCAGCGACACGAATGTCATAAAAAGAGTTGAGAAGATCATCCTTGCTCAAGACACATGAACAAGTTGAAAGACCAAGATTGTTCAACGCTGTCTACTACGGCGCCATATAAGCGTTCCATAACCATGTGGACACGTATAGACGATACCGCTCATGGATATGCTTTCAACGGCCGCTAGTTATAGTGTTTGTGATATTGAAGTTATTCATATACGTATATTAATTGCGGTGCTTTGTGCAGCCAATCACGTGTCTCTTAAGCTTAAAGCCGACAGGGATGTGAACCTTGACAATGGAGTAACGGGATTGACTAAGACGGAGTGACGGACCATGTAAGAAGGATGTTGACGTAGACGCAACGGACTTTGCGGCTATCTACAATGACCAGGAAAGTCGCCCAAAGGAGAAAGACGGGGTTGGCTAGTGAAGATGAAGCAGAAAGACCTCGCAACCCCATTGGCTAGAGGATGCACTGTAGATCAAATCACTCACATACCACTTTGAATCACAGAAAGGTTCGTTAGTTCATTGGTGCCTCGCCTGAGGTGATTTTTGAGACGCGGGGTCGCATCAGCCTCCGGATGCCGCGCCTAGTGGCCGCCGCAATACTCCGCATCCAAAATGACGACCACAAGTGAGATTCAGGTTTCAAGTGCCATGCTTGTGCGTCTGTACCATGTGTGAGTTTCTATGCAAGATCTTGAGCACGCCGTCGCGATCAGGTCTTCGAAGAAACGTTCATGCGAAATATCCCAGGACGTATCCAGCATTGGTGAGGAAAGAAGACACTGCTGTGTCGCATTTGCGAAGCCAGTATCTCCTGTGGGTGAGCAACACTATAAGGCAGTATAGCATACCACTGGCTCTATTCAGGAGAGAGTGTGTTGGCAATGACTGCCCATACTCTTCACCCTGCTGGTTTCCCACAGACAGTCTCCAGTTGTTTGAGGGTTACCATGACTTCTTCTCCAAGACTTTCACCACTGGTTGATGGAGCAAAGCGGCCGTGTCGTAGGTCGCTGAGTGCCCCAACTACCTCCTGGACCTCGCGCAAGACGCCTTCGTTCTGCTCCTCTATTTCCGCAATCTGTGACTCGAGACTTTGGCAAGCTTCCTCGATGTCGGAGTGGACGGTCTGTAGCGTGTGCGGTTTCTTACGACCCTCGCCGGATAGCTGCTCACTGTGTCAGCTAAGGACAGCATCGCAAGCGTCACTGTAAATAATACCTCTCCTTCCATCTGCAGTGCAACGGGATCTAGTCCAGCGACATTTGCATCGTCCACCTGGCGCCTCTCGCGCGCATACTCGCGCCTCAGCTGCTTCGAGCGCTTGACCTCTTCGGCAATGTCCCTACGGACGAGTTCAATGTCTTTGTCGCGCAGCCTTTGAAGTTCGCGGTATATGTCCTGAACAGCCGGGTTTCCACGGTGAGCACGAGGGAATATGTCGGTGAACGCGGGGAGGGTGATGAAGTCGCGCAGGGGTGCAGGTGTTAGTAGAAAATCTTCCAGGATTTTGGCTTCTTGCGAGGGCATGGTCGGTATAGTGGTTGTGGAGTGACAGGGCAGTGTCGTTGGTGGGATGCTGTTCAAAGAGGAGCACCAGACGACGCGACGCGTGCTGGCCCGTGCGAGAAAAGACTCCCGTGAAGAGCGTCTGCGACGACATCGTAGCAAACGTCAGAATATCTTTAAGTAGGCTCATCCGTTGGCTCTTGGTTCTCGGTGCCATCAACTTCTACGTTATTGCGGCAGTCATCCTCTTCCGGTGATTGTTACTTGCAGGGGGCACGCGATACGTGGTGAATTTCGCGCACCTTTTACTCCTTCCCTTCTGCCTGCCAAACACTTCAAACACTTCAACATCAAAACCGACAGACATCATCGCAATCATGGCGCCTGCAGCTGCACCAGAAGCCGCATTTAGAAAAGACGAGAAAGTGTTCTGTTTTCATCACGAACTGCTCTATGAGGCCAAGGTTCTCGAAGTCCGACCCGTTGAGGGCGACGAGAAGAAGAATGGCTTCGAGTATCGGGTGCACTACAAGGGCTGGAAGAACACGTACGTATCGCCTACTTGATTCATTTGGCATCTCCTTGATGCCGCCGCATATCCGACTGCCTCAATCGAGTCACGTTCGCCTTTCCCCACCTGCACTTCAGCCCCCTATCTCAACCACGGTACCACTGCATCCGAGATGGGCCTATACAATCCCGCAAGCATCAACTTTGTCCATCCACTCTCTTTTGCTTGTATCTGGGACCAAAACTAACACTTTGCAGCTGGGACGACTGGGTCCCTGAAGATCGGCTTCGCAAGCTCACGCCCGAGAACCGGGAGTTAGCTAACAACCTGAGGCACGAAATGCTGGCAGCCCAACGCGCCGCAAGAGCTCAGCCCGCGCCTGCTAAAAAGAAGGCCCAAGGCTCAGTTCGTGGCAGCGAAGAACGTCAGAGTTCTGTCACTGCTGCGCCTCGCGGTCAAAAGCGAGTACGCGACAATGACCTAGAAAAGGTACGTAGTATCCAAAAGCCCGGGCAGCTTCTTGGCCCTTGAACTGCTAACTAATCGAACCACAGGAAGAGACTTTCCAGAACAAGCTTGCTGTCAGGATTTACATGCCAGACAGGCTGAAGAGTCTCCTAGTTGATGACTGGGAAAACATCACCAAGAATCTGCAGCTGGTGCAGCTGCCTTCAGCGCATCCGGCAGGAGTCATTCTTGACGAGTATCAGAAATACGCCATTCAGACTGGAGCCCGCAGCAGCACTGAGCGCGACATTCTTGAAGAGGTCATTGCCGGTCTGAAAGAGTATTTTAACAAGAGCGTTGGACGTCTCCTCTTGTACCGTTTCGAGCGCGAGCAGTTCTATGACATCTGGACGCGCATCCAACAGCCGACTGACGAGCTCGCCGGCAAGCAGCTCACCGATATCTACGGCGGCGAGCATCTTCTGCGCCTTTTGGGTAAGTAGTGTCGAGAATATGCATGCTGTGATAACTAACTTATGTGTCGCAGTCACCATGCCTGAACTCATCGCCCAGACCAACATGGATCATCAGGCCGTCACTCGGTTACGTGAGGAACTGAGTCAAATGACCACATGGCTTTCCAAGGACGCGCAGATCAACACGTTCTTCGTACCAACCTATGAGAGCCCTGGACAAGCCTACATCGACAAGGTCAAGTCCAGCACGTAGGAGAGCGCCAGCTCTATTTGAGCGACTCTGAGGACACGGAAGCTTGTACCCTGATTGTTTTCTTGACTCACTCTGTCACAAGTGTACTATGATTACTGCATGGATGTGGGGCATTGTTTGGATGGCGCACTGGCGTTTGTGGTTGGAACGGCCTGGGATGGGATTGTACTGGCGATGCCAACATTTTCTCTCGACACGGATTCTAGCCTATTAATACACGTTTCGCACATGAGCCGTTCTGGCCTTGTGTTAGGCGATATCATGATTTTTTGATTACATCTTCCAAGACCCCAACAGCCCAGGTCAGGCATATGGCCATGTTCTCCTCGGCCTCCCTGGGCATCCCGTGAATGTCAGCATCTTGGCAGGCCTTCTTGTCAAGCTCCCCGTTCACATCGCCGTTCTCAAACAAGAAGCGATGGTCGTGTACGTAGTTGGGCCACACGATCTTGTCTACATAGCCCGGAGGGTCTTGCCAGAAGCCTTCGAGGGTCACGTAGCCACTTCTGGCCTCGCGCCGTCGCTTTGCCGTCTCATAGCTAGTGCGCAGGAAAAGGCGCACGTCGAACATGGAGCGTATATCCTGCATATCCTGAGAGAAGAGTAGAAACCCATCAACAATGCATATCCTCCTGTCGCCCCACTCGGGCTTGGCCTCGAGCAGGCTGGCGACTTGCTCCCGCAACCTCTGGATCTCGGCTTCAGGCACACCATGCTCACCGACGCTGTTCTGGTCTTCCTGACTAACTAGCCAATCCGGACTCTTGCCCTGCGACTTGATATAATGCAGGGCCTCCTTGAGCGCAGGCAAATTGAGTGACTCGATGCAGTCCCAGTCCTGGACTCCATTCTTGATAGGGATTTGAGCATCGGTCAGGTAGAAGTCGTCGAGATGCAGGATAAAGAGCTTGGAAGGGGGAAATACATCCCGCAACAGGCGTGACAGGGTCGTTTTGCCGGAGGAAGAGGGGCCGGATATTCCAACGAGGAGTGGCGAAGCCATGTCCATAGTGGTTGCGCTGCTTGAAGCCAATGTATATGTCAGGCACCTTAGCAGCACTAGCGTATGGTACCTGAGATGAGAGTCTGCTTGGTATGCACTCTGATGTCCCCCACGTGTGAAATGGTGGGGCAACGGATCGCCCCACGGCCCGCTAGTGCCATACGTCGCCGTGTCTGCGACGCGACTCCAACTGCGATATTCTATGTCATCTCGACTTTCTTGCGCCTAACCAACCAGCCGCCTCAGCCATGGAGCCCTCGCCTCTGACCCAGGACTCGCGGCCGCAGATATTCCAGCCCAAGATCATTCACCTCTACGAAACCCTCTTTAAGGTGTGCTGGTCCCGAATGCGCTCGGCCACCATGCTGACATCCCGCAGCAAACCGACGATGAACCAGTCGAGCCCTCAGAGGGATTCTGGCAAGAGTTTTTTCTACACAAGCCAGAGCCCGCTGGTCTGAAGCGTGTGCTGGCTTCAACAGCGCCTGACGAGATGCTACACCAGCAAGCCCACTCGCAGCAGCTCTTCCGCCAGGCCATTCTGCGCATTAAGCAAGCCAAAGCCCCGGCCGACGATATCGCCCTCGAGGTACGCCACGCCATACGCATACAGAAGCCGCATGCGCTTACCGCTTAGACCTTGACAGTCTTCCTCGACGCCGCCCTTGCTAAGAAGTACACCAACCCAAGCTCCGACATCATCTCGGTCCTTGCTGGTCTGAACGATGCCGACGCTGTCATGACCGACTTTGTAGCCACACTCGACACGGCCATACGCAATGGACGTGATATATTGACACGCCAAAGGGCTGTGCGTGCCGCTCTCGCCATGACCGCTGCTGGGTTTCAGACGGCACTCCCGTCCTACTTCACTCACCGAGACCTGTTCCCCGCACTCGTCAAGGTATGTCAAGAGAACAGCCATTGAATTATTTGCATGTGTTCTTACCGGCCAACAGTATGTCCATGACTGCGACAACAGTACAGACGTTCTTCCTGCACTCTACCTCCTCGGCCTGCTCTCCAACTACAACAAATTCGAATTTCAGAATCCGTACAGATTGCGACTCGAAGACTTCGTCAATGACGCAATTATACAAGATATGATTGCATGTATTGGGAGTACCTGCAAGACCCTGAGGGACGCATACGTAGCTGTGCAGGACGATATGCCTGAAGGCTGGACATTGGGTTCCACGCTGAGCTACATAGGCTTGGGCGCGCTCGCTCCCAACTCTCGGCCTGCATCGCCTGTACCCCCACCCCAGGATGAAGCCAAGTCGCTGTTTGCCGCACTGTAAGTCTATGAGGCTGTGATATACTGACAGCTGCTGATTATTCAAGACCTGGACCAGAGGCTGGAGTACTACTCTGTGCTTTTGACTTTGCAAACGCCAACAAGGTCTTCTGTTACAATATGGTGACATTCGGGCTGGGAAACAAGACCCAGCCCTCACCTTTTAGCGAGTTCCTCTCCTTGACCTCCTACATGTTCCAGCATGCGCACCGGTCTATCAGGGCCGCTTCGTATACATACCTCAACCTGTTCGCCTTGCAGATACTGGTCGAGGACCAGGCGCTCTGCAAGCGCCTGTGCAGTGACGAGACGAAGCTTTCGGTGCGCCTCTGCCGCCAAAGACAGCCTTATCTCCCAGCAGTGAAGGGCGAACGAGTCCCTGCGGCCATAATCCTGGACATGATGTCTGATGCTATCAGCCACAACCTGCGCAGGAGGTTAGATGTGGACTTTTACATGTAAGGGCTGTAATCCAGTCTTGAATTCTTAGCTAACACAACGCAGTTTATGCCTCGGTGTGTTGTTACGACTGCTCTCGTACCTCAGTCGTGCAAAAGCCCGCATCACATACCACTGGTCAGAGCTTTGGAGGACCTTGTTGTCCTTTGTCCGTTTCCTCACAACCTACGAAAGCGACATCAAATCAAACTACAAGTCCAATGGCATGATCACTCTCTTGGTCAACCTCTTGGCTTTTGCCCTTTGCAGTGGAGAGAATTTTCTTCCCGACGCTGCGGCATATGACGATCTGTTCTACAAACTTGTCGAGAGTGGCGACATTCTCATCAAATTCCGAGATGCCTTTGGTCTCTCTGGCCAGGCTGACTCGATGCAAACACTCATCAACGTCTCGTCTCACTATCACTCCTTGCTTGAAGAGAAGGGCAAGTCCCGCAGCAAACACCTAAGTCCTCAAGAAGTTCACGCTGTGATTAAACAGGGGTACGAAACTCTATCCATTGATGCGAGCGAAGGCCTGGATCGATGGGAAAAGTTCCGTGAAGCGGATCTTAAACCTATTCTAAAGAAGATTGCGAGGGTTGCAGTGGAAGACGCTAAAGCACTGAACTATGACAGCGCAGGTCAGCACTGAATGACAGCTATTACAGCACCATCCGCAGCAGCCGGAGGTACATGATACAATCTGGATTACTGTTTGGTAGTACAAATGCAAAGTACCAGTGACGAGCATTTACTTGGGAGCGTGCGCTATTTGTCTCTGGTACCAGGGCCTCGTTGGGAGTAATTACGTCCTGAATACGTTCTATTTGCATCTGTTGGCTCCCGTACTCGGTACAACCAAACCACGATACCTCAAATACATGTCAGTACTAGAGCCTCGAACACGACTGCCGTTATCGATCACGTATCACATGAATGAATATATTATCCCTGATCCTTTATTGTTGTCATGCAACGTTGCATCATCTCATCCTGAGTCCAATGGTGGTTCTTCTTAATGTACTGAAGCATCTTTCTCTTCTCTCACACACCTTGACTCGACGCCTGCAGCAATGGCTACCATGCCACCTCCCATGGGCGAAAACACGATGGAGCGGAGCACAAAGGTATGCAACATGTTCTGTGGGTAGAGGCTATGTTGACGCGAGACTAGAACTTACAGACAGTACCACCAGCACACGTACGAGCAGCAGATGACAGTGCAGCAGAATCCACAGATATAGGCACTGCCATTTGGAGCGGAGGTCGAGCCGCACAACCATCCCCAACACCTACTTCCCTACTTGACTTTTCTCAGAAGTTGGTCACACCCGCAGGCTTTCACCTGGGCCCTCATGGTGAAGGTTGGCGGTCTTCTCGCTCTTCTCTTTCCAGATATCGACCCGATGCTTCAGGTATATCTTCGCCTAGAAGAGAGAACCCAAAGACGTCGGGATTTGCAGCAGGTCTTGGTGTACCGACACCAAAGACCAAGCCGGATTACGAGGTTGTCACTGAGTACCAAGGGCTGAAGCTTGGGCGTATCAACGATGCCGTGCCGTACTGTACGTTCCCTTTCTACTATCAGAAGGATTGATGCTAACACAAGTTTCCAATTCAGTACTCGGTCCACGCAGCATAATCGACAGGATTCAGGTCGTGCTCGAACATGAGCTCCACTTCAGCAAGACGTCTTCTGACGCGACGGACGCATCTCAAGATATCCAGCAGCCTGCCTACACTGACCGGGACAAAGCACTCATGGCCATACTGACGTCCCTCCGCACCCCCGAGTTTGTGCGTATCGAAAAAGGGGACTGGTACCCGCAAGGCCTAGCCGCTCGCCACGATGCTCTGCTACTCTACAAGAACACTGCCAAAAGTGGTGTCCGCACCGTCTACGTCACTCTCGCCGAGTACGTGAACATGGCACAATCCTGGCTTCTTTCGCCCAACCCGACCAACCTCTACGGCGACGCTTCTAACGCCAAAACCCCCTGGTCTCATATCGCCGCCTCCCTCCGTGCAAGAGACGTCGACATATCTAAAATCGACCTCGAAACCTATCTTCACCTGACCAACGATCTCGAGGACCCGGATCTCACAAGCAAACTCGACGAAATCGCTCAGTGGGCCAAAGACGGGACTCTGGATGAGCGATACGCCGCGTTCAAAGCGAGCCAAGCCGCCAGGCAGGAAGCTCGACGTGGTGCAAGTCCTTTGACCACCGATCCCAACACCAGCAAGCCGTCGTCACCCATATTCGGCAGACCTGACGCCCTGTACTCCAAACGCTTCACACACCAGTACCCGTTCGGTCGCTCCTCGACCTCACCCACCCATCACCACCACCATCACCATCATCACTCGCGCCCCCACCGCCGTGATAGACATGCCGAACAGCATGTCCTGGCTAACGCGGAGCGCATGTGGTTTTCCCGTGGCGCAAACGGCAGAGGTGCAGGTGGAGGTACGTTGGCTGTGGCACAGTGCGAAGAAAAGCAGAGTTTGAAGAAAAAGAAGAGGCATAAGGTTGTGTTTGTTAGCTGTATGGTGATATTGATTGGTGGGGCTGTTGGGGCCATGCTCTGGGCGATGGGAACGAGGAGGTGGGATTTTACGGCTGACGCGCAGGTAGGGTGAGTTTGGTGTGGGATGTGGAAGAGTTAGAGGTTTGGTTTTGTAATGTTTGATTTCTTAGACTTTGGCTTTGGCTTGCAAACAGAGCTAGAGAAGGCGAACGTAAGATAGTGTCTTGTTACGTCGCTGGCCTGTATGCCTAATACTCATTATAGTGCTTGTATGCTTCTGCAAAGCCGAATAGAACTCCATTCCAACTTTCAGTTTTGTTTGTGTGCGCAGATGATAGTGCGGTTTGGTAATTGCCTACGTTTTCTACTTTGCCACACCAGTTTGTGCTTGACTGGAGCTGCATTACATGATGTTTGACAGTGGCAATCGCAAGTTCTTACATACAAGTATGCTCCCTACTTCTCCAGCAAGAGGTAAGTATCGAACGTAATATATACTCTCAGCAACCTTCTCAACCAGAATCGCGTTGATGTATATTCGGCGTTTAGCATTCACTCGCTATATACGATATCTCTCCCTTGTTTAGTCTTTCTTTTTTACCCGTTCAACATATACCGAATACGGTGCGTCTCTGCAGCAAGCACCACAGCCAGACCCTGTTCTTGAGGATCAAGCTCCAGTTGGCGGCGGAAAACTTCTTTGAGAAAGTCAGCGAGAAGCGTTGTCAACGTCCACCGGCGAAGAGAGCGTCAAGTATAGGAAGTCGAGAGAATCATGAGGCTATCAGAAACCGGGTACAAATGCATGTACCCGAACAAGCTGTAAAGATGCCAGCTATACCGAATCTGACTCTACAACCCACAAACCGTTGCTCGAGAGCTCGCAGTTCTTCAGGAACGCGTTGGCGAAGTTGCGCAAGTCAAGGAAGTTGAAGGACTATACCTTGGCTCGAAGGGCCTTGTGAAACACCTTCAGCAAGACACACTCGCACCCGTACCGCGTCATTTTGTTGAAGCATGACAGAGGCCCCGATCAAAAAGATGCAGACATTCCTGGCCTTCCTCCTGTCCTCGGTCATCAATTACCTGGACAGGATATTACGCCATGTCTCCGAGGAGCAGTACTAGAAGGAACAACTGCGGTGCATCCTTGTTGAAAACTTCATCCCAACGTTGAAGGAACTCTGATAGTATACATCACCACGTACAACCACGTACCGGGCTTGTCCTTCTGTCGGCTCATCTCGTATACGAGCGACCGATCCCTGATGAAGCCCCCCACGCGTCCCACGTTCACGCAGTTGAAGCAAAGTTCAAGGTGCACGGGTTCAAGCTGCTGGAGTTCGCCAACAAGAATTTCGGTATTCATTGGGACGTCACCGTCACTGTCGGCGACTCGAAGAACCCTGACGCCGAAGCTGCTGAACTTCGAGAAGCCCCCATTTCCACAAGGTATACTATATTACGAGGAAGAAGACGACTTCAAATTCCTCGGAAGATGATTGGCAGGACGCCCAAGGACCCGCGCTTGGGGTACTACATGTTGGACGAGGTTTACAAATACGCGACGCGGAGCGCAATCGGTAAGGCGTTTTCGTTTTCGCAGCTCGACGGGGAGATGTACAATCAGATGGCAACCATGTTCGACGCCGTTCTAGATTTTTCGCGTGATACGTCAAGTTCACACGGAGATCGATTCCGAGTCACTGGTCGTGATAGACTTGGCCGAGCATTTCATCTCCTCAACGTACAGCTTGAACGGCATGGCCAAGTTACTGGTCTAGTTCGTCAACGAGTTCAAGTTCATGTCCTTCCTCTCTATCTCTTTCGTCTATCTAGATTCTAGTTGATACATCAAGTCCCCAATGTTATCAAGTCTACACTAGTTCATACTTTATATATTATATGAAATCGTCCGCGATACTAAATGGCAAAGTGAATCAATTCAGTACACAAAATTAAAAACAGAATATTAACTACACTTCAATTTCCTACACCTCTACCTCCATAGTTCCGTATTTCCTCTTCGTCCTAAATAAATCCCTCCAATACACACTCTAATAACTGTAGTTCTAACTACAACGCTAGTTACATTGAAGACCATTCGGGCCCTATGATACTTATATATTAGTTCTATAGCTAAGAATAGGTAAAGATAGTATAGGGCGAGATAAGATATTACATCTACGTAAAAACGCGTATTTAGAGTATAACTAATATAGTAGTAACACGCTATAAAATAGCATTTAAGCGCAAATAGGTTGACTTACCCAAGTACAATCACCACCCATGTAAGCGGCGTTAGGGTTTGCAGCAGGAGCGGCGTTAGGGTCTGCAGCAGGAGCGCCGCTAACGTTGGCAGTAAAGGCGAACAACGCCGAAAGGATAGCGAAGGAGGTTTTTGAAATTCATAGTTTCGGTTGGTTGTTTGTGGTTGGCGTAGAGGGCGGATTGTGTGGGTGTCCTGATATATAAAAATACGTGTTTAATGGCAATGCAAAGAGAATTTATACCTCTCTCGCCAGCTCGTAGAAGGTCTCGGGTTGTCGCGGATGATCGACAGGGTGATAGTAAGATCTTACAGCGTAAGGGGGATGGACTCGTAATCTAGACTGGTCCTACGGAGAACGCCATACCTACTCTACAGAGGTATCATGGGTAAGTAAGCACACTGATCGGAGCTTTGCAGGGGGTAGAGTTCGGAATTAGGTGATCAGGTAGGACTAATTGGGATTGAAACTATATCAATTTACTATAGGGATAGCATACAAAACTAGTATAATATACTGCCTTTGTCAATAGCAATCTCTGGCAGGTGGGTTGACCAAGGTGTAATTACTTACCCATGATACTTCCGTATAAAGCACAATTCGTTAGCATGCTATTAGCTTACGATGCTGAGGGTATACTAGGAGGCTAACATTCATCCTACGAAGTTCACGATTAACTTTCGGTTCATAGGTCTCTCAAGTCTCCGTAGTGCTGATCCACTGTGGTTTCCGGTATAAGTAATACCACTGGTTTAAAGCTGCGCAGGGGCAGATTGCTGATCACAATACTTAGTCGTCCCTAAGATAGCGAGTTAAAGAGCGTATTGAGGTACGTACTAGTATGTATTAGGTGATGTGCAAGTTTTCCAAGTCGGAGCTGCAGAAGAAACTTCGCAATATGACGTGTTGACCCAGTATCTCTCATTTCACACATGTAAACTACTAAACTATTTCCAATCTAATCTATCGATAAACCACAAACCATATCTTGCCATCCACCCGGTGCAGTAATTTCACTAGCTTCCTAGCTAGCCACACTAAAAAAGCGAAGAACCCGTTCGCTCTAAACTTAGATCTTGCCGCACAGAACCCGCGTTCCCACCGCTTATCTCCTTGCTTTTTTTTCTCCTATCTTTCATTTCCGCTGTCACGCTAGCCCCTTACGGCATAAGCTAAGAAAGCCTATTGAAGATTTTAAAATTATCTGCATTTTTTTTGTTGGGCGTTGGATTGCGTACGCATGGTTGCTTAGGCATTAGTGCCGGTCCACCGTGCTAGGCGAAATGACTAGAGAGGGCGATTTGCGCGGGAAAGACAGCGTGTAATAAAGGGAAGAAAAGGGGGTGGAGTTGGACGCACTGAGGAGAAAGAGCATGAAATAATCAAGTAATCTTATTGTTGTTGTTATTGTTTTCTTTGGTAAAGAGATGCTCTCAGCTCGGAAGAGAAAGGGCTTAGTAAGAATTTCCCCCCGCGATGAGCAGATTAGCAGTAATATCCCGACGGCAATTGGCCAAATCTTCCCCCACGATGGGGGAGAAAAAGGAAAAGAAAGACGCTAGTATGCTGCTGCTGCTGTGGGGGAAAAATGTTGAGTACATAGTACATAGTGGAAAAAGCATGTACATAAGACCAGAACATTTATTAGACTTGGATCACGTGCATATACTACGTATGTACGTATAGTACGAAGATTGGACACGAGCACGGACTCCACGTCTGCTAGCAAGATATCACTTGGATGGGAGTGGAACTGCTCGAGAAGGATATGTAGCCTTATGGTGTGAGGCTTGTCTGGCGCATCTGCTCTTTCCACCCTGCGTATCTTCTTGTCTTTAACAAGCTATATGCTCCACCCCAACGCGATACAATAGACGAGATTATGTGTGAAACACCTACCCAACACACCGCCGAGGATTGAAGAAATTCGGCGAAACATGCAAACCAGAAGATAGTCTCTTTATCTTAACAGGCACAGAGATATCAAGACCCATCTTCTCCGCCTTATTTTGGCAAGAGACAGTCGCTATACTTACCATCCACCGTATCCGTACATACATGTGTATGTACACGCTTGCCACATTTGTGTTTAAAAAAAACCCCCTCTGTACACCTGCCCCAAAACTCGTTCACCTTTGGAAGCCTTCAACTCGTAACCAGAAACTCGTGTCGAATTGTTTCAGCGCCCAGCATACCCTTGCCCAAACCGTTTGAAGCAAAAAACAAAAACGAAAGAGGAGTGGGGTTAGATACGAGACCAGAGGAGCTGGCGGGGAAGGGAAGGGAAGGGAAGGGGGGGAGACGGAGTGTTTCATGTTGCAGCAACTTTTTTTTAACCCCCGCTTCAAACGGCGCTTGGATTGGGTGCAGAGGAGTGAGCAGTTTGCATCTTTGGATGCTGAGAGCAAGAATAAAAAGATAAAAATAAAACATTAGAAGTAGGTTTCTAGAAGAGTTTGATACACAGTATGACACGCACGAAATGTATGTTTCGGTGCACTTCTTCTTCTACTTCTTCTTCGCACACATACCCTTGCAAACACGATATAAAACGTTTCTCGTTTGTTTCGTTTTGGCGCTGTTGCATGAACGCCCTAGATACTACTGCACGTAGTCCCTTATCCATCACCACCATTTTTTTTTAGCATGTATTACGAATACTGCGCGAAACCTTGCTCTCGTGTTTTATTTTGACTAATCTAATGACGCTACATAGTTATCTTCAGCAGGCCAAGAAGCACGAATGGGCGGGCTGTGCGCTTGACGCGTGAGATATAGTGAGACATATGATGTCATATATTAGTCGCACACCTCGGTTTTTCTTTCCCCGTTTGAGAGTGGAGTGAGCGGGGTCTGACATGACAGAGCGTGAGATGAGATGCACAAAGGCGAACCAGCGAGAGAAATTTTTAGGTTTTACTGTTTTAGGGCATTAGGGATGAGGTGCCACTTGAGATGCAACTTGGGTGGGTTTGTGTAGGATTGTGAACCTGGTGGTGTGGTTGGGTTGTGCGCGTGCTTGACCCACTGGATCGGCAGCTGGCGCGATTCCGTCACATGCTCGAGTCACTACGGCGATCGGTCCCAAGTTCAGGTCATGTATGTGTGTATGTACAGTATGTGGATTGTCACACCCACTCTCCATGGAGCAGGTGGTAGATGCAGTATTAGAAGATCTAGTATAAGAAGATCTAGTGTAATATAGTATGTAAAGTAAATGCGATGCGCTGGATTGCCTCCCAATGGACAATGTATGCAAGTGGTATCTTGGGAAAATCAAACAAAGACAACACCGAAAATGCTCATAAACGCCCTCCACCGTGCTCCCGTATTGTGGTACTCGTAATCTCTTAACACGTCATCGTAACTTTTCAACATGGTGGTCAGTTGCTGTCTTCGCTTGCGGCGTCACTCGCCGACGACGACGATGACTTGTCAGAAGGTAGGGGACCAAGTGTCCAGCGCCAGTCCCGTGTTCTCTTCCGTCGGCCAGCGATGGGGGTTTCGGGACAGGTGTCACTTTCGTCTTCTGATGAGGATGAGTCGCGCTTCTCGCCAGTGCGTGGGCCCTTTTTTCGAGGCGAGCTTTCCGTCGACGAAAAGGTCGAGGTGGAGCTTTGGAGCGACAGCTGTAGGGGTGATATGCTGGCATTGGAGGAATCGTTGCAGGTGTTGACCACCAGCGAGTGGTGGGATGCCGACGGATTGGAGTCGGTGGTTGCTGTAGATGCGACCGATGAGACGGTAGACAAGGTGGAGATGGACGACTCGAGGTCCGAGTGGGCCATTGTGTACCGGGTCGTGGTGATTTCCTCCTCGAGCGGGGTGCGGAAACAGACGTGCTTCTCAGCAGGAAACATGGGCCGGCTGGAAGACATGGTGCGTGGTATTATGGAGCGGGCCGGGCTGTTGGTGAGGATGGAGGTGAGGTTGTGGGGCTGCTTGTAGGGGATGGCGCAGGTGGCCGACTCGTTGGAGGCGGATGTGAGGGTGGATGAGAGGGTGGATGCTGAGCTGGGCGTCGTTGCGCTGTTGTTGGTGGTGACGGTGGCCAGGTTGCTCTCTATCGACAGCGAGGGTCTTGTTGGGCGCTGCAGGGTGGGTGCGGTCGAGGGGCGCTCGTAGGCGTTGGTAAAGGTGTTGCGGACGGTAGGCGAGGCTGCGCTGAGCGTGTCGAGGCGCAGGCTGGCACCCTTTCCCAGGATGCGAGGTTGTTCAGTGTTGATGGAAAGCTTTGGGCGGGCGGGGCCCTGGCGCGGCGGGGGTATTATAGGCAGCGAGGTGGTCATGGTCGACATGGCAGGTGATTTGCTTGGGTAGGACGGTGTCATGGAGGGGTGTGCTGGGTGGAGCGTCGAGAGCATCATGTGTCGCAGGGCGGCATGTGCCGTGGGAGTGGTGGTGGTGGTGGTGGTGGTGCGAGTGGGAGAGATGGACAAGCGAGGAAAAGCGAGGGCGGCATGGGCGGGCGAGGGGCATGAGGGTATTAACAGCGCGGTGCAGCCGCCCATGTCGTCGAGGCGCGGAGGAAGACTTGGACCTGGGACACGAAGCGCTTTGCTTGGCTGGGCGCGGTGGTCCCAAAATACACCCCCACTAGCGCCATCCAAAGATAGATTGTGGACTGCAGCGAGGAAGTGGCGACCGACAAATGCGCGCAAGACAACGCGCGCACGGCCCTCGCACGCCAAACGGCTCGCCTTGGCACGACGCCCGCCCGGCGCCGGCATCCCCCGCACGCGCATACGCACACGCAGACGGCGCCGCACAGCAGACGCACCACGCCGAAACACTGTGCGACAGGACAGGCGTCTGCGTCGTCTCTCCTCCACGCCGGCGCTTCTGCCATGGACGCCCCTCGTCGGACCAGCTGCTCTGTCGGGCGCACCACCAGCGCCATTGTCCTCCACTTTGTTCGTCAGCACCAGGCCTCCACTCCGCCGCCGCCCTGGCACAGCCTCGACCGCCTGCTAACACCGTGTCGTTCGTATCCTCTAGGACTACGTGCGTCCTGCTTACCGCTGCGGCCACGGCGTTGCGCAATCGCTAACCCGGCCCCTCGCCCTCGCCACAGGACTGCTTCTACGCCAGCGTCTTCGAGCACCGCAACCCGGCCCTCAAGAATGTCCCGCTGGCCGTGCAGCAGAAGCAGATAGTCGTCACCTGCAACTACGAGGCCCGCAGACGAGTACGTGCCCAGCCTTGCGCCCCATGCGCCCGTCATCCCGTGGTTGACTGTTGCAGGGCCTGCACAAACTGCAGCTGGTTCGCGACGCTCGCAGAGCCTGCCCGGATCTAGTCATTGTCCTTGGTGAGGACCTAACCCCCTTTCGGGATGCGTCCAAGCAGCTGTATGCGTTTCTGCGATCCTTCACTTGGAGCAAGCGTTGCGAGCGACTAGGCTTCGACGAGGTTGGTCTTGGCACCACTAGCCTGCACCCGCCCAGCGCTGAGCCATAGTAATCAGGTCTTTCTCGACGTGACCGACGTGGTCGACTACAATGTCTCCATTCTCAATGTTAATGACCTCGGCAACGCCTTCTTCTGTCTCGCCAAGGACGATCCCACAGTGGGGTTCTTTTACGACGCAACCCGGCTGACAGGCCATCTCTATCCCGAAACGGCGAATGAAAGCTTAGGTAAGCTTCGCGGCGCGTGGCCTGCGAGACTCTCCACATCCACGCTGCAAGGCTGACGCTCGCCTTGCTCAAGTCTCGCGGCTCTTCAGCGTCTAGTGAGACCTATGACTGTGCTCATCCGCCTGCCACCAACATGGCATGCATCGCGGTGATCCAACACATCTGCCGTGTGCGGCCACAGCCGTCTGTTCATGGCGCTAACCTGCAGCAGGAACCACTTTGTTAGATCCATTGCATCTCCGATTGGCTTTGGCGAGCCATCTGGCGCACTACCTGCGGACAAAGCTTGAGTCTGAAATGGGCTATACTGCCACGGTTGGTGTTTCGACAAACAAGGTATTGAATCGTACTATGAAGAAATGGGCCGGTAACCTAAGCTTCAACAGTTACTGTCAAAGCTTGTGGGAAACACGCACAAGCCCAACGCTCAAACAACTTTAGTCCCACCCTACGTTTCCAACGGAGACGAAACACTGGATAATGTGACACGTTTCCTCGATGCTTACGAAATCGGCAAGATTCCAGGTATAGGCTCCAAGACGGCACAAAAGCTGCGTGCATATGTCCTGCAACGCCCGGCAGATTCGGACACGGGCCTGATCTATGGAGCCACCAAGGAACATGTCACTGTGCGTGATGTGAGGATGCACCCCGCTATGGGTCCAGAGACGCTCGAGCGGGTTTTGGGTGGTCCAGGAGTGCCTCAAGGCATTGGAGCCCGAATATGGGGTTTGCTTAACGGCTGTGACGAGACGAAAGTCGGCCAGGCCCGTGAGACACCCCGACAGATCAGTATCGAAGATAGTTATCTGCGTCTCGACACTATGGACGCAGTAGTCAAGGAGCTGCGTGTGCTCACGACGAGACTAGTCGAGAGGATGCACACGGATCTGCTCGACGAGGAGCCAGACCATGTCCAGGATGCATCTGCTCCTCCTGTGACCGTGAAGCGATGGCAGGCACATCCAAAAACCATTCGCCTGTCCACACGACCTCGTCCGCCTCAAAATCCAGATGGTAGTCGGAACAGGTCTTTTGCCCGCATCTCCAGATCTGCTCCTATGCCCAGCTTTGTGTTTAACCTCAAAAGCGATATAGCGTCGGTGACTGAAAAACTACTCTGCGAGACACTTGTGCCTCTGTTCCGAAGACTGCATCCTGAAAAAAGCGGCTGGAACCTGAGTCTAATCAACGTTGCTGCCACCAACATGGCTGATGCTGCGAGCGAGAAGGGCGGTGTTGGGAGAGACATTAGTAAAATGTTTAAGAACCAAGACGGCGTATTGCGGCAGTGGAGAGTCGAGGAAGAACCGCCAGCCGTCGAACCCATGCAGGATACCACAAGGGATCGCTCGGCCTTATGGCCCAAGGTAGATTATTGCTCGAGGGACATGCCCGTAGTCGGTTCCGAAGACGTCCCGACCCCTTCGCAAGAGGTCGACATCTCGGCTGCTGATGCCTGGGAGTCCGAAGACGAGGACATGACTGACGGAGACTTATTCCGCTGCGATGACTGTGGTGCTTCCATGCCCGTGTTTGCCATGGGAGCGCATTACCGTTGGCACGCGCAACGATAGCTAGCTGTTGAACATGAGCACCAATTAAATCAGGGATTCTGTAATAGATTGAGTTCAAGGACCCTTATGGTGATTCCCCGGCAAATCTAGGGTCATTTGTAGATGCTGGTTTCTCATTGGCTTCTTTTTGCAGAGGAGACTCCTCAAAACGGCAGTGCCCCGCCGAACCCGAGATCCGTACCGATGACAGGCGCCTTCGGCTTCGGCATCCTTGGCTCTCCGGAAACGCATGTGAACCAAATGACCTCACCCAGTTGGCAGGCTTTAAGCAACGCGCAAACCCGCATTGCTTCAGGTGCTATGTCCTAGGTCCTCAATTCTCATCAGTTCCAAAATGCCCGGCTCATCGCAACTACCGATTAGTCTCTTGCGCGACTCGTTTGTTGCGCGCAAGAACTCGCCAAACGGCCAACTCCTTGCTTTCAACATTGACGTGTAAGTTGCTCCTCTTAGCCAGGCTCAATTGCACCATCTAATCTTCTGACCTTCCAAACAGCCTGCGCAATATTGTTTTCCTCTTCTTCGTATTACGATGGTCACGCATCACCTTCTACCAACTAAAAGGCCGCGGCATCTTCGGCTCAGCCACTGATGCCTATGTCAGTATCCGCCGCTACCTCTACGGAGTTTTTCTACGACTTCCCGGTGTTCGCGAAAAGGTCCAGGCCCAGGTTTCAGAGTCAATTCTAGGATTGGAGCGCAAACTTGTCCCGAGCGGACCTGGTGTGCAGCGCCTGACCAGTCTACCGGCCGAGGGATGGAGCGAAGACGAGGTGCGCGCCAAACTGGATGAGCTGGCCAACATGGATCATACCCGTTGGGAGGATGGACGAGTCAGCGGTGCGGTATACCACGGCGGAGACGACCTGATCCGGTTGCAGACAGAGGCGTTTGGCAAGTTTACCGTGTCGAATCCGATCCACCCTGATGTCTTCCCCGGTGTAAGGAAGATGGAGGCTGAAATTGTAGCCATGGTACGTTGAACTTGCGGTAATGTCAATCATGTCACTAACGTTCTCTAGGTCCTTTCTCTCTTCAACGCTCCACATGACGCTGTAGGCGTCACCACCTCCGGTGGAACAGAGTCTATCCTCATGGCATGCCTGTCCGCACGCAACAAGGCATACAAGGAGCGCGGAGTTACCGAGCCTGAGATGATTCTTCCCGAGACCGCACACACTGCTTTCCGCAAGGCCTGCGAATACTTCAAGATCAAAATGCACATTGTACAATGCAAAGCCCCGAGCTACAAGGTTCATATCCCGTCTGTCTCCCGGTTGATCAACCCCAACACAGTCCTGTTGGTCGGGTCAGCTCCCAACTTCCCCCACGGCATCATCGACGACATCACCTCTTTGAGCAAACTCGCATACAAGAAGAAGATTCCCCTGCACGTTGACTGCTGTCTCGGTTCTCTACTCGTCCCCATGCTCCCCAAGGCCGGTTTCGACTACGAACCCTTCGACTTCCGCCTCAAGGGCGTAACCAGCATCTCCTGCGACACGCACAAGTATGGTTTTGCGCCCAAGGGTAGCTCAACCGTCCTCTACCGCTCCGACGCCTACCGCAAATACCAATACTTCATCTCACCAGACTGGTCTGGTGGTGTCTATGCCTCACCCTCCATCGCCGGTTCTCGCCCCGGTGCTCTAATCGCCGGATGCTGGGCCAGTCTCGTCAAGCAGGGCGCCAACGGCTACCTCGACTCTTGCCTCAAGATCGTCGGCGGCATGAAGAAAATCGAATCCGCCATCCGCGAACGCCCCGAACTCTCCTCTGACCTCAAAGTCATCGGCCGCCCCATGGTATCCGTCGTAGCTTTCCTATCAAACACTCTCGATATCTACGACATTGCTGACGGCATGTCGGCAAAGGGCTGGCACTTGAACGCCCTGCAGACGCCGCCTGCCATTCACGTCGCTGTTACTTTGCCTATTGTCGCGGTTACGGATAAGCTTATCAGCGACTTGATTGAAGTCACAGAGGAGGTCCGTGAAGCAGAGCGCAAGCGTATTGCAGAGGGCAAGGGAGCAAAAGGCGCAGTCAAGGGAGATACAGCGGCCCTGTATGGTGTCGCAGGTAGCTTACCGAACAAGAGTGTGGTCGAGGATTTGGCAAAGGGATTTTTGGATACTTTGTACAAGGCGTAAAGAGAGTTTTATATCCTATGGATGTTATGATTGTGTTTTTTTTTGTTCGGGAGGGGTTTCGTTTTTTCTCTGTAGTGTTGGACGCTGGTATTGTTAGATGTCCGACCGGATGATGGTGACAAAATTCCAGATTTTCATTTCAGTGCTGGTAAATCTGTCCTTGGTTGTGATGATGTGGTTTCACAGACCTTTAGTGCTGGATGAACATCGCCTTGTAGTGATTTTCTTTTTCAAGAGTCTTTGGAAAGCATATGTACTACGAGTTGTTCAATCGCGCCTTGGAAAAGCTCCAACCACGGCAATATACCCAGACCCTCGATTCCCTCAGTTCACACTATCATTTCAATATTCATACACAATCCCTCTACATCTCCGCTCTCGGTGCCGCCGCACTGGCCTCTGGCAACCTTGCCGCCGTCTGCTCGAGCGGCTCCTTCCTCCTCGGCCTCTTCAGCTCCTCCACCGTTAACCCATTCCCCACCTTCGTAAGTCCCATAACAGGCGGATCCCCCCTCCTCACAAACTCATACAGTCCCGGCAGCTTATTTCCCGCCAATCTAAACGCATCCTTGACCACCTGCTCGTGCAAATCTCCCTTAATCTCAAACACTATCCTACTAACCGGCACCCTCGCCGTCCAGCGATCAAAACTGCCCTTTCCTTTTCCCATACGCACATCGTTGCCAGATGTGTACACGCCAATGTTCGCAGCGACGCGCATGTAGAGCCGGAATTTCATGCCTCGAAGACGCTTTTTGATAGTTTCCTCGGCGATGCGGAGTTGCTGGGAGGAAATGCGCCGGTCGTGGTCGAGCAGCCGCAGCCCGTAGTCGCCCCAGACGACGGTGGTCCCGCGCATGCTGCCGCCGGTGGGGACGTGGCATCGGCCTTTGCGAGATTTGCGCGATTCACCGGCTTTGGGGGCGAGGTAGGAGGCTTGAATTGGGGTCGAGGAGAAGGCTCGGGAGAGGAGGGGGGTGGTGAGGGTGGGTTTGGCGAGGAATTGACATGGCTTTTGGAGGACTATCGGGGTGGGTTGGTTAACTTTTTTGACTATATGGTTTGGACCTTGACTTGGATGGAGGCATACGTGTGGGACGAGTTGCAGAGAGCGTCAATTGACTGAATTGAGCCAGCAGGCTGGGTTGTATCCTCGGGGGCGGCATGATGTGTGGTTTGTGGGGGTTGCGTTGGGTACGTCCATGGTAGTTAGACGGACATTGAAGTTCTGGTCTGCCAAGCCGTGGCTGGTGCGATTTCTGGATTGTGGCGGTGCGACCCGCGGCGCGCGCGTAAAGTGCGTAATTGCCTAATGACTGCGCGAAGGCGCGTCGTGAACGTCAGTTGCCTGTGTTGCCTGTCAGAACCCACTCTTTCCACCACCACACCACGCTCGTCGTCGACACACTGGTACGTCAACGCGACAATTCAATGGTGGTTTAATTGTTGTGTTTTTCGGGAGAGATTACAAGATGCCAGCCGACATTCGCAGCTTCTTTGGTGGTGGGCCGCCCAAGGCGAGCCAGGGTTCGCAGAAGGAGGAGCCTGCGCCGAAGAAGGCTGCACCGAAGAAAAAGGGTCGCACCAGCAGAGTTGTAGAGGACTCTGATGATGACGAAGAGGAGGCGAAGTGAGTGAGACACTGTAATGATGCCGCCGGCGAAACTGACGAATGCACAGGTCGAAGAAAGCGACACCAAAGAAGCCAGCGGCGAAGAAAGTTAAACGCGAACCCACACCGGAGCCTGTGCTTGAGGAGACAACTACATCTGAGTTTTTTGGTAGCAAAAAGCCTAAGCGATCAGAGCCTGTTAAGAAGAAAGCCGCTGAGGCACCAAACACCACACCTAAGAAGCCGGCTGCTAAGGCGAGTGAGAAGGCGGCCAATGGCAAGACTTCTGGCCGTGCAAAGAAGCCCGTCAAATCCTATGCAGAGAGGGACGATGAGGACGAATTTCCGGACGATGACCTGGACGAAGCAGGCGATATTTTCGAGGAAAACATCAAGGGCAAGGGCAAGGATGACTATCAGGAGGCTTCCGAGAGTGACGAGGATATGCCCATAAAGCTACCGCATCGTGGAACACCAAAGGCCCCAGCGAAACAACAAAAAACAATCAAGGGCGATGACGATTTCGATCCTGAAGACGAGGATGTGGACATGAAGGATCTAGATGGGGACGATGATTTTGTTGAGCCGGACGAGGAGGAACAAGCGGCCTCGAGCAAACCAAAGAAGACATCGGCTGCTACCAAGAAACGCAAGTCCCCCGAGCGAGACGAAGATGACGAGGATGAAGAGGACAAGCCGGTGAAGCCGAAGCCGAAGAAAGCCACCCCAGCAAAATCGCCAGCAAAGAAGAAGGCGAAAAAGGAAGAGGTCGAAGACAGTGCTGATATCCAGGCCATCTACGACAGCATACCTACCGTGCGTGCTCCAACTCCTCCAGCAAAAGACCCAAATGCGAAGTTCAATTGGCAAGCAAATGCAGGCCGTGGCGATGCTGGACCCACACAAGGCTCGTCGAGCGATATGCCTCAAGGCTCAGATACCTGTCTTGCTGGACTGAGTTTTGTCTTCACCGGCGTGCTACAGAGATGGGGCCGGACTGAGAGCCAGGAGCTGGTCAAGCGTCATGGCGGCAAAGTGACTACCGCTCCAAGCAAGAAGACCAATTACGTTGTCTTGGGCCAAGATGCGGGACCTAGCAAGTTGCAAAAGATTCGTGACATGGACATCAAGACGATTGACGAAGATGGCCTGACGGCGCTCATCGAAAAACTGACAGCAGCAGGCAACAAGGGCGACAGCAAAGCTCAAGCAGCATACGCGGAGAAGCAACGCAAAGAGCAGGAAAAGATTGAAAAGCAAGCGGCAGAACTTGAGCAAGAAGAGAGGAAGCGCCAGAAAGAACTCAAAGCTGCGGCGGCAGCTGCTGCAGCATCAGGAAAGAAACCCGTTTCGGCTGTCACTGCTGCTTCTCAGAGTGGAGGCCCAGAGGTCGACTCTCGACTGTGGACGACCAAGTACGCACCCACGTCGTTGGCCCAGATATGCGGAAACAAGGCATCGGTCGAGAAGCTACAACGCTGGCTGCAGGCCTTCCCGAAAAACCTCAAGACAGGCTTCAAGCTCGCCGGTAAAGATGGTAGCGGGAACTTCCGTGCTGTTATGATCCACGGAGGACCCGGCATTGGCAAGACTACTGCAGCACATCTCGTCGCCAAGCTTGAAGGTTACGATATTGTCGAGAGGAACGCCAGTGACACTAGAAGCAAGAAGCTCATTGAAGATGGTCTTCGCGGTGTCCTCAGTACTACCTCTCTGCTCGGTTACTTTGCCGGAGAGGGAAAGAAAGTCGAAGACTCCAGAAAGAAGCTTGTCCTGATTATGGACGAGGTTGACGGTATGTCCGCAGGCGACCGTGGTGGTGTCGGTGCGCTTGCTGCTGTCTGCAAAAAGACGGAAATTCCCATGATCCTCATTTGCAACGACAGGAGGCAGCCCAAGATGAAGCCCTTCGATTACGTGACGTACGACCTCCCTTTCCGGAAGCCCACTGTGGATCAGGTGCGATCACGCATCATGACGATTGCGTTCCGAGAGGGCCTCAAGATGCCGGCGCCAGTTGTCAATGCTCTTATTGAAGGCAGCAACTCCGATATCCGCCAAGTTGTCAACATGATATCTACTGCAAAGATAGATCAAGAAGCCATGGACTTTGACAAGGGCAAGGCCATGTCGAAGAACTGGGAGAAGCATGTCATTTTGAAGCCATGGGATATCACGCAAAAGATCCTTGGAGGCGGCATGTTTGCTTCGAGTAGCAAGGCCACGCTCAACGAGAAGATTGAGCTCTACTTCAATGACCACGAGTTCAGCCCGTTGATGCTTCAGGAGAATTATCTTGGCACGAACCCCATCTCATCGCTCAACTACTCTGGAAAAGAAAAGAACCTCAAGAATCTTGAACTTATATCGCAGGCCGCAGACAGCATTAGCGATGGTGATCTGGTCGACCGGATGATTCACGGCTCTCAGCAGCAATGGAGTCTGATGCCTACACATGCAGTTTTCAGTTTTGTGAGGCCTGCAAGTTTTGTATCTGGCAGCACTGCTGGTAATCAGACACGTTTCACATCGTGGTTGGGCAAGAACAGCACTGCCAACAAACTCAGTCGCATGGTCAAGGAAATCCAGGCTCACATGCGGTTGCGGTCTTCTGGTGACCGGCACGAGATTCGTCAACAATACGTCCCGATGCTTTGGACGGATCTCGTCCAAAAGCTGCAGAAGGAGGGCAAGGAAGCGGTACCGGAGATCATTGAGTTGATGGACAGCTACTACCTGACAAAGGACGACTTTGATGCCATTATGGAACTGGGAGTCGGCCCCATGGATCAGGAGAAGGTCAAGATTGACACTCAGGCCAAGTCGACCTTTACACGACTGTAAGTATAGACATAAGATTGCGCAGACTTGGATCTCACAAACTAACTTCATTTCTCAGATACAACCAGCAATCACATCCACTACCGTTCATGAAGGCGTCTTCCGTTACTGCGCCGAAGAAAATGGCAAAGGAGAAGCCAGACTTGGAAGAAGCGATTGAAGAGTCTGACGAGGGCGAAGTGATTGAGGAAATCAAGGATGAAGATGACGAGGACGTGGACCTCTCCAAGGACAAGTATGTCAAACAGCCGAAGAAGAAGGCTGCGCCTAAGAAGGGGGCGGCGACGGCGAAGAAGGGAGCGAAGAAGAAGGCAAAAGACGAGGAGAGTGACGACGATGAAGAGGAGGATGTCAAGCCCAAGGGTAAAGGCAAGGGCAAGGCGAAGGCATCTGCGAAGGGAGGAAAGTAAGGGTATCTGGGGTAGCTGTGTATCAACAAATAAGGATTCAGGTCGGGGGCTTACTTTCGTGGAGGTACTGTGTATCTTAGTAGTATGGCATATTAGCGGGCGCTTTCGTCTACATGTTCAAAATGGTTCTGTATTTTAGTCGATAGACGATAGCTAATTTCAGCAAGATGTATCGTATTGATGAAGCTGTTCAGATGTTTGCTTCCTGCTCGCACTTCAACCAGCTTCGTCGTTAGTGTTCTATATATAACGCTCGAGTCAGTGCATCTACATGGCTGACGGGTTTGCCCAATTAGCAAACTGGAGGACCTGATCCTGGCATGTCAAAGGCTTAGTGATGGCTTTGCTCACTTGGCTCGCGTCAGTTTTCTTGGTTGCAAGGCGGCCATGCCCTCTTCCCGCCCCACCCCACCTAGTGTGACCCTGCATTTTGCTCCACTACGTCAATGACCCACGCGCGCACCCAGGAATCCAGTTTTGACCCTGTGATATTTACTCTCATTTTCCTTGTCCGGTTCCTGTCTGTGTTGCCATCTTAATCTTTGACTCTCCTAATTTTTTTCTTATGAGTTAGTTTACCCCGCAGCTGTTGGACACAGTCATCAAGTCCCTCTTGCAAACGCATGCGTCATTAGTGTTATGACACTGCTTTGACTGGCGCTGGAAAATAACCACCTTTGCGCCCAATACCGCCCTATTCCTACCACATGGAGAGCAATCTTGCCGCCGCGCGGGCAGCCCGTCGTTTCCTCGATGAGCGTCTGCGCAACGACTGGGACTACCCGGATGTGCCGGCAGCAGGTTCGGCCTCGGACGAGCCCGTACGCGAGGCGGTTGACTTTCGAGAGCGGTACTACGGCGAGTCTGAATCGGGGGATTCAGACAATGAGGACGAAGGCGTGACGCCCTACAAGTTCGACAGTCCGGAGAGCATCGGGGACGTGGTTGCGCGGACCCGCGAGGCGCGCAAGAGACGGCGGAGGGAGCGGTTAGAGCGCGAGATGAAGGAGAACGAAGGCCTGCGTATCTGGGTAGAGCGCAGGGATGTATGGACAGGCGCGGCGTGCGTCAGGAAATATGGCACAGGCCGGCAACAACAGGCGAATCGACCACTATCTGCAGCAGGCTCCGCGCCTGGAGACCAGGCTACGGCGCCCACGGGCTCCGAATCACAATCTACCATGACTACGACCCCAGACACGTCAGATGTCGTGCCCGTTGCACCTCGTCTGCTCGACCAGAACCCCATCCGCGCCTCCATCACACCTAAAGCATACCCAGACATCTACCAGAAAATCGTCGTCTCATCCCGCACCCCTTCTGTACCCATCAACCTCGCAGACATGACAAAAGCGTTAGTCCAGGGTTGGAAAGATGCAGATGAGTGGCCTCCAAGGGCTACGACAGTAGACCCGCTTGCCGGCAAGAAGCGCGTTATTACAGGCCCTCCTTCAAATGGGCATCACGGGGGCTTCATTGCACGGCATCCGCATCTTGAGAAGGGCGTGGATGGGATGAAAAGGATTTTGCATCTTAATGGGCATCATGATCATGAGAATGAGAATGCGCAAGGAAAAGATGGGTAAGCTTTGGGCACTGATGGATGGATATGGAGTTGAGATGAAACCTCTCTCCTGTCTTTTCGTGATGCCTGCGCAAGACTCAGAGCCTAGACGAGATGCAGGAAAGATGCCTGTTTTGGGTAACAAACCTCAGCATGAGCTGGTAGCTCAGCACGGCACTTGCTGTTCGGTTATATTTTCCCCTAAACATAAGCTTCTGCTGACTCTGCAATGACTCACGGCTATATTCACGCAAAAGAGGGGGATGACAGCAGTAGATGGGCCTTGTTCGAGTTGTTGAACGGTAAGCAGGAGAGTGAGTACAGTACATAAATGCCGATATATACCCCCCCAATGACGTCTTTTCCTGCATACACTTTTACTTTTTTTTTTCCCGTAGCCTGTAGATAACACTTCTGTTCCTTTTCTCACAAGCTAATGCAGGATCATCTGCGTGCCGCCACAACCGTTGTCTAGCACTATCCACAATTTTTGTCATCTCACAAACGGTCGAGGGAAGATGTAACTGGCCCCACCAACCATCGCTCGGTTACATCCACGATTCAGCCGGTTAGTACACATTATTGCCATGTAGTGCAAAGTCGGTCTTCGCAATCGTTTGTCCGACCGGCCCCGCAGTAAAGTTAGGCTTGTTTCCGTGTGGGGCTAGCCGACCGGTGATCAGAGGACCGTGAGTGGAGTCATGACATGCTATCATTTACAAGTGTCTCCATATATGAATGCGACGAGCCGACGACACGGAGGCTTCGGGGTCCGAGGGAGAGCGAGGTACGGCGGTGTGGATGTGGATGTTGGAGGAAGTGGGCGCAGATATGGCCTGTTTTGCTTGGTTTGTGTCTTTGCGTGTAATGCCAGAGAGTGTGGGAAAGAATCGAGCGGCGAGAGTTAAATATGCGGAGAGGGTGTCGCTCTTTGTGTCTCTCTGTCCATCTCTTCTCTCTTCGTTGAAAGGATATTGCTGAGATACAAGTATCTCTTCCTTCTACTACCCCTTCTTGTTACTTTTCTTGATCACACTATCGACAACCATGCCCGGCGCCGTCACCACCCAGCACCACGACGATGACGCTACTATGTCACCTCCCCTTCGGGGAATCTACCATCTGACGCACCCACGCACAGCGTCCAATCTCTTTCAGAACATGATGGCCAAGCAGCCTGGATTCCAGTACTCGGGCTACAAGCTGTTTGATGCTGGGTTTGGGCTGCTCGCTCAGTTGGAGAGGGGCCCGTTGAGTGGGTGGCCGGAGGAGGAGAGGAAGAAGATGTACGAGACGTTTGAAAGGGGGTTTGAGACGATGCAAGATGAGATTGAGGAGGCGGAGAGGAATGTAAGTTTTTCTTCCCTGTTGTCTCGTTGTTTGCTTTCTGCAAACAAAATGCGCAATTCAAGACGAGAAAAAAGAGAGAAAAAAAAGAAAAATATAAGAGGAAGTATCCATAGGGGGCGTTGTCCCGGGATATATCTCTTCGGGGGATATGCGTCTTCGCTCGGAGTAGATGGGATGTGCCCTATGTGAAATCTCACCTTCAGATTGCGTGCTCGGCACGGGACGGGCCGTCTAGACACAACTCCTCTCTCCTCTTCGTTTTCCCACTGAGGCTGACCAACTATGTTTTAGGGCAAAAAAATGTTGCTGAAAGAGCACGCTCGGTTTCTCTACGCCCCAGACAAACTAATGAGCTGCTTCTACAAAGACGACAACGTCGACCCTTTGATCCTCCACGAGCGTAGTGCCCTTGCCTCCGACTCCCATACTAACCCCTCCTCTCTGCCCGACAGCTTTCTCCTGCAGTTCCAGCCCATCTTCCAAATCAGAAACCCGGTACTTATGTTCCCGTCGCTGGTGCGCGCTCAAATGGATATCAGCTTTGTGAGCCGTCCGCGCGACGTCGTGTGCCAACTCATGTTGAGCTTGCATGCACCCCGTGCACTGTACGATTGGTACGCTGCGCAGAGCGCCACATCGCACATTATCCCACGCGTCATTGACGCCGATGATGTCATGAATGATCCGGCTACCGTGCGCCTGCTGTGCACGCAGACGGGACTGGATCCCGACGCTGTCGTGTATGAGTGGGAGGAGCGTGTAGTTGAGGACCCAAGGCGTGCGCGGTTTTTGTCTACGCTTTCTAAGAGTAAGGGGATTCTGAAGGGACTGGATGCACAGGGGAAGACGGTGGAGAGTGAGATGGAGAAGTGGGTCGCTGAGTGGGGGAGGGAGGACGCGGAGGAGCTGGCGAGGTTAGTGAGAGAGGCGATGCCAGATTATGAGTATTTGTATAGTAAGAGGACAAAGGCAGGAGTAAAGAGTGTTGGGGAGTAGCTAGTTAGAGGAGCTGTAGTGTTGATGTTACGGAAGTTTGTTTATGGTATGCGATTATGGTAAGTATATAAGATTCAAAGCATGGTACTATTGATCATCACCGGCATATCTGCAAATCGGTTCCAGGTCTTGGTGAGGTTGGTGTAGCAGCAGCATGAGCAAGTTCAACAGCATTGAGGTGGCATTTGAAAAGAAATCTCGTATTGTGACGAGGTGGGATCGGTGTGCTAGGAAAAAGTTGAATGAAACTGGTTAATGTGCTACACTGTGTAATGTTGCGGCAAAAGTTCAAGGAGCAGCTTCAGTTGAGTAGATAGCACTGCAATAGAGAGATATAGATTCGTGCTGGCAGTTATTTGAGTCACTAAGATGCCTAACTACACCCAAAACTAATCTCAACATACACCCACAGTCCAATCACGTGATATTACAGTACAGTACCTATGGATATTCCTCTCATAGAACCCAGTATACTGGCTGTTGCTTCTACCAGGCGGTATACTGTATAAGTAATGAATTGCCGACGGCGGCAATCTATCGGTTAGGAATTCTCTACGACCCTGGACGACAACACGTAACGATAACCTTGCCGTCCATTCCCGCTTACCTCAGCGACCACCTACCATTCCAAACCCATGTTCGTGAGATCATACAATGCCTGATTCGGCAGTTATCCCTAGCGTGATTTCAAGAAAGTTAAACTCACTTATACTTCCATCCAGTATATGTCGGCTACCTATCTTTCTCATTTCGCTCTTCCTACTACAGAGTAGGTTGTCAATATTGCTCCCAGTACCACATTCACGCTCCCTTATCTTTTGGCAACATCTCGGATACGAAACTCAAAATTGTGTACTGACTGCTCTATTGGGCTGATAGACGTAGTAGTTGACCTTGCGACGAAATGACTAACGACAGTGATGCTCAGGTATTCAGACCTTTGACTTCGCGAACTTATATCTTACAGGTAAGACCCAGGATGGCCAGCCGTACTCCGAGAAAATTACAGACCACTAAATGACATCAGGAAGAGACACCCAAGCCTTTCAAAGCCGTAGTAAAGCGCCCTTGACGACGTGTTTGTTCAGCTGCACCCTCCACAACTTGTTCTCGTTTAGTAAGAAGACCTGTCCATCCTTGCCGAAACAAAAGTTCGCGACTCCACCATCAACAAGGATCTTCGCCAGCAAAACGCCTCCAGCCGACCAAATGTTCAGTCCATCGCCGCACCCGCTGTAGACTCTGCCAGCCATGTCACACTTGATACCATCGGGAGCGCCAGTGTCGGCCATGGCAAAGAGTCGACGTCGGACCAGGAATGGCTGTCCAGAGTAGTACTCAACATCGAAGGCATATCTAAGTAACTCTGTTAGCAGGTGAAATTAAGATATAGGAAGGCAAGTATATGTGACCGATGGTATTGCTTGCCAGTAAAGGTAAGGGAGATCGGAACCTACATGCTTGAAACTCTTGTGTCGTCTGTTGAGCCATCTCCATGTATCCAATCCGTGTCGGTAATGTACACAATTCTCTCATCAGGACTGAAGCAAATTCCATTGGGTCTGCTGAACCCATCTGCAATGGCGCGAATACCGCCAGTTGCTGGGTCAAAGCGATAGACCTGGTTGGGTAATCGTGGCTGAGGTCGTATGTTCTGCTCATAGCCATAATTTGGGTCTGTGAACCAGATTGAGCCATCTGAATGCACGACAACATCGTTGGGCGAATTGAACGGCCTGCCGTAGAAAGACGAAATGAGCAGCTTTGCTTCGTAACTGCCTGCTTCGCCTTGCGGCTTTGATGGCATAAACGCTATTCCTCCTGGCGTATCGAGCGTTCCTTGCGAACAGAATAGAACGCCATCTTTATAATTTACACCTCCATTAGCCATATGGACATTCTTTACTTCAATCTCCGAACATCTTGCGCCGGTGCTGTCGGCTTTCGATGGCAACTGGATGCGAGAGACGTGAATGTGCTTTTTGCCGGTTGCGGGGTGCTGATACTGGTTACTTGTGACATAAAGACAGTTTTCCTCGGGTATGAAGACGCCCGCCTCGTGTGCAAAGGGGCGCTCATTGTCCTCTAGTAGTAGCTCAAGCCTAGGTTCGTCTCCGAAGATGTTTCTCGCTGCCTCATCGTAGATCTGCAGCCAGGAGGGTACAGGACTCATCTTTGGGGAGATTGTAATGCGCTAAACGTGTTAGGGGGAGGCCAACGACCGTCCAATAGAGTTTCAGTGGCCTGAAGACAATTACCCCGGAATGCCGTCGAAGTTACCCCAGACTGTCTTATAGCGCGAGAGCGGCACAAATGACGAAACCACAGTCGGTGTTTGAAAACAAACAACTCAGATGGCAAAATGCCACGGTTTTTGACTCAATTACCGATCGCTTTAGCTGCATTCACCGGTCGGATGCGGCGTTTGATCTAATGCACGTTTACGGCTCATCATGCGATCTACCGGAGCGCAACGGAGGCTCGGTCCTGCGTCGGAGATATTATTTGGTTGAAAAGCAAGGGTTTGCTTAGCTGATATGACTTAGGCCCGAACTATGCACAAAGCTTCAGGTGGTTGGTGACATGGTTAGCAGTTGCATTAAAACCTTCTAGCAGATTATCTCCACGTGCGCATCATAGCCTTGCGTTGTTGAGCTTTGCCTAGGGCGACTAGTTCGATCGATGGCCACTGACTCAACCTTCGAGACAAATCGAAAACCTTAACTAAAGTGGCCTTGGAGCGACGGCAAGTGGACTCAATCCCCGCATTGTTCCCCGTAAACCACCAAACCCCGCGGGATATGCATGACTTAGCGGTCCCATGGGGACGGCTCACGATATGGAGAAGCGACGTCCATGCTCTAGAAGGACCGTTTGAGCGTCTATATATGATGTAGAGTTGGTCACGCAATCTGTCAGTTTGTTTTCCTCACCATCACTGCGGTGGAGACAACACATCGAAACCACAGTTGAGACCTTCACCATGCCTGAACTCAAGGGTCGAGCGCTTTTGCTCACCGTCAGTCTCCTCACCTCTCTGGGGTTCATGTTGATTGGTTACGACAATGGCCTCATGGGAGGATTGGTCGGTGCACCAGCTTTCAACAAAACCTTCGACAATCCATCTTCGGGAATGATTGGAACCATTGTTGCCATTTTCGAAAGTGAGTACCTGAGAGTACGATGAAAGATCAACCATAGTGACCTGTAATTACAGTCGGTTGCTTTCTCGGAGCCATGGCAACAGCGGTGTTTGGCGAGAAACTTGGTCGTCGCAAGAGCGTTGCCATTGGAGCTGTGATCAGCATCATTGGCGCTCTCCTACAAGCGACTGCATATGGACGCGCACATCTCATCGTTGGCCGCATTGTCTCTGGAGTCGGTCTTGGCATAATCAACTCGACCGTGCCAGTTATGCAAGCCGAGTTCAGTCCAAAGGCCAGTCGCGGCATTTACGTCTGCGCACAGCTCTCGACTTTGAACCTAGGAATCTTAGTGGTGTACTGGATCGACTACGGCTTTGTATCGCACACCTCGAGCTATGCGTGGAGAGTACCTACGATTCTTCAATGCGTCATCCTGGCTGCCATCCTTTTCCTTGTGACTTTGATTCCAGAAACGCCTCGATGGTTGGCCTCGCACGACCGCCGGGAGGAATGCCTGAAGGTCTTGGCGCGTATTCACGATGCCGATGAGGATAACATTGAAGTCCAGAGACTTCACACTGTCATCACTGAAACCGTTGCTTACGAGTTATCACGACAAGCTGGATGGAAGGATATTGTTAAGAGTGACCCTATCAAGTCCAGGAGACGATTCATGATTGCTTGTGGCATCCAGATGTTCCAGCAACTAGGTGGCATCAATGCAATCATCTGTAAGTACAGTCGCATCTGTGCTGCTAACCCTTGCTGATTGGAGTTAGACTACTCTGGTACCCTCTTCCAAAAGAGCATCGGATTCGACACACACATGTCGGCCCTCATGAGCGGTTTCTTGCAGACTTGGTTCTTCGTCGCATCGTTCATTCCGTGGTTCCTGATCGACAGAATCGGCCGAAGACCGCTTCTGTTGTCTATGATCAGTCTCATGGCAGCGGTCATGGCCGTACAGGCTGCTCTCATCTACCAGGTGCAATTCAAAACTGCCTCGGCTTCTGGTGCCGGTATCGCGGCGGCTGCCATGCTCTTCGTCTTCCAGGGCGCATTCACCGTCGGTTTCCAAGCCACCGTCTGGGTGTACCCGTAAGAAATATCCTACTTGGTGATCAAAGCTGCGGGCAGCTAACACATGACAGGTCTGAGATTCTTCCTCTTCGTCTTCGTCAGCGCGGCTCAGCTATTTCAACAGCAGCAAACTGGATCTGTAACTATGTGAGTTTGAATACTTTTCGAAGATTGAAAACAAGCAACTAATATCTGGCTAGATCATCGTTCAAATCACCCCTCCCGCGATCAGCAACATCGGATGGCGCACCTACATCATCTTCGCTGTGCTCAACGCTACATGGGTACCCATCATCTATTTGTTCTTCCCTGAGACCAGGGGCTTGGAGCTGGAGGACGTTGACCGTCTTTTCTCGCACGGAGAGAGTCATTCTGACTTGTTAGCGAAGGTTAGCGATGTGGAGTGCGTTGAAAAACTGCCGCATACCAAGCAAGTGGAGCTGTAAGATGTTTACGTTGATGGTGTGATACATAATGTCAATGCTGCAACATACACATGGAAGAGCAATCAAATGACTTGATGGTGCTATGATCCTGTACTATGACGTCGAAAATGTTTCTCTTTGCAGTGAGGACTCGAGATTTTCCAAGCATTCCGACTTCATCAAACATCGGTCCAGTTTGGTTGGCAACTAATGGTCTAGAACCACGAGAAATACGGGTCAGTTGCTACACAGATCGTTTAGCTGCTAAAACTGGCATGAGCCACGTAACACGAAGAAAAGGTGAACAAAGAGAGTTGGGTGCTCCGTCATGGCTCAAAAAGATCGATCAGCAAATTCTGAAGCTGAAAAAAGGTAGGCATTGAATAGTGACTTAAGTAAGTTACAAACGGAGACCTTCCACCTACAATAGAGGTGGCACAAAGGTGAGACTCGCACACAACTACGAACATGGTAGGGAAGCTTACCCTTGTATGTAGACTGCCACAGACCTTGCCTCACCGAACACCGTCCTTGCGTCTGTACCTGACCCCGCGACCTATACAGGGAAGGAAAGACCCATGGAGTCATAGAACCACGCTAACCCCTTGGGGTGATTGCATTGAGTGCCGGAGTTATTCCATTCACTACCTGGGGCCGAGACAGATTTGAATACAGCAACCCCGCAACAGGATCACAAGTGACCCTTCGTGTCTCTTCGACTGGGTCCACGGCTCCCTACACTAGCCATGAACAAAAAAGCAACGCAATAAAACCTGCGAGGTCCGGCACAGATTTACCCACGAAACCCTCCGCGCGATGTTTACTCAAGGAGGATGCGGCCCCCACCATCTTGCCAACATGAGTATCGTATATTTTTCTGCTTTAAATAGTTAGATACCTGCAATTACTTGCATTGAATCGTACTCGAAACCATTGCCAAAGGGACAGCATACCTTTCTACAGCCAAGTCTCAAAGCAGCGTGCGACTGCCAACTATTCCATACCACCACCGGTATTCACTGCTACTAGCCACAACGCCAACAAAATGGCAGACAAAGATGTGGCTGCCTCGACTCCGGAATCTAGAGAGACTTCGGTCGATGCCCTCGGTACGACTAAGGAGAAGGACGCACCCACGTTCAAGAAGGGACCGAGATTCTGGGCCATTATAGTCGTACTTTCTCTCATCAGTCTCCTCACGTCTCTCGAGGCCACAGTGACGTCGACAGTCATGCCCTCGATCATTGTTGATCTGGGTGGAGGCGAAAACTTCATCTGGGTTACCAACGCATACTTTTTGACCATGTAAGTTTGCCTACTCGCGGGACAGACATCAAATCTCCACGAAATCGTACTTTATACTTCATTGCCTTGGGTGTGGAATCAAGTCTAAGACTAATGCTTGATATAGGACTTCCCTTATGCCCATGGTTGGTCAGCTTGCAAACGTGTTCGGCCGCCGCTGGCCATTGATCATATCTGGGCTTCTCTTCATGGTCGGGAGCGCTGTTTGTGGCAGGTGCGTTACTATTCTCTAACTACCGGACAGTGTAGCCATGTCATTTCGATTACCAGTGTTCATACTAACGAGAAGGGTTATGCGCAGCGCCACAAACATAGCTGCTCTAATCGCAGGTCGAGCGATACAGGGAATCGGAGGTGCAGGCATCGGCGTCCTCTGCGAAATCGTCATCTGCGATCTGGTTCCGCTCCGTGAGAGAGGTACTTACATGGGTGCTGTGTTCAGCATGATAGGCATTGGAGCCTCTCTCGGCCCCCTCTTTGGCGGACTGATTGCCAGCTACAGCACTTGGCGGTGGGCATTTTATATGACTTTGCCGATCGGCGGTGTTGCGGTTGTCTTCCTCGCCGTCTTCTTGCAAGTCAAGTACGACAAGTCTCAGACATGGGCCACCAAGTTCTCGAGTCTCGACTGGGCGGGCAACTTCCTCTTCCTCAGCGGTACCGTCCCGGTTCTAATTGCCCTTGGCTGGGCAGGAGGACAGTACTCGTGGTCATCTTACAGGGTTCTTGTGCCGCTGATTGTCGGCTTGGCCACGCTGGGGGCCTTCATTGCGCTGGAAGGTAGTGCCCGCTTTACGCCAAATCCGATTATGCCTCTGCACCTCTTCAGCAATTCCGTCAGTGTCGTCGTCTTCCTCCTCACCTTCCTCCACGGCCTCGTCACTATGTGGGCGCTCTATTTCCTCCCAGTCTACTTCCAAGGCGTTCTCGCCCAAGATGCTTACCATGCTGGTATCTATCTGCTGCCTACTATTCTTGCGCTCTTTCCAGGGGCCATTTTCGGCGGGTTGCTACTCAGCAAGTTCGGTCGGTACAAACCCATTCTCGTCGCCTGCTTTTCCTTGGTCATCGTTGGCTTTGGTCTCTTCACAATGCTGGATGAACACTCGAGTAGTGGCGCGTGGGTAGGCTATCAGGTGATTGAGTCTTTTGGGGCGGGTCTCGCGGTGGGAGCCTTGCTTCCCGCACTACTGGCCCCACTGACGGATAAGGACACGGCGCTGGCCACGGCTACGTTTGGCTTCATGCGGACCTTTGGTATTCTGTGGGGCGTCGCCATTGCGGGCACCATCTATACCAACCGGGCTGCGCAGCTAGCCGACAAGGGCGCTATCAGCGACGCGGCTGTGAATGCCCAGTTCAGGGCGGGCGGAGCATATGGGGCCGCGGAAGTCGATTTTCTGGACCAGCTCTCAATGGAAACGCGTGTCCAAGTCATTTCTGTGCAGAGCATCGCGCTTCAACGGTCGTGGCAGATTGCCATTGCCTTCGGTGCAGTGGGACTCATCGCTGCTGCTGTGATGAAGGAGGTGCCGCTCAGGAAAGAGAACAACACTGAGTTTGGCATGACAGAGAAGAAGGAAAAGCACGCTGATGAGGAGGAGGCTAAGGGCACGACGGTTCAGATGCTTACGATTGCATCGTGATATCCAAGGTAATTTCAGATTCAATAGCGCAGTTAGCCACAGGCGTTGATTAACAGATATACAATTTGCATCTTCTACCTGTCATGAAAACTTCAGACTGTCATTTATTTCTTTTTGTGACCATGTCCACTTGGTTCGATAGGAGAATGCGATACGTCAATTACATGGCTTTTTACGAGGCTTAACTTCAGGTGAACTAAGATAGCTGTGTTCTAAATAAGTGTGAAGTTACCATCTGCTTGTGGTGGCTTTACAGTATTAGAATGTTGCTATTTACTATGTAAAAATTGTATTCTAACCTATCCTAGATAATTTAATAATGCTATGCAAACTTGCAGTGACGACATCACTCCATGGGCACCGCCAACAGACACTGTCACATCTCCGTAAACGCGACAATGAGACGAATATTTACCCCAAAATGAACACAGACTCCAACTCGAACCGGTGGTGTGGTCCCATGACAGTAGCGTCCCGTTAGGGAGACTCGAAAGGACTACTCTAAATTTACCTCAGACGACACAAATAATCATCCATTCTTTCTCACATAACCATCCAACATTGTCTTCACCTCTACGGCTCATAATTTAACCATTTCGGCACCGCTAAGCTATATTTGGTAACCGTTGCGCGTGGCCGTTATATCACAACGATGCTATTGCCACTGATTGGCTTACAAGAAACCTCCGAGGAGGGTTTCCCCTACTGGCTAATCTACCGACTACCAACATGCTCGTGCATGACCTTGACCAACTCCAATTTCGTCTAGGCATCTGCTCGCAACTACTTTATCATCCTTCTTTAACAAGGCACCAACTATGCTCAAACCCGCGATCAGACGCTCCGCTTGCGACCAGTGCCGAGCAAAGCGAGTCCGGTGCCTTCGTCCCCAGGACAGCACGGTGTCTTGTGCCCGCTGCCGCTATACGGGTGCGCGATGCGTAACAGGCGCTGCCGGCCATCCTGGAAGACCGCCCAAGCAGCGTATTGCTGTCCTACCGCCTGGAGACCATCACACTTCGCCATTGGGAGACACGGATAATGCTCAAGTTCACGCATCCAATGCAGTGGCGCCTGCGCCTGCAAGGGCGTCCAACTCCACCGTGCATACACATTCATTAAGAGACATCGTCACCCATGATCCACAACAAGGCTTTTGGTTAGCGCCTGGCGATATATCCGCTTCTCTCTTTTCCCCTTCTGCTTCCATGCATCAAAGCCCTGTGACGGGCCATGATATCCTTCCCCTACACGATCAGCTGAACAGCCCATTGCAGCTTCAAGAATTTTTTGATGCAGACGATGAACTCAACACGATGCTTTTCATGGACGGAGACTCCAACCCTGCCCTCGGCATGGAGATCGAACCACTGCTTGACCAGGGCGAGAATCTGCTGCCCTCCTCTCCCCTCCAATGCTCCAGTACGAAAAAGTCTCTGATGAGATTCCGAGATGAGATAGACGAGCACATTGCGACTGTTGAAACATACTACTCAGACCTTTCAAAAGTCCCAGAGCGCTGCAAAGAGGGGGACACGGGTCGAGATGTCGAAAATCCAGCAGCATTACTTCTTACATGCACCAAAGAATTCACAGATATCATCCAGAGTTTGTCACCTGCAGCTGAGTCAGGTACATTAATCAATGACACTCTAAGCACAGAGACTGTGCTTCTGGCTCTATCCAGCTATCTTGGATTGATGAGACTATTCAATTGCGTGTTTCAACGCATCGACAATTATCTCTGCGAGGTGTCACTGGAGTCGTGGGGATTGATCAAAGTCAAATCGGTGCTCCGCATTGGCGGCATCTCTTCGCTTCAGGACATGCCGCTGAAGGTATACGCCATAGGGGTTCTCGAGGCCATCAAGGCCCAAGTGCAAATTCTGGAGCGTTGTATGGGAATCCCAACTGAATACTGTCTCTCGGGCGAGGCAATCACCTCAATTGCTCCAGCAACTCCAGGAATGTTTTCTAGTCCACCTCGAGCACGGCTGTTTCGGGCCGTCATGGCACAGGAAGATGTCCAATCATTGCGAGGTAGTAAATCGTACGTAGAGTCGATAAGAGCCAATATCAAGGATTCAGTGGCGTTTCTCAATGAGTAGGGATATTTGAAGCTCTCTATTACACACAATACTCATGAGTCGCACAACAGATATACCAACTTCTGAGTCAAGACCTCCTTGCGCTGCGAGTTTCCATGATCCAAGATAGCAACGTACCAAGGGATAGATAGGATGGAAGGACCTGAAGCAATAGGTATAAAGGATGGGCGTATTTCATTATTACACCCGTTGTGGTCATGTAAGGGTTGACTGTAGCAGCGAGAAATGACTCAGAGAAGTGTAAGATTGATTCATGTCCTTTCTATCTCTATCCTTTGGCTCCCATATATATGTGCGAGGAGGGGCGTACCATGGGATCGCCTCCTTAACGCCCTCGTCTCGCTGTGGTAGCGAAGGGTCCCCGCTGGGAATGTTGGGGACTCATCCCAAAGTACCTGTAGACCCTGCGCGCCAGCGATCCTCTGTTGAGTCGACGTTGCGACCCTGTCGACCCTGTCGACCCTGTCGCAATGTCGTACTCTTACAGGTCAAATGTAATAAGTTCATCTCTTACAACGATCGATATTTAGTTATTCTATCAAATATAGAATTGATTGTTACTTTTGGTTAACTCCTATAACTCTTTTCCACCGGGACTATCCTACTAATACTAATCTAACCAGTCTTGCCTAAACTGTTACAAGCAGTAGTACTAATAGCTTATAAGAAAAACACCCCTTCAGAGTAGTCTTTTGATAGATAGTTAGTAGTTATAACTAGTTAACTGTTAAACTGCTAGCTGGTTAAGGCAGTATAGCACGGGGTGAATCAGATCAAATTATATCAGTGAGCAAACAGTTGTATTTTTTTCCGAGACGAATCACTAGCGAGCTACTCTAGTGATTGTCGGGTACTTATGTGGTGAAGAGAGGCTAGCTCTAACAGGCTAGCCGCGTAAGCACCGAACTGGGCCAAGCTGCTGTGAAGGGCTGCGCCCGTGATCTTGACTTAGGAAGAGTCACGTGACATATCCTTCGTACGGACACGTGATTAGAAGCGAGAAGATATAAGAGAAGCTCGTACTTAGATATTTCCTCTTTTCCTTTGTCTTTTGGTTTCTGTACTATAGGTAGAAGCATACTCGTTTGATAGGCCTCTCTGCCCATAACAGCTGCGCCAGTTTAGTGCAGGTCTTGACATTAACTAATTTATAATAACTTTTTGTATTTTCTATACCACTTTCTACTTATTACTTGTATAAATAGTAATAATTTCAAAGTAGTTATTTGTTTTATACTAAAGTAGTGTAAAGGACTGCGCCCAAGATCTCTACTAGAAGACCACGTGACTATAAATCACGTGGCCTTACTGCCGTACGAGCACGTGAGCAGGCAAGAGATGGACATAAGAAGATGTTGCACCTAGCTCTCTTTTCTCTTCTTTACGATAGGTGAAATTATACTCGTTAGTCAGACCTCTCCACCCATAACAGCTACGCATTCTTCTTCTTATTTATCTTAACTATTGTAGCGGCGGGATTGCTTCCTATTTGTGAGAGGTTTGGCCCGTAGGAGTAGGAATATCAGAGTAGTATTTATCGAATCCTTGAGTTTCATCGCAAGGATCGATAGTAGCTTATGTACTATGTAGGGCCTCAGGCTTGCTGGTCCGAGGGATACCCGATGGGGGCCCGATGGCTGTCCTGTAAGCCTTATGCCCAAGTCATGTGACACTGTTTATGAGGATCGTATCAACCTAGCGAAGCGCCCAAGGAATAATACGCATCTTTAGCATCTAATTACACTAATTCTTTATTAGAGAACCCCTCCTTATCTAAGTTAGATGTAAAATTGTGCGCTTTATCTCGTTTGATCGTACAGGGTATACAATCGGTCAAATATTTTCCTTTCGCCACATCTTTAGCTACGATCATGATCTTTGCCTTGTCCCCATCTACGCTAGTGCGTGCCCATGATTCTGGGTGATATAGCTAGGGTCTCAGGTTATATGCTCACTACATAGCTGCACGGCGAATTAGTATACAGTCATTATGACCTCACGGACTAGATACAAGAGAATTACACCATGAATCGCAATACTAAGCCTATCATATCATTCTATATTCACACACAGCGCTATAATCTTGCTCCCGCATAACAACGCAACCAGAAATCGCGAGTAAATAGTTCGTATTCTTCAGGATCGTTACTAGCGGGTTGGCCGGCAATTGGCAATATTGCGATGGCCAAATTAGTGCATGGGATTTTCGAGATAAATCGCCAGCGGGAAGCAAAAAATGTATTAGGTTTAACAATTCAATTGCGCTACCACGAGTCGTTTGGTAAGAAGAACTGCCCGGTCTCAGGGCTGCGCTACACTTTAGAGTGGTGAGCATGCTTATGCGTCGTCCATAGTCTGATCGACCTCATAACTTCCCTCCGAAGGATCTCCCAGCTTATCCTCATCTTGAAAGATCGAGAGAGCTGCAGTGTGCATGGGAGGAAGGCAGATCCAGAGTACGGGAGGATCCTGACTTTCCACCTGCAAGCCTTCAAAAATAGAGAAACAAATCATTCACAGTAATTTATATCAGTTTCAATAATACTGTTGTCCCCAGCTTCTGCTGCCACTAAGAGGAATCCATGAAACAATTGGGATGTTTCAGAGGGAACGAACAACGGGGAATGGCTGCTGGGTTCTGGGTGCTGGGTGAGGTTGGTGAGACTCTTTGAAGAGCTGATAACCCTCAAGGTATCATTCTCAGTAGAAACCTTCACATGTGACCTTCCCTTGGTACTGGCGCACGCACGACACATGCAGAAAGACGATGGCATGCCATTGAATGACTTTCGGGATACACGACATAACATTAAAAGGCCTCTGTGAAGGTCTGGGAAGGGTTTCCAATAGGGGGAGCTGGAGAAAGTGGAGCTGTCTCTGATGGTTCACCAGTCAAACTTGGAGAATCTCACACCTACACATTTGAGCAGCAATTTCCATGATTTCAAAGCGGGGCCAAGATGGCAAGATGCGCCCGGCATCGCAGATGTTGAGGATCGCCAGCATAGAAGCATGGCTACGCATGAGAAGCGTCCGGTGGAGGAAATCCAGGAAATTTCAAGGCATCCCACATGATCATGGCTCTAGTGGCGGAAAAGGCTTAGGATCGAATCTTGAAAAGGATATGTGTCTGAATAGGCCCTTTCCTGCAAGCACACTCTAAAGTCCTCCGAGTGCGATTGTTCGTAATCAGTGGGTCTAGATGTTCGATTTCCTTGATTGAGCGCGGCTGATCACAATAACTGTCTGGGCGTGAAGCGCGACTTTGATAACGACATCTCTGCCTAGTATCACGAAGAGTTTGGTACATCTTGGTCAGGCGACTGTTCAATTCCTGATTCATTTAGACCCTGATTGGCGCTGAATCATGTTTAATTCTTGGTTCGTACCCGCGTGAAGGCTAGAAGGGCCCACAAACGAGTCAGTTCCAAACATTTTCGACAAAGTTGCCACAAAGACCTCGGTAAGTGTGGGGGACAATTGTGGTAAACTGAAGCGGTAAGCTGCGAGCCGTTATGTTAGCAACGGTTGTGTGCACGCTAGCTTACTGCATGGACCTTTGGGGCTAATTTTGCCCCACATGTCCTGTCATCTCGTCCCTCTTGCCGCCCTCGGCATGACACGTAAAAACCACTCTCGGTTAGATAGCAAAGAATGTGGCAACCTGAAATGGCTGAACGCCTACTGTAACTTCCGATAACAGGACCTGTGACAGCGATGTTCAAGCATGGCGAAAGTTGCTTGTTTTCAATACCACCAGCATGAACTAGACCCAACTATAACCGTGACCAAACGAGTTATCAAGTATACAAGTAGTCACACTCCTAATAACTTGTCAATAAGGTTATCGAGGAAGAGGAAGAACGAATGGACAAGGGCTGCACGGACCTCGCACGTGGTAGCGGGCACTAAGATGACGCCAATGGCCGAACGTTGGCCCGAGCCAGACCTTGTTCATTGCCGCGTGAGCAGTTCCTGGTTGCTGGTTCCACTTGGGTCCATCTCAAAGTTGCGCGGTCAAACCGCCTGCTGGTCACAAAGGATGCGTATGGTTTGGAGGCATGCTGGTCAGAAACATAGCGCTCGGACTCTTGTTTGAAAAAGGTAAAGGCACCGTGCCTGGCAATCATGGCATGCCTATGTTGGATTGGTACGTACTCTGTTGTTGATTCATGCGCGCGTCCTGTGCAAGCTCCCCGCTGCATTGAACCATGATCGACGAGTTCGCCCCTCCTCTCTCGTTAACATTTGTGAACACTAACTGGAAAACGGGGACCAAGGCTGCTGCTGTCCACGTACTCGCGTCGGTGAAGTGCGAGCCGTTAGAAGTATGCTTGCATGCATCCGCTTTACGACCGTCTCTAGTGGCGGCCTTACAACTCTCGTCACACGCTAATTTTGCTAAAATTAACGAATATAAGCAGCTGAACCACAGAACGAACATGCACAAAAACTCAGTGGTCTAGCACAAACTTTAAATGTTGGCTGCGCTCCCAATTTGTTTACTTAGTTAACATTCATCGATATGCCCGGTGGCCCAAACCCCCCATTTAGCGTTATCGCCTCGTGGCCGCCTCCAAACCATGTTAATCCAGAAGGAAGAGGAAGAGTGACGTCTAATATCGCATTCGTCCTAACGCCGATTACCTTCTTTATTCTATTCTCAAGGCTGTGGGTTCGGTTCTACATGCAGCGCAATGCTGGCTGGGATGACTGGCTCATGGTAGTCGCTCTTGTAACTTACCCGTTGTTACATGACACGGTTCATTCACTTACTATTTGGCAGCCACTCATCATGGCTTTGGCTATTCTTATCCCATGGAGTAAGATTTTGCGCTATTTCCGTTCCGGTTCACAGCTAATTCCTCATAGCTGCAGACAGATATCACAGCGGGGTGCATATATGGGATGTCGATCTCACTTTGTTCGAGGTCCAGAGAAAGCTCATCTTGACAATAGAGGTCCTATTTGTCGTCGGCACAGGGCTTGTCAAAGTTTCTATCCTTCTCTTCTTCCGTCGCTTAGGATCGCGCGGCACATCTAAAGCCTTCAGAACCACCACTTGGGTTGCAATTGGGTTCCAGGTTGCGTCCACAACCACTTTTTTCATAAGTCCGCTTGTTGGATGCAGACCTCTCTCTGCTTACTGGGAGCAGTCGAATGTCATAAACATAGCGCTAGGAAGAAAATTCAACTGCGATGAGGAGGGCGCTGCATTGGCAGCCGCTGGCATCACTTCTACAGTGCAAGATGTAATCTGTGCACTACTACCCAACTTTATCTACTGGAAAGCTAAAATCCCATTTCGACAAAAGGTAGCCCTGATGACACTATTTGCTACTGCTTATGGAGCAGCTGCATTTGGGGCTTTACGAACCTATGCTACATACGTTCTTTTCTATGAGACGTACGATGTTTCTTGGCAACTCTGGGAAATTTGGAACTGGACCCTCCTGGAGCTTCATATCGGTGTAATCTGCGCAAATGCGCCTGCCTTCAAAGTCTTCGCGAGGCGGTACCTCAACGTCAAATCTGTATTGTCCAAGGACCAAGGTTCTTCGCAACCGAAATCGTCGCAACCGAAATCATCACAACCGAAATCATCGCAAGCAAAGTCGTCGCAGACGGCAAGCCAAACAAATAGCACCCCCTCAGGAAAATCCAGAGCAAAGTTGGCCATGTGGAAAAATTCCTTCGCGAACCACGGATATTACTCACAGCCAACGGAACTATCTGTTAATGACCTAGGTGGTGTAGGGATTTGCGAAGAATTAGAGAAAGACAAGTTAGATAATCCCAAGACCTCTAGAGATTCAAATTGGGGTTACGGACACTGTACGAATGATGATATTGAGTTGGGTATACTCAACAATGCCGCATCCTATCCGATGCAGCCTCCTGAGGTACATAGAGGGAGCTGCGGATTGGTATCTTTATATATGTACGATAGTGAGTTAGAAGACGAAAGCATGAGTCGAGGATTTCGACACTTGCGAGTCGAGGTATAGAAGCCTTCGCTAAGACCAAAAATGAACAACAAATTCATATGCCCTTTTGTACTACTGGAAAGCTTGGTATCGAATGGTTTCTGCGATGTTATGAATGCTGATTAGTATAATCGAATATCGCATCTCTTCCCACTAGCTTTGGCGCACAGAAAGATGCAGATACACAACAGTGTGGCATATTGGAAGATCGCCGCTAGGTAAGAGATAATACCAGTGCCTACCTAGATATGCGTGCTTTTCGGAACTAAATCGCTCAATATCTCACGAGTGCTGCCTAGCATATGCAAGAAAAGCCTAAAAACATGCTTTTCGAATGTGAAGTTGGGCTCGCTAATTTTGATACTGGCAAAGCCAAGCGTAGCGCCTCTGAAGGATCTGATATCACTGACGATAGTGAGGAAGCCGTTGGCTAAGCTGAACCCCAAATTGAGATCGCTGTTCTTGTATTGATGGTTGAACACCTCGATGATGTTTGCTGTTTTAGCGATGACTATAGCGCCTGAATTGATGATTGACTACGCGAACGTCACACAACAGCTGTTGAAATATGGATAGCCCAGATGGTGAACCTTAGTTGAGGCTGATTCTCGCACATTGCTTTGCTAACACCGCTCAGGTTACATGTAAGAAGCGACGTCGTCACAGGGTCACGACGTCGACTTAACAGCGGATTACCAGTGCGTAGGGTCTACAGGTACTTTAAAATAGAATCCTAACACTTCTAGTAAAGACCCTTGGCTACTATAGCGCTATAAGAGCGTTAAGAAGGCGATCCTATAGTATAACTACCTCTACTTACTAATATAAAGAGAGCCTAGAAATAGATATAGAAAGGCATAAATTAATCCTACACTTCCCCAAGACATTGCTCGCTGCTATAGTCAACCCTTACAAATAGTAGAATCCTTCATAATCACAATGGTTGTAAGATACAACTTTACTACGTAGCTATGAATTTTTTTTTATCTTAACGTTGCTCTACTCTTTACTCTGTTTTCGAGTCTTGAGTACATAATTGTCGCTTTCAACAGCAACCTATTTAGATAATTCCATTCATCACTGCGATCCTTGCAGGCTTCAGGAGTTCACAATGTCGCGACGCATTGCTGAAGCATGTTGCGGCAGAGCGACTCGCCCCCGCAAAATTGTTTTGAAGTACCGTAGGTATCCGGTGCTTTCCGCAGTCGCCCCCACTTCCAACCCCACAGTCTGGCAACCCGAAGCGCAACAGCTCTCTTCGGTAACCACGGGCATAAGTATCCGCTGTTTTCCTCCTCTTGGATCCATACTGTTTAATATGACGATTTACAATGGACTTCGATCGGAGCAATCCCGGACCAATCGGACGGAACAAGACAAGTGAGGAGGAGGAAACACGCTATCATCGAGCATATAAAGGTTAAGCGTTTACATGAGGTTTGGAAATGTCCATAACTAACTCATGACAAGCATGCGTCTCGTGTCGGGCGAAGAAGAGCAAACGCAGGATTACAGCAGAGGAATATGCTGCTGGAATGCCCTGTGCCAAATGTCGACGAGAAATGCGTCCTTGCACATTCACTGTAGCAAGGCACGGACCAAGACAAAAGAGAAACAGTGTCAGCCACAGCCATAACCATGTCGATGAAAGAACGAGTCTACCAACCCATACCGGCACTGCGTCAGATGTAGATACTTCGTCAGCGAGCGGTGCCCAGCGAGACCCTAGTCCCGAAATCCCTCGAGGTCCAGTCAATACGGATTTAAACGATCCTGTTATGACAACTGTCGTTTCTAACGGCAACGATGCCCTTAATCTCCTGTTTGAGGCTGCACAGCAAGAGGAAACAGGCGCCAACGCTCCTCGAGGGCCGTATACGTGCAATCCGAATACGGACCCGTCATCTATTACCACAAGCTCTACTTCCTTACCAGAGCTTTCAGATGAGCTTACAGAGACTTGGAATGCGTATCGCTTCGTGCGCATGGGCTGGATCTCTGCCAAAGAGATTGTGTGGTTTCTAGAGATGTATAACCACCTATTCACCTCGAAGCCAAAGGGCACCGCTGACCTCGCTTTCAGGTTTTACAAGAACATTTCACCTCTTTCTCCGATCCTAGATGATTGTAAGTCCTTCAGCTCGGGTACATACAATGAAGCGTTGACCGTCACCAAGTCTATGCCGATCGATCAAATCACTACTCATTGGTCGCACACGAGCCGGTACTGACCTGTATGCTATTGGTCATATCCTCTCGCTATCATACTCTGCCAATCATTGGTGGCCATTCGCGCGGCTACTTGATCCATCAGCGGCTCTGGGATCACTTCCAGCATCTGCTCATGCGCCTCGTGCTAGGCCTGGAAAAATATTCAAAGGCGAAGACTCGAACGTTAGGAACTATTGAGGCATTGCTGCTCTTGACAGAGTGGCATCCACGAGCTCTGTATGCACCGCCGCCGAGCGATGGCTGGGATTCGGACATATTATTCACAGCGAAGGATCAACGCGATCAGGATGAGAATACTGTCGAGAATCCTTCTAGGACAAGGTGGCGGGAGGACGTGATCGAGCCAGCTAATCGGTCAGATCGTATGTGTTGGATCGTGTTGAGCTGTGCGCTGTCTCTTGGCAACGAGCTTGGGATATTCGACGAACAAGAAAACCACGACACGGCACATCTTCCACAGCATGAGCGGCGGGTTTTGCAACATAAAGCTTGGTTGGCAAAACTTCTGTACGTTTATCAGGAGCAGCTGTCGTCACGGCTTGGGCGGCGATCAATGATGACACCAAGCAATAGCCATTTCGCAGTCTACTCGGACACGTCTCAAGAAAGTAGTGACGGGCAGAGACGTACCTGGACTTCTTTTCTTACTGCTTGGACGCGGTTGACCAAGATCGTGCGATCCATCTCAGATGTTCTCTTCCCTAATCCTGTAACCACAAGTCAAATTATCCGCAGTGGCCGTTACATAAGCATAACGGAGCATATCCAAACGCTCCTTTCTGCGTGGTTAAAAGATTACAAAGATATTCTATGTGAGTTTGTGACTACCACTTTGTCTCAGCAGCGTGGCTGACAGTATGACTTGTAGCATCCGACTCTCACCTTGCGAGCTTGCTAACACTAGAGTATGAAAGCACACGCATGCACACATACTCTTTGGGACTCCAAGCTATTCTATTCTGGACCCTCGCCGAATCTGGTGATAGCAGCCCAGGTCTGGCGTCGATCCAACTAACGCCTACCGACTTTGCTTATGTTCAAGGAGTCATTGACAGCACACTCAACATGCTCAAGGCGGCACATCGCTTGTATGAAAAAGGCATCCTGCGTTTCTGCTCAACGCGGACCTTTCTGCACATCACTACAGCTTCAATATTCCTTCTTAAAGGCCTCAGCTTAGGAGTCAGCCCTGCCAGATTGCGTGGTGCAATTGAAATTCTTAAGCAAGTCATCATGGCCCTCAAGAATAGTAATCCGGACGATCTGCATTTGGGAGGGCGATACGCCATTCTTCTTGAGATATATATGACGAGGCTAGAGGAGCATTTTGTGCCCTCGATCCGACCTCACAACATCATACCTCCGGACATCGATCTTGCACAGTTCTCAGACCTTTCCAACCCGGTTGAGGCAAATCAATCCAATCTTGTGGACTTTCAAAACATGCCAGGGCTGGACACGGTGGATACGAATTGGCTTAGCTTACCACTGGAACCAAGTGTCATGTCCTTTGGAATGGACAGCTTCCAAGGTCTGCAGTGTTTGGGTAATGATACCTTAGATTTCATATGGAATTTGGGAGTTTAGTGTCTCGCTAGGGACTACGCCGTCCTTTGCGCGATCATATACCACAGCATGGACTCATGTAGAATACATCCAGATGGACGAAGTCGAGTGAAGCGACATAAAGCATCAATTCGTCTACAAAAGCCATTTTCCACGATAGAAAAGCTTCCAATCAACTCCAAATATCCGAGCCTCAATCGTAACCCATCAAGGCCTCTATGTCTAAGTAAGGTACCGAAAGCTGGCGTTTTGTCCCCACCATCAGTCACGTCGACATGCGCATCCGCCTCTACCTCTCCGTATAGCCGATCGCGTTTACGGTTCTCATGCTCCAGCTTGTAGTGCAAGCCAAGAGCCAGAATCACAATCAGTCCGGTCAATGCGCAACCAACGGCGCAGCCCGTCACGTAAAACGGTCTTTGGGGTTAAGTCAGCCAATGTAATTCAGGAAAAGAAGTTTCAACTTACCCTTCACGAGATGGGAAGAGCGTGCTGCTGATAAAGGAAGAACACTGCCCGAATGTCGCTAAAATACCGAGACCGGTGCCTCTTTTCGAATCGCCGCCTTGGTTGTTGAGTAGCCAGGTGATATTGATGGCCAGCGCTGGGAAAATGCCGCATGTCGCGAAGTATATGGCCGCGTAGCGAGGCCCAGTCTTGGACTCGTCTTGAATCGTGGCTAACATCAGATAACCAACAGTGCCCATGGTGGCGAAGCCAGCGACAAACCAACCTCGCTTGCCGTAGTTATCGGAGCCATAAGCAGCGAACATACAGCACAGGAAGGCGAGAAAGTAAGCAGGTGCTGTCAGGCCTTGCGCATTGACTGAGCTGTACCCCATGTCGCGAACTATCGTTGGCAAGAAGTTGGATAGTGCAACGAAGGAGTAGTTGCAGGAGAAATGTATGAGGGCATGCACCCAGTTCTGATAGTCGGTGAGGCCAGCAGACACCTGCTTCCAGCTGACCTTTGATTTGGCAGTGCGATCAATGGTAGCTAAGCGTTGTCGTGCTTGCACCCTTTCTTCATCGGTCAAGAAGCGCGCGGTATCGGGAGAGTCAGGGAGCGCGAGGTAGACAAGGATTGCGCACAAGACAGTCGGTGCACCCTCTGTTGGCCAGTTAGTTAATACGTATCTTGCAGGTTGTATACAAAAAATACATACCAATGAGGAAGAGCAATCGCCATGAAGCAATAGATGCGTTGATATGGAGGATGCCATATGCTAGCGACGAAGCGAAACAGTTCGCCAACGGCGACATACCTGTCAGCAAGGCTACACGCTTGCCTAGTTCTCGCCGCTGGTAAAACAGCGAAAGGAAGTAAGGTGCACCGGCGCCGAACGCAGCCTCGAAGAATCCCAGGAAAGCGCGAGCAGTCATCAGACCAGCTTTGTTGTGAGCAACACCAGCGAGCATGGCAGCGGCACCCCATCTAATTCAATGTTAGCTCTACGTTTACTATCAGATAGTACATCGAGACTGACAAGAAGCACAAGGCGGCTACATAGATGTGCGCCGGTAGGATCTTCCAGAAGAGCTGGGTCCATTCAAAGAGCACATAGCAGATATAAAACACCTGAAGGACCCAGACCCAGTCAGTGTCACTGAGGCCAAGATCTTGCATGATGCCCGCAGTTTTCGCGTTTCCGATGTTTCCTCGATCAAGATACGAGAGTACGTAGAGGAGGCACACGATGGAAAGCATCTTCTTGTCGAACTAACAGGAGTGATCAGCCTAGTTACCAAGGGGCAATCGGTATCAATGGCCCACTTTGCGGCGGATACGTGTCTGAACATTCTCAGCCACTGGCACCACCCGTGTCTCCTCCTTAGACTCGGTCGACTCCATGCACTCGATGGCTTGAGTCTGTGGTTTTCCTTGTTCGATATCAGCCATGGTCAAGCTGACAAGAGAAGAAATCGTAGAATGATGGGAAATCAATTGGATGAATTCCTGGTGTATCTGCTAAGTGATACGAACACCAGGCCGACTTTATCTATTGTAGCCACATGGTATAAAATCTTGGCAGACGAGAAGCGATTTACCCCGGATTTTACCCCGGATCTTTCGTCGGAAAATTAAAGTATCCTGCGATTTCCTTCCACTAGTGGATCAAGGGCTTCCCCGCATGAAGTATCCGAAAGATGCCGGTCCGGATATAGACATCTCGGAACGCATTACCGCGAACATAAATGTATAAATTATGTACAACATGGCTTCTTCCAGGACAAGCACAAGACTTAGCAGCAATTACATTGACCTCAACTTCAGAACCATACAAAATGGCCAAGTCCATTGTTGGAGCCGTTCCGTACCCTGTGAGCCCAGTAACACTCGTATGAAATGTCATGCCGCGAGTGCTAACGCTGTAACAGTTTCAGTTTGATCAGCAACTGACCACGAAGTCTGGGAAGCCTGGTCAGACCAGCGATGAGAACATCGTGCTTCCCAACGTTCGCGGCCGCATTCCCTCCCTTCAAGCATCTCGTATTCGTACGATGATGCTTGAAGCTTACCGCGATCCCTCTAAGATCCTCGCGCACGCCTGTACCTACGATGGTCTTTCGTCTCGTCTTGTTGAAGAAGCCGGCTTTCCAATGGTTTTCCTCGCTGGATACCCTTGCGTCAGCTCATATGGTCTGCCTGATACAGGCTACATCGCCATGGCCGAGATGTGTGACAAGATCCAAGAGGCAGTACGACAGGTGTCGATACCCGTCATGGCTGATGCCGATACCGGATACGGTAGCCCAATGAACGTCAAAAGGACAGTGCAATGCTTTGCAGAAGCTGGCGCAGCTGGTGTCATGGTTGAGGACCAGACTTGGCCAAAAAGTTAGTTAGGTACTCGACATCATGAGCAAGTTATTGACCAAGTTTGTAGGGTGTGGTCACACAAAGGGCAAGGCAGTTGTCTCGCGAGGAGAGGCCTTTGCCCGCGTACAGACTGCTTGTGATGCTCGAGATGAAGGCAAAGACATATTCGTCCTCGCACGAACCGACGCACTTATCCTTGGCTGGGATGAGGCTATGACCCGTGCTAAAGAGTTCAAACGGATCGGCGTTGACGCTGTTTTCGTCGAGGCTTTGCCTGATCGCGAAGCGATGAGCAAATGTGTCCAGGAGCTGGACATGCCCGTTTTTGCCAACAGTAAGTCGCTGTTTTTCCATTGAAGTAAGGTTTAATACTCACCACTGTTAGTTATCGAGGGCGGTCTCACACAGAACTTGTCAGCCAAGAATCTTGCTGAGCTCGGCTTTTGCGCCGTTGCATATCCGTGGACACTAGTCGCCGCCAAGCTGAAGAGCATTCGTGAGACACTGGAGGCCTTGAAAAAGAGCATGACGGAAGGTGCACCACCAATGATACTTTCGTATTCTGATGTTTGTGAAGGTGTAGGCTTTAATAGATACTGGGTAAGTTGTAACCTGCGCTACAGATAACCAAGCTAACACCAACCAGAATGAAGAGGAGCGATACAAATATAACGAACAAGGCCTGTTACGTAAGGCTGGTACTAACGATACCAATGGGGTTAATGGGCATTAACATTCCACACGCTTGTTTGATCTGCTATTCTGCACAGAGTACGCCCATAGCATCTTCAATTAGAACTATATATTACTCGAGATTTTACAAAAGCCACAACAATGTCACGATGCGCGTGACTACTCAGAGGCCAACTGCATCGGATGCAAAAGTCCTCTTAGCCATTATCGATGGTCCCTTGGCTGCAGAATGGCCATCCACGTCCTTCCCCTAGTGGTAAGTTTTAGGGTGCTTTGAGGTTTGTCATCTGGCTCTGCGTCTGAAGCCTTGTGGCATGTTTGTTGATTTATATGACATCGACGATTGGAGAGCAGATTAGCAGACGAGCTCTATTCAAGTTATCGCGCTGTGGGCCTTAGCTTTACGAGCGCTCGAGAGGGCAATTCGTGAGCGTCAGTAGTTTCCATCCTATCCAACAGGCATATCATCTAAGTTAAGATGACCAGGTGACTCAGATCAAGCGTTTCTCTAGATAGAGTATACGGTCGTGAGCCTGCAAACCCCGATGGATAAGCATTGACGTTAGCTTCGGCGGCATTGGACTCATGTCGCCTCCCGAAGTACTGCCAGCGTTACCTTGAGCAAAATGTGGGTCAAACTGATCCCGGCGATCCATCCAGTATAATAACCGTGCACAAGTCCGTCTCATCTACCTAAGCCATAGCAGGGGCATGTGACGGTGAATGCGCGGTTCACTTCTGCAGCATCTCCGACACCGCTATGGAGGAAAGATAGCAGCCGCACAGTAGCAGGGATATGTAAGTTAGACTTTCTTCAAGAATATGTGACAAACCTAGGCTAATTTCGAACGAGAGAACATTCAGCTTCTGGCATGAAACGAGTAACGCAAATGATTGGCATTGATAGAAGATACACACAGGGTACTGAATTTATGTGCTCTGCATAGCTACAAAAGTCTATGGAACCAAAAATGAGATTAAGAAGATAGGTAGTTTTCATCATCCAAGGAAACATTACACCATAACACACACACTTAGCAAAACTTTATATCAAAAGTAATCTTAGCAAGAGTATATTAGTTATAGTTAGCTTTTTGATTTAAGATTGTTTCTTACGTAGCAGAACACCTTTCATCTACACTTTCGCCAAGCGCCATAGAGTAATAGAATATAATCTACGCATATGTTTGAAAGCTATAATAAATAGGTAACTATAGTTAAGTAATTAAGTGTTAGTTAAGAGTAAAGGTTCTTGAGTGGAAGTAATATAAGACTTCTGGTGTCAAAACTCTACATAGTTGATTTTCGCGGATGAAGCAACAGGGTGATATTAACAGTGTTTCTGCAAGTAATTAGCATATTAACTAACGTGGTTCACAAGTGAGTTGGCCACCCAAGTGAGTCGGCCACGCCCCACTAGAGCGTCAACGTCGACAGGTTGTTATAGCTTTTTATTATAGTTAATAAACTATTGTGATAACGTGGTTCACAAGTAGGCGGCCCACCCAAGTGAGCGGCCCACGCCCTACTAACGTGTTAACGTCGACACTTTATTATAGACTTTTATTACAGTTAATAAACTATTGTAATATACTAAATTAATTATTAGAATTACTACTATTTGTTAAGAGTGGATCTTGAGTGGAAGTAATATAAGACTTCTAGTGTCAAGACTCTGAGGTTGTTTTTCGCGGATGAAGCAACAGGGTGATATGAACAATGTCTCTGCAAGTAACTATTATATTGTAGATACTTGTACTCGTAACTTAAGTTGAACACATCGAGCTAGAAGGGCCTAATACCTATTCCTATATACTAAGTGAATATCCTATGTCCTATACTGTCCTACAGTGTCTCATGGTATTCTATGCGTGGAACGTTGTGGGATTATATAGGATCTGTGGGACACACGTGACATGTCCTATAGTGGCGTTCCGCCAAGCCTGTGGGATATATGATTACTTATACGTCATTAGCTAAGTATGTCCCGTCCTCTAAAAGAGGTCTTAGACATAGCCCCTTCCTTCATTCTTTCTATATCTTGCGTTGTCCCCTCTGCTCAGGTTCGTAACACTATCCTCCCCTTCCTGGCTTCATGTTCTCATGAGCTAACCGTCATGGTGTCTAGGAGTACTGCCCATCGTCACGCGCTTAGTGATCGAATTAACCGAACTAGAGAACTCGCGATGGTTTCTTGTCAATATTGCGCAAAGAAGAATTTGGAGTGCTGGATATCGTCGTTAAAGAAAGAGTGTGGAAATTGTTATCGTAACGGGGTGAAGTCGTGCGTTCTGGTGGAGGTTCCAGTTCCGAACTTCGAAAAACTAGATCAAGAGCTCGCGCGTCTAGAGCAGCAAGAAGCGGATGCGGATACAGCGGAAGCTGCGGCCTTGCAGTCGTTAATGGCGGCTCGTGCGAAGAAAGACCGTCTTCGCAAACAACGAAAGTTATTAAAACGTCGTGAGCAATAGTGGATTGATGAGTCGGGAAAGTTTGTGGAGGACATCGAGGCTCTGGAGGCGATGGAGTGGGTGAATTAGGAGGTGTCCACCTTGGAGGGTGGCCTGATGCCTGGTACTTCCGCCTTGGATTGGAGTGCCTTTATGCCTTCCTTTCTGGAGGGTGATCCTGGTTTTGCCGAGGCTGTTGGCGAGGCTGGTGATGCGCCTGCTTCTTCTTTTTAATAGTATGTTTCCCTTTCTGTGGCTCCGGTGTTGTTAGTTCGTTATAGAATCTTATTTCGTTGGGTTTTCCTTTTATTGGCTTTGCTCTTCCGGTGTAGTAATAGATGTTGTTTTGTTTCTAGTATTTCTTTAACAGTTGCTGACAATTTTGTAGGTTGGCTTCGGGTTCCTATGTGTTTTCTAACTCTAGGTATCCTTTCTATTTGACTAGCTATTCTTGGTAGAAGTCGTCATCTCGGAAACCGTTTCTTCTAGTCTCTCGGTATCCTCGGAGATCTTCTACGTTATATTCGTCGTCTTCTTCTATTTCGTAGTGGAATGTTTCTTGTAATGGCGTTTCGGGGTCTGCTAGTTCTAATAGTTTGACATGGAATCTTGGGTGTATCTTGGCGTCTAGTGGTAGATCTAATGTATAGGTTACTAGTCCGTTTTGCTTCGAAATTAAAAATAGTCCGACCTTAACGTTGTCTAGTCCTTTACTTGGTCGTTTCGTTCGAAGGTTCTTCGTGAGTAGGTATACTTTATCCCCCTTCTTTAGCTAAGGTGCTATTTTTCTTTTCTGGTTAATATATGAAATGCTCTGGCGTTGTGCCTTTTCGAGTGATTCTCGTAGTTGTTCGTGTGTTTTCTTTAGTTCTTCAGCTATTGCAATGGCTGCTTCCGTTTTCATGCTTAGTAAAGTCCTAGTAAAGAGATTTGGGTGTCTCCCGTGATTTGCGTAAAATGGTGTTTGTCCTATAGATTCCGATATTTTGTTGTTATATGCTAATTGTGCCATTAGTAATAATTGTACCTAATTATTCTGCTAATAGTTAGTATAGATGCGTAGGTATGTTTTCATAGTTCTGTTTGTTCTTTCTGTTTGTCTATCGGTTTCCGGATAGTAAGCTGTGGATAGCTTTCTTTTTGTTCCTATTATTGCCATTAAGGTAGTCCAAAAGTTTAATGTGAAGAGCTTGTCTCTATCGCTAGTGATTGACTTTAGTATTCCATAGTTCCTCGTGATTCTGTCGTGGAATATGTATGCGAGTTGTTCTGCATCGTAATCTTTCCTAAATGCGATGTATACTGCGTACTTGGTGAATCTGTCTACTACAACTAGGATTGCGTCGTAGCTAATGTTAGTTGTAGGGTCTTTTGAGACTAGTAGTCCTGTTACGAAGTCTATGGAGATGTCTGTCTAGGGTGCATCTGGCAGTTCTTGTGCTTATATTTCTCCGTATGGTGCATGTGTGCTATGCTTGTTCTTCTAGCATTGTTCGCATTTGGCGATGAAGGCTGTGATCTTGTCCTTTATTTTGCTAAATTCGTAGTTTCGTCGAATTAGTTCTATTGTTCTGGCGATCCCAGAGTGTCCGTGTACTAGATCGTCGTGATATTGTCGAATAATTTCTTCTTGCTAGTCTTCATGTACATCGTTCCTAATTTTGAGTATTCCATTAATAGTCCTTGCTAGTTCTAGGGATCCATCTTCGTTTTGTTTGAGTATCGCGGTGTCGATGACTTCTTTGGTTCCTGCGATATCTGGTCTTCGGCTGAGAGCGTCTGCTCTACCGTTTTCTTTTCCTGGTGTGTACATAATCTTGAATTTGTATTGTCCGAGTAGCTCAGCCCAGCGGGTCTAGCGTCGATTGAGAGGTTTCGTGGTGGTGAAGTGTACTAAGTTCTTGTGATCCGTGTAGACGGTGAGTTCTAAGCAGCTTTCTGCGTATACTCTCTAATATTTTAGACATGTAACTATCGCAAGTAGTTCCTTGTCGTGTACGTCGTATCGTTCTTCTAGTCCTAAGAACTTTCTTAAGTAATATGCTATCGGGTGCCATTTGCCATCGATGTAGATGCTGGCGCAGCCTCCTAAGGCTAAGTCCGATGCATTAGTTTCGAATTTCAGTAGTACTCCTGAAACGAATATCCTAAAGCATGGTGGCGTAATGCATGCTTCCTTGAGTGTCTTAAAGGCATTGTCGGCCTTTTCATCCTAGTTCTATGGGGTATCTTTTCGTGTGAGCCGCGTCATTGGTGTCGCGATCTTGGAGTAATCTTTGATAAATTCTTGGTTGAAGTTTACGAATCCAAGAAATGATTGAATGTCCGTGACGTTCTTCAGTGTTGGCTAGTTCTTGATGACTTTAATCTTTTCTTCGCTCATTTGTACTCCGTTTATCCCTACTACGTAGCCTAGAAAGTTGACCTTAGTCTTATGAAATTCACACTTCTTTAGCTTGAGTCGAAGGCTGTAGTTATCAAGAGCTTAAAGTACTTTTATAACGTGTCTAGTGTGGTCCTTCTCATTCTCTAAGTAGATTAGGATGTTATCTAGGTAGGCGATGACGAATATATCTAAATAGGGTCTAAGTACGTTGTTGATGAGTGCTTGAAATGTGGCTGGGGCGTTCGTGAGCCCGAACGGCATGACTGTGTATTCGTAGTGTCCGTATCGTGTTCGGAAAGCCGTTTTCCATTCTTCACCTTCCTTGATTCTAATAAGGTGGTATCCGTCTCTTAGATCTAATGCTGTGAAGATCTTTGCTCGAGACAATCGATCCTGGAGTTCTTTGATGTTCGGTAGTAGGTATCGATTCTTGACCATAATGTCATTTAGTTTTCTATAGTCGACGCATAGTCGATCTATTCCGTCCTTCTTTAGTACGAACATGACTAGGTATTCTGCTAGAGATGTTAACGGTCGTATGTAGCCTTTAGCTAATAACTTGTCTAGGTACTCTCGTAGTACTACAAGTTCTCGTTCTAATTATTAATAAATTAGGCCGAAAGTCAGTTGCTTTCCTTCCTGTAAGACTATCTCATAGTCCTAGGGTTGATGCTTTAGTAACGCTTGTTCGTCTACCACTTCCTAAAATAGATATTCGAATCTTCTGTACTGTTTAGGGATCTCCGGAGTTGCGCTCTTCTCCTGTTTACCTCTAGCTTCGTGATCCGTTGGCCTAGTATCGGTATCTACTAGGTTTAGCTTCCTATTAAAGGAACTACCTTTCGAGTACGCTTCTCTTTCTGCGTTATTGCACTGCTTAGCAATGTTACTCTTATCTGCCATCGAACTCTGCCGATGTCCAGGCTGGCTTGCGGTTGCGCCTAGTCCGCAGCACTCAAATTGAAACACCTTCGACTTCCAGTCGATCCGCGGGTTGTGTTTCCGTAGCCATAGGAGTCCTAATATGATGTCGTAGATAGCTAGTCTAAGGACGTCTAGGTTAATTTCCTCCTCATGCTCTTAGATGCTGAGCGTCACTTGTTTGACCTCGTGTGTTATTTCGTTTCCTTTTAGCATTAACTCGCCAGTGGCAACATGTAGTGGATATGGATGTTGTTTCCGTAGTTGCGAAAGTCCTGCTTTCTTAGCTGCGTGCGCTAAAATATAGTTATCCTGTGCTCCTGAATCTACTAGTGCCTACATCCGTGTTCCGTTAAGCTTCACTGTAAGCTTGATTAATCCTAGGGAGTTTACTGTGTTAATTTCCCTAGAGGGGCCGCGTTCTCTTGTCGCTAGCCTAAAAAAGACTGTAGTTCTTCGTAGCCATAATATTCTTTGGCGTCTTAGTGCTTGTCGCACTCATTATTCAGGCATATTTGCCAATGCGGTTGGTTACACTCTCTAGTAGTGCCGTCTTCGTTTCCGTATATAATCTGCATGTGGACGACGTCTACTGCGTCTTCATATCCTAGGAAATAAATTATTTCCCTCTTCTTCTATAGATATTTAGCGCATAGGTCGTTCTTGCATTCGTACTAATTCCATTTACATCTAGGTTCTCCTTAAACCTTCTTTGGTGACCATCCTTCGTTCTATTTAGCATTCTAGTGTTTTAGACAGAACTTAGTGGTGCATGCAGTCTAGTGCAACTTGCTATATTGCGGGTTATTCGCGTTATACTAGTGTTGACTAATTTAGTATATGTTGTCGTTAGTCCAGGCTTCTTGTGCCTTCTATGCCCATTACGGTATATCCGTCTTTTCTTGCTAGTAGGGTTGTTAGTGCTGTTCGTTACATCGGTGCGTTCTCCCTTATAGTCTTTGAATATTAGCGGAGATGTGCGCGTAGTCGGGTAGGCTTTGCGTGGTTTTAATCTCGTAGAAGTCGATCTTAGAGCGGAGATACCATAAGTCATAGTACATTAGGAGTAGTATTCCTAGTTGCGTGTGGTCGTACACAATGTGCTCTTGTCCGAGTATTTCGTTCAACTTCCAAATCTAAGTTTCCACATAATAGGTATTGTCTCGACTAGGCAATCGTGCTGGTGTGGCTAGTTAATGCTTCTCCTTAAAGCTAGCCATCTTTTCGTACTTTGTCTTAGGCGTCTGAGGTCCCTTTTCCTCAGGTGTCTCATATTCCTCGTCGCTTAGAGGTTCGTCATCTTCATCAGATGCTTCTAGAGCTGTAAGGGTAATATCTTCAAATCTCTTGAGAAGCTCTTCTTCCCCGTCAGGTGCGGTTAGCGTAGGTCGGGTAATAATGTTCTACCTTTCATTATCGTCGAGTTCTGACTTTCTTCGCATTACATTAAGCTGTCGCTTAACCTTGTTTATGTCTGTGCTTCGGCAATCGCGTGCTATGTGGCCTTCCTTGCCACACTTATAGCAGTTAAACGTCTTCTTAGGTCGTTCTTTATTATTTCTTCCTAGCCCTTGGCCTTTATTAAGGTTGTCGAGGTGCATTAGTTCTGCACCGAATCTACGGTAGGCTCCTGGGGTCCTAGGAGTATAGTTTCGTTATTTTCCCGTGTTAGGCTATGAACGTCGGTATTAGTTTTGTCGAGGCCAATCGTTCGAGCTTTTCTAGTTGCGCGTTCTCTTCGTAAATAGTTGTTTTTCTAATGCGAGTTTATAAAGTTCGTTGTCGAGTCTCACGGCTTTAGTCATGAGTTTCTCTAAATTAGTAATTAAGGTTCCAGTTCTTATAAGTTCCCTGCGCACTAAGGGTTTAAGACCTTATTTGTACATGCGCATGAGAGCGTTGTCGTCCCAGTCAATCCTCGTGGCGTACTATTAGAACAGGGTCGTGTAGTCGGCGGCAGGCCTAGTCTATTGTAGGGTCTGAATCTTTTGTTCCGCAACTACCAATTCTTTAAATAGTGAGAAGTTTTGTCGCATTTTGGTTTTAAAGGCGTCCCAGTCTTCGACTAGGGCAGTATTGTCAGTATCTTCGATAGATTCGTCCATGTAACGTTAGATAATAGGGTTAGCCCATTTCTCTGCGTCACCTCGAAGGTACGTAGAGGCCAAGACGACCTTATTATCGTCGTCAATCCTATCTCCCTAGAGATAGAAGTAACGGTCGACCTAGAGGAGCCAAGCTTCAAGCTTGTTGCGGTCGCCATGGTACAAGTCAGGCTTGTTACTAAGGTTGGCGGATCCTCCAGCCTAGGAAGCGTCTAGGGTGTTTATAGCAATGTCGCTCATCGTGAGGGTATTCAAAGTATTAAGAGTGGATCTTGAGTAGAAGTAATATAAGACTTCTAGTGTCAAGACTCTAAGGTTATTTTTCGCGGATGAAGCAACAGGGTGATATAAACAATATCTCTATAAGTAACTATTATATTATAGATACTTGTACTCGTAACTTAAGTTAAACACATCGAGCTAGAAGGGCCTAATGCCTATTCCTATATACTAAGTGAATGTCCTATATCCTATACTATCCTATAGTATCTCATAGTATTCTATGCGTGGAACGTTGTGGGATTATATGGGATCTATGGGACACACGTGACATGTCCCATAGTGGCGTTCCGCCAAGCCTGTGGGATGTATAATTACTCATACGTCATTAGCTGAGTATGTCCCGTCCTCTGAAAGAGGTCTTGGACATGGCCCCTTCCTTCATTCTTTCCATATCTTGCGTTGTCCCCTCTGCTCAGGTTCGTAACACTATTACTTACACTATCTATCTTAACTACGTAGGTGCGAGCGTTATGTCTAGTCTACTTATAACGCCCGCATCGCCTCTCTTCTCGCACCCTCTTTAACGCGCTCTTACTATTGCCACGACTACTACCCGCCTATTTAGCTAATACTTCTTATACCTCGCCTATAGTAAGAGTCTCTTCTATCTATACGTATCGCCGCTTATAGCTCTTACGCTTATTTAATTTATTAAGAGCCTCTTAAAGAGTAGTTATTTTCTTTATTAGAAGTACTATCTTATATACTATTTACTAAGCCCTCTTACTTAACTACGCGATCTACTTAGTAAGTAAGTTAGTAGAAGACCTATAGCGCTTTCTCACGCTCTACTAAATAAGACTAATTTAAGTCTCGACTTTACGCGCGTTACGTGGTGTCTGCGCCTTCTAGGTAGGTGCCTATTGTAGTAATTATTTTAGTGTCTACACTACTATATTAAGCTTTAATAGTATAGTCTATAGGTTATATAGGACTAGCCTAGCGCCTCTAAAGCTAGCTTAGATATTATCCTTCGTAATAGACTACTTAAAAGTAGTCTTAAAGACTAGTAGGAAGGTCTTCTTACTAATATAGTTAGTATAGTTACGTGCTAAGACTAAAATAGCGTTACTATACTTACGCTTTAACGGCAAGAAATAGGCGACGTTAAGGGGCTGTAATAAGTAAGACGAGTGCGCAGATATATAGAGAAGAACTATATTCTTCTTCTTGTAAAGATCTTAGAAATTAATAGAGTAGTAGCTCTTATAGCTATTAATAATAAGTAGTTGAAACCTACCTATAGTATACCTCTTTATATATCTATTAAAGTACTCTAGCTATATAAGAGTAAGCTAATTATTCGTCTAGCTATTAGGACTAACTTTAAGAACCTAGTTAGTAGGTTGTTACACGGGGGTTCGCTATACTCACCTAGTCTCGGTCCGGGTTAGGGCGAGACTTGTATAAAGTATTCCGTGCGATTGTTTTCTGGCGATTCGTAGTGGAGAGAAGTTATAGGAGTTTAACCAAATAAAGTAATAATTAATTCTATATAAAATAGAACAACTAAGTATTAATCTATGTAAGAGAAGAACTTATAAGAGTTAACCACAACGAATGTAATAATAAAATTCAACCTATTCTTATATCTATTGCCTCTGGTCCTGCTATCCCGTCCATCCTATCTTGGCGGGAGGTTTGGGATGGCGCCGCCATCCCTTCATGTACTGCCATCCTGGATGGTCAGTCTTGGCGGGATGGCACATCACGTGACTCCCAAGCCCCGCGATAGTCATTACCTTTTAACGTAGACGTGGTTAGTCCTCAACCTCGTTGCCCTACGTCAAGGAGAGATCCTTCGCTGTTACTTGTAACATTATCCCCCCTCTTAGGCGTATCGTCCTAATACCCTAGACTATTGTTTTCCTATGCCGCCTCGTGAGGCGTAGGCTGCATATAAGGTCGGTAGGCCCCAGGCCATTATATCCGTCCCTTCCCTCTAGCCTTCCTAACCATGCCCAAGGTCCCGTCTTCCCGTACCCGTGTTCGCGCTTAAAAGTTAAACGAAGAGCGTTATTCCCGTGCTAATCGTGTAATAGAGCAAGGGAACGAGATAACCTCCTATCGTTACTCTCAGTATAAGGAGAAGAACCTTCGTTGTTTCGTAGACACTGCAACTAGCTATTGCGCTAGTTATATTTCCGTGAAAGCTAAGTGCAGTTTGTTTGTTTCTGAGGAAGAGTGGGAGAAGGTTCAACAGGAGCGGGAGAAGAAGGAGCTTAAAGTTGCTCGAGCCGAGGAGGCCGCTGCGCGTCTTCGTCGTGAGCTCCTGGAGGTGAAGTCCCGGGAGCGTTCCTTCGCTCGTCGTGATCTCGCCGTCCTTAAGTTCCAGGATCGTGCGAAAGAGAAGGCCGAGGGGAGCTCTACCCCTAGTACGAATTTTCTATCAACTAGACTAACGCTATCCAGACCCTCGACTAACCTAGGCTAGTTACAGGCTAATTCTTCTTCTTTCGATCCTTTATCCCTTAATTTCTTCCTTTCCTACGAGAATCTAGTTCTCGCTTCTCTAGGTGCTTCCGATGGTACTCACGTACTAGTGACTTACAGTTCGTTAGATTTCCTTTAGGTTCCTAAGTGTTATAGCTCTTAGGCTATCCTTCCTACTTGACTAAGTACTTCCACTAACTACCAACTTTCCGTAGGTTCTTAATTTCTTCGACCGTGTACTCGTCGTCTTCGAGCTCTATGTTTTCTACTAGCTTGGCGTTTTAGAGTGCTAGTTCTAATAGTTTCTTATGAAAAACGTCATATATACGCATGCCTAGTGGTAGCCAGAGTTTGTAGTTTACTAGTCCCAGTTTCTCTAGAATTTCAAATAGTCCTAATTGGAGATTATCTAGTTTCTTGCTTAGTCGCTTAGTTTTCAGGTTTTGTCGTGACAAGAAAACTTTATCCCCCTTCTTAAAGGTTAGTCCCTCAATCCTTTGCTTGTTCGCAGCCTTAGACATCGTGAGGTTCCTATAAGCGATATTCTTACTTAATTCTTCGTGTAATTCTCGCATTAGTCGAGCCTTGTTATCTACTCCAACTGCGATGCTTTCAATATCTTTCGGGTCTTGATGAGCAGTCGGCTCATACCCATAATTAGCGTAGTGCGGCGAGTGCTTCGTAGTCGCTAACTTCGTACTGTTGTAGGCTAATTGCGCTATTAGCAAGAGTTCAACCTAGTTGTCTTGCAGCTTATTAGCGTACATTCGCAAGTATTGTTCTAGCGTCTAGTTCGTTCGTTCCGTTTGTCTATCGGTTTCTAGGTAGAAGCTAGTCGATAGCTTCTTCTTAACTCCTATTTTTACTAAGAACGTTAACTAATACTTCGAAGTGAATAGCTTATCTCTGTCCGTAATGAATTCCTCAGGTATTCTATACTCTAATATTAGTACCTTTGAAACTTCGTACGCGCATTCTTCTGCCGTAATAGTTTCTTCCGTAGGCACGAACTTTGCGCCTTTAGTCAATCTGCACATGATTACTAGGATGGTGTCGCAGAGTCGAGCTGATCCAGGTTCGAGCGACTTCGGGAGCTTCACTATGAAGTCTATTGTCACGCTACTCTATGGTCGTGTCGGTGGCTATAAGGGTTGTAACAGGCTATAGGGCTTATGTCTCTTAGGCTTGTTCTGATGACACGCTAAATAGTTGCCTAATACTTCCTATACCTTCGCTCGCAAGCGTGGTATCTCGAACACCTTCTTTAGTCGCCTGACTATCTCTTCTACCGCTGCGTGTCCGTATTCCGGAGACTCGTGTAGGGTTTAGATAAGTTTAGTTCTCATGTGAGGAGGTACGTACGTCCGTGTGCCTTCTCTTAGGGCTTTAAGTTCCTTCCTATTATTCGCTACCTCTGGCGGATAGGGATCCGGTCGCCATAGCGTTGCCCTTTCCTACTATTCTTGCGTTAACGTTTTTGTTAGCGCGGCTACCTTAGCTACTCTAGCTAGTTCCGGCTGGTTATACTTCAGACTGCTATCAGGCATCTTCTTAAGTACTGCATCGTGTGGTTCTTTATGCCCTTCTTCTCGAAGGTTAGATCTTTGGCTTAAGACATCCGCGGCCCTATTAAGCAATCCTGCTCGATGCGTGATCTTGAAGTCGAACTGAGCTAATATTTTAGCCTATCAGACTTGTCGTCGGTTAAGTTTCTTAGTTGTTATGAAACTCGCTAGGTTCTAGTAATTGGTAAAAACCTCGATCGTATCTAGGAGACCTAACAGGTACACTTCCTATTATTTAAAGGCATCGACTACTCCTAGTAGCTCCTTATCGTGAACATCGTAGTTGAGTTCTACTCCTAAGAACTTTCTAGAATAGTAGAACACTAGTCTCTATTTCCTATCTAAGCACTGCTGTGACAGTACAGCTCCGAGTGCATAGTCTAACGCGTCGGTCTCGACTCGCGTCCTTCGTCTTAGGTCGTACATCTCTAGTACGGGTGCTTCGAGGAAGATTTATTTGATCCGGTCAAACGCTTCTTAATGTTCCTCGTTCCACTGGAATCCTACTTCCTTCTTTGTAATCTCGGAGAGTGGTGCGGTAATTCTTGAATAATCTTTAATAAACTTCTGATAGTAATTGGCAAATCCTAGGAAGGATTGCACGTCCCTAACTATTTTAGGTTTTAGCTATTCCTATACAGTAGCTATCTTCTTCGGGTTTATTTTAACTCCTTCAGTTGAGATAATGAAGCCTAGGAATTCCGTTTCTTTAGCGTGGAATTCGCATTTTCCTAGCTGTAGGTATAGCTTATATTCCTTAAGCTTCCTAAGCACTTTCTTGACATGTTCAATGTGTTCTTCGAGAGTCCTCTTAGAGTACACTAGTACATCGTCCAAGTAGGCTATAGCAAAGACTCTAAGGTACTTGTGAAGTGCGTTATTAATGACTAATTAAAAGGTCGCGGGCGCATTAGTTAAACCTATCGGCATAATCTAGAACTCGAATAGTCCGTATTTTGTCTTAAACGCCGTCTTCTACTCGTGTCCTTCCTTAATTCTAATCTAATAGAATCCTTCTCGCACATCGAACTTCGTGAACCACTAGGCTCCCTAGAGTCAATCCATGAGCTCTAATATTAGTAGTAAGGGATATTGGTTTTTTCGTGTGACGCTATTTAACCGTTGGAAGTCGACACATAGTCGCTATTTCCCGTTCGGCTTCTTTACGAACAATATCGGTGAGGCCATCGGGCCATGTCCTGGTCGGATAAATCCCTTTTTCAAATTCTTTTTCAGGTATGCCCGTAGCTTAGCATCATACTCTAGCGCTATCAGGTACATTAGTCCTAGGCTCAACTTCGCTCCTTCTTCCAAGATAATCTCGTGATCCTAATCTTAGTATTTAGCTAGGTCTATTGCTTCGTTTTCTTCGAACAGTTCTCTAAACTCGTTCGTTCGGTATACATCCGGTATATCTAGTGGTAAGGGTCCGTCCGTCATAGGCGCGACTCGTCTTATCTAAATAACTTCTACTTCCTAAGGGTTCTTCGTATAGATTCTCGCGATCTTATGCGGTAAGATCTTGCCGAATCTCCCGTCCAGGGTTGAGCTCTAATTCGTCGGGCGAGTCTCTTTTCGTACTCTAGCAACCTTGCGCGCAGGTTCTCGGCTAAGTATTGTCTTCTTTCGCCAATCGATGGCGGGGTTATGGGCATCCAGCCAGTCATAACCGATCAGCAGGTCTATTTCTTCTAGGTCCATGATGCTAATATTTATTTAGCTTTCCGTGTCTGCTACTTTCAGTGTCACTAACTCAGTCTCTAGCCTAATCGTGCCGCTTCCGTATGCCACGGGAATATCCTCGGCCAATACTACTTCCAATAGAATCTTCTTATTCTAGTAGAGTATCCCGTATTTTTCTACTACTCGGGATAAGATTATAGTTCGCACAGCTCCGCTGTCTATAGTCGCTTTCATCTTATGTCCGTGTACATGCATAATCGTCGTTAATTCCAACGCACGATTACTAGTAACTTATACTTGTCTGAGGGTCGTTTTAGGGCTGCCTTTACTAGCGTGACCTAGTCCCTGGTAGCATCCTAGTTTTTTAGCTAAGAGCGTCGGCCCTTTTCCAACCTCTTCCTTTCCTTAGGGAATTTTCCGGCTTGTTGTTTGGCTACTAAGTGATCTAGACAGGCGTCCCTGTAGCATAATCTCCAATCACTATGCCCGTGAGATACAAGGTTTCTTCCGGGTGTTTGTCCCCTAGTGGCTCTATTCTCGCGTCGTTAGTCTCGGTTCTTTCGATCGGTACTACGCGGAAAGTAACCGGTGTTTGCCTTTGCCTTATAGTGTATCATACACTAGTCTTCCGTGCAAAAGGTCTAGTAGATATTCATGTGTGGGATCATTTCCTCTAGTGTCTCTGGCGTCGGGATCTGATCCTTCGTCGTGTCATGAGTTTTACATCCTACTGTTCGGCATTCCTTGGCCGCTATAGTTCTGTGTAGATAGTGGCTTTCTTGCCTTGCCGCGACTCGTTGTTCTCGATAGAATCAGCACTTCTCTATACAGTTTATCCATTCCAGGCGTTCGTGCGCCTCTTGGTGCTCTTCCTAGTGGATGTGGCAATCTAACATCGGGCATTCTTCTGCCTATAAATATATGTAGCAGCAGCTATATTTATCTAGCTTGCTCCGTTCCTTTTCATCTACGTAGTACATGCAAAAATCCCTTTTATAGTCGATCTAGTAGAAACGTTAGTGGATTTCCTCCTCCTTTTTATAGTCTTCTACTAGTTAGTACTCTAGTAGCGTGGGGTCCGTAAAGAGAGGTTGTTCCTCGAACGCCCTCCTAGCTATAGTGTCGGCCTCCAAGCTGGTAATGTTAAGTCGTCGAGCGCGATATATATAGGTATCCGCTACATAGGTGGCGTCGCCACACAGCCAACATCTCTCTTTCGCTAGTCGTTACTGTATGTCCACAGCGTCGATTTTCTAATCGGTAGGTTCCGGGGTTGCCCATCGCATGACCTCATTCGCCTAAATAGGTCTAGAAACCACCTTAAAGTCGTCGTCTTCGTTTAAGCGTGCCTCTTCGTATAGGTCTATATCGCTGAGATTATCGTTCAAATCCTTAATAGATAGTAAGATAGATGGCTAAGCCTTCAGCATCTTAATCTTTACCACTACTTGTTTACTGACTTCTTCCCTAGGGCAGTCTCTGCGAAAGTGTCCTAACTCTCTACACCTAAGACATGCTTTGTTATCGTAACGCCTCTGGCGTTCTTCCTTAGAAAGGCCGTCTTTGCCTTTTCCGCGGGATTTCTTGTTCTTGGACTTCTCCTGTACTTTTCTAGCTATAATAGTGTTACTATCTTTGTCCTTATTGCTGCGGTGTTTCTTAGTATTGGCTGTCGTGGGCTAGAACTATTTCCTTTTCTGCTCGTTCCTTTCCTATAGCCTATGGTCGATGCGCGTAGCTAGCTCGATTAATGCGTGCAACGTTTCTAGTTTATCGTGGTGTACAAGTCCGTCTTTGACATTTTCCTTTAGTCCTACTTCGTATGCCGTACGAAGCGATGCGTCGTTCTAATCGATCCTGGACTAGAGTTGCTTGAACTCAGCCGTATACGCGGATACCGACTTGGTTTGGCGCAAACGAGTAATCGCTCTTTCCACTTGTTTCTTTTCGTCTATCTCGCCGAAGATGCGTCCTATTTCCGTTTTGAAGTTTTCCTAGCTCTTAAATAGCTCCTGTGTTTCTTCCTTAGTCCTATAGTTGTCTGTGTCCTTTAGGAAGTCCTTAACGTATAGCTGCACTTATCTAGCTGCCTTGCCCTTTATATACGTACTAGCTAGTAGAATCTTTTCCTGGTCGTTGGGTACTCCGTGATATTCGCTATAGAGATCGGTGCTGGTTAGGAACGTCCACAAGTCGTTGTGACTTCCATTGAACTTCTCTAGTAGCGCTATCTTGGGTTTCGCGGTAGTTCTTTTCTCGTTAGGGGTGGCCATTAGCTGGCTCGTGAGCTAATTAATTATTTCCTGCATGCCAGCTATCTGCTGTGCTTGGATCGTGGCCTGTCGCCTAAGATTTCGCAGTTCTCGCACATGACGCCTGTTGTCGTCCTCGTCGTCACTTAGGGTCAGCATCTCATCGTCGAGTGCTGGGTTAGGCCTGGGTGCTAAACTTTAAGCCGGTCCCTGGGCACTATCCTGAGATTAAGAATGTGCGTGAGACATCTTGAATCTTAATTAGGCGTACTGTTAGTTAAATCCTTCTATAGAATCCGTAGGTGGTTAAAGTGTTACACGGGGGTTCGCTATACTTACCTAGTCTCGGTCTAGGTTAGGGCGAGACTTGTATAAAGTATTCCGTGCGATTGTTTTCTAGCGATTCGTAGTGGAGAGAAGTTATAAGAGTTTAACCGAATAAAGTAACAATTAATTCTATATAAAATAGAACAACTAAGTATTAATCTATGTAAGAGAAGAACTTATGAGAGTTGACTACAACGAATGTAATAATAAAATTCAACCTATTCTTATATCTATTGCCTCTAGTCCTGCCATCCCGTCCATCCTATCTTAGCAGGAGGTTTAGGATAGCGCCGCCATCCCTTCATGTACTGCCATCCCGGATGGTCAGTCTTGGCGGGATGGCATATCACGTGACTCCCAAGCCCCGCGATGGTCATTACCTTTTGACGTGGACGTGGTTGGTCCTCAACCTCGTTGCCCTGCGTCAAGGAGAGATCCTTCGCTGTTACTTGTAACATAGGTAGGTCTTTAAACTAGACGTTAATAAGCACCTTACCTGCAAAGATAACGAAGAGAGGTAGCTAGCGACCTAACGCGCCTACGTCTTAGATTATAGTAATCTACTATTAGTTATCTAGCTATATCTACTTCTTTTTACTATATTCTTCTAAAGCTATAATAACTAACTATAATAAAATCTTGTCTATTATAAAGCTAGTTTTATTAAAGTTATAGATATCGTCGTCTATAATACTCTACTTCTACTTTATTAACTCGACTAGATCGAACTAGCGTTAGATAGCCGCTAGGTCCTCGTAGGCGGCTTGCTAGTAATTATAGGGACGACTCTAGCGCGTACGGAGCTTAGAAGTTCTCTTAATAAAGTTATTAACCTAGTTCTTGCTAATAGGGTTACTCTCCTGCTTATGTAATAGTTTATTAGCTATTACTTAAACGTTAGCCTTTGTAGGCGCAAATTCTCGCGTAGACTCTTTAAGAATACGCTTAACTATAGCCTTCTCTTCTAGCTTATTTAGACGCTTTAACTTTAGTTCGCAGTCGCGTTAAGAGCGTCTTCTAGCGCGTTAGTACGATAAAGTTCTTCGAGGCACGTTATAGATAGAGGTAGCGCGTCTTTAGCTTTAAACACGTTACGATTAGATATTAAAAAGAGTAAGCTAAAGATCTAATTTAGGATAGGTTAATAGATATCGACGTTGTTGAGACATAACGCGTTATAGTGTCGACGTTAACGCGCTAGTGGGGCATGGGCCGCTCACTTGGGTGGGCCGCCCACTTGTGAACCACGTTATACTAAATTAATTATTAGACTTAATACTATTACTTATACTATCTATCTTAACTACGTAAGTATAAGCGTCATATCTAGTCTGCTTATAACACCTGTACTACCTCTCTTTAACGTACCTTTACTATAACTATAACTACTACTTGCTCATTTAGCTAATCCTTCTTATACTGTACTTATAGTAAGAGTTTCTTCTATCTATACGTATTACTACTTGCAGCTCTTACGCTTATTTAATTTATTAAGGGCTTTTGAAGAGTAGTTATTTTTGTTATGGGCTGAAGCCTGACAGGAAACTGTAAGGAATCAAAAATTATTGTATTGCTTAAGGGAAGAGGTCTAACAGTCTATCTGCTCTACTTATAGAGTCCTACACGTGATTAGACTATAATAGGTTAGGCTAGTTATGCCTAACCCATTACAATAATTAACCTCTAACTACCTAAATGCGATCTTATGTTTCTGTTAGATATTTAGACATCTAGGAAAAGTCTAGGCATTAGAGAAACATGTTCTAGAGCTTAGTAATACTTAAACGGTCCAGAACTGGGGCGCAACAGACACTGCCTTTTCCATCCTCAATTCGACGACTTCATATGTGCTTGGAACTGGTACTTTGGAGTTTAGCGAAGTCTCTCATGATCATTCTCTTAGCCAAGTTCTGGCCAAAGGTGGGGATCTTCTCACGATTAATTTCAACTGGTTGGGATATAGCTGGAGCCGAGATGCAGACTGCAACTGGGTGTCTATAGTTTTGATTATGAGAGATTCAGCTACTTTGAACTAAATCGAGCTCAAGCTAGTCTACAACATCTCCAAAATCCGTACAGCTTCCTGCCCACACACTCTGTTCATCTAAAATAACAGATTCGCTAGAAGTTTCCCTCCAAACCCGGCTGGCCAACGCAACGATACAAATCGAGAAATGCTCAACCTAGAGAGAATTTTCCCTTCTCGTATGTTCACTCTCTCTGAATGACATCGCGCGGAAAAGCTGCTGGTAGTCACGAGGTGAAATGGGAGGATGCATGGCGACTCTATCGACCACTGGTATGGTGGACAACATGGGCTCGAAATATCGAGGCCCATCAACCGAAACAAATCAGCGGCTCGAGACTATCTCCGAGGCGTATGCAGCCTGGTTGCGGCTCTCATCATGTTTTGCCTAGTATCACTTGGTTGTTTTACTTGCAACAGCGATGAACTCCCATGCTTGGCCACCTACAGCACTAGCTTCCTGCTCTTGTAGATGCCAGCCAGCAAAGCATGCCTTGTAATCGTCCCAGTCGGCCTTCGGTCCTGCCCATACTATCTTCTCCACACTCTTCTGTCCGTATGCCGCCATATATTCCTGAACCAATCCAACGCGTCTTGGATATACAAATAGCCAAGTCGTAGCTTGGGCGGCAAGGGGCTGGAGAAAGCGGGTACCATTGACGATGCGATGGTGGGAAGAAGGCAGGTACTTATTTGGACTTGGTTCAACCTCGACCCCAATGACGTGAAAACCATAGTCTCCAGTCATGAGATATGCCTCAAGGAGACCGAAGCCACTTCCTATTGAGACAGAAATACATGGTGGCGGAGCGAGAAGTGTTCGAATATATGCAACAAGCTGGGTACTGAGGGCGAGGCAGCTGCCTGAATAGGTCGTTGGTGAAGCAGCGAGTTGTGGGAGAGGTGGAAGCGATGGCGCAGTCCAAAGAGCGGGTGTGTTTTCTTCTTCTACACGATATGCATCTGCATCCGATTCTGTGTCGAGTCCTTGCTTGCGCGTAGCAGGAATAAGCAACGAACGCTCGTGGTGTTGAGTATTCACCACTTCTTCGGCCCCTGTCATGATGGGCAACCTAGCTTGTCAACCGAGCTATTGTTACCTGCAAACAGGCAGCATCGACATATCCGCGTGTGGAATGCGCCAAGATGCAGTAGACAATGAAGGTTCAAGTCTCCATGCTTTGGTAGTGTGTAGAAACAAAAATTAAGGTGCGAATGTGATACCGATAGCTCCAGCTAGCACAGCGATCCTTTCCTGCCTTGGCTGGCGCGGCGGGAGCTATGGCCCACGACGCCTGCACATGCATGCACAAGACCCGCGCCCCGCCCATCGTGGACCAAAGATACCTCGACATCATTCCAGACACTCCACCTTGCGTCATCACCGCCCATAGCACTGCTTTGGACAACGAGCCTACCAGGCTCCGCCAGCGCAGCTATGGTCCGATACAATCCCTTCTCCTTCACGCCGAAGCCCGTCATCTTCTTCACGACTGCCATCTATGTGGGTTTGTTTGCGGCGCTGCTTGTTACCCACCTGACGGTGCCGGACTATCCCTCGCATACTCCTCAAGGCATCAACCTCACAGAAGCTTGGGCGGACCTCCAGCACATCACCCGCTACTTCCATCCATACAACAGCCACGCCAATGATCACGTGCGCCAATACCTTATCTCGCGCATCCAAGCCATCATCGCCGAGAAGGATGCAGAGCCCGGCAGCATTGAAGTATTTGATGACTTGACCGCAAACGTTACTTTCTCATCTGGCACCACATCTGTCTATTTCGAGGGAACCAACTTGATCGTGGCTATACGCGGGTCCGAAGATGATGAGCCCTTTAACTCCACTGAGCGCAGACCGGACAACGGCGGCGTTCTCGTGAATGCGCACTACGACTCCGTGAGCTCCGGCTACGGAGCAACTGACGATGGTGTGGGTGTCGTGACCGTCCTTCAGCTCCTTTCCTACTTTACCGAGCCTCGCAACTGGCCTAAGCGGACGCTGGTTCTCCTGCTCAACAATGGCGAGGAAGACTATTTGAATGGAGCCAGGGCATTCATGCAAAACCCGATATCTCAAGTTCCCCATACCTTTGTAAATTTGGAAGGTGCTGGTGCTGGTGGCAGGGCCACTCTCTTCCGAAGCACAGACACTGAAGTGACACGCTTCTATAAGAAGTCCAAGTATCCCTTTGGAACGGTTGTAAGCGGAGATGGGTTCAAGAAGGGTCTTATTCGTAGTGAGACCGACTACCGAGTCTTTCATGGGGATCTTGGGCTCCGTGGACTCGACATTGCTTTCATGGAGCCCCGAGCTCGATACCATACTGTCGAAGATTCGACGCGCGAAACATCGATCAAATCCGTTTGGCACATGCTATCAGCGGCTTTGGCCTCGACTGCTGGACTCGCCTCAGTGACTGGTACTCAATTCAGTGGCCCGGAGGCTGTTGACAATGGCAGAGTCAACGCAGGCACTGGCAGTGATGGCGTTTGGTTCGACCTCTTTGGCAAAGTCTTTGTCGTTTTCCAGCTTCACACCTTATTTGCGCTGTGCGTCACCATGTTGGTGGTTGCGCCTCTAGTGCTCATTGGCCTTACAGTTGGGCTTTCAAGACTGGATAAAAACTATCTGCTCGCGCGCAAGGCATACGTCTACTCGCCAGATGATGACCATCCTGTACGCCTCTACGGCTGGCGAGGCTTTTTCCGGTTTCCCATCATCTTCCTCGTTGCCGGTGCCATTGTCGTCGCCCTAGCTTACCTCATCATCCGCTTCAACGCTTTCATCATCTACAGTAGTCCATTTGCTGTCTGGAGGTGAGTTACCTAGAACATCTGCAGGTACTATAGCTAACCGTTCCAACAGTATGATGCTCTCTGCTTGGTTCACCGTCGCGTGGTTCCTATCCCGTGGTGCAGATGCCATGCGCCCCTCGGCTCTTCAGCGCATGTACACCCTAATCTGGCTATTCGTTGGCTCTTTCATCCTCCTAACCGTGGTCACCGTCTTCGTCAACAACTACCAGCTTGCGGCTGGTTATCCCGTGCTCTTCTACTTTGCCGCAGTGTTCACTGCTCTCCTCCTTTCGTATCTGGAGCTTTTCTTTGCACCAACAAAGTCCGCGTATGCGCGCCATATCGACCAGATCAATAGCGAGCGCCACAATTCAGAGTCCGCCAGTCGTCCTCTTACCGGCAGCACCAGTGCTGCACGTTCTGAGGATCGCGCAGTAGGAGACGACGATGCGACCGAAACCACGTCTCTGCTTCGTGGTGATCGCCGCGGATTTGCAAGATACGGCAGCAGGCGAGACTCCACCAGCGAGGGAAGCGACGATCATGGACATGGCACCCGACGATTGGGCCTCGGGAACGTCTATTCTGGGGAACAAGAGTGGAGCGGCAAATTACCGAGCTGGATCTGGACCATCCAACTCCTCCTCTTGGCACCCATAATCATCATCTTGGTGGGGCAAGTCGCCCTTCTCCTCACGTCGGCTCTTTACCAGACACCGTCGGATGGTAACTCGACCTTGTTCATCTACCTCGCCATTGCGTCGCTCAGCGTGCTGTTGCTGACACCAATCGGCCCTTTCATTCATCGCTTCACCTATCATGTCCCTACCTTTCTGTTCCTAATCTGTGTTGGGACTGTCATCTACAATCTTGTGGCATTTCCTTTCAGCAGGGATCACCGCCTAAAGGTCTACTTCATCCAGCGAGTCGACTGTGAGACGGGTGCCAACACGGTATCCCTGACTGGTGTGGATGGCTACGTACAACGCATTGTGGGCGAAATACCCAGTGCGCAAGGCACGCAATTCAAATGCATGACGCCTGACGTAGCAACACGTAAGGAGCTAAAGACGTGCGAGTGGCAGGGTCTACCAGCCCATGTCGTGCCGGACACCACCCAAACAGCACCCTTGGATCGCAAACCCACAACCGACAAATGGCTCGATTATAAGATACACAAGGGCAACACTTCCAGCACAGCGACAATTCGCGTTGTCGGTCAAAACACACGAGCATGTCGCATTCTGTTCGACTCTCCCGTTACCGACCTAGCCGTTGCTGGCGCCGTTTCAGATCCCCGCTTCAAGCGTGTCGGTGCAGCGGGATCCCGGGAAGTGCGACTGTGGCATCGTGAATTTGGTCAGCCCTGGAACGTTAGTGTGACATGGGACGCCAAAGAACAATCCAAGCTTTCTGGAAAGATTGTATGCCTATGGTCAGATGCCAATGCTGGCGACATCCCTGCTTTTGATGAGGTACGGCATTATATGCCTGCATGGGCGATACAGTCGAAGATTAGCGACGGGTTGGTCGAGGGCTTTAAGCGGTTCGAGATTTGAGCGGCCATCACTCGGTGCTGCTGCGGTGATCCCTGTCGCCTGCCCCATTGCTTTTGTGACGACATGCTGTGTGGACGCATCCGCCACGTCGTCGCGGGTCAGTTGTTTCGTTATGCGCATCTTTTGCGGGCTCATCCAGGTCTCATTTCTCAGATCATCTTCTTACTTTTATCCTGTCCATCCAATGTTGCCTCATAATTTGGAGGCGTCTTCTACCAGTTCGTTCGTCGTGTGGTATTTTGGCCGTGTATAGACAGCAAATATATCGAATCTTACTCCAAACGCCCAAACTTCGACAAGTCCCTAATCCCGGACCGCTTGCCGCCGTTTCGCCAATCCGAACCATTCTTTTTCAGCCCCATACTCGCCTGACGGGGTTTGGCTGGTACTGGTATGACAACAGCCGTCGAGGCAGCCCGAGACTATGCACAACGCTACCCGTTGCTGATCGCTCTCGGGTCGATACTCGCTATCCCTGGTGGCTTTCTTTTGCTTAGCGGCAGGACTACTTTACTGCCCAAAGAGCCATTTCTTCCAAAGCCAGCGTCGTCGTCGTCGACATTTGTTCCCGGCTCTACGGCCACGTCTCCCATTTGCATCGCGTACGATTCTTCCGTGTTTGATCCAGGAATATCCAGACCAGGCAGGTGCATGCCATCGCCCACATTCTGAACATCGGATCTCTAATCTTTAGTACAGTCGACGAGCCGGTAACGGCTATAATCTACCGACTGATCGCCTCCACACGCAACGCTCTTCGAACCATTGCATCCAGATCAGGAGGACGATACCATCCTGAGGTGCGCCACGGAACACCCAACATTGCTTTTGGCCTACCCCTCTCAATAGTGATCATCGCAGCTCTTCCCAGCGCGTTTGTTTTCTTCCTTCGACATTTGCCGATTTCCTGGGCGACTAGACATCAAACATTCGTTGCAAGTGTTCTGCATTCCCTCACAATCTTTTTTTGCGCCAAATACGGGTTTGAGGCTTACCAGCTACTGTTGTTGGTTTTTGTCATGGTTGCGTTTGACCTGTTTCAGCAGGCCGTGGGCCTAACGCCGGCAGACGCTATTGCTACCGGCGAATCAGGTCATTCATCTCCACAAACATCGCCTCTTGAAACCCAAGATGCTGAAACCCGTTCAATACCCGCCAACGCAAGTACCTCAATTGCTGTAACTAGAGACCTCCTGCCTGCCTTGGCGCAAAGATCAAATGTATCCGACACGGCCCTAATAACCTTCGATGCCAAAGACAGGGAGATTGTGCGATTACAACGTGCCCTCACTGAACTGAAGACTGCTCACAAGGCCAACGAGGTGCAGCTTCGAATTGCAAGAGAGGAGCTCTTTAGTGCACGCGAGACGCTTAATGGGACATTTGCCGAGTATGCCAACTTACGCGAGGAATTGAAGATCATCAAACAAAACCTAGGACGGGATCACCAAGCCATTGTATATCGGAAAGACATTGAGCTCTTTGCACTCCGCAAGGGCAACGAGCAGAAGGACCAGCACATCAGAGAGCGCGACGCGAAGATAGAAGACATGGCTCGACAGCACAAGGCTACGATAGAGGTCAAGGACGCCCAATTAAGGCTGATGAAGGAGCGCATTATTTCGGTAGAGCGGCAGTCAAGTCCAAAATTATCTGAAGAGGGGGATGATGGTGACCATGCGCTTGAGGTTCGGCTACTACGAGTTCGAAAAGGACGGAATTCACCGACCGAGGAGGACGACAAGGACCTCATCATCGCCAAACTCCAGGAACAGCTAGCTGCCATTCCAACAACCAACGAAGAAGTCGTCAACCATCGAGCAGAACTGTCAAGAGCATGGGATGTGGCAAAGAAGATCAAGAAATCTTTGCTGGAAGAGCGCGAGAGACATTCCCAAACGCAAGAGAAGCTACAAGAAGCTACCGTCAAGCTGTCTGAAGCCGACTTACAGTTGACAAGTCAAGGGAACCATTCTTTTAGCCGCTTGCCAACAATAGAAGAGAATGATCACGATAAGAATGAGCTTGAAGCCATGTTCAATGCTACTCAAGAAGAAAACGTTCGGCTGTGCGCAGAGGTCGCAGCTCTCGAAAAGCGGCTGGCAGATGCCAATTCACGGATGTTTACTGCTATACAAGAAACTGAAGCATTACGGGAGGAGTCGAGTCTGGAAAAGCCCTTGAATCAAGACACGGAGACTGCACGACCAAGTCTAGTGCATCAGGTGCATTTTCAGCGCATGGAAGTCCAGTTGGGCGAACTTCGGCGCGCGCTCAAATCCAAGGAAGACGAGGCGAAGAAGCTCACGAAAACCATTGCGGATAAGGACCACCACATTAACGAGATTCAAGCAGAGCTAGACGCTGCCGCTAGCTTCCACACCCAGGACCAAGACGAGATTGAGCGCCTCAAGCAGTGTATCTCTGAGCTCCAAGCAACCAAGTATCAGCTCATGCTCGATCGTGAGCGACTCGTGATGCACCGCCCCCGCCAGCGTATCATTTCATCGGAGCGTACAGATCGCACATCTGCTCGTTCTAGTGGTGCAACCCTCATCCAGGAACTGAGTGCTCCCTCAACAGTGCCTTCAGAAGACGAAAGCAGCCCGGCGCCAATAACTCAAGACTTGGAGATGCCCGAACGGGAAGGAAGCATACAACAGACACCCAAGCGGCACCTCCGAACGAAGAGTCTAGGAAAAGAACTCAATAATAGATGGAGCTTGATGTCACACGACTTGCCGCCTCCAGAGCTAAGAGAGGCAAAGGGCGTGCGCATCAAGAGCAAGAGTTTCAAAGATGTGCTACAGAAGATGGTTGGAAACAAGAGCCAGGATTCCCACGGTCAGCGCGCGCTCGCGTCAAGAGATAGCAATGCTCCCATGCGCCCATCGACTGCTGCTTCGATCAAACCACCAAAGCCAGTCAATCAACCGACTTCGATCAAAATGGCTACCTCACCTGTTCCACAAAATGTCCGGGCTACTACCCTTAAACCAAAAGCAAGGACTCTCTCTCAACAACAGCGGTACTACGCTGCACAAGACGCGACAACATCGGAGACAGATGATCCTGCGCGTCCACAATCTGTGGGTGCGGCTAGTGCACGGAAGCCAAAGAGCATATATAGTTGGGGTGCTACGTAAGTTGCTTGCAAATGGCATGATCCCGATACATTTACTAACGACACGTATAGAAGAAAGTTGAAGCGACGTTCGCTTATGTGATACCACGACACCATTCTGAAGTTTTCTCGCTCTGATCTTTTATGCAATGATGAGTTAATGGCGTTTTCTGGGACATTGGGCGGCACGAGTTTGTTACGGGATCTCTCAGGTTGAACGAATGATGTTTTCTTTTTCTCATTCAAGCCATGAGATACGCTTGGTCAGGGGGAACGTAATGTTAGACTGGGAGTAAAGTGGGGCGCATGTAGATGCTTCTCTTTTTTTGATACTTTTTTGATATGGTATTTATATTCAATTTTATGGTTAGGATATCAATGGCGCTGAGTCACTTACTTTGTGGTTACCCTCTCGTGTTTCGCGTGTGCTTGAGATGCAGGTTAGTACCGCATGTTCTCCCTTTCTTAACCCAAAATCTCATCTTGAAGTCCTCTAAAACTGGCCCCTTTATGTTCTTTTTGCTGGAATTGGTCCGTCCTGCATGAGCATCGCTTTGTGTACCCCTTCTCTCGGAGCAAGGAGTGTGGAGAGAAACGAGCTTGACCTTGCATAACAGCTATCGCAGCACTAGCCATCATCATGCTTATTTCATGACAGCCCCTTTCAAGTCGTACATTCTAGCGTTTTGGCTGCTCTCCCCTGATTCCCCGCTGCTCACGTGAGATTTCACAGCCGTGTCTAACGGTTAACTTGGTCACTAAAACGCGCCCTTAACTATATCCAGTAAGATCTTAGATGGCTAGATCGCGGAGCACTGTCTCGATTGTAGCGCTTTCGCTTTAGTGAAGCGAAAGTTACTTTGCCCAGTGGAGTACCGAGTCACTCTGAATTCGCGGTTTTTGAGTGACTTCCCATCTCAAGAATGCTGTTGCAAGAGTTGCACATGGTGTGAAACTGAAATCACGCCTCGATTCAGTTGCAGCCTTTGCATGCCTTTGTTAGACTAGGCAAGTCACGTTAAGATCTTCTACCTTCCACCAGAATTGTAGACTACTGCAACGTAAATTTAACATGGGTGTTATAATTTACAACCCAGAAAATATTAACTGTTCTCACCGGTGGTGTCAGATGAGATCAACGGACCAAGTACGGTGAACCTTGGCGGGCTTTCACGTTGTCACAAGATTGGTCCAGCGCATTCTGATGAAGCAATGACGTTATCTGAAACGGTCTGACATGTGAAGAAAAGCCTGGAGCCCAGCCCATCTCCACCGGTGGTATGCCTTCGAGGTCCCGCTAAGATTACATTAAGACAGCAAAACTTGACCTTCCATCTGTCCGGGCCAGTAGGCGCCTTCCTCAGGCCTCAAAAGAGTCATTGTTGGCCCACACCGGCCAAGAAGCAGAATATTCTTGTCGCAAAAAGACTGCTAGCCGATGGACAAGAGCAGACTATGACGAGCCTCAACATGGGCCCTGAAAATCTCAGCCGCGCTAGCGGCTAAAAGTGGGTCGGCACGCGTTATCGTCACTCCACTTAGCGTGTGAGGGTGGCGCATCGTCTGAAGGTCGTCCGACGCCGATTCTCGAAACAGCCGGGACGAGTCGGGATGCATTTTGCCTGGCGGATTTTGCTCGCCAAGGTCATGATTTCATGCTACTAGCAATGTGATGTAGAGACTTGGCCACGGAAGGGTTTTTATATAAGAGGAAGAAGCATGCCACCAGAGATTTAATCGTCACCCCATCACAGAATCCCTCGAACACCAATCAGATATATTCTACTACGCACCAAGTCACCTCACCAACCTACCGTTCGTATTAAACATATCAAAATGCCTTCCTTCACAGGTATGTAGCATTCTCTTTGTCCTCTCCGCACCCGTTCTCTATGCTGATCGAATAACCAGACTCGGTTTCTTCTACCCCAGCCGCTGCATCCGGCGTTCCTACTCCTGCTTCAACCACGCCTACTACTTCTACCCGCGATACTCTCCACGCTGCCTCGGCCGCGCTAGGCCTTACCTCGCAGGGACTGGATCTCTGCCCTCACTGCTTCCGCGAGATGTCTCACTGCGAAGAGAGATTCGCATTCGCTTGATTTCTTCAAGCATCAAACTGGAACGCTGGACGTCAACATTATGTTCAGCATTGTATACATATGAGTACCCTTTGGCATTACAGCGACGCATACTTGCCCGCTTGAAGGGTCTATGACGTTTATCTGGAGTTTGTTTCTTCTTTTTTTTTTGGGATGGTAATCAATGTTGTAAAAGTCGCGTGTGTGGCGTTTATGGATTAGTACATTATCGATCTCGCATGGCATACCCCACTTCAAGAGCTGGAATTGGCGTTGGGACCATCTAGCTATCGCCTCGCACCTCAATCGAATTCATTATCTTTCGAGCTATCTTTGTTTCCACCTGAACGATATTTTTGCGGAAACCAGTCAACGTCACGTCTGTAAAACACAAGTGGAATTAATTCAAGCACTGCGACGGTCGCGATGGTGGCGAAACGATTGAAGATTGCGTCACAAATATTTTCGCAACGGTAATGGATCTCGACGACCATTTCTCGAACAGCGACACTCGCTTGACAGATTCCCGAGTATTCTTATCAATGCGTTATTAACTACCTTCTTGCCTCCACAAAAGAGTCGGTGTGGAGTAACACACATGCGCAACGGGGAACCCGCCGATCGCCGGATGCAGTTGCCGGTGTGCGTTAGTCAGTTTCTTAAACAACTCAAGACTTTTCCCAACAGCAGCCTCTTCTACACCTGTCAGGCAAATTTCACCATGACTGTCACACAGGACCCGAGTAACACCTCGCCCGCAGGGGAGACAACGCCTCTTCTGCCGCGTGAAGAGACGAAAGAAAGAGATGGCGAGAAACACAATGTTTCGGTATTATTCCGCGCTTTACTCTGCGCATTCCTCGTCTCGTTGACTTTTGGCATCACCCAAGTCCCCATCCTCTACGCCTTCCGCATGATGACTTGCGATGCATACTACGAGCATCATGTCCCGGATCCCGATGCCACTGATATATGCGCAAGACGCGAGATTGAAGCGAGCACAGCCCGGTCTTTTGCTCTGCTCGCTGCATCGACTACGATCTTCGGACTTGCAAATCTGCTCGTTGCGGGATGGACCATCAAGAAGCTGGGTGTGAAGTCTGCGCTTATTATCCAGATCTTCTGGCCTGCGGTGCGCTTGCTCATCCAGAATATCGGCATCATGCATGGCGGCAACGTTGGCATCTTGATTGTGCAGTCCTCCCAAATCATCACAATCATTGGTGGTCCCAATGGCTATGTGCTCTGTCTCAATTCGTTGGTTGCTGATGTCGCTGGACATGAAGCGCGGACGGGTGCGCTGGGCCGTCTCCAGGGTTGCATGTACTTTGGGAGCGCCATTGGCTTCCTTATTGGAGGCGTTGTAGGCGATTATTTTGGCATTCTTGCCCCATTCCGCATGACATTGGCAATGTTTCTGCTTTGCTGTGCATACGTTGCAGTGTCTTTGCCGGCTATGGGCCCACCTAAGGAATCAAAAGACGGAACACCCCGTCAAACCGTGGGTATTGCGCGGTTCTTTGGTCCTCTTCGAATCTTCGCCCCGCAGAAATGGGAACTTCCCAATGGACAGATTCGTGTTCAGACTGGAGCATTGACATTGGGTACTGGTGTCTTTCTTGGTATCCTCGCAACGGGATACATTCCTGTATTGCTTCAAATGTACGCGACTGCTGAGTTCAGCTTCGGTACCAAGGAGAACGGGGCGCTGATCTTCTTGTACTCGTCACTGAGGGGTGGCTTTCTCACACTGGTTTTCCCTCGCGTTATCGCTGCAGGTCGGAAATGGCTTGGTGATGTCGGTAACAAGGAAACATCAGAAGCAGACGAAAGAGGAACGTCCGTCCAAGTTCAAAATACACCACCAACATCTGCTATCACCGAAATGGTAGATCCTATGGAGAACGAGGAGCCTCCAAATCCCGAACCCATCAACAAGCGAGAGACCTTCACGTTTGACCTGTTCTACGCGCGCTTTAGTCTCATTCTCGATGGTATACTAACGGGCCTTGCTGTCTTCGTGTCTAAAGGATGGCAGATGTATATCGTCGCTGTACTACTACCGTTCGCCGCAGGGACAGGCGCCGCATCGAAGGGAACTATTCTACAGATGCTCCCAGAGGGTGATCGCGTAGATGCTTTGAGCGGCATCACGCTCGTGGAGAACATTGCGCGGCTGTCAACAACGGCAGTCTTCGGGCTGGCTTTTGCTGCGCTCGCGGAAGTCGGCAAGAGCTATCTTACGTTCATTTGCAATGCCGCTGTGGCGCTGCTTGGCTTTGTTGTCCTGCTTTTCTCACGCTTTCCACCAAAGGGCAGTCGTCGCGTAGATTGTTAATCAAGATACCCGCGTCCACGTACCGTGGGCATAAAATTTATTGAAGATACAACAAAAATAATCAAATTAATTAAATCATTGTTGTTGCTATCACGGAATGACCGCCTTGCCACGAAGTTCTCAGCGTTCGCTTTAGGCGTCCACTTATTTATCCAACACTAGTACCACCTGGGAGCCTTGCCGTGTTATCCACTGAACCTAGCCTTAGATGGATCGTAACCAATATGTAGCTGCCTAGTTAGTGACATATGCCCAGAAATCCTAAGGGTCCTAATGTATTAGGACTTCGAACCTCAACTTTCGTTCTGGGCAGGGCGTCTTGTGTGCTGGGGCTCGTTAAAATCACAGCAGCAGCAACCCAATCAGCGTCTTACACAAATATGACCAAATCAATTGTCGCACTTCTACTTGCTGGCGCCGCTGCAGCAGACTACAATCTCACTTATCTGGATGTCCTATGGAGACCAGCTCCAACCCTTACGCTCGTTGAGAGCAATAGCATAGCGACAACCTATGAGCTACAGTGCCCTACTACAACAACAACTGCTACACCAACGTCCACGACTCGGGAATATTTTGATTACCCTGACAGTACGTATCTCAATCTGAAGCAACCTCTGACCCCGCGCCCCCTAACACCTATGCAACAGCACCAGAGGAAAGCGCATCGTACCTTTCTAGTTTATACGCTCGCTTTTCCACCGAAGTTCCAGCCGTAACTCCACAAAGTATTGACGGCAGGTGTATCCCATTTACCCTATTTCAAGGCCCTGAGACGTATGGCTTTCGCCTCACGGATGCACAGCCAGGCCTATTTACGCTCAATGGCGATTGCAGCTGGAAAGGAGAATTCACAAAGGTACCCATCACGTGCGATGCCGAGATGAAGGGTACTTTGTGGGAGAAGGAGTTTTCGAGTGGGACTCCTACGACGTTCGAGCAGAGCGAATTGAGTGTGGGCACTTCGGTGGGGTTTGCGGTTGCGACGGTGGTGGAGAGGACCGGGGCGAGCAGCGTGGCCAGTGTGACGAGTGCGGGGGGAGAGAGTCCGGCACGGGAGACGGGAGCTGCGAGCACGGGTAGTCAGGGAGTCGCTGATCGTGCATCACTTCCGACTGGTGTCATGGTAATGGCGGGCGGGGTGTTCGCGGTTGGAGCGGCGGCTTGGATACTTTGAAAGCGCAGTAATAGAGATGTAGCCGGTGTGCTACAGCACATAATCGAATATATCTGACGTCAACGAATGACCCGAAGATTACTTCAGCGACTCAACAAAAGGCTGGAAAACATGCTGAGGGGTGAATGGCAACGTCGAGGTGCTGGAAAGGGTAATTAGGCTTATATCTCGTCCAGTCTCACCCATTTCTAGATACAAAGGCTAGCTGAGTATAACTTTCTGTCACATGTCTAGCGAACATATAATGCAGGTGCTCAATTGGTATTAGTTTTTTCATAACATTTTGCAGTTGGAGCAGTCTGTGCTAGAAGTTCTAGAAGAAATGAGTTCAATTCGCACTGCTGACGGTTATTTTTAGCGTCTGGGCTGCTTATACCACCATCATTTTATTCTGCTGACGCAGGACTTGGAGTATCATTACTAGCGACTTTTAATAACAAGAGCGGTTTAGGACAATCGTGTCTCCGAATGTCCTGTAGTAATTGCCAGGTTAGCCAGTCTGTTCACCACAAGTGCGGATATTTTTACATAAAGTCAGCATTTTTCACCTCCGTGAACGTCAACCTGTCGTTCGTTGCTCCGCTTGAACCTTACTTGAAATAAGCTCTCAATGGCTACTCATAACAACCACACATTTCATGCACGGACGTTAGTTATCGGGACTTCTTAGACCGAACTCAAGACTCAGTCGTTTCAAGTCATTCAAAAAAAAAATAGAATCGCCGATTGCTATTGAAACCAGACAAAAAAGCAAAAAAGCAAGTCACCTACTGACCTGACAGGATTGTACTACGCGAATAATATGCCCAGGTATAGTCGACGTTGCCTCTCTTGGCTAGAGGGCTGACGTGACTAGGAAATTTTATGAATACAATATCATAGGCTTGCCAGGATAGACGTTATATGAAAGTTTCACGCTGTAAGCCGCGTGGCAGTATCGTAATGCTGGGCAGACCTCAGGTCGCCGAGGGCTAGTCAGTTCGGCGACTCTGCGGTCGACACAAAACCCGGTTAGCGCAGGGCCTCGAATGATTTCTTCAGGGTATTTCGGCGTCTTCAACTCGTACTGCCCTCTCAATCGCGTTCAATTCATTCCATTCTCACTTCCATAGGCGACTCTATGCCATCTCCGGCGCCTACTACACACGCTCGGCCAGCCCCACTCGCCTGTTTAGAATGCCGTCGCTCTCATCTCAAATGTGACGGGGGTAGACCCACCTGCGAGCGCTGCCAAAATCGCAATTATGCTTGCACCTACAAGCGTTCCGGACGAGGGCGACGTCGTGGCGTCACGCGTCTGACGCCGCCGCCTTCTGGCAGCGAGCAGCACATCATGGCCGAGCCGGCTCCCTATCCTTTATCCACAACACCACAAATTTTCCCACCCGTAAATGCGCTGGCGCTCAATGAGGCTCCCCCACGTTTCCCCGACCCGTCTCTCGGTTCCGGTAGTCCGTCGGACCCGCTATTGGCGCAGGACGGCCCGCTGCCAGCCTGGTCCAATGAAGAGCATCTGATAGATCTCTACTATCTGAATTTCCATGCGGCCCATCCAATATTGCTTCCACGGCACTTGTATTGGGAACAAGCCTACCCTAACTGTTTGAAAGCTGTCGTCCACTACATCGGCGGATGCTTCTCTTCGACAGCTTCAAGGACCGAACTGCGACAGCGTGCAACACAAGAATTCGGCAATGTACGCCAGCCCACTCCTGAAGTTGTGCAAGCACAGGTACTCTACTCAGTTGCTCTTTTCGCCCAGGATGCTGCAGAGGAAGGCCAACGCATGCTCGACTCTGCGATTCAGAATGCACTGGCCCTTGGTATGCACAAGCGCGAGTTTGCATCAATGTATGCTGGGGGATCAACCATCGTCGAAGAAAGCATGCGGAGGACCTGGTATGAGCTGTATGTCGTCGATGGTTGCATTGCCGCACTGCAACGAAAGCCATCTTTTGAGACGAACACAGTAAACGCAGATGTGCTTTTGCCGTGCGAGAACTTCATCTACGAGGGCGGGCTGTGTTTCATACCACCAACACTTGCTGAATTCCACAGCAACGTCTTTGCAGATGAAGAAAAAGTCTTTTCATCTTTTTGCTATCGTATCGAGGCGGTACGTCTTCTCGGCCGTGTCTTGACCATTGCCGGAACACATGGAGTACACAGGGACCGTGTCCAAGCAGTTGACAACTCGCTGGCTGCTTTCATCCACCATCTCCCACGCAACAAGAGCGAGACCCAAATTTCCAACACTTTCGGAGAGCTGGATGAGCTCATGTTTCAGACCCATACTATCATCCAGTGGGGCATCATTCTATTGCACTATCCGAGAGGCGATTTGATATCCCCCAATTCCCTCACCCACAACGTACCTGGAGCCGACTGCACCAAGCTTCTCTGCCCTTGCAATCGCCAGCATGTACATTCTGTCAAAGCCGTTGAAGCATCCAGGTCGATATCAATGTTGGCGGCTCTACAGGCTCCTGCCCAAAAGCACAGCCCCCTATTTGTATATCCACTTGCTCTAGCAACCGTAGTCCAACTATCCATTGGCGCGGTACATGCGAGAAACGCTGGAGCATGTATGGAGCAGCACTCTGACCGTGTCAAGCTACTACTTGGCATATGCAAAACCCTAAGCCGGCACTGGTCCGTGGCCGATAGCGTCCTGCGCACAATGAAAAAGGTAGCAAGCGCCGTATTCCAAGGGCAAAGTCTTGCGTCTCCACACACGATGCACGTAGCGCCTTCGCCCGGCGACAGGACAGCATCACTGGCAAGCATGCCGATTGAACGAGGCCAATTCGACGATATCGATATGCATAATTTGTACGACCTCATGGGCATAGAAAACGTTTCGATGAATACATAATTCAAATAACTTTCCGCTTAGCAAGACCTTGGTAATACCTCTTCATGCTCGAACCGCATCATGAAATACAATTGACATAAGAAATAACAAAACTGACTGGATCGCGAAAACAATTTGCCATCTCCAAGTTACACATCCTCCTGCAACAGAAGAGATCTACCATGCATCGCACTGCATCTTGACTGGAAGCAACATCAAACGCTCACCACCCGGCGTTGGCGACGGCAGTCTACCAGCCCGAATATTAATTTGCAGAGAGGGATCCAGCAGCTTTGGCGCCGCCAGCCCGGCATCCCGCTCCTGCCGCAGCGTAAGAAAGTCCTCCTCAGCAACGCTCATGGAAACGTGCTTGTTTCTCTCCCGGTGATCTTGGACCGTCATCCAAGGAACGGCTTCGCAACGCGCAGGACAAGATGGGTAATCATGACCAGTCCAGATCTTGACGTCTTCGGGTAGGCTGAGCAGTCTTTTCGCGGATGTGTAAAGGTCTTTTGCGCTCCCGCCAGGGAAGTCGCAGCGTGCGGTGCCGATGTCTGCGTGGAAGATGGAGTCGCCGCAAAAGACGTTTTCTGGTCGCTAGTTAGTATGCTTGGTTGTGCCTCGACCGCTTGCTAGCGCACTTACTGGAGATCTGATAGCCCAAGTGGTCTGGGGTGTGTCCTGGAAGATGCATGACGTTTACCGTCAGTTGGCCTAGCGCAAAGGACTCGCCATCTTCGAAAAGCTGGTCAAAGGCGCCTTCGTACTCTTCAGCAGGGATACCGTATTTTGCCGCAAAAAATTGTTGGACTTGGTCGATGCGCTTGCCGATGCAGATTGGTGGTCTGAAACCTTGCATTTGCGAGAGCCGGTGCTGGAGGTAGGAGGCGGCTGTTAGATGATCAGCGTGTGCATGTGTCTCCAGGATCTTCTCGATGCGGTATCCGTTGTAGGATATAGTTGCCAGCAACTTGTCCGCCGTCGATGTGCTGATGGTTCTGGAGTTCGCGTCGTAGTCCAGGACGGCATCGATGATGACGGCTTTCTTCGTAGCGGGGTCGGCAACCACATATTGCCATGTACCAGTTTTCTCCTCGAAAGAACTATGAATGGCAGGCTCTTGAGAAGTAGTCACCACGTTGTTGTAGAGTATCTTGTCTTCGGGCCTTAGGAATGGCAGAAATTGCTCAGTCGGAGTAGCGACGACGGACATTTTTCGAATTGTTGAAGTGACGGGTTGTGTTTTGGTTTTTGAGCAACGGATTGCCAAAGAACTCTTGAGAGGGCTCTGCTGATGGAACAGGCGATACCTGTGTGCGGCTTGGTAGTTGGGTAGATAATGTAGTCGGTTCGAGAGCGGGCTGATAGATCGAGTCTGGTTGTAGAATCGCACAGCTTTCATTACTTGAAGTTATTTTTGTATGCAACGATGTTGATTTTATCAGATGCTTCCAACAAAAATATATGGATATGCCCCGTATTATGAGCATCTTGCTGATATCTGTATTACGACGTGGTTGCAGCGCTCGGGGTTCAGCCTACATCCGCAGACGCCGATGATCCATGTTAGTCGCCGAAACAGGGCCATGGCATTGATCATATCGTCTCATCGCGCATCCATCTGGTGATTCAATCCTTGTACTAGACTATAGCTCAACGTCACCCGAAAAGATGTATAAGCAGACCAGCTGTTTTCTAGAAAAACACTCCCAATCAGTCTTCTAAAACAAACAGCATCGCCATTTCGTCGCACGATTCTTTTCTTGGCGCGGATTACACCAAGACCCCTAGTTGAACGCGATGCAATCTTTACGCCAATGCAGAGGCCGAGTACTTGGCAGTAGGCATACAGCGACTCGAAATCTTGCAACAGTCTCACCAGTAGCCACTGCGTTCAGGAACCACAAGGTTGTCGTTGTTGGGAACGGTTCCGCTGGTGTCGCACTCAGCCACCAGCTCCTTCGAAAAGGCAACTTCGCAAAAGAGGACATTGCTGTCATCGACCCAGCGACATGGCATCATTACCAGCCCGGTTGGACGCTCGTTGGCGGCGGCTTAAAAGACAAGCAAGCTCTAAGGAAACCCATGGATAAACTGGTGGATAAAAAGCTCAAGTTCTACAACAAGAGTGTTGCAGCGTTCCACCCAAGTGACAATTCCTTGTCACTCAGCGATGGCGAAAGGATCCAATACGACCAGCTCGTAGTTGCACCAGGTGTCAAAATCGATTACAGCAGCGTTAAAGGCTTGTCTGAAGCAATGGCCGACCCGAACAGTCTCGTAGCATCCATCTACAGCTACGACTATTGCGACAAGGTTTTCCAAAATATCAAAAGGCTGAAAAGGGGCTCTGCCATCTTCACCCAGCCAGCTGGAATCATCAAATGCGCTGGCGCACCTCAAAAGATCATGTGGCTTGCATTAGACCATTGGAGACGGACAGGCTTGTACCAAAGTGGATCGGATAAGTCAGCAATCAACATCACTTTTGCGACTGGCCTACCCACCATGTTCGGAGTACCAAAATACAGCATCAAGCTCGATGAATTACGGAGGCAGAGAGGCGTCGAGGGCTTGTTCGAGCACGATCTTGTCTCCATTGATGGGAACACTGCGACTTTTGCGCGTCCCAACGGACAGGACAAAGTGACCCGACAATTCGACTTTTTACACGTTGCGCCAAAGAACGTCCCACACGAATTTGTCAGAGCGAGCGAGTTGGGTAATGAAGCGGGGTTCGTGGATGTCGATCAGCACTCGCTTCAGCACAGGAAGTGGAATAACGTTTGGTCCCTCGGCGATGCTGCCAGCCTGCCAACTTCGAAGACAGTCGCAGCGATCACGTCGCAGGTGGTGGTTCTAACCCAGAATATACTGCGTAGTCTTGAGGGTAAGGAAGTGATGCCAGAGTATGATGGGTATACTTCGTGTCCGCTCTTGACGGGAGAAAAGAAGGTCTTGCTTGCGGAGTTTAAGTACGGCGGGGAACCCAAGGAGACGTTTCACCAATGGCTCGGGATGGATCAGGCTATTCCACGACGGGCATTTTATCATCTAAAGAAGGATTTCTTCCCTTGGGTATATGACCAGTTTCATGTCAAGGGTCAATGGGGTGGGCCAAAGGGTTGGATCCGGTAGGTTAGATATGGAGAACACTGATGGTGTTCCGAGGAGTGTTCGCTGAAGGAGAAATACATACGAGGATTTTTGTAAAACTATATCTTTAAAAGGTTAGAATTGGCAATAGTTTGTGCTAATAGGAATAGGAAAGTTTTGTTGCTCAGGAGACAACGGGCCCACATACCAAATACGATAGTAGTTATGGCCCCCAATCCTAATCAGTTCTCATAAACCCAGTAGTTTCTGATTCAGCTCTCGCTTGAGTTACCACTCACAAGCTCATAGCGTTTTGGAGCAAGCACAAAACGACGTCAGTATCGAACCATTCAAATAAGCAAGCCTACTTGCCGAGTATTCTTCCATCGACTTTACTGATTGTCGTCTGGGCATGTCAATGCTGCTGAGTCAGAACAGGGTCACTCCGGGGGTTTACCTATATTAATACGGCCATGGAGGGGGAGAGAGAACAAGCCCGCGAGCTAGACCAGTTGCAGCCCTTGGCGAAGCTCCAGCTTATCGATTAGAGAGCTATCTAGCAGTAACAAAAGGCTCGCATCGCAGCTCATTTGTCTTCGTATAGCACTGTTGGCATTGCCGAGGCGCGCGACGCAGCACCACAAACTCAAACCGGCGGTGCATTTTGGTGGGCCACCATGACAACCGACAAGGCGTGGCCTCCTGCAACCGGTCTGGCGACGGTTGTTATCCCACGTGGCAAAGCCATCCTCGAGACATCCCACTCCATCGTTGTACAAGCGCCGGCATCGCTGGTCTTCGACACCGTTCTGCGCATTGCAGACTATCCAGCTTGGAATACCTGGGTCCCCGTTGGGCGCATCCTGGCGCATCCACCTCCTGCGACAGACGCCTCGGATGAGGACCCCAATGATCTTTCGCGCATGCGCGTCGGCAGCACAATGGAATTCGACGTGATCATGGATGCGAGTAAACCAAACGATATCCATCGGACGCCGCTCAAGGTCACGGACATCTCTACACCTGCTGCGCCATCCTCGTACGTCCCGCCTGAGTTACTCGAGGACCCAACCTTTACTGCGGACTTGACCAAGGTGTATCGGGTGGGCTGGAAGGGAAACGGTGGCATGATGGGGCTGGCACCGACGGCGGAGAGGTTTCATGAGGTGATTGTCATCAGCGAGAATGAGTGTGAGGTTCATTCCTGGGAGATGATGTCGGGCGTGACGGCGAAGATTGTAAAGGCCATGTATGAAAATACATTGAAGGAAAAGGTGGCTCTTTGGTGTACGGATCTGAAGCGGTACTGCGAGCAGAAGCATGCGCAAGCTGGCTCGACAACTTGAGCTCATAGGCGTTTAAATGAGGAATGCGTCGTGAACAATTCCGACATTGTTAACCTGCTTTTCAATCACATGCCCGCCTTGCATCGCGTCTATGTGTCGGCAACTGGGGTAATGGATGCCGATCCCCAGAGGGTTTCGCCGCTATTCTCCCCGATCCGACGTGTACCCTGCCCGCCGGTGACATCACCGTTCGTGATGACGCTGGGAACGGGCAACATACAGACAAGTTGTGATACTTTGATGCTGTAAGTAGACTTCTATTAGGAAATAGTCGGTTCTCGTCGGCTCTCTGAAAGCCTGGGAGTTCTTTTTAACATCAAGCTTGTCATAGCTATGAAGCTTCGCCAACCTACCTCAAGCTTCGCCCTTGCACCGTCTTTATCCGTCGTGCGCTGATGGGCGGCGGGTTACCCAGTCTGGTAACTGCGCAAACCAAGTTCCTAGACCTCTGCAAATTTCCAAAGCAGCTAACATAGTTCCCACCAGTCACAAGACAGCACAACATGTTACGATGGCAGGGTAGCATGTGACCCATGGCTTGTGTCCAGTCAGGATGTAAGAAGCTGTGCTTGGGGCCCCATGGGAGTGGGGAGCTCGCTGTCCCCGCCGTTGAAGAAAAGTGGGCATCGGAATACCCATCGTACATATCGTCGGCTATCTTACCGATGTTATAAGATGTCCTGAGGCCGCACATGATGAATGATTGCGCTTATTTTCGCATCTCCTCCTGCGTGGACTTGGCCGCCCTCGCCCATATCCATCCATTAGTGGTTTTCATTTTGGGGCCATAAGCCACTGCCCTCAACCATGGACAAGATACATAGATTCAATGTCGTCCACCGTTTTGAGAAGCGCAGCTTACTCATAGCGTAAGTATCATCTCTTGCCAGATTTTATGGATGCCTGCTGACTATGTCTCAAGGATCAACTGTATCGCTGGTCTTTCCATCCTGTTCTTCGGTTATGACCAGGGCATGATGGGCGGTGTCAACACAGCCTATGACTACTATACGCTCATGGGTTTTGGCCACAAAGGTCCGGATGGCGGTCCTGTCGTCGACGACACTTTGCTACAAGGAGGCATTGTGTCAGTGTACTATCTGGGAACACTGGTTGGATGCTTGGTCGGCGGTTCCATTGGTGATCGCTTCGGACGTATCAAGACCATCTTCTTAGGAGCGGCTGTCGGAACAGTTGGTGCCGCGTTGCAGTGCTCAGCTATGAACCATATATGGATGATTTGCGCGCGTTTGGTCAATGGCTGGGGAACCGGTATCCTGAACGCCATTATTCCCGTTTGGGCGACGGAAACTGCAGAACACACATCTCGAGGACAGTTTATCGCCATCGAGTTCACGCTCAATATCCTCGGTGTGGTTATCGCTTACTGGTTGGAATACGCGTGCTCCTTCTACGGCGATGGCACTTCGTCATTTATCTGGCGTTTCCCCATTGCATTCCAGATACCGATGTTACTAGCACTCATGGCCGGCGTCTTGTTCTTCCCTGAATCTCCGCGCTGGCTGGTCAAGGTCGGTCGAGAGGCAGAGGGCCGCTACGTTCTGGCTCGGCTCCGAGGCGATACTGGAGAAGATAAGCAGAGAGCGGAAGCGGAATTTCAAGACATTGTTTCTTCCTGCGAACTCGAGCGCTCCAATTTCCGGAAGCAAAGCTACTTTCACATGCTGTTTGGTATTGGATCCGGAAAACTTCATACGGGTCGTCGCGTCCAGCTCGTCATTTGGTTCCAAATCATGCAGGAGTGGATCGGAATTGCAGGTGTCACCGTGTATGCCCCAACGATCTTTGGTATCGCAGGTATGAGCCCAGAGAAGCGACAGTGGATTGCCGGTCTGAACAATATCTTCTATATGTTTGCTACTCTCATCTGCGTCTTTACGCTAGACCGGATCGGGCGACGCTGGACTTGCTACTGGGGCTCCGTGGGTCAAGGAATCGCCATGGCTCTTGCAGGCGGATTTTCTTATTTGGGCCAAGAGGCCCGAAAGAATGGAGACATGGGCAATGCATCTTCGTATGGAAATGCTGCAGTGTCCATGGTCTTTCTTTTCACAGCCATCTTTGGCGCTACATGGTTGACTGTTCCATGGCTGTACCCAGCGGAAATATTCCCCCTGGAGGTGAGAGCCAAGGGTAACGCCTGGGGTGTCGTTGGTTGGTCCATTGGCAACGGCTGGCTCACTCTCCTTTGCCCTGTCATGTTCAATGCCTTGGGCGAAAAGACACTTTACATCTTCGCTGCATGTAACGCCATCACGATCCCCATGATCTGGGCTCTTTACCCGGAAACGAATCAGCGTACACTGGAAGAGATTGACCTTTTGTTTGCTTCGGATAGTATCTGGAATTGGGAGGCGGAGAAGCACTTTGCTGCTTTGAAGGATCAGCTCACGTACGAGACGGCCCGTGTTTCGAAAGACGATGACATTGAGCAGCTTTCTCACCAGGGATCCAACGAGGCTCGTAGGTCGAGTGTTCGTGGAGATATGAAGCTTTAGCCAGCTTGTGAAAGGGTACTTTAGGGTCTCTGAGCTCTTATATAATCCCACCTGTCTTTAAGCCAATATAATGCTATCGAAAATGTGATCTTAAGCTGGACAGCGTCTCACATCTACGCAATATTTTCACGTTTTTGGGTCACAGTTTGTGTCTTTGTAATTACATGCATAGGGATGCACCATTTCTTGCACCTTCATTCCACTCAATACAAAGCTGTAAGCAATGGGTATCACGGCATTGGTCAGTTATGCGATCCGTTCTTTCTTCACCCACTTACCCAGACCCTCGCCAACAATGCTTCAAAATCATCTCCGCGTTACTACCAACTTTATCCTCTCCTCTATTCATCAACATCATCTCCTGAAGCCATCGGCTTCATACGACTCCACGTCTGACCATCTAACCAAAGTTCTCTCAATATACTCACCATGAAACTTTCCATTATCCTCATCGCAGCCCTTTCAGCCCTGGCCCTAGCCGGTGATAACAACAAGAAGAAACGGGCCGTTTGTGATCGCTGCGTCAAACAAGTTAGAGAATGCGTAGGGGTAAATCATCCATTTCTTTGATTCACTCTAAAGACACTTAGTTAGAACTGAGCAATCGCTAACAATATCAAATACAACAGAACTGCGTCCTAGATCGTGCTGTCTGTGAAAGACAGTGCCAGATTCAGATCTGTCAAGAGGACTGGGCACATGCAAAACATTCGGAAAATTGGCATCGGTTTGAACTCAGCAATCGATGCTTGTCTTTTGAGTGTATTGAGCAGATGCCGGAGTGTCATCAGTAGAGAGGTCTAGAGCCGGGTGTATTAGCGGCACGGATACTTAGAAAGTGGGGTATGTAGCGAGGAGCTAGAATGCTATGGGGTTAAGGTGGCATACAGGGTTTCTAACAGTTTGCTTTGGTATCGAGTAGCGAGTGGCAGATGCACGAATTGGCAGCAAGCGTGGCGGCATACAGCCTTGATACTAAGATTCTTGTCGGGAGGCAGAGATAAGATACTTCTAGATTCCCATTTGCGATTGGTAGTATGACATGACGGCTCTCTAGACGTTTCTCTCGCGGGTTTACCGCCGTCTTTCCGTTTGTTCCTCCAAGTCTACTCTTTGCAACGGCCGAATCACGCCTTCCCAGTATCTCACTTAGGCAACAATGTCAGGTCGTTTGCTTTCACCACCCAGTAACCGTAAGAATATAACGAACGGGCGGGACACTGTGCGCAATGACATCAGTCACAACGTCTGCTTTCACTCTCACTCTCTTGATTGCCTTGGCGCAGCGTTTACGCACAATCTTGACTCCACTATATAAATATCTCTCAACACACGCTCCTTCAGTCCTTCTCCTCAACACACAACACTCATTCAACTGCGGTTACAACTACTTTCAAACTCAACCAACCTTCTCCAACACCAACAAAATGAAGCTCTCAATCGTCATCCTCGCCACTATGGCCTCCTTCGCTATGGCCGGCGATAAGAAGCCCAACATCAAGGACTGCAACAGCTGCCGCGCCGTCTTCGAGAACTGCATGCGCGTAAGCAACATTTTCTTCCCCCCACCCCCAATCTCACTAACAACTTCCACAGCACTGCTACATGGGCGGCGCGACGTGCGACCAGACCTGCAAGACGGACACCTGCCGCGCCAGTCCGCTCTGTAAGCATTGCGGCTTCAACTGTTAGGTCTTGTCTGCTTGACCGACCGACCTTACGTGTTCACAACAGCGGTACTAGCTGTGATGCGATCCTCGGAGACCATTGCAGGTGTTATTCTAGAGCTGGCTGCATTGATGGATGACGGGGGTGTTGTCAACACAAAACACGAGTTTAGATGACGAGGATTCGAGATTGATGGTTAGGGATGATAAATCACAAGCTTGCCTAGAAGCTGAATACATCGGATTTACAGACATTGTGTGTGATGCGTCGTGACCTTAAATCTTTGTTTATGCCGTAATATCTTCCACTCTAGATGTGTCTTTGGCGCGAAAAAAAAAACAGTATCAGCTTCCAGGGCCATTTCCACATCCCATTTCACTGCCAAGTGATGAAAGCAAAAAATCAAAAAAATCAAGCAATCCTAACCCGTCCGCGTTTGTTGCTCCAACGCCTCGATTCGAACGAAGCGCCCTCCTAGCTTAGCAACCCATTGGTGACGACAACACTGGGCTGTAAGTTCCCTACAACTGTTAGCAGTCTTTAATGTTCGATTTGGAACCCAGCGTCGTCGTCGTTGCTAGGAGCCCACCCGACCGCGGCAGAGAGAGGATTGCTTGATGGTGAGAACTGGAATGTTGTAATATTTATTCACTTGCGCTTTTGTTTATACATCTTTACACCTTTTATGCAAACACACTTCCTGGAGCACTGCCATGGATGCAATTCGTTTGCTCGCTACTCTCACACTCACACAATGTCTCATGTACGCACAGTTGTGTTTGTTTTACAGCTCCTGTGACGCAGTACAAATCCTAAGTGGCCAATCCTAGAGCAGGAAAACGGAGATGAGACAGTTCGTGAGATAGAAGGCATTGCTACAGCCATAATGTGGGCAGCATGCAGCTCGCATGGAGCACTCGAAATTATAGATCGATGTGTATGATGCGGAAAACTTGTTCAGCTAATACCCAAAGTATTGAGAGTATAAGTCAGCTTTGGTCGTACATCATTCCTGAGGAATATTTCAGTGTATACAATCACAAACTGCTTTTCTGCTTTTCTTAACATTAGTAGATGGCCGTTCAGTCCGAGACTCGCGTCCGGTCCTGTACAACGCAGTCTGGGTTTGATTCGAGATCGGTGTTCGCTTGGGCTACCTCAACTGCATATGCGCTACGAATCATGTTGAGTCTGCACACGAGAAGCAAAGCTACGTCGGCGTCTTATCGTGTACATCTCCCATACCTACCATGTCCGCCACCGCAACCAGTTATCCAATTACCGTCTGTTGTCCATTATTACCCCGCAAGGGAGGCTAGATTTCAAACCTATCACCATCATCGAATCTTTTCGAGACCCAGCGCGGTTGTTGAGTTGGATCACACTTGGTCACTATGATATAACTAGACATCTGTTTCTCTGACTGCTGGGCGGAACATCATTGCAAACTTCCCCCGCTCGCTTTTTCATATTATTTAACAATCTGTTCATTTGCTGATCTCAACTCCTCGTTGGGTTGTCGCATGGCACTCCAGCCGCACCGTCAGCATTTGTCGCTTCGACACTTCTTAATCATGAAGCCCACTACCGTCTTCATCGCCTTCATATCTTCTGTCACGCTCGCTAGCCCCTTCTCCATGCCTCCGGCTGATACTACTGTTGTCTCTGAGGACAACCCTGCCACCGACACCAAGATCAACAAGCCCTCTATCGTTGCCGACTGCAATCAATGCAGCGAGTTCTTTGAAAAGTGTCTGAGTGTGAGTTTTATCTCTCTCTTCTCATCTCTCTTTCCATCGCTTTGCTAACAAGAGCGAGTCCGTCTGGTGCTTCTACAATCCCTGGGGCTGCTACACGACTTGCAGCACGGACACCTGCCGCAAGTTCAATCGGGCCTGCACACCCTGTGGCTACACCGAAGATTGTTAAACGACTGGGCTGATCACTTGATCTCTGGTCCAAAAATCGATATATGGGTGCCTGGCATGAGGTGATCAACGAGATATGAGTTTGAGATTGCGAAATGATCCTGTCCACGTTGTGCTTTGACAACGGATTCACCAGCCGTCAACTGATTGGAATGATATCGAAGACGGATATAAAAATATTGGATAGGCCTGTACTAGACCCTCAGTTGCCGCGCTACCTGTTCTTGGACAGTGTTTCAGCTCCAACGGAACGATGACCGAGGTTGTTGGAGGAGGATAGCGGCGAAGTAGGCATTGTAATCGCTAGAAAGCCAGAAACGCGAGCAGTTGTTCAATTGACCATGGCATAGTATAGCATGCTTCGAAATCACTTGAGGAACAATCGTAGAGATATGGACGAGACGAAGAAATGTATGTGTTGTTCGCGGTGCTCTAGTCCAGACCGATAAGATCCCGAAACAGAAGGTGGGAGATATTTCCCAATCGGTCGATAATGTCCTTGACACAGTATAGTACACCGTCGGGCCGGACGATGCTGAGGAGACAAAATACATGCTGCCAGCAGCACAAGGTTAAAAGACGACTGACGTGTATCTTCCGCAAGGGTTTCCCAACCAACACGTGACAGACCCGCTTGGACTGCCACATGGCAAGCGCGTGCGCGCCGAAGCAGCCGAGGCCCCAGGATGTGCGCGACAACGATGCCATCTCCACACCGTCCCCGGCTCCGCATGTCATCGCACCATGCAAGCCGCCCATCCACCGCCTCACGCTCGATCTTGCCTGCCTCGTCTACTGCTTTGGCCTGATTGATCTCCTTGTGCATGTGCTTGGATACACACGCATAGCCTCCACACCAATCAATGCGACGCTCCCCTCCTGTGGGGGCGCGCCGTTCACCCTAGACATGTCAGACTCGGTCGGTATGTGCTTATGTTGTTCGAGCTGGCTTGTTCCTGTGCCCAAATACTGATGGACAGAAACGTAGACAGAGTCTTTAGCCATGCGCTCAATACCGTCAACAAGATCCGGACGGGGTCGCAGAAGCCCCCGTCTGCGATACGGTTACGGCTATATGGCCTATACAAGCAAGCAATGGGTACGTTGGAGTGAATGAAGTTATAATGACAAAAACTAACCCACCACAGAGGGGGATGTTGACGGCATAATGGATTGCCCGCGAGGGAATGACGACCAAAGCCAGCGAGCGCGAGAGAAGTGGTACGTTGAGCACGCGACAGATGCGACTCCTCTTTGCAGGCTGCAACGCAGTACTGATAACTCCTTAGGGATGCGTGGAAACAGCAGAACGGTCTCTCGCGCACAGAGGCGAAGCGCCGCTACATCACTACCCTTATTGACACCATGCACAAGTACGCCTCGCCGTCGCCGGACTCCCGGGAACTCGTCGCCGAGCTTGAATTTGTCTGGGACCAAGTAAAATCCAACGTACCCTCCTCATCGTCTTCATCGCCACTGCGGCATTCGGACCACATCCAGTCTGGTTATTCTCAACATGAGTTGGGCGAGAGTCGACGCGCAGCAATGGATATGAGCACGCCGCTGAGGCAAAATGACGAAACCCCCACAAGAGAAGCAGTGCGAGAAATGCCGTTGCGGGTCAAGTCGCCAATGTCGCGATCCGAGGAAAACCTCGAAGAAGAAGAGGCGGAAATCGACCGTGGCGAAGTCTTTGTCGACGCTCCCGACTCGCAATATAATCCTACATCCTACCCCGACGAGGATCCCGATAACACAAATCATAACATAGAAGACGCCGGCGTCCAAACCGATCTGCAAAATCTCATGCGCGCCGAACCCATTCCCATCCAGACGCCCACACCTGCCCCGAAAAATCGAGGCATAGGCGTCCTCGGAAAACCTATACAAATGCCCATACCCGGCTTTGGTAGTACTCCCGGTCCCGCATCCAAAGAGTCCGCCGAGGACCAGAAATGGCGCAAGCGTGTCGAGCAATCTCTCATGAAAATGACGGCTGAAGTAGCCGCTTTACGAGAACAATTAGAAGCCCGGCGCCTATTCGCCCATTCGGCGCATTACCGTTTGTTCAGGGGAATATGGCGGTGGGTCTGGGCGTGTGTCAAGCACATCGCTGTCGACATGGTTGTTCTGGGTATTGTGCTGGTTTGGATGAGGAGGAAGAAAGATAAGAGGCTGGAAACCGCGATTCGCGATGTATTGGGTGGCGCGGTGGCCAAGGTGCGGAGGGGCGGAAGCGGAGTGACATTCTTAGGTGGTGGGAAGAAGGCAGCGTGATGCTGAAGGAGAGGGTATGTGTTGTATGAGTATGTGAAGTGTTGAAGATGTACTGCGTACATGTATATACTGGGAGCACGTATCGTGTTGCAATGATCTAGGGATGGTTCTGAACCATGTATGATACACGAAGACTACATCTACTCTGGTCTCATACAGGACAGAATTGGAATATACGCTTATTCCACATCAATTAGTATGTCGAACATCTCAGCCTTCTCCCTCTGCCGAAATAGTTTGTGCACAAACAGCACCCACCAATTCTCAACTTATAGCGACACAAGACAGACACGAATATATCTAGGCACTTCTCAGCTCTTAGACATGTGAGGCAAACACATATACATGCATATAGTAAAAGTAAAGGGTTTATTCGAAATATGAAGAAGTATCCTAGAGACGTGAGACAAATACAGATACATGTACAGGAAAAGTGTCATCTAAAGCATGAGAAAAGTCTCCTAGAGACGTGAAGCTACACTAAGATATACGAGCTAAATATATTCACAGATAGAGGTGGTGATGGAGGAGGAGTAGGTGGCTTGATATGATGGGCTGCACTTTGGTAAGGACGCTAGTTCTCGTTCCCAAGAGGCTTTAGATGCAACCCTAATCTGAACTTCCTGCCTTATCCTTTTCCTTGGTGAGCTTAGTTTCGTCGCTCTTCCTCAGGTGATCGCGGCCGTTTTTCACCCTTAGTACCAGGATCAAGGCGATGCCTACCTCGTGGTCCTCCTCGTTGATTGCGCTCCGCCATATTGAGATATTCACCGAGCTGTTTCCCAGAGATACAGATATATGCATCCTCATCTCCCAATTCATCGCTCGCAAGTTCCTCGTAAGTGAAGTCGCTCAGGCGGAGCTGTATACCAGGGGAATCGACGGGATTGCCCTCATCGTCACGGAAAACCTCATCCTCGACCTTGGCTACGGCGCGTAATCTAGGCCCATCTGGAGTGTCGAATAATTGTGGTCGCCATACCGAAAGCATCGCTTTGCGCGACTTGTCGTCGGGGTGGTACGGAAGTTTCACACAGACAACCACCCGTATGCTAGCCTCTGAATCTATAAGATAGTCTTCGGCCAACTCATTCATAGACTTCTTCTTCTGCGAAAGCCCGATCTCAATGATGACGCCTGGAAACTTCGCCCTATCATGACCGAATGATATGTCAGGCTCGTGCTTGTCCACGATGCCCTCAAAATCTAGTTCGGCTGAGCCCCATGAATCCAGCTCCTGTGCGAAATCTGCCTTCGTTCCGGATTCAGAACGTATCGCCTCGAGCTGGTCCTGAATGTTCCAATCGATCTTCCGGAGGAAACCTTCGTGTTCTATGCGCGGCATGCAGATGATCATTACGCATGTTTTCTCGTTGTAGTAATATCGTAGCTTTTCCCGCACGTAATCCCGTAGCTCTATGTTCTGCTCAAGCGTCTCTTGCAAATAGGCATATTCTCCCTCGTTAAGCTTGATTTTGATTTCTGGGTCTTCGCTCGTGTATGTGCCTTCTCGGATGTTTTTGAAAAGCGCAAAGACGCGGTGCGCTTTAGGCAAGGTCTTCTCGCGCGACGGTGGAGTTGTGACTTTCTCCCGGGGGGCGTTCTCGTTTCCGGCCGACGTCAAATCTCGCTGCATCATGGCCAGATAGTGGTAGTTGAGAGTGGTGATTGGTGTATGTGTCAAATACAGGTGCGTTGTGAATGCAGTAGGTTAGTGTTTGCTGCCTCGCGAAGCATGCCTGGACTACCAACTACTCCGCCGACGTCATAGTATTAAGACTAGATAACCTATAGTCTAAATCGCCATAACAAATCATATGACTCTTTAGTATCTAGATATATATATGCTCCGTTTCTAAGAGGATTGAAAGTTGCGTTTTGTCAGAGTGAGTGGCAACATCGTTGTAGTACGAGTAGCTTTATCTGAATGTTTGCATTTCAATACACAAAGAAACAGGATTGCTAGCAATCAGTTTGATCGGCAGATTGATTCGCGAACGTGCCAAGGGGGACTCTGTGATACCATGGTTCCATTTCAAGGAGAGATAGACAGCAATGACGCTAACTATTTTGTGTACGGTATAAAAGAAAGGAACGCGAATGAAAACAGCTGTATAGCATAAGGCGAAGGAGAAACCAGGAAGCATATGTTCAATCCAAATTGACAACCTTAAGCGCCACAAGTCCTATCCCTGAGAAGATTCAGATGCATCCTTGATCTAGAAGACCTTCTGTCCGTGACCTCTTTACAACCCGAGTCCTTGTCCGCGAGCCCCTCTGCTTTGGCCCCTAGCTCAGCGTACTTGGCTCCGTTACTCTACTGTACTCTCCATAAATGTTAGTCTCCGTGTGACAGGAGGATCCGAAGGCTCCAAAACTATCGTTCCTTGTTCACCTTCCTCTGCTTCGTTGATATATTCGCAGAGATTTTGCGCAGGGATCCAAATGTGTGCATCTTCATCCCCCATTTTTTCCTTCACAAGGCTCTCACAAGCGAAGTCGCTAAGGCGGAGCCGTGACCCAGAGTGATCGACGAGATTTCCGTCATTGTCGCGGAAAGCCTTGTGGGAGCATTAGAACATCAGGCACAAGGCAGAACTGCGAGAACTGAACTTACCTGATCCACGACCTCATCCACAGCGCGTAATTCAGGCCCATCAAGGGTCTCGCATATCTGCGACCGCCATACTGACAGCGTCGCTTTGCGTGACCCTTCGTGGTATGGAAGCTTGATACCGACAACCACCCGTATATTAGCATCGGAATATAAAATATACTTTTCGGCCAACTGTCTCAACAAGCGGGTTTTTGTTTTCGAAAGTGCAACTTCGATAATGACGCCTGGATAATATGCACTACGGTGCCAAAATGACGCGTCAGGCGAGAATGAGGATTTACTGTGCTTGAAATTTATGCTAGTTGATCGGATTGACTTCACGTTCCGGGCAAAATCTGCTTTCTTCCCGGATTCGGAACAGATCGCTTTGACTTGAGTCCATAGTTCAAGTGTGAGCGGGGCGAGGTAAGCTTCGGATATATTTTGCGGCGTGATGATCGTCATCTCTCGCGTTTCCTCGTCGTAGTTCCATCTAAGAATATCTATTGTCAGCTGTGGCCTTGGCCGTGTGTGGTCGACAAACCGAATCTTGTCTTGCACGAAGCCCCAAAGATCTTCATCTTCCTCAAGCTTTTCCTCCAGATAGTCGTACTCTCCCTCCTCAAACTGGACTATCACCTCTGGGACTTTGGAGTCATATTTCCTTTCATGCCTGGCTCTTAGAATGGTAATGACGTAGTCCGCTCCCGAAAATAACTTCTTGTCGGTTGGCTGAGACATTGTGATCCTAGTCGCTGCTGCGTGATTGCTGCTTTGTGAGGCGCGCCGAGATTGTATCGTGGTTGAGTAGCCCTGTGGCTGATAGATTGTGTGGATCGAATCGTTTACTGAGGAAGAGATGTTGGTATCTGCCTCGCATCTCCTGGAGTTGAAAAGTGCGTTCGGTCAGAGGTGGTGGGTGCAGTTTTACTCCGATTGTTTGAGTACACCGAAAGGTGGCGCTAGGCTACCAGCGGCAACTACAGGTGAAAGTAATCGCCCATTCGGGTATGATGCCTAGGCTCAGATTGTTTGCTCGCTCTTCCTTTTACCACTTGTCGGACACAGTCATGCATGAATGCGTGACTGGGCAAAACGCAGCGCAGCCAAAATTCGTGGGGTATAACGATTGGTTAGGTAGAGTTTGAGAATACTCTTGTGGGCAAGGTATCAAAGTAGCGCCGGCAACAACGCGTACTGGTAGGTCTCGTCGCTCATGTTGCATGTCTCAGTCTTATCTTTCGAAGCGAAGCCTACTAGATGCTGCAATCAGTACCAAACTATATATGGGGTCCGTAGACTCCCTTCATATCTATCGCTGGTAAGACGTTCACCATAACCAAGAATTGAAATATTGGAGATTATCGACTCACCTTTTCAGATTAGGGTGGTCGATGTTCTATGAAGCAATATGTCAATGATATTCAGCTGACAATATTTGCTACGACAAGTCATCCACCTCACAGCAAATGATTCCATCTCTCTATCGTCTTCCTGCTACGCACAAACTGCCTCTCAATCTCACCAACTAAACTCTGCAATACCCCCGTCCCAACACGACCACAATTTCACCCCTCGATCGTCGTCGTCCTCTCCACCCTCCAAAAACTTGAGCGATCGAATGCTCTCACACCTACCCTTGTCCTTTTCACTCCCCTTGATCTCCTTGACCACCTTCCCAGTGTAGAGATTACTGATGCGAATTGCTGTGCCAGTTGACAAATCCTGGGCTGCAGCAACCAAGCCCAGACGCGCATGCACGGCCACATCGAGGTCGAGTTCGTCGCGATTTGCATGTTCGAACGTGAAAAGGGGTTGTGAGGCATTACTGTGCCGCTTGTGAGTGAACTTCCTACGTTTAGGGACGGCACGCGTGTGATTGAATGATGTTTGGCGGGGCGAACGCAAGTCGTAAAGACAGAGTGAGTCCTGAAGGCCTGAGCACACGAGTCGTGTGTCGTTCTCTGCACGCTTGAGTTTGGATATAGGGTACGGATGCGTGAGGATGTGACTTGAACCCCCAGATCGGGTATCATACAGACGGATGGATCCGTCACGGGAACCCATTACAACTGTAGTGTAGGAAAGCCAGTCTAGCGCCAGGATGTCAGAACTAAGCCTCTTAGCGGCTACACTAGAGTCCCAGCTTCCGGATTCAGAGTGTGTGAAGAGAATGAGGGAGTTGGATGTGCCAATGGCAAGGTGCTCAGTGTATGTTGCTGGTATGGTGTTTGCAAGATAGGGGGATGGAGTGAAGGTTGTGGGTCGGGCAGATGCTGTCCAGATGGCAGTGCAATCGTTGCAGACGTATTTTTGGCCTGCGTACTACAGGGAAGAAATGATTAGAATTTGTTCTTGCTGTCTCAACGAGCTCACGTGTCTTGAACAGGAGCTCGTCTGCATGTCGGGACTATGACTTACTGGCCGCTGGCTCCCTGGATTACTGAGGCAGATTTCTGGAGACCATTCTGAGCCAGTTGTCGTTACGGCCACTGTGCCGGTGGCCGGAAGGTAGGTCAAGGAAGATGCCGTTGAATAAGTGCGTATCACTTCATCATGAGCGTAGGAATTCTCAGACGCTTGCCAGTATAAACTGCTGTAGTCACTCTCCATGTCCCTTGGATCTACTACGGTACGTCGGCTCTGCATAGTAACACTGTTGGACCCTTGGACTGTGTATATGGCGCCGGAAACAGGGTCTCGGTCGAAAAGGCGTGTCGGACCGGAATCAGCTCGCCTACTAATAACTTGTTTTGGCAGGACATCGATCCCAAAAGCACAAGCATCTGTCCAAAGATTACTGAGGTAAAATGAGCATCTCATCAAGCCAACCTCCCTGTCGATGTTCGTCTGTGTAATGCTATTCGGATTCCGTCGGACAACTCTTTCCTTGCGAATCTTATCGGAACGTGCAGCTACTGCCTTTTTTGTGCGCTGTTTACGCTCTTCTTTTCTGATGTTGTTGAGTGAGTACTTGAGGTCGAAACCACGTGCTGCATTCTGGCTCTGGATCTTAAAATACTTCTTCTTCTCCGCATCCCAGTAATAGCCCGGGATTGCCTGGCCGTTCATGGCGAATGGCTGAAGAAGATGAGCTGGTATCAGGTTTCTGAGCAAGTGTGACACCTATCAGGTATACGCTGAGTTCGTTGTAGCACTGTGAGAAATGGGGACGCAGTATGTGAAGAGGGCAGGACGCGTAGATTCTGCAAACGCGATGATTGGCTAGAAAAGTGGCGACGGCAGTTTGTTCAGTACCGCATCCGGAAACCGTTTATTAGTGGCCACCTTATCGATAACGCTGCTCCGAGGCATGACGCCACTGCTCCATAGCATTCACATCACTGGAGATGCGCCTAAATACGCCGCCACCACTTCTCATTTTTCTCTGGTCAAACAACATTTGATATCTCCTTAGCAGCGTATGTTTCGCCTCTCTTCTACGCTGCAGTATACACGGAAAACCCTTTCGTCGGCCAAGCGCACACCACAAAACTTGTCTTACGCATCTTTGCGCCTGAATCAAATCATGGCGCACGTAGACGGTGCACAGGCGGACGGTGGCTCATCCAGCAAGCTTCACACGCTCCAGTCTCTCCCCAAGTCTAACGTCTTCACTACGAATCTTCCTGCGGATACCGAGTTCCCCACACCCAAAGATTCACACAATGCGCCCCGCGAAAAGCTGGGACCCCGCATGGTCAAGGGAGCATTGTATACCTACGTGCGCCCAGATCCTCAGGGAGAGGCCGAGCTGCTAGCAGTCAGCAAACGTGCGCTACAGGATATTGGTTTGAAGGAAGAGGAGGCCAAGACCGAAGAGTTCAAAGACGTTGTGTCAGGCAGAAAGATTTTGACATGGGATGAGAAGAACCCGGAAGAGGGTATATACCCATGGGCGCAGTGCTATGGTGGCTACCAATTCGGGCAATGGGCCGGTCAGCTGGGTGACGGGCGTGCCATTTCACTGTTCGAGTCTACCAATCCTGCAACGGGCACACGTTACGAAATTCAGCTCAAAGGTGCTGGCCGAACACCATACTCACGGTTCGCTGACGGGCGAGCTGTTCTCCGCTCTTCCATTCGAGAGTTTGTCGTCTCTGAGTATCTGAACGCGATTGGCATTCCGAGTACACGGGCGTTGTCCCTGGTGCTGAATGACGGCAGCAGAATCATGCGTGAACGAGTCGAGCCTGGGGCCATCGTTGCGCGATTTGCGCAGAGTTGGATTCGGTTTGGAACTTTCGATCTGCAGCGCATTCGTGGAGATCGTAAGACACTGCGCATACTGGCAGACTATACAGCAGAACACGTATATGGCGGCTGGGACAAGCTGCCGTCAAAACTGCCTCCAGGCGATGCCAAAGACGTACATGCGCAGACTCATGATGGCGTCTCAAAAGACACGGTGGAAGGCGAAGGCGAAACAGCAGAAAATCGCTACGTCCGGCTGTACCGCGCCATCCTTCGCCGCAACGCCGAGACTGTTGCTAAATGGCAAGCATACGGCTTCATGAACGGCGTTCTCAACACCGACAACACATCGATTCTCGGTCTGTCGATTGACTTTGGCCCCTTTGCTTTCCTTGACACGTTTGATCCCACGTATACACCCAATCACGATGACCACATGCTCCGGTATAGCTACCGCAACCAGCCCACCATCATCTGGTGGAACCTTGTCCGCCTAGGCGAAGCCCTTGGCGAACTCATGGGCGCAGGAAGTCACATTGACAACGAAACATTCGTGGAAAAGGGAGTAACGGAAGAACAAGCACCGGAGCTTGTCAAGTGCGCTGAATCAGCCATCGACCGCGCAGGCGAAGAATATAAAGCTGTTTTCCTCGCTGAGTACCGTCGCCTGATGACACTGCGCCTCGGACTCAAAACACAAAAGGAATCAGACTTTGACGTCCTCATGTCTGAACTGCTGGATTGCCTAGAGGCATACGAGCTAGATTTCCACCATGCGTTCAGGAGGCTCGGCGATGTACAGCTGTCCGACGTCGATACCCAAGACAAGAGGATAGACACTGCTGGACGCTTTTTCCGCAGTGATGCGGCGCCGAGACGCGAAAGTGAGGGCAGAGAACGAATTTCAAAGTGGCTTGATAAATGGGCGGAGCGAGTCAAAGAAGACTGGGGAGAAGGAAAGGATGCCGAAAGGAGAGAGGCCATGAATGCTGTCAATCCAAACGTATGTTGCCCCTCAAGTACCCGACGCTTCTCGATTGAATGATTAACGTAAACAACAGTTTGTCCCCCGCTCTTGGATCCTCGACGAACTCATTGAGCGCGTTGAAAAGAAGAAAGAACGCGATATCCTGCCGCAAGTCATGAACTTGGCGCTGGACCCCTTCCGCGAAAACTGGCAGTGGAATGCGGATGAGGAAGAGAGGTTCTGTGGCGATGTACCAAAGTACAAGGGCATGATGCAATGTAGTTGTAGTTCTTAGACCTCGACGGGCCTCTTAGAAGAGCTATAGATCCCTTTGTTGGCATGAAAAAGCACACGCTGAAGAAAAGGCTTCGATTTGCTGCCCGCTTTACATGCTTGTATAATGTTACAGTCTAATCCACACCACCAACTAAATACTCTCCTACTTCTAGATTTACTGTGCGCCCAAGGGCCCTCGCATATTCCCACCCGAAATTCACCCTCCACCTAGCCCCTGCCTCTAATGCATCATTCGATCCTGCACCCCCCGCACGAACAAGCAAGCGCATGCTTGTAAGAGTCGCGATCTGCGTGTAAAGATCCGCCACTTGGGGCACTGTGCCATCGAGCAGCGCGCGGAAAATGGCCAGGAGACGGTCCAAAGTGAACGGGCTAGGTGTCAAGAGATGTCGACTGATTTTGCGGTGCTTTGAGCCAGAGCGCTTGCCTGTTACGCTGAAGGAAGAAATGGCTGGAGCGCGCCGCTTGTTTTTGCGCTTGTCGGTGTGCTTCATGAAATACGTTACGTCTGTGCGAGCCGGATTGTACGAAGCTAGGTATGCGGCAATGAGGATGTGAGTGGTGAAGTACGGAAGGGTGTGGGCGGTCATGTTCGCTAGTCTCTTTTTGCTAGGGGTAGCTGGAATGACGGGGTCATTGGTGGTGGGGTTGGCGACGATGCTGTTGGCAGATATGATGCGATCGAGGACTGAATCTTCGAGCTGGAAGAGGTGGCGCCGGTTTACCATCAAGCGGGAAAAGTCGCGCGTACCGAATTGACCCGATGTTATAGGTTCAACAAAAGGTCGCCATAGTCGCATTGCGCAGCTTTTGAAGCTGACAAGGTCTCGGCCAGTATGTTTTGCAAGGGAGTCGTACACGGCTTGTAAGAAGCGGCCCCAGAGCCATTCATCGTCTTCGGCAGCAAGATCCGGGGTATAATCAGGAAACTGTTCGAGAGACGGTGGATCAAGGAAGATTTTGGGTGGGTTGGCACCTAGGATAGTGAGAAGTTCGGTGCGTGTGTAGGATGGGAAATGAAGGAACAGTGTGGAGGAGGAGTGGAGGGTGGAGGGCGCAAGTGGCAGCGTTGTAGACAAGATGATGGAAAGATTGGGTATCTTTGAGATTGAGTTAGTACTGCGTTCCTAAGCTCATGTAGCCAGAAGCCTACCGATTCTCCCAATCGCCCCAGCGCAGCGATCAATGTTCCTCCCCCTTCTCGTAGTTTGTCCATGCCATCCAGCACCAGAACAAACTTCCCCCTTCCTTCCAGGATCTTTCCCATGTTTACGCATAGTGCGCTCAGATTCTCCGTGCGTGCATATGGTCTCCTATCCGTCTTCTCGTCGTGGAACTCGTCCAGCGCATCGAGACTAGATGCGACGATACGCTCAACGAGATGGCGCGTCGTTATACATTCGCGGACATTGATGATAACATGCCATGCGCGAGACAAGTGGAAGTAGGAGCGTAGGATGGAGGATTTTCCCGTTGCAGTCAGGCCGTGAATATTAAGGAAGGGAGGAGACGGGAGATGGGCCTGTTATTGTTGATTAGCAGTATGCAAACTGGAGGTGGGGAATTGATCGCACACTATAGAGAGCTGCAAGGCTCTGTATCTGGTGATGACGGCATTGGAATTCAGCATCAAGCTGCGCAATTATTTCGTCGGGCAACATTGTCGCGACATGTATTTGTTGAAGCCGCAGTGCTAGGGTTGATGGGACGTGGTCGCGCTAGATCGACGCTAAACGCGACTGCACGTGCATTTCATCACAACACAAAGCTCCTTTCATCGTCACATGCCATGTCTGCCATTCCTCGATGACAGGTCCATCAACAAGGAGTCCAATCGCCGTCATGTTCTGACACATGCTCTTCAACCTATTACGCATGGTGGTCGTTCACTGCCTTTGCTAAAGAAACGCAGCCTGCGCTCAATTTCCAGTGACGTCTTGTGGATTAACCATGAAGGAAATACGACGTTTGTTATTGAGGCCGCAATACTAGGAAACGTTACCAATTGCATCTACAGCATCTTGTGGCCATCCCCAAGATGAAGCCACATTTAACGGCTTCCAGGATCCTTGGACGGCCATGTCAAAGATATTACAAGGCTAGTTTACACAATAAATCTCAACTCCCATCATGGAATGAGTATTTGGGATCTACATGGCCAGCTTGCGCCTGGAAATGCCGAACAAGAACTTGAACCCATCGGGATAAGTCATGACGATATTCAAGGACGAATCAAGCAACTGCTCCTTCACGGTAATTTGATCCAACTCAAGCCACTCACCGCAGCTGGCTATAATGCGTGTAATTCACTACATTCAACATCAGTGGCGTGATCATATCGTCAAGCTGTTATATGATCACGATTCCGCAGTCGATCTGCCCAGTTTTGCGAACAAAACTGCTTTTTTACAATTGGCCACGGGCGCAATCCATATATAAGAATTCACTCAAGAAACAAGCTAACTTGAATACGGCCGACGTTATGCATACATATGTACACTACGTGCCGTAAAAGGCGGGTCCTGCAAGTTTTGAGAGCCTTCGTAATTTCGGCACGCCAACCGAGACCTTTCACGAAGACGACCATAATGTGTGGACGGCTAGCTACAGACCGTCTATACAAATCATGAAATCCTTCTTACACTCCGAGTAGCCCTGCACTGGGCGACAACGGCTTGCCTGCACTGAGGTGTACGATTCACGCACTACGCTGGACATGGCCCGCACAGCCGAAAGCTTGCTTTTCAATATTCTTCGGGTATTGATATAAATATTCAGAAACAATTTTGAAGCCTAGCTTCTTTTGTGATCCGCCTGCTTAATAGACATGACCCATTAACTGTCATCAAACTCCGCCGCGTTCTAATATCTACATACCCTTGTTGATATACTCAACAGGTCCAATATACACCTTACGTCCCCGGACGACGAAGTAGACCAAGGAAAAGACGACCACAATGCCATAGATCAAGATATTCCAGTTCATCAGATCGGCCGTTGGGTGAGGGAAGGTAGGGAAGAAAACAAAAACGAAGGCTATGCACAGATACACAACGGAAATACCGTTGATCCAGATACCGGCGCGACCGAGGGAAAACTTGCATGGCAAAAGAGTTTCGCCGTTCCATCTCTTGATGAACATGCACGAGATACTGATGATGTAGGATGACAGCAGTGCGCACGTACCGAGCGAGGCTATAGAGTTGAAAGCGACGGTGCTGCCGATATTGATGAGCGAAAGGGCGATAGCAACACCGAACGACACGACGACACTGTTGAGCGGAATGTCCCATCCGGGCTGAACGTGGGCGAAGAATGAGCTAAAGGGTACACCGTTGTCGCGGGCAAAAGCGAAAAGCTGACGCGAGCATGTCGCGACGTTGTTGACGCAACCGAATACAGCCATGATGGTCGTGATAGATGCCAGGGCCGTAGCAGCCGGAACCGACTTTGTCGCGTTGTATAGGACCTGGATGTGTGGCTGGCCAGTGGGCGTGCTGATAACGCTCGCTACATCGCCAAGGCAGAAGCAGAAAGTTATCAGCATAAGAAAACCGAGCGTGCTGTTGACAACTGCCGTCGCGAGCATGGCTCGGGGGAGTGTGTGGGAAGCATCTTTCAGCTCCTCGGACATGTGTGTCGCAGCATCTGCACCCAGCAGGGCGAAAATGGGTGTCAGTTGGCCAACCAACACGGACAATCCAACATTCCCCCATCCTGCATTATCCTGGAAGCTACCAAATACCTCCTTGGCTTCGCTGCGTGGTCCCAACACCCACATAGTGATGAAAACGGCGAAGAAACCGAAGATGTGGAGGACCAGGACAATGCCTTCGACAAGGGGCAGCTTGCGTGCCAGCAATGTGTTGAACAGGATGGAGAATGTGGCGACAGCCATGATGAGGAGAGTGCCGTGCCATCTCTCAGGAACGTAATCGGGGTTGTTGAGGATTACGAGGCCTTGTATTTGGCCACCAGCAAGGAAGGCAATGGACGCGATACCAGTCTGCCAACCCAGCACACAGAGCCATCCCACGATATAGCTGAGAAATTTCTGGTGTTTTCTGGGCGCAAACTCTGAGACCCAATGGTACTGGCCGCCAGATGTAGGTGCCCTGAACGCGTGTCAGTGGCTATTCCATCAATCACAGGAGCATATCTTTTTCCTGATCATTTCCTCGGATCACACTTACATGGAAGCCATCTCGGCCATGGACACAATCACGAAGCCCATACCCAGTGCCGTTATGAGGAACATGACAATGGCTCCACCCGTACCACCATTGGTCAATGGAATAATGAGAGTACTGGGAGATGTCAGATAACAGAAAAATAGTCGCACAAACATTCACTTACGTCAATACCGTTTCCCAGGTCGCCATCAGCACCATGGAGTATCCGAAGATGGACACAAAGCGGAAGTTTCGACGCAGTTCCTGTTGCTTTCCCATCCGATACATGTCCTTCTGGTCATTGCTAGTGCCCAGCTTCTGCGAAGTAGCAGCATCCTGGGGAATTCCATTGTCGCAGGAGAGGACTGCAGCCTCGAGGCCTTTGGAGTCCGACATAGTGGACTGACCGACGCGAAAAAGAATTAAAACTAAAGAAGAAGAAGAATCGACGACTACAGTGTGGCTATAGGTCGACAAAAAACCAAAGCGACACTTGCGCTAGGAACTGGTGGAAACGAGCGATCGTACGATGGAGAGTACGGTATGCGCCGATGTATGTATCTGTCTCGAGCATACGAAGTACTCACCCCATTACGACCGGCTATTTTGTCTTACGCGCTCCTTTGTCGGTCCTTCTGCGCTTAATCTACTAAGTACTCAACGCCGTGTTCAAGACGGCCTACTGTGTAAGCGAAGGGTCGAGGTCCCTTCAGACTATGCGCATCCCTGCGGCACAGCAACGGGAGACGGATGCGCCGCAATCCCACAAGACAAATCAGATGCTCGTGCGTCTTTGGCACAGCAGAAGAGCTTCTCCTTGATTCGCTCGCCATCAAGCATGCTTGTCACTTATGCATATGTATGCCGCAAGAGTAGCCGGTTTCTGCGTTTTTTCCGTGCGGCGTAGTTGACCAAGGAGCCGACAACAAGACCGTAGGATCGGTTGCCCTGTTCGCCCGCTCGGAGTAATCCTAGATACAGCTAAGAAGTCAGCCGGGGTGCGGGCCGGGGCGGGCGGCAACGCTACGTACACATTTTACCTTGACGATGCAACGTCCAATCCCCCCGTCTGTTTCTAAGAACGCCATTCAGCACGGGATGAAGGAGGATGCAGAAAAATTCCCCATTCTACGGTGCGCCAATGCCCGTACCCTGAATTATCCATTTTCCCTGCCTTCCCTACTACAGAACACGGGTTAAGTGCCGGCCGGCCACTTGTAGCGAGATTATGCCCGTGTTCTGACGCGCCGCAAACGTGATGCTCGAAGCCTTGGCAACATAGGGGTAGTCAGGGACCAAGGCTGCCATGTATTGCCTGAGCTTTTTTTTTCATATGGCGTGTTGCCGTGGTCCCCTCTTCAAGAAGTAGTCGTGACGCTTTCAGTCCCGATCAGCGCGGGTCCACACAACTTACTTTTTGCCATGTCAGTGGCATCAACTCCACCGTCCGACGATGGACGTTACCGGTGGGCTGTCAATACAAGTGACGACCGTAGCGGAACGCTGTACATTATTACTTTTCTCGGCTTCACGTATAGCAGCTTCACGTTTCTCACTCGCCTCTATATCAAATGGCATATGTTGGGATTGGATGATGCGGCCATGCTGGTTGCGCAGGTACTTGGGCTCACAATGTCTATTGCATTGATCTCGAAACTAACACAGAGCTAGGTGGCCGACGTCGTTCAGTTCTCGTTGATGCTTGCGTGTCTGTCGGCGGGTCTGGCAAAGTCGTTCGATATTTTGACCGAGGCGCAGTATTCACAGATGGCTTCGGTACTATACTGGTCTTCACTCTTCCGCATTGGCTTTGAATCTGACATGCTTCATAGACTTATGCCAGCAGTCAAGTAGCCATCTATATTACTCTCGGCATCTCCAAGCTCGCCACCATCCTCCTGGTCCAGCGCCTATTCACAAAGGAGATGCGAGATGCCTGGAAAACTTGTACTGCCGTCATCACCGCCATCGTCATTTGGATTATCGCATCCGCACTCCTCGTTTCTGTAGGCTGTTCCCCCGATAGTCTATCACCAAGAACCGCTTCACAAGCATGTGCTGGCCTCGAAACTCGCTACATGATCGTCATCATTACCGACGCCCTTACGGACGCTGCCCTCGCTTTCATCCCCAGCTATCTCATCCGCCACCTCCAGATGCCTGTGACATTCAAACTCCAAGTCTTCGGCATCTTCGCGCTACGACTACCCCTCATCATATTGACTGTGCTCTTCTTCAAAGCATGGCAAATATCGCTACAAAGCGAGAACCCTGGTGTCTTCCGCACAGCCGCATTGGTATTGCAACAAGCCCAAGTTTGCGCCTCACTTCTCGTCGCTACAATCCCCTGTCTGAAGTCCTTCCTTCGAAGTTTTGATACCGGCAGCGGTGTAAAGCCCAACCTTGGCCACAGTTCGAAGTCCTCGGGGCGGTACGGCCACATGTCGACAATCCGCCATAGCAAGCCACGTACTGCGCAGCATGACGGGACGTTTTGTATGGATACACTTCGAACAACTGTGAGCAGTGGTTCAATATCACCCTCGGGAGAAAGGGAAAGAGCAGGCGAAGCTAGTGCTACTGAAAGGCTCTCAGCTGTCGAAGAAGACACTGTGGCGAGCAACAAGAGCGTCGACCTGGATCGCCGCTCAAGCCAACGAAGTACCGATCAGCTCTTCATCAGAAAAGATGTCGAGTGGACCGTGGAGAACGAGCCTGCCCGCGAGAGTGCCAGAAACTATAAACCAGGCAAACTTCAATTGCCCAAGTGAAATGATGTCCCCACGGCCTTTTTTTTTTTGCTCCCCTTTTTCTCATGTAAATAGAAACGCACAGCACAGCTAGATACCCCTAACTTGTCTACCCATTCGTTTAAACTTGAAATTTTCAATACACCAATCTCTATACCCAAGCATCCCTACATACACACACGGCCCATCGTCTCTCCTCAACTTTTCTTTGCCCACATAAACAAAATATCTCCACCCGTAACCTCCGTCTCTTTCAACGGATTCCCCTCCCCCTCACTCGCATTCCCCACCACCTCATCGAACCCACAGCGAAGATAAAAACCATTCGTCCCCTCACTCGACATGACGCTCGCGGCGACCCCTTCTTCCTGCGCGCGCTCAATCCCCCACCTAACCAGCATTTTTCCACACCCGCGCCCCGCAAACGCCGGATCAACCGCGCACAGGCTCAAGAACCAATTCTGCGCATTGGGCCCATCCCAGTAGTGCTTGGTGAAGTCAGCAGAGTGATGAAGAATGTCTTTTTTACTTGGGTCCAGAGCGCGGTTGGGATGCTGCAAGGCGGGGGCGAGGGCGGGAAAATGAGGGCGTGGATCACGCCATGTTTGCGTTACTTCCTTGACGTTGCTATCGTTGTCGTCGCCTTGTCGCTGCCATATTGCGACGCCGACGACGCGGTCTTCGGGTTGGGAGGGGCTGCTGGGGCTGACGACGACAAAGACTTTGTTGCGGGGATTAGCCCAGTCGCTGCGAATGGTTTCGTGCCAGTAGATTTGGACGTCGTCTGGATAGAGGGCTCGGTGCGGGTGGATTACTCGGCCAAAGAGGTCTTCATCGAAGAATGCGCGTGTGCAGAGAGAGGCTATCGCCGGCTCGTCTGAGGGCTCGGCGGGACGCAGGTACATGTTGCTCGTGACTTGGTGAATTCGGTTGACCGTTCTGCCTGTGGACAGTCTAGAGTTCCTGCCTTTGGGGGTTAAACCGATTTAAATAAGTCCTTCAATTGGCTAGTCTTCATATAGTTAAAACTTGTGCGCTCCTTCGTGTTTTGTTGAATATCATTGGACATCGTGTTATAAACAGTCGGGGCAATATTCTGTACACTTTGGCTGATGAATCGAGATGGAATTTTCAAACTCGCAATTAATTCTGATGAATCTCGAGATCTGAATACCATCCTTCCCGTTTGCAGATATTCGACTGTTTCTGCAATTAACCCTGATGAACCTCGAAATTCAGATTCCATCTTTTCCAGTTCCGGATGCTCGACTGCTTCCGCCAGAATTCCAGTATTCGGTCTAATGTACATCACCACAGCCATCCGAAAACAGCTGAAGCAAAAGTATAATCCAGTCCGTCATGTGGATACTGGGTATCCAATGTAATACACGACGAGTCCTCCACTCACGCATGCAGGGTATCCGTTAAGCCAGTCCTGGTGTCGGCAGGCTTGCCCTCCTCCTTGAATTCCCAGGTCAAAAGCTTCCAGTTGAGCTTGTTTGGCCGCCAAAACAGACCGTTCTTCAATCCAGGGACAACTGTTGACGAGTCACTTGAGTCATCCGATGTCATACTTCCAGTACGAGGCATGCGTTCACCAAAGATGCATCGTCTGAACCTTGAATGCAGAATGGCCATGGAACACATGACGCACGGCTCGTTGGTCAGGTAAATGTCTAGGTCGACACATAGGTAGCCGGTGGCGTTGATGTTGTCTTTGGCAAAGTATTCCTTTTCGACCGGGGTGAGCGGGTTGTCACAGAAGAGAGGGCGATCGAGGTTTTCCGGGTCTTTGCCGCCAGCGCGGAGTCGTTTCTTTCCAACCATGGCGATGGCACGGAGCGCAGCGTGAGCCATGACGTTACCGGTGCCGGTGTGAGGTTCGGTGCAAGATTCCCAGCGACAGTCACCTGCGACAACAATGATGTCGGGTTTCGTCTTGGTTTGGTCGACAACAACGACGCCAATGTTCTCACCCAGACACTTATCAGATGTCTGCTGGCCAACCATTCTCGCCAAGGCAAGAAACTCGCCTGCACCGGGCTGGATCTCATCCTGGTTGCGCTGCACGAGGCTCGGATGGGGGCCGTAGGGATTGGTGTTCTTGTAGGCAATGGGCCAGTACTGGTTGCTCCACTCCTCGGCTTGTTCGGCAGATATTGGTGCAAGAGCTGGTACAGTCACCTGAAAGATGCGCGGGAGCGCAACATTGCCGTCATAGGGCTCGCATGTGCGGATGATGTCCAAGAGTTCGGGCTGAGTCAGAAACCGCGTAGGGCAAAGCACAAAGAAGCGCACTGTATCAAGATAATTAATAAAGTCCTCACTGTCTTGCTCGACAGGAGTCTCGAATGCACTAGGGGGAGAAGGGGCAGAGGCAGGGGAGGAAGATAAATATATTGGACCAAATTCATTATCTTCCGAACCTTTGGTAAGCCTCGACGGTGGATGATATTCCTCTTGTAGGTGCGGCGGCAAGAACCTGAACTGGCAAACGCGGCGTAAGTGGGAGATCTCAGCTGTCTTGAAGCCGGGCAAAGCTGCATGCAGGGCACTGTAACGTTTAGTAAACCAGACCGAGCAGCTGCATGGCGAATGAGTGGCTCACTCCTTGATAGGGTTGGTGTGCTTGCTGGGCACTTCGGCTACATAGACGGTATGCGTCTCTAAGCTGGCCCGCACCTCTTCCTTGGTACGAAGCGGGACGAGGCGGCCCGACAGTGGACGTAGGGTGCTCATAGCATCGCTTGGTGACTTGGAACTGCGCTCAGGCGTCGAGGGGACCAGACGCTGCTAGGCGTTGGACAAGCTAGATGGGCAATGGCACTGCTCGAGCGGTTAGTTATTCGCGTGGGTTGGCAGAAGCAAGACAATGAAAGCAGAAAGAGAAAAGACAACCTAGGAGGCTGTGGCACTGGGCGAGAGGTTCGTGTTGGTTGCTGGCAGCAGAAAGCAAGATGACAAAAAGGGAAAGAAAAAGTTACAAAATCTGGTAGGCAGGCACCAGTGGAGTGGGGCGCCGTTCCCGCGTGCCTGCTGGTTTTGGACTAAACCCGCCCGTTTGCTCTTCCCCAGGCGGCACCGCCAAGGAGGCATCAAACGCGCATATCCAATGTCACGAGAAGGGGCGACATCGGAGACTAACGCACAGCGAGACTACTCCTCCCCCGCATCACTATACTGGGGGTTGCTAATGGTCACGTGATATGCAACCCCGCATATCCCCAATCCCCTAGCTGCGGCAAATGTCATCCAAACGAGCCTGGGACTTCTTCTAACCCCGTATGTCCTCAATTGCCGATATGCAAGACGCTGGAAGAAATGTCCGTAGCGCCAGGGCGCATGCCATGCTGTCTAAGCAAGGCGCGCATCTGCTCTTGTCCCACTACAAATAGGTACCGCCATGCTTGAGCCCACTTCCTTGTTCGCTCTCTCTTTCGCTGTTCTGGTCATGCAATCATGGACACCAAGGCAGAAACTACTCATACCGAGGCTGAATACAGCCATGGCACACGCATCGTGCCCATCGACCAGGAAGCAAATGAGAACGTCAAGCATGTCAATCTCTCTTGGAGGTCATGGGTTGTCGTTTTTTGCTGCTGTTTTGCGTGCGCCTTACTCCACCCAATATGATGAAGAAGAAAACTCACTTACAAACACAGTGTAATGTCTCAGGTCTTCGTCGTCGTGGCTGCAGGTTCCGTCCTGTCCTTCATCATCCGCGAGCTTGGAGAGCCTGCTATTGCTAGTTGGGTCATCCAAGGCCCTCTTCTCATGCAATCAGTCCTTTCGCCTCCTGTTGGTCGGCTGTCAGACGTCCTGGATCGCAAGTTATTCGCCACTATACCGCCTTTGATAGCATGCATTGGTGCCATCGTCTGTGCCAAAGCCAGTAGCATGTCCATGCTGATTGGCGGTGGTATACTCATCGGCACTACGCTCGCAACAATCTCAATCGTTCAATCAATTCCTTCAGAGGTTCTCCCTCTAAAGTATCGTCCGTTGGCTAACGGATTTGCTGGTTTTGCGGGCGTAATGGGAGGCACGTAAGTTCATGGCCTGACAATCAAGCACCATGGATATTGTCACTGATGGGTCTGCAGTGTCGGAAGCCTGGCAGCAGGAGCGGTTACTGACCTCAGCGCTTCTGGCTGGAGATACATTTTCTGGATTCAAGTTGCACTTCATGGCATCACCTCACTCGGCCTTTTCGCATTCTACTGGCCTAAGAAACGCACAGACTATCCGCGCATGAGCTTCAAGGAATGGGCATGGGCTTGTGACCCTATCGGCTCCTTTTTACTGGTTGCTGCTGCTACGCTAATGCTCCTTGCTCTCAACTGGGCAGGTGGCGCATATCCGTGGAGCAATCCGCATGTATGTGCAAGCTTGACAATTGGCATCGTTCTTTTCATAGCGTTCTGTTTCTACGGTGAGTTCGTGAATGCTTTCCTGACGAGCTACTTCTAACATGGTCTCCAGAATGGAAAGGAAGATCCGACGGTATTGTCGCCCATGTTTTCTTTTCAACTGGGCCCAACTTCTGGCTCTCGACATTTGCCTTTACAATCGAAGGCTGGATTTATTATTCAGCAATCAATGCCGTCACTCCACAGCTTATACTCAACATCGGTTTCGAAGATGAAGCTTGGAATATTGCAATCAGGCAGTTGTCCTTCAAAATTGCGTCCATGATCACCTCGCTAGCAGTCACATGGTGGGCAACGAGATTCAAGGACATGAGTGCGTATCTCTCCTACTTGTTCAGAAATAAGCGTATACTGATATATCTATGCAGAGACGCCGCTCGTGGTAACTTTTTCCATCATGCTCATTGCTTCCATCTGCTTCGGCTTTATAAAGCCCGGCTGGGGCACCAATCAGATTATCTTCACGGCATTGACGGGTATCGGCTGCGCAGGGCCACTCACTCTCTTAGTAGCATGCATCCAATTCACAGCGCCCCACGCTTTCCTTTCCACGGCTACTGGACTCGCATTTTCTGCTAGAGCCATTGGCGGCGCATTTGGTACTGCTGTAAGTGATTCTTCGTATGCTTCATGTAAACTAGCATTGTATTGACAGTCTTCTAGGTCATCTACGCCATTGTCAACTCACGCATCGCTTCGCATCTTAGCCGCGACATCAGCTCCGCCGCCTTAGCAGCTGGCTTGCCTGCATCGTCTATTCCCGCCCTGTTGGCTGCCATGAAGGGGAAAACAGAATCGTCGTTCAAGTACAATACTGTGCCTGGTGCTAATCAGGAAATCGCATCCGTTGCATGGGATGCAAGCCACTGGTCATATGCGCGTGCTTATAGATTGGCGTACTGGAGCATAGTCCCTTTCGTGGCTCTCGCGACAATTGCGGTACTTTCGATGAAAGGTGTCAAGCACCTAATGACGGAACGCGTAGAAGCAACTGTTGAAATTGAGAGCGAGGATGAAAAGAATGAGAGGAAAGTCTAGGGGAGATGCAGAGCGCAGAGCAATTAGACGAGAGCTGTTTGATCGTGATGAATTAATTGCGACAACTAATACACATTCTACACGACAAACTTTTTTCACCACTCTGCCTTGCAGATACCCAAACATATGATACACCATATCTGGAAATACTTCTCTTTACCACTTGCCAATTTATATACACCCAACAGAGCTACCTTTCGTCCCCATTCCATTTGCTGTTCTCAAAAGATCGCATTTCCATTAACATGAGAGCTTACTCCGCCTGTCACAGAGTCAATAAGCAACACAATGAAAGCCACGAGATGTATACATACCAGGACAATTCGCCGGCGCAGAGGAGAAGAAAAAGAACCATCTCCCCTTCTCCCGACACGTCTTCGCCAGCTTCTCGAGATCCAGCATCTCGCCCAGCGGCATACCCCATAGGGAAAGTATGTACTCGTGAAGATGGTAATCTGCATCTCACTGTCAGCGCTTCTTCCCCAAAAATATACGAAAGCGGCCGGAAGAAGAGATTAGGGGGAACTCTCAAGCATACCTTCGTGAGTCGGCCACGCTTCAAAAGCCGGTGCGTCTCCCGCTACAGCCGCAAAATAGCAATCATGCAGCCAATCCAGCATCTTCTCCTCCTGGCTCAATCCCGCCCACCGCTGACCGTCTTCACCATCCTTACCCGACCCATGCCGCAACGCCGCCTTAGCTCTATCCTCATCGCTCTTGCTGTCATACGCTTCTTTCCAGCCGCTGCGGACAAAAAGCATGTCACCGGGCTTAATGTCGCCGCCTTGGGCAGAAGGCCGGATGTCGACGCCTTGGTCTTTGCCGCAGCGGTACAGCTCCTCCCAGGAGATAGGGTAGTAGTCGTAGGGATCGTAGTTGATGCCTTTCTTGTGCGCGTAGCCTCTGTAGTCAAGGAGGATGCCGCGGCCAGCGATGCCGTGTTCGGCCCAGTGGTGGATCGAGCATTTGTGGTTGGCGCTGGGGCCGGTGATGTCACTGCCTTTGGTCTGGGGAGTGTGTTAATTGGGGTTTCTTTCAGGAGGTTCTGGTGTTGCGTACGCCGTTATAGAAAGAGCCGCTGGGGAGATGGGCAAAATGTCTAAAACCATCCCATTGGGTGCCGCTCTGCGTGTTCAGATGGTACAGGTCATCGTAGGCGAAGCCTTCGGCTAGCGTCTTGATCTCGTGCTGGAACTGTTCACGGCCGAATGCTGGCACGTTGGGGACATTCAGAGGTAGGCTGTTCGTATTAGCATGAATCTCCTTGACTGGGGTGGCCTCGCATTACTTCACAGGTACAATCTCGCCAGACTTGATCTCTCTGGCGGCTGCGGCTACACGAGTCGGTGTCAGAAGGTTCAAGCGTCCAATCTGTTGCACATTAGCGTGGTGCCGGCGCATAGACGATGAGCTGCCATTTTACATTGTCGTTGTCACCCCAGACCCAAGCAGCCTCTTTGGGAGCACCAGGAATATCCGGGAGCTCTTTTCGCGTCGGGAACTTAGTGCTATCCGGGTCCCAAGGAATGGTCGTTGCGGTTTTGTTCATGGTCAGAAAATCTTTGATTTGCGTCAAGCGCTGACTCGCAGTGTTCTTGGGGTCCGCCATGTTGTTGTCGCGCGAAGGAGCTCTTGCTGCACAATGCTATGATTTCTCGTTTTCTCAAGTCGCTCACACCACCTGAAGACACAATTTTCACACTCCACTGAAATACTTGCAACGCCCGAGGACGTCATGACGTTTACCCCGCATTGTTCTGGGCTTGGTGGGCTCGCGCCGAGGCTTCCGTGGGCCGTCTACGCGGCTCTGGCTATCGTGAACCGATTGGAATTTTCGCAGAAGCCATCCTTACATGTCTCTTGCCATTCTATCAGGTCCAGGCTTGCGGTCTGACTCCCAGGCGGAAATTGAGGATGGCATTACGGCTGGCAGATGACTGTGTTGTTCGTCCGAGATTGGAGAGTGGTGGCGTACCGAGCGACCGGTTAATTAACAACCGTGCGTGACCCCTTTCGTGGGAGGGGGCGCTCTTGGCCAGAAGCTTATTGTTGTCAAGAAAATCTTGAGCGTGCAGGTCAGTCTTGTTCTCAACATCGAGGGTCGTACGTGGGTTTTGAGTTTGACAGCAGGGGCTGTACCAAAGGGTTGGAAATAGATAGCCCATATATAATGCGTGATAATGCGTGATGACATATACTAACTATAATTAATCACGCTTTTATATGATTAGTGAAGACGAAAGTACACCGACTGGCGGTACGGACCATCTCAGCCACCGAATAGCATTCCTCTTGCCTCTCGCTGAACCATGGATTGCATGCTCTGGCTGCTTGCATCGCTCACTTGCCTCATTTAGACTAATCCAGTTATCTTGTCGTCAAAACCGAGTTCTTTCTTACGCAGCATTCATCAGAGCTGCAGCATCATGCGCTGACAGTTCACAGATCATCAATCCATCCAACGCGTGTTGATTTAACCGGTTGCTGTCGGCGTCTTTACAGCATAATCATTGGCCCCAGTACTAGCGCCGACATCACCACACTGTCCAGATGAAGGACAGCCACCATCCTCCCTGATCCTAGTCTGCTTACTTGTTGGAGGGAAAATATGTGTCCGTCACGCCGTTCTGCCGTGGCTGATGGGTCTGTGCTGGTAGGTCCATATAAACGGACTACCCCAGACTACTAACCCCAGACTCCAGTCCATCCCCACATTACTTCTTTTCTCTATCTTTTGAACATTTGTTCTGGAGTGATGGCTTCAGCTGCTGAGAAGCCAACCGCTCAAGGCATCGAGTATGCCTCCGATGCCTCCGCGGACGTCGCCGTCGCTTACGAGGAAGGCAAGGTACAAGGATTGGGTGAAACCATCATCTGTACCGATGCAGACAACAAACGGATCCTCCGCAAGACAGACATATGGATGCTGTCTCTCCTTTGTATGGTTTACTTCCTCCAGTCCGCCGACAAGGGAATTATTGGTTTGACAGCCGTCTATGGACTGAAAACCGACGCGCACCTGAAAGGAAACGACTACTCCAACATTGGAAATATCGGTTACTATGCACAGCTGGCTGTACAGCCTTTGGCAGCATGGATCTTGGTCAAACTTCGATTCCGTCACGTTCTGCCAGTTATCATTGTATGCTGGGGTATCTCCGTCGCTGGCGGTCTTGGAGGATCAACGAACTACGCTGGACTCCTCGCATCCCGCTTCTTCCTCGGCGCCTTTGAAGCAGCAGTTGTTCCCCTATTCTCGATGATTACTATCGCCTTTTACAGGCGCTCTGAACAGCCTTTCCGAGTTGCATGCTGGTACAGCTGCTACGGGCTCAGCACGTTGATCAGTGCCCCCATCGTTTATGGATTTGGTCGTATCCATTCGCCTCACCTATACCGATACCAAGTTGTCTATCTCTTCTTCGGGCTGCTGACTATCGTCATTGGAGCCTTCACTTACTGGTGGGCGCACGACAGTCCTGGAGAAGCTCGTTTCCTGACGCCCGAGGACCGTCTCAAGGCTGTTGAGCGTGTCAAAGCAAACCAACAGGGTATTGTTTCACACAAGTTCAACTGGGCGCATGTGTTCGAGGCTTGGACTGAACCAAAGTACTGGCTGTACATGATCATGGTCATTGCTGTCAACGCCGGTGCTGCTGTCTCCTCCGTTTTTGGTGCCATTATCCTCCAAAACCTTGCTGGTTTCACAGCCGACGAAGCTGTTCTGCTCAACATTCCATTCGGAGCACTTCAGTTCGTTTCCATTCTCCTGGCATCATGGTTGGCGTACCGCTTCAAACGCAAGTCTCCGTTCTTGCTTGGACTCGTCACCATTGTCATTGTCGGCGTTGCATTGATGGTCGCTCTTCCGAAAACTAAGGCCAACAAAGGCGGACTTCTTGCTGGATACTATCTGATTGCATTTGTCTATGCCATCAATCCTCTGCTTATTTCATGGATGGGAGCCAACTGTGCAGGACAAACCAAGAAGGCTGTCTACTACACATCCTTTAACGCCGGAAACGCCGTTGGAAACATCATCACACCGTACATCTTTGACAAGAGATTTGCTCCACAATACGTAAGTGATCCTTTGTATGCTTCGTGTAAACTAGCATTGTATTGACAGTCTTCTAGGTCAACGCTCTCAAGGGAATTCTCGCGATTTGGTGCATCCTTTGGGGCGTGGTGATTGTGCAAATGTTCGTCATCACATGGATGCAGAAGAAGAAGTGTGATGATCGTGAGGCAGCTGGTCTTCCGAGAAACCCTATTGACTATTCGATGAGTGGGCATCAGCAAGACGCCGATGCCGATGTGCATGCCGAGAATGGTCTACAAGACATGACGGACAGGGAGAATATCTACTTCCAGTACTTGTTGTAATCCGGGTTAGGAGCCTATAGATTTAGCCAATTCGTTTTCAATGGAAGTCACTAATATATGTCACCACGTAACGAGAAGTACTGCGTAAGCTCGTATCATTTCCTTCGATAAAGTTTCGTTGTCGTCGTAGAGGTCGCAGAGGAGAGAGCAAGGGGCATTTCGAACCTCTGTACTATTCCAGGCCTGGAAGAATATGTAGGGTAAACAGTAGTCGTAGAAGAGAGCGCCATACTTATAGCTTTGTCTAGGCAGCTAGCTATCTGTTTGTCTTACTCTGAATAGAAGGACAGAGTGCTGGACCGCTCGCAAAGATAATTCAGATGCTCGGATAATGCTATGCGCGTTGTGCGATTAGCCAACCGCAGCCTCGGAACTTCGGGCGAACTCGGGTTTGAGAGCTTGATCACATTAAAACCACACCCTACGACATCTCGATACTACAGTCACAATTGGACGCAATTGACTAACATGACTTTAATGCGAATGTTTCAGCTTGGTCTGCGAAAGGCGGTGGTCCCTGGCATAAGGGCGCACCCGGTGCGATCGATGGTGCAACGGAGGTATGGAAGCGTATGACAGCATGGATACACTCTGTGCTGCTCCCTTCTTGCAATTAGAATTGCCGCTGATGATGCTAATAGACTTGCAACATCTCAAGCCGACGCCGCTGAGATCCTCGCCAAACAGCGTATTAACCGCCCCGTCTCCCCACATCTCACTATCTACAAGCCGCAGATTACCTCGATTGCATCAGGACTCAACCGTATTACTGGAATCACTCTTTCTGCCGCTCTCTACCTCTTTGGTTTCGCATACCTTGCTGCGCCGTATACGGGATGGCAATTGGAGACGCAGGCTATGGTCGCCACGGTAGCCGCATGGCCTGCGGCCGTCAAGATTGGCCTAAAGGGTTTCTTCGCTTTCCCTTTCTTCTTCCATAGCTTCAATGGACTTAGGCATTTGGCGTGGGACCTTGGAATCGGATTCAAAAACGCGCATGTTATCAAGACTGGATGGGCGGCTGTGGGTATAACTGTCGTAGCATCTCTGTACTACCTTGTTCCTACTTAGAGAGTGTCAAGTCAGGTCAAGGCACTAAGAGGAGCTAGGATATTGAAACGTGGTTAGTGTCGTTATTATCGCAATAACCCAACTCGTTTTGGTAATGCTGGACAAATAGCCACATTTCGTGAGGCCCCACTTTGGCGTCTTCCTAAACGAGTTAGCGTATCGAGTTGCCAGGCGGGTTCTACCAGCTTTTATCGCACACTGCACTTCTCCAGACTCCTTTGGGATAACGGTGTTCGGCCTTTATATCTCTGCGCTCTCGGGGGTATTCTCGTGCAATCTCGTCTATTTCCCGAATGGCCATACCTCTACCGCGTCTTTTTTATTACATCCTCGTCCTGTGCATCTCCATTGTATTGTACAAGCTATACACACCCGTGCAGCATTCTACTCAACCTATGCATGTGCCAAGCTCAGCGCGGGAGGCAGCGACTACCCTCCTCGCTGAAAAAGGACTGCACCTCAAGTCGCTAGAACGCATCCAGTCATTGTGGGCAGGCTACGGCGAGATATGCCGCGTCACTGCTGTTCCGGTATCTGCATCAACTGCTCCATCCGAGTCGTACGTGCTCAAACTCGTTACGCCGCCTCCAACAAAGGCAGATGATGAAGGGCACACGAGGAAGATTTTGAGCTACAGAGTGGAACAGTACTTTTACACTCATCTTGCACCTCAGATGCCGGATTCGCTTCCAGTCGCTCAATGCGTGGCAAGCATCAACAAGCACAATGCAGACGGCACCTCCATAACAGCTATGTTGCTGAGTGACCTCAAGCAGCAGTATCCTGTGGCTGGCGAGAAACGCGCGGTGCTTACAGACACCCAAGTCTTTGCTGCGCTAGATTGGCTATCCGGCTTCCATGGTTTCTGGTGGTCGCGCGTGAGGAACTTGACTCCTTCATCGCTCGTGTTGCCTCCGCTTGAAGAAGTCCAGCGCGAGGGCCAAGACGCTGGGGAGAAGGGTGTTTGGCTGAACGGCGGTTATACGTACCTTGCTACGCGCCGAAAAGAGTACGCGTCACTAGTCGAAGATGATGACTCTGAATGGAATACCCTGCTCACCAGTCGCATTGAGGGTCACGAATTGTCAATCGCCGAGATGGTAGCTGTTTTCCTCACGCCAAAAGCTTCCAGAAGCACACCAATAGAAAAGTACCAGACGCTGATCCACGGCGACGTAAAGTCCGAAAACCTCTTCACCAGTACTTCGGGCAAAAACGTCGCATTCTATGACTTTCAGTACACCGGGCTTGGCCTGGGTGTCTGCGACCTGGCAAAATACTTCACGTGCTCAGTCCCGCTGAGTATGCTAGTCTCCAACCAGCATGTACCAGAGACACTTCCCATGCAGACGGGTGAAGAGCAGCTATTACGCCGCTACTGGGAGAGGCTGCGCGAAACTGGCGAGCGAGAATACGACTGGGCCACTTTCGTCCGGCATTGGGAGGTGGCGCTTGTGGACTGGCTTCGGTTCCAAGCGAGTTGGGGGATGTGGGGAAATACTGAGTGGTTAGAGGCGAGGGTGAGAAGTGTGCTCAGCGATGAAGAATGGCGGGATTTTCTGATCAGTAACGTCAGTGGGGCGGGCAGTACGTAGATGAATGAGCGTTCGGTGGATCGAAGGACTACTTTGCGCAGTTTACGGGTGGTGTGGTGACCGGGTGGATGCGGAGATCGGACCCCACCATCCTTTTCGTCTGGAATAACATCAGACGTTATAATGATAAAAATTTTGATGCTCTCCAACAAAAACAAGCTGCTTGAGTGGCCAAGTGGTAAGGCGTCGCACTTGTACTAACTGGCAATGCGAAGATCCATGGTTCGACTCCGTGCTTGAGCAACAACTTTTTTTTTTGCTTCCGACACGGAATCAGGCATCTTTGTCTGTCAAAGCATCTCACCCATTTATCTTATCCTTACTTCGTAACGTGCTGGGTTTTGTTCTCTTCTACCTGAATGCTTTTTTTTTCCTTTTACTTTGGTTCGGTCAGGTGGTATCGGATCTGGTCAAGTTGAGGGGGCATGCCGCATGGCAATCGCATGAGCTCAACTTTCGCTAAATGAATGTGGATCCGGAAGCTCGATACATGTTTTGTACTTCGTCATCAAACAGAAGGCGTTATGCGAACGCTTATACGCTCATAAGCTTTCCTCTTACCACATCACTCGAGACCGTCGCCTTAATCGTACATCCTGTCCAAACCTCAATTTGATAAACCAGTAGATGATTGTTTACGACAAGATAATTTTACTATAAAGGTGTGCATATCCACAACAATGTGACATCTCGCCATGCGTGTGCGACGTTGCTCTGCAACTTAAACATGGCGACGAGCATAAAGTAAAAATTCACCCTTCGAGTCAACGTTGTTTTTATCATCGAATTTGGACCTGCTGCATTCTTTCTCACCAATGGGAAGGGCGGAAGCGTTCACACCGCCATGACCAAAGTGCCGGGTCCTCGTATCCATCTGACAGGTACTCTACTACTGACCCTAGGCGTAAAGGCATAAGACCAACCACCTAGTACGTCAAGTTCTGAAACAGAAGGAACTGAGATCGATGACGCGCGGCAAGGATAAACTTCAGTCTTGCCGTGTGTTGGCCATCAGCGTACGCACGTAAGCACCGAGATGAGAGTTTCGCCGTGCGGGTCACGACATCGGTACCGCTGCAACTATACACAGCGTTCCCACGCACAATCTTTCCCTGTCTTTATCTCGACTACAATTCATACTATCAGCAACGCCACTGAAAAAGGGGAATTTACTGGCCACCCGCAACGCAAGGAAATTTTTCGGGGAAGTGGAGAGAAAGGGAATAGGAGGAAACTTGAAAATAGAGAGAAACATCAAGCACACCAACTCTCTTCAAAAAACATGTCCACATACACCGAAACCACCACCACGACCGATATAACAACGACAATGCTCATAACCCCCGTCCCACCAGACTCACCAGCTACTCTCACCCCACTAAAGCCAACTTCGAAAACCATCTGCACATCCTTTACCCACCTCGTCCACCAAACCCTCAGTCTCTTCGTTCTTCTAGTATCCCTCCTCTTCATCCTCTCCCTCATCTGCCACCTATTCAGTTTCTACACCGCCCTCTTCCTCCTACCTCCCTCATCGACATTCGTCCTCCTCTTCTACGGAAGCATAGCGTACGCCACGTTCACTATAGTTGTCCTAGTCGGCGATGATCTGCTCAAGGAGGTGCTGGGGACGCACGGGGTGCAGTATGGAGGAATGGTAGGCGAGGTGGTGATTACGTGGGCGCTTTGGGTGAATATGGTGGTGTTGGTGGTGGTTGCGGTGTGGGTGGCCGGGTGGAGGGTTATGCAGGATTGGAAGGGGTGGGAAATTGGGGACGGTGGGTGGTGAGGGGTTATGGAGATCGCGCTGGGGGTTGTAAAAAAGGGTTTTATTCTAGGAAGGTGACGTATTGGGTAGTTTGGGTATGGGATAGAGGGGCGTTTGGAAGGATGAAAATGTGGAGTTTGGGTGCTTAGGGATTTAGGGGTTTAATCAGCATCGCGAGATCTAGATTTCTTTATTGTTTCTCTGTCTTATGACCGTTTATGGTAAGACAAGCAAGGATTGTGTGGGATCCTGGAAATTCATGAGTGCAAGGAACGGAGTTTGGCATACATGATATTAGGAAGGCGCAAATGGTGAACCATGTATTTCTAGTTTGAATACCTGCGTGTATGGCAGGTATCTTAATGATACATCCCAACGAGAAAAGAACGGTCCTAAAAGACTACAAAACAAGGACGTGAATGGGATCGAGTGCCTTGGCACAAGCCTATGCATCCTTGGCAGTGTCCTCGTTCATGCTTGGTCCTTGGTCTATTCTGACCTTTCTTAATTACCATAGCCCACTTTGGGGCCCGCTAGGCTTCGCGGTATCGATCTGTATAGCCAGCTGCGCAAACCCTGGCTTCCGAGGAAACGCAAGTACTGGCATAATTTTGCATAGAGTTTAGAAGTCCGTCCCACCTCTTGTCATCAGCCCGACCCTCCTTCGCTCGTCTTCTGCACCTCTGCATCCACAGAGGACTGACCAGAGACCGTTGTGTCTACACCCCCAACCAGCTCATTTGCCATCCTTTCTGCTTCCAGGCCGTCAAAATAGTCCTTGAAAGGATCCTCGCCGAACTCATCTTCCTCCTCTTGCTTTGGCTTGGTGAGCGAGGGCAGAGTGTACTTAGTCCTCAAGGTCTCAGACATGTCGAATGGGGTCCCTGATGTCAGCTCCGGCGTCCATTTGTCCATGCCTTCGTTTGCCAAGGCATCGGCTGCGATGTTGCCTGGATCTGTGCTGTGGCCTTTGACCCAGGTAAATGTCGTCTTGCCCTTGCATGTTAGACGCTCCCGTATCCTGGCGAGTATCGGCTGGATGAGTTCCTTGTTCTCCACACTCTTGCCAGCTGCGTTTCTCCAGCCCTTTGTTTCCCAGTTATGGAACCATTCGCGCAGGCAGCGGATGGAATAGTACGAGTCGGTTTTAATCTCGACGTCGCGGTCTATTGGCACATGGTCGAGGGCTCTGGCTATGGCGACGAGCTCGGCTCTTTGGTTGGTCTGTCGTTCTCCTCTTAAGGGCTCTCCAATGTTTCTATAGTAGTGTTAGAAATGGAAGGTTGTGTAGCGTCTCTAGAAACGAACCTGGGATCCCTGGGGCCAAAGTAGACGCCGACACCAGCCTTGGCGCCTACTCTGCCGTTGCCTCTAGAACCTCCGTCTGTGTGTACCACCAATGGACCTTTGAAGTTTCCAGTCGGGTGTCGTTTGGTTGCATTGAGTTCTTCTGCAGTTTTTGCTCTGATATTTCCAAGAGTCTCATCTAGCTTGATTGTTGGGTCGAAGCCATCTACTGCGCCAGGTGGAAGAGGGCCCATACCCGGCTCGACCTTGTTCTCACCATTGGGTGCAACTGTCGCAGGCGACGCATGCTCCCTTTTCTGTCGCTTGGGCGCATGTTCGGCTCCCTCCATCTTGCGTGTCGCTGCTGACGAGGCCTCGGACAGATGACCCTGCAAGCTTATGGGCGCGCTGGAACCTTTTCTAGCTCGATCAACAAAGGCTTGGGCCTCTTCGCGTGTGGCAAAGCCCTGTTGCTTCGCGCCCTTGTAACCTTTTGTATGCGATTCTACGGTCGGCCAGTCTGTGTAGACACCAGGTACGCGTCCGACTGCTACTCCGTAAAACTTGGGTTTCGGCTTGGTTTTCTTCACAAGGGATCCTTTCACGAATGCTTCTGCTTCAGTATAGGTAGAAAAAGACTGTACTAGCTAGGTGTCAGTACAAAGACGGTCGCAGCATTGAACCTTACACACCCACGTGGTTGTTGAAGCCTTCGGTCTGCTGGCGCACGTCTTCCCAGTTCTGGTAGACGCCCGGTACTCTCCCAGCTTTGACGGCGTAGAATTTCAACGGACCGTGTTTGCGCTTCGTACTCGGTGTTGTAGAGGTGTTTGACGGGGCGCCTGCCATTGAGCCTTGTTCGGTGACGATAGTAGTGGGATAGTCTTCCCAGGTGGAATGTAAACGTCGGAGGGAGTAGGATGAACGGATCGGGGCGCGGCCAAGGTACGGTGTCAACGCTGGGGTATTATAATGGCGCACAACGAGGGTAGCGGGGTGACGATGGCAGATTTCTGTGTGCCTGGGAAGCGCAGCATTAGCTTGCGATCGTAGCAGCAAGCAAACTTTTGTGTTTGGGGCCGCTATGGACGATAGTGGGGTGTTACCATGCGTTGGTGTGACCAGAGAGAACAGCGGCAGGCCGGGAAAGAGATAGCCTAGCACGGCGAAGCATGCAGCGTTATTCTCGTGTCGCAGGGGAACGTAGATGCGCCACAATGAACCCGAGAATTGGCGATGAGCTGCTGCTGTGTCTGTGTTGCTGTCTGCTAGTTGCGGATTGGCAAGTGCAGGGCTGCGGGGACCCTGCAGCTTCACGGGTACGTAGTTAGCATCCCATGTCAACGAGCTACCCGGCTTACCGCGTGAAACACCCGAAAAGGAACGTTCGGATTCGCAGGCGTTGATATAAGATTCGGCTCACTGCCCACACTAGGGATTCACCAAGACACCTATTCTTGTACCTCGTGTGCCCACGACGCGGTGACGCGCATAGCTAGGACGCGCCCCGAAGCGTAACCTCGGTGAAGACCTACCCCACTACGTCACTCTTCGTCGCTTTACCTGTTGAACTACATCAGGGGCATTTTCACGTCTACACCAACAACTCTCCCTGCTCCGCTTGCTCTGCGCCGTTGGCCATGTTCGAAGTGAGCCAAACAAGCCGACTGCAAATCCGCCGTGACTGACGACGCGCCAGGGCCGTCACGCCGCAGACCGATACCGTCTGCACCTGCATCGCGCGCGCTCCGTGGTGCTGACGAGCGATGAGCTGGTGGAGATTCGGGCAGCACAGCGCACGTTTGAGGGTGCCTATGTTCGTACAGCAATCGGACAATTCTCATTTGCGCTGGTAGTGCTCAAGATCTTCACCGCCGAGTTCTACTCGATTGGTGCACTGTTTGCTGTCTACGGAGTCGGTATCCTCTTCACTAGTCTGTTCCGGCGACAGCAAGGTAAGTGCTGTGACGAAACTGTGCATGCGCCTACACAGATCGGGTGCTGATAGTCGTTAGGAAATAAACAGTTCTTCTCCGAAGTCGGTGAGGACGGTCTGTACCGCAAGAAGTTTCGCACCAGCGGCAATGTTGTCTTCGCCTTGACCGCGCTGAGCGTTTCAGCATACATTTGTCTGCTGGTCCTCACGCTGAAGCTGGCGAGGTGAAGACGAGTCTCTCCTTTCCTCAGCGCAGACCCACTGGGTCTCTGTGCTGCCTTGGAAGCACAGCACCAGAATATGGAAATGCGCAGTATGCAAGCCATGTGCCGGCAGCTCCACATGACTACGTCAGGAAATCTGGGGAAGCCCCGTGTTGAATGCCCGGGGTATTGTTGAGCGATCCGTGCCCGACGCATAGGTTGACAATGGACAGAGACACATACAGGCGCATATGCCGGAAGAATGCTACGTTAAGCAGTCGACACGAGAGTTACGATGAGTTGCAAGTGCCGCCTTTGTTATCTTGACATACAATATTATGTGTCTGCTCCATCGGGCATCGGAGCTCGGAGCGTGGGGTTTTCCAGTTCGCGACATCAGGCGGGGTGTGGCTTGCAGACGATGCGAGCACAGATTGCGCGGCCAGTCTTCTGACCTCGTGCGGTCTGGAGTAGACAAAAAGAAAACAAAAGAAAGGGGTTGTTCAAAGTCGCCTATGATTCCATTGCGACCTTGTTCCATTGCGACCGCTTGCGTGTTCTTGAAGTTGTAACGTTTGCTTAGCCCGTAGGTGACCTTGTGGTAGCGGGGAACCGTTGAGCCTCATCGAGAAAGTCCGACTCCGAACAGCCAGAGCGGCCTCCGACTCTGCTCTTAACGTCACCTGGCCCCGCGCCCGCGCCCACACCAACAGCAAAAGGAACCCTCTCCCACATACCTCTTGCATCACCGTCTCCAGCCTCAACCCGCGCCCGTCTCCACCGCTGCAAGTCATCCATACAACAGCCAGTGCCTGGGCGTCGTCTCTTGGCGCAGCGGCGGGCGACTCTAGCGCAGCACAACCGCTCTCTGCCTTGGCATGACGCCAGACATGGCAGCCATTCCGACGCCGATGGTCACCGAGCTTGTTCGTCACAAGCATTCCCATCCCCACCCTTCGTCCGCCTCTTCTTCTTCTTCCCCCAACAGCTCTCCCTCTCCGCCTCGCCGCTTCAGCTCCCATTCTGCCTTCGCCCGATCTGTAATGAGCAAACTCGCCCTACCGCTCGACACCCAGCAGCAGCCAGACACACCCGCTGACAACGACCTTACGCCCCGCCCTGTGTCGGCCGAACCAAAGTTTCCCGCGGTTGCGCCTGCGAAGAATGTACAGGCGCTCAAAGAACACGCCCATCAAAATGGCCAGCTAAAGGCTGTTCCCAACCCTGTGCAACAGCAGCACCAAAACGGACTCGTCTCCGCGAACAATGGCGTGGGCGCTGCCCTGAGCGACACCCCGCTGCCATCGGTTCCGGGAAGTCCGCGAGAGTACGGAGAGGCTCCGAGGCAGAACACCTCCTACTTCGCTGACCGTAACAGCACTCTGACACGCAACAGCTCTGCTGCAGGCACCCCGCGACTACGACCGACGACGCTCGATATCCCTGGGCTTACCAAGTCCAAAGTCTCCCCAGATGGCAAGATTGCGCAGCGCGACGTCGGCTCCAAGCTAGTCATTGTCATGGTGGGACTGCCCGCTCGGGGCAAGTCTTACATCACAAAGAAAATGGCCCGCTACCTCAACTGGCTGCAGCACGACACCAAGATTTTCAACGTGGGAGAGAAGCGGCGAGTGGCGGCGAGTCAAAGCGGATTCCGCTTGTCCCAGGCGAATCTCGAGCGCGTCTCATCCAATGTCAAGCGCGCTATTGAGGCGCACCAGGACACATTGCCACAGATTGCGGCAAAAATCCTTATCAATGGCGACCCCGCGCACGATGGGCCAATTGACCCACAGAACCTGCCGGACCCACGCCGGGGTAGTACCGCCATCGCAGACGACGACGACGAGAACGCACAGCTTCCGCCGCCCCGAGTCGAAGTCACATCGCCAGGCCCACAAGCGCCCACACCCACAAATGAGCCAACTAATACCGAGAATGAGTCAATGGACCAATCGGCCGATTTCTTTGACCCCCAAAACCAGCGTGCAGCTGCGTTGCGAGAGCAATGTGCCATGGAAACACTAGATGATTTGCTGAACTACATCTTGAATGGCAATGGATCAGTCGGCATATTCGATGCGACCAACAGCACGCTTGCGCGGCGGCAGCAGATTATGGAGCGAATACGGGCGCGCGCAGGACCCGAACTCAACGTCTTGTTCGTGGAGAGTGTGTGTCGCGATCAGAATTTGCTCGAGTCGAACATGCGCCTGAAGCTGTCAGGACCGGACTATGCTGACAAAGATCCTGTTGCTGCCCTCGCAGACTTCAAGAAGCGAGTAGCCATCTACGAGAAGAACTATGTTCCAATCGGCGACTACGAGGAAGATCACAACATGCCCTATGTCAAGATGGTGGATGTGGGCCGGAAGATGATCTCCCATCAGATCCGGGGTTTCCTTGCTGGTCAGGCTGTCTACTATCTCCTCAACTTCAATCTCGCGCCGCGTATGATTTGGATAACGAGACATGGCGAGTCCACAGACAATGTCGCTGGTAAGATCGGCGGCGATTCTGATCTCAGCCCCAACGGAGAAAAGTATGCAAAGGCCATGACCCGCTTCATTGCTGCTCAGCGCAAGGAATGGGCCGTTCGCCAAGCAAACAAGAAGGCAAATTCCCACTTCCCGCCGGTCGCAGGTGATACTACTCCCCCGAATCCCTACTACAGCCACGAGCTTGAGACCCATAACTTCTGTGTCTGGACGTCGATGCTGAAACGCTCAATCCAGACTGGGCAGTATTTCTGCGACGAGGAATTTGAGGTCAAGCAAATGCGTATGCTTGACGAGCTCAACGCAGGTATCATGGAGGGTCTTACATATGAAGAAATCCGCACAAAGTATGCCGACGAGTACCTCCGACGGCGTCGTGACAAGCTCGCATATCGCTATCCTGGTCCCGGTGGTGAGGGCTACCTCGACGTCATCAACCGCATCCGCCCTGTCATTGTAGAGTTGGAACGAATGACAGACCACTGCCTGCTCATCACTCATCGCAGTGTTGCCCGAGTGCTACTTGCATACTTCCAGGGCTTGAAACGCGAAGACGTAGCTGACCTCGACTGTCCCCTCGGAATGCTCTACCAGATGGAGCCCAAGCCATATGGTGTCGAATTCAAAGCCTGGCGCTACAACCCTGAAACCGACGACTTTGATCACCTGCCTAATTACAAGCTCAGGAGGGCGCCTACTCTGACGACTAATTAAGCCTCGGCGATTTTTGGGATCGGGAATCGGGAACCATGACATGAATGTATTATTATTGAGCTAGATGAACTCTTTTTCCTTCGACGCCCCGACATTAGCTGCGGGGAAGCTTGATGGTCTTTTCTTTAATCTCGCTCTCCCAGAACCACTCCTTCTCTGGAAACAATCGTTTCCAACCCCGCTTTCTCTCTACCTTTTTTCCCCGCGGCCTAGAAGATAAACTAGGCTTGTATAACTGCTCACGAGCTCTTTTTCTTTACTTTTCGCGAGGATGTTTGCTGCATTTACAGGCGTCTTCTTTTTCTTTGACGAGGTTTTCCTCCTTTCTGTTCCTTGCCCCGGATGGGTGAGCTGCAAGTTCTACATAAGAGTAGCCTTAATACCTTACATAGAACCAGAGCAGAACACATGGGCTCGGTTAAGCCTGGAGGGGAGCGAAGAGATACACATTAACGTGGTTCACAAGTGGGCGGCCCACCCAAGTGAGCGGCCCATGCCCCACCAGCGCGTCAACGTCGACACTACAACGCGTTATGTCTCAATAACGTTAATATCTATTAACCTATCCTAAATTAGATCTTTAGCTTGCTCTTTTTAATATCTAATCGCAACGTGTTTAAAGCTAAAGACGCGCTGTCTCTATCTATAACGTGTCTCGAAGAACTTTATTATACTAACGCGCTAGAAGACGCTCTTAACGCGACTACGAACTGAAGTTAAAGCGCCTAAATAAGCTAGAAGAGGAGGCTATAGTTAAGTGTATTCTTAAAGAGTCTACGCGAGAATTTGCGCCTATAAAGGCTAACGTTCGAGTAATAGCTAATAAACTATTATATAAGCGGGAGGGTAACCCTATTAGCAAGAACTAGGTTAATAACTTTGTTAAGAGAACTTCTAAGCTCTATACGCGCTAGAGTCGTCTCTATAATTACTAGCGAGCTGCCTGCGAGGACCTAGCGGCTATCTAACGCTAGTTTAATCTAGTCGAGTTAATAAAGTAGAAGTAGAGTATTATAGACGATAATATCTATAACTTTAATAAAACTAGCTTTATAATAGGTAAGATTTTATTATAGTTAGTTATTATAGCCTTAGAAGAATATAGTAAAAAGAAGTAGATATAGCTAGACAACTAATAGTAGATTACTATAATCTAAGGCGTGAGCGCGTTAAGTCGCTAGCTATCTCTCTTCGTTATCTTTGCGGGTAAGGTGCTTATTAACGTCTAGTTTAAAGACCTGCCTACTAACTAGGTTCTTAAAGTTAGTTCTAATAGCTAGACGAATAATTAGCTTACTCTTATATAGCTAGAGTACTTTAATAGGTATATAAAGAGGTATACTATAGGTAGGTTTTAACTACTTATTATTAACGGCTATAAGAGCTACTACTCTATCGATTTCTAAGATCTTTGTAAGAAGAAGAATATAGTTCTTCTCTATATGCCTGCGCACTCGTCTTACCTATTATAGCCCCTTAACGTCGTCTATTTCTCGCTATTAAAGCGTAAGTATAGTAACGCTATTTTAGTTTTAGCACGTAACTATACTAACTATATTAGTAAGAAGACCTTCCTACTAGTCTTTAAGACTACTTTTAAGTAGTCTATTATAAAGAATAATATCTAAGCTAGCTTTAGAGACGCTAGACTAGTCCTATATAACCTATAGGCTATGCTATTAAAGCTTAATATAGTAGTATAGACACTAAAATAATTACTGTGACGGGTACCTACCTAGGAGGCGTAGACACTACGTAACGCGCGTAAAGTTAAGGCTTAAATTAGTCTTATTTAGTAGAGCGTAAGAAAGCGCTGTAGGTCTTCTACTAACTTACTTACTAAGTAGATTGCGCAGTTAAGTAAGAGGGCTTAGTAAATAGTATATAAGATAGTACTTCTAATAGAGAAAATAACTACTCTTTAAGAGGCTCTTAACGAATTAAATAAGCGTAAGAGCCATAAGCGGTAATACGTATAGATAGAAGAGACTCTTACTATAGGCGAGGTATAAGAAGTATTAGCTAAATAGACGGGTAGTAGTCGTGGCGATAGTAAGAGCGCGTTAAAGAGGGTGCGAGGAGAGAGGCGATATAGGCGTTATAAGTAGACTAGACATAACGCTCGCATCTACGTAGTTAAGATAGATAGTGTAAGTAATAGTAGCGATTCTAATAATTAATTTAGTATATTATAATAGTTTATTAACTATAATAAAAGTCTATGATAAAGTGTCGACGTTAACACGTTAGTAGGGCGTGGGCCGCTTACTTGGGTGGGCCGCCCACTTGTGAACCACGTTATACATATGTTTTTTTTTTGTTATGCATCATTACTTGCCGATCGGATCACCTCGTGAAATGATCACTGAAGGAATTGCATAATAAGATCTAGTGCATTATCTTACTAGAATCTTGACTCGAAAACATTGAATGATCGTATATTTTCTTCTCTACATAACTCATCTCTCATGTATACTTACTCTCTCATTGCTTCATTCCCTATTTCTTCTTTGCCGCCCGCACCACCTCCCTCCTTCCCTCCCTTCATCCCCAATCCACAACTCTCCTCACCTCCTCGCAACAATAACACACGCCTCTCTCACACCCCAAGCCCTCAACCTCCTCTCCCCCAAAATATCCCCCTGCAACAACTTCTCCATCTCATAGTCCCCCTTCCTCTTCTTCTTTCTCTTCTTCTCTTCATCATCCGCATCCGCATCCGCATCCGTCTCAGCCTCAACCTCAGCCTCCAAAATCTCAACTTCCTCTACCAAACCACCGATTTCATACGTACCGCTGCACAGCGCCACAAGACCCACTTCACATGTTGTGCTTGCGCCAGGCTGGAGAAGAGGCAGTCTTCGCTGCAGGACGCCTGTCCATGAGAGGCGCTTATCGAGATCGAGAGCGAGGGCGTGCGGGAGGGAAGCGAGGTGTGGTTGGAGGCGGAGGAGGGGCGAGATGGGGTGTGGGCTTCTGTTTCGGAGTGTGGTTTGCAGTGTGACAAATGTATCGATTGGAACGGAGAACTTGGAGTGGCTGAGTTGGTGGATGGGTGAGGGTGGGATTGCGGGTTCTTCTTCCTCGTCGTTGCTGTCCTCGTCCTCAGAGTTTTCAGAATCTTGTGCTTCAGATAGGTGGTCTGGAATTAGCGTCATGGAAATGGCTATGTCGTCTAGCTTGATTGCTTCCACCATTCGTGGTGACAACCGGATACCGCGGAGTTCCAGAGTACCGTGGCGCCCGTTGTCGACTTCGGTCCATGTCCCGCGTATCATGGTGAGAAGCTCCTGGCGGTACCAAAATGCTTCTCTGCTAGCGCGCTCGGTCTCGGGCGAGATTTTGCTTGTGCTGACGACGAACTGGCGTTGGTTGGCGGGGTTCAGCGATGGTACTGGGGCGTGTGGGCTACGCAGGTAGACTTTGGGTAGGATGAGGACGACACGGCTGACATGACCGGGTTGGATGACTTCATTGATCACATGAGCGTTCTCCCAGTGGCCATCGTCGTCTTTCGAATCGTCGGTCGTGGGACGTCGGCCTTGGAGCGTGACCGACAACGGGTTTGGCCATGAATTTCTCAAGTCCAGAAGAAGCATACAGTATTCATCGTCATGTCCCTGGCTCTGTTTGTGGCGTATAAATGAGCGGAGATGGGCGTCAGCTTTTCCTGAAGCCGCAGGTTGTTGTGGTTCGGTCTTGGAATTTGAGGTCAGTGCAAGACCTTGAAACCAGCCGATATCGCCTGACAAAGGCACTATGTCTGGGCGCTGGAGTTGAACACTAGCATTCACAGTGATGGATATGTGAGCAGAGACCCGGCGGGTGAAGAATTTCTCCTCAACCTCGGATCTCCGCTTTCCAAGGTTGGCGTAGTCGATCTGAATAGTGGCATCTGTTAGTCTTGTTCGACCAACGACCTCGATCGTGAAGTCCATCTCCGCGCCTGGCTTAATATAGCAAGATTCTCCGTCTACGTCTGTACACCATCGCAATGAGGGATGGTGCGCAAGCTGAACTTCCAACTCATGAAGTTCGGCTGGCGCAAGATCCTTGTTTGACGTTGCTGCGTGTATCGCAGCCATCGCCGTATCCTGGAAGGAAATATGAACAAAGTCAACAGCAGTTGTCGAGGATGTATTCTTGACAGTGACCGTAAACCTCTTCCTTTCACCCTCTAGTACCATGACTGCTGCTTGAGGCAGAGACACGTTAGTTATGGTGATTACGGGTTGATCTGGTATTACAGAAAACGCGAGCGATTCTGGTTTGGGCTGCGACGCTGCTTTGCAATCAATAGCAGGGGCAATGGTTGATGAAGGCCTCGAGTTCGGGGTTCCTAGACAAGCCTTGAGTCCCAGCTGCTTCATCTTGGGTTCTCGTTTGGGCTTCCATGGCTCAGGGAAAATGGGGAAAAGCCGCTCGCGACATCCCATGAGTTTTACATAACAGCCGATGATTTTCATTTCACCGGCTGAGAGCGCTTTTCCTGTGATCTGAAACTTCTGTGTCCTATATGGGCCTAGTAGGAAATGCTCTTCTACGCCCACAAACTCGACACCCTCTGCTGCAAATCTCAACGATTCGACTGCGAGCTCAAAATCGTACGGATTCTGTAAAGCAATGACGAAGCGGTACCCCTCGTTGGCGACTAGAATGGTATTTGCATCGGTTGTCTGTGGTTTCTCGGCAACCCAGGCGTTGTGAAGAAAAGGGCCGTCCTTGCCTTGGATATCAGACTTTAGCTCAGTTCCTTGACGTTGCGTCAACCGAAGGGCTTCGCTTTCATCCAGAATGAACAATCCACGAATAAGGAAATCATCCCAGTATTCTGTTTCCACGTGCTCAAAACCGAGTTTTCTTGCCGCAGTGACGGTTCTCGAGATGTTGGAATACAAGCGCACCTGTTCCTCTCGTGGGAGAGATACGTACACATCAGTGCTATTTGGTTTCGGCGCTGTCCCAGGTCCCGCGATCCTCAGCAAGAGTGCAGTGAAATGAAGAACGCCATTGAAATCTGGCAATGCTTCACAAAAGCTCAAACATGTTCGGAGGACTTCCAGTTTGAGACTGAGGCTTCCAAAAGATCTCAAAGACGAGACTGCAAGAATTGCATCAACTACACGTTGGCTTGCAGCACTGTCTGATGCATTCTCTCCACTTTCTGCTCTTTGACTGGGCACGACCATGTCGGGCACAGTTCCTTTCGAATTGGGAATCCCATATATTCGGCCGAGTAACCCCAGAAATTCTTCAATTCCCTTCTCAACTTCTCCTTCTCCTACGTTGAGGGCGCCGGCACCTGAGCCACTACCACTTGCAATGTTGAGAGCAGCAAGTCCAGCAGCTGGGTGAACACCCATTTCGGCCGCCCCGACTTTCCGGGCTTGGATCAGACCAGGGACAAGAGATGTGATGAACTCTTTCATAACGATAGCTTTCTTCCGCTGCAATCCAAGTGATGACAATACAGAAGCAACGCCAGCGAGTATCACCACCCGATCAGTAGGACTCATGCCACACGTTTCGACAGGACCTGGTAGTGCGCGAAAGAGTATCGAAGCTATGTCGTTTCGTGTAGGATGCACACTTAGTCTGGGAACGCCAAGTCGTGCCTTTTGTTTGTAGGGCACATTCTGGACAACGTGGCGCAATGAATCTTCGTCCAGATATCCCGCGGACAAGTTAACAGCAGCTAATAACTTTGAGAATCTTATGACGCATTCTGAGAATGCAAGCGGTGGTAATGACTCGCCAGCAAAATTGGCCGCCCGCGTATACAGATTTAGGATCATGTGTATGAGGTCCGGTAGCAATGAACTAAGGGCATCGAGGGAGTTGTCATGATTTTGCTGCTTTGCCGAAGCCGACACATCCGCCGTACTGTTAGTTGGGGTGTGTTGTGGTGATTTGATGCTATTGGATTTATCAGACCCTGGATAGCAGATTTGGGGTATCTTCTCAAGTCAGTGCGTTTGCACAATGTTACAAGCTGAGCTACACTGACCTGAAATTCCATGCCTGACCAGGCAAACAATAGCATGCAAACCATAATGTTTTCCAGAGCCTTTGCATGCCATAGATGGTCACTCAAAGAGCGTGCTCTTGTTGCGCCTTCGGTGAGTTCTCGTATCGCCTCAACCCATTGCCCAGCACACATATACATCGTGCCAATCACGATACTAATGCGACCACGGCCCTTGTTCCGGGCTCTCTCACCTACTCCGCCAGATCCAAATCCATGGATGGAGACGCGGTCAGCTGGATTTTTTGTTGCCCCACCAGTTTTCACAGGGCTGCTTGTTGTTTGTTGAAGATTATTAGTCGCGTTGATTCCAGAAATTTCATCAAAAGTAGTAGGGGGTGTCTTTGAACCCTGCGAGCTTATTGAGCCAGTTCGCTGGTCATCTGTGGATACTGAACTTCCCGAACTTGATGGCAGTATGGGCATCGATGCGCGGTGCGCGTCTCTTTGCACGTTTCCCACGGGTGTCACTGGTCTACTTGCGCTTGCGCTTGGTGTTTGCGAATTGCGTCTAGAAAACTGCGACATGGAATCCGATACAGCCCAACTTGGTGTCGCTTCCGCCATGCCATTTTGAGAAGCCGGGGATGTTAAAGTAGGAAGAGCTTGTATAGATTTGGCCAATGTTGTCATCTCTGCCAGCAAGGTTGCAGTGAGATCGCACATAAAAGTCTTCATCGTGGTTGTCTTGAGCTGCGATCTTGGGGGAACTAGAAGTGCTTCTTGAGGTAAGCGTGGATGACGAGACTGAGACACAGAATCGAACATCATAAGACTGTGCAGATATGCCCTCGGAAACTGCTCCCTAAGATCATCAATACTGAAAAGAATAGAGTTGGCGCTTTCATCTTCAGCTGGAGGATCTTCGAATGTCTCTGTCGAGCCTTGATCTGTTGCACGTGACGGGTGTAGCCATGCATATTCGGATGCGTCTCCCAGCCCAATCACAAGCAGTGGCTCCCTGAACTGCTCGAATGGGGACAATGACAAGTGAGACACCGAAGGCATAGATGTCGACAAGTCATACAGCAGCGTTCCGTTAGGCCAAGCCAATGGAGAAAACATATCTATTCGTTGCCAAGATCAGCAAACGGGGTAGCTAATACAGGCCGTCAGGGCGCATACTGCGATCAGGTCGAGGATCAGGACTTATGTCGCCCAGCCGAACCAGTGATTCCTGTTGCAAGAGCTCGACGAAAGCTAGGAATCGCGAACGCTTAATGCGACCCACGGGGAGAAGCAGGGCCCTAATGCGCGCAGGCGCGATCGGGGACAGAGGGTCGGCTGCCATCTCAACATCGGGAATTTTTAGACCTTCCGGTCGATGACGGTTCGGTTGGTTAGGGATGTGACGCCGTGATGGCGGATGCTTGCATGGCGTGTTGGATGTTTGAACAGCGGCATGGTTGGCGATCTCCGAGCTTTGGCCCCGTGGCGGTGGCTCAAATGCACTAGGCCACTTTCAGCACTGGTCCCTGCGCAAGTGTCCTGCGACATCTATAGACACACGAAACGATACATCTCACCGACACCCTTTCATCCTTCACGAGGCCGCCCTAGAGCCTCTCATGGTTTTCTTGATATCCTTTGCATAGCGTGGGCATATCTGGGAGTTCGACCGTGTTACACTTTGTTACACTTTGTTACACTTCGCCACGTTCATTTTCCGGGGTCAAACTGTGTCTTCGCCACTACTGCCACTCATCCTTGGCTGATAGCGCTGCCTGGCAAACCAGCCTGGCCACATTGTACCCTCTGACCATCTTCCTGTACGGAATCTTCTAGCACCGAGAGCCCCTCGTTTTCTAGATCTCATACACCTCTCACTCAGCTTCTGGCATCAAACAACATCAACATCAACATCAACCAGTCTTGCACGCTCACTCAGGACTTTCCGGTTTCGTTTCAAACGAGCGGTTCAAGATGGCTGCAATAGATTTTGCGCGGTTGCGCAACCAAACTATGGCTGATGGCTTCGACAGCGAGGTTACGGTCAACACGCGCGCCCTGATCGACAAAGTCCTGGCACGTTACTCCAGCGAGCATACGACACTACGAGAGTTGATCCAAAATGCGGCAGATGCAAAAGCAGATCAAGTCATCATCAAGTTTGAGACAGACCCCTCTCTAACTGTACCAACTCCCCAGGGTGCTGCGGACCCTATTCTATTGAAGCACATTATCCAGCATCACACGCTCAAGCGGCTTGTCGTCAGTAATAACGGCCAGCCATTCACTGTTGCTGATTGGAGCCGTTTAAAAAGTATTGCAGATGGCAATCCAGATGAGACAAAGATCGGTGCTTTCGGTGTTGGTTTCTACAGTGTCTTCGCCGACTGCGATGAGCCCTTCGTGATCTCTGGTGACAGGACGATGGCCTTCTACTGGAAAGGTAACATGTTGTCTACGAAAGCTGCGCCTGTACCACCAGAACACACTACTAGAGATACGATCTTCATGCTGGAGTACCGGCAGGCAAACCCAGCGTCTCCTTCGTACAATCCGTCAAAGCTTCCAAACCTACCTACCTTATGTCAGTTTCTGGCGACCAGTTTGACCTTTGTGGGCCTGGAGAGTATCGAACTCCATGTAGACGATTATGTGGTTGCTTCATTTACCAAGAAGATTTCCTCCCCTGAGATTGTTCGCGTACCACAGGGCTTAAAGACGGAGACCGAGGGAGGGTTGATGAAAGTGACCGATGTCACGCGACAGCACTCTCAGCTCGATGCTGCTTGGATGAACGTGATTGCAACTGCTCAGTTGCCACCCAAGAAAGCCGCCGACCTCGTACAACAGGAAGTGCGCAACGCTGGCTCGACCTTGCGAAGTTTCTTTTCCAAGTTCTCGGCTCCGCCCCCAGCGCCTGTCAAGACCGCCAAACCCGCCCCTGAGAAGCAAAACCCTAGCGAAGAGATAGCGGGGGAGTCAAAAGGAACGATTTTCCTACAAGTTTGCACAGTGGTAGCGGCCACCAAAGTCTCGCGAAACTTCGCAGCAGAGATTGAGAGAGCAACAAAAAAGTCTCCGCCAAAGACCACGAAAATTGCCCTCTTGACTTCTCCTTACCAAGATCCTTCAGCTACTCTAGCAACAGGATCAGGATCTTCTGCCTCGCTTGCTTCCAAAATCTTTTCTGAGGTTCTCCCCACGAAGTCTGGACGTATCTTCATTGGGTTTCCCACAGCACAAACAACAGGATACCTTGCACACATCTCAGCGCCATCACTGATCCCAACGGTGGAGCGTGAGAACGTAGACATGAATGCTCGGTACATATCCACCTGGAATATCGAGCTTCTACGCGTTGCTGGTTTAGCCTGCCGCATCACCTACGCAGCTGAACTGTCAGCTTTGCAGGCTCAATTTGGCAAGGAGCCTTTGGAGGCATTGATCACTAGAACAGCCTACGTTTTCAAACAGTACACTGCGAAATCATCCCATCCATCTACGGCTCTTGGTGATCGAATCGACGAAGCTTTCTGGAACTGTTCCAAGGAGCGTTCTATCGATATACTTTCGACCAAGGGTGTTTTACCAAGCAAACAAGTCCGTATGCCTGCGGAGACTCTCAGCTTTTTGGGTGAAGTGCCCATGGTTCCTCAGGAACTAGCAAACGCCGCAGTTGATTTTATGCTGAACTTGCACAATCGTGGTTTCATCACGGAACTCACCATGCAGGACATCCGACAAGGTCTGGAATCACGCGCTCTCAATGAAGAAGAGCTCTGTGAGTTCCTCAAATGGTGTGGATCGAAACTGGAAAACGGCGAAATCGATATCCCAGGCTCAAGAAGTCTTTTCGAGAACACAGTTGCCAACATTGACGTTGTGCCGGAGAAGAATTCTGGAAGAATTCTTGCTCTAGGAGATATCAGCACATTCGTCAACCCCGCCCGCATCGGTCCGCACCTACCACTTCCTTCTGATACAATTCCATTCTCTTTTACTAGGGGAATGACGATGAAACAACTGCAGATGTTTGGATGGACAGAGCTATCAATGGTACGGTGGTTGCGGCACATGACAACACGGCCGCAGCTTGATCAATTCACCACTGACGAAAACCTTGCCCTATCGGTACTCACACTCACCTCCAAGTGCTGGGAACAGCTTGATGGAAATTCTAAAGAGTCGGTAATCAAGATTTTGACTCCTCACAGCATTATGCCTACCAAAATGGGCATGCGCCGACCGGCCGAGTCATACTTTCCGACTGTGAAGCTCTTTGACGATTTGCCAACTGTCAAGCCATTTGCCGGTTCAAAGGAGAAATTCCTGTTATCGCTTGGGGTACGAAAGACTATCGACCTTCCTATGGTCTTCGACCGAATGCGGAGTCGCGACAGTGAGCAGACAGAGAAGTCGGAGCGGCCTTCTTGGAACCACGTTGATCTCATCCGATATTTTGCCTCTGTGATCAACGAAATTCCTAAAAAGGATTTGGAACGACTACGTGAGACGGCGTTTTTACCGGGTGAGGGTACGACTGTCAAACCCGGCCAGCTATTCAAAGCCTCGGATCTCTATGCCCCAGATCCAGCGATTGTTGTGCTGGGCTTGACACAAATCAAGCTGCCATTCGAGTTCAAACCAAGCACTCGAGAGGGTATACTTCTCATAAATCTTGGATTACGATCGTGGCCAGATTCCATCACCATTGCCAACATACTCCATCGTGCCGGTCAGGCGAAGGACCTACAGCTTTACACTCGTGCAATGGACTACTTTTTGGCAAGTTACTACAAGAACAACTACACGGCAGAGGCAGGCAAGTTTGCTGCCGTAACTCTGCCAATATTGCCGACTGAACAAGCACCCTTTCCCACGTTGGTCAGCCCGTTTCAGTGCTACACGAACGAACACGCAGCATGTTTGGGGTTTCCAATACTTAGGAGTGACTTGCGCAGCCACGCCGAGAAGCTGGGAGTACAGCGTGATCCGAGCATAGGTCCTTGTGTCCAGTATCTCATCAAGAACCCGCCCAAGACTAAACTAGATGCTGAGATGCAATTTGCTTACCTAGCTTCGCGAGGCTCTGATCTGGATCAGTACAAGGGACTGGTACAAAACTTGGGATCTGCTAATATTGTGCCGATTTTCCGAAAGTACTACCTCGATCCTAGCTGCAGTGGATTTGAAGATCGATCAAAGAATCAGACGGGAAAGTCAGAGATGCGCATCCATCACTATGACCCGCCTGAACATGTCTTTGTTGGTCGCGATCAAGAGTATCGTGGAATCCTTGACTATGTCCATTACGGTGCCGAAGCCACTGTCTTCTTGCTCAAAGTCGGTGCAAAGCATGAACCCACAACACATGATTTGGCGTACCTGCTGGCTAAGAACCCTTCGCGTTTCCTCAATACCATCGGTCAAGACAAGTATCTCGATCTGCTCAGGAAGCTCGCTGAGCATGCCGGGAACCTTTGGAAAGACAAAGAATTAGTCAAGGCACTGGTCGCATCCAGGTTGCTTCTTGGATACCGTGACATCAAGGAAGATACAAAGCAGGTAGAGACAGGTGACGAAGACATGGACGACCTAGACGAGGATAGCGTGCACCGCGAATGGTCGCTCAACAAAGCCAACGAAATCGTCATTATCGACAACGTCAACTATATGACGAGGTTCCGTGACTTCATCATTGCGGCACCTCAAGAAGAGCTTCTCGAGGAGTTTTACGCCCGATTTGGTGTCCAGAAGGTTTCGGATCTAGTCAAGACCGACCAACGTATTGGGACAGTGGTGCGTGACCAGACGCCCGCTCAGGACCTCCGACGCGACATACTCGAACGTGTTCGCCTGTTTCTTCACGAGTATGAACGTGATGCTTCCTCAAAGGCAATCAGACATGATGCCAAATGGCTCGGTTCGAATTTGACGGTTCAATGCGTGTCTGACATTTCTATCCGATACTCGCTCGCAGAACGAAACGTCGCTACCTCGTCAAGGAAATCCGCTGTCATTATCAAAGTCCGTGGCGTCGGCTACGTGTTGAACATTACACCAAAGTACGATCTGTACGAGGTGTCAAGCGAACTTGTCAGACTTTTGGTATCGCGACCAAAGCGAAACGATGCGATCGCCCTCGAGCGTATCCTAACTGAGCCACTCCGTCGCTTGCAACAGAAAGGTATCAACGTAGAGCGTATTCTACGCAGGAAAGAGCACGAGGCCCGCATCGCCAAGCAGGCAGAGCAAGAGAGAGAAGAGGAAGAGCAACAGCGGATGGCTGAGCAGGCCAAATCTGGCATAGTAAAGTCAGAGGATCGAGAAAATGTACCACCCGCGACGCCAGAGAAGAGCAATCGCATACCCGGCGCGTTCGACAGTCCAGAAACCGGCATGGAAGTGGCGAACCATGGACGTCAACAAGACGATGGAGGTCTCATCAACAACTGGGCAAAGAAGCTCGGTTTCAAGCCTGCACCTACTCCACCTACTGGCGGTACAGACGGTCCTCAGATTAGCCGCGATATTCAAGCCACCAAGTCAAATATCCAGAATGCTATCAAGGAGTGCCGCCCAACTGGCATGACAAACATTAACACTAAGCACCACCAAGACTCTACCGAGCTCGACCGTGGTGGCTACTGTACCGGCGAGCAATGGGAGAACCTACACAAAGCATTCTCAGTGCCCTTCTCTGGACGCCACGTCGACGTGTACTATGGTCGTGACGAAACCGCTCCCCTCACCGAACTGCAACCGCACCTCCAATCCTTCCTCCCTCTCATCTTCGGCCTCACGTCTATCTTCGCCGTCAACCCCGCCGCCGTCAATATCTTCCTCGACAAGAAGTCCAACACTGTCGCTTTCAACATGAACGGTAGCCTGTTCTTTAACCTTGCCTGGTTCATCGCGCTGCATAGCGAGGGATGCCAGACGAAGGAAGGCAAGCTGAGGGCTCTGGATAGCTGGTTCTGTACCTACTGCCACGAGCTGGCGCATAATCTTGTTGCTGATCATAACGCAAGGCATAGCTGGTACCAGCAGCAGATTATCATCGAGTATAGTCAGCAGTACCGCGCTGCGTTGGAAAATTTTATACAGGGTTTGCTGATTTGAGTGCGCGGGTGCATGTGTAAGGGTTGACTGGAGCAGCGAGTAACATATCAGAAAAGTGTGAGATTGATTCATACATTCCTAGGCGCTCTTTATATGGGCAAGCAATGGCGTTCTTTGGGATCGCCTTCTCAACGCTCTCGCAGCGCCGTGGTAGCGTAGGGTCTTCGCCAGGAACATTGGGTAATCTGTCCAAGGTACTCACAGGTCCTGCACGCCAGCAATCCACTGTCGAGTCGACGTCATGACCCTGTCGCGACGCCGCACTCTTACAGTATGTTTGAGTATTTAATGTGGAGGAATGAAAGAGAGGATGGACACTGGCGTTTTAGATTGATGTTATTTTGATAGAAACGTAGAGTAACGAATTATGCCTTTGAATATTGATTTCATGTGCGTCGCTTAAGTGATTTTCCAACGCCCAAGGAGAAAGCAGAACGTGAACAATGATAATAAGAAAGTGTAAAATGCAACCAATGAGGACTTTGAAACAAGAACGAGTCAAAAATGCATCATGATTTTCAGACATTAACTACGCTGCAATGCTACGCTGACTGCTGAACAGAAAAGAAGAGAAAACGGGTATAGTACTTTTCGATCAAATCTTCAATATGCCAGAAAGGAAAAAAAAAAGGGAAAAAGAAACGGCCGTGAGGTCATTACCCAGTCCAGTCAACACATACACTTACGCCTTATCCACCTCCTTCGCCTCGCGCTTCATGCGCCACTTAGGTCCCATTTTGATCTCCAGCAGCATAAGCGGCAGCAAGGTGCAGCATACAGCACCCCAGAAGGTATATGTCCAGCCGTCGCCCCAGGCCGTCGTCATGCGGTCGATGATGGAGACGAGGATAGCAGCCAATGAGCATCTGACTAGGTTTGTGCAAGCGGTTGCACCGGAGCTGCGGGACTGCAGGATATCGATGTTGAGTGTCATGGTGGTGTTGAGGATGCCGATGGAGGTCCAGCCAAGCAGGACGCCAAGGATGAGTGGGACGGCAATGTGTGCTCTGGCTTGGATGGTCCAGCCCCATGCTATGACGCAGACGATGAAAAGGGAGAGGTAAAAGGGCATGATGCGCAGACGGGCGTGCTCGATGGTGAACTTGTCGCCGCAGCGGGCCTTGATACGGGCGTATTCCCAGTCAAGCATTTTGCCTGTGAGCGTGGAGCCGATGATCATGCCGGCGCCGACAGGGAGGTAGCAGAGGCCGAGTACGGTTTCAGAGAGATGGGGATAGATTTTTGCAAAGGAGGAGGAGATGGTGGCCGTGATGGTGTAATTCACGGCGTAGACGATACCAGTAAAGGTAAGCAGGACGATGACGTCCGGATAAGTGAAGAGGACGAAAGGGTTTACTGAGTGCTTAGGCTTTGTACGTGTTTCTGGGTCGAAGGCTTCTTTTGTGGCTTTTTGGCCTACAATGGGGATGATGGCGCGTTGGATACGGGGAACGGGGATGCTACCGTTGCCAGCGATGGAACGCAAGGTTTCTGGAAGAAACAGAGCAATGCACAAGAGGCAGACGGCGACCATGATGACGATGGACCAGAAAATAGAGCGCCAGCCTAGGGCCTGAGAGAGAGCACCTCCGATGGCAGGGGCGATGCAAGGAGCCAGCATAGGTCCAAGGTTGAACATGCCAAAGTAACCTCCTCTTTCTTTGCTCGTCGAAATGTCTCCAATTACACCTGCGCCCAGAGCAATCGTACTAGCACTACCACCTGATTGGAAGCATCGTAGGAAGAGTAGTAGCCAAAACTGATCCGTAGGGCATAGCGCTAGCCCAATGCTCGAGGCAACGAGGATGCCCAGACAGACTAGGTAGACAAGTCGTCGGCCGAAGCGGTCGCTAATGGGACCCCAGAGCATGGGGCTGATACCTTGGAAGACTAGGTACACGGTAACGGTTTGGTTGAGGTCGTCTACTGTTTTACCAAAGGCGCGGGCCAAGGTGGGAATAGCTGGGAAGTAGATGTTTGCAGGCAAAGGGCTGACGACGACGGTTAATCATCGTGCTCACAATGGTCTCCAGATGAACAGAAAATACATACCTGTAGAACCCTGCCAGCGCGACCATAGCAACAATCATCCATTTCTCTTTATTGGTGTAGATGCTATATGGTACTTCGACCTCACCCTCGACAGGCATAACTGCACCTTCGTCGACGGGAAAAGGCTCCTCCTTGTCACCATTGGATGGTTTAGCCATGGCTTGACGTCAAGACAAGCTCAAGGCCTAAAAGAGGAACGAATAAACGCAAAGGTGGGTGGAGGGAGTAGGGGAAAGGGACGAAACAGAGCCTCATGCTAGGCATGACGCCCACAAGCGCTCTTAACAACTTGCCTGTCATAACAAAGCTTTAATCGTCTGCATCTCTCCCGAAAACAGGACCCGCAATCACAAGCTCCAGCTTCGGCGTATCGATCACCGCATGCTATCTGGTTGGGCGATGCATCTCCGTTCCCCGACCAGTGAAGAGATATGGGGGAGAGGACCGCGCCAGACCGGCGAGAAATCGGCAAGCGCGCCTATTGCCTATCAGGCCATTGTGCTGGGTAGTGTCCGCCACGCTATACGTGCCTCGACCCTACGCTCACATTCGTCATATTTCCATATCAGCTGGCTTTGTCTATGCTGGACTGGGTTAAGACGCAGTTGCTAGACGAGTTTGTCGGCCTAGTACAGCACAAGGGGGCTAGATTGCGGTTTTGGCCCGGCCCCCGGCTTCTTTCCGGCTTGCCCTGGTCGTGCCCCGACGGGTACGCATGGGTTAGTTCGGTAGTGTATCCTCCTTCGCCAAAGCGAATATCGGGGAGAATTTGCGACAGGCGGCAACGCCACCCCGATGGAAAATGGGAGTCATGTTGACGATGGTTGTGGTGGAGCGGCTGACTCAAAACTACTTATGCCATAGGCTTAGAGCCTCGGAATCACCGCTGGGGCTAGATTTTTTTTCTTCATCTCTTGTTTGGACGCCTTGGAGTGGGGGTCACTCGCTATCCTTCGACACAACCGTTGTTTTTACCGCTGTCTCGGGATTACGAACAACTGACAAAGTCACGGATACCGTTATCCTACCCGGCTAGAAGCGGCGAAATTTCGAATTGGAGGACGTTGAGAACAAAAGAAAAAAGACATGGAACACGCGCCCAATGTGGGAAGAAGTAATTATGGCGGGGTGGGTAGGGTCCCATCTGAAGACGACATCAAACGGCCGAATCTTGTCAAAGCTGGAGGCGTTGACAGTGATGTCACCGAAGGCAAGCAAGAAAGATTGAAGGGGTGGAGGGGTATGTTGGATTTTCTGGAAAGGAAAGGAGATGTTGAAGTTCGAGGGTGCACGCCGGTCCCTTATGAAGACAGGACGGAGGTAGAGTACTCGAAGATCTTCACGCTCTGGTTTTGCATGAGTTGCAATCCGTTGCCGTAAGTGATTGGACAGGCGCGAGAACGAAATTCAGGAACTGACCATGACACAGAGTCACGTTTGGCATGGTGGGGACCATGTCCTTTGCGCTCAGTCTCCGAGATGCAACGCTGGTTATCCTCTTCTTCACACTCGTCTCCACAGTACCAGTAGCGTACATGTGCACGTGGGGCCCCATGACCGGTATGCGACAGCTTGTCCAAGCGCGTTTCTCGTTTGGGAAGTACTTTGTATCTCTTCTGATATTGCTCAATCTCGCGACGCTGACTGGCTTCTGCGTGGTCGACAGTGTCATTGGCGGTATGGCATTGTCGGCCGTACAAGATGGGACGACCATCAATGCGACTGTTGGCATTGTGGTGATTGCTCTATTGTCGTTGGTCATATCCTTCTGTGGTTTTGGCGTGTTGCACCACTACGAGCGATGGGCATGGATACCAGCATTGCTGGCACTGATCATCGCTGCAGGCTGTGGAGGAGAGCAACTCAGCCGTCAGGTTGTTGTCCCTGCAGCAAGCGCATCGCAGGTCCTCTCGTTTGGCGGTCTAGTGGCCAGCTTCATGTTGCCATGGGCCGCACTGGCCAGCGACTTCTCCACCTACATGCACCCCAAGGCCCCTCGGCTCCGCATTGCACTATACACGTATGCTGGCCTTGCACTTCCAACTGTTCTTCTGATGACACTGGGTGCGGCCATGGGCGGCGCGACACCTAATGTGCCGTCATGGCAGGCTGGATACGACGTCAACGCAGCAAGCGGTGTTCTGGCAGCCATGCTGCACCCGGCAGGAGGCTTTGGACGGTTTGTCACCGTCGTGCTGGCGTTCAGCATGCTGGGCAACCTGTCGGCGACAACATACAGCGTTACTCTGAACCTGCAGATGCTTGTGCCCTGGCTGTTCCGCGTACCACGCATCATCTTCAGCATCCTCATCACAGGCATCGTCATCGGTGTTGCTGTAGAGGCGTCAAAGAGCTTCTTCCTCAATCTCGAAAACTTCATTGGCGTGATTGGGTACTGGAGCTCTGCATTCATTGGCATCGTCTTGGTTGAGCACGTGTTCTTCCGCCGCGGCAGCTTCGCAGCCTACACCGAGGATGCAGATGCATGGGACGACGCGAAGAAACTCCCACCGGGCCTGGCAGCGCTGGGCGCGTTCCTGTTGTCATTTGGGCTCATCATACCTTGTATGGGCCAAATTTGGTGGACAGGCCCTATTGCGGAAACTACGGGTGACATCGGGCTCGAAGTAGCCGTGGTGCTGGCGGCGCTTTTGTACGCCCCCTTGAGGGCGTGGGAGACGAAGACATGTGGAAGATGAGCAGGGCTTGATTCCGGTAACTTCCCGTAGTGGTGCGAATGATGCAACTGTGCACGTTGAAGATGAGACTTTTGATGGCCGCTTGAAGTATAGTGCATGAAGACGTGTGTGGTTGGAGGCTGGCGGCTGGCGGAGAATTACTCAAAAAGACTAGCCCGGGGGTCTTGTTGCCTCGGTTGTACTACTTACCCCGGGAAACTGGCTGGTGACGTTCACAAGCCAGGCTGGAGCCGCAGTTCAAATGCGGAGACGCTGACCATGGCCCGGAGCCATCCAAGATTCTTTTTTTCTTCTTCGAAAACCACACTCTCCTTGACACCACCGCTCCTTGCTTGACCACGACCGCCTCCTCGGCTGCGCCTTCCACGTTACTCGACGAACCCCGCCCGCGCTTTCCTTCCTTGCCCGACCATCGCGCGCCTCTGACGACTCCCCTCGGCCATGTCTCAAACGCAGGAAAAGGCACAGCAGAAGCTGGCTGAATCGACCTCAGCAGTGCCCCAGAGCACGGCAGCTCAACAGAGCGACAATGTTGCCCATGCACTGGCAGGCGCTGGTGGGGGACTGCTGTCCATGGCCCTGACGTATGCCTACTTCCCACGGCCACTGTGCGCCGCCCATCACTAACAAAACACCATCGCAGCTATCCGCTCATCACCCTATCCACCCGCGCCCAGGTCGAGTCCAAGCGCGCTCAGTTGTCGACGCTCAATGCCGCCCGCCGCATCATCAAGCGCGAGGGCGTCGCCGGCCTCTACGCCGGCATGGACTCTGCCTTGTTCGGCATCACCGTCACAAACTTCGTCTACTACTACTGTACTTCGTCTCTCGCTTCCCCGTAGCAGCGCAAACCGCATATTGACCTCGCCCAGGGTATGAGTGGACTCGCTCCTTCTTCGAAAAGGCTGCCCTCAAAGCCGGTCGCGCTTCTTCCAAACTCACCACCGTTGAGTCCATGATCGCGGGCGCCATCGCTGGCAGCGCCACAGTCCTCATGACAAACCCTATCTGGGTCGTCAACACGCGCATGACGACGCGCAAATCCGAGGCCTCGGACGAATCGCTGCCAGGTGCCCCCGCTCAAAAAGCCCCGTCCACGCTCGGCACTCTCTTCGCTCTGATCCGCGATGAAGGCCCCGCTCGCCTGTTTGCAGGCGTCATGCCCGCTCTCGTACTCGTCATCAACCCTATCCTGCAGTACACGGTGTTTGAGCAGTTGAAGCAGCTGCTGGAGAAGAAGAGGCGTGTCACTCCCAAGGATGCCTTCTACCTTGGTGCCCTGGGCAAGTTGCTGGCAACCAGCATTACCTACCCGTACATTACCGTGAAGAGCAGGATGCACGTTGCAGGCAGGGACGGTCCCAGGGAAAGTATGATGACCACTTTCAGGAGGATTATCCGTGAGGAGGGATACACTGGTCTCTATGGAGGTATGTTGGATATATCTGATAGAAGAAAAGGAGGAAAGCTAACCTGCGTATAGGTATCGGACCCAAGGTTACCCAGAGTGTCATTACTGCTGCCTTCCTCTTCGCTTTCAAGGATGCTCTCTATGCATATACCGTGCAGGCACGCAAGAAGCTCGCCATGCGCAGGGCATAAATAACTAAGAAAGTGGCTTTGCAAACATTCGCATCAGTGATGCAAGTCTAGTTCCAGAAACTGGAATCTATTAGTCCTACTCACGAAACTAAGTGGTGGTAGCTCAAGAGCTTACACAAGCAGTAGTCACCATTACTCTAGTACTAAATTGCTTTCTCGAGCGCAATCAGTACAACACTATGTTTATACCCTAGAATAAGACAATCGAACACACCATTCATATATCATTTCACATCACCGGGACGAGCGCACGTCTCTTCTCGGCGAATATCTCACTTGTAGCAAGAATCAATCTTGATGCTTTTGCCCCTCGGTGAACATGCGTCCATACGTGCATGTGTGAATGGATATGTGATTCATGAAAAGACAGACAAATGGTCAATCAGCCAAGGAGAGTGAGTCGAGTGAAGTGTACAGATTCACGCTCTTACATGGGCCTGAGATAGATAGTCTTTGATTAGCAGAGTACCTAGAAACTAGTCACGGCCGAAATCATAATAGGAAGCTTCTCTTGACTCGAACAGCTGTTTTACGAATGCATCAGGCATTTGGTTTTTCTTAGAAGCTAATGCTGGACCAAGTGGATGTGGTATTGGAAGGCCAACAAGGAGGCATGGAGAGGGGTTGATATGAGTGAGCTTAAAAAACCAGATTATATGATGAGGAAGTGGATTATATCGTTTGGTATCGTGTACAGTGGTAATATTGAGATAACCAGCTATATCCAGAAGGTATATGTCGTGTCATTATCGTCCTCATTGGAATAAACTGAGAATGGCCTTTTTCTCCTTCTATCATTTGGACGGTTCATGAGCCAGCGCATGCGTTTTAGTGATCCCTGTTCATCTTCTTCGTCTTCTTTATCTTCAGATCTCAGGGTTCTGTATGGTCTCACACCTCCCGATCGCCTTTCGCTAGCATATTGCAACGCATTTCGGCCATGTTTGTCTTTATCAGTCACTCGGAGGCCAACGACGTCCACCAGATATTCCAAATTTCTTTCGTCCAGTGGGCCTTGAATAGCCATCATATGCAATGCTGTCCTTCCCTCGCAATCTTTCTTCGTTAAGTCGACATGCTCGTGCAGAAGACATATCATGCCGAGTTCGCATGTCAGTTTTCGCGCACATAAGTGACCAAGGTTCTGCCCATTGCTGTTGCTGTATAGCGCAGATCCCGTGACTGCAAGAAGAAGTCTAGCTATCTCGATATCATGAACTTGATGTTTGCGGCCAACAAGAATTGCTAGTGGTGTATTCTCGGAACCGTCAATCGCCAAGCTATCAGCTCCCAGGCTGAGCAGCCAGTGCACCCTCTCAATAGATACTTCTCTGTCTCCACCAAACAGGTAATGAAGTACGTTCTTCCCGTTTCTGTCTTTTGAAGCTACAAGTTGTGTCGTTTTTGCCTCCTCTGTTTCAAGAATGGCGACCATGGTCTCATAGCTTCCCGTTCGAGCTGCATAATGAAGTGGATTGAGACCCTGGTCATCTTGCTGTCCTACTTTTGCACCCAAGTCGATCAAGACTTTGGCTGATTCATAATCGCCAGCTTTAATGGCTAGATGCAATGGGGTTTGTTGTCTTGAGTTCCAACAATTTGGATCTGCTCCATGCAACACAAGTCCTCGCACTTGTGTAGCACTCTCCGGTGTTTTGTACAGGATACAGTGAAGTGGACATCGTCCTCTATAGTCCTTCATATGAGGAGAGGTCCTGGGATCTGCCAATAATGCATTCAATGTTTTTACAAGCCGTTCGGAACACCTCGCGGAAGCATGCATGACCCTTTTTTGCCGCGCAACATAGGATAAACGCCGCATATGAGGACTCATGTGGTACCATCCGTAGTCGTTAAACAATTCATTGTGAAGAGTCAGATGAAGAGGAGTCTCATCATAGTTAGAAAGAGCGTTAGGGTCGGCACCATACTCAAGAAGCAGCTTCGTCATCTTAACATTGCCTGCTAGAGCCGCAAAGTGTAGAGGGGTCAGGCCCGTTTCGAACCCTTCAGAGGCCGGTTGTATTGGACCATGGAAAACTTTCCTCTTCCCAGTTGTGATGGAGGGTCCACTTTGATGAAAACCCATGCCGGGTGCTATGTGACTTCCGTATCGATGAGTTCGTATGTCAACTGGTACGTTTGCGTTAATGAGTTGTGTCGCTATGACACTGTGATCGTGTATGGCACAATAATGTAGAGGTGTCAGGTTATAGACATCGCCTGTGCTTGTCGATGCACCAAACTCTAGCAACATACTCACCATTGAAGGCGTAGAGTTTTTCATATCGACAGCATAATGTAAGGCCCTGTTTAATTGTCTGTAAGGACCAATGTTGGCGCCTGCTTCGAGCAGTACTCTGACGACACCTTCATGTCCACGCTCAATGGCGACACGGAGTGCGTTACTGTAGTCTCCGCTCTGTGCGTTGACACCAGCACCGGCACTAACTAACATCTTAACGATGTTTTCATGCCCTTTGAATGAGGATGCTTGGAGTGCGTTATGGTGGCTTCCCCCGGTTGCTTTGACGTCTGCGCCCTTCTCAAGGAGCGAGCTCACCACTTTCTCTAGACCGAGGAGTGATGCATAATAAAGCCGACCGGGGGTATCCAAGTTGCTGAAACCCCAATTCATCCACCTTGAAGAATCTGGATCATAAATCCGAATCCAATGCAAGAACACAGGGCTGTCTGTTGAGAACAATCGGAGCACAAGCTGATCCACTTCTGCTGTTTGAGCTCCCACTTTTCGAGCATGTTTGTACCAAAACTCTGCTGAGTATCCTGCCAACTTGAAGCCATAGAATATTGCATCCGACGTAGCCTCAATTTGTTGAAACTGATTAAGGTAACCGAGACATGACATAGCCAGAGCCTTGTGACATGCTGCAGCTTGTAAGCCGTAGCGCGCTGCTGGACCTCGCTTTATTCTGTCTGATACGAGAAATTCTTTGACAGAGTAATGTGCGAGAACAATCTGATTGCTTGTTTCTGTATAATTGTCGAGTTCATAGAATTCATGAAGTTTTCTGACGGTAACCAGACTAGAGCAGATTGTCAGTGCGTCTAAGGGATCTTCCAGTATTTCCTCTGGATCAAATTCCGGGTCACGTGATGTGTCAATCGCCACTACTTCTGCAATCTCATGCATTGATAGTGGGCGTTCTGAGAAAGCCAACCATTGGAGGATGCGGATGGCGTACTCCGCATATTCTTCGTTGATGTTACTCAGGATCCGTTCATAAGTTTCGTCCAAAGTCGATGGAAGTGTTTTGAGCGCTTTCCGTAGCAACGATCGATTGAGACACTTTGCTAACGTGTCCAACTGACAAGCAGCCCATCGGAACCTAGGCACTAGTCAGCCTTCGAAACAAAAGAGCGTCAGATATCACACACATTCCCTTGGAACCCTTCGTGAGGGCATCCTCAATCTCTTGTTGGAGAGTGGCATCATTTCTCCACCTGATCATATTCTTGTCACCAGAAAGCCTTTGACGGATGTACAGCTGTATATCCTTGTCAACCACATCTCCTTGGATACATACGCTATTTTGTGATTTCACAAACTTTCCCAAACAGCTCTTGATGTCTTGTTCCTCACGGCTTGTCATGAGGAGATGTAGATTGGAAACACTCCAGCTGGCTATTTCTCCAAGCACTTCCATCAGCTCGGGCCGCTGAACGCACTCATCTAAAGCGTCCAGAACAACGAAGACTTGTGGGTACTGCCGAAGCATATCGCATAACGCCTTCAAAAGCTCGTCCAGAGATGGTGGTCGCCTTCCTTTGTCATGCAAGGAGAAAAGAGCGTCTAGACCCGGAGGTATGTCATCTGCTTGCCTTGAAAGCTGAACGATCACTGAGCGCAACATCCGCTCCGAATCCTGTTTCTGCACGTCGTTGAAGTCGAAATAAAAATAAGCAACGGCATATCCGGAATGTTGTTTGCAATGCTGGGAGATGCTCTCAAGGACAGTGGAACTTAAGATTGTCTTGCCACAGCCGGGAATGCCGTATAGCCATAGGAATGACGCTTCAACGGACTTCCAACTCGCATATCTCTCGCCTTCTAGAAACCACAAGCCTGTGTTAAGTTGTCGCTGCTTAAGCGCCTTCTGATAGTTGACTGACGGATCTGGTGCTGATAGCCAATGTTGTATATCACTCAATCTTTGCGCTTTACTCTCCTCGGGCTCTCTGAGCAATTTCTCCATTCGCTGGCGTGCATGATCTTCACCTTCACCATAAATGGGTGGCATGTAAATGTTGAAAATGCCCAGCAGAGAGTACACCCGATCTTCCTCACGCGTTGTCTCTCGTTTTTCAGCCCATCGCATTCGCTGCTCAACACTAAATCTAGAGAGATCCGGTTCCCGGAGAGCTTCGATTGGTATGTCCGTGATTTCAGAAATCCCTTCTGCTCGCGAATGTTTGTCGCCAATGAGATCTCCTTCTTTCGAGAAAAACTGGACACATTGTGGAGCAAGAAGCTCTTGCAATGTCCATCCTCGCGTGAACCATCTGGATCTCGAAAACGTAACGCTGTCCGGAGCAGAGTTGGTACTCGATACATCAGAGAGGTAAACGTAACATTTTGGCGCCTTGCGATACCAGTTGAACATGGAATTAATTGCTTCTGAAAGCTCTGCACTGCTGGACTTGTCGATACAGCAGGTGTCGATCCAAAAATAGTGGAGCTCGTCTTTTGCAGCCTGGTTCTTACAGAAGTCAAGCTTTGTATAACCTATCTTCTCTTGTCTTATCGTATTCTGCAGGTCTTGGTACGTGACTTCTTCCCCATCAGCACCCCAAGTATGGGACAGAATGGCATAGGGCGGAAGCTCCTTCCCTTGAAAGTTGACAAGGCTGAAGCTTCCGTTACCTTGTGCCTTCAAAAGACGCATGGTGAAGGCACCATTGCGTGGAGCAAATAGTGAGGAAACAGCTGTGGGTTTCGAGGGCTGGTACAAAACAAGATGGCCGAAAGAGATGTGATCATTGTGATGGGAGCTTAGAGGAAGGAATGCAGGTGAACAGGCTGAAGTTGGGGGCTCAGCGCGAGGAGCTAACCTGGTTGGTCGCCTCGATGAGCTACAGGACAACCGGTCAGCTCAAGCGACAAGGCTGTCTGAGCGATCTGCCTACTATCACCCGCAGAAGGGAGCTGGAGAAGAAAGGCTGTGATTTTGAGGGAAAAGTCTTGCTAGATATGTCGATGGGCATGGACTTGCCTACCTCCTGAAAAGAACGCGGTCTCACTAGACAACTCCGAAGGGCAGGGAGTTAAGTGAAGACGGACCAGCACAGCAGGTAACCAACATGCAAATGTGCAAGACAAAACAGATACTGGGCAGGCACTCATGATCATTATTTGAAGTCGTATCGCGTATACTTTCGCCCTTCCCATACCATTCAGGTTGCCCGACTTTTGGCTCCCGTTTCATGTCGCAACCATAGATATACAAATACATGCGTAGAAAAGTATGCCGCTCCAGTCGACCAGAAGCAGAGCCCATAGGGCTGAGACTATAAAGAAAAAGGATACTCGCCGTGCTTAGATCGCTCAACTAAACAAGACTGAACTGACAGTGCATTTCATGGCGCGCACGAAGCAATGGTAACTCCAGTGCGAGAAGGTACGAGGTCCTCCAACTAAGCAGCAGGCTGGACACCGAGGTCAGCACCACCACGACCACGGGGAGCGCCACGGCCGCGATAACCAGATCCACGCCCACCACGTCCACGGCCTCGACCGCGACCCCGGCCACGGTAGCCATCGACACTGCCCTGGCCGAAAGTTTCCATGTTCTTCTGGCGTTCTTGGCTGCGAAACTCTTGACCACGCGTGGCTGCTTCTTCCCTGTCCTTGAGCTCGCTTGAGATGTTGTCAAAGAAAGAGCTCTTGTCATACATTGAGCCACTTGGGATGATGACTTCTTCCTTGTCGGCAGATGCATCCGCTGTGGGAGCCGCGCCCTCACCAAGGGGCGAACCGGAAGCAATGGCCTCCTTGATCAAATCTTGCTTATTGAACTTGGCATTTGCGGATTCAAAATCAAAGTCAGTCGTAGGGACCTCCATCTTCGGGTGTTGAGAATGAAGGCCGCCTCGGCCTCCCCTCCCACCCCTGCCACGGAACTCGCCGGTACCTCGTTGGCGTGGTGCGTGTTGGCGGTTCTGGTCGCGCATGCCCTCAACCTTCTGGGCTAAATTGTTCGTAGGATCAGAAGCAGGTGCTTGACCTTGAGGTTGGCCCTGAACTTGTCCTTTGTTTTGGAGGTTGAGCTTCGCCATAGCCTCGGCCACAGCGGCAGTCGCCAACTGGGTAGCGTTCTGCTGTTGAGCAGCGTTGGGAACCTGGGCAGTGGCAACAGCAGCAGCAGCTTGTTGTTGCATATGGGGCGCTGTCTTATTGGCTCTTGGGCTTGGGATAGGGACAGCAGGGATGATCCGTCCACCCTTTGGTCCACCAGGTGCGCCCTTCCCTGAAGCAGGCTGCTGGGTGTTCTGAGGCTGAGGCGGCGCCAACGCAGCCGATACATCAGGCTTGGACTCGACAGGCGGTGGGGGAGCCTGCTTCGCACCAGCAGGTGTGGGAGTAACGCCAGAAGCCTTCGCACCATTCTTAGACTGTGGCTTGGCGGGCGCACCGTCTGCCTCTGCAACCTTTGGCTGTTGTGCTTGACCAGACTTATCATTCTTGCCAGCTTGGGGCCCTGAGGGACCTCGTGGGCCCTGTGGAGGCTGGTTCTGGTTCAAGCCGGGAGGACCAATTGGCATATTTGGTGAGAATGGCCCTGGAGGCTGATGGAAGCCTTGACCAGGCGGGAACCAACCAGGAGGGGCTCCGAACGGAGGCATGCCAAATGCGCCTGGAGGACCACCGGGAGGGAAAGGACCTGGGCCACCAGGGAATCCACCCTGAGGACCGAAGCGGTTGCCATACGGACCTCCAGGGCCACCGAAAGGTGGGTAACCCCCGGGAGGGAACTGACCAGGCTGAGGAAAGTTCTGTGGTGGCTGTTGACGTCCGGGTACGTCTTGCGGACTGCTTTCCTGCCGTGCCTGAGTTTGTTGTACCTGTGGCGCATGCGTCGCGTCAGCTTTGGGCTCCAAGAGGGAATCGAGGAAAAGTAATTTGTATGTAAGGGGTCTCAGAAGGAAGGCAACGGAAAATATCCACACGGTTTTGCGCTCTCGGTGGTTTTATGATTTACATCCGAAAATTTTACATCACCGGACGAGGGGAAAGGAAAGAAGTTGTGTAGACTTACTCCGATGATGGCGGGGTCTTGCGGCATGGCAGGCTGTGCCTTTTCCTTGACTGGCTCCTCAATGCGCAAATCCTTCACGTCACTGCCTCGGAAGACGATCTGCTCATATACTACGTCCGATGGAGGGTACTCATCTTTGCCGCCCTTGCGACCCTCTGTGCCAAAAGATCGCACATTGTCTAATGAGACTGTGGAGGCTTCTGAGTTGATCTCGACGAGCGTGCCGACATAGCTATGGCGAGTCAATGGCTGCAATAACCCAGCATTGACTGGGTACTGACCGAATGTCGCTTTTCGAGATGAGGGAAATGCGAGATCTACGCGTCGCGGGTCAGCTGGAGCTCGAGTCGAATTGGGCGCAGTCGCGACTTACCCGATGAACTCGGACATGGCTGCGCAAGGTGGGTATCAAAACAGGTATCAAAGGAATGGAAGCTCAATGGGAAAAGAAAAGGCTGGTGGAAGTTGCAAAAGTCGTGAAAAGTTGATAAGGGAGAAGTGAGGAAAGGATGGAGAGAGGGTGGCCGTGGGATGAAGCTGAGAGAAACTTGGCGCACGTTTAGCGAGGCGTAGCCTGGGAGCTTGAGCCTCCTGTCGGCCTACCTTTACCCCACACTGCCTCATGTACCACGTTCACGACGTATACCGTTTGGGTTCACCGGTTCATGCGCATCATTTAAATTGATGAAAAGGCGCATCACATGACCCTAGAGGTCGCGAAGTGCTCTCTTTCTTTCACCAGATTTCGCGGCGAGTAACGGGGTATACTAAACCATGAGCGTCACTACAGATGGGCTGAACGATGTCTACGAAGCGCTGGAGTGTTACAATTGGGACGATGATGTAGAATTTCAGGCCGGCCTACAAGCCATCATCGGCAGTAACAGTACGCCAGAGCAGACGACTGAATTAGCACTGCGGGCGCGATGTTTCTATTATGCAAGGTATGTACCTTGAAACTATTGAAGGAAACCCTCTCCGACCATGGCATACGCAACTTTGACAAGAAACACTTTGGACCTTGGCAAGTGTCTTGAATCTGGCTGACTAAATTCATGTAGAAAATACAACAAAAACATCGACTTTGATGCCTACAAAGCCTACCGCAGTGCGCGCAACCGACCGCCTCCCACACCCCCCAGTTCGACAAACGTACTCGCAACCTCCGTCGTAGACCAAGAGCTAGCTTCAGCTAGCAATCATACAAACAATGATTCAATGCCCACATCAAACGCTACTGCTTCTGCTCCCACTACCGAACCCAGTGGCATCCTCCCTTCGCCTCCAGACGCAACCGAGCCACCTGCGCCCTATCCCACCAGCTTCGCCCACATTGTAGACTTGATAACGAGCGGCAAACCAGTACCGGGTATCAAAGAGATTCCACCTACGGTGCTAGAAGGCCAAGGGACGCAAGCGACAAAGCCCAAGCGGAAGAAGCCGTGGGAGAAAGACGAAGTCTCCGTCGAGGCAGCCAAAGAAACAGGTGCTGCGTAGAATACGTCATCTTCGACACTAGCAATCATAAGCAGGGAACGAGCAATTTGATCAAGTGTAGCTTCAAGATACCAATAGAAAAGCAACACAAAGGGCAGCCATAACAACGAATTTATGTACACTACAAACTGTCTACGTGCAGAAGAAGAATAGAGATGAATGATACCCTTTATCTGCAGGAAAGACCAGTCCAAAGAGATATCATGAATTCAACAACAACACTGGGGTATATAACAAATCCCAACCTCTCAACCCATCCAACCCGAAAAGAGAAAAAATGAACCCATATGTACGCCAAATGCTATCATCCCTTTGTGACCCAAGACCAAGCCTGGTGTGACAAAGTCCTCATGATTCTCCTCCAAAATAAATAAATCGAAGCAATCTCTACAAGACCGCCTCAAGAATCTTATCCTTGAGCTTACTAACCTCCTCCCTCGCCTCCCACAGCTTACTCTGCGCATCCAGGAACTTACTTTTCCAATTCTCGTTATTCGCATCAGGCCGTGAAGCGTCTCTTTCGGTGGAAGCTTGTTCGTCACCATCGGCAGTAGAAGATGCCATATCCAAACCCTTGGCCACCCATTCACCCGTCAGTCCACCAAAGGCGACGGCGAAAAAGACGTCAAAAGTCTCTTTGATGTTGTCTCCGCTTCTCGCAGCGTTCTCGGACTCTTCGTCGTCGTCGTCTTCGTCAACAGGCGACTCGTACCCGTCGCCTCCGACGCGAAACCGTATGCATTCGACGCGGCGTACGCCACCAGTCGGCCCACCAATGCCCACACCCACAGTACCCGCGAGCCCAAGACAACTGCTAATTGCAATGCTAAGGGCATAGTCACTCATGACTTTGGCTGGGGGCATAGAGCCTGGTGAGGGCTTGGCATGGAGGGGTTGCAAGATGGCGGAAGCGAGTCGCTTGGCCTCATTGCCTCGTAAGCGCTTGCGGCGACCAGTCAACGGGGCGCGTATTAGCTCTGCAGCTAGCGCGCGGTTCAGCGTCTCTAAGGGAACCGCTGAGGGCAAGTTGGATGGTGTTGAGAGTAGTTCTGGCTCCGTCTGCAGTCGTGTTGGTGGCGGTGGCTGTTGTTGTGCGGGCGTCTCGGACGGAGTCAAGTTGCCATGATGCGTCTGGTGCGTTGGTCGATTCTGTTTCTCGTACATGCTTTGTTGTTCGTAGGCGTTTGCAGGCGAAACTTGGGTTGAAGCGGCGCTTATCGGCGACGGTCCTATTCCTGTGCTTGGCGAGTCGTTTTGTAGTCCATTGACCAGTACAGTTGGTGTAGTTAACCGTACTACCGGATTGCCAACATTGGGAGGAACCTGGAGACTCAACCGTTGCTTCTGCGGGGGCCCGCCCACAGGCGGCCCCTCCATCTTTGACTGGGAAACGGCGGACGCTGGTGTGGGTGGGAAACGGACAGAGTTCTCTGGGGCTGGTGGGTCCGAATGCGCTCGCTCAACGATTGGTGTCAGGTTGCCCGGGTTTCGATCGATGGGCGGCCCTTCTTTAGTCTTTGGGTTCGCTGGGAAAGTCACAAAGGGACCATCTCTAATGGAGCGATTACTAGGCGGCCGGCCGCGAAGCTTGCCATTGGAGGTTCCACTGTTGGTTGACCATGCCGATGATACAGCGGGTCCGTGTCGTCGACGAGAGCGTGATCTGGTACTGGACGGAGTGACTGCGGATTGTGGTTCGTCAAAGAACGGATAAGCAGACTGCGGAGTTACAGCGGAAAGCGGATGAGGGGTGTGGGGTGTATCTTGTGGGTTAACGCGCCACCGTCCATGATGACTTGACATTGGTGAATCCGTGTAAAGTGTAAGTCCACTCTGACCGAGACGACTTGGAGCTGAGGCGGCAGTATTGGCAGATGACGGAGTAACGGTTGAGACTGCTGTCCATGGATCCTGTGGGGTCAAAAAACCTCCGTGCATGTTGTTTGGGTGAGCGCTAGTAGGATATGCTGATTGCGGCTGCAACACATTGCCGAATGCTACAGAGGTATCGAGCTGGGGCCGTTTACGAGCTGGTGTGCCTTCTTCAAAGTCTATCTCGTCCTCGCCCTCGTCAGCCTTGCGGCGCCCGCGCTTGGGCTTGAACTTTGGATCGAGGGCCCTGATGGCCAGGTCTTCCTCCAGAGGCACACCATCACGCCCTTGACTCGGAAACGGCTGGTGCGGTGGCGGTATTTGTAGGAAGTATGGATGCTGCTTGCCTAACAGATACTCGAAGAAGGCATCGATATGCATAGCACGCATCCATCGCTTTAGTCTGACAGAGTACTGTTGCACCTTTTGCGTACTCTGTCCTTCGTCGGTATTTGGCGGCTTCACGCCCAGATCCAGAGCCAGCTGAGTCCAGGTCTTTATTTCCTTTGCGTCAAACTTGCGAATCAGTTCAAAGAGAGCCCATGTACTGAATGCGTTGCCATCGCTCTTGGGAGGGGTCCGGAACAGCTTGACCAGCTCGGTGGTATCGGTGGTAGTGGGGAAGTTGGGGTTGCAGTAGAGGATAAAGGCGGCATAGGCATGGTCTATGGTCTCGTCGGACACGTCGCGCGGGGGAGGTTCGCGGTCGGTGGGCTCAAAGTGGGCTGTTCCGTGGCGCGGTTGGCTGGTGGGCGATATGGCGGAGAAGCGCGGCGAGGCATTCGCAGAGGCGGGGGGAGTCTGGGAGTTGCGCATGTCGCCATAGAAGCCGTGGGCAAGGTGACTGGCACTGTCAGGCTGAAGTAGATGGCCTGACTGCGCCTGATGGGGGACGGCCGACATGGGCGTGTGCACATTGCGGCTGGCACCTGTGCTCTGATCCAGTCCCGAGTCAATCGCGGGTACACGACCACCGCTTCCACTGTTGCCACTACTGCCGCCGCCACCACCGCTACCGTTTGGATGTCGGAAGGGCGAGTAGGACGGGCCGCTGCCGGGGCCTGGGTGGTCGTAGTGGGTGTGGGTGTGGGTATGACCGTTGGCTGTCAGGAGATTATGCTCCGTCTGTCCCTCCTCGCCAAAGTCGACCTGCATGGTTCTGTTCGGTTTTGCGCAATGCGACGCTTCTCTCAGCTGCTTCCTCTGCCGATCAGCATGCCATGAGAGCGCAGTGATGGGTCGCAGTCGCGCTAATGCCAGCTATAGGCCATGGATATACCCCGTAGAGCGCGCGCGACAGCCTATTCCTCCGCTCCACAGGTTTACTTGTTTGCGAAAAGACCGCGACAAAGAGCGGCTGCTGTCGCAATAGATCCAACAGGCCCAGCGCGAATCAGTCCAACGATAGGATGCGAAGCGCCCAGCACTGTCGCCGTACGATTATTACGATTATTTTGTTTTTCCGTCGTCGCCGTGAGGGGTGCGGTCCAGCAAAGGCTAATGCGTCGATGCGCGCTATCAAGTCGCGTCGTGGTCGGATCTCGGGTTGATGATGATAATTTGCGGTCCTTGATGGTCTTGGGCGGGTCAGGCCTGGCTGCTTCGGGGACATTTTGTTGACTTAAGGCAGCTGAGCTTCCTCGCTTCTATTTTTGGCCACGTCCGAACCCACCTCTCCCACAACCATGTCGCCGCTGCTGCAGCATCATCACGCCTGCGTCCTGTATACCGCCCTGTGACTGGTTGTCTGCCGCTGCTCCACCACGAACATGCGACGTCTCTACACGGAGTGGCCGCCTGACCAAACCCTTCCGGGACTATAATCAACACGGCGGACGAAACATTGGTCTTGGCAGCTTGCCACTACCCTAGATCCATAAAGAGCGTCCGCGAAACAGCTCCATCGGGACCGTATGACATGTTGCGACAGATCCAGGAGAATGCTCTCGCAGCTTGCCGTTGTCGCAACCAGCCGTCCAAACAGCTATATCAGGACACACACGTCTCAGCATCGTCAACATCAGCCGGCCTGATTTCTAAATCGGCCCACTATATACGCTAACCTCTATTAACCCAAAACAGTCAATGGATATGACGAGACTCTCTCCGCTCGATTTTCGCGTGATTAATTTCCATGCATCTCGTGGTCCGCGTGCTTCAAACTCCTGTCGCCCAGCAAACGCATCCATGGTTGTTTCAAGTGTAGTACCCATCAACCGTCATTTGGGATACCAATATATCCCAGATTTAGTCAGTATTGAATTCCAAGCGAATATTGAGAACATAAAGTCTCTGTTCTTCGATAGCGACACGGGATCGATTTAATGAATACCCGCACTGATACGGTCTTTGCTATGAATGTATATTGAGTACGGAACAGCCGGGTAGTTGCGGAGACGGAGTGATACATGAGAGCTGCTCAAACAGCATGAATGGGTAAGATTTTATCAGCGATAGCTACTAGATCTCAGACCGAGAAAAAGAAATCTGAGAAATCCAGGCTGCTTGTGATTATCACGGGATTGAAATACAGAGACAGAATACAGTAGGTGCATGCTCACACATGCGGTTCCAAATCAATGCCTCAATCTCCTTGACGAAACATCTAGCCCTCTTATACCTCATGGATCAAAGTCTTCAGTCTCTAGCCTTACCATACTACTTGTTGCTCGACCGCTCAGTCTTTGTCACATACCTCGCCTATCTAAAACAACCCATATGTCATGGTATGCTTGGCCATACTCATGTGAGTTTGTGATAATGCAAGGTCACTGAACCGAGGCAGTCCCTGCTCTTTAGCCCCAGCCGCGAAAAACACAAAGCATGGAAATGTTTTAACGAATTAATCCCTCCATGATGTGACACAGTGGGGTATTATGGCTATAAAACGCTCCTGTTCAAATCTATAGTTATGATCGTAATACCATTAATTCCGACAGAAATATCGTAGATTGTTGAAACTCGAAGAGACTAGCCTGAGTGTCGATGGGGCTGACGACATCGGGGATGTAGAAGACGACTTCGGTGATAGACGAATACCATGCAACATGTTCAGCGGACATTGAACCTGCATGTGTCACATTACGTAGGTGTGTCTTCACTTCCGATCTGTCGTTTCCAATTTTCACTGCATCTACTGGGTAAAGTTATCTTGGTCATGCGATTCATGGTGCCAAATGCAGTCCTGCATCTCCAAGAAAGATCAGCACAAGTATCCTAACTCAAAACACTCATCAAGAACGACGAGTAGCGACCCGACAAACTGGCAACCAAGGGTCTCTAGAGAGATCTACCACATGTCTCAGCTCCATGCTCAGCATGTATCATGCTTCACAAGCGTTCATGCATCATTTACACCTAGAGATCGGTAACGAAACAATATGGTCTAGTAACTCCCAGTATTCCCTGTGGTAATACCAGAGTTGGAATCACCCATACCAGCGCTGTGTGATACCCTGTCCATATCCGAGAGAACGGTACTAGATGTCGCTTGTTACCCACCAAGCCAGCCGAACGGGCGAGCCGCTTGGGTATGATTGAGTTTTGGACCCCGATGCATAACAAGGGGAGAGCCTGGGCTAACTGTGTGTTGCAAGCTCTTGCTCATCTTTTTATAACACTGCAGTACTAATGTCCATCATCCCAACGCCTTCTATCGCATCTTGTCTCCTCGCGCTGTTGTTGCAGAGAAAAAGAGTTAGAGTGACATCATGATAGTTCAAGAAAGCAATATTCTGCCATGAAGTATCTGTGAAGCCTACTCTTGACCCCAGGGATAAACCTTGCATTCCGTACAAGACACTTGGCATTCGAGAGACGATGGTATGCGAAATTGTAACTCTGATACATGCTACGCCTGTCTTGGCATGTAGTGTAAAGCCTCGTATCCACATGAGTTCAACGTGTTTGAAGCTGTAAGTCCATATAGAGTAACGTAACGATGTAGTATTTACTCTTCAGTCTTGCCCCCACCGTATCAGCAAAATCCAAACATAACGGTACAGATGCATGTTCACATACGTACAATGTAAGGCCATTTGCATAACACGACTACAGAAAACAAATGCCCTCATCCACCACTTATGCACAACCTCACAAAGCACTATCAAACTCGCACCACGAACCCCCTTTTACTAAAGAGTAAGAACATGTAAGCAGAGACCGTCATCGTGTCGATCTTACGCAATACTAAGACCCTCTTTAGTCATCCAACTCTTACATCCATCCCCCTCTATCCCATTTTATGTATGCCCACCTCGGCGCTACCACAAGCACCACAACACCATGTCGCCGAACTTCCCCAGCCATGTACACTATCGAACCAATGATGTGCACAAGGCAAGGTCCAACACGGACTGTCGATCTCTTCACATCAAATGCAGTATCCGCGGACATCCAATGTAAAAGGGGCGAATGCATTCAGAGATGACAATACAAGATAAGTTAGTCTGATCTCCATGGTATCCGCGGTGCCTCGATTGAGGGCGAGTTGTCTGAATAGGCAGGTAAATCACAAGTACACGCGTAGTAGTCTTAGTGTACTTTTATGCTAGTTGGATATTTTGCATGTAAGCCAGTATCACGCCACGGGAAAAGAGATTGTGCTTTTACCATGCGCTAACATCTTGAACAAACCGCCACAAAATTCGAGATAGCCGTTGACTCGGTCCGGGCCGAATTTACGCGGGTCCTCTCTCTCTCTCTCATGTTTGTTTCCTTTCTGTTGGTGGAATTTCTCTTGCAGTCAGCGGAAGCCGCGTTCGGGTGAGAAAGAAAAAGAAGTTGACAGGGAATGTAGATGCATAGAGTGGAATTTGCATGGTAGTTCCACATACGCGACCTTTACCTAGCATACGCCCTCCTGATCCACCTCTCTACACCACCATACTATACCCTCACACCCGCTTTCCTCACTTCCAAACACTCTACACAACCATCTCCATCCCCACCGCTCGCTTACCCAACTCTCCCCCCATCTCCGTGCCTCGTTCCCTGCGCAAATCCTTCCCCCACACCTCCTCCTTCATCTCGCAGCCATCTCGCACCTCGCATCACATCCCCCTTCATCTCGCCTGTTGATCCCTTGTGAAATTGAACAAACGACAGCACCCCTGGCTACGCACGTATGTCTACTTTTGTTTCACGTCAAGAAGGGGCAGATTGTGGTCCGTGTGTTGACCGTGTTTCGAAACAGACCGGGGTGGCGTCAGACACGGACACGAACACGGGGGCATGGACAGATGGAGGGTGACGCATGGATGTGGGTGGATGTGGAGCGGGGCGGACGGTGGAGGGGCGGTGATGAAGGGAGGAGGATGGCGCGATATAGAGAGGGGAGCGGTAATGAGGGCGGGAAGGAAGAGAGAGAAGGAAAGGAATGGGTGAATGAATGAATAGGGAAGGTGCGAGAGAGCGACTTGGCGGCGGGAAAAAGAAAGAAACCCGAAAAAGAACAAATATGGTATACTGATCGCTTCTCCGTACTGGATGATGGATTTTTATCTAAGAGAGAAAAAAAGTGGTAGAGGAGGGAGTATTCTATACAGATGACATACCACATGGGCTGTCTGAGAAGGATAGCTAAGATACGCTTAGTATCTCCTTCCGTCTCTCCCTCTCCTCATTGATCGTGAACAACAAGCATCCAACCACCAAACCTTCTCCCCCTCTGCTCCTCCTTGACCATCTCTCCTTACCCATTCCAAATACATACATACATCACAAATGTACATGGCATCATGCCGTCCCCCACCCTCTGCCCTGCCCAACCCAACCCAACCTACTCACTCGGTCCCCATAACTCGGTCCGCCCTAGCACCGCGTCCGTTACAGTATACAGGGTCTTCACATGTACATATTACTCTCACTCATCCACTTGGTAGCTTTCTTTAAAACATATACTCACCGAGGCCGTCCCATCCCGCCCCCCCTTCTCCACCCAAAACTTCGTTTCTTGCCTCGATAACTATAGATCATGCGTAGGTTAATCTAAAGTTTATCCCGCGGTCCCGGTGGGCGGAGTAGATAGAGTATATGCATGTAAGGGTTTTTTTACCAAGCGGCGGGTTGTTTGTATGGATGTATGGGTATAGTTTTGTAGTCCGGAAAAAAAGATGCCCATTTTAACCGGTTAAGGTTCTACACTGTGTTATCATGGCGAAACAGCGGGACGTTGGGTAAAAAAAGGTGATAAGGATATTAACAAATGGAACAATACATGACATCACCAAATAGTCTTTTGACAAGTAAAATGACCAATCTTTTGAACGATGAACAAGATTTCCAATTTACGTTGTAGTACTAGTAGCTTGAAACTCCAAAGACAATCAGACGTCACCCAATGTAAGCGTCTACATGCCTCTCTAGTAGGAACCTTCTGTCTTGTCCCGCGCGAAAATTTGACCCTTTGAAAATCACGCTTTCTCTCTCACACACTTTCTGCACCCTCCCTCCGACTAGATTAACCGTCCGACCCGACTTTTCCCCCTTGCCGAAAAAAGGTATCACTTTCCAAACCATCCATGATCGTAGTTAAGAGATGAGAAAACCAAGGAAAATAAAAAGGCGGGGTAGTAAAAAGAAGTCCCGCCGGCCGACTCTCTCCGAAGAAGGAAGGAGGGGGCTAGAAAAAAAAAGGTTGAAGAGAGAAGGACAACCGAGGCCTGAGACATTGTATGTTTCAAGACCCGGTGTGGCCCCCTCTATCAGCCCACGTGAAAGATTGTTGTTGTCCGTCTCTTTCTCTCATTCAAGCTCATGTGAAGCATAACCCAGGAAAAACGAGACCAGGGGCCGGTGGACCTAAATGGTACAAGGAAATCGGACATGGGAAATAAAATGGTTGCGTGTGTTTGGGGGGATATAACCCTGGCGTGCCCAAAAATAAGACCGCTGGCGCTGTCACAATAAAACGTATGAAATGATGGCGCACGAATCCTAAAAAATAATGCCGAGTAGAAGGGTGTAATAAACAACACCTGGCAGGTGTGTTGAAATAGAACCAAGTAAACGAAGCGAGGGTGGTGCACTACGGACATGATGAACACCAATATGCGCCATGATGAGATAAGGAGAGATTGCAGTAAATAGCAAGTAAAAAAAGAAGAAAACATTGGCGAATGTGGCGGAAACAAACATTACGAGTGAAACAGATCCCAAGCTCTTGCACATAGGCCAATGAATTCTTCTTTCTTCCTCAGCTGTGTTTCTGGTGAGTCACGGCCAGCGCCGAAGGGGCCAAGACGAGGCTGTTGACGGCCCAGTGGAGGCGTGCCGTTGTCTTGCTCATACTCGTCGCGGCCACGTCTCCGGGAGCTAGAGCTGCGCTGCGACTCTGGACGGACGTGGTGTGCTGACGAGGCGTTCTTATTGGGCATTGGCGATGGGGGGGTCGGTGGTTGGTGGCCCCCGTAGTGGACCAATCGGGGCAAGAGATCTTCGCGGCCACCTGCCATTTGCTGAACGGCCTCCTCGGCCGACTTGTACTCACGAGGCCTTGATGTTGGCGGAGGCTGAGTGAACTGTGGGGGTGGGAAGCTAGGAGATGGCACTGGAGGCTGCGCGTTGGAGTGCGATGAGTGGCCAGGGCTGCCGTTGTGGTAGGCATTTCTTGATGTTCCGAGAGGCTCCGGGAAGACATCCGAGATGGGTGGTAACCGGTTGCTGGTCTGCTGGGCCGGAACGTGGTGGATGTGCGAAGACTGGGACAGGTTGGATGGAGCATTGGCTCCGTGCCTTGACGAGGGAGCGTTGCTGCGCAGACCAGTAAAGGTTTGGTTGAGGGGGGCCGACTGGATCACACGATCGTTGGCAAACGACTGGTGGGAAGGAGGAGCAATGGACAGGGCTGGCGGGGGTCCCTTGCGGCGAGACGTCTGGGGAGTCTTGATTGTGCGTCCAAAGGCACCAATTTCCGTTCCTGGACGGGGCTCGTCTGCGTCGGCGGGTCCACCCTTGCCCTGCTTCTGGCGAGCCTCGATAATCTGCCTCTGGCGCTCTCTTACGTCCAAGCTTCGCTGGAGCTGCTCACGCATGGTAGGATCTTGGGTGTGGAAGCCAGGCGAAAGGCAGGCCAGACCGACATCGTGCAGGTTTGCTGAGCCCTGGCCTGAGGGGCGTGCTGTGAGGGCGCCCGACGAGTGGACAATGTTGTGGTTGGAGAGGTTGAGGCGCTGGGGGCGGTGCCTTGTGGTGGTGGTGGGCATGTCTGGCGACGAAGGCTCTTTCTTGACGACTATCTTGGGAGGTTGGGGGCCGCGGGATCTGCGCGAGGAAGGGCGGTTAGAAGCCATAAGTGACATGATGTCTCTGTGAGGAGGGGACATGGAGGTGGAGGTTGGCGAGGACGCCGAGGGAGGGCGGCATGATGGAGAGGCAGAAGAAGAAGAGGAAGAAGTGGAGGATCTTGAGGAAAGACTAAACGACGTACGAAAGAGGGGAGCGCTTTGCCTCTGCTCTGTGCTGTGCACCTGGACTGGAGGTAGGTGAAGCATTGTTGTCCTGAGTGGGCAGTTTGGAGGAGCGAGAGGTAGGCGTCAGCTGGTGGGGAGAAGAAGTCGAGGTCGAGGTCGAGGGCGCAATGGGAGCATATGTCCTCGAGGCGGGCGCTGGGTCGACGGGGCCGGGTGCGGCATGCTGGGCAGGGGCCGGGGGATTGGCGACAACGGTGGTCATGGTCGCGTGTGGGCGCCGGTGTGAGAAAGCAATGGGGAGGGGCTGAAAGATTGTAGGAGGGTGAGTATGGCAGGGTCTTGTAGGAAGTCCGCTACACCAAGTGTCGAAGGATGTGCGCAGCCGGGGCAGGTTAGAGGCTGGTGCAGCACGGGCGCCGGGGGTGGTGGCAGAAGCAGACTACCGGAGCGGGGCAGGTCGGCGGCGGACGAGTGGCCGGCGCGCAAAGTTGCAGAGCGAGGGCGGGTGGGTTGGGGCACAAGAGAAGGACAGCCTCAGCAGCGCGCGACAGGCGGCGGCGAGAGGGCGCAGTTATCTGGCGTGCGGCGGGAGCAGAGGGGGGTGGGATCAGGATAAAAATGGCGGGCACGGATAGCGTGCTAGCAGCGTCTATGTAGGCGACGAGACAGGCTGGTGGTGGACTGGACGTGGATGGCAGGCATGTGGTGACCGGGGCCTAGCAGCGCAGTCGAGAGATAGACAGGCCGGGGAGCGCGAGCAGCCAGGGCCGTGTCGATGGGTAGCGCGGGCTGGGGTGGGGAGAGCGTGTGCAGCGAGTGCGTGTGCCCGCCTTGGGGCGAGCAGATGTGGCGTCCAACCACTGTTTCGCATACACGGCCTGCGAAAAGCCTGCCGCCGCTCAATACTGCAGCGGCGGTCTTGTGCGGTGGTGTTGTTTGTAATCGCGGTCGTTCCTTCCCTCTCTGTCTTTGCCTCCCTCATCGCGCCTTCCTCCTTCTCCATCGCGCCTTCCGCCCTCGCCCATCGCTCTTTCCTCATGTCAGCACCACCCAGCTCCGTGCCACTCGCGGGCTGACAGCGCAACGGGCGCATGGCTCCATTGCCAATACTTGGCTGGCCGCCGGGGCCTGGCGAGCCTTGCCTGTGTTTCACGCCGGCGCATCAGCGGTTTGACGCTGCCCAATGCGGCCGGGCTAATTGGCCAGGCTCATGGTTCATGGGGCGCGCGTTTCAGCTAATCGTCGCTCTTCTTTATTTGTCTTGCGCCCCCCCTGGCCGCGCCCCAGGGTCCGCTAGCCCTTTCACACGTGGCTGACATTGCGAGCTGCCTGTGCTGTGCCTGTGCCTGTGCTGTGCCCGTCGCTGCGCCGGCGCCTGTGTGCGTTCCCATATATCTATCCTGCTCACCATGCCATGCTATTCCCTGCCATGCCCTGTCGGCTGCAAACAAGACTTCGCCGCTGCTTCAGGCGCGCCCTCGTGACTCATCTCTTGCTCCCGGAGCCTCAAGCTCCTAGCCCGTCACGGGACCTGCCAGCGAAACATGGCCTGAAACATCCAACCCTCTTTTTTCTGCCACGACGGCTCCCACAGACCGCCCCGTCGTCTCTTCCCAGCCAACCACGTCGCCAACTCGACATTCCTCCGAACCACCTCTCGTCTCCGCCCAAGACACCATCTGCCTACGAATACGTCCCTGGTACCGTGTACACGCCCATCGCCTGCTCTCCGGGGTTCGGCCCTTTAGACACGCCATGTCTATATCTCCCCCAGCCATGCTTTGTTGAGCCCGTGCTCCCCTCGACTGTGATTTTCTTTCTCGCCGACCACGCTTACTGACATTACTGACATTCATGCTCGCCTGTGCGGCCTGCCATGTTTGTCGTTCGAAGCTTAAACTCCCCTGGCCATGTCGTTGGCGATTTCCCTTTCCAGCACGTGCATAACAACCACTCATCTTACCACCCTCTCCATCCTCGCTCGTCACATGCGCCCGTTTGACTATCACTCGCCCTCTACTTTCGCTTGTGCCCGTCTGCTGCACCATTGGACACTCCCTACCGCGTCGGGTCAGCTCAATGGCAAAGTTGCCATTCCATCGCCGCCTCGGACTGGAACCGGTGGGTCTGGCGACTCTGCCGCACCCAACCCAGAACCTGGGATAAGATAAGGCTGTGCCACGCCTAGCCCCCAATGCAGCAAAGGATCGACAAGCCTTCTCTTTCCGGCACTCAACTTAATGGCTGCGAATGGCGCCCTCTAGCTCGCGTACCAATACCTCACGCTTGGGAACCACCGCCAACTTGCTCGTGGTCTCAATTTGATGCCCTTGGCGCCCGTCCAAACGCTCTCAGCCCGTCCCGGATCTCGGTCCGGCATCGCTAGGCGCTCAACATGAAGCATCCGAAATGCGAATGATTCTGCTCCCATGGGCCAAACATGCAAGGTGCAAACAACGCCTAGCTGCCTCTACCGACGCCTTCTACCTACAGCTCGCCTCCTGTACCACCTTCTACACTCGGCACTCACTCCGCCTGCACCTGCCGTCCCACGTTTCCCTCTTCTCTCCAAACGTCTTCACTGCCGTTGCACCAATACTCCATCTTCACCATCTCTCACATACACCATTCATCTGCCACGCACCTTGCTCCACTAGCTCCACTGATCCGACAAGAGGGAACAAAGGGCAGCGAATCACCAAAGTTTGCGTACGTCGCCCGCAAACTCTACACGCGCGTCTTCACTGATCGCCAATAGCTTCACGGTCAGGCCGTAATTATGTCCCGGATTCATACGATTAGCCCTCTTCTGAGGCTACCGGCGCAGCGCCTCTCTTTTCATTCGTCACTTGGGACCGTTCTCAATAGAACCGTTGCACAACCAAACTGTGCTTCCGAGACCCTGACTTGGCCATGTCTCAATGGTCAGAGCGCTAGCCCTTGGTACCAGTACACTGCAGATCGCCTGCACCACCCGCGGCCATGGTTGCCGAGTCCAAGCGGGGAAGACGAGGAACGATTCAGGAAGAGAGCATTGAAACATCAGCCTCAACATATCAAATACTGCCCATGTCTCTGTACATGCCATCACGTCATCACACCCCTTTTTCACAGCAGCAACACGCGCTCGTCCCAATCCGTCCATCCCTTTTCATCCATGCTAATCCAAAGTTCCGAGTCTATACTTAGCGTCATGGCATCCGACCTGCACAAGCTTCGTAGGTTCGTCTATCGCACTCTGTTCCGACTAGCTTTCCGCTTTGTGCCGGAAACTGTATCGAGGTAAGACGGCTCCTCCGATTGCCGACCATAGGAAACGAATATGCAAACATCTTACCTATTGTTCCTGCTATTATCTGGGAACAGTCATAGGTAAGCACAATTATCATCTGTCAAACATCTATGCACCTGGAATAGATGACTCGTCACCAACCCGGAGATTCAGGGGTTCTCATGTCGTGGTGACTGACCCCTTGCACACCAATAAAAATAGCTTTGCTCCTTTCCCTGAAATAATCATGTTCAATGCGCTCCCTTCTGGAAGGGAGGACAAATGTGCGATCTGGCATAAGGTAAAACTTCGCGACAATCTTTCCACTGTACTCGACATCACAGCACAACTTGCAACCTAGACCAAGATGAAGTATGTAATCAATTAGGCAATACAATTTTGTACATACATATACCTTGTGCTACGCTCAATTTCTCCTTGGCTGCTTACAGAATCCTGACTCGGTTCCAGCGAATGAATAAAGATAGGCAGTGACAGAAATATACTAATGCTGAACAAATTGAGCCGAGAGCAGAAGAGAAAAGCCATCATTACATGTGCTATCATGAAAAAAAAATATGAAAAGAATAACAAGCGAAAACGCCGAGGAACCATGTACCACTGCTCCTCCCTTTTTGGGCCATCCTTCCTTCCCTACGCGACAGTATCCATGTCGATGCGAAACTGATAGAAAGAGAAGGAACGAAGAAATACTCAATCACCCTGCCTACACATTACCGCTCGCACATCCTACGCCTTCAGAGTACCGTAGTCGTTGCCCATCTCATTCACACTGAACTTGCCAAACTCCTTTTCCAGGCCCGAAACCTTGTTCCTGACCTCACCACCAACGTCCTTCTTGTCCTTGGTACCCTGTGTCTTCTTGACCTCATCAACTGGAGACTCGACAACTGTATCTTCCGAGTCGTCTGCCTCATCCTCTGGCGCGGCCGCCGACGCTGCCGACGAGCCAGCAGAAGCGGACGCTTCATCGCGGTCAGCAAGCTCGGGATCAATCTCCTTCTCAGCCTGTTCATCCAACTTGCTCGTCTCGCCCTCGACATCAATGAGATCTTCGGCCTCAGCAGGCTCTTCGCGCGCATCAGGCACAATCTCCTCGTCCAACCGCCAGTCCTGGATGGCGCGAATAATGTCAACTGCCAGCTGTCCGTTCTTGCGCAGCGCCTTGTCCCAGTGCGCCGGGATCCCTGTGTTGGAAACAACCATCATGCGCGCAACGGCGTGCACAAGCATGTGTCGCATAGGACTGCCTTCCTCTGTGTTGGCGTAGATGTACTGCACGCGTCGCAGACCAGGATAGGTATCGCTGTATTTGTACCACTCGCGCACCACCTGCAGCACGTCCGAGATGAGCGCAGGAATCTCAAACTTCTCGGCCATCAGGTACAGGTCGAAAGCCGTGCCGAGATCAGCCTCTTCCCGTGGCACAGGCAGGCTGGACGAGTAAAGCCATCCTACAAACGTCTTGAATGGAAGGTCCTCTTCTTCAGGCAGGCCAAACGACTGCGTGCGCGACGACGTCGACGACTTGGAGTAGAAGACCTTGCGGAAGAAGGGCGAGTGGTGGCAAAGGAGCTTTTCGTGTAGGATCCAGTGCGTGTTCTCGGGGCCGACGTAAATGTCTACCATGGAGCGGGAGAGGAGCCTGCGAGAGGTTGGTTAGAAGCTGCCCTCTGCGCAACTCTTACGACTACAACAACGTACTCATTGAGCGGCTTATCCTGAGCACCAGACATGATTGCGATCGTCCGTTGTCGTCACCGTTGCTTGGTTCTTCGTTGCGTCTAGTCGGCAATACTGTAGCTGAGGTTTAAATAAGCGACCGTTTCGATGACTGGCGACTATCCGCTTTCCCGGCATACGGTACGTACCCGAATATCGAACCTAGAGACGAAACACTGTATATCCAAATGAGGTTTGTAGAGCAGACAAAAACCAGTCGCAACACACGAAAGAAGAAGGGTGGCTGAAATGCAGCTTTAAAAGGGCACCACACTTTCAAGTCTCACACCAGCCTCCGCGCCCCCTCCCTCTTTTCTGTTCTTGTCTCCCTTAAACCGCAGCTCCCCCTTGGCTCATGCAAAGCACAATGACGTAGCCGTTGACGACGGTGGGTGTGCTATCTTGACGCCACGCCCTGCCTTGGAACACGCTTCTACCCTTGCTTTCCCGTCATACGAGTCCACCTTTGGCCTAGCGCCCGGACACTGCATCGCTGGGTGGAGATCAAAAGAATCAATCCTTCTGGGCAATGCGCATATGCAAATTCGATTACATTTGCACAGTCTTTGACAATGTGCCAGCCTTGTCACTTTCCTTTTTTCCCCCTCGTCTCGGACGCGGCTGCACGGGGTGGCTGGCGGGCGTGCGTCTCTGACATTTGTGTGGGAGCGGGAAGAAGCATGGCAGGGATAACAGGTAGCGGGTAAGTGTGACGTCGACGGAAATTGGTGGGATCACAGCATGTCAAGAGACGGAACCACAGTTCTCGCGTTCCACTACGGATGCGTCTAGTCTTTTGTGCAATGGCGTCTATGCTACAACGTCTATGTTTGAGTCAAAAGCGTCTGCCTTTCTAGTCGACCGACAGGAATTAAAAAAGAAGGTTGGTTTCATCATGCAGTTCTTTCTGAGAAGGGATTATATGCTTTCAGAGTGTGTACTCTGCTTGCCCATGAGCACACCCATATTCCGATACCCTTTCATCAGGGTCATACCACGCTTCAATTCCCCACCCTCAGAATCTCCGCAGACCTCAATACAGCCCGCGCGCTCTTCAAGATCCACTCCTTGGCCGCCTCCTCATCCTTTTTATTCACGCTATCTGTAACGGCCGGAAAGACATCCGCCCCATAGCCATTATCAATGCCAGGCGCGCTAATCACATTCTTGAACGTCTCTCGTCCCGGCAGCCCTCCTGAAGACGCAAAGCCCCTCGAGAAATCCCTATACTTTGCATTCACCACGCCCAGCATGACTTTGTCTTGAAACGCCACGGCCGTCTGTGCAACCTGTGCAATATGCTCGGCCTGGTGCTCAAACTCTGCAATTGCGTCTTGGAGCGGCGAGAGGTCCAGGTTAGACAACTCGGAATCTGCGATTGTTTCATTGAGCTCCGAGAGGTAGGATTGAAGCACCGTCGCTGCGTTGGGTAGATCCCAGGGAATGAGCTCGTCGTCGGCTATGTGGTATGCGATCAGTGTCATCCACTGCCCGATCGCCTTGTGCAACTTGAAGCCTGGGTCGCCAAACCGCGTCATCCACGCGTACGAGTCGTAGTTGGAGTGGTAGTGGTAGATGGGGTCGGTTTTGCCGCCGTCGGAACCAATGTCAATCTGGAGATGCATTAATGAGAGAGCAGGCAAGAGACGCCAACTGAACATACACAAGCGATACCGTTTTGGTAGAAGCTGGCATAGTCGGATCCACTGCCCAATGGCGGAATCTCGCCCTCGGTAGTGTTATGCCACATGTCATAGAGCGTGGGGAAATCGCCCCAGCCTTCCGGAAACAAAACCTTCTTCATCTGCTCGACGACCATTGTGTGAAGCTCTCCACTGCCAGAAAATGAAGTTCTTGGACCAGATACCGCTATATCGAGGTTGAGGTAGGCAACAACACTTGTCGTAAGCCACGGCAAATGTGACTCGACCCACTCTGTTGACCCCTGAAGTCCGAATTCCTCTGCGTCCCAGCTACCAAGGATACTAAGGATCTATTAGTCAAGACAGATGTAGAATCCGGCTTCAACGTACATTGTCCTCCTTGGTTTCCAGCCCTTTGCCAACAACTTGCCAAATGCATTGGCTAGTTCGATGAGAACAGCACTCCCGGAATTCGGGTCCGCAGCACCGCCAATGACCCATGCGTCGCGGTGGTTTCCTATCACTACGACTTCGTCCGTGGTCCCGTTGATGATACCGATGACGTCCCATACTGGTGCAACTTTCCCCTCCATGACATGATCCATGTGCAGCTGGGCGCCAGGTGCAGGACCACTGTCATACGTAATGTTGCTAAATCCGCCAGTCCACCCGCTACGATTAGCTTCTTTGGCGGACACTCCATGGCCTTGGAGAGCAGTAAGAATTGGAAGTGCGTCTTTCATGCTAATTGGAATCGAGGGAATGGACGGAGTGTACAAGGAAATGTTTCCCCTAGGCGAGTCCCAGGAAGAAGCCCAGCCGACAGTCGTGGGATCGCCAGAGTAAAGTGACGAGAAGCGTACACTGCCTCTTTGGATTGAAGAGGGGTTTCGAGCAGGACCATCTAGCCGTTATCAGCACAAACCTGGAAAAACAGTTGGTGAGAAATGGCAGACCTGGATACGCCTTGTACCCGTTTTCCACAGTAACTTGTCCGTCGTCAAGCGGATCGGTAAAGAGCACACACCCTGCCATTCCGTTGTCCTGGGCATTTTTAACCTTTGTCCCGCGGTAAATCCCCCCGTAATTTGCCAGCGCAATCTTTCCCTCGAGCTGAATACCCGCATCCTTGAGGACTTGGAAGTCGGCTCTTGTGCCATGTCTGCCATACCCATCGATATTAGCCACACCACTCGAATCTAACAACCAAGAACCTTGAACTTAACTAAGAAAAAAGGAGACTACTACAACTCACCCCACATAAACAAACTCGCCCGTCACATCTCCACTCGCACTCATGGCATGATACGCCGGAATCAGCCCTTCATACCCACTCGTCTCATCCTCAACTAGCACATCCTCGACCAACCTCGCCTCATGCACGCTCCCATCCGCCCTCAACAACCTCAGCTGCGACTTTTGCGGATACGTATACCAAATTGGGTACTCGACCACCTGCACGTCGTCGAAGCCCGCGGCCACCCATTTCTGCGCCGTCCACTCGGCCATGGAGCGGTTGTGGCTGCCCAGGTGGTCGCCGTGCGTGTAGTAGCTGGACCATGAAGAGAGAGATCGAGTCGAAGGAGTTTAGGAGGAGGGACTCGGTGGGGGTCAGGGGGGGGTAGTCGGGGGCGGAGCGCGCAGCGTGTTTGTTGAAGGGGGCGTGCAGAGTGATGCGATGGTGGAGGGAGGCCCAGTCGCGTTGGCAGGCGAGGGTTAGGGGGAGAGGAGAGAGTAGGAGGAGGAGATGGAGGAAGGGGGTGGGGGAGGGCATTGTGAACGCGATGTAGGGCGGAATGGGAATTAGTAGTATGGTGCCGTGCGAGACATGAGGAAGTAATTGTTTACAGAAAAGAGAGATAGGTTTTGTATCTTTGTACCTTTGGATTTAACCCACTTTTTCCCCCTCCTCTCCTCCCTTCCTTGCTTCTCGCATTTAGGAATACATAAGCACCATTTTCACGCCATATCTGCTCCAAAACACGTTTTTCTCCCAGGTTACATGCAGCTCGATGTCGCAATTCCCCCTTCGCAGCTGCCTCTTTAAGCGAAACCTTGCCCTTTTCAAGTCAAAGAGTTGGCTAGCTACGGGGCGGGGGGCGGGGTAGTAAGATAGGTACATGTACGTACATCACGTATGTTACATGTATGCAGGAGTATAGAGTAAGGACCTCGGGCTGTTTTAACGCGGTTAAGCATGCCAAGCGGTGGGGGTGGGAAAGGATGCAAGTCGCTATTCTGTTCTTGGCGCATGTCATTTGGTGATAGGCGTTGCCGTTGCTTGATAGGGTGATAAGCAGTAGGTGCTTGGCGGAAAACGGTTTCCCCGCATGGGGGTTGGGGTATAGGGTATGGAGGGGAAATGGAGGTGGGGGTTTGCTTTGGTTGTTGGTGAATATGTTGGTGTAGGAGACAGGACGCAGATGAGCATGCTTTTGCTACAGCCTAGGGTCGAATTAATTAGATTGGATTAAGTATGATGGGTAGCTATTCACATAAAAAATATCGTCGAGATGTTGTACTTCCTCTTCCTCTTCCTCTTCCTCCTCCTCCTCCTCCTCCTCCTCCTCCTCCTCCTCCTCCTCCTCCTCCTTCTTCTTCTTCTTCCCTCCAGCAATCGCACATCTAGCTCAGCCATGTTCATCACATAACCGTTGGCCGCTGGCCTTCGCACAAACGGCATCTTTGACGATTGAGAGTTACTGCACGAGTTGATCATGGGGACGTAGACACCGAAGCCGCAGCACGTCTTGATGGCACACAGTTGGTCCTCGCCGCAGTCAGAGTCTATGTTGCAGTGTGAGCTAGAGGCATAGGAGTGTTGTCAGGAATACAGATGCTGCCACCGTTATTGAGAGAGCCGCAAATGCAGCTGCCGCCTGGTCCACATGGATCATCGTTTCGTTCTACTAACACAAGGACACAAAAGTGCTTGCAGCGAAATGAGATGGTATCCAACACCCAGAAGGGGCGTAAGAGCCAAGCCAAGTAAACGGGCTTTTCAAAACCTACCCATTATGGTATGTTAGAGTCAGCGATTACATGCAGGATTGAATAACACGATGCGGCCAAAAACTATCAGGCGAAACTCTGCATTGCTGGCTGGGTATCTAAAATAAATCCTAGTACTGTGGCGCATACGCCGCACAGGAGGGATATCATGCAGTGCGCCGAGCATCGGGCATATTCCTCCTTTCTTTGGCAGTGACCTTCTTGCGACGGCGCTCGATGACCTTGTCGCGCTGCTTCGACTTCATATTCTGGAAGCGGTCGACCAGGGCAATCTTCTTTTGCTCGGCTAGAAAACAGTTAGTTTGTAAAGCATACACGTAGGAAGGGCCATGGACATACACTTCTTCAAGAAGAACGGCTTCTTGCCCTCCTTGACCAGCTCCTTTTCCTTCTTCTTGTGCTCACGTGCCACCTCCTTGAGCTTCTCCTTGTTTTCCCGCGCCTTTTGCTGGGACTCCATGGACAAGAGCTTCTTCTTCAGCCGCTCCTTCTCTTCCTCGTTCTTCGTCTTTTTGATGGTACTACGTAAATCTGCAATTTCAGAGGCCCGGTAGTCGTTGAGGAAGGAATAGCGCTTTTCGACCACGTACTCATCTGGCCGAGATCCAGACACACTGTCGAATCGCGGGTCTCGGAAGACGGGCTTCTTAACGTCGACTACCTGGCGCTTGCGCGACACCATGCGTTTGCTCGACTGGACAGCTGGAGCATGTTTACTCGAGCGCGCATGAGGAGCAGCATCCGAATCAGAGTCGTCATCGTCGCCGGTGTCCTGTTCGCCTTTACTCTCTCCTGGAATGGGCTTCGTCTTCGACTTGCTTGCTGTCTTGGCTTTCTTACTAGGCTGAGCACCATTTGCAAGCTTCTCCGCCTTGATTTGCCGCAATCGCTCTCTTAACGCCTCTAGCTTGTCTTCTTGTGACTTCGATGTATCGTCGCCTCGCTTGCGCTTTCGATCAGATGATTGCTGTGAGATTGCATCTTGTGCCTTGGCTAATGCGCCGAAAGAGACCCTGCTTATTTGCGCCTTTACTTGGTTGTCATCGTCGTCTGACTTGTCCATGTCAGTATGGAGCTTTTTTCGAGAGATTGTGTCCAATGCTCACCATCTCTTCAGAGCCAGCTTCCTCTTCGCTATCCGAACTGATGATGTTGCCGTCATCGCCTGCCTCGATCACAGAGGCAGAAGAAGAGCGATCGGTAACCTCGTAGTAATCTTCGCCATCCGAACTGTCTTCTGCCGCTCGCAGGTTGCGATCGAGCTTGTTTGAGAGCACCATGACGGGCGTGTGTGGGCGTGTTGGTGTCGTGCTTGGAGTTGAGCGTCGCGAAAGATTCCCCAGGCTACCCGACTTTTTGGTGGACCCCACATGATTGCTGGGGCTCCGATTCGCCGATAGGGCTGACAAGCAGGCAACTGCGCGCCCAAATTTCTATGCAGAGGCGTCACCAGCTGGGCTCATGCTTCGGGCATTACATCGTCACCTCACGGGCTTCTTCACTCCTCACTCCTCACTTGTCTCTGATTGTTCATCGTCAGCGCACGTGCTCAATGGCCGCAGTCACGCCAGCTCGGTACAGCATCCCCGCTCACTTTGTCGCAACTTCTTCCACTAACTTCACCAACTCCAAGACCACCACAGGTCGACCCAGTATTTTCCCCGAGCATACGCTCCCTCGCGGCGCCTCAACCGTCAAGATGAGAGAATCCTGGAACCCGCACGCGCTGCCTTTCCAGCCGGGCGGCTTTGACCATCGACAACAGAATTTCGGCGCTTTCGCGAACCAGTATGCTCCTCCACCTCCCCCTCCTCAAGGACCCCAAGGCCCCTATGGTCCACCGGGTGCGCAGTGGAATGCCAACTTCGTGCCGCCTCCGCCTCCGCCACCACATCCTCACATGTTCAATAACCCACAAGAGTACGAGTATGCGGCCCACCAGCATGCGCAGGCACACCATCACTGGATGATGTACAATGGCTATGGACATCATGCGCCACCACCAAACTTTCTTCCAGGTCCGGATGCTTTCTCAGGACGTCCACCGCATATGCAGCCACATGGACCTCTACCATTTGGCCCGCCATCCCATGGTCCCCCGCCATTTATGCATCAACAGCGACGTCATATGTTTACCGATCGGGCCCAGAATCACACGATGGATTCGCAGGCAAACTTCCCCCATGGTGCAACGAACGAGGACATGCAGTACGTCTTCAATGCCTTCAAATCCCTAAAATCTAGGAATCGCAACGCTAATACTCGTAGCGCGCCGCCCCTCCAAGGAAAGCCATCAAAGTCAGGGCCTGCTACCAATGGGCGCGACAAGCAGAAAGAGTATGATGCCCTCTACCATGTTTCCCCTCATAAAGCTGCTGATCATCGGATTAACAAAAAACCCAGACCGTCCAAAGACTCTAAGCCATCGGCCCCTGCTACTGAAAAGAAGGGACGATATGGGGACCAGAAGATTATGCTTCCTGCACCGCAACCCACAGAAGAGTATATGGCCCAGGCTGCTGGAGAACCGTCTACAAGTGAGGCACCTAACCCCATGTTGGTGATTCTGGACCTTAACGGTACGGTCCTGTATCGGCCCAATCGCAATGCTAAGACGATGATCCAACGCCCATTCTTGAAGCCCTTCCTACGCTACCTGTTCGACAACTTCAAGGTCATGGTCTGGTCAAGTGCAAGACCAGACAACGTGAAGGCCCTTGTAAATCAGGCTCTGGACAATGACCTGCGCTCCAAACTCATAGCTCAGTGGGCGCGCGACAGTTTTGGCTTGTCTCCAACCAACTATCAACAAAACGTTCAAGTATACAAGAACCTGAAGTTGATATGGAGCCGAAGCCAGATTCAGTCGTACCATCCAGACTACGAGACTGGTGGTCGCTTTGGTCAGCACAACACGGTGTTGATTGATGACAGTGCACTCAAGGCCAGTGCTCAACCGTACAATCTACTCGAGATTCCAGAATTTTCAGCAACGCCGGAGCAAATGCAGGGTGATGTACTTCGCGAAGTAGCTGGCTACCTGGATGCGTTGAAGCAACAGTCCGACGTGTCCAGATTCATCAAGAAACATCCGTTCGTTGAAGGTGGCCAATGGACGTTCGACTGGCCCGACGACGCCGCGGATGGTGGTGAAATGACGTCCAAGGTTTCTGCTACTCCGGTGAGTAAGAAGAAAGAAAAGAAAAGACAGGCCAAAGCCGCTGCTGCGGCTGCTGCGGCTGCGGCTGCAGACAAAACCACTGCTCCTTTAGTACAGACATCTGTGTCACATAACGCCCACAATTCGGCCTCGGTACCTTTGACGGCCTCGGTACAAAAGGACTGGTAAACATGCACTACCTGACTATTTTCCGGACTGGAACAAAATCCAAACTTGGGTATTCTACGAAATTGGCGTTGGAAGTAACGAACGCAGTATACACAAAGCCCATCCCATGGGACATCTAGCTCCTGCTAGGACGAGACATGAAAAGCGAGCATCATGTGCAATCTTTGAGCGATGATACCATTCAGCGATGATACCACTGTGTTTACGCAAAAGCTCACGATTGTGAGCATACGCGTATATGACTGCGATTGTTTTTCTAGTTGGCATGTGGATTTGGCAAAAACAGGCAAACCAAATAATGCGTCACTACGGTAAGCCCTGGGCCGTCCACATGCCCTATGCGAGGGTTCTGTAGGAACTTTAAAAGTATGAATATAATTATGAATTTCAAAGCTTTGGTCTAATCTTAAGAGCGGTATATGGATTGATGTGTTCTAGATGATAGCACTGTGGTAAAAGCTAAGCGAAGGAGGTCCCTCACAATCTCCACTAGGTCGAGTCCAAGGATGAAGGTGAAAGTGTACACCTTCGTGGTTGATGAAACAAACAACATCTAATTATAAATGATCCAATCCGCCTTTTTTCCATCAAATCAGCAATACGGTCGCTTAGCTCAGTTGGTTAGAGCGTGGTGCTAATACCTCGGTATGATACGCCAAGGTCGCGAGTTCGACCCTCGTAGTGACCATCAATCATTATCTTTTTGCTCCCGTAACGGCCTTTCTTTACCGGAGTTGTTGTATCTTTCAACTTGCTGCCTTGTCTTTTTGTTTGTTGCATGATCAAACACGGCAACAAAGACGTACCTTTTGTCACTTTGTACTATCACTTTTCTTCTGAGATGGAATTCGTGAATAAAGATAACACAGATATTGAAGTTTAAAAATGAGTTACATGCCATATACAAGTACAAACGCCTAACATGTGCAAAAACATCAATGGTATCTATCAAAAAACGCTCGTCCTAAACCACCGGTAGTGCATCCTCCAAATTCGACATATCCATGGTTAGTGCATCTCTGCAGGCGCCATTTTCGCAGAGCATTACACCTTCCCTGGCAGGATCCATGCTTTGTACCAGAGCGTTTTTTGATTTGAGCCATTCGCCCATACCTTTGCCAATTCTGCTTACAGTTCCTAGGCCGACCGGCCGCTCGCGGTACCTGGTTAGCCACTCGTCGACTTTCTGGCTGTCGCCTGTGATAACCGCATGTCTGATGCCGAGTTTGCCCGCGACCACAGCGTCCATCATGCTCGGGAAGAGGAAAGGGTGTTCCATGATCTCGGCCTCGAAAGCCGAAGCTGTGTCACGAGCTCGCTGAGTGTACTCGTTGTCTTCGAGGAGCGCACCCAGACGGTCGAGGTTCTGCGCCGAGACGCCGTTAGTGCCTGGCTCTGCGTTGTCCATACCGTCCTTGAGCCGCATGATCAGGTCTGTTTGGTCTTCGGGTGTGGAGAAGAAGCCGAGATGTTGCTTGTCCCAGAACATCTTGAGTTGTGTTTTCTGCAGGTCGTCGGCCCATTGTAGGTATGAGTCATTGAAAGTGGCTTCGTAAAGGTCAATGAGACCGGAGATAAGGTAGGCATAGTCGTCTGCAAATCCAGGTGCATCGCCGGGACCTTCGCGCCAGACACGGATCAGTGTCTTGGAGTCAGAGCGGTAGAGATGTTTTTGAAGGAAAGCTGCTGCTTTCTTGGCCGCAGCAAGATACTCTTTCGAGCGCGTTGGGTCTTGGGATGCCAGTACAGCGGACGTTCTCGCCAGAGCACCAATGGCAAGACCGTTCCAGGATACTACAATCTTATCGTCCAAGCCTGGTCTTGGGCGCTCCTTGTTGCGATGCTCCAGAAGCTTTTGTCGGCCTTCTGTGAGGATTTTGCTGACCTTGTCCTCTGAAAGACCAAACTGCTTGGCGAGATCCGTGGGTGTCGATGTGATGGCCAACACGTTCTGGTTGATGAGTTCGTCATGTGCATCATGTTCTGGCGCAACGTTGCCTTCGTCTTTGACGTTGTAGTACCGTGCAAGAATCTCAGCATCTCTTTCGCCAAGAATATCACGGAACTCCTTCAATGTCCACACATAAAATGCTCCCTCCCGCTTCTCTTTATCATTTGGACGATACAGCGAGTCAGCATCCTCGGATGAGAAGAAACCACCATTCTCAGCGTGCATGGGCGGGCTCGTGAGATAGGTTGCAATATCATGAACAGCCGAGAGGTACTCGGGGCTTCTCGTCAGCAGATAAGCGTCGAGATATACAGATAGCAACTGCGCTTGGTCGTAAAGCATTTTCTCGAAATGCGGCAAACTCCAGTCCTTGGTGACAGAGTAACGCGCAAAGCCGTTTCCAATCTGATCGTGTATACCGCCCTTGTTCATAGCAGACAGTGTTGCCAGTGCCATGTCTTTTGCACGCGTGCAGTCCTTTGCCCCAACAACTTCCCTGACTGGATTCGGGTATTGCGACAGCTTTAGGAGAAAGCGGAGATTGGAGGGAGTCGGGAACTTTGGCGCGCCACCAAAACCTGCGTGTATCTGGTCATATCTCTTCTTGAAATGCTGGGCATTGTTAGCAAAGTCTTTGTTCTGTTTGCCCAAGGGATACTCGCTTCATATGCTTCGTCCAACAGCTCCAGTTCTATAATTTCAGGAGGCGCGCCATCTTTCCTGCTAATGTTTCCCTCTTCAGCGAAGTCGCGCAGTTGTGTTGTGATTTCTTTGGCCGAATCAAGACACCTTTGTCGCTGGTCCCTCCACACATCCCGGATCTTCTTGAGGATACCAACAAAATCGGGGTGATCTCCCATAGCCATTGTCGATCCCGGACCAGGCCAGTATGTGCCACCAAATATGGGCTCGAGATCGGGAGTGATGAAGACGTTCAAAGGCCAGCCTCCAGAGCCTGTCGTAGCCTGGACGTAGTTCATGTATATGCGATCGACATCCGGGCGCTCTTCGCGATCAATCTTTATTGGGATAAAGTTCTCGTTGAGCAGCTTCGCAACCTCGTCGTTTTCGAATGACTCCCGCTCCATTACATGACACCAATGGCATGCCGCATAACCTATGCTGATGAATATCAACCTGTTTGACCTTTTGGCCAGCTCAATAGCTTCTGGTCCCCACATCTGCCATGCGACGGGGTTGTTCATATGGCCACGGACGTAGGGGCTCCGGCTCTCATTGAGGCGGTTTCTGAGCTTCAGGTCATCGCCTGACGAGGTCGGATGACTCGAAGCATTGTGGGTGTTCATTCTCAGGACAGAAGTACGGAATTCGCGCTGTGGCGCAAGAGAGACGTTTGGTCGAGTCACAGGAGCTGCAGTAGGGACTCGATGGGCGGGCGCAGTCGCAGCTGGGGTTCTAGCAGGTCGGCACGAAGCTCGAAAATTGAATCTCACAAGAGGCATTCAGCTAAAGAAAAAAGAGCCATAGAAAGTTATGGTGGCGCGTTCGGCGAAACTATTGCCTTATCAATGGATATCTCCGGCTGCCGACTCGTGTGTTGCCCCGCCCCCGCCAACGACGTAACGACGTAATCTCCGCGTCCCGACTGGCCCATCTGGCCCGGCTGGCTGGTGAAAGCATGGCTTTCTGCATATTGCGTCTTGCTTGCGTGCATCGGCTTTACCGGATTCATCTTCTAATCCAGTGCAGAAATTTCTGGAAAAGAAAAATTACAACCAAATTGTACAACAGTAGCTATGTTGGGTTAGGCACTCTACGGCACGTGTAAGTAGATGATCTCATCAATTACTCAAGTTATTCATCTAACCCAATTCTCTAGTTCTAACAATCCATACAAACTCTAGTTGGCAAGTAATGTTACATCTTACTAAGAATCTAGAACCACACAGGAGACTAGCTAGCCGGGGGGTTCCTTCTGGCCTACGTCGTGACTGGCGAATGAAATACTGGTTGTTACGACTATTGTTCCTCTTTCTAAAATAGCACTAAGGATGGCAGTGGCAATGAACATACCCTTTGCTATATTGAGGGGGAAGAAAGGCCACTCCTGCCTTGTAGTTGCGTGTCTCCTACCTCAAAATTCAATAAACAAATTACTGTCTGCTATTCCCTTCCAACTCCAAGGATTCTGCCCTCATGTGAGATTCTCTCGATTCTCCCCACTCCTTGGGACTTGGTCAATCAGGAATTATCTCGTCACTCGTTTGTGGAGCAACACTCACTTCCGTGCCATTTGTGCTGCGGTCACATTAGACAACAGCAAGTGGTAGGTTGGGAATTCTACAAGCTTCATCTTCAGCACATTTTCTATGTACGAGAACATGAAATCGAACCCATATCTTCTTCAATATCATGGCACTTTCTGCCCATGAAAGCCTCTAACAGGATGAACAGACTACTTGGTTCCTCATATCAATCCAGTAGCCTGGCCGTTGAACTTGATACGGCAGTTCAGATTGCCACAGGCCTACAGAATGCGCCCGTCCATCTCCATCACGTCCGCGTTGACCATGAGCGTCATTTCTATGCCTCACTCATTCCACTTACAGCCCAACATTGTCCACGAGAGAGCAGTCGTGACCAGAACAGTAACTGTAACCCATATATGCAGCTTCAACACACCAACTTCTACAGTTCCTGGGTTATTGTCTTCTCTGGAGCCTAAGGCAATCACCACAACGAACTCCATGTTTCAAATCCAGCACGCTCCTTCACCATTCTCATCCCTTTTAAATGTTCCTCCAACTACCTCTGCACTTTCAGCACCTCACTCAGTCTCTCACTCAGTCTCTCATTCAGTCTCTCACGCAGTCTTTCACTCAGCACTTCACTCAGTCCCTCATTTAAATATGCAATCCACAGCCGCCTCAACCCACCACGTCCCCGGTCCTCACCAAGCCTATCTCTACCGCGGCCCCAGCTACAAAGCCTCGGTCCTCTACCACCACAACGCCATTCGCGCCAACCACCACGCCGCCCCTTTATCCTGGGACACCAAATGCGAAGCCAACGCGCGCCTCGCCGCCCACCGATGCGACTTTCGACACTATATACCCGCTCACGCGGGTCAGGGCCAGAATCTCTTCACCATTTCGGGTGCCGCTTTCAACGTGACTGCGGGCATAACCGAGCTCTGGTATTACGACGAGCTTTCTGCGATGATGCCGTGGTTCGGTGATGCAGATCTACCTGACGATGTGTTTGAGCAAGTTGGGCACTTCACGCAGTTGGTGTGGAGGGGTACGAAGAAGGTTGGGTGTGTGTCTGTTGATTGTGGGGATGATATGAGGGTGAATGGGAGGCGTTCGAGTATGAATAAGTACACGGTATGTAACTATGCTCCGGCGGGTAATGTGGGCGGTGGATTTGCGAGGAATGTTCGGCCTCTGATTCATAATGCTGAGCGGGTTGGTTGGGCGGATTAGGTGTCGTTCCGGATGCCTTGTTTTGGTGCTGTATCTCTTGTCATGATAGGAATTCTTGGAGTTGGAGAGAATAGAGATATCGTATTCCATATCATGCGTGCGTTAGGTCGAAGGGAAGGCTTCCGGCCAAAAGCCATATTGTTTCTATCGACCGTAGGTAGTTCATCAATCTCATTGCCGATAACTTCAACAGACACAATTCATCACACCCTCTCAACACCAGCCCCCTCTCTTCCTCCTACCCACTTAGAATCTTCACAGGCTCATCTACTCTCACGCCCCTCCCCCCTCCCATCTCCAACGCCCTCCATCCATCCATCTCTCCTCCTTTTCCCGCCCAATCGTCGATACACATACAAAACAGCATTCCTTTTTCTTCTCTCTCTCAAAGTAAATATAGCACCCAAGCACCGACCCTCACGCACCCACATGTATACAGACAGACAAAGCAAAATAAACACCCGAGCCTCCTAAACCCCCAAACAAAAAACACCCGTGCACCGCGCCGAACCGCTCTCCCTTGGGGGGGGGGAGAACTCCAACAAAGAAGCAAAGCAACAACAGGAAACAAGAGGGAAAAAAGAAAGAAAGACACCTTCCTTGCAGCACATCATCATCCCCGAGACACTGGGAAAAAACAACATCAAGCCTGCATGTCTAGCCGCGAGAAGTGGGTATTTTCTTTTTTCCCCAAACTCTCCTTACCTAGGCTATACATTGCTTTTTCTCTTCTGCCTTGACTCTCTTGTTTCACGTGTCGGCTTTTTTAATGTTTCGTTTCAAGTTGCCCCAGGCCCAGGGGCCCGCGGGCGGGCTCGTGGCTAAGTTTAGGTATGTGTTCGTGTAGAATTGCCCTCCTGAATCCTGTCCGCGGAGCGTGAACGGGTGGGTCGTGGGCGGAAGAGTCCGAAGGATCAGGAGAAGAAGAAAAAAGCAAGAGATGGAGAAAAAAAAGGAAGGAAGGAGATGGGGGATCGACTGCATGGATTGGGGTGGATATGAAGCCGAGGTGATAAGGAGTGGGATGTGGGACGCGGGGGTGTGAATTTATCCATCAAGTACATTCTACGAGCAAATGGACGAGCAGAGTCAAAGGTGAACGACTGTCATCGACCTCTTTTTCACGCACACTAAGAGCGCAGCAAACACAGTCACCGACTGACGAGAGAGAAGGACCAAAACTCAATTCCCAAAATTATGGCATTAGGTAAAAGACAAGATATATATTGCACCAACCCTCTTAGCCTAGACATCGCCTCATGATGCCAATAGCGCCGTTAAAGCATCTAACAACAATACCATGGTAATCCAGCAACCAAGTGGTCGGTAGCTTTATCTAATAGTAGTAGAGTAAAAGAGCAGAGAGACTGATAAAAACAACAAAGCAGTGACGGAGCGGCGTGCCCATCAGAAACTTCCGAAAAATCCGTCTTTTTGTACGACATGTGATGTGTATAGAAAGAGGAAAGTCATGATGGTGATGATAATGATAACGTGTACTCCATCGAACAACATTTGCCGAGGCCCCCGACCGAAAACAATGCGGCGAGACTGGAGGAAAAAGGATATGTAACAACGAATGGGAAGGGAAGAGAAAGCAAGTATGGTATATGAACAATAGAATGCAGATATGCCGACCCATGGCGGAAAAGCAAACAATGAACAAGATGAAACTTTGCAGGTCCTGTCAATACTTTTCTTTACAAACACTCTGAAGTGGGGGCACTCGTCGAGTAGAGAACACTCTAAGAGCTCGTCTTCTCAATGCTAACGCCGCCAATGCTGGTCTTGTTGTCAGAAGATGCATCCGGGGCAGCCTCGTCGACGGTAGACGCGTTAGTGCTTGGGTGCGAACTGCTCAGCGGCGACTGAGTAGAACTGCTGAGAGCAGGCGTAGGCATAGTTGGTGAATCTATACGGTCGTAGCGGTACATTTTCTTTTCAACCTTGGAGGTGTTAGCTGATTGCTTTCGTGATTTGTAATGCCAGGATGACTTACTGATACACACTGTTTGCCAGGAATGACCTTCTTGGCCTTTTCAAGCTCCGGCTTAAGTTGCTGAACAAACGTTTCGTAGTCCTCTCGGTTGAGGGTATCCAGGAGCTTCTGGATAACATAGTTGCCGTAGCCATCCCTGAGTAGGTTCATGACGTTTGTCTCGCCGCGCTCATTCTTAGACAGGACGACGGACACGAGTTCGCGACGCTGTGCATCATCGCTGCAGATCAGGCATCTCTCAACAACGTTGCTGGCAAACTTGTGTTTCGAGAAGACCAAAAACTGCGCTTTGATCAAGGCGACGATCTTGGCTCTGTCCTCCGGTAAACCATGCTCGATGACGTGTTGTGTAACGTAGTTTCCGTATTGGTCGGTGATGAGTTTTGGTCCCTCAGCATGGAGCTCCGTTAGTATGAACCTGCGCTGCGGTTCTGGTACTTTTTCGAGGAGTCGCTGGATGACGCGGCAGCCGTAAGAGTTTACCGACAGCACGCCGACGTTGCCTCTGAAGGCCTCAACAATCTTCTGGATGTGGTGCATCGGGACGCGGTCAATGACTTTTTGAATGACATGGTTGCCATTCTGATCCTTGACAGTCTTGAGGACATCCTTCTCAAGCTCCTTGACCATGGATGCTTGTTGTTCGGTGAGAGCATGTTCCAAGGCCTAGTCTCGTTAGTCTCGGTTCCACGACTGCAAATAAGCAAACATACCTTCTGGACTACGCGGCAAGCATACATCTGGTTGGCGAGTTCCAGGACGTGTCCCTTCATCTTGCCAACCAGAATCTTCTTCTGAGTCTGGTCACCATGCTCGAAGAACTTCTGAATGACGTAGTTTCCAAAAACATCCTGCATCAGCTGAAGTGCGTTCTCCTCGAGCTCCCGGAAGACGCTCTCCTTGACTTCGCTGTTGGCTGTTTCGAGCTTCTGCTGGATAAAACGCGAGCCATGCTGGTCTCCAGCAAACTCTACGACGTGGCCCTTGATGTCGGCCAATTCCCATCGCTTGCTCTGCTTTTGCTCCCTCTTGAAGTTTGCTAGCTCAGGGCTCATGGCGCCCAAGGTGTCACCAACATGTTGTTGCTCGCGCGGGCCTCTTGGCGGCTGCTGTTGGGCAGCCATCATTGGAGCCATGTTCATGTGCTGGGGCAGTGCCGAAAGAGGCAAACCGTTTGCCATGGCAAACTGGTACTGGAAAGGGTTTTGCAGTTGCGCAGCAGGGAAAATTTGTTGAAACTGTTGCTGGTGGAGTTGGCCTGGGGAGATGTAGTTGCGCCTGCCCTGCTGCGAAATCTGGAAACCAACCAGCTTGTTTTGTAGTTGGGCGACATTGTTTGGATGCGCCAAGTTTTGCTCGCTGCTGTAAGGGTTGAGACGGTCATACACCAGTGGTGTGCTGATGTGGGAGTACATGGGACTTTGACGAACACTCGCGCCGTTTGGAACACTTTGGCCGTTGTTGAACTGGTGAGACCGGAGCTGAGCATGTTGGCTGTTGAGCTGACTGTTTGGGAAGCCGTCCGGGGTGTAAGACCCTGCATTTGACATGTACGAGTGGCCGTTAAGCGCATCGCTAAGCTCTTCTCCCGGGGTAAAAGCCGAAGTAAGATTGGTGGTGCTCGCCGACGTCCTGTGTGATGGCATGCGGGGTTCTGCTTCTTGTTCGTAGTTGAGCCTGCCAAGCGCCTGGAACGAGTCGCTCTGAATGGAGCCACTCCGTTCCTGGTAGGCGCGACCGTTGGTAAGCGAGAAGGAAGAACCGTGGCGCGGAGCTTGTGAGAGCCTCGAGAATGCGTCCATGCCTTGAGGAAACTGGCTTGGCTCGGCGCCGTGTCGAGAGGGTGGCAGGCTTCCGCTTCGGGAGGGAGCTCCGCTCGAAGATGTGACGTGGTCGGAATTGGCTACGCTGCGGCGGTCATCGTTGGGAGAGTGCACCGATGCGGTATCAGGCCATGATGTAACACCGGTGTTAGGACGATGACCGTTGCTGTCTGACTGATTGAAGGCAAAGTTGGAGAAACCGGCATTGAGCCCGTCAATCGGACGCGAGGCGTAGCCCGTGCTTGATGTTTCTGGGAAGGGCTTCATGGGCTTGGAGAGTGCGCCTCTGGTCGAAGCAAAGAGGCTGGACGAGGTACCATCGGCATAAGGCTGGCCTTGCTGCGCCTGCGCAATCGGCCGCTTGCCTGCCGGTGAGACGGCGGAGCTTCTGGCTTGTGATAAGCTTCCGGATGGGTTCTCGGTCCAAGCTTGTCGGGCGCTTGGCCTCCATTCGGTTTCTGAGTCGGCGACGAGGGAGCTGGAGCCCGTCTTGCCCTCTGTGAGATTTGATGCAGCGCCAGCGAGAGTAGCGTTGTCTGCACACATGTCAGTTCTATCGACCATGTCGGCGCATGCTAACCTACCTCGAGAGCGCGAGCTGTCTCTGCCGGTAGAGCCGAGTGCGAAAGTACCAATGGGGGCATTCCAGATGCTGTTGCCCCATGGGGACGAGTGTGCTGAGCGCTCAGAGTCGGCGCCGTTGAGAGACATGGCGTTGCCAAAGTCGCGCGATCGGATCTGGAGTGTTTGTGTTAGCATGGACATGGCTCGAGGTGGAGAGAGGGTGTTACGCACATTGCCCGTCATGGCGGCCATATTACGATTGGGGTCGCTAGGCGGTGGGTTCATGTACAGAGCCAGCTGAGGCGATGCGGTGTATATATGTGCGGAGCGAGCAGGTGCAATGCAGGGCGCTATGTGTTATGTGGATAGGCTGGGCGGCCAGGGTCGAACTAAAGGCTGAAGCGTCAGCACAGGCAGGGTAGGTGCTGGGAGTTTGGGCGGACCAACGCTTGTATTACGGCTCGCACAGCGGAGGGGCAGGATGGAGAAATATGCGAAGAAGGTGTGTACAAGGACGTGGCAACGGGAGAGAAGTGAAGAGAACAGAACAGAACAGGACAGGACAGGGAGGATTGATATAGCGTCGTTTGTGCGTGTGCAAGAGCGGTGCCCTGGGACCAGCGGGAGCGAACTGTGGTTGCAGTGTGGGCGGGGGACGGGATTGGAAGTGGCGTACGTGTTTGCTTGGGCGGGTGGGCGTATTCGCTGCTTCTAGCCAGTGTAGGTGCGAGTGTCTAAGCAATCGAGGAGCGCGCCAGGCGGGGAACGCATCAGGGTCGACAACCAGTTGTAGCGGGGATCCAAGGACGGGAAGGCGGGCGGGTCTTTATGTATGTGCGGCGGGGCGGGCGGGCGGTGGACGGCGTGCGGGCGGGCGAGGGCGAGGGCGCCGCGAGAGCGAGGGCACAGACTGGTGGGAGGGCTGCGTCGTGGGCGGCGGGCGAGGTGAGGGTGTAGGAGGGTGTGGTGTAGTGTAGGTGAAGACGTCTTTTTGCTGGCGATGCGACTGCTGGGCCCTGGCGAGAATGGGATCGGCAGCTAAGTTTGGCGTCCGCTTCCAGCTGGGGTACGCTAATCGTCCAGGCTGCAACCAGGACACGACACGACACGACACGCAGGACAAAGGCCGGATGCGGGAGACGGGGACGAGGGGACGGTGAGGTGCAATGCAATTGAGCTGAGCTGAGCAGAGCAGAAGAAGACGGTCGCCCGCGGCGTGCCCTTGGTCTTTGTCACGCCGCTACGCTACGCTACGCTGCGCTGCCATGCGCTCGTGTGCCAAGGCCGAGTCAGGGACGATGCGGCAGCGCAATCCGGCCGATCTTGTGAGAGCGCGGTATGGCGGCCTGAGACACTTCCCCTCGCAGGGACAGCATGTGGAGCTTCAAATCCAGGCCGACGTGTTTCACCACCACCCCGCCCGACGGCTGCCATGCGCGTAGGAGCCTGTCATATGCCCGAGCGTCGTCCTGCGATGTCTGCTATGCTCGCCTCGCCGCCATGCCTGCCAACTCTGTGCTCCCTCCCCGCGGCCACGATACACGGCCTGGTCTGGCCAGCCGACGCACTTCGTACACACGACGACCAAGCAGCACTCCGCTGTCTGCGCCCCGGCGCCGCATGCCGCGTCCGTCGCGACAACGAGGGCGCCGTCTTGGGTCGACCTTGCATGCCTCGAGTTTGCAAACACTCTGTCCCGACTCCATGGGCGTGTACAAGGCTGCCCCCGAGCCACCTGTCGTACTCGCTGCACGTTGAGGCCTCGCAGCAAATTCTGAGCGTCCTCGTGACTTGGACCGTCCATGGATTGCCTTCGCTGACGATGCTCCCTGCAATATAACGCCTCCAGGCGGCCGTTTGCGCTGCCGGCCTGCACGCTGCACCCGAGGCGTCCACTGATCCATTTTACTTCCTCTCCACCTTGTACCCTCGCTTTTGTGCTGTGCTGGCAAAAAAGGACCTCGCCAAGTGGACGAGGCCGTCAGAGCCCCCCCCCCCCCGCTTGCCCTTCCAAGTTCCTTTTCGGTCGCATGTTTGGTTCGTCTCAAAGGCTGTGTAGCCCCAATAGGCTACCTCCAGGCGTTGCCTTCTCACAGGGCTGTCGCCCTGTCTCTACGAGGAGGGAGCCTGCCTGCTCTTCCGGTCTGCTGAGACCAGAACCTCCGTGAATTCCTTGCAAACGAACAAAACGCTCTCCGTCCTTGACGTAGACAGTCGCGGCGTTGCACACTCGTCACGGCCTCGCAGCCAAGTGTTGGAAGGCTATTCAAAGGGCAAGATGCGACGGCCTCAGGAGCCAAAGTGTCGCATCTCAAAAAGGCATGCGCTTGGCGTCAGGGAGCGGAAAAGCATCAAGCTTCCTCAAGACTCAAACAAAGAGCCCGCCGCTGACATGTTTAATGGCCGGGACGCTTGCATCGGCTCCCAGGCATCCCGTAGCATCCGGCCGTCGGTCGCGTGCTGCTAATGACGCTTGCGGAGCAAAACACAACTCTAAGCAAATCTCGGACATATTCAAGGCCTGTGGGAACAGCCAGCAAGGCGGCCTGGTTGAGTGAAGGGGGGAGACGACAGGCCTGAGGTTCCATCCCTCACCGCAGTGCGCGCCCTGCACCCGATCGCCCATGACGTTTGGCAAGCCATCGTTCCATACGCGCGTTGCTACCGTCTGTGTTATCGGCCAGGATGATCCTCTATCGCTCCACATGGTGCGCCCAAGAGGTTCGTCTCAGGCAATAATGCCCACCCCCTCTCTCGGCGCCGTTGGTATTCTCGTCCTCCGCCGACTCAAACGCATAACGTATCGGTCCCAATGAGTTTAACGCAACATGCACGCAGCCCTCGAGATACATAGTCTGGGGGACTTCTCCTCAACCGCACGTCACAGCGAGGACGTGCTGACCGGCGATCCACTTGCGATCCACCGTGCAGAGTCTCGACCGCTCGCCTAGCCTCTTCCCCCCGGCGTCCCTATTACCGCTCCTTGCACTGCCCAGAGGTTCCTTGCCAAAACACGATTCGTTTGTTATTGCTGTTGATGCTGTTTGGTTTGCTGTCTCGTGGGTTTTTTTTGCTGGCCACACTCCGTACTCTATGCATAGCCCAAACCGTGCAACGGCATCAGGCGGCCAGTGACGCTGCGCTCCCCTTTTCTTTTGGTTGGCCATAGCGGAGCGAACGACGGGCGCGAAAATGGTGCCAAATTAAGAGCCAGAGGAGGAGCGTGGTCTGCAGTCGTCTTTATTGCGTCGCCCTGTTGGGGCCTAGCGCGCGCGGCTCCTTCGCCTCTTTCGTCTAGCGGTTGAGGAGTCGCGTTCTGGCGCCCGCCTGTGATTGGCTGCCCAGCTTCGAGCCTTCTCTGTACCTGCATTGGGAGACCGCCAGGCGCCTTTGCCCTGCGCCGTCAAAATAACGTCGGCGCCCGCTTGCTTCGATCTCTTCGCTCACCTTTTCTACGGTCCTGCCCAGTGTTCCATCATTAGTTACCCTCATTTTTTCGAATCATCGCTTCACTCTTTCAGCGGTATTCGCCTTACGCTCTTTCCTACTTGTGTCTCTCGTTGCCTGCTTACTTGCGAAACACCGGGGCTCTACTAGGTGTGTTTCCGAAACCGTCCGCTTGTCCCTCTGTCATTGTTTCGCCTACACAGCGATGACAATAGCGACAGCACCAAGCAAGCAACACCACTACCAGAACCATGGTTGCTAACACGCAGGCAGCGACTATATTTCTTAATCGCCATCATCGCACCCTGATCCACCTGCACGCCTTCGATACGCCTTAACGACCACACAAACCAATACCACCCACCACAATGATGAACATCAACCTTCTCAAGCGCGACGAGGACGACAGCCTCAACTCCACCCACATCACCCTCCTTGTCACTCTCCTCCTGCTAGTTCTGCTTGGCGTTGCAAGCATAACAGGCCTGTTGTTCCTCCGAAGCCTTCGCCGGGCAAAGAAACATGCCGAAGCCAACCCAGAACTCCCCGTCTATGAGAAGCGCCAATCAAACGTAAATGGCTTGACTATTACGGCGATGCCATACAAGGGCCGAGAATCGGTCATCACCTACTCAGAAAAACACTCTCTCATGGACAGTCCCACCAGCCCTGTCCCCGAAATCCGCATCACCTTCCCCGATGAGGTCGACGAGTCCGGCAAGCACCAGTCCGGCCGCGTGGTGGTTGTCCGCGTGGGAGACCACAGCGTTGGGCTGGAGCCTTTGCAAGAGGACCTGCCAGCCTACCAGCAATCCGCATCAGACCGCTTCGATTCGCTCGACTTGGATCGCATGGGTGGCCTGAAGGAGAAGGACGACAAGTACTACTCATAATCTCGCTCCACTCCGACCCCAACGCCAATTACCCGGCCAGGCCATTGTTTCGAAGAGGTCTGGCAGCCCGGGCTTTCGAGCCACTTGGCTATGACCGACTTATTCTTGATGACGGCTATACCGCGCTGAACCCCAGCTTCTCTAAACCCCCTCGAAGCTTGAACAGCAGGGTGGTGGCACTACACATGTATATTCTCGGAGTTGACTGGCCAATTTGTTGCATACCCTTCACGATTGGCCAGCTCTTCAACGAGGTTTCTGGACCTCTTACATAACTCTTATTCATTAATGTATGCTATCTACACTTTCTCTCTAGCGACTGCATCGAGCAGCATGAGAGCCAATACAAGCCTAGACCAATCTACTTCATGTGTGCTGCTGTTCTGTGATGTCCCAACAATTTGACAAGGCTACCAGAGCCGTTAACCGTGCTCCCCATTGACGTCAGTGCCGCAAGTGTACCGCCGGGATACTTCGTGTTGAGGCTGTTAGTCTTGCTCCAGCAAATGTCCGAAAAACAAGCCAAAGCAGATGGAGCCTTAGGCCAGTCCTTAGTCTCTTAGTCGTGCACCTCGATGGCGGGTGCGTGTCGTCGGCGCGGGCTCGGCATTACCGTGATCCACTCTTGCATGTTGCGACAGACCCTCTCCCGTAACCTCCGCAACAACTTTCTTCCCATGGCTTCTGTCGCTCCTTGAGGCCCACTGAGCCACCCCAACTTCATTTCATTCTCCAATTGGCACATTGCCTGAGCCGATTGGCTTCTTCTCTTCAGTCGCCATGGCGAACCGCGAGGTGTTTACTCCGCTGTCCGAAATCACTGGCCAGAAGAGCGCTCCAAAAGCTAAGCAGAATGTGCCTCAACCGCAACAACAAGCAGCGCAAGCTCCGCGAACCATGGTGCACGATCCGGACAAGGTGAAAAAGCTGAGTCAGGTGCATTTCAAGGCCTCGCATGGTCTCTTGGTAGCTTTCTTTAGCTTCATATTGTAAGTTCTCCGTGAAGCTCCACTTGTGCTTCGAGCCACGCCCTGAGGATATATCTGACGCGCATCAGTGTACTTCATATCCTTGGTATATATCTGTTTACTAGCGGCTTTCTCCTTACGCGTTTGGTTCTCGACCACAAGTCAGAGTGTGCGTTGCCTCCTATCGACGCAGCAAACTCCTACACGACAGGCAATGTCGAGAAGGGATGCTGGCACCCAAAGACATTCAACAAGGCGGTTGTCATCATTGTCGATGCTCTCAGATATGACTTCACTGTGCCATTCGAGGCTCAATTCGAGCCCACCAACCTGGCCGCTGCTGCTGCGAACCCCTCGGAAGCACCGCCAGTCGCTCCACGTCATTTCCACAACGCGTTTCCAGTCCTCTACGAGACAGCAATGAGCCAGCCTCAGAACGCATTCCTCCTTCCTTTCATCGCGGATCCGCCCACAGCCACAATGCAGAGACTAAAGGGGCTTACAACTGGCACGCTGCCAACCTTTATCGACGTGGGAAGCAACTTTGCGGGTCAGGCTATCCTTGAAGACAACCTGGTTGGTCAGCTGAAGAATGCAAGCAAGAGGATAGTGCATTTGGGAGACGACACATGGCATGCCCTTTTCACCGATTATTTTGAACCCAATCTCACCCACGCCTACGATTCGTTCAATGTCTGGGACCTGCATACAGTAGACAATGGCGTCACGGAGCACATCTTCCCATTGCTGAAGGCTGAGAATGCAAGTAAATGGGATGTCATCTTCGGCCACTACCTGGGCGTAGACCATGCTGGACACCGCTACGGTCCCGACCACCCCGCTATGACCGCAAAGCTGAATGAAATGGATGGCGTCTTTCGCCGCATGATCAACGAGATCGACGACGATACACTTTTGGTGGTCATGGGTGATCATGGCATGGACTCAAAGGGAGATCATGGAGGAGAATCAGATGACGAGATTCAGGCTGCTCTGTGGATGTACTCCAAGAAGGGCATCTTTGGACGGAGCGACCCTTCTCATGCCACTCCTCCACGCAACGCCCACATTAGGCCAGTTGGTCAGATTGATCTTGTTCCAACTCTCTCGCTCTTACTGGGTATGCCGATTCCGTTCAATAACCTTGGAAAGCCGATTGAGGAAGCTTTCATCGGAAAGAAAGGAGACAATTTCGCGAATCTCGCAGCCGTCAACCGCATGACGGCCGCACAGATCCACAAATACCAGCAGGAATACGCAATGGCTCGCGGCATCCCCGACAGCGCCAGAGCCACCTCGCTCTCGCTCTGGAAAGCTGCAAACGACGCATGGAACTCACTTGGTAAGGCCAAGGCAAACAGTGCAGAAATGCGCCAAGTCTATGATGCCTTCTCTGCCTACCAGCGCGATACTCTCGGCCTTTGTCGTGCCCTTTGGGCCAGGTTCGACATTCCGAGAATGGTAAGCGGTGTCACGATTCTGGTGTCTAGTCTGATCGTACTGGCGCTTTACGCTAGAATCCTCCACGGAGACAAAACTGAGGTCACGCCTGTCTTCTTCACTCGCGGCGCCATTGGCCTGGTTCTTGGAGGTATCGTCGGTGTTGGTATTACTGTCTTCATGCCTGAGGATGCCAGATCACACGTTGTTGTTCTTTCGTCTGCTCTCTCCGGAATCATTGGTTGCGCCTCCACTTTCTACGCTCTTAGCTACCGTATGATGCCTCTAATGCCCAACACCATCTGGGGTTGGGTGAGCATCATATTCACTTTCGCACTCTCTGCCGGCTTCGCAGCCAACTCTTTTACCATTTGGGAGGACGAAATCCTGCTTCACTTCTTGACGACATTTGGCGTTCTCGCCCTCATCTCGTCGTTCCGCCAGAGACGCCTTGCAGACCGAACATTAGGTGCCTACCATTCCATTCTCTTCACAGCTCTACTGAGGGTAGCTAGCTTCTCGAGGCTTTGCAGAGAGGAACAGATGCCTTACTGCAAGTCCACGTATTATGCCTCTGCACTATCCACAACCTCTGCACCATGGCAACTTGCTATCCCTGTTGTTGTTGCTATCCTCATCCCTACCTTCATCAAGAGCTATTATGAGGGCACTAAGAGCTACCAGCACAATGCCACTCTCTGGATTGGACTCGCGTTGCGCTTTGGCCTGATGCTCTCTGCAGCCTACTGGGTTCTTGATGCCGCTGACGATGGCGAGTGGGTACCTGGCTGGACAAACGTCATCCGCATTACGAAGCGTTTCCTCGCACAGATCGTGCTGGCTATCAGTATGGCGTTCGGATACTCGATCTACAACTGGTCCAAGCCCCTCCTCAACGTCATCATTGACAAGGACGGCGGCAAGGATGAGAATGGAGCACCAAAAGAGGCTGTCACCGTTCTTGGATTCGCCAATGTCCACGGCTCGCGCTACGCTCTTCTCATCACCATTTGGTATCTGGCCATTGCCGTGCTTCAGAAGCCAATGGGAGCCGGTGCCATGGGCATCTTGGTCTGGCAGGTCTTTTCTCTTTTCGAAATCATGGACACCAACAACTTGCGCCAGTCTCCAATCGGCCCCGTTGTCCTGGGCCTCCTCGGATCCTTCCACTTTTTCAAGACCGGCCACCAAGCCACGCTTTCCAGCATTCAGTGGGAGTCGGCCTTCATTCCACTCGCTAAGATTCGTTATCCATGGACACCTATACTGGTTATTCTTAACACATTTGGTGCGCAGATCCTGTGCGCAGTCGCTGTTCCCGCTCTCGTGTTATGGAAGGTCAAGCCGCAGAAGAAGGGCCTATTGAGTGTCGTGGCTAAAGCTGTGGCCACTCATATTCTCTTCTATGCTACGGTCAACCTGGCTACAACCATGTGGGCAGGTCACCTCAGGAGACACTTGATGTTGTACCGCATCTTCAACCCTCGGTTCATGGTCGGTGCTGCGGTGCTCCTTGTTGTGGATCTCGTTAGCATTGTTATTGCACTTTGGGGTACGAGGATGAGTATGCTGAGTACGGCGGAGGTGTTTGGATTTGGTGGGTGAGACAGAGGTAAAGGGGTTTGAGATTCGACTTGTTTCCAAGAGAAGAAAAGAAGCGTTCTGTCTTACTTTTCGTGATACTATAGCAACTACGCATACAGAGTCTTTATTCCCCTATGTCAATGTAATTCAAAACTAGAATTCCCCCCTACCTTTTCCCGCTGTCATGAGTGCCGTCGACTTATGCCTTCCTTCCCTTCTTGCCTACACCATCCTTCAAGGCTACCATGCCCTACCCCTTCCCCTCCCTTCCCCCCGCTCTCCCACCGCCAAAATCCTCAAACGCCTCTTCCGTGCAGCCTACAGTCCACGTCTAACTATAATCCTGCGGTGTGTCGTTTGCCGGTTCTCTTACATCACCTGCCACCACGTGACTTGCTTCTCTCTCACCTTACCAACCGCCATATGCTTTACTGCCTCAATTAGTACTCCGGCGCAAGGCAAACGAAGGTAAATGAAGGTAAACGCAAGTAAGAGCGAGCGGTGAGGCTGCTACGTCGGTGCTCCTGCTGCTCCTGCTGCTCGCCTGGCGTATAAAGGCAGGGTTATGGTCTCTCCTTCTCCTTCTCCACCACAACTTACTTGACCCCGGCCGACCCACCGACTCCTCTCCTCTCCTTTCTTCTTATTCATCTATTCTTGTCTACTTAACCACTCGCTCACCACCACCACCACCACCACCACCACCACTTTTACTGCTGCCGTTGCTGCTTTCCGCATGCGACAGCGGCAGATTGGAAACCTGTTTTTGCTAGTTGAAAACTACATTACACGACACTCGGTATACCGACTGTACTCTTGGTACATTGATTGCAGTCGGAGCTCTGAGTGTATCTGGTGATACAGCAGTGGTGGGTTACGTTGTGATGAGTCGAGTTCGTTGATGTATACTGACTTGAAGCATAGGCTCTTGAGTGATTGCATCGAGTTCCAAGCTTTTGAATATAATACGACTGATACGAGTCAGTCGGCAAAACGAGTTCGCGGACTTCACGATACCTTGAGACAACTACACATCAGTTTTGAGGCGTTTGGTGTAGTTGCGTGAGTTGCTGCGAAGCACAACTAGGAAGAGACAAGCCCGAGTACTACACGACCCGGCTAGACAACTTCGAGACACTACCATCATGGCACATCAGCAGAAGAGGAGCACTGTTGTGGTAGCAGTCGAGAAAGATCTAACAGAAGACCCCGTCGATATCACCTTAGTCAGAAGCGTGGCTGTTCCAGACGGCTTGAGGGAACGTTTCCTGAGCCGCATGTCGAGAATACTCCACGCCTCGGTCAGCATGCGAGAAGACGTTGTCAAGAACTCTGTGGATATATTTATATCTTACAGAGATTCTAGGCCACGCCACATAACGAAAAAAGACCTTACGGAAGTGGAAGATACATTGGCATCAATTGCACAGCTTTCTCGAGGTACCATCTTATAGCAACCTTACTTACTCACTCTCGGCGCTAACGAATCACGTCTAGGTGCAAGTCTTGAGAAAGCAGAAGAGAATCTGTGGGAGGTATTCCTCCTACTCTCCTACTTCGACGCTCGTGCTGCCATCCGCTTCCTTCGCGGCTGCTTCAAGGATTATCACGACATTTTCGCGGACTTCATCACCACCATGTTCGGGTTCGGTGATGATTACAGCTATTCAGAGACCAACCAGGAACTCGGAGGCCGCATCATCAAGCTCTTTCAGGCCGTTGAAACGTACGACGGTTCCTTAAAGGAGACGAACAATTTGATCCATATTGCTGCAACAATTACCAAGGAATCGAAGCTTAAAGAGCGCTTGGCTCATCTCATCAAGGATGCATCGTTTGCAAACGAGTTATTTGAGCTCATTTGTAAATTGAGTTTCCCTAAACGAGCGTATGGTTCGCTGCTCTCAGTTTCAAGAACGACGACGACTTTCAAGAATGTTGCTTTCCGCGACAACTCGTCCACATCTGCAATGAATATCCCATCCCCAACTAAGGCTCAGCCTTGTTTATACAATTTCAACGAAACCGGCTATGGAATACAACCAAAGAATACATGCACCACTTTGGAATCTCCCCTGACTCCGTTGACTCCTCTGAGCCCCTCAAGCCCCCTCAGTTCTTCGACAGCTTTGACACCTTCGACACCTTCGACACCTCTGACGCCTTTGACTTCTCCGGCTCAGCTCTTCCCTGCACAGAGAAACGGATCCCAGCAAGAGGTTGCTTTGCTCATTGAAACGATCTCGCGCAATCAACTTCTTCCAAAGCACGAAAGCGCATGGTACTCTTTCGGATTTGTCTGCACCAGAGACGAAGAAGAGGAGCGACTACTGGCAGGTCTTTATGCCGTCATCCTACAAGAAGCAGACAGCGTCCAAACCATCTTCCACGAGCTCCATTACGCGCTAGAAACGCATTGTCTAGTGACCCTGTTCCTTGCTAAAGGTTATGAGTGCTTCCGCGAATCATTCCCCTACTTAGAAGCTTTCCTTTCCATACCACCCGAGCGGCGCCCCACAGTATGGAGGCTGAAGCAATTCATTCAAGATTCTGACAAGACGGAGCCGCCAGCGTGCCTTCGGCGCGACTACGGCTTCAAGATGTGCAAACAAAGGGAGGAGGTGGGGCGTCTGAAGGCTATATACGCCAAGGTCCTCAACAAGACGAAGCCAGAGGACTTGCATGCTGCTTGCTTGTATGGTAGGCTGCTAGAGGCGGTCATACGTGAAGGCGTAGCCTTCAATGAGAATGATCGGAGGCTCATGCAGAACGACTACCCCTCGCCTTTTATTGGCTTCGACAACGATGCCGGGCTCGCGGGCTATCGGCTGCCGTTGTTCAAAAAGCAGAAGTTCTAGAGGTGAGGCGGTCGGGTGGAGCATTCTACGGTTCTAGTAGTATTTGAGGTTTTTGTTGGACGTTTTTGGCTTATGTACAACTCTCATGGGACTGGTCGGTAAAGGAAATAGGAGGCTATAGTGGTTACTAGATATTAGCTATAGCGGCTACTAGGCATTAGCTATAGCAGACAACTTTCATTGGTTATAGGCAGCGGTTAGCAAGCATTGGTTACGATGGACTTTTGCTCTCACACATGCGCTGTCACTTTCTTTTCACAGTGCAGGGCTGACAATGTCCTTGGTTTTTGCCAATCAACATGGAATCTAGACAACTTTTGTGCAGAGCATGCGCAAGTGGCGTGACAAGATTTATTGGCTAACGTAGACACCAAGCATGCCAATGATCACCAAAATAAACATCTTGGGAGATGGAAGCGATGTATTGGATGAACAGGGGGCTGAGATGAACAAGGCGAATCTGAGGGTCGCCACGTTGTAGGCCTAAGACCCGTTTCTTTGGTAACTAGTGTGCAATTGATGACTACGTCGCTGACACGCAGCGGTCATTCCTCTAGTATCACGAGCGCCTTGCTCATCAATATTGCAAAGCCACTCAATATCCTGTTTGCGTGTCCTGCGCTGTCCACGACGCCGAGGCCGAATCGACCATGATGGTTGATTGGCGTGGGTGCCTTGCGTTCGGCTGATGACGGGCTGTCCGGACGTGTCCGCTACGCAGATCCCACGTTTGCGCATTCGCGCAATGGTGCCTAGATGCTTATTACGGCCGTGTGGACGATTTTCAAGGTTGTCTTTGATATCTCTTTAGCAAAGCTGGTGGCTATCATATGTGCTGTTTCTTTCAATTTGCGAATCGGAGCAATCTCACGGAAGGCCAACCCATCATCCTTGCGCAATGGCAGCCATACCATCTTGCATCAATTCACATGTGAGCTTGCCTAGGCTAAGCACGACCAAGCAAATTCATAGGAGAGACTCCCTTTCGTCCTCGAGAACCAGGGATTCAGGCTACAATAGCGACCTCGACTCCCTTTCGCCCTTGGAAGTAGCGGGATTGGATCAAGGTACGCTTCGTCGAGACACTTTCAGCAGTCTAGATCACTAAAGGGTGTTTCAGATCCGTTTCTCACACAACTTCCAGGTGTACCGAGTGTTTTTCATAACATCAAGGCTACGCCATTCCAATTCCACGTCGATTTTGATAGGCCAAGGCTATTCAGACGGGACGTCCGCCCAAGCGACCCCGCAAGAGCTGTTGCGGGTCGGAGGATCCCGCGAAGCTTCCCTGGTGCTCCCGAATTGGCAATTGTCGCTTGTGACGGAGCTGCGGAAACCCTAAAAGCCCAGCAAGCTTCCCAAGATGAAGAAATAGAGAGATGGGTAAATGAGAATTTGCCCTCGTGCAACAAACCAGAAGAGCGATCGCTATCAATCACTTCTTTGTCGTCAACGAGCAGCTGCGACATGTATACGAGCACGGACGTCAGCGATGATGAATACGAGTATGAAAAGGGGCTTTTTGCCCTTCGACAAGCCAAGTCCACTGTTAAGGTCATCGAGTTCATTATCAGGAAGGTCGAAATCAGTTTACGGCATGCTGCTTACAAGCAATGCGTGGCCAACGACACCTCGAATACTCACACTGGAGTTTCCATTCCTACGAGTCAAAGCAGCGGCAAAACATCGCTAAGTTCCGGCTCGAAGAGAAAGTCACGTCAAGACAGTTTACCACCGGATGACGAGGACGATGAAGAGAGCCCCAATAAAAGGCGTCGCGGATCAGTGACCGCATCAGATGAATCAGAGATGGGCACACGCTTTGCGTGTCCATTCTACAAACATGATCCAAATCGATATCGTAACAGGCGTACTTGTCCCGGTCCTGGCTGGACGACTGTTCATCGAATGAAGGAACATCTGTATCGCTCACATGCCCAGCCAATATTTTGTCCAATCTGCTACACAACTTTCAAGTCGGACAAGGAGCAATCAAATCACGTTCGCTTACAGCAGTGCGAGAGGTCGTCTCCTCAGCAAATCGACGGTATTGACAGGGAAACAGTGTGGACGCTGAGAAAGCGCACGACTGCACTGAGGCTGGAGGAGGATAAATGGAGGGATGTCTATCAAATTCTTTTCCCACATGTTCCAGCTGCGGATATCCCGAGTCCATGTAAGCCCCCGACTTCTCTCCGAAGCTTCTATATAATTTACTGACAAACTCACAGTTTACGACTGCGACTCACCCAGCGAAGCCTCAAGGAGATTCCGCAGAGACTTGCTGCGTCGCGTGCAAGAAGAGCTGTACGCGGAAGCCGAACAGATGCCCAGCCCAGTCGAGCAGCAACTTTTACAGCGAGTGGCTCAGATCGTCCGCCGTTGCGAACATGAGCTCGTCAACCAGGCTCGTCCGACGTACCCGGCGGACTTCAACACTGACCGCCGTCCCAGTGCTAGCTCTATAGGCAGCTCATATCAAGCTACACCTGCGTCGGCACTTAGTCCGCCCACGACAGCAACGACGCAGAGACCTTCTACACCGGTGGCGCCAGTGCAGGTGTACCACGACCAGACGCATGCTGCAATGGCGCTCCAGGGCACTGTGCAGTATTTACCCGAGCCTACAGCGGACTTTTCACAGGTAGTCTGGGATGATCAGTCGTATAATCCGTTTAGTCTGGGCATCGATTGGGATGACGTCTTCTCGTCTGCGTCGAATCTGCAGTATCGGAGCAGTGATGAACCTGCTACAACGGTATTTTCCAGGCCGATGTGGACATGATAGAAAAATACAATTATTTTTCTCTGGGAGGTACTTTGCATTGATTTGTGATATTTATAAATTAAGCTTTGGCAGCGAACTCTCCCCTACGCCCTAGCTATATGTTTTCTAGACTATTTTGCCGTTAAGATTGCGTTCCCCTGACTACTATGCACGCTTGTTAAGCAAGGTTGTGATAGTGTGAACTGGTTGTACTACGACGTCAGAAGTGCAGCGGCCCTAGCGCAACACGAGTCAAGCGTCGTACATTCCTGCGCGACAACTTTCACAATCTTCAGTTGTAGATACGATGCCACCAGCAACTCGCATACCCACCGTCGAATTCCGCTCGCTCCTCTTGCCTCCCGTGCGACTCCAGGTTCGAACGCTCCAAACATTATATCGCCCACAATGCGCAGTCCAGAGTCCCCGCTGCGTTCCTCCGCAATGTCTGACGCAACGGCGTGGCTTGAATCTCTACAAGACGGCTAAATCCAAGACGCTTCTCGGACAACACAAGGCTTTGGTATTTTCACCATATACGGTAGAGCCTCCAAGTGCTTCGCAGCATCGTATCCACCTCTTCGAGGGCGATAAGCACCATCAACACCATAAACTGATAGCGGAGGACGTCTCATTGCAAGAAGTTTACGACAATTATGTCAAGGATGGGTACATGCTTTATAGCATACAGCCGCTGAAGAAGGACATGGCAAAGCACTACAAGGACGTCTCAGATGATGAGTTCCCAGCCGAGTACAAGGCCTTTTCATTCGTCCATGCCCACACGCACCAAGTCCCGAAAGTTACTCCTCAGAAAGGCCAACTTGGAGGACTGAAGAACATTATTTTCAACGAGTCGAGTCCTACGTCACATTACAGGATCTCGATGGATCGCGCCTATCAATTCGTCGAGAGCGGTTCACCCGTCGAGGTTCGCATTCGATTACAGGGCAAGATACCCAAATTTGAGAGGCACACGCCTGGTGACCCTACCATCTGGCCGTGGATGCACGCTCGCTTCCCACACTTGCGACCTGATTTCATTATCAAAGGCATGCCCGAAGGCACAACGTTTTTGATCAATCCTGTCAGCGACGGGCGTGTAATCCAATGGGTCATGGCCCGACCACCCAAACACCTCACGGAGAACCTCGACAAGCGGTTCGAGACTGTAAAAAAAGGTGTGATGCAATCAATCAAGGCTGGACGGCAGGAGATGCTGCCAAAGCTCATGCGCGCACGACTGGTAGAGTCTGGGAGTCAGGATTACTCCCCTAACACGGGCTTACCGAGGGTGAAGGCGAGGGCGAAGTATGAAAAGGGTGGGAAGGTCACATATGGGGCGGAAGAGAAGAAGCGCAAGGCGAGGGATGCGGAAGGGGCAGGGTTCTTGGTGGCTGATCCGGAGAAGGCGAGGAAAGCAGAGGAAGAGGGACGAGGAGCATATGAGGACAAGGCACCAAGAGTAAAGGAGGACGAGGCAGACAAAAAGCAGCGCCAGCCAGCTCCATGGATGGGACGAGGCAGCAGGCGGTGAGGGGGTGCTTAGTTTGCACTGTGGCATATGTACTATGTAGTATAAGTGTATATATAGAGCGAGGGCTGAATACGTGTACAGCTAGGTCCACTGGGCCAGGTCATGTACGATGATGCTTGGCGGAGAGATTAGGGCTGACGGGGAAACAAGATTGAGATTGGGCAGAGACCGCGTTGTCGGGGTCCGTCCGGTTCGGCCGCGCGCATCGCTACCCACAACCCAGACCCTTAGACTGACTACTCCTACTCCTGCTCGACTCCTCTCCCTAGGCCACCGTGTGCTGTAAACGTCTGCCAACTAGCGACCCCCAAGGCCCCCCGAATAATGCAGCGGCACTGAGCCTCGCTTTTCATCCGCGCCATCCAATTCCTCCCGTCTACGTATCTCTTAATTACAAACCCCTCCCCGCGTCCTTCGTCATCATCGCCGCTGCATTCCGCATCCCCAGTCGTTACACGCATACCTCTCCTCGAGCCCACCACGTCACAACACCCCCGCCAGAGCCTCAATGAACGCAGCGCGCCAGGCGTGCCGCCCAAAGCACCAGGTCCTGGTACTCAAATGCTATCCCAAAGTCCAGAAGAACAATGCCGATGCAAAGGCCAATTCGAGCGAGTTGAGCTACCTGCTCTACTATGCAAGCACGCGCCGGAGTAAGCTGCAAAAAGTCGTCGACTTTCTGGACAAGCGCACCACCAAGGATGTGTGGAAAGTCCGCACGGGCAATGTGCAGGTTACGCTGCAGATTGTCAAGACGGTGATAGAGAAGTGCCCGCGCGACCTCCCGCTCTATGCCGGCTCTGTGCTACAGATTCTGCGCACTATCCTCAACTCCAACAATGTTAGCATGATTGAGGAATCCGTCCCGACGTTCGAGGCCCTATGCGCGCACCAAGACCCGGCTGCTCTCGCCGCCGACCAGGACTACATCAGAAAGTACGAGGAGATTGTACAGCTGTACGCTCAGTTCGCGTCCAAGGATGCGGTCAAGACGGGGAAAGGGGCCGTAAGTTGGCCGGTTGCCATCAGGTACCGCAAGATGGGACTGCAGGCGCTCAAGGCCGTGGCTTCGTCCGAGTCGCTGGGTTCTGAGACGGGGCGCCAGCTAGCCGTCATAATACCTGTTATACTCGCCAACATATACTCGGAGACGGGCGCATATCTCAAGCGACTGGAGACTCGGGAAGCTGCTCAGGGCGACCACGAAAAGGAAGTCGCGACAAGGCGGCGACAGAGTGTGTCCACGGCGCGAACCGACGAAGAAGATGGAGACCCTATAGCAGCATCTGCAACCACCGAAGATGCGGACAAACTGGCCGAGGAGGAGGTTGGCGTGCTTGCACTCCAGGCGCTGAGGAGCATTTTCCAGGGGGTCAATCGAGGTCAACTTCGGCTTGCGACATCTGCTGTTCTCAACTTTATAGGAACAAACGTCAAGAGCCAACTCGAGTCCCCGCCGAGCGAGAGTAGTCATTGGGCAACGACACTCATGGCTATGATCTGCGTCTGGGTGCCTGTACAAGACCGATATACGATATTGGTCGGGGCGGTCGAAGCCTTGGTTCGCAGCCCAATCGTGGAGGATGACCTTGAGCGACAACTGGTGCTAGCGACTGTGATTGACTACCTGCTTGCCTCACCCATCAATTTCATCGGGCTCAGTGTAATGGATGCATTAGTCGGGTTCATCTCGCACACTCTGTTGCTACTGCAGCTCGGTGGGCCAGGATCGAACATCTTGCCGCATCATCAGCCGACAGCGCCTGTCATGTCGGAAAAGGAAGAGATCAAGCAGCCATCGCCAAACAACCCAGACGGCGTGGTCATGGAAGTTGTCAAGAAGCCCTCGGGCGTAAGACTACAACTCCTGGATACTGTACAGAAATGTATGGCAGATCTAGCAACTCACGTCTACTATACAGATCAAATCTCCGACATGGTCGAGGCTATTCTGAGCCGCCTGAAACCTTCGCGTCTCTCGGCCATATCCACCACTGCTGAAGCAATACAGAATCCCGAAGGCGCTGTCGAAGCTGTTGCAGACTCGATCAGCATGCAGGAAAAGACTCATGTTGATCGGTTCTTCTCGTTTGAGACGGCACGCATCACTGCGCTCGATGCGGTCAAAGCCATCTTGAAGAGGGCGAACGCAAAGAAGCCAAACGGTTCTACCGCTTCGGTGTCGCGAAGCAAGGTTGGCGTGAGCGTGTGGGAAGGCTCGCAATGGTTGCTGCGTGATCCCAGTGGCCGAGTCAGAAAAGCCTATGTTGACGCATTGGTCACCTGGTTGAACAACGAAAAGGACAAGGAGGACCTGAGAATCGTAGACAATTACAGGCGGAAAGAGAGGGATAACGAAAAGAATTCCCTATCTAGACGCGCAGTGTCAAGCGCCTCGACAAGGGAGCGGGTATCAAAACGCGGCAAGGACACATTTTTGCCACTTCTTCATCTGGCTGTGTACGAAAATGCGCATCAGTATATCGACTCAGAAGCTGATTACCTACTCCTGCACCTCCTGCTTTCTACCTTAGTCAACCGGCTAGGCGTCAACGCGGCGAGGAGTGGACTGCCAATGATCATGCGGCTCCAAGAGGATATCGTAACCATTGAGGATCCTGGCGCCAAGTTGCGTATAGGAAGCTTGGTGCATGGCTACCTCTGGGCGCTCAGCTCAGCGTTGGATTTCGAAGTCACCTCGGTCGGTCGTGCGTTGCATAACGAGATTACGCGTCGAAACCAGAAGGGCCTGTGGATGAAGAGCATCAACGTCCCGCCCATGCCTATCGATCTGATTGAAACGCCGCATCCAACGCCAGTTGCGGTGCCTCCGGAGATTGTCCAAAACGAGGCTCTCAAACCGTTTGATAACCTCGAAGCTTTGGTGGATAAGATCTCGGAAGGTTATTCGACTTCACTGTATTCTCCGCCTTCTTCGCCTCCGGGGTCACCCAGCCGTGGAGTGTCTGTGAATCCTTCGATTCCTGCGATTCATCAACCAGCACAGCCAGCGGCTCCTCGTGATGCTCCCGAGTTATCCTTCAGAGTTCGGGAGGACCTCATGGCGTCGTGGACTCGTGACGATTGCCTTGCAAACCACACCAAGGATTCGACATCTGCATCCGTGAGCGGATCCAGGTCTGGCACTCACCACACCAAGAATAACTTCCTTGGCGTTAACATTCCACATGGAAATCTTGACAGCAATGCTAGCTCTCCTGTTCCAAGCCCAAGACGGGCACAGAGCAGGCCTGCCTCTGGTGCTCACGGTCTCGCAGGTCGCTTTTCCTCGCCAAATCGAAGCCGCAGCCCCGGTGGCACACCCAACAGTTCCTCGTCTATGCGCTCAACCGTACGTGTTGACGATCTCAGACGCGCTCTATCCACCTCTGGTGGCGGACCACCCCGAACAGGCTATTCTGTTCGCGCTCCCTCACAACGCCATCGCAAATCCTCTTCAGATCACGCTTCCACAACTTCAGAATCACTCGTTAGCGTACATTCCCTCTCTGACGCTTCTTTCATCACTACAAACCCAACTGGAGACTCTCAGCAGCTGCCGAACCCAGACTCGCCAACCACACCCGCTGCTACTCCAACACCCCGACCCCAAACAGCCACATCAACGCATTCGAATGCTCCGGTCCACCAATCAGTATACACCATGGAAAATCCTCCTCCTGTTCCTCCCATCCCAGAAGACCTCAAAGCCAATGCCAACGGCGACATCCATGCCATGGACTTTGCCTCGCGGCCTCGCACCGCGCCAAACGGCGGCATGGCAACAAAATCTCGTAGCGTGAAGAGCGGAGCTAGTCGAAGCCGCAGTGGAGATCGGAGGAGAGGCAGCACTGCAAAGTCTTTTGTCAGTCCGGCCAAACCGGATTTCTCAGGCTTTTTGGATAGTATTGGGGTTGATGATGATGCAGATGCGGAGGATGTGGATGGAGGAGAAGTAAGGGTGAGTAGGGCGCCGTATTGAGATGATAGTTGCGTCTTGTGTCCCCTTTTTTTGGAAAAGGGGGAGGATTGATCGTCTAAGTTGAGGTACAGGCAGGCTAAGAATATTTCTTTTGTTTTTCCCCATCTCTCTCCCTATCTTTTCCCTTTCCGTTGCTTGCTGCTTAACGCAGTGTCGTCTCTCCGCCTCCACCAGTTTTTTTTGTTCTAGACCTTTTGTTCCTCTCCACCCAACTTTTCTGTCTGGTCTTGTTAATCATTGTTTCTCTCTTTTTTTTTTGGGCCTTCAGGGAAGTATTAGTACGCAAAGTAATTGTAACAGCGAAGAAAAAGTAAATGCAGCGAGCGACTGTAGGTAGCAGCTAGATAGATGCCTCAATGAGCGCGCGTCTCAGTCAAGAGACGGGTAATGCTGTTCTTGTCTGTTTTCTATATCTCTTTGTGTGTGGCGATGTGCTGAAGATCCCGTAAGAGGGGCTCGTTGGAGTTGAAGATTTGTATTAAATTTCATTCACAGCAAAGAGCCTTACGCAATGTCTCGGGATATACCGAAGAAGATCTATGCCTTAGCACGGCAAAGAAAAAAAAAAGGACAAGCCATCCGTCTAGCCATTCTTCTATCAAGGTGTCTTGTCCCAGATAACCATGTCCGTTCCCCTCTACGACTTCTCGATCTCATCTACTTCCAGCCCCTCTCTCGTGCGGAAACTGCCTCTCCGCCTACCACCATTACTTCTTCTTTCGTCCTCACCCCCAACAGCGCTAGACCTACTCTCACCCCTCTCCGCCTCATCGCCTTCCCGCAACACCGCATCATCCCCTCCACGCGACACTGATTCCTTCTCCACAACCTCGCCATGGTTCCCACCCACGCTCTCCATGGTAAACGGGCTAGCCGTCGGCGCATCCAGCACGCTGAGTTCCTGCGGAGACAAGAACCTTGGCATCAGCCATGTACGCATGGGGATGTACAGGAAAATGAAGACGGGGAATCCTATCGCGGCAATGGTCTGCGTGATGGCGAACGTGGCGCCGAAGCCGATGAGTTCGAGGCCGACGAAGGCCCAGATGACCCAGCGGCGCTGGATGCGTAGCAACGGCTCTGATTTGGGTGTGAGGTGTCGGTCGCGCGCAAGGAAGAGCAGTTTGAGCGTTATGCCGTTTGCCTCGAGGGCTTGGATGCCCATGACGAAGAACAGGCCGGCGAGCACGGCTTGCGGGATGAGATGAAGGACGATAAGGAGAGGGCCGGTCATAGTGCCTAGAGTTAAAAGGCCTTGGGCAAGGTTCGAGACGCGTTGCTCCACGACGTGGTCGACGACGGTCCGCGTGTGGCCCTTGTTCGCCTCGCCGTCGCTGTCGCCGCTGCCATCATCAGAAATGGTGCGTGTGACGCACAGCGATGTTGTGTGGAAAGGTGCCTGGGGGATGAGGCCGTTCGGAAACGGGATGCCGAGGAGGCCAGCGACACCCGTCGTCAGCCCGAGGAGAAACAAGTCCCAGTGGAACCCCGCTGGTTTCCGCAGCGGGAACTCAGTACCCTGCGCGATCAGACTCGAGACATTGTGGTCGAACCAGAACAGGATAGTGAGCAGGATTGCAAACGGAATCGCGAGAAACACGTCACTGACGCTAATGTCCCAGAAATGGATGAACCATCCGCGGTCGGTCGTGGGGAAGAAGGCCTTGGATGTGGGTAGCTTGAGCAACTCAATGCCTGCCATTTTGCCAATGTGAACGAATCCCGTGAAGAACACAACCGTCAGAGGTGTGCCGTAGTCCTCGATGAATTTTCTTACATGGCGCTGCAGGAGCGACGATTGCCCAATGATGCCACAAATATACGCTACTGCCGTCACCAGAAGCGCAATCATGATAGACAGATACGCTGATGCATCGCTGACGTGCCACTGCCGCGTCAGCACCTGTATTCCCTTTTGTAGATAGATAAAAGCAACGTAGAAGCCGAAGATGTCGCAGGAAAAGCGCGTAACGTATCGCAACCCATTGCAAGAGTTGGTAATGGCTAAGATCCAGTGGAAGATGAGCGACCATATGCCGATCCAGCACATAAAGGCAAAGTAGTTTGTGCCGCGTGGGACCATAATGTCGTAGACGGTGTAGTTGAACACCGTGATGGGACCCGTCACGCCCACAATAACGAGAGGCTGCGCTGCGGCGACGGAGAAGACAACAGAAGCCAGGACAGAGGCCAAAAGCACTTCGTTCACTCCAAAGCTTTGATTTGTCTTTTCAAACATGTCGAGTGAAAAGGCAAGCGCGGGCAGGATGTTGGCAAAGTACATGTACACCGTCGCGGGTACGACACGATAGTCCCATGCGTCTTTCCAGTCGCTCCAGTAAAAGGGTGCTCTTCGCCGTACATCATTGATCATGCCGCTGAATAGGCTGGTCTTCCACCATGCTGTCTTCTTCGTAGAAGCAGATTTCCTCGAGGCATTCGTTTGCGCGCGGCTGAGAGGACCTTCGTTGGCTACTCCATTGTCTCTCGACGAACGCTCGCGCATTTCCAACGAGCGGTTTCCGGACGTCGAGTCTTGCATTGCTAGTCCGTGGCTCTGGGATATTGGCGGTTCAGGAAATAGGTTTTTGAGAGGCGACTATGTCGTCATAACAGGTTTTGGCGATGGGATTTGTGCACGACACAGCGCGACACCAATTGGCAAAATGCGAAAGAAAGGCGGGTTTGCCCAGGACGTGAGGAGAACGCAGCGACGCAACTTTGCTGCCATTGCGACGGCGGATGAGCTTGGTTAATAACGGACTGGTGGAGGAATCGTTGATCTCACACTGACCTCGGCCGTACCCCGGCAATAAGAAGCTAGTTGCTGCTTGGGCAGAAAGCGGTGACAAGGGCACGCGTAACTCAACCGCATCGCACAGCAGATCTCCATAAAAGTCATGGTGCGGGCCGAACGGCTAAGGTACCCGAGATAATTTAAGTTTACCGGGTGAAAGGTACACAAGCAATGTCACTTGTCAATATCTGCGTTGCTGCTATAAGATGTGAAGGCATTTTGATTTTGGCTGCTCACGCTTTGATCTGAAAATAGCAGACCTCGATTACCTGCATACTTAGCTGCACATGCGCCCATATCTAGCTCACCCGACTTGTCGCCGAAAGGTTCTCACCAAGCCAACTGTTCACCAATAGTATTGGACCTAGAAAGTTCAGTTAGTCATTCTCCGGTCTATAAAAGTGGGTCCTTCAGCCGTGTAGGGATTGCGGTCTTACATTGGGATTGCTCGCAGAGCTAATGGCATCCGCCAACAGGGTTGAAAAGTCCTGGCTATGTCCTTGCTTTTGAGTGTGAGTCTCTATCATAGGCTGCTTCTCCTCCATCTGTTTGTACCATAGGTCATCGCAATCTCCTTGTTCAAAAGACCCGTGGTTTCCGCTGGCAGCACAAAGTGTATGCTCACTTTGTGAAACAACTGGTCCAGCTTGATCGTAGCATAGTTCCTGCCCTATGTAAACACCAACGTCAGATGGGCCATCGTACTGCGGTACAGCCTCTTCTTGGACTTTGAGTCTCTCAGGCTCTTTCCCATCAGAATGCTCATCGAGTTCCTGAGTCCCACGAATCGTAGCCTCACGGACACAAATCCCCAACATGGCTTGGAGCGTATATACCGCATCGTTGCCAGCATTGTGAAGTTTCCATCCGATGATGTCAAAGTCACTCAGGATGTTCCCAAGCTTGGTGGGCTGCTGATCACGGTGCCAGACTCGGTACATAGTTGCAGTGTCCATGATTGCGAGTATGTTTTCTGCTTTCATTGGGTCGTATCCGAGCTCCTGCAAATACCGAACGTCACTGAGCGTGTCGTGCCCAAGCAATATGATGTTACGTTGTCCCTCAGTTTGGCCAGTTAGCATATCAGCGGCAAATGGCGGACGAAAACATGCTGCAACGTATTGAGCGGCTTCCTTGAGCGAAATAAATGTCGATTCACCAAACATGAAACCGTCAGGGTGCCCGACGACGTAGCGAGAGTTGACCAGATGTTTGTACTCTTTGATACGAAAGTGGCGAGCCTGAATCATTTCCCTCCATGCTTTGCCGTTGTCGCCTGGTGCGATACCTTGCAGGTCTCGCGTATCCAACGTAGCAACCCCTACTTCAGTAATCTTGTGATGATCACCCTCGTATGATTCGACATCGACACACACGAAGACAACGGACTGGTCAAATGCAAACGGAACTGGTACAGACGGATCAATGGCTGGAGAGGGTCTAGGCTGCGCTGATAGGTGTCCCTGGATGGCTTCGCGGAGCCCTAGATGCCTCTGTGCGCGCTTGAACTGATCTGCCATTGCCTTATTCTTTGCTAAACGGTCTTGTTGTCTCTTGGCTTTGGCCTTTCCCTTGCCTTTTTGTGTCTCTGCGATATTGCTCATAAGCTGTTCGAATGTCTCCAGCATTTCCGGTTCAAGGTTTGGGTGTGGTGATTCTCCGACGGCATGATAAGCCTCGCCTGGCGCGCTTGCCGTCATGTCGTCGAAGTCCTGGCGCGAACGTGAGCGTCCAAGATACCTAGGCAGGCATCGAGGATGGTCAGGGAAACGCGTGACTAGGCCTTCCTCTCGCTGGTGATCTGTGATCCTGAGGCCGAGATTAAGTTGGCTGTTGATCTCGTTGAGCAAAGCCTGCGCTTGGCTCTCTTTGACGAAAATGAAGGGCTTTGAGGCATTAATAGGCCAGACATAATAACTGTAGTAGTTGGTTAATGGTCATTCCTAGTACAGAAACAGAAGACTGGGCACTCAGTCGCAAAAGTTTTGTGATTTCATACAAGAGGCAGTCCACCAATCTTCTCATGAATCGATAATGGGAGCGTTAGACTTACAGATCCCAAACACGCTTCCAGAACTTTCCTTGATCAAAGAAGGCGGAGGCAACGTCTTGCATGTGGCTCTTGTTACAATACAAGTATGGGAACTTTGCCAACGCCTGGATAGGCGTAAAGTGGTGGTGCGCTGCTGACAGATCTCCACGTTGCAAGTCAGTAGCAGGAGGCTCTGACGCTTCAGAGACAGGTGCAGGACTGGATATTCGCAGCGAATCAAGGCTTGGGTTGAATGAGCTTGGCGTGTCTTTCACCCAAACAAAGCGGCGGTCTGAATGTTCCACTGGTGGAGTAGCAGTTGCTGAGGATTTTGTCTTCTGAGGGGCAGCTTTTTCTTCGGCTACGGGTTGCTCATAGGAAGGCATGTCCATCAAATTTGGTTCAAGAAGAACACCACCAGAACTGTCCGAGCTGTCATCGGGAAGGTCTATTAGGGGTTGACGGTTAGGGAGGGCATTGACATCGGCTTCAATCAACTCGCAGAGTTGCTCGAGGCGCTCTGCGGAAATCATTGTAATTTGTTTGAGTAATGAGAGGGAGAGAGAAAGAAAGAGAGAGGAGGGGCTGGTGGTTGAGGAAGGTGGAGCAAGGTGGGAAAAGGTATGTTTGGGGTTTGCGCTTAGACAGATGGATGGGGCAAGAACAAACGGCAAAGGGTAACAGGCAACAGCCTCACAGACGAGTGAGTGCCGAAAAGCAGAGGCTGCCTGTACAACATACCAAGATGAATTTGCTGTCACTATGGGCATTCACAAGGGCACTGCAAATGGCTTTATACCAAGGCGGAAATTCGCTAGGCGATCATCTAGCTAGCACAGTGATAATAAAGCAGAGAGCCGTGCCTGGTAATCATGCGTCTCTGCAAGCCTCTCACTGGTGAGGTTGTGGAGTGGAGCCGGTCCCATGTGTTCCTGAGTAGGGATCGGCACACTTTGGCCCAAAGCGGCCTAGCGTCAGCCTCAGTACATCCAGCATTGCGACCAGCTCACCCACTACAGCCCATCACTATCAGCGCATGTCGCATCTCGCGCCCTCACAATCGCGCTGGTTCTCACCAACGACTTATTTGACGCGTGGCTGGAGAGTCTGACGCGTGCGTCGCAAGCCTCCGCCCACTCTCCCTCCCCGCGATGCACCATGTCTGAAGCCGACGATGCGCCTGACATGGCTCAACCCGCCCCGAATCCAGATGCCCAGACGACCGTCAACGACTTTCTCGACTATACTGAGTTCTTCCCCTCGGACCTGGTGCGCTCGCTGACGCTTATCGCCGACCTCGACTCGACCTACGCCGACGCCGTCCAGCAGGTCCACGAGCTGACGGTCCAGTATGGCAAGCTGCCTACCCTTCCTGAGCAAGACCGCCCCGACCCAGTATTGCTACGCAAGCAAATCGCCCACCATCTTCAGAAGGCCATAAACCAGAGGGAGTTTGCATACACTGAGGCTTCGAGGCTGTATGAGGTCACGGTCCGCCACTGCCAACGTTCGTCCGTCATCAAAAGGAAGCTCCAGGCCCAGCCACAGCCACCCTCGCGCGACCCCACGCCCCCGCCAGTCTCTCCAAGCGCACTCCGTCCGGTATATCGCAACTATGAACGACCCCCTCATATGCGCCTGGCCTACGACAACGCCCGAAACGTCAATGCCTCACGACAGCGGGACCGCCACCGCAAAACCAATGCCTCTCTTTCCCGCGGTCGCGGCCGAGGCCGTGGTGCATCAGACTCTTCGGGTGACTCGGACGATGCATCAGCTATTCATGTAGCATCACCTAGAAAGCGTAAGCAGGACAGGGACAGGCACTCAAGACCGGGTGGGCGGGCGCGTGCTGCTGGTGTCTTGGGCACAAACGTGCACAGCTCCATAGCAGGCATATCCACTAGCAATGCCCTGGCTCAGCTTGTGCCTCCACCGGCCGATGCAAAACCAGGCAGCAAGTGGGCGCCATGGAAGAAGCTGACCGAGTACGAAATGGCTGTCTTGCGAAAGCAAATGAAGAAAAACGCCGTCTGGACACCCAGTCAGACCATGATGATACGCGAACTCGAGAAAAAGCATCGTACAGAGGCCGACTACGAGAGGGAGAAAGCTCGCTGTGAAGCGACAGGGGAGCCCTTCCTCGACGAAGAGCCAGAAACATTACAACAGATCATGGCTGCCTCGGGGGTGGGAGCGGCGCCTTCGCAGGCTTCACAGCCAGCCAATCCACCAGCCCCCGCTGAACCTGTAGAGGAAGAGGGAAAGGACGAGACTGGTCCTGTTAGTATTCGCCTCAAACCTGTCGTCTCGGAAGAGGGCAGAAGACTAGATCGTACGTCACAACGTCAAAAGGCTATGCAGGATGCCCAAGAGCTCATTGGTGCTTCTGAAAAGATCAAAGAGGCCGCTGACGGGCTGAAAGAACTCAATTTTACCTCCAATGTTGGCTCTCCTGGAAGCCAGAAGAGAAGATCGGTGCCCAGACTTGCGACCAAACGAAAACGCGACACGTCCCCGCCGCCTGCTACGGAGGACAACAGTGGATTGATGCGAGAAGCGTCAGTAGACACTCAAGATAGCGCAACTAAACCACCGGATCCAAAGCGTGCACGTCTACAGCTTATCACGCCCGCACCCAATAGCGGCTCCTCCCCGATACCTACTCCCGGCTCCATACTTTCTACACCACAAGAATTTCCGACGTCTGCTGTGCATTCTCCACTAGCGAATGCCCCTGCGCCGCCTGCGGAACCTACTGAGCTTCCAGGTGACGGGAACGCTGTCCAGGTACCACTTGCAACAGCCGGTCCTAGTACTCCAAAAGCTGACAGAGCTGCATCGAAAGAGCTGAGCCCGGAGCTGACACCTCTGGGAACATCACCAGCGTTATCCGAAAGGTCTCTCACGGCGCTAGAGGCATCACCGTCCCCAGTGCCAGCACCCACGCAAGTCACAGATCGCGAACCTGTCTCTGCTCCGGCTCCCGCCCCAGCAGCTACAACAGCAGCTTCGACTAGGTCTCGTCGCGAGTCGATTGTTCCAAAAGCGCACACACCGCCTGAAGCTCCTCAGCCTCTCAAGACCTCAAAAACACCAACACCCGTACCGGAGCCTGCTCCAGACACTTCTGCGCCTCCAACCTTGCGTCCACGTTCTGCGCGCGGACATGTGCCAGCGCCCAAGGCCCAGAGCGAAGAGCCCAAGCCAAATGAACAAGGTAGGATCACTCGCGAAACTCGTCGTTATAGTGGCTTTGGCCAACCTGCATCTGCCCTCACAGTAAATCCATCGTTGCCTGCTACCCGCACAAGTTCGCGAAGAAAACCACCCCCAAAAGGCGAAGTCACTGCTGCTGAACATGGCCAGAAGACCGTCACCAATGTCAAGCGCGCTCAAGGTAGCAAAAACAAAAAGAAGAAAAGGACGGAAGAGGAGGTTGAAGCGGCAGACGACATTGATCCAGATGAACCAAAATACTGTATCTGTGACGATGTCAGCTACGGCGCCATGATATCCTGCGACAACAATGTAAGTTTTCCCTCTTCAGAACTTCCCTGGTCCAGCTAACAATCCGCAGTGCGACCGAGAATGGTTCCATCTTCCTTGTGTCAACATGACCGAAGACGACATTCCTTCTCGGCGCGCAAAGTGGTACTGTCCCGACTGCCGCGCAGCACTCAACACAGACGCCTATGGCAATCCACTAGTGCCGCCTCCATTGCCAGGACGTCGTGGCAATCGGTAAGTCTCCCTCGTCTCTTGAGCCGGGTGCGTATTAATTTTTTAAGAGGATGGAGTACTTAAGGGTTTCTAGGTCTGTATGAGCATATGCATAAGCAAAGGGGCCTCAAGAGATGGTTGCGAGGGCACAGGTGCAAACGGCGTTCTATGAATCAAGTGTATATTATGTCAGATACCCTTGCTTTCCCCACTTGTTGGGTGAGGCAGCTTTTTTTTCGACTGGCACTTGGCTTGCAAGTTTTTCCACCATATGTTTCTGTTATGGTTTATTTGTTTCTTTCGTTCCCTCTCTTCTCTCGTGGCGAGGTGTCTGGAGTATGCAGTTATTATGTCTACGGACAGCTGCTGGGTTTCGAAAGTAAACTTTAGCGTTTACTGCTTCAGTTACTGATCAATTAACCGCGTAATCGACTTGAGCCTGTTTTTACTAAGCCGGATCCTGAGGACTCGCTCTTTTATCGTTGCTTTTTCCAGTCGCGTCTCACAATGGGAGATGATGTCTTTTTCTTTGGGATATTTTTGGAGTCATACATCGTGTGATAAAGCTCTGCGTCAAATGTCGGGCGTGGCAATGCTGTTCAGCAAATGTTGGGTGTTGTGATACTGCGTCCAGCTTCTCTATATTTTGCCCAATAGTCTATCACTAGAGGAGAGTTTAAAGGAGTATCTGTGGCGTCTTTCTAGCACCACATTTCTTCGCTGTTCAAGGATTAAGGTTAGCTTTAACATGGTTCGCCATGCTTTGTGTGACTACCTCACACTACTAAGCATTCGCGCGTTCTACAGCGCGGTTTGTGTTAGTTAGGTTTTGTTTGGTTTGTGCCTCTAGCATGTCGCTAGCTATGGCAGTTTTCCTAGTGTTTCATTTGCCGATATAAGAACAACGTCCGTTGCTAATAGCCAATTCATGTGAAAGATGCAGGACTCTGCTCGTGATCCGGAGTCTAGAACTCCCATTGCGTGTCATACGTAGACGCGCGCTCCATCGCCCCCAATCACCAGGCGATGTACGCGCCACTCCATGCACCAAAACAAGTGATCGCATTGATAAGCATGCAGTACCCAGCACATGCATAAAATTCGTGTTGATTCGTTTGTCTGATGTCCAGTTTGCTAGCGTGATGCGCCGAGACGGCACGGGAAGGGCCGTGGATTGACATATGGATCCTACAAGCGACTCAACTTCTGTTACCCTCTGCCTTACACATTGAAATACTCAAGTGAGCTTGAAGCTTCTCCATAGCACCTTTTTCAATCTCCTCTAGCTTTTGGAACTTAGCTCCAATGGCCGAAGCCCACGCCTTTTACAAGCTCATATACCTATCCCTCCGAGAAATATTCGTTGGTCCCTCTGATGATTTCCGAAAGAAGAAGGCAGTGAAGAAGATCCTTGAGCAGCAAAAGGAAAAGCCGCAGATTAAGAATCTCCTTCAGAAAGGATACGATATCGATCGAATTAGCAGCATAGCTCATGCTCTTATACTAGAGCAGATTTTTGAGTCAACTATAAAAGCAAAGGCTCGCTTTCCCGAGGTCTTTGAAACCTCTATAAGCTCCGCCTCTGCTTCAAGTTCTTCTGGAAATAAAGCCATGGCTCCTAATCCAAATCCATCTGAACAAAAAGCCACGACTCCTGCTTCAAAGCCATCTGAACAAGAAGCTACAGCTCCTGCCCCAAAACCATCTGAACAAAAGGCCATGATCAGCGGCGTTGCGCCCGCTCAGAACCTGAAAAATACGCCCACCAACGAGACTAACACTGGTAAGAAATTTCACGAGTTCAAAAGTCTTGCCTAACATTTCCAAAGGCCAAGCGGACATTAAGAATACGGACACCAAGCCTCAGTCTCAAATCCCCCATCAAACTTCACACCTTACTATATCGCCTGGTTCTGTACATCTGCCATTCTGGTACCAGCATCGGATCATGGTTCAGGTTCAAACAACCCTTGAGAAAGCTTGCTTCAACTTTGCATTGAGGAACCTAGATGAAGTTGTGCAGGAAAATGCGTGGGAATGCGCAGAAGAGATTGAACTGAATAAATGGCCAAAGATACTTCTTGAGCATCAAGATAAGCTGAGTCAGAGGGTCCCAGGAGGTGTGGAGAAATCTCTGCCAGATCTCTTGACTTCGATCCATCAAATTCGTCACACTGCCGTCCATCGGCTCCGCCTTCTGGCGAAAAGCGCTCTAGATCTCACCATAGATGCTGAAGCACTCGCCAAGCTACTACAGGACGATGACAGTATTGAAATGATCTCTACGATCCGCCAGCACCTTTCAGTCGCCATCGAGGATCTGGAGGAAACCAAACATTCGCTTGAGTCGAGGCTCAGTGAGATTCAGGAAGAGTACGCGGAAAGGAGGATCCAGCTAGTTCGCGAAGAAGCTGCGCTGATTGAAATAACAAAGGAAGAAAGCCAAGATAATGATTTCTTTGCAAACGCGAACCCAGACGATACACTTGATGCTATTTTTGCAGCACAAGCGAGGTGGAAGCAGAAAAGGAGCACCTCATTTTCCATTGATGAAACTTATGGATCTGAAAAGAGACATGAGCTAGACTTGGACACTGAAGCGATGTATGATTCCGTTATGTCAGTTCAGGAAAGAGCAGAGTATAGTGGAAGTTGCGTATCACTTGCTAAGTCTCAGTCCAAGCTGGATGAGGAATGTGGTCGTCTCGTTAACGATCCAAACGCTGACTCTCACAACGATATGGCCATGCCAACGACGACATCTGAGACGAGTGGAGACCACCCAGAAAGGCCAAAGGCAGCGGCGATGTTTGAGCAACAGGACTTATGTCTCCGATCATATGCAGCGGACGGTCTCCTGGAACCCAACATTAGCCTTCATTCCCCTTCGACAAGCGAATGCGAATACTGGGCCACTCCATGTGGTTCCAGATCGCCTACTGAGGAAGCGTCAGCCATGAACGGCTTCAAAGATTCTGTAGCGACATCAGAGTAAGATACGATCGCATTGAGCGTGTTTGTCTCCTTCACAACGCGTAAACCCCTACATCAAACCAGTCGAACCACTGTAACCGACATCACACTTTGCTTTCACTGGTTGCGCCTCAGCTCCATTACCCTGATGCGAGGTTGAAACTGGGGCAACGGAACATCAACTGCTTCCTGAAGAGTGCTGTAACAAAATCCAGATCCAAGACATTGTCAGATGAGATATCGAGGGAAGTCAACTTTATGCGATGGAAGACGGATCGACAGAAACCGGACTGGACTGAACTGAACTAAATCATGCCAAACATGAGCCGCAGTTCCAGTTGGAGACTAGAACTGGAGCGCGACTGGACAGGACCTATGTCAGTTACGCGTCCAATGGACAGCTTGCATCACCCAAAGGGGTAGCCTGACCTAGCCAAACTGGACTGAACGTCACTACATGGATGATTGCTAGAAGTCACCATACACCAGTTCTCAACAAAATTGTCTTTGACGCGTAAAAGGTCATGTTGCATGATGTGTTTTTAGCTTTTTCATGACTTGCTTGAATATTAGTCGGGCGAAATGACTGGTTCGAATTGTGATTATAATGTAGGGTAGTGAATCACTAAAGGGCAATAAAGTCACTATTACAAGTGATGATAATAATACTAAACACTGCGAGTAAATGAAAACGACTTGATTTCTGTCGTCGTGGATGCGCCGTTAACCATCAACCTTCACACAAGCCTTCGTTCTAGATTAGGATGCATGCCGTTCGACGAAATGCGATGTTGGTCCTTCATTACCACTGTAAGATGCAAGGCGGCCAGGTGAGAATGATTTCCATTGCTATTTCGAGGACATTGTTTACGTCATGCTCACTAAGCACCGGTGAATTCTTTAGGCGAACGACAATATCACCAATGAGTGGGCCCTTTAACCCTTTGTTTGCTGTTTGTCCATATTCCGACACTTTTCAATAGTTTTTGGTGTGAGCTCACCACTACGCACTTGCTATCGCTTCACCATCACTCTGGTACGGGTATCGTCAAATAGCACCCAGTCCACTGTACATGACTCCGATACCCGAACTCCTGCCTGGAAAACTCACCAATCCTACTAGTGTCTTTGCGAACCCGCAAAGCCTCGATGTCGAGCGAAGAGGGCCTGGAGAAATCCATACGGTCTACCCTGGCATCCATAAAACTCAACCACGGCACGACCCAAAGCAACGATAGCAGAAGTCTAGAAGGAGCCATGTTACCGAAATATCCGAAAGCCAGCCTTGGTGGTATCCCAGAAGAGATCCTTCTCAACATCACAACGTGTCTGCGGGATGACCAATGCGCTTTGGCTAAGCTTTGTCGTACCAACAAGTGCTGCAAGCGGATTGCAGAAGCGGTATTGTACGAACATATAGGTGGTCCTCAGTCGCATCACAAAGAGGCATACGCAATTTCTCACCAGCCGGCGCTTGCGAAGAATTTGCGGATCTGTACATATATTTTCCAGAGCAACCTCGAGAGAGAATCGGAGGGGGACGCTTACCTTCGTGTTCTCGAAAATGCTCACAACATTCGAGACCTAACATGGATGGAGGAATTCGACGTGACTAAGGAACCGACGAAAGTGTCTGCACGAATACACCTCGACAGTCTCAACAAACTTTTCACTTTGTTCAACAAAGCTGTCAATGAGCCATTCGGCGATCACAACCGGTTCATGCAGCTTACAGATCTTCAAATTGAAGTTGGAACATCTTCGGGCCACTTTTTTCCAACTGAAATGTTGTCCAGCTTGTTCCGGCTACCGGTTCTAATCAGTCTCTCTCTAACAGGTTTTGATCAACCAGAACCGTTCAGGAACTGGACTGTGCCAGCCTCAACTTCCTCTGTCAGAGTTCTCAGTCTATGGAATGGATTGCTGGGCATTGCTGCCGTCACACAGATGATCGCCTCAATAAAGACTCTGGATTATTTGTTTTGGTACCGGATGCCATGGGAACCATTTGGCGCAGAAAATGACGAATTGCCAGTCTCGCCCAAGCATTCATGGAAACTTCTAGGTCAAGCACTGCGCCAACACCGTGATTGTCTCGAGGAATTGGACCTTTCCCGCTCTGCCGACTCACCAATCTATCTCAGCGACAGAGATTCAGGTGTCTTAGGCTCCTTTGCTGAATTTCCTAAGCTGAAGTATTTGTCAGTCCCCATCGAAGCTATCCTTGACATCGAGACGGGCGAGAAAGATCTCTCATCGTACCTTCCTGAACAGCTGGAGACTTTCGAGATCATCGTTCAAACAACCAACACAGATGCCATAGCATCTTATATTTGGATGATGGATGCCCTGTGGAAATCCATAAAGCCTAGTTCTATGAGCCTTGCTCTCAAATTTGATAATCTACCAATGTTCGATGAGTACGAAACGCTTCGTCTGATAGAAGCTTTAGAACTAGCAAAAAAGTCTAAGATCTCAAAGAATGTGGACATCCAATTCTCCTCTTGCCCACTAGATGAAGTGGTGAGGTCAAGACTCTGGAGTATATTAGAAGGCTTGGAAGTAAGTTCTGGAGAGGAAGGAGGTGAGGGAGAAGACGAAGACGAAGACGAAGACGGCAGTAGCGACGAAGAAGGCGATTTTCAAGACTATATGGAGGTGTATGTTGAGGAGGAGGATATTGAACAATCGGCGGAGCCCCCTACGGAGGGTCAATTAGGTCAGCCGTAGAACCATCTGTAAACAGTCGTCCAGTATGTAGAAGACTACAACTTATCCGAGACCAATCAACTTTTAATATTTCCACCCCTTGTAGTTTTCAGGCTCACATTCTAATACTACATGCTAAGCGTGCTTCCGGCCTACAAAACGCCTTCTACAATCTTCATTATCTCCACTAGCTCCTCATCCATCATGCTCTTCCCCACAATCTGTACAGTCGTCGGTAAACCCTCTGACTCTTCTGGGTCATCTATTGTCACGTCAGTCTAGACTCTTAGAAGAAAGAGAGAAGAAAAAAAAACTTACAAGGAGGTTCATACACCACTCCCTCCTTCAAGAACTCCTTATCTTGCTCCTTCTCAGCCTTGCCCACCTTCAAAATGCCACTCGGGTAGTTGAGTAAATTGACAACAACCGTGTAAACCGGGACGCCATAAGTATCGTGTTTCGGTGCCACCGCTTGATATCCTGGCATGAGAATGGCATCGAGCCCATTATCCGCAGTGCCTCCCTCTGCACGATCCCCAACCATGAGCTTATGGTATTGCTTCAGTATGCGCGCCTTCTCCACATTCATATCCCACAGTTCATCCAGACTCGCTTTCCAGTCTTTCAGTTCGGAGAAACTGCATGTCGCGAGCGACGGCACATGGGGCTCGCCGCTGGCGTTGATGAATTGTGACGATGTTTTGCGCGGGTCAAGCATCAGATGTTTCCACGCCGACAAGGCTGTTTGATACAAGTCTGGAATCTTTTCATCCAAGAGCACAATCTCGTGTCCTTTGCTCTTCAGCTTCATGGCCGTAGTGTGCAGAGCGCGGGCAACTGGTGGATGCAGGGGTCGTTCTTTGCACCCTCGGATCAGGCCGAAGCGCAGAGGTTTCGTCGGAGGCTGGAGAGTGCGCCAGGGAACATTCAGACTGTTCTCATCGAGGAGCCAGGGCTGTGTGCCGATTACGGATTTCATGAAAAGGTCGAAGTCACGGGTTGAGCGGCCACATGGTCCAATAACTACAGGGACTCCGCCAGGACTGCCGAGGCGACCAACGGCTGCTCCGCCAGCAAAGGGCACACGTCCTGCGGTGGGTTTGAGGGATGCACCACCGTTACAGATGGCGGGAATGCGGTTCGAGCCAGCGACGTCGGTTGCTACGCCCATTACGCTGCCTTTCATGGCGAGGAGAGCGCCTTCGCCGCCAGTAGAACCACCAGCGGTGTGAGATAGTTTGGTGGGGTTTAAAACCCGTCCAAAGATGTTGTTGTGACTGTCTGCTGTCATCATGGCCTGGGGAAGATTGGTCTTGCAATAGAAGACGGCGCCGAGGGAGTACAAGACAGTGACCAAGGCTGAGTTCGAGGCAGCTGGAGGGTGCGCGATGAAGGACACATAGCCAATTGTTGCTTGTACGCCTCGCACATTGAAAGAGTCCTGTTGATGATTCAGTAAAATGTACGCATAACTCTTTCAGCAGACTTAAATCCGGGTGCTGAAAGGCATCCAAAACGCTTGCTATCTGTGAATCATACGCACCTTCAAACTGATAGGTAGCCCATGGAGTGGCCCTAATACTTTTCCCTCTTTCTGCAGATACTCATCACACTCCCTTGCCCTAGCCAAGGCCTCATCGAACATAATCTCCGTCAAACAACTCACACACTGCTGTGCCACAGCCGCCCTTTTACAAAACGCTGTTACCACTTCCACGCTCTTGACTTGGCCCTCAGCCATCATCCTTACCAGATCGGTAGCATCGTAGTTTTCCGTAAGGTCCAGCTCTTTCTCGCTCAAGATGCCACATGTCCGCGGTACATCCAACACGGAAATGTTGGAGGTCTCGGTGTATTGGGATGTTTGAGAGGCAGGGAGAAGCCAGTCTTTCGGTATTTTGGCAAAACAAGACTCGCGCTTTGATTTGGCCAGTTCCCGCCAGTCGGCTATTGGAGGTGCAGTTGTCATGTTGGTTTTAGTTTGCGAGGATGTTTACAAACTAAGCGAGGTAGAGATCAGCAAGGGTATAGCTGTGTATGGTGTTATATGGAACGCTAATGTTTGAAAATACCCAGGCAAATACATGCAAGAAACAACGCTATAATATAGAAGACACGAGCACATCTTATTGTCTCCTTGTGATGAGGGGAAATATGGGGAGCCGGCCGAGAATGCCGATCGGGAACACTGCTCGGGATAAGTCAAAGGGTGGGGTAGTGTGGGTATGCTAGAGTAGTGCAGCATGGAGTGCGCAGATATCTCGATTCACGCTTACTGCATTATGGTTTGTCACGAACAATGTATGTCAGAAATGCTCGCTAGTGTTCGAATGTAATACAATGATTATTCCTGCTCTCGGCCGACCCTAAGCAAACGCCCACCAGCACATATGCTGGTCAGAATGTTGTTCCAGAACTAGACTCATTGACAAATATTGTTCGTTAAGCTTACTGACACGAAAGTGGTGTCTCAATCTCGCCGTCTTTCGCTTCTCTCGTATGGCGACCTGCTCCGAGTCTCTCTGTGACGTCTGCGATCCCTCGAGCGCGACCTTGATCGCCTGTCATCTGTGCCATGTTCGCGTCTACGTTCAGGACGGTCTTCTCGTCGCTTGTGTTCGCGGCTCCTTGATCGGTGCCTCCGTCGGTCGCCTCGTTCCTCGTCTCTCCGCCTGTCGCGCGAGCGTGAACGGTCTCGATGTCTATGGCGTCGGTCTCGGTCTCGCGAACGACTTCGTGTCCGATGGCGTCTCCTCCGCTCTCCATCCTCGTCCCGATGTCTTCTAGAACGCTCCTTCTTCTCCTTACTCTTTGCCCGGTCCTCATCCTCGCCATCCTTAACCTTTTCCTCTAACTTGTCCTTGACATCAGCTTCATGCGCTTTTTCTCCAAGCGGCGTTAGGTTTGCATTGTTCCGCACTGGCACTGGGAGGCCCATGGCGGCAAGCATCGCGTCTTCCTCTGCCTCTTTCAGTTTGCGCTTCTCTTCTCTGAGACGCGCCGCTTCAGCCTCTTTCGAATCGGCGTCGCCTTTTGCGTACCAGCTCAGATCTTTCCCTTGTTGCCAGCGTCCTACTGGCGCCATGACCGAGTGGCCCAGGTAGTTTTCGCGTTGCGCATCGTTCTTGACATCTTCCCATTTGAAGTCGCCGCGACCGCCTCTGAGCGATGGTTAGCTGAATCCAAATGATATGAGATTTTGTTTGTCTTACCGACTGCCTTGCTTGCGCACAGTTTGAACGAGATCCATGATGATGTCAGGTGTTGAGAATGGTTAAAGTTGGGAACGAGACTTCAATCATGAAAGTTGCGGGCAACGCGGAGGTGAGAGGCCCGAGCTTCCTAGCTCTTCCCCACGCGACCGCGGTCCAGCTTCAAAGAAGTGCGCTCCTACACACACTCAACCCATAACCTACCGCGCTCGTTTCCATTTAGCATCGCCAAAATGCCTCCGCCACTTCCACCTCCAGATGAGCAGGAGTTTGATCAGCCCCAGCTGATTGGCGGCCTGCCCACTCCTGACCTACACGCCGGAAACAACCTCTTCTGGTACTTTACCTCGTCGCCCTGGTTCGATTCTGAATGTATCAACATCGACGTCTATCTCAACTTACGGCAAAATGATCCAGTTTTTGCCGAGAAGATTATGAACGACCCGAAGCTTTGGCAACAAAGACTCGATGGCCAGCCAGAAGGAACACAGTACGTTATTGCGGGCGAAGGGCAGGGTGAAGGCCATCCATGGCTTCTGCAGCGCCAGCATAAAGTCCGGATTACAGAGAATGACAAGGAGCGAATCGAGACTTTTGTGGAGGGTAATTGGTATACGCATGGGACGAAGATGCTCATGGCGCCGAGCTTGCTGGACATCGTGCAGAGCAGAATGCTTACCGTATCAACACGCATGCAACAAATGGCCGAGATTTCCAAGAATATGACACACTGGACCCCTGCAACCGGCTACTCGTACTTCCCTCCCTCGTACGAAACCACAAAAGCAGCAACTTCTGCCAGCCGAATCGGCAGCCCGACACTAGCACCAGTAGACCAAGACGTGCCTGGCTCGCAGTCACAAGGAACAGGAGCAGCAGCAGCACAAGCTGCGGAAGTAACAGCCTCAGCTACCGACTTCTCCGACGCCCTCTTCCTGCACTCGCTTAACCTCACAAACGCCTACGGCGACGAGTACATGGACGAGAATCCACTCAAGGGCGAACCGGGCGCTTTTGTCTTTGAAGGCACAAAAACGGCTGTTCATGCAAGAAACAAGGCGCAGGAGCAGCAGGCGGCGGCGCAAACGGCTCAACCTGCACCAACCAATACTACTAATACTATGGCGCTGAAAATCGACACCGCAACACCCAGCGTGGCCCCTTCGGCTGTAGCCACACCAAAGGGAGTAGCGACTCCAGGAGCGGCAGAAGGACATAGCAGGAAGAATAGCGTTGCGCCTGGGTCGAAGAAGAAGAAGGACAGAAGGAAGAGTCAGGCTGGATTGGCTAGCCCGACGACGCCAAGTGTGCCACAGTCGGGGTAATCTTCTGCGCTATTAGTGGAAGATACGATGTGCATGTTTCGATTATTTTAATCCGCCACTGGTTTCAGAGTTATAGTTCTTGGACCAGCATTCCTTGTCAATGATACCCCTAATGAAAATAGTATAAACATAGAACTAGCTATGATTAAACAAGCTATTATGCAGCTTTCTAGTCTTCGCCCTGCCATGTCTGACACAACACACAGCATATCACGGAACACATCACTAAGGATAAAGGAGACCGTCTTACACTCAAATATCATTCACAATGATCACACCATCTCCACTGTACATCCCCCATGTCCCCATATGCGTATGTGAGAAAACAACAACCAAGTTATCTATTTTATCTACAAGCGACTAGTTATTAAAACAATATATATCTAGATAGTTATACAAGGATGTTAGAATATAAAGAAAAAGGAAACAAGCAATCTAAGTAATGTATGTATATACAAGATATTAAAAGGAAGCTATGGATAGTAATGAGAGTGAGAACTGAATTCTCTTTTGATGGTTTAAATTCATCACATTTTAGAAGAGAAGCAGAAGATGTGAAGAGAATTTGAGTGGGTAAATCCCGGATCCTTTCTCGCAAAGGCATTTTGTCAGCCTTTGTCAGTCGTCGCTTTTTTTTTGCGACGATGACAAAAGAGGTTGCCAATGCGACTTGGATCTCCGACGGATACGAGTCTTGACTAACTAATCATCCCTAAGAAGCGAATTGTGAGGGGTCAGAAAAAAAGAGATATCCCTCTGGTGCCAGAACAAAGAAAAGGAGACCAAAATATAGAAACTCCGTGCCAGATGCCGCTTGCTTCCTGTCATATATCACCATTTGCAGTTTGATGAAACAATTTCATCGAAACCAGTTTCTTTCGTCCGCCCAAAATAAAAAATGCCTACCATGCAAGAGTTCCAGAGGCTAGCCCAACCACACCAGTAAAGTAACAAAGGAGAGATACCAAAACGACATTGTTGAAGAGTGGAAAAGTGATGTGTGGAGGTCGTTGGTGTATGTTGCGGATGAAGCTGAGAGTGTACAAGTAAAAGGTTTAGAGAGGAGAGAGATAGGAAAGTGGTATCTCTAGAGGGCTACAATTTGGAAAAGGTGGTTGAGAATCGTAGAACTCTTGCTTCCGCAGGAACAAACGTATTCCTTGTTGGAAATAAAAAAGTATAGGAAATAAGGATAGGAAAAGTTGTCAAGACTACAAGTGGAAGGTTATAGTGCCTTACCACACCCACTCAAGGTCGCCCAGGTCATCATGGACCTGGACGTGATCGGCGTGAGCGCGCCAATCTTTGCTCTTGTACCAGTTGTCCACTTTCTGTTCCCAGGAGCCATGGTTGTTGTTCTCATTATGGCTGGAGCCCCAGTGGATTGGTCGTCGTCCAGCCCCAGTCCGGCTTCGCTTCCTGGCGGAGTTCGGAATGGGTTGAGCTTGTTTGGGCGACTTGGCCGGTTTGATTGGAGTTTGCTGAACCTGCACAGCAGGGCTACGACGGCGATCACCGAGGGCAGCCCACTTGTCGGCAACGGAACGCTTTGGAGGAGGGCTGCGGGCGGCCACAGGCGAACGATGCTCCTCGAAGACGAAACCAGTGGCAGCGCTGACGTGGTCAACAGCAGTGCGCTGGTTCTTGATCGAGGGAGTCCTGCTGTTGTTGATGGAGATGGGGTTCTTCATCTCGGACAGGCCACCACGGGGCGTCGACACGCCGGAGCCAGCTTCAGAGACAACAGGCTTCGACTTGGGCTTCTCAGCACCAAAGGAGTGGTAGTTGTTCTCAAGCTCGGCAAGGAACTGGGCGTCGTCATCCTCTTCCTCCCAGAGATCGCTCCAGCTCTTGGAGAAGACATCGCGCTTCTTGCCAAAGACAGAAGACATGCTGTTATAGGGCTTGGTTGGAAGCGAACCAGAGATGGGCATAGGCCGGGATCGGGTAAAGCTGACAGGCTCTGGTTTGGTGCCGTCGGTCGACTTGAAGGACAAGCCCAGGCCAGAGTCGACGAACGATGCAGCCGACGCGCTGTCGGGCTTGACATCGTAGGGAGGACCCTGGAACATGTCGTCCTCGTAGATCTCGTTGTCAGGGATCGCCGAGAGCTGGCGGAACTGCTGAGGTGGAGACATGGCGAGAGCCTTGGCCCAAGGGAACGAACCACCATTGTCGAGCTGCGGCGTGGAGATGGACGGTGTTCGGAGAGGCTCACGGTTGGCGCCGACAGCGACAAGATCGCGCTCCTCAGTGCAGAAGTCGTCGAGGCTCTCGTCATCGATGGTGAAGCTGATGACGCGCTCCAAGGCATCCCTGACGGCGCCGAGATCGCGCTTCTCAGGGTCGATGGCCAAGCACTGCCTGATGACCTCAAAGGTATCTTGCGACATGTTTGGGAAGACGTCGAAGAGACTCTGACGGTCCAGGGCAAAGTCGGCGTACAGGGGGTCTGAGGAAGCCGGCACGGCAAACGGGTTGCGCTGGAACAGAATGTTGAGGAGGACGATGCCAATGGCCCAGATGTCGGCCTTTGCAGTCGAGTAGCCGGTGTTGGAGGGGTCGTACTGCTCAGGAGCCATGTAGCGGTCGCTGCCCACAGCAATCTCATAAGACCAGGGGTCAGAGGTAGCCAGACCAAAGTCGCCAAGCTTCATGGAGCCATCTTGGGTGAGGAAGATGTTCTCGGGCTTGATGTCGCGGTGGTAGATACCCTTGGAATGGATAAACTCGACGGCACCCACAAGCTGCATCATGAAGTCGCGCACGTGCTCAGTCTCAAGAGGGCCCTTGCCGTTGCGAATGGCTTCGTAGAGGTCACCATTGGAGCAGAACTCAAGAACGAGGTAGATGTGGTTCTGGGTCTCAAAAGACTGGAGCAGGTTGACAACATTGGAGTGGTCACCAAGACGCAGATGGACACCAAGCTCTTCGGAGCGCTCATCAACGGCAAAAGCGGAGGGGCAGTTGATGGCGGCCGAGCTCTTGGTGATGACCTTGATGGCAACATGGTCACCCGTTACCAGGTCCTTGGCCTGGAAGACCATGCCAAAGGAGCCATTGTTAAGAGGAGAGATTGTTTCATACCGTCCATTGAGTACAACGCCTGCGTGAAGGTGATCGCGCATACACTCCATGAGGGATGATTGAGATGGAAAGCTGAGAAGCGGGGCCGGAGGGGAAACTCAGAGAGGGTCTACCCAGTGGCTATCGACGTGCAGACCGAGAGCAGTCCGTCTGCCAAGCAAAGAAAGGAGCAACAAGAAAAGGTAAAAAGCTCGACAAGGGAATCAAACAATGGGTCAACAGCCGTCAGCCCAAAAGCGATGCTCTATCCGACTTTTTAGGTGACTGGGGAAATTTCGAAGATAGCGATAATATATGGTTTGGTTGTAATGGAGTTGGAGATGTCGTAAGGTAGGAGCGAGGCCGTTCCGAGGAAACTAAAAGCAAAGTCGTCGGTGATATGCACAGGTGGTGTCCGTCGACGGAAAAGACAAGGAAAGGATCAAGAGAGTGTGGTTCTCATTTGCCGGTATTAACTGCGTAGGGATGACTCGAGTCAACGAGCTATCGGGAGAGCGGCAGTGATGAGATGGAGTCGTTGACGTCCAGACAGGAAGGAGGATCGCTGCGTAAGAGAGAAGAGAGAAAGAGTCGTAACGCGTGGAGAGGGAGGAGGATCGTCGGGAGGCAGACAGTGGTGGGGGAGGTGGTTGTCTGATGACGCGGTTGGCGGCGTGAGTCAAGTGGCACGGGCCCACGCAAGGAGAGCTAGCGGGTGTCGGATAGAGAGGGGGAGGTTTGGTCGAGCCAGCTGGCGACGAGCTTGGACGAGTGGTGTTGAATTGTCTGCTCGCGGAGGCTCTGGGGCAGTGTGGGTTGTTGGCCGGCGTGAGACGGGATGAAAGGAGGTTTTGTGAAGCGGCTAGCTGTCGGGCGAGTATCGGGGTGGCCTGCAGCGAGCTCTCTCTTTTACATCAAAATAGAAACCGGGCAACGGGGCGTGGGTGGTCGAGTAGATGGGTGTGGAGGCGAGCAGGGGAGGCGGAGTTGTTGACGTTGTTGGCGTGTAAGCTGCACAGCGGTTGCGGATGGAGCGAGCGGTCGGCGTGGAGTATTAGGGGGCAGCAACGGCTTGGAGCAGAGGAGAAGTAGGAGAGGCGGCGAGGATGGCGGAATGGGAGGAGCAACGCTAGAGCTTGCGAACAACGACGAGAGCAGAGATTGGGTACGTGTTATGGAGGCATCGGGAGAGGGTGGTGAGGTGAGATGGACGAGGGACGGGCACCCTGGCTATTAGAGGGCAGCGGCAGGAGCACGACGGAGCATGCGCAGCTGGCGCACGGGCCCGGCTCTTAGCAAGGCGACAGCGCTCGCCGGGATCACGCATGGGCTTGCATCACCAGCTGCTAAAGCGGCGAGGCCGGCCGCCAACCAGCGCCGCCGCTGGCCATCCAAGTTTCCGTGCCCTTCGGCCGCTTTCGAAGCTCGTCACGGCGCACGCTGACCAAGGGCGCTGCCAGTGCCAACGCCAGTGCCAACGCCCTCGCTGTCCGCCCCCTCCGTCGTCCGCCGCCCGTGGCTGTGGCTCTGCATCATGCCCCCATCAGCGGAGCCTCGCCGGGCCTGCGTCCCACGTCTGGCCGCCCCAGGGCGACGACGCGGGCCCACCCAGTTATGACGATGGGACCGACGACGACGTCTGAAACATTGCCTGCTGGCCGTCGAATGGCACCCATCCACGAGCAGCGGTGCTGTGTACTCCAGCAGACACGCACCACACCACACCACCCACCTGCACCCGGCGTGCCATCCAGGCCATCCGCTGTCGTGTGCCGATGCGAGCTTAGCCCGTCCAAGCGCCGCTCTCAGGGCGCCGCTGATCGTGGTCGGATGCAGTGCAGAACCAAGCTGCCACTTGGCCTCTAATTGGTGCTGCCTGCAGTCGTGTCCTGCTGCTCGTCCAGTCGATCGCCTGCTCCCACGCCGCCGTTATCTCTCGTTTCGTGATGCTTGCCACCCTGTCTCGCATGCGTCGACGGCTGCTCGCTGCTGTACTGAGCCGCACGCAATGTCGTGTGAGCATCGAGCTACACACTCTACACATTACCCGACGACTATGCACCACCTGTGCCAGCCAGGGGCGCCGCTCCCAATCCAGCATGACAAGTGTTTCGGGAATTGGCGCTCGGGGCCTGCCATTGGCACGCTGCGCTGCTTGTGCACTATTGACCCGTCGCATGCCCTGGGCCAAGCCTCGGTGGGTAGCGGCAAAACCGCAGAATCTGGGGAAAGCTCATGCCAAAGGCGACTCGCTCCCTCGATGCCGTATGTATGTACGTATGTACAGTCAGCCCGAGCCCGTCGCGGCTACACAGAGCACAATGCCATGATGCCGTGTCAGCCAGGTGAAGCACACAGACACAAGGTTTGCATGGGCCGCTGCTCCTGAGTCGGGCGGGTTTGTTTGTTGTCGGTCGCTGGCTGGGTCGCCGGGGAGTGTATTGCCGAGCGCGAGTGGTAATAGGTCCCCTACGCTCGCCTCGTCGTAACTGTGTAGAGGAGGGCGCGCAGTAGTCGTGCACTAGGCTTGCAGTAGGTTGCAGCAAGGTGGCTGCCCCCGAGCCACCCACCCACCATGCTCGACAGGCACTCGAGCGACTACTGCACGTTGCATGCAAACAGGACTCCTACCCTCGTCCCCACTATGTTGTACCTGTCCCTGGATCCAACCTCCATGGCGGTGTGGACGACCAAGAGCCATTGCGGACAACGCGCAGCCATTGCTGGTATTCAACACGGCCATGGCCATGTGGACTTGGGGGTGGGTGGGTCGAGCGGAAGCTATCTCTGCCCATCGACGACATCGAGCATCAAAGCTGGCTCTGGCTAGCCAGGTACTCCCGTCCACTTCACGGCACTCAGACAGTGCTGGCCTCGACAAGTCCACCCATTTACGTAGGCCATCAGACGGATAGGGTCGGTGAGCGCCTCAACCCAGTTTGCCAGCCTCACCTCACGACCATGGTTCCAAGGAAAACACGGCGGGGGACAGAGCCGCAGTGACAGCTGTCATGGCACCATGGATGACTCCTGACTACGCGGAAAATTTTCTACTCGACGACTGCCAGCTTCACGGCTGCCAGGCCGCATTCGGCTCTCCTCCATGTGAAGAGTCAAATTTTTCACCATTGTTGAGCAGCATCAGGTTTCGAGTCTGACTGACCGCTATGTTTTGATGTTGCTTGTCTCAGCGCGCGCAACCAGTCAGCTGCCAGACTCGCCACACGACCACCACTCATTCCTCAGAGTTGAGGCGCTACATACTTCCAGCTCACAACCCCGTCACCTCACCGCCGTTTACCGCCCTTCCTCCACCACAGCAGACGTCGTCATAGAAAGAGAAGCCGCAACATGTCTGCCGCATCGCTGCATCAGGCGCGCTGGAGTGAGGCCGACGTCGTGTTGCTCGATATCGGTATGTCCCAGAGCCGTCGTCTCGTCGAGTCGCCCTTAGCAGCCACGGCCGTTGCAGTCGCGCGTGCAATGTCTCGGATCCGTCACACAAGCATACACACTGACATGGCCATACTTTACAGAGGGCACCATCTCGAGCATCTCATTTGTCAAGGATGTCATGGTAAGCTTGATTGATTCCTCTGCCCAGTAGTCCCGACGGTGCTCCTTCCCCGCATTCGGCAGGAGAGTCCACGACCGACTGCCGGGCCAACATGTCCAAAAATGTCGACCATGACGCTGGGTGGGGGCCTCGACGCCATCGCCTTGCTATGTCGCCTCCCGCCATGGTTGTCCTCTTCGTTCTAGACGCTGTCGTGCTCTCTGCCTGCCACTCCAGCCATGGCCATCGCGCCACCTGTTTCCGTCATCTGTCACGCGAGACGACCCCAGTGGGGCTCTCCTCTCCATCGCGCGGTGCGCTCACAATAGCCGCAGTATCCGTATGCACTTGACAGTCTCACAAGACTAGCACGCAATTCATGGGCCGATCCCGACTTCCAAACCCTCATCGCCGCCTTTCCCCACGACACCAAGCAGAGCCCAGATGCCCTGCTCGCCCACGTACAAGACCTGACACGGCAGGACATTAAAGCTGTGTATTTGAAGCAGCTACAAGGTGGGTTTACAAATGAGTACTGTTTCAACCGCCTTGGCAATCGCGGCCTCCTCTACCGCGTGCACCTTCCTCCCTCCCTCCTTTCCCTGGATTTTCGCCACCAAGCCCCGACACCGCGCCGCCCTAAACAGACTAGGCCCGCCAAACATCAACGCTTGATACGGTCGGCCACTCACCACCGGCAGCATTATCGCGATAGTCGCCATCCGAATCTCGCCATTCTCCAATAGTCACAAACCCTCTTTCGTCAGTTCGACGCCGCTTTCAGCCCGGCCGCCTGCAGCGCAAATCGTCCCTCCCCTCCTGCCACCCATGCGCTGCTTGCGCGTTATCCAGACACACACGCACGCCGTCTTCGATAGCACTGCTGGCATGCTCCACTCAAACTAACTTGCTCGCAGGACATCTTTGGACCACAGGCTTCCGTAACGGTGATCTCAAGACCCCGCTGTTTGACGATGTGGTCCCCACGCTAGAAGCTTGGAAAGCCGCTGGCAAAACGCTGGCCATCTTCTCCTCCGGCAGCGTGCAGGCCCAGCTCCAGTTCTTTTCCTATGTCCAAGACGGCCCGACCACGCGAGATATCAAGCCCCTTTTCTCTGCACACTACGATACCGTGAACGCCGGCCCCAAGCTTGAGAAAGCCTCTTACGAGAAGATATGCTCCGAGCTAGGAAAGCATCCTTCCAAAGTAGTGTTTCTAACAGACAACGTAAAAGGTATGTTGGTCTGTCCCACTTTACCTGAAACGACACATCACCCACCGCCTTGCCCCATTACACTCGACGCTACCCCTCTCTTCCTTGCCCAATTCGTCAGTCGATCATCACCCCATTATGCCTCGGGTCTTGACCACAATTACCCACCTAAGCCTATCTATCTACTCTGTCATGCGGCATACAATGCCCACGAATGTCGCACTACGTGTTACTTTGCCCACATAGACTACAAACAAAGTCTCATGTACCTTTTGTTCGTCACGCGATCCGCCCCCCACCTGCACTGTTGTCCCATGTCTCACACTACACGTAAGCATCAGCTACATACCAAGGCTAACACGTTTTCTTTTGCAACAGAGGCTGAAGCGGCAACCGATGCCAATGTCTATGCTGTCGTTGTAGACCGCCCGGGTAACGCGCCGTTGTCTGATGCGTCAAAGGCAAGATTTCCAGTCATTGAGAAGTTGACGGATCTGCCTTGAGTCAGTGTTGCCTATTCAGTACATGGTTTAGATAGTGCATCCTTGGCTGGGACGCATCTTTACACGTACCACCATAACTTAGACACGAATTCAATTAGTTGTTCGCTCAAAATGGGTTGGAAATCCAGTGTTTTATTCAATTGGTTGCCATTGTCTGTCGTGCACATCGATTCCGTTGCTACTTGAAAGTATACGTCGTAAACAGTCCTTTGCTTCTCCTTCTCTCCGTCATTTTCTGTCTGTCTTTTTTTTTTCTCACCTCTCTCTCTCTCTCACACAACCTCACTTCTCACTTCCCCCCTTTCGCATCATCCACAAACTCCTCCCCACCATCTTCTACACCTTCTCCCCCGCAACCCCCCTAATCCACTCCACCGTCTCCTCAACTTTACTCAAAAAAGGACTATGTCCACTCTTCAACCTCGTAACCTGAAAGTCCGCACCCGCCTCCTGTGCCGCCTTGACCATGGCCTCCTGCGCAACCGGCGGCAGCGTTTTGTCGTCTTCGCAAAGGAGATAGCAATTGGGGATATGCCTCCACGCCGCATAGGTCGCAGGCGTGATGAAGGATGCTAGAGCCTGACTTTTGAGCGTTGCAGCCCATTTTTTTTTCTCGTCCTCGGGTAGATCGTGGTAGAAAAGCTCTGGATCAGCAGCGTGTAAGACTGGTGGTTCACCAGCAAACGCCCGCGGATGGTTATGCTCTTCTTTGAGACTACTAACTAGACTCGTGCCCTCTGGCAACACGAAACTAGCCATGTAGCCTATTCGGATGACTCCGCCCTTTTGGCCCTGTGCTTCACGCTCGGTCTTGCCCAGCCCGCGAAGCGCATTGCTGGTTACTATGCCGCCCCAGCTGTGCGCTATCACGACGACGTCGTTGCCCTCGCCAATTGCGTCTTCGACTTCACGCTGCAGGACCGCAACGTCTTCGGAGAGATCGGCGGGGGGGTTGGGATTGCCAACAGATGCCATCTGCTGGCAGTGCGTCGTGTAGCCCAAGGCATCCAGTTTCGTCATTAGTGGGACCATGCATTCGGGCCCATGTGCCGCCCCGGGCACGAGCACGATTTGCGGTTTAGGCTGATTCGACATAGGGAAAAGAGCGTTGGTGTGCCGTCTTGTGATGCGCCGTGGATCAGAGGTACCAGTAGATGCTGGTCGTCAACCAGGGGAGGGGGAGGGATATGCCGCCGAGAGGCAAAATGAATCGTCGATCACTAACTTGCCGGGGCCGTCTGCCGAGTTCGTGATAGCCGTTAAGGGGATTAGGTTTGAACCTAGACGTACGTCAAGCTATGCTGACCTACGAATCTCCTTCTGCAAAAGAATTGCTGAGTAGGCTTTTGCATGGGGGCGTGGTTAGCTATGTCTTGCTGCTATAGTAGTCTGCGTGTCGATTCGAGGCATTGGATGCTATTTGGGTAGGCGCGTATGTATGGACTCCACAAATCTACTAGCTTTGTCAGGATGATGACATAAACCAATCAGCATATACGGAGAAAGACACGCTGCATAGCTAGTGGGTGCCAAGGTACAGGGCATCCTTGGGATGTCTAATCGAATTGCGTTTGCTTATCCAGGTTCATGCTCCTCAGGCATTCAATTGCCGACAGGGTTTAAAAAAAACTGGCTGCATGTTTGAGCTCCGAGAGTCCCGTTCAGAAGGTACGCTGTTGTATAGGACTGAGAAGGTTGGTCTAGACAAGTTGATCGTCGGCGTCTTCGTGAATGCATCGTAGTCGTTGAAGTGGCGAAGTGGCGAAGCTCGTGTTTGTACGAACAATTCGGTCTCGGATGTACGTGACCTGGGAATCTGTCCACCTCCTACATAATAGCGTATCCGGCAGATCGCGGGCCCTCCCTTCTTGTGTTCTCGTTAATGTCTACGACTTCCCAATCGGTCCTTCGCTCTTCAGCTTGAAGTCATGCACTATCCTGTGTCCTGAAACCTGAGCCAACCACGCAGCATTTCCTGTACGGAAAAGACACGCGTCCGAAGCCTAAGAATAAAGCACCAGCTTGCTATGGGTGAGATAGATATGCAGTAGTGTTCGGCGCTGATATCAGAGTTCTGAAACCCCAACAACATCTGACAGGAGGCACTTCCGACATGAGAGTGGATAGTATTTTCGTGACGGCGATAATCGATGGCGACAACATTGTCGTGGTAGCTTTGCAGAAGCCCCTGAGGTTCTGTTCACTAGCTGACTGGCCAATTCCTTAACATTGTTGTGATTTCTCCCCGTAAGCTGCCGTGAGGAACGGTGGTGGGCGTTCAAGTATCGACGTATTCGTCATCCATGCTGGTCTCATCCAAGGTCCATGTTTGCTGAGTTTGTACCCGAAGGTAATCGTATGCGTTCTTTGAGAATTTCGTCTGTCGGAATCGTTGATTGAAAAGGTTGCAAACGAAAATGTGCGGTGGTGTGGTGTGGGGACTGATGGGGGACTAGCTGATTAGCGAGAGTTTTGAACATGCTCGCAGCCAATCAAAACCCAAGAATTATTTGGCCGTGTGAGTTTGCGCTTATGGGAGCTGGCGAGAGGTCATCACGTCGAAGCAGGCCATCTCTTATTAATCTATACAACAAGGCTGAAGTTGGGTATTATTGCAGGTCTGTCGCCGCTTGAAGTTGGTACAGTAGTGCGCCTCCAACGCCGAGAGTGCCCACAGTTGTCAAACTGAGCATGAATCTAATAGCATAGTATCGCTAAGCGTATGGGCTTAAAAAAACCTCCACCAGATGAAGATAATGATGATGAAAGCAAGCCCACCAACAGGTCCGTACTATGCGTGGTTAGCCACCCAACGTCGACATATACTATGCTTGTATTTCTCACTCACCTGCTTCAGCAGAAGCTCCCAATTGATGCGCACAGCTGCCTTCTTGTACTTTCTGCTATCTTCGCGTAACCGACTCGAAATATCGCCCATCCTCTCCAAGCTATCTCCGCGATACAGCAGGTCTTCGATATTCTTCGTCATGACCTTTGTAACATCCTTCAGCTCATCGTTCAGCTTGTCCAAGTTTTGTGTCGCTCTCGAATCTTGGTATGTCTTCTTTGTGCGCTGGATGAAGGTGTCGAACTCGACAAAGGCATACGGACGGCATGTTGGGGAGAGGTATTGTTGGGGCTGGTAAGTGGTGGTGAATTCGCGAGAAAGATCAGACAGGTACGTAAAGGCGAGTTTGCGGGGGTATGAGCGGTCGCATATGCAGAGGAAGCAGAGGTCGCCTTCAATGAGGTAGCTGGTGAAGAGACGTTAGCACGAGTCGAGCCGGCTCTGCCCCTTTTACGAGACAAAGAAAGGGAACAGAAGGAGCGCATACTGATAGGTGTAGCTGCCGCTCTCTATGCTTGCTTGAGGCTCCGAGTTGCGGTTCAGGCGGCGCTGTACGAGCTTGACCTTGCCCTTGACCTCGTTGAACTCGGCGTCCGTCTAGGGGAAGGTAAGCATTGGGTACGTATGGTACATGTGGCTTTGGAGAGGCAGTACCTGCTCATCATCGACTGAGGCAGTCAATATCAGGCCTATAATTCAGTCAGGATCTCTGCCTTTGTCTATCCAAGAAACCACCAACCATCGAGCCGGGATATCATCGTGTGTTTAATCATATTGGCGGCACGGGTTTCAAGCAAAGGTCTAGGCTGTGGAGTGTCGTGCGATCTGCCAGGAGCGCTATAGCTACGCTTTGGTGAGGAAAACAGATGCAAGGAAAGGCTACGTGTCGCCGTCGATGTAGCCACAAAGCGACAGATGACGATGCGGACAGGTCGCGGGAGAGCGCACGGACATTCAAGACCCTTTGTTTCCTGTACTGCACCCGGTATGCGATTGCACATACTAAATGTGCCAACATGAAATCTTGGCCTATAACCTCAGTACAACGCGTTGATCAATATGATGAGTAGAATTGCCGTCTCGCTGTCCCTTCATTTGCCTTTACTTGTGCTTGGCGGGTTATAATAGCGGTCCGGACAGCTGGCATCTGCCTTTACTATTCTCATAATCAGACGTCTCGTCCGTGTACCATAACTGCACCAGATAATACTACCAGGGACTTGAATAAGTTACGCGTCGACACAATGTCGTTGCCTGTGCGGTACGTCGTGCTTCTCTCGCCGTCAAGCTGGCTTCTCTCCTTCACGTGCCAAGATTGTCCTTTGGCAAACGCTTTCCTCTTGGACACCAACAATAGGAAACATCATACTGAACGTTTGCAACCTGCCTTGCGCCAAGACTCGTGGTCCTAAGAAATATCACAGGTCACCTCCAAAAGGACTGACTACTTCATCTCTCCCTCAACCAGCCACGCTCTTCACAATGAAGACGATGAGTCCCTCACAGCGGGAAAGCAACAACTCAGCGCCTACAACGCCGAAAATTGGCGCAACAATGTCGCACAAAAAACAAGACTCTTCTCCCCTTTCATCGCCTCCATCTACTTCTCCCAAGCAGCCCTCACCTGCCAGCGCAACCGCTCTTACCCAGGATCCAACTGCTGGGATTGTTCAATCAGAGTCGAAACCAGCCAAAGCGACTCCTTCTAGTTCCCCAGCTCAGAAACAGGCGGCGCAAATGCATCAGCACGATCCAACATCACCAAACTCCATGAATGCCGAGAGTATGGAGAAGCGAAGTCCAAAGCGGGTCCGCGAAAAAGACGACAGTAGTTCGTCTGCCTTCGGCACGCCACCCCCAAAGAGAATCAACAGCAAGGCAAGCGCGACATCAAATGGCAAAGCAACAAAAAAGAAGGCGGCCCCTCCTAAGAAACCTGCTCGCAAAAAGGCTACGCCTAAAAGCGCGGCCGCCGTCCCGACACCTTCTAGGTCACAGCCCTCACGGAGTCGCAAAGCTCCAGAGCGCTTCGAGGACGTTCAGGAAAAGGTCACTCCCAAAGCTCCCGCAAACAAAAAGAGTCAGGGTAAAGTTTTCGATCCCGTCTTCATTACCACCAACTCTGGCAGCCGCTTGGTGAAAGCAGACATATACGTAAGTCCAACAATTCTGAATCACTGTCGCATTGACTAACATAAAACAGCACATGCTTCTCGAAGGCGCAGCTTGGACATGTCTCAGTAAAGAGCAGCAGAGTACTCTGATATCCATGTTACCCCAGGATACCACCAACCAAGCTCTGCTGGCCAGAGTCAACGCAGGCGAGACTGAAGGCACACGACCATCAGCTTTTACCCTAGCAAACGACTGCTTCCGCACCGACGTCGCCAAGTTCCAGGAAGACCTGGTCAACGGCCATCTAGCAAAGACTTGGCAAGCTGCTGCCGAGCAAGCGGTCATTGAGCGTGCGGCAGGAGAGTACGATCAGTGGAAAGCGGAAGAAGCGGAGCTGTGGTGGGGGCAGAAGAGTACGTAGAGCGACGTTGCGCAGTGATCTATGTTCTCATTCAGAGTGTGATGGGCGGTTTTTTCTTCTTTCCTCGACGTCAGCAGACACATGGAGATGGACTTTACTCTGTCCTTTTAGCTACTACAAGTTTTCATGCTCCGCGTAGCATAGGCGAAAAAGCCGTTTGTACAGAAGCTCACTGCAGGAGCAAAAAACATAAGTATCATGCTCATGGTAAATAATTGTTAGAATATTTAGTATGCAATAACTCCCTTTTATTTTCACTGCCAAAAACTCAAAATATCAAAAAGTGCAAAAGAATAACCCTTTCCCCCACTAGAACCAAACTACCCACTCGCGACACTTGTATCGTATTACTCCTATGCTATTAGCTCTCATATCTCGCACCGCTCCTATGCTGTTAGCTCTCACAATTTATTTTGTAACCCTCTCCCCCCAGCTAGAATCGAACTAGGCGCTCACGGCACTCGTGTTGCATGGTCACCGTGCTGTTAGCACTCCATGATTTGATAGTACGTAGTTTAGTAGTACATCGAGTGCCTTCCAGCCAACTTGCGCTGAGAGGAGAGGGTTGGTGACAGGATGCGGAATTTTGTGGTATTTATGGTGTACGGCGAGGTGGTACTGGTGGAGGAGCGGCGAGTGCAAACACTGCTTTCGCCATGTTTGTCCAATATGATGCCTGATCGCACGCAAACGACCTTACTACGTCATTACCATATCTTGCTGTGACCAAAAGTCTTCGTATCTTACTATTGGCTACGCTTTCTTCTCTTGCAATGGCATTTGTTCTTCTGTTACCTAAATCTCGGGGCTCTTTCTTACGACTGCGCACAAATCATTAATTGACTGATGCAACAAAAGCAATTGCGTAATTGCATTACTTTATCACTTCCGTACAACTAGTTCTTCTTTCTCTACCTTTACTATTGATAGATGGAATGTTTCTGTTGACCGACGGCTAGCCCTTTTATCCTGGGAGAAACTGTACTTGCGCTGGGAATGACGAGCTTTCCATCTGCACCCATCTCCAGTTTTGGACAAAGGAAAAAGAGACGGAGATTCGCAATCGAGCAATGTGCGAAACAAGATAATGGTAGTGATAAGCAGCGAAATGATCTACTTCTGAAGATGCTGAACCCGTAAGAAATTATGTTTACCTTGACTGTCTTGACTGACCTTTGGTGCCTTGCACCACCTCCGCACATCTCCTCACCTTCATATCATCACACCAGAGGCCAAGCTGAAGAACCACAAGTAGCAGAGTCAACCCAATGAAGCCATGTTTTATTCGACGAACAGATCAAACACCTGTAACGTCCAGATATATACCACTGTTTTCTCAAATATGTACAACCGAAAGTCCTCAAATCCCGTTGATCAGGTTTCTTCACTCCAACCTCCCAATGCCACATCTAAAACTTGAGCGTCGCACCCGCAGTCCCAACAACCGCACTCTTAACATCCTTGGCAGCCAGCAGCTGCGGAACCGCATATGGCGCCTTCTTAAACGTACCCTCAGGCGCAGAGTTGTTGCTGCTGCCAAAGTCATTGCCCGAGGCAACAGCAGAGCCGTCGTCGACCGTGTACAGCGCCTTTGTCGAGCCAACCCAGACGTTGTTCTGAACGAGGACCTGAGCGCCCTTGCGGGTGTTGATGCCGTCGCTGACGTTCTCGTAGTAGTTGTTGTAAATGTGGCCGGTGCCGAAGCGGATTGAGGGACCGCGAGAGTTGATGTTCTTCCAATAGTTCGAATGGTAAGTGACGGTAAGGTGGCCCTTGTCTTCGGCGCCGTTGTTGTCAGAGTGACCAACCAGAGAGCACTTCCAGTGGTCGTGGAGGTAGCTGTTGGATATAGTGACGAAGTCGGCAGCGTGGGTGACGTCGATCAAGCCGTCGTAGTAGTCCTTGTCGTGGTCACGGTCCGAAGAGACATCGACGTGGTCAACCCAGACGTTTTGTGCCTGTTGAATGGCAATGGCATCACCGCCGACGACCTTTTGAATGACGACGTTGCGGATAATGACATTCTTCACCTTCTTGGCAGTGAGGGTGAAGTCTGTGAGGATGGCGGATGAGTCCTTTCCGATAACCGACTTGTTGCTGCCAATCTTGATGTTTTCTCCTTTTCCAGAGATAGGACCAGTGATGAGGACAATGGCTGCGTCGTCGCCCTTGACGGCGGTTTGAAGGTCAGCAAGAGTGGCAACCTTAATCGTCTTGCCTCCCTTTCCTCCCGATGTACCTCCGTTCTGGGTAGCGAAACCAGTGGTTGCGACATCTTCCAGAGACGCTGCGCGCTTGGCCAGACCGGAGGGCGCTGCCAGAGCGGAGACGGCCATAAGACCAAGAGAAAGGACCGAGAATTTCATTTTGATGAATGTGTTGCTGGAGCCTGGAATGAAAATAGATGAAACGGCAAAGCACTGGGGCTATTGGTTAGGAAAAGAATGGAATAGCCGTGTCTTTCAGGTGTTTGGGGAAGACGTTTCGAGCATTATATATACGAGCTGCCAGCCCACCTTCTTCAGTTGTGCCCAGTGATTCCCCAGTCTTGGTGAAGCTTCTACAGGTCCAAGCTACGGAAGCATTCTATTTCAAGCGATATTGCACCAATTGGCTTCCACTTAGTGAATCCCCAGTACGAAAATGTTCAAGTTACGAGTCTTAGCTTCGGACAATCTCTATTTCCCTACCAGGGTTTGCAGAAGGGGCAAGCCTCGTGAGATGTCGACGTTCCTCTCGGCGTCCGGGGGGAACTTTCTAGTGCGACGACCTAACCAAGAGGGTGTAGACAGCTCCACCTCTCCACACGATGTTAGATTGGAAAGGAGTTTCGTTTGAAACACCTCTCCACATGCCGGTGCCGTGGGTGTTCTTGGGCGCTCGTGGCATCCTTGCTGTACGAACTGTGGTCCTGGTGGTGGATAGAGAACATGAGTCGAGAGCGATACCCTAATCTAATACCAGTGAGAACTCCGATGGTTTCTCTCACCCCTTGAAAACATGAACAGTGCACTCTTCAGCAAAACGTAATCTGCTGTACTCCGTTCAAGAGCAGACATGCAGGAGGGGGAAACGTGTAAAGCCGACTTCCCGTTGCGTAGCAAGGAGTATGCAGTGTCACATAGGAAGATAACGTCTATATGCTGAGAATACGCAACACGGAAAAATCTATTCCGCCAACATTGTATTTGCTCCAATCATTGCATATAGCAGCTCACCGTGGCTTCATGTCTAATGTGAAGGAAAGATTCGCGGTGCAGAGTCCGCCAAGAACAAGCTGTTGCTGCGGGATAATTAAAAGGTACGCGGTGTTTCTGAACCTCGACCCCAACAGACCAAGGTACCGTGATGAGCAAGACAATTTTAATGCGGAGAGGTTGTTGAGAGACACACGAAAACAGATGTTCGGTACAATCGTCGAGCCCAGACCGAAAGTTCAAGCAAATGAGGAGCCTCTGGCATGTTTGACCTCCTGTTTGACTAAAAGCACCGAAGCGCCGGCCTCGCGTTGAGATTCGTGCAGATCGCTCTAGTACGAAAGGATCTCTATGCTTTTGAAGAAAAAAGAAAGCGAAGCATCTATGCAGTGTGCTTACACATTCGGCCAAGAAGCTTAGTTGCGTCCCAAAATAAGGTTTCACGTATAACACTAGTCATCAGGAACACTGGTTCACGTGTTTGGGAGTGACATCATCGCCCAAAGTAGTAACCACCACCCAGAGCTGTGCCTGGCAAACATGTGGTGCAAGGCAGCAATCGCTTTCCTACAACGTGTCTTCTGATTTCTTTGGGAGAAACCATAGGCATTTATCAGAATTGCTTCTTCAACAATCCAGCAAAGCACAAGAGTTCACAACCACATACACAACTCCAGTTTCAGCACCAGCAAGAAAGCTACAGTACTACTCGGACTCCACGATGCCTCCAATCCCCATCCACAAAAACGCCCCCATCGCGCCCGTCACACCCGCAAAAGCAGACGGTGTCACACCCTCAACCGCGACTTCAGACTCCGCCGCTGCCAACCTACTACCAACCCGCACGACACCCGCCTCGATCCCCGCCACAACCACACAATCCTCCTCCTCGCCCCCAGCACCCCAACCCGGCGCACGCCCAACCGCTCCGTCACCAACCACAGCCGCCGACAACAATGCCGCCACAACACCAGCAGCCCCACAGCCCGGTCCTACCGCAACAGTCATAACAACCGAGACACGACAAGTCGGACCGCCACCGCAATTCAGTCAGCCATCGCCCTCAGACTCGATGCTCGCGGGACGCTCAACCGTCACAGCAACAACGGCTAGTAAGCCTGGTCCGACGACATTGAATTTTGGTCCTGCTGCTTCGCCATTTCAGACAGCAGACTCGGGCAATGCGGTTCCGCAGCCTGCAAGGACGAGCTTGGAGCATCCTCCCGGCTATGTCCAGGCGCCAGATAATGCGCCGTACACAGCTGGGGGCGGGATTGGGGGATCGAGCGGAGCAGGTCAAGGTAGTGGAGGCGGGGGAGAGGGTGTGGGGGCACAGGCGTGGCAGATGTTGAGCAAGGCAGGAGAGGCATTGAGGAAGGGTGAGGAGAATGTGTGGAAGGCAATCAACAACAAAAATGGTGGCTTCTGAACCAACACGATGATTGTACCTTGACGAGCAACCTCGATCAGAGTTGTGTACACATCACGCAAACATCACATAGCAAAATAACCAAGTATTTATACAAAGAAACCCATAACTTTCTATTGACCACTATTTTCCCCATTGCACCGAGCGATGAAAAGAGGACGTACAGTCAAAAACAGACAAAGCAATGCAAGCCGGATATGACGTGTGAATGTTGTAAAGTACAAGAGTGTGTTACCACTCCGGGGTCGTGCTTTGCGTCAGCAGGAACAGTCTTCGGCCCAGAGGGCGTCCGACTGCCCCAACACGGACACCTCATCCCCAGCTCTCACGTCGCAATTAGCTGTTTCCGCCACATAAACGCAGGTTTGGGGTATCGAGGAGGGAAGAGAGGCGCTTAACCAGATCCACCCTTGAACTTCTTGCCGAAGAGGAGGAGCTGGGCCTGGTCGTAGATGGACAGGACACCGGCACCAGCAACACCACGGAGGATGTTGGCACCAGCACCCTTGAAGAGGGAGGTAACACCCTCAGCGGCGACGATCTGGCGGGCGGCATCCATGGTACCCTTGTACTTGACGGCCTCACCAGAGGTCATCATCATACGACGACGGATGGTGTCGAGAGGGTAGGAGGCGATACCGGCACCAGTGGTGACAGCCCAACCAAGAGCGAAAGAGGCCAAGAAGTTACCCTCGAGGTTACCGGTGAGGAGGACAGGCTTGATCGAGTCGTACATACCGAAGTACAGACCACGGTAGACAACGATACCAGCAACGGAGGGCATGAAACCACGGTAGAGACCAGCAATACCATCGGAGGCGAGGGTCTTCTTGTAGACGTCTACGAGACCGTTGAACTGGCGCTCACCACCCTTCTTGGCGGACTTGGCGTCGTTGGCAAGACGGGTACGGGCGTAGTCGAGGGAGTAGACGAAGAGGAGGGAAGTGGCACCGGCAGCCTGATGTCATTAGCATGTGAAAGGGGGGCTGACAATAGTCTGAACTTACACCACCGGAGGCCAGGTTACCAGCCATCCACTTGGCGTAACCGTCACGCTCCTTCTTGTAGGCGAACATGGACTTGTAGGTGTCGCGGAAAGCGAAGTTGAGCGCCTGGGTAGGGAAGTAACGGATGACGTTGGCAGTGTTACCACGCCAGAGGGAGAGGACACCCTCGTTCTTGGCGGTACGGCTGAAGCACTCGACGATACCGTTGTACTTGCGGTCAAGACGACCGGACTTGAGCATCTCATCCTGCGGGGTGTAAGCGGTTGATATGATGGAGTCGTTGGGCTGAAGCGTACCTGGTTCTGGATGAGGAGCTTGACACGCTCGATGGGGGCAGCAGCGGTCTTCGAGACAGCGGCGGAGACACCACCCACTGATAAGCCGTTAGTACCTGTAACTGACGCAGAATTTTCTTGATAGTGTCCGAATCGAATTGGAAATGCCAATGGCATCCAAACCCGATGGGATTTATCAATGTCGGTGAGACGTACTCAAGAAGTCCACCACGAAACCCTGATTTTGTTGTTAGCCAGTGTTACAGATAGGAGAGCGGGCAGCAACCACCAACGCAACCAGCCAGCGCGAGCATCCATCATGATGCCAATGTCACCTCAATGTATCGTTGACTCGCTAGGACGTAGCGTCTTGATGCAATTGATGTGCCATTGGGTTGAGAGTGCGCGGAGACCGGTGGCATTGTGGGCTGCGGGTGAGATTTGGCGGGAAGTGGGTGTACATACGGGCATGCCCATAAAGCTCTTTTCTTGCTGTTTACCCGACATCTTGACGACGTGCAGAGGGGAGATTGGGTGAAGAAGGTGAAGTTGCAGAGGCTGGCGCTGCGTTAAGGGAAGACAGGTGTATTTGTAGCGAAAGCTGCGACAAATTCTGCCAGCTGCGCTAAGCCACGCTAGGCCAATCACGTGCTAGTGTCCACACCCGCTGTCCCGAGCGCTTCCACATCTACACCTCGGATTTGCGGGCTGGGGAAAAAAGTACTTTGTCAAAGGCTTCACTCGATCTAGTGCTCTCTTTTTCTCCAATCTTGCTGCTTCGGCATGCGTTTACGTGGCCGGACTTTTGTCACCGTCTTTTTTTGATCCGGTAGAGTTTTAAATTTCTGAGGCATACCAGAGGCGTTGCCGTGGCAGCTAGCCAGCGGACATGGTTTGACGGAATTGCCTCCTAGACGCATCCGCACTCCTTGATTCAACACTCAAAATCCACTGTGGGGGTGTACAAGTGTCCAGATACCTTTTGCAGCCCAAGTTTCCTACACTTCTCCTTTTCGCGAGCAGCCACCCAGGGTCCGCCATTTTTAGGTCGGGTAATCTCGGGTAGCGAACCTTGCACGGGCCACAGCATCGCGGCAGTGCGCAAGGGCCCAGGACTCCAGAGTGGCGATTTTTCCATCGCCTTGGCCGCTATTGGAAGACGTGCCGTGGTTCGCGAAGCCTTTGTCTGATTCTAGGGCTGCCGAGATGCTGTGGCCAGGCGAATGACGCTTATCTTGCGTTAACATGTGGAGGGCTTTGTCGGGCTCGGCTTTTCATAGAGTAGACCATCCGACACCTTGAAACAGCTCCGGTTAAGATACAACCAAGTTGCTGACCACCCTTACATGGTAGTTGGGCTTGTCTCCAAAGTCTTCTCCCGGTAGACTGAGCCACCACACTATTTCTTGTAAAGACTGCTCGTTAGTTCCTTTTCATTATCTCAAGCTTACCAGCACAGTCTAGATTCATATTTCTCGACTGGTCTAAAATCACACACATCACGCTTGTTACCTGCATCAACACCGACGAGCACATTCAAGGAAATAACTGTGGAGGTTATAGGGTATCGATTACACCGCAGTGCCTATTAAGAAATATCTACAGCTATGGCATGTTCGTGAACATTATGTATTAGGACCCGAGGACACTCGGCATGCGCCATGGATGCCTGCCCCGTTCGGCTAGAACAAACCCGTGTTGGAAAGTTCACCTCGTCCTGTCGGCACCATTTCACAACCTACGGCTCCATGAAACCGTCTCCCTTGAGTTTGCATTCAGTCTCAAGCTCAAAGGAGTCCTCGAAAGCCTGTGCATGGACCGCCGAGTTTGCGACTTGAACCCACTTCTTTGGACTCAGCTTGGTTGTGACCTTGGAGACGGCACGTTTCTCGTCGTCGCCGTAGTTGCCGCCGCCTACACACTTCTTGTCGCCCCATTGTGCGTCAGCTGCTGCCTGCCATACAGCAGTAATATCAACCGTCATCTCCGGAGTATAGTACAGGCGGCAGTCGGCTTCCTCGTAGATAAATTGCAATGGCACGCCAGAGGTGTCATTTGCACGAAGTCCGTCTCGGGAGTTCACACCTGTGCCCTCGCTGCGTGCGAAGACGATGTCGCGGTAGTAGTCTTGCCTCAAGATGGAGTCATTGAGTGAGCGGTCAAACCTGACAGCATACTGTGCTGTCTGTTGTATGAACCCATACTGGTAGCTGTTGACGCCCTTGGTGCCACCCACGGCCTGTATGGGGTTCTTGTTGCTACGACCACCCATAGCGATGGTCTTGACACCCGCCAAGTGCGTCATGAGTTCGCTGAAGATGGTGCAAGTCGATGCGCAATAGCCGTCTGTCACGAGGACAATGTTCTCAGCAGGAAACTTGGGCGTCCGGCTAACGTTGGCGAGAGGGCCGTATCCAGTCACACTAATACCTCCCGACGTGTAAGGGACATAGACGTCAGAGAGATTCCATCGCGACTCGGTAGTGTAAAGTCCTCCATTGACCTCGTGAGGCCCCAACTTCTCATCCCAGGAGGAGAAAGGAGTACCATCCGCCTTTATGTCAGTGTGATAATCAAAGTACGAGGCCTGGGCAAAGCTGATGGTGCTGTTGGTGCCGAAAGCCCTTGGGAACTGCGAGCCAAACTTGCTAAACGCCTGGCCTATGAGATCAACCGCCTCGTGCGCGCGGAGGCGGTTCGTGCCAAGCGGCTCGATGTTAGGGAACAGCTGCTGGAACATATCGTACCCTTGCATAACGGTCCCGCCGCCGTTTCCCTGCAAATCTACGACCAGCTTCGTCTTTCCGTCTGCGAGGGCCTTGTCGAGGAAGTCCCGGGTCAATCGCTGGAAGGGGATTTCGGCGCTGCTGGAGCCGACGAAGTTGGGCACCTGCAACACCGCAACATCCTCATACCCAGAAGCGTCGATGTAAAACCCGTTGATCAGGTTCATGGGTCCAGCTGCAACCGGGGTGGGAAAGCCAGGCGAGGTGGCAGCCGCCGCCTTGACAAAGGATGTATCGGATTCCGGTTCTGGTTCTGCTGCAGCTTGCATGTTACCCGTGTCAGCAAAAGTGAACCACTTCTCGGCTAGGTCTTTGCCTGTTGCAATGTTGCGGAACGGGATGCTTGGGCGAGCGTAGTTTTCCATTGTGTAGCTAGAGCCGTTGGCAAAGGTCAGCGTCGTATTGGCCCCAGGGTAAACCCATCGTCCACGACCGCCTCCTGTGAACATGCCGGTACCAGTACCCATGGTGCCGAGACTGATTTGGGAAAGCTCGTAGAACATATTGTTGTAGAGTGCGTCACGGTCCTGGAGCTGACCGTACTGGCTGAGTTCCTCTAGGAACTCTGTTGCGTCCTTGCCGTCAATCTGAACGACAGGAGAAGGCGTGTAGGAGATGTTTTTGAATTGCATGCCGAGAACATCGGGGTAAGCGAAGACGGCTGGTAGCTGCTCTCCGTCCTCGGAAACAGAGACCAGAGGAATTGGCCGACCCCAATTGAAAATGGCACCTACTGAATCCGGAACGAATGCAAAGTGGCCATCGTGGGCGGACTGGATGAGGGTATAGAGAGTCCAACCAAAGTCGTACTCGTTCTTGAAGTTACCTGCATCGATGTCGGCATCGATTTGGTCGAGGCCTCCGATAATGTCGACGGGAGGCTGAACTTTCTCGGCGTACTCGGCAGGGGGGTTCTTGAGTACTTCGAGGGTGCTCTGCCAGTCGATGTAGGGCCGGATCGCCTCGATGAGCTGCTTGGCCGAAGTAGCGTTGAAGGGAACGTCGTTTATGCAATCCCATGCCATTTGAGCAGGAACCTTTTGCTTGTATGGAGCCGTACCATCACCGTAGACATACTCGGAGACCTTGGCGCAGGGAGCCGAAGTAGTGCCATTGGCCTGGCGACCTTGAAGGTGGATGTGCTGAGTACGGGTGGGTACTACGGGAGAGGCGGCAGCCAGCGTAGTCAAGCCCGCAAGGGCGGGGACGAGGGACTTCATAGGTAGAGCTGCGTAGCCTTGCCAGGATAGCTTTTCCGAGGATGGGCTACAATGAACCGACAAAAGAGTGGACCTGCCGATTGGCGGTAGCGAGCGTGTTTAGGTTGAGGTCGAATAGGTAGGCTCCGTCGTCAGATACGGCAAGAGTAGTAGTAGTAGCACCACGTGCTGGTGCAAACGAACCGCAATTTTACTCTGGGCTGTGCATCTGTTGGACCCTGAAAGCCAGTAGGGGAGGTAGATGGCGGCCTGAGGAAATGGGTCAGTAAAGACGAGGCGAACTGCTGGGCTTCAGGTTTCTTAAGAGTCGCCGGCACACGCCACTAGGAGGCTGGTGGTATACAAGAGTGACGCACCCAAGACCCGCCCGTGTACGCATTCCAACAGACTAGCACATGGCCCTGGGCCGGTTTGAGCGACAGAGCACTAACCCACAAGCCTAATGCAGATGTGCGTTTACCGTCGTAACACCAATCACACTCACATGCATGCTGCAGGAATGCAAGGCAGTGGGCACCGGGCCTGGGATCTGGGAAGCAATCACAGCTAGGGGGCCGTACAGAGCCGCAATCAAGCCAGGCCCCACAGCATATATGCAGGCAAAATGTCGGTTGGCTCCATATTACACATAGAGTCGAGCGGCCAAACTATAACGAGTAGATTGTCAGCCGTTTCAGCATAGATTAACAGATATATAAAAAGATGCAGTCTCGACCGGGCCTCTGGTCACCAAGATGGGAGAGTTCAAAGTGTTTCAAAGCCCATGGCCGCAGCAGTTTGCAGTCGATGTCCAAGCGCACGCGTCGGTCGGCGAGGGTGGGTATAGTTGAGTCGGAAATGGCAGCTTGGCGGGCCTGTGCCTGGAGATCGTCGTGCCCACACCGTCCGCTCTTGGGACGCTGCATCACACGACTGTGTGCTCGTCACGCTCGACGCTGCACGCTGCTGTCCGACCAGCTCAACGCCAGTCATCTCCTTCTCCGCCTCAGCTATCACGCCCAGCAAGCAAGCAGCCAGCCGCCGTCGCTGCATCCCGTTCCTGCATGGCCCTCTAGAGTACTCCGTACGTCCAAGGCAGATCGGGACCCAGTTTGCAGATGGCGGTTGATTAGCATCATCATGCGCCCCTGGAGCACCATCAACATCCCTGCTTGTTCTTTTTTGCCTTACTTTACCTCCGCCCTAAGCAGCGGTAACCGGTAGAATTGCGTGCCGGAATCTCTCCATTAGATCAGGTTTTGAGGCCAGAACTGCTGCCATGGATCAATCGATTATCTGTAACAACGGACAAGAGATTGGCACAGCTCAAATCCGTACCCTGTCCAGCCATAGCAACGTCACGGTGACCAGCAAAACCGTTGAGCGGTATTCAAAGTGGGTTGCCAAGATTGCGAGGTCGGGAGCGGCACATTGAACGTTACTGTTACTTTCCCGCATCGCACTCGAGGGCCGTGCAGCCCCGTTTCAAACGTCACCCTCTTCCGGGTTACTGTGAACCCTAGCGTCGGCTACCGTTACTCAGCTCCTTTTGTACTCTCGATGCGCTTACATTGCAGAACGTCAGTTATGAGGACATTGCTGAATCGAAGGGAAGAGAGTACAGAGACTTCGGAATCACTAGACTCAGTGAAGCTTGGTGAGCTTAGTATGCAGGACAGTACCCGTACCACACTCGCCGTATTGCCATGGACTAGCCGCTAAGCTAGCAGCACGCCAACTGAGTATCCGTTCCCGCACCCCTTCTTCAACTGTTCTTTATGCTAGGTTCTCCTTAACTCCCGCGTAGTAATAAAGTAGCTCGGTGCGTCTGGATGTATTGTGATACAGAACATGCCATCTGAATTGAAGCATCGAGTAAGACTGTACAACAAGAGGAGTCAGTCGAATACATGGCAGTCGTACTTGCATTTATACTAAAACACGATGCTCACAAGGCTAGCTAAGTGAACCAAAAGCCTTGCTCCATGGCAGACCAAAAAAGAAGAAAAGACTCCGACTCCCAAACAACCATGTTTACTTCTTCGCGACATTGACCCCCTAACCAACATCCGAGCGGACAAACAAAACACAGAAATGAACATACTCGTAAACACCCGAGCGATTCAACATTAGATCCTCTTCTAGAAAAATCATCCCTTAGAACAGACCATACACACACACACACAAAGACACCATCTCGTACTCCCTAATCTAAGACACTTCACATCGATCATAGTAGCACATCTTTGACACATTTATTTTCCCTTAAAAAATACAAAAAGTCCCTCGAACACCCCACTCCTCCTCAGACCAGACCAGACCAGATACCTTGTACGACTCCGCCGTGTAACCAAAACACCCGTTTCTGCCCCTTCCTTGCTTTACCGTGTCATCAGGCTCACAACACAACACAACGCGCGTGTAACAAGCAAAGGGAAAATCTGTGTACCTGTTTTGCCTGCTTCCCCATAGCCCCTGAAACGCGTCAAGATAGGGAAAGAAAAGCAACAACATGATTTTTCTGCACCATTTTCTTCCCCTTTTCCTGCTTACGCAAGCATTTCATCGAATCATTCATTGTGTGCAGCGTAGTACTACGAGCAAGTTGTTTCAATGTGTGACTCCATATTCCATTCCCACCGATGCAACACAACAAACAATACAAGACGCGGATAGTGATAATACAGTGACTGTGACTTTCGCCATGCTCTCTTCATCCCAGTGCAACCAACGAGCGGAAAAGACGAACAGATGCTCTTGAACCCCCCTTTTCTTCTCTCTTTTCTCTCACGCAGACGTGACAACCTCATTCCATTACTAGATCAAATGAACGCTTCAACGAAATACTTACAGCGAACCGATGGTGAACTTAGATCCTCAGTTCCATCTGCTCAGCCACAAAGCTAGCGTTGGCATGGTGATGAGTCTGGTCATGGTGTTGCTTGACCAAAGCGTTGTACTATTTTCACGTTAGTCTATCTTCTACCAGGCGTTTCACAAGCGGGGAAGCCAACGTACCTTGAAGCCAAAGTTCAAACACAACGCTACTGCAAGGCCCACACAGACGACTAGAGGCCCGGTAATGGCATCAAAGTCCTTTCCGCTTCGCTCGCGGATCAAACGAGCACGGTACACGTACATGCCGTAGCCCCATGCTAGAGTGAAGGCAGCAACACAGGTGTACACGACGGCAAGCGCGCGGGCAATGTCGTTTCCTTCGCCCGCTGCGTTGTAGAGACCGAGCGAGAGGGAAGCAAGCAAGACGCTAACGTGCTGCCACTTGATAAACGTACGCTGGTTCGCAAGCCAGACCTTGGCCTCGACCTTGACAGGACCTTGGTCTTTGATCCACACACCGGGGTCTCTGATACCTGGTGGCAATTGGATCTTGCGCTGTTGTCGGCGGGCGTACTTGGATGTAGAAAATGATGGGAAGAGAGAGGCAAAACCGCTTCTTTGCGTCTTTCCTACCGCAGCTACGTCATCATCAGAGTCCGAGTCCTCCTCTATGCGCGCACCAGTGTTGTTGTTGGCATTAAACTCCGTCTGGGAGAGGTGCGAGCCAATGGCTGGCAGTGAAGGTCTAACAACAGGCTGTGAATGAGCTGCTGCGCTGGCGCTCTTAGGCACGGAACGAGTAGCAGCAGGTGAGCCAACAGGCGACGCAATGGACGGGCGGAAGCTAGGACTTGCGCGCGTACCGAAAAGGGAGCCGACGGCAAACTCGTCTTCCGCAGCCCTACGCTTCTTTTCTTGCTCGTCATCAAAGGCCTTTTCAGGCTCTTTTCTGATGTCGTTGTCGACTTCGCTGAGCCAGAAGGGGAAGGTGTTGACGTTATCCTCAAACAGCTTCGCGACACCGTGAACAAACTTGGAGAAGCGTGGCGATTCTTTGACGAGATGCGAGTGCATCAGGTCCTCGATCCACTCGTATTTTTGTGAGCCCTTAACCTTGATCTCGAGCAGCGCATAGGGGAACTTGTGGAGCTCGCCCTTCTTGAGGTTCTTGAACGGGTATTCCATCTGCGCAACGTCAATGTCGCGCCTGTGCCAGTCTTCAGGCTCGCGGCATGGCCTGCTCTCATCCAATGAGTCCTCACGGATGAGAGCGAGGTTTGTATCTAGCGAGATGCGGATGCGATCATCGCCAGGGATCTGGAAGGCAGTGCGAGTGTAGTTTGCGCGGAGCATGGGCTGGAGCTTTTGTTCTTTCACAAAGCTCTGAATGTCGTTGACAGCGCTCTTGAATCGGTCCAGCTTCTGCTGATCCTTGTTGGGTCTGTATTCCATCTTCTCAATGCTCTTCTCCATGTGGTATTTATCCTCAAGGAAAGCCTGGATGTATTTGGCCTTGATGGGGAAACGAACTTCCTCAGCGGCATTGCCCTCTTTGATGACCTTCTTCTCAAACATAATCTCAGGCTTCTCGTTGAGCTGTCCGTACCACCTGAGGCGGAGCGAGGATGCATCTGGTTTGCCATTGACCTTGTCTGTATACAGCGAAAAGTCGGGATTATCGAAGTAGATGGAGGTGATAGTAGGGTCGCGCTGGGTGCCCTCGGCGATCTTGGACGTCTGGGGGTTGTAGACAAGGACAGGGAGACGGCGGAGGATGACGGTCTTGACTTCGAAGAGGTTGTCCATGTGGACCCAGACTGCGTTTTGTTAGCTTGTACGTGCATTTGGCCCACATGCGACTTACATTTGTGAGAGGTGAAGGTTTCGCCAGCGGTGCTATCGTCGCTAAACGACAAAGCCTCCTTGGGCTTGCCATCCAAGCTCTGTCGGACGAACGAGTAGAGTGCCGACAGTCTGTACAGCAGCGGCGAGGCATCCTCGGTATGGAGCGGGTGACGGGCAATGCGGGCGTCAATGAAGGGGCGCAAACGGTAGGAGCTGCCGCGAAGCTTGTCGTGCTTCTTGGTGGCCTTGATGACGGCGGTAAAGTTGATGCGACTGAAAGCCTCCAGCTCCTTCGTCTCCTTGGTGATGCTGTCGAGCTCGCGCAGCACCTCCTTCAACAACTTTTGTCGATCCTCCTGGCTGAGCTCTGGCTTCTTGGGCGCATCGTTGGAGGACTCGGCCAGCAAGCCCTCGCCTTTGGAGTCGTCTGCATTCTCGGGCTGGATTCCCACAGCCAATGGCTCAAGCTTCTTCTCGCATGCCGAGGTGCGGTCGCGAAGCTTCTGCGAGATGTCGGTGATGAAGTTGTGCACTTTTTCTAGCTGAACATTGGCCAACTCGTCCACGAACGCGCTCTCGTCGTCGGCAGTCCAGGTGTCGTCGTCCTCATTGTCCTTGAGCAGCTTCTTGAGCTTGTCGTAGTCAATGTATTTGTCTTTCCATGGCGCATACACGCTTCGGCGCAGCGTGGTTCCGAACTTCATAGCTAAGCGAAGGTAGAAATAAAGTGAAGTGCAGGAAACGCGTCACAGTAGGAAGCGCGGCATGCAGCAGCAATGGTTAACTAAGACAGAAAGGCCCCGGCCGCGAAAAAGGTGTGCATGGAGCTCGATGCTGGGTCTGGCTGGCGGGGAGCTGTGCTCGCCATCAGCCAATGCCCAGGAATCTTGGGCGCACGTGTTTCGCGTGCCGTGTCGCGTCATAGCTGTGCAACTGGTCTTGGATCCTTGACGAGATTTGAGGGAAAAAAATATTCTGCTTCGAGTGGATACCTCTGAACAACGTCACCTCCAGTTCAGAGTGCGTCTGGTGGTGCCGACTTGCAATCGTCTTCAACACAATACACGAGCATGCATGTCCGCCGTGAGCCGTCCTCCAGCATTGTCGGCCCGTACGAGTCATTGTGCGCCAGGTACATCCATGCACTATGCTGTCGTTGTATCGTTCCGCCATTAGTGCCCGAGGCCCCAGTGTGGCTTTGCTTTTATTTGTTATTTTCGCTCAGAGCCTAGACGGTGAAGATTTGTTGATGTAAACATTGGTGCCCGTAGATACCTTCATATCCTCACACATCGCTTCCTCACTCGAGACCAAGACTAAGCCATCCGACATGGTGGTGTATACTGTACTACAATGCAGTGTGTGCGGTAGACGCCATGATCATCTCAGTAGAGAAAAAGGCTTTGTGGACTTGAGCAACATTCCGCAATGCTTTAAAAACTTATGCTGCGTCCTTCAAGTTCATCACAGTAGTAAACATCAGTTCTCTAATACCACCAAGACCTCTCTCATCTAGCCATTGAAGCACTAGTGCCTTGTATCCATGTGCACCATCCCAATCAACGCTGACGCCGCCATTGCGCTTCATCCTTTCCAGGCTCTTCTCGCTGACGGGGCCCCGGCGGTGCGGAATAGTGTTCATATCAAGACCCTCCTTTTCAGCTACTTGTCGCTCAATCGTACGCCAAGCTGCTGCAGACAGCGGTGCCAGCCATGCGTTGTTGGACAAATTGAAGGCAGTCTCAATGCTGTATTCGCGATTGACATTTTTCAGATATGTGTTGAGAGTAGAGCGGAGTATTCCGTCGCAGAGCATCCCCCGGGATTTCTTATCCTGAGCCACTAGGGCACGGGATACCCAGACGAGATTGTACATGTCCCGCAAGCAGAAATTGAACTTGTCGGTAACCTCAACGGGGTAGTAGGCCTTGACTGGCTTTGGATGCTTATCAAAGGCTAGTTTGTATGCGCCAATGGCACCACAAAGGCGTGCAAATGTCGTTACCGAAGGTTCCTGGGCCAGGAGATAGATGAGATGCATTGGCGGGAGGTGTATCGGAACGACGTGTGGCTTCGATGAGGTGCTGAGAAGTTCGTAAAAGGATAGAACAGACGATACGACGTCGCTGCCGAGTTCTGGGGGTATCGAAAGGAGGGCCGACGTGAACAGTGTGGCTACATGCGTGGTCAAACTGCTCAATACCTCGTTGTCCACGATGCCAGAAGTGGCAGTGTTTGTGAGCTCTCTCGATATCTGGTGCTGCAAGAGGGCAGTGTAGAAGTTGATGAGTTTTGGGTATGCGGAAATGCCTTGAGCTGCTATGGCTCGTTCGACAGTGGAAAGATATGTTGCGTGAACCGCCTCAAATGACACTATATCAACACATGACAGCAGCCCTAGAATTGTGTCAAGGTTGCGCTGTCCATTCCATACTGGCAGGTACTCTCTGAGAAATAACAGAACGGTGGGATGCAATGTCTTCGATCGATTAGCCTCGTATGGACTAACGTGATCACTGTTCTTACCTTTGTATAATGAGCATATCTCAGCAGACCACTGAGAATCTCATCCAGATATTGGTCTTCTCCAGCCCCTTGGCGATAGGCCTCGAGTTGCTCCTCTAGACAGGCGGCAAGCCATATATCAATCCTGGCAGTGTTGATTTCCGATGGTTTTAGATCGACATACTTTTGTAAAAGTGGATCTGCAAGTAACGACACCAGTTGACCAGGAGGTTCTATTCTATCGAGTTTCTCAACAAAGTCATCAACACTATCGATACCCTCGAGGGTTACCGAGCTCTGTCATAAAAATTCAGTGTTTGCAAAGATTCCATCGGAATGGACGACTCACTTCAGTCGCATGGTAGGTGTGCACTTCCGGGATGGCCGAATTTTTGCTACCCTTAGGTCCTTTTCGTAGCACCTTGAAGCCGTTCTGCACGTCCCCGGTCGACTCGTCCACTGCATTGCTTGCCTCATGGACTGCAGTGATCCTGGACCTCCATTCGATATCCGGTTGCTAAAACAGTTAGTTCATGTTCGGTAGTGCGACAGTGGGCTGCGGAGAAGTAGCGTGGGAGAGTTGGGGTTGCACTTGTAGTGGTACAAGAAGCGGGTTCTCACCGGAGCAAAAGATTTACGGCTTGTAGAAGTACTTCCAAGAATAATATCGGGATAATAATCCTTGTAAACGCGAAGGAGGCCTTGTAGCGCGGGCTCATTGCCCAGTCCGCGGGAAAGCTCTAGTCTGCAGCGGCGTCAGTGGACCATGTCATAACCACCGCTTTTGAGATGATATGTATACCTACAGCTGCTGAATGCGGAATGGCTTGACATGCTTTCTACGGGTAACAAGGGACAGCAGATGGCACAAAGAAGTTCTGCTAAACTTAGCACAGCACACGGCGGAGTTCCGACTCAAGTGACGCACCTGATGCTGATCATGTCGAGCATGCCGAACAATACGCTATACAAACGTGAGAGAACATTCTGGTCTTCCAGGATGTCATGCACAATAATCAGCCACTTCACGAGACTGTCTTGCGTGCCAGGCGATGGCTTTCCCTTGCCCTGCCCAAGAGCCCCAACAACAGTGATGACTATATCACGTGGTATGCGGCGGGCAGGGTACAGATTCTTGATCAAGGTAGTGACGCTTGTCTGGTCCAAGAGCGTTTTGACTGATACGAGCTGTACAACGTCTCGAAGAGCATCTTGGTCAAGACCGTCTGCTAAGGCATAGCGGCAGATGACATCAACTATGCTGGAGACCTTGATGGTACGCTGCTTTGCCGGAGTCGTGGAAGCTGCAAGCCTATGTAAGCCCTCGTCTTGAGTTGAATCCACCGTCGCATAGTGATACCTACCTTGGTGTAATAAGTTTAGCGTGTCCTGCAGCGTGGGCCGCTCCTCTGCCGAGTCCATCAGTAGCTGGCACGACGCAAGTTCAAAGTGGGGTTAACCGGCAACAGATGGCATGCCGCGACCAGTACCAGCATGCATATAGGATAAGACCGCGCTCAGCCGTTGTGGATTCGTTTTGCGGTTGCGCGGGCGCGTATCCGTCGCGGATGTTGACGTGAAGTCGCGCCTTGCCTGTTTCGGCAGAGCCCACTCAAGCGACCATGTCCCCACCAGCCAGCCAGAGGGATGTGTGGCACACCTCTTCCCTTGACCTTGCGACCACGGCCGTCCTATGACCCTGTCCTTTGCATATTCGGCCCTTCCTTCTAACGGCAGTGACTCGACATGCTCGTAAACTCACCGATTGGGGCACCTGCGGCTCCCTCACGCTACCTAGGCTTGGTTCAATCAATCGTGCAGATGTCACCCGCATAGCCATTTCCGTCACTAGAACAAGCTTCGCAGCTCTCGACCGCCGCCACATTGAATTCGACCATCTGTACTACGTGAAAAGCATAAAAGGCTAAGACTCGCTCGTTTGGGCGGTGTGATTGGCTTGGATTTGTTGGCTGTATTGCCTGTCAGCGATCGACTCCTTCTGCAACGTCAACTCCAAGTATAGATACCCCGTGCGCTGTACGCCTCTCTGACAATGGCGTACGTATGCGGATGCGTGCCTGGCCTACTGACTCGGCTGCTGGCTGGCTGCCTAATCTTGAGTGGCGTCCGTACACAATCAAGCCGACCGTCACGACTATTGCTTCTCGTCTTCATCTCTATCAGCATTAGAGCGTCTCTGGATCATCATGATTATCGCTTCCTCATACATATCAACAGTGCAACGATGTCCCGCATGTGTCATTCTACCCAACCGCGTCTGTCGTTGATACACAATCCTGCTACTGCCCGATAGAACCATTGCCATGCGTCGAGGTGCCCGTCCAGGTATCGGTCTACATACGCAGTTGCGCCACCACAACGCTTGCATTGTTGTATCGGTCGTGGCCGTTGACAAGAAACGTCAGCCAGTCGGCATCACTTCCGCTTAGCACACAGTCCCAAATGATTTTGCTTTATCTGTGAGCTGCGCCCGCATGGTCGAAGGTTTGTACTACCCTCCTCACATCTGATCTGGTACCACCCCGATCAATATTATCAATATTATCGACATGCTCAACTGGTAGTTCGGATTCGATTGACTCAATTATCCAAAGTTTCCCGGAACCTACAGGACGATCACGCCCCACTCTGTGATCAACCCACGCACAGTATCCTGGTCGAGGTACATATTCCTGGAGTGTCCAAGGAAGAGATTGGCTAACCACACCTTTGTACTTCTTCCTGGGCATAACCTTATCCTCTACTTTGCTTTTAGCACCAACGCCCCCAGTCTCAAGTTCTACTCAAGCATTACCGCAGTCGCACCGTGAGCAACTCGGGCTTGTTGTATTGCAGATAAGAGCCGTGAGCTGGCATATTTCGTGGGAGTTCATACTGGAGAGTATCGTGACTCTCACGGGAGATGTCTGTGCAATTTTGACTGCACTATCTGTCCGTTTTGTGTGGCGTTGCCATTACTGAATTACTAATACATCAAACACAGCCTTTGGTCGTATAAAAGAAAGAATCAGAGCCTTTCCTGACCTCCAAACGCTTCACTCAGAGACTGGCTATCTACTGCCTAGCGCATCGACTTTGACCAGGATGGTTTACGGCGTTTCAACCGCCGGCAATGCCAAAATCGTACAATGTCCGAAGGGAACGCTCGAAAGACTACGGCATCTCAACGAAGCTGAGATAATTACTCTCTTCACGCCAATCGTACCTCATCCTCCTTCAACAACGCTCGCGAAGAACATGGATCCATTCGAGCCCTTGGGCCGGGCACTGCCACGGAAAGTACGGCATGTCCCATACCGCCTTGACTACGGCAAAACAGAAATGCACACAGACTTTCTGCCTTCAAGTGGAGCAGTCATAGTTGTCATCTGTGCCACGGCAAACGTTCTCAGGTTCCACGCTCAGGCTTTTGAGAAACAATTGCAATTTGCGCGGAGCATGGCGAAAGAGGTCAAGGAGAGCGACCCAGGGGTCAACATCCCCGTCGCTGTGTTGCTTGTCAGCGACGACGCTGCTGGAAAGGCTTATGTCAAGGCCGCTTGCGATCTGCCAGCCATTGTAACCGTCAACGACTATACGGCCGCAGCGCTGAACAATGCTGTTGGCGTTCTTTTTGGCACATGAGGATGAAAAGGAAAGCATTGCTACATTAGCATTGATTTTTTACACTATACATCATGGGTGGATTTTTACTGTTATGGAGGCAAGCATGAAGCGTTACTACTCTTACATTCCATAACAAACAATAGCATCACCGTTTCAGTCATAATGTATATTCTTACCAGGCATCCTAAGAGGCTTCTTTTTCATTTGTCACACTCACATCATGTGGCAACTGTATCTAGCACCTCGTATTCCTAGCTCAGTTTTTGAACGCCTGGTTGTTGTTTTTTCCTTGTACTACATACACTTATTTGAAATATGTCTCGGCTACAAACTTTAATGACGCTGAATCTTGAATAAAGCTCTCGACAACGCATACGGTGAGGAGCCTGATCGCCCCACCCACGTACATACATAGCTTATCGGTGTGATTAGTTTCTGCACATGGTGCATGGTGCATGCCATGGCGCATACATTGACGTTCACGTGAGCCGATACGATTCTATGACGGAATATACCGCGTAGGCAGCGTACGTGGCAGATTAATGACGAAGTTGGCTGTTTTTAGGCAGTCATTCAGCTGCCTTCAAGGAAAAAAGGAAAAAGAGCGGAAAGTAGTAGTGCAAAGGTATTAACATTAAATATGGTATCTCGTATCGTTGTCTTTGCGGGTCATGCCGGTTGAGCTCTGCTTACAAGCTAGGAGATATTCTTCAAGGCAGGCGATATGCTGTGCAGGCGTGGCTGCGAGATGGCTAGGAAAACAGCCAGCGCCAGCAGATGAAAGGAGTCTGCAGCATATCCATCTTCCATCTGCTCTTTACTCTTTCCGTACATACGCATTGTTGCTCATAACGCCTTCAAACACACAACATGCCAGCATACCCGTTATTAAACGCCATAACCCTCTATTTCCCAGCAAATGTAGCTTCCTCTCGTCTATATGATCACTGTACCATGTCTTCCTATGGCTCCATGTAGGCCCTTCCCATGGCTGGTACATCGCCGCCCAAAGGCGCATTGGGAGACAAACCCGAGCCCGCCATCTTGTGTGCGTCGGTCGCAAGCGATTGCTGGTTGCCGGAGACGTAGTAGAGGATGCGGTTTGCGATGATGGAAAGGTGCTCGGGGAGATACAGAGAAGCGGCGATTATGAGGAGGGAAAGGAGGAGGAAGAGTATCGAGTCTGTCGGTCTGGATTAGTGTTTCTCCTTGTTGTTTCTATGCGGCGTGTTGCTGGGTAGGCGTAGAGGGAGAAAGGGGCATGCGGGTGCTGAAGTGTGGGAAGGGCGCTTGGAACGGGAAGAACGCACTGAAGATGAACTTCTCGGTCGGCGTCAACATGTACAGCGAGAATGTGACTTCGTATTGGTATCGCTTGCGCTGGAACCAGCGCAGCATGGTAGATGGATACAACATTGCAGCGAGAAGAAGAGCGGAGGCAGAGGATAGCAGGACGACGGTTGCGAAGGAGGTCGTGTCAACCATAGAGAAGCAGCGCTGGGTGCTTATTATAAACGGTCAGCCGAGACGCTGGGTAGTTCGGGTGCGGCGCGCGGCGAATTTAGAATGGCATAGAAATCGGGTGGATGATGGAAGGGGAGATTGACAGTTCAGGGACCGGGCGGATTGAGTGCAGGGATCTGGGGGGTGGATCCGCTCTGTAGCCGTCTAATGACGCGCGACACCATTCGAGGCCAGACAACGACGGCTTTTTACGCTACGACGAAGCCCTTCTGTGAGCCAATGCTGCCACGATATGCAGTTGATATATTGCCTCCAAGTTTGATATTTCCAAAATGCTTCTCCCTCCGCTCATTGCCCGTCTCGTCCTCACTCGGGCATCTACTTCCACTGGGATCCAACATGCCGCATTTCATAGCGCACCTGCGCTTCTCTCCAAAGCCCTGCCACCACGCCCGGTGCTTCTTGAATCAGATCTGATAGAGAACTTCCTCAAAGGCTCTGGCCCAGGTGGTCAAAAAATCAACAAGACTTCTTCTGCCGTGCAACTTAAGCACATTCCCACAGGCATTGTTGTCAAGTATCAAGATACGCGGTCCAGAGAGATCAATCGGAAAATGGCGAGACGCATCTTGCAGGACCGTATTGAAGAATTGGAACTAGGCGATGATGCCAGGACGAGGGTCAAGGCGAGGGAGAAGAGTATGAAGAAGGCGCGTGCGGGGAAGAAGTCGAGGAGGAAGTACCGAGCGTTGGAGGAGGCGAAGCGGAGTGAGAAAGAGGATGGCACTGTGGATGAGGGTGATGTTTTAGAAGAAGCAGAGGGACAGGCTTTTGTGCCAGACTCGGTGAAAACTGGTGAGCCAAGCAAAGCGGCAGGCAGTTGAACGCAGAGAAGGACTGAGTATGATTACACACGATAAAAGCACGCCATGTGTCCTGTAAGAGGGGAACGAGAAGACCTATGGACACTGTCAGGGCTGGTTTTGCACAATGCAACCGCAAGACTTGAGCATGCCGACGCAAGGCTACAGGAAGTTCACGCGACCGGGTTATGGGAGAGTCTGGCACATATTAATTGAAAGCGAAGGCACACAAGAAAGCAATATCTCAAATGGCAACACGGCAAACAATGTACTTGTCCAAATATTGAAGCACTTGGTCCATGTGTACCAACCTTCCTAAGTCATAGAGCATTCGTCGTACGCCTATGCTAGTACGCGAAGCATCCTACGCAGTGACACCAAAGCTACACAAACCATCTTCCTCAAGCAACTGGAACCATGCCAGAAGACTCAATGAAAAAGGTAAAAGCATTCGAAGATGCGTCCAGCAAAAATTGTCCCGCCAAATACGCCATGAGGCGAATTTATAGCTCAATCCACGCCGCGCTGTACAATGCAGGTGAATGAGCCAGATGAGACACCATCTTGAACGGGTCCATCGCGAGAAGGTAAGTATGAGGAGAACAGAAGGGTATGGGGGGTGGACTCTTTATATACCTCCAGGCAGACGCTAGTGGCTAGCCTACACGTGACTTGAGGCTGCGTTTGCGCTGCCGCATTTGGGAGTGAGGAGAGGGGCGGTGAAGGTGAGGAGAGGGTGTGTTTGCTGCAGTATCTTCTGGTGACATGACTGGACGCTTCTGGAACGTTCGGGGCTTGTTGGCAAACGACAGTTGGGTGTCGATATGGGCGGGTCCGTTTGCATGCACATTCACTGTGCATTTGTGCTTGTAGTTGTGCTCCGTAAGTCTGTGACGTACTCTATCCAGGTGCACTGATGGCAGCTATGAAGAAACGAATATCATTTAGTCTTTGTTCTTCACTGTCTGTTGTTTTACTGACAGTCTCAGACATTATACAGTTTCGTTACATATCAATCTACTCGAACACCGAATATGATTCCAGTATGGGACCATCTTGTCTTTCCCAGAATCTCAGCTCCAAGGCTTTGGTCAAAGTAGGAGTGAGACCACTCTTTGTAAGACACATAATATGACACAATGTAGAGTTGTACTCATACGCTGTATCATATGTGAACGGTACCACTTCAGTGTATGTGCACAGTCTAAGCTGGCACTTCAAACAAGCCCTATCCGTTCCTCTTCTTAAATAATCAACCCTTCATAGAACCAAGTTTACAACAACACCCAATCTATTCAAGTCCCAGTCAACTTCTTCTGATATACCATCATTGACAAGAATCTCTACACCTACGAGGTCAGCCATGCTGTCCCTCGCAAAGTCCATCTCCCGTCATCTATCTGTCTCCTGTAAAAGCCGTTCCGGGAACAACGTGTCCAACAAGTCCAGAATCCGGTCATCTGCTTATCCAGATCCCACCGTTCCGGAATCTCTTTTCACAACTCGGTTCAACAACGCACCATCAAGCACACTACCGCCCCCTGTACTCAGTGTCGGGTTATCCCCATTCCTCGAGACCGAAGAACCGCTATTTGACTTGGATCGTCTAGATATCAAAGAGCACGATCATGAATGGTTCACTGCCGTCAACGCTGCAGTGCGCAGGTTCCTATACAACCTAGATACTGCATACAACTACCAACACGTCCGCCGCGTTGTGTCAAACGCCGCACACATCCTCAAACACGAGTTAAAAAGGCAAGAGTGGGCGTGCAGGGTTGATCCTCTTGTTGTTTGGGTCGCATGCATGACCCGTGTCGTCGGCGATGAACTAGCTAAAAGCGAAGTGAAGACGCGCGACCCACTCGACATCATCGACGAGTTTCTCAAGCCCACCGGCTGTCCGCTGCCGATTCGTCGTCAAGCAGCCTTTCTCGCCGCAGAGGTATCTATCGACCCTGACGTCCTTGAGGAAGAAAACACGAAGGCCTTCGCTGATGCGTATCCTGCTTTCCGTATCGTCGATGTGCATCTTCGACTTGACGAGCTGGGTGCGGTTGGTATCACTAGGTATATCTTTGAGCTTGATAAGAGTAGACATCGGTCTCGGAATTTGACTGTGTTTGATGTCGATGTCGTTGAACAGATCTTCGAGGTGTATCCGCGAGAAATGAAGACCGAGACTGGAAAGAAGATGGCAGAGAGGAGGTATAGGTGGATGGTAGAAGAGTTTTTGGGCCACTGGATTGCGGAGGTTGATACGGGTAATGTCTAAAGTGGCATACTTGACTTTCAAAGGGATACATATAGTTATAGTGTTCTCATGTTGTATACGCCTCACGTCATTTTGTGAAATATGAATCCAACATTTCGCCGTCTAATAGAAAACTCTACATGCAATGTCTGTGATGTCTCATGCGAACATGTGCTACAAACCCACTCACTATCTTTGTCCCCTTAGCTCCCATTTCCTTCAATCTCTTCCTTACATGATATCTCCCTCAACTCCTAAATCCGGATTCAAGACAACCTTCACTATCACTAGATGCACTCAGAAAACCCCAACACCACCCTACTCATTGCACCTCCACGTAACACCAAACACATCGTCATTCCCCGCCAAACAACTCCCCAGCTGTGAACCTTCGATCACCACACACGGCAGCCTCTCCTTCCCCTCACAATAGATCCCCAATGGCTCACTCCCAATGCCCACAAAGTCACAGTTCTTATAGTCAGAATCTGGGATGTCGAATTTCTTGGACAGCCCCACGAGCGTCGATTCTTTGTAGAAGGGAGTGGCATTGCAGATGTTGAGGAATGAGTCGCGGGCGTAGCTGTATATGACAATGGATTCAGTGCCGTCGCCGGCGGTCAGCTTGCCGGCTTCGAAGATTTGGTTGGAAGGCTCTGGGGCTTCGGGAGGGACAGGGGCGGGAGCTGATGGCTCGCTAGGAGGCGTCTCGGGCTCACTAGGAGGTGCTTCAGGCTCACTAGGAGGTGATTCTGGCTCGCTGGGAGTAGGTTGGGGATCAGCTGGCGCCGGTGCGGTGGTTGCAGCATCAGCACGTGGTAGCGGGCCGTTGCCGTCCACGGGAAAGGGATAGCCAGATGCTACGCCGTCGAGGGAGCATGCTGACGGTTCAATGGTCGTGGTCGAAGTGGTGTCAGAGACATCGCAAGCAGTTGTTGCCGTACAAGTGGGATCTTTGCATGAGGTGGTTGTCGTGGCGCCTAAAGAGTTGGTGCCAAAGCTGCATCCTTGCGTACAGACATTTGCTGTTTGGGTTTCGCACTCATTGGGATCTTCATTGTTGGGTGGCGGTGGTGAAGGTGGTGTGATAGTTGGATCGACAGGGTCAATTGGGTCCGGAACTGGGTCGACTGGATCAGGCACTGGATCAACTGGATCTGGGTCTGGAACTGGTATGACTGGCTCAGGCACGGGGTCGACGGGATCAGGTACAGGATTGACGGGATCGGGCACGGGATCGACTGGGTCTGGAACTGGATCAATTGGGTTCGGGACTGGGTCAACTGGATTTGGATCTGGTACTGGGATAGGGTCGACTGGAGATGGTATCGGGATAGGAATGACTGGTAGGTTAGGATCTTCGCTGGGAGGATCCTCTGGAGGATCCTCTGGAGGATCAACAGGTGTATCAGGATTTTCAGGAGGACTCGGATCAGGCACGGGTTCAGGATCGGTTGGTGGCTCTTCGGGGTTATCATCAGGTGTATCAGTGGGTGCAGGTACTGGAACGAAGGCTGTAGACTCGCTGCTACTAGGTAGGGTGGTGATTGGGATGACGACCGCCGGACAGAAATTATCGCTGAACAGAAACACGAAGCCATTGAGATTGACATTATTCTCCGCGTTCAGGGACAACAGGTTTGGTCCAATGGTAATGGCTGGTCCATTGGCCTCGATTGTAGAGGTCGCGCCATTAGGGAAGCCATTCACCACAGCATTTGATGGGCCTGGACTGATAGTGAGAGTTGCCTCAGGCAGGTTTACGATAGTCGAACATGGAGCTGGATCTGCCTGTGGAGCCGGGCGAGCTTCGGAGAGGTAGCTATTGAGAAGAGAAAGAAGTAGTGCGGATGAAGAGAAGCGATGCATGTTGCAAGACAAGAGCAGAGAAGTTAAGAATGTATGAAAGATGTGTCTGGTTGAATGCTACCAGATGCACCCGACATGACCGACATTTATACCTACCAAGGCGTACCTCTATCCTCAATGATTTACAGCAGTGAAGCCCATGGCCCTTGGTACCTATTCTCGGGTCATTACAATCGTATCCTACCCGACTTTCTGATAGACCCCAAGAACCAGGCGCAGAACTGCACACTATTTTGGGTACTCGGCATGGTGAAGAAAGAATGCTAGTATTTTTGTATACACTTGAAACGAGAGTTGCTTGCCTTGAGGCACCCTGCTTCTGGAGTAAAATACTATTGGTTACTTCGGGGAACAAATGCAGGGATCCTCTAGGGTAGGAGTTGCGGGCGGTTAAACCAACCCGCTGACATAAGAACACCCTTCGCTCTTCACGACTTCAGCCTGAAACTTACACTCTTCTACTACCACCAAATCCTTCGCATCCTTTTCCGAATCACTTTGACAAATACAATGGATCACGCAACCGCCCAGAGAATCTGCAACGAAATTCTCAAGGCAATCAGAAATAAAGACATTGAGGAGTTTGAACGCCTTGTTAGAGACAACCCAGACTGGCCCCCACAGGACCATTGGTTAGGGTATCCACACACTGTCGCTTCTTATTCTGGACTTCCCATGTTCAAGGCGTACGTGAAGCATTTCCCGCAGACTAAGGACTGGGATTGCGGCGAAAGGGGAGATGTTGTTGGTCTTTCAGCAATGGCTGGAGATATCCCAGTCCTGAAGTATTGCTTAGAAGAGCTCGGGCACAAAGCAAACGAAGGACGTATAATGTTTCGTCCTGTAAGTTCCCATGTTACAGTAGACATGACATCCCAGAATAACTCTTGTGAAGGCGTTGCACTTCCTCGACTCCATTGAAGATACAACTGAGCCAGGGAAGAAGGCGGAAGTGATGCAAATCCTCCGGCAGCACGGCGCGACAATGGAAGGAGAGCCTGGAAGTATCGTTTATCAGCGATCGCACAAAAAGCGCAACGGTAAACTGTGCTGGCACAAGAACGACCCAGTGGAATGTCCAGATTACGTGCATGATGAGAGGCCAGGCATAGTCGAGCAGGCCAAAAGGCTGTTTGGATGGGGTCCATCAAGTCCGTCGGGTGAAAGAGCAAAACCCCCTGGTTCAGAGAGCCAGGAAAAACTGGCCCCTTCCTAAGGGAATATGTTGTTTGTTTCGCAAGTATAGGAGTAAGACGTTAGTTGGCCCCAAGCGCTGCTATTACCTGAAGATGCCTTGCCATAGTTAGATCCGGTCGTATTGAAGCAAACATGCATGCAAAGAAGCCGCACGGCAGAGTCTCGGTGAGGATTCCTTCCAACGCTATTCCTGCCACTCATGAAACGGGCTGCCTTGTTTCGTGGGGCGGCTTGGTAGTAAGCTTCATAGATAGAATCAGTATACAGTCTTCAGCGCTTAGGAAGAGGGAAACAAGAGCATATAACCACACCTGAATGTCTTCGAGATTTCACATCAGTCCGCTGCCTTGAATCTACTGAGCAATCATCTATTCATAACCCTGCATTCTTTTTCGAATTCGTCCCGTCTTTAGCGCAAGATGAGGTTCCAATCTTTCTTTGCATTTCCAATCTCCCTCGCACTTCTTTGGAGTGCTGCTGGTCCATTCTCCAATGCAGTACCAGCTCCTTTTCCTGCCGATACTGGTAAGCATTGCTGTCATTTCCCGCATTCTTGATTGCTCACACCCTTAGCTTTGAGAGCTCCCGACCTTCCTAGATATATTGAGAATGCTATACCTAGCACATACACAGAGGATCTCAATGTCACTTCGGTGCATCTTGTTCGCCGTGGCTGCTTTCCTAGTAAAGAAGAAGAGGATGACATAGGCCCAACGACATGCGACGGTAATGTTCCTCCACTTGAGGAGCTACGAGCACAAATTCAGCGTTGGAACAAAGTGCCCACCAGACCATCCGCTTTCTACACTGCACTTGGAGGAGCGGGAGGGATTTCGAAGAGCAAGTGCTGGGTCAGATCGCACCCTGACCAGATCCCGCCACTTCCTGACAACCAGGTTGACCCAAATGATGGGGAGGGTAACCTTGGAGCTGTCTTCTTCGATAACATCGTGGACCCGCGGTACATGCAGGTTGTCTTCCCGAAAATGTCTGGGTCCCGGCAGATCAGTTTCCAGAAGCTGCTCAGTCAAGCCATGGCCATGGAAAGTGTAGGCACAGCGTGGATCTTTACTAAGGCTGATCAAGACCTCGGCGCACTAGACGACCTTCCGGGTGGCCCAAACACTTGGTATGCCATCGCGTTAGACTCAATCTAGGGATAGCACAAAGCTGACAAGTTACATATAGGAAGAACTGGGAGTTTCCGGCGCTCACACGTAACGGAAACGTGGACAGGATAATTCGTACAGATCCCAACGACGTTGATAGCGACCCGCCAGTCATCCAGACCATTTGGACTAGAGAACAGGGACCTCAGGGACCTGAGCCACTAGGGCTGGTGGAGGGTCTTTGACTTTGAGCCATTGTTTGAGCGGCAACGAAGGAGTGGCGGAATCGAGGGGTTTTGCAGGTTCAGCTCAAGGGATTTGATTTTGTCAAGCGGACCGGCGTTCATCGTGTCTTGTCTATTTTCGCAACATCAGAATAGAAGGTACTGCAAGCCATAACACTATTGAACTGCTGAACCGATACGAATACGTCACCTATGGGAATCTCGTTCGGCGTTCTGCGCCTCCTTTTTTCCGGAGCCTTACAAGGCCAAAAATAGAATGACGGAATGGAGCGTGCTTCCGCTCGGTACCGCCAATTGACTCCCATCAGCATCCATTGAGACCCGCTATAGCCCACATCTAATAACGGCCAAGCCAAGCATTCACTTTCGCCCCTCTAATATTGTTAAAGGGCGAATCGCTGCTCCGCATAAGAGCCACCAAATTACCGGAGTAAAATAAAGTCAGCAAAGTCATGTCGCACACATCTCAAGGGGTTTTCAGCTGCCGTACAACACGTCCTTTACGAGACGGTACTGGTACACTCCAATGCTGTATTACATTGAGGGCTTTCCCGTCGAAGCGATCGTGGCAGTGTGTAACTCGACGAGGACTTTTCGTCATGGCTGTCCGTGCTCATGTCGGCGCCGGCCCAGTAAGCTCGTATTAGGACCGAGGCGGCCCATTCAATGCACACACTATCATGGAAGTCGGGTGCTGGCTCATGGGGTAGATGAGATTTTATCGTGTCCGGTGGATCGACGACAGGGCATGCGCTTGATGCAGGTCCCTTGGAGTGCAGCAAGGAGTCGCCCGCTGCCGATCTGTTAGTGGTTAAAAAGCACCGTCGTCCTCTGGGCAAAAGCTTCGAAGTCACGACCTTGACAATTGTGTGTTTGTCAGGCATCGTGCCTCGCCCAATACAACCGTCATTTCCTGATTAGTTCACTGCGCAGCTACCCTGGACCCTGAGTGACATCTTGCTGACAGTCGACATTCTACTTAATTGCCGTCTTGCGCCATCCTCTACGGTACAACCTTAATTCCATTCTTCACGCCCAGCATGAAGTTACTCGTATCTCTTGCCGTGGGTTTGGTCTCCATTGGCGCCGTCTCGGCCACACCCACCGCAGTACTCGACAAGAGGGACGTCTCGACAGATGGATCTTGCGGCGGAACTGCTGGCCTCACATGCAAGGGTTCTGCTTTTGGAGATTGCTGCTCTCAATACGGTTATTGTGGAAGTGGATCTGCGTGGGTAAGTACATAGTTCACGATGTGTCATACTGCTTCAAGACTGACAGCGGACAGTGCGGAACTGGATGCCAACCAGGTTTCGGAACGTGTGGCGGCGACAGCAGCGAACCTTCACCTACACCTTCGACTCCGGCCCCTACACCAGTTTCAGCGCCTGAGGCACTTGTCAAATGCCTGAATGGAAAGAGCGTGCCCTTCAAAACAGGCACCGACAACGAGTATGCACAGCTTGCAAAGCCTTACAACCTCCGCCTCCCCTTCAGCCCCGCTGTCATTGTTCTCCCAACCACCGAGCAGCATGTTCAAGATGCTGTTGTCTGTGCTGGTGAGAACGACATCAAGGTCCAGGCCAAGTCCGGTGGTCACTCTTATGCCAACTTCAACACTGGTGGCATTAATGGCGCCATGCAGATCAACCTTCAATCTTTCCAAACAATTGATCTTAACAAGGAGAGCGGTATTGCGGCTGTCGGAGGTGGTGTTCGCCTGGGAAACCTTGGCGACGGCCTCTGGACCCAAGGTAAAGCTGCTGTGGCCCACGGTACCTGCCCTGGTGTGGGTATCGGTGGTCACTACACTCATGGAGGTTACGGCCAAACCTCTCGCCACTGGGGACTGGCTATGGACCAAATCGTCGGGGCTGAGGTTGTTACAGCCGACGGTAAACTGGTCAAGACTTCGTCTACCGAGTCACCTGACCTCTTCTGGGCCATCAGGGGTGCTGCTGATTCCTTTGGCATCGTCACCAAGTTCTACATCCAGACCCATGCTGCACCAGAAAGCATTACGTACTTCTCGTTTGGATTCAAGGGCATTCACGACTCCAAGGATGTTTGGACCAAGACGTTCCTCCACCTCCAGGATGTAGCCACCAACAGCTCTGTGATTGACGACCGTATCGCGTTTGGCGTCTACCTGGACGGCTACAAGGGTTACAGTCTGAGTGGCGCTTTCTTCGGCTCCGTCGATGAGTTCAACAACAAGATCAAGCCTGAGCTGCTCCGCAGCCTTCCTGCTCCCACCAGCCCATCAGTCGAGTCTCTCAACTGGTACGACTACCTCGTCAAGGTATCCGGCAAGACCACCCTCAAAGTTCCCACCACTGGCTATGATGAACATGAGGACTTCTTCGCCAAGTCCGTCACCGTCCCGGATTCCAGTGGCCTTACGTCCGAGGCTCTCGGCTCACTCTACGACCACCTCCAGACCGCCAGTTCCCAGGAATGGTACGTTATCATGAACCTTTACGGAGGACCTGGCTCGGCTATCAACAAGAAGGACGTTTCATTTGCCGCCTACGACGACCGTAAGAGTCTGTGGGTATTCCAGAATTGGGGTTACGGCGCCACACCCAAGGATTTCATCAACGGTATCAACGACGCCATCATCAACGCTGAGCCTCAGACGCAGTTTGGTGCTTACCTGAACTACGTTGACCCTTCGTACGACGCTGCAACGGCGCATAAGCTGTACTACGGCAGTGAGGTGACTTCGCGCCTGACTGAGCTGAAGGCAAAGGTTGATCCCAAGGGCGTGTTCTGGAATCCTCTGGCCATTGGAGCTTAAACTTCTTGTTTTTGCTTCGCCGATGTAGAGGGAATGGTGGCAGTCTAACAAGTTCGGAACTGTCTACTTCCCCAGTACAAGACATCAGCCTTTTATGACCCTACGATTCAGTTGTGTATATTTTACCTGGACTATAGAATAAGAATCCCTAGACAGTAATGCGAATACAATATCACTCACATTGGTATCCATGCTGTTGATGAATGTTTCTCTGTGATGCAGTACTAGACGGCGGTATAAGGAAAGGGTCCATCGCAAGTCAAAAGAACAGGAAAGGAAACAAGAGTGGTCACGTTCTCCTTGACGCCTGTGTGTGCAAGTGTTCTTGTCAAGTTCAGCATGGGCTGGCCAGCAGCGGAACCAGTAGTTTTTTCTTTTCCCCTTTTTTTCCCTTCATCTCTATTGCGTCTCGTAGGTTGTATGATTCGACCCCCTGTGTGTTGAATAACAGCTCTAAGGATCGCTTTTTTTTTCAAGCAAGTAGTCGTGAGCAATCGGAGGCTCGATTCTTTGTCTCTAGAAACACCATCACCAATGCACCTGGCCACTCCCATCCAGCGTTGGAAAAAAGCTTGGTTGTTCAATCACCCGGTAGGTATGCTGCACACGTCAGTTGAATTTAAACTGTTGTGTTGGCTAGGATATACCAATTTATCGGCTAAAGACACACCTACCATAGCATCCCTTTTTGTAACATTTCTTTTTCTTAGCTATCTGATGTTTTTCGTCTAGATTATTCTATAGTAGGGATGATGGTACCCACCAGCAACAATTCAAGTTTTGTCTAGGCAGATGTGCCGTCGTTGTGATCAATCGAGTCAAATGACGACTCGGGATGGTAATCAGGATCTGGATTGAGAAGATGGGCCGGTATACCCGGCATGAGGGGGAGCGTATACCGGTGTTTGACATCAGGCTTGGGTATCGGTGTTGTGGGGTTGAGTTGCATGAGCAAGTCGGCTTCCTTGATCCGCCTCAGAATATCCATGACATCTGAGCCCGTTTTGATGCGACGCAAGATTTCATGCGACTCGTCGTCTGGCCGGGTTTTGATGAGGTTAAAGAGTTCGGCGTAGGCTTCGTTCTCAGCGTGTAGAACGTCGTATTTTCGCTTCAGTGCTTGGCTCTGGGTTTCCGCTGACCGCGTCGCATAATGGCACGTCGTCGAGCGCTTGACGCACTCAAGACACACGGGTCGGTCGCCGTTGCATTTGATCTTGCGTGTCCGACATTGATCGCATGCCGAGGCAACGCGGTCACGGGGCAATGCGGGAAGAGGCTCGTTTGGTGGGCGCGTGGCAGAAGGGAGGAGTGGTCGCAGAGGGCGCATGTCGAGACAGCAGAGGCGTTGGCAAGGTGATCTGGAGACAGAGATGATGACCCAGATCCATAAACCTGCACTTTCATAGCTTCCCATAATTATGTAGTGTTGAATAGCGTAAAAGGAATTTCGATTCGATTGGGATACGGCAATTCTTACAGCCAATCAGATCTCTTGATTTCACTCCTGGATGGACGTCAGCCATTGCTCAGGAAGCTGCTCCGTGGACAGATTTTTGCAACAAACACCTTTGTGCCTTTTAAGCTCATAGATCTGTCTCGTGTTGCATGTTTATTGGGCGGTATTGGCAATGTTTTCCTGGAAGTCGACCTCGCAGATATTTCACTACGCTCTTCCCTCGGTGCGTTTCACTTCCCGGTACGATTAAAGTGGAGGCGGTATAACTAAGAGGTGCATGCAGAAAGCACAATCCCTGGGATTTATAGTGTACGGGTCAGACTGTAGGTAATGGACGTGTGCCACCTGGCTGCCTCACTCTTACACAGTCCCAAGGGTCTACCTGCAGCTCCCTCATGCACGAGTTGGGCTCTCTAAATTTGCGGCTGAGTGTGCCATCTTACTTCCTCGAACTGCCATGGCCGCTAGCCACGAGTCAGAGCCATAGATCAAAGGTTAGCGACAGCATAGCTACCGACCTTATTGCTTACTAGTGCATTTGGAATCAGTCCCCGTATTAAGCGCGCATGACAGAATCCTCTGGCTTGTGACTATGCTCGGCGTGGGGGAACGCTAACAACGAGTCAACGGCAAGATCTGGCTGCCGCTTTTGCCCTAGATCCAATAGTTGGTTCGCGGGAGCGTTATGGAGACGCGCGCACGTTGTTGGATACTAGCAATCACATACAGTACCCGCATGCACCCGCTAAGATGTTCAGTATGAGTTAGGGATGTTTCGCAGCACTCGTCGATTGGCTGGATACTTGTCCGAGGAACCTTGTACATGGCGTCCTGGAAATATTCACAGTGGGTCTAATAGGGAGGCTTTGCTCGGCCCTACTTCGGATGAATCAAAATAGCCCTAATAAATTAATATTACATGCTTACCTGTCCTTTGTCTCCTAATCCTCTGGCAATCTATCTCGTTACCAAGCAATATGAGTCGCCCGACTACGCCTCCATCCCAATATCAGACAGATCGCGATGTAAGACTTCAGATCCACACTCTACGCGACGCTGGACTTAACTATAACGCCATTAGTCGCCAACTTGGAGTCACTATTAACTAAATCTGATACGCGCTTGCTTCTACCCTTACCCCAAAGAAAAGAGTAGGTAGACTACCTACTCTGAGCCTAGAGCAGGTAGATGAGCTGATATCCTTCGTACGGCAAAGCCGTGCTACTCGACAGATGAGCTGGCAGGCTCTTGCTGATCACTTCTACCCACGCTGGGGCTGTAGTAAGCGCGTCGTTCGCCGAGCTCTTCGAGCAGCTGGATATTACCGTAGAAAAGCTCTTCGACAATTACTACATACGCCTGAAAATAAGCTAGAAAGGATGTGGTGGGCAGAGGAGCACCTTGACTGGACGACAGAGTAATGGAATAAGGTGCTTTGGAGTGACGAGTGCTGGGTAATAGGCAACTCTCGTGGTGAGATATATGTTACTTGGCTAGATATAGAGGTATATAATGAGGATTGCCTTGCAGTACGCCAAGGTAGACAGCAAGGCTGGATGTTTTGGGGTAGCTTTTGTGGGAGAGATAAGGGTCCTTCGCTCTTTTGGGAGAAGGAGTGGGGGAAGATAAACGCAGCTTCTTACTGTGAGAGGATTGTGCCGCTGATTTGCGGTTATAACAGGATGAGAGGTGGGATAATTTTCATGCAGGATGGAGCGTCCTCTCACACTGCTGCATTAACTCAAGTAGAGTTGCAGGAGCGAGGCGTAACAGTCATGAAATGGCCTGCTTGGTCACCAGATCTCAATCCGATTGAGCAGGTTTGGGGGGTATTAAAGGCATGGATCCAGGCTCACTATCCTAGTGATAGGCGTAGGCCACGATCTGAGATCAGAAAACTCGTTCAAGAGGCTTGGGATACTGCTATTACACCTGAGTACCTGCAGTCCCTAGTAAATAGTATGGGGAGACGGTGCTAGGCTGTAATTGCTGCTGAAGGCGGATCTACGTCGTATTGAAATCTATTTCGTCTCAACTAGGTTTAGCTAGTAGCCCCGTGCGCGCCCCACTGTGAATATTTCCAGGACGCCATGTACATACGCCTTGTAACAGACGCCTTATTCAGTTTGATCCGTAGCATACATAGTTGAGTTCACGACAAAGCTTTCGGCCCTTTTCCTACGGAAGTTGATTCCCCTCCTGTCAGATGGCATCTCATATGTGTATTGCGGATACCAGGCCTTTTGCCGCAATATCCGGTACGTAGTGCATGGTGGTCGGGCCGGCTACGCTCATCGGTGAAGAAAGCCGTGCCCGAGCTTGAGAGTGGTGTGATGTCAAAAGATATGAACCGATTTTGAGGATATTGCTCGCAGGTATTGCCTGCAGTCAAGTCATTGGATGAGCATTACGGAATGGATTCCGGGCCAGTTTGATCCTCGGTAGTGCAGGGTCATTGATTTGCTATCCCCCATACACTTATTTTCGCCTCTTGTCACTGTAGCTCAAAACTCAAGTGCGTCTCCTCTTCCCATTCCTTTGCAAACTCCCGGAGCACCTCATGCCTTCTCCTCGCCAGCTCCTTTCCGGTGGCTGTCTTCATCATACCCGCCACGTTGTATAGCTTTTCGCCAAAGTGCTCAATTGCTCTGTCCATGGGCTTCTCGGGCATCTTCGCTGCACCGAAAGAGAAGCAGCGCGCTATACCTACGACACCAATGGCATCAAGGCGGTCGGCGTCCTGCACAATGGCTAGCTCTGGGTGTTGCTCAACCACTGCGGCGACGCGATCAGGGTTGCGGACTTCGTTGGAGTAGGAGACGTTCTTGGCGATGACCTGAACCTTTTTGGCCAGTTCGCTGGATGCATTGTGCCGGAGCAGAGTGTTGGCAATCTGATTCTCAATGTTTTCACCTGGTTTCGCGTACTTGTGGTCGCCAACGTCGTGCAAAAGAGCAGCAAGAAACAGCGCAGTGGTGTCGTAGACAATTGCGGGATCTGACTTGAGCTCCGTCTGGAGTATGCGGTTGGTGTTAGACAAGACGCGTAGGATATGCTGGTAATCGTGCGAATTGTCGTATTTTGACATGTACTCGTGTACGAATGAGTTGATTGATGTGAAGAGCTTTTTGTCTTCGTCTTTAATAGACACCTGGGGAACAGGAAGAGGGGCTTGACTGTCGCTCGCCATGGTTCAATTGCTTCGTACTTGGCTATGTTACTACTCCTACGAGGCACATAGAATAGTTTTTCTTTTCGCGTAGTCACGTGCTAGATGGACCTATTTCTAAGCCACATCTGATGTTTCTTTAGGCAGACGCGCTACAGCTTTTTGACTTGCTCAAACTATAGTACTTTTTTTTTAGCGGATGCAAGCAAAGGGCAAAAGGGCGTTGCTACGGGTAATCATGTGCAATAGCGTGGGGGCCACGCCCACTTCAGGATGAGTTCCCTCTTTGTTCCTGTTCTTGTCGGCAGCGATATCGATTAGTAAAAGAGACACCGAAGACTCGAAAAGGCTTGCGCGGTTCAGGTGCAGTGTCCCAAGCCTAAGCACTACTATGGTGTTGCGGAGATGTGTTGGTCTGGGGTAGTAGCCGTGTGCCTCGGTACTTGGCCGGGCACGCGATAACGAACCCATGACTTCACCCGTCTCGTCTCGTCTCCTATCCCCGCGTGCATACACCAGCATCACTACGTACACGTCGCACACGCGCCACCTTCCAAGGCGCGCTGGCTGAGCGATTGCAGCCATGTACAAGCAAGCAACGCAGAAGACGGGCGAGGTGCTGTCCATGCCCCCGAAGTGGCTGGGCATGTACTCTGACTTCATCACCAAAAACAGCAGCGCCGTGACGCAGATCGAGTCTGCGCTGCGCTCGCTGACATATATCATTCCAGGTACGCATTCGGTCATGCGGGTTCTCTCCGATACGGTGCTAACAAAAGTCTAGGACGCTTCCGGGAATCCGAAATCGCATCAGAGTCTCGTACGTTGCGCGCTCCTTCGCGGCGCGTCTTCTCCAACTGACACTCGCATAGTTCACAGCGGCGTCCAAGTCCTCTCTCTATACCATGATTCCCTTCTCGCCAAAGCCATGGCGCAAATGCCAGGGACGCGACGGCACCCGGTCACCCCGCACCATCGATATACCAAGTTCTGGACACAGCACTCGCCCACTTACAAGCGAATTGCGCTAGTACTCCAGATGATCCAATACACAGAGCTGCTATGGGAGATGGCGGCCAAACGAAAGGGCGAGAAGATGCGATGGCGAGTCGTAGTGCTGCTGGAGGTGGTAAAGGCCGTATGCCGGTTACTGCTGCTGCGATTGACCAACTCTCGCCCTCTCCTATCTCCTCCGCTTCCCCAACGAGAAATTGACCCAAGTTCACTGGAGGAGTCGTCGGCGTCAGCGGATGGGATGGACACACCGCCAAGCGAGCGCTCGGTCGAGGCTGAGAATTGGACTATGCCTAGGACTGGTCTGTCGATGCCCAGCCTGCCAGATTCCTCAGATATCTCAAGCTACCTCCTGTCCAAGGTACTCACAGCAGACGATATCAAACCACCCAAAGCACTTCTCCACCGAGTGAGCGGAAAGGGCGAGCTCGCCGAGATTCTCTACATCTTGCGACCGGTTGCCTATGCGTTGGCAATGCAACACTTTAGCGGCGACCGGAAGAGCTGGCGGCCATGGTTGATTGGTGTGAGCATCGAGTATGGCGCCCGGCAATTGGCAAAGAAGGATTTCCAGGAGCGCTTAGCTGGAGGCTTGCGGGGATTGACCGGTCTAGAGAAGGAAGAGCTGCGGAAGCGAGGCTGGTCTCTCGGCTGGTGGGCGATGCGTGGCGCCTTCTACGAGAACATCACCAAGTAAGTCTCAAAGTCTAGGTATGGCGAATAGAGCTAACGACCAATCTAGGGCCTGGATACACTCTATAACCTCAAAGCTGAAGGGCAAGCCTCTTCTCGACATGGTTGGTGGTGTCATCGAAGACTACGAGTTCCTCTGGGACCAGTACTACTTCCCCACTGCCACTCTTTGAAGGTGTCTTGGCTATGTACACTTTGAATATCACGCGGTAATGTTTGACACGGAGCTCTTGGAGCTACAGCAGGGCATGAGGTCCTCATCTTCGTAATCTTCGTTCTATTCCTTTGTTTCAGATGTCTTCTTTTCGAGATACTCCGAGGCCATTCTATGGCCTTGCCACAATTTGCGCTTTTCTATCTTGCAGATCCGCGGCATGTACTATTACACCTTCTCTAGATACCAATGCTTGAATATTGTATGTTTTCTGCAACTGGTGTAGTATGTGGTGATCACACTTGTGTGGATTCTGGGGTTACCTATTAGGTGACGCAGCGCTCGGCGGGCCACTGTAGCGCGGAGCTCTGACCCACTCACCATCACCCAGTTCCGAAAGCTTAGATGGCCATCGCAGAGCCGCATCAACACCCACCACCGCCGTCAACACCTACCACCGCCGTCAGCACCTACCACCGCCGTCAGCACCCACCACCGCCGTCTTCCTTTCCGGGCAATCAACCGAAACACCGGCGATACTGGGCACACATCATCAGGATGCCCGCCACCACAGCAGAAACGCTGTCGCTCGTGACCCGCAACGTCTCGGTCGCGCCTCTTGTGCTTCTTTCCGCCGCAGACCATTATGGCCGACAAGCCAAGGGCACCAAGAGGAGAGTAGTCGGGGTGCTTCTCGGACAGAATGACGGCAAGAACGTACGGGTGTCCAACAGCTTTGCGGGTGGGTAGCCCCTCTACGGCGTAGTTTGCCGCCTGAGCCCTTGAATTGCCCCCCCTCGGGCGGGGAAGTCTTGACACGAGCTGACCTATGTGCAGTACCGTTTGAGGAAGACGAGAAAGATCCATCAGTATGGTTTTTAGATCACAATTACGTCGAGTCGATGAACGACATGTTCAAGAAGATCAACGCACGGGAGAAGCTCATCGGCTGGTACCACACTGGGCCCAAGCTGAGGGCATCAGACTTGGAGGTGAATGAGCTGTTTAAGCGATATACACCAAACCCGCTGCTGGTCATCATTGATGTACAGCCCAAGGAAGTGGGCGTGCCAACAGACGCCTACTTTGCGGTTGAGGAGATCAAGGATGTGAGTTGCGCTTGGCTTGCTCATGCAATGCATCGTATATGGGCAAAAGGATTCAAAAACCGTGCTAATACTGCATCCAGGACGGCACAACCACTTCCAAGACGTTTGTCCACACACCATCGATAATCGAAGCCGAGGAAGCAGAAGAGATTGGTGTCGAGCACCTCCTCCGTGACATCCGCGACGTAGCCGTCGGCACGCTCTCGACACGCATAACCTCACAACTGCAGTCGCTGCAAGGCCTACATCTACGGTTACGCGACATTGGACAGTACCTGCAGAAGGTGCTCGACGAAGACCTACCCGTCAACCACGCCATTCTGGGCAACCTGCAAGACGTGTTCAACCTCCTTCCCAACCTGTCGACGCCCAAGGCGGCCCCCGTCGGCGGCGCAACGAACGGCGTGGGAGCCGCGGCAGGCCAGGCAGGAGGGGTCGACAATGGCGAGCTTGCGCGGGCAATGAGCGTCAAGACAAACGACCAACTCATGGCTATTTACCTGTCGAGCTTGATCCGGGCTATTACTGCGTTCCATGACTTGATTGAGAACAAGATACAGAACAAGCAGCAGGCCGAGGATAAGGAGGCGAAGAAGGAGGAGGGCAAAGAGGGAGAGAAGGATAAGAAGGAGGACAAGGCGGGTGAGGCTAAGGAGGGGGAGAAGGGCAAGGACAAGGCTAAGGAGGAGCAGAAGAAGAAGGGTTGAGAGGCCAGACGGGGCTGAGTTTGGAGTGGAAAGGAAAAGAGAAGAAAGATGCTGGTAGTGTAACAATAGCACTCGGAGATCTTTTTGGGAAAAGAGAGAGAGACATGTGTCGTTGCATGGCATAACATGAGGCACGTGAATTAGATGGTGGGAATGAGGCAAAGAATATGACGATTACGGTCTCTCTTTTTTTCTGTCGTTTGCATTGACTGATTGGCTAACTGGTTGATTCCCCAGGTATCTAACTAACTTTGACCCATAGTTGCATTCAATCCCCCCAACCCGCCGCCCACCCGGCCGCCTCGGCACTACTCACCCACCTCTCGTGCAGCTTGTCGCCAAACAGACGCGAACACTTGTCCGCCAGCAAACAGGCCAGCAGGTGCTTGCACACGGGAGGCATGTCGTCGCCTAGACTGATGCCGCCAAAGGACCACGTACCTGCGTCGTCGTCGTCTTCGTCATCACCACCATCATCTTCACGATCAAGATCATGATCGAGATGCTGTGGTGTTTGAAACGGATCGACAGGAACAACACTGCTAGGATCGGGATCAGGGTCAGGAGACGGGCAAGTGGGGAAGGCGGCGAAGGTAAAAGCGGGACAGGAACAGTGCCAGGCAGAGAGACGGACTTGGTAGTTGGGGGTGGGGTCGTAGGTGTTGTTGCTGGTGGTGGTGGTGTAGCGTGAGGAGCGGTGGTGTTGGGCGGAGCGGACGTAGTAGACTGTTGGTGTGGTGTCGCTGTTGTTTAGTGAGGTACTGGGTGGGGCTGGGGGAGGAATGGCATCTGTTGATGTTGATGTTGTTGTTGCTTCTTCGTCTGTGATAGACAGGTACTGCGTCGTGGTACCTGACGTGGTAGTCTTACGCGTATGCTCATTCTCGTTGAGTTTTGTGTCGTTGTTGATGTGTGCTTCTTCTTCGATCTCTCTCTCGTCCCCTGCTCCGACCATCACCACGTCGTCTTCATGGTGTGCCTGTTGTTCATCTCGAATGCGGAACCGAGTCACCAGCTGCCGGTCGAGCACGTCTAGCGCGGGTACAAACTCGTTTGGGAATAGGACTTGCAAGGCCAGTAACTGCTTCTTTACCGTGTCTGGTGCGCTATCGAGGGGGCTGGGGTAGTCTTGGTTGAGTGCATCAGGTGACAATGGGGATGCTAGCGAGTTGAACAGGTGGGTTAGGAATCGACGATTGGCAGGCCGCTTGGGCAGGGACATGGCGTTGGGTGTCGGTGAGGGCGTGCTGATTCGGTGACGTATGTGGGGGAAGGCACGGTCAGTTGGGGAGCCACGTGAGCACCCAGCACCTGCCAGACGAACATGGCATTGCGTTGCAGTGGATGGCTGCGTAGTCGACTACGGATTCTGAAGCCGGAGAATGGGCTACGTCACGATTCGGGGCGGGCTATTGGCAATCGGGCCCGAGACCATGGCATTGATTGCATCGGGCCATTGTTTTTTGGACATGTCACTGTCATGTATGAATGCATGCATGCATGGATGGGATGGCTGGCCGTCGGAGGTCGGGAGGCCGGCGTGTCGTGGGCGGGCTATTTTAGGCAGGGCGTGCCTTGAGGTGTGCATGTCGGGAGTGACGCCATCACGGCAGCGCAGAGAACCAGAAGACGAACAGCAGCAGCTTTGCTTGTTGGGCTCGCAGGTTGCAGGCACGGCGGATGCAGGGACGCCAGGGCTCTGGTCGCATCATCTGGGAACAAGACGGGGCGGAGAAGAAGAGGATCATCTGCTTGCATTGGCCTATCGGCTGACCAGCGGGCAGGGTGGCCCTAGGCTGTCCAGGCCATGGGCGCAGATCGTGGCGCTACTAGCACGGCGATACAGTCGACGCATAGAGGAGAGTTGTAGCGAGGGCGCGTGCCCAGTTGGCAGCCGTGGATTAGGTTTGTCGAGGGCAGCGGCATGTCCCTTGGGCATCGGCCTGGGCCGCACACAGTGACAGAGACGACGATGGCATGTCGAGGGAACGCCGATGATTCACAGTCGAGGTCTGGCCAGTGGCGGTAATCAGCGGCCGGCGGGTGTCGAAGGGGCGGAATGGGCGGAAGGGGTGCCTTGCAGCACGAACCCCGCCTCCCCCACAGCCCGATAAGGGCGATAACACACCATGCGATATCCGTATCAGCCAGGCCACGGCGACAACGACGGCAACCGTCGTCATAACCGCCAGGCATCAAGAGGGTGTCCCAGGCCGCGTCCCGTGGGCAGCCCAGTGTCGAGGCTGGACGAGGAGAGCGAGGGCAGCAGCCGTGAATGACCTCGCCGGCTGTCCACCTGAGCACAGGGGGCCTTCATTCACATGCCAGACGGTGGCGCTGGGGCTGTGGAGAGAATCACAAGACCCTGGCGGAACATTGCAACTGCAATTCCACAGCACGCTGCCCGGTAGCCGCCGCTGACGGGCCCTGGTGAATTGATTGATTGATGGATGATATGAGTGCTCACGAACAGGTGTGTGCAAGCATCCCCCTCCTGTCGTCAGCCACTGGCGACATTGGTCATCTTTGCATTGACCCATGGCGGTCAGCCTGGCGGTGGCCACTGGCCCAGCCAAGCAGCGTGATGACGGAGGCCGTCGACAGTTCCGACACACAGGGTGCAATTGCGCGCTGCCAGACACGCATTGGGCCCCGCGGGGACACGCTGGCGGGCAGGCGGGCGACGCAATGGCAAAAGCACGCCTGGCTGGGGCGGCCAGCAGGCACAATGGGCGCAATGGATACGTGAATGATGAGGGCGTGAGATGGGGAGATGGCATGGCCCAGCCGGGGTTGGCGCACCACACCCACGGAGCCAGCGATGCGCATTGCCCAAACGCCGTGACTCCTCTGACTGCGACGTGAGCCCGCCGCTCGTTTGCCGCCTCACCTGGGATTGGCCGTCGTTATTGGATCGCCCGCCCTTTTCCTCGTCCTTCGACTCTCTTCTTGGCCGCCCACATTGGTCAGCCTCTCCCTCCCTCCCTCCCGGCCGCGCGCACAGCACAACACTATAGCCATGCCTGCACTGCACTGACGGCCGCTCGCACTGGCACGCGCCAACCGCACACCCTCTTTGTCTGGTCCGCTAGCACATGGCCGCCAGTCTGTCTCAAAGCCAGAGTCACACCGTCCTGTAGCCTGCTGAAACCCTGCGGCCTATAACTCGTCGGTCTTGTCACCCACCCCCGTCCTGTTTCGGCAAGATTGCTTGCTTGCTTGCTGGCTGGCTTGCTCCCCCATCGCTCGTCCTATCTCCGCACTGCCTGTCCGCTGCCATCTGCTTCTGCTGCTGGCTTGACTAAACTGGCCCTGCCCTGCCCGCCGGAATTGCATAAGCGCCTCTTCCATTCGGACGTTTCGGCCGCCTTCCACGGTCACGTTCGCACCTGGTTGCGTCTGACGATATAACGGTGGCGAAGCCAGTTACTCATCCACGCTCAAGGCTACCATAGTTGACCCTCCTACCCAACCATTGCTGCTCTTTTTTTACACCACGACCCGCGCCAGCCCTTTTGCTTACCTGCCTGCGACTGTCCGTCTCCCTTTTATTAAACACCGCCGCTGTCCCGGGCGCTCGCTTCTAGTCAGAGCACAAACCTTCTTCCTACACTACGCAATGGCAAACGCGCCTCATAAGACTCCCCCAAGCAACCGCCTCACCGTATCCTCCCTCCTCTCCCCACCAGAGATGCAGCGCTCAGAGTCGTTTGGCTCTTCAATTGCGTCCGCCTCTACTCAATCGCCCTTTACTTCCTTCAATTCGGTCCAATTGAAGCCCATGACGAGCGCCGACCTCAAGGCCTGCCAGGCAGCAACTCACCGCATTGCCTACGCTTCGCCCCCAATCTCCCCCTACGACCCGCACGCACAAAAGGAAAACATGGACTGTGTCGACGACCAAGGCACACGCGACCCCCAACTCTTTGTTTCTGCCGATACGGCCGTCTCGGTCGCCGAAATACCGCTCTTCCCCCAGGAGTCGGCCGACTCCGCCTCGCAAGACGCCATCACCGAGCACATGAAGTCGCAAGAGTATGCGCGCCTGCACAGCAAACCAAGCCGCGCTGACTACGAACTCGCCATCTCCTTCCGCTCCAACGTCTTTGCTTCGGCCACCAAGAACCCCCGAAGCTGGTGGGCTCAAGAGCGTCGTTTCGACGACTACTACGGCCGCCCGACTGGCGTCCAGAAGCGCACCGCCCTCAAGAAGCTGGCTCCCGCTCCCTCTGCCAGAGCCCGCCAGCCAAAGGTCGCGCTTCCACGCATGCCTCCCCGTACGCCTCGCGCACCCAAGGCCAAGCGCAGCCCCCTTACACAGGTCTACGAGTCATTCGAGCCTACTCCAAAGCCTACCTCCGCCTCTCCCTCATCCGTCTCTCCCAAGCCTGCCCGCCCAGCCACAAACCGCGACGACTCCGATTACAATGCCATCCCAGACTACTCACCACCACTAGACACACTGCCCAAAGGCAACAACAAGATCCTCAAGGCTGAGTGGAAGGGCCAGGCCCTCTCGCTTGTCGACGATCCCGATCGCGACCTGCTGCACGAGGCTGAGCTCAATCTTGCAGGCACCCTCCGCCTCAACTGTGCCACGTACCTCACCAGCAAACGCCGCATCTTCCAGGCTCGCATCGAGGCGCTGAGAATTGGCAAGGAGTTCCGCAAGACCGACGCCCAACAGGCATGCAAGATTGACGTCAACAAGGCTAGTAAACTTTGGCAGTCTTACGACCGGGTCGGCTGGTTCAACCCCGACTACTTCCGCCAATACCTTTGAGCACATTTGCATTCTTCGGTACACGTAACATCCAGCAGCTGCTACTCATATCGGTCATTTACACAGAGTATTTCTTCTTGTTCTTCTTTATCCCCTTCACGATGCACCAATTTGCGCATAGCATCTTACGGCCTCACTAAATGAGTCGGCTCCCCCTTCCCACACAAGGCTGATCCGAGTCGATTGTTGCGACACACACTCGTCGCCTTCGGCATGATTGTATGAATGGCGTTTCTCATCCTTGTCTCTTGAAGGATCTCTTTTGTTTGTTGGCATGGGCAGGCGTTTGGGACACTAGGCACTGTCCTCCCTTTGGCGTTTTTGGGTCTTTGTTTGTTGTTTGTTGCCATCTTCTTTGTCTACGGCATGCGATACCCCCAGCTCACACGAATGGATACTCCACAGATGTTTTCCATGGCTCTTGACGCCGCACATGCAGGCTTTTCCTTTCTGGTAGTGATAGATCAGAATACAATCATTTGATTAGATTGCCCGATGCATGCTCCACTCTGTATACGTGCGACGCCTTGTAAATGAAGCGCCTTAGTCTGGGCAGTAAGCCGAATAATAATAATAATAATCACCATCACACCAATGCGCATGTATGCTGCGGACAGCACACAGACAGCAATGTAATTTTGTGCTTTCTTTGTAAAATGGTTTGTCATATTTGCTGTTCCACTGGTATCCTCTCGGGCTACATTCGTTCAGGGTCTCGGGGTCCGGACGTGCGAGCGGGGATATGTAAGCTCCGTAAGGCGTGGCGCGGCCTCTTCTGTAACTAATTTGGGACAACGCCTTGGCCAAACGCTCCAAACCGCGCGTTCTCATCACCTTGCACCCGTAAACGACTGTACCTGAACACTCACCCCCCACCGACCGATCCGCGGATTCGCGTGGACACAGCACCATGTCGCGAACAGAGCAGGTCGAGCATACCGACTCGATATCCAGCCAGGATCCAGCCCGCGACGAGCCGAAGAAGGCAAAGAGCAAGAGGCCACCAAGTAAGAGCCTTCCAGAGACTTGCGACGGCTGTGCGCAAAGGACGGGAATGCTAAAGCGACAACAGATACCGCCTTCAGGCAGCAGCGTCTGAAAGCATGGCAGTGCGTCTGAGCAACCATCGACAAGGACGAATAACGGCTAACAATGCGACAGACCCATCCTGACGCCAAAGACGGTCCTCCCACTCTTCTTCCTCGTCGGCGTCATCTTCGCGCCCATTGGCGGGCTGCTCATCTACGCCAGTGCGCAGGTCCAGGAGATCTCGATTGACTATACCAACTGCAACAACACTGCGCCTCCGGCTAGGCTCGACTACAATGCCAGCCTAGGCAACGACCTCAAGCCAATTCCCTCGGACCGCGTATCGGCAACATTCAGCGGCAAAGGCATGCAGACGGCGCCTCAGTGGGGTTGGGCACGGGACAACTATACATTCCAGCCCCAGGGCGTCACCCTCGAGACCAACGTCTGCATTCTGAGCTTCACCATCCCGGCCGACATCGCCCCGCCGATTCTCTTCTACTACCGCCTCACCAACTTCTACCAGAACCACCGCCGATACGTCAAATCAGTCGACATCCAGCAGCTCAGAGGCGACGTCAGGAGTGCCAGCGATCTCAGCTCCGGTGACTGTGATCCCTTGGCTGTAGCGCCCAATGGAAAGCCTTACTACCCTTGCGGTCTCATTGCCAACTCCATGTTCAATGACACCTTTGGTAACCTGACTCTGGACAATGCTGTGCAGGATGCAGACGGCAACGAGATCAATTCCTACAACATGACGGTCGAGGGCACATCCTGGAGCCACGAGGGAGATCTGTATGGAAAGACCAAGTACAAGCCGAATGAAGTGGTTCCTCCACCAAACTGGCAGGAGCAATACCCCAATGGAGAATACGGCGACGAGCTGCCCGATCTGCACACTTGGGAGCAGTTCCAGGTGTGGATGAGGACGGCAGGATTGCCGACTTTCAGCAAACTGTACCAGCGCAATGACAAGGATACTTTGAGGGCTGGTACTTATCGTCTGAAGATTTACGACCGTATGTAGTTACCCGACTCCTCCTTGACAGAAGCTAACACGTAGCTAGGTTTCCCTGTTGACAAGTATGCTGGCACCAAGTCAATCCTCATCTCCACCAGGACTGTCATGGGTGGCAAGAATCCCTTCCTCGGCATCGCCTATCTTGTCGTTGGTGGTCTTTGCATATTGCTAGGCGCTGTTTTCCTCGCCACGCATCTCATTAAGCCTAGGTTTGTTTTTTCCAAGTCTTTGATGTAAACGTATTGCTAACATGCTGCCAGGAAATTGGGCGACCACACCTACCTTACCTGGAATAACGACCAGCCTACTACGGCCACCACCACCGGCCGAGCAGGCGGCGCATGAACATGAACGTGAACATGACCATGTTTGGATTTCTCGTCCACTTTGTCCAACTTTTCTGTTTTGACGGGTGTAGCCTGGGTGCAGAGTATTGCATGTATACCACAAGTTCTGGGAATGGTATTGGAGTTATGGTGTTGAGCCGGGACTAGATTAGCCTGTTGTTCCTTCCTAGGTTTACAATTCATCGAATTTAATCTGCCGTCGTGGTAGTGAAAAGTAATTATATTGACATACAAAGTGGCAGCGGAATTGTCGGTTCTAGGTTAGGAGCGTTACATGGAAACTGAAGTGCCTAAGGTTGTCAGCACTGCTCAGATGATAGTAGGAAAGTAACACATGATCCATCGACCTAGCAAGAATATCTCTTGCTCACGTAAGACATAGTCTTCAGGCTGCCAATTATCCTGAAAGGAAGAAGTAAAGGCAAGAATCACCCACCACCATGTCTACCGTCCTTTCAAGCCCAAACTATGGACACTGCACTACCACAAGTATGCTATCCACACATCCTATTTTTTTTTAAAAAAAAATAGCCTATTCAACTTTTGAAAAACCCCCGCATCTCTGCATCCGCATACCCGCACCTCCCGTCACCCTAGAACGAGCACTTGAGCCCAACACGAGACCAAGACGCGCAATCTAGGTCACTAGCGTCTTCTCTCTCTCATTAACCGCGTGCATCCCCATACGACAGGATAAAGCTGGAAAAGCCCTAACTGTGCGAACAAAAGAAGATAAAGAGACGAGGGTTATAGGGTAGAAGGGACGGTGCTGTTAAGAGAAAAAAAGACAGGAGAAGAAGAGTGACTACGGGCACTGTGCTAAAAGAAAACTTGAGAGACAACAACAGCGACAGCATTCTTACTGTACTGTTCTTCTGGGCATCCAAAGACTACAACCGAAGGCCGTACCAGCCACCCGCTTCGCAAGAGAACAGGAAATCGGATCGGATTTTTAGAGGAGAGAAATTGGGCTTTCCTCCTTCTATTCTAATCTCTGTCTCTTACATCCATATACCAACCCTATCTAACTCAACCAAAGCAACTGGGAATATCACCGCTATCCGACCTACCAACAGCTAGGCCTCTACCCCCTCCCAAAGAGCCTCTTTCCCTTCCATCCCGCCTCAGTATCAGAAAAGAAACTGGGAAGCAGTAGTAGCAGCAGCAGAAGAAGAAACCAACGCGTGCCCCCCTTGCGTCTGCGCCACAAGCCTAGTCGTCGCTAAAAAGCGCCATGTCGTCTTCGAAAATGGGTTTCATAGCGACGACAATGCAGGGGAAGCTGAATAAGAAGAAGAAAGCGATTAAGGACAAGAAAGCAGCAAAACCGCCTTCAGTGTTGATGTTTACATTGATTCTGCTGCGGGCGAGGCCGAGTCATGATATCGTATGCAAAGAAGAAGAAAAAAAACTCTTGTGTTATGTGTGAGTGGGGAGGGTGAGGAGAAGGGTAGGAGAAAGTGCTTTGCTTGGGGAAGATGAGGGGATGGGGTGATGAAGGAGAGTCCGCATACACACACTTGTGCACTTGAGAACGTGGGTGACACTCAGTTGTATAAATGTAGAGTAGACACACACATGACACGAGATGTAACAAAGACAGCAAAAGCATATCAAGCTTATTGTTATTGTCTATTTCTTTAATTGTCGTAAGGATGAATGCTTTTTATATAAAAATATGTACAGAGAGGATCTAGGAGTCCAACAAGATGCTCGAATGGTAATCAAGTACCGGGGGGCATGCAACTAGCAAAGTTACAAAGTCCTCCGCTTATAAACTCGGAAACGAGGTACTGGAACCTCCAGCTTATTTCTTCGCTGGGCATGAAAGGTCAAACAGCGGCTTAACGCTCATCAAGTCACCACCTGGCTTGATACCGAATGATGGCGACGGAGTGCCCCACTGCACATCCTGCAGAATGTAGTAGTACAGGTTGACATTGTCCTTGACCAACTGGCAAGTGACGTCCTCCCAGTAGATGCGTGCATTCTCGGGGCTTGCAACCGCCTGGCCGGATTGCTTGCCGCTGACAGGCCATCCGGTCTCGGTGACCCAGACGGCCTTGCCCTTGGCTGCGTTCTGCGTCTTGTGGAGAGCGTCGAAGAAGAGCTGGCTGCCGGATCCGACGTTGTTGTTAAGTGTGTCTTCGAAGTAAGGGTATGCGTCCATGCCGATGAAGTCGAGGGCGTCGATGACGGCAGAGTTGGAGCCGTTGACGTAGACGGTCCATGTGTCGACGTGGCCGATGGGCTTGTTCTGGAGGGCAGTGCCGCGGATGGCGTCGCGCGTCTGCTGGATGTACTTGACGAGTTCTTGGGGCTGGGCGCCGGGTCCACCGTTGTTCTGGATGGACGTGGGCGTCACGCGGTACAGGTCTTCACTACCGACTGAGATACCGACCACCAGGTCAGTGAAGGCGGTGCCGTACTGCTTGATAGCGGCCTTGAGAGCTGTGATTTCGTTGTTGAAGTTGGCTTGGCCGGCTGAGCACCACAGACCGAGGAGCAGGGTCGTCTTGGTGTTGATGGCGGCCTGGATGGCCTCAATGACGTTGTTCTGAGTGCCGTGCTGGATCATGGTGTACAGACGGGCACTGGTCCATCCGTTGGTGCCAGGAAGCTGCTTGGCGGCATTGAACTCATACTCGAAATCAACGAGGCGCTTGGGCTGGTTGTTGGCAAACTGAGCACCGTAGTTGAAGCCCTTGATAGCAGCATTGGCCGAGGACAAGAGGCCTGCGGTGGCCAAGAGGGCGGAAGAGAGACGCATACTGATGTATTAGGTATAATGTAGGTAACGAGGGACTGAAACGACTGTGATTACAAAAATGTAAAGAGGAAGCCAGGAGGGCGATGGCGGTGCAGATTCAAAAGAGGGTGGCAGAGCAAATATTTATTGCCAGTGACGTTTGCCAGCAGCCAGGGAGTAATTGCCATTGCGGTTGACGAGTCGCTCTAGGCCCTGCTTCCGGACGTGCATTAGCCGCACGGGCGAGGCGAATTAGTGTCCATGTTCCGTCCCGAATAAGCATTCGCACATGCTTGTGCGGATCGGAGGAAGCTTAAACCTTTTGCTTATGTTAGTTTTGACTGCTAGATGGACAGACGAGGCCAGACACGCAGTCGAATGTGCTGAATTCCAACACCGCATCCATGACATTCACTCTCTCCTTGTGTTTTGGACGACTGTTAATGCCAACGGGCCTTCTAGAAACGCTCCGGGGTTCTCTCTTGTTCCCAGCCCCGCTAGTAATTAACCGAAGTGGAGACAATACCCAATCTCTCACCCAACGACGTCAACCCCCTAGGCTAGAGTCGTACGGGGATAAAAATATCTTTATCAACACTTCCCGATTCGCCTGAACATGAGAAGAGCAGCACAGATCATGGCATGCCTGCAAGACATCATTCACGGTGTGCCGATGCCGTTGGCTGATGTTTGTGGCTGTCGACTGTTGAGAAGCTGTCGGATTTCCCACAGGTGTAACCCCTTTTACAAATCTGCCATCGCCACATGGCCGTCCCATAGCCAAAGTCGACGAGTGATACTTGCATTACGTTACAAGCGTACCGTGGACGCGGACTTACTGCGAGCAGCATTAAGATCGAGAATATATGGTGACGTGGATAGCGCCCCCGGCCCGAGCTCAGGAGAGAGATGGTGTCTACTCCATGGCCCGGACTTTACGCCATGACGCCAATCATTGGGCCTAGAAGCCGCACTGGAGCAAGAAGCGACAACTAGAGGCGGCGGGGAGAGGCGTACGCGTTGTGGCAGCGAGCTATTGAAAGAGGCGCATGTATGGTCGTCTCCAGTCGTTTGGCCGTCATTTGGTTCCATCCCAGTCCTTGATACAGATTGCCCACACCCGATTAAGACAAGTCTCCATCTCAACGGGCAGTGATGAATTCTTGTGACCTAAATCGTTGGTGAAATGGACACTGCTGCACAAACGTGAGAGATGCCTATGAACGACGGTGTAAACCCCGCACGACGAATCCTTCGTGTTCCATCTTTTTCTCCTTAATTTGCAACGATCGTAGACCTGTGCATATTGCATTGATGGATTCGTACGAGGGATCTAGACAGCATTACTGTGAAGTTTTACAGGTGGGACTGCATTTGCAGACAACGGCATCAGTTGTGACAGTAAAATGATAGATGCAGTGAGCTCAATTGCCTACATCCAGAGTTGGTGATGGGTAAGGGTAGATCCCGGTCTTGGCAACCCGCCCTAGCGCCATGTCGCGGCTCATGTTGCCTTGCAGCTCCGTCAAGCTCGAGAAACATCAAGTCGCCAACTCAACTCTACTACAGCCCACAGCCACTCCGACGCCTGTTTCTCTTCTCCTTTTCCGAGAGCCGCATCTGTAGCCCCAATTCGCGACTTTTCAGCATTTCCCTACACAGACAGCCACCATGGTACGCCTCGCCGAACCCCACTAGAGCTCTCTACTAACATGAGCAGTTTATAGCACGAAGCGAATATGGTAAGCTGTTCTAATGCCTACACTTCAGAATATACATGCTAACAATGCTTCTCAGATCGCGGCATCAAGTTAGTTTCCCCGCGCAGCTATGCCTAAACCCCTCGCTCACAAACACACAGCACCTTCTCGCCCGAAGGCCGCCTCTTCCAAGTCGAATACTCTCTAGAAGCCATCAAGCTGGGTTCAACAGCAATAGGTGTAAGTGTCTTACACCTCCTTTGCTAGCCAACACAAACTCATAACACCCATAGGTAGCAACGGGCGAGGGTGTTATCCTCGGAGTAGAGAAGCGCGTAACCTCCACCCTCCTCGAGACCAGCTCCGTCGAGAAGATTGTCGAGATTGATCGCCACATCGGCTGTGCTATGTCTGGACTGCAAGCCGATGCACGAAGCATGATCGAGCACGCCCGCGTCGAGAGCCAGAACCACGCCTTCAACTACGCCGAGCCCCTACGAGTTGAGAGCTGCACGCAGGCGATATGTGATTTGGCACTGAGATTTGGCGAGGGTGCAGAGGGCGAGGAAAGCATCATGAGCAGACCGTTTGGTGTTGCTCTGCTAATTGCAGGCTACGATGAGGATGGCCCAAGTCTGTACGTCATGTGGTGCAAGTCATAGTATAGAAAGCGGAGCTAACGGATATTGTAGATACCACGCTGAGCCCTCTGGCACATTTTACCGCTACGACGCCAAAGCTATTGGCTCTGGATCCGAGGGCGCACAAGCAGAGCTACAAAACGAGTTCCACAAGTCGCTGACCCTGGCTGAAGCCGAGGTTCTTACGCTCAAGACACTGAAGCAGGTCATGGAGGAGAAGCTGGACAGCAAGAACGTGCAATTGGCTAGCGTCACCAAGGACAAGGGCTTCAGGATCTACACCGATGAAGAGATGGCTGAGGTGGTAGGAAGGCTACCAACCAACTAGAATCACGTATCCATGTGAGAGCATACGAATCCGAGGTAGCGTCTCTGGACGATATGATAGTACCTCGATCGGTGTTTCGAGTCACGCGAAATGAAGCAATGACCAAAGTCGTGCATTTGTGTGGATGTAATATGTTGCATGGTGCCGCTCTGATGCATACCAAAACTAGCACGCAACGAGCTAATCCACGAATACATCGTTAACAATGTTATTGAGTCTGGCAGGAGTATAACTAGGAACAACCTAAGTGGTGATTCGCAATGAAAGCCTGCGCGGAGAATTGGAGCCAGCGCGCAACTCTCCTCAAGCCTGCGGGCTTGAGTGCAGCCATAGCTCGTCGCAGGATACTCCTATACATACATGCCATCACAATATTCTCTCCAGGACATACAACCGACATCAGTTGAGAGACAAAGCAAAGTTGCTGGATGATGCTGACCACCCGCAAAATCCCGGCTCACCTCATTCGTCGGCTCCCACTGCCAAGCCTCTGCTCCCGCGCAGCAGCGCCGGGCAACTTCAACTTTGTCCACCCTGCTCTTACACTTCAACATCGCAACCGCACGCCAAATCAACCCAGGATGTCGTCCACATCTTTCGCCCACCATGCTAAGACGCCCGCTGCTGTCGTAAGTCGCTCTTCCCGAGCCATTGAGATACTGGCTGGTCCGGAGCGTGGGTTTGTATGACGCAAAAGCTAACAACATGGCACAGAGCATGCGCAGCTCCTACAAGGCCTACCAGAGCCCTTTCGGTCCTAAGTACGTTTTCTCTCGGATCTACAACCACGTGAGGGTGTGCATGGAGATGGAGAGGCGCGGTCAAGGAGCAATGGGAGGAGTAGAGGAAGAGGAGGGCTGGGTTGTGTGGATTGTTGTTACAGGAACACAAATTGCGTCCAACAGCTACGAGTTTTGAGCAAAGCATGAAGAGGAGGAGAGCGACGCCATGCACACCCGCACCCGAAACAAGTCGATTGCGACTCGAAGCATTCCGAGGCTAACATGCTGCATAGATACACCATCCCTAGGAACTACCACGGCATCACAGTCGGCACCGTCGCGAGATTGTATGTCCTTTGAGCCCGTTGCTTCAGCCATCCACTAACACGCATTCAAGCGGTACTCTCGCTGCCGGATTCGGTGGTGTAGCCGGTTTCTTCGCCCTCTTCTTCTTCGCCGAAGTCCCCAAGGTGCGCGATGACATTATGAAGAAGATCCCCGTGCTGGACAAGTTCTTCACACACGAGATACCGCCCGAGGACAACCCCTTCTAAGCACCCAGCCCCGAGTCGTGCTTTACTACCTGGGTCAGTGTGTTTGGATGCCGATGTACAACAATACAGGGGAATTAGCATTACATACTAGCGACTGCGTGCGCGGAATAGACCTCTTTTTGTCTTGACAGATGTTGCTTTGTGTCTGTTCGTTTTGCCCTGACTACGTGAGTTTCGCCATCCCAATTTTGTTGTATGATTTTTGATTCAGCAAATGTTTTACTCGTCATGTTTGGCAAAGAGGCTGTCAGTTTTCTCAGGGAAGGGAGTTCCTCTAATATTAAGGGCTCTTGTGCCGCATGAATAGTGCGCGATTTCATTTAGTAAAGTGTGATGCGAGAGGTCTAGGAATCACACCGTGGTCTGTCTGTTTCACTGGGTTTAACTTAAGGTAACATGTTTTACATTATTTGAGTCCACAATTCATGATGGTACAATGTAGCGACGTGATTGTAGAGTCTAAACACGGCCAGAGTACTACGCAAGAAGATATTTCTAGCAGAATGATCCAAATTCGACACATTTGGGTATGGCCCTAGGTACGGCACTTCCGAGCACCACTGAAAAGTAAATCCATACACTTAGCTATACAGATTTCAGAACTGTACGCTTATACTGTACGACGTAGTAAGCAAGTAGTGATAGCGACAGCATCTTGCGCAAATCCTGGTGAAACTGTAGCAAAGCCGTTCCGCTCCGAAGACACTTGATGATAATTACACCTTCAGTGTCGCGTTTGAGAGAACATCAAACGTGAAATCCGTGGTGCGCCTAAGGCGGCTGTCTTGATTAATCTATGCTGGGGATGAAACTGCCAGAGCAGTTTATGAAATTATAAAACGCGGTTGGAAGCTAGGAAGTGCTTTGGCAAATACCAGAGAAGCCACTGCAGACAAAACGAAGTGTGATAAGGAGCAGGAAAGGGCTCTACTAATGCTTCGATAGCATCGATGCCATAGGTGTGGTTTATCTTGAGGTGGGATGTAATTTTAGTAATATGGTGAATATGGCATAAGAGAATAACTTGTCTCCAACTAACTAGAGCAATCCTTTTGTGTGCTTGGGACGATCATGAAATAGCTCATATTGACTATCTGGTTTTTGGCTCATAGCTCTATCAAGTGCTCACCCTTGCTGCAAGTAGCATTGTCATAATACTAATCACTTTAGTCACAGAAAACATGTGATACTACTTTGCTTTATGAGTTTCGTCCTAACTAACTAGCCCACAATTACAAATTAACTCTCTTTCTAATCAGCTATAGTGTCAAATCCTCCATCCTGGCCCATCGTGTGCTGTCCTTGATCCCCGCCTGGACACTGTTTCATGGTCTTGTTTGAGACGGACCAAAGCAACAGGAGGTTTATCGCCCATATCCTTGTACTTGACATCGACCAATCCAGTTGCTTCCACGAATTCGCGAAGCCGATCATATCCATAGTTGCGCGCGTTGAGATTGGGCGCTATTTTGTTCAGATAGATCCCAACCGCAGCTAAATTGACCCAGTAGTCATCGGTACCCTTGCAGTTCTCGACGGCTAAGGCTATCATATTACGTGCTGTTGCATCGATTGGTATTTTGGTGATTGGCTTAGGGCGGACCGCAATGTGTGCTATGCCTGATTTTGGTGACGAAGTGGGCAGCACGCCCGGTTCCTCTGGCTCTGCATTTAGGACGTCGAAGTATGTGAACTTGTCACAAGCCGCAATGAAGGTGTTGTTAGTCTTGCGCTCTCCAAATCCATATACCGTCACGCCTTGCTCGCGAATACGGGATGCCAGGCGCGTGAAGTCGCTGTCGCTTGATACAATACAGAAGCTCGAAAAGCGGCCAGTATACAGAAGGTCCATGGCGTCGATGATCATGGCGCCATCGGTAGCATTTTTCCCATTCGTGTACGCGAACTGTTGTACTGGCGTTATAGAGTAATTCAGGAGACACGTTTTCCAACCAGAGAGGGACGGAGTCGTCCAGTCTCCATATATCCGTCGAACGCTAGCAGTTCCATATTTTGCGATTTCTGCCAGCAGTCCAGCGATGACTTTTGGCGAAACGTTGTCGCCGTCGATTAGGAGAGCTAGGCTGGAATCGCTCATACCTAGTTGCTGGATAGTTCGAACAATGTATCTAGAAGAACAGTATTTACAAAGCGTATAGAACTTACACGGATTCTTTGGGTGGAATGAGCATCTTACCCCGCACCGGAACAGCGCATACTTGCCTAGAAATAGCTGAAATGTATGTCGCTAAAAGCGTCTGACAAGCGCCTAATGATATCGATCCTTTAGCCGCTAGGATTCATCGCTACCAGGTGTGCAGATGTACAGTTGTATGCCCAAAGTATTACCATATGCTATGTTTGACGAAGTGTTGAACATTTTGCGGTGGCGGATATAACCTAGCATAATGGAGTGAACCGCAGTCAGTGTTTTATATAACGTTTAGGATCTACTGAGTAGCAGCGATTCTCGAGCTTAGTATGCTGCAAAGATAGCCCAAATACCTGTACGTATTCCCACCCACGTCTGTAAGATAGAGATGATAGAAACGTAGACCAATCAATTAATGCGCTATAGATTGGGGCAAAATCAGCCTTACTCCGCCACAAACGGGCAGTGCTTCTGCCTAGATCCATTGCGCTGGAACAACAGTGGTAGCCTTAGAGAGTAGTTTTGCCTAATCATCATTTATATAAGTTGCTGAGTTTTGTAACATTGCGCATTTGCAAGAATTTCATTATCTACAATCGTCCTTGTCAACCCTAAGTTCTCTATGTCGTCACCACTAGTAGACTTTCCATCACGACCAGAAAGAGCCCGCGTTAAAGGTTCAGAAGAAACCGCTGTGGGAGCGACCGGGTTCCAACCTGTTCTACACAACGGCCTGAAGAGAGCCAAAGAAAGAAGACGGCAACAGGCTATGCACGAAGTTTTACGGAAGCCATCTTTACCAAAGTCGTCCAACTTGCTCAGAGACTCCATCTTCACCTACTTCCAGGAGGAAACTGAGAAGAAAGACGGTGCGAGCTGTGTATTCTTGCTATGGGGTTCTGAGCACTCTGAAAGCTTTAGAACCTGGGCTGTGGACGTTCTGATTACCGACGTTGAAAATGAGTATGAAATCTTCAAGTCATTAAGGAAGAAGTATTATGAAGAACTTGGCCTCTTACGAAGGTACCTTTCCTTCCGAAGATTCAGTAGACTCAAGCCCGTCACTGTATGTTCCCACTGTCTTGTATCGTACCTATCTGTACTAAATTTCAAATATAGTTCCGATTAATCTGCCGCCACTCAAAACGATTTTTAGCCTTCGTTGAACCTTTAGACCTGGAGAAATTTCACAAGAGTTATTCTGAGGAACAGGAAGAAGCGGCGAAAACTATTGAATCGATAGAGGACTTCGATTCAACCGAGTTTCCGGATTACTGCTATCGCGACAGCTCTGGGGAATATAATCATTGCAACAGTGATTGCCCAACCAACTCTTCAAAACTCTCTGGCGTTTCAACCTGTCCTTTCCAGGAATGGGACAGGTGTAATGATCAGATACGTTGGATTAAAACCGCGTCTTTCCTTTCTTGCTACTTCCGCGATCCACCCGGTGCAAGCTCTCAAAATATACTTACTGGCTTGAGTAACCATAACTTCATTCATCACTATAGGCAGGTCTTAGACACATATGCTATGAGATCCGACTAACATCAATATCACCAGGAACATCAATTTGCCAGTCAACGGATTCAGACCGCAGAGCAGATATGTAGAACTAGATGGCTTGTACGTTGAGACGGCGTGGTGTCATATAAAATGTCTCTGTGTATTTCTGGCTATCCTCGCCTCTGTAGGAATCGGGGGAAAACTTTTAGGGTTCAGCTTGGAGGTAATATTCAGCGCTGGAAGCTTCATCGTCGCTTTGCTGATGTTGATATTGACGGTATTTAGTTTGTATGATGTCTGACAGATAGAAAAAGCGACCAACGCAATAGTGTAAGACTTTTACTGTATATAGCGTTGAATTCTTTACGATAGCATACAGCGACACCTGACCACGCTACTACAGGCAGCCTACATACTAAGAGACACGAGTGGATTTTAACGCGCTAGAATGCTTTTAGCGATTATCGTTTTCGTCGGCGAAACTGCCAGACTGTATACTTATTAGGCTAAAATACTTTTTAGATCTTAGGGACCTATTCCTTCTAAGTTCTACTTTCTAACAGACCTTCTAACCTTTTTAGAGACCTTCTATATTATAAATAGATAGGGGGATATTAACAAAAAGTCTATTAATAGCGTTAACAAGATAATCGACAGCAAGGGCAACATCGCGAAAACTCGTACCAGGTTAATACCCTAGAAGAAAACCTACTCTAGAACATTAATACGCCGACTATAGGTCGATCCCCATACATGTTAGAGAAAGCGAGGCTCCGAAGCGAAAACTGTCCCGTTACACCGTGCGTCCCGGTACGTAGGGATAGACGTTACTCTGATCGAAACCAGTAATAGCCCGACTGCTGTACCGCATGACTTAGATTCACTTTCAACACTTAACAAACTATCACATTATCTGGCACATGTGTAACTCTTACAAATACGGTAACTGTCCTTCACATACCATAGAAGCGTGAAATCTAATGTCTTTCCATCCGTAACGAAAAATCACCTAGTTATTACATGTTTGGCGCGCCCTCTTAGGTTTGTTAAACCGGTTCTCCGCTAGGCGCTGGCTTCAAGTCAACTTGTGTCGGAAATCTAGGCTTCCCGAAAGATGCAGTTGGCAAAGCTCAGCAACAAACGCTGTTGGACGCCATTGCATTTAGCGATAATGCTGTGTTACATTTCCAGCATTCAAGAACCAGTCAATACGTAGCACGTAGCTGCTTGCCGTGCAACCCCGCATCTTCTCGTCCTCTTCTTAAGCCTCCCACATTGCGAACTGACTTAAGTCGAAAGTTGACTTTCCTATTCTTTACTCTGCAAAAGTCATCCGAAATCTGTTATATACAAATGGCTTCAACCTTTGAGGGGTAGGTTTCATCTCTAATGCCGACAGGGTTGAGCTAAAGTTCGGCAGCTTTATTCAATCACCTCAATTCACCTTCTTTGTAGGCCAGGAGGGAAAGCCTATCGTGGTGCATGCGGCTGCGATTGCTGCTACCGGTCATCAACTAGATGCACTTATCAATGGTGGAATGCAGGAATCTGAAACGCGATGTGCGAGGATTGAGGATGTAAGGGTTGACGACTTCATCCGGTTCTGCGAATACGCTTACCGCGGTGACTATACGGTACCTCCGTGGGAAGAATCCCTGCCGGAACCGAGCTCTACACCCGGCATGGACCAGCAGGATGAGGACGACGATGACTCCGAGGAATGGCCCCAGCCGCCTACGATGAAAAAGAAGAAGAAGACCAAGGCCAAGCAGGCAGAAGTGGCTTTTAGCTGGGATGGATCTCCTGCCGTACCAGTACCTCCCCCCGTAGAAGATTGCCCCCCAGAAGCTCCGGTGTGCGACGAACCTGCCGCCCAGCCGGTATTTAGGTCTCAATACGTAGCAAGGAACATCTCAAGAACCCCATTACGCACTCAATTCAACAGCCGAAACTACTTAAACGGCGGCAGCCCCAAAAATCTGATCTTGCAACACTTCGAACCCAAATCCAATAGTGCTGCAAACCAAAACTTCACGCCAGTCCTCCTCGCCCACGCACGACTCTACTGTTTTGCGCATCTACGTCTAATAATGCCACTCAAAGCGCTAACCCTCTGCAAGCTACATAAGACACTAATAAACTTCAAATTGTACACAAAGCGCGTTGGAGACATCATTGAGCTCGCAAGATATGCGTACTCGAACCCAGATCTGCCGGATCGAAGCGATGACGGAACTATCGACGACCTAAGGAAACTAGTGGTTGAATATATTGTGTGCGAGATTGACACGATCGGAAAAAGGGATGAATTTGTCAAGTATATGGAAGAGGGCGGTGAATTTGTAGGAGATTTCTGGAGAATAATAAGGGACCATGTGGCTTAATGTAGGTGTACAGTAATGCATTTGACCACCGAGACGGCCACTTTTTCTTAGCATTGCGAACTTCATGTACAAAGACTCGAACTACTCTACGCTAACTATTGAAGCTTCGTACAACTCACTCGCATTAGATTTAGAATCTTCTTCTGTATCCTTTTGGCATGTACGAGCGTTACAGTCCGCCTTCCCGCACGTTCTATAGTGCCGTTGACTTGGCTGGGCTCTTTCTTGACTACCTCTACCACGCGCCTTCTTTAATACTGTACGACTAGTAGAAGCACTTTCAGCTACCTGCGATACCCCTGCATTAAAATATAGTGTTCCACCTATCTAAATCCACTTTCTTTTACGCCCTTGGTGTGTTGTTATCTCTGCTAATTGCTCTTTAAGCTTAGTAATACGAGTAGCTTGAAGAGTATTTTAGTACAATAACGTCCCTCCCTCACTTTGAGCGACCTTAGATACGTTTATATCTTTTGTGAGAGTGAAAATGTCTTACTGACTTATGGGCGGCTGCGTATAGCCGCACAAGGGTGCAAAATGGCTGCCTGAAGCTACGCGCGTTACTGTGGGCGGGGAAGCATGTCATCGAACGACTATAGATAGACCCCCAACCGTGCTGCTTGGACTTACTGTCAATTCCCTTTTCTATTTTCATTATTGAAATTGCCGGCCGTCCTATTTTCGCGTACACTATTACCAATCAATCTACCCGTTTACTGCAGTGTCTACCGTATCGCACCATGGCCGACTTCGAAACAACAATCCAGCAAGCTGTCGATGCAGAAGAGATACCCGGCTGCGTCTTACTCGCCACAAACCGCGATGGTAGCCTACATGACCTGTATCCATTAGCACTTGCTCACACATTCAGGCTCCTTCGAGTACGCCAAAACATTCGGCAACACGTCCATGAAGCCCGAAAACGCCAAACCGCTCCAACTGGACACGGTGATGTGGGTAGCATCCTGCACCAAGCTTATGACATCCATCTGCGCACTGCAGCTCGTCGAGCGCGGCAAGCTGACCCTTGACGATCCTGTCTATACCCACATCCCCGAGCTCAGAGATTTCAAGATCCTCGAATCTTTCGACAATGAGGGAAAGCCTATCGAAATAGCGCACACTAAACCCATTACCTTACGTACGCTCTTGACGCACACCAGCGGATTGACTTACAGTGTCTTGCACCCCAAGCTCCTAGCCTGGCTCGCGTACCATGGACGACAGCCAGGCGCAGGCGCAAAGCTGTTACAGCGATACGACGCACCGCTCACCTTCGAACCAGGGGAAAGCTGGATGTACGGCCCCGGCATCGACTACGCTGGCCTACTCATAGAGCGCGTGATGGGACTCTCACTTGAGGAGTACATGCGGCAGAACCTCTGGGAACCACTTGGAATCACGGACATGACATTCCGCCTTAGTTCTCGTCCAGACATGAAAGCCAGAATGGCGGATATGAGTTTCCGAGACGAAGGGTCGGCCACTGTTAGGTACACGGCGGCGAGGCAGGGGTACCTGGACGTGGATGGAGGGGAGATGCAGTCTTGTATGGGTGGCGATGGAGTCTTCACGAGCGCAGAGGAGTACATTAAGGTTTTGAAAGCTCTTCTGACGACCGATGAGGATGAGAAGCTGTTGAAGAAGGATACGCTTGAGGAGTTCTTCAAGCCGCAGTTGGGTGAGGCTGCTTCGGCTGCGATGAATGCGATGTTGCAGGTTGACATGGTAAGTTTCGTGGAGTAATTCTGAGAATCATACTAATTGTGGGCGGTTCAGGTGAACAACGCTATGGGTGGAACACAGAAAGACCAGAAGAAGGACTGGGGCCTTGGGGGTCTTCTCCTTCTGCACGACCAAATTGATGGCAAAGCAGCTGGTAGTATGATTTGGGGCGGTCTGCCGAATCTGACATGGGTAAGCTCTACCACGCACAAAACAGTATGCTCTGGTACTGACATAGTTAGTGGGTCGACCGTAAGACCGGACTCTGCGGCTTGTACGCGGGACAAGTGATGCCTACCGGAGACACGAAGTGTTCAGCGTTGGCCCGTCAATTTGAGGCGGGTATGTACAAGAATTATAATCAGAGCGGTCTTGCAGGTCTGCGGTCCTAATGGTATGGTATCTGTTTGCTCAGAGTCAAGGCGTGTGCGCGATATCATAGAAGTGCCGCATTCCATCTTGTCGCGACACCACAACCGAGCAGGAGGTATTGTCTCTGCAAATCTGGGCGAGGTACTTCACACGAACCAAGGCGATATTCTTTTGCCTCAAACCTCTGTTGTCACATTGCTCTCAAGGCCGCAGCCGCAGTCCTTCTACGTCGTAGTGCAGGATCGGTGGATGTTGCGCAACCAGCAACGCGCTGTGTGGCTTCCGCCAGAGTATCAATCAAGATTGACTGCAGTACGCGAGGACATAGCTTTTCTAGGGCTTGTATCTGGTCGTGTGGTTCTGCTTAGGATCTCCAAGCATTGTGCATTAATAGAATCGCTGCAAGTATCTATTGCTCTACACTTGAAGTAACCCAAGTTTATTCTGGCACGAACACAATCCCATTCTCCAAAAGTAGTAAATCTAAGCTTGTTTTCTTTCCTCTCGGCGGCCTTCTTCCTCTTCTTCCTCCACCAACTCCTCCACCTCTTCGTCACAGTCCCTGATCGTTCCATCCCACTCCATCCTCTCTAAGCGCAGCCTCCACTTTGCTTTCTTGTTGAACTGAGAAACTAGCTCGCTCACGCTCGGCCGGTCTTCTAACTCGAATTTGTAGCTTTCTGCTTCCTTCTTCACTTCTTCTTTCTGTTTATCGTCCAAGTGTGCTAGATGGATGTGGCAAGGACATCTTCGAAAACGGCGAGTTTTGTAGAGGGGGAATGGTTGCGCTACACCCATCGCCGCTACTGTATTGCTGTAAGAGGAGCCTTTTTTTCTGGATGCTTTACTAGATAGGTGAAGCGTAATAGGAAATGTGTATCGTGAGGAAACAGAAGTGTTTCAAGAATCAATCGAATGAGTATTATCGTGAGATATTCATCTTTATAGGAATACACGTTGGAGGAGCACCTTGATTGCTATCTAGTCACTGTAAGGACACAAAATGATACATCGCCAAAGCGCTGTATACAGACAATTGCATCTAAGACACAGTGAGACATGGTGTTTGCCAAGGAACTCGAATGAACAGACGTCCATTCACAATGTATTTGCAAATTTTCTAGTAGAACAATGTAGGAAAAAGTATCCTAGAGGTACGTGAATCTAAAACAAAACATCGCAGCTTTATGTGTTTCTATGCTGCCGAACGCGGGGTATAAAATCCGACCAAAAAAACAAACCTCCCTAAACCAGGCAAGACTTTTTTTGTCTTGGTGCAGCAAGCACTTAGATGTACAGACATGTTGATTCCATGGAACAAGACATTAAAATTATTATGGTGCGCCTTTCAAGCATCCTTGTTTTGTTTCTTGAAAAGGAAGCGCATGGCTTTGACACGCTCTTTGATTGTGCGTGACTGGGTGACTTCGTAGAGCGGCTTGTGCTCCTCGAGAATATCGTGCTCGCTCTCATAATCGACATGGACGTAAGCGCGCTCGACGTCAGCAAGACCTGTTTTGCGATGTTAGTCTTGGCTCCTTTTCGTCGTGTGAATGAACTTGGAACTGTGATGACTTACCTTCAAGCTTTCGCTGTAAGGTCTGGGAGACGTCGTGGGTGACTTTGAGAGGCTGTTCCTCGCTCATGACGATGTCGACCTCGACATAATACTTCTGTCCAGCGTGGTATGCGCGGCACGTATCGACCTTTTGGATCCGGGTGTCATGCGTAACAGCAATGTAGATCAACTTGCTGATAAAATCCCTGGGCGCCGACTTGCCAACAAGCAGCCAGACGTGGTCGAAAGCATTCGCAGCCCAAGAGAAGAGAATCAAGAGACCGATGAGGATGGCACCGATGGGGTCGACATACCAGACAACGCGGCTACCGACAATGGACATGGCGAGACCAAAGGCGTTGACGATGATGTCGTTGCGGTGATCGATGAAGAAGACATGGACGGCAGGATAGCGGCGGTAGATGAAGCAATAGACGCAGAGGGAGCCCTTGCAGAATATAGCAGTGGCAACAAAAGCAATGGGAATGATGTGAAGTTCTTCCGAATCGCTGTGGCCACCACCTAGAGACCTGCCAGATTCAATCTTACAGAGAGTCAGCAAGCCGTGTGGTTTCAGCGTAGTTGGATACTTACAATCAACTGGATGGCGACTGTCGTCATCAAACAACAGAACATGATGATTCCGATTGTTTCAATGCGCGTACGTCCAACGGGATACTTGTACACACTGGGCCTTGCTGCCATGCGGGACGTGATGAGCATGACAACTGACGATACCAGGTCCATGAAGGCATCTGCTGCTGTCGCAAACAGCGACAGCGAGCCTGTGGAGATGGCAGCATACAGCTGGATGACGAATAGGCAAAAGTTGACTATGAAGGAGGCATTGACGGCGAAACGCACTTTGGGGCCGTTTTCGAGTTGGTCGAGCGCAGCCAAGCGCTCCTCGTCACCGCTCTGGAGGAACTGATCAATCAAAGCGTTTTGCCGAGTGTAGAACTTCTTCATATGTCTGGGCTTAGCCAATGGATAGTCGGCCTTCATCTGTTTCTGTGTGACATCTTCTCGGCGATGTCTACCAAGATCGAGTGGGTCGCCGTTGACATTGACAATGGTATTGCTCTTGGCATCGTGAGAGCTGACACTTTCAGCAGATGACACCTCTTGGATGGCGTCTGTTCTCTGCTCGGCAGCGGCGGGTGGTTGTTCGGTGGACAAGACCTGACCAGCATTGGCTGGAACGATTGTTTGCTCGGTACCTTGGCCCTGGGATGGGCGATCAGGTGCAGCTGGGGGACTATCAGACACAGAAGAAGCGCTACTCCAGACGGCTGATACATACCTTGGGACTCAGGAGACATAGCTTCCGGAATATGGTCTGAGGGACGCGTACGTGAGTGTTCGAGCGATCGCCAGGATGTGTTTGTGCGAATGTGCTACGAAGAGGATATATGTGCCTCAGAAACGGGCATGCCGGCAGTGTAATAAACACCACAATGAACGCCACCAGCGGCGCTCCTCCCGCTCGCCTCCGCTTGAATTCTTTTGCTCAAACCCTGGGGCCATGATGAAATGACGATATCGTTTACACAGTGCAAGAACTTGTGAATTCTGCGGGTTAGGTGCACGTGTGGCAAGCTGAGCGCGGAGCCTGAAACCCGCTAAGCATTCATAACGCTCGCTAGTAAGTCTTAGGACCAGCTATAGTGCTGTATTGGGCAAGTCTAGAGGAGCTTGGCTTGGATCTTGATACTCCATCTGCCTTGGCGCTCTGCAGGAGCGGAAGGTATACAGGTGAATTATAGGTGGACATGGGCATTTGCGGTCTGCCTGAGGAGCATTCACCGGACGGTAGTCAGGTGGTGGGTGTGGGTTGAATGCCTAGAGCCCCCAAGCAAGGCTTGGTCGAATGCAAAGACTCTTCCCCGCAAAAAGGGCTGCAAAAACTGTGGAATTTTTGATGGAGCTGTAGGAATGCCGTTGTGGAGAAGTTGGCCGTGTGGGACGTTGACGACGCCTTGGTTGTGCTAAGGGGGACGTTACAAAGTCACGGTTGGCCTTCCCCAACGGCTAAACGTGTCTCATGCACCCGATCCGGACTAGCGCAAGGCAATGATCGTCGCGAAAGCATAGCGCCGGCTACACGAGGCTCCACCCTGGGTAACAACTTCCAACTTCCAACCCCCAATTTTTCTTGTCTACCTCTCTCCAGGTTTCAAAACCTCTCAAGTCACGACACTGCCAAGTCGTGGCTAGATCGGTACTGAATCCACCCGGGCTTGGCTCTACGCGTCGACGCCACCTCCATTTGTCTCATTGGCTTGCTAAATTGAGAACTGAGCCTCTTCGAACTCCAAATGCAGCAGATGCGCCCATCCAAGCCTCACCCTGAATGCTTCGCACCTCCACACGGGTGCCACTTGTCCCACTCGGTAGAAACGAGACTTGAGCCGCATCACATCCCCATCCTTTGGGAGATCGCCATGGCTAGCCAAGCCTCCAATTGCATGACAGATGTCTCCATGAGCTTCTTGGGGCTCGGCGAACCACCTCTCCGATTCAGGCCTTGCTGCCTTGGTGGAATTGCTTGTTTGTCGTGTACACAATGCTGGATGCGCCTGGCACCGTTTGGACCTCCGCCTTGTCTGCGCGTAGCATCCATCGTTCGAGCGGCATCTGAAGCACAGGCCTAATGTATCGAGGGTCCACCGTTTTCGTCGACCCTATTCGCTCTGTCATCATGATGATCAACGTGATGCGGTTAGTGTCTCTCATGCTATGGGCGACTTAAAGCAATACATAGTCTGCCATGCCGAGCTTTTGAGTTCGATACCTTCAACATCAGTTTAGGTTTTTGACTTTTGTTGCTCTTTGAGAGAGTGTATTGGGTTCCTTTCTTTTCTCCCCTTTTTTCTCTTCTCTTCTCTTCTCCACTTTGTCCATCGTCGCCGGCGACGAGACTGCTGGCTAGTCCGGAATTACTGCACTCGTTTATTGTGCTACTCTTTTAACCCCCCTTCGTAATCTTCATCATGGCCGACGAGAAGCCAGTGTGCGGCAGTGAGGCCGACGGTGCCGAGTATGATTTCCCCCTTCACGTTGCTGCAGTTTGTAAGTACCCCATCACGTCATTAAAAGTTTCTAGCTGATGTCTCGTTAGTCATTGTGTTCTTTGCCTCCATCTTCGGCGCCGGCTTCCCAGTGGTTGCGAAGAAAATTAAGTGGATGAAGATTCCTCCCAAGATCTTCTTCTTCTGCAAGCACTTTGGTACCGGTGTGCTCATTGCTACTGCCTTTGTTCATGTAAGTACAGTCCATGGATACAGCTAGTCTGGAGCACATGACTAATAATTTACAGCTTCTGCCTACTGCCTTTGCATCGCTCAACGATCCTTGCTTGCCAGATCTTTTTACCGACGACTACCCTGCCCTGCCAGGTGTCATCATGATGGGTTCTCTCTTTATTCTCTTTGTGATTGAGATGTGGCTGCACTCGAAGACTGGTGGTCACAGCCATGGTGGTGCGACCGGCGAAGCTTTCAACGCAGCACAGCACTCTACTGCCGGGATCCAGGCCAACTTCAACAACCCTATTCGTCGCGTCGAGAGCTATGATTCCCAGAGGACGATGATGGCTGCGCAAAACGAGAAGCGTGGATGGGCCCAGGAGACGACCTACCCCGTCGACAACTTTCCGTTTCCCAAGGGTGGCAGCGATGAGCTTGAGGCCAAGTCTGAGATGCCACCTTGGTTCATCGTATTCTACGAGCAATACGTGCGCCAGCGCGACGAAATGCTCATGACCATCAACCGGGCCATTCCTGCCGTTCCCAGCTACCAGCAGCAACAAGCAGCCCACGACCACCAGACAAGCTCCTACTTTGACGACGATGTTGAGCAAGCTGTCGATCCGCTCGTTCTCAAGAAGCAGTCTATGCAAATCACGCTCATTGAAGGTGGTATTCTTTTCCACTCCGTTTTCGTCGGCATGACCATCTCCATCACCGCCGAAGGCTTCATCATCCTGCTCATCGCCATTGTTTTCCACCAAATGTTCGAGGGTCTTGGTCTTGGAACGCGTATTGCCGACGTCCCCTACCCCAAGAACAGCTGGAAGCCATGGGCCCTTGTTGTAGCTTTCGGTACCACTGCCCCCATTGGTCAGGCTATTGGTCTCGTTACCCGAGGATCCTACGACCCCAACTCTGCCTTTGGACTCATCATCGTGGGTGTCTTCAACGCCATCTCCTCTGGTCTTCTCATCTACGCTGCCCTTGTCGATCTTTTGGCGGAGGATTTCTTGTCTGAGGAGGCGTCTCACACTATGACTGGAAAGACCAAGACTCATGCTTTCATCTACGTGCTCATGGGTGCCGCTGGCATGTCCATTGTCGGTGCTTTCGCATAAATTCGCCCAGAGCTTCTGCGTTTTCGGTGCTACAACCGAAGTCACAGACATCGTATCAAGTGGGGCCTTAATCGTGACGTTTTATTCGCTACTCAAGACCGTAGCCGCTGCCAAGCTGTAAGACGTCCTAGCAACATACAGTCTTGGTATCTTAGGATACCAGAGGCATTTCCAAATTTCCTTTGTGTTATCTCTCGAGATGACGTCGCGCCATATGGTGGGGCGTGATGGTCTCTTCATGATTACTGTACGAGTACGGAGTTTTCTTTGACACGAAACGGCGCAGAACTGAATCTACAATACTTTAGAAAACTGGACAGCCATTCGTTCTTTACGTGGTCATTTGTTTAGTGCATAATGTCATGTTATTCCGTTGTCCACTATTGCTATGCCTTGACTTTGTGGCTTTTTGTACTATTTCCGGTATACCTATATAGCCCCTGCTACAGAACATGTAGAAAATGACAAATTAAATGTTCCGAAAATACTTGTGCCAAGACATTCTAGAATGTTTGGGTGTACGAAGTAGTTAACAACGGATTTACCATGGCCCGTTGCGAAAACTACTATCTAAGTGAACGCAATCAGTATTTCCTTAGCGCTCAGAAAGCACCAAAAATCCGAGATTTCCAGTTCCCAAAAGTAAAGGAGGTAGAAAAAGCGAATAACGTGGAGAGGCAGAGGTTCGCCTTCGAACGGCTAAAAAGTAACGAAGCAGAGGTTCGCCTATACCGATGGATCAGCGAGACAGAGGTTCCTTTTGTAAATCGAATATTTTCAACAGGGCTTCGCCAACAGCCTGAGAAAACAAAGGTCGGCGCTACTCTAAGTACAGAGAGAGCTGGCCGCATTCTTCCATCGCCTTCCCAACCCTCTTTTATATCTAAACTTTCCCCCCCTTCTCCACTCGCCCTTTTCCCAAGGGCACCAAAAGGGCGGAAGTGGGGAGTCCCGGATACGTAAGCCCACTCCTAAGAAAATGCCGAATAGTACGAATGAAAGCAAAAAAAAAGTGGTGATTGCAAATGCCGATACTCCATTGCGACCGGAAGTTCACGTGTCCGAAGGCCAAAAAGCACATTAGTCATCCTATCTGTGCAAGTAGAGTGGTAGAAAGCATTCAGGTAGTGCTAGGGGCTAGGCTTGGCCGGAACAGGACAAGCCTTGGTCGAGTGTCATAGGCGACGATGCTGGGCTTGGGAGGGGTGGCTTGGCTGCGGAGAGGAAGAAGAGGCAAGGACAAAGGGGGTGCTTTGAAGGTACTTGGCGGAGTTCGGCTGGGCGGGGTGGAGAAAACGGTTTCAACGGTTTCGAAAGAGAATCGGTAGAGACGCTACGGGTACGGGAGGATCAGGAAGGGGCAGGCATGGAGGTGAAACGGGAACGAGGGGCTAAGGTGTAGCAGATCGCGCCACAATCGTGCCACAAGTTTACCCGTAAGGGGAAATGGAAGAGATATAACTGGAGCATTGAGTTTGATGTTGCTTCGTTGGTGGGCGCTGCTTACGTGTGTTGGTTGTATACCCATATATTTTAAGGGTATAAGGTCTTGATGTCACATCCGGCTGTACCAAGTCACGTACAAGAAGTATCAAGTGGTTAATGCTAAGTGTCACCACAAAACATTTAAACTTCCTATCGTAGGGGAAATACTATTAAACTTTACCTACTACCCCCTCGTCGCCTCACCCTTCTGCTCCTCTCTCAACGCATTCCTAACAATAGCCCCGCACATCTTCGCATACGGGTTTGTCCTCACGCTCATCTCCCTTGCCACCTCATCCCCATACCGCGCCGCGCTCGCAAAGTCCTTGCTCGCCAGCTCTTCTAGCTCGCTTTTCCCTAGGCCCTTGAGCTGCGTCTCCGTCTCTACAGCCTTGAGATACAGGTAGGCGCGATGCGAGTACGCGGTTCGTAGCATGCGCGCCGCGTACTCTGAGACCGGGGCTGTAGGCGCCGAAGCAGGTAGGGAGAGGTGAATCGCCCGTGACAGATCGTGGAATAGGTCTTCAATTTCTTGCGATGGTGCGGAAAAGATGTTTTGACCTTCTTGCAGCGACGATTCTATCCGCATTCGCCGTAGCATGGCGCGGTTGATGTGAGCGCTTGCATAGTGCGGATTTGCTGATATCGTCTTGTCTAGCTGCTTGATCGCATCATCTATTATAGTGATATTCGAGTTGCTAGAGACATTCCGGACGATCTCATTTTGCTGCTTCTCCAGGTCTGATAGTTGAGATGCTGATATGCTTGGATGTGCGGGTAATGACTGATCGATTGCTGCTGTGTCTTTTGCCTTTGCTACTGATGAAGGTAGGGTCTCTGGATCGAATAGTGCATTGAGAATGCGTGCGTCGTTAGCCGATAGGCTGGTGTTGGGCATGTCGACCGCCATGATGTGCTGATTCTAGGCTGAGTGTCTGATCTGAGAGGTTGGTGGTGCACGTAGGGGGATTTGTAAACATGCAAATAAGACTTATCGGATCGCCCGGTAGTCAGCTCTGTAATCAAGGCGTTACACTGACATATCGATGTACAGATGCATCCTGATGTTCACTCGGCTTAGCGCCTCAACACGGCTTTCGGCGGCAGAGCGCTTGCTTCAGCCGCTGCACTACCACACAGCAACAATCACTACCGCTCCCACGTCCTGATCTCAGCTAGCCTGTACAGCCTCGTCGACTGTCAAAAATGGAAAGTAGAATATGGATAGTATGGCCGTTCAAGTCCCCAGGAGCTTCATTCGGCCATTGCGGTTCCCTGACCGTGTTTGTGTTCAAGAAGCCGTCGGATACAAGCGGACGCCCATTGGCGGACACCCACGGACAAAGTAGCATTGCTTCTGAGAGCCGCCTCACGTGCGCTCGGCATAACCGCTTGGATGACGCTCTTTAGTACAAACATGGTAATCGTTAAGAAAAAGAAATCGGATACCGGTTTGCGAAGGGACGTGAACTGTGGGCAGTGGTGCAATGATAAAGAACACATCTGGGCCCAAACCAAACGCTCACTGCATGACTTTCATACTCCATTCAACAACTTGAACGCCTAATATAAACTTGGTGCTTTTGAACAAGTTTCAACCTGCCTTGTGCTATTAGTGTTTGAGCTCTTGAGGTTCAGATTACCATCCATCATGGCGCCCGCTGCTATCTCTCCTCCCACATCACCCCGTCCCGACAACGCCACTACTTCAGATATCTCATCATACCGTGGCTACCACCATGTACACTGGTACGTCGGCAACGCCAAACAAGCCGCTGCCTTTTACGTTGCACGCATGGGCTTTGAGCGCGTCGCATACCGTGGACTAGAGACTGGTTCTCGTGCGATAGCTTCTCACGTAGTGCGAAACGGCGACGTCACATTTGTCCTGACTTCGCCGCTGCGGTGTCTGGAGCAAGGATCGAGGTTCGGACCAGAGGATGAACAATTATTGAAGGAAATCCATGCCCATCAGGAGAGACATGGTGATGCTGTTAAGGGTAAGCTTGAGAAAACCTTCGGTGTCTATGGGCCAAAAAGAATCAAAAGATTACTAACAATTCTGATCAGACGTTGCTTTTGAAGTCGATAACGTCGACGCCATATACTCTGCTGCTGTCGCTGCCGGTGCTGTTTCCATCAAGGAACCCCACACCCTTTCCGACTCAGAAGGCAGCGTGCGCCTCGCCACGATCCGCACATATGGCGACACCACGCACACCCTGATCCAAAAGCAATCCTACAACGGCGTCTTCCTCCCCGGCTACCGCGCAGAATCCACCACATCCCGGGATCCTCTCTCCTCCTTCCTGCCCTCCGTCAACCTCTCTGCCATCGACCACTGCGTCGGCAACCAAGACTGGGACGAAATGGAAGACGCCTGCGCCTATTACGAAAAGGTGCTCGGCTTCCACCGCTTCTGGAGTGTCGACGACAAAGACATTTGCACAGAGTACTCTGCGCTCAAAAGCATCGTCATGAGCTCTCCCAACGACGTTGTCAAAATGCCCATCAACGAGCCCGCAAAGGGAAAGAAACAGAGCCAGATTGAGGAGTACGTCGATTTCTACGGCGGGCCAGGTGTCCAGCATATTGCGCTGCGCACTACGGATATCATCGCCGCCATTACCAATCTGAAAGCGCGTGGTGTCGAGTTCATCAAGGTGCCAGAGACGTACTACGAGAGTATGCGCATGCGGCTCAAGAAGGCGGGTATGACGCTGAATGAGGACTTTGAGGTACTCAAGAGTCTGGATATTTTGATTGATTTTGACGAGGGCGGTTACCTACTGCAGCTGTTTACAAAGCATCTTATGGATCGCCCGACGGTGTTTATCGAGATTATCCAAAGAAATAATTTTGATGGGTTTGGCGCGGGCAACTTTAAGAGTTTGTTTGAGGCGATTGAGAGGGAGCAGGAGTTGAGGGGGAATTTGGTGTAAAAGAGAGAAGGGTGTAAAAAAAGTGATAGGGGCAGTGGCATTTTCCTGGCGTTGGATTTGAGCGTGGATAAGTGGTTTCGCGTTGAGAGCAACAACCAAGCTATTCAATTTTGCTGTGTGTAGTTTGCACACTTGAACTTCTTCCAATTCATTATTATCATATCTTCGTGGAATGCATGACTCTCTCTCGCTCGTTTCTATCCATTTCGAAGTACCACGTATCCAAGACCATCCACATTACCAAGCTCACATTGGCAAGTTCCAAATAAAATCCAACGTCCCATCGTCAAAGCCCTGGAAGCTCTGCGGTCCGCTATCCAGCCCAAACGGCGCCATGGCAGGATCAAACGGCAGCGCAAGCCAATCATCATCAGGCATGAGGTTCGTCACGTTTTCTGCTAGCGAAGAAAGACTGGACTGGCCAGCATTGTGATTGTTCAAAAAGTCCATGCCCGTCGTTGCGCTCTTGAGGTCGGCGGAGGTGGCCCGCGAGGGGAGCCGCGGTGGCCGTGAAGACACCACGAAGCTTTCGCGGAGACGAGTGACGTGCAGGTCGAGGAGCGTCGCATAGCGTGAAGCGAGATGCATATCGTCAAGCGTACCTGAGATATTAGCGGCGGCACGTAGTTACAACCAAGCTGGTACTTACTTGCGCGGAGTGCTCGGATAGCGGCATCAAGAATGTCTAGACACGACTGTAGCTTCTGGTTGCGCGAGCCCAGACTCAGGCCTTTGATTAAGTATATCGAGGACGTTGTGATGCGTAAGAAGATTCTCACTGGCGAGTAGCGCAGTGCACCTGTTTCTGACAGTTGGCAGACCTTTTGCAGGATCTGGCAGCTTCCATCGACTACTTCTTGGATAAAGTCGTAGTCTCTTGGTTCGAGATTGAAGGGCAGATTGTCTTCTTGAGGAACGTCTGGATCGGTTTCGGCGAGGGTACGTTCGACAACTGCTTGCATGCCCAGCGAGTTGGTGTAGATGCGAACATACTGGTATTCAATGTGCAGCATATCGTGTAATCCGACTTTGAGCTCTATGAGGGCGTTAGTTTGGGGCCTTCGCAGATTGAAGAAACTCATGATGACTTACTGCAAGGATCGAGATATTTCTTCCTCCACGACGTTAGCAAAGGTTGAAAGTGTTCGAGTAGCCCTATGTATCGACCCGTGCGCAGCAAACTTCTGGTCGTGGTCGTGTTGGGATAAATTGTATCTGAGATGGAGCGTGCGAGTTTCGTAAGCTCTACCCAAGCGCTCATGAAAGACTGCCATTGCTCTACAGCACCTGTGGCCGAGTCGACAGGAATCTTTTCCATCAGAGCATGGTTAAGGCTCTGCGGAATCATGGAAGTGCAGCCCAAGCGCCACGAGAGCTGTTCAAGCAGCACGTACAGTAGCTTCCGGGCTCGGATCCTTCGTAGGATCAGATACTCAGTGGTGAACTTTGGGTACGATACCTGGTCTTTGTCGATCCTGGCATTGTCTTCGAAAAGACCCAGCTCTTGGGCCAAAGACAAGGCGCAGCCCATCAACATCCAAGACATGCGATCAGACCGCTTAGCAGGTTCTATGACATCTTCAAGCCATCTGTTCGAGGTCACATCGCCTTCCAAGAGCTTCGCGCCCTCCTCAGTGGTATTGTTGGCGCCGATCATTAGCTCGCAGTCCCAGCCATCTGCGGCAGTCGGAAAGTGAAGGGCACGAGGATGCCACTCGGATAGCAGCAGCAGTGCTTCAATGGATCCAATCGTCCGGCTCTGTGCTTTGGACGGTTTTACCTGGCCTAGCATGATTTTCATGATGAAGCGTTGACATTGCTCCCAGAGCCTGTCATGCACAAAGTAGCCTCTCGACGCGCCTCCTACCCCAGGGAGGATATTGTATCGCGATGAGATCATTAGGATAGTAGTGCAGAGAAACGGATCTAAAGCAATCAACGTATAGTGGTTCTCATGATGCGAATAGAACTCTCCAAGTATAGGCGACAAGGGCGAGCAGTTCTTGAAGAACAGATCAACATAGGTGACGGCCTCATGTGCGGAGAACCAACCCATCTGCACGAACCGGCACGATGTCCATACCTTCAGCGTCTCAGGTGACGGAGTAGACATTTGCACCGGCTGCGCTCTGAAGGTGTGAAATGGCGATGATGGCACGCCATTGTCGTAGCCAGACGGGCCTGACCTCGGAGTCTCGTACGCCTGAGACCCAGACTGCTCCTGGTTGTCAATTGCGTCGCGATGATTTGCGGCCTCAAACAGCAGATTCAGCGCATCGCTACCACTAGAAACGACGGTCCTCATCATCGAATGGGCCAGGTCAGGCTGCGACGACGAGACGCGACGGAGATGGCTGTGCGGAGAATGGAATTCAGAGCGATGGTGACCACCGTTGACATGTGGGCTGCCTCCCGGCGTGAATCCATGCGTCGAAATAGACGATCGGTGGCCCCCAGGCGACGGGTGAACGACGGGTTGTGGATTTGACTGGGGCTGGACAGGCTCCTCTTCCTCATTCTCTCTCGCCTCGCCGGGCTTGCGTCTCTTGACCCATGATCTTTCGGACCGGAAGACGCATTCGCGCATCTCTCGCTTGCATCTTTGGCAGGGCGGCTTTAGCTCTCCCCCGTCAGGGCCTGTCCCCAGGATACATTTTGCCTTGCGCTGCCGGCAATTGATGCAGGCCTTGTAGGCGCGCTTAAAGTCCTCTGGGTGGGTCCGCTTTTTGCTCGAGGCTGAGTTTGCGTCCTGTTGGCCAGTGCCGCCGGTCATGGAATCATCCGCCGTGGACATTTCTGCGTAGCGTAATAGTAGGGTGATACAACGGATGGAGAAGGAATTGGTCTGTAATAACGGAGCCGCGGGTACCAGCGACAATGACTGGATGACGGTGGGAAAATCTCATCCCGCCTCGGCTATCCGCGGGACCGTTAAACCGCTGCCTCCGCCCGTTGCTGCAGCCCTAGTTTGCTTGGAAATGCTCCAAAACACATGTTCTCTAATCAGCGTGCGTATGGTCCTGGAAATAGCATTTAACATAATTCGATCAGCCATGGCTTGTTCTGCCGGCTCATTTGCTAATGTGGACGTCGGTGTACTCATGTAGTACCTAGAAACAGAAGAGACAGCGGTAGATACTAACATATGTATGATGTAAGAGAATTGGATTGTTTACTTATTTTATGATATTCTAGTGATTTTTCACTATGAGTCTGGCTATTTTGGCACTGTTTTTATCGGACTATGAAAGTACATCGAGAGCATGCTTGGATAATAAAGTGCGATTTAATGATCACCGTCTTTTTAGGAACCTTACGTCCATGTTTACAAACCAATCAGTCTCTACTAACATTACTACTAAAATCGCTGAACTGTGATTATGCTTTTCAAGCAACACAACACAATCATGTGTTGATTGGCTTGACCTCGATACTGATGCAGAAAGCGGAAGACGAGTCAAATTCCACCTTATAGATACCCCGGCACAACATGTAGATTAGCGTCTAGATTTCTCGCATCTAAACTTTATTATCGCCCTCCTTCCTCGCGGCCTTTTTCTCATCAATAGCAGTGCGCCACGACTTTCCATACACCGCCGTGACATACGTCGCCGTCGCACCCGCAACCAGAAAGAAAGCGCTAATGGTTGAAAACCAACCAACACCGATGGCTCGAACCGCCGGCAGACAGGCAGCAGATCCCGCTGCTGCAAACATGTACCGCATAAAGTAATTACCGGCTGTTTCTGCGTTAGTCTTTGCCCAGCAGAGAGAGAAAAATACTTGAGAGAAGGAATGATTACGTACCAACGACTTCCGCACTGCGGCTTTGCATAACATCCAAACAATAAGTATTCAGGCTAGGAAAGCAGAAAAGCTGTCCCACACCCTGCAGGAACATCATAATAACGGGCAGTGCGACACCACCGACGCGCTTCTCGACGCTCCAGCCATAAATGAGCATGCACGCGGGCATCATGACGCCCAGGAAAAAGACACAGCTTCTCAGCCGGTCTTCAGAAACACGATGGCCGCGCTTGCGAATGTATTTTTTGACCACGCGATCGGCATAGCGGCCACCGACAAAGGTGCCTATCAGGTATCCGCAGCCAGGTGCGATGTAGAAGAGTCCAGATTGCAGCGGCGTCTCCAGGTTGAACCGCGGATTCAAAACGTACCTAATAGGCGTAAGGAGCGAGTACATATTCCACACCAGCGCACTTGAAGCTAGTCCCGTGAGTAGGATATTCGGGTATCGATATAGTTTCACGATGCGGAAAGGGTTTAGCCACTGCCACATTTTGTGAGCTCGCTCTTTTCCAGGCAGGCCCTGGAGCTCATCGGCGCGCCTCTTGTGGATGGTTTCTGGCTGGAGGAAGAAACAGAAGATGGTTGCGGCGCCGGCGAGAGCGGTCTGCAGCCAGAAGATGTCGCGCCAGGTGCGGAAGGTCACAATTATGCCGCCGATAAAGGGCCCTAGGGCGGGTCCGATCAATGTCCCGCTGAGGAACCAGCCTAGTGCTGTGGCGCGTTCGGTCTGTTGATGTGTTAGTTAAGCCTAGAAATATGTGTAGGGTTTGATGTGAAGTAGTCCCGAGTCTGTACTGTTGGCTGACATGATCCTAGTACAGGGCCCACCTCAGTGTAGACCTGTAGTACCAGACTACTAGGATAGTGTAATAACATGATGCATACATACCGGCTTATAAATATCTCCAATCACAGCCGATCCAATGACCAGAAACGCAGTGCCCTGGAAGGCGGTAAGGATTCTGAATACGAAGAACGCAGCTAGATTGGGCGCAAGAGCAGTGCCAATGGAGAAGGCTGTGAACAAAGCAGCACTCGTGACCGAGACCCATTTCCGGCCGTAAATGTTGCCGTATGGGCCGTAAAAGCATGGAGAGAGCCCCATGAAAAGCATGTACAATGCGTTGGAAACGTTGATGATGGAGCCGTCCGTGTGGAAAGTGGCTGCGACCTCTGGAACAGCAGACAAGACAGTCGTTGAAGAAATGGGAGCGAGGAAGCTGCAGAAAGATACCACAGCAACGATGATCAACTTTCGGCGGTCCGAGAATTTCTTGTAGATGACGTCGTTGTCGCCAGTTGCGACATACTGGACGTTGACCATGTCATGATGGCTGATGCTGGAGACGGTGCGTTGGAGCTGCAGGCGGTCTTGGTCTTGTTGAGGTTGCTCAGGAACAATGGAGGCGTATTGAATCTGCTTTTCAGGTTCGGTGGCCGGGCTGGGGGGTTGAGGGCCAGCGGGTACTGAGGAGGATGTGGAAGAGGGTGCCATTATGCGTACTCATAGAAGGCGAGTCGAGTACAAAAATTGTTATGTACGGAACTGACTCTAGGGAATTGAGCAGAGAAGTTGGTTAGAAGGACTTGGAACGAGGAGATAAGAGGAAAGAATGCAAGTGAGTCGAAAGCATTAATGTATGATAGATTTGGGCTACATGTCGGCCTATCTCGAGGTCGCAGGACGCTAACGGCGGATCATATCCGCGGGTGGATACACCTTGTCGTCCATAGAAAAGCTTTTCCGTGAAGATTCTTCGTCTCGAGGAGACGATATATCCGAAAGTGGATCATGACTCTGTGCCTGTCGGAGTAAAAATGTCCGATCGGAAATGTTGCCGCGAGCCTATATGGACTTTGGGGATCTAGTGCAAGACAGCTGCTGTCTTTTCCGAACAGTTGCTGATGAAGTTTATGTGGTAGCCAAGCGTTGACTCGGGAATAGTGTATACAATGTCTTGGCGGATAGCCACTCACGTGGATGCGCACGTGGACAACGGTCACAAGAAATGACGGTTAAGCATCGCGAACCATGACTAGTAACGCTCAAGTAGAGAGCTCAAATAGAATAACAGTATAATGAGTAATGAGAGCCATAGTCTTGGCCAAGGTTTGTACCTGAATGTTTCCTTAAATCCTGAACCTGAACCTGCCCCTGCACTAGGTAATGGTGCGCGATATGTCCCAAACGCCGTTGATGCAGTTACGCCTTTTAAAACCCCAGAATCATGCAAGTTGCGATACGTTATATACTGAGCTTGTCCAGACTCAGCCGGTCTGCGCTCTTATGGCGTTTGACCATGCCGAGCTTGTAGAACTTTTCCTCTCCAGTTGCCGTCCGCCCACCAATGTACCACTTTTCAGCGCCCATGGCTTCGTGAAAGCCGTCTGAAGAGCTGTCCGAGCCTCTCCTGCTCCGTTGCGAGGCGCCGGGTATTGGAAAGGCTTTGGCCTGTGGGGATGTGGACCGCGTGTAGGGAGCAGCGTGTTGTCTGGTAGGTTGGAAATGGCCCGGTGCCTGGACTGACACAGTCGCGCCAGGTGAGGGTGAGCGGGTCTTTGTGGTGATGGTCCGCGAGGCGGATGTCGAGTCAAGGGTCTGGCCTTGCTGTGATGTGGTATTCTGGGAATAGGATGCGACTGAAGCGGCCTGCGAGGACACCGTCTTCTGGAGAGCCGGCTGCTGGGCTCTGAAGGCGGCGAGAAAGCTGCCGAGGAAAGGCCTGTTGGTAGTCATGGTGCGTTCGGGCGCAGGATGGTCTGGAGAGGGCCGGTGTGCGTCGTCGTGCATCAAGGCCTGGTGCCCCGTTTTGAGTGTTTGTTTGGGCGAGGCGCTGAACCGAGGGCGGTGAGGACGGGCGTGCTGGCGACGGGGGGTGGAGCGACGTGTAGCAGTCGCCGGCTACACGCAAGCAATGCGCTGTGATGTTGTTGTTGGCTGGCTACCTCGTATCTACGCCATGCGCTCTCGTCCAGGGGCCGCGGAAGGCGATTACGGCGAGACGTGGAAAAGCGTGTGCGTGTGTGCGGGCGAAGGGGCGAGTGACGTAGTTTGTGGTGATTACGATTGCCGTGGTTGTTGTTGGCTGGTGTGTAGCGCGTATGTATGTGGACGTGGGAGCGGGGCAGACGGTGACGAGGTTTAGATATAGTCCGTCTGGCGGCGTGTTGGCTGGTGTGCCGGACGTTTCTTGGAGCCGCGAACCGTCGACGAGATGGCGGCCAGGGAAGAAATCGGAACGGCGACATGGTCATTGGACCACCACCCTCACCCGCTGCTCGTACTCGGCCAAACTCCCTCGTCCGCTGGGCCTGCTCGCGCGCCGACAGGGTGCTGCCCATCGCCATCGCCAGCACCAGACAGGACGTGCCTTGGCTGCTGCGTCCTGTGGCCCGGTTTCTGCTGCACGCGCTTGGTAATGTCGTGCAGCCGCTGCCAGCCCAACCTCGCCTTACTTACCGCTCACATGTTTTGCGCGTCTGCCCGCCGCCCTCGCCCGCATCGAGTCAGACTGTGCGGCTGTCCCAACCCCGAGGTTCACGTCACCGTCACCCTACCATCGGCAAGCGTCATATGCCTGCTCCCTGCCCCCTCGTGGAGCCCCTCGATGCGGATGCGAGCGCGGGGTTGGCCCCAGATTTAGGTAGTCGACAGCCTCAAGCCACCGCGGCACTTGTTTCTCGTGGCGTCGGCTCCCACTCCTCCCTTGGCATGTGAAGACGCTTGTCATCAGGCTCGAGTACCGTCGACCTGCGTCTGCATCGGTATGCTGCTGTGCGTGTACGTGTACCTGAACGCGGCCTCTTCACTGGCTGCTGCAAGTGTCGGGATAAGTACGCCATTATCAATACCGCAGCATAACAATGCAAAAGAAAAAGAAAAAACCTCTGGCCCTGCACTTAGTATACACTTCTAAGCGACCTGCGTGAAGAATGCAACGCCTTCAGCTTGCCAATGACAAGCCGTAGACGCAAGACGTAGGCAGACGCTAGGCACGGACCTTCAACCTCGCCCCTCCATCTCCATAGGCATCCACATGTGCCCTGCAGAGAGACCAAGCAACCACCATTAGTCGACACAGAGGTGCTTTTGGGAGAGCCTAGTTATGCGACTCCGTCGCCTCGTTACTCTCTCTTGGCTTTTACTCCAAGCACCTGCTCCTCTGTATGGCTAGAACCCCACTGCCATGGCATCCTTCTCCCATCTCCCAGTTGAACTGGTCGAGCAAATCGTCTCCTATCTTTCCCAACAAGACCGGGCTTCCGTCTGCCGTCTAAGCAAATACCTCCACACTCTAGCCACCCCACTCCTATACCGCCATGTCGACCTCTTCATACCATCTAGCAACAAGCTCCCAAGAATTGATAACTTCTGCATGAACATTATCAACGACAGTCGCAAAGCTAACAACGTCGAGTCGATTCGCTTGGGCTTGTCTTCAGGCGATGATGTCATACAAGGCCAGCGATGGCTACCACAAGATAGCAAATTTGATGACCAGCTGATGCTCGAAAAAGCCATCGAGGCCTTGAGCAATCAGACTCTGGTGACTGCTATTGATTACTTAAGACCTGCATTTGGTACGTCTCTTTTTGGTAACCCTCATGCGTGATACTACTGCGGTTGCGTTATCATCCAAACTTCTATATGGCTTTGCAAGACTCGCTATCTTAGGCGAAGCAAAGTAATAATCATGGAGCCTGTAGCTAGAATACACGTTGGCCATAGTTACTGACTGTTACCCCTCTCTAGATTTGCGCGAGTACTCTGCCTATGCAGCGCTCATCCTCTTGATTCTCCCATCACTTCAGCACCTTGATGTCGCAGACTACAAGTCTGCCACGTTTTACCATCTACAGATCATGTTGCGCAACTTAGATCCCGGGACGCTTTGGAATGGCCGTGTTGCATCCCAAGCTCTTATCAGTCATTTGTCACCTATCAAACGGCTATCTCTCCTGTTTGACCGAAAAACTGGCGTGGCATATCCCAGGAGCAACGACGACTTTGGGCCTGATCATTTCCTAAACATTCCTTGCATCAAGGCGCTCGAGCTTTCAGTCTCAGGTGGAGCCCAGCACCAATTCTCAGGTGGACGCCGCTTTTTTCCGCCACTCATTCGCCGGATCAGACCTACTGATATCACGGCTCTGGTGCTCCGCCATTCTGGCGCTTACACACCAAGTCTACTGTCGCTTTTGGAATGTACGCCCAAACTGCGCTCGTTTACTTATGAGTTCTTTTTCGACCGTGAGGGAACGACGAACCAGTCTGGGCACTTGGTCAATCTAGCCGCCTGGAGTGACACCTTGCGAACTTTTGAATCTACACTCGAGATCCTTGTTTTCAGCATAGAGTATTGCGACACATCCGTGTACTTTTTCGATCAATCCCGCATCAAGGACAGACTACATGGTTATCTTGACATGACGTACTTGTCAAAACTTCACACGCTCGAAGTCCCAATTCCTTTTCTGACTGGCGACGTCGAGTTTTCCATCGGAACAGAGATCTACCCTTTGTTTCCACCGAATCTGCGGCATCTCATTCTACGAACTGACCTCTCCCATGCCCAGCACACATTCCCCTTTGATCTGTCCATTCTACCCACCGGCTTCACGTTTGAACAAACGAAGCTTGAAGCGCAGCTACTGATGAATGCACGAATGGACGTTTCGTACATGTATCAAACTTCCCTCACTTTACTTGATCTTGCGACTACGCTCGAGTCAATATCAGTGTGGCAGCCCGCCGACCCTTCACTTGCCTGGTTTGATAGCCAAGTTGAGGACTTTGCAACTTCATGTCGCAACAAGAATATCACCGGAAGGATCCTGACACCAATGCTGCTGAGGTGGAAGAAGGCTGTTCATTGGGACTTGTTAGAGGAGAACACGGTGTTTGATAGGGACCATCCGGAGTACAGAGATGTCAAGAGATTTTGGAGAGAGGAGCAGGAAGGGAGACCGGTGGGATTGGCGAGCCAATATCATTTGAATGCCTTGAGAACGCATCAGGTGAAATTGCGTCGGTAGAGTTGGTGTGCGTATTTCATTCTGTGTGCTCTAATTAGGTATTGGCATTGTCGGAGCATATCTACCTAGAGTCCTCCCAGGAGCTCTAGGTGTTATCTTCTTCTCTAAAAGATATCATCTTAATCGTATTCTCTTCATTCCAGTCTACCTAGAACATCGGCGCTACATTCACAACGCCTGATGAGTGGACTAGGGTAGGACATTGCATTGGATCAAAAATCAATTTACCTTTTCGAGAGATCTATATTTTCAAAAATAGTGTGTTCTTGAAGGAAACCGAGAAACTCTAAGAAATGTTTGGTGCAGTAGTGCTGGCAGCACGTGCAGTCGCGTGTTCTTAGCGCGGGCCGAAGCGCGTCATCCCGCCAACCTGGAGTTGACATTACTGCTCTTGTCAACTGACAACCACATGTGCACGTGCAATGACTGATATCTGGAGCGGGGACATCCTGCTGCCAGATGGTAATTCGATAAAGGGTATGCCAATTTCTTGTGTCACCCTTGCCATAGCTAACTTCGTGCAGAAGTTTGCCTTGCAGCGCAAAATGTCGCGTCTTCACCAATTCTTAACACGGCTAGCCTGCGCTTCCTGACGACCGTTGATACTGCGAGAATACCACTGTACCTTGCCGTCGGCCCCAGCCTAGACGTATGGACAACGCAAGAAAGCACACAAGCTTGGTTCGAGTCACTGTTGTTCAGCAAACTTGCACAAGCACCCAATCATGCTGCGAATGAATGGTGGAATCTCGCGCGGTCACAATCGCCCATTGGTATACTAGTACAAGTCCAACATGTAGCAGAAAATGCTCCAAAGCCGAGGGTAACAGAGATTCTCTTCTATGGAACAATCGCTCCGCATCCTGCTGGTCGGTTGCCTACCCCACCTTCGTCGTCGGGTGTTGACAACCCACCAGACGGACAACTCCCTGAGCTCAGGGTACACGCAACTCCGCTTTCGTCTGAACTGCTTCACAGCACGAGCATCGACCTCCCAACCGACGATGACGCCCATTTCCTCCCCGCTCTATACGATGCTCACGCTGCACCGAGGTCCCCGAAGAAACATCGAGATATCTTCGAGGAGGCCACAATAGCAAACAAGAAGGCCAGGGGAAGGGGTGGAAGGGCAGTCTCGGCAGCGGCGGCTCGAGCAAGCGAGTCCCAGCAGCCTTATACCCACCGGAAATCGTCACTGTCTATTGACAAAAGAGCGTCGCCATTCCCAGACTCGAGACCAACCTCTGCATCTGGTCCTCTCTCGCACTCTACGTCTCGTCCGCTATCTCGATCACCAAGCATCTCTTCCGACACAAGGCCTTTGAGCCGCAAAGGTCAACCTGAAGCACATACGAGGCGATCAAATCTTTCCCAAGTCGCCACTGTGCCTATCAAGCCGGAAGAGCCAACAACAGAATCACGGAACAAGGACGCACTTGCGAAAGTGGTCATGGCGGCAATGCGCATGCATGGGCTACAGCAACGAAAGCAGAACAAGTCTCGTCGGACATCGTTAGCCGTTGGCGGTGAAGAAAATGAGCGCCTAAGCGAAGAGGCAATCGCAGAAGAGGCGGCCAAGGATGATGAGTACAAATTGATTTATCATCAGACCTACAAGGGCGCAGCGCTGGCGTTGGTATGTTGTATAGCTTTTCTTTGGGACGCAGTAGCTAACTGTCTACAGCGAAAGCACATGTCGGAGAAACCATTACATGTTCAACCGGATCGAATGCGTGATGTTGTCGAAAAGCTGCTGGTAATATTTTTATCTGACCCACTTGCGGAGCCGTCGCCAGCGGATGTGCCCGCAAATCCAGTAGCCACACCAGGAAGTAAATCAAGACCTGGTCTTCCTGGATCCACACACGGCCATGCAAGTCCATTCGACTTGCCCAGCACATCTCGACCGAAAATGATGAGATCAGTCACTGATAGTCATGTCTTCACCGGATCGCCTGTGAGCAAGAAACGAGCCCCTGCAAATCGGCCAGCACCGACGTGACACGTTATATACTCTTATATTTTTGGACCATTCGTTCACTAATGATAAAAACCGATGGTGCGACATCACGATGGTACAATACTTTCGCATCAATATGTTGTCTGGGCATCTGCACCAGAAACGATCTAGCGTGCTTCCCAATTCGGCATTTTGGAGCCACTGTCATCATTCGTCAGCACGTTACGAAGATCGCCAGCCACCACGACAAATACGGTCGTTGTTAATCATGAGGCTTTGCAGCATCCAGCATGATGTCACCAGGATCTACATGCCCTTGCAGTAAGGCTTCAGCAAGCGAGGTTAATTTTGTACCTGGCCGGGCGTGGTACGACACTAGCGGACGACTATCCGTGGTGTTAGTAACATGGACATGTACAGCCTCGTATTCTACTTGGCTTCAGGCAATACGATTTGCCTTCGTACGACTCACGTCGCTGGAGAAGTGGGAACAGGAGTGGTATAAAAGGCCAGCAACCAGGCTGTCGAAGAAGTCACACCAGCATCTACAAGCAACTCCATCACTCCGAATCACCAACTTAAAACCACTTTCGCTTTCTTCAAGAAACCACCAAGCCAAAATCTCAAAATGTTCTCCAAGATCACCTCCCTCGCTCTTTTCACCGCCGCCGCCTCAGCAGCCGCTCTTCCCAGCAGCGCGCCTTGGACCTGGCAGGTCTCCGACTTCAGCAGCGTCTGCACTGCCGCAACATGCCGCTACTCCTTCAACGTTTCTGCGCCCGCTGGACCATCCGGACAGCCGGCTTTTGATGCCCAGTTTTGCTCTGGCAACAGTGTCCAGGGTGGCTTCAAGTCCTGCGGTGTAGTTGGTGTCGATGTGCCTGGAGATGTCCAGACGCAGGAATACAACCAGGGATTCGATATTGGTGCTATCATTAGCGTCCGCTACTCTTTCAAGCAGTAAGTCAAAGCACATTCCTTCTGAGAGCCAGGACATTCAAAGCTAACGAGTGCAAAAGGGGCGATATCACCTACACTTACACGGGCAACAACTCGGTTGCGCACACCGGCCAGGGACCTACCGCGGAGTTCACCATCATCCCTACCGAGGTTACCGCTGTTGCTTAATGTCGCTGCAGGCGATTCTACTAGACTTGATATGTTAGGATCACTCAAATATTCGCACTAATATCTTATCATCTCGCTCTCTCCTTGATAGAATACATTACATTACACATCTATCTTCCTGTTTTCTGCGTGGTCTTTCCTCCTGATCTGTTGCTAGTATGCGTCTCGTATTGTTTGTTTTATCTTGCTAGCACTTATATTTCACATGTCAAGGTCAATGCAAAGACAGAGAAAATAGAGCATATGTCATTATTCCATTGAACGGAATCTCAAAAAAGACAAGTGATATAAAGCATGACCGCACCGACCAAATCCCACAGGTCCGGTAGTGAGGGGGGAATCCAACCATATCGTCCATCATTAACCTAAAACAAGACATTACATCCTAAAGAGTGATGAAGCAACATACTACATAATCTCATCAACCTCACTTGATTTCGTGTCCTTCCGGCTCGCCCACCTGCGCCAACGGGCCGTACGGGTGCTGCTTGCGCTTAAAGCCGATCTTGACTCGGCCGACACGCGACATCTTGTCTTCGAATTCTGTGCCAATGCGCAGAACCGTCTCGCGGTACATGGTTTCGGTGGTCCAGTCGTATGAGCAGCCGATCAGGCGCTTCATGCCGCCCTCGGAGCCAGCCATGAGGAAGCAGACTGGAGGCCGCTCGGCGAGGAATAGGGTTGCTGTCATGCTGCCTGTTGGGTATGGAGTTAGCAGGCATGTTTGTAAATGAAGGGGCGGAAAGTACATACCTGTATCTACGAGAGTGAAGATACGCTGGTCACCTGGTCCAGCTGACTTGGCTCTCTCGACGAGAGCGGCGACAGCAGGGTCGGATGTAGGATCAATGGGCGTGCACTCATTCTTGTCGTTGCGGTAGTGTCGCGAGAGGGGGCTTCCTGCGGCCTGTAGAAAAAGTATTAGCCTTTTAGTCCTCCTTTTATCGCTGACAACAACAAAAAAAGAAGAATGCGTGTGTGAAAAACTTACAGTCCACTTCATGCGCCCCAGCCTGCCCCCAAAAATCTGTCGCTCAATCGTCTCGAGATCCATGTACCCTTCAAACCCAAAGAACCAGCACTGCTGGTCCCAGAATTTACCGAGATACAGCAGACGAAGCAGCCATGGCGACAGCGCCATGAGTAGCAGCGAGTAGATGAGTACAATCACACCAGCCATGCGGTATGGGTCGGGGAATGCAAGAAGCACAATGGCGACGATGAAGACTACACCACCGACACGGAGAGCTTTCTTCGCCAACCAGCGCTTCCACGCGTCGCGCCGGACGTACGCAACGGGCGTGAAGGATTTCCAGCGGATGTTTGCGGCGCGGCATCCATCGAGAATGATGCTGTCGTCTTCGCCTACGCCCGCGATGCCGACGTCCTGTGGTAGAATGTCCCAGAGTTTGGCGTTGTACGCGTCGTCCATGGAGTGCCAGGGTTGGTCGGGGGTTTTGGGTAGCATGCAGATGAGGCGTTCGAGGAGTTGGTCGCTTCCGTTGGCGAGGGAGAGACTATTTCTCTTGTGTTAGTGAAGGGGATGGTGGATGAAAAGGGGGAAGTGGGCGTACCGGGCAAAGGCCTGGAATGCAGAGTCTGTGGGATCGATTTGCGGGCGGATGCGTAGGAGACCCATGAGTGCGTAGCTGTGGTCTCCCGGGAGATACTGTGTGGTGTCTCTTTTGTGGAGGCACTCGAGAGCGAGTGTGACGAGCTCGAGTTGGCTGAGAATCAAGTTGCCCTCGTAGTGGTCGATGAGCTGAGATGTGTTAGATAGGGAGATCAGGGAAGGTGGTAGCAAAAGTCTGCTCATACCTGTCGAGCTACGTGGGCGTCATCCCGCCATACTTGGGCAGGGAACTGGTTCTTGGACACCAGAATGGGCTGCGGTAGTTCACTGTCGCGCACATAGACGCTGATGTCCCTGCCCGCTGGTGCGAGGAGGACTTCAGGGAATGTCCAGACTCTGCGGCCCCATTGCTGAAGCATCAGTTCTGGGGTGTTGATTTCAGATGAGTTATTCGATGGACGTCCAACGGCGATTGCCAAGGAGTGTGCGCCTCGAATCACGTCGCAGATACGATAGACCTGGGTATAAAAATCAGTTTGGCTTTTCTGAGATGTAGATCGCGCTCGTTGCATACGTCTTCTTGGAGCTGGTTGTCAGGCATGCAGGAGCAGCCAACCCAGTACGCAATCACTCCGGCTCTACGTGCAGCTGCATCGGCCATCTGGTGCAGGATTCTGAAGTCCTCTGGCGTGTTGAACTGCTCTGCAGTGTAGGCAACAAACACGTAGGAAAGGGATTGGCCTGAAGGCAGTTGTGCAAGCCTGCAGGAGTTAGCGGTACGCTTTGGGAAGTTCCTAGGCAAGACTTTACCAGTCGTCAACTTTGGTGATCACTGCGGGCCCTCCGTCGCGTAGGAAGCAGAGATATCGTGGCAGCAGAATACGCTCAGCCACTGGGTTAGTCTGACTTGGAACGATACCAGTACTATTGCTCGTCTCGAGCATGTTCTTTGCGACTTTGGGATATCCAAAGTACTTGTACGGCAGGCCGTCATAGTTGCCATTGTTGCGAGGAGCAATTTCAGCAGGACTGGGAGTGGAGATCTGGCGTGCGGTCAGAATAGCATCCTTAGCCATGAGCCGTGAAAACTTACGCAGAAGGTAATAATACATGAGGCAACGAACCATTTCAAGCCAAGCATCACATAGTCCTGGCTCGAGGGCTGTCTGTTATTCGTGTAATCGAAATGGTCGAACGGCCAGTTTGCTATGCGCATGTAGATGGGCGCCACGTTGCGGATGAAAGTACGCCTGTACGTAGATCCAGTGTTGTGCTCGTAAATGTCATCAACGGCTTGCACAACCAGCTTTGAGACTTTGCCATCCCACGAGGAGATGTATCGGTCGTCATAGTCGCCCTCCCACTCTCGGTCCAAACAATCCCGATGCCTGTGATGACCGAGCTTTTGGTAACCGAGACCTGGCTTGCGATAGAAGTTGGGAAAGCCCCACTTTGCGTTTGTGTATGGGGCAAAGATATGGGCGTATCCTTTCAGCTGCATGGGGCCGCGCTACGTATTCGTTAGTGAGTTGTATTCACTGGAACTAGATCAACGAACCTGGATGAGTGATTGTCCGGGCTGCTTTTCTGGGTCTTGTCCCTGACCGTGACTCGGTACATTGGGCACAAATTCACCCGTCTCGTAGACAGAAGCTTGAACCTTGTTTTGATTCATCTTGCTATTTACCGAAGACACGCGCACAGTTGTTGAATGATACCTGGTCGAGTGTCGACTTGTTGGTATTGCTGTGGTGGTGGATGTGGAAATTGCTGGTAAGGCTGTGGATCATACGTCGTAGACGCCTATTCACAATCACTTAGCAGTGAAGATAGCCAGGAATAGTTTCACGTACTTGAGACGAGAAGGTCGGCTGTGGGCGGGGTGCTGGTTGGGTATTCACAAAGGGCTGGATTTTCACTGTACCAGTGGGGCTGTTTGGGTCGTAGTTGCCTCCACCACAGTGATGAGCTTGAATCTAGCCAAACCAGTTAACTAACTGATGAGTTCAAGCGAGAAATCAGATCACACCAACCGGATAGGAGTGCTGGTACGTTGGTACTTGAACAAAGGCGCCACTGTTTGGGTCGTATCCTCCGCCGTGTCGACCAGAAAGGTTGGCAGGATAGTCCTGATGTGTGTAAGCGACTTCAGGACTTAATGTCCTCGGATATTAAATACCATTCAACTATAGCGTCTAATTGGAATGGCAGTAGTCATGGGCAGATTGCTAAAGTCACCAGCGAAACGAGAAAGCGGGCGGACCTTATCATCTTCGAGTCCTAGGACCTAGACCCATCCCCGTCGGTAGGAGGAGTCAAGTTGCACATGATCCTAAACTTAGAGGGTGTGTACTCCATTTGGACTCAGCTCCAATTGACTTTGACTGATTGGCCGTTTGGCCGCCCCGTCGGCGCATTCCCAGCAAAGTTTGTGATGGCGTTCATGCAGGCTCCACCAGGGGCGGAATTTGCCTGACGAGGTTGACGGTACCGGTGTGGACCTATTGACTTGTACCACGCAGGAAGACATGTCAGCCCACACTAGTTCTTTTGTTCAAAAGTCTTCAGAATCGACCAAACTTTACATGATTGCGCACTTTCTATGTTCTTTTCTACTAAACTGGGCAAATTCAGTAAATACATGTCAGTGCCAAGTGAATGGCGAATGCTAAGCTAAGAGAGGTTTCAGAACAAGGCTTTTCGGACCCTGGCTTTCTTCAATATGAGGCTTGTAAACCATACATTCTACTGGTTGAAAGGCCCGTACCGAGTCTCCGCCCCCCATACAGTGCCAAGACTGTGTCAGGCAATTAGGCAAACTCCAACCCAAATAGAACAGCGGTATCCACGAAAGTCTTTACAAGGCTGCGCTTGTGTACTTCGTGAAATTGGCTATCCTCGTGTCCGGTACCGTATGCGGTAAGAGTTGGCGAGTGTGCTATCAGCTGAAGTCTTGGCTACTTCAGCCTGACGCCACTAATCTTGTTTAGCGCTAGCCGTACTTTGTGACAGGTCGAAATACATATCCCTTCCGTTCAGCTCCTAGAAATTATCTTTTGCCGTGGTCTTGGCCCCCAAAATACTGTTTATGTGTGGGGTGCGTCTGCAAGCCATGGCTGCAGGGGCTTTGTATCGTGTCAGTCTTGATGTATGCTAGGGTTTCGAGCCACAAGTCGTGACTAACTCAGCGGCCCACAGCTGCTATGATGGCTTTGAAGCCCTCACATAGGAAGTTCATTACTTAATTCAAAGTGTTCAGCTGCTTGTAGGCGTGGTAAAAACATGGTGTCTTTTCGAAGCTTGACAGCCGATCGCCGGCCCTTCGACGCGTTCAAAGCGAGAGTGCGAAATAGTGCGAACCCCAAACATGAAAAATTCAGGGCACCACTGGATTTGCAAGTATTCCAATGGCTAGAGGCAACTGCCCATGGCGAAGAGATCAACGACATCAGTTCAGTCGAAGAGCTTAATGCGCAAAGCAGAGGAGCAGTGCGGGTAGTGTAAGTACACATTGCAGTAAACCTGTGTGCAATGATTGACTCGATTAGTTTCGCACCTCGGGATGAATGCACGCCAAGTTTCGGTGAACATCTACTCGAGCTGTTTGAAGCGTGGGGAATTCCAAGTGCGTTTGTCGATGAAAGCCTACAAGGCGTCTCACAGTCGTTCGCAGCTCAACAAGATATTGACGGAACAACGTTTGTGTGGTTTCACTTCTTGTCCAAGACTCTTGCCATAGTCAACGAGCAGATTGTTCATATCAACAGCCCTGAAGATGAGGAGACTAGCGGGCTTATGCGTCGCACGGCACAGAGTCAACCTCAAGCAAACTTCTCCTGGATAAAACCGGGATTCGTGCTCAAAATCCGAGGAAAGGATGCTACACCTACAAACGTCACACGTACATCGAGTTCAGATAGCGGCAACACCCTCGCGCCAACCCCAGCGGAGCCCAGGGTAGAGTTATTTTGTTTTGGGGCCCCGACTACATTTCAGAACCGTTTCCGTACCTTGATAGATATGGCAACATGTGAAGATTTGATGGAGGATCCGTACGTTTTGCTTGAGGTGGCATTTGAGGAGATGTACAAAGTACTAGACTGCACAGGGTGGAATTTAGGCGACGTTTTCGGGCCCATGGAAACGGTATGACTTTTCGTACAGCGTAAAAACAGTTGCTAATGCGTCATCAGATAGCCTTGGAGATGGCGAGAAACCCTGGGAAAGCAACACAGACTTCGCTCGAGGATCATTTTACCGGACTGCACAATCTCGCGAAGCATAACATATACTTGCGCGAGAACTGCGAGGCAGCGCTGGCTACCTTGGAGGGCCTAAGTGGCCATCACGAGACCGTAATAGGTGACAGTCCCAGCTACCACCAGAGGTTCACTCAGCAGGCGTTGAAGTATCGCAAAACGCTTTTCGAGTCCACCCAGCGGCGACTCACGAGTCTGGACGCACGGATCTCCAACATTATTCAGCTGTCTTTCAATACAGTTACGCAGGGCGACAGTAAAGTGATGCATTCTGAGAATCAGAGCATGAAAACGATTGCGGTCACGACGCTTCTTTTCATGCCTCTCGGTACAGTCGCATCCATATTTGGCAGTCAGTTCATGAAACTGCAAGACGAGGCTCCCAACCATATTACTGTGTCGCAAGACTTTTGGCTCATGTGGGGTAAGTGTACGCGTGCGAACATAGCCTGGGCTGAAACTAATCTAAACCGTCTTCAGTTATCGCAGCTCCGTTGACTGCTATAGTCTTTACCATCTGGAAGGTGTGGTATAGAGATGCGAGACAACGACTAATAGAGGGCAAACCAAAACAGGGCAAGGGCTACGCAGGGTGGAAGCCATTGTTCCAGAAGGTACGCAAGGAGAATATGCCTTTTTCCACGAGAGGTATGGCGTAGCTGGTGATAGTTTCGGACATATAGCCAGGAGCTGGGGTATATGTCACAGTATAGAGTTTATGATACCTTTTTGCGCTCGTAAATGCTTAATCTTGTTCTATTCACTGTACAACGCTTTCGACCCTTCACAACATGCCCTGGTCCACACTCATCCCGGTCATCGAATCTTGATCTTTGTTGGGAATGTCCACCGCAGCACTGACCTGGACAAAGTCTTCCAACTCCTCACTCGTAGTCTTGAGCTTTTCTTTGACCGCAGTAACTCCCTCGGAGCCCACTATGTGGCGCGCAGGAGGATTGTCATGACCTCCAATCGCGGTCAACGCGTGCACTGTCTCTGCAATCAGATTACTCTTGACTGCTGCGGGCAGTGGCGCATATAAGCTCGTCACTGTATCAGAACTGAGTAGATCACCCATGGTTGGCTCTGCGTCCTGCCCCGTCTCGGACATATTGCTGTCCTCGCCAGGAGATTTTGTTTCGTCAAAGTTGTGCGAGGGATGAGCGCTAGGGTTATCAATCCGTTCCAGCTTGTCTAGGAGTCCTGAGAAGATTTCCCGTGCTAAAGGCGCGGGGTTCTCGCCTTGGAGGTACTCTGGCATGGGAGGTACTGAAGTAATGCGGTTTGTCAGAACATTTACCTCCATGTTGGCCTGGACCAGAGACATTTTCACATTGAAGGGAGCTATTTCGTAGGCAAGACTCTGTCGTCACAATGTTTGATAGTGTTCATGGTACATTCGAATTGGAATACTTACATCGCAATAGCCCTCAATAGCCCACTGAGATGAGCAGTACATGCCGAGTCCTGGTGTGCCAAGATGGCCAGCTACTAATAGTTAGGATTCGTTCACATTGAGGAGACCCTCGAAATCGACTTACTAATGCCTGTTATTACGATTATGTGGCCATTCTTTCGTTCTCTCATGATGGGAAGCACAGCTTTGATGATGTTTACATTAGCAAAGAAGTTGATCTCGAAGATCTCATCAACGAGGCTTATTGTCCGGCTGCTCTGTGCCAGTTCTTCGACAGCACCGATGACAGCTGCGCTCAAAATCTTAAATCAGCTCAACATTCTATCACACGCAAAGACGACTCACCTTCGCTCGCGGCGCATAGCAGAACGTCGATCCGTCCAAATGCTTCCACAGCCTCGGCAACCGCTGCTTGGCACTGGCCAACGATCCTTCACACGCAACTCAGTTAGCGCAATGGCATCTTGGGTGCCATCTGACGGTACCTACCTGCTGTCCAAGCCGACAACCCTCAGATGCTCCCTCCATCTGTCCGTTTGCTTTACATCTTGCAAAAACGCCCGAAACCCGTCTAATTGCCCTTCTCTTTTCTCAAACTCATTTGGCAAGACGCCAGCCACAACATAGTCGCCATGTTCGAGAACTTGTCTCGCCAATGCGATAGCGATAGGCGATGCTCCTCTTGTGATGAACCAGACCCGTGGAGCGTTGTGTGGTGGAAAGTGTGGTGACTTGGGCCGCGCAGGCTTTGACGACGACGATGGTGCAGTGCTCGTCATGTCGGGGGTACCAATATTGAGAGATGCTTCATATCGCTACTTGGCTGCAACGTCCAATTGTACTTCAGACGCCTGGGTGATAGGTGCGCGTGCAATAGAAGTGGAGACGGCAGTGCAATTGCCTAACTCCGCAAACCAAACCACGGCTAGTTCCAAAGCGCACTAGCGCATGCGAAAATGACATGGGCTGTTCACAGCACAAACCCCACCCCTCCACGACCTGCCACAAACCTACAATGATGCTGGACTAACTCGGAAAATTAAAGTGTATTGCAGCTTAAGCAGCGCTACATGAGACTCAAACTTTACTAATCACATTTTCCAACTGCAGATCATTTCTAAACAATTACAGGCTTCCGTTTCAATTACTGCAGGTATGCCTTTTTCCTTGTCATCTCTCCTGCTTTCCAGTCATCCCTTAGCCTCTGGTATCTTTTCAAAATTTCATCGAAGTCCGATGTTAGATATTAGCATCTTCCTCTCATTTGCACTGTTGTTTCATGTTATGTTAATCTATCGATCCATATATAAAAGTATACAAGCAGGACTTCCAGAGAAAGCCCGAGTCAAAATGCACCATGAATTGGGCTAACGTCAGTTTTGTCTACAGTTTTTCAGAACGACAAGCTCTTCCGAAAGCTCACTGCAAAGAACTGTAGAGTGGCCGGCCAGCACTTTGAACGCCGTTGGGGCTTCCACAACGTAGGCTGTTTTAAAGCCCTCATTGAATAGCAGGAGAAATCCTGTGTCCCGTGCCAGAGCCTTCAGGCTAGATCGACCGCAGTTTAGCAGGCGAAACTACACTCCATTCGCTACGATGAGTCGACCGGCATCTCTTGCGCAGTACCAGCGCCACTCAGTACTTCTTATGTCTAGGGTTCTCAACGCCCGGGCCAATACATCACCCTTTACGCTCGTCCTTGATGATCTTAACCAACGGGCGCATCCATTTCTAAGTGAGATGATGCGCCGTGCAATATCTCGAAACGTCAACGTCGTAGTTGTCACGTTTGAGTCATCAAACTTCATGTCAGCTATTCGTACTGTTAATGGTTTTGGAGCCACTGGCGAGGATATTTTGCAGGACCTGCGGAAGGCCCTGAGCGGTGCCAAGGAGAGTCTCGTCATCATCGATTCTCTGTATGATGCGCTTAATGAAAAAGGCATCGACATGGGCAAGCTTTTTAACCTGGTTGCCATAGAATTCGCATCCAACCTTGTCGGCGTCTATCATCAAGATATGCTGGCTGCATACAATGTGCGGCCCCAGACACCATATGCGCCTCAAGCCCTCGATCTGGTGATTTATATGGCAACATCAGTCATCACTTGCAAATCTCTAGCTCACTGTCTCGCCGCCAAAGCAGCCAGAGAGCGCAGCTTGCCAGAGCCTACCCACGGTCTGCTTCAAGAAGCGGAAGGCGTTGTCCAGTGCCTTGAAGCCAACGACCGTCGCGGAATTGTCCTCGAGGCTGAATTCCGACGTAAGTCCGGTCGCCCTGAGGGCGAAACCTACTTTCTCCGGCCCGGGCGTCGCTCGGATTATCATGCTCCTGCTGGTGGTCTGCTATTCGGTACACTGAAGCAAGAGTTTGTCATTCTTCTCGACCAGCTTCCTGTATACGCAAGCCAGGAGACAAAAGGAACTGCCAATGGCGCTGACACTGAGTTGGAGTCGACTTTCAACCTTGGCCTTACCGACAAGCAGAAGCAAGCGCGTGAGGGTGTTGTGCTTCCCTACTTTGACGCTCAGAAGGGTGAGGGTGGCGAGGGTGGTCGGATTCTGTACGACATGGGCTCTGAGGATGACTTTGACGAGGAAGAAGACGAGATCTGAGCCACTGAACCTCAATTCTGCATTGAATGCCGCTGGTCGCGTGTTCCACAAGAGGATTTTAAGATACCCTGCATGGTGTGGCGTTACGGAAAACATAGTGGTATCATCGGGTGCATCATATACACAAAGCGACCAGATAAAGCGTTGCCTGACAGATTTCCTCCTGTTCTGGTCGGGTGTATTGTAGTATGCAAATGGGATTATGTTGTTCTAAATGTCAAGAATAGCATTATGAGATTCTAGTACACTATTTAAAATTGCCAAACTTCTCAAGTGGTACATGTCTGATGATGCTACTTGACAGTATCTAGTCTACTAAAATATTACCTGGTTGCTGCCTGGTAAGCTGCAATCGACAGTGATAGGTTTGTATTACCCAACTTGGCAGGGCTGAATCGCAGCCTTGGCACCCAAACCCGTCCAACGATTTACCTTCTGGACTCCTCGCGCCGCTCCCTCCCAAACCCCACACAGCTCAATATAATACCGCAATGTCAGACAACGAGCGATCTCGCGACCACTTCCGCGAAAGAGACGGTCGTCGCGAGCCGCGCGAAGGCCGTGATCGAGGCGGCACACCCACAGAACGGCGTCACCGTTCGCGTAGTCCAAGGGAGCGCGGCGGCCGGCACGACAACCGTTACCGTTCGCGGTCGCCTTACCGAAAAGATGAGCGTGAAGGTTCTGGGAGAGGCGGTGACAAAGGCAGGTCTGGAGCTGGTTATGACCGCGGACGAGGTCGCGACGACAGAAGAGGTGGCAGAGATGATCGCTCCAGCCTTCGCGACCGTTCACCACAACCACCAAAAGGCCCCCGTGGCAGCGCTCGCGGCCCGTTTGGCGGCACTGTTAAGCCCCCGACTGGCCCTCGCTCCTCAGCCGACACCAACGCCAGAGACGAGACGCCCGATGTAGAGATGGAGGACGAGCGGCAGAAACCAGAGGACATGGACGACGATGAATGGGAAATGTTGAAGGTCATGGGATTTGGGGGCTTCAAGAGCACAAAGAATACCAAAGTGCCTGGAAACGACAAGAACTATGGGGTCAGGAAGGACAAGCAGCTCCAAGCCAGACAGTACATGAACCGCCAGGGTGGATTCAACAGACCACTGTCGCCGAGCAGGTCATAGTGAGTCTACTGAGTTGCTTTATGAGGTTTCTCACAAATGGTTTAAAACACGGTGGTATTTCAGAAGGCATGTGCTAGGAACAAGACCAGTATGGTTTCACACAGGCACGACCGTCTTTCTAGGACAGTTCGTGCAAGATGAACGCATGGCTGGGGCGGCAGTTGGCCATAAAACGCTACAAGTCCTTGAGTCGCGTAGGGGTGAGACGGAGCAGCTCATGGTATGACACCTTGTTTATATTTCTCTTTTATTAGTTCGCGTTGAGTCTGACCGGAACAGAGGGAACTTATATCACTGCAGGCTTTGCTACTGTGAGCAGCATGACGAAGCACAACTTGATATACCTCGTCAAACGAATGCTGCTCTCTAGAATGCCAAATCAACTATTCTCCCAGATGACTGGATGACTTGTTCTACTTATGTCGTGAAGCTTGCCCAATGGACATGTTCCAATGCTGCATCAGGTTTGGACTGGATATGGCACTTATTTGACTTGTTATTGTGTTAGGTCTATGATGCGCCGTCACAGCTGGGAAAATGCTTTGCAGACGAGAAGCTCATCCCGCTGTCCAATCAGGAGCGATTGCGGCCGCGGCCGTGGCTGTCTGGGCGCAATGTGTCCCAAACCCCACCAGCTTGGAGCTCCAGCACACTACACGATGACGCGCGACAGCAGACATGGCGCCCTCTGGAAGGGACTGACATGTCTCTTTGCACTTCAATTGCCCCTAGTGGGCGCGCAGCTGGCCGAGGTAGAGAAGGCCACCAATGCCAGCTTGCTCTGGGGACCGTATCGACCGAACTTGTACTTTGGTGTCAGGCCTCGCATTCCCAAGAGTTTGATGGGCGGACTAATGTGGACGCGAGTTGAGGACTACCAGAGTGTTCAGCATAGTGAGTGTTTTCAGTGACTGCATGAGACGGGAGGCCTCCAGCCGCCTTCACATAATCGAACCCAAACAAGGACAATGGCATAGCTGACTAGACAGACTTCCGACACACATGCGAGCAGCACGAACTTGATGGCTACGGTTGGGACGAGTACGACGTGCGCAGCGGCGGCCGACAAACGATCCACGACCCTGCGAACAAGATCGACATCACTACCGAGTTCATCAAGTTCCCGGGTGGAGAGCATGGCGGCAGCTGGGGCGCGAGGATCAAGGGAACGCCGCGAGAGGACGCAGGCCCAAAGCTCCGGACGACGCTTGTCTGGTACAATACGCTTGAGGGCCTCGGCAGCCTGGAGGTCGTAGATGCTGACACGGAAGAGCCCGGTATGAAAGGCGATGTTGTGTTGAAGGGACAGACAAACGAGCTTGGTGATTTTGAAGTCAGAGTTACTGAGGGCAAGGGCGAGCACCCAGTCACCGGCCATCCAAGCTGGGATGACAAGCCCTTGGACCGCTCACTGGTCCACAGCGGACAGATACCCGAGGAGGCACTATGGCAGGTCAAGGCCATCATGTTCGCGCACATGAAGGGTCAGATTGACGTTTTGATGCCAAAGTACGACGAGCAAAACCCGCCACCACCTGCCCAAGTCTACACCATTCAACATTTGCCTGGAAAAGGGAATATGCATCTTGTCCAGAAGGTTTTTGAGGGGCCATTCGAGTTCGACATCATCTTCTCTTCTGGTTCTGCTCCTACGAAGATTACCTCAGAAGATATCACGGAACAGATTGACTCGGTTACGTCGAGTTTCTCGTCTCGCTTCACCAAGATCTTCGAGCCCCAAGCTCCTTTTGTCAAGGAGCGCTACGAGGAGTTTTCAAAGTCGCTATTCTCGAATTTGATCGGCGGTATTGGCTACTTCTTTGGTGACTCCCGCGTCGACCGTTCTTACGACCCTGCTTACGAAGAGGATGACGAAGGATTCTGGGAGGAGGCTGCTGAAGCACGAAGCAGGAATGTGGCTCAGTTTGAGGGGCCTTCGGAGCTGTTCACAGCCATTCCATCTCGGCCTTTCTTCCCCCGTGGCTTCCTCTGGGATGAGGGCTTCCATTTGCTGCCCATCATTGACTGGGATGCGGATCTCACGCTTGATATCATCAAGAGCTGGTTCAAGCTCATGGATGATGATGGCTGGATTGCTCGTGAGCAGATCCTCGGCCCCGAGGCCCGTAGCAAAGTGCCTGAGGAGTTTCAGGTCCAGTACCCTCACTACGCGAACCCGCCGACGCTCTTTATGGTCATTACTTCTTTCCTCGATCAGCTTGATGCCATCAAGACGGATACTAGCAGCGAAAAGCTTCGTCAAGAAAAGTCTTATTCGATGCAGTTGTCAAACCGCGAAGCAGCTCTCGAATATCTGCGTACTTTGTACCCATTACTCAAGCGCAACTACTTCTGGTACCGCAAGACCCAAGCTGGCGACATCAAGAGTTACGATCGCCAGGCCTTTTCAACGAAAGAGGGCTACCGATGGCGTGGACGTACGCCATCCCATATTCTTACCTCCGGTCTCGATGACTACCCTCGCGTCCAACCACCACACCCTGGTGAGCTGCACGTTGACCTCATCAGCTGGATGGGCATGATGACACGCGCTATCAAGCGCATCGCAGTGTATCTCGATGAACAAGACGATGCGGCCGAGTTCGCCCGTTACGATGAAGCCATCACTCGGAACATCGACGACCTGCACTGGTCTGAAAAAGATCAGGCGTACTGTGACGCCACTATCGATGACTACGAGGAGAATGCGCTATTCTGCCATAAGGGCTACATTTCTCTATTCCCTTTCATCACCGGCCTGATGGACAAGGATAGTAAGAAGCTGGGTGCAGTGCTTGATCTGATTGAAGACGAGGAGGAGCTCTGGAGCCCATACGGTATCCGCAGTCTAAGCAAGAAGGACGAATTCTACCACACTGCAGAAGACTACTGGCGAGGACCAGTCTGGATGCCAATCAACTACCTAGCTGTTTCACAGCTTCTTGTAAGTTCTACCAGAAACATGGTCATGGTCGCCTTTTATTTTTATTTTTTTACTAACATCTCATTTTACAGAAACTCGCCCAATCTCCCGGACCCTACCGCCGCCGCGCCACCAAAATGTACACGGAGCTTCGCAAGAATCTAGTCGACACGGTTTATGAGAGCTGGAAGGAGACGGGCTTTGCGTGGGAGCAGTATAATCCTGAGACTGGAAAGGGACAGCGGACACAGCATTTTACGGGCTGGACGAGCTTGGTGGTGAAGATTATGGCGATGCCGGATTTGAGTGGCGAGGAGGTGAGGGAGAAGGATGAGTTGTAGGGTTGTAAGGGAGTTATGAGATGGTAGAGGAGTAGAGGAGATTAGGGGGGGGTGGGTTGATATCGGCGATTTAGAGAAGCCTGGATGCTTGAGAAAAGAATATTTGCTATCAAGTTCTTGTGCTGATGATTTTTTCGTTCCTGATTCTATATGGTGACAAGGCAATGTACATGGGAGCATGGATATTTTTTGTAGATGAACCTCATGGATATATTGCTACGCGTGTCTAGGTGTCATATACTAGAATACAAAATAAAAGAAGAAAAGAGTACTACTAAAGTATTGTAAACCGATGAAGGGAATGACCGCCGTTTTTTGTAACTCCACAGACCCGCCCTTTCGACTATGCATGATACTCGTCGCTTTTTCTTTTCTAAACAGAGTAGCCATTTACTTGAGAGCAAGAGGAGAAGGTACAAGCTTGTGACATATCCGTTAGGTTAATGGTTACTTGTGTCCGTTTGAGTCTCCTTCATACTCTTGCTAGAATATATATAGCTAAGAATAATTTCTGTGTAGAGATGTTGATTATTACAACACGCATACTGTTTTTTTCTTCTCTTTCTTTGCATATATGTGTGTAAGTGCGCAGAGAACAGCTGTTTTTCTCTCCCTTTCCTAAGTTGTAGTATAATTTCAAGCTTGTGATATTAACAAAAAAAGGGAAAAAAGATTAACAGATAAAATCGTCAACATATTTTAGATAAACGCGAAAATATTCACATTTCGAAGTGAGATAGTAAAAAGTCACTAAGTACTATCTTATAAGACATACAAGTGATTTTTACCTCAAGCACTCAACTCTATACATACACAGGTCGCGTTTTTCCACTTCTTTGAAAATATAAACCACTCGATTTAATAATTGCCACCTGCATAAAATCTCTTCTTGACAATTTTTGCTATACAGGAGAGTTATTTTCACATCCTCTGCTGAACTAACAATATGCTTTCATTACAACGCCATCCCTAGAAAGCGTCAAGTAGTACGTGGGAAGTCGATTAGGAGGGGCAAAGTCTTAGTGACGGTGTGGCGGAGCGCGTATAGGGAATTACAGTGTAGTCACGCAACAGGCAATAGGTGTTTAGCATGTATAAAAAAAGGTAGATATAAGAAAGTATCGTTTAGGATTGAACTGTTCGGTTCGGTACGGCATGATGTTGTTTTTCCTGGTTTCAAAGGCAGTGGAGTTTTTGGTTGCGTTGGAACGGATGATAAGTATTTTTTTTCTTAGTTCCAAGATACGAAGTGTGTTCGCTAATCAGAATACCATCGTTTCCTTGAATAGTTAAATCTGAATTACCGTGTAGATCTCAAGCAGATAAGTCTCCCATCTCAGGGCTCTTGGTGTTAGTCATAGTCATGCGTGGTGGCATGACATGGTTCTACAACGGACGAAGAAAATCACAGAGTCGTATAACTCCGAATCAATCACCGAAACCAACACTCATATACATCTCTGTCGAGTAATTTCCCCCCTTTCCGTCCTGCCCAATCCCACCACTCTAGTATCACGAGATGCAATCTTGTCATCCACAACACATCTCATGACCAACCGCCATCTCAACCCCCTTTCTAGTCTCACCCACAACACCAAGAAGCGTCCTAAACCAGGCATCCCTCTTCCAAAAGGAGAATTACACTGACATGCCATGGCTCTCCCAAATTGCGATGGACACACCCTAGTTTCCGTATTAAGTTTAACCCAAGAGCAGGCAGCGCCACACCCAGTTTGCCAAGGACAAGAGGCGAAAAGGTAAAAAAGGCCAAAACAAAGTAAGCCACAAGAGAAAAGGTAATTCTAAAAAACGTTTAGACCACTAAGATAGATCCAAAAAAAGGGGAAAAGGGGAAAGAAAGATGGAAAAAGAGAGTAACAAAAGAAAGTAACATTGGGAGGTTCTTGGACGCTAACTGGACCTAAAGAGGGAGCATTCTTACTGGACAAGGAAATGGAAAAAAAACAAGACTACACAAGAGGTTCAACAAGCCAAGAAGGTTGCACAGACGACATGGACAGAGGGAGTTTGTAGTTGCACACGGTCTGTCTTCGTGTCCGCCCAGACGGCTTGTCCGCACAGAGGCAGACTTGGCAGCGGAAAGACGACAAACTTTGCGATGTCTTTGTTTGCGGAGAAGTGGACACACGGGTCCCTCTCCAGATTCTTGGCTAGACGAGACTTTTCCCTGAGAGGATTATGGACCCGGTAAGGTCATCTGGAGAAGTACTAATATGGTTTTGATGAAAGTCAAGCCGGCGGTTATGAAGTGCAGTTACACAGGTTAATTGGGCAGACTATATAGTCTACACCCACAATCATCACGAATGAATTGAACCGTCATCAATCCCCTCACGTACATGAATACGGTCTTGGATTTTCGTGGATTCGGATGAAGTCGCGATGGTCGCCAAGGTCAGCAAGGTGCAACGTTCAAAAAAATGCCGCACTAGAGTGCTGGCGGCTTGGGAGAAGCTGGGCACACTTTGTACAGAGTAGGAGCGCATGCAACAGTGGCAATCGACGATAATATGTCGGGCGCGGAGTACCGTGCTCGGGCGGAGAGGTGAGTAGCACAGCGGACAAGTGGTGGGTGGTCTGGAGTAAGAGTGCCAAGGGCGATCCCCACAGATCAGGTGCTGCCGCAAACCATTGATCTGCTGCTTGGCAGTTATCAAAGAGGACATTCGCGGGTGCGACCATGATAGGTTGAACGTGTGGCTGGCGGGCTAGAGCACTGTGGGCGAAAGCGTGTTGCGCAATGGCTAAGCAAAGTTTTTCCCACTAGGGCTTTCAATATTGCAACATGTGAAGCGATGGCGCATCAAGCTATAGCACCCTGAATCGAGGGTATCTTGATACGCAAGGGAAGAAAAAAAAAAGCGTTGATATCTCGACAGGCTCCAATTTGTCATGGAATAGCAGACAGCGCATATGGTTGAGCAACACGGACGCGTCCGGCGTGTGCAATCGAAGCCAGACTGGAAGAAGAATTCAGTGAGGCGGCTAGTGGAGCCCACCGTCCCTGCATGCATCGGCTGCCAGGGTAGGCGTGCCGTAGGCAGTTTGGCGCGGCAGACATGGTTTTGAAAAAAAAGAAGCCGTGGTTTGGATGGGAGCAGGGTCAGAGTTCGGAGGCTGGCGAACGAAACAGTGGCAGCCGCACATGAGCCTCAGGTAGATCTGCCAAGAGAGAGAGACATGGAGAACTACCGTCACCGGAATGGTGTTGCAAAAGCAGGGGGCCACTGGGATGGGTGGGTAAAAGTTTCCCGAACGCCTGTCGGTGTTTGAAACGTGGACTCCAACAAGATGCTTGGCGTGTGGGTGCCGCGACGCCTATGCTGCAGGTACGAAGGGCATCGCGAGGCGACGATGGAGGTGATCGGCTCGCGGAGATGGACCCCGTATGTCTCAGGACGAGGCAGCGAGGGTCGAGGGCCGTTATAACCAGGATGCGATAAAATTCCGACAGCGTGCAAATTGCAAATAGTGGCAGGCTACCTGGTAGGTAGCAATAGCGACAGGGCGCGCAAAGAGGGCGCGCGGACCGACACCGGTGAGTGGGGGCGTGCGATTCAGCGAGCGGCTCAAGAAGGGCATGGAGAGGTTGGCATCGGTAAAATCCATGTGTGATAGTATGTGGGTTAGGATGATTATTCCCGCACACTTGCAGGCTGGGGGGATGCGGTGAGGCTCACTCGCTCGCGTGCCGGCGAAGCATCGGCAGTGGGAGGGTCACGTGGCCTGCCGCCGCGACTTCCAGAGTGGGAAGGGCATCCATGGGGAGCCAAACGGGCGCCATGTTGCGGGGGCATCGAGCCGGCCGAGAGGTGCCAACGAGGATTCGAGTGCAGCCAAGCAGGGCGCGACCGTGCTGGGTTGTTTGTTTCTCCGGGGCGCGCACAGAGGTGCGACGGGACTCGAGTCGACGTCTAGACGCGTGTGGAGTCGCGCGAGGCTAGTTTGTATGAGCATTGTGATAGCAGGGCTGGTTAAGGGCAGAGGCAGAGGGTTGTGAGTGGGTGGCGCGGTTGGCCGGGCGACGGCGTGACAACAGGGCAGGTGTGATTCGGCCGACCTGGCAGTCTGAGTGTCGGAAGACGTGGTTGAGACAGGCCCGACCCCCGAAGAACCCCGTGGCGCGAGCTTAATGCTGGAGACGAGGGGGGAGGTCGGATATTGAGGCTCGATAGCGAGCGGCGTGGGGCTGGAAGGCGGCTAGAAGAAAATTGTGAATGCATGGCATGCAATGCAGGCCAAAAGTCGCGCAGGCGTGGGGAGGCCAGGCAGGACGGGGCGTGGGAAAAAATGCCTCGCATTGGCGAGCCAAGGCGACAAGCATTGTTTACACCGCGAGGAGAAGCTTGGTGGGTGGAGGACGCCCGCAGCGCGCGGTGCAGATTGCCAAAACGTCATGGGGGCTGATCCCTGCCGCGCATGCACGCTTGACGCGGAATGTCGCGCTATCTCCAGCTTAATCTCTGGCAGCCGTAGACGGAGACGGAGACGCGCTGGAGCAGAGCAGCGAGCAGCATCGCGCCGTGGGCTACTGGGTGGCTGGTCCAACGGCCTCGTCTGGCACGCCCATTCGCTGCCGCCCGCCGGTGCGCCCAGCAGCCAGAGTAGCAGCAGAGGGCTTGGCGGCACCGACGTGTAGCAGCACCCTCGCGCCCGTCGAACCGTGGCAAAAAGGAAGCACGCCGCGAGCGACAGAGCCACGGATGGCATCGTGCAGCCGCGAGGCAAAAAAACCGGCCATGACGACGGTGAAGGGTCGCGATAATGGCCTGTCAGCAGCGCGCCCTCGGCCGGGCAGCGCAACGAGGGCGCAAACGGCCAATCTCAGCGCGCTGCCGTGCGCCGATGATGTAGCGCTGCTGCGCACGGGCCGCGCTCGCTGCGAAAATGCCCCCGGGACAGTCGGCTCGAGCTAATCCCCAACCATGGCTAGTTTTATGACAATCATAAATCCCTCATAGCGGCCAAAGGTCGGTCCTTGCTGAGTTTTTCCCTGGTTGATACGTGGGTGAGCCTCTGCCGCGCTACTTAACCAGAGCCGCGCCCGCCCTCTGAACCTCTTCTTCACAGAGAAGGCCCTGCTTGCGGTTCCCCTTTGCACAGCAACTTCAACCCCCCTCTCCGCCCAAGTCGCCCGGACTGCCTTCTCTGTGACTAGAGTTATCGGATACACTAATACATACGACTCCCCCAAGTCCCTAATTCGACCGACATGGCGCCCAACGACGACGTTGAGCGCCCGCGGGCGAGCTCTGGCGCTGAGCGCCAGAAGTCCATCGTCTCCATGACCGAGTTCGACGGCATGGACGAATACACCGCGCTCCAGAAGTACATCCTCTTCTACCGCGACGCAAAGGTCAACCCCCACGCCAACCCCACCGTCAAGACCAAGAAGTGGTGGCAGTTCTGGAAGTCCGGCTCTGCTGCTGCTGCTCCCGTCGCTGACGCTGGTGCCGTCCCTGAGGAGTGTAAGTTTGGCCCCAATTTCCCATCAATTCCACCCTCCATCCTTCACTGAGCAAAAAGCTCCGCGCTACACACCTGCCTAATCGGCTACTTGGCAATAACAAGCTACTTTTTGTTGTTGTTGAGCAGCAGAGGCCGCACGGTGGTCGCTCGACTTTTGCGCCATGGGCCCGAGCTCAAGCTCCAGCTCCATCGCTGCTAGTCTGCTAGTCATGCAGCCCGTCTCCACCAAACTACCCGCCACCAATCACAGCGCCCACGCACGACTTTTTGGCTAACATTGTTTTCCCTAGTCCTCAACACTGAGCTTCGCACCGGTCTCACCACCCACGAGGTCGAGGAGCGTCGCAAGCGCTATGGTTACAACGAAATCACCTCTGAGAAGACCAACCTTCTCAAGCAGTTCATTGGTTACTTCACCGGTCCTATTCTCTACGGTAAGCCGCTCCACCCCTGCTCAAACTTTGCCCTAGCGCAGTTTCACTGACGATCCCCGCTAGTCATGGAGCTCGCTGCTCTTCTCGCCGCTGGTCTTCAGGACTGGATCGACTTTGGTGTCATTTGCGGTATCCTGTTGCTCAACGCCATTGTCGGTTGGTACCAGGAGAAGCAGGCTGCCGATGTCGTCGCTTCGCTCAAGGGTGACATTGCCATGAAGGCTACCGTCGTTCGTGACAACCAGCAACAGACCATTCTCGCTCGTGAACTTGTACCCGGTGATATCGTCGTCATTGAGGAGGGCCAGACCGTCCCCGGTGACGCCCGCCTGATCTGCAGCTACGACCACCCCGAAGACTTCGAGTTGTACATGAAGCTCAAGGCTGAGGACAAGTTCCACGACGCTGACCCCGAGGACGAGAAGGATGATGACGTCGATGAGGAGAAGTTCGACGAGGAGAACCCCATCACTCAGGGCCACCCTCTCGTTGCTTGCGATCAATCGTCCATCACCGGAGAGTCTCTTGCCGTCGACAAGTACATGGGAGAGATTGCCTACTACACCACTGGTTGCAAGCGCGGCAAGGCCTACGGTATCGTCACTACCACTGCCAAGCACTCTTTCGTCGGTCGCACTGCTACGCTCGTCCAGGGCGCTCAGGACCAGGGTCACTTCAAGGCTATCATGAACTCCATCGGAACGGCGCTTCTCGTCCTTGTCATGTTCTTCATCCTGCTCGCCTGGATTGGTGGTTTCTTCCGTCACATTCCCATCGCCACCGCCCGCGAGGGAACCGACAAGTCCGTTACTCTCCTCCACTACGCCCTCATCATGTTCATCGTCGGTGTCCCCGTCGGTCTTCCCGTCGTCACCACCACCACCCTCGCCGTCGGTGCTGCCTACCTCGCTGAGCAGAAGGCTATCGTCCAGAAGCTCACTGCCATTGAGTCGCTTGCTGGTGTCGATGTTCTCTGCTCTGACAAGACTGGTACTCTTACTGCCAACCAGCTCTCTCTCCGTGAGCCTTACGTCGCCGAGGGCCAGGATGTCAACTGGATGATGGCTGTCGCTGCTCTTGCCTCTTCCCACAACCTCAAGTCTCTCGATCCCATTGACAAGGTCACCATCCTCACCATCCGCCGCTACCCCAAGGCCCGTGAGATCCTCAACATGGGCTGGCGCACTGAGAAGTTCACTCCCTTCGACCCCGTCTCCAAGCGTATCACTGCCGTCTGCCACATGGGTGGTGACAAGTACGTCTGCGCCAAGGGTGCCCCCAAGGCCATTGTCAACCTTGCCAACTGCGACGAGATCACCGCTACTCTCTACAAGGAGAAGGCCGCCGAGTTCGCTCGCCGTGGTTTCCGCTCCCTCGGTGTCGCTTACCAGAAGAACGACGGTGACTGGATCCTTCTCGGTCTCATGTCCATGTTCGACCCCCCTCGTGAGGATACCGCCCAGACCATCGTTGAGGCTCAGCAGCTCGGTGTTCCCGTCAAGATGTTGACTGGTGACGCTATTGCCATTGCCAAGGAGACTTGCAAGATGCTTGCTCTCGGTACCAAGGTCTACAACTCTTCCAAGCTTATCAACGGCGGTCTTACTGGTACTACCCAGCACGACCTTGTCGAGCGCGCCGACGGTTTCGCTGAGGTCTTCCCCGAGCACAAGTACCAGGTCGTCGAGATGCTCCAACAGCGTGGTCACTTGACTGCCATGACTGGTGACGGTGTCAACGATGCTCCTTCCCTGAAGAAGTCTGACTGTGGTATTGCCGTCGAGGGTTCCACCGAAGCTGCTCAGGCTGCCGCTGATATCGTCTTCCTCGCCCCTGGTCTGTCCACCATTGTTCTTGCCATCAAGACTGCCCGCCAGATTTTCCAGCGTATGAAGGCCTACATCCAGTACCGTATCGCTCTGTGTCTCCACTTGGAAGTCTACCTCGTTACCTCCATGATCATCCTCAACGAGACCATCCGCGCTGAGCTCATCGTCTTCCTTGCCCTGTTCGCTGATTTGGCTACCGTCGCCGTCGCTTACGACAACGCTCACTCTGAGGCTCGCCCTGTCGAGTGGCAGCTGCCCAAGATCTGGTTCATCTCCGTCATCCTTGGTCTCCTCCTCGCCCTCGCCACCTGGGTCGTCCGTGGTACTCTCTTCATCCCCAGCGGTGGTATCATCCAGAACTTTGGTGCTATCCAGCCCATTCTGTTCCTCGAGGTTGCCCTTACTGAGAACTGGCTCATCTTCGTCACCCGTGGTGGCAAGACCTTCCCTTCGTTCCAGCTGGTTATCGCCATCTTGGGTGTCGATGCTCTCGCCACCATCTTCACCCTCTTCGGCTGGATGTCCGGTCACCCATACCAGACCAACCCTCCCACCATCAACTCCAAGTTCCGTGATGACGGCTGGGTCGACATTGTCACCGTCGTTGTTGTCTGGGCTTACTCCATTGGTGTCACCATCATCATTGCCATTGTCTACTACGGCCTGAACCGCATCGAGTGGCTCGACACCCTCGGTCGCAAGGACCGTAGCCGCAAGAACCCTGCCATTGAGAACATGATTGCTGCTCTCAGCAAGCTGTCTCTCGAGCACGGTACCGACAAGCACGGCACAACCCGTTATGTCCTTGCTCCCCGCGCTGTTGAGGAGGAGGATGATGACTAGATGAGTCGCTCAATAGTAGCATGAAGCGATGTGTATTTGGATGTTTGCTATGGGTCCGATGAGCCCGCCTTCTTGGAAAGGTTAATTTCTCATCACTGTCTTTGCCAGTCTTCTCATGTATATCAAGAAGCATAATTTCATTGTCTGAACTAATACCCAATTTGAAATATTGCTGTGCTATGTCTGTGCCTTTGCAATGTGATTGTCTTTTTCCACTCAAGTTCTCATTTTCAAGTCGTTTACCTTCTCCTCTATCGTTCGGGTTTCGTAGTTCCCGTTCTGGGCTTTCGGCTCCACTAAAATCCCTAGCGATAGCTCCAGGGTCGTCGTCGAACTTTTCAGCTGGCCACTTGGCGCTCGGCAAGATTTACGGTCAACTGAACGGGCTAGGAATCTGTCTCAAGTTCATTAACACACTACTCCTAGCCTATAGTTGCCAACGGGTAGCGCACCGGAATGCACAATAGACAACAGGGAACAAGCAATTCAATGATGTCTCGATGAGAACACACACCACGCCAGCGGGGTATGGCCCGTCGTGTTCGCAGCGCGGGGTATTCAACGAGCTGCAAGCCACCACGGCAGACTTGACCAATTGCCTCTGCGCACGAGGCGGCCTTAGACATGGTGTTGCAGATGGAAGACCGTTTTTACCCGCGCCTGTCACCATGATGGAAAGCCACTGACATCGTCTTAGCGAATGATGGCTTGCAGCAATGAGTACAGTCGCAAGTCGCGCGTGCAAGTTTGCCTCACTCCTCGGCCTGCTGCACCCTTTAGAGTGCTAGGTGTACTAGTAATCGCGCCGTCAAATTACCATCACCATATGTCATTTCGCCCATCGTGTTCCCCGAGCCGTCAGACCTACACACCCAATTTCCTCATTCAGTCGCCAGGAGCTACTAGTCATGACCATCCTCCCAACAGCCGCATAGCAAAACAATAAATCCAGCCATCTTTTTGTCCTGAAAAGGAGTGACGACCATACTTGTCTTGTTCCTCTTCAGGCAAGCAACTAACCCGACCCTCTCGCATATTATGTACCCACTCCACCAAGGCCCCACTCCGGACCCAATAGCGCGCAAAATTCCCTTGTCGCTATTAGCGGCGCCGCCCACCCCCACCCCATTGGCATTAGCAAAACAGCGCGCGAGACAGAAGACAAAATTGGGGAATTGATCAAGGACCCATTCTTATTATCGCGATTCTTTCTTCCCTGGTCTATATGCCGAGGCTGTTCAAACAAGGGTAGGTTTCGTTTTTTCGAAATATGGGAAGCCTAACAAAAAAAAAAATGGCGATACGACTCTCCGTGTTGTTTGACATAGGGAGATAGAGCTCGGAGCATCGGGAAAACCGGTGCGCATCGGATGTTTTTTTTTTCTTATTCCCCTTCTGCAAAGAAAGATGGCGGGCAACAAAAGATAAGTTCGCCGACCCTCCGTAGAACGGGTCAGCACAAACTCAATAGGGGAAAAATACTCGGGAAAAGCTAGAACTTAGGATTTCGGATCGCGCGGGCTGGGTAAGCCGCGCGTGAGTGAGAGGGATTGGGGATCGGGAGGCTGGATCCGAGTCTGCATACGTGGGCTGCGGGATGCTCAACATGGACTTGGAGGATGGTTTACCTAGCTGGGAACTATGTCACGTGCCCGAGAGGCTGGTTGTTGTGATGTGGTGATAGGAACGGAGAGTGAGAAAAGAGTCGCCACTATTTTCTTTCAGGTCTATCTTTTTGGACCTAATGTCTCTACCCGTATTCTCCTCTCTTCCTTTAGACGAGATTCAGTAGCCAAAGCACCAAGAAAATGGTACCACATGCAATGCGAATACGCGATACGCATGCCAATACGGGATACGCATCTCAATCCCACACGTAATCCACACACATACACGTGTCCATCGACAGAAGCAGCGTTATCATAACAATCCTCCCTCTCCCCTTGCTTACACACACATATACATACATCCGTTACAGCCACACCCAGCCATCCCCTCTCTTCTCCTGCAGCAACAAAAGCAACTCAACGCCACACATGCAACAGAATCACACCCGGGTTCAACAACCACATTCTGCTTATCAAATCCTTGTGCATACGGGCACACAATGCACATACTTACATAAAACGCAAAGGGAGAAGAAGGTAAAAAAGAGGTAAAAGATAATGTATCTCCCATCTCTATCTTCGCCAAACTACACCTAAATTCCACAACCTTGCATCGGGAAGTTCTGTAGCCACATACTACACACGCGCGAACCTGCAGCATAATACTTACTGTACATTCTACATGGCGAACCCTTTCTTAGTATGATGACGTCGTCGTCGTCGCCGTCTATCGGGTACTCCCACCCGCGCTGTCCCGCCCCGTTCGTTACTTTTCCCTAACTTGAAAGTCTGCCTTTTCGGCCCTTTACACGTGTGTGTGCAGTACTTTGTGTGCTCGTTCAAATGTAGATATCTCCGCCGCGTGCTGTTACGCTGCGCTTCGGGCTTCCCACACCCCCACAGTCGCCATGTGTGTGTCGTGGCAGTGTCCGTGTGCCATGTGCGTGTCGCAACTCCTCCGGCGGCGGGCGGCGGCGATCGACAAGCACGACGTCGACGACGCGTGGAGTACTATACGACGAGCAATGAAGCATGGGAAACCCTCGAAGCGAGGTGCGAAGGGACTTTGCTGATTCAGACCCCAGTGCACGTTAACATGCGGTTGATGTCATTGGGCCTCCCGCCGGATGGGGGTGTGCAAAGTTCACGTTTCAGGACGGACTTGTGCTGTATCACAACGTGCGGATGCGCAGGCATGCACAGAAGAAGAACACAGGCGTTTAGTACACATACACACACGTAGATCTGCAGGTGCAAGTTGTTGTTTTTCTTTGCCCTTACTACACATGCTGCATGCATCCTTGCCTACATCGTTAGACAAATCGTGCATCGCACGTGTTTCGGGTTTTCCGCGGGGAACACAGTACAACGTCATTCGCAACGGCCGGCCGCGGCAGTGGTGTTGGTGGTGGTGGCGGGCGTTGCAGACCGTGCGGGTAAAGGATCCGACCGGGCTTTTGCCAGCTTGCTACTGTGGGGAAAAAACGATGCGCACAGAGAGAGAAGGCGAAGCGGGCACGGCTCTTTCTCGAAACTCGCCGAAACGGACCGTTTGCGAGGATCTTTTTGCTTTGTTTGGCGGGGGTGGAGAGGGGCGCGCACGCCAAGAGAATGTCGCAGCGTTGTGACAGTTGTGCCGCGAAAGCTTTTTTTTCTTTCTTTCTTGCGTATATGTAGTAAGAAAAAGGGTCTGGATCGTGTGTAGACTGCTCTCTGGAGTTTGGCTAATGCTGGGCTAAGTAGAGGGGTGAGGGCTGGATCCCATGTCTGTGATTTTTTTTGCCACTAGGGTGAAGGCATGGTACTTAGGGTTTGCCGAGCGTTGGCGGTTTTACAGGGAACTATGCTTTGACTGCTAGTTTTGTAGGGATTGTATTGTTGAAAAGTAAACTCTGGTTCTAGACTCGAGTTGATGCTTAGGCCTGCTTGTGCCTGGTAGAATGTGCAACGCATCTTCTCAATCAACTCGTGACATATACTACCGACACGCGTTGGGCTCATATCCAAGACATGCTGTGTTACGAGCAGTCGTTACCAATGTAAACTATGCATCTAGTCGACTATGCTCTCTAGGAGTTTGGTGTGAAGACGGCATGGATAGCGAAAGATGAGAGTATATCCAAGAATACTTGATTCTGGTCAAGGGAAAGCACAAACCTAGCTACATGCTGATATGGTGTGATCAGTAGTAGAAGTTAGTTCTGATTGTAGACATAAGAAAAAGGGAATGACGCGTTCCCAGACCCATGACAGCTTAATCGATGTAGTACAGCTTGGTGCCAGACGTCATCATATCTTTACCAAACATGTACTTGCACTTGAGCTCGATCAAAGCACTCGCTGTTAGGCGTTTCCTACCTGCTATGATACCGGTTTGACAAGAGAACTTAGCATGTGAAGTAAATAGCTCATGAACCGAGCATCCTACAAAGGTTACCTCGGATCAAAATGGTAACGTCGAAAAAGCTCCTGTCCACGAGGTATCCCGAGACTCTCCATGATATGCAGATACTGATGCTCAGTATTAGTGCACGCCATTCATATACAGCTACAACCGTTCGTCGTCCAAAAAGTACAAACTCGGTGTGTCGTTGGCGATATCCTCTGAGCAACGTCGGAGGTCGTATGGAATCTTTATCTAACGCCCACCATCCCTATTTTGGTCTTTATAGCGCTCGTTATAGGTACAGGGACGAAATCCTTCACGGTATGTTCCTTTAAATGGGCGGGTACATCTCTACTCCCTGAGAGATCTAGCTTATATCGAATCGAGAATCTCCAATTTATGCAAATTGGAGCGTGCGGGTATCCAGAATGCAACCCCTTGCATTTAGGTGGACCCAGATCAGTACCGGACACGACGGAGAGAGAAGTGGTCCCAGGAACCAGGCTACTACCGATTGGAGACGGGCTTTATACCAGCCTTGGTATAGCAGACGGACGCCTCGGGCCCTTGGATAGTAATACTCTTACCGAAAGCTCGATATCCAGGCGGTGAACCAGAAATCAAATACTGTTCTACAAAAGGAAATGTAATCGGACAGACTGCTGCGGATGCTCGGATGCTCAGGAACGGCTCGCAAAAACCTCAAATGGACGCTTTCTTTGGCATAGTTTCGCTTTCGGTGCGGATATCGGCGTCGTGTCTGTCAGCATCCGGAAGCGTTCGTATGCCTGTCATCTTAATGAGGCGGACTTTGAATCGAGAGTATGTCCGTAGGATCGTAAGCAACGTCCTACTGTGTCATCCTCCGGTTCGCTGCCTGATATAGGTCATCCAATGTGACCATGTCATGAGGCTGATTAAATCACTCATTGCTATCCCACACCCTCTTAGGCGTGGGGGTTGTTGATCAACCGAAGCTTTTGAAGAAGCACCGAAGCCTTGCGGGAATTTCCAGGTCCGTGGCACCGGTTAAAAACTCAAGAGAAAAAAAGCGCTCTTCTTGTGTCGACAAAATTCAGCATATTTGGGTTCAGAAATTTGGCGCATTCCCGGTTTTGTGAGTGCAGCTGATGTATGCAGCTGTAGCCGGACGACATGGTCTGCTTGACTTCGCTATTGCCAATTAGTAGCGCTATTTATGAACATCCGGGTATGTGGGTGAGCGTTTGCACGGGTTTCCGAAATCGCCCTTAGTAGGTTTTCTTTCATGTCCAGTGTGTGTCGATGTTCAGTATACAAGACAGCATAAACCATGGAAGGAACGATCAGGGCGATTCTCCAGTATCGGCTCCACGGATAAGATGGGCGCAATCAGGTTCTCCAAGGGTAATCGAATGAGTGAATCGAATGAGTCCTATGTTCCAAATATCGCATACTCTCTCAGCTTGGTCTCGGGACGAGGAGTATCCAACTCAAAGGAATCCGTGAGAAGTTCCGTCCGGCTCGGTAGTGCTCAACCCTCTTCAACACCGAACAAAGGCGCGCGATCCATCGTACTCCAAAGAAATCCAGGCAAGTCCAGGAAAAAACGTTCGTATTGTGTGCGGTGAGAAAAATCAACGCGGGCCATAGCAAGTCGAGTTTGTGGTGCTGTCTACAGCCAAAGGAGGTATACAAGCGAGGCGCCAGTCCGCCAACGGGTAAAGCTATTGTCGGGCTAGAGATGCGCGCACGTGGGAGGGAAGAGGGAAAAATGAAATGAACAAAGTTTATTTAACGTACTTTTGTGCTGTTATTTGTTGCTAATTATGGGTGATCTATCATATTGCAAACGCATCCACACTCGCAAATTTCCATTTCAAAAGTCGACTATACATGGAAAGCACCACAGTAGCCTTCCACTTAGTCGTTGTCGTGATTTTGGCACGATTTTCTAGGCCATCAGGTCTGAATTGGATGGTGACTCTCAATCGTCGGGATCTGAAAGGGAAGCACAGTCCTAGTGGTAGCAATTCTAGTCAGCGAGCACCTAGTTTGATTTACCGCAACCATATCAGATGCGCCTTTGCGCTTTGTAGATGCCGCCCGACTGTTGTACTGTGAGATGTAAATATTGAATCAACAGTATTCACCGTACCCCACATAAAATAACGTGCTGGGGCTACAAAAAGGGAAGCATATCCTCTGTTGACAACTCCTTGGTTTCCTACGACCTGTTGTAGTCAAGGAGAGTATAGAAGCCTAGTTCATAGCTATCCAACAACTGAACCAAGGAAACGGCTGTACACCTCGCGTGTTTGTACTCAAGTCAGATGTGGACCTACATTTACCACTATCGTCTGCAACACGTGGATAGGTAAAGCTCGTTTGTTTTGCAAGAGCACCTTTAAGATGCTATCTTTTCCCATGCTCATCCATGTGCTCATCTGCAAACCCGAAGTGACACACTGGTACCATCTTATCGAGAGTGTCATAAAGGCACACCTGATCATTTCACCTACGAACACCACGCTGACTGGTATTGTTTGTAGGCTTCGAGTTGGCCAGGTAGTTCGCTCGGACAATGAGGACAGGCCACAATGAAGTGGGTTCTGGTTCAACTGTCTCATCTCGAATGAAAAGTCTGCTGTGGGATGTATACAGAGCCCTCGTTTTCTCGACAGGAAACGGTAGCTAGCTGCAGTACGAACCGCTTCGTCATATTCTTAGACTGTAGTGCTACTTGAACGAGGTAAGCTCTGGCTACTCTGGAAACAGCCTGGAGAATTGACTTAGCTCCCGCCTTCATCATAGTACGTCTATCGATTCCTAGTTCTAGAATTTCCTATTAGCTTCACAAATAATTACTGACAAGCATTATCCATGACCTTGTAAACATGCTATTATTAATTAGTGACACATTGTTTCCTGCAGTGGTTATTGAGCCAGGAAACGAGGGTTCCAACATACCACCAGCGATGGAGTCGACACTTTGGCCCTTGTCTCTGGAGACGCCGCCAGCAGAATCCCCTACGATTCGAGGAAACAAAAGCAAATGGCAAAGATAAACCCGGTCTGAACTCCAGATAATACCCTCGATAAAACTACTCCTAAGATCCGAGATCCCAGCCGCGGACTAAACACCCACCGTCCTACCCTTTTCATCCGGAGCCTCCTCACCAGAAAGCCAAAAACCAGTATTTGGCTGGATCTTAATCACCCTTGGGCCGAGGTGTGTACAAACTGCTTCAGGTGATATTATGCCTATCCGAGTTTGAAACCATGCTTGTCGACATATGTGTTGCTGAAGGGACATGGAAAAAAGGTACAATTGAGTAAAATCCGTGTGAGCAGGCACAGGGCGTGGAGTCTGGTTTTCTATATCCAACAGTAAGATTTCTTGAACAAGCTAAACACCCTCATGGTAATGGCAGAGATGGGCTGAGAGTATAAAAGTCTAACAAAAGATGACTGTTCTTCACCAGTATAGCGCACATGGTTCTTCAGTAGATGAAGACAAGTACATGATCACTCCAGGCTACATTGGACCCTAGAGAGGCAACTGTCGGAAGTACGAAGCTGTCGCTCGGAACATCGTACACGGCCACCTTTCTGTCTCCGCCAAAAAAATTGTAATACATGATCAAAACATTATCTTAGAACTTCTATCGTATCCAACACATCATGCACCATCATCCTGCTGCTTAGGCTTCACATCCCCTCTAGCCTTAGCTGGGAGTCTTCGCAAGCACACAAACAGCCCACACGCCAAAACAATCTGGAAAAGCCAGTATAGCTGGCCCGCAAGGATTTGATATTTGACACCGACGGCATAAATGCTAGTCGCAACAGCAGGTGCAACAGATCGAATGCCGCTTTGAGCTGCAAGCGCAACAGCGTTTAGGGTACCCAGGGTCTCAGGAGAAGGCGAGATATCGTTGAGTGCAAGCTGTACAGCAGCTGATTTACGAATTAGCAACGTGTGTAATGAAGAAGAGACAAGAAACTCACTAAACGCCATGGAGACTCCACAGAAGATAGCCAGCATCGGCGGTCCCGTGGTCCAGACGATGATAGCGTAGCCATGTCTTAGCAAGAAGTTGTAAATCGGGAAGCAAACGAAGAGAAAAGGCCAAACAAATGCGCATAGCCAGAGCAAACGACCAGTTCCAAGCCGCTTATGCAACATCGGGAATGCAATCAACAGCCAAATAGCTTGAGCAACGCCGTTTAGTGCTGTAACAAAGGCAATAAGACCGGGCGTGAGGCCAAAGCCTCCCCAATGCACGGGCGTGTATTGAGCGACTGGAAACACAGCGGTAAACGTGTACGCTAGAAGCATCGCATAGTTGTAGATGAGCAGCACAGGTGCGACACCAGGGTACTTGAGTAGCTTCCAAATGGACATGTTGGGCCGGGTATTCCTCTTATCGCTGTCAACAGGCAAAGTCTCCTTCACAAACAGCAGGCTTGTGATGGCCGCAGAAAGTCCAATAGCTGCAATAGCCAGGTTTGGTAGCGCATAAGGATAGTCATGCCAGAACTGTACTCTGCCGAAGGTCGAGGGAAATTTCTCAGCTGGTCGCTCGAGTCCGGCACCTGTAGCCGTCTGCTTAGCACATGATCAGCTTTTTCGTCAGCCTTTCCGTCACTTACCGATCAGCGGACCCATAAAAAGACCCATGTTATTGAAGAAGGAGAAGAAACTGAAAACGCGTGCTTGTGTATGTTTGGTGCTATTTTCAGAAAGCATGGCCCGCACAGTAACGACAGTGCCAGCAAAGACGCCACCAAGACACCTGAACAGCATCATCTGCCACAGAGATTGACTCAGACCGAAAAGCGCTGTAGCAATGGCCATTCCAAACAATGATATTACCAGAACTGGCTTTCTCCCGTATCGATCAGATGCCTAATTTCTAAATTAGCAGAGGTCCTCTCTCCTGCCGGATAGTCATAAGCCACTTACCTTGCCCCAGAGAATCATAACGCACATCTGTGTTGCACTGAACAGACTCTCAATCAATCCAGAGTAAAAACCAACATCCTCGGTGGCGACTCCTCCAACCTTCTCAATCATAAAATTGATATAAGGGAAGATTGAGAAGAAAGCAGTTGGCGCTACGCAGCTTGCATAGCAGAGCAGGAAGACTTGTGTTTTCGGAAGTGGAATATCCTTATCGTCATCCTGGTTCCTATCTGGTACGATGTCGGATTCATAGGTGTCTGGTAGAGGCGCAGGCTCCACATATGACAGAAGAGGTGTGGTTTCGTCACTGGGGTTGATGGATGGTGATTCATTACTTATACTGGGTGCTGGTGGCATTGTGCCGACGAGTACCAAGTGAAGATGAGCTCTTGTGGAGAAGTTGAGTTATTTGTTTTGAGAAGAGTTAGGTGGAGTGGTGCTGATTCATGCGACGCTATATCAAGTATGACAAGACAGGCATGCAAACTAAAGCTTGGAGAACTCAACGATGTGTACTGCAAACAAGCTCATAGTAAGCGGGACGTGGGAGACAGGGTCGCATTGGTCGCATTTAAGCACTCGGTGAAGCAACGCGTCGCTTGGCCCGCGACCCACCCGTGTTCAAGCCGCACTAGCAGGGATAGGCGGCTCTCTCAACCGTTAGCCTTCAGATGCCACCGAACCACCCGTGCAGCAACAGAACTGTCTACCGTCCTGAGCATGCGAATTGCATGAGGCATGTCAGATCGAGGCGTTGTACCCTATCTCTACAGGCATGAGATGTGAAAACGGCTGCCTTGTAGAGCCTATCAGCTCGACGATAAGCTTATGTGAGCACATCGCCCGTTCGTCACTCAAGCATCAGTCAATCCAAAGGGTTACGAAAGTGTTCATAGGCTCTAAGCTATAACCTTAAGATCCTTCATACACTTCATGTGTAAGCTCAAGCTCCTCCATAACTCAAACACCCAACCATTTACCCGCTGTGCTATTTTGTGGACAACCGACATTTGTGAAACCCAGGAATGACAGTCCGCCAATACGCAGATGTCCCCGCCAGTAGGCTTGCCATGATCTCGAGAACCGTACGCATGAATACGCTGATGGACAAGAAAGTCAGTCGATGAGTTGATTGAGCGTGTGTGATTGCTCGTACCTTAGAAGCACTTGCGGTGGACGATGGAAGGACCGCTCTCGTCGTACTCCTGCTTTGAGATCCACATCTGCTGGAAGGTGGAGAGCGAAGCAAGAATGGAACCACCGATCCAGACGGAGTACTTGCGCTCGGGAGGAGCGATGATCTTGACCTTCATCGAGGATGGGGCAAGGGCGGTGATTTCCTTCTGCATACGGTCGGAGATACCGGGGTACATGGTGGTACCACCAGACTGTTTTTTTTGTTAGCTGGCTGTTCTCGAGACTGGATACAACATGAAACGTACCATGACAATGTTGCCGTACAGGTCTTTCCTGACGTCGACATCGCACTTCATGATGGAGTTGAAAGTGGTGACGTGGATACCACCGCTCTCAAGACCCAGGACGGAAGGCTGGAAGAGAGCCTCAGGAGCACGGAAACGCTCGTTGCCAATGGTGATGACCTGACCGTCGGGAAGCTCGTAGGACTTCTCCAAGCTGGAAGACTGGCTGGCAGTCTGGATCTCCTGCTCGAAGTCAAGAGCAACGTAGCAGAGCTTCTCCTTGATGTCACGGACGATTTCGCGCTCGGCAGTGGTAGAGAAGGTGTAACCGCGCTCAGCCAAGATCTTCATGAGGTAGTCAGTCAGATCACGACCAGCCATGTCGACACGGGAGATGGCGTGGGGAAGGGCGAAACCCTCGTAGATGGGGACAACGTGAGTGACACCGTCACCGGAGTCGAGAACGATACCGGTGGTACGTCCAGAGGCGTACAGAGACAGGACGGCCTGGATGGAGACGTAGAAAGCGGGAGCGTTGAAGGTCTCGAAAACAATCTGTGTCATCTTCTCACGGTTGGACTTGGGGTTGATGGGGGCCTCGGTGAGCAGGACGGGGTGCTCCTCAGGGGCGACACGCAGCTCGTTGTAGAAGGTGTGGTGCCAGATCTTCTCCATGTCGTCCCAGTTGGTGACGACACCGTGCTCAATGGGGTATCGCAGAGTCAGGATACCACGCTTTGACTGTGCCTCATCACCGACATATGAGTCCTTCTGGCCCATACCAATCATGATACTGGTGTCTTTGTCAGCTTGCGGATGAGGGGGAATGGCTATTTGGGAGGCTGGTCGTACCCATGGTGACGTGGTCGGCCGACAATGGAAGCTGCAAAACGGTCAGAAACGAGTTTTTCACATGGTACCTACGAAGCCGGAGCAGGGCGCTCTGGATGCAGTCGTAGGCAACAAGCAGGGGATCGGAGTACTTACGGAAAACTGCTCGGGGCGCATCATCACCGGCGAAACCGGCCTTGCACATACCCGAACTGTCAATTGTCAGCTCATGTCCATCATCTAGCTATACCCCGCGCACTGCTGTGGAGGTGTTGTTGGTGGCTTGGACGGGCTTTGGGCGCTGGCACGACGGATAGCCCCTCCACAGCAGGGATGGCGGGTGTTGGGTATCCAAGACGCCAACTCACCCATTGTCGATAACGAGAGCTGCGACTTCCTCTAGATGGAGACGGCGACGTTAGCAGAGTACATTGAGATAGACGGCGTAGGCGTTGAAGATGGGCAGAGGCCAGGGGCCGTAGGGGTTCAGCTTGCTTACCCTCCATGATGATTGATTGATTAGGGTGAGATTAGGGTAGACGTAGAGTTGCGGGCGAGAGTCAATGTAGAGTCGCTGGAGCGATTGAGCGTTAGCAAAGGCGGTTGGAGATGCAGCTACGGGTGAAAAAGTAAAGAGGGCGCGGGCAGTTCGGGGGAGCTTACAAGTTCGGCGGCGGTGTTGAGGTTGAGGTTCTTGTGCGCGAGGCAAGAACTGGGTGTGCTAAATAAGCGGGTCGGCCTTGCCCAGATTTAGCGGGGTGGCAGGAGCACAGGAGCGCAGGAGGGCTTTGCACGAACGGGAAGCTCCCAAAAGGGGATTGTGTATAACGCAGTGCTTGGGCAGCCAGCTCGGGGCGACCAAGGCCACGGCAAACTTATAGATGCGGCGCACTCGAGCTCTAGGCTGCACAATTAAAGCTTTTTGCTGAGCGGCTCGCTGGGCGTGAGCGGGCATACGCAAGCAGGCCCGCCACAGCAAACGGGTGGTGTTGTCCACGCACGTCAACTACCAGACCGCCAGGCAGCGCTGAAAATTGCTTGGCGGCAGGGCGGCCATGGACAATCCACTACGCACTACGTGTTCTCGACGGCATTGTGCTGGTAATGCACAGCTAAGTCAGGCCAGGCAAGCACAGCGGCCCAGCCATCCGCCATATGTCCATCATCCAGCCACGTTCGCGCTGCTCGTCTTCCGCCATCCGCGGCTTGCTCACCGCCAACTCGCCCTGCCCCCGCCTAATCTCAATCCAGACGTCACGTGCAATGAGGGGTAGTGGGTCCGCTGTGGACAGTACCTGGCCAGACAAGCAGACGAGCCGACGAGTGCACATGTATCACGGCATGCCCAACAGCGGCGTGCTATGGCGCATGTACTTGTAAATGTGCTCTTCCATCCTGCAGCCTTCATGGCAGGACATGTCACAACTAATCCGGACAGATGACACAGCGTGCAAAGGCGCTGCTCGACAGCGGCAGTCCATCGAAGGCCCGCGAAGCTGCTGGTCCCCTCGCCAGGGCGGCGGCGTAATCAGCGTCATACGTCCCGCCAAAATTATTTCAACACCGTCCCCATAGCCCCCGGCCAAACCCCAGCCCTCCACACGCACAAACATACTACTCCAATTTCACAAGCACATCCAACACGATGAACGACCCCGGACTAAACAACCTGCTCAAGTGGGGCATCCAGAATTCCGAAGCCTCGCGCAGCGATGCTGCCGCTACAAACCAGCCACCAGCCCAGATTGACGTCGAGGCGCTGCAACGACTCATGACTGGCATGTCAGGCCCATCCGATGCGCAGCTGATGCAAGAGAGTATGCAGGTCATCCAGAACGAGGAGGCCGAGCTGGAGCACCGGAAGACCGCATTCGACAACTTCGAGCAGCTCATCGAAAACCTCGACAATGCAAACAACATCGAGAGCCTGGGCCTGTGGATGCCCCTTGTCAAGCAGCTCGAGAACGAAGAGTCCGAGATGAGATTCTATGCTGCATGGTGTTGCGGCACTGCTGTACAGAACAACATCAGGACACAGGAGCGAGTAAGTGGATCATGACACACAACACCTGTCGCACGCAATACTGACATGATGCAGCTCCTCGTAGTCGGCGCAATTCCCACGCTGGTCCGCATGGCAACCTCAGATTCAGACAAAAAGGTCCGCAAGAAGGCCATCTTCGCTCTTTCCTCCTCAGTCCGCAACTTTCAGGCCGGGCTCGACGCCGCTTTGGAGCATGTGCCGGCCGAACTCAAGCCTCAAGAAAAACTTGATGCCAACAATATGGAATCAGTAGACATGTTGATCAACAAACTTCGCGACAATGTATAGTGTCTGGGTTTGGGCATGGTTTGCATTGGGCGGCGTTGAGGGACTGCAATTGGGTTAGCATGGGAACGGCGCATCGTACTTGAAGACCGGTACAAGCAAGGAAGCCGGAGAAGAAAGATGAAAGACATACCCAGTTTTTGACGGAGAAGCGATTGGCTCCGAGTATATCATATATATCACGTTGAGCATTGTTTGGACTACTGGCCCAGACCAGAGCGGCTCAGAATATACGACATCTCTCATATCACTCTCAGAACCAATCCAATCAGATTGCTGAATGCTTCTCTCTCCGCCATACTCTTGTCCAATCCCACTCCAAACACTACCATCCTCGACTCCCTCTCATCCCGTTGTTTGATTGCGCTCGCAATTTGGGTAGCGAGCGTCTGCCCAAGTATATCCAGCTCTGCTATTGTGCCCCCCAGTATAGTTGTGGCCGTCAGCTGGTGCATAGGCAGAAGGTCTGAATTCGGGTCCTCATCATCGCGATCGTGGTATGAGTTCGACGTGACCGGAGCATCGGTCGCGGCGATGTCAAGCGGAACGTGTACCTGCGCCGTCGTGTTCAGCTATGCTTGTTCAGTGCAGGCGAAAGGTTGGTCCCAGTACCCAATGCGCTAATCGGCCTTGCTGCGTGACTGTGATGAGTATCTTGTCAGCAAAACTGACTGCCCTCGCTGTCGTTTCTAGACCATTGATTGTCGAAGTGGCCGAGTTGGTGTGCGCGGGATAGGCTGCTGGAGTTACGACGTATTCGCCTGTGCCGTTTGCTGTCGTCATGTTGCTATGCGCTGAACAAAGTTGAGGTGGGGGGACGTTGAGAAGATGCGTCGTCTGTCACTGGCTACGGGAGTGATGCGGAGAGGTCGCGCTAGCGTCTGATCCCCGCCAAAATTATTTCGGGCGCATGCGAGCAGACTTCGTCGCCATCATTCGCACAGCATGCCCAAGTTCGTACCCCGACAGCGAAAGCACAAGGTTCTGGCCCGTCGCAAGAATGCTGTCGACTCAAGCAATGGCGCCGACGACGCGAACGCGGCAGAGATCCTGCCTACCGAGCAACGAGAACGTAATGCGAAAAAGACGGCGATGAAGGAAGAGCTCACGCGCGAGGCGCAGGGCAAAATGTCGAGCAAAAAGAAAAAGCGCCTAGACAAGTATATTGTACGTTGCCTTGGGTTCATGTTGCTCCGCAGATACTAGCAGAACTAATTCGCCCAGGATACAAAACTTAAGAAAGAAGAGAACCTCGAGCTGCTGAAGAAGCTCGCTGCCCAGAAAGTCGACACCAGCTTGTTCCAGAGTTCCAGTAAGCTCGGCAGAGGAACAGATACCAAGAGAGAAGCCTTGAGGCGCGCGCTGGCCGAAAGTAAGGCTGGAATAGATGTGGAGAAAAATCAAGGGTTATTGCTGGAGAAGCGCAAGATCAGAGATATCGAGGATGACAGCTCAGATGGGGAAGAACAAGCACCAGCACCTGTTTTGCGCTCTGCGCCACAGCCTGCTTCGAAATTAGCAAATGGCAACGAGATACCACGAGAACGCGCGCAGTCGCCGTCACCGTCCGAGCCAGATACCGATATGCGCGAGCCTGCACCCGAAGTCTCTGCGGCGCCGCGACAGGCAAACGGCCTGTTTGGAAGTGGATTGAAGAGGCCTCTAGAATTGGACGAGTCAGGACAGCCTGTGATACAAGTTCGAAAACGTCGAAAAGGGCAAAGCAAGAAGCCGGTTGTCGTCGAAGAAGAAGTGGAATGGGAGGGCTTCAGTTCAGACGAGAATAGCAAGAGCGAAGACGAGGCAGAGGACTCAGAGGCTTCTGGCTCAGAATCTGAAGGTGGCTCTTCAGGATCAGAGTCAAGCGAATCAGAAGGCGACTCCGAGGACGAGAGCGATGAGAGCGACGAAAGTGACGAAAGCGATACCAGCCCGGATGAAGACAACAAACTCGCAAAGAAGGAAAGGACGTCGGCTTTCAAGGCGTGGGCAACACAGCAAAGAAACGAGCAAGTAGGATTCACGCCAATCAACCAACTTTCTTTCGCGCCGGCGCCGGCCAACTTTAAGCCTCGAGCACCCGAGCAAGACCCGCTACCCCCAGAACTCGAAACCAAAACGAAGACCGATGCCACCAGGAAAGCTTTCAGCGTAACCGTTGATCGATCGCCCGAAATACAGGAGTCCAGAATGCAACTCCCCATTGTTGCCGAAGAGCAAAAGATCATGGAGGCGATACACAACAACGACGTAGTGGTAGTATGGGGTTCCACTGGTAGCGGTAAAACCACCCAAGTGCCGCAATTCCTGTTCGAATCGGGATACGGAGCAGCAGATGGGCCAACACCTGGCATGATTGGAGTCACCCAACCACGCCGTGTAGCAGCTGTCAGCATGGCAAAACGTGTCGGAGATGAACTTGGGGAACATGGCTCCAAAGTGGCGTACCAGATTCGTTTTGATACAACCACAAACCCCAAAACCGCTATCAAGTTCATGACTGATGGTGTCTTGCTACGTGAGATAACGCAAGACTTTGTCCTCACAAAGTATTCTGCTATTGTGATTGACGAGGCTCACGAGCGTAGTGTGAACACCGATATTCTGATCGGCATGCTCAGCAGAATCGTTGATCTTCGAGCGCAGATGGTCAAGGAAGACCCGAAGAACAAGCCTCTGAAGCTCATCATCATGTCGGCTACTTTGCGGATATCGGATTTCACAGAAAACAAGCGCCTGTTCCGAAGCGAACCCCCGCCGCTTATCAAGGCTGAAGGTCGCCAGTATACCGTCGTCAACCACTTTGCGCGTCGCACTCAACGAGACTATGTCGAGGAAATGTATCGAAAAGTGTGTAGGGGTCATCGGAAACTGCCCAAGGGCGGTATGCTTGTCTTCCTTACTGGTCAGAATGAGATCGCACAGTTGGCAAAGCAGCTGAAGCAAGCCTTCCCATCTACTCAAGGCAAAGAGGTCAAAGCTGGAAAGGTCGTTGTTTCTCCGGCAGAAACGCCATTGGAAGTCGAGGATATCGAATTGGGTGCGCCGACAAAGCAAACAGATTACGAAGATGACGATGGTTCAGATTCCGAAGGTTCCGTGATAATGGGTCTTGACGACGAGGACGACAAAGAGTTTGAGATTGAAGACGAGAAGCCTGAAGAAACTGTCATGAACGTCCATGTTCTGCCACTTTACTCGCAGTTGCCTACCAATCAACAACTGCGTGTCTTCGAACCGCCTCCTGATGGCTCGCGTCTTATCATCCTTGCTACAAACGTTGCGGAAACCAGTTTGACGATACCCGGTATCCGCTACGTGTTTGACTGTGGAAGGGCAAAAGAAAAGAAGTACGATCCCGTCACTGGTGTGCAGAGCTTTGAGGTCGGCTGGATCAGTAAAGCTAGTGCAAATCAGCGATCGGGTCGTGCGGGTCGTACTGGACCTGGTCACTGCTACCGCTTGTACTCGTCCGCTGTTTTCGAACGCGATTTCGAAGAGTATGCTGCACCGGAAATCTCAAGAACACCACTGGAGGGTGTGGTACTGCAACTGAAGAGTATGGGTGCTCCTGTCGTCAACTTCCCATTCCCAACACCACCGGACCGCGAAAGTCTGCAAAAGGCAGAGAATCTGCTCTCGTACCTGGGCGCGCTGTCAGTTGATGGCAAGGTGACCAAACTTGGTCACGAGCTTTCTTTATACCCCCTCAACCCACGCTTCGCTCGCATGGTTGCAATGGGCGTTGCGCAGAATCTCGTAGCCGAGACCATTGCCTTGGTGGCTGCCTTGTCCGTGCCAGAACTCATCGTGCCAGAGAACAAACTTGGATTGCGGGAGCCCACCAAGGATCCCGATGCCATTCGCACTGAGCAAGACAACATCGAAGCCGAAGAACGCTCACGGCTCAGGAGAGCTTATAATGCTGCACAAGCGAAGATGAGCATCAACGCAAAGCAGAGTGATTGCATCAAGCTGAGCAACGCAATCTGTGCATACGCATACGAGCCAGACTCGCAAAGATTCTGCGAAGACATGTTCCTCAATGCAAAAGCTATGAATGAAGCCAGTCAACTTCGACACCAACTGACTAACATCGTTCGCGCACACCGACCGACCGCGATTGGAGGATACGAACCGAAGTTGCCAGCACCGTCCGAGCGAAACATTAATATTCTCACACAGATTTGTGCAGCCGGCTTCATTGATCAGATCGCCATGCGTGCAGATCTCGCTCCTATACCACCTGAGCTGCCCAGGAAGCCGAAGACCGCCATCGATGTTCCCTACGTGACGTTATTCTCATCCCAGACAGGACACTCTGACGACCCACACTCGAAGTATGTCTTCCTACACCCATCATCGATAATGGCGCGCACTCCGCCAGCGAAAATGCCTGGATACATCATCTACTCGCACCTGCAACGCGCTGCAACGTCCACGGTCCACGGTAGCAAAACTCCTAAAACGAGGATGCATCCTTTGACCCCAGTCACAAGGCCCCAGATCATCAACATTGCACTGAACACGCCATTGCTACAGGTTAGCAAGCCAAAGGGCAAGATTGTGGATATCTCCAAAGACAAGCGAGAGTGCGAGGTGGAGATGAGCCTTGTCGGCGAGAAGGGAACCCAAGGTTGGGGACTCGGTATTAGGAAAGTTGTTCAGAAAAAAGAGGGCAATGGACGTTACGTGATTGAGCGCATAGTTGGATGAAGGCCTTTGGTTAGAAATGTGTTTTGGAATGATTTGTAGATAAAGTTAGGAACCATGCGTGCACATTAGATCTGATCTTTTCTGTTTGTTCTGCACCTATAGCGAAGACACACAGCATTAGATCTCCGAAAATATACCATACTATCTGATGAAAGGGAGGTTATCACCATCTTATCATTCAAGCCCCTCCGGTCCTACACCTTATCATCCAACTAGTCCCTCGACACAGCCGTCTCAACAGCAACCTTCTCCTCTCGAAACACACTGATCTCCTTCTCCTTCTCCACACTCGTCCGCGTCTTCTCCTCCTCATCCTCTCTCACAATACCCACACACTTATACTTGCCAAAGCTCCTCGCACTCAACTTCGCGTTGAACATCTCATCTATCTCCTCCAGCGTCCTATTCTTGACTTCTGGCAGGAAGAAGAACACCCACACCGCAGAAATAGCGCACGAAGGCGCCCAGATGAAACCGTATCTTGGGCCCCAATTCAGGGCGATTGGATTGATAAAGTACGGTGCAGTGAACGTAACAAGCCACGCACCAACGAACCCAGCGCTAGCAGCAAGACCAAAAGTATGTGAGCGAAGACGCTGAGCCGGCAACTCTCCGCCCGATAGCCACGCGTAAGTCGAAATCATACCGTTGTAGCTAAACATGTATATGGCCGTCAGACCGACAGTGATCTTGCCCGTCGATTTCGCATTGGGCGCTTTGTGATATACGATAGCGATGATGAGTTGCAAGATGCCACAGACGCATAGACCGGTCATGAGGAGGACTCTGCGGTTTCCGTAGCGCACGACGATGAGGGAGTTTGCGATGAAGGCGAGGATGCTGATGGCGGAGAGGATGTTGGACATGGCGAAGGGATCGGCGACTTTGGCCATTTGGAAGAAGTAGGCTTTATAGGCTGCAGATCTGTTAGAACGGGATTGAAAGGCAGCGGAATGACGGTTGGAGGCTTACCGATGATGAACATGGAGCCGGATGCTGCTTGCAGGAGGACGGCGAAAACGGCGAGAAAGGTGCGGCGGCGATCGATGGGGTTGCTGAACATATCGAGCCAGCCTATGCCGGAGGCGGACTCTCTCTCCTTCTCTATTGCTGTAAGGATGGCCGTAGCTTCAGCGTGGGAGTCATGGGCCTTTGGACGTAGCCACTCGAGCGCCTTCACGCCTTCGTCGAAGCGTCCTTGGAGGATGAGCCATCGTGGACTCTCTGGAATGAACCAGATACTGCAAATTATGAAGAATGGAAAAATGTAGATGAGTCCGAGGGGAATCAGGTAAGCAGACTTGTCAGGCCGGCTTGCGGTAGCCCAGTCAACAATGTTGCCAATGAGTGTTCCGAATGTAACGCAGAAGTTGAATGCGGTCAGAAACACGCCACGAAGTTCAGCTGTGCTAGTCTCCTGCAGGTACAGTTGTGCAAAGGTCATGAAGTAACCATTTGCCAGGCCAATAATCAGACGTCCAGCGTAGAGCGATGCGATGTCTTCAGTAGTCATCATCAAGATATTGGCGACAAAACAAGTGATGCATGCTGCAGCCAGACAGATGCGGCGACCGAAGCGACTAGAAGGAACGCCGGCGGTCGCAGAGCTTACGAATGCTCCGAGTGTCATGAGTGAGGAGATGAGCTGTTGTCTTTCTGGCGTGATGTTCCATCCTGTAGGTGACTTGTCGGTACGGTAGCCAAAAATCTACCTCAGTGGTTAAGAGTGCCTTCTCACGCGACCATTGTTCAGGGATAATGTACCTGTAGAAATCCCTTCATTGCTTGAAAGCCTCCTATCATGCCAAAGTCAAATCCATACTGAAACGGACTCAGAATGACGACGCCACAAGCGATGAACAAGCGCGAATGCTCGCGCCATGTGTATCCATGATTATCAGACATCGCAGCGTGTGCAACAAAGCGGTGTGAGAAGAAGTTTGAATTCTCCGCAGTGGATGTTAAGGCGACGCATGTTTATCTTATATGTCGAAGATCATTTGCCCAGAGCAGGATGAATGCATAGTGATTTACCCATCTGCCGATGTGGTATTGCCAAGTCATGTGTGCAGGCGCTCAAGTTACACGACCCCACAAGTCGAATACTCTCCGCATGAATACAGCCAATGAAGAATAGGGCTTGGTAAACTATCCTATCGGCATGTGGGGAAGGGTGAATGGCAGAGCCCACTTGCCCCATGTTTTGCATATGCGGAGGCTGCTCAGCGGATGAATGAAAGCTTTACCGCATGCGGTACCAAACACCGGAAGAATTAGCAGAAAAAGCAAAGTCTGGAAATGTTCAGCCGTATGAGATGGCCAAGAAACGTGGCTGATAATGGCGAGGAAACTCGGTATCAACAGGCCGTTACAGCAGGGACATCGAGTCGAGACAAGTCACGACCTGATTTGAACGCTAGCAGCACCACTGCACTCCACCCCCGCAATGCACTCCTTTAGGCCATGCCGCGCATATCGACGTCGCTCATCCGCAAGGCGCGCACACTAGACGCACTTCTGCCCGCTCTCCTCGCGCCATGTCGTGATCTACAGGCTGCGCAGAACGAGTTGCGATGGCTGCGCGAACACGTCGAGGAAGTCGCTAAAAAACGACGTGCACAACAAGACAAGTTGGCTAAGGGAGCCTTGCTGCGCCAGTTGGTCCAAGAAAGGGCAAGAGGAAAACCACTCCAGTACATACTAGGCACAGAATATTTCGGCGATTTGGAGATACGTTGCAAGCCCGGTGTGCTGATTCCAAGGTATGCAATGCTCATGGTCGTAACGGCATATACTAATCTCTTCGCCAGACCAGACACAGCGGCTTCAGTCGCCCATCTTGCCAGTCTTCTTCGACGGTCGCAAAATCTGCCACCGGAACTGCGTCTCCTTGATCTCTGCACTGGTACTGGTTGTATCCCTCTCCTCTTCCAACATGAATTACTGTCCGCACGCAAAGACATAGACCTGCGTCTTCTCGGCGTCGACATATGCAACAAAGCCCTAGCTCTCGCTGCACGCAATCTCCAAAGGCTATCCAAGGATCGAAAGCTCAAAATCAACGGACAAACGACGTTCGTGCAAGCCGACGTGCTGATGGATCCGTTCGTGGGTGCATTCAGAAAAGTTCTTCCATTCACGACAGCCCTCAACCATTCCCTGCAGCCAGCTTATTGGGATATACTCATTTCTAACCCACCGTACATCTCTCCATCTGCGTTCTGGAAGACAACAACACGCTCAGTGCGCAATTTCGAACCAAAGCTCGCACTAGTACCACCGTCCAAGGCTAAACACACGGACACCCAACAAGGCGACATGTTCTATCCACGACTGCTTGACATAGCGCGGGACGTAGAAGCCAAAGTAGTGCTACTAGAGGTTGCCGATGTTGAGCAATCGGTGCGCGTAGCCAAGACCGCCAAACACATGAACATATTTGACGGCGTTGAGATTTGGAGGGAAAATCCCAATGCCCGCAGTACAACTATAACTCAAGATGGCTTCGATATCATCGGAGAGGGCAACGCCCGGACGGTCCTTTGCTGGCGAGGTGAAGGATCACACTGGCTTGGTAAAACTGCCACAACCACGGGCATAGCAGAAGATGCGATAGGCCTGTCCAGGGACCAAACAAGCACATCGATGGAATCCGCCAGACTCTCTCCGTCCAAGATGGATACAGACCATTTGAGGCCTCAGTTTGACATGACTATTTTCTCGCAATGGAACTCTGAGTCTTGTCGTCAACTGCCCTCTACTGAGAAAGACTTGGATCTACCGAAAGCAAATGATATAGCCTCGTAAGCTACCCTTCATACGTATATACATGGCTGATGCCAAACTTTGCTCTAGAAGTGCTCTGTTGGTCAACAATAACAAGAAACATGAATGAAATATCCATCGGCTGCGGTATGGTGTCAATACCGTAAGGCAGAGAAAGTCTTCGCGGATGATCAGCCCTTGTAGCGGAGGAGCGCTATATATGTCAGTATAGCCTGAACTTGGACTCATGAAGCGATTGAACCCTAGCAGTCACAAATCGACAACGAATTCAACAATGTGCAGTAGGTGAATTTCTCGAAGGACGTGGAGGCTGGTCTAGATTCTTGAAACGATCTTATATACCCAAAACAGCGTCCGAGTGGCGGAAGATTGGCGGCAATATTGTATGCTTTGGGTATAACAGACTGAGTATGCACCGAAGTTCATTTTAGTTTCTTGCCTTGATTCACGAGCACCTGTCGCTTCCTCCTGTCTTCCCATCTTGCCCACCCAGAATCGACCAAGTCCTCTTGTATCACGAGGTCTCTGACACGGAGTGCTCTACAGAGCCACGTTTCAAGCGCCCACTCAACCCAACCAGCTCTCCGCAGATACGTTGTGAACATGAACCATGCCAACGCAAAAACGGCTCCAGCCGCACAACCAACTGCGACCTGCTTCGGGGTGTGGTAGTTTAAATATATACGACTGACAGCTACAGTACCGGCGCCAGCTATTGCGAGAAGCGAAAGGAGCAGACGGCCACCGAAGGAGAAGGGGGTGTGGGTATCGGTTGGGTGCGGGACGTGGCGGAAGAGGAGGAAGAGGGCGAGGGTGACAGAGAAGAAGGAGACAAATTGTGCATGCGAGGAAGGCATTCCATAGCCTTTGCCATGCATCTCTAGAGGTGTAGCCGTCAGTACATTGTGTGGAAGGGGAGGGGTTAGAGTGCTCTGCGCGTACCCCGTGGTCGCTCTTCCTTGATATATCTCTTCAGCACCCAATTGAGAGCTTCGCAGGACATTTGTCCCGCAAACATGAGGAAGATCTCAATCTCGCGGTTCGACCATATCAGCGTCGCATAGACTACACACAGTGCCTGCGGTACGAGGGCGAGCCATGCGCACAAGTAAGAGATGCGGTCTGCGGGGTTCTAAGCATGTCAGCACTGTGAGTGAGGTAGCCATCTGGATCTACCAACATAGTGCACATGGGTAAGGGAAAGCGAGGCAAGCGGAGGGCCGTCCATGCTGGAGCTGCAAGGTGAATGACGATGATGTTGACGGTGGCGCATACCCGCGAGACCCTGCCGGCCTTGGCGTGGCGCGTGCAAGGCGCGCCCCCACCCCCTCCATGGTCTGGAATAGTGCCGGGAAAGGCACCACTGTGTTGACTCCAGCACTTTGTCATTCTGACTTTTCACCATGGGCCTCTTCAAGGGTTCTTTTGCTTTTATGCGCTATCGGTAGCCGCTACCGCTCCTTCAACCTTTTTCTCATCAACCTTTTTCTCATATTAACCCATTACGCTTCAGGCAGCAACCCGCCCAACGCCACCCATATGGCCGAGTCTACGTTGGATGACGAGCGCACTGAAGAGCTCAACACCCTACAGTCCATATACCCAGAACTAGTCATCGATGATAGCAAACCGTATTGCGCCACGCTCGAACTGCTCGTTGCACCCACCAAGCCTATTCCTATTACTTTCGAACCCTCGCAGAACATCGAACGACTTGCCTATCTACCGCCCTTGCGCCTCGATATTGTCCTGCCAGACGGATACCCCGCGGAAGTCCCGCCCATAGTAAAGCCGTCGACTTCGCCGTCATGGTTACCCGAGAACCTGCTGGCTACTCTGTCCGCTGAGGCTCAGTCGCTATGGCACGAGTATGGAGGAGGCATGGTTTTGTTCGCATACATAAGCTCCGTGCAAGAACAGGCTGAGAATGCCTTTGGTTTGGAGCAGCTTACACTACCTTCAAGCCTGGAAAAGGACATGGTTGAGTACGCTCGGCGCATGAAGAAGGAACTGTTCGACAAGGAGACGTTTGACTGCGAAGTGTGCTTGGAACCCAAGAAGGGCTCTGCCTGCTATCGGATGGCGCGCTGCAGCCACGTCTTCTGCATCGCCTGTCTTCAAGATTACTACAACAACTGCATCACGGAGGGCGACGTCGGTAACGTCAAGTGCATGTCCACTGAGTGTGGGAGCAGCGGAAAGAAGAAGAACCGGCTGGTGTCTCCGAAGGAATTGCTGCAGATACCCATATCGCGTAGCCAAGTAGAACGATACGCCAAGCTGAAGCGAAAGAAGAAGATCGAATCCGATCCGAATATCGCCTTCTGCCCACGATCATGGTGCCAAGGTGCCATGCGAACGGACAAATATCCCAAAATCACCGATGTGAGTCAGATGGACGAATCCGACTCGGAGACCGAGGACACCCCAGAGCAGGTTGCAAGCACAGACACGGGCCCCGAAAAGCGCCTCGTGGGTGTGCGAGGCATGGATAGGCTACAGGTCTGCGAAGACTGTAATCTCGCTTTCTGTGTCGTCTGCCTTGCTTCCTGGCACGGAGACTTTGTACGATGTGAGCCACGCGATGCTACTCAGCTCACCGAAGAGGACCAAGCATCACTCAACTTCATTGCGAGAAACACAACACCTTGCCCGTACTGTTCTGTGCCTTGCCAGAAATCTTATGGATGCAACCACATTACGTGCGCTCAGTGCAAGACGCACTTCTGCTATCTGTGTTCCGCTTGGCTTAATCCGGACCATCCTTATGCCCACTTCAACGACCCTAAAAACAAGGACTGCTTCCAACGTCTCATGGATGGAGCGGAAGGTGATATGGCAAATGGACCTGCTCGATTCGGCGGGCGCAGAGGTGCAGAACAGCTCGCCGACTTTTGGGAGCAAGAAGCTTTGCGGATACAGATGGCGGAATTTGAGGACGAAGTACGGTAACATGGATTCGAGATGGCATATGGATGGCGTCGTTGCATCTGCATTTTTCAGTAAATAGTTTGGATTTTGGTTTAGATAGTCATAATGGCAATGAAACTGCCCGCCGACTTCGATCTTCTACTTCTCGTTGTGGATTGATTCTGGACCGGTCTCTTCTCTTTTCAAGCTCTTTTCCGTGACTCAAATACTCTTCTTGCTTCTTCACGAAACCATCCAACCTGTCGCATACACCGGCGTAGATTAGCTCCATGCGTTTCTCCATCTCATTCACCATGTCCACTGTGCTCTCCTTGAATTCGGCCAACTTGTCGTCAAACACTTTGTTCAACTCCACAATGCTGTCTTCCTTGATCATGGCGACATCAAGCTTCTGCTCCTCGAGTATCTCGTGAAACTCAACATCGGCGGCGCTATGCATTTCCGTCGCGTGGTCGAGTGTCTCGGCATATAGGCCTTCAAGCTGCGCCTCAAGCTGGGCGGTTGCATGCGCGCTCAGCAAGTTGCCAAGCGAAGACATTGGTATCCGCTTCGGCCTCGGAGTCGATCGAGGGCGCGAGGGGGATGGTGACGGAGAGGGAGCGGCAAACAGACGCGGGAGCATGTCTGGCAATATCGCATGAAGCATTTGTGGAAGTAGCTCTTCGACTACGTTCTTGAGGGAATTTTGGAGATCAGGCGCATTGGAAGCGGGTGAGGAGAGACGTGATTTAGGGCTAGGCGCCGACACCGATGCTGTTGTGGCCTTTTCGGTCGGAGATGACAACAAGAAAGGCGCAGGTGAGAGGAGGGCGCGTTTTGGAGACGATCCAGGCGTTGGGCTAGTTGTGACTGCATGTTGATGTTAGTGATAAAGCAAAGAAGATCCGGATGGAGATGGACTGACCTTGTCTTGGGCGTTTCTTAGACGCGGCAGTATACGGAGGTGGCGCTTCGGACGCGACATCATCTGGAGGACTGAAGACTGACCAGTCTGCTAGCCTGTAACGTTTTGCAGAAGCCTGGTCAACCGGAATCCCAGTCAGATGTTCAGGATGTCGGACCAGACGATCGAATCGTGCATGATGGTCTTTGTGAAGCCAGTTCCAGTCGAACAAGATATGGACTTCCGTAGTACGGGCAAGCTCCACGAATTGACCAAAGGCAGCACCAAAGCCATCTTTTGGCGCTATGGGGCCAGATGAAGGGGGACACCAGACGGAACAAGGTCTTTTCAGAGTCAAGGACAATATTTTCAAGTTGGCGTTTCCCTGCCGAGCAATATCATGCAACCTGTCCTGTGGAAGACATGTGGGTGGGGGTTTGAGCGAGGTGTTGCCAGGCACCAGATTGTCAGCATTGTAAAGGAGGGTGAAGGTTTGCTCGTCGTCAGAACCATGGATGGGTAAAGAGCATTGAAGAGAAATAGTGGCCTGCATACGAGTCTCGAGATATTTGACGGCTAAGGAACACGGCCATTGTGGTGCAGCATCAGACGCGGGAGAAGCCAGCACTGGGATGCCGCTCTTACGAACGAGGTTGTAGATCATTGTTTATTAACCTTTCTACATTCTAGCATAAACTGACCTTACAAAAGTAATATCCCTCGTGCCTTTACAATACTGTCGAGGCAAGAGAAACCCACCCACCCGGGCTTTTGTCGCAACGAGCAGCCCAGACTCTGTCGGAACAGCACCCAGCCACCTCGTGAACCGCAGATCACGTCGTGTTCACCCTGCTCACGTCTATCTGAGTAACACCCCAATGACAACTAGGTCGCCGACGCGTGGACTATGAAGTCGACAACGCCGTGCGTACCGCGTCAAAGGCCTTGTGAGATTCGCAAGGATGGTGTACTGAGGCTAGGCAGCGAGAAAGCGAAGACAACAATGAACTGACGGCTGACGGGTAGGCGGGCGTGCTCGAGGTTTGCCGTATAGGAGCGTGGAAGAGATCCGTGTCGCGTAGACCGACGGTGATGCGAGTAGCGAGGGTGAGACGGTAGGTGGAGCGAGCGCAGATGGTTGGCGATGGTGTGAAGTCGCAGTGGAGGACGGATGACAGTCAGGTGCAAGCGCGTCAAGTGAGACTAGCACTAATATGGACTAGCGTGTATAGTGTCTACAGTCACGTGACGTAGAACCCCTTGAGCACCTCTCGAGTGAAACGCAAATGGCGGCCTACAAACGCACCCTACTTTTAAAAGTAGTTGTGGTTACAGTCTTGTATTATCTCGTTATTGATAGATTTTCTTTGTAGATGAGTTTGATTTTTCAGTTTTACTGGTCGCGGGAGCCTGCTCGGTTCCAGTTCCAGTTCCAATACAGTCTCGTTGGTGTCTTCAGTGGCTTTTGGCGATAAGGCAAGCTTCATTAGACTTGATCGTGAGACTGAAGGACTCGTTTGGCAACGATATTCCAGTCCTAGTTTGAGTCTAGTGAAGGGCTATCTTGCCCAGCTATGTACACAGACGTCGATAAAGTTGCCTGTTACGTGACTTCGATCTGGGGCTATTCATCTCCAGCCAGATCCAGTAATTGCAAACTGGACCTCTTGGCAGCTGCACTAGGCAAGTATAAGGGTAAAGTAAGCGCTAAATAGGGTCAAATCCTTCGCAGTAACACCGGTAAGTAGACCTCTAGTGACGCTACTCAATCTGAGCTGAATTAGAACCAGGATAAACACGAACTCTAGTTCAGGTTGGAGGGTACTTCAGCTAATTCTGTTTTGGTCAAACTGAACTGAACTGAAATAGAAGCGCAACCATACGGGCCCCTGATCAAACCGCTGTGTCATTGTTGAAGTCCAGCGATCCCCGTATATGTATAATAAGTAGCGCGTTCCTGGAAGAAAAGAAGCTAAGGGCTCTTGCGTAACAAACAGGGTAGCCAAGAAAGAGGATCATAAAAGTAAGCCCGAGGAAAGGAGCTGTATCTTCACAGAGGTGAAAATGAATATACTAGCCTACTAGCATCTGATAACCTGTTTTCTAACTAGGATATTACTACCCTAAATCTTGCTGTTATAACCCTATTGAATGCAAAAGGTTAGCTTTGGACCTCAAATGGCCGTTGTATGGTTGTCTCACTGTTGTAGGCAAGATCGCCTAGATGCGCGTACAGGACTATCTAGTCAAGGAGAAGAAATGCCTAGCACAGAAAAAACGGGCCGGACAAGAAAACAACAATGAGAGCTACATACAAAGGGCAGCATCTCTCGGCGTAAGCATAATCAAAGTTCTCAAGACGTAATTTTCCAGTGGTGCTTAACGTCTTTTCTTGGCACCAGACTCTATGAGAGGCGGGAGCCATAGGGGCTGCTCTACTATAAAGTCTCATTGTATCCATATGTTATCTCACCACAGCAACGATAGATCAGATCTCAATCACTCACTCATTTAGCTCAGCATCACTTTGTTATTCTAATAACAGTCTTGTCGCTCATTGACCATGCGTTTTTCTTTGGTTTTCTTTCTCATAGCTACTGTCACTGTCAATGCCGACCTCATCGATGTCGCTGATGCTTTTCCACGGAATGTCGAAGAGGCACTAGCTATGTCTGAACAGAGCATGTCGAATCTTGTAGCTCGCAAAGATTGGGTAAGCACTGCAAGACATACTTCCCACTTCCGCTGAGTACTAACAATATTGCTAATAGCTTTGCGATCCCGCACTTCAGTCGTGTGGTACTGGAGACCCTTCGGAGGCTCATTATTGTACCCCGGTACGTTCCCACTTATTAGTTAGTCTTAATTACATCATACTAACCATTACTATAGAACAAATGCACCAAATGGGGTGGATGTATCCCTTACCAAACACCTACAGGACAGCGGCTCGCATATTGTTCCTAGACTTTGTCTGCTCGTTTAGTGGGCTCCAATTATTGCCAGCCATGTTGCCCCGCATTTATGTTCGTGTTCTTGCTATCGGCATTAAACTTAAGCCCATCATCACGCGGATATTCAGTCTTCTACCAGATGCAGCATTTCACTTCAGCTTTCGCTGCATTGACAGGGATACTGCCTCACTGGTTTTCAGTACCAAGATTCTACTTGAGTTCACTCTTCCCTACAGCCTCAGAGGCTGCTTCTTTCCGTATTGCGCGCTGTATCATCTGTGCAATTCATCTAAATATAATTCACCTGATTCGCTTCTATAAACTTGACCGCTTTTCCAGATTTTGTGGCCTTAGGGTGATTGTACAATGTTCGGACTCGGCTCCCGGCTGCTCAATGTGTTCTCCGTAACCAACGAGAACTATGCAGCGCTAGCAAACCTCAAGTTTGAATTCTCTCTTTTCAAGATCAAAGCTCCAGTTGGATTTAACGGCATCGCTTCTGCACTCTCGGCAAGCCGACGGGTTGAGGCTAAAGAAGGTTCTTCCCACAAGACTGCACGTCGGCTAGGGGCTTTATTTGAAGATCTTGTGCCGTCAACGCCAAAACTAATATCAGCCTACGGGTAACGAATGACGGAAATCATGAATACATCCGGCATCAACGATGTTAGTACAAGAAAACATGGGCCATTCGAAGCATATATGGGAGCAGATGGCACCACACTCTGGGCTGCGGCGACATCCGGAATCGTGGCTCTTGGGGTTTACCTCCTCAGCTGTCTGCTAGCTCAAGCCTGGGATGCAAAGACGGCGACAGCAATCTGGGTCGAGCTTGTCGCAGCAAGGCGAAATGAAATTAAAGAAGGGCTTCGAAACAACTATAACATCTCTGAGTCTTCAATTGTCGGCGCGCTCCAAGACATTAGAAGACAGGATCTTACACTGTGGGATAGCAGTGCGAGAGCCTGGCTTCGAAGAGCTGACAAAGCAAGGGAATGGTCGCAATGCCAGTTATCACTTGTTGTCAAGAATATTAAGATTCCGATCTCTGATGGTCCTTCCACCTTCGAAAAGGTAATCAACGCATGGAAACTATCGATTTTAGCCGTCGAACAATTTCTTTCTGGAAAGCCACAGGAGATCTCTGATGAATCAGTATTTCTAGCCTTCTCCGCCTGGCATCTCTATTCAGACTTAATCGTACTTGGGGCTGAACCAAAAAGGTGGAGTTTAGAGACAAACTCTTCCCTTTCACCAGAGTAGGAACTATTGGTGTAGAATCCAGGTCTTCAGAAAAAGAAGGTATTCAATGGTCATTAGCTTTGTCGCATTTGCAGTACTACTGCGATCCTGTCGTGGTTCGCAGCGACCAGGACCATTCAAGATTAACCTTTGCTCAGCTTCAGATCGTAGCTTTGGGCGGTTTGCTTGGAAAGTGGAGAATCAGTTCCCGAGACTATCTGTTAGTCGCAAAATGGTTCAAGCTACTCTGGTCTCGAATGGGTACGCCTGAAGCGGACGTAAAGAATAGGTTTCATCCGAGTTAGGATGGCTTCTACATTTAGTAGTAGCAGCAAACCGATTACTAACCTCGAGTGATCAGGACCACAAGCAAAATCTCATCCTGTTGAAACATGGAAGTAGAAGGGCGAAATCTTTCTTATGTAACCATGATTACACCTTCCGGCCCTTGTTCGGGCTTAACAACACTTTCACGTTATGCGGACTTTGAGAAAACCTTGATATCGAATCTGGGTTTGCTAACCTTAGAGCAGCAGCGGAAAAGCTTAGAATAAAGACACATGATCCAATTGTTTGTTGCGCTCATAACGACTCAGACAAGTACAGTGCTTCGCATGTGGACTATTTTGAGATTGCTACAACAAAAACCATTAGCCAAGCGACCCATTGCAGGGGGATCCGCCCGAACAGTGAATTGAAACTTCACCAACTTGCACGCATCAGCCTTCATTCGTATAGCGAGATCCCGGATCAAGACTCAGCTCTAAGCGATAGATTAAGATACATTTCCGAACGAGGAGAGAAGTGCGAGCTTTATGCAAATGGGTTGACGTTCGATCCATCTGCAAACTGTTTCAGGTGGTTGAACCCACCAAAAAGCTACCAACATAACGCTTCAGCGCCTGAGGTGACCAAGACGCAATCCACCAATCCAAGAAAGCCAAGATAGATATATAATTTGATGCCGTCATTGGAAATTGGCGCTTTGGCCTATTCCTAAGAAGCGAAGCACATATAAACGATGATTCGCTGGTTTTCTACGCAAACAACGTGAAATCAGAGACAGCAATGACCGGGAGTTTTTCGGCCGCAATAAGGAGCTTCAACGACACAGAAACACAGCTTGGACGATTGAAGAATTACACGTGTTCTCTGATACATATTGGTGAAGAAAAAACGAATAAAAACTCCCTACGCGCAGCTGGAGTATCGCTGTTCTCCAGCGCCCACAAATTTCATTTCAGCTCTAGTGGCTCCCTATATGCCCTGGATTTGGCTTTAAAGATCTAAAATCACCTGGGGTTAGCCGCAATCTTGCTCGAGCTGATAGCGCGACCGCTGTGAATTCCGCATGGTTTAGATGTCTGTCCCAGAGATGGGAAGATAGTCACAAAGACACATATCCTTGGTTTTTCTAAAAAGCACGAACCCGCTTGCTACAAGCTCCACTCCCTGATTGACCCGAATCATTCAGCTGTGTAGCACTGTTTGGCTCAGGAATGGTTGATCTCAACCCTGAAGACTTCAAACACTCATTTGCGCTGTGCTCAGAGGACACCATCTACGTACCGGCAATTCTACTTTCTGACCCCTTCGCCCGGGTAGCAAAAAACAAAATGAAAAGCATCACGGCTAACATTGGTCGCCAATGCATTTCCATACTTGTTGCACCTTTTGAACCACGCATACGCGAGTTAAGCGACAGCTACAATGTCGTGAGACACGAGCCGTATGATCTCAAACGTGAGGACAATTTTAGGAAAATATCGTTACATCTCTCGTTCACTGACTGGACGTTTCCTTCCTCCACGGAAGACTCGCGTATAATCGACCATGATGCTCAAGTAGCGGAGGCTGTCATATCTGTGCACGATCGCGGCCGCTAGGTCGCTGACATTGACATTCTCGAAGTGAATTTCAAAAACATGCTTCGATTCGAATCAATGAAAGATTGCAACAAAAACCATGGCCGAGACTGTGATGTGGACTATACGTCCATCGATAGCTGGGAAGAATTACTAGATGAACCCTGCGGCGTTGGTGTAGTCAGAGCACACGCAAACTGGGCTGCACGACTTGCTGCTGTGAGCATTCTATCTCGGAACCAGGCCGGAGGCAATAATTTTGGCGTCCTTGGACCGGAGCCTTTCTGTTTGAAGTGTTTGGAGGAAGCATATGAGGGACCGTCCTTCAATATGCTAGACTACGAGTCGGCGCTACCTTCATTTTGTATCGACTAATGCTTTTACTACCTGCTCACCGAATTTGCATATTTGTTATCTGGTCACTAAGAATTACAAACAAAACAAGAGTAAGCCCGTCATGTAGTCAAATGGTACGACGTGGCGAATACCTAGTATCCACACCTACTCCGTAAGTCCGCACCCGCGGGTTCCGTGCATAGAACCGTAGTCTTGAACCTAGCGTTGCGCCATGGCGGCAGAGTCGTCAGCATCAGTATGTATTCAAGGCGATGAATTCCGGATGCGGATGTAGGGTGACAAGTCGGCTTGGGATTTACCCGTTCCCGCTCCCGCCACACATGTGCTCCTCGGCACATGTTAAGGCCTCGTCATCCATCGCTCGGCATTCGCTGCCAAGTCTGGATACATGCCATAAATCGCTTTCAGTGAACATGCGCATAATCGGTCGTTTCTCTGCACGGAAAGATGATAGTAACCAACATATGCAATATTACAGAGTTTACATAGACTTACTAGATGCAGTAGCGGGCGTATACTTTCGTTAACCATCTACCCTGTTCACCCGGTTGACCCGGTGCGGCGCCACTCAACACAGTTTGGATGGTAGGCGTTCATGAGAGGGTCATTTGAGTCCACAGCAGGACTCCGCGGGAACGGAAGAGCCCCTGGGCAGGCAGCTTAGTAATGTGTATCTAACAAAACTAAGCCATCCGATTGGGCTTACCTACTTCGATCGCCACCAAACCCACCGCTAGAATGCTCCACCTGACTCCCTTCTCGAGACTAGCATGTTTGTTTCGAGACATGTTCCTGTCATCATTCCAATCTCATGTATGACACGGCTCTTGTAATGCATGTATCCTGGAGGATGGGCTGTTGTAATCGGACCGCAGTACTCGTATTTCGGTGCTTATGCTTGTACCTGGCCGCATGATGGTACAATCTCACTCCTCTCATCTTAAGTCCCTTACATAGGGAAAGTAGACCATTTTTAAAGTTCCCATATGGTTCATTCCCTTAATATTAGCCTAAAGATCGGCTGCTAGAACAACAACGCCTGTACTAGGATGGGTGAGGCAAGCCACACAATGAAGACGTTTAAAGCTTGTGTGCCCGCACCGTGAAGACACCAGGTCCATCCAGCTCTCACTCAACACGACAACAAGCGTCGCAGACCAAAGCCTTATCCTCAGTGACTAGTTCGACATTGTCCGACATGTCTGTTCAAGCTTACGACCCCCCGGTTATCAGCGCTTTCCACCAGTGCGATCCTGCAGCCCACGTGTGGAAACATGATCCCAACACTGTATACATCTACGGATCGCACGACTGGAACTCGACCAGACAGCCCCCTGTGGTTAGTTTGTAAACTAGTAACTGCCTTGTCGCAAACTAACGGAGAATACAGCAATATGACATGAAAGACTACTACGTGCTTACTCAGACCGACTACACCAAGCCTGCTACAGTCGGACCCAAGGTACTACGCCGTTCATATCTGAATTCTCTTGGACATCTTGTTTCTGACGAGACACTAGCTTCTCGATCTTGTAGATATTCCGTGGGCGACGCAGCAACTCTGGGCTCCCGATGCGACTGAGAAGAACGGGGAGTACTTTCTCTACTTCCCAGCCAAGGATAAGGATGACGTCTTCAGGATTGGAGTGGCTAAATCCAACAAACCGGACGGAAAATTCAAGGCAGAGCCAAACCCTATCCCTGGCACTTACAGCATCGATCCCACGATCTTGAATGATAACGGCAACTACTACATGGTCTTTGGTGGACTGTGGGGTGGTCAGCTTCAAGCATGGACCAACAATACCTTGGTGAGCTCTCTTCCACTACTTAGCTGTTTCGCTGTTCAGCCGTCGTGATATAGCTAACACTATTGAAGAACACCTCTCTATTCGGTAACATTTCTCCCTCGTCTGGCCCGGCCATTGGACCTCGATTTGCCAAGCTCTCTGCCAACCTCACTGCTCTTGCTACTGAGCCCAAGGAACTCGTAATCTACGACAAGGACGGCAAGGTCATGCAGGCAGACAGCCCGCGCCGCTTCTTCGAGGGCCCATCCCTGAACAAGGTTGGCGATCTCTACATTCTCCAGTACTCAACCGGCACCTCACACACTGTTGAAATCGCGATTGGAAAGAAGCCGGATGGTCCCTTTTACTGGAAGAATACGCTCCTTCAGCCGGTCAAGGGATGGACTACTCACGAGTCGATTGTCAAGTTCAAGGGTGATTGGCTTCTCTACTATGCTGATGCTTCGGTCAGTGGCAGAGATGATCTGCGCAACACGAAAGTTAGGAAGCTTTTGTTCCAGAATGGCACGTTTGAGCTTGCTCAGCCGCAGCCAGTTGTCAGCCCATAGGCTTGATTTATAGCACTAGAGGTACTAGATTAGATTAAATCTGAGTTCACAAGAAAGAATAGACCGAATCTAGAATTACTGGGCGACTGGCTTCTTATTTGTTGTTCATCCTCGTTGCAAACTAAACATCGTGATCAATGTTCAAATTAAGTTTTGTTGGAGCTGGGAACCCTTAAATAAAAGAGAATTATATTAAGAGGACTCATTAGCTCTACAAATCTATTAGACTAACTAACACAGCACGAGAATCATGCTTGTGGCTGAACCGCTGGGACACTTTTCAAGAACTCTTTCGAGAACGGGTAGTCTGTATAACCAGATTTGCTACCAACCTTATAAAATGTGTCTCGGTTGTAGTGGTTGAAAGATATACCATGTCTCAGTCTGAATACAAGATCTGGCGTGGAGAGGAAATAGCGTCCAAATACAATGACGACGTTATGGCGGTCCCTGAAATCATGGTCGACGGCTTGCTTGGCCCGCTCTGGAGTAAAACCACCAGCGAGAAGGATTGGACCTGGCCAAAGCTTGACCAGGGGTTGCAGGCTCTCGTCAGCTTCGATGTCTGCGTTTCCTGCTACGCGTGATTCAATGAGGTGGAGGTAAGCAAGATTGAGCTTGCTAAGCTTCTCGATCAGATTGGAAAACTGCGGAATAATCTTGTGACTGTCCATTTTCATGCCTTGGTATGTGGAGAATGGACTAAGTCGAATTCCAACACGCTCAGCACCAATTGCATTTGCCACAGCTGTGGCGACCTCAACCGCAAATCGGGATCGGTTCTCATAACTGCCCCCATATGAATCGGTCCTTTGGTTAACAGTATCTTGAATAAACTGATCAATCAGGTAACTGTTCGCACCGTGAATCTCGACGCCGTCAAATCCAGCCTCCATTGCATTCCTTGCAGCTTGTGCGTAATTGCCGATTGTTTCCTCAATATCCCGGACGGTCATCTCTTTTGGAATGGCAGGCTCAGCTTCAGACTGATCAGATCCTACAGTCAACGGCACCGCGCTAGAAGATTTGACGATGATTCCTTCTTTCTCAGCATACGCCTTGTCGACTACGCGACCAAGGGACCATAGTTGCAAAAAGATATATGAACCTTTCGCATGTACGGCATCCACAACCTGTCTCCAGGCACCAATCTGTGCTTGTGAATATATGCCAGGAGCATTCCGATAACCGCTATCTTGTTTCGAAATGTAAGTAGCTTCTGTGATAATCAATGTTCCAGGTGAGGAGGCTCTCTGGGAGTAGTACTCCTTGGCCATGGGAAGCAGCACGCCAAAGTCGTCGGCGCGATAGCGTGTCAGCGGGGACATTGCAACGCGTTGTTTCAGCAAGACTTTGCCGATTTTGACTGGCTGAAACAAACGCGATTCTGACATGGTGGTGGTGTGAATGCATCTTGAGAAATGCTTCACGCTCAACTGTCGATATGTATCTGAGGGATGTAGATATCATGTTTGCTTCTCTGTAGGCGTATATGTAGGTTAGAGTAGCATCCTATTTTGGCATTGTTCATGATATGTCATAAACTACTGTGTAGTAAGCCTAATGGTGTGTTGGTTCACGATAACTAATCAAGTCAAACACTATGTAAAATGACTTGGCTGTAGCTATACAACATTGCCATTTCTCGTGCTTGAATGTGGCACGAATGCTAAGTAAGCAACTTGCGCAATTATGTGCGCGCAGCGCCAAGCGCTTGGCTGACGTGTTCGATACTAAGCGACCAGAGTGACCAGTTAACGTATCATATCGGCTTTTCTTGGGCAGTACGTCATACCATGTTGAGAGTGGGATTGCGACCCACAAGCATTCTTATTACTAATCACCAAGTAAATTTCTTGGTGCATCAGACACTACTGCAACCAGTATGCATCAGCCGCTCTTGTCATAGCAACATATCTGCCGAAACTATCCATGGAAAACCGTGTGCACGAGTTGATTACTTTTACGCACAGGGCAGCAAACACATGTTCCTATTGCCGGAATAGGAAGCAGAAGTGTGACCGGAGTTTACCAAGATGTAACAGGTGTGTCGGGTCAGTCAAATACTCTTCTCGCGAGCATTGTCATTAAGCATGATAGCCTGGCTTTGTGAGCAACAACTGACGGATGAGCTTCGTATAGCTCGAATCAAAACTGCGATTACTCTCCTCACAGGCCTCCCCAACGGGCGAGTTATGAGTCAGAACCGCTAGTTTCTACTTGCGAATCGTGTTCGCAGGCGCACCTGTCGTCCCGCGGGATGATTGAGCTCCTGCAAAAGATTTCAGTATGTACCGATCCGTTCGTATCTGAACTCTTACATACAGTAAAGCTTTGGAACATTATTCAAGGGATCTTGGATTTGGCCGGATTCGACTTATCACTTGCCTTGAAGGAATTTAGAACGGGCATACACCAATGGTGTCCAGTTCTGGACGAGAAAATGCTGCAGGATAGTGAGAACGATCTGTCCAAGCATTGGGAGAGACAGCCGCTATTCGCATTATGCATATGGTTTCTAACGCAGAGGCCATGTATACATCAGAATAGTATGGGTACGACAGAACTCTACCGCGCAATGAAGCACATATACGCCTCCCTCCAGATCGACTTTGGGATGAGACTAGAAGCTGTGCAGATCGGTATGCTGATCGCCATCTACGAAGTGAGCCACGGCCTACAAACGCAGGCAGACTTAACAGTGTCGAGTTGTACCATTATGATGCAAAACTTGGATTTTGAAACGTTCCCAGTCTGCGTTGATAAGCAACCACATATGCTCAAGCGGCTGAAGTCAAGCCTACTCAGACTTGATCGGTAAGTTTGTTTAATTCCTTAAACTCATGAAAGCTCTAGTCCGATCAGTCTTACCAGCCCTAGAGTGAATCACCTTATGGTACTTACGCACCATCTGCCATTGGTGATATCTCCTGATCATCCCATTCCTACCTCTCTCGCTGCAAGTCTGGGCTCCATGCCACCCACTGTACTATTCGAGTATGCTAATAGCCCCCGGAAAATCTTCTTCCGTACTCTGGTTTCTATTGCATCAGGTCGTGTGTCAGCGTACATTCACGCACGGAACCATAACCTCTCGCCCAGGGAGCCGTATGAGCATGTGAATAAAGCAGTTCATGAAGTTATTGGTATGCTGGATGGGGGGCCGGCGCCAAGCACATGGTTGCATTGCGCTTCGTACCCTATGCTGGTTTGGTAAGTTTCAACTTTTGGCACACCTTTTCTATCTCTCCATGATCCAGAATCAACGCGTTAAACCGTGCACGTACGCTTACGTGTTGTAGTTCCCACATCCTGCTTCAAGTCACCGAAACCCGGTTTTATGCAGCTCAAAACATGTCGGACCCTCATATCCCCTTCGTCGCTGTAGCACTTCAAGCGTCACGTATCATGGCTTGGAAAATGCTTCGTGTAGCCATTGAGATCATCAGAGTGGAGACGGAGATTATACAAGTTCCTTTTGCAGCGATTTGCGCAGTGCTTAGAGGAGCGATCGCGGTATTGGAGACAAGAAAGGATGATGAAGACATTGTATCAGAAGAAGATCTGGAAGGGTTTCGGAAGATCATGAGGTGGTTTGCTAGGAGGTGGAGTATTGGAGAAGAATATTTGCGAAGAGTAGAACAGTTAGCCCAATGAAAGACTAGACGAGTAAAGCTTGATGGCAATTAAGCAAATGCGGAGGTAGCGATCAAAAATTCTTTCTATCTCCAGTACAGTGGATGCTTGGGCCTGACACACAGTCCCTCCCATTCGCCCTATGTAAAACCCCTAACAGTGCAAAAAATAGAAGTAATATAAATGATATAAAAGAGCGTCGTGAGCATAACCTCCGAGACTCGCCCTCGCCCCGTCCCGATCCTTCCACAATCAACAGCCCCAGTCACGGCTATAACCCTCACTTACACCCCCGAGCAATCAATCCCCCGAACAATCAATGCTCCCATCGAGACAAGCCTGCGGCCGTGGGACCGACGGAACCGTGAACGTGGCGCCCGAAACCCTCGCTGCCTCCGTCCAAAGTACATCCAAATCCGGTAGCACATTGCAACACCTAGTCAGATTGATCAACTGAATATCAATCGCGACCCGCGTCGCATCGTGCCCATTCTCAACAATGTTCTCCAGCGCACTCGGCACATTGCCAAACACGCCCTGCAGATTATTGATGCTTCGTAAGGCGTTGTCGGACAGGCCGGGCAGCGAGGAAAGGATACCAAGTTGGACGGGCTCGTCGTTCGCGATGTTCTCAGTGAAACCGGCGGCGGTTTGGATCGTATTAGTTTCAAGGGAGACAGTGGCAAGGGATGGGTCTGTTGGGTTATTGAGGAAAGTGTTGACGATAACGACATCGTTGAGCCAGGCGTTGATGGCGGCGGTGACGTCGTCTGCTGAGGGGGTTTGGCGTTTTTGGGGGAGAGCGAGGATGCCGGCGAGCAGGGGAGATAGGATTAGTAGGGTGGAGGCGTGCATTTTGGTAGTGCTTGTGTTGGAACTTGGTGGAGACGTGGGGGGATAAATTGTTGAAGTGTTGGATTGCTAGTAATTTGGGAGTGTTGTTGGTGAGCTGATAGAGGTGAAGTGTTGTTGCGTAGCACTCATATACCTTTGTCGATGCCACAGCACGGGCGGCCTCAGCTGCAATTGCGCCCATATGTCTCGCATTGCACATTGAAGTATTTTTGAATCCGATTGATAACACATCGAAATTTGCGTTGAGGCGGCTGTGCAGGCAAGACAGACGTCGAGAATTAAAGCTATCGTTAGGGCTCTTGCCTAAGGCTATAGAGTGTCCCATCCCAGCCGAAATATCCCTATGAATTATGATGGCGTGAGACCCGGTACTAGCGGGTAAAAGCTTCTGTTGACGACATCTCGCAACCCTTGATATTGTGGCTAGTGCAAGTTTTCGTGTGGTTGACACGCACGATACGGCTGACGTGGGAACTGTATTTTGTGTAGGCGTACATGCGTTTGTGCGTATGCTGATCTGTGTACTCGGCTTAACTGTGGAGATGTTGAAACGATACAGTAATAGTACTCCGTATTGGGAAGTATGCACGTTTCGACACTGCTGCCAGAAGCACAGCCTCTCAGCACGACAGTCGACTAACTATAGTGAGATGGCTTACATTGTTACCGCCGGAGCCCAATGACCGACTTCCGACGGGTGACAACTCCTGTACAGCGATGTGGAGCGTGATGGTTGATGTCTAGAAAGTCGCGGAGTTCTCGCTCGCACCTCCGCGTCTTGGCATTCGAGCAACATCCGTCGATCAGTTCGTCATCCCTCATCCAAGACGCATCAATGCTACCTAGTCTATTGTTGCATGCAATCCATCTGCAAGCTGACTTGACAACGACACGTGGCCAGATATCGATGACTTTGCGTGTCAGGACGCCGTACTGCTCGATGACTGAACGTCTATCACAAGAGACCAGGTTCTGCCTTGCCTCAATTGAAGGTCAATGATTACCACAAATCAGCATATCTTAGTTCACAAACGTTGATGTTCACTTTCTCTTAGTCTGTTAGACGGTTCCTACTCTAGGGCGGGCATCTTTGGAATGTGCATTCAGCTCGCCGTCTCACAGGTTGTTTCTCGAATGTCTTTTCAGAGTGCAAATTGGGATCACTGTATCGTCAAAATCTCGCCTTGGAATCCTTCAAGTGCTTTTTCATCCTTAGATAATCATCTTAAACGTACCTGGCGTCTCTGTTCACTCTCAGGTTGACTTTTTTACTTCCTTCTAAGCTCGACGAGCTGCATAGTCAAGTGTGCTCTCACGAGCGACGAAATGCACATCTATCGAGCGTTCTAGCTTCTCACGCAGAGTACCTGTTTGGTTTGACCGAGGCCGAGCTGCAGGTCGAGATGGCGCGCAACTGTCTTGTCTGAACTTTGCCCATTTGCTCTTTCCCGTCTTGTGTTTACCCCGACTCCACCTCAACTCTCTTTCCACTCCGCATCACCTCATGTGTATTCGCCAGCGCTTACTGAATGATCTCATAACAGCTGAGCAAGCGCTTCAACCTACTACAAGTCTTTTGACTAGGCGTTACGCTTACGTACCAGCGTAGGTTGCCCGTTTGCTCTTTCCCGATCTGCGTTCATCTCGACTTCACTACACTGGGCTCCTCTCGCTTATCCCTCAACAGATCCCACACATCCTCTCATAGTGATTATTCAACAGTATAGCCTGTCGTGGAGCCGACAGCTTCACCTATGCGATCATTTGCATGGCCAGACGACATCGAAGAGTCTGCACTCAGGCAGAAAAATGTCGTCCAGACTATACCAGTGCACACTGAATTTCGGCGCCCAACGGACAGAAGAGAGGTCGCTAATTTGGTTAACAGCATCTACAAGGACACTAGTGGCATCTTGACAGCCCACTGGAATCAGACACAGATCAGGAAATTTGATGTTTTCGTTGGTGCTGGGTCCAAGGGCGCCATCATTGCCGTCAACAAGTGGATTGCACGAGGCGGCGAAAAGAGAAAGGACACAGCAGCATGGGCGAAGCTGCCTGAATTTGGCTACGCCAAGTGGTATCAAAAAGAGCTTGAGCGACAAGAGGAGGAAAGACTGCAAGTGTTGATGGGAGCAGAACCTAAGGCGCAGGATAGCGAACCTATGTGAGTGAATGCGAGACCAAATACGCCTACACATTTCCTCGCCGTCGCTGACAATTTCACAAACTCAAGGTCGACTAGCCGGGAGAGCTTATCGACTACGGTATACCTCGGGCCGCCTTTGGGAACGAGCTTCAAGCACTGAACGACATCAGAATGAGAGACGAGGTCTGGATCACCCTTCTGCCGAACCATGCGATCGAGATCAGTGGTTTTGATATACTCAACTGTGAAGCAGCAGGAGTCAACTACAAGACTATGTTTGAAAGGATCCGCACTGAGAAATGCGGTCTTCATCAAGCGACCAACATAGTCCTGGATGAACATGAGGGCATCGATGTTACGCTTCTCCAAGCAGAATCGTGGTAGCCAAACCGCAACGATTCTGTCGTCCCATGCTTGCTGCCGTCTTCGATGATGGATGATCCTAGCACGTTCTGTGAAGAAAGTGTTGACGACATTCAGCTGGTCAAAATTTGCAATGCTGCTAGACGTGTGCTTGAGATAGCTAGCGGTAAGAAGGGCTCCTATGACTTTGTGGTCCGCCTTGGTCATATTGTTCTTGATTTGAGGAAGATGGAACAGAATCATATTGGCAAGAAACATGATAAGGAGAGATTCATTAAGTCTATTGATGGTAAAGAGGACTGCGACTTAAGAAGTAGTTCGTGAAGCCCCCTTTCAGTCAACTTTCGCCAACGATCCTGGCTTCTCAACAATGTACTTGGGACACGGCTTTACCACCAACTTGTTGCTTCTGAAAATCTTCTCCGACTGATCAACTCTGCTGGGTACTGGGGCAGCTTGATAAGTCGACGCCTACACATGACGACAACATCTAAATATTTATATCTAGAACCCTAGATGATAGCAATTTGGCGCACGCTGAAACGACACAGCATTGTAAATTTTCCGGCCCCCAAACCCAAGATCTCAAGATTTTACGCCGGAAGATGACAAACCGAAAACCCCGGTGTCGTCTGCGACACAGTGAGGTTCATGACCGATCTTGGCTTCTCCAAAAAATCAATCATGAGCTGCGAGCAGTGTCTTGTATGTGTCAAGGCCCTCACATGAAGATCGAGGTATTTCTGGTCTTCCTGGTAGCCCCGGTGCAGTCGCCGCCACATGAGCGCGCAATGCACCATGTGCTCTCGAATCTCCGTAAAGTAAGTGTTTGGTGCTACCACGTCTCCCATCTCGTCTTCGGTCAAGAGGCGCTTAGCTTCGCGTGTCTCCCACGCCTGCCATTTGGCAAGACGCTTGAAGTCGTTAAGGTTTTTGTGATCAACGCATGGATTCGGCACCCAAATATTGGAAAGAACGTCGTAAGTACAGTTTAGTTCTCGGGCAGTAGTGGAGTTTGTGCCGCAGTGTAGAGTTTTCATGCGTGGCGCTCGTGGGGGAAACGGGCGGATGAGGAAGCCGAGAAGAGTTGTGATTGCTATCGCAAACAGGAACGTGATAGCATGTAATGTAATGACCCTTCTCGTACTTGCTTTCTTGAGCTGCAAGGGCTTTGAGCTGTGCGGTTCTAATAGTAACCTTTCCTCGTGCGATCCATCTATCTGCTTGTCGTCACCGTATGGCTGATTTTGAGACATTTCTTTGGACTAGTTCCTATTCGACAATCAGTCAATTCTCGAAGATACATTCGAAGACGAGAAAATTTACTGTCCAAGTAGAGTGTTGGATGTTGTTCTGGAGCGCCAATTTCGCGAGCGCGTTGTAGGATGGGCGATTGACACTAGTATGTATCAAAGGTGACAAACCTAGATACTCAAGAGCGCATGTAAGCCTCAAGATCTTTCCCACAATGCGGTTAATGACAGTGCTGACTTAGGTGCGCATTCATCTATGCAATTACTAGATCACTTACTGTAGTTCAAAGAAAGGATGAAAACTAAGTAGGTACAGTCAGCATGAGTAAGCCTTTCGATCGTGGACAAATACACTTCTCTACTGACATTTGTCACGCCTAGAGTCTGACTAGAGGCAAAACAGAGAAAAGTAGACACCGAATCATGTCTGAACAATGAGGGCGAAGTCGGGATGCTCTTGGTTGTGGTCCCAGTAGCTGTCAGTCTGTCGGTGCCATCGACGAACACATGATTTGCAGGCATGCTGCCGCACACGACTGAAAGATAATGGGCCGGCCGAACGTCGTACAAAATGTATTCATGTCACATTCTTCGGTAATGGAATTTCTGAGAGAGCGTTGTAAGTCGCAATGAATAAAAAGACACTGCTTGCAGTGGAGTTGGTAAAGGGATGAGGCGGATAGCTTCGGGGCACTGGAGTTGCGCAACACTCGCTTGGGAGCAGTCGCCCGCCCCCTTCCGCGCTGCACCAGAGTCCTCTCTCTTACATCTAACACAACTGAGATTTCATTTTCTCAAGTAGAAAAGCTCTGGCAGATGAAAATTCCGGCTGTGCTTCAAGATAATAGGCGCTTCTAGCAGAATCAAATTTCTGACTAGAGCCTGGTTGCAGAGGCTTTTAATGTAATGCTCGCATGAACTATCTTGGGGAAGCTATGTTGCTGTGGATGATTTAGGACTCGTGTACACGTAACTTAAGTAAGTCTCGCAAGTACTAGAGAGGATCAGCCGAGTGCTGTTCCTTGTCTTCGTAAAAGTTGTGATCTTCCAATCTCGACTTAGGAAAAGAATCCGTTAAGAAAGCAACATATAAGACTGGTTTTTCTCTTCTCTTCCTATGATCACAGGTATAACTGTAGGCTTTAAATTATCACATGGTTCATAGCCCTAAAGCTCTCCCTGGTCGGCGCTCAAGGGTTACCTGGATACCGATGCTGGCAGCTGTTTGGGCCGCCCACTGAAATTGCTCACCACTATAAGAGCCCTTGAGGTTGTCATTGCGGCAATTGAAGCAATCGGGCTAGGAAAGCAGCCCCGTTGTCTCGAAACTATAATTCAACATGATTGCATCTGGACGTTGCTCGTTCGAAGGCAACAAGGTTGATCAGGCTCCTGCAAAGCCATGGCTCTCAATCAGTAATTTCCCCATCCACAGCAGGAGTAGAAGCATCTAACCTACATTTGTTGTCTTGCCATCCAATTTACCTTGTCACAGCGATGAGACGAATGAAATACTTTGACAAAAGCGCCACAAAACTTAATTGTGCGATTTGATATTCCGTAGTGTAAAGGATGATGGGCGTAGGTACATGAAAGCACTTAAAACCTGATACGCTGACTCACGCATGCTCACAAATTACTGGGCTTCTGGAATCTTTATTAAGCAGTGAAACCGAGTGTGAGCTTTCGCTGTAGAGAGTATGCGCGCATACAGATGATCCATATTTACTTACTCTAAGTCGGTTCTTCCAATCTACATCCGTTGCGAAATTATGGTACCGAGCATCACATTTTTTTCTTCAACATGTTCGCTGAATGACACCATCTCCCATGGACGCCGTCGGATGCCAGCAGTCTCGAGGTTTACGAGAACGAATATGATTACAGAAATGTTTGTTGGCTTGCAAGGGGCGGGCATACGTAAGTATCTCCGTCAGAAAGTCAACATTTCCATGTAGTACACTAGGGTATCGTCACCATATTCCTTAAAGCTCTGCGAACTTTACCTCCAACGAATACTCAGGCTGAAGTACTAGGTATTGAGAACAGCATATCCGAGACCACGATTCTCAGCCTCCTGGTAATTGCTGCTGGGTCTCAATCAACGTCAGCTACTCGTAAGTGCATCACGAATTCTGCGAGGTTTCCTAAACCACAGAAATACAAGATTTTTCAAGCACAATCATATTCAGAAAAAAGTTAATTGCAGCCTACTGGCACAAGATCAAGCGAATGAAATAGCCTCTAAGTCCCCTCGCATGCACCAATCCAATCGTATTCGTGTATCATCACCACAGGCCATCCAAGCCATCATCGTTCGTCCAAGTCATGATTCAGAACTTCCAAAATGCTGAGCGTGGTTGATCGCAAGATCAGCATTCGCACACCCAATGATCTCAGTCTACTCGACGTCAACGGCATCAATCTTCTTTTGGCGCTTCTCGACGTCAACGGCATCAATCTTCTTCTGGCGTTTTTCGACATCGACAGCGTCAATTTTCTTCTGACGCTTTTCAACATCAACAGCATCGATCTTTTTCTGTGGCAGTCGCTTCGCGAGTCCCACTGATTGCAAGCTTGGTTAGAAAACACCTAACCCTCCCATGACCTATGGCGTACTTACTGGGCTCGGCAAGGCCAATGCCATTGATGCCTTCAATAGGCATTGCAGAGACGATAGTAGTCATGCCCATCAGGACAGACAGAAAAGTGGTCAGCTTCATGATGCCTTGTGAAAAAACAGGACTTCTTTTAATCTAGGAAGCGATAAGTGACACTGAATAACTAGGATCAAGATGCGGGACGAAGGTTTGTATCGTTGTAGTTTTGAGCAAGGGCTGAAGTAGTTTCTTATGTACTCATAAGCTTCCCAAGTCTTCTAAACTACCAACGACTCAGAATTCCACCAAGAGATGCCCACTACAACTCGCACTGAACCTTAATCACTTCGATACTGGCTTACACCTACTCAACACGATCTTGGCGTAGCTTAGTGCGTCTTTCGCGAGTTACGATCAACTTCTATGTTGTAAGATTAACATAAGCGATTACTATACAAACTCGTTCTTCTTACTATGAGTTAGTAAGCAGATCATTGCTTACGCGATTGACGATGACTGTTCATAAACAGCCAATCAGATTATTCTACTCAGCGTTGACGAATCTCTTGAAACTCGCTGGTCTAGATCAAACACCCGTTCAAAGAGGTAGTACATCTGCTTCTCCTAGTTATCGACAGATGAATCTTGAGATCAAGAGCCCGGGCACTAGTCTCGTCGTATTTGAAGGCGTCAGCGTTCTGGTATAGTTTCATAAAGAGCCTGAAGCTGTTCCTGTTCAACAAAACGATACAGTAGGCTTTCCTGACTTCGCGTGCGTTCATATATACAACTAGCTACTGATTCACAAAGCGTGAATCAGGGTTTAGGTGAATTTCATAGTAAATAATATGCACCTACTCTCAGAAGAAGTAGTAGCGGTTATAGATATCTATTCTTTGGAGGAGAAAGATGTCTAAACATATTCGAAATTCATTCGGTGAATATTATGAGGAGGATATCTTTATTGGAACAACATACTCATAGTTTGTTGGAGGTTATCTTAGCATTAATGTATTGTGGAGGAATCCCCAGCATGGGCATTTAGTGACATACTCTATGAGTTATTGCTAGGTCCCAAGTCGAATGAGTTGGAATCTCTCAACTTCTCTTCTTCATCTCCAATCACAAACGGATCGAATTCTTCGCCTTTCAGATGCTCATAACCCTTCTCTTTGCTACCTCTTTTCGCAAAGACCATCTTGCCTACCGCCAACGTTTCGAAGAGAACAATCGCTGCCCACAGCAAACGCAAGATACTGCTTTTCCTCCCGTAAAATAGGCCCAGGAGGACGTTTCCGTTGAGTGCCACAAAGAGGATTCGACCAAGATAGATATGAATGGAAGAACTCGTAGTACGCTCCCCATACTTGACGTAGTTGATGTGGTGTTTGTAACCAAAGATAACTTGAACTGATACTCCAACAGCGATCGCAAGACCGACTAACTTGTGTATCGACGTGAAAGTTCCAATCTTTGTAGTGTTAGCTGAACATGGCCACTTTCATAGTCCTAAATAACATACCTGAAATATGTGTGTGCTTTTCAAAACACCAATGAGACAACCAATCAGCAACCCGAGGGTAGAGAGAGCTTGCACGATCCAATGACTGTGAAATGCCCGCTTGAAGCTGCTGCGGATCAATAGGATTCCAAGGGAGTTAAGGATGACTGAAAACGAAAGTATCAATCCGTGCGCATCCCAAATGTTGAAAGACTTGGGAACTGCTAGTGTATCAGATCGAGAAAGGTCTACAGCATGAATCGAAGAACGATCTGCAGTCACTGTTGGATACTTCTCAATCTGATTCGTGGATATTGCTTCAGCCATGTTGACCGATTTAAGTCCTGTAGTAGAGTCACATGAGTCTATTCTAAGATAGAAGAGACGAATAGCTTACCGTAATCTGTGTGCATATCCAGACGCAAAGTTGGATCGCTAGTATTGGTCCGCTGCGCATAGCTGCTCGCGAACAGCCATGGCTGCTTTTCGCTTGTTGCATTCAGTGGACCAAGTCCGACCGTTTCGCATGAGTAGCAAGTGGCTTGTAGAACATGAAATCCGTTTCGATCGATTTTCGTGCTGTGAACATGAACTTGTCTCTGGTTCTTAAGTGGATGAGGAGGATGGTGTTCGATTGTCGACCGCAACGACAACATCATATCTACACTATATTAGCATAACATCGGAGACGTATCGGTGGATCGAGCAAGTTACCACCGTCGCGTTCTTCTGGCCATAGCACAAACATCAAAGCTCGATCCATATTGTCTCCTACAGCGAAAGCTGCCCAGCCGCTCCCTTGATGGAATTTAACGGAAAATGTCATGAGCAGGTCATGCCCCCTTGCATGCTGCGACTTTACGGTTCTTACAGCCAAACATGCATCTGAGTGCAGCGCTGGTTCAATGTGGCATATCTGTACTGGCTCTGACCCTCGGCAGACGTTGATTACAGCAAGGAGCGATGTGAGGAAGATTTTGACCCGTTTCATTGTTGCTTATAGTTGTTGTATTGCAAGAAGGTTCTGAACTGCTCTTTCTCTTTCGGAAGTGATGCTAGTAAAGTCTCGGTTCGAGTTGTTGGAGCTAACTCAAAATGGTCACTTGTGGTCCTGTAGTCAGCGTCTTACACAGCGACTAGGGCTGACTATACCATAACAATCTGCGCGCGCACTTGATGACAATGGAAGAATCGATCTGTTTGATAATAGCCGAAAGTTAATTTTGAAAGATGATACCTCGAACACTCATATACACCCACGTAACTTCTGAGTTTTCCGATCCCTTTTCGCAATGGCGTCGTCTTCTTTGTCTAGATTTGTTCCACTCGCAACACGCCAGAGCAAAGATCGCATGTCTCTAATTCACTTGAGTTTCATAAGAAGACCTATCACAGTGGTAACAACAACTATTTCGTCCCTTTTCGTGCGCCCGACAACATACTCGAACTTTACATCATCCTCCACTTCAGACGAAAGCGAAGATATACCTACCCGACCCAACAAACATAAATGGAATGTAACACCTAGGGGCAGACAATATCAAGATTCGATACTGCTCTACTTTCTGAATGTGTTGCTGGCAGTGGGTCTCACAGTTCTTGTGGGATTTATCTTCCGTCCCTTTCCACCGCACGGGCCCAGGATGAAGACATTGAGCTGCGGATCTACCCCAGCTGAAGCACGCAGCAATGGCTGCACATACGACGTGTTGGGGAATATCTGGGTCCCCACTCCCTGTCTTGACACGGAAAACCTCGCCGAATTTAAGCGTATGGCCCCCTGGCGGGCATATGACTCTGCGAATGCTACTCGTCAGCTCACAGAAGAAGAGATGTCGGAATACTTGATACCTGATGGCTATTGGACACCAGTACGGGAGCATATGATTCACTGTGCTCTGATGTGGAGGAGATTGCACAAGGGGTTCGAGTTGGACCCAAAGTTGTTGGATAAGCACGTTCTTTCAATGCATCATACCGAGCATTGTAGCTTGACTTTGATGGAGCATCTTGACATGCCTACCTCTTTCTTAGACGAAATACGTACGCGGACAGAGGCTGGATATTCTAGTTGTCAGGTTCCTGCATAGCTAGTTTGACAGTGTTGTATCTAGTTATCATTATAGGCTACGAAGACGTTTTGGGACGTATATGTCCGGTTTGCGCAAGCCCGAAACGAACATTGATAATGAAAAGAACCAACCAGAAAATGCTATTGGAATCAAGATTATGTATATTTGCGACAATATGCCTGGAGTATAAAACATGGGTGTGCATAGAGTATGGAAGTCGGTTCGTTGGAGTCGCTGTTCAAGCAAACTCTGCGCCGAACACTTCTCAGCTCGTCTCCTTTCTAGGATCCAGCTAAGAGCCTATTCCGCTAAAAATTCTTTCCTTCCTCTTGTAAGAGGTTCTGAATCTTTTTGCTTGTTTTTATAAAGTCAAGGAACTGCTGAAAATGCTGCGCCTTAGCTTCACAGTACACCAGGTCAGGACCATCGCCTACTGGGCCTTCGACACGCCGATGCTATCCCCATAAACCAATGGTAGTGCCATCAGCAAAGACAACAAAAGCATCAAATGCGTTGCCAACCAGTAAGATTGGCGTCTTACACATATGCTTACTAGACCTGTGTAGTAAGCTTTTGTTCCGCGTAAGCTCCGTCACTGACCGCCAAACCGTAATATGGATGGAGACTAGAGACTAACTTCATATGGGGTACTGGTATGATCATTCAATCACTGTAGCGCCACCCGTCCCTTCGGAGGATCCGGGCTCTATGCCACGTACCTTGACTATCAACACACCTAGACGAGCTCCGAATAGCTGAAGACTCAGCCTCACAGTCATTGAAAGCAAAAGAACTTACCCACTATCTCTGATTATATTTGGAGCGAGTTTACTTCCCTGGGTACCTACATGATGGATGCCGAAGCGCTTACGGAGTCGTCGAAGCAGGGGCATAGAAAGCTATCCACTGCGTCACTGGTGGCCATGACATGTGGAGTTGGGGGGTACGCCACACATTGTAATTCTAGAACTGTTCGCTCAACTAATATCACTCTATAGGCTACAAGTTCTTTGGTCCACAATCTTTTCCCATGGCTCATCCTACCTTTTCTCTCTCGGAATATCCGCAACCCAGTCGTCCCTTATATGGGCAGTTGCGCCAATTTGTGGCTCGACCATTCAACCTATTATTGGTGTCATCAGCGATTTCTCGCGTATTTCATGGGGCCGACGGCGACCATTTATCCTTGGAGGAGTGCTTTCTACCACCTTTGCTGCTACAGCATTAGCCTGGGCTGAGACGATCTCAACAATTCTTTGCACACTGTTTGACATCGACAACGCGGACGGGCAGCGGGAAACCGTCACACGGTTCGTCGCTATCATGTCAACTGTCATCCTCAACGTTTCGATTCAGCCCCTTCAATTGGCTCTTCGCTCGTTGGTTGTCGACATCTGTCCGCGGGAACAACAATCTATGGCAAGCACATGGGCAAGTCGCTTTGCTGGTGTGGGGAACATCATTGGCTACATCCTTGGGTCTGTACCGCTTCCTTGGATATATAACGATTACGAGGCCATGCGTTTCCGGTATATGGTTTACTTTACCACCCTCGCGCTTATCACCACATCACTATTCACTTGCTATTACAACGATGAAGAAGATCCACGTATGTCAATGTATGAGCCAGGAGATGAGCGCCAAGTCTACCGCATCGTCCATTACATTGCAGATGGCTTCTCGCAGACTTCAAAGAGGGTACGGCGCGTCTTCCTCGTTCAATTTTTCTCCTGGACTGGATGGTTTGGATTCCTCTTCTATAGCACCAGCTTCATCGGAAAGCTCTACGTCGACGAACAAATAAACAAAAACGTTACGATCGGCCCATCGCTCAAAGCCCACGGAATGATGTTAGGTGCCAGAGCAAGCTTGCTTTTTGCCACAGTGGCTTTAGCAACAAACATTGTGTTGCCCAACCTATCCAAAATATCGGAATCGATTATCGCAACGACCAAAATCCACAGGGGAAGAGCGCAGTTTTCCTCCCCTCAACTGAGTATCATCTGGGGCGTTGGCCAAGTGGTTTATGTGATGAGTGTTTTGTCAATGACTATAGTGTCTTCAAGCACTACAGGGACGTTCTTGATCGCCATCGCAGGATTTTCAGGTGGTGTCACTCAATGGGTGCCTTTCGCCATAATTGGAGAGGAAACGGCAAGACACAACATCAACAATGAATCTGCTGAGAGAGAGAAAGATAATGTATGGAGTGTGGTACAGGGCGGCAGAATCATGGGTTTGCACAATGCTGCCATATCCGTACCACAGATCATCGCAGCTCTCATCAGTAGTGCGGTTTTCTGGACTGCACAAAAACTGAATAATGAGAATGCAATAGTGTGGGTGATAGGTTGGACAGGGATCCCTGGAGCAGTAGCTGCGTGGCTTGCTTTTATGATGTAGGCAGGTTAGAAAATTAAAATCGATTTTAATACTGGTCGTTTGATATCGAGCCTATTGTTGGTCGCAACAATATAATGTTGGTACTCGTTATGACTTGAATTCTATGTCCGCTCCAGCTCTTATCAGCATGTCAACAATCTCCACAAAGTCATGCTCTATTGCTACATGCAACGGTGTCTCCCCTGCCGCATTGATCCCATTGACATTCACGCAATGCAACAAAGCAAGCGAAACCAAGGACGCGTGACCGAACTGCGCAGCGAGATGTAAAATATTATTTCCGTAATCGTCTAGAATGTAGACGTCTGCGCCGCTCTCGACGAGAAGCTTCGCAATGCTGTGGCGACCCCTTATCACAGCTTTTTGCAAAGCATTAAGGCTGGAAGATAAGGTAGAATGTAATGAGGAATCGGATCCCGATGACGAAGCCGTGCGTCGAGCCTAATTGAGACCCTGTCAGCAACCCCGCATAAACAACGTTGAACCAAAAAAGATTGTAGCGGACATACAAACATGAGGATGTCGTTCTCCAAATCTGTTAGGGGCGTTGCCAGATCAAACATGGTGGTCGTTTCGTTCTTTTGTTGCAGACCAATGTTACCGTTTTCCTGGTTTGACATCGATGATAGATGTTCCGTTTCTTTTGTGCTGCTCAACAGGAAAGGTTGGACAGAAGATTCATCAGACGATCCTGTCACTGGGGCATTGATTGGCTCTAAACTAGGCAATTTCACATTTGAAGCCTCAGGAATAACCGAATCTCGTCGGGTCCGCTCGGGTTGTGTTGAATCTTTAGGCGCTGTTTGACCGGACCGCTGTTTGTCCTTGGGTGTTGATGGGCTCTCTGATAAGCCCCGCGTGAACGATTCTAGTTGCTGTAGTCGGCGCTTGATATTACGGCCTAAAAAATTAGTTTTAAGCGAAGTGTACTTGGAGTTAGTTACCCACGATAGTTACGTTGCGCAATTCGATTTTGCACTCTTCGTCGTTCATTGGCGTCGGTCAGTATTCTCCAATCCTCGTCTTCCTCTTGTCGCACCACAATCTCTTGGATCTCTTTTGGTGACATTGGAATCTGGTGACGTCTACAGCTCATGCTATGAGAATGGTATTGAGTCAGGACTAGATATATAATCACCTGAGATCAGAGTTGTACTCGAAATTTAACGGTTTGAACGTGAGGCATGGTACGGCCTTATGCTGTTTGGACGATCGGATTCCCATCACCTTCCCATTCGTAAACGAACTTATCTCAGGATGTGCGAATAGCCCAGACTCTGTGCTTACTTTGATGTGGGGTCTTCCGGGGTCACTTAATTTAAGGTGGAGACGATGTGCACTACCCGTTGTCACATATGACGGAACATACAGTGGGGAGTTACACAGCTTTTGTTTGACCAAACTGCGGATGGAGCGAAGCAGCTGTATTCTAGGTTATTCTGGTAATTGTTGCTAGAATCCGGCTATGTTGACACCTAAGGCGGTGCCACTGACACTGATTCTGGACTAGAGCTGTTTGCTCAACTAGGCCTGGAAACATCAGTTGACGTGGCCCCACGAAGTTAGAACTTTTCGTCAGACGTACCAAGAAAGCGATCAACATGCCTGAACCATGTTAAAAAGTTTAATGTGTACTGCCGGGTCACGCTGCATATATACGAAGGCGAATACGGACGCTCATTAGTAGATATGATTGTTAAAAGACAAGAATCGCTGAGTAAGATGTGTCAGCATCTGGGTATCCGCGAAAGATCACTATGATAGTAACGACTGATAGATTACCTAGACAAATCTTCCTATGATAAAGACCAATTACTTGATAGAGGGACGCATCATTGACATTCCAATCCAATTCATCTTTATCGCTGGAGGATTCCGGTGACAAGTCCCAATGGCTGCGTTATTTCATTCACTGAAGACTAGTGAGGGGTTACTGCCGCGCAATAACAACGGTTGCCAAAAATCACTTCCACGAGACTTGGAAGGACAAGACACATTACTTAGAAAGACTTCCTTGGTGTCGCTCTGGCCCAAACCCCACCAAAGCATAACGCGCTTTAATCTAGCGGCTGTGGCCCTCTTCCTTTTTACCATAGTTGTTGGATCACTCGCATGGCTAGGCGTATCTGCGACACTTCAGACCGACGAAGCACCGAAATCGTCGAAGCCACACACCGATTGCGGCGGCAATTACTCAACGGCTATAGCAGCCGGCTGTATATACGATATCGTTGCTCCCCAATGGACGCCACCAGAATGCTACAATGCACAACTATCCGAAGAATACGCCAGGAAGATACCGAAACCTATGTTTTTCCGTTGGCCGAACCTCACAGAGCCAATACCGGAAGATCCCTTGGAACTTTCACGACACGACACAATCTGGACATTTGATGAATATCATACCATACATTGCGTATACATTCTTGAGCTTGCAGCATTAGCAGCAGGGATGGCTTCTTCTGGGCAGCAAGATGTTTTCTTAAACCACATTGCAGCAAGTTCTAAGCACACGAAGCACTGTACCGAGCTGCTCTCAGGTAATAACACCTCTCCAGGCCCGACGGAAATTCATCGTCCTGGAGCTGCGCTTCGTTGCAAGGAACTAGTAACTCGATGAATCTGTACCTAATACAAGTTTCATATACTTAGTAGTCTCTATCGGGGAGTACGGCATGGTAGAGCATAAAAACCGTGAATGTACTGGAAGAGACGTTGGATCATTATGCTTTCCTAGTTTGAACATGTACTGATGCCAATCACTTCGGACGTTATTTGTGGGAAGCCTAAATTATCGCATTTGAGGGGAGTTTCCGGCGGATCGAGCCGCTCCTAGACTACCGCGGTGACTGAATCCAGGTCCCCATGACTATTATGGCACGTTGGTGGCTATGGCCATCTCTGAGTGATAGACGACTATAAGAAGCAAGCACGCCTTACTTACCTACGTATTTAGGTATGTAAGCAACCTGCCATGCCAGCCAGAGATCAGGAGACACTTCATAGGTATCGATGATCATCTCCACGTGGTTTCAAGCACCTGTATGCAAATAGTATTCGCTTTCGCTCTCCAATACATTACTGCTAACAACCTCAAGGTACTTCTTTGGTCAGTACGACGATCGGGCCAACGAGAGGAGCAATCTCGCCGTGAAGGTTTGACGTGTCGTGATAATCGGGCCGGCAACGACCAGTGTAAGTACGCGGTGTATCTTCCGCATTCTTTACAGCACACGCAAGAAAGAAATTCTCCGGTGAGAGCTACCGCAAATGTGGTAAGTGGTCGGACCGATGTTGGCACTAGATATGTACCGTATGCCGAGAACGTATCCAGTGAAGATAAGGTTTCTAGGCAATCTTGACCTACGTCTGCAAGTCTTCCAAACCATACCAAACGAAGCTAACTAACATACCAGCTAGCCAAATCTTACAGTGCACCCCACTGCGATTGAATGACCCTCTACTCAGCGACAGCTTACTACATGTTAGTCATCTGTACATCGTTGTCGACCCGACGTTTCACTCCTCTAGTAGGTGATCGCTGTTGTTAGGTCATCATGGGAGCAGCATCTCGGTCTTCTCAGGCTCGTAGCATGCGAAACCGTCGTCAAGTTCACTCAATGAACATTCCAAAATACGTAGTTTATTTCGATACAGCGAACCAGCTCTTGCATCGGCTTGAACCGACTTACTACACTGGGAGGAGGCTCTTCATATAGCCCTTGTAACCCAGGGACGATACACGCTCAATACGATCATTACCAGGGAAAAGACGACCGTTGGGAAGAGCCGTTGCACTCGACCATCGCGAAAGGACGTCCTAAAGATCCTGCTTTGCCAGTACAGTCTTCTGTACTTTAAATCCTTACTACTAAACCCGGAATAAGGAATAATCTTCGTATTTTGTTCAGGTCAACAAAGCAATCAAGATGATGAGTTCCTTCTTGACGAAGTCTTCACGGCACGACGGTGGAAAAGCATACATCGCCATACCCAACCCTGAGTCTGGCAACCCGGTGGATCTTCGCAGCAGGGAGAGTCACAGACGCCTGCCGATAACCGTCGTCGTAGTATCTGTTGTCGCTGTTCTGATGCTGCTTGTTCCGGTCTCCTACTTCCTTTTCGTCACAAGTATACGAAGTAGCGCATTCAACCACACTACCCTGCGCCGCCAGCGCGACGATATAGGCACATTTATAGCCTGTCCAGAGAACCCTTCATCAGCGCAGAAATCAGACTGTTCTTTTGACCTTCTCGCCAACGGTTGGGTCCCCAACCCGTGCTTTGACGCGGACATGCACCACGACTTTGTTGACGGCAAGAACTACGGTTTCTTCGAGGACCGCAACGGGACGCGTCGAGTGCATCAAGATACAATCATGGAAGGCGATAATAGCCGGTACCCACATGGGCTCTGGGTTACGTTTGAAGAACACCACACTCACTGCCGTTACCTGGTGAATGGATCCATCAGAGCAGTCTCGCGACTTCATGCACCTTTCCTCGACGTGTATCTGGACCAGGATCACATGATGCACTGTTATGGAGTCCTTGGAGAAAATCGAGCTTCGTCTCATCTTGAGACGTATGTCAAGGCTTATTTTGAATCTCACAAATGTTACCTTCGTGATTGAGTATAACTACACTTCGGTGCTGTTAGTAGTAGTCTGTAGCTTCGATGCCTTAGGGATCTCGTATATGAAGTTTTAAAAACTTAACCTTTTACTACGATTTGCAAGACGATTTTTACATGGGCTAGTAACACAGCTTGTACTTGTTTGAACTTTAGATCTATTTAATGATTGTCTTCTAAGCCAAGATTAAGTGATAATTGGTCCTCAAGATGGCTGCAATACATGTCTGATCCAAGCCGTGCTACTCTAGGCCTTGCTTTACTGTGCTTCATCTAATATCGAATAGTCTGGCAATTCACAGCATGGTCCTACCGCCGTAGATGCTGGGAAACGAGAGCTACTTTGGTTGTTACGGGTCAAAGTCTATCGTACAAAGTCGCATTCGCCTTTAATACCAAAGGACACCGAAAAAGCGCTATTGTTAACGTATCTTTTTCTAACATACTTAACTTGTCTAGGTAATTGCATCTTTCACGTTCATGCACGTGTGTTAAGAAATGACTGTCAGGACCTGGCCCAGTATGGGCCAATCCCGCCTAGCTTAGGCCTATCCGACGCCCCTTAATTTTGAGTCCAAAAATTATTAGGAAAGAATTTTTGTCGTCTAGGAGAAGTGTCACCCATAGCTCTTGAATAGAGAACAGTAGTCGCTAAGAGCTGAAGAGACACTCGTTACCAAGACTCTCCATGATTTCCTTTACAGCGCTTGCCTCCGTAGAAAATTTTCCTACAGTCTTTTCATCGACTTGGACGAAGACCTTGTTGCCTATTTAGGCAAAATCACTCGACCGATTGATGATTTTCTCGCAATGTATGTCAATGTTGAAAAGGATACGAAAGAGATGACCTTGTTATCAGCGCTCACTAAGCTTGCAAAAGGACGTATCGGCAAACACAAGATTAAAAGTTACATGTAAGGACACGAGCTCGTAAAGAAGCATGAAATGAGTCGCTCGTGTTAGAACAGAATTGAGAGTCATGGTAGCAAGAAAAATATCTTGATTTTGCAGTAATGCAGCCATGTCCACTGCATATGTTGTAGTCCCAGTAACAAGTGTGACTACCCCCTCAAGAGCCGGTGAACCGTAAGAAAGGCTCTCTCCCCATTTGTCTAGCTTCTGAGAGAATGGTACAAGATACTAGGTCTGCTTGACACGGCAGCTGCTATCATTGCCGGTCGCTCCAGCAAGCCGACACCATTGTCGCCAGCTGCAGTTGCTGTGTGAGTAATCACCCTGTCCCTCGCATTCATGTGTACCATCTGATTTAGGAACTGGGTCACAAATGGCACTGTTTGAACCGAGGCCTCTGCAGACAGCCTCTATAACGCGGTTGTTTGGCGCGCCATTAGAGTCGCAGCAGTGGCAATACCGTTAGGTGGCACATACCTGTGCCGCGATGGGCAAGAATACCAGAGAGATCTGAGAGCTTCATTTCGATTCGAGTGCTCTGGAAAACCTAAGTAGCGGGGAAATAGCAAGGGCGGGAGCGAGCATAGTTGAGAGTATTTGAGTTGATGGTCGGTCTGCAATTGATCAGTGGCGATGTAGCATCATTGAGAGAAGTATTCTGCTACTTATATAACATCTAGGCGGCCGATATTTGCAAATAACCGTAGCTTGGACTAATTGAGAAACACGTGGGCAGCGTACTCAGCGATAGTGTCTCAAATCACTGACTCAGTGGTAAAGGAAATCATTCTGCAGCCTAAATCATTCTACAGCCTAAATCAGCAGGTTGCACGAGACTGAGATGGACTGCATAGACGCCAACAACACTTGATTCGTCTTGAGAATGATACTGCTGAGTTACTTCGGCGCTACGACTACACCTCGGCGCACGTTTCACCGAACCAGCCGTCAATCCAAGGGAGAGAGTCATGTATATCTCGGTCCGATATACGCTATGAAATAGTTGTTGTTCAGTGACCCCGGATCACTCTTGCTCTAAAACCCGCTGGAGACGGGTATTTCCCCAGAAGACCCACCGTTTTGGGGCTCAGCCAAAGCTAAGTTCCGAAGTATGGAGAGCCTCTTAGGCGTCCGATTGACACCAATAAGAGTGCATTTCTAAGATGACGGCTGCCAAGTACAGCACTGTTTAACATCACGTATGACTTGCATAAAGGGTGATACGGCTGTTACAAGTCATCTTGGAAGTTCGAATGATGGGACGAAATATCCTCCATCATGAGAATATTGCGCTCGTTGAGGTCGGTAAAACATCGGAGCTCTTTATGCGCGTCAGCATTTCGTTATCACAACCTGCCGTATCGTGCATATGCTATCTCTGCTAGTTTCCATTGCCCCTTTAAAGCCAAGATCTCTGGTTTCCTGCCAAGCGATACAACTTGGTTGTCTGATTCCGTTTTGGCTGAGTTCGGCGGTGCTGCCGCTGTTTCGGACCGAGTGAGGCACAGACATACCGATTCTAAAAGCAAGACATTCGGTTACCTACCGTTCATTAGGCCAGTGCCTCCTTCATAACGTCATGAGAAATCGTATTTTGCATCATCTGTTTCCACAATTTGACCGTACATGGAACGCGGCACGTTAGCTATCTTCGATGTCCAAATTACGATTTTGTATGGTAACAAACACAAGAATTAGACATGTACACCAAGTTCGAGAGTGACTTAGTGGGAAATGAAAATTTCTGTACATGTCTCTTTCTCACTAGTTTGAGTTATTTTACATAGCGTCCAGTTGCATCTTAGCGCTCTCTAGCAGCCAACGCCTCCTAATTTGGAGATGTGCAGATACTCCACTTGTAAGGCACCGAGCTCTAGCCGCTGATGGACGTACCAGACTTCAGCAATTAAATGATTGGAAGACTAACGGGATCAAACCGTTTACTCGGAGTACGATCTGCAGTCATTCAAAAAATCACCTGTCATCTCTTCTTGTAGCGGGCCGTCTCAGAGTAGGCTCTCCCTGCGAAATGTCTTGTCATTGTGTCGTCACTACTTATCTCGACGAATGTGGAGATAGAAGGAGGAAAGCGAAACCCAGAAGCACGATGAGAGCCATACGTGACGAGCACAATAGGAGGAACATTACAAGCGAAACCGGCGACAGTACAGCTAATACAATGTTCTGGAACAATGAGCTCTAGGTAGCACCTTTCTTCATTTGAATAGGCATCATGCAGTGCGCCCAAGCATGATAATTAGCCACTGTTGAGTCCGTAAGCTAACTCGAAGAAGTTATTTTCTACAAGTCAGAACTAATTGTGCTACTGATAAGTCGAGCTTCGTGGTCTTGGTCTTGGTCTTGGTAGGGATAAACACCATGCATCGGTTAAACATGCGATACAACATGGCAAGTGGAGCGGCACTGAAGTGCAACACATAGTCAGGAATGAGTATATAAGTATCGGTGACACTCAGTAGAACAAAGGCATCCCTCACCAGGACATCCTTTCTCAAACACACTCTCAATCGAGATACTCTTCGCTCTCCACGCACCTTACAACTTCTCAAGAATTATTCTTGTCCATCAACTGCCATCAAAATGCGTTTCCACATCCCCTTGATTGTTGCGGCTGCCGCTCTCACCAACGCTGCTGCTCTTCCCCAGCCTGAAGTCGGGGAAGTCACTGTCAGCGTACGCGACCCATTCTCTTGCCTGTTACACCACCTCCTCTAACCGAGTTTAGGACGGCCTCTCCGCCGAGATCCTCAAAATCTCCGACGACCTCGACCTCGAGAAGCGCCAGCAGATCCCCAGCGCCAATGCGGCCGTCATTGGCGACCACGCTGGTTCTGCTGGTCAGGCTATAGGCAGGATTATCAACGCCCTGCTTGACAAGCTCTTCCCGCTCAAGGATTGGACGCGAGCCCGTGAGACTTTCACCCAGCAGACGACGTCGCTGATGTGGTCCACCAACCCTGATCGCCGCCGCTGGGTCGCCGTTGCTTGCTACAACAAGGGATGGGACGTCAAGGACCGCCGCCAAATCTCTGATGTCGTCAGCATGCGTCTTCGTCTGGGTGCTCTGAACACTGATTATGACTGCATGTACATTGGCCGCAACAACCAGTTCTACACCCACAGCGAAGGTGGTTACATCAACGTGAGTTTGTTCTTTTGCTTGCTCCTGCTCTCAGTATCTGCATTCGGAGACTAACATATTATTTAGCTCGCCTACGTCTACGACAGCGGCATCTGCAGCTTCGATGGCAGGACTGGTGATCTCACTTGCAACTAAGCTTGCAGTTTGGGCATAACTTGAAGTATATCGCTGGGTGGCAATGTAAATAGGAGGATTTCTGATGGAGAAGATCTCTGACGCTGGACTTTCTAACGGAGGACTTTTGAATGACAGATCAAACGGACGATTTGTATATAACGAGAGGACTTGTATATAGTATAGGTAGTGATGTATCTGAACTATCTTCCGCCTCTGAAATAGTTCTTGCTCTCTTCTTCTAACTATATGTTGTAGTGATTTTGATTGTATTCCAGGACTACTGTACTGTAACCACCCATTACCCACAAGCCATTTCCATTCTCGCGTGGCATTCGTTATCAAAGACATGTGATTTCATCAGATGTTCTAAGCCTAAAGGAATAATGGCTCTTGTTGTACCGAGATAGCATATGAAGACCGCTCATCTTGTAGCGCAAACTACCACAACCGCATCGATGCCATATTGATGATATAAATAATTTACTAAATAGATATTCTAATGCATATCTCGTGGATCCAGTGGCTTAGTAAATGCGTTTTATTAGCGTATCTTTCATCCGACTATCTCAGTATACCAAGAGCCATCCCCCTAAGTGCTCACGAAACGATCAAAAATCATCATCACCTGCCACTTCCCCCCTTTCCACCACCAGTCTACTCGCCCTCTCCCAGACTCTGCCACAGCAAGCCCCAAAAAACATGCCAAAGCAAGAAAAGAGAATAAGGTCAACATTCTGGCCTCAGGTTTCAGCCCTGTTTTCCACCGGACTTCCGGGGTCGAACTTCAGACTCAAGTAGGTATGAATACAAACTCTCTTAAAATTTGTAACCTAGAACACAAGGCTGAAACGACTACCTACTAGTAGTCCATACTGGCTACTACTATGTCAGACGCGTAAATTAAATGCAAGGCTGAAACGAGTCGTTTGATAACAACTCGGTAAACCAGACAGCCACTGAAGTGACCCTGGACGTCGGCATAGTTAGAGAAAGTAGGATTGAGCTGCTTCAACAGCTCAGTCACACGCTCTACCGTTGTTATGGTTGGAGGAAACTAGGACGAAGTGCGGTCAACAAGTGACCTCGGTTAAAAATACCACATCGAGCATTGCATATATACATTCTGGAAGAAAAAAGAAAGAAAAAAAGAAAAAAAGATCTTTCGGTACATTAGACGAACATCGTATTCTAAATCTAGGGGGTATCAAATCACACACAAAGCGCCCCTCTATGCCCTCCTTTCTCGCCATGTCCTCTACCACAGCAAATCCGCATACTCGCCCAACACACCTCCCTCGCCGCCATCAAAATACTCATGCATCCCATCCAAGCCCGCGAACCTCTCGGCAAGCACCAACCCCCTCCTTCTCTCCCTCTCAATCACATCCCAATTCCACTCTTCTGGCTGGATTTGCCTGGGCAGTGTACTTGTCTCAATCGCCTCTGCATCGTCCTCTTTTCCATCTTCACCTTGATACACCCAGTCGTCAGGTTTCACGGGCACCATGCCCGCATCCACGAGAGCCTGCTCGGGGGGAATCGTAAGACGTCCGCGCTTGATGACGTATTTGGCGATGCCCGTCGCGAATACCGCGCCCTTTAGCTTCTCTTTATCCACGCCTTCTGCGCTACGGCTGCCCGCCTTCCGCCACGGCTGTAGCGTCCAAGTCTTGGGTTTCGCAACACCGGGTTTGACCAGGTGCGTGACTAGGTAAAACCACTTTCTGTCCCAGCACAGGAGTCTCGTCCACATTTCGTATTTCTTGTAGGGAAGGATTTCTTTCTTGAACAGGCAGCTTATTCCGCCGAGCGCGATCATGTGGGTGCCTTTTGTGCCTTGTGTAGCGCCCGCGGGACTTGTTTTGGACTTGAGAATGGCGTTGCGTATGATGGCGGAGAAGAGGGCGCTGCGGGATATGTCCATGTCACTAAAGTAGGTGCTGTTGGATTTATGCAGGTTGTAGTCGGTTTCGAGGAGCGTGGTGCGGCTCGAGGTTATGGCGGGTTGGAAGAGGGCGTGGGGAGGGATCGCGGTCGGTTGCAGGTAGAGTTGATAGATAAGGGCGCGAAAGATGCGGATCTGGATATCTGGTCAGTTTGCTGAGGTTGTCTGCATGGAATGTTGTCGCATTTAGGGGGTACGTACATGCCAGACAAACGGCAGGTTCTTGAGGTTTACTAAGGCAAGGAGAATCGCAGCTATCCTCCACAGACCCCCAGGAGCATGGTATCCTGTCCATCGAGCCAGCGTAACCAACAAGCCGCCTCTCCATGTTGGTTGCGCTGCGAGTGCTGCCATGGACGCGACCGCTGCGATGACGCCAACGGTTTGCGCCATTGTTCCCATCACCTAGTTTGGCCGACGGGAAATGCGACCTAGGAAGATGACACAAAAGTAGAAGACACGCTACGAGGGGCTCGGCGCAGAGTTATCGGTACCCAAGGCCGACCGCCGTAACCATAGTTGGCTATCACAATTCTAATCGGGAGCCGAGGCTCAGAGTTTAAAATGCCGACTAGAGAGCCCTACGGACGAATTTAGACATACACTAGCAACATCCGCGCACGGAGTAGAACATTGGATTCCTAAGCAATACCGGTGGCGCGGCCAAAGATCGGGTATCATTTACTGATGCTAGTGATAAAGACGATTATTTTTTCTTGCCCTTTGTTTTGTCAACAACATCGACCCAGTTTTTGTTAACGCCTCGCTTTTCCAACGCCTTTAGAATGGCATCTTTTTGGGGTCCTTGGACCATGACCTCCATGACCGGAGCCTTGGGACTCGAGCCTTGCAACTTGTCGATGCTCGTGCTACCTGCACAAGTCTTTCTCAGCTCATCTGCTAGCGGCTGAGGGGCAATGTAGTAAGGTTCCAGGCCATGGACCTTTGTAACTGTTTTGTTGCCACTGCGTGTCTCTAATGTGATCTGGATCTTGGGTGGGGCGCCCGTTTTCGGCTTTGTATCAGCAATGTTAGCGTCATTACGAAGAATGGCATGGAAAGGCGAGGCCGCCGCAACCATGCGCTCTGCCAGGGCGTCTCTAGCCATAGTCCCGGTTGAGAGTGCGGCGTTGTCGGCTGCTGACGAGCCCAGGAGTGCATCTGCTAGCTGGGGGTTAATGCGTATCAGACGCTTGTTCTTCTGGTCAACCAGGTTCTCTGCCTCGACGTATGCGATGAGCATCTGCTTGAGTTCAGCGGGTGTATAGAGTCCGCGGGGGTCTGCCTTGGAAGCACTCAGAATAGGGGCCAGCTTCTCCTTGGGCCGTAATACAGAAACTAACTTTAATTTCTGGCCAAGTGCGGAGTCCCCGGACAGTGGTGCGGCAGGCTTTCCATTTGTGCCTGTGGCAGCCAGAGCATCCTTCTTTGGCAGCCTATATGGAACGAAGGACTCTAACTGACGGTCCTTGAAATCGATGTCGAGAATTACGACCTCATTGCCATCGCGGTCCTTGGACTTGACAAGGAGCTGCTTGTCCAGATGCTTGATGAATTTTTTGAGATTCTTCCAGCTCGTCTTCTTGATTTGCAAGGAGGCTGCTCGAGCGGGAGTGTAGGTGGGAAGAAATGGCTGCACGAGCTGAGACATGACGTGTGACTGAGATAGAGGAAATTCGAGGCCATAGGTGGGATGGTCCTTGTTGTGGTCCATGTGATAGCGCACACCAAACAGGAAAGCGTTTTTGAATGCATCGTCGATCTCTGGCCGGGGTTAGCGGTTGGTCTTGAGCGTACACAAGCACATGGTGTCTACCTTTTGTCGTCAGCTCCTTGTCCTCAATGACATCGACAAAGTCAGGGTTCGAAGGAGCGTCTTCACCCTTGACGCCCTGGGCCTGCTCAGCCTGGGAGCGCTCTACAGGGTCGGCGTCAAGAGCAACGCCCCCTTCATTGTCATCGAGGTCAATGGCTGCAGTACGGTCGGCAAGGGTGGCGTCCTGGGCTCTGTCCTCGTCCCAACCCTCGATTGCGTCAGGAGGGTCGAGGCCCGGCTTGCCTGCAGGACTCCATGACCATAGCTCGTCGCCGGCCCAGTGAAAGGTAGATACGGCATGACCCTTTGTCCCTTGTGTGCTTCCCAGGGCACTCACGTCGATGATGCACTCGCCAACAGCCATGGGAACGGTAGGAGCCTCAAGGCTGGCCACAGCGACAATAGCACCTTTTGTGGCCTTTTTGGGAAATGGCGGACCTCGCTGCAGGCCTGGGGTCATGAGGTCGGCGCCGGCCTGCATCTTCTCCACGACGACGAGCGGCGTGTACAGTAGAGGAATTATGCCGGGGTTGTGCCAGAGGGTGTAGACTGTGGGGTACATGCGGTCGCGGACCTTGACCCAGAGGATGCGCTGCTCGCCGCTGGTGGCATCGTGGGAACCGACATAGATGGTGCCTGAGACTGGGCTAAGGTCAGGGCCGGCTGTGGTGGTGAAGCGGGCGGACAGGGCATTGTCGGGCAGGATGGAGCGGCGCAGCGCGGTAAGGGCGGCAGTGTTGTTATTGTTGTTGTCGTTGTTATCGGCGTCAGTGCTGGTGTTGGTGTTGTCAACGGGTATGTCAATGGCAAAGTCAGCGATGATCTGGTCGGCCGTCCTGCGCCAGTCGCTAGATTTGAGCGGGGCGAGGGGCTTGATCTAGGGCATGGTCAGGAGACGGCACGGTGTAGGAGGGCGTGTGTGCGTACGTTGGGCTTCTTCTTGAACATGGCCGGGTCGAGTGTGGTTCAGAGAGTGGGAGCATGGGCGGCGAGGGGCTCTGGCCATGTTTGGCGGGGCAGACGCACGATGACGCCGGCTGGTCGCCCACGATGAAGGCACGACGATGCGACCCGCGCGCCTGGTCGCCGACTCTGCCTGTCTCTGCGCCGTCTGTGCCGCTATGCGTTGGGACGAGAGCATGGCTGCCGGCGCATCTCGCGTCTAGCAAAAAGCAACAAGAGCATACAAAACCCCTCGACCGCACCCAAGCCGCCCGTTGCGCAAACCACCAAAAGGGATCTCTCCCTGTCACGGCACCGCGCCGCCCCTGGTGCCACGGCCGCGCTGGCACACGGGACCGCACGACTGAACACGGCGCACTGCGTGCTGGACACACCACCTCGTCCTGGGTAATTAATTAGGATAGCCCGATTCCAATGGCATGCTGACGCTCGTCTCCCCACATCCCAGCAGAGTGGCCAGGCCGCCGCCGTTGGCACGGCACCCATGTCGCTCATCCGCGCCCACGATGCGCCCTGCAAACTACTGTACAGCCCGCGTGCGTCAACGCCAGCGCCGGCGCGGCACCAGCACGTCGTGCGCTTCACTCTGCTCCCTCCTGGAGATCAGCGGCATCCAGGCACTCGCGCAGTCACAATCACTGTCGCGCGAGCGCCTGTGTTGCCGTCACACTGCGCTGCACTGCCGGATGCACACACGTCGCCCGGTGGAGCGCTCGCGTCCATGGCCCCGCCGGCTGCCGCCTACAGCCCCCAGCCCAGCCGGTGGCAGCCCAGGTCAGGTCATCAGCGCGCGTTAGCAGCAAAATTCTGCACGCTGCTCGCAATGCGAAGAGGCGGCGTGCTGGGAGTCAAGGCCATGTCGGGCCGGCCACCGCCGCTCCAGCCCAGGGTGCCAGGTGCCGGCCTCGACCCAGCCCTGCGTACTGCACTGTGCCAACAACCGCGCTCGCCAAACCAACACCTTGGCCCATGCGCCACGCCCACGCCCATGCCCACGCCACTACGCTGCTCTCGGCCAAAGCACCATCATGCACCCGGCCCCGGAGCCCTAGCCTGACCATCATCCGCAACTGTCATGGCAAGATGCGGAGAAAATGCGCCACGACATGGCCAAACCGCTGCCGTTTGTCCTGCTGTCGTCTGCTCCTCCGTCTGCCCTCATAATCTCCCCTCCTCCCCACCCTCTGCCCCAGCCTTTGTCCTCCTCATCCCCACTCTCCCTCACCTCCGCCATGAGAAGAGGCTTGGGCGCCTGCTTCGAAGCTCTTCGCGTCGTGACATCACAGCACGCTTCCTCGGCAACCTGCTCGGCTCTCGCGCGCCAGCCTTGAAAAATTGCTCCCTCCACCATGAGTCCCCTTCCCGACACGGACATGGCCTGGCAACGCGATCACGTCGTGCCAAAGCCCACAAAGTCAGAGGAGCTCATCCTCGAGGCCTGGGCCCAGGGCTACCTCGTCGGCTCCCTCATCATCATGGCCTTCATCACCCTCGCAAACATGAGAAGAGGCGTCCTGTTGCACAAGGTTCGTTTGCCGCTCAAACTCTGCCTTGCTGTTTTCACAACTGACTTTTTTTTTTCTGGCTCCAGTTAATTCTACTCGAAGTAAGCCCGGAACCCCCGGCCCCTTTCTGTTAATCGCCCCACTAATCTATCCACAGCTCATTCTCGGAATATGGCAAGGTTTCTGGCTGTTCTTCCCTAGCCCCATCCACGCCTGGTGGCTGTCCGTCGCCGCCATCTTCCTCAACGCGTCGTGGTCGCTCCACAACGTCATTGCCTGGATGAAGATCAAGCCCTTTTTTTCAAAAACCACCAGCTACCTCTTCATCGGCACCGTCATTATTGCCCAGGCATACTGGGTCCTGGAAATTTACGCAAACTTTGCCTATTTTCACGGCATCAACAAGCTTTTCCTCAGCACCCGGCCCTACGAGGCGCTGTGCCGCGATCCGTGGTGGATCCTGACTACCGTCTACCTCTTTTGGGTCATCAAAACCCAATACGAACTCAGCATCAAGGAAATCATCCGCATCTCGCCCCGATTCGGCATCATGCTCTTCTCCATGGTCCTCAGCATCGTCTTCATCGTCCTGGATATCCTGTCCGTCACCAAGGCCCTGCAGCTTCCAGGCCCCACAGGAATCAACCCTTTCTGGAAATTTGCTTTCGTCTTCAAGTGCTTGACCGACTCGGTGGTTCTCGATGACTTCAAGGTCGCCCTCGACCGTCTGCGCGCTTTCCGAATCAGCAGGCTAGGCAGCTTTTCTGGAGACATGAGCGATAGCCGCAGCCGCAACGGCAACAATCTGGTTGCCGCCTGGGAAGAGATGGAGAGAGAAGCCAATGCTCTTCAAAACGTCCGCAGCCCGGATGGCGACTACATACATTCCAGCAATTTCCCCTTCAAGCCCAAACGCGCGCGTAGGCCACACAAAGATTCCGTCATGTTTCCAAACCAGCCCGATTTCCATGACTACAACGCCGGTTTGGATCCAGAGGATATCGTACCTAGTGCCTTGGGCGATGACCCATTGACATCCTTTGACAACGACCATCCCGAACACAAGAAACAACATCACTTTGTCGACGACATGGGCTCCCCCAAAGGAAAAGACATGGTTGCTGAGAACGACTACGCAAAGGCCATGAGAGACATGCACCGCGATAGCATATCTACTCCCGGACGATCAAGCGACTCTCCAAACCGCCCTGGTTGATGCCATTAGAAGCACTGCCAAGTGACTACTCTGCTCTGTTCTTGGCATCCTTACCACTCTCCCAAGGCGCCCGTGAAAGCGGCGTTGTCAACAAGACAGCCTACTCGGGACTCCGACACCAACATGTTAGCAACACTAATCACTCGACACGGCCACACTCAGCACGCACTGCAACCGACTTGGCCCTTGTCTCCTGTCCCAGCGCAGGACTTGAGCTCAAGCCTTCTTACGGTAGCGGCAAGCAGGCCAATCTCCCAACCCCCGAAAAGAATGCGATATGGGCAACCACGCACGGTATTCTGTTTTTTGTTTTTTTCAAAGCGACCCCTCGAGAGGTGGCCTCGAAGCATGGATACCCTACAACAGCACTTATGCGCATAATACTCATGGCCTCGGCCAAACCCTCTCCTCCTACTGATGTTCTATATATATACCCCATTTGCAGTTTTAAGCGCGTACTGCAGCCAAACCTCTGCATGCATACTCGAGCATTGTCATTTGTACAAGTATATATATGTCGTCATAGAATTAGCATAACCCCATCCAGCACGTTAGTAGTGCTCGGGAACTCTCTGGGAAGGAAAAAAAATGAAAAATTAAATTTTTATCAACTCCGCCCCTACAAAAAAAAAGTAAAGCGCCTTTTCAAATGCACAAACCGTTTGAGATTTGGTCTTGTACATTATGCGATGCCACGCTTGGAAAGACTAACTGCAAAGCCCAAATCCTCTAATCTCATTCGACAAGTCTACATGAAATCAAACGTATATTCAATCAAGCACTCTGCTCCTCACTACCACTCCCCTCCCTCTCCTGCATAAACCTCTCACAAAAATCAAACATGCTCTTCTCACTCCCCTTTCTCAGCTCCTCGACACATTGTCTCGGCGTAAGCACCTCCGCAATCGTCTGAATCTCCTCTCGCCACAGCTGCACATACCCCGCCTGCGGCTGCGGATGCACAACGAAAAAGTGACGATAATCCCGTCGCAGCCCTACCTGCAGCCCCGCGTAGTAGCGTACCATGTTCACATTAGCCGCTTCCCGACTGCGTGCGCGGGCTGAGAAATACGACATGGGCTCGCTTTCGGCCATAATGCGGCGCTCAGAGAGGATTGGGTGCTTGTCGAAGACTGCGCTTAGCGGCTCCGTGGCAATGTCTTGCTCAATGTAGTTGGTTTCGGCGAGGAGGGCGTAGAGTTGAGCGCGGCTGTTGTCAGAGTTAGTTAACCTACGTGTTGACATACAAACTCGGGTCCTTTTCCGATTGTGAACATACCTCTGCACGTCGGCGTCGCCAGCCTCGAGCGCTGCTTCATGCTGCTCGCAGTCTTGGATCAGATACTCCATCAATTCCGGACGCACGCACAGCCGCCACAGTAAGCTTGCATCTTCCACTTCTCGCCCAGGACACGGTGGTCCTATTCGCTGCTTGAGTCCCTTGATTTTGTCCAAAAAGCTCTCGACAATCTCCAAAGCGAGTTGCGGCTCCGTCTCAAACACGTCGTCTGTGATGTAAATGAACCCGCCCACGGGGAATATCTCAATAGCATCGTAGCGGTGGATAGGTGGAGCTTCGGATAACGCAGCGTCGTACTCGATGCCCTCTTGTAAGCCCACTGACCAAACACGGACTGAGTGGCGGAGAATCTCACCTAGCCCTGGGAGTTGTGTAAAGTACTCAAAATCGGGATGGACCTAGTACAATCAGTAAGGCCTATTTGGAAACTATGCATTCACGTACAATGATGACTCCAGATCCTCCGCTCTTGATTTGCCGCTCAAACTCTTCCCACGCGCCTGCGTAGTGCACACCAGATATCTGAACATGATGCAGCAATAGCCATCGGGTGATTAGCTCCAGCTCTTCTGCATGCTCTTCCGAATGGTATACCAAGAAAGCTCTCCGATCCATCAGGCCGGTCGCACTCTTGCTATCATTGCTGGCAAATAATTCTTCAAAATTGAGCTCGCAAGCCGAGCTGATCTGCTTTCGTATATCCTCACACGTTGCTTTGGCTGGAGGAAGCTCAGCAGGCAGAGGTGGGGTCGGAACTGGAGTCGGGTCTGGAATGGGCTCGACGGTATTGGTCTCCTCAGAATCGGTCGTGTCCCTGGGTGTCGGGAGTAGGAAGTCTTTAGGTATTACAGTCGTGATAGTAGAATCCCGTCGAATTGCTTTATCTGCGAACGCATCCATTTCCCGACCTGGTGGAGCACGCGCAACAAGACCCGTGTCGTAGTGCCGATAACGGCAAGTTTCAGCAGAGTTTCGGCATTGATCGTAGGCCCAGTACCAACAAGTCAGGTCGCGGGGAGGCAGTCTTTTCTGATTCTTCAATGCGGTAGGCGTTTGCAGGAAAGGTCCATCCGATATTTCATGCTGAGGTAATATCTTTGGGTCGATTTGAATGACACCATCATCGCCAGAGTGCCTTTTCTCGTTCTGTACCCAACCAGTATTTTTATGGGCGTACGGACATTCGTCATCTGTCTTGAAACAACCCTTCTGGTTCAACCAGTGCGGACATGTGAGCGGCGGCTTGCGGTATTTTGGGGGTATCCAACCGTCAATATGACCCACGAGATAATCTATTCCATTCGGGTCCTTGTTGCGATGCATAAAAGGACAAGATTGGGCGGTTTTTGGGCAGTTGTTGCTAAGCCGCCAGGAAGCGCATACTTGAGGGATCTTGTCTACCTCCCAGGGCGCCAAAGGCACATTCTCGTGGAACCCACTTATCGGACCCCGACTACGATCTTCGTTTACAGGACTGCGCTCTGCACGGCCCCGACCAGCTTCACGTCGCCCATACGGGTTATCATGGGCAGTCGAGGCTTTCGGCAAGACAGCACCAGACTTCTCGTTGACAATCTCGAGGGCAGCCAGATCAGGTGTACCTTCATTACGCGACCTCTTTTGTGCTATTGCTCGAAAGTGTAGTGTGGAGTATAGTCTATTTCCCTGTGTCCACTCACTGCGTTGCTGAACCTTGGGCTGATTTACTACCTTTATGCCGACACTTTGGTTGGCCTTTTTGACACTTGCAGGACCAGCTAAGGTAGCAGGCCTTCCTGTCGAAGCAGACGAATTGCCTGAGGTAGGAGCCCTTGCTACTCCGCTACTAGAAGTGGCCTTCCGCTGGATGGATTCTGAAAGAGGAGCAGCAGATTTATCAGATTTTTTCTTCCCCTCTGTCACAGATGCACTTGTCGCCGGTTTTTGTGATATTGCATTGTTCAAAGACTGAGAATGTACTTGTGGCTCTTTGATAAGAACTGTTTTAAACCGGATCTTGTTTGCGATTGGTTTTGGTGTCACGGTTGCCGTAGCACTTTGAGTCAGACTGCATGGTGTCTGGTCTGAATTGCGTCTCAACTGGGATCCGCTGGCCGAGTCTTTTGCACCAACTAGACTTCCTACTGTCTTTTTTGAAGGTTTACCTGATTCGGCCCTTGGTGGGTCTGGCAGTTCACCCTCAGATGCCGAGGAATCTGACTGCTCCAAAGGAGGCTTACGCACTACAAGCGGTTGCTTCACTGACGAGGAACTTCCAGTATCTGCAGCGGTTCCATGAAATGTTACGTGCTGTAGACTTTTCCGTCTCTGCAACTTATCAGGTGTGCTAGACTCATCTTCGTCGCTGTCTAACAGAACAGGCCTCGCTCGTTTCTGGCGTTCCTTCGCGCGCTTTGCCTTCCTTTCTGCTTTGGCCTTTTCATCGCTTTCAATTGCCGCATAAAAGCTCTCTATATTCTTTCGACAGTAGCTTCGGAATTGAGATTCGCTCATAGATTTCTTGCGCTCGTACCACGCTTGAAGTATTGGGGGCGTTCCAGTAAGATCGTTCCCATTCTCATCTGGAACTGAAAAAGCTTCTTTGGGTTCCCAGGTGCCTACAAGACTAGATTAATCCATGAGCATTCACATTAACATAGGGACGTAGGATAGCATAGTTGATTGCCACCGCACGTAGCTCTGTCTATATAGGAAGGCAGCCGGGACAACGCTTACATCTTAATCTTGGTCAGCCTACTTTAGGAAAGGTGGAGTGGGCAACTTACTCATGAAGTGGGTAGCCATCCCATTTGGTCAGATACTTCACGCCGCGAAAGACGGGCTGGTCAGGATCATGGTCCCATATATCCCATTTCTCGGCAAGTATCTCCTCGACTTCATAAACTGCATTTTCAGCAGGCTCGCCCTCTGCTGTTGAGGTGACAGACACTTGGTCGGCATCCATCCCTTTGTGGGGGTGCGGCGACGTGTGGTCGACTAGGTCACCGATGGGGTTCTGATTGGCCAATAGCAGTGGTTATGGAATGCCGAAACGACGCGCAAGTGCTGGCTTTGTGGGTGCAAATAGGCGCAGCGCCACAGCGGACTGCCAAAGGTCTGCCGATAGTGATCACCGAAAGAAAGAAAGAAAGAGTCTTAGTGGATTTAGGCGCGGAAGGTGAGATGACAGCGTCCCATGCAGGAACAAACAAATACACAAGACTGATGTTGCTTCGCTCAGAGTGGAATCGCGCGAGGCTGCTAGCGTCTCGCTTACCTAAGACAGGCATAGGCTGGCTCGCTCCCTGGGGTCGGCTGGTTGGTGCTTGGTGGAGCAACTCCTCAAGGCAGTGAGATACAAGCACCTGTCCACCACCACAGCCCCCGAAACCCACGCCCCCCTTCCTCAGCCTGTGCTGATACTGTGACGATACCTCGACTCTGCTTGCAAAACAGCCCTCCAGCATCTCGAATACCCCCATCTCACCGCCGCCCGCTTCCCCCTCTCACCTGCCTCCCCGCCCACGGTCACAATGGCGAACGACGAATATGACGTGAGTCTCTGTATAAAAGCAGCCGTATGCCTGTGGCCTATACTGACTGCCTGCCTAAACAGTTCCTCTTCAAGGGTACCTACAGGCCCCGTCACCGCCCTTAGACTGCCCCGCTAACCCCCGCAGTGGTGCTCATCGGAGACTCTGGCGTCGGTAAATCCAACCTGTTGAGCAGGTTCACGCGCAACGAGTTCAATCTGGACTCGAAGTCGACCATCGGCGTCGAGTTTGCAACTCGCTCCATCCAAGTTGACGCCAAGACGATCAAGGCCCAGATTTGGGACACCGCAGGCCAGGAGCGTTACCGTGCCATCACCTCCGCATACTACCGTGGCGCAGTCGGCGCTCTGCTTGTCTATGACATCAGCAAGCACCAGACATATGAGAACGTGACCAGGTGGTTGAAGGAGCTACGCGACCATGCCGACTCCAACATCGTCATTATGCTTGTGGGTAACAAGAGCGATTTGAGGCATCTGCGGGCAGTGCCTACCGAGGAGGCCAAGCAGTTTGCAAGTGCGTTACACCCGTTGCAGCGTCTCCAACTCGTGATACTAACTGCTATGTTCAGGTGAAAACAACCTTTCCTTCATCGAGACGTCCGCTTTGGATGCCAGCAACGTCGAGCTTGCTTTCCAGAACATTCTCACAGGTAAGTTGTCCTAACTAGTTGTTACAAGAACGACTGTTGCTAACTTGGGTCTCAGAAATCTACCGCATCGTCTCAAGCAAAGCCCTCGACCAGGGCGAAGGCAGCGGCCCAGTTCTTGGCAACGACCGAAAAGTGCTCGAGATCAGCAAGTCGGCCGACACAGAGGAGAAGAAGGGATGTTGCTAGGCGAACAAACATCAGCACCTACAACAACGCTCCGCGCACCCTGTCTGGCGCTGGCTGTTTCTGCATAACGCATGTTTTGACGGGACAAGGACGGCGTTCGGACAGTGGGCGATACTATGATACAATGTGTTACACGAATCACGCAAATCCCCCCCTCGTTGGCGTCCAGGAAGTCCCTCACTTTACATCTGCTCTGTGTCTCTGCTTGCTTCTGTTCGGCTAATGGTGTCGGGGTCTCTGTGCTTGGTTTTGCTTGTTGCAAGACCAACTTTTTCTCATATTCGGACGGAAGACGATAATGCAATGGCTGATGTGTATGTAAGGTCTTACGCAATGACAGCTTGTGTTAGAATTGACGGGTTCACATTTGTTCATTATTATTACTAAGAGACGTGCTTGTCAGGAAAGAATAAAAAATATGTGAGATTTGGGTATGATTATGAAACGCCTATACTCTTTCTATTGCCGTTCATGTCGTCAGGTCGCCATGTCTCCTCTGCCTTGGTTCCTGGAGGCAGATACTGTGCAGTCTGTTCAGACGTTCGTCGATATCCCAAGCCTCCGCCTAAGCTGTCATCTCTCTTCTCGTCTCTTGCCTCGGAGATTCCTGCCATAGGGTACGCCCCGGTTCCCGACAGTGTGGACGGGCTAGCCGTGAATGCTGGGCGCGATTTGACATCGGTTGCTAGGGGAAGAAGTGGGACATGACCCTTGGACTGCAGTGCTTTTGCGCGTTTATCCGCCCTGGCTGCATCGTGTGTACGGTCATAGAGGTACAAGCCGAGAAATGTAAGTACGAATCCAAATGCTTGGACCTTGGTCATTGGCTTTCCAAACCAGACAATAGCGAATACAATGACAAAAACACGCTTGATCAAGCTTGCCACAGAATATGTAACGGGCGAGACCATGGAAAGTAGAATGAACGCCACAATGTTCTGTCCAAAGTGGAACGTCCCGTTGAATAGGAACTCGATAAAAAGCCTTCCATGGTCCAGGGCATCTGGGTGGTCCGAGAGTTCGATCGACGCATCGTGCAAAAAATCGAAGATAAGTGTGAACCCTTCCGACCACAGCCAAAGAGGGAGGGTAAAGAGAAAAGCCAGGCCGGATGAGTAGCATAGCAGATTGAGTTTATCTGGCTTGGTGAATTTGTTGGGCGGGAGGCCATCCTTCTCAGCCGCTGCAGCGTCGTTGAAGATCTGCTTCGAGACGATGTTCTGTATTACGAAGAGAATAGCGCTGGCGAAAGCGGAGATCAGGCCGATGAAGTTGGCGTTGAAGTCGGCTGAGCATGCTAGTACCACTCCTAGCGTGAGGGGTATCAGAGACAGATACGTAGGCAGTGAATACTGGATCTTGAAGAAAATGCTGTATGCCATGACCGTAAGCAGCGGCGACAGCCCTTTGATGGTATGCACGAGCGAGACGGGTATCCTCGAGGTAGCATCGGCGCTCAGTATATGTCCTCCAATCTGAAAACAGGTCAGGGGCATCGTAGCCATGATCAGCTCCCTCGAGGGTGGGCGTATTCCATATTTCAAAAAGGGCATCGCCTGCTTCAAGCGTGGAAACTTCCTAGCAAACATGGCCAGTATTAGACACCAGCCAGACACGAACGCAAATTGCGCGGTCGTAAGGGTGATAGGTTTGGGAAGCGCGGTGAGGATGGCTTTCGAAGACATGTTTGTGAAGATAGAGGTCATGTACCAGGCTCCACAAAGCAACTGTGCCTGTTAGCACTCCGTCTTTCGTGTACCATGTAGGAGCGTACAATGAGCTTTGGCGAGAGCGGCGCCTTGAGCGCGTCGGCAATCTCATGCGCATTCTGACTGACGCTGCCCTTACGCGTGCGTATCGTCTTAAAAGCCTCGCTCAAGCTCTTCTGTCGCCCGTGTCTGGTCGAAGCAGAACCGTTCATACCGCCGAACCTCCCCTCCTTCCGCGGTTGCCATCTGTCTGCGGGTATCGCGCTGCCGTTGGCTTGCGTAGCATGGCTAGGACTAGCGGACCGCGAAGAGCTGAGGCCATAGCCATGGTCTTCCTCAGGCATGGGCAGGAGATCGGGCTGAAAGGCGGGAAATTTGTAAGTGGCATTAGGACTGGGGTCCCGCGCCGACGGGGGCGTCATGGCGACTGTGGAGCTAACGGTCGTCGAGGGGCTATCGCAAATGAATTCGTTACGCCATGGGGGGTATGGATCAAGATTCCAGGTTGCAGACTACGGGTATTGTGTCGTGAACGGGGGTGGTTTGGCAGTTACATACAAGACCGTACGAGTCGCGGGGCCTCCGATCGGAATGGTAGAGAGGGGGCGAGGTACCGGGGATCTGCGCGAAGGATTATTCCAAGAATCGGGTGCTGGAGACAAGCGTCGCAATGGATCCGTAATTAGCGGAGAATTGTCTGGTTAGCTTTTTTGGTGATGTCGACACGCGTCCAAAAGTAGTTCGGAAGGCTGGTGCAGTGACAGGGGACCGGCGACAGGGGACTGCATGACCACCACCTCCACCAAGCTTCGTCAGCCAAGCCTCACCGATGCAGCCTCAAATATCGGCGTAGTTTGGTACTAGATTTCTGCAGAGGCAGTAGGCGCACCAAAAAAAGAAACAAGACTAAGACAGAGAAGAACAAGGAAAGTCTGTTGCCGCTCTATCTGGAATGCACCGAGCTAATCCAGCAGTCCCGACATGTTCGTGCCGTTGAATCGGCTGTCGTCATCCTTCTTGCTATGTCCGCTGTTGTTCTCACTGCAGTGGTCACTAGCTATTCGAGCCCAGGATACTCCCTTGCTGTCCTTCAACAATACATGGCATGTCCTCGGACCTTTCCAGATTGGGACCAGAGGCACGTTAATAACCTCGCCGTCTTAAAGACACCCTTCGTCTACTAACACTTGCTCAGAGGCTACATGGGGCGCTGATCCACTGGAGCATGTAGGCGGCTTCAGGAGCCTCAGCTATGATCCCGAAGCGATATTTCGTAGTGCTCTGCCAGCCAATGGGACCGCGTCGTGGAACACCACCACAGCCAGACAAACCGTAGCCACTCCTTATTCGGCCAATGTATCCTTGAGCATTGGCTATAGTAACGTCGATTGGGACTTCTTAAAGGTCATTTACGGATGGGCCGCCGTTCAGTATCAGGCCTGGGTAAGGGGTGAGATTTTCGTAAACGGAAACGATACCCAACATGTCATCCTTCACACAGACTCCATCCTAGAATACCGGATCGATGGTAAACACTACTTTGGAGGTGACTTTTACAGCTACCGAAACGCACCTCTTGTTTTGCATCTGACGCCTGGCTCGCACAGGATTGATATCCGTTTGGTCCGCGATGTAAGAGCCTTTGGAGGTATCCTGGACCCAACAATTGACGTTGTGGTCGACGTAAGACAAGTGACGGGCTCACTTGAACTCGCGAAGCCTGGCATCTTAATCTCGGATATCGTCGACGGGAAGCCTGCCTCTCCCATTGGATCGGTGTACTTGAGGAACAGCGGACAAGAAGCTATTGAGGTTCTGAGCATTCAGCACTCAACTGCCCACTCTCATGTCACTTTTACAGAATCAGATGTGATTGATCAAACATTGCTCCAAGTAGGTGGAGGTAACACTGACCAGAAAGAACCGATGTCAACGGACCGTTACCAGCCCTTCCCCATTACCATCGTTGCTGGCCAAACGAGACCTGTGGCATTCAATGTCTCCCTAGCAGCGGCCAATGCTTCTACCGTAGACTACGACATCATCTACAAAACAGCTGGTAGTCCTTACCACTCGGTAATCCGTGCTTCTCAATCCCTCAACCATGTCGACCACTATACACCCCATAAGTTAACATTCCTCCACCCAGGCGGTATGGTTTCTTACGCTATGCTTCGACCTCCTGCTAAGAACGCAACTTGCCGGTCTAGCCGTTCACGGCTTCCGATTCTTCTACAGTTGCATGGAGCGGGGGTTGAAGCTGAAAATCCCATGGTCTCTGGTGCTCTGAGCCCTGTGTCTGATCTCTGTGCATGGGTGTTGTTCCCCACAGGAGTTACATCGTGGTCCGGTGACGACTGGCATAATTGGGGCTTTGCCGATATGGAGGCAGCAATTGCTGCTATTCCAGAATGGATCGAAAGAAATAGTTGGACGGGCCCCGGTGTCGACGTAGACCGTTGGATAGTTTCAGGCCATTCGAATGGTGGGCAGGGGACTTGGTTTGCCTTGACCCATCGTCCAGACAAGGTTCTGGCGGCAGCTCCGGTTTCTGGCTACACCAGTATCCAAAAGTACGTTCCATATGAGTTTTGGCAGAGCGCAGATCCGAGACGCAAAGAGATTATTAGTGCATCGCTGAATAGTTATCGCCATGAGTCGTTGATGCCAAACACACGGGGTATCCCCATTCAACAGCAACATGGAGAGATAGACGACAACGTTCCAGCCTATAATTCACGGTTACTAGCACAACAGTTACACCTGGAAAATGCGAACTCAAGTTACAACGAGGTCGCTGGCTTCAGTCATTGGTGGGACGGCGTTATGACTACGCCACCATTAGTGAGCTTCTATTACAATCAAACCAACAACGAAGAAACTTTGCCGCGAAGGCTTGAGCAATTTACCATAGTTGTCGGTGACCCAGGAGACATGGGTAGTAAGAGTGGGATCAGAGTCAAACACCTAGAAGATCCAGGAAGATATGGAAAGGTCCATGTTCGAGGACGTATTATAAAAACTTCTAATGTGCGGGACCTTGAATTTGATTTCACTCTCTGGAATGAGTCAGTAAATATTGACAAACAAACACTGGAACTTTCAAGAGCTTCGGGAACATCAATGGCAGCAGACGCACGAATCAGTGTCTACAAGTCGACAGATGGTTGGAAGCTAGGCTCAGTTGGGAGAGAAACCGTACCTCTACAACGCAATGGCCGTCAACTAGGTTCCATGGCTGCTATTCTTCGTACACAAGGCCCTTTCATCATCCGCCATCCAGGGTCTGAGAGCGCATCACATGTCGCTCTACAAGTTTCTCGTAACCTCCACCAATACTTCAAAGCGGACACGCAAGTTCTCCACTCCATCCCTTCTGGCTCGACTGGGAATATCATCACTCTAGGCATTGCTTCCAACGTCCCGTCGTCCCAGCCCAGCTTCCCAATACATGTAGATGAGTTCGGAGTCACTATCCGCGATTATCGAGGGCAGGAGCATCAATACAGAAAGGAAGCTAGTGGTGCTGCATTCCTGCGCCCTCTTGAAGACGAGCGACTCGAATTGGTTCTCTGGGGTGCTGATGAGGCAGGGTTGCAGCAGGCGGCACGGGCTCTACCTCTACTGACAGGTGTGGGGCAGCCAGACTTTGTAGTCTTTGGACGGAGTGCAAAGTGGAAAGGTATTGAGGGTGCGCTGGCGATGGGTTTCTTTGATTCCAACTGGGAGGTCACCTCATCCAGCGTCATAGACAGCGAGTTCGACATGGATGAGGCTGATAAGTAAAGTAAGTAAATTACTGTATCTCGTGTTATTACCAGAAAAGTAGATGATCATGATAGTGTGGATATCCTGTAATTCAGTGTCACATTACATCGAGTATTTTGGAATTAGTGAAAATAGTTGCAGAGGGTATTCAGGTGCTATCATTGAAACCGTGTGAGCTTAGCTTGGTTGTACCTATGTTCGTCCGTCTACCAAGCACGCAATGACATCATAATCATCCAAACGCGATCCAATCTCGACAGTTGCGCGTACAAATGACTGCGCCTAGCCTGCGAATCAGGTTCCACGAGAACCAAAGGTGCCGCCTTAGCCATAGCGCGTGTGGCTCAGCAACCGTTTGGTCCATCATCCCGTCGCCACGATGACGCACTTTGTATTGGAAGCCACACTCACACGGACGGAGCCTTGCGGATTACTATTACCCGTTCACCCCGCGATTACTGCTTACTCTACAACAATCTCTCGATATCCCAGTCCAGCGCATCTTCTGCAACTACATCAAAATACAATCACAGAGTTGACACTACAGTACGCGCAACATGGCAGAATACGCGCCTCCTCCGGTACAGCACATCCCCATAGCAGTACCTACTTGGTCGGCGCATGATCACGACTGACAGCATGCGTAGGGTCCTCCGCCACCACATGTACCCGAAGGCTGGAAAGCCGTCTGGAACACACAGTATAACGAATGGTTTTATGTAAACATCCACACGAAACAATCGCAATGGGAAAAGCCAACAGAACCCGCCTACCCTCCAGGTGAAGTCCCTCCTCCAGGCGCACCTCCAAACTACGTGGCGCCTTCAGCCCACGGAGCAGTCGGTGGTGTTTCAACAGGCGGGAGCGATAAGTCAGGCTTTGGTAGCAACAACCCGTACGCGAACATCAGCGAGGACGAAAAGCTCGCAAGAAAACTTCAAGAAGAGGAGGATGCGCGCGTACGCGGAGCGTCAAACGATTATTACAACCAATCGAGTCAGTCGTATCCGCCACAGCACGGCGGCTACGGACAGCCCAGTTCAAGTCCATTTCCGCAAGGACAATACCAAGATGCTCAAACACAGGACAAGAGTGGCAAGAGCAAGGGTTTCTTAGGCAAACTTCTAGGAAAGACTTCTGGAGCTTCACATTCACCGGCACCTGGCTATCAGCAACAACAGCATGGATACGCACAGCCGGCCTATGGTCAGCCTGTAGGAGGATACTACGGCGGGGGAGGTTATGGGCGGCCGATGGGCGGTGGAATGATGCCTATGGGTGGTGGTGGCAGACGCCCTGGAGGGGGTATGGGCGGCATGGCTCTCGGAGCTGGAGGTGGTCTGCTAGCCGGTGGTCTTATAGGATCAGCATTGGCGGCGGACGGCGGCGACACATACATCGAGAACAACTATGGTGACGATGGAGGTGATATGGGCGGGGATATGGGTGGTGACATGGGCGGAGACATGGGCGGCGATATGGGTGGAGACTTTTAAACCATACCACGAGAAGTCGACTCTTAGATTTCCCTTACATTACGATCAGATGCTTCGGTTTACCTCTTCATAGTATCATAATTCTAGTTTGATTTCAAACCCGGTGTCGACATGATACTCCAGTAGCCGTACATGTTTGCAACCTATGACGTATCTCTACTATAGTCGGCCTATTAGCCACCGAAAAACACAACACCACCAACGCCACATTTCCTATCCACCAACTGCTCATGCTCAAAACATCTTCGCGCCTCACGAACACAATGGCAGCAGAGCAACAGAAAAGAAATATTGTCATCATTGGTACTTGTTCTCGACTTCCAGAGTTGATAGCGATCAGAGGCTGATGTCTCTTCTCAGGTGGCGGTATCATCGGATCAACCACGGCATACTTTCTTTCGCAGCACCCCAAATTTGATAGAGAAAAAGACCAAATCACTCTCTTAGAAGCAACCAAAATCGCCGGCGGTGCATCAGGAAAAGCCGGTGGCTTGCTAGGATTATGGGCGTACCCCAGCTGCATTGTGCCGTTGAGCTACAAGCTGCATCAAGAGCTAGCTGAGAAACACGATGGTGCGAATCGCTGGGGGTACCGCGCCGTGCACTGCGGTCAAATCGACATGTATGGCGTTTTAGCAAAGCAAAAGAACGCGAAAGGCGATGCGGAGACCAAAGGCAAAGAAGACTCTGTGAGTCTACAGAAACGAACGCAAAGAGCCATCGGGTTACTACGAGCTGCCGGCGTGCCCAAAGATCTAGACTGGATCGCTGCAGAAGGCATACAATCTTACGAGGAAATGGGAACTCCATCCACCACCGCCCAAGTTCATCCTTACCAATTCACAACCAGCATGGCGCAGCTCGCCTCCGAAAACGGCGTAAACATCGTCTACGGCAGCGCCACCGCCATCACGCAAGAAAACGGCGCCGTAAAATCCGTCTCCTACAAGCCCAAAGACTCGGATTCTGAAGAAAAACTCGACGCAGAAACCGTAATCCTGACCGCAGGCCCCTGGACAAAAACCATCTGGTCTCCGTCACCCATCTCTGCCCTGCGCGCCCACAGCGTAACCATCCGGCCCACGCGCCCCGTCTCCGCGTACGCCCTCTTCACCTCCATCGAGATGCCGCGTGGTAGCCGGCGCAGCGAGACAGTCACACCGGAAATCTACGCTCGGCCCAATCAAGAAGTCTACGCCTGCGGCGAAGGCGACCATCTCGTCCCTTTGCCTACGTCGACCGACCTTGTCCAATGCGACGATTCCCGCTGCCAAGATATTATCGATCAGGTGTCCGCTGTCTCGGAGGAACTGCGCGATGGAGAGGTTACGGCGAGACAGGCGTGCTACCTCCCCAATGTCAGTCGTGGCGGGGGTCCGCTTATCGGCAGGACGAGTGTGAAGGGGTTACTAATGGGTACGGGGCATACATGCTGGGGGATTCAGAATGGTCCTGCTACAGGGAAGTTGCTGAGTGAATTTGTGTTTGAGGGTGGAGCGAAGAGCGCGCAGATTGAGAGTTTGGATCCGAGGAAGTTTGGGGTTTAGGAGGTAGGCGAGGTCTGGTGGATTGCTGTTGAGAGATAGATTGGCGAGGCAATTTAGACCTCGTTACTTGGATAATGATATGTAGAGTCCCTCTCCGCTCATCATCTCTCTTTCATATAAAATTTGCCAAGTTCCCATGGACGAACATCTTTTAGACTAGAGATAGAGGATAAGGACTCGTGGAGATTTAATCTAGCTGAAATTCACCGAGAAGAAGCAACCTACTACCTTTGAGCGCGGAGAGCAGAGCGACATCCTGTACACTCTCAAACTACTATCTGGTCATAGTGGACATCAGTGAGGCGCAACTCTTCGCGAAACTAGCAATTACCGAGATGCCATTACAGTGCCGGAAAGCGCAATCTAACAAACAAAGCCCAAGACAATAACTTCGCTTTTAGAATTCCTTCGCTATGCCCTTTTGACCTCTAGGAAACCACCAAGAAAACTCTACGACAACCTCAACAACGATATGCAATGCGTTTCATGGATCCTATCCTATCTGGTCAAAAGGAGAATATGGGGTCCTTGTGTTCAATCCCTCAGATGTCGTCCAAGTCTTCAACCTCGGCCTTGCTCTTCTTGCCTTCTCCGTTGAGCCTGTCCATCGGCACATCCTCGTATCTTCGGGTCTCGTTCCTACCGCTGCTCATAGCCATGGCTTGGCGGCCGGCGTCCGAGTTCTCGAGGAACGCGCGCAGCCTCTCCTTACCAACCTCCAGGCCCTGCTGTGAGGCGGCGTTGGCCATGCGTGCCATAGGGCCCCACAGGTTGAGCGTGTAGGTAACATAAGCACCAATTCCCAGCAGAATGAGAAAGATGAAGTAGACTGGGTTTCGTAGAACTATAATTTGTCAGTATTGTGAGATAGAACAGGTAGAGAGGTGAGAAGCATACCTGCAACTATCTCGTTCCAACCAAGTGCAAGAAGCAGACCGTAAAAGTATAGTGGGACTTGGGTGATACCACCAATTGCGCTACGCTTGGCTTCAACGTAGACGCCATCTGCGGTCTTCTTGAAGCGGACAAGGAGATCGGCTTGCTTGGCATCGGACAAAATGGTCATCTCCTCCTCGAGACTCTTGCCTTCTTCGTCGTCTACACCACCGATGGGTGTCAGGTCGTCCTCATCTGCTGGAGTAACTGAAGCTGGTGCTTCGCCGATCCAGGAATCGAGCGGTGGAGGCTTCGAAGTCGACGCAAGCTTGAAGCGGGCGAGAAGCGGGATCACGGTGATTGTAGACTCGCGAGCCTTGGTGTAGATACCCTCGATGTCGTCTGTGGGTCTCCATATTCTTGGCACACCGTGCTCATCATAGCGGAACTTGTCTTCAAAGTTTTCCCTAAGCTTGAGCAGAATGTTGCCCTCCATGACTTCTTCGTCAAGCTTGGCACGAAGCACAGCCCAAGACTTTCGTCGTAGTCTCCACAGACCAACCTCAACTTCGTCGGGACTAGCATCGAAGCTAGAGGCTCGGTCCGTGAACCGCTTCTCGGCGCTAGAGACTGTTTCAGTGAAGATGTTCCAGACACGATCCCAGAGATCTTTCTCTGTGGGTGGTCGGTCGCCGTGCTCAGGCGCACCAGAGCCGCCTCGGCCGGATCCGAGCTTGTTGAACTCGAGGCCGACAGACTCGTCTAGACGCGAGCGTACCCAGCGCTCGATTCTGGTGGCTAGGCGTCTCATCTCCTCTTTACGCAGGCGGCTAGAGACATCATCCAGCTCCTTCTTGTAGATCTTGAGCTCATTCTCGTAATTGCTCCAGCTTGCTCCCTCGATAGTCATTGCCTTTGCATCCTCCTCGAATTTGGCAAGAGCCTTCTTCTTTTCTGAGTCGACAATCTGTGCAAAGTCATAAGAACCTCCCTTCTTCTGACCACTCTTCACTGCTGTGCTGACGGCTTCGCTGAAGCTTTCCACACCAGACTTGTGGGCGGCTGTAAGCTGCTTCTGGTACAGGGCCTTCAAACGCGTATCGACCTTGGCCTCGAGCTCTGCCTGCTTCCGCTTATAGACGCCCTTATGGTATCGGCTCGCATTCGTATCAAAGTCCTTGAGAACCTTCGTTCGCGCGGCGTTCATGATGGGCCCAAGGTCTGGGATGACCGAGAATGTTCCCGCCCGAGCAGCATCTGCTTGCTGGTCTTCAAGAGGCGTGACCTTTTCATCGAAGGCAACGAGAACCTCTCTCGAAATCTCGTCGCATCGGAACTGGGCCAATAGCTCTTGCTGCGTTGGCAGATCCAAATCCTTGTTGTTGACAATCTGATCCCAGACGCCCTCCGCATATGCAGGAAAGCCATCGGCGGGAATCCGTCGGTGGTACTGAGGGAGGAAAACAGGTGCAGTGGTTTCATCGATGAGACCACTCTTCTTTGGGTGGCTGTATCCTTCCTTGAATCGTGTGCTGAGCTGGGTGACTGATTCTTCGAACTTTTCTGGCTGGAGGATCTTGTGTGGCAATGCGACGAAGGCAAAGTCGAAGTAGTCTTCTATGCGCGAGTTCTCCAAACCATTGGGTTTCGAGATGGTCGACCATAATTTGGACAGGTCTTGTATCAATGTGTTTTGTAGGTTCTTGAGGGGCGTGGTACCGAGGTGATCGCGGATGACGAAGAACAGAAGGGATCTCGGCGTGTTTCTGGCGGGATTGTCAGCACAAGAACATGACCAGGCATGGTTAAGGTGCACTTACTGGCTGTCCTTGACGAAGAGCTGCAAGTTGACCTCGAAGACGGTCTTGAGTAGCCCCATGTTGGCACCCTGATACAATCCAACTTGGTGTTCCCAGATGTTGACAATAAGGACCTCGCTCGTGGCAAGGGCGAAGAGGGCACTCTTTCGCTCAAAGTCCTGGTCCTCACCTCGTTCTCTGCCATCAGTTCCCTCGACATCCATGACCAAGATATTTTCTGCCATGCCCGAGCCACCTGCCTCGCGCTTGTTCTTACTCATCCAAATTCCCTTGGTGGTTTGCCGGCGTTCCTGTTCCGACATGACGCCAAACTGGGTTCCAAACAGGTGGTTGAGGAGGGTCGATTTGCCCGTCGATTGTGAACCGAAGACAGATATGAGGTGGTAGTTGAATCCGGCGGGGATGACATTTTCGACACTGAGGTATGTAGACAAGTTTCCGCTGCATTGCAAGTAGATGTCAGCATTGTGCCCCTCCACAAGCACCAGGTGTCAGGTACTACGACGTACTTGAACATCTTGTCCTCATCAATGACCTGGATGCCATGCTCGTAGGACTGTTTGTCGGCATTGTCGCCGACGCCCGCAAAGTGCGAGTTCATCATGAGAGACGGTGAGGTGTGATGTTTGATGTTGCTAGGACGACTCTGGCCGTTGGCCTGGAGGAGTTGATCGGCCATTAGGTACCTGTTTTTTCCAGTCCAGCCGCGGACTGCACGTGCGTACGGGAAGAATAATGGCGGGTTGGCAGAAGTGAAAGCTGGCCGTTGATGTCACAGGCCGACCGCCTACTGGCGCCCGCCTCGACGCCATTCGCTGTTGCACCCTGGCCCGACCCTCGCTTAACCGCCGCGGTGGTGGTTGCTGTACAAATGACGGACTGCTGCATCATGCTCTCTTATCTGTTTACACGCCCTCGGGGCATGGGAACAGCTGCTCTCACGGCCTGTAATCCCGTGGCCCACTGGAGTCAGAGTCGCTTGGGAATGGAGGGGTCATGCCACCGGTTTGAGAGACATGGTTGCATGACCGAGGTGGTCTTGGCATCGATAGGACGCTAACTGCTAAGACTGCATCACGTGCCATTATCCTGGACATCTCTATTACTCATTTGTAAATACCATCTCCAAGCTTACAGCCCTCAACACCCCAAAATTTTGTATGGAATATGGTAGACATGTGAAATTGAGGTCACCGTACACATTAGAAACTGCGATATCCTTTCCCACCACTGACCATATCCCCACTGATCTTGCTAATCTCTTCACTATTCTTGACCCAGGCTTTCGTTGCGTCTTCCCACACTCCACTCCCAAACTTGCTCTTGCACCAATCTAGAATTCTCCCTGCCTCGTCCCGAATCCTCTGCTCAATCTGCCTTTCCTCATCCTCTCTCGTGTGACCTTGCTTTTGTCTTCTGAAAGTCTCGACAGCGTCAACAAGACATACAGCATCTTCGTCACCATAGACAAATTTGGTGAGTGAGTCAGATATGTGCGACTTGCTAGCGACTTGTTCAGCGACCTCAGAATCAAGGCGTTGTCCGTTGTCTCTGTGCTTGGGCTGGTAGCCATCACAAGCATCCGAGACGTCGCTGATCCATGCTCGTGCGTTGTTGAAATCGCCTTCGGCGCGGTGCAAGATACCATGCAGCAGCATTCCCTCTACAGCTGGTGGAGCTTGCATGTGTCGGACGAGAAAGTGGGCAGATGGCAAGTCGTGGTTTAGGATGTGCAGGAGAGCTTCGATGGTGGGATGGACATGCAAATCTGCAATAGTCGCAGTGAGTCGTGCATCCTGAGGCTTTTTGGGTGCATGGACGAGACAAGTGTTTGCTATCAGTCTTCGCGATATCAAACCCAATCGTTGTGCCACATCTGAATCTGCCATGCTTTTTCCAAGTCCTTGGGTAATTGCTCTGCTTTTGGGGAGATGGACTTTAATTTGGTATATTGGCTAGTTTGCAGATTAGTATGACGCGGAAGACCGAAAATAAGTTGATACTAGTATATGATACAACATTTAGAGAGAATAGGCTGTGAATTAAGTGAGTTAAGAGAATATTCCTTAGCCTCGTGGCTATATTCGGTGACGTACTCTATGCCTGGCAGTGCATCCTTCCAAAAGCATAGACGTCATCGTAGACCCTGAGATTCTCAATCGCGTATTCTAAGGATCGTCTCCTTACAAGTTGTAAATGTCTAGGTACTTCACTTGTTGATATGGGTAGACTCGTACGAGGATATCGTCTTTGACGCGCTGTGAGATCTAAAGGTATGTGACCCGACTTTTCCCATCACCTGCCAATATTCCAACTAGTCATACAAATATCATAGACATCGAAAAAGAGGATCATATCAATGCTTCCCAAAACGCCTGAAAATGAGGACTAAAGTCCTAGACATATGAAGAGACCCTACTGGATCATACGGCCATTGGGTGGGTGAAGATAAGAGGCAATCGGGTAGCAACAGAGTCCGGCACAGGTAACAGTTTAGGCCTTCTGCTTGTTCTGCTGCTCTTCCCGCTCAGCCTTCTCTTCTTTCTTGTTGGCCGCATCCCGATGTTGCATGGCCTGGTGCTGCTTTCCCTTGGCAGCGGCTTCGCGCTCCTTCTGGCGCTGTTCCTCAGCTTCGACCATTTCTGTGTTCTCTAGTCAGCTCAGTTCCTCTCCGCGTATTGGACAGGATTATCGTACCTCGCCACTGGTCCTCACCAGCATATCTCTCGTGGTGGATCCTCTTCTCAATAATGTGCTTGTGCTCGGGGTCGTTGGGGTCAATGATCTTGATTGTCTCCCACCTTCCCTTGCCCTTGGCCGCATCTGCACCCTCAATGGCGAAACTGCCTAGCAATGCAGCCAGCGTGCTTCCTTGCGCATACATACGTGCCTGTACAAGCTTCTGCGATCCGCTAAGGTAGGGGTTCCGGTTGACCATATGCCACGAGCCGGCCATGGAGGCAATCCAGAAACCGAACAGAAGCGGGTAACGGTTCTCCGTCGCCCAGTCTTTCGCGCGCTGGAATGGTGTTCGGTTGGCTTCGAGGAGTGCTTCACGTTGTTGCTCGCGCTCGATCTGGCGCTTCTTTTCGGGTGTGTGTTCGATGTCGTATTGTGCGGAAGCTCTATCGGCGGCAATGACGGCTAGAGTTGTAATGTTAGACCTTAAGTTTTCCAAGATATAAAGGCCGTTAGTTCGGACGTACCGACAAAGGTTCCTGTTGAAGCCACCAGGAAAGCCCGGAATGGCACGGTGAGGGCTCGGAACGAGTGGTATCGCTTGCTCGCGGCCATAACGGCTGCAGCACCTACGGCTGTGCCAATAACACCGCCTATCGAGCCGCCCTTGACGGTAGCACTAGTGTTTGTTAGTATCGCATTCACCTCAATGCTGCGATGTGTGGCTTACTTGTAATGCGCCTGCTCCTCTTCCTTGGTAAGAACCTTCATCTTGGCTTATGTGAAGCTGGTGTGGCCTGGCAAATGTGCGTGTTGGTATGTGGAATATTGGATGCGCGATGGTTTGGGAGGAGTATAAGGGTTGAATGCAAGAGACAATGACTTAATCGTTGCGTGGTGATATAGGATGGCAATCGGCGTCCACGGCGTCTTATTAAAAGATAACGCGGCGTTCCAATTCTACACCATAGTGACGTCGCCGAGCTTGCGGCATCGCTAGGCCTGTTGATGAGGTAAGGCCTTTCGGCAGACCCTGTCTAGCCCTAGCCCTACCAATCTTCTGGCCCGACTGCGCGTCGCGATCAGGTCATTGATGCGTGATCTCACAAATACACTGACTGCTTTCCACTACGGGATAAGCCAAGGCTTTCTTTCTTGTGAGGCTTTCTAGAAACCATGTTCTCTGCTGCAGGTGCCTCTCTTTACTGCACGTAGAAACTACACTGAAAGCCTGGCTTCTGTGCGATTGTGACCAGACTGCATCAACGCGCGCAATCTGCACCCTGCATAGTCATTGAAAAAACTGCAAAGTAAGAACCTGTAAGCCACGCTTCCCGGTCTGTTCCATGCCGGCAACGCGTGGTCAGTCATCTGTCGCATGTAGCTCGGGTTTCACGCCGAATCGGCATCTCCATAGTTGCCGCCACGCCGCTGTTGGCTTTGTGACCAACATCAGATGTGCGGTTAAAATCCCCCTGTTTTCCGACAATCATGCGCTGGCCAAATTTTGCTACTTGATAGTTTTTTTTTCTGGCCTTTTTGCTGGTATCTGAAGGACGTTGTTCATGGACAAAAAGCTGTTCGCCCGAATCCATCCGAGACCCCGCCGAATTCCATACAATCTCCACGCTTCACCGAGTTACCGCCGCAGCCAGCCTTGAACATCGCATTTTCGCACTCGTATCTAAACCACTGAAACTGGCTATGCGAACAACCTAAAATCCCAACGATACTCGAGCGTAGCCCACATCGAATCACACAGAGTCGGAGTCGATGAGTCGCCATGTTGACATTGCATTGATGATTACATACAGTTCCATGATAAACATTACCACTATCGAGTTGCAATTTGATCAATCTGCTTTTTAAGAAGTGTAACCATGTAGGCACAATCCAGCTCGCTGCTCATCATATTATCCCAGACTTCCGCCGCTACTCTGGCCCAAGCAGTCAAGACTGTTGAAGATGCCACAATAAACAAGAAAAGACATGTAGACCGATAAACCATTTCCGACAAACGATGTTGTGTCAGTCGACAGCGAGCAATGCTTATCATGCTCATTTTAAGCCAATGAATCTGACAATCTCTTCGACATTGATCTTAGCTTTTGGCCATATCCACGATACCTTCTTCGAGATTGAGAGCGAGGGGTGTAGACTGATGATACCCAACGGTACGTATGTGGACGACGACATGTAGAGTCTCGAATTCGACATCTAACGGAAAGTGCCAAAAGTGGGTCGCGACGTAGGGTTACCGTAGCGTGGGAGCATGCCAGCTGGAGGTCCGGGGCGCGTAGTAAGAGCGGGGTTGCAGCAGAGCATGGCGACGCGAGAACCATACTTGGAACCACGAAGTGAGACCATATGCTTCCGAATATGGCCGCCGACAAGCTCGCGATGGTGAGAGCTGCTGTTTGTCAAGATGTACTGAATGAGGTAATTACCGAACTGATCACCCGCAACTGTTTTCAAGTTAGCACCTTGTCTGAAGCGAGAGGGGAGGTGGTCATTTACTGTCAATAAGAGGCATGCGTGGACGATCGGGGCGAGCTTCACAAACGCGGTCGAGGTACCGGTCCAGAAACTCACTACCACCAATCTTGAGGCACTTTTCGATGACCTTCGAAGCATACTGATCCATGCTGTACTCGGTGCTGAAGCGAAGAATGTGTTCAATGGCGCGACTGCGATCAGCAGGTGCACCATGCTCGCAGATGTGCTGAATGCACCAGTTTCCGAACTGTCCATGAGCAATCGCATCGATGCTGGCCAAGACCTCGTTGATGCATGGGCGCTATTGCAAATTAGTTCCGCGAACAGCATACACGAAGTGTTTCTAAATACCTTGTCTTCCTCGAGGCAGTTCTCAAAGATGTTCTGGACGACAAGACTTCCAGTCTCGCCCAATGCGACCTCGTGCCACATACCGCGAAGGGCTTCGTTAACGTATCGCATGATTTGAGGCGGAGAGTCGCTCCAGCGAAGCTCGAACAGCTTCTGCCAGACATGGCAAGCATAACGATGGATCACAGTCTCCGGGATTCGGCGGAGCAGCTCATGGACCATGGTCGCCTTGTACTCCTCGGGAACGCAGTCGAAGGCTTTCTGGATAACGTGGCAGCCGAAAGCATCCATGCTCAGCGCAAGGGTGTTGCCACGGATGGCTTGAGCAATCGCAATCACCTGCTCACGTGTACCATGCTCGAAGCAGCGTTGAACGAGGAAGTTACCAAAGCGATTGATCATCAGAGGGTAGGCCTGGGCAATGATGGCTTCCACGATTTCGTACTTCTGTTCGGGCGTGCCTACCTTGAGCTTCTGCTGGAGAAATATGGAGGCTTGTTGATCGTTGTTGCAGATGATCTTGTCGACAATGTACTTCCAGTTGCAGCTCATGTTGCGATCCAGCAGACGACGATAGTTCATGGGCTCGACAGGGGGGACATACTGGGTAATTCCAGCCTCGCTTTGAGCCTAATTCGCTGTTAGTATTGGCCATGCGCACGGGGATCGACTGCTGACCTGTGAATTCCAAGGAGATGATCCTACATTGGAGAAACTAAACTCATTGGCGTCTGCAGAGAGATTGCTGGACATGGTGCCAATTGGTGCAGGATGACCGATGGGATACATTGGTGGCATAGCATACTGGTTATATCCCGGATCGAATGCAGAGGTAGGACGAGTAGGCGGGTTGCTCAGGCTACTATTCATGCCCATAGCATTGCCGATTCCGTTATTGATGCCATTTGTCATGCTGCTGCTGCGAAGGCCCTGGTCCAGTGGAAAGTGAGTGGGCTCGTTCAAGTATCCGGGGCGGCGGTAAACCTGCTGTGCGGTCTGTGGCCGAGTCTGGTTCTGCGCGATCTGCATCTGAGGGATACCGAAGCCACCGTTGCCCATGTAAGTAGACTGCGCAGACCCATTGCCCCAGCCGTAGCTGCTTCGGGTGGAGGCATTGAACTTGCTCTGGAGGCTTGCAAGCGTCTGCTCAGTGACTTCTTCAGGATAACCATAATCAGCCTCTGAGGACTGGCTGAGGTGCTCCATAGTTGACCGAGCTACGTTCTGGCTGTGCATCTCTTGGTTCACACGATTGACTTCGTTGCGAGCTTCCTGGAGCTCAAGCTTCAGCTTCTGCAACTCGACAGCCTCAACTAAGACGACGGAGTTGTCCATCTCCGAGGGCGGCGTAGACGCAAAATCTTCTGTGGCTGGGGTCATCGACATAGAGCCGCTGGAGGAGCTGTACGGGTCATGGGGAGGGGAGGGCCTGTTGAAGCGCTGCAGCATCGCGTCCACAACAGCCTGATCGTCGCCAGTCTCCATGTTGAGCTTCTGCATACGTTAGATTGGCCAGCAGGACTAGAAAGCACAATGCTCTCAAAGATCTTATGAGATACTGACCTTGTATCCGTCAAGCGAGTCATGCTGTTGAAGAAGTGGTCGATTGCCTAGGGTGGAAGGTCCAAGTGGCCGCTTGAAGCCCTGTGTATTGGAAGTCAATGTTGAGCCAAACGCACGTTGAAAGGCATCCTGTAAGTTGTTCAGGCCCATGCTGCCTACCGCTTGACCTAGAGCCTCCGGCGAGGTGCCAGCTCTGAGGTCTCCTGGTGTTGGAAATCGAGCAGGGCCCTTGCGTGGCGTAGGGGAACCGTCGGAAGCGATGTTGAAGCTCATAATAGACGAGCTTGAGTGTGAAGTAGATGGGTAGATGGTATAGATCAGGGAAGTTCGGGAAGTCTGTGGGTTGTATGGCGAGAACACTGCGGTCCCAAAGGCGGCTGGGATCGAATCTGGGGCTATGGGTCGAATGTGCAGATAAGATGCAGGACAGATGCCGCTCGAGACTCGGGTGGTGTTGTATATGACCAAGGCAGATGTAGAAGGGACGAAGAAACAGGTCACATACAGATAAATTGGGTGGTAGAGAGTGAGAAAATAAGGAAAGGGCTGCAGTAGCAAAGCGAGAAGGAGGAGCAGGATGAGTTGGTGTCGAAGAGCAGGAAGCGAGGTGACGGCGATAGAAGCTTCCAAAACAGTTGAGGTGACCGCGTCTTCGAGGAAGGCACGAGGCGTCGGCTTTTACGTGTTGGCTTTCACTCCACGACGCGCCCAGGCCCGTTTGGGCTAGGCCAGCAAACACTGAAGCGTGTGCAATTGGGCAATGGCTAGAAGGGGCTCGTTTGACATGCTTTTGTGTGCGTGCAATGAAGGCTGCGAGGTCATATTAACGTCATATCAGCCGCCTGGAAGGAGAATGTTCTTCACCTCAGCAGCTGTGCCGCCCAAGAACTGGCAAACTGCCGCTTTATATGAGGCCACCCCGACGGTCCATGCCTGACGCCATAGCAGTGTGTATGTGTATGCATATCGTCTGATGTATGGGCCTTGGACTGTCAGAATTGATCGTGTAGCTACTCTATTATTACTACGAGCTTGTACAAGCTGCGTCAAATATTGCGTAGTAACTTGCCTTTACCTCAGCAGTGTTGGAAGTCACTGCATAGTGCTCAACAGGATTCCGCATCAGGGATAGTCTAGTTTTACTCAGCTCCCCCAGCAAACCGTACAGGTTCACTCCATCTCTTTGAAGAACAACTACACTTTCGCTTAACAACCTCAACACACCGCAGCGTTGAGACAGCCACAGTCATTTACGGAACATTCTGTTTCATGAATTTACAAATCATCACAATCGAGACAAACTTTGATACCGAACGCTCAATGACACTCTGTCAAGGCATACATCTCTTACCAGCAGCAAGGTATCTTCGCAGATGGCGAATCTTGAAAGGCACTACAAATTGGGTTCTTGTGAGGGGGAGCGAACATGTATGCGTAACGCCAACACCTATCGGGCTGCTGTCGAGTACCTAGAAGCGTCAGTTGTCTGGCTCTTCTCAGGCAGCCCGGCGCCAAAAGGGTTCTCCGACTACTCCTCATACCTAAAAGTAATATCAAAACCAGAGCTGGAGGCTGAGGCTGGTAGACATTTTCGAAGTACCTCGCGCACATTGTCTTATGAAGAACATGAGGATTTCCTTACGCAAAGAAACCCTTTTACGCTTCCGACAGAACACCCAGCACGGGTATGGTGCTTTACGCACGCATACTTTGAAGCAAATATCGCAAAGCCAGCCGAAGAGAACCGTAAAGACTCTGAATCGCAACATAAGCTTGCTACGCAAGCTAAGACGGTTCTACAACATATTCTTCTCCGACGAGACTATAATTCTCGCCCCATTCCAAACGCCAAGCAAACCATTGCAGAAGACATACCCGATCTATTTTATTACAACTTTGAGTTGATGTTCTGTCCTACGGCAATGGCCGAGTATAAGAAGGGGCTTAAGCCATGGTCACGTCGCTTTATGACGGCGTCTGAAGATCCTTCTAAGACACACATGCCAAACCCACGCACAGCTTCAGCCATCTCCGTGATGCAGTGGTTTCCTCCTGTTCACCACCTACATAAGGTGGAGCTCGTGAGACTCACAGTCCGCCATTACAGGCATGAACAACTCAAAAATGCGTTGTCGAATCTCTGGGGAATTCACAAAAAAGTTTGGTGTACTCATGGTTGTGAGAAAGAGCTTAGATTGGATTTTGGGTTCAAGAGTGAATAGAAAATCTAGGAGCGTTAGACCAATCCCAGTTGCGTGGGGATATGGGGGGTCCAGAAAAAGTCTTTTGTGTGTTGTGTTAGCGTACCTTGGTATGAGCCAAGCTGGAGGAGTATTTTAGTTAGTCAAGACGGTCGTGTGTGATAGTTGTCGCGCAGCTGGGATTGAAATAGGCTGGGAGTTGAAATGGAGTGGGTTGTAAGAGGAAGGTAGGAGGGTATGGGGTAGAGTTTTTGAACACAGCATTTTAGCTCTAATATTAAAATAGTTAGTTCCTTGCATGCCAAGCCCTGTGAGGTGAAGGTAACTTGCATAGCTGTCGACTTTTTTACCTTTCGTCATGTGTGAACACATCATAAAGAACCAAGACTTCCCATCTTCCACTTAAACCGCCCCCACACTGCCCTTCTCGCCACCCTCCCTTGCCGCAATCTCCTCCACATTAAGCACCGTCCCCTCCTTGACACTCTTTTCCAGCTCCTCCCTCTTAACCGCACACCGCGCACTATACGTCGCGTTGTTCCTCTTACAGCCCCTTTCCCATAGCACGTTCTCGCCCCAGCACCCCACCCCCAGCAGCTCAACTACTAGCACACTTACCACCAACCCCGTCGTTGTCGAAACCAGGCTTAAACTATCCAGATGCGCTTTTGGCAGCACGAGAATCGCCACTGAGACAGCGACACGGTAGCCCAGACGCAAGTCTTTGCTGAGGCGCTGATGCGGGATCTTGCGATGCTCATGCGTTTTTGAAATTACGGCGAGACAAAAGAGGGAGAGTGCAAGACCGGCGCAGTAGAACCATTGCAAGCCGTCATGGATGTGTTCTTCTGATCTAGAGATGAAGGTCGGATAGAGAGAAGATACAGGGGCGGAATGCGTGTCGTGTGCGCGGACGAGGAGCCCGAGCGATGAGGCGCTGAGGACAAAAGACATGGTGAAGGGGAGGTGGATGGATATCCATATCATTGCTGTTTTTTTTTAAAGCGTTAGCTTTTGCATTCCAGCAGAGGGGGAGAAGGGGAAAAGACGAACCAGAAAAAACATGCCGTCGAATGGCATGCGTGTGCAGATTAAACGAGTCGATTTCAAAGTAAATCCAGTTAAACACAAATGCTTGTATAAGTCCTAGCACGGCTTTACCGAAGAAAGCGTTTATCCCCATCTCAACATTACTCTGGTACAGCAGACCCAGAACGCAGGAGCCAAAGACTAGTGTGACGAAGGCGTTGGTACGCTCGATTCTATGCTCGATGTTTGTTCCAGGGAAGAATTCCAGACTCTCCTTGATGCGGGTGGGAAGGTACTTTGCGACAGGGCTATTATGCCGCTGGATCAGCATCATCAAGAAGCTGCCGAAGAGGTCAAAGATAATGGCGACCCAGATGAGGCCCTGGCGAGCGGGCTCTTCAACGTGGATGCTACCGATCCAGAGCGCGAAAGGGATGAGCGAGATGACGCTGTTACCGATCATGCTGCCGCGGATCATGGGGATGACCCACGCGTACCAGCACATGCTGAGCGTCATGAAGAGCCGCGCGGCAAGGTAGAATGCCACGAGGGGCGTGTACGTGTTCTCGAAGGCGGAGGCCATGTTAGTTGTGAAGCCAAGGAGGCAGGTTAGGACGAAGAGGACAGAGCAGCGACGCAGAACGTCATCCGAGTCGAACGAGGAGACTAATACGCCGATGTCTGACCAAAACTTCCAGCCCTGGGGAGGATCGTTAGTGTGTTTTGAATATTAGATTTAGGTACGGGATTCGTTTACCATGATATAGGTGATGGCGAATCTTAGAAGAGACTCTCCAGTCGGATGCTCAGCTGCAGAATCACCCGTTATGGCAATAATGCCTACGTAGAAGAGATCAATGAAAAGCTCATACGACGCCACTTCCTGCGCTTCCTTTGCTCGCCAGAGCAATCCCTTGTGGAAATACTGCCTAACAATCGGTCTTTGGTAGAACCGCATCGATGCACCGAGCTTCCGCTCAGCACGCCAGGCATCCTTCTCAAATACCGATTCATCAGACGAGTGCAGCGAGCCTGGGCCTCCAGAATCTTCCTTGGTGCGTAGATGGGCAGAATACCCGTACTTGGAGAAGCTTGCGTCGAGTTGCACGGCGTGCTCACTGATCATGTGAAGTTCGTTAGATAGAGCGTCCAGTTCGCGGATGACGCGCTCGAATTCTAGGGCAAGTTCTCCATGCTCTTCTTTGAGTTGCTTGTGCCGGTCTTCATGGTAGGCATGCGTGTGCCGCAGTGCTTCGATCTGTGACCGCGCCCGTTAACATTTCTGGTGCAGGCTCACTCTCTTTCTCGACGTAGGAGAGCTTACATGTTCAGGTGACCCATGAATAACTAGATCGAAATCTTCTTTTTCGTTCGCAGTGCTCAGCTTCCGCCTCAAGATGTTGGCCTCGTCAGGCGAACTCGCAATGTGCACTTTTCTTCCATCTGGCCTGAGAATCTGCCTTAGCCTCTTTCCAGTATGGTGACCTATATGCGGATGGTGATGGCCATGGTGAGGTCCATGTGCTGTTCCTGAAGTAGCGCTTGCTGGTGTGTCGCTGCCAGCCACCAATGTATGTGGAGTGTCTGCCATGATTTCACTCACAACAGTAAATAGTGAGAGCTGCACAACCACAGCGACAGGTAGGCTACATGGCTACCAGAGATAATATAAGCGGGCCAGCCTCGCTTGTTTCGACGATCCGCTGTTAGAGCACAACGATGGTGGCTTGCCCCTATTGATGTCTTCGCGTATCTGATTGGTTGGGCGTAGAGTTGAGAGGGTGAATAAGCAGACGCTAGGTATAGGTAAGCCGCGGGGTGCAAAAAGCATCGCTCGGATTGGCATGAATGGGTCAATGCCGTGTGAACAATGCATCTTTTATCCATGGATAGGTTGGTCTTGTGTAGCTCCATGCAGACCAGCTAGACAGACTTTCGTCTTGGCGTTTGGTACCAAGAGCCTCTGTGCCGGAAGAGGATATTGTTAAAAGATCGCCAAAGCGCTAGATTGATAACACGTCGACTTGGCAGTCTTCTAAAAAGAAAGGACTGATCTTCATAGTGCAGTAGGATATGGAGCTTTTTTGTAGGGTACATTATCTGCTCATACTATGATTAACGTACCAAACTGCCTCCAAAGGATGAGCGAATGGCTGCTAACTAGAGCCAAGTGCGCTTCGTGCAAATTGTCATTTATCGTTTCTTCGCTTGCCCGGAACTTTGCGTGTTTGCGCTTGTGCTCCCTGAATCAGACTTGCCAGCCATCCACGAAGCAAGGTCAAAGTTTTGTATCTGCTGGGCGGTGTTGGTCGACCCAGAGCCCAAGACACCGTTCTTTTGCATTTCCTCGAATTCCTCCTTCATTTCAGGATCCACTAGATATTCGTCAGTACTCTATTGTGTCTGCTCGTAGCCGTGCTTGTGGCTTACTATTTTCCATCAACTTGGGCATGCCAAAGATAAGACCCATGGAGACAACAGCCATAAGAATCATAGGGTTCTTCAGGAACGACAACGGCGAGACTGTTTGCGTGTTAGCGACCTGTGCCTCAGAATCCTTGTGTGCAGGACTCACAGCCTTGTCTTTCTTGATAAAAGTATTTTGAGCCCACTGGTCTTGCCTCAATGACAAGCCCATTCCCGCCCTCACCACGGCTCTCGCCCTTGTTGTCCCATTCGTTGCCCAGGAAGGTTTGCCAGGCCCTGATGACCTCCTTCTTCTCTCCGCTGCCCTCTACAGCCTCTTCCAAGGTAACATCGATCCTCAAGGGCTCAAAGGCATAGTCGCGGCAGTGCACTGTAGCGAGGTAGCTCCCTACGCTCACGTTGTTGAAGTTGAACGTGTTGGCGCGTGTGAGGTAAGCATCGAGGGGCGGGCCTGAGGACTGTAGCGTTGCGTGCGTGGTAGAGGCCAGGGTGGCGGGGTTTACGAGGGCCGTGTTGGGAATTTGGAGGAGCAGACGAGCAGCGCTCGTAAGCGTCGCGAGCGAGGCCAAGCTGGCGAGCGATGTCTTCATGGCGCTGGAGTGTCGGGGCCGCAGGGTCGATGATGCAACTCTGGTCGAGCGGACAGTAGCAGGTATATGGGATGGATATCACAGCTCGGTGCACGGACCAATACATGGGCTAAACCACAAAGTCAAGTCTTATTGAACAACAAGTAAACATTTCGACACCTATAACGAGGCATATAGGGATTTTTCTATATGTCTAATTGAGCTAAATCATTAAAGGTCCTGCGTGAACTCGGAGCGTTGCCGCCATTTCTCTCCGTATCTGAATACGCAGATTGGTATGATTGCTAAAACCAAGCTCAATGCGCCCAAGCAGCTGAAGCCCAGCCCGTAGCCCAAGTGCTCGGCCAGTGGGATAGTTGTCAAAGGCAGAAAGGTTCCCATGAGGCATCTGGTAACAATGACACCAGTGAGTGCCGAGGCTGAGTACATGCCAAAAGCATCAACAACATAATTGGATAGTGGTATGACAGTGAGCAGCAAGGTAGCACCCATGCACACAACAGATCCAAGGAGCAGTAGTACGGGAAGCTGGTATTGCGCAATCCAACCATAGGCTGTCACGGTGAAAGGCAAGACGATGGCCCCGAAGATGGAAAGCGGCAGGCGATATTCTGGTTTTCCTTTCTGGCCATCAGGTCCACGGAGCTTCACATAAATTCTGTCAAGAGTGAAATTGCAGATTAAGACACTGCAGAAAGATCCGATGCCTAGTTGTTTGTTAGCCACTGTAGAATCAACACACAAAAACAGACCACATACTGAAGGATATGTAGGCAGTCCCGGTCATGGCAAGCTCGAAGTCGTACACCTCCATTAGAATGACGGGCAGCGACACGCTTACAACGTAGAAGAAGCTGAATGCCACCGAAGCAAACAGTGAGAGAAGTAAAAGCACGCTCGACCCAAAGAGGACTGCAAACGGACGGGTCATTGAGTGCCAGAGTTTTGCAGCATTTCTATGCGCCGTTCTAGGCTCTGTAGTTTTGTCGACTCCGTGACCAAGCTTTGTTGCTCTTTTTCTCAGAATAGCCGACTTGTATGTTTCTCTGAAGTAAATTAGGAAGAGTAGCTCGCATAGAATGGCGAGCCCGGCAGCAATAACCAAGATACGTCGCCATCCCATTGTCTGGGCAATCGCCCCAGAGCTGGCCGGTCCCACAGCCCCTCCGATGAGCGGGGCGAGCATGATCAGAGACATAGGCGAGCCGCGTTGGTCGTCCTCGAAGATATCCCCAATGATTGCAGGATTAAGTACGTTAGAAGCCACGCAAAGCCCTGTAAGCATCCTAGCAGCAATGAAGATTGTGCTGCTTGGGCTGTAGATTGCTACGATGGTAGCAGCAATAAATCCCATGTTGCAAACATGGAAGACAGGAGACCGCCCAAGTAATTCGGATAAGGGTGCAATCAGCAAGGGCCCAGCAGCTTCACCAAGTTCCCATATGGTAACAAGTAGTGCGCTGTTGGTCGAACTGCTATGCTTCCCGTCAAGATCTTCCACGATTATGGTAGCTAAAGGCACGACACCAATGCATGTAAATGTGCTGCGAGAGAAGTCAGCGTCGATTATGCTTGCTCAGAAATGTAGGATGTTGAGCCTACACTGTAAAAGCCATAAAGGCAAGCAACAAAACATTGGCCCACTTGTAACCCCAAGACCAGTTCCTGGGGTTTTCAGGGTCCAGAGGCTCAAACTCAAGAGCATTCTCTCCATACTGCTCCTCGTGGCCTTCTTGTTGGATGCTCTCATAATCATGCGAAAGAATCCTGAGCAGAGGCTGCTCTTCGTCAGTGAGCACCATAGTGATTCAATTTGCGCCAACAAATTTTTCAGAAACAATGTAAAGATGGAGGTTATGGAGTTCAACAACTTTTTTTGTCGAGTCACTTGTCACATGCCGAGTCAAGCGGCTGATTGTGACTAATCAGATTGCGGGACAAGCTGCGTACTATGGGGTGCATCCTTAGCGCTGCTCGCATGCGGTGAACGGAGACAAGGGCATATTTTCAGCCGTCAGAAACCGCGCAAAGGCTAGACTATGGATCCAGAGTGTGTGAGGAGGTTCAGAGTCAACCCTAGAGCATCGACAGAAGGATGAAAATGTTGGATGAAAACACGTTCAGCCTCGACAGAGGCAGACTGGCCGACCGGCCCTGAGTATCCTGGACAAGCAGCCCTACAAAGGAGTCGTATCGAGTGGCGAAGGGCCATGGATAAGCAGCAGAACAAGCCTGGGATTGGCGTGGAATATAGGTGCAACATATGGTGTCTATGTGGAATACAGGTGCAACGTGACGGCCACCAGACCGTTAGCTGCAATACGATGTAGATGGGTGGGGTGGAGAGGGGCGCTGTCGATGAAGAGAGCGGCGGAGACGCTTGTCCAAATCGCGCTAACCATGTCCACTTTACGCGGTCGCGTCCACTTGACGGGCGCGTTGCACCTTGAACAGCAACCTGCAATTTTCTACAACAATGTCTTCAATTCAGCGGTTACGTGCTCGGCAGGCTCGTATGTATATTCTGATACTCTCCCAGCGCTATATTTGCTAAACTGGATCCTAGATGCCCCTGGTGCAACTTATCTTGCGTACACGCCCAATGGCAAGAAACTCGTCACCGCCGGAGTCGACAACTACTGTCGTGTCTTCACTACAGGGTCTGACGACGAGCCTGCCACTGTAGACGAATGTCAGGAGAACAATACAGCCGTTGTTGCCGGCGTAGGTACCCTCGCAAAGCGAAATTGGGGACAAGATACTAATACTCAGCGCAGAATGGCTTCTTCATTACCGGCTCTGAAGACGGGACAGTGAGCAGGTTTTCGCTCGATAATGGAAAATTTGAAGAGATACTCTTCCGAACCACATTGCCTGTGCGAGACGTAGCCATCACTCCGGATGGGAACTGGATTGCCGTTGCGAGCGAGTAAGTCTACGGCCCTCTAGCACCAGCATGCGATACTAACATAGACAGTGAGCTTGTTGTGAACATCGTGAGCGTAAAGGACAAATCCATGCGAACCCTACGCGACCAACCCCGAGCCGTGAAGCACGTATCCTTCGACAAGACTGGAACTCAGCTCGCTGTATCCTGTACTGATGGCCAAGTCTACATGTACAACTTGGATGGAGAGCAACCTGAGATGGTCAAACGGATAGAGGGCATGATCAAGAGTCTGGAAACAGATTCCGAATCCAGTTCAAGGGTGCTCTGGCATCCTGATGGACGGGCATTTGCTACACCGACTGCCATGCGCCAGATACAGGTCATGTCAGCAAGCGACTGGGAGAGACAACGAGTGTTCAAGACAGGCCACTCTGCAGATATCACAGCTGCGGCATGGTCACCTAATGGCGCTTTGCTAGCAACCACGTCCAGCGACCTCAGTCTCTGCCTCTGGGATACCAAAACTCAAAAGCTGCTACACAAATTTGACCATGTCAAGGCAACCATTCTGGCCATGGCATGGCACCCCACAGAAAACATACTCTCATACACCAACAACGACGGCGAGCTCTTCATCCACACTGATGTTGTCCCTGAGGAACACCTCCCCTTGCTTCAGAAGCCTACCGTCTCGGCACCTTTTTTCCACGACCCATCAGAAGGCCGGGCTGGCGTCCCTCAGCCAGCCAAGCTTACTACTGGAAACGTTCAGACACTGCCTGGACGGCCACGACCAAGAAGTGGGACACCGGACTCACTGGAGGATATTCTAGGCCCCGAGTTCCAAGACGAAGTAGAGGAAGACGAGGAAATGAACGACTTTGTCGTCGATGATGACGGCGCTGGCTACGCGCCTGCCATCAATCCAGCGAAGAAGCGTTCCAACGGGCACCTCGCAAATGGTATAGAGCCTGCATCCAAACGGCGTGCATATAGCTCGGCCCTCTTCCGTCCTCAAATTCATGAGCCTTTCCAGCCCGGCAGCACACCCTGGCGAGGTAATCGCCGATTACTATGCTGTTCATTGACGGGCTATGTAGAGACTGTCGAGCAAGAAGGCAAGCATCACACAGTCAGTGTGAAGTTCTACGATGAACATACGTTCCGCAACTTCCATTTTACCGATATCTTTCTTTACGATAAAGCCTGTCTCAACGAGAAAGGAACGCTGTTCGCCTGCCAACCCAACAGCACTGGAGAGGGAAACCAGGCCATGATCTACTACCGACCACACGAGACGTGGACAACGAGAACAGAATGGCGGACCAATCTGCCAACAGGAGAGTCTGTGACAGCCATTGCCTTGTCTGATTCGTATGTGTGCGTCACGACATCGACAAACTACGTACGCATCTACTCTCTCTTCGGGCTACCCATTCGCGTATATCGCCAGAAAAGCTCTCCTGCCGTAACATGCGCCGCCTGGCGAGACTACATCCTCACCATTGGCAACGGACCCATCCAAAACGACCTAAGCACACAGCTCCTCTACACAATCGAAAACATCAAACACGACATCATCTATCAGGACTCTGACATCCTCGCCCTCCCCCCAGGAACCACGCTAACCTCTGTCTTCTTCTCCGCCGAGGGCGACCCCTACATCTATGACTCCGACGGCGTGCTGCTCACGCTACTTGGCTGGCGAAACACAGGTCAAGCCCGCTGGGTTCCCATGCTCGACACCAAGCTCCTCTCGCGCCGCGCTGGCGGCGGAAAAGAAGAATCATACTGGCCCGTTGGCGTAGCGTCTTCGCCCTCAGCAGACAACAACAACATCGCCAGCAGTGCAAGATTCCACTGCATGATCATCAAAGGCCGCGAACAATATCCCAGTGCACCCGTCCCACACCTTTCTGAATTCGGCTTCGAGATTCCGCTCTCCAGCGCCATTGATAAGCGTAAGGGCGCGAAGAATCGACGTGGCGATGTCGACGATGACGAAGAGGATGATGAAGAGGCGAACAAGCCGCAGACAAACGAGGACAAACAGCAGGAGCACGAACAAGCGTTCATTCTCTCTTCAACGCTGCACTCGCAGCTGTCGTCGACACTGCTGCATACGCGGCCTACATCTTCTCAAAAGGCGGCGCTGGCAGCCCTCGAGGTGGCTATCGATCGTGCTCTATTGCAGCTGCTTGGTTTGGAGTGCCTTGCGGGCGAGGACCACGGTATGAAGGCACTGGAAATCGTAAGCTTGATGCGCGATGCCAATGGGAAAATGCTGGATTTGGCTGGCAAGGTCGCGTCGCGATATGGACGCGAGGTACTGGGCGAGAAGATTAGGGAGTTGGCGGAGAAGAAGGCCTTGGCTCGAGACGACGAAGAAGACGACTTTTAGATTTAGATATTATGTATTATTTTTTCGTGTTTCCGATCTTACGAATACTATTGATTAGTGTCGCAGAACAAACTGCTCCCGACCAGAGCTTTGATCGCGTGAGTATGACTAGGCAAGATCAACGGATGAATAAAGCTTGTAGATAGTACCTTTTAATTCGATGATCTCCCAATCATTCCTAAGGTCGTATTTGCCACAATTAGTCACTTTGTGTTTTCTGCAACGTGGTTCACGAGTCTCAAGATCATGGTTTCAATGCAGCTTTCAAGTCAGGGATGAATGTTGCAAGATGCCATTGGACAATTTATTGGCCATTACTAAAAAGGTAGTGCTAACATAGAAAGAGGGCAATTGGACCCAAATCGCTTGATGTTTGAAGAGTGCACGCTAACTGCTCGTCAATGTCAAAATGGTCTATGCTCCCTCTTGCTAGGAGAAAAGAAAACAATGCGTGAGGTATTGAGCGAGGAGCATGCCAATCAACAATGAAGAGCTGAAATACTCTTTGCCACCGGCTCGAGCAGAACCTCAAGACATCTAGTACTCAGCCTCAACCTCCTCCTCATCGCCGAGACTGTCGGCAGCGACCTCTTCGTAGTCGCGCTCAAGGGCTGCCAAATCCTCGCGTGCTTCGGAGAATTCACCCTCTTCCATGCCCTCACCGACATACCAGTGGACGAAGGCACGCTTGCTGTACATGAGGTCGAACTTGTGCGACAGAGCAGACCAGGCCTCGCTAATGGCGGTGGTGTTGGACAACATGCAGACGGCGCGGTTGACGGAGGCAAGGTCGCCGTTGGGTACGTTCTGGGGTGGCTGGTAGCAGATACCGACCTTGAAGCCAGTAGGGCACCAGTCGACGAACTGGACGGTGCGCTTGGTCTTGACCTGAGCAATAGCGGCGTGGGTGTCCTTGGGGACGACGTCGCCACGGTACAGAAGGCAGGTAGCCATGTACTTTCCGTTGCGGGGATCGCACTTGACCATCTGGTTGTTGGGCTCGAAGCAAGCGTTGGTGATCTCGCTGACCGAGTTGGCCTCGTGGGCGGCCTTGGCGGCAGAGATGACGGGAGAGTAGGCAACGAGAGGGAAGTGGATACGGGGGTAGGGGACCAAGTTGGTCTGGAACTCGTTCAAGTCGACGTTCAGGGAGCCGTCGAAGCGGAGCGAGGCGGTAATGGAGGAGACGACTGGAGCGAGGTCAGTATGAACAAGACGTTATGGAGAGAAAATCAATGGGCATACCCTGAGCAATCAGGCGGTTCAGGTTCTCGTAGCTAGGGCGCTCGATGCCGAGGTTCCTTCGGCAGATGTCGTAGATGGCCTCGTTGTCGACCATGAAGCTGCAGTCGGAGTGCTCGAGAGTGGTGTGGGTGGTGAGGATGGAGTTGTATGGCTCAACAACGGATGTGGCGACCTGGGGCGCTGGGTAGACACAGAACTCGAGCTTGCACTTCTTGCCGTAGTCGACGGAGAGACGCTCCATGAGCAGGGCACCGAAACCAGAACCAGTACCGCCACCGAAGGAGTGGAAGACGAGGAAACCCTGGAGACCCGAGCAGTTGTCGGCAACGCGGCGGACCTTGTCGAGGACCTGGTCAATGAGCTCCTTTCCGACCGTGTAGTGACCACGGGCGTAGTTGTTCGACGCATCCTCCTTGCCGGTGATCATCTGCTCGGGGTGGAAGAGAGAGCGGTAGGCACCGGTGCGGACCTCATCGACGACATTGGGCTCAAGATCGGCATAGATGGTACGGGGGACGTACTTGCCCTGGCCTGTGTGCTCTTTGTTAGCCGCGCATCTGGGTGGCTCGCTGTGGTGGTTGCCTACCAGTCTCGGAGAAGAAAGTGCTGAAGCCATGGTCGTCGTTAAGGGCCTTGCGCTCCTCGGTAAGGTAACCGTCGGGCTGGATGCCGTGCTCAAGGCAGTAGAGCTGGAAAATGTCAGTATCAGAGCAGACTGGCGGTCAGACGATCCCCCTGCAACGGCCTCCTTTTCGCGGTTTGCGAGGCGTGTCGAGGGCGTCGGGGAGCTTTTGGGCAAGTACTCACCTCCCAGCAAGAGTTTGCAATTTGGCAACCGGCCTGGCCGACTAGACGCGTACAGAGTCAGTATCAACAACGAGGCGGTCGTGTCCCACCAGGCAGCCTGGAAGGGCGCATGGGCGGCTACTCACCGTTCAGACTGATGACTTCTCTCATGGTTGGGTTTGTAGGCGGGTAGTAATTGGGTGTGTATGTGAATGCTCGGTCAGGGGTGGCGGCTGCGAGAAGTCTGGGAGCAGCTGGCGGTGAAGTGGAGCAGTGGGGGGAGAAGCAGTGTTGTGTTTGTGGAATCGAACTTTTAGGGTGCAGAGGGCCGACCTACCACGGGCCACGGCGCTAACCACGACATCAACACCTGCTCCGCTTCCGCCGCCCGTGCGCTCACTATACATGCGACTGCGAACCTCTTCACAAGTGCCTGGCACGTCGTTTCTTTCACAACACCACCACGACTGCCCAGATGCTTCTGTTGTGGCCCACGTGAGAGAATGCCCCGTCCGCATCCTGCCTTGCCAACGCGTTCCCGTCCTGTCCACCAAAAATGCGCCTCCTCGCCCGCCTGCTGCTCTGCATCGTCATACAGGCCTGGACAGTGAATGCAAATGTCGAGAAGACAATATTTCTGGGCCCTCCTGCTGCTGCCTTGTCCAATGTCCATCCCAGTCTAGACACGCTTGCTCTGCATGTCCTGTCGCCCGCCAATTCCATTCTGCCTACCCGTGTTGCCGTCGAGTTTCCCACCAACTCTGTGCCCCGCGGTCTTGAGTCCTGGTACCTCCTACGCGGCCTCGACCACGGGCGCAGGTACGAGGTGCGTGTCTGCTGGCCAGCAACAGTGAGTCGCATCCTCTTTCATTTCCTTCCCTTTTCACCCATTCGCTGGGCGAGGCCTGACTGTGCTTAAGCAACCAACCGACTTCTGGCTCGACACCTATCCCGTCAACCGTGTGCTCGATGCGCCACATCTCAGAGCCTCACTAGAACGCTACAGTGAACGCGACCAAGACTTTCAACTCGGCGACCGGAAACACATTGAGCTGGCAGACTTCAATGAGCACGAGTCCCTGCTACTGCTACGTCTCCAGGCTGCAGCGTCCTACTACTCGACCAATCGCACTTTGATGCTCCACCCGCCCCCGGTAGATGTTGATATCATTCTCGACCCTTTCATACTGAACGTCTTCCCCCAATCTCTCGGTCCTGTCGCCATATACATCACTCTGGTCGCTATAGGGGCTTACCTCCTTTCTGGCTACATCTATCGTTTGCTACTCTCTGTCGCCGCCGAAACACCCAGCAAGCCCCATACCGATTGATTAGGAACCCTTACACCCCAGTCATATTTCCTTCCTGGGATCGCAGGTTGTCCCAAGCCACAGTTTACCCTGGCTGGTTTTGCAGTGACCCCCTGAACACCAGCACACGAGCATGTCCGTGCCCATTGGTCCACCGCCGCCACCGAGGCCGGCTGCGCATGCCAATTCATTTGATCGACTTCCTGCCGAACTACTCCTCATCATCTATGAATACGTTGGCACCAGCAATCTCATGAACCTCGCCTTAGCCATTTATCCCACATTTCAGCGCCATAACCTCGCCCCAGAGCTTACCCCATCCACACTTGCTCACATGCTGCGTCTGTCCAACAGGCTGGCGAGTCTATCGGCCAACCCAGGAGCAGTAGTCCGGATGCCCGCCGAGCTCTGGCTATTTGTTGCCCACCATCTAGAGCCAATTGACATTTTATCCCTGATGTTTACGTTCCCAACAGTGTTTGACCAGAATCTCACGCGACAGACGAAGGAGAGGTTAAGAGTCTGGAGTCGGCGATCAAGAGAGAAAGGATAACCATGTACGGATGCCGATGTGTAGCTACCGGGTCTGAGAAGCCATCCATTATGAGCTGCGAATCAAATAGCATTCAACAATATCATCGTATATGTGTATATTCGAACATTTATAAAGAATATGTTTCTCATAATCTCCGTTACCTTGTTACATGGACGACCCAGTGTAAAAGAAACGCCACGCTATGCATGCAAAAGACACACCAATCCATCCTGCGCCAGAAAGAAACCCGCAGTCAACTTTTCGCGGTATGCTGTCCTCCCCTACCCCTAGGCGTCTCTGGGAAACTCGTCCTCGAGACCAATCGTTACCTTGACATTCATACTGCCCAGCTCCTGGATCAGCAGCTTGGCAGCATACGGCATGGTGATCTTGCGCACTGCCTTTTCGCTCTCGCACAGTTTGCACCAACCACTGTATCCCATTTGGCCACCTGTGTATAAAGTTAGTCAAACGACTCCACGTCGGAGAAGGAGAAGAGGGAGAAAAAAAAATATACTTACACTTCTCGCAAACATCCACATTGTGTGCATCCGAACTAATCATCAGACGCTCCAGCAGAAGCTGCGACGCGCCATACGCAATCAAACAATCACGCTCCATCTCTCCCAGACGCAATCCACCGTCTCTGGCTCGACCCTCTGTTGGCTGACGCGTGAGAATAGCACGAGGACCCCTCGCACGCGAGTGCATCTTATCTTGGACCATGTGCTTGAGTTTCTGGTAGTAAATGGGGCCGAAGAAGGTGTAGAACTGGTGGGCTTCGCCCGTGATACCAGAGGTGAGGTAGTCCTTGCCTGTGTACGAGAAGCCCTTTTCGACAAGAATCTGCGACATGTCTTCGACGGTGGAGCCGCCGAATGCAGTGCCGTATTCGAGTGTGCCGTTGAGAACGCCTGCTTTGCCGGAGAGGAGTTCCATCATTTTGCCGACTGTCATACGTGAGGGAAAACCGTGAGGATTCATGATGATGTCGGGGCAGATGCCTTGGTCGTTGAAGGGCATGTCTTCTTGCTGTACAATCAGTCCCGTTGTACCTTTCTGTCCGTGGCGAGAGGAGAATTTGTCGCCTAGTTCCGGACGACGGGTTTGACGCATCAGCAACTTGATCAGCGTAGTTCCTGCTTCGTTCTCTGTAATGCATGCCTTGTCCACATAGCTGCAGTCGGGCAACTTGTACTTTTCTGGCTTGTCCTTGTACACGTTCGTTGCCGGACCGGCAGTGTCTTGAGGTATCGACTTCAACAAGAAAGCATCGCCGGCTTCGATACGGGCGCCTACTTGTGCGATACCGTCTTGGCCGATCGCTTGGTGGCTCTTGTTCTCTACATCGAGTGCACCGGCGTTGATCCGATCAGAAGTGCCGTTGGCATATGTTTTGAGAGGCGTGACGTGCTTCTTAAAGACTTGACAGCGGCCAAACCCTCGATCACATGACGCCTTGTTCAAAATGAGCGCATCCTCAATATCGTAGCCTGAGTACGACATGACAGCGACCGTGGCATTCTGACCTGCCGGGAGCTTGTCGTATTTTGTGAGCTCAATGGTTCGTGTCTTGACCATGGGCTGCTGTGGATAGACCATGAGGTACAACAGCGTGTCAATCCTGTTGAACTGGTTGTAAGCAATGGCACCAATCGCTTGCTTACCCATAGCGCATTGGTAAGTGTTACGTGGCGACTGGTTATGATGAGGATAAGGGATGAGGCCAGCGACAGCACCCAAAATGGTAAAGGGCTCAATCTCGAGATGTGTCGTGTGCTGGTTGATTTCGCTCTCTTTTAGTGCAATATTTGTATCGTTCTCTTCGTTCGTATCAAGGTACTCGACAAGGCCTCTTGTAAGGAAATCCTCAAATTCCAAGGTGCCCTTGCGGAGAGCCTTCAAGAACCGGGAAGTGACTTTTGAGCGCTGGTTCTCAACGATAATCATTGGCCTACAGATACGTCCTTCATCCGTAGCAATATGGACTTCACAGTGGTCGTGATCGATGTGAATGCTGGTGAATTCCGAGATACGTCCCATTCGTCGAAGTTTCCGGAAGCTGTTCAGAAAGCGCTTCGGAGTGTCCGTGACAGCGATAGGCGTACCGTTAAGACAGACGCTGTAAACACCCTCGGCATGGATCTCCTCTCCTGTCTGAGAGCAGATATCTTCAGCACCCAACATGAACACAATCTTGCGGACTGGATCATCGTCATCTTCGGTTGTGATGTGCGTCATGAGTGCCAAGTTCTTGACCAAACCGCAAGCCTCTCCTTCTGGGGTGTCAGACGTGCAAAGCATACCAAACTGCGATGGCTGCAGCGCACGGGGACCAGAGACTTTGCGAGTCTTTTCAAACTGTGAACTGATTCGGGTCATCATACCGAGTGCAGCAATGTAACTCAATCGACTCAGGACGTGGGTGACTCCAGCCCTCTCCATCTTGAATCGCTTCAAACTCCAGTTTCCGGTGGCGATCGCGCGCTCCACACCCATGGTGATGTGGTTTTTGTGAACACTGAAGTGCGAAAAGGCGTCAAATTCTTGTGCTCTGACTGCTTTTTTGAGGACCTTGTCGATGCTCATTTTGAAATCGTGGTTGAAGCGCTTGAAATGATCTTCAAACAGAAGGGACAGCATCTGTCCAGAAAGCTCTAGACGTTTGTTGCCAACATAGTCACGATCATCCACCAGCTTCGGGTCTTGCATCGCCATCAAAACTCTCCGAGCCATGAGAGCTACATAGAGTGCCTTGGGTCGGAAATTGGTGCCTTCAACCGGTACGTGGGGAAGGACAACGTTCGACAGACATTCGATGGCCTCAAGGTGATAATTTCTGTTGCGAGAGGTGCCAAGCGGTTTCTTGACTAGCCTTACGCGATGGCCAATATACTCCAACGCCCTTTCTTGTGTATGAATCTGCTCCCGTGCGCATGCCTCGAAGTTGATAGCAAAGTTGTCCTGGTATGCACTGTCCTCGCCGGCAACCATGACCAGGATCTCCTTGTCAGAATGGACTCCCAGCGCCTTCATGACAAACACGATTGGAATCTCTTCGGAGAGTGTGTTGTGCCGAAGGTACATAAGCCCTTTCTTTTGGATAACGTATGTCTTGGTCCGCCTTTCGTGAGTGGAACTCGTAACGCTAGCCTGCATGATTCCCTTTGCGCTTTCGACAATGACTCGGTTCTTATTCAGCTGTTCCTGGACAAGAATAACCTTCTCTTGTCCACGTGTGATGAAGTAGCCTCCCGGGTCTAACGGGCATTCTTCCATGACAGCCATCTCACGATCGTTCTTGCCGGCAAGCACACACTTGTTACTCTTCAACATAATCGGCATCCTACCAATCTTGACACCTGTTCGCTTGACCTTTGCATTTCCCCTCGTGTATATGATATCGACGACTATTGGCGCAGCATAGGTCATGTCGCGTAGACGGCACTCGTTGGGCGTGATGGTACTGCGATGATGTTCGAGGTCATCTTCTTCTTGGCGGTTCGGCGATAGGACGCGAATGTCTGTGTACTCGAGGAGGAACTTGGGGTCGAAGTCGCTGCGGACGAAACGGTTGGCCTTGATAATCTTCTTCAAGTCCACATCGACAAAGTGGTTGTATGAGTCGACGTGCTGTTTGACGAGACCTTTGGTCTTCAGAAAGGCTGGCAGTAGGTTCCATTTATCGCGCGCCGTGTTGATTGGGTCAGTCAAACTCTTGCCGTAGTAGAAAGGTTCGAGCAGAGCGGCGAACTCGTCCTTCGCATGGGTGTGTGGCGCTCGTCGTTTTCGCGTGCTCTCTGCCGACGTAGAAGCACCCGGGTTGAGGTCTGTCGCATTGTCTCCGGTAGTTGTTTGAGGTTTGGCACCTTCAACATCAATGTCCATTGAATCATCGTTGTCTACTTGGACTGCAGGTGCGCCAGGCGCAACTTTTGCCTTTGTCGCCCCGCGCGGGGCGGCTTTGGGCTTGGGGTTCGCAACTTCCTTTGCGCATGTCAGTCTTGTTCGATCGCCTCTGCACCATTTGTCGTACCTTTTTGCCCACCATGTTTGCGACGGTAGAGTAGGTGAACGGAAGTTGGAGGTAGGTTAGTAAGTTCGTTGGAGCTGCTGCAACAATTTGGCTTTCGGCGAGTCAGACATGCAGGTGGAGAACGAATCTCGGCCAATCGGTAATCCGCAGTAGATTCATCTAGCCGGCCCAGGTGAGTGACCGCATATGCAAATCATTGCGGCGGCAACGGCGATCACATTTTGCAAACGGGGTAGACAGAAAGAGATACTTCAGTGGCACATGAGCATTTAGATAGTTCCATCATTTCGCTACTGAGCTGCGCACAGCAAATGTATAAGGACAGGAGTAAAAGACTTTCAAAAGTTCGAGATGCATCACCCAGTTAACACCCGCTGCGGCATTCAAAGGCAACCTCAAGGCGCATTCGTAGACCAGACTCATTGGTATCCACAGTTTTGCCATATCTTACAAGCCATCCAACCTTTCTTCAACCTTGCATAACTGTAAATCGTTTCGTGTTTCCACAGTTCATAGTAGCTCAGATCCGTGTCGGCCATTTGAAATCCACAAAAGCATTGCTGGCCTCCATCTAAAAGGCATCGCGAACATCTGCCTCGCCATTCAACCCTCTCAGCGAACTCTCGGCCAGATCGACTTTCAACTGAGCCGTCTCAGCTTCACGTTCGAGACTATCCCACTCTCTCAACTTCTGCCTCTTCGCGTCCTCTTTCTTTTCAATCATCTCTCTCAGCTTCTGAGCCTCTGCCTCCAACTTCAGAATTTTACTCTTGTCATACATCTCAGGAGCCTTCTGGCCTCCAGGTATCTCCTTGGGTAGATCGGCCAGATGATCACGGAAGCGCATTGTGCGAGGATATGTCGTAGCAGTGGAGTTGTTCGAGCCACGGAAGGGGGGCGCAAATGGTGCTGCTCCACTTGGACCGCTACTGGGACCTCGAGGGCCAGCTGGTGCACCGCCATAATAACCTCCACGAGGTCCCCCACCCCATGAACCTCTCCGTGAAGATGGGCCAGAGAAATCACCTCGTCCTTCATAACCACCGAAACCACGACCGCCGCCGCGCGGCCGTGTCGGGGCTGCTAAGACGGGGTTGGTTCCTCGAGGAAACGCAGGAGGTGGCGCTGCCGAACTGGAGGGTCCTGCTGGGGGCGATATTGCTGGAGAGGGATAGCTGCGACTAGAAGGGCCAGTTGGTGGAGCTCTGGCAAAATTGCTGTCACCATTGCGGTAGGAAGAGGACGGCCCTGTTGGAGGCGCAAAATCTCTATCTCCACGCGGTCCAGTCGGAGGACTCTCTCTACGGCGTGGTGGAGATCGCTCTCGCTCTCGCTCCCGGCTGTAGTCTCGGCCTCGCTCAGGAAGTCGCTCAGGAAGTCGCTCAGGAAGTCGCTCCCGGAAGGGTGATCTTGGAGCTGAAGCAGACTCTCTGACAGGAAGATCTTCTACGAGTGCCGCCCGACTAGGATGAATCGGTGGCGGAGACGAGCGACGTGAGGTAGCTGCAGAGTCTCTGCCAGAGGGCTCGTTTGAAGCATATGTTGGCCGCACTGGGGAAGGAGACCTGCGACTCCTCCAAGTATCGGCAGTATATGGATCAGCGCGTTCGCGTCTTGGGGAGGGTGATCGGCGTCTGTAGTCCCGCGGTGGAGAGTATCGTCGTGGAGGGGGGCTTTAAACTGATTAGATCACTGTTCCTTGAGGTGTGCAGCCTTGAACATACCTGTCTATCCGAGAGCGTGGTTCCTCGTATCGGCTTGAGCGAATAGGCGACCGCATGCCACGACTCCTCGCTGGCGACGGATCGCGCTCTCGAAGAGGTGGTGGCGATCTGTCGCGCGGCCGTGGAGAGCGAGTGTACGAATCGTACTGGTCCCGATCCCGTCGCGGAGACCTTGCCCTGTCATTTCTGTAATCATCACGTCTGGGTGAGTATGCTCGACGCGGAGGCGACCGAGGACGTGCCCTCCAATTATCATCGCGACGTGGACTTCGTGACCTTCTTCGAAACACAGGTGATCGACTGCGTGGACGGGAAGAGCGACCACCCGGGACGTAGGTATCAGCGGAGGCTAAACCACGACGAGGTGGAGAACTGCGTCGAGGCGGACTTGCGCGACGGAAAGGAGGCGACCGAGCACGATAGCTGTCTCCGCGCGGAGAGCGTGGGCGTGGTCCTGGGGAGCGTGGACGGTATGTGTTTGAATATCTGTCGTCTCTGGTTTCGCGTCAGCAGTTGCGCTACCAATAACCTTTAAGAGTCGAACGAGCTCATTTGCTATTCATGAGCGCACAGGCGACATTCTGGTGTCAACGAACCTTCTGTCTCCTCTGTCTCGATCTCGCTCACGATCCCTGTCCATTTCGCAATCAACGGTAATACGCTTGGCCTATCGCAAATTCTGTGTGTTGTTGAATAAATCGATAAAGATAGGTAAGAGCTCGGAATAGGGAGCTGCGGTTGTGGAGCGGTGGGTAGTTGTTTGGTGTCTCGTGTTGGGTTTGCAAAAAGTGAAGTTCGAAGCCAAGCCCACTGCGACTGGACGCGTTGGACGGTCACGTGCGATGTGGTTCATTGGGGCTGAGAGCGTGTCAAGCTTAGACCTTTGATGGCTTCCATCAGCGACGGAAAACAAACAATGAACAAACGCTTTCGTGTTTCAGCCTTGCTTTTTTTCTCTCTTCCATTTTCCCCTCACGGCATCGAGTATACGAAAGTGGCGGTCCTGTAGTGTATGCGTTCAGTAAACCCGACCCAGCCTTTTGCCGCCATCACCATTTTGACTTGCTCCTACAAGTGAGAGATAGTCACTTGATCTTTCAAAGTTTTTCATACGACTGCCAATAAGCACATCTCGAGGCAAGTATTTTCATCTTACATCCATCAATGGCCGTTAACTCAAAATCATCGGTTGCTTTGTTCGCCCCTTGCCTTGCCGTTCGCATCCTCGAGAGGTCCATCGTAGCGGAGCGGAGTGTCGATCCCATAGTCACCGCGTGTCCATTACTCTGCCTTGAATATTAAAATCTTGGTCTTAATTATGCTCATCAGCGGGCACACTTGATTGCCGCATATAACGCCGTTTCCCAATGCTGAGGATGCTGAAGCCCTACTGATCCGTGACATCCGTGACGCCAGCTCATTCTTGGAGCTCCTGAAAGTGCAATCCTGAATCTTTTGTACAAAACTCATGCCCCCCACAGACTCTTAACCATGCTTTCTTAGCGCCTAGACCTTCGCTCCTCTTCTCTCTTGGTCCTCTTCCTGCTTTCCTGGTTGATCATATCCGCCAAGTCATCTTGATCGATACTCTGCCATTGCCCCTGTGCCTCGGCACGTTGCCTAGACTCATACTCTTTCTTCAGTGCATCCTTATCCAACCTGTCACTGTCCCCTAGCTGATCGATATCAACAGAGACATCGATGTCTCCAGCCTTTCGCTTCTTCTGTGCATGCCCAAGTGCATCACGCTTAGCTGCGTCCAAGTCATAGGCGTGCTCCCCACCAAAGAAACCCGTCGCAGCAATGTTCTTCTCTGGAAGCACCGTGAAAGCACTGCGAGGTGCATCCGGCTCTTCTGTCTCAATGCCCTTGCGCTGCTTCCTAAGCTGGAACTCTCCGCTGATGCTTTCTGCACCCCCAATCTCAGTTGGCATGGCCGAGGCACTGGTCATGGATGTCTGTATACCACTTGCGTCCTGGTCTCCTTCCTCTTCCTCTTCGTCTTCATCCTCTTCTTCCTCGTCGCTTTCCTCGTCCTCGCTCTCACCCTCAGCTCGTAGCGCGCCCCAGATACCGCGCTCGACAACTTCACCAGCGTGCACCGGTTGCGGTTGCTCTTCCAAAATAGCTGTTCCAACAGGATCTCCTCCCCACAATGGAACGCCAGCATCATTTACGGGGGGCTTTCCCCATCCACCTTGCTGGTATCCCCAAGAACAGCCCGGCGGGATCGGGGCATTAACACCGGGTATGCGTAGGTTGGGATATGTTGGCGGAGGGCCGTTGCGCTGCATCATAACGAGCCATGGAGGCGGGTGACCGGGTGCCATTGAGAGTGCTTCTCGAAGTTCCTCGCTCAGCTCGCCCGGCTTAAGGTTGACGAGATTGGTCTCGTATTCCTTGCCTTCGTAGTAGACCTCTCCATATCTGGTGAGTTCTGGCTTCGTCTGCCGCCGGAAAAAGGCATCGTAGAGTTTTGCGTAATCAATGTCAAGCTTGCCGAGCTTTCCTTGGACGCGCTCACGCTGTTTCTGCCTCATCGTCATCTCTGCCTGCTTTTCCAAAACTGCGTCTCGCATTTCTACGATACCAGTTTCCTGAATGAACTTGGGCAGAGTAAAGGGGGGCTTTTCGATACCTCTCTTGGATGACAGATACTCGCGCTTGAGCGACCAGTGGGATGGCACAGGTATGACGTTCTTCGCTGCCTTGAGGGAAATCAGTAGTTGGGGGTCTGATGATGACACGTCTGTCCATTCAACGAGCTCTGGCCGGGGAACTATCGCCTTGAGCTGCGCAACCGACAGTTTGTTCATCTGCTTTCTCTGCTTCTTCGAGAGCTTGGGCTTGCCATCGTCGTCCTCCTCGTCAGGGATGTCGTCGTCGGAGTGATAGATTTCAGGCTTCTCTTCACCCTGGGTCGCCGCTTCTTCCTCGGTCGGCTCCCTGAATTTCTCGAAAACGGCTTTGTATTCCTCGAAGAGTGGGTCGTCTATGTTGTACTGATTCTCGATGTCATCGATTGCGACGAGTTCCGTGGGCTTCACAGCCTGTGCTTCGTTATTTGTGTCGCTTTCTGGTGCTGGAGATTCGCTCTCACGCGCGGAGTCGCCGGCCGTCGACGGTGTCTCCTGCTGAATTGTTAACAAATCGATTCGCGATTCGCGACATAATGAGTATTTGAGACGTACAGAGCGCTGTTGCTTCTTCTTCGCACGGCGATAGGCGTTCTTGCTCGCCTGTTTCTTGCCTTTCGCGGTGGCGCCCGACATGCTTGCGGTATTACGCGGCGCGACCTTGAATTTCCGTGCACTGGCGAAGAAATGCGCTATTGCCTACACGTCGGCAGATCGCGCGTTTTGTGAGTGCGAGGAGGGGTGGGATGGGCGAGAAGTGGATGTGGAGGCTGAAGTTGGTGAGCTTGCGCGGAAAGATTGAGCGGCTCGTCTTGGCGTCGCAGTTCGCGTTAGGGCGTAGTTCGTTTGACTTCACTTTCATTGGCAACATGACCTCACAACCAACGACATTTGTACGCACACTATCTATTCTGGGCTCACAAGAAGGCGAAGTCAGGAAATCATACATCTTCACTGTTACATATTCATATTTTCGGTTTGACAAGCCTGAATTTATTCTATCTTTGATTGTATCGAGCCCAACGGGATCAAGCCGTTGCTGCTCCTTGGGCGTTGCTCTTATGGCTCCTTACCAACACCAACTACTCTCACCCCGGTTTCGTTCTTGCAGATTTCAAGATCGATCATTATCGGCGAACTGAATGGCGAGTTAGTTCGCGTCTTACAACCGATTATGCCAGTCAAACCTACCTTCTTGGCCCAGAAACCTCTGTAGTGCTTCTTCTGTCCCAGTTCGTTGATGTCTTTGACTTCTTTTGGTGTCAACTTGAATGTTAGTGCCCTCAAGTAGTCACTCAGCCGCTGCTCCTTGCTGCTCGTCGTAATCGGTACAATGTCCTGGTCAATACACCACCTTAAATAGATCTCGTTCTCGCTAACAGCGTACTTCTTGGCTAGTGCCGCGACGTATTCATCTGTTGGCCCGCCTTTAGCTTTGGTGGCGGCTGTCAGTGGTGCGTAGGCGGTGGTTGCAATGCCGTTATGCTTGTGGACTCCCAGAAGCCCCTCGTGTTGGAGGTAAGGGTGGAACTCGATTTGGTTGCAGACTGGCTTCACCTTGGCTGTCTTGAGTATGGTTGTTAGATGTTCCGGGAGAAAGTTGGAGACTCCAATGGACTTGGCAAGACCGGCGGCTTGGACTGCCTCCATGTCGGCCCAGGCCTTTTGAAGATCAGCCTCTGTGCGGCTCAGCCAGGGCTGATGGATGAGATAACTTGATCAGTTAGCTCTGATTAGATATGCAAGCTCTACAGATAACCTACAGGTCAACATATTCTAATTGCAGTTTCTGCAAGCTGGACTTGATTGCGTTTGGAATGTCGTCGACATTCTCGTTCACTTTGGTAGTCACAAAGAGCTTGTCACGGGAAACACCACTTTCTTTGATAGCTATTCCAAGCTCCGCCTCAGTATTGTACACTGCAAATTGTTAGGAACGCACACCAATGCAAGCCGATTGTAGCATATACTCTCTGCACCATCAAGGTGGGTATATCCTAGCTTGATCGCGGTCTTCACGGCGTCAATAGTTGCCTGATCAAATTTGCCATCATCGCTAGTCTTGTACCAAGCAGTTCCAGTACCGAAACCCAACATAGGGATTGAGTTGCCGTCATTGAGCTTCAGGTTTGGGATCGTCACGTTGAGCCCAGCCATTGTTGCAAAGGTTCGTGTTTGTGATTCGGGGTATCGATTGGAGTGATGGGCTGAAACGGGTCTGAATCTAGTTCTATAGCTGGTGCTGGCACAATTCTTGAAAGTCTTGAGCATGAAGAGGTTCCGACACCGCGATTGAGGGGTGCTGACTGATTTGTAACAACTTAGTCCGCTACGAGTGTTGCCGTAATGCCGAAGTGGGGTTCGTCGCAATTGGTAGCTGACGTCATCACCGTTGCTATGACCTGAGCCGTGAAGCTTTTCTAATAATGAAGTGCAGTATTCACTCATACAAGTAGTCTCTTATGTGCATCTAGGTTGTTTATGTGGAGCGACGCTCTTTTGTCGAAGCCTTATTGGTCAATACTGATAGCCAATCCTACACGCACGTCAGACACACCTAGTCATTTGCGGTAGTAAGGCGGGCAGCCTGCCAGGATTGAACATATTCAGACAGTGAAGAAGAAACCTGTCTATGTAGTGTAGTGCTTGTAACACCCTGCCTCATAATAGAGCAAAAGAACGAAAACCATAACCTTTTCGCCAACCCTTTTCCTAACCCTGGGTATTTGCACTAATGCTAGGGGTGCACGGGACAGGTGTGACCCCGATACACTAAAACGAAGGAGGATGTACCCCTTAACACCATCCCTGATTGTTCAAGCTATAAGAAAACGGAAATGCATCTCAAGAAGGTGTAGCACTGGACTGTAATCGGCCGCGAGTGAATCTGGTCGGAAGACCTCGCTATGTCGTCTTCTCATGCTGCGTTGACACGCGCTGTAACGAAACGACTGTATCAAATCAGCATGTGATCATTTGTATGAGTTCTGTTAGTACTTACCAAAGTCTTCAAGACTTCTCTGCTTCTGTTTTCGCTTAAGGAGCTTCCCATGCATGAGATTGTCGAATCCTTGACTTCCCTGCAGGACGTAATAAACTCCGGCCATGACGCAGAAAATGCCAAAAGAGAAGGCCCAAACACGGATAACGGCAACGATATTGGTCCTTCCACCGACAAACCATCCGAATATTGTGAAGCATGTTGCGAGTATATCCACGACCAAAATAGCACCCGCCAGCTGCCATGAAGGGATGGATGACCAAAAAGGACCGTTGGCGCGAGTGATGAAGATGAGCCAGTTTTCCGTCAACGTGATCTCGAGAAACAAGATAGGGTCGCGCTGCCCATGATTCTGGACGATACCACCCGAGACACCTTGTAGTTCACCGGTAAGATAAGGCAGCATGGTCGTCATAGTGATCCAGGTGCCCACAGCGAGAATGACACCGAGAAGAATCGACATACCCCAGAGTTTGGGAAGATTCCATTTAACCGGTAATTTGCTGTATGGCGCGTTATCATAGGCAATCGCTAGTGTTGCTACGGTGTGGTCAGTGTATGAACAATCAATTAAACGCGGGTTGCCTACCAATATCGGCAAAGATGGCAATAAACACCACCAGCTGTAGGTTCAGCGACTCATTCAGGATAGCAATCCACAAGCCGAGAAAGATCTCAAGGTGAAGCGAAAGGGCAATCCGATACACGACATAGGCGTACATGCGATGGAAAATCTGCCTTGATGTCTTCAGAGCGTCGATGATTGCTGAAAGGCCAGGAGCGAGAAAAACAATATCGGCAGCTGAGCAAGCAGCATCAGACGCTCCCTGTACAGCGATGCCAGTATCCGCCTTCTTCAAAGATGGTGCATCGTTCACACCATCGCCCGTCATTGCAACAAGATAACCTCTCTGTTGCAAAATCTCAACGACATTGAACTTGTGCTGCGGAAATACCTCAGCGAAACCGTCAGCACCTTCAACAAAATCATAGAACTCTGAGCCAGGCATCTCGCCACCTCCACTCAAGCCGAGCTTCTCTGCGTCGAAGATATTCGTGCCTATTATAGTGTTAGACCGGTGTAGTTATGGCTTAGATTGCACTCTTACCAAGACCAAGCTGACGCGATGTTTCTCGCGCAATACCGACGGCATCACCAGTCAGCATCTTGATGGACAGACCCAATGACTTGGCCTCGTTAATAGTCCGGTAAGTGTCATGGCGTGGAGGATCTGAGCACGGCATTATCCCAAGGATTTCCCATCCTTCCTCTTCCCGTTTGCGAGCGACACCAAGCGAGCGAAAGCCACGCGAAGCAAACTCTGCAACCTTGTTCTTGTAGGCCAAGTCGACGTTTTCAGGAATGGGATGGTCTTCCTCGACAGTCCGAAGGACGAACAACGGAGCGCCCTTGACACATGTTATCCGTTCACCCTGAGGAGACTCAACGACAGCCTGGACCTTTTTGGACACTGGGTCGAAAGGATGGAAGTGAATGACCTTGTACTTACTCAAGACATGCTTAGCGCGGGGGTAGTATCGCAGCGATTTGAGAAAAGCTTTGTCGATAGCATCGATTCCTTTCTTCTTACGCGAAGCGGCCAAGCAAGCTGTGAGCATTAGATCTTCTGGGTCGACACCGGGTACTGTGTAGGGCTCGGCCAACGAGAGTTTGTTTTTAGTTAGTGTTCCAGTCTTGTCCGAACACAATATTTCAACACCAGCAAGCGACTCTATGGCAGAGAGCTTTTGAACGATGGCTTGCTTTTTGGCGAGGTATGCGGCGCCGACAGCCATTGTCGTTGTGACGACAGCAGGAAGGCCGACTGGTACTCCGACGATGGTGATAGCGAGCGTGAACCGAAGGATCTTGATGATGTCGTTCGATCTGTAAAAGGAGCTTATCCAAACAACCAGGAGCGATACGATAACAAGGACCAACAGTATCGTGCCAATATCCTGTAGTACTTGAGTGAAGTGGCCGGGTCCGCTTGAGGCACTGGCGACAAGAGAGGCAGCACGACCGACAAAGGTAGAGTCGCCCGTGGCTGTGATGACGACGAAAGCCTCTCCACGTTTCACTGCTGAGGAAGCGTAGCAAGTATCTCCCCGGTGTTTATCGACGGCCAAAGACTCGCCAGTGATGGAAGACTGGTCAACTTGTATGAAGGCATTTTCTGTGACAATGCGACCATCTGCCGGGACGATAACACCCTCTTCGACTTGGAGGATATCGCCAGGTACAACCTCGGGCGCTTCAATCTCAATCAGAGTGCCGTCGCGTAATACGGTAGCCTTGAGAGCAAGGGTCTTCTTCAACTCCTCTACAATAGACCCAGCCTGGTACTCTTGGATGAAACCAACACTCGCGTTGAGGAGCAACAAACCGCAGATGACGCCAAAGTCAACCCAGTCTTGTAGGCCCGCGGCAAGGATGGCGGCTGCCTCCATAACGAACTGAATCGGACCAACAAAAAACATGAGAAATTTGATCCAGTTGTTTGTTTTCTCCTCTGCGCCGAGTTAGCAAAAAGATACAAGCAGAGCCACGTGATCAGCACCTTTCATTTTATTCTCGCCAAACTTTTTTCTCCGTATGAGGACCTCGGCAGATGTCAGACCAATGCGGGTGTCGGTCTGAAGAAGTTCTTCTGGGATAAGGCGTGCACCGCCTGGCTGCTGCACTTCCTCCTCTTCATAGTCGGCATTCTCACCATCCTGTGATTCGAGGTCCTCGATGAGTTGGTCAATATCTTCGTCCTCATCCTCATCTAGTTCAAAGCCATGCATGTGGATATTCTTTTCTTGGAAATGATACTTGTCGTACGCTTGGCCATTCGCTATATGAATGCCGTCGCGGTCTGGCGATGTTCCGCTCTATGCTGTGTCAGCATGGACGGGGATGCACAGCTGATTTGGCCTGGAGCCGACTTTACCTCCGACATAATGATGGTGGCAATATAGAGTTAGCCTGGGGTGCTCGGAATCTTTGAGACGCCTTTGCTCCGCTGTATTGTCAGCTAATAGGGCAGATAGTTTAAAGTCTCGGTTGCGACCTGAGACTTTGCGAGCGCGCCTGGTACGGTCGCTAGGTGGGGACGTTGAGCGCTTTCACACGTGGAGAGGACTGCGAGGCATCGTCGTCCAGACAGGGACTCGAGGACGCGCCGGCGGAGCAGCAGAAGCAGTAACAACAGCCCTGGATCTCAACTCGACTCCAAACAGAATCTGCGGATAGGCGCAAAGAGAGGCGCGCTTGCAGCCGCGCAGCGGGATAGTTGCTGCAGTGGGCGTGCGCGCGATCTGGCCGAGGTTGATGGCGCAATGCAGTCGGTCAGAAACCCCACGGAATTCGAAAGGCGTGAACATGGCAACTAGTAAGAATGGGGCTAATTTATCTGGCCCAAAGGGGGTCACGTCGAGAGACAGCTGCCAAGAGAAGCGGCCGGTGGCGTTAAAGGAGCGCTGATTCCCTGTCCGACGACGGCCAATGATCTCCGGGCCACGAGTAGGTAATGCCTTTGACAACAGCTGTCTTGCCGCATCGCATCCGCTGGGAGGCAGACAACTGGTCTTTACTCACCTTTGAGTTCGTCTGTCTGTATCCACAAACCGTTTTATGGTGCACGTTGCCATACTTCTGATTGGCAGACCGTTACGCAATATTCCTTGTCCCGCCCCAAAGCACCCCCACTCCATTTCATAGGAGGAACAACGCCTCGAACTTGGGCCATCTCCATTCTCTCCGTTCTTGGTTAGCTGTAGCTTTGCGCGATATTTCTACAGATTCACGAATTCTTCAAGCCTCCAGCTTTAGGATCGTCATGCCGTAGGTGATCACAAGCATGCTCTTCAGATGGAGAGCGCGATTTATCGGTGGTCTAGACGGCTTGGCTGACACCAGCGAATCGTCGAAAGACAGTGGCTGATCCATATAGCGCGACGATCGTTGAGTACGATACAACCACTTCGAAGTTGTCAGCATGTGAAACTCTAAGGAGACTGACTGATGGAGGTTGTTCGTATTTGTGAGAAAACAGATCGAAAGAACATCTCGTGTAACACTGCATGGACAATTTGACGCAGGTTCATCAGCCACATGACAAGTGAGCGATGGCATTCTCTGCATTTCCTTTACACGCAAACACATTCATTCATGCGGTACAACAAAGTAACCCTGAATTCTGCGAATTCATCCTGACAGTCTGGTTCATACACAGTTTTCCGTCATGAGATGGCAATCGGCGAGTTCAAGCTATGTTTTATCATGCACATGGCGAACATGCTTGCGGTTCCGTTCAGCCAAGCCTGCTTGGAAGCCAGCTCCTCTTTTTACCCATATCCATCCGTAGCGCCCATAAACTAAAATCCCATGTTGCCTTCAGTAACAAACATCTCCACCAAGCCATACATTGGTCATTCTCAGTTGTCTGGTCAATTCCGTGGTCATTCTCATGGAACAAGCCTTCTTTGACACCAATTTCCGAAGGATCCCAGATCCGTTCCTCGAGCGTGAATACCATGATTGCTATCGGATAGCCTCCAATGTTGAAAAGAGTGTAGGTATACCACCTCTGCCCTTTGTATGTGGTCATAAACGTTAGCTTTAGTCGTGAACCCTCCTACTCACCTGCTCCGCTTCATATGTCGTCAATGTCGTAATAGTTGTCAAAGCCATAAGGAGGTCGACGTAGTTGAGGTCTCGCCCATCCATTGCTCACATCTTCATCATTCTCACTATCTGGAGACGTCCAAACAACGATCTTGTTTCGCACTCGCCAGGTCCTCTTGTTGAACCTGGCTTTCATGTCGCGCTCTTTGCCGTAGCCCGGAGACTTTTGACTCACGTCTACGTTGTCGCCACGCTTTACTACCACCAGTAATGCCCTTCGTGCTCCAGCGCCCCTGGTCAACTCTTCATCATCCACCCGACCGAAGCCTTGGAGTTCGTGCTCCTCCGGGTTTTGCTCGAAAGGCTCGCGTCGAAGCGGGTCAAGCGCAGAAGTGACGTCGTTCTCGTCTAGCGCTCTGAACACCTGAACGACCGAGCCCGAACCCTCGCCATCTCTACTCAACAACCTTTTATTCCAAAACCATGGCTGGGGTTGGCGACATATGTCCCCAGTTTCACGAGAGCCATGACTCCTGGATGGGCTGAACCCGAGCATGCGAGAAGTACGAGTAACATAGCGGAGTTCCTTCCATCCATTTCCACGGTTGACCAGATTGGTAAGAGCATCATACTCTGGAGCAGCGGCCGCAACAGCAAAGATAGTCAAGCAGTCGAGCCGGAGTGCAGGAAGCAGCTGAAATATTGACTCGTGGCGGTACATGAGATCATCGAAGCCTTTGAGATAGCGCATCATGGGGGAGCCGATCAGGCGAACATGGCGGATTCTCGACACAGTCGACTCTGGTAAGCTTGACAACCTGTTCAACAAGGTCTGCGGGTCTTCAAAGTTGAAGAGCACACGCTGCATCCAGATGTCGCGTGTCTCGAAGTTGATCTGGCGGCATACGCGTAATAGCGCCAGAGAATGTGGGGCAGGCTTGAGATACCGCTCGCCATAGCGGGGTGTGTATTGCAGGCCGAACGTCAGCCTTGTCGAGTTGAAGACCAGCTCCCAGATCTCGTCACGTAGTTCTCGCGGTAGTCGCAGCAGAGGACTCGCATCATTGATTCCAGTGTTGTTCGCCATGGGTGTAGGTCTGGATGGAATCTGGACAGGTGGGTTATACCAGCGATAGCGGCGGCCTTTGGGGGCGATGAAATAGTCTTCGTTCTGGATCATCATCTTGAGACGATTTACCCTGCATTGAAATCAAAGGCCGTGGAGGGCTCATATCCATGGGGATTGGCCGGCTGATAACGCCTCCGGTGGTGTTGTATGCCAAGCAGTCCCCAACTATCCGTCACACGACAGCATGGTAGTCGCCCTGGCAATCTCGACTCAGCCACCCTCCATCTCCACCTCGTTGGGACAAGCACTCCACTCTTCTATCTCGACTTTCCCAAACCCGTCAAAATCCCTCGCGCGGCTCCGAGCCTCCCGTTGTTGGTGCTTGTGAGCATCCCGGCCGATGCCTAGCTCCATGGCCGTCGTCATTTGGATACTCTGTACGAGCTGCGTTTCACTCCAAGCGTTGCTTATTTTCCGCGTGGTCTCGTAGTCCGTGTGCTACTCTACCCCAGAATGCATCTCGATCTGGGCAAAATGCAGCATTACGAAACACGCGCACCCGAGGTCAACTAACTCTACACCCGATGTCCGCCCCGGATCTCTCACCGACAGCCTGGTCCGGTCTTCCTTGTAAGCGCTGGTCTAGATATACTGGTCATTAAAGCACCGCCAAGCATCTCCACACTCAACCAACGCTGCGCTGTTTACATCCCAACGCTAGACCATTTCCATGCGAGTATCCCGTCTGATGTTGCCTGATGTTGCCGAGGCGTCAGCTTAGAATGCATGTCTACAAGCGAGCCTCTCAGCGGGACATCTCGGGCGGCATTTGCACCGTTGCTGGTACTATTTTCCACCGAACGACAGAGCTAGAACTATGTGCCCCATCTATTCAATGAGGCTACTTGATGCAAGGTCATGCGGGCTCGGCGCGGCATCACATATCGAATAGTCGTTTTGTAAATGCACTGCGGATCCTGGGGGCTTGACAACCTTGTCACAGCTACTGGGGACTCAGCTGAAGTGGATTGATGTTCCGGTCAGCTTGTTCGTTGCCATATCTGCACGTCGTACCGAGGCTGCGGGGACAGCTTCTTGTACTATATGCGTCGAGACCAATACTTGGTACGTACCGTGTCTTCCCGGTAGGTACGGCAGCCAAGCGATTCTGTACCTCTTCTAGCGTTACCTCTATGCAGCTAGACCATATGGTTGGATCCACCCGCCTAGGCATTAATAGCCTCTTACTAAGGCATGAAATCGCCCAGGTCTGGCACAGCAATAGGCTGAACTGGCGCAACAACCGGGACTACAGAAGAAATCTGACTCAGTTTCATCGGGTAGTACCGTGTACCGGCAGACGGTATGCGCAATCGTGGATTTCTTGGTTACATACAAATGAATGCTGGGCGGGATTCAATACTGAGGTGCATGGCGGTGCAAAAGCTCAGTGTTACCTGCATGACGATTGGGAACATCACAGTTTATTGGAATGAGACGGTTCCGAGTGTACCGCTTGACATTGCCTTGGATGCTGCTGCTAACTTGAATCCATTCCTTGCCAATGGATCATCACAGCTTCAACAAGCTTTCGACCCATCTCCTGGCTTGCGTCATGCTTTAAAATACCCCTCATAGTCTGTTGATCTAGCGGTGTAACAGCCTCCACCCAAGCGGGTCTAGTTTAACTTTCCTGTTTCCCCGCTATCTGTCACACTTTCTGCTACCATCACTCTCTCAGTTCCGGTTGCCCCGCTATGACGGTATGTTTAACGTTATTCCGCTGTTTCGCGATGTTTCAAGAGGAGAGATGGTCGTATGTGTCTCAGGTATCAGTTATATCATGTATTTGTTACGCCAACCAGAGAAAGAAGATGGTACCGGTTCCAGCCAAGAAACTTCATATGAGCCTTTCAATTCAGGCATCTAGGGTCTTCGGGATCGCACTGGAAGTTACTTCATGAATAGATATGGGCTTGATGATCGCAGCGACGAACAGCGAGCCACCGAGAGAATCACTTGGAACACGTCGAGAGAAGCCGAAGTCCATCTAGTCCTTAGTCGTGAATGTCTACGTAAACATATGGATGTTGCGTGTTTTCAAGCATCCGCACAGCAATGGCAACATTAGCTTGGACTCAGGAGTTGACATAGCTGAGTGATTTGCGAGTTTAAGGAAAGTACTCAATACTCTCAAACAATCACTATACAAGACTTTTCTGTAACTCTAACGTCACCTCCTTTACCCAAATAGTGGATGAGATTCAACTATATGCTACTAGAATTCGACCTGCGTATTCACCAATGTCGGCTGTATGACGGGTTGCCTTGCAGTCCAGGCAGCATCTCGTTTTGGTTTACACGCGACTTCTGAATCTTGGTGCCTCTGTAATTCTCTTTTATTAGCAAAGAGCTTCTTGCAGCATTCACAGGGGAACTGTGTAGATTCCTTGTGTGGAGGAGGAGGAGGAGGAGAAGAAGAAGAAGAAGAAGAACACAGTAGAGTAGCTCAGGTGATCTAGTATTGGATCACTGCCTCCGCTACAAGAAGGCAGCTTTGATATATATATATATGAACTTAGCAGCTAGGCTGAGGTGAGCCTAGCCTTAGGAAACAAATGAAATAGTTACCAAAGGAGCTTGACAAGCTGTATCAGCCGTGCTTGACAAATACAGTTTGTACCACCACTACCAGAACTTTCACCCGGTACAGCCCGTGACACTGACTTCTCACTTGTGGGTAGCGATGTGCCTCTCGAGATTACCCTTGTTCTTGATCACTATGCCACAGCTGGGGCAGGACATGTCTCGCTCCGCATCACAAACACCCGATGTGCGATGCCTCTCAAGATTCGCCATCTGCGAAAATACCTTGTTACATCCACCACATGTTAGCCTTTTAGTTCTCGCAGCATCTCGCTTTGGCTTGCAAGCGACTTCTGAATTCTGGTGCCTCGCTAATTCTGTCTTGTTGGTAGATGGCTTTTTACAGCCTTCGCACGGGAACTGAGCGGATTCTTTTGCCTTTTTTGCCCGCTCACGCTGATACTCAAGAATGTGGTCCATGTTTTCTTTGTCCCATTCTCTTTTGGGTCTTGCGGTGTTCTTTGTTCTCTTCTTGCCAGGCTGCTTTAGAGATCTTGACCTCCTCGCGATGAGTAGCCAAGTAGATCTTATGTTTCGCCTGGTTTCTCTCCTTTTGTTCTTGTAGTCGCTGCGCAATCTCATCCGGGTTTACCTGCTCTAGGCTTCGGATCTCGTACATGCAACTATGGTAGTTTGCACCATCGTACTCTTGATCACTCTTCTTCTAGAGGGCAAGACGTTCACATGCTGTCCAGCGGCCGATCATGGTCTAGAGGCGGAATGTGAGAGTATGTTCGACCGCAAGTATAATTGTCTGAGCAAACCCTAGGAGTGCTGGGTTACTTGGCTTTGTGAAGTGGAATGGTACTGCAAAGTATGCGACTGCGTATCCATCTTTTATCGCTCGGTGCACATATCGAGGGAGTTTGGAGACATCGCGATAGCTGAGAATGATAGTTAGAAGGGTATGACAGATGTTTAAAAGGCAACATACTGATAGTGGCTGCATCTCCCCCAGATGCCATCCTGGACACACACCGAAGAACCAACATATAGCATTGGTCTGGAGCCAGGCTTTTCGATGACTACAATGTATACCCCCCATTTGTCCTTCCAGGGTGTGTTTTCGATGTGTTGAGAGGTTTGAGGTTCGTCTAAAATCAGACCTCGGGCATAGCCGCGAGGAGATCCTGGCCAACCCTCCGGCATGGCATACGGATCAGCAGCGTCGGGTACAATCTTGGGGTTCTGGCTCATTGCCCAGTTGCGCGCAACAGATGGTCCATCTTGGGCCGCCCATGTTTCGTAACTAGTGGTGACAACGGTGCGATTGCTACCTTCATGCTTGGTGTCAAGGACACGATTGTGTGCTGTCAGCTTGGAGTGGATCTTGACGTAATTTAACTCACTCTCTGGATAAGAGAGTTGGATTCCCAGTGGATTGAAAGTTGACATATAAGATCGGGTTGAAAATTGAAATATAGAATTAGGTTGAGATATAAGATTGGGTTGAAATATAAGATTGGGTTGAAATATAAGATTGGGTTGAAATATAAGATTGGGTTGAAATATAAGATTGGGTTGAAATATAAGATTGGGTTGAAATATAAGATTGGGTTGAAAGTTGAAGTGAGGTACAAGAGGCAAGGCTGTAGCGGGGGAGGCAGCGTATTAGTACCCCAAAACTCGACGCTAATGCGAAAACGACTAGCCAGTCCCATACCCAAGTGCGCGAGGTGAAGGTGAAGCTGACCGTCTACAAATACCCGTGACCATGCAGTGACGTCACGGGGACATCGTGCTACTACACTATTCGTTCATGTTGCGTGCACAAACGCGATATAGCGTGATTTGTGCGTGTCTGCCTAGAGACTGCGTTTACTGTCACGTGAACGATTCCCTTCACCTTTCCGTTTGCCCAGCCCTACAGTGATGTCACAGCAACACTGTATTATTACGCTTTGCATTCGGTAATACATGCACAAACGTAGAATAGCACAGTTTGTGTTTACTTCTGCCTTTGCTTTCACCTTGCTATGCTTTGCCAGTCTCTTGTAAAGAGCTCATGTCACTTCATAGAAGTAACAAGAAAGTCTTTTTCTGCGGCCCCATTCCAAGCAGAAATTTAGTCTTCACACAAGCGGCCGAAAATGGAGAAGACTAATTTCAAAAGCATGGAGTTCATCGACGACGAGGGGCGAAGACATTGATGAGGGTCTCGCTATCCAAAGCCGCTGAACAAAGCACCGTCTCACAGCTTGGCAGTTTCTACTTGTAGGGGAGAGCTGGGTAGGTGTGGAGTGTGAGTTGAAAGAAGAGACGGGGGGAGATGGTGTGGGAGGTGAGATTGCAGGAACAAATGCCGCAGATCAGGACTGAGGATGAACGCAACTGAGCAGAGCCTGTACAGGTTAGAGTTGATCGTTTGTATGTTCGACTGGGATATGGGAGGAGCTCATGGTGGCTAGAGAGCAGCCATTTTTTGATTCGCATTGTGTATAGGGTATTTGAAAAAGACTTTTGTCGTTAGTCCATAATACATACAGCGCATGAGAGGACTGAAATGTCTTATTACTAGCCCATACACACATTAAATCTTTTAGAAATTGTCTAAAAAGAGATTAAACATTTAGCAGTCGCTATAGTGCTGTCTGTACATTAAACCATGATATATTATTCTAGAGTCCGTTCCCAAGTATACACCACTATATAGAGCTAGTGTGGAGAAGGAGATGAGTCTAATTTTTAACTCTTTATAGTTCATAAGCGCATATATCCATTGCATAAGGAAACAATTTTTTTTAAAGCGACTTTGGCAGAATGAAAAGGTCATTGCTCTTAGTAACGCTGCTTTACATGCAAAAATGACGCAAGTGTTCTAACTTTATATTCATATCTAGATTCGAGAAAAATATTCTATGCTAGACACAACTTCGCCATTACTCCTCTCCCTTAACAGGCTTGCTCGAATTTGCCGCCAAAACCTGCTCATCATGGAACCTGATAGTTCGACCAGGAATAACACGTTCCTCAAGGCCCTCTCGCTCCTCCTGTTTCGATCTGCGGGCTTCATCGCCGTTCTGTCTGCTACTTCCCGTGGCTACTACACCTACATCCGCCATGGCCACTGGTGGCGGCGGCTGTGGATTCGCCGGCCTGCACGTACTAGGTGGTCTGGATGCGGTTGGCGTCGTCGTCCCGCTTCTGATGAGGCTCCTTCCGATTCTGACTACGCGAGAGGGCAGCGAGTCGCTCAAGCTGCGTGAGAAGCCCGGAGTACGGTGACCGCGCGTATCGGCGTCGGTGGTAACAGTCGTACCTCCATAGCTCTGAGTGTGGAAGGAGGGTTCCGAGTCGTTGGGGTTGGTCGAGTTGGTGCGAGCAAAAGACAGCGCTGTGCTTATTGTGCGGGGGAAGTTGAGACCTAATTTACCCATGGGAATGGAGAGGCCATGGACGACCTGTTGTTCAGTAGTTAGATGGCATCCTTAATCGAAAGAGAAGGAACATCGGTAGACCGGTTTTCCAGAAACTTACAACTGAGCATATGACCAAGAACCAGACTACCACCTTGATGACCTCCATCAAGTATGCTGCATCCTCCCTAACCTCGCCATTGACGACAATTTTTTCCAAAAACTCGAGACTAATGTAGAGATAGAAGATGGCACTGACGCCAATGGGCCCGAAGAAACCCACAAACAGAGCCTGTCGCCTTTGCTCAATTTGGTGAATCTGATTGTGTAGCGCGTAAATGATGGGCAGACGGCGTAGTAGCAGGACAAGGATTCCCAACGGAACAAGACGGTAGATGGGGATGACAGGCGAGTTGTTGAACAGGCTCCAGGGGCAGACGGCGCCGAGCCAGATGAAAATGGAGACGTTAAGCAGCATGTCGATGGTGGGCTGGAAAGAGTCATCCATGGTCTCGAGGCGGAACCAGTCATCCCAGGTGAAGACGTTTCCGGCAATGAAGCACGCAAGCACGTCGTCGCTACCGACCATGCCTACTGTGCCGACAATAAAGAGCTACGCGTTCATGTAAGTACCATGTTACACTCAGGAATAAGGGTTCAAGAAACTTACAGCCAACGTAATCGCAAAAACCAAGAAGCTTTCACGATCAACATATTTCCTCTCCTCCGCCCAATGCAGCAGCTCCTTCGCAATCCACCCAATCGTAGCGCCATATACGACACTCAAAACAATCGTATACCCCCACGTCTCTCCGAACCAAAGCCCCATGGCAACCCTCGTGCTATTATCCGATCCCTCTCCATTATGTCCAATATGCTGTATCAAATACAGCGGCAGAAACAAAAAAGGATATCCCAACCCATCATTAGCCCCAGACTCCGCCACAATAATCTTCTGCAGTTCCTTCGGGATATTTGCATCTGCGAATTTCCCCTTGACAATGGAGTTGGAGAGAACAGGATCCGTAGGCGTGACGCAAGCACCTACCGCCAACGCATGTAAGAAGCTAATGTGCGGAACCATGGCGTAGACAAGGAGACTGGTTACGAGCCACATGACCGTCATGGCTGGACCAAGCAAAAGTGACAGACTCTTCCATTCTTTCTGCAGGTACTTGGAAGGCAGTTGCACGCCTGCAAGCACAAGCTGGACACCGAGGACCAGACGGGTAAAGTAGAGGGTGATGGTGTCCAAGGTGTGTGGGTCATTGAGGGCATAGTCATCTGGTCTGATCCAGTTTGTGCCATGTGGTGAGAAGACAAGACCAGCGATAAGTGATATCACTAAGGTTGGCGAATCAGTATGCAGAACCAGAGTCTGAGGTCACTTTTTATTTTTTTGGAAACTTACATGCTTCACTCAGATAGAATTTCTCCTTCATCAAATAACTCACCAGCCCAAAGATTGTAATGAAGCCACCCAAAGTCGCGCAGACAATGTTGAAATTGTCAACGGCGAGGGTAGGCATGGCGGCGAGAATCAAACTCTCGGGACTTGCTTTGCCAATCTCTCGGCGAAAGCTTGATGGCAAAGCTTAATGGCAAACGTTCAGTTGCCCTTCTCCCCACAAACAGCTGGCGTGCGACGATAGAGAGATAGCAGCGCTCCTGTTGTATCTAGCCGCGAGATGCAGAGCCGCGTGGTTCTTCACGAAACGGTTTGGCGTTCCGGAAAAGCTGATTTGGTGCCGGAGCGGTGTACTTTGGCGGTCTGGGGCACCCAACCACGACGACAAATGGAGCGAGAAAAGCCCAATGAACGAAACTGAAGCCCAACTTGCAAGACCTCTCTATAGAAGATATATCGACAGGAAAATTGGGGGAGATCCTAGCACTTCAAGAGGTCAAACGACCAGTGCGCGTAGCTGACCCATGGCTAGTGCCTTGGCCGACGGCATATCTAAGCCACCCACACTAAAAACACCGCAACCTCTAGTCGAATCAGACGGCACATGCCCTTGAAGAAAGTGACGCCGGTAGCGCTCGTAATTCACACATGCTTGGACGTTGTAAAAATCACATGCTAGAACTTTCAAAATGCTATTTACAACGAGTTCCTTATTCTACGTTTCCCAGAAATACAAAATCCTGTCGTCTAGACATTCGCTGCTGCCGATACCTGAGGTCCATATGCGACCTGTGGGTATGGCTCACCGGGTGCCATAAAGTTTGTCTGGGGGTTCTTCTGGGCCTTGGCAGCCGAGCAGCGGGCCATGGTCGGTGAGCTGTGTAGTCGTTAGCACTGTGAAAGTAGAACTTTATGGTTAGATGACTTACTTTCTTGAGATAACGTCTGTGAAGAAGAAGTTCTCAATCGGGTTCTTGAGCGCCTGGCCAGTTGTTTGGGCACCCTTGTTCTGCTCCACCAGTTGTACCTGGCTCAAGCTGGGTAGCGATGCAGGCTCGACCAAGTCGTATCTCCTGAGAGCAGGCGAGATTTCCTCCATACGGTCTCGCAGCATCTCAACATCGTCGTAAGGCAGTTCGGCACCGAGGTACTCTGATGCGGCTCGGACAATCTTCCAGTCCTCCCTCGAAGCACCTGGAAGGCCAACAGCAGCACGTGTCATTTGTACACGGCCTTCGGTATTGACGTATGTAACGGACTTCTCGGTGTATGCGGCACCAGGCAGGACAACATCGGCGAGCTGTGCGCCACGGTCGCCGTGGTGGCCCTGGTAGACCACAAAGGCGTCCTTGGGGATGTCGGCCTCGTTGATCTCATCGGCTCCAAGAAGCCAAACGAACTTGGGCTTCGTTTGAGCAACCTCAGCCGAGGGAACAGTGAAGCCAACCTCATAAGCACCAGTGCGGGAAGCAGTTCGCTGGAGAATGTTGAAGCCGTTCCACTCTTCGGTCTGGAAAGTGGCCTTGTTCTTCTCGACGAAAGCGCCAACTTGCTCGTAGATGGACTTAGCATCAGCGTGCTCAGTAACACCGCTGCCGACAATGATCATGGGCTTCTTGGCTGAGGTCAGCTTCTTGCCAAACTCGCCAGAAAGAGCGCTCTTGAGGTCATTGGCGTTGTTTCCAAGCTTCTCATACTCGAAAGTGCTCTCGAAGTCCTCACCAACGAAACCAATTTCCAAATCGGTCCTCAGCCACTGCTTTCGGATACGGGCGTTCAGGACAGCGGCTTCCCATCGAGGGTTGGAGCCGATAAGAAGAATCACATCAGCCTGCTCGACACCGTAGATCTTGGAGTTGAAAGCGTAGTTTGACCTGACGTCGATTCCATGAGCAATTGGCTCGTTGCCACCAGGCTGGTCAAGAGCCAGGTTGTCCGAGCCAAGCTTGTTGGCAAGATCCTTCATGGCAACCAGAGTCTCCGTCTCGACAAGGTGGCCAGCTACGACCTTGAACTCGTTGCCCTTGGGAGCAATCTTCTTGTACGCATTGCCAATCTCGACTAGGGCCTGCTCCCAGCTGGCAGGCTGGAACTGATCGTTGACACGGACAAGTGGGTTTACGAGACGCTGTGTGCTGAGGGCGTCGCAGGCGAAACGGGTCTTGTCGTTGATCCATTCTTCGTTGATGTCATCGTTGAGACGGGGGATCACCCTCATGACCTGAAGACCACGAGAGTCAACGCGGATGTTGGAACCTAAGCCGTCGAGGACGTCGATGGTCTCGGTCTTGTACAGTTCCCATGGACGAGCCTTGAATGCGTAGGGCTTTGAGGTGAGCGCACCGACGGGGCAGAGATCGATGACGTTTCCAGACAATTCGGTGTCAAGGGCAGTTTCAAGGTAAGTACCGATTTCCAGACTGTTGCCACGACCAAAAGAACCGAATTCAGGTGCACCGGCGATATCGTTGGAGAAACGCACGCAACGTGTGCAGTGAATACACCTGTTCATCGAGGTCTACTTTTTATCAGCACGGGTTTGAACGGAGACTTCAAAAAGCTTTTACCTTTACTAGAGGTCCCACGTTCTTGTCCTCAACCGCACGCTTGCCCTCAATCTCGTGGAAGCGGCCGCGGTCGGCACCGTACCTCATGGACTGGTCCTGAAGATCGCACTCGCCACCCTGGTCGCAAATGGGGCAATCGAGAGGGTGGTTGGCGAGCAGAAACTCCATGACGCCCTCTCGCGCCTTGTGGACTAGAGGCGAGTCTGTCTTGACCACCATACCGGGCTGTACGGGCCATGCACAGGAGGCGACGGGCTTGGGTGCCCGCTCTACCTCGACCAAGCACATACGGCAACTTCCAGCAATCATCAACTTTTCATGGTAGCAGTATCTCGGGACGGTAACTCCGGCCTTTTCGCAGGCTTGGATGAGGGCCGAACCGGCTGTTGGAGCGCGTTAGAAGCGTGTGTGTAGACGGGGAAAAGGCCTGATTCGTCTTCGTACCTTCGATTGATACCTTCTTGCCATCTGCAGCGGTGGTTAGCATACGTCGCGGCCCGCAATGGAGAGTGGCACGAACCGATGGTGAGCTCAACTTCTGCTGGGCGGCGGGCCGAGGCAGTAAAGGCCCGGCTGCCATTGAGGGCTGCACGGTAGGCAGGCCTCTTCAGCGACCGGATCATGTGTTGCCGCAGCATTGTGAGGCTCTGAGCGATGGCGATGGTCTGGTTGCAGCGGAGCTTCAACTGACGTTCACAATGGGAGCGCTTCCCTTGGCGCTTGAATAATCCGGCCGTGATTGGTCAAAGCGCCGCCCGCGCCTGCCACAAAATTCTCGCCGCCCTCGTCCTCCTCTTCTTCTTCTTCAACTCATTACGGGCACAATTTATTGTAGGAAAGTTTGGCACTTCTACCTGGCTATCCTCTATTACGTGTCCAAGAGCACGACTCACCGTGCGAGGTAGCTGGAGCAGATGAGGATTTCTGATGATATCTCGTTCCTTACCAACGTCGCTACATACTCTGATCTTAGCTGTGCTTTCGTCTCAAGGCTGTGCCAGACGGCATCGTGACACCAAACGGCAAACAGGGGCGCCATTGTGTAGTGCTTTGCTGACGCTGACAACGCGCGAAGCTGCGCGAGGCGGCTGCGACAAGTGCAGCATGAAGACCGCTACATTCCTAGATGATGCGTGAAGCGGTGTACGCAAGCAGTAGAGCAATCTGAAGGCGTGAAATATTGATTACCTCATGCATGCCACATGGCACGCGGCTCTGTGACAGTCACGTTCACGCCGGACCAGCGCGGACACCGTCTGCCTGGTGTGCGGGGAACTTGGAGCAAGCTCGCCATCCAGCACAATCACACGAGCACATTCAAAGTGTTCTATTGAATCAAGATTCAACCATGCTTTATATCTCAAGGTCTACACTGTAGAACATCTACGGAATTTTACGCCATTTGCAGGACGGACGGAACATGGCTCTCTACACTGGGCAGGCCGTCTAAGGTCTAATGCTAGACATCAAGAAAGAAAAGCGTAGCCAAGCGAGGGCTACCCCAAAACGCCGTGCTGTGGACTGCAAAAAACAGCCCCAGCCAAAATACAACCACATCATCATCGTCTACTCATTGTCGCTCTCGGGGCCAACCTCCATCTTGGCGCCCTTGGTAGCAGAAGGAGGAGGAATCTTCTGAGGAGGGACACCGAGACCATTGTGGTTGCGGAAGAAGAGAACACCCTTGCCCTCGCCCTCGGCACCGACGCTGGGCTCAACCCACTGGCACCAGCGGGCGCTCTTCCACAGAGCCTTGAGGAAGCCAATTGCGCCATCCTTGGTATCGGAGCGGTAGTGCCTGCCCATGACGGGCTTGATGGCCTCGGTGGCTTCGTCGGCGTGGTAGAAGGGAATGGTGGAGATGTAGTGGTGGAGGACGTGGGTCTCGACGATGCCGTGGAGGAGGTGGCGTCCGATGAAGCCAAACTCACGGTCGATGGTAGCGGCGGCACCACGAACGTAAGTCCAGGTCTCGGCGTCGTAGTGAGGCAGGGTGGGGTCGGTGTGCTGCAAGAAGGTGATCATAACGAGCCAGTGGTTGACCCAGAGGTAGGGAATGATGTACCAGACGAGGAGGTTGTTGAAGCCAAAGTTCTTGCCAACCCAGGTAAGACCAGCAATGACGAGAGCGATACCGAGGTCACTAAGCAGGATCAGGTGCTCATCACGCTTCTCGTACAAGGGGCTGGAGGGGTTGAAGTGGTTGACGCCGCCGAAGAAGCCGTTCTTCTTGCCCTTGCCCTTGCCCTCGATCTGACGCTCGTGGAAGTTGTGGCCGGTAACGTTGGTAAAGAGGTACATGGGCCATCCAGCAAGCTGCTGGCCAATGGAGTGGAGGAGAGTGTAGACGGGAGTCTCCTCAGTCAGCTCGCTGATCTCGTGAACGAGCTTGCCGACGCGGGAAGCGTAAATCTCGCGGGTCTTGGGGACGAAGACCATGTCACGCTCCATGTGGCCGGTGGCCTTGTGGTGCTTGCCGTGGGAGATCTTCCATGAGAAGTAAGGGACGAGGAAGAGAGAGTGGCAGAACCAGCCAACGGTGTCGTTGAGAACCTTGGAGGGCGAGAAGGCCTGGTGGCCGCACTCGTGGGCGAGAACCCAGAGACCGGTACCGAACAGACCCTGGAGGACAGTGTATCCGGCCCAGAGCACCGAGCGCAGCGCCATGGAGGGAATCGTCTCGGGGGTCACGTAGTTGTGGAAGATGTAAAAGGTGACAGCCATCGAAGCCAGGTCGCGGGCAACGTAGCCCAAGCCACGGATGGCGGAGCGCTCGAAGCAGTGCTTGGGAATGGCATCGCGGAGCTCCTTGATGGTGTAGTCGGGGATCTCGAACTCGTTGCCGTAGGTGTCGAGAAGCTTGCCGTGGGGCTTCTTGGTCGTCTTGGGCTGCTCGTCCAGCGAGGACAGCGAAGTGTTGGAAGCCGAGGCCGCTGGAGAGTCAAAGGGCGAGGCCGAGACGGAGTTGACGGCCGAATCAGCCGTCTTGTTCCTCTTCATTGCCGGCTTCTGGGAGCGAGCAGTAGTTGTCGCCATGGTGCTAGACAGACAAGAGAGTGGTGTGTGGAATTAAGGTAGGGGAGAGGGGGAGGGGAGAAAGAAGGAGCAAGCCTTGGGAGCTGCAGCAGTTAAGCCACAAACTTGTTGGGACGCAGGCTGCAGGGAGAGGGGCAACAGCACCAAAGAGCGCAGGTGAGTCGAGGGGCTCAAGAAACCGGCCGAGAAAGACGGATTGAGAGAAGGAAGGGAGGGGACGGGCTTGGGCGGGGGAGAGCAGAATTTAAGCAACGGGTGCCCAGGCGGTGTCGATGAATGTGTGGCTACCTATGCACCAGGGTCACGGCCGCAGACGACGACGCCAGGGGCGATGGAGAGGACCGCTTCGGTTGGAATCCCATAATCAGACTGATCCAGCTCCATGGCCTAGCTCTCGCGGACGCTGTCTCTGGCCACGACGCTCCACCCGGAAGAAAAAGACATGGGAATCCGCAATTGCTCGCCACCGCATTGGACACGTCGAGTACCAGGCGCGCACCTCGCAGCCCGCATTTTCTAGCTCCATGCCCCAACGTCGCGGGCTAATGCCCTGACTTTTCAGAGCAGAAGGGCAGATCCCTTGTACCCGCCCTCTTGGCGCCGCCTCGCTAGGCCAAAGTCGCCAGAGCACGGCGGGCAGACCGCCAGTTTGTGCCAGTCTCAGTCTGCCACCGTCCGCCTAGCGTCCACCCTCCCAGCACCACCAAGGCACCTTGCCACGCCTGCAGCGCTCCCAGCGACCATCCGCGGCCCTGTCTACGCCGTCTGCCACGTACTGCCTACACTGCGCAGAAAACGGAGCCGCCCAAGGCGCGCAATGGCTCGCACAAGGAAACGGCCGTCTGGTACCAGCAAAAAAATCGAGGTGCTGCCCAGGGCCCCTCGGCTGCTGCAGGGACCGGCCTAGCGCGCCAGGAACTCGATTGATTCGCCCGAGCCTCGCCCACTCACACCATCACCATCCCATCTGTTGAGTCCCGGCCCATTCCCCGACCCGCCTCTCTTGGGCCACACACCTCGTCCGTATCGCTGCCACACATGCTTGCGCCATGTCTGCCACTCCCGCCAACAAAGGCTGCGAGGATCCCCGCCGTCATCATACATACATGTACATCAGCAGCATGTGTAGCCAGTCGGCAACAACATGGAACCCCACCCGGTCGCTGCTATCAACATGCTGCATGAGTAAACTTTTCACAGGTGTCAACATGCAACCACCCAACAGCATCAGCGTGACCTTCCTCATGGGCAGCTAGTTTCCCACACTACTGCCAATATCCAAACTCATCTGACGACAGATTTGGAAGCCCATGGCCGCCTCTCACGTGCCTGTCGATGCACCTCGTGGTCTGCACCTTCACCAGCTCCCTTTCTTGTCACTGCACTGCCGTGCCGCATCGATCTACAGAACATGCTTACACTCGCCTCGAGACATGACGACGGGGCTGAGCCCCATTCGGGAACCTGAGACTCGACATCGCGTATGCAATTACGCCTCAGAGCACGGTCGTCGCACGTGGATGGCCCTGTATCTTCTCCAGACTTTCACATGCAAACCCCGCCACTCCTTCACCGGCAAGTGGACCGCAGGCCCCTACCACCCGTTCAACGGATGCACCGGGGCATTTTGCAAAAGAGCTCGGACGGCCTGACATGCTGGTAACTTTTTTTGGCGTGCCTTGGCCCCTTATCTCCAAAACGCGTCCCAACCAACGTCATACATGTGAAGACCCTCCAGCATGCGTCCCATGTGCTCTGTCCAACTCGAAACACTCTTTCTCGTGCTATAGACTTTGCCACCCTCATGTCGCACCTGTCTTGCTGCAGATCAACTCATCCATACGCAGTGGTACACGTGTATCAGAGTCATTGCATCAGGGTAGTTGAAAAAATAAAGAAACAGATCGGAGAAGAAGAAACATCAATAACCGCAAAATCACAACCAGATGTATGTCCGGGGCCATTGTCGTGGCATTTCTACTGTCCCACTGTCAGAATGACCATACCAACAACTAGATTCTTCTATTCTTCTTGTGTGCGGCGATGGGCTATCTCGGCCCCAGCTTCTTCCAGGTCAGAAATGCCACAAAGGCTGCGACACCTATTCTCCCAACCAGCGCTGTCGTCACAGCCCTTCTGATGATTGGATAATATCCCTCTAGCATCGTATTAACGGCGGCACCTCTAGCCATCATCCTTCTTCGTCCACTCTGACCCCACGCTCTTCCCACACCCAACCCCGCTATCCCGACTTCACCCGGCTTCTCTTGTTCTTTTTCCAGAGGCCCCAGCGCTTCGCTGCCTATTCCTGGAAAGTCTTGCTGGCCCGTCGTCGATACACTTGACACTGCCGAACTAAGCTCCAGAGACTTCTGCCTCCGGAACCGGTAGGACATGGCCCACAGTAGGAACCGCACGTCCCAGCTGGTAAAGGTAGGATAGGTCCATAGCTCCAGTGCATTGTGAGGAGGCATGTGCTCGAGAAAGTCACTAATGACGCCGAGCGTCAGACCCCACAGCAGCAGCGGGGGTTTCCGGTCCCTGGATCTCGATGCAGGTCCTGCCAGGGCTTCTCTGATACGGCTGACTATGCCTCGTGATTCCTCGCTAATCGGTATGAAGTCTGGAATTGTCGCGCAATGGGTCGAGTTTGATGGCACTAGCTGTATAGCTGCGAACATCATCTGGCTCAGCATCGCTTGCAGAAACCAACGCTTGATGCCTAGTTCTGACTTGGCCAAACGTGCCGAGACGTCAGCATATTCGTGTGTACGTAGGGCAGGCGAGAGCAGCGCCCGGATAGGAACCCAGTGTGAAGAGGCTACTTCGGTGGGCTGCAGACGTTGCGACGGGTAGGATGGGGAAGTCAGAAGGTAGATGTAAGGACATAACACCATGAGCCTGTACATGGTCAGTATTAGTGCTTAAACCACCCAATCCTCGCACACCAATATCAGAGTTGTGCAGAAACTTGACATACGGTACTTTGCCCCAGCTTGTCGTAACAATGCGCTGGGGCAGGTTGCCCACAGCTATGGCATTCTCCGGGCTCAAATCGATACCCACTTCCTCCAGCGCTTCCCTTGCAGCTGTGACCTGATCATCACTATCCTCCGGGTCTCGTTTCCCACCCGGCAACGCAACATGTCCATTCCACTTATCGCCCACCCGCGTCGCTCTCTTTATAAACAGCAGCTCTGGATCACCATGCTTTACCCATTCCTGATCAAAAAAGGCGCTCAGTGAGGACTCAAAGTCGAACTCGTCCTTGGGCTTTACAGCTGAAGAGCGTCGGCGGCGCTTCGGTAGCGGACTGTCAGAGCTGTCGGGCCAGTGCGAGTAGCTGGGTTGTATGCGCAGGATGAGCGCTACCGACGCGCGTTTGGGGAGATCCGGCGGACACGCGACATCTGGGTAGGGGTTGGCGTTGAGCTCAAGCAGCACCGACTGAAGGTGACTAACAAGGTCGTCGGTGTTGAGGACTGCTGCCATGGTGTCGTCGGGCGAGCGGTGGGTAGGCTAGGTAAGCCTAGTTCTCGTTGTGGCGATATAGTGGCGCAACTGGAATCCAGGCGACAGCAAGGAGATCTTCAAGTGTGGCCTCGGACGCCGCCTATGCAGAAAAGTAAAGCATGCGCTTTTGCGACAGAACCTTTGCGTAGCATCCAGGAGACTTGGATGTTGTTGGCATTATCGATAAGCCGGAAAGGAGAGCCGAGGCGCGGGCCATTCCAGATAAGCATGACGATTGGTCACATTGCGGAGATGCACTGGAAAGCAGCGAAGAATGCTCGCAGTGCTACAAGACTTCTTTTGTACCGTGACAGAAAGATGCAGCTGCCGCAAGCGATACGCGTTGAGTCTACGTGCCAAGTCAGAGGTATCGTGTTTGCAGCGTGGAGGGGCTTAGGTAGTAGGCCAATCGGGCCGGCGCATGGAGGGGTAGCAGAATGAGGCCAATCTCAAGCCCCGCGATACCAAAAAAAATCTCCACAAGTGTCTTGCGCCATTGCTTTGTACCCCAGATCTGACTTTGCGCCGTCTTCTACACCTCAATTGACGCCAGGATTCTTGCACAATCTTCTGACGCTCAGAATCTCGCACAGTCCGTCAAAAATGGGTGGCCAAAAGACAGGTGAGCAACATTCATAGTCAAGTTTGAGAATAGCAAATGCTTAATCGTGTGCCACAGCCATCCTGTCAGTTTACGACAAGACCGGTCTTCTTGACCTGGCAAAGGGACTGCACGAATGCGGTGTCCGCCTGCTTGCGTCTGGCGGTACAGCCAAGATGATCCGTCAGGCCAATTTCCCAGTCGAAGACGTCTCTGCCATTACCAAGGCGCCTGAGATGCTTGGTGGGCGCGTCAAGACGCTCCACCCCGCCGTTCACGGAGGCATTCTTGCACGCGACCTCGACTCGGACGACTCAGACCTCTCTGCAAACAGCATCGACAAGATTGACTTTGTCGTTTGCAACCTATACCCCTTCTCCGAGACCGTCGCCCGCATCAACGTCACAATTCCAGAGGCAGTTGAGGAGATTGACATTGGAGGTGTCACTCTCCTCAGGGCTGCTGCGAAGAACCACGCTCGCGTCACCATCATCAGCGACCCCAACGACTACCATGACCTGCTTACCGAGCTCAAGGACAAAGGCGAGGTCTCCGAGACGAGCAGGCAGCGTTATGCGCTCAAGGCTTTTGAGCAGACTTCGGCCTACGACACGGCCATTTCCGAGTTCTTCAGGAAAAAGTACGCGGGCGACGGAGCCCAGTACTTGCCCCTTCGCTACGGTGCAAACCCACACCAGAAGCCTGCTACAGTGTCCATGCCAGAGAAGCCGCTGCCGTTCAAGGTGCTCTGCGGTTCTCCGGGATACATCAACCTGCTGGATGCCCTGAATGCATGGCCGCTTGTGCAGGAGTTGACCAAGGCACTGAACTACCCAGCTGCCGCCAGCTTCAAGCACGTCTCTCCTGCTGGTGCTGCAATTGGTGTCCCGCTCAGCGAGGTGGAGCGTAAGGTATACATGGTCGATGACATTGAGGGTATCGAGACCTCGGGACTGGCACAGGCATATGCAAGGGCTCGTGGTGCCGACAGGATGTCAAGTTTCGGCGACATGATTGCTCTGTCAGGCGAAGTTGACGTGAGTAACTGCTCAACAAACTGCTGTGACTCAATCACTGACATAACATAGGTCCCCACTGCGAAGATCATCAGCCGCGAAGTCTCCGACGGTGTCATTGCCCCCGGGTACAGCGCCGAAGCCCTGGAGATCCTCAAGAAGAAGAAGGGCGGAAAGTACCTGGTTCTCCAAATGGATCCTGAGTACGTTCCCGGTCCAGAAGAGACCAGGACTGTCTTCGGCATCACGCTCAAGCAGCACCGCAACGACGCCAAGATCCTTCCTTCCGACACATTCAACACCGTCATTGTACCCAAGAACTCCTCTCCTCTACCAGAGTCGGCTCAGCGCGATCTCACTGTCGCTACCATTGCTCTCAAGTACACTCAGTCAAACAGTGTATGCTACGCGCTCAACGGCCAGGTCATCGGTCTTGGAGCTGGCCAGCAATGTAAGTATGATCTGACTTGGAATGACACGCAGTCGCTAACGCTCCCCAGCACGTATCCACTGCACCCGTCTCGCCGGCGACAAAGCCGACAACTGGTGGATGCGCTTCCACTCTCGCACACTCAACCTCGCCTTCAAAAAGGGCACCAAGCGGCCCTCCAAATCCAACGCCATCGACCTCCTCTGCTCGGGTCTCGTCCCAGACTCGGGCGCCGAGCGCGAAGACTTCGAAGCCAACTTCGAAGAAGGCCAGGTCCCTCAGCCTTTCACCGCCGAAGAGCGCAAAGACTGGCTGTCCAAGATGGAAGATGTGGCGGTTAGCTCTGATGCGTTTTTCCCCTTCATCGACAATGTGTTTAGGGCGAAGCGGAGTGGAGCCAAGTACATTGCTGCACCCACGGGCAGCCAGAATGATGGCGCCGTGTTTGAGACGGCGGAGAAGTTGGGCATTACGTTTGTGGAGCAGCATGTTAGGTTGTTCCACCATTAGGGTGTGAGCGGATGATGATGAATGGTTCCAGGGATTCTTTTTTGACAAAAATGGGCATGATGGGTTGATGAGGAATGAATATGATACAACAATGCATACATGAGTTTTATGACTATGCATGTGCGTTTGGGACTTGTTAGGTGTATGATGCTTTTCTATTCATCAGAGTTCTAGTTAACTAAGTGTTTTTTTTTTTTTTTCAAACGAGGATTTCCAAGTGAACCAGCAGCACGTATATCCTTTCTTTCTCTCCCTTTCCCCCCCTCCTTGGAACTGTGAACAGTAAAATACTCAAACAACGATATCCATGTTTCTTTTACATTCTATTTCCTATGCTCAACACAAACATGGTCCTAGTAAAGAGAGAAAATACGCCACCTGCTTTGTTTAGTGATTTGGCGGGGAGATGTTTGGTAACAAGATGTCAATAAGAGTTTAGGACAGAGATGTATGGCTAAAATAAAGAGTGGGTCACAGAATGTGTACGGCTCCCACTTGTTCTTCTTTTTCCCGCTCATGTTAGAGGAGGGGGAGGGTGGGTGCGGGGTTTATGTTTAGAAGAGGGTGGGATTGCATGGGGGTTCGAGATGAGGGGCTGGGGATGTGGATGGGGTCAAGGGGAGTCTTGGGGGCGTTTTTGAGTGAGATGGGAATGGGAATGGGGGACGTTGAGAAGGTAGGGTTTGGAGATGTGCGGGGATCTGGGTTTAGTGTATAGGGAGAAGGTTACATGGTATGCGGATATAACAAGTGTTGTGTGGTCCAAGAATCAATGACGGTTCTGTTTCATGAAACTACCAGCAAAGACGTGTGCAGTCATGTTGTAGTGGGTAGCTGGGTGGAGGTAGCGTGTTCTAGAAAGTGGGGCCTTGGACTTTGCATTCTGCAGCAATTCTCCTTGTACTTGTTGCAATGCATCTGATTATTCAGGAAATATGGTGAAAACCTATCATTTGAGAAATAGAATCATCAATCACCCGCGCTACCGGCCTTGAACATCCCAGTTTGTGCTGTTCTACACGCTAACACTTGCTATTTGCAGCAAACTCGCGGCCTTGGTTGTCCGGGAGACCAACCCAATCTCGGCCTAGCCCGCAACGCAAGGAATACAGTAGGGCGGCAGCCGCTTCACCACGAATTGTTACTCTACACCGCTTTGCAAAACGAACAACACACTTCCACCCACTACCCCTTTCGCCCTCAATCGCCTTTCTAACGACACAATCCACGCATTGCGACTCGGAAAAGCCCGCGTTTCGTGACGAAAGCTTTCAACATGTCCGCTCAGCCAGACAACCAGCAGATGGAGGGCGTCCAGGACCCCGCTACCGACGTCAAGGGCAAGGGCAAGGCCCAGGAAGGCGAGACAATGGAGGAGTCTATGGATGACGACTCGAGCGATGAGTCTGGTGTTGAGGAGGTGCGTTTATGCTCACACCCTGCCATCTCTTTCTCCGTCAGTAAGCTAACATGATCACGTCTAGGCCGGTGAACGTAAGCCCCACCCTCCCTAATTCTTCCACGCGAGAATATATATAAGCAGAGACTGATAGATGAGACAGCCGAAGAGCCCGACGAGGACAACATGGAAGAGATTGAGACATCCAACATCATCAACAGCCGTACGCGCGGCAAGAACATCGACTTCACAAAGGCGAATCAGGAGCTGGAGGGCGAGGATGACGAGGATGATGACGAGGACTTTGTTGATCCTGATGATGAGATGAAGGATTAAGGGATGGCTGTGCTGTCTCGATTTTCTTTTCGGTTCTTTGGGTGATTGGGTGAGTTTGGAATTCCTGACTTGTCACTGCCATCCATTGGGCTACGGAGAGCTGACGCGCAAGCTTGATAGAGACCCTTTGGGACGCGTAAATGGCAGTCGTTTTTACGTCGGTGATTTGGTGAATGCACACGTAGGAAAAGCGCGTCCGGTGGCGGAGGAGGACCAAGGCGCGCGTGCGCTGTTTGACTCTTGCAAGACTGGATAGGATGATGGGTGGCGAACGCGCGATACACTTTGCGTCTGCGTCTGCGTACACGATGAATGAAATAAACAAACAAATGAATGAATAATACGCATTGATTTCGGTGCTTAGTGCAAGCGTGCCTGCTCGTTGGACCCACGATGACCAAGCATGTAACCCTCACCATCTTCCTATAGGAGACCAAGAGGCAAAAAAGATATGCCATGTTTGTTTGGCCCGCCTCCTTGGTACATGCGCCACCAGATCCTACGTTCTAGTTGGATGCAGCAGAGACTCGTTACTTTTTTCTTTCTCGCTTTCACTCGACATGAAAGATAGATGATTCTCCATACGACTATTTGAGGAGGGGAGCTGACTATTTTTCACCTTGTGATACTCAGAGGAGGCGGCCTTCAAGTGAAGAGAGAACCTAGAGTATAGGATAATGGAGATAGGGTCCATTTGCAGTGTGATGAACAATGAGGTACAATTTATGGCATTTGGGGGGATGGAGATATAGTTTATGAGGATAGTAAGGTAGATGGTGTAACGGAAGAATGAGTGTCTGGTTTGACGGGAAGCGGTAGTGTACCAGGCAAGATGTAGAGAATATAGCGTAATTGCTCGAGACGGTCCAGCACAAGGATATTCTTGCTTGTAGTGTGTGTAAGAAAGATGATTGGAACCAATGTAAGCGCCATGTGACCAATTGACCAGTCGGGCCTTGGTCGCTTGCATGTACATACGCAAAGGCATATTACACTCACTTACCACATGTACGTATGTGAGCCAAGAGACAGGCCGATTGCCAGCTCACGATGCCAAGGCACGTCGTGTGCAGATGGGATCCTTGTATGAGAGTTGCGTGTACGTTTGTTTTCATGTCTATTCCATGCTGCTAGTAGTCCACGCTGCAACACTTGGACTGTAAATTCCGGCTCGGACTTCAAGTAGCACGCACCCCACTAGAAACTGTCTGTCCCCAAGTCACGGGTTTGGCGGGGTCTTGGCGGGTGTCGGGGTCGGTTGGCAGGGTTAGGGTCAGGGTCAGGGTCAGGGTCTACAAGGACGCACATCATCCACTAGGGTGGTTGTTACTACGTTATGTAAATGCCCTAGGAAAGACAAGCCCAAAGTATATCAAGACGAGCAGAAAAGAAAGTGTCGCTAACGGGCCGTTTAGCCGTATGGTGAGACAGTGTCATCGGAAAGCAGGGCTTCATCGACAGCAAGCCGGTTTGAGTATGTTTTTTGAAATTTGCTTGATGACCCGCGTGGGGGTTGAAGAAAGAAAAAAAGGGATCTCAGGTGGTTAGCTGGATTGGGTAATTCGAGGAAAGGGTCCCGTGACCTTGACTGGCTAGTTAGTTTGGAAAGCGATGTTCGTATTGATTGTCGGAAGAAACAGGAAAATCACTAGAGACGCATGTGATGGGTTGCAGACGTGCGGTTCCGTTTGGTTGGTATGCGAGTGAGACGGCGGAAAGTGCGGACTAATGTAGAGTCCCTAAGCCGTGACCTGGTCCTGCAGTACAGCTGAAGGGTTTGCAATTTGTACCAGTATCTGCCACTGTGCCCAGGCAGCTGTGTTCAGCAGGGAAGTGATCCAGGCGTCTGGAATACCCTTTTTTCCTTGATGGAGAAAAACCATGGCATTGGTAAACGAATCTAATCTCATCGGGCGGATCCGACGGCCTGATTCAGTGGACAGATGCTTGAGCGATAGGGTGGGAAGTCGATTGTCTCCCACTCTTACTGTGCAAAGGGCCGAAGCGAATGTATTAGGTACACGAATCCTGCGGACATTTTGGTCGAATGGCGGGTGCAGGGTGTTTTGTACAGGTGGAGTGGTATGATTGCACTGGACAGGCTCCTGCAATACCCGGCGCAAAACAGGCGGAGCTGGTCGAGGCGACATCGGCCACGGCCAGGCGAGCTCGCTTGTCCTCGTGACCTGGCTCCCGTTGTGTAGTGCCGACGTCTAAGCAGCGGGCGTTCCGATCTGTTCCGAACCAGATGTGGACAGGCCGCGTCGGGTCGGAATGGCCGAGCCTGGGACGAGACCGGCGAAGGGCAGGCAGGCAGGCAATTTTGTGTCGGCCTGGACGGCGGCGACGGTGGCCATGGCCAGGAGGTGATGTTGGCTGCAACCTGCGCGGTGATGATGTCGTCGACGAGGCGCATGCAGAAAGGAGGGCGGAGGCTCCGCCGCGCATGGCGGGGTTATATCAGGTCCCGTCCAACGAGGGGCGAGACGAGGGACGCGGTAGCGCGAGCGTCCGCCCCGGAGAAGCTTGGGTAGCGATAAGGCGGGAGATGACCGCCTGGAATTACGCCAGACTTGTCGAGCATTGCCGCCGGCCCAATGGGCGGGGGCGAGATTCAGATGATGCTGCACATGCAAGCCCGCAGCCAAACCGACCTTCGGAGACCAGGGCGTCGGCGCACTGACGAACGACTGCAGGGCGGTCGGCGCGTGCTGGCCAATGGGATCCCTGCTTATCGTCATGGAGTGGCAGAACAACCGTGGGGTAGGCTCATTTTTCCCATGCCATCACCCGCCAATACTGCCCATACCCACCCGTGACGAGCAAATGGGAGCACTCCTACACGACCACAGCAGCAGATCTGGCCAGTGGCAAGTGGCCGCAATGGCGCCCTTTGTAGCATACCGAGATAGACTTTGGGTGAGAGAACAAACACCACAACGTGCCATCGCTCGAGAAGCGGGGTGGCCACTGCAGACATGTGAAGTACGGTACTCTACTCTACACACTGTCCAGCTCCAGCACCGTTCCAACGCGGCGGTCAACTCCACAACCAGGCAGTCCCCAGTCCGTCCGTAACGGCAAAGCGACCGACAAGCCCTACAACTGACAGCAGAACGCCTCCCTTGACGCGCCTCCCGTCCCGCCATTGGACACTGCTCAAGGCATCTTGCTAGCGCATTGGGAAAATATCCACCCCACCACCTGCCTCCGCCCTCTTATTCATAAGTACTCCCACCCAGCCCGCCGCGTTTTCGCTCTCTCTCCTTCTCTCTCGTCTTGTACACTCTCCATCACAATCGCTTCAAGCTGCTTGCAGGAACACCGCGAGCCACCCACAAGGCCAGTTCCATTAGCCCTCTACAGTGACCAAGTAAGTCCTTTGCCTCCCGTGTCTACGCCCGCTGCACCCACCCACGCTCGTCCGCCTATCCTACCGACTCTGGCGCTGCAGCCCCGCGTGAGCCCATTCGTTGCCTTTCTTATCAGCGCATCACTCTGCTTGGATCGCCATTGCTCGCCACGGGATTTGGAGAAAAGCGCCGTAGCCATCAATTGATCGTCTCTACCTCTGCTCAAGTCCACCTGGCGACCCATCCGGTCCCATTGTTTCGTTAGTTCCGACATTCGTTCATGGTTGCGCTCCCGTTCCGTCCCAACCCCCACTTGCATTTCTTGCTTTTGGACTCAGGCTTTGCGCGCACCTGTACCACCCTATCTTGATCTTCTACTCTCCTCCTCCTCGCACGCAGCAGGCTTCTTTTCTCGCACGGGTTGTAAATTAACATCTGCCCCAGATTTCCGTGGAATTTACCAGCAGCTCCCTATCAACGCAGCGAGCGACCCCGCCACACGCCAAAATCGATACCACACCCTTTCCAACGCCACCACCAACGGAACCCAGAAATTCGGCCTTTTGCCGATATAATGGGTCGGGTCTCGTTCACCGAAGATACAAAGTTGTCCCAGGATACCCAGATTGAAGAAGAGCAAACTTCAGTGTTTGCTTATCAGGATGGCCCAGAGAACAAGTCTTGGGCGGGTGCCCTCCCCTTGAAGCAGGGTCTGTACGACCCAGAGCTTGAGAAGGATGCTTGCGGTGTCGGTTTTGCTGCGTAAGTGACAATCGCAATCGCTTTGCGGAGAGCGTGTGAGCAGTGACTGACAACTGGGCAGCCATATTAAGGGCAAGGCCAGCCACAAAATTGTTGTTGATGGTAAGAAAATATATACATGCGAAAATTTGCATAAATATAAATTACTGACATATATACAGCACGATCACTGCTATGCAACATGACCCACCGAGGAGCCGTCGGCTCAGACGCGCGAGATGGTGACGGTGCAGGTGTAATGACCTCCATCCCCCACCGATTCTTCCTCAAGGAGTTCGAGCGCGAGCAAGGCTACAAGCTGCCAGCGCTTGGCCAGTACGCCACTGGCAACCTGTTCTTCAAGCCGGACTCCACCATCTTGGATGAGACAAAGGCCATGTTTGAGGATGTTGCAGACCAGCTCGACCTGAGGGTGCTTGGATGGCGAGCAGTGCCTCGCGATTCCACACTTCTTGGTCCTGCGGCCTTGTCGCGAGAGCCCATCATCCTGCAGCCGTTTGTTGTCCTGAAGTCTGCCTACGGTGATGGCCGGGAGCCAAAGGCTGATTTCAAGGAAAAGTATGATAACGCATACTTCGAGCGACAGCTCTATGTCCTGCGAAAGCGGGCTACACACGTTATTGGTCTGCACAACTGGTTCTACATTTGCTCCTTGAGCAACAGGAACATCGTCTACAAGGGCCAACTGTCTCCTGTCCAGGTCTACGAGTACTACCACGACCTGCTCAATGTCGATTATGAGGGTCACTTTGCCCTGGTGCACTCGCGTTTCTCGACCAACACATTCCCCAGTTGGGACCGTGCACAGCCTCTACGATGGGCGGCTCACAACGGTGAAATCAACACCCTACGAGGAAACAAGAACTGGATGCGGGCACGTGAGGGTGTCATGAAATCTAGCCTCTTCGGCGAGGAGCTCGACCTTCTCTACCCGATTGTTGAGGACGGTGGATCCGACTCCGCAGCCTTCGACAACGTTCTTGAGCTATTGACCATCAACGGCGTTCTGTCGCTCCCAGAAGCAGTCATGCTCATGGTGCCAGAAGCATGGCAGGGTAACAGCACCATGGACCCCGCCAAGCAAGCATTCTACGAGTGGGCTGCTTGCATGATGGAGCCTTGGGATGGTCCTGCCCTCTTCACCTTTTCTGACGGTCGGTACTGCGGTGCCAACCTGGACCGAAACGGTCTCAGGCCTTGCCGTTACTATATTACCGACGACGACCGCATTGTTTGCGCTTCCGAAGTCGGCACCATTTCCATCGAGCCTGAGCGAGTGGTCCAGAAGGGTCGTCTGCAACCGGGTAGGATGTTGCTTGTTGACACTGTCGCTGGCCGAATTGTCGATGACGCTGAGCTGAAGAAGACCGTCTCGGAGCGCAACGACTTCCGCCGCTGGATTGACAAGAACCTCCTGACCCTTCCTAAGATCGTTCAGTCTGTTGGTGAAAAGGGGATCGACCTTTCGTCCCCACTCACTGAGACCAAGCTGCACGAGGATCCTCGTCTGCGAGCATTCGGTTACTCTCTCGAGCAAGTCAGCTTGCTTCTTGGCCCAATGGCTGCTGACTCCAAGGAGGCTCTTGGATCTATGGGTAACGATGCTCCTCTTGCTTGCTTGGCCACACAGCCTCGCCTGCTATACGAGTACTTCCGCCAGCTCTTTGCTCAGGTCACCAACCCTCCCATTGACCCTATCCGTGAGGCTATTGTCATGTCGCTCGAGGCCTACGTTGGTCCTCAGGGTAACCTTCTGGAGATGGACGAGTCGCAGTGTGGCCGTCTGCTCTTGCCATCGCCCATCCTCACGCTGGAGGAATTCAAGGCTATGACCAACGCCCACACTCTTTACCGAGAGTGGACTGCCAAGAGCATTGACATCACCTTCCCCAAGAGCGAGGGTATCGAGGGATACATGAATGCTCTTGACCGCATCTGCGAGGCGGCCACAGAGGGTATCCAGGCTGGCGACAACATCCTTGTCTTGACCGATCGTGCGGCTTCTGCTGACCGCGTTGCCGTATCTGCCTGCTTGGCTACTGGTATGGTCCACCACCACCTTGTCCGCAACAAGTGGCGATCCAGCGTTGCTCTCGTTGTCGAGACTGGTGAGGCCCGTGAGGTCCACCACATGTGTGTCCTTGTCGGATACGGTGCCGATGCCATCTGCCCATACCTTGCTATCGAGTGTATCCTGAAGATGCACCGTGAGGGCGTCATTCGCAAGAACTTGACCCCTGAGCAGCTCATCCAAAACTATAAGCACTCTTGCGACGGTGGTATCCTCAAGGTCATGAGTAAGATGGGTATCTCTACCCTCCAGTCTTACAAGGGTGCCCAGATTTTCGAGGCTCTTGGTCTTGATGACTCTGTTGTCGACCGTTGCTTCACTGGAACTGCGTCACGTATCAAGGGTATGACCTTTGAGCTGATTGCGGCTGATGCCTTTGCTCTTCATGAGAAGGGCTACCCAACACGCCCCATTGTCGAAGTTCCTGGTCTTGCTGAGACTGGTGAGTACCACTGGCGTGACGGAGGCGAGCCTCACGTCAACGACCCCACCGCCATGGCCAACATCCAAGACGCTGTTCGTACCAAGAACGACAAGTCGTACGAGGCCTACTCCATTGCCGAGTACGAGCGTATCAAGGACTGTACTCTTCGTGGTCTCCTGGATTTCAACTTTGATGACCGCACTCCCATCCCCATTGACCAAGTCGAGCCATGGACTGACATTGTGCGCCGTTTCGTCACTGGTGCCATGTCTTATGGATCCATCTCCATGGAGTCTCACTCCACTCTCGCTGTAGCCATGAACCGTCTTGGCGGAAAGTCAAACACTGGTGAGGGTGGTGAAGACCCCGAGCGCAGTCTGCGCATGGAGAATGGTGATACTATGCGCTCCGCCATCAAGCAGATTGCTTCCGGACGTTTTGGTGTCACCTCCAACTACCTTGCCGATGCCGACGAGCTTCAGATCAAGATGGCCCAGGGTGCCAAGCCTGGTGAGGGTGGTGAGCTTCCCGGTCACAAGGTCTCTGGCTCTATTGCTAAGACCCGTCACTCTACTCCTGGTGTTGGTCTTATCAGTCCTCCTCCCCACCACGACATTTACTCCATCGAAGATCTCAAGCAGTTGATCTACGACTTGAAGTGCTCCAACCCTCGCGCACGTGTATCCGTCAAGCTTGTCTCAGAGACCGGTGTTGGTATCGTCGCTTCCGGTGTCGCCAAAGCCAAGGCTGACCACATCCTCATCTCCGGTCACGACGGTGGTACCGGTGCTTCTCGATGGACTGGTATCAAGTACGCTGGTCTCCCATGGGAGTTGGGTCTTGCCGAGACTCACCAGACTCTTGTTCTCAACGATCTTCGTGGTCGTGTCATCGTCCAGACTGATGGTCAACTCAGGACTGGACGTGACGTCGCCATCGCCTGTTTGCTTGGAGCCGAAGAGTGGGGCTTTGCTACCACTCCCTTGATCGCCATGGGCTGTATTATGATGCGCAAGTGTCATCTGAACACGTGCCCAGTGGGTATTGCTACTCAAGATCCTGAGCTTAGGAAGAAGTTTGCTGGTACACCCGAGCACGTCATCAACTTCTTCTACTACATTGCAAATGAACTCCGTGCAATCATGGCTAAGCTCGGCTTCCGCACCATCAACGACATGGTTGGTCGCTGTGAGGTCCTCCGCATCCGCGACGATCTCCGCACTGCTAAGACAGAGAACATCGATCTTTCGCTCATCCTTACTCCTGCACACACTCTCCGCCCTGGCGTTGCTACATTCAACGTCCGCAAGCAGGACCACCGACTTCACGTCCGTCTCGACAACAAGCTGATTTCCGAATCTGAACTTGCTCTGGAGAAGGGTCTTCCCGCCCGCATCGAGTGCGATGTCGTCAACACTGACCGCGCTCTTGGTGCCACTCTCTCTTACCACATCAGCAAACGCTATGGCGAGGCTGGTCTGCCCCAGGATACCATCCATGTCAACATCCGTGGATCCGCTGGACAGTCTTTCGGTGCTTATCTCGCACCTGGTGTCACTCTTGAACTCGAGGGTGATGCTAACGACTACGTCGGCAAGGGGTTGTCTGGAGGTCGCTTGATCATCTACCCTCCCCGCAACGCCGTCTACCGTGCCGAGGAGAACGTTTTGATCGGTAACGTCTGCTTGTACGGTGCCACTCAGGGTACTTGCTTCTTCCGTGGTATCGCTGCCGAGCGTTTCTGCGTTCGTAACTCAGGTGCTACGGCCGTTGTTGAGGGTGTTGGTGACCACGGCTGCGAGTACATGACTGGTGGTCGTGTCCTTGTTCTCGGTTCGACTGGTCGCAACTTCGCTGCCGGTATGTCTGGTGGTATCGCTTACGTTCTCGACATTCACAAGGACTTCGAGCAAAAGGTCAACCAGGAGATGGTTGAACTCTCTGGCATTGAAGAGCCGGAGGAGATTGCCTTTGTGCGAGGCCTCATCGAGGACCACCACCACTACACTGGATCCGAGCTTGCCGCACGTATCCTTCTGGACTTTACTCGTGCTCTTTCACGCTTTGTCAAAGTCATGCCCGTCGACTACAAGCGTGTCCTTATGGAGGAGAAGGCTAAAGCTGCTGAGAAGAAGAGGAGCGAGTACCCTCTTCCTCTGCTTGCTGGCAACGCCGTCCGCACCGCCCACGAAGAGTCTCGTAAGGCTGAGGCTGAGGCTGAGGCCAAGAAGGAGCATGAAAAGAAGAGCGCCGGCCTCCTTGACATCGAGGAGAGTGTAACTGATGCCAAGGCTGAAAAGAAGAAGGCTCTGGTTCTTGACAAGACCCGCGGCTTCATGAAGTACCAGCGTCGCTCGGAGAAGTACCGCAACCCCAAGACCCGAACACGCGACTGGGCCGAACTGAGTCAGCGTCTCAACGAGGACGAGCTCAAGTACCAGACTGCCCGCTGCATGGACTGCGGTGTGCCTTTCTGCCAGTCCGACACTGGTTGCCCAATCTCCAACATTATTCCCAAATGGAACGAATTGGTCTTCCGCGGCCAGTGGCGCGATGCTCTCAACCGTCTCCTCATGACCAACAACTTCCCCGAGTTCACCGGTCGTGTTTGCCCTGCTCCTTGTGAGGGAGCCTGTGTTCTCGGCATCAACGAGGACCCTGTCGGCATCAAGTCTATCGAGTGTGCCATCATTGACCGTGGTTTCGAGATGGGCTGGATGATTCCTACACCACCCCAGGTTCGTTCTGGCAAGACTGTTGCCATTATTGGCTCTGGACCTGCCGGTCTTGCTTGCGCTGATCAGCTCAACAAGGCTGGTCACACTGTCACTGTCTTCGAGCGTGCTGACCGTGTCGGTGGTCTCCTCATGTACGGTATTCCCAACATGAAGCTTGACAAGAAGGTCGTACAGCGCCGTGTCGACTTTATGGCTGCTGAGGGTGTCAACTTCAAGACTGGTGTCACAGTTGGAGAGGAGGGTCACCCTAGCCTGGAGACGCTGCGCAAGGAGTTTGACGCAGTCGTATTTGCCACAGGTGCCACGGTCGCTCGTGACCTGCCCATCCCCAACCGCAACTTGGAAGGTATTCACTTCGCCATGCAGTTCCTGCACAAGAACACCAAGTCGCTTCTCGACTCCGAGTTGGCTGACAATGCGTACATCTCCGCCAAGGACAAGCATGTTGTTGTCATTGGTGGTGGTGATACTGGTAACGACTGTATTGGTACCTCTGTTCGCCATGGTGCCAAGTCCGTCGTCAACTTCGAACTGCTACCTCAGCCTCCGGCGGAGCGTGCTCGCGACAACCCATGGCCTCAGTGGCCCCGTATCTTCCGTACTGACTACGGCCACAACGAAGTCAAGACTCACATGGGCAAAGATCCTCGTGAATACTGCGTCATGTCCAAGGAGTTTGTTGACGACGGCACTGGTAAGGTCAAGGGTATCAACACCATCCGTGTTCAGTGGACCAAGTCCGCTTCTGGTGGTTGGGACATGAAGCACGTTGAGGGCAGTGAGCAGTTCTTCCCTGCAGACCTGGTCTTGCTTTCCATGGGTTTCTTGGGTCCCGAGCAGCGTGTCATGAGCGACGTTGTTGAGCTCGATGGCCGCAAGAACATCAAGACTCCTCCAGGCCACTACAACACCAACCTCCCTGGTGTCTTTGCTGCTGGTGACTGCCGTCGTGGTCAGTCACTCATCGTCTGGGGTATCAACGAGGGTCGCCAATGCGCTCGCGACGTTGATTCCTTCCTTACCGGCTACGGCACTTCGCTGCCTGTGACCGGTGGTATCGTCAAGCGCCCGCCTTATGAGGCTATGTTGAAAGCCAGCAACGCCAGCGTTGAGAAGTTGACGACTGTTGCCGCTTAGACGAAAATAATTGTAATGACCTTTGCATGAAGACAGGGTTACGGTAAAAATGGTTATGATAAAAGAGGGGTTTGGGTATATTGGCGAATCTTTTTAGTACTTTCATTTTTTGTTTGAGCATTTTCTATTATCACCTGCACGATACCTTTTCAGTATGCGGAGTCAGCTGGGCGGCACTTGCAGTGTACAATGTGTTGTTCTAAATTGTGTATTTTTTATTCTTCGCAATTGTTTGTGTAAATAGGCCAATCGTTATATTTATGACCATGAACTGGATGATTAGTTGGTGATGCGCGATGTGATTCCGCTTGCTGAATTCCCTGATCAAACGAACTGGTAATGACATGGTATTCTGAACAGAATGGCGACATGATTATTCGTAAATTCGGATAGAGCAGAATATCCCTTTCAACAAGCAGAACGCTTTTGAGAATGTTGTCGTGAATGGTGTGGCGTCGCTTCGCCTATTGCACCGTTCCCACAAAGAAAACGACAAAATACAAAATGTATCTATGAAAAGTCATGACATTAATATATAGGGACTTGCTTTATTTGTCCATGAAACTTATTTAGTCGAATACTGTTGATACTGCCACTATCCTCTATTTGTGGGGCATAGGCGCTGGAAGCCAAGGTTCGTAGCGGGCTGACGTCACGCGCTCACTCCCGGACTCGGTAGAATCGCAGGCAGCAAGCGTTACTCGATAGCACCGATCTCTTCGTGAGACATCCCTCGCCATGCTCTGGTAACAATCGAGCACAAAGATGTTACCCCGCTTAGGCTGGCATCATGCTGGCCACCGGCCTTTGCATGGGCCAACAAGGTAGATTGACGGCGTTTGATCCCAGCTGCCGATCATCGTGAAGTGCTAACAAGCCATCAGGACAGTGGCACCACGGATCATAACAGCATTAAACTCATCTAAATTGAGCTTCCAAAGGCCTTCATCTTATCCAATTCGACACGTTACTGGCCTGCAGGCTGGTGAGGACAACACTGGCCACATCAGCGCCGGTCCTAATGAAGGCATTCTTTTCTTCAATAATGTCTTTCCCATCCAAATACGCAAAATACTCGGACTTCCAATGCCGCGCATCCTGGATCGGCTAGTGAACCCCACTGCTTCTGGTACGGACCCGAAAAAGATCATTGAGAAGGCGAGTGCAAAGCGAAATCTGCAAATCACCAGTACCGAAGTGCTCCCTCGTATGAGAGAGGGAGGAGCATTTGTCAAGTTTACGCATGATGGAACTGCCTCAACCTCCGATATCGAAAGAAACCTGCAACAGTATCTGGAAGACGAGCCTGTGAAACCCTGGTGGAGCCCATGGAAGCAAATGCATGCGAAAGCAGTCAAGGGAAGACCCTGGGTGGAAGACCTGATGCGTCTGCCTGCCACTCGTCTACGCGTTGAATTCGTCTCTGGTGAGCCTGGTGCACCTGCTAGCGAAGCAGTTGAGTTGAGCCAAGAGCAACTCTTCCAGTTCTTCAGGCCCTACGGAAAGCTGAGCGACATTGTCATGCAACCTCCCGACTCCAAGGTTCTTCCAAAATTTGCCTACCTGGACTATACTAGTATAGGCAAGGCGATCATGGCCAGGAACTGTATGCATGGATACCTCGTCTCGGAAGCTGAAGGCGGCGGGAAGAAAGGAACAATCTTGAGGCTCAAGTATGAGCAGAAGATTAAGCCTCGGTACATTAGAGACTGGATTTTCAGCCACCCACGTATTGTCATCCCTATTGTGGCTGCTCTTATTGCAGGTCTCGTTGCTGTCGTCTTCGATCCGTAAGTCTTTTGATGGCCTATAAAGTACCCTTCTAACAAAGAATCAGCATTCGAACGTTCTTCGTCAAGGCTCACATTACGCGCAACTACCACATAGAAGACAACAAATGGTACCAATGGATTAAAGGCTACGCGACAGACATCATCAGCGGAGGAAAGAAGCGCAACGACGATGACGGCATGGATGCTATCTGGGACGATCGGAAGGACAACATCGAACAGATTCAGACCTGGCTCATGGAAACTGCTGATACGTTCATCATCGTGCAAGGCCCTCATGGCTCTGGAAAGCGTGAGCTGGTGGTAGATCGCGCACTACATGACAAGAAGATTAAGCTTGTAATCGACTGCAAACCCATTCAAGAAGCCCGAGGGGAGAGCGCCACCATCAACGCTGCTGCTTTGTCCGTCGGCTACAGGCCTGTGTTCAGCTGGATGAACAGCATCAGCGGAATGATCGATATGGCTGCACAAGGCGCTACGGGCGTCAAGACTGGCTTCTCCGAAACCCTCGACTCTCAGCTCAGCAAAATCTGGAACACCACGACTTCGGCTCTCCGACAAATCGCTTTGGATACTCGGCACAAGAATGACAAGGACGCATATCTACCAGATGATGAATGGCTCGAGGCACATCCAGAACGCCGTCCTGTAGTTGTCATTGACAACTTCCTACACAAGAGCCAGGAAGGCGGCATCGTCTACGACAAAATCGCAGAATGGGCTGCTCGCCTCACAACGACTAACACTGCCCATGTCATCTTCCTGACAAACGATGTCGCTTACAGCAAGTCATTGTCTAAAGCCATGCCCGACCGAATGTTCCGCCAGATCTCACTCTCTGATTGTAGCCCTGAAGTAGCCAAGCGCTTGGTGATAACACACCTTGATGCTGACGTCGAGGACGATCCCGCTCCGAAAGACGGCTCACCCAAGAAATTACCCTCACAGCATCGCCCTGACCTCGAAGAACTCGATAACTGCATCGACTTGCTAGGTGGACGACTTACTGACCTAGAATTCCTTTCGCGTCGCATCAAGACTGGCGAGACACCTACCAAAGCTGTGCACGAGATCATTGGTCAATCCGCTTCCGAGATTCTCAAAATGTACATCTTTGATGCACAAGATGAGAATGGTAACCGTCTATGGAACGCTGAGCAAGCCTGGTACCTCATCAAGGAGCTCGCACAAAAGGAGTCCTTGCGGTACAATGAGGTCCTAATTGACGACATCCTCAAGACAGGCGGCGAGTCAGTTCTTCGCGCCCTCGAGCAGGCAGAACTCATCTCGATTGTCTCTGGCGCAAATGGCAGGCCGTCCATCATCAAGCCCGGCAAGCCTGTATACCACCCCGCGTTCAAGCGTTTGACCGAGGACAGGGTACTCAAGAGCCGCATGGACTTGGCCGTCCTTACTCACTTGACAAAAATTGAAAATGCGACAATTGAGAAGTGTGAGAATGAGTTGTTGCTGCTGAGCAAGCTGAGGAACCAGCCTGCTCAGACTGCAGGAAGAGTTACCTACTTGTTGACCAAGCTGATGAGCAGCCAAGTCAAAGTGGAGAAGTATGAGACGGAGATAAAGGGATTGAAGAAGGTGATTGCCAGTGAATACTAGGGTATTGTCGATACCGAGTAGCATGTGCAAATGTATAGAATGATACCATCCCTTCTCACGCACACATCCAACCTCTGCTCCTTCATGACCCCGCATGTTCACTGCCGGCTAAAGCGATTGGATCTCTCAAGCAGCCCCCTTTGCGCATACGGCGCATAAATTAATCTCCTACGGCGTCGGTAACATGTGCTGAAGCCGCGCCGAGCTTTCTCCGCCTGGTCACGTTTTGACTGACATCACCCGGGCCAGAGCTAAGAAAGTGACGGCACCGAGGATCGGGCAGAAGGGAGCATTTTCCCGTAGAGAAGCTTGGACCTGCCAACAACCGAGCGACGAGCGACCTTGAACTCCACCTCACCCATACTTGCGACTGTCCATTGCCATTGCGCGCCCACTCTTGACTTGTCCTCAGCGGATCGCGCATCTTCTTCGTCTCTCACTTTTTCCCTCGTCCCACGCACCTAATTTTCTTCACAGCCCGGCGCAATGGCACCCATAACAGATACCGTCGTCGATGACCTCAAGAGCACCGTCAACCGCCTCGAGAAGCGCATCGCGGAGCTGGAGAACAGGTTGTCTGGCCATGGCGGTCAACCGTCATCGCAAGAGAGCATAAGGATGATCCTCATGGGACCACCCGGTGCTGGTGAGAGACTGTGCCGAGGATAGACAAATTGCGGCATGTTTTGCTTACACGGGGTATAGGAAAGGGCACACAAGCACCACGGATTAAGGAGAAGTTCTGCGCCTGCCACCTCGTACGTTTTTCTTCTGCATTGCCCGCTGCTGCGTGGCACGACCAAGGGTGGGAAGATGCTAACGGCATGTAGGCTACTGGAGACATGCTGCGCGCGCAAGTCGCAGCAAAGACGGCCCTCGGTCGGGAAGCAAAGAAGATTATGGATGCCGGCGGTCTGGTCAGCGACGAGATCATGATCAACATGATCAAGACGGAGCTTGAGACCAACCAGGAGTGCTCCAAGGGGTATGTTTCTGCCTTGAAAAACTGAAGTATTTATTCTTCGAGCGCCTTCTAACGCCCCTGTGACTAGCTTCATCCTCGATGGCTTCCCACGAACAGTCACGCAAGCCGAGAAGCTCGATGGCATGCTCGCGGCCACCAAGAAGCCGCTCCAACACGCCGTCGAACTGCAAATTGACGACGGCCTGCTCGTCTCGCGTATCACCGGCCGCCTCGTGCACCCCGCATCCGGCCGCTCCTACCACAAGATTTTCAACCCGCCCAAGACGCCCATGACCGACGACGTCACCGGCGAGCCCCTCATCCAGCGCTCCGACGACAACGAGGAAACCCTCAAGAAGCGTCTTGCTACCTACCACGCCCAGACTGCACCCGTCGTCGCATACTACCAGAAGACGGGCATCTGGAAGCCCATCGATGCCAGCCAAGAGCCAGGACAGGTGTGGAAGAGCTTGCTCAAGGTGTTTGATAACAAGGCAATGGTTGCGGGGCAGACAGGCAGTTTGCTGAACAAGGTTGGCTTTAAGAACTAAGGAAATCGACGACTCGCACTTTTTTAGAGTCAAAGATTAAGATGATGGATGCAATGTGACAATGGAACGAAAAGCACGCCAACTTTAACGCTTTTTGAAACGAAGAAAGAATGCACATGTGTAGTTTGGATGGATTTTTCATTGTACTTGTACAGATGCATTGGAGGAAAGGGGTGATAAGGAGGAGGTTTATCACTTTGTCTTATGTACGCCCGTATTTTCAGACTGGTGTGGGTGGGTGTTGCCATTTATGTAGCGGACTCACTCCTCTGGGATGGAAATATCGAAGATGTTTATAATGATGGGATGTGATGAAATGCTGCCTTGACTTGACTTTTGAGACTTTTTATTCTAATAGGCTACCCGTTGCTATTTTGCTTTTACTACACGCCACCGGTGCAGCGGAACACGTGCGACTTTTTATTCGCAGAAGTCGGCAGTCGTTGTAGTAAACGTGTTCGTAGGCAGAGGAACCGCGGCGTTAGTAGCCGTCCTAAGCTCCGAGGCGGAATATATGCGAAAGAAACAGCGCCTACCACGAGCATAACCAGGGTCCATCATCACCACTACCACGGCCACCGCCACGACGACGGCACGCTGCAGCAGCGACAAGTGTCCTCTCCGCATGACCCCCGAACGAAGCGCATCTGCCTAGTCTTACCCAAAGTCGTGGATCAACGGAGGTTATAAACTTCCCCGGACGATTCGCACCATCGAATACATCAACGTCACGACAGCGAGCACAGTACGAAAGCGAGGAATTGGCACAACGCACGGTTTTTACGAACAATACAACACACGGGATCACATACGCACATCTCCAGCCCAACGAGACCACGCACCTCTCTCTCTAGAAAGCCAGTCCAAGCCAAAGCGCCAACCACAATGTCCAGCCGCTTCGGCCGCCACGACCAACGCGACGACCTCTTCTCCTCGTACAACCGCAGCGCCTCGCCCTCCAAATCCAAGAACAAAGCGCGCGCTTCCCCTTACAACGGCAGCACTGGTGGCTACGGCTACACGTCGCCTGCGCAAGGGGGCTTCGGTGCGTATCCCGGCTCCTCTTCTCCCAACAACAACAATACAAATGGGAGTTTGTATCCTGGGGGCGGATATGGAGGAGGAGGAGGGGCAGGGTATGGAATGAATGGTGGCGCAGCAGGAGGAGAGAATGTATACCGCAGCGCGACGCCGAATTCACGAGGCCAGTATTCAGCAGCTGTGCTGGATGAGTTGGAGAGTCAGAATGACGAGCAAGTTGGTGTTTTGACGAGCAAGGTCAAGATGTTGAAGGATGTGAGTTTTTGTCCTCCCTTTTTCTTCTTCTTTTTTTCTCTTATCTTACTTTACCTTTTTTTTCTTGCTAACGTACAAGTAGTTGACACATCTCATCGGCGACGAAATCCGCGACTCGACGGCTCTAGCGGAGAAGATGAACGATCAGTTTGAGAGTTCGAGTTTGAAGCTCAAGGGCACGATGAATCGCATGCTGAGGATGGCGGAGAAGACGGGGGTCGGGTGGAAGGCGTGGTTGGGATTCTTTGCCGCGGTTGTGCTTGTGTTTTGGTGGGTGTGGTTGGGTTAAATGGCTTTTTTTTCTCTCTCTCTTTGATATAGGGGATGTGCATTAGAGAAGGTGGGCATTGATCGCATTGGCGTGGCGTTTGGAGTTCATATGACGCTTTTATTTCTTGGTTGGTAGGGATATGGAGGGGTAATGGAGGCGCTGTTGTCAGACTTGGGACTTGGTTGCAGAGATATATGTTCATCTGTTGACTTGGAAGATGTTGTTTCAACACAAAAGCTTTACATTGGGATTTTGGTATTACAGTATGGCCAGGAGTGAGCGAGTGTATTTGTACTTCTTTTCAATGAATCACTATAGCGTTCTTCTCAGGGTTACAATTCACGTCGTGAGGATTGACTTTCTGTGTCTGTTAAGATTAGTTTTTATGCATCGCTGAAATAGATTCAGATGAGAAAGCGATGCAAAGACATGCTGCGGTTGATGGGGTATCAAGTGTTCTATATTCCCTTGTCGTAGTGTCGTGGTAATGTATACTGAGATGCTTTGGTTGACAAGCTCCTCATCCCTAGGAGTAGTGCATAAAGCAGTGCATAAGCAGCCGGCAAGTATGGTAGAGATTTTTTTATTATTCTTAGCACGGGTGAAGTTAAGTGATATAGTCCAACCTCAGGTGACATTTATGGATTAAGGTCGCCACGTCAGTCAGTGAATATGAAGATGTAACATGATCAAACGTAGATAGCAGTCGGTTTGATATTAATCCCGGGCTACTGAGACTGCGATTTTTAGATCTACTACGCCTTGCTGTAAACTCTATCGAAAGGTACATATTACTGATCAACACCATGTAACTCTACAGTCGTATCTCTGCATTTCAACAAACTCGACTAGTGATCAGTTGTCCCGTGTCCCACCACGAATCTCTGTTGTGTATGGCTAGCTTGGGCCGAGACACCTGCAAGTGCGATGTCAATCACGTTTCATGGTCGACCAAGATCAGGTACGCGAAGAACAAGAAACTCTGCATTTACGCGGCATGCTGCTTGCGGCCTATCACGTGGTGGATGATGTGGCAGAAGAAATAAGCCACCCTGTCCGGCCCGAAAGGAGCCAATGCCTGTCGTGCTGATCAGTTTGCGCTCAAGAGTGTACGGTGTAGTCTTGGACACGCCTTATGGTAGCCGGTACCCTGCACGCACTTGCTTCACTGTGGGGTAGTAGCTACTACGTTTGAATAGGCAATGCTCGACATTCAGGGTGAATACTCCATCCGTGCGCTTCCGCGAAATTACATCAGGTTTGTTGCTCATTCTCATTCAGGTTCTTGTTGTTGTAACTACAGTACTTGGATTGTTTGACTACACACGGCATTCCATATTTTCCAACATATACGTCACAGGTGCTAAACCACGTAATCACGGAAGCACCCCGGAATGAGGCATGGGTATGGTACATAAACGCACGACTGTCAAGTACGGATAAGCTGATTTGGCGACCGCATCTGTATTCAAAGTTGTAAATGAGGGGGCTTGGTCACCAAGAGACCAGGAGAGCCCTGGCCGTATTTGCAGCCAACATCCTGGCGTTCTCATCTTACTCAGTGGTACAAAATACATCAGTGACGATCTTCTAGCATCATTCTCATTCCTTGGAAGTATGTCACTGCAATGCATACAGACTTACTAAAGTCGACCGGCTTGCAAGTCTACGGATAGCTTGCGTCGCAGATGGATAGCCGCGCGATCAAGCCTTCGAACCTCAGTACAACACCCAAACTCAAAGCACCGCCAACCACAACGTCAGCATTTAGATACTTTCAGGATCGGCAAGATGCCAGGCCTCACGAGCTGCGCCATGCGTCCCCCCAGAAATGGCCCAATAAGCAGAGCGCAAAGCAATCGCCCAAACGCGATGATCGTCACCGTGCATGGGGTCTAGCCACATCGCCAAGCGCACCCAAGAGTTCCTACGTGGCTGACGAAGTCCAAGAACACTATCCGTGTGATTATGTGAAGACAGTTCCGGTTACAGCTCTGGTCAAGGCTCTTTGGAGGCCTACGCAATAGACGTGGCTGACGTCTGGCCTTGTGCTCTTCCCAAAAAACCAGGATAAGATGGAAAATGTTGATGTATAAATATACGGTACCAAGACGCATAGAAACCATATCAACACCCCACAATCTTGCGCTGCATCCAATACTATACTTGTAATACCAGGCCAATACTGCTCAAACACCCTCCAACTTAGACCACCCACTCTCATCATGATCTTCTCACGCCTCTTCTCTATAATCCTGCGGATTTCACAATTCGTCTTCGCAGCCATCGTGCTCGGTCTAACCGCATACTTCCTCTCGCAACACCAGGACGAAGATGATGACTGGCGAGGAGGACGAGGTCGTGGCCGCGGCGACGACGACGGGTTTGATAGCCTTCTAGGCCGACTGATCTACTCTGTCATTTGGTCCGCTCTTTCCCTCATCTTTGCTATTGTATGGGTCATTCCCACAACCTCGAGCATGACGGGATTCGCCTCCGACTTGAGTAAGTAGATTCCACAACTCTCGTGATGTTGTCGCTAACAATACTCTCTAGTCTTTACTGCTGGTTGGGCAGCAGTCTTCGGACTCTTGGTTGACTGGTTCAATGACGTTGGGTGCGGTAGCCCCTGGGCATGGAGGAACGGCTTTTCCTTCAGACGCGAGGACGCCTGTGGCCAATGGCGCGCTGCTCAGGCTTTCTCTTTCTTGTCCATGATCGTTTGGCTGGCTACTGCCCTGCTCGGCATTATTATGGTGCTCCGCCTTAGACGCCGCGCGGCTGCTCCGTGAGTTTTCCCCCAGCATCACAAGAAACTGGGCCACTTTGCTAACGTCATCTTGTACGTAGTTCCCGTGTTTAGGCGATGCATGCGGAATACCTTTGAGAGTTTGGTTGGTACGAGCGTACCTTCAACAATCAAAGGGCCGAATGCGACGACGAGTAGTCATCAACTAGGATCGCACTCCAACTCTTGGTCTTGTTTCAGGTATTATCCTCGAGTATGTTGATACGAAACGACACGCTCTATATGCTCTGCAGCGAGGCGTTTCTTGGGTTTCCTTTTGAGTCTGTTTATTAGTTACCATTGTAGCCGTTTTACGAGTATGGATGGATCTATGACATGTGTGAATGAAATAATGCACCTTTTTTTTTTTTGAAAAAGCTCCCGAGTACTCTGATTAAGTCCGTGATGTCGTCTTTGTCGAGCTGTCGAAACGATTTGAGGTGTGTGTTTGGAGATTACAAGAAAAACTCCTAGGACAATGGTAATCCCAACACGAAACACTTCTTGAGTGCCTTTGTGGTCCAGGCTGACTTATTTGTTTTGGTAATCGTTCTTTTTTCTTTTCGTTAGCCAGCCACCACCCAAGTACACTGCAGATTCATAAAAGGCTCACAGGGGGATAGAGGTAATCTAGATTACTTCATACTAGAGCCAGTTTTACCTCTAACTGAACTAAGCGCGTGCTTCCGAACGAACCCAATGGGACAGAACCAAACGCGACGCTTGGGAACTTGACTCGAGATAATTGGACTTTAGCGAAGCGGCCCTGCGTACTAAGCAGCTTACACATCCGCCAAACCTCAACTTTGCCTAGTCCCCGAAGTTTTGCATAAGCAAAAAAGCATCCGGATGCTTATTTGAAATTTACGAGATGCTGAATTAAGTAAGAGGATGGGAACCAGCGTTGTGTGCCCTGTGGCACGTGATGCTGCAATATATGAAGGGCATGACAGCAAGAGAGGGATCCATTTGTGTCATTACACAACACGACTAAAATGGGACCTACAAGTTTGACTCACGACGTTGAAGCTTCTGACGCGCATAGCGGGCTGCGTCAGAGGAAAGGAAACCACAATAGCCTCACCATATCCTCGAGACCGTTTGCTGGGCGAATCGGCGGCAACCAAGAGTTCACAGTACCGGCAGAAGACGCTTCCCTTCCAGACGCAGCGGCTGGATTTTCGTGGCGCCAGTCTTTCTCTCTGCACGCGTTTTCTGATGTAGAGCTGTGGAAAGAGGCCTTCATCGAGGGCGTGGGAACATGTCTACAGACCTACCTTAGCGGACTAGCTGCTGTCGGTCTTAGTCCTCTTGTTAGAGCAACCAGCCTGGGACCTGTTGCACCAGCTGCGTTTGGGAGCATTGTGACTGGAATACTGATCGCATTGTTCATCTTCGGGGCTGGGCCGGTATCTGGAGCACATTTTAATCCGACAATCTCCATGGCGACTTTCACGGCGGGGTTGTCCATTTTCCCCAGAACACTGCTCTATGTTGTTTTTCAGTGTGCTGGCGCCGTTGTGGCGGGCGCTCTGCTCCGGGCAAGCTTGGGAATGGAACCGCATGAGATTCCCCCTATACCAGGATGCTACGTTGACACTAGTCTGGTCACACCGGGCGAAGCGTAAGTTCAGATCTTCGTGTTGTGAATCATTACTGATTTGGCAGATACGTTCTGGAGACAATGACGTCGTTTGGACTGATATTTATTGCCTTTGGAGTGGGACTTGATCCCAGGCAAAGAGAGGTGTTTGGGCCGGCTCTGTCGCCAATTCTGGTATGTACTCATGTTGTTTGTTCATGTGTCGAGAGCTGACAGCAACAAAGGTGGGACTTGCGCTCACTTTGGCCACTTTTGTTTCGTCGATAGTAAGGCCTGGGTATAGTGGAGCTTGTAGGTGCACTCTGCCGCTATCTGCAAGGAATCAACTGACATGCCACAGCATGCAATCCGGCACGCTGCCTTGGCCTCATGATGGCTACGAGTGAGTATCCCTTGTTTTTTCTGCTGTTGCCATCGGCTAATGTGCTTCAGACCGCTTTAGTTATCATTACATTCACTGGGTTGGACCGATGACGACGGCGGTGTTGAATGGATTGTTGTACTGGGCTATTCCAATATACAAACCCGAGAAATAGGATGCATGGAGGAAAGAGCGATGTCGCAAGTGATTCCAGGTTTCACTTGCGTCGATTCTTCTGGCGGAGCTGTTGTGTTGGGTAGATAGAATAGAAAATAAACCAAGTAAACCCTGGTCTTAGCAAGGCGTGTGGGCCGCAGTTGCCGTGTTCTGTTCTGGTCCTTCCAGCCGGCGATGGTTGGCGCTAAAACAGACTAGCGCCTCGCTTCGCACCCACGCTTCTTGAAAATCGGTCTCGATATCACGAACTTTCAACGACTCCGACCAGACATCAAGCCGTCAAAATGTCCGCCAACTCGCTGAACAAGATCGCGCCCAACAGCCCTTCCAGGCAGAACCCCTCTGAGATCGAGACCAGCATCGCCAGCGCAAGTCATCCCGTCCAATTGTGCGCAATCGTGGCAGCAGTACTAATATGCGCAACAGGCGTTGACTGACCTCGAGAACAATGTTCCTGACCTGAAGGCTTCTCTGCGCCCTCTGCAGTTTGTCTCTGCTCGCGAGGTATGAAGAACCCGAACTCGTCTACGATGCGCTCTCGAGCGTCGCCTGCACACACACCCATACCCTACAAATTCGAAGAGGCGGTGGGCACTGGGCAGCAACAAGCGCTGACACCAGGATTCTTAGATCGAGGTTGGCCACGGACGCAAGGCTATTGTCATCTTCGTCCCAGTTCCCCTTCTCTCCAACTGGCACAAGGCCCAGCAACGGTATGCTTTCTTGCACATGTGCTCGCACGACTCTTGCTAACAATCTACAGCCTCACCCGTGAGCTCGAGAAGAAGTTCTCTGACCGCCACGTCCTGATCGTTGCTTCCCGCCGCATTCTCCCCCGCCCCAAGCGTTCCAACCGCTCCCGCTCTTCCCAGACCCAGAAGCGTCCCCAGTCGCGAACTCTCACTGCTGTCCACGACGCTATCCTGACCGACCTCGTCTACCCCGTCGAGATTGTTGGCAAGCGTCTCCGCACCCGTGAGGACGGCAGCAAGATCCTCAAGGTCGTTCTCGACGAGAAGGAGCGCGGCGGTGTTGACTACAGGCTCGACACCTACAGCGAGGTCTACAAGCGCCTCACTGGCAAGGGTGTCAACTTCGAGTTCCCCCAGAGCCAGCAGACCGACTACTAAACGTGGACGGGTTGTTGGGTATGGTCTCGTTTTCTCTACATGGTTCAGGAGTACGGCAAGGGCTTCGGATATGCATCATGTACCGGCATCAAAAAGGAATGTGAATGAGACGACATGAGCCCGCATTGGGCACCTCTTCAAGATACCACTGCAATTGATTTTGATTCATGTGATGGTTGTTGCTCTTTGGCTGTGACTGATATCTACGCCCGGTCGAGTTCCGGGTAGTGTCTGAATATGCCCAGGCTAAAGGGCAGTCTACGCTTACTTTCCAAGTAATCCTTGATGCCCTTTGTCTGCACGACGTTTTGGTAAAAAGAGCCAAACAGGGATGGATAGTCTTTCTTGGTCGCTTCGATCTCCTTGGGGAATGCAAACTCGAGGCCGCTCAGGATGTGCCAAAGGGTTGTATCGGCATAGCTCAGCTTGCCTCCAACAAGGAACTTACCCTGGCCTGCCTCGTTACTCTTCAAGACACGCTCAAAGAAGCCGAGGAACTTGGGTATGCGATTCTCACGGAAGTCTGCGGCTTTTCTGAGGGCTTCGTCCTTTTGGTCCTCGTAGTATTTGCTAACGCCAATGGGATGATGAGTGTCATGAGCTTCGTTGTTGAGATCAAGCGCGGTCAAGGTATGGGATAGGACTGTCATCTTGTCCACTTCATCCTCGCCAGCAAGGTCCAGCTTTTCGCCCAGATAGGACAGGATGGCTGGGGTCTGGTAGATGAGGAGGGGTTGGCCGTTCTTGCCTTCGCCGGGCACCTTGAGAGCCGGCGGGGCGAAGACGGGCGGGTTTGCGTCTTCCGAGGTGAGGTCGATGACGACTTGGGGGCCGGCTGTTAATTGCAAACCCGGTTAGCTGGTATGCAGTGGAGAGGGCGGAAAGCATGCATACGTCCGTCAGGCTCGTTGGCGGGGTCCTTGTAGGAGACACCTGCTGCTTCAAAGACCAAGCGGATGAACTCGCCGCGACCGGGCATTCCAGGCCAGTACAGTAGCTCGTACGGCGGGTGAGTGCGTGCTTTCTTGTTTGTCGCCATTGTGAGTGTGTAGTGGCGGGGTGTGATGAAGCTAGTATGGAGCTGAGGTTGGGGAAGCTGTCGAAAGCTGCGCAGAGAGTGGAACGCTCGAAAATAGGCGCGAGACATGCAATTGTCAAAGGTGTTCTTATAGATGCCTCACCCTATGCACAGCAATATTGCTGGCTTCCTAGTTGCTCCATGATAGGCTATTGGCGTCATTGTGGGGTAGTTGGATGAGCGGAGACGTACGGGTAACTATTGCTGACTACCAAACCGGGCAGTGCGACAACAATGGCGACCTGAATCTTGAGCCTGAAGTCGCTGTTTGCATTGCGCATGTGTGTATCGGACCAGCACAGTGTCATCTGCAAACAACAAAGCAAGCGTCGAGCTATTCATGCATCAATTTCTAGAGCATTCTGCAGCCATCAGGCACCCAGACGCGAGCTCCTTGCAGAGACACCAGGCGATACGCTCGCCTCCCCATTCCCACGGCGCACCACAGCCGCTTCATGCATCCAAAAAGCTGCGCCATGCTCTGGGATACGTTGCACAGCGTTTGCTACATAGGCGGGCGGTCGCCGTCTTTGTCAAACAAGCGTGTCTTGTAAGCACCATAAAGATCATCCTCTTCTCCCCAAGCGGTCCATAGTCATTTGTAGCCAACGCTGAAGCGACCGTGGTTGTGCTGTGCAGGGCTGAGCCGTTGCGCTAGCCCTTTCCCGTTACCTCTACCCACAAGGCTGTTGCCTTCCCCCATCTGAGCCACGGCTGAACGTCCATCGTCCATGACCATCCTGAGGCCGTCAACATGTCAGTAGAAAACGACTTCAATTTTCTCCAGGAGCGCATGCAGAGCTTCCGCGCCTCCGACGAAGCTAGAGAGCACTTTGTTAGCGTGAGTCTACCCGATTGCCTGGTCGCGTGTTTCGGTTCACCGCTGCCCTGACCGTGCTAATGGAGGAGAATAGGGAATCCTGGCAAGATATCAGGACTTAGCTGAAAAGCACGCCGACTTAAGGAGTGACTACGAGAGTGAAGTGTCAAACCGCAGAAACTATCAAAAGGGCCTTCGTGAGAAAGAGGCCATCGTGATCGATTATGAACGTCAGCTGGTGCGTGTATCCCAGGGCGGGTTTGGTCTTGGCAGCTGGTTTACTCACCAAAAAAAAAAAAAAACAGGACGCCGGTTCCTTCGTTTTGGCACTTATTGATGGAGACGGGGCTATTGTAAGTCATTCCCCACTTTTGCCTTTTTTGTTGTTGCAATTGCTTCGAGTCGACTGGAACCTTTCACACAACGGAGTCTCTAAGTATCTAGTTTTACAATCCCACTAACGCTGCTCAAATAGTTTCAAGATGCGTTGCTTAAAGCCGCCGATGGCGATGGTGGCTCCGAAGCTGCATCTTGCTTGTATCATGCCATTCGCAACCATATTGCCTCGCTCTACAGCAACTCCGGCAGCTGGCCTATTATGGTTCAGGTCTATCTAAGTCTCGATAAGCTTGCCCTGAAGCTAGCCTCGGTTGGCCTCCTACGCTCTCCTTCCGACTTACGGATTTTCGCCCAACGCTTCAGTGTCAATCAACCCTTGTTTAGTATTATTGATGTTGGCCAGGGAAAGGAGAGGGCCGACCACAAGATAAAGGGTATTGAACTCACTCCTACCAGCTGCCTCACATACTGACCACTCATTCACAGAAATGCTTCGTACCTTTAGCGACAACCCTACTTGTCGGCATATCCTGTTCGGTGGATGTCATGATGCTGGCTATCTTCTAAACTTTGAGCCTTTCAAGCATAACCTCGCCAAAGCTAGCCGTATCACCCTCCTCGAAACTACGCCAGCATACGGAGGTTTCAACGCGCTAACAAACTTCAAGCGCGCTCGCTTTGACGATGTCTTTAGGCCCGAGCAATTACCTGAAAACGTGCGTCCTCCCAATGGAATCAGTCATTCAGCATCGTTGCCTACAGTGCAGAATTTCGCCCGACCAATTGCCACCAACGCCAGTAGCTCCCCTTCGGTGACACCAAAGGGTTCAGTAGCTTCTCCTGCACCTAGCGTCGCCTCCACACCAGCCCCTGAGCTTAAGGAGACGAGCGAGGACTCTTCCTGGGGTAAGTAATTTGTCCTCGCATGTGCTGCGTATGCTTTACGTTCCAATTTCAAGCTGCCGTACTTACACAAGCATGGCTTGACGCTTTTGTGAGAGAATGAGAAGGCTAACATGTGCTTTCTAGCTGCCGTGGGCAAGAACGGCGTTCCTGCAACGGGCAGCATCTCCATTGCACCCACTGCTAAGAAGAACACTAAGAAAAAATATGCTTACTACAACAAGGCGGGCCATCGCATCGACGAGCCGCTCCCTCCCAGAGATCCTTCTGCTATCCTTTCGCTCGATGCCCGCATGAAGAAGCAGGGCAAGAATATGTGTAACAATTGGCACGTACAAGCATAATACAGCACAATTGGTGTAAATTTCTAACTCGATCTAGGCATCTCGGCGCGGGATGTGCTAATGGAAAGTTTTGTCATTTCCAACACGAGCCAAAGCTGCCGCCGGCTGAACTGAATGTTTTGCGCCACAAAGCACGTACCCTGCCTTGCAAGGACGAATATTGCGAGGATATCGATTGTTGTAAGTACAAAAAGCTCTTGGAGGCGGGAGAGCGCTTGCTTCTTATCAAGCGATACTGAAAACTGTCGGTCATCATTTCTGCAATACTAACGTTGCTGTATTAGATTTGGGTCACCAGTGTCCTCAAGAACGCGACCAAGGCTATTGTGGATTTGGAGACAAATGTGAGTAATGCTGCACCGGGTACAATTGAATAACGCTGAGTACCATCTCTAGGTCACTTTCGCTTTACGCATGGTATGGACAGGGTCAAGTATGTTAGATATGACAAGGACGGCAACGAGGACTATGCCCCTTAGGGAAAATTCCCTCTAGCTGAAAGTTTCTTCAAGACTCAGCGCTCTTCAACAGTAACGTCGGGTGATGGAGATAAATTGATCATGTCGAACCTATATGTATTCCTGGGCTCTGTGTCCCTATCAGATATATTTAACATACAATACAATTACGATGTGGAGGTGCACAACTACCGCCACTAGTACGGGCCAACTTCGGCCTCGACATGCTCTTACTACTACTCGCTTGAGTTGTCTTCTTCCCCACACTCCACACAACGGTCCGTGTAAGGCCGGACCAACAAATCAACCGTCTTACTGTATTAAATTGCTGCCGTAGCGGAGTCCCAGCCCATGATGCCATGCCCTAACGATTCAGCCGCGGCAACTAACATCGGCAGTGAAGGTTCGGAAGTCCTTGACTCACGGATGGCGGTATTCATTTTGAACACAGCCCATTGCCGGCTGGCTTAACCTTGACACGCATTTTTCGCCCATTGACCATACTCTTGTGATATTTCTAACGCCATGCCGTTCCTGCACTCGGATGCAACCCCTAAAATCCTCATTGCAGGCGCCGGTATCGGCGGATTGACAACGGCGCTAGCGCTCCATTCAGCCGGCTTCAATGACATCCACATCTTCGAAGCATCGTCGACCCTCACCACCCTGGGCGTCGGAATCAATGTGCAGCCCTCGGCCGTCTTGATACTGCGCAACTTGGGCCTCTTGGAGGCCTTGGAGAAAACAGGCATCAAGACACAAGAACTTAACTTCTACAACCGCCATGGCGACCCCATCCTTAGCGAGCCAAGAGGCATGCGTGCAGGATATGCAGTGCCCCAATTCTCAATTCATCGTGGAGAATTCCAGATGCTACTTCTGAGTGCAGTCAAAGAGCGTCTAGGTGATGATGTGCTGCATCTCAACCACGCCTTTACGAGTTTTGAGCAGAACAACGAAGGTATCACGGCGCAGTTTTCCCGCAGAAGAGATGGAGAGCCAGCAGAGATGTCGAGTGTAACTGGCCATGTTCTCATCGCTGCAGACGGTATCAATTCCACAGCTCGAAGACTTCTTTACCCCAATGAGGGACCGCCACGGTTTTCTGGGCGCATGCTCTGGCGTGGATGTATAGAGCGCGAGCCGTACCTGACAGGCGCAAGCATGGTGTGGGCAGGCCATGCTGACCAAAAGTTCATCGCGTACCCCATCAGCCAGCGATCCGCCGACAAGGGAAAGAGTCTTGTAAATTGGATTGCCGAGCTTAGGATACGAGACAAGGACGATGATGATCTCACGCCGCCCAAGACAGACTGGACCAAAGCCGTGAAGAAGGACGTTTTCGCAGGACCGTTTGAGACATGGAGGTGTGGAGGGCTGGAGATGAAAGATCTGATTGACAGCACAGAGAAGGTGTTTGAGTTCCCCATGTCCGACCGCGACCCAGTTGAAGCGTGGTCATTTGGACGTCTTACGCTGCTTGGTGATGCTGCACACGCGATGTATCCCATTGGCTCCAACGGCGCATCCCAGGCCATCATCGACGCCGAATCGCTGGCCAAGCACCTTTCCGCCAAGACATCTGACATCCAGGGCGCCCTCAAGGCATACGAGCTTGAGCGGCTCCCGCCAACAGCCAAGATTGTAATGGCGAATCGCGCCAACGGCCCGGATCACGTACTGCAGCTCGCAGAGGAAAGAGCGCCAGATGGGTTCAAGAATGTGTACGATGTTATTCCCAAAGAGGAGCTGGAGGGGATTGGAAGCGCGTACAAGAAGATTGCCGGGTTTGAGATGGACAGTGTGAATGAGAAGGCGAGGGCGACGGAGGGAATGGATGTGCAAAAGGGGTTGAAGAGCCCGAGGGATTGGATATAACTGTGTTGAAGATACATGAATGGGATTAATAGACCAGATAACGCGCATAAACAGCTCTCGACTTTCTTTTCTTAGGGCGCAAGGCAATCGTGGTGCTGATCATATGGTAGGAGGAAAGTGGGGTGGAGACTAGACAAGAGCCGCTAGCCTTGGCTTCAAGCCATACCACTCACACGCTGAACATAAAGGAATAAACCTCAATATCTTGTACATACGGCCATCGGCTCGATAATGCAAGGAACCCCGTCCGGCGGATTAGTAGTCAGGTGGGTGACCACTGGCGAATCCCCGCTGTCGTATGTTTTTGGTTTATTTTTGTCCATGAGCAGTACTTAGCAGTGTGCATTTTTTGCTTGATGCTTTCATTTTACAAAACTAGGCTGACTACGACTAAAGAGAAGCGGGATGCTAATGATAGCGCGACACGTCACGACACTTCGGTCATACCAAGCCGCCAACACTCTTATCAGGGCAGTGCACCCAAGCGTACCTCCTTCATCGGCCTCGTCCCAGGGCCAATCCCACCAAGATCATCCGCATTACCTTCTCGGCGCCATCCTTTACTAAAGCTTCCGTCTGCACGATTGCCTCATCTAACGATAAGGGGCCTCTGAGGATGCTTGTGTATGCTTTGATGCCGCAGGCATAGCAACCGTCCGCCCCTTCCCCAATAGTGCCTGCCAATGCGACTACCTGCGCACCATTCCGCCTTGCACGGCGGGCAATCTCTGTCGTCATCTACTCGCTGTCAGCCAACGATCAAAACAACAGGATGAAAATGGCATACCTTTCCATTTGGTGACTGGAAGTCCAGACTCCCCTCGGCTGTGATAACAAAGTCCCACTGCTGATCGAGAACACGTTCAATCTCAAAATACTCGTTGATAGCTTCGCCACGCGCACGAAGCTGAGCGCCAAGTAGCATCAGTCCTGTCCCAAGCCCGCCGCTTGCACCGCTCCCTGGGCTGTGGGAAATGTCTCTTCCCAGTTTTGACTGAGCGACGAGTGCCAATCGCTCGAGGGCCGTAGCAAGCAGGTCGACTTGAGCAGGTGTAGCGCCCTTTTGTGGCCCATAGACTCGCGCGACACCTTTAGGACCGCATAGCACGTTCTTGATGTTGCATACGGCTTCTATCTGCACCTTCGAGGCTATTGATGTGTCAGTGTTCTGTCGTTGTCCAGGGGTTGTTAAGACGCACCGGAATCCTCACGTAGACGAGGATGGATATTGTGCCAGTCGAGGCTGGCTAGACGGCACAAGGATCGACCACCACCTGCTATGGGCAGCTCGTTGCCATCGACGTCTAGAAGACGGACGCCTAGGGCCTGGAGCATGCCTGCTCCCCCATCAGACGTACCCGAGTCTCCACATCCGATGATGATCTTTGTGGACCCTTCATCGAGTGCTTTTCTCATCAACTCCCCAACGCCAAAAGTCGTAGTCACAGTCGGATCGCGCGCTTGTTTGGGGACAAGACGAAGACCTGCTGCTGCTGCCATGTCTAGTACAGCCGTCTCCTTGTTCTCACCGATGAACCCCAGGTGTGATTCGATAGGTTCTCCGATGGGTCCCAGGACTGATGCCTCAACAATGCTTCCATTGTGAGCCGCCACCAGAGCCCTAGCAAAGCCTTCTCCACCATCGTGCAAAGGGAGCTTTCGTGTTATGATGGAGCTCTTGTCCAGCACTTTGGTGATGCCTGCTTCGATAGCGTCTGCCACTTGCTCCGGACCTAAGCTTTCCTTGAAACCCGACGGGGCTATCAGAACCCGAAGTGGGTGACCGTTCAAGAGCTCTGAATTTGGAGTTTGCAGTACAGCTGAAGCCGGATGCACTACGTCATTTATTTGCGGTGCTGGCAGATTGAAGGTCTTTAATGTGCGGAGCTGTCGTAATTGCGGCAGAAGTTTTGGTGACGCCGCCGAAGCAGCACGAGTATATGGGTCCATGGTTGGAGCAGGACTCATGAGCATGTTGCGCAACAGCGGAATAAAAATCAAAGTAACTATTGAGAAACCGATAACTAGAATGGGTATCTATAAACAAAGACAGTGGAGCGAGAGTTGGAGTGCGTGAATGTAGAGCGAGTGTATTCGATCTCCGTGGATGGATGCCACTTCACGATAAGGCACAGGGCCTACTTATACCTTTGCCTCCCATCTCGCCCGTTTGAAGTTGCAAAGTTCCAAGTTTCGTGCGCAGTCCTACTCCTATTGCACCGCACAATCAACACCCAAGGTATCGCTTCAGGCCTCAAGACGAACACGGCAACAGGACCCTTGACCAGAATAATCTGCGCCATAACTCACAAGCCACGTCTTAGCTCTGCATTCTCATGTATTGCAGCACAGCCAGGTATTACGACGACGACATAGCCCTTAAACCAGGATGGCAGGATAGCCTAGTGAGACTACAGGCCTCTCGGCAGTAGTCTTGTGCTTAGTGTTACATTGGCCCACCTGCTTGTACCTTGAGCAATCTCGGTCTTTTCTTTTCTTGACTGTCGTATGTCAACCAATGGCGAGTGGTTCACGTGCCTTCACCAAGCAACTTAGCGAACTCCCAAGCCGTACCTTCTTGGCACGGTAGTGTACAACACAGCCTGGATTGCTGACGTCTACAAGAAGGCTGTTACCATGCACTTTGCCAGCATTTGCCCGGCTTGACGGGAAGTATTGCAGCCGTCCGATTGGCTAGAGACCATGGCAAGTATGCCGACTACTCAACACTCACGCGACACGTTTCTATTCTTGATCTCGCTTGTCTTGTTCACAGCCTGATATACTTGGTACTAATTATCTTGAATACGGCTTTCTGAAGCGTGGCAATCGTACTAAGGCATCGATGGTGGGTCATTCTAATGACTTGGAAGCGTAGGTGGCTGATGCTGTGCATGGAACTGCCTCACGTTTTACCGACACTGCCACAGCGGCGGGGTGTCGGCAGATTGATCTGTGACTATATCCAAAGGGTACTCGTTGTTCATATGATGAGAAGGTATCAGTGCAGTTCTTGCACCGTGCCATCGTCTTCAGATAACCTACACTCGTTGTCATCGTCTTGTCACTCGTTTGCCCCTCATGCATTTCAAAGACCGACTACTCGGAAGACCTCCCGTTGAAGAAGGGGAAAGTCGCGATCTCCAGGCCTTGCCGAGATTCTATTTTGAAAGTAGCAATCATTCTGTCCTGAGTACTGAGCGCCTGTTCCGACAGTGGGATCAGTTCGACGAAGAGACCCAATACGATGCTGGAGACTTGAACATGGAGGAAAACGTCATAAAAAGCAAGGAGATAATTGTAGGTTATCAATCTTTGCATCGGCATATAGATACTTACAGCCCTTGTAGATCACCTGGGAAGGACCAAACGATCCAAGCAACCCTCTCAACTGGAGCAACAGACGAAAATGGATCACAACGATACTTGTATCACTCTTTACCTTTATATCACCCTTCTCATCGACAATGGTAACTCCTGCACTGCCAGTTATGGGTAAAGAATTTGGCATACCGGATGGGTTCATGCGCCAGCTCGTCATGACCATCTTCTTGCTGGGCTATGCCCAAGGACCGTTTGTGCTCGCGCCTCTGAGCGAAATCTATGGTCGTGTTACCGTGCTGCAGTATGCAAACCTTGTGTACCTCTTGTTCAACACGTGCTGTGGGTTCGCGCAAACAAGAGAGCAGATGCTCGCGTTTCGATTTCTGAGCGGACTTGGGGGTGCGGCGCCGCAAGCAGTATGTATTTCCTTCCACATACAGCTGCAAGTTCGTCACAGCTAACATAGTTTCTAGCTTTGCAACGGCGTCCTAGCAGATACATGGTCCAAAGAAGAGCGCGGCAAAGGCCAAGCCATTTACGGCATCCTCACCTGGCTAGCACCCTGCGTAGCACCCATATGCGGTGCCTACATCTCGACCGGAGCGAACTGGCGCTGGATCTTCTTCAGCACCTCCATCTTCACCGTCGGTGTTCAACTCCTCGCGCTCTTCTTCCTCTCCGAGACCTTTGCCCCAGCAATCCTCGCCAAAAAAGCCAAAGCTGTCAGGAAATCCATGACCGCCATGCATACGGACGATGTAGTGGTACGCACAGAGTTCGAAACAAACGACCGCATGAGTAAGATCTTGAGAAAGAGACTCATACTACCGTTCATCATGATGTTCACACACCCCGCAACGCAAGCCCCATCCATCTACCGCGCTTTCCTCTACGGAGTCATGTATCTCATGCTCTCCACCTTTCCCATGGTCTTCGAAGAAACATACAACATGAGCGTAGGGAAAGCATCGCTCAATTACCTCTCTCTATGCGCAGGCTTCATGATCGGTCTGCAGATCTCTCATCCCCTCATGGACGGCGTATGTATTCCCCCTCTCCCCCTCTCTTATACCCATCTCCCCCAGTCCCGCTTTTGTTCCTCTCTCTAACACAAACTCTAGCTCTACGCCCGCCTAAAGTCCCACTACAACCTCACCTCTGGCCTTCCCGAATTCCGCGTTCCCCCCATGCTCATCGCCGGCCTACTGTGTCCTATCGGCCTCTTCATATATGGCTGGACCGCATACTACAAAGTCCACTGGATCGCACCCAACATCGGTGCAGCCATCACTGCTGTTGGCCTCATCATCGGGTTTCAGTGCAGCCAGGCATATACAACGGATGCGTACGAGGCGCGGTACGCAGCTTCAGCAGCCAGTGTAGGCGCGTTTTTAAGAACCATGTGTGGCTTCAGTTTTCCGCTTTTTGCACCGAGAATGTACGAGGTTATGGGACTGGGATGGGGAAATAGTTTGTTAGCGTTTTTGACGCTGGGGTTGGGCATTGTGGGGCCGTTGGGGCTCTGGTTTTATGGGGCGAAGTTGAGGGCGATGAGTTGGAGGGGGTTGGAGGGGCGGGTGTAGAAGGGAAGTAAGGGGAGGTTCTTTTCTTTCGTTCATTGGAATAGATATAGATACAGGTGTTGTAATTTATGTATGTATCTCTCTTTAAGTATACTATTCGTTCGCGGCTCGCAATATAGTCCGCTTTGAGCAATGTATTCAGTCTGCTATTCGACTTTGTTTGCAAAGCTCTACCATAGCCTTATTTCGTCGCACTCTTTCCTAACTTTATCTTATGCTGCTGCTGCTGCTGCAACAAAGTGTACGCCTCATCACGAACAAGGATCATCACACCCGTAACCAGATCAGATAATATCGAGTCATGAATTAATGTTGTTCACTCTTGTTACGTGCTTTATGTGACGTATAATATCCTCTTCTTTACTATCACATATCCCTTTCACTTCTCTTTCCTCCCCGTTATACGATTTTCTGCTACCAAAAGCTTATTCAGCTTTTCAATAGCAGTGCTCAACCGAAGAGCCATTATACCAAAAAACACCATAGCTAGAGCAAGTAGAAACAAGACCAGAATGAGCATGCGGATGTAGGCTTGAGTTGAGTCAGAGAGAACGACATTTTGATCGAAAGAGATCATGATAGCTAATGTGGTTAGTCTTGATTTGGTTGCTGTCTGGGTGTGCAACTCACTTTGTGGCGTCGCAGTGTTGGATACCTAAGAGCGACTCGACAGTGGAAAGAGGCTGACGGTGGGGTTGTAGTGAGGGAGCGAGGTGCTCTAGAGATCTGGTTTAGAAAGCCCTAGCACAATGACGATTTGAGCTGCGAAGGTGTTGCTAATGCAAAGTGTTGCGCTGGTGTGTTGCTGTATGTTGATGGAATAGTACTATACTAAATCAAGCAAGTGGGGTGCTATGGTCCGTTTGTTGTGTTACACACGTTTTGCTGCAATCCCGCTTACGAGAAGGTAGTTTCTTTAACCAGTACTAAGCACTGTTTCATTGCCCAGTCTCTTTGGTTCGCACAGTCATTTAAGATCAGCACACAGGTCGCTTGATCTCAAAGTATCTAACGTCCATCCTGTGGCGAGACGGATGGGAGGTACTTTGAGATTATGGGATCGTAGTCTTCTGAGCGCGTCTAGTTAACTCATAGTTCTCTAGTTATATTTAATTGAAATTACTCCTATTCTAGAGAACTCGAAGTTGGTGTTGTGCAGCGCTTGGCTTGGTACATCCAACTACAAAGCAAATTCACCTCTCCAAAACCCAATTCTAAGCCAATACCTATTCGGCTGCACATACCAAGCCATAACCACTCCAGCTTCATTCATTAGCTTGAGAATAGACTTAGCTTGAGATAATCTTCTTACAGATGGCAATAATGTGGACCACAGACGTATGGATTGGTTCCAGCACTGCAGGCTTCCAGAATGCAATAATCCCCCTGGTTCTTGCCTTCACATGCTGCATCTTTCACTTTAATTGGGTTTTTCGTGCTTTTTGCGCTAACAGCTAATATAATAGGAACGAGGAAGATAAGGGTTCGCATGATAGTAAGTAAGGGGAGTAGCAAAAGGTAATATAATAATAGTTTCTGTTCAGTGAGAGCGGAGCTGAGTTGAATGACTATGCTAGTAACTTAATAGCTGCGTGTGTCGAGATTATATACAAGTTTTTCTCCTGTACATCATTAGGCTAATGTTTAGTTAATGGAAGATCGTTACAGTTTCTACGTTCCTCTAGTAAGCAGAAGATCCTTGCAGCATGTAAGACCAGGTCTCTGTAGTACTCAGAGATACTCCGTAAAGTGCAGGTACCCCCGTGTAAGCTCGTATCTTGTTACTATCAACTTAAAATAGGGCCTATTATCCGCCTTTAGCTATGCCTTTTTTTAGTGCTTAGTGTATGCCATAGATTAGAAAATCTTGATGTTAATAACTGTCAAACAGGCATTAAGAGACTCTTCTAGTCTTTATAGAGCCATTTTCTGCACGGCGAAATTGAACATTGATTTGTGTAAGCTGATTTCCATCAACACCCCATGCTAAGCAGAAATAGGCTTGTCGACAACTTCTAGGCTAATCGACTGTCGCATCGGAAACTCGAGTTGTCAAGTTTTGCTCGCATGGAAGCCGCTGGGGAGACCTGACTGATACGCCTTGTGAAGCAATAATGTGAATAATTGAGGCATCAATTAGTTTAGGCGTCAAGTGTGAGATTTGATACAGCGATCATCTTGTAATTCAGGTATGGATTCTAGATGTTATTGTGATATATATAACGTTCCCATTCTATTTTTTTGCTTTGAGCACATGCATCATGCCATTCAGCTTTGTTTGCATAAGATGTCTGATTAAAAGCAAAGATCTCCCCACCAACCACCATTCCGCTCTCTACCATCTAAAAGCCGCCTAGAGCTCCTCTTTCTCTTCACTAGCCTTCTCCAAGTCTCTGGAAAGACCAGTAAGAGTCTTCTCCATATCGTACACCAGTTGCTGGAGGGTCATATTCTGCATACCAATCGCGTTCTGCTCGGCCCTGAGATCCATATCACGCTGCATGTCGGCGATGTCCTTTTTGTTCGTTTGGTCTTCCAAATCCATATCGGGCCCATTGCACTCGTCCTCGAGATCATCACACTCTTCCTCAAGGTCATTCCGCTTTTTCCTGAGCTCATCACGATCTTCCTTGACCTCCTCTAACTCTCGAACAACTTCAGAGGCTTGCTGTATCATAGTGCCCACGTCTTGCCCCCAGTTCATATCCGCCATGATGAGCGCGTTTTGCGCTGCCTTGAGATCCTCAAGAAGCTGCTTGTTTTCGGCGGCATGTATGCTCTCTGCGTATTCCAAAGCCATTTTGTACTCGTCACGCTCTTTCTCAGTCTTCTCTAAAATTCTTGAAACTGTAGAGAATGTCTCGTTCATGGCATTTTGGGATCGGAGGTTCATCGTCTCCGTGGCGAGCTTGTTCTGCTCTGCCTCCAAGCCCACAAGAATCTGCCTGTTTGCAGTCGTGTCTTCACTATCTTTAGGCTGCGTTCTTGAAACCGTCTTTCGGCGCGCTGACTTTGAGTGTGCTGATGATTGCTGAGCTTCTTTGAGGTCTTCTTTCAGCGCTTTGATGTCTTTAGCGTGCTTTTCGGATAAGTCTTTCTTCTCTTCAATCCATCGCCGTCTGTCGGCTATGCCTTGATCTTTCTTCTCCTGCTGCAGGATCTCAATTCGCTTCGAGGCATCGCTGAGAGTTTGTTTTAACTCGCTGACCTCTGCGGGAAGAGGCCGAAGCTGCTTGAGTTCGGCGTCTTTCTCCTCGCAACGCTGGTGAAACTCCTTAATGGTTGCATCGATGTCGCTGCCGAGGATGGCATTGCGCCAAAAATTGATCTCGTTTTGCTTGTCATCTAGAGAGCGTTGAAACTGTCGCAAAGTCTCCGGCGTAGGGGTCTTGGTTTGGAGTGCTTTCGCCCTCGCCTTCTCGGCCTCAAGTTCCCTAATCTTCTTTGACTGAGCAGCCTTTTCGGCTTCCATCCACCGCTTCCGTTCTCTAACTTTTTTGAAAAGACTTTCCTCGTCAACTATTTGGTCGCTATCTGCAAAAACACCAAGAAGCTGGAGCATGTTGTTTCTCCTCGCAATGTCTTCAAGTAAATCCTGCACTTCCTCCTGAATCGTCTCCAACTTGGCCGAGTAACCGCAAGCTTTGGCCTTCCATTCCTTGTGGGATCTGTTTTCCGCCTCGAAGTTCAGTCTTGCTTTCGTTGCTTTGTCTTCAGCCTTTGCTACTCTCTTACTAATCAGATCCAGCCTGGAGATCAAGAATATCGCTCCTAGGACAACGGCAGCCAAAGACAACAGAGCCCAGGGGGTCCATACTCCAGATGTGGATATAACTGGTAAGGCAAACTCTGCGCTAGGAAGCGATGCGCAGGGTGCACAAGGTGCACAAGGTGCGCAACTTGCCTCAGGACATGTGGATATGATTGGGGAAGCAGGTTTTGAGCTGGGAAGGGGTGCGCAAGGTAGACAACGTGCGCACGTCTGTTTAGGCAGCGTGCAAACCTCGGAATACTTTATGAACGTCGCACGTGGTGCGGTAGAATCAGTCAGTAAACACCTCCGCTTTGTGACTACTTGCTGATTCACGAGGGTGGAGATGGATGTAATGTTTTTTGTGACAGTATCGTAAACTGTTCGAGTCGGCCTTAGTGTGATAGGTTCCGGGATCACTGTGATGGGGTTTGGGACTACCGTCACAGTTTGAGTAAGCGTGGCCTCTGAATGAGGTGTGATCTGGGGCTGTTCAGGTAGCGGCTTTGAGGATATGCCTGGTTTCCAGTAGGGTCGGACGAAGGGGAGGTTCAAGAAGAAGCCGATCCCACCAGCAACGAACAAATCATTCTGCAGAGCGAGTTGAGCAATATCGAACATTGTGAGCTCTTTACTTTTTTTGTGTTTGTTACTGAAGTTCGATTTGAGGGGTGTATGATGTTTCTGAGGTTGCTTAGAAGCGTTTGCGAATTTGAAAAAGAGGAGTTGAGTTGACGCATGCAGGATAGTGCAAATATGCTGGTGTTCAGACCGCAAAATAGTTTGTGAAAGTTTGCTGTACTTAACAAAGGGAGCAAAGAGTACAAAGGGGACTTTTTGAACAATGGCAAAAGCAATAGTAGGTGTACAATGAGCGCACCAATAGGCGTCATTGTGAATGAAGAGAAAATGAATGTGAGATGATTGAGTGCGTGCATCTTGACCAAAGGTAGCATATCGTGATCTCTCACTCCTGCTAGCCATCAGCAAAGCGTGCATTGAAGATTTGGACGCGTCATGATCAAGCAAGAATTCAAGCTCAGGTATACGGCAACCAAGTTGGATAGAGTGGCAACCGCCATAGAGGGTTGTCAGTTTTGTTTCCTAGCTGAGGTTGCATAGATGCATGTCTATTCAGGCTCAGTGTGATCACCAGAGGTAAAGATGCGCGTGAGGATAAAAGTGGCCGTATGGAAGCTAGGAGATCCCTCCCATACCTGTCTAGCTCTAGGATGGCACTTAAAGTGAATGCTGAGCACTTGCGATACCCTGTAAGGAACTGTGTAGGAAGGCGCTAAGTACACTAGCTTACCCATGTACCTCGAAACCCGTTTGACTCTCAACCAAACCTTCATTTCCACGTCAAGATTCAAATAAACTGCCTATACAAAATAACGCCTAGTATGTCAGGAATAGCAAATCCAGAAGTGTTGAAGCGACCCGTTACCCTTGTCAATGCTCGGGAAGCGCGAAGTCGAGCAAGTGAAATCATCCTGAACGAGTTGACTTCAGTGGTGAGCCACCACTCTGCTGCAGTCCTCTCTGGATTCTTTAAGCAAAAGACTGTAGTATATCCCCTTCTGGTCAAGGACTTCATCAGGGCATTTGACCCAACATTCAAAGACAAGAGATCCAACGGAAATCGCCAGCCTTCCTGGATTATTGGATCTGCCAGTAGATGGCTCCGTCAAACTCATTCGCTCTCTGGATCAGACTATCCTGGATATAGTACATGCATTATACCAGTAGTTGTCTGACTTCAATAACATGTCCCAGCAAGCTTATCATCCCATCCATCCGATATGACTGAGAAAACCTTGAATATCGTCTATTTCGTCCGGGATCTTGAACCAGTGTCCCTCTTCTTCCACACCTGAATACTCCTTCCATTCTACCGAGAAGCCAGCCTGGGCGATAATGCGTGTTACGTGTCGTCCCAGCTCAACATCCACGTATGCATCGTCAGCGCCGTGGCCGATGAAAACTGGAGGCAGCCTGGGGGAGTCTTGAACCATCTCTGTCATGCCAGTGAGATTTTTGATAGCTATCGTCTTCTCCACGAATTCATCGAACTCCGTCTTCGGAGTTTCAGTGGGCCCCGGCTTTCCTGTGAATGCCCTTTCGATGTTGGTAGCAAACGGGAGCCATGTACTCGCAACCACAAATGCGCCAGGTTTCATTGCCGAGTCTTGCTGGGAGAGAATATTCCATAGTGCGACCGCGCCTCCCTGGCTAGTACCTCCAAACAGTAATCTTTGCGAGTTCCCACCTAGATGTCTAATCTCCTCGCTGAGTATCGCGTTGACGTGGTCCACAGAAGCCTTGATGCCGCTGATTTGAAGATCCTGACGCGCGGTGATGTCGGTCAAAGAGTACGCCTCAAACCAGGCCGGTATATTTTCCTGGAAAGTTGTGCTCCACAGTTCTGGGGAGGATGGAAAGACCCAGCGACAGCTAGGCAGCTTTTCGAATAAAGAGCACCCATCAGAGAGCTTTGATTGTAGGAACTCTTACGCAAAATCCTCTCCAGTGCTACCTCGACCGTGCAATATTACAGCTGTGTGGGTGTGCTCAGATTTGGGTTCGACGATGTGAACTGGGCCAAATGATTGAGTCTTGGCCTCCAAGTTCGTTGCTGTCTCGGCGTCGGTCGTATGGTCCATGGTGTCTACAATGGCTGATTTCTGGAGTTGTTATAGTCGTCAGGTCTGAGTGAGTGAGTTGAGAAGAGTGTTTTGTTGCATTGTGGAGCGAGAAATGAGAAGTAGTTGGCCCAGTGTACCATCACTGCGACCCCGATTACCGTTTCCAGAAAGCGTCCCAGCAGCAAACGAACCATGGGCAGAAAGTCGACATTTATTAGATCAGGCAGATGAGCAACATTAGTTCTCTATTCACATACTGTGTATGTACTAAAAATGATATCTCACAAGAATGAGAATATAGTCCTCCTGCATATAGTTTTACTAGAGATGTCGGCAGTAGCACGGACAGCTTCTCCACATGGCGCTAGTCCCGCCCTGAACTGGCGCCTAATCATCCACCGAGCACCACTCTTGCTAGAAGCATCACACGACACCACACACCACTGCACAATGACGACAAACTCATGGCTAATCTTAAACTTGCGCAATCTTGTTTCTACTGTAGAGCTGAGACTCGGTCCGATCGAATTCCCAAGCTAACTCGGCTCCATCATTTCCCACACCCGGCAACCACACTCAGCCAAAAGAAAACATGCCTCCAGGATTCAGGCTCCCCTCAGCGATAATACTTACCGCTTCAACGACCCCTTTTTTACGTTGAGAGATTGCTATTATCATATTTGGTGCTTGCTGGGCCGCCTGGCTACAGAGTTTTGGCTCCCCAGGTTGTCAGTCCACTTCGCATATTGCTTGCCTAATCGGGCTATGTTAACCCGTCCACAAAAAATCTCCCCACAACGGCACTGTGCATCCGCAGCGAGTCAACATTGACAAAGTGCCAGAACGTGCCACACACTGTCCCCGTCGTCAAGACCCTTGGTCTGGGGTAGAGCCAGCGTGGTGCTTGCCGCCGTTTTAGTCCACTTCTGTCTCCAGAATCCGCGGTCCGTTTAGTCAGGGTTTGGTTGGTTATACAGACCACAGCCTGCTTATCATAAAGATAGGTCTCCCCTGTCTTTTGCGAGATTGGCCCTCCGCAAAACACGTACCAGTCTCTTGTAGTCTAGTGGCGTACCCGACTCCTGGGACGTACTAAAGAGCTGGGGGGACACGAGACCGCGGCTGTTTTTCGGTCGGCTTTGCTTCCTCTTACTACTTGTGGCTTCCTTATACTTTCTTCCTCTACTCTCCATGTTAATGTACAATTCATACTCGAAGATGCCACCAACCGCTTCAGCAACCGCGGCGTTGCCCACACTGACCCAAAGTGGCGCGCGCGTTGCACTGCAAGCAGCAGAGCAACATGCGATTGAAGTTGGTGTACCAATGTACGACCCCTCTTTCTAACCAAACCCACGACCATGGCCGAGTTCCCAAGACTAACATCTGGCCAGGAGCATTGCAGTGGTCGACGCGCACACTCATCTCTTGTCCTTCACGCGGATGGACGGAGCTAAGATAACCTCTATCAATACTGCCATGGATATGGCGTTCACCGCCGCCGGGAATCGCATTCCCACCTCCGCATACCAAGAAACACCATGGCCGGGTAGCGCAACATCTGGTATCGGCAACGCTATCTCAGGCCGCTTCACCACACTTGGTGGTGGCGTACCCATTCTATCGGTAGAGGGCGACGTACTCGGCGCAATTGGATGCTCGACAGGCACGAGTATGCAAGATGAGGCTGCAGCGAAGGCGGGGCGAGATGCAGTACTCGAGCTCATTAGAAAAGAGAAAGAGGCAGAAGAGGCAAGACTACATGAGGAGAGGCAAGCCGTGCTTGCGCTGTGGAAAGAAAAGGAAGAAGAGGTTGGCAGCCTGAGAGAAGAACTCGAGGGCATGGACCGCAGCAGTAAGAGAATGAGGTTCGATGGCGGGCGATCGGGCAGCGCGAGTGTGGCCGGAAGTCACGCGGGCAGGAGATTGAGCATACAAGCTGGGCTGCCGCCAGACACTCCGCCTGATGAAATTGAACTGCGTCCCAGTTTTATTGGCGAAGTTTCTGTTGGGCGGTACTAAGTGGCTTATCCTGCTTGAGATGCGTTTTGGCGTTTTGGCGATGACGATGTCACGATATCACGGCTCTGTTTCGCGGGGAGTATGGCGTTTTCTTCATCAAGCGCATATTTGCAGTAATCACCGGCAAAAATAAGGCGGCGGATTGAGTTCGATCACTGGGAGGCACGCTCTTGCACGCAACCTGTACACAGTATACATATCGCATACGTTACTAGTCCCTGCATATTGTCTTGTCCTATTTGGTCCACCGATCTGCCCAGGGGTGTCTAAATACCCGGTAGTCTCACGTGCTGCATTTCCCTCCGAGGAGTGATGCCCTTTTCCTCTTTCCTCACTTGAACTTCATGAGGTGATTAATCCATAGAGACCTGAATACTACCATTTCTGTCACAGATTCCGTATGTCGACCAAGGCAGACACCTCTTTGTCGCAACGCTGCCGCCAGTCTCCTGAGGTGGCTGGTAGGACCATTCGCGGTACTACAAACTCAAGGCCAAGCAAACAGGTATCCAAAGTGGAACCCTAGCAGAATTTCGTTTATATCTACCACACACACCACGGCTTTCACACCACGTATATATGCTCCAGTAATCTCTATCCTTCCATCAACCAATCCTTGCTCTCAGCGGTCGGGTGGGGTCTTAGCACGACACTGGGTGGGTATTAAACACCAAAAATTAGGCTGCTAACGAAGCCATAGGAGAAGTGAAAGTGCTACTGGCGAGAGCATTCTTACCATTAAGATGCTGATAGGTTATAGGAAACAAACAACTCACTCAGTGTCCTACTAGGGTTGCTAAGCTGGGAGGGCGGCCGTTTGAATCTGGACGGTTGCTGAAGCAACAGATGCTGAGAGGAGTGAGGACTAGTTAATTTTTATTTTTTGCCTTTTTTTGCATAAATCGTTTCGAAATTCTTCACAGTCGATTCCTCCTTACCCTTGCTGTTGCAGTTGTCCTGGTACGTCATTCCTTAAGAAATTCGAGTTGGGCTGCCGTCTTTTTAGCAGCTGTATCCAATATGTCTAGTTCATCCTCCACTGTGAACCCAATAAATTTGATGCTAAAGTACATGACTAGAGAATATACACGAACAGCTTACGGCTTACCCATCAGTGATGCTCGTGTGGTTCAGCATCCGCCGCATGGAATATGAGCTCTTTTCAGCGTGTTCGCTGATACAACTCTCACCATCAAATCAAGCAACTAGATTCAACTCAGGATTTGCATATGTCAGTGCTGATATTGAATCATCAGACGAATATACTAAACCCTAGTCGATGTTTTCGCTATCTGTATCATTCTCAGAGTTACTCATACCGGCCTTGACCAGAGAAGAGGATGCAAGCTGCTGCTCTACGACCACGACCACGTTAGGCTCCTCCTTGACAAGGCTACATGAGAAGCTTGTTTTGATCCACGTAATTCTTACTCAATTTTCCAAACTACCATAAATACTATTCTCCTGCTTTACATCTTCACCTCACCATTCATTGCACGAGCAACGAGAAAGTGGAATTTCAACAGTGCACCATCATGTATATGGAAACAGACGAATATAGTGTCAACACGAAGAGTAACATTGCGAAGGGACATAAATAGTGTATCCATCTTACATAGTGTAATTTTCACCGGTCACCTTCTACATCTATCCAACGCCATTGTTTCCGCAGGTACACTGCATCACCCCCGACGAATAGGTTGAAACGACGCTTATCGGTACTATGGCGAGCGCCCGTTAGCTTTTGTTCTTCTTCCTTAAACGTATATGCGGCATGTCTTCTCCTTTCTTTCTCCCTCTCTCTCCTTCTCTCTTTCTTCCTGTTTTCTTTTTTCTAGATGTACGGACATACCTTGACGAAGCCAATGTCCTGCGCCTTCTCCCGAAACGCCTGGCGGCTCATGTTGAGCCCGTATTTGCGGATGATACCGGATTTTTTCTTGTCGCCAGTGACAACGCTGGGTTTTGGATGCCGGGTTAGCTATGTGTGCTGCTATGGAGAATGGAGGGATGAACGGGATGAAGGGGGATGCGATGGGGGTCATGAAAGAGAGGCGTTAAAAGAAGCGAGGAGACGGGTAAGACGTACCAGCCTCGAGAGCCCTTGCCGTAGGTTCGCGGGCGCGAGTACCAGACGGATTCGTGGGACATGGTTGTTTTGGTTGTGTGATGAGGTCGATGTGAGGTGTGAAATTGAAGCGTAGAATGTGTAGACCTAAAGATCTTTTTTTCTCTTTTCGGCAGACGTCACGAATATTGGTGTTCTGTGTGCGTGTGGCTACTGGTTTGTGCCGTTGGTGGTGGCGGCAGTGGTAGTACCGTGTTGGCCTGCATGTTGATATCAAGGTACTCTTGTGCTGAGAAGAGGAAAACGTTGATTATGACTATCATCGTAGAGTTAAATGAGTTTGATAGTGTTTTAATAGTCCTTGAGATGAGCATAATAAATCTTCAAGCATGTACTCTTTCGAACAGAAAAGTTCTAGCTGCACGTGTTATACATGTTGGTGTTACTATTCTAAATTGACGATAAAATTGTCTTCTGCTACAAGGAGAAACATTTTAGCTGGACCTCACGCATTCTTGTTAAGGCACATATCATCTGGTAGGCATACAATTTCACTCTCTTCTTTGTTTTGAGTTTTCCGATTTCATGAGTCTCATACTGTTGTGCTGGTCGTAAATAGATGTATCTAGACGACAAGCCTCCGAACCCTTCTTCTCATCTTAAATCACCCAACAAGATACAGCCAAACTCCATGCTACGCACACCTCATTTTACCAGGCCGAGAATAGTCAATCTATGAGACATCAGCCTGCGAAGAACTCACCTTCGCCTGTAAGGAGGGCAGTGCAAGTTGGCGCTTGTTACAACGTCAGTAGCGCCGACATCTTTCCCAACCGGCGCTTCGATGGCCGTGCAGTGGACGATTCAGACACAGAAAGGGAGACTTTTGGCCTTTGTTTCACCTCTTGCACACCGCCCGACTAAGTCTTCGCGACTCAAGGCGCGAGTAGACGACACAACAATTATGCATTGCACACCGACTTCCAGTGGGGACGCCGAGCAGCAAAAGTCCTGTTGAATATTCTGTTATACACCGCCTGAGCATTAGAGGATACTGCATCTCCGCTGTTCCTCCATTTAGATCTCAAAAATTGCCTAATTGGGGAATACGCATCTGCATCAGGTATGGGCGGTGCGCGTGTCCCTCAGACGTGTCGAATTTCTGTGGACCGACACGAGACCGTGGTCTTGGAAGCGTGCTTCTATTATTTACAGCGTATCTTGGGTCAAGGCGCTCTTCAGCGCAGGTCCTCGGTACAGTCGCGGTGCATTGTCGTATGGAGGAGCCTCGCACCTCAGTGAGGTCTTTGCGATTCTGGACGACGATCGGGTCCGAGGGTTCGCTCGCGGGCGTGCTTTGCTAGTAGAACGGCATCTGCTTCTTAGTGTCCGTCAATGAGCGTTGGAAAGGAACGGATGGATGATTGCTTTTCCAAGGCACAGGGTTGGGCAACGGGCAAACGTCGCGCATGGATACTAAACAGACGATGACGGTTGCTTCGAATGTTCCACGAAAGTCATCTCGGATGATGAGCCGGCGCTTAGGTACCAAAGCCGGGGCCAAGGGGTGTGGATGCGCGTTCAGACCACAGCAACGCAATTCCAGACCTCGAGTCGACGGCGGAAACAAAGCACGAACGATATCCCACGTGCGACAATATCCATCGCTCTGCACTGTTGTCCTCGATCGATCTTTCGCCAATTCCTCCAGCACATCCCGCATCCCACCGCACCACCAGCTGGCCCGCACAAGCGTCCTCTTAGTAGCTGATTTGCGTAGCTTGTATTGCAACCGCCGTCACACAAGTGTGCCCAGACGCTGCGCTACAGGCATTCGCCAAACCGACCATGGAGATTTGAGATCGAGCGCCTCCACTGAAGATACGTGCGTCTCCACTGGAAATACGTGCGTCTCCACTGGGCCACCCATTTGTTATTATATGCGCGAAAAAAAGCTTGCTGAGAAGAACAAGGTCCAGAACCTCGTCCTTGTTGCACGCCTTGCAACACCCCCATGGCCGTAAAACCACCGACCCGATAGCCCATCATTACGATATCGGGCAGTCGTTAGGGAACAAGGGAAATTGCGACGTGCGCGTCACATACGACATCAATAGGTTTTTGCTTACCCGTTCCCTGTCAGGCAATTGTATATACAATATCTCATCACTTAAGGCCAAGAGAGAGGGCCACTGCAGGAAAATGAGGAAGACGAAGAAAATTGATTTGCAACCGAGAAGCACAACTAAGCGAGCTCGAGTTTTCAGCCAAGTGTGGGCTTCTCGTGTGCCTTTCCCTGCGCCCCGTTGCGCATCGCACGGGGCGTAGAATTGGCCGCCCCCTTCCCACACCCGCCCCTCTTGCCTTTGTTCCCCCGGGCCGCCGACACGTACATACTGTGTACATACATAGTAGTGACCACGCACGCAAAATCCCTGGTCGCTCGGCATAGATTCTAGATGCGATTGTGGCTTCGAAAGATTGCGTATCTGCGCTGCACCATGCCGAACAGCACACTTTGCGCAGTCAGTGTACGCGCACGTATCGCAGCAGCCACTCGCTCACTCGCCCTTTTCGCCTCCAAGACGCAAGAGGAAAACCTTAATTCGCACGGCAGCCTTCCCTATCGTCAGCTTAGCCCGTGATACCAACACCAACGTGACTCCGGGTACCTGAATAATATAGGAGATATATCAACAACGGCGCCAAAGTGACACTTCTGTCTTCCAAGCAAAAACACGAGGCGCGAGCCAGCGAGTCGGGGAGGTCTTGGATAAGAGGGCCCCTCCCCCAAGACCGATCTAACCTGGACGAGGAAAACCGGATGCATGGCGAAGCGGCGCGGCAAATCCACTAAGGCAGGAACGCGCAGCCACGCCCATCCCAGGGGAATACGAGGAAGCGAGAGGGGCGGTAAGCAGCATACGAATTGCCTACTGCGGGATTCATCTCCGTGACTTGTTTTTGGAATCTGCTGACGACAGGTCAGCCCGTGGTGAATTTTTGGCTGGATGGATTTTGGCCCCCTTCAGCTCGATGTTCCTGTCATTGTGTTGGACCCCGTGTTTGATTGGGAAAGGGATCGTCCTTGTGGCTGTGCCGAGTTAGGTATGGTGGTAGCCGTTAGTCTGGGCGACGGGTCCATTTCCTAGTTGTAGCACAAAGTGTAAAAGTGATTTGCCCAACAACTAAGGAAGGTGTTGGTCGGTGGCGAGGGCGGCTCGTATCTAGTATTGTCTGACTAGTACTGTCATCCCCATGATATAGTTAGTCGAGGGCAAAGGGTGATACTAGGACATATAGGACAAAGGCAAAGGCGGAGGATTGGCTCATGAACTCGTAAATCTGTAATTCGCAGTAGTACTAACTAAGGAGAGAGATAGTAAATGCTATAGTACTGCGCCCTAGTGTGAACAGGGAACGTAACTAGGATATGAGTATCATGAACAGATACATGAAGAAGTGAAAATAGTTCCGAACCAGCGCAATTGATAATACGCATCGCGTGTTGTATGGTCTCCAAGCCGCCCTGTCACCTAAAGAAGAAGTGAATCGAAAAGCCACACAAGAGAAGCATCCATCCCCCTTGTTGACCGGTCATGTCTGTGATGCTGTTTAAGCAAGATCGCAGCACCAGATACCCTGGCGGTTGCTGCAACCAATCTTGGAGTAGTTGGGCGAGGTGAGGATTTCGGCGTGGCCGACCTGGCCCTGGTAGTCCCAGCCCTGGGAGAACTTGGAGCAGACACCGTCGAGACCGGGGAGGGAGGGCATTTCGCAGAGCCAGCCACCGACAAAGACACGCTCGAACTCGTCGTCCTTTCCGGGAGCAAGGACCTGGCCGTAGGTGCCGGGGTTGAGCTCGTGCCTCATGACACCGTTGCCGTCAATGACGACCTTGAGGGCGTTGGACTCGAGCTCAGAAGAGAACTCGAGCTTCTTAAGGCCGAGCTGGGAGCGCCACTTGGCGACAACATCCATGTAGCCTCCAGTGGCTGGCTCAGGAGCAGGCGCGGGCGCAGGGGTGGGAGTAGGAGTAGGAGTGGGAGTGGGCTTAGGAGTTGTCGGGGGAGCGGGGGCAGGAGTGTAGGCGGGGTAGGAGGGAGCAGGCTTGGGAGTCTCGATCTGGTAGACCGGGGGCTTAGCCTCGTAGACGGGGGTGGCAGCCGCAGTGGTAGAGCTCTCGCAGGGGGTGGCCTCAGGAGTGCCCTCGGTAACGTAGACGGTGTGAAGGACGGTCTCGACGACAACACCACCGTTCTGAGGGGGCTGCTCAACGGGGTAAGCGTTGTAGGCAGGGGCGGCGAGCGCAGAGCCAGCAAGGGCGGCGAGGGAGAGAGCGAAAGCGGAACGCATGGTTACAGATTTCGGTGTTTGGGTTTGATTTGGTTTGGACAGGTAGGACTGGACGAGTATTGACAGCGAAGGTTCGACGGTCGAGGTTTTTGTTATAAGCTTGCGAAGAGAGCGTGTGATGCCGAAGGGCGGTAGAGAACGTGGGTGTCAAAGATTGACAATGTAGAGACTGAAGGACAGACGTCGGAACCTGGAAGTCGCAGACCTGGGGTATCAAAGGAAGGGCTGGCTTTAAAGAGGGGATAGACTACATTTATACAATGTGGCGCTAAAGTAGTGAACGGGCGCTGTGCAGCGGGTATGGGTCTGGAAATGAGAACAAGCGCCATCGCAGGTCCGCCCACGGCCCCGTCCCTCCGCAGATTTGCCAATGCCTGGAGCTAGAGCGTCTTGGGCGGGCCTTTGTTGCGCTCGGATCCTTTCATTTCATCATCCCCTAGAACGTCCAAGACCACGCGGGTGACCGGGGGGGTTTTGGAGTCCGTAGCGCTGCTCACCTGTATTGGCTGACAGGCCCAAACTTGGTAACTCCAGCAAGCGCTTTCTCACGATAGCTGCATTTCGCCCGTCACACGTCGGCCAAATGTCGCGCGGTGCTGTATTTCTTGGGCGTGCCTGGCGCTTCCTCGTGGTGTTCGTCGTCGCGGACGGACATGACATATGTCAGGGGTCGAGGCCGACAGTGATTGGGCTGCCGCGCACTGGGCTTCTCATAAAACCACCCGCCATGGCACTCCAGGCCGAAGGCTAGCCTGCGAGCGGCAAAACGTAAACATGGTTGCCAGTGCGCACGTGTCCCCTGGGCTGGTAGGGGTGCCTCTACCAGGCTACGTTTCAGATATTCTCTTAGCCTCTCGTACAAGCTGTGGCTTGCTGACCTGGCTGTTGCCGAGCACGCACTTTTGTGCTTGAAGCGGAAACTCGGCGTGCTCGGCGTGGTCCTGGCTTGTCCGCCTTTTGTGATGCGAGCAGCCAAAATGTGATGCTCACATCCGTATTTGAGAATTTAAGTGTCGAGGCTTGGTTGAGGCGGGCTGTTCCAGGGGGGAGGTCTGGCGAGTTATGACAGACGGGGAGAGGCTCGTTACGAAACAACGGGTAGTGAAAAAGAAAATCGGAGATGCCGTTTGTAACGCTCAACCATGAAAGAGGGGAAACGTGCAGGTTTCCCGCCAGAGCAGCATCCTCCCGCCCTGGCGGTGGATCGTGTGGCCATGGGCGACAACCGCCATCCGTAGTCAGCGCCTCATGGCACTCAAGTTCCGAACCATCACCCCTGTGTCAACCACCATTATCTCATGCGCAGACAGCTGCCATCCGAGACGGCCTTCCTGTTTTCGACATGGATCGTCAACTTCAACCACGATGCACGGGCTGGATTTAATGAGCCGCATGGTATCTCGTAGGCGAATCATCCGATGACCGGGGCGGAAATTTATCGTCATTTCTTGCTGCAAGTCTAGCCCATAGTACTTGCTACATCTGCAAGATTACCGCGCTGCAAGTAATGAGGGGAGAGCGGAAAGTTGTCTCAACCCCGTCTAATTTCTCGCCCGCTTTGCGTCACCAGATTGTTTATTCAAACCGGGGGTTGCAGCAGACGAAGCCACAAAGTGTGTCCAATTCCTCAGGCCGCAAAACGCAGTGAAACGTAATGTTGTGCGGTCTGGCCGCATCCGAGGCCTCAATGTCTTGCGCGTCCATTCCACAAGATTACGAAGTCGGATCAAAACCTGTCTTCAACGTTACCTCACTGCCCCACAATGGCCATTGCTGGTTTTTCTTTATCAGACCTGTTATAACGAGCGGACAAACAGAAAAGTGTTAGTGATATGGATCCCTTTCTTGCTGGTCTTTAACCACATGTTCCTTTGTCAAAGGCTTCTCGCCCGGCGACGAATGCGACAACATGCCGCATTCGTAACCGCTGCGTACATGCTACTTTTCCCCGCAGCCGGATCCGACGAGATGTCTCAAGTTGTTTGCGCGCGTATGCAAGACGCTGACGCAGCAGATGCTCGGTGATCGCCATACACCATGGGCTATCAAACGCGGAGAAGAATGTTCCTATCGATTAGATAGCTGGCCGCAGTGGCGCATCCTCGCCGGCAGGATGCGGACACGGCGCCTACAGCATGCCGGCTTGTTTGACAGGTTCGTCGTGTCTTGTTTCGAGTGCATTCGGACCTTGGGGAAGCGGTGCCATGTCTGACTGGCTGACCTGTCCCGCATCTGGTGACATCAAGTCTAGTCAAAGGCCAAGAGTCGTTGCTTATAATCTGGCGTCGTTGAGTAGCTGAACCTGGCACTATGACGCGTGCAGTATGTAAGTGTGTATCGTCCAGACTGGGGACCTGGGCCACGAAAAAAAATTCTTCCCTCCATCTGGCTCGGCAGAGTCGTGGTTACTCCGCAGTCGCCTCATGGACCTCTCGTGGGGATCCATAGGCATATGCATGCGCTCCGGTGTGCTGCTGCATCGGGCCACAGCCTCCAAGCTGACTGTGCAGTGTACAAAAATGGCGGCCAGACAAATACTACGTGGCGCCTGACAGCGAAGAACCAAGAGCGATAAGGGCGCCGGTGGGAAGAATTGACTGCAGAGGAACACGGGTGTCTTTGCCAATCAGCACCCTGCAGTTGCATTGGGGCCTTGGCAGGTCCAGGAACCGTGTGCCGCGCCAGGTACCCGGACACCCGCAGCCCGTTCACGCATCCTGCATCCCCAACGGCTCCGACCAACTCACTCGCTCAGGTACGTGGCAAATTTTCGGCCGAGTTGTCTCTTCTCGCTAGACACTGTCTTTGCACGCTTTGCCACCACGGGCTCTTTGCCCGCAACGTGGACATGCCCAGCTGGCTTTTGACCCTGCCGAGTTCGACCAGACCGTGATTCAAGTCGGCCTTGCATACGACACGACCTGCTTCCGACACTACAGGTTGGGCCGCGGTCTTGTATACACCATGACCTGGATGCTTCTAGCCTGCTGCTAGCTGCAAGGCGTACGCACTGCACTTAGCCAGCCTATGACCAATCCGGCAACGCATATCCTAGCCCACCAACTGCCAGGCACACTCAGGCACTTACGTAGCTTACCGGAATGGTGATTTCAGTTCTTCTCAAAGACCCTACATCACAAAGGCATTGTGTGGAAAGCTAGCCACGGCTCCTTTTGTTGTCCCTTACTCTAGTCTGCGGCACCAGCACAAAGGTACCGTCAAAAGAAAAGCAAGTTCAACAAACCAGATCAGAGAATTCTAGACCAAGGCGTCTCCTTACATCATACGTCGAGGCCAAGTGCCACCCACCCATGTCCTTAACCAACCATGGCCTCTGGTTCGTCTCCACTTACCACGTTGAAGAGCTGAAAGCACTACTGCGGAGCGAAGTCGCTGCCGCTGCCGCTGCCGCCGGACTTGAACGAGTTTTTTTTTCTGCACTCAACGTTTCAGGCAATACGCGGCGCTGCCTAAGGCGGGGGGTAGGAGTATTGGGGGCTTAGCCTAGGCTCTGTTCTGCCGTTATCCGTAAGCAGATCTTATAAAGGGCATGCCACAGGGTTGCTTTCGATTTCGACACTGCTCAGCATCAGCTTTTCTCGCTCTTTTCGGTCGCCTTCGACACACATTCCCTTGTTCGCTTGGAGCTTTGAGAGCTTCATCACATTCCCTTTGAAAGAGAAAAGAAAAATCACACTCTCTTCCGTCGAAGACCCCACCTGCGCTCATTCATCCTCACCGGTCTCTACCAAGTTCACGTGACTCAACCACACTCAACCGCCAAAATGTTCTCCAAGACCACTGTCCTCATGGCCCTCCAGGCAGGCCTTGCCTTGGCCGGCAACGCCATCCTTTCCAACAACTGTGACTACGACATCTGGGTCTCCTCTGTTGGAGGAAGCCACGAGACCGCCTGCACTCTTGTTTCCGCTCACTCTCAATACAACGAGACCCTCTACTCCACCGGCACCTCTCTGAAGATCTCCAAGACCGACAGTATCAAGAACGGCGAGCAGACTCAATTCGAGTACACCATTGCCGGCGGCAAGATCTGGTACGACATCTCCTTTGTCAACTGTGCCGATGGCGAGTCTGCCTCCAACTGCCCTGGACACGCTGAAGGTCTCTCCATGCAAGGCAGCAACTCAGACTGCAGCTCTGCAAGCTGCGAGGCCGGAAGCTACTGCCCCACTCAAGCTTATTACGTCGACCAACCTCTTATCAAGCTCGGCATCAAGGAGCCAGTCTTTGACTGCCCTACCCCTGATGTTGACATGCACATGACTGTGTGCTCCGGCAACAACTCCACACAGAAGCGAAGCATTGCTGGCCGCATTGCTTATTAACCTTGAGGGTTAAAAGTTGCTGCTGCTGCCGACCTTGAAGGTCAAGCTATACGACGTACCGAAAAAAACGCATCAGTGATGCATTTCTGTCTTTACCGGATCCGATCTGAGTTCTGGACTTGTTGTTTGTTGCTTTTTTACTTCGCTTCTCGAGTTACATATTTTAGGGTTTTGGGCGGGGTTTGGATTTTTTATACCCCTGGCTCACGGGTGGGTCTCTTCAAGTTCACGATGGTACACGATTTGTTACGATTTGCTATGAGGAATAGAATAGAACCGTTCATTCTTGCACACACACACACATATGCCCACTATGCTTTCTTGACTGTGAACCCATCTTGCTTGATATCTGTACTAACACATTGTCCTGATAGCTGAAAAACAGCTCACTCTTCGCGCCACAGTATCATCTGCAGAACGCCTATGTAACCCACAAAAACCACCACGACCACACTTTTCTTTCCCTACGATATCATTCCACCCCACGCAGCCACGTCCCCTCCCAAAAGCAACGCCAACCACACTTTTCTTTCTTTTCCCTCCCGCTGCAGCCCGCCTGCATACAGCTAAGCGAGAAAACGCATCCATGAGCTACTTCTCGCCCCTCTGGTTGGCCACAGAACGAGACGGTGCTTAAGCGCCTCATTTCCCAGCCCGCCGACGTGTCGCACGAGTTGGTCGAATGACGACGCACGTCGGGATTGGAAACACCGGAGTGGGTTGATGTAAGTGGTGGTGTCGGTAGCGCTATCGTTAGAGAGAGCGAGGTAGCTGAGAATTGGTTTAATTAAGGGAATGGAAAAAAGATACAGTGTAGTGAATGCATTGTTTGTACTATATTTGACAGCACAGTCTTTGCCAGTAAGCTGCGACTCAACTTAGCAGCCACCACCAAATGGCGTGGCCACAAACTGTCGGATAGTGCCGTCAAAATCAGAAATATCTTCTAGCCATCTCTGGCCTGGCACGACAATGTGGTCTTGTAGTGGCGAAGCGTAGTAGTACTTTCCATTACTCGTGATCCAAGTATAGCGGCGCAATTTCGTGTCGATGTCTTCCACTGCATGCTCATCTGAGATGATATTGATACCGTCTACGTAGATCTTGATCATGTAGTTCCGATCGTTCTTACTGTCGAATTTGGTCCACATGGCTTCGGACTCTGGAATGAATTAATGTCTATTCCAGAACTCTCTGATGCAAACCAACTTACGGTACATCGAAAAGAACACGCCCCCTTTGCTAGTCGTCACTGGTGGCAAGTTCTCTCTATAATCACCTACCATTCTGAGTGGGTATGCGCCCATATCTGATGGAAGAGACGATGGCTCTTCATTGTTCGGCATCCGGATGGTACGGCGGAACGAGACGTGAAGATTATCCTCAATGATGATATCGCTAGCTTCCAGCTTACAGACCAGAGGCTGAGCGTTCGTCTTTGGCAGGGTTGAAAGTAGGTTGTAGAAGAAACGAGAGACAATTCAGAAAAGTTACATATCTGCACCTAAGAAACGGCATGAGTGAATGATGAGACCAGAAGAGCGTTGAAGCAAAAGCAGGTGAGAGTCAAGAGGAAGAAATGGAAAGCAAACGAAGCAAACGCGAGCACTGGATATATCAGAACAACAAATAAGCTGCGAAAAACGAACGAAAACAGAAGTCACAAAAATAATTGACATTCTTGTTCTTTGCTATTCTTTAATATTAGAGAAAACATCTCTGTATCCAATTAGTATCGTCTCCTTATGCGAAGATGATCAACGTGCAGCCTCCACCTTATGAACAGTGTATATTCTTGCTGAACACTTCTAAGCCTGACCGAGTCACAATTATCTTCCTGGCCGTTGTCAATATAAACGCATTAGCCCAATAAAGTTAACAATGTACATTAATAAGTCTACTTCGATTTTACATCTATCCCCACGCTATGCAACAATATATTAATCCAATTTCGCGAACAAAAAGCTCATGCAAGTCCTTTCCGACCATCCTCAACCATCCTTAAACTCCTTTCACAATCCCCACAATACCCCTTCACCCACTCTTCCACGTGCTTCTCCTTTCCTTGCTTAGCCGCGCTTTCCAGCAGCTTCCCGACTTTGCTGCACTTGTGTGTTTCATCAAGTAGCCAGTTTTCGTATTCTGCCTCTACTACCTCCTTCTCGATGCGGTTGACAACGCGCAGTGCGACGAGTAAGTCGTGCCGGTGCGTGCCAAGACTCTGTCGTGTCCGGTGGAGACGCTCTGTACTTTGTGTTGGGGTTTTGAAGAATGTGTGTGCTGGGTTTGTTGAGAAGGGGTCATGGAGGAGTTTGGTAAAGGTTTGGTGGCTGCGTAGAGTTAGTTTCGTTTACATGATTGAAGTTAAAGAACGAAATCATACCATTTGTTGTCGGTGTTGGCGAGAGACGCCGACACCTCGATCCTTGTATCATTTGGATTCAGGAACGCCTCTTCAATGTCGCGAATATAAATTGAGCGAGTCATTGTAGTTGATGGCCCGACTCCCAATCGCGACATGTAGTTTGCGGCACCCCGCTCATGCCACCAAGTCCAGCTGTCTCTTGAAGTGTAGAAGAAGTTGACTCCGCCACTGAAGAGCAAGAGACCAAAAAGCAATGTATGTGCTGAAATGACCTTGCCTAGTCCAGCACCGATCGCCAATATCCAGCTCATAACGGTCGAGACTACACTGATGACAATGTTGCCAATGTACTGCGCAACGAACGAACCCGTAGTTTGTGGTTGCAGCTTGAACTTCCGGGGCCGATTGGGTGGCGGGATGTCTTGTGCATCCAGCTGTACGGCTTGTGTTTGCGCACCAATCTGGCCGAATATGTTGACAACCTTGTTTGTGTTCCTGTTGTGGCCAAGTCTTGCGACCTGGTCGTTGATCACATCTACAAGGTCCTGTGCCTCGAGCTCCATGTCCTGTAAAGCTTGACGCTCAATGAGCTTTTTTGCAAAGCGCGGGTTACGCTTCCAATCCACCTTTGTATGAACAGCGAGCTTGCACCGCGCTTTCGATACATGTGTGACTACAATCTTGCTGACGAGTACGAAGCGCTCGTGACCAGGCAGATACCAGGGTGTCTTTCGGTCGGATACGACGTAACAGAGGTGATCGTTCAGCACCTCTATGACTTGGTAATCGTTTATGACAACAGCTCCATTTTTGCCCGGCTGCGCAATTTCGTACTCAAAGTCTCTTCGCTGGAGGCTCTTGTCACTTGCCGTCCATGGACCCTGCACAACACGCGACGCCATTCGTTCGCGATATAACAGTTGGAAGACTGCGCTCTTGTCACCGAAGAGGATGTGAAACAACCCCTTTGCACTTATGTCGTATTCTTTCTCCACAGCGACCTGTGTCATTCCAGCGGGAGAAAAGACTACTGGCTGGTTCGGCAACTTGAACTTTGTGGCGTTTCTGCTGACATTTACGCCAGATGGTCCAAACAAGTTACCATCAATGCGCAGACTAGTTTTGATGTTCTTTCCACCATAGCCTGGATCGACAGGCGTATCCGGGGCAACATCTTCCCAACCTTCCTCGCCAGCCAAGTGCTGGCCGTCATCAGTTTCTAATTTGATGAGTCTCTTGACTGTTTCCTCCAGGTTGAGTTCGCCCGAGGCTGCCTCACGAACGAGGAAATTTAAACGTCGCAAGAGCAATCTCAGAGGCTCGAGGAAAGTTTTGACGGTAAGCCTGGTGGCGCCGTCTTCCCTAGCGCCAGGTTTGAAATGAAGAAACAAGAAGTCACAATCCTTACCAGGTGCCGCAGTCACTTCATCGATTGAAGACATGCTGATCCCAGTCACGAGAACGAGACCAAGGTGATTGCTGTAAAAGTAAACATTCTTGGTTGTGACGTAGACACGACCCGGAAACTCTTGCAATTCTGTTGGGTTCCACACTGCGCGGAACACTAGGACCACTTTCTCTGATCGTGGCACCGTAGGGAACAGTATACGGAACTGCGCATCCTGCATGCGTAGAGCAAGAGGATAACAGCTTGGGAATTCCTCATCAGCTGGTTCCTTGTTGGTAGCCGACATAAGCCCACCCAGGCTGGCGGACTTACGATGCGCTGCGCTGGGTGTGATTTTTGGTACTTCTCCTATTTGGGCCTTTTCGTCATCAGGCATCGGGTTATGAGAAGGAATCACTGGACTTGGGGGACCCGATTGGCTACGGTCACGAGTACTGGATTCTTCTTTGCCCAAGATATTGACATATCCCCAGTTTACTGAGCCCCACAAGTTGGCCATGAGTCCTCCAGGCATATTGCCTGAACGGCCGGTACCGAGGCCCCGCTCGCCGCTCACAGCGACAGCAGCTTTGCTAAGATTTGTCGGTGCCGGTGGACCTGCGAGCGTCGAAGGAGCAAGTGTAGTATAAGGAAGCGTCTGGCCCATGACGAGTCGAGTATCAGGAAGTCCGACCGCAGGTGCTGTGATCTGTCCAACCTGTACAATGTTGTGACTGGCTGAAGCAAGACTTGCAGATATGAGACTAGCAATGCCACCACTTGCAGACGAAGGATTGTTTCCACTAAGTTGGGGACCTACTGTTGATTTTCGGGTAAGATCAAGCTTCTCCATGATCCTGGCAGTGTGGTCGCGACGGCTGCTCTCGCCTTCGAGTCCAGTGGCACGCCGTGACACATCAAAACTACCACGTGTCGCAAGGCCATCGGCGCCCGGAGGGCCCAGAGTCTCAGCGCGATCGACATTCAAAGTATCGTCGCCAGGCAGAGCTGCGTGGCCTTCAGATGTTTTTGCAGCAAACTCAGGGGCCACGGGTGGACTTATAGAGAACGCAGCATCGATAGAAGCGGCACCTGACAGATCCTTGGATGTGTCTTCTAGCGCCTTACGCTTGGCGACTTCGAAAGCAGCGATCCATTCAGTTATGTCGTTTTGCGTCTCAGCCTGAAGGAGAATAGTAGTATCTTTGGTCTTCACTTCGAAACAGAAGCGTCGTTCTTCTGCAAATGCTGGTCGAATACCGCAGAGCAATACACCGATCTTTTCAGATTCTTCAACAGCACCAGATCTCGTTCCTTGTGTCAACCAGCCAAAGATGCCATTCTTGACAAAGAACCATCGCCTGACCCAATAGGTCCTGGCAGGCTTACCGGTGATGGTGCGTTGAAACAGCCAGCCCTGCTTCTCAGCCTTCTCGCTTCCTGGTTCAGGCTTAGTTGGTGCTTGCAGATTGGCAGACGAGGCAGCTGTGCCAAGATAAGGAACAGTCGAAGCAGCATAGGAGTCCAAGTCTCGCAATGGGCGTGCGTTGACTTCGGCAGCGGCCTCGATCTGCTGTCGCGCAAGGTGCAGTTCCCGCTTGAAGACACGCTCGCCATTCTCCATCTCCTTGCTCCAGCCGCGCACCCGCTCAACATCTGATGTCCAGTTGGAGAAACCCTTGGCAGACGATTCAGTCCCAGACTTCATCTCACGCCACTGCTCGTGGACAATCTTGACCAGTAGCTTGTCTAGAGTCAGGCGCACTTGAGGCGCTAGCACACAGAAGTTCATGCTGGCTTGGAGGTATGCCCGCCGAGCCTCGTGCAGCTGGAATGCATCCTCTCGCAATGATGAGGCCTCCTTTGACTTGATCTGTCCTGCATATCGAGCAATGGCTCCGTCAAAGATGCGTTGGGTCGAGTCTAGGTTCTTGCGGGCTTCCTTCAACACGCGCAAGTCGTTGGAGAGAAAGGCTCGCAAAGGCTCACACATGGTCGTCTCAGCCCGCTTCATGCATCGCAGTGCGCTATTCCAGTATTCGCGTGCCCCTTCCCCAAAACGCTTGAGAGCTAGGACTGTGTAATCATGGTCGACGACAGCTTCAGAGAGCTGTAGCGGTGGGTGTGAGGTTTGAACATAGGTATCAACAAGAGCCTGCATGTTGTTGCACTCGGCTGCGAGTCTCGATGTAGCACGGATGAAGGAGTCGAGCCATCTTTCTATCAGTTCGATCTGGTCGCCGTAATGGACAGCGGTCGCACGGAAGGTGGGGGAGTCGAGGGCGGCCTCTTTAATCACTACGGGTCTAAATGCTGTGAGTATAACCGTGAGCCTTTCGAGGCCCTCTGAACATACATCAAGTCCAGTGGCCGCGACACCGGCTCCACGCTAACGTTCGGGAGCTGTTCTTCAGCCATGCTTGCTGGCGTGTTCGCTAACAAAGGCTATGGGAACGAGCATATATGGAGAGTCTCGATACAAGCAGACATGGAGGCTATGGTATATGGCGAGAAGTCATCAGGCGGTCGATGTCGCGTGGTGTTGGTTATCGTCCTAACCGTGCATGGCGTCGACCCTAGATTGCGGCGGTCGGTGGTCACTGCCGCGGCGAACGTCAGGGTTCACGCGCTAGCAGCTACTCCACCAAAATTTTGTGACCAGCAGCGCAAGCCAATTTAATCCAATCCACCAACACCGACATCAACGTCGACGCGCGGAACATGGCGGCCACCAAGGACAAGAGCACTACGAATGGTGTCAAGCGCGAGTTGAAGAGCGCTGCTGAGCCACCGACCAAGAAGGCGAAATTGCTCGACAATACCGACGACGAGGATTCGGACAACGACAATGGTGGAGCTTCGCTGAAGATCAACGAGGAGTATGCGCGCCGATTCGAGCACAACAAGAAGCGCGCCGAGAAGTTTAGGCGTATGTAGAAATCTCGTTTGTCACTGTTTCGCTACTAATTGTTCGCAGTCGAGGAAAAGTACGGCAAAGACAAGGCTTTCGCGAACGGCGACGACGACGAATCAGAAGATTCCGAGGAGGGAGTAGAGGAGGATGATGCAGCTGAACTACTCGACGAAGATCTAGACGAGCAAGTCAATGCAACGCTTCAGGCTCTGCGCGCAAAGGACCCCCGCATCTACAACAAGGAAGTCAAGTTCTACCGCGATCCCGAGGAGGAAAACGGTGGTGAAGAAGACAAGAAGAAGGAAAAGCCTATGACACTTAGGGACTACCACACTAAGAACCTACTTGAGGGCAAACTGATCGTCGAGGAAGATGAAGATGCACCTCCAAAGACATATGCGCAAGAGCAGGAAGAGGCCCGCCAAGAACTTGTCAAGGCTCTGGATGCTGCTGATGCTGATGACGACGACGATTTCATTGTCGCTAAGGAAAAGCCTGAGAAGCCCAAGGACGACCGACCTAAGATCACAGCAGAAGACGTCGAAAAGGCCGATCAAGACCCAGAAACCTTCTTGTCAAACTTTATGGCTTCTCGCGCCTGGGTCCCTACAAAATCAGCTCGTTTCCAACCGCTCGAGTCCGATGACGACGACGAAGACGCCGCTGCAGACGAATGGGAAAACTCTTACAACCTGTACTTCGAAGATACAACTGGTTCCAACGAGAAGATTATGACATACGCTCGTGATGCTGTCGCAAGCACTACAGTCCGTCGAGAGGAGAAGAGCGGCCGACGAAAGGCTCGTGAGGCTGCACGGGCAAAGCGTGAAGCAGAGAGAAGAGAGAAGGAGCAAGAACTTGCACGACTGCGCAAGCTCAAGGTTGAAGAGATGGAGGAAAAGGTGAAACAGATTCGCAAGATAGGAGGATTGAGCGGCAGAGATTTCAACATCGAAGAATGGAAGGACGTGCTGGAGGCAGATTGGTCAGACGAGCAGTGGGATGCTGAGATGCAGAAGCGCTTCGGAGATGCATACTACGGAGAAGAGGAGTCTGACAAGAAGAGCAAGAAGCCAAAGAAGCCCAAGTTCGACGACGACATAGACATCAAGGATTTGGTCCCTGACTTCAAAGACGATGACGAAGAACGACCCGCTCTTTCCTCAGACGATGAGATGCCCGACGCCGCCGACGACGATGATGATGAAGATGAAGTAGAAGACCCGACCACCGGCGACTCCACCAAGAAATCTGCCAAGCAACGCAAACAAGAACGCGCAGAAGCAAAATCAATGCAGCGCCGCGATCGCCGCCTAATTGAGAACCTTGTCAACCAAAGCCTCGAATACGAAGCTGCACTCGCGGCCAAACCCTCAAAAGCAGCCTCCCGCTTCCGCTACCGCGAAACATCGCCTACATCTTTCGGTCTCACGGCCCGCGACATCCTCCTCGCTGACGACAAGGCTCTTAATGAGTTTGCCGGCTTGAAGAAACTCGCTACATTCCGTGATCCGGTCAAGAAGAAAAAGGACAAGAAGTTTTTGAGTAAGAAGGCTAGGCTCAGGCAGTGGCGCAAGGATACGTTTGGCGACCCGGATGGTCCAAAGGGCGGCTTTGAGGCGCTGGTTGGCGATGAGCCGCAGGCGCCTGCTGCTGGTCCGGCTAAAGAGAAGAAGGACAAGAGTGAGGGAAATATCGTAGAGGGAGAGAAGAAAAAGAAGAAGAGGAGTCGCAAGAGGAAGCTTGCTGCGGTTGAGCTTTAGACACTCTACCTTTATTGATTTTTTTTCATTCATGTTGTCTTTTGGAGTTTACTGTTTACTAGATGAGCTCTAGGATATCTAGCAGAGAGAAAAGTTCATGTATCAACATCTCACTTTATTCAGCCATTTTGCACAAGACATGAAAAATAGAATAATTTTCTTCTATCGATGAACTATTACTTTCCACCTAGCAAGCGTACGCCGGTCCATCTACATGCCACAAAATCAGCAGGCCCGGCTCCTACGTACCACATTTGGAAGGTATCATGTATCGTCATAGAGAGCAGTGGGACGGACTATCGAGAGCCTCAACCCGCGACCCAAGCACTACGGTGAACCGCGTGACACGAGTCGACTCGAGATGATGTTGTCCAGTTTGGGGAGAGAAAACTTTTGTGTACCACTGCAGCGGTCATAGCAAACCGTGATATCAGTCAGAGGAAAGACATCGGGTATGGTAAGGTCGCACAGGCATGGCACAAATGTCAAAAGGCCACTACTGGTCGGCGTCGTCATCGGGCTGGTCGAAGAGAAAGTTGGCGGCCAGCTCCTCGTTCTTGTCACACGCAAAGTATGCTTGAATAACAAGGTCACGCTCGAACCCGAGGCGACAGAGGCGCTCAATAGCCTCACGTTCCTCCTCGGTCACCGAGATGGCCTGGGCGCCCGGTGGCAGTGGCGCGTCCTCGTCTGCGTCCTCGGCGAGCAATTGCAGGAACTGCTCTGGGTTGGATGCGATCATCTGGGCTAGCTGAGGGTTGCCAGCGCCGACCTGCTGCAGAATAGGCTCGAGCATCTGAGGTTGTTGCTGTACGACCTGTCGTAGCTGCTGGAACTGGGGGTTGTTGCGCAAGAAGTCTAGAGAATTGGCGTTGAGAGCACCGGCGCCTGCACCTCCTCCAGTACCACCGGAGCGAGCACCGCCGGCACCTCCCCGATTTTGGGCAGCCGCGGCGGCCTCGAACAGGTTCATCGGCTCGTCGCCGCCAGACGAAGGGTTTGTGGCAGGTGTTGCACCCGTGTTTCCGCCAGCGGGCGTGGGCGAGGTTGGCGCACGGGCTTGTGCTTGTTGCGCCTGCTCCTGTAGTGCGCTCTCCGGTATGCCCTAGAAGGAGGTTAGAACGGACGAGACCAATTCGGAGATGCCACTCGTCTTACTGTAAGGAGATACTCAACCGCGCGGTCGGGGTTGAAGAAGGCGGCGCGCATGGCCCGGTCAATATCAGCCCTCGCAAAACCCATGCTCTCCATGTTGGCAATGGCAGCCTCGCGCTCGCCACCCATGGTTAGAGCAGAGGGATCGTTGAAGCGCTCAGCCGATGCCTGTGCAGGCGCGGGTGAAGGTGTAGCGGGGGCATTTTGCGTGTTGGATGATGGAGCAGGAGCTGCAGGGGCTGCGGGTGTCTGGACTCGTGGTGGAGCAGGTGTCGAAGGCGGCGCTGCTCTACTTGAGGATGCGGCGGGAGCGGCCTTTGGCTTGGAGACCATGCAGACGATGAAGCCCTTCTCCTCAATGTTGTACGACTGGACCGTATTGGCATCTTGTAGGATCTTGCCTATTCTTGGTATCAGCGACTGTGGTTGTGGCAAGGACCGCGGCTGCTGCAAGCTTACCAGAGTAGATGAGCTTTTGCTGGGCGACTTCCCAGCCCTTGTCTGCTTGGATCTTTGACTTGAGGTCGCCAATCTATTGCGCGTGTTAGCTGGGGACTGGGGTCGTGTCTGAGGCGTGGCGGGCGCTGCATACCGTTTCTGAAGGCTCGGCCTCGATGACGAACTTGTTCTGCTTCAGGTCCTAGACAGGCGTCAGCTGAGGGCTCTCTTGCAGCCATGGCTCGAGGAGATGGGTACCTTAAATGTGATCTTCATCTTGGCGGTTGGTGCGTGGGTGATTGAAGATGGCGCTGGGTTGGGCGGGGTGCTCTTGTAGGTGAGGTGGGGATGATGAAGCTGGTCTTGGCGCGATGGCGCAGTGGAGGCAGAGGTAGCAGAGAATGGGCAGGGTGGCTTTGAGAGACGGGGCAAGCGGCACTCTTTCTATCCGGGCTGCAAGCGTTTGCACAAGCCAAAGCGACTTGTCGTGGGCTAGGGAAGGCAATGGAAATCCGCCGTGCTGTGTTGGTTAGGCAGAACTTCACTCTTCGACCAGCGCTGAAGGCGCCCGAGTGGGGACCCTCTTCGCAGCTCGCACGGCGAGACGAGAAGCAGACACGCACCGCCACCGTGGCGCAGCGGCCGGCAGTCGTGCCTGCGTGTGGCGCCGTGATCGACGCGGCGCACCCAGAGTCACGGGACTGTTGCTTTTCATCGGAACTGGCCTGCCCCGCCGCTGACACAGACATGCCGACGCTTGCATACACATACACAAGCACACGTGCAAACTTTACCTCAACACCACCCCTCCAACGGCCACGACGGCCTGCCCGCCCGGCAGTGACGCAACCAGCAGAGGGGCCAGCCCGCAGCTTCATCTCGACCCCGGCTAGCGCTGCACCATCCGCGCTGCCTCCGTCGTCCCCCGGCATCAACACCACTCCAACGAAACTTGCCGTGCTGGTGCCGACAAACATCGCCTAGCCAGCTGTTGCTGCACGTTTGCCGCATCGTCTTTTTTGTTTCAATCGCCCATCGCCCATGAGTCGCTTTGGGCGGTCACGGGGCGAGGACCCTGTTTCACCAAACATTGGCCTGGCCACGTCTGCCGTACGACAGTCGCCTATTGAATCTGCTGCTGTCATGGCTGCACTACAGGAAGCAGACTATCGACGGCCGTCCTACCTCTCCGTATCTCGCACATGTCGCCCAGCTTACTCACAATGGGTCCCCACAGTTCGTCATCGCAGCAAGATCCATCTTCCCTGCACCGTCCTGCCGTTCAGGGTTGTTTGTTGTGCTTTTGCCGAAAGCATGGTCAAAACAACGCGTAGGAAATGAAGGGCTAAACTTACCACAGCTCCACACCATAAACTTTGACAGGTAGGCCCTGGCACCGTTTCCAGCGTCCTTGGAGCCTGTCCGCCCTGGGTTCCCATTGGCTGCTAGCCCTCGTGTTTCGAAAAGACAAACCGTTTTTCTTTTATGCTTCATGCGCAACACCAAGGCCCGGCGGTGTGATGCAGCAACACCTCATTCTCTCGTCCTCCCCACCAGCACTCGACCGAGCTGCTGCAGGTGACAATGCTAAAAAGTCGCGCGGACGTGCTTCGGATTCGGGTAATCATGCGTGCTGGCGGCCTGGCGTCGTGGTCCTATGTACTAATGCTCGATACATGCCTGCCCTCGCCTAAACATGCTAGTAGGGGTTTCCCAGTCTGTCCTACGCGTGTTACAGGCCTCGCCCACGAAACAATGGCCCACAGAGCTGTCTGGTGCACGTCTTTTGATTTATTATTACTTCTTGCCCCTCCCCACACCCTTCCCTACCCTCTTTACATACGCCGCCGTCGTTCTGACCTGCATTTTCGCGCCTTTGGCTCTCAGCCAGTCCTCGACCTCACACTCGTTACTCTCTTTCGTCGTTTTCTCTAGTCTTCCCCATCAACCGCCCGTCCCAACGGACGTTTCCCGTATCCGGCTTAGACCCGCGTCAGCCTTCGGCCCATAAACGGTTCGCCCAACTATAGTACCTGCAGGTATACAGCCGCATCATTTCCTCGAACGCGTCCATCCCCGCGGCTGCTCAGTTTCGCGCCTCCCCACAGCAACAAGACTGGGGGCCTTTTGCATTTCATTCCAACTGTCCCACTCACAGTGCCACGTCTTCCTCGCTTCCACCCCGGGGGACCATTATCAGCCGACAAGCATTTCTTTTTTGGGAAACCTGGTGCTATATTACCATCTCGCCTGCAAACATCTTAATATCATCCCTGGTGCAAGATTCTACCACCCCCTTTGTCGACAATCTCCCCAACGCCTCCCCGAGGCTGGCTGCCCGTCCGTCGACAGTACTGGCAAGTACTTCGGGCTAAGGCTTCGACCAGTCAGAGACCTCACGCCTTCTACCAACCATGTTGCAGTCTCGGAAATTCTACCTTTCTCTTGTCGGTGTTGTTGCATGGTCAAGCACAACAGCTAATGCAGTTCTCTCGATACTGGAGGCCGTGACCTTCTCATCCACTCACTCTTCCTTGGCCAGCATCGCTGCCGCTGCAAGCACATTCGATATCGTCTCCCTTTTTTGCATTGGCTTCTATTTAATCCATAATGTCGGAAACGTACGGGGCGTTCTGGAGCGGTCAGGGAAAGCCAGGAAGGCCCTCGTGGCCATAAGCATACTCTTGTCAAGTGCGGCATTGGTGCTTTCACTCGCATTGATCATCATGATCAGATCAGAATGGGACGAGGTCACCACCAGATCTTCCTCAGCACCCATTTCGAATTGGAGCGGCTATTTCTCTGGACAAACAGCGGCGTGGATCATCTCGTGCGCCAGCCAGCTCGCCTTGTACACTTCTCCTCTATGGAATCGCAAAGCCCCAAGAGTTCAGACTGTTGTCACATCCGGTCCCCGGGATTCTGTGATAAGCGAGGTGCGAACATCCCGCCGCAGCAACTTGTACTTGGGCAAATCCACCAAGCCATCATCGCCGCTGGCTGCTTACCACCGTCCCGAAGTCTTGGGTTCGCTGCCCTCGCCTACTTTCTCTACCAGGTCATCCAAGTCACTGAAGTCATTTCGAGAATCACTTCGTCACGTAGTACGACCAGCCACATCACGAACTACTCTGGTCAGCCAACGATCATTTACCCGAGATGCGGCGCCCAGCATTTACTCGAATCGACAGTCTGTCGACACGATATCTCATTCAGACGGATTCGATAGCTGGGATACCAGTAGCGTCATTATTCCAACACGCGATGTGGTCATGCAGGCGGCGCCATTCAAGGGCACAACGTTGGAGCCAATTCCTGGAAGTCGCCCACACTCACTTGCTCATGCGCTAGATGGCCCTTTTCTTTCCGAGCTTCCGGAAGAAGACGACGAAGACTTGGTACCGCCTCCGAGGATGATGCCCGACGTTCTACGACCCCCAAGCCCTGCGGTCAGCGAAGCCCACATTCACCCACTGTTCAGGTCAGAAAGCCCATCAGGACTGCCGCCTCCGACCGCTACACCAGGCACCAGCATCATGGCTAGCCCTTACTCAACACAAGCTATTGCATGCCCTCCCCGATCCTTCAACCGCATGAGATCCAATAGCCAGCTGAGCCAAACAAACACGATCCATAGTCTTCATCAGACCAGAAGCTTTTCCCGGGATCGTGCAGCGAGTCTAGGGTCCAAGTCAAGGAGTCCTTCGCCTCCAAGCCGCGCAATGACACCTCCGATCCCTGACTTTGTGCTCAACACTTCTCCTCGGAGTAGCCTGAGCGGCTCTCGGAGAGTGAATCTGCAGTATTCTCCCGACCGATAAGGAAATGGATTTGTTCATTATCTGCTGCCGTTATAGTTGTTTTATGTTGTTGATATGATACAGCGCATGCTCATGTTTTGCACGTTTGTATGATACGATTCCCCTTCCTTTCCTGTATGCACGTTCTTTGTTATGCTTTCTCCCTTTTTATTTTTACGCATGCTCTCACCGAAGAGATTGATCGAACTTTCAGCGTTTCCTCAATTCAACTATTATCAAGGCTCCAGCATACGGACTGTCGAGCAAGGCATACCCATTTTTTATCGTAGTATCTATTTACTAGTCATAGTGAGGTCGTCGGAAGACGAGGAAGACAAAAGCAATAGAGGCACTGCTGCATAGCAAGCATTCCAAGCATCAAAGTACAAACCCCAATAATACAAAGTCCGTCGACGTATACCATCTTCACGTGATAATTTCTTATGGTTTTCGGATATTCGCATGTTGTTACACGACACCACCTTGAGCACGGTGGTGACACATGTCATTGTGTTAGGATGTTTCGATCCAAAAATGGTATACTGTGCACGCAAGATGCGGTAAAGCGGATCTGTGGCAATTTGACAGAAGACATATTCAAGGGTGCAGGGTGCTTATTGTCGCAACACGTCTTTTGCAGAGCAAAAAAGGAAACTGTCACACTTCGTATATGCATGTCTCTTCACATATGTCGTGTAAGTCTGGAAGCCTATCATCTTCTATTCCTGCAGATCATTCTTTTGCTGTCAATGCTTTTTGCGATCCAGCCACATCGCACTCGGCGCCCCAGGGGCGGTCAGGACACGATCAACTACACAAAAAGAACAAACTTCTTGCGCTATACCGTTAACAAAGTGATGATGCCTAGTGTCCCCCACTGCGGTTTTGTAGACAAAGACGGTAGCTCCGAAACACCCCCTTCAAAAACTATTTTTGCATTAAGCAAATATGTGTACACTCCGAGATGGCATTGGCAAAGTGGTGTGAGAGCAAGTGAGTGTGTGGAGACGCCTAAACACGTTGTTCCAGCAGGCGAGAAGGATGTGTTCCCTGAATAGTAGGCGGGACAAAAGCAAAACCTTGACTCTCGCTCTTTTTGCCGAACCGAGAGGCGAATTTTTTTAACAGTGAATCTCGTCACGCAATCCACTCATAGGACGAATCTGACAGGCTTGAGTGACTTTATTCCCACCATCAAACTCAAGAATGCTTTTGTCACAAAGGCTACAAACCTTGCCCGTTGCTATTTTCGATGCTCATTCTAGCACGTCTCAATGCATTCAACTTTGGAATGTACTCCTGTGCAAAAGGGGCGCAGGGGCGACGATGGTTGGTCATGATTCGGGAGGATCGTCCCGCCTAGCGGCGCGGCTAATGACGTGCGACCTGAAACCTGTATGAAGCAACTAGGAAAGTTTCCAGAAGCACTGGCAAGATGCTCTGCTGAAGTACATGACTACGAGCAAATAGTTAAAGCAAGTGGGGGACCAGCAGTCGCGAGAGTGAAGTTGAATGCATCTTCTGATCGTGGCAGGGGCGAAGCATTGCATGCACGTAATCCGGACTATTGCTATCTTTGGCTGATTGGCTGGCGCTGCATCAGGAGGCTGGTGGCGCCGAAGAAAAGTGCCGCTGCTGGAGTCAAGGACACAGTAGATGCAAGAGATAGCACAAGATCTTGAATTCCATGTTCACAAGTCTACGGCACAGTAACAGTGATTACTCTAGAGTAGTCTTGCAGTGTTGGTTGTGGCGGTTGCAAACGAGGAGGCGCGCTGTCATTCGTGGGATGTATTCTCAAAGTAGTTAGGCGCGTCCAGCCAGACCAAGGATCTCACAAGAGCTTCATCTTCATGCGCCGGAATCAACACCGTCTGCCACTCCTTCGACAGGCTCTGAAATCTGCTGTACAAGCGCTGCTTCTTCCGTCTTTGCTTTGCCCGATATTTTTGTGCCTCTGTTTGTCTGGGCGCTTCCACTCCCAACTGGGCCACACGGAGCATTTCGTTTTGCAAGGTAGACTCTACTCTTGCGACCATCTTTGCTCTTCCTGACAAGAGAGTCTCATTTGCCGACTAGGAAGAGGCTGAAATCTTGCTCCGGTACATTTCCATGCATTTCCGGCATAGTGACTTGGCTTTTGCGATACGTTGTTGAGCAAGTCACTGTAGTACACTCGGGCGGTCTGGTACACGGTGAGTACTTCATGTTCGCCACGTAACATTTGCAGCGAATTTTCACACTCAATCTTCTTTCATACTTTTTCGAGCAGTATACGGCGACCAGTTTTGATATACGCTGTCTCTTGCTCCTGATACTACTACAGCAACAACTATGCTGACACGTCTTGCTTACAGGCCCGACGATCGTCGTGCGACACGCAGGAGGGTGCAACAACAACACCGACCACCAAGTATCTATTGTAGCATTCTACCTGTAAGTTCCAGTTGTCATACCCCAAAGCATGCTCTTCAGCATTTGCTGCTTTTCAGCTGTGACATGATCACGGGCTAATGGCTCATCTATCCAAGGTCTCTGCCGTCAAGACCCGCGCGACAGCAATGCCACCAAAGCGAAAGCTACAGACAGCCAAGACCATGTCTGCGGCGTCATTCAAAGCACCCCGTACGTCCGAATTGCCATTTCCAACGGTGTCTCCATGTTCCCCATAGGGTTATGCTAACCTTGGCATAGCCGCTAGCGCATTGTCTAATAAGCGAAGTAGTCTTCAGGGTTCGAGGACATCTCGCCTTGCTCCTTCAGTACCATTCCAAATGACAACGCGTCGCGGTGCAAAAGGCACATCTAACCACACAAGCTCCGCGGGCCCATCTAGCGCGAGCTCTGGCAGCCGTCGCAATTCTCTGGATGAGAACGCGCAAAACGAGGATGCGACAGGCGACCATGAGGATGCGCGACCGGCCAAGCGCAGCCGAACATCGTCCGATTCTGGTTCGCCGCAAAGATCTAATGGCTCTCCCGACAACAACAATAACAACAGCAATACTCCCATGAATGGCATCCAAACCCCGGAGCTGGAGAAACCCGCTTCTGGCGCGACTTCGACAGCTCCAAAAACCATTGGCAAAAAAAGGCGCGCATCCGACGGCTCCACTCAGTCGAGCAAAACGCGCCCAAACAGTGTTCTGACCCGAACGCAAAGCGATGTTTCCGAGCAACAACCGCGCAAAAAGCGCAAGACAAAAGAAACTGCTGCGGACACCGCCGCCGACCAGCCTCCTGAGTTAACTGATGCTAGCACAGCGCCCAATTCTCCAGAGCAAATGCCTGATGTTGACGGCAGCCAAAGCCTGCACAACATCCTGCCAACCAGTGGCGATGCCCCTGCAAAGTCCAGCAGGCGCTTGCCTGGTCGTCGGCGCCAACCGCATCCGGACATCAATGTGGAGACAGACTTACGGCGACAGCTCAACCTCAAGATGAGCTATCGCAGTCTTGCAAAAGTCCAAAAACTTTTATTGGAAGAATTGGCAAATCGTACTACCAAGAGTTTGGAAGACGATCCCGACTTCCACAGAAAATGCCCAGAATACGACGCTGTCATGGCTCAGCTTGACCAACGCCGCGACGCGCGTCTGGATCAAGTTAATGCAATGCGCACATATCGACTCGAGCAAATGGAGCGAGTGCGCATTGCTGAAGAGCATATCCAAAGGGAGCAGTACATCAACAGGTTCAGAGAGTTGCAAGATGACTTCGTGCTCCAAATCTATTTCCGCGCAAAGCAACTTGAGAGGGAGATGAAGGGTCAAGATGCTAACGCGACGGATGACGAGGACAACGTCCTTCCACCTACATATAGTGATGAACCTCATCACAATGAAGACGACCGCATCGGATCCAAGTTTGCTTCTCGTAGTCGAGCGTATGTTGAGGCGGACAGGGAGCTTGAGCATGAGTCGATACGTAAAAGATTCAGCCAGGCACGGGCTGCTTTTGTTGAGAAGGATGAAGAAGCCGATGACTCGATAGAAGACGTCGCTGGCGGGTTTGCGAGATTTGACGGTCCTGATCGCACAGAAGCTATTGCACACTACAACATCAACCGTCTTGCTGATGCCGCGTTCGAAGTTGAGAGGACACCTTCGCCATTACCAGAGCCGCAAAAGCCCGAGGTCATTCCAAATGAGCATGCTGACTTGCTCATGATGCTTGCAGATGTTTCTTCACACCAACCTCGGAGCAGTACTGTACAGAAACCTCCTCTTCATTACCCACACCCACAACAACAGCCACCTCCGCCACCACGGACCAAGACGCCCGTGGTCAAACAAGAGGAGACAAAAGAGAAATCGCCCAAGTTTGCTCCTTCAGCAATACCACCGGCCGTATCATCTCAAGTTGCGCGTAATAGCCCGGCTGAGAGCGTACAACCAGGAGCAGATGTCACTCGTGAGGCTGCTCACCCTGAACCCCTTGAAAATGCACCAGCAAAGGAATTGGAGGTGCCACCAAAATCGACCCCAAGACTTTCTACGCATAGGATCATGGACATACTTAACGATGACCGCGAAGTACCTGTATCCAGAACTCGGGAACAGCAACCACCAGTTCAAGAGAGGAACACCGCGTCAACCCATCGGCGCACAACATCCCGAAGTGATGCTCTACGAGTGGACGCTATGGTGAATAAGGAAGAGCCGCCTATCGATCAAGCGCTAATGGATGCATTGAGTGGGCCGGCTCGACCACCAAGCAACCCTCCATCATCGCCACCTTCAAATGCCCAGCCATGGCCACGAACAAGTGTCATACCATCAACTCGGGAATCAGAGGAGTCACTGCGCCGTCGGGATCCTTTGCAAAAGATTAGGGACCTTTTGGATAAGAAGGCACGCGAGCATGGCCGAGAACCGTCGGAACGGTCTAGTTATGGTAGGCCACCTGTGTTTCCGAACAGGCCGACTGCTCAACCTCCAAGTGGGCAAGAACGCGGTGAAGTAGCAGGCTACGATCCAACCCGACCGGCCACAGGACTATACGATTCGCTACCTGGTGGCTCATATCCCTATCCATCTCGTCGAGAATCGCATGAGCAAACAACTCAACATTGGGATCACGATCGGCGAGCGAGTGGATCTCAAGCACCCCAGCACTCAGCAGCGTCTCCTTACCAAAGCCATGCCGCACAGTCCCACTACAGTGAGCATAGCAGGTCAGGACCAACCCCACCAACACACCAAAGTCCATATGCTCCCCCTCCTGGCTCGTTATCACTACCGCCAAAGCCGCCCGGACCTCCACCTATCAACTACCGCTTCGCACACTACGATCCGGCTCCAGCACCCCGGCCATATCCACCTCAATCGCCAAGCTTCCCACCTTCATCTCATCCACCGCAGAGCACTAGTCAACCCCAATACCCGAACCCATATGGTAACGCACCAGCTTATCAAGGCGGTTATATTCCTCCCCCAGGATCTTTCCAAGCGCCGCCCCCTCCCCCATCAAGCGTGGCATCATACCAACCCCTCAAGATTCACCAATACGGTGGCCAACCCATTCTCCCCGCCAACATGGCACCACCTCCACCACAACAACATAACGGACCATCCCCACCAACTCTGCCTTTTATCGGCCAAGGAGCTCCTCCGCCTCCACCAGCTCATGCTTCTTCACAACCGCAAGGCTCGCAGCAAGCTTACTCCCCAACGCATCCCCACCCGCCTACTCTGCAATACGATCAACAATCGCAAACACAGCAGCGGGAGGCGCAGTCGCAAAACAGCAGCAGTACCGAACGTTCTTCAGACTCGCAATCTCGACCCAGACGCCCATATCGAAGCTATCATGCGCCTGGCACGCAGTTCAGAAGCTATCAGGGTCCAGGAGAACAGAGGAGGAGAGGCGGGTAAAAACAGGGGAGAAATCAATTTCCTTTATTATTGAGATAATGACTGGTATGAAGGGTTGCGGGAGAACAAAAAAGGGCAGCAGTGGACTTGATTTGATTTGATTTGATTTGATTTGATTTTTCCTTGCAATGTATTTAGGTCTTTTGTCGGATTTTCCCTCTCTCTCTCTCTCTCTCGCTTTTGATCATTTGTATCCCTCCACTTGCCCCTTTTCTTAGTTGTTACCATTACTCGTCTTTATTTATCATTGTTATTTTTTTCGTATATATCAGAATTATTATGGTTCTTAATAGCATTTGCGTCACCCCCCGTAAAGGTAGCATGGAGATGTATGTAGCGTTGGGTGGAAAAAGGGGAAATTATATACGTTTGTTTTGTGCTGAGTATGCCGCTTCGTGGTCACTGGTTACTTCAGAAGCGAGTGTTCAAGTTTGTTCACTTCAACTCTTCAACTCTTCATGTCTTCTCGCTGTCCGACGAAAAAGTGGTGGGGTTTACGCGATTTATTCACGTACAACACATCCTTCTGACCAGTTGTAATGTAAATCCCTTTTCACCTTCCTAATCTTTTTCTTCGCTCCAGTGGTTTTCTAGCTGCATAACTAAAAGTCACATTTCCTAGGCAGTCTTTTCGGAATTCGTTTCTTTCCTCTCTCTCCACACACGCACACACGTACTAGTATCTACAAGCAGAAAGAAAGGAACGTGTTGGGGGATGACGAGAGAAAATGAAATGTAAACGGAGGTAAAAAGAGCAGGGAACCAAGGTATAGCTCTAATCTATTCATACTGCTTTGAGTTTGTCTTGCATTCTTATTTCAGTATAAGATTGATTTTGTCACGGGTGCCGATGTAAAAAAAAAAAGCCAGATTATACAACATACTCTCGCAAGCACATTAATGTAAGCAATATCACATAAAGATATCTACTGCATCCTCAATAAAGAAAATAGGGGGTATCACTAGCAAAATCCAAACTCCTCATTCGCACTTCTCCTCTACCATCTCCCTCTACGCCTTCCTCCTCTTCACCCTAGGCGTCCACTCATTCTCCACACCATCACTCTTCCTCGCACCAAACCCAGCCGGACTACTAGCACTATTACCCCTAGGCGTTGCACCACCGCCGACTCTCTCAAAAAGCCTTTGAGCCGCAGGCGTCAAGTCGCCTTTTGCCTTTCTTCCCGGCGTTTGTCCGCCCGTACCAGCAGCACTGTTCCTCAACCGCATTGCTGCGGGCGTAGGCGCGCTCAGGAAACGAGGCGTTTCAGAAGTAAAGATACCAAGACCGGAGCCTGTTGGTTTGCGGGTTGTAGACGAGGCCTTGTCGGTATTGTTAGAGGAACGATTCGCATTAATCTTGTCGACCATTTTGTGCAGCATTTTCTCGCGCGAGGAGGACTCGTTGATGGTGAAGGGTGTGGCTTTGCTGCCACTGCTATTGGCTAAACCGTATCGTTCGAGGAGATCGGTTGGTGCGTCTTCTTCGTCGGAGGAGGAAGGGGAAGGCGGGTGTGCTTCGACAAAGGCGTAGCCGTTTACGCGTGGGGTTTCGCTACCGGTGTAGCCGCCTTCGCTGGGGTTGAGGCGGGGGCGACCGGCGATGGCATCGCGTACGGCGGAGAGGGTAGGACTAGCTGGTCTTCGGGGTTGCTCGGTGTCTGGAGCTGGCGGCAGACGCGTGTTGTTATATACGACTTGCTTTGGTGGGGCAAGAGATTTGGTTTCTACTACTTGAGCGCGCGTGGGTGCCCATTGTTCTACACTGTCGGGGCCGAACATGAGACTGTTGATGGCTGTGTGTCTGTGTCCGGTTGGTGCGGCGGGTCGCTCATCCAAATTCTGGCTAGGTCGTGTGCTGACGACTAGTTCTTTGCCTTTTGATTCTGCGGCTCTCGCTTCAATGACTTTCTGCTGGGCTATGCGCTGTTTACTTGCGTACATGTTGCCCTGTCGTAGCCATACGTTCTTTTCAAACTTGGCCTTGTTCTGCTTGTCAATGATCTGACTGAAGCTCTCCTGGTCTTCGCTTGTGTATTTGGCTTGGAAGGCCCCTAGACTCATGTTCAGGTCGACATGGTCCAGCTTGCCCAGTTCTTCATCGTCTTCCCCTGCTTGACTTTCCGCGACAGTGACCGGTGTATCTGCTCCCCAGACACTCGGCGTCTTGTCCCCAGCACCACCCGCCTTCTCGAACCTCGTTCTTGCTGCCATGGTCCGCTGTCCACTCGGCACAGGCGTCATGACCTGTGTGAGCTTTTTGCCTGCCTCTCTTATCCATGTCCGATCCTTGCTTTCGACAGCATTCAGATATTCGCGTTGTGCATCTGCTTCGGCCAATCCGGGAAAGAAGTCGCGACGGACAATGTGTGAAATCGCAGAGACGTAGGTATCTTCGTCAAGAACTATAGAGGGGCGCTTGATACGCTTCGGCGCGGGAGGAGGAGGCATGAGGGCATCTTGCGCATTGCGCTTCGACAGCGCTGTAGAGTTGGAGGTGGACATGGTGCGGATATGGTAGATTGAAGGCGGCTGAACCGCGGCAAGATGTTTTGCCAAGGCTTACAACGGACCGACGACTCAAGGGTCAAGGAGTTATCGTGAGAGAGTCTAGAGATCTCGACATGGGCGCTGTGGTTGTGGATGGCGAGTGTGGCTTGTCGCAAAGTGACGTTCTTGGATGTTGATGTCTTGGCGGTGGCAGATAGCCCCACCGCCTTCAGCCCTATCGCCCATGCATGTACGGATGAAAGCACCTGCATAAACCTAGTCTAACACAAGTCGCACAAGTAAATCAATTCGGTAGTCCAAAAGTGTCTCTGTATGCATAGTGTTCATTGTAAGCCTTAAGCAAGCCTTGCTTACAAGATAACCTATCCTCCCAATCCTATGTAGAATCTACGGTGCGAAAGCCATCGCACAGACACTACCCTATCCTCCTATAACAACCAATACTCAGAATGTTTCTAGGAAATGGAACTGCTGCTTCTGCCATTTTCTCGCAAAGGCAACAAAACTCTCCATCCCTGTCGGAGAACTTTTTTTTTAACATCCTGGATACTTGTGGCAAGTACCTCAGTGCTTAAGACGTTGCTATACGCCTTTCATCGGACTACCGAAATCATGAATAGTGAAGGGATACACCCTGTCATATCCAAAATTCTTCTTTTAGTAGAATGATTCGACCATGGCATCCTTGTGTGTGGTGTTGATATTGGCAGGACCGTTGCCTTCACCGAGCCTGAAAACGGACTCGACGACTGAGAGCTCAGTAGCAGTGGTATCGAGACCTGTGTGTTGCGTAAGCCTACTCCATTTTTATGCTTTAGTAACATCTGCACTTACCAGTAACGGCCATCCAGTCGTTGACAACCATTCCGGCACCAACAACAGCACTACCACGGTTGACACTACCTGCGACAAGTGGAACTTGCAGCAAACTTGAGAGTTCGTCCTGGTCCTGAATGCTGGTCTTGGGGTGGACAATACCACCCTGGTTGCTCAGCGCCATATAGCTTCCGGTGAGCACATTGTCTGCAATAGTTTGCCTGAACACCTCCACGCCCAGTACATCTGCTATTATCTCTTCCGTCTCGCGCTCAATGTCTGGGTGGACGAGGGCTACGTGGTCGTTGCAACATATCACGTTACCGAGGGCAGATAATCGCTCTTCTATTCTTTGAATCTTGACTTCATCGGGTATGGAATTTCGGAGGTGCTGGAGTTCTTGGTCTGTGGTGGTGGTGGGGACGAGAAGGCCATTCTTGTTGCTATATAGCTGTTAGCCACAGACCTCGCCGTATACTGCGCATGTCGCGAAGATATCAACGTACCCAGCAGTCAATCTGCCGACGATTCTGGTGCCGGCGATGGTGGCGTGGCAAATGGGAATGACGTCCTGTAATTCGGCTTCGAAGACACTGTTTCGCCAGCGTAAGTATTGCTGTTTTTACAAAACTGTCTCGTCGCGGTTAATGCGCACCTGTAAAAGTTCTCGCTCGCGCCGACAGCGACAATCGCATATGCGTTTGTGAGGGTGGAAAAGACACCAACTTCGTTGGAGTTTTCGAACTGTGCGCGGACAGCCATGATTGCTGGTTTTTCGGTGGAGCTTGTTCGCGGAGCTGGTTGAGGTAAAGGTTTGTGGTAAAAGAGTAAGGTGAGGTATAGAAGCGCACAGTGGTCGAGCTTGAGGTGTGGTTCTGCAGAGACTGTCAAGAATGCGCAACTATTTTGTAAAGAGCGACATCATTAGCCCCGCTACTTGATCGGGCCTAGCGTGGCGGGCGCTATTTCGACTCATCCTGAGTGAACCTGGTGAGGGTCCATTCGGCTGCATATCTCGCCACATCCAGATGTACGCCTTGGCCTAGGTATGACTGTGAGCTGCAAAGAGTCATCGGCACGCGAAGTAGCCTGGTCTTGGAAGATGATGTGACGACCCGGCAAATCCAGAGATCGCGACTCAGGCCGCCAGCAATGCCAAAAAAAAGCGAGTCAAGGCAGCACGGGTAAGGCTGGCACTCTAGAAGCCCTCTTGGGCGACTGTCGCATGTCATTTCGTCGAACGCCTTCCCGAGAGCCTAACTAAGTCGTCTGCTCGGCCTCCCACGACGCTTACTCTGCTCGCCCACGTCGCGCTCTGGCTTGAACCTGGCACGCATCATTTCGACATGATTCACGTAAAAGAACCATCGTGGTAGCGTCGCCTTGTCATCTCAGATCTCGATCGATACAGAGCAGATCGCTCAAACGACAGACGTCATGCGCTTCTTAGAGTTGGTGCCAATGCATTATTATTCAATTACTAGGGACCGGCGCACGGATAGACCCTGCAACAGATTTCCAGCCACCAGAGATGGCATCCTTGCCTCACATCCAGCAGCCTTATCAAGACAAGTCCACAAGTGACAGATGACAAATACAGTGACAGACACAGCGACAAGTAGAAAATACAAGGGTCATGGTATTTCGATATGGTAGCACTGCCGAATATCGAATAAAACAAATGGGTAATAGGCTTTCGAAGAGCACAAACAAGCTGAGAACAGGAGCAACGCCCGCTAAACCGCAAGAATGCTGTACACGAGAGGCTTCCCAAGTGGAAGAAGGTAGATCAAATACAATAAGTTGAAATTAAAAATAAAGAAAAACACCAGAGGCTGCCCAGACACCAGACAGCAAGCTCCAATCAACATCCAAAGAGATGGCAGCAGAGCGTTTGCGTCGTGTAGCGCGACGGGAAAAACATTAACATGTGGTATGGCATCAATATGTTCGTAAGGCGGTTCGTTATGTAGAAAGGGTATCTCGTGCGACAGGAAATGTACACGACCAATATAGCCGCAGGAAGCAGCCGACGGATCAAGAGCTTTTTTTTTTGCCGACAACTTGTTGGCTGAAAACACATAATGCAAATGCTCGAGTGGGGGTCACTCAAGACATGCGTGATGCGAGAATGGCCAACGCGATGATGACACCGATGAGAAGCGTGCCGACTCCAGACATGACGCGATTCAGGTTGCGCCACCAATGTGCTTTTTGGTAGGCTTTGTCGTCTACCGCGGCCATGGTTTGGGCAAATTGTTGTTCCAAGTCGGGCTGGCTCGAGGTGGGGGTCACCATATGGCTCGGTTTGAGAGGCAGAGGAAGGAACGAAGCAACTATCCAGGCTGTTTTTCTTTGTTAGTATCATTGCTCGGTTTGACAAGCTGAGAAGAGGGGAAAACTTACACAAAGGGCAGAGAAATCCCAAACAGAAGAGTAGGATTTGTCGGTTTTGGCGCCCAAAAAGCGTCATGTGGACATCGGCGTCGAGAGATGGTGCGTTCCATGCGCTGTAACGTGTCTGTCCTCTGCGGTCGGTTCGGAGATGCGGTGTTGAGTAGCCTCTCAGCTGATACATTTGAGGACCGTTAGTTGCATAGCCTGCACCATCAATGGACTGAGCGTCGTCGGCAAGGGAGATGGTATCGGCGGCGGAAGCGGCTCGGTTTCGTGGTCGGTTTCGCGGGCGGTAGATATTGGGCGGGTATTGGCTCTCAGAGGGGGTGCGTGACCGTCCACTCTGTGACCTCTCTGGCACAATGCTTTCCGCGTACTCTGACTCTGGGGCCGCCATTGAGATTCGTTCGCCTTTCTGGTAGTACGCGCGTGCCCATGCGGGAATGCTGTTGGCCAGAAAAACGGACACGTTCGACTGTGCGGATCCCGGGCGAGACTCCTCCATCGACATGCTCTCAACGCTGCTGGCTCTGCGCAGATAGCCCGAGTTCTTCATTCGCAACGGTACTGACGAGGGCAATGGCGAGATGGTATCCAGGTGCTCGCTGTTGTTATCGTCGAGAGAGCTCTTCGCGACTGGCGAGAAGAGCGGTCGTGGTACCGCTGAAAACTCGGTGTGGGCTTCGGATGGGACATTGTCGACGGAGGATTGTGCGCTCGAGACTGTCTGTCCTCTCCGCCGTGGAACATTTGATCGTCCGCTAGCGCTGTAGCTTTCTTGCGAATGTGACCTCGCACCAAACGATCGTGAGCCGCGTGCAGTTGAGCGCGAGTCGCGCTCGGATCCCGAGGGAATGGTTGACAGCTGAGAACTCCATTGGTGTATCAACGAACGGTCCTGCATCCGGGATAGGATACTGGATTGGTTCTGGGACTCAGCCCGCAGGTCTCTGGACGACGGCGTGCGGACAATCGGATAATTGATTCGGACGCCGCTCGCATAAGAGCCTGTGCTGGCTTCATGAAGGACTGGTGATGAAGATGGCTCGATGCTAGTGGAGGAAATATCAGAAAAGGTGATCGAATCCGTGCTTTGTTGAGGCTTCAATACATGTTGTTGATTGTCAGTGTCACAAGAGATAGCAGGACGCCCTGCTTGGGATTCGGACGAAGGGGTTGGCTTGTGGGCTTGTGGTAGCGGTTCGCCGAAACTGAGACGCGACGAGTTTCCGACATGGCCAGAAGCAGCAGGTTGGGGTGCGAGAACGGTCGAGGCAAAAGATGCAGCAGAAGCCTTGGGGGTCAATGCACGAGTGCGACTCTCCAACGAATCGCCGCCAGAAGAGGACGGAGGAACAGCACGGATGGTTGACCTCTGGACGGGCGGCGGCTCTTGAAGTATGGTGGAGGTGGTGTCATCGTCAGAGTCTGGTGGGGGCGATGACGGGGCAGTGCTGTCCTGTGAATACCTTTCAGATGAAGGGGTGAAGGAAGAAGCCACGAGGGTGTCTTCCTCTGACGTGCTAGTTGCGGCTGAGTGTCTGATGGCTTTCTTGCGCGACAGGATTGGCTGTGGTGTCTGGACCCGGCTTGCCTCGAACTTTGCAACGACGCTGGCAACCTGGCTGCTGCTAGTAGATGAAACGCGAGACCCCGGTCTCTCGGGCCTCTCGAACCCATAACCCGGCGCATGACGGGGTGGAGACAGAATTTGCGAGGGTTCGCTGGGTACGGGATATTTTTGATAGATGTCATCGGGAGTGTCGTTGACTAGGCGTATGGTAGGGCTGGCATGTTGATTGGCGTGCGAATGCGAACGTTCGTGAAGCGGTTTCCGGACGGGCGACGAATCCTTGGCGGGAGATTTCGGGGGTGAAAAACGAGGGCCTTGGGGAATTGTGATTGCTGCTGGTGTTGGTGTTTTGGAGCGATGGCTTGGTGAGGACATGCTGCAGTGGGAGCAGCTGCCGTCGTGGTGGTGGTAGTGGTGATGGTGGTGGTGTTGGGGGTGCCTGGGTGGGTCGGATGTCCAACAAAGATGGGTGCAGGTGTGCGGAGAAGTCGAAACGGAGCATTAAAGATAGGCGCAATGTGGTTAACGATAGTGGTGGTCAAAAGAGCGACAGGACTGCTAAAACATGTCAAAAAAAGAATGGCGTGCCCGGGGGCGATTAAGGATAGGACGAGTTTGGGGGAGGGAGAGAGAGCGAGAGACTGGTGGTGGAGAGGAAAGCGAACCAAGGGAAGACGGACGTTGCAGGCGGCTCGGCCTAAAGAGGGAGCGTGGCTGGATGCAAATGCAGGTTCGCGCTGCAGGTGGGATCCAGTTGGCAGCTGCGCCCCGGCACCTGCTGCAGCGGTCAAGCGGGCGAGCACGAGCCGTAGGCAATTGAATTGGACTGGCGCTGGGTGGAGCGCAACGGTCACTGCGCTCGCTGCACTGAATGCTACGGCGACGATGCGATGGCGACGGCGGGCGCGCAGTCTACTCGTCGCCCTGATGCTCTCCAGGAACCCTCGTCTTCGCCGCGCGCTGGACAAACGGGCCCAGGGCGACGCGAGTCGACGGGTCCAAATGATTAATTAGCCCCGGCCCAGCCAGTGACGATGGGCGTGCGCAGGCTGCAGGGGTAACGCGCCGGGAGTTTCAGCAACGGATCCAGCCCGGAAGGAGAATAGAGCAGAGGATGGGATGAGGTCGCCAGGCACAGCCAGGCCAGGCGCTGCCCGGGGGCAGTCAATCAGTGGGATGGGATGGGGACGGCCGAGGGACGGACGGGATGCGCGGCGCCAGCGAGGCCGGTGGTGGACGGCGGATGGCGGATGCGGTGGTTATCGATAAACAAACAATGGTAGCGGCAACAACGGCGTGCGTCGCTCTCTCGCGTCACCGCGGCCAGAGGGTATATAACACTCGACGCTTCTAGTGCGCGCCCGTCGCTGGCTCCAAGGGGGTAGTGTGTTTGACTGCTGCCGCTCTGCTGCTGTCCAGCTGTTCTTTTTCGTCGCATCGCCATGGCTCCTCCGCCAACGAGCTGGAAGGCTGGTTTCAGTGCGCTCCAGGCCATGTACGAGCGACACGTCAAGGGCGGTAAGCAGCAATCCATTGGCCTGTGGGCTTCCTTTGCCTCACGAACGGCTCTTGACGCCTGTCCCCGTCTCCAGTTTGTGTCGAAACATGGCCGTCCACTCTAACCCGCTGCCAGTTCCTCAGCCGCCCGTCCTCTCCGCCAATACGGCTGCCCTGTTGTCGGTATGTTTCACGCTTGCTCCCCCACTACCACCACCGCTTGCCGCCGCGCCTATGGCTACCAACCCTCTCACCCTATGGTTCTGCACAAACCGTACAACCGCAACAACTGCTAAAAATACCGCTGACGCGTACAACCACAGACTGCCTATGTATTCATCTACGTAATTCCCTTCTACCTCTCGTCCGCCACCCGCCCCTCCATCACCCTCTCGCGCGATGCTCCGTCGTCGATACGCGCCAGAGTCCGCGCCGTGACCTTTTCCACGCTCTTGTGCTCTCTGCTCACGGTCCTGGTGCTCTACCGCCATGAAGTCCCAGTCTCCCAGATACTCGCCCTGCTCGGCCTGTGGCCTGTGTCGCCCATGGACACCCTTCGAACCATGCTTCTGGTCATCATTCTCTTCGCGGGGCCTCTGTTTGAGCACGGTGTCGTCGATGGCGAGTGGCGAGACTGGCTAACACTAAACGGCCTATACGAGTCGCTGAGCAGCTGGATCGGGTACAGGAACTATGTCGTGGTATGTTCCCCACCAACCCCATCCCTCGAGCCCCCCGCCTAACTCCGCTAGGGACCCGTCAGCGAAGAGCTCGTCTGGCGCTCCTTGATCGTGCCCCTCCACGTCCTAGCCCGCTTCTCCGGCAAGCAGATCATCTTCCTGACCCCACTCTACTTCGGCATCGCCCATGTCCACCACCTGTACGAGTTCCGCATCACCCACCCGCGCGTCCCATTCATCCTGGCGGTTGCTCGCTCCCTCTTCCAGTTCACCTACACCTCGCTGTTCGGCTTCTTCGCTGCTTTCGTCTTTGTGCGTACCGGCAATGTCTACACATGTATCCTCGCCCATGCCTTCTGCAACTGGATGGGGCTCCCTCGCTTCTACGGCCGCGTTGGTGTCGAGGCAGGTGTCCCCATCGGCCCGCCAGACGTTGACAAAAAAGATGATGCTGATCAAAGAACCGCGCCTGCGTACCAAGGAAAAGGAATCGCATGGACTGTAGCTTACTACCTCATCTTGGTAGCTGGGGCCGTGGGCTTTTATTACCAGCTGTTCCCGCTGACCGAGAGTGCCCACGCTCTGCCTGTTGCACTGACCAAGAAATAACGGTCCCACACTTCGTCTCAACAGAACAACTCACTGGGGTCTAGCAATAGCCCACCAGTTGTCTTTTTCATATCCAGATTCGAGCACCATGCCACCTGCCTGCTCAATATCGCCTTCGAGCTCCCCCTTGCGATACAAATGATAGTACCTCAAAAATGTCTTATCACCCTCGGCTGTCTTGTCTTTCTCGCTGGCTCCATCGTCTTTCCCAACGTCTTCCTTCTTTTTCCGCTTGACCTCCTTTTCCTTCTTTTGCTTCAGCACCCATGGAACCATGACATCTTGCTCGTGACCCTCGTCCCACCCACGTCTACTGTCCTTTTGCTCCAGCGCCCACACGTAAATCAGCGCCCTGCCTCCGCCTGTTCCCATGTCCGTGGTTTCATGTTCATGGCTGGACCTTCCAGGATTCGACGGTGATGGCCGCTTCAGGAGGTCCAAAACACACTTTACGGCTTCGACTCTCCGCGCTGGCGTAGACAAATGGTGCACGACAGCGATGGATATGGCAAAGTCGAAGATGCCGTTTGGATGCGGAAGAGCGAGGTTATCAGCTACCACCACATCGTGCGGCTCATGCTGTCTTGCAATCTTGGCCAAGTTTGTGGATCTGAAGGGGGGTTGAGATGAGGTTGAGAAGACGGTAGGAAAAACAAAACAGCAAAACGAAGATGATAGAAAAAAGGAAACACTGGGGTTCTTCTGGAAATAGCACAGACGAAAAAGCAGAAATCGTCAAACGGACACAAAAAGAACAACTGTTCCGCAGTGACATACATGACGTACACCCGTGCTTTAGTGGATTGGTGAGAAGAAAAGAAAAGAAAAGAAAATAAGACTTACCGGTCACTACCCACAATCCACACCTTGTCATTCACAGCAAGATACTTTCCATTGCCACATCCTACATCGGCTCCAATCGCCCCGTCTGCCTGTTCCTTGAGAAATCGTTCGACAATTGGCCAGGGCTGTGTCGATAATCAAAGTATTAGTTGAAACTGTTTCTGAAAAAAAAAAGTGATATATGTGATTATAGTTGATTTGTTTTCTTTTCCCAAACAGGACACGAATAGGATAGGGAAATGGGGAATTAGGTGATGAATTAGGAACAATGGTACATTCCAAGAGAGATGCAAAAACAAAACAAAATTAATTCGGAGTTGGACAGGAAGAAACAAAAATCGAGCTTAGAAAGGGAGAGCATGAATTTGAGCGAGCACAAGAAAAGAAAAGAAGACGCACCTTATACCTTGTCGAGGAAAAATGCGAGGCGATTTCTTCATACACAGAGTGCACGTGCGTGCTTTCGTAGTCTTGTGCTGCTGCTGCTGTCGAGCAGTCGGGTTTGTGTTCGGGTGCGGTCATTTGTGTGGAGTGGGGTAAGAATTAGAAAAGAGAGGAGGGGAATGGGATGAGGAATGAGGGACGTCGAATCAGGTGAGCGAGGGGGGGGGGGATCAAATAGATTTGTGTGTAAAGTGTAAGTGTATGTGCGAAAGGCAAGGAGCGAATGAGAAAGTTCTAATGGAGGGGAGAAAAAAGGTAAAGAACGAAGATTGCCAAGACGCTACCTACGCTATACAGATAAACGTCCATTTTTTTCTTCTCTCTACCATACCTCTTAATTATGAAAAGAGGTTTATTCTGTCTTTTAAAAATGATCCATGATTGAAGACTTGATATCTCGTTTTGGCGTGAACTCACCACATACAAATCTTCGGCGAGATTTTTAAAAAAGCATAGATATATTCATATACATTTTCCCCTACGTATCAAAACACTGACAATCCTCCACACCACCACCAATCCGCCATCGACTCACCAACGACGGACACTTCCACGCCAAATCCGTACTCGAGCACTGAAACAACATGCTCCATAGCCGCTCAACCGTGTACCCGAAATCCGGGGCACTCAGCTCGTCGGGCCGGCCGTGCAGGAAGCTGTCTTGGTGCGCCCAGCTCTTGTCGTCGACAAGCGCCTGCCACATGCCTTGGTAAATGTTTCTATCGATGCCGCGTATGCGCGCAGCCGAGGCGGCGAATTGGCCTTTGTAGCTCAGCAAAACGTACGAGCACGAACTGCTGCTGCCGTAAACTTGTTGGTAGGTTTGCGGGATAAAGTGCGTTTCGTCTGTCCAGAAGAGCCGGTCACTACATGTGTGGCAGTTGCACACTGTACCGACCCAGCCGAGGTCTAGGTAACCCGTACGTCCGCGAATGTAGTAGTTATTGATTCTGGTGTAGAATTCTCGTGGATTGTGGATCTCGGCTTGGAGGAAGATGGTTTGTTGGGCGAGACTGTCCCAGCGGTTCAGGATGTGATTGAGATACGTTTCACCTTCTCGTCCAATGTTTGGTAGCGTGACGACTTGGTTGGCTTGAAGTTGTGTCTTGATGCGATTGCTGTCAGCACTGCTGTCCTTGACGTAGATGGTGACGTGTGCCTCAGAGAGAGCAGGCATGTCCTTAAGATTGTGAATGAGCTTCGCTACGTCTTCGATAGGCTCTTTGTACATGCTCACTACAATCTCCACAGGTACAGATGCCACGTAGGTCCGATCGAGAGAGGCTGGCCTAAACGTTTCTCCTCTCTCGGTGAAGTTCAAGACACCATAAGTTATCCATAGTGATGCAATGCCAACGCCAGCCAAGTATTTCCAAAACGGCCTATTTTGCGAGTTTACTAACCGCAAAGGCGACCCAATGTGCCCATGTGTGCTGTGAGCAAGCCTGGTATTGGGCAATCCCGTATGAGGGATACGAGCGCATGGCCAGCCGCTAACACATGTTATCGCAAGCCAAAAACAGCAGAGTTGGTAGACGTTCGTGTACGAGCGGCGAGTCAAGAGCGTCGAATAGCACCCTACAAGGCCAGTGAGAACAGCAATAGTCAAAGCGTCACAGATGCGATGTAGCCGAGCATCAAGAGAATGAGAAGGCGCATTGACTGCCCCGTCGTCCATGGGAAGCACCACTGACTTTCCTAACTGTATCGCCATAGCTGTGGAGAAGGCGTTCAGACCAAGGAAGAACCCGTTTCCAGCGTCAAAAGCGAAAACGTGACCGTTCATACCAAAGATCATTGCTGACACTATGCCTACTAGGGCTCCTGCCACAACATGCAGGCTCGCCTGATTCACATTGTTTGCGGATACGTCTGGATGATGTATAATGGCGGTCTTCCAGAGGCCTCGAGCCACGCCCGCAAACAGCATGGCCAAGATAGAATTTACGAGGCCTGGCACAGTGAGCCGATACTCTGTTATCAAAACACCAGCACCTGCAAGTATTACTACACATGTGCGTAACATCTCGGCGTAAGTGGCAGAGGCGACGCGGAGAATACACAGGAACACGTCTTCAGCACACAGGGCGACGAGCTATTTGGCGTCAGCCTCGTTATGTCCTATCCCAACCAGGCACAGATATAATTCTTACTGTAATCATGACCAAGACAGGGAGATTATAGAAATGCAAGACTGCCTGCAGAAAGCATATCGTGGACACATACATGAAGCACACGGATGCCGCAATGAGCGCCGTTCCCTTTGTCATTGATCTCCACGGTCGCAGTTTTCGACGAAACGGTCTTTGGACATGTCCCCATCCCAGACACGGTCGCAATGCCATTAAGCCGGTAACGGCGAGCTGGTTGAAATAGAGCCGTTGCGGGTAGTGTATATTTCGCTCTATGACCAGATGCCTCGCGCTAACCAGCGAAATACACGCGCAAACCGCCCATAATAGCTGTCTCTGGATACGAGCAGCGTCATATGTGGCGTTAAGCCGCCCGCTCATCGACTCGGCGCGGGCCTTCCTGACATACGCGTCTGGTAATGTATCCATTGTGGAGAGCAGCACAACCGCCGGTGAATGAACAGGGTGCGATGGCTGCGAGGAGGCACGGCTGCGGCGTCGTGGACAATCATTCGAGATCTGGCGTTCAGGGTCGGCTTGGGGTGTTCAGCGCATCGGTCTGAAGAGTAGTGGCGTGTCGTAGGACTGAAACGAATACGCGTGACGCGATATAAATGCAGGGTCGTCGTTATAGTGGGCGATCTGGACGTAACGGTGCATTGCGTTCATCTTGCTTCCAGCACTGCACGCGTACTTTTCCCGCATGCTTGATTCAATCTGGCAAACTAGGCTGCCCCACTTGCAATTAAGCTATGCACCGTGCATACCCCGCCAACGTTGAACCGTAGTGCGGTACCATACAAACGTGACCATACGAGTCGTGACATGAGGAGATAATCCTGGGAACTAGGAATTGGGAAGGGAGGGTAAGTGTATTTCCTCGTAGAACCCATATAAGAATAAATCGCTATACAAATGAATATACCACATACTCTAAACACCCTGCACTTTGCGATAACTAGGCGGCTTCAACGTCCTTCCCAGCAACTTGACCGCGTATGGCGGCACCAAACTGATCGCCGCAATGACTGCAAATTTCCACCAAAATGCTATGCTGCTCACATATGCAAGATCAAAGTACTCGTCCAAGAATGGCACCGAGCCAAAGTAGATGGCTGCTGTGCCTACGATACTGGCAATCATGATCCAATGCCATGTTGTGACTTCCATAGCCACCATGACTAGTTCGTTGACAACAAGGACAGAGAAGGATACGGATACCATCTTGAGGAATGTCGGATCCGGGGTTTCGCCCGCGCCCGTCGACTGTCCGACACCGATAAGAAGCTGACTGCAGCCCTGGATGATGGAGCCTTGGTAGATAGAGACAGCGACCCATATGAAGAATGACTTGTATGACAGTGAGCGCCCGGTCTTGAGTTCGGCATACAGCTCGGGGTACAAGTTTGCAACACTCTCGTCGACGTCGCGATCTAGAACCAACGAGAAAACAGGCATCATGGTGTAAATCGTCGAATAGCCAACCAAGAGCCAATCTTTATACAAAGCATTGGGCTCGAACTTGCTGGCAATGGAGAAGACTGTTTGGCAGATAGAAATAATCAGACCACGATGGATGACAAACTGAGAGAGCTTCGCCGAGCGTTTGTACGAGTTGCGACCGTGCCAGACGAGAAGTTTGACAAGATAGCAGAACTGCTCAATGGAAAAGTCGGCGGCGAGGGAAGCTTGACGGCCTTCTTTTCCGACAATACCAACACCAACATCGGCGGCTTGAATCATCGACACGTCGTTGCCACCATCACCGATGCAGCATACACGCTTCTTTGTAAATTCGCGGATCAAGCGGGCAACGTCTGCCTTTTGCGTTGGGGAGCATCTGCACGCAACGACAGTAGGAAGTTGTACAGCCACTGATATGAACTCTTGTCGAAAGTGCTGGAGGAACAAAGCAAGTGACTCGCCGTCGATGAGCAAGCATGAATCGAGCTTCCCACGGAGGAAGTCAAGCGACGAAGATGCCAGGTCTTTGCGTTTCAATTTGGCGATTGTGTGTACGTATTGGCCACGTGCCACCAGCTTGGAGCTGACAGCTACACACCGTGCGGTTTCGACTTTATCACCGGTCAACATCCAAATCTTGATGCCGGCATTGCGAAGAAGTTCGAGCGAAGGCTTGACGTCCTTTTGTAGTTTGTCTTCGACACCGGTAACTCCGAGAAGTTCCAAGTCATGTTCAAGGTATTCTTTGACAACAGCCGCAACGGAAGCGTCACGGTTGCTGAGGGCAAGAGAGGCTTGCGCGTACTTGGTGGTGAATTCTTGGTACATCTGAGCCGATAGCTTCTTACGACCGACTACTAAAGTACGGAGTCCTTCGCGGGCCATGTTTGCTGTTTCTTCGTCCAACCAGTCGTTAGCAGCAACAATAGACGTCATGACCGTATCTGCGCCCTTTTGGTAGAACCAGATCTCTCCATCCTCGTCGGTTGGAGAGGATGCGGGTCCATGATAGAACTTCACAACGATGCCCATGCGCTTGCCTTCTGATGTAAATGGAAATACGTTCAAAATGCGGACCTTGACCACTGTTTTTCCACTGTCGCATGATAGGAGAGTCATGGATTCGCGATCTCGGGAAAGAAGCTTCAGGCCCACAGCCTCAGTCCAACGCACAATGGCGATTTCATCTGGGGAAGATGCTTGGTACGTAGTCACCTCTTCGCCATTCTCTTCTTCTGTGGTCGGTGTTACATTGTGACAGAGCGCCAGCGCCAGCACAACGTCACGAACTCTTGATCCAATTTCTCTGCGCGTACGTGTGGCCGAGGTAAGAGGGGCGGTGTAAGCGGATGAGGGCGTAACGAGAGAAGGAGCTTCTCCAGCAGGAGGTGTGAAGCACTGACGCACATAGGACGATACCTCGTCCATAGCCTCGTTTGCATAAGAGACAGTACCGACGTGGATTTTTTTCATTATCATCTCTGTAGTCTGTTAGCCATGTCAAAGCTGGGGATCAAAGGGCCGTACCATTCTGCGTCAGGGTTCCCGTTTTGTCGCTCAGCAGGTACTCTATCCGGCCCAAGTCTTCTGGAATAGTGCTAGTACGGACGATCGTTCCTTTGATGCTCTCATCATGGTGGATAAACCATGCATACACGGATTTTCCCATGTCAAGGTTGACACGCAAACCCACAGGGACAATAGTCGAGAACAGGATGAGAAATCGCAGCATAGAAGCCCACCATTGGCGGCCTTGAATTTCTTGAAAGCGTGCGAGTGCCACGAGAATGAAGGACAACGACAGTGTGAAAATACATAGCCATTTTGTGAGGGAATTAATCTCCAGTTCCAAAAGACCAGTTTTGGACCTCGAAGGCGAAGTCGAGAGCGCCTGGCGCGTCTGTGGTCCAGTGTATACTACTACTGCAAGAATACTGCAGCTCGAAGCCACGACCGTATTCGCCCAAATGGTGTTGTCGATGCTAAGGGGGGCTGATTGGGTTTCCTCTGATGAAGAAGCCCGTTCACTGTCGTGAGGGTCATAATGTCGCTGACTCTTCGGTAGAAGCTCTACAGTTCCGTAAAATTCGTTGACTTTTTTGTCCGGTTTCCCTGCGACAACCCGAAGCCGAGTATATTCTCCAACGTCCAGGTTTTGCGTCAACGGCGAAGTGAGGCGCAGTTTCCAATCGGTTTCACCATCTAGTTGATCAGTTCTGATAAAGGCTTCACCTGAAGACCCGGTTGATGTGGCGCTGTCGACCTTTGCTGTGTCAATAGATTCCCCACTGTCGATCAACGGGGCAGGTGCCGTTTGTGCATTTGCTGTATCTGGCGCAGCGGCATTAATGTCGGTAGAATAACTTTTCAGAACCACCATATCGGCAGGTACTCTTTGATCCTTTCCGAGCTTGACGACATCACCCACTTTGAGGCTCCTAGAAGGTTTCACAGCCTCCCAGTAAGTGCAGGTTGCTAATCCCTTGCCTGAAAGCCGTTGTTCCTCATCTTCGATTTCCGACATACGGCCCTCGGATTTGTTCTGTTTTCTTAGACGTTTCTGTCTCTGCGAACTTCTGCCTGGTGCAACGCCGGTCCCTTTGCTGTTCTCCTCAAATCTCAGGACTGTGTAGCCTTCAGAATTTGCTTCTGCGTCTCTTCGTCGTCGTGCAATATCATCCATAGCTTCTTTTCCCAGGGTTATAGTTATGACGAATGCCAACGGGGCAATGTAGGTCGAAAGATAGCCTATTCGTAAAACAGGTATGACTTGTGACAGCGCAACAAGCAAGAAGTACATGTTGATAAAGAAGGAGAATTCGTTGTAAAGAGTTCGTGGCAGGAAACTCCAGGGCGTGTACTTGGCATTCGAAACCGCATTCGCTGGGAATCTCGATGTCTGAAGCTGGCCAACAGATATGGTCCGCTGAGTAGTTGGATCGTGTTCCTCTTCTGCATCCTCCTCTCCGTCTTCGTCGTCTAGTTTTATGGCAGCGTTGTTCTGCCGCGAAAGGAAACTTGGCAGTCGCATACTTGATCCTAACCTTGACATTGTACTTTGCGGCGGTTGGTGTCTTCGGGCAGTACGTTGGGCGGGTAATAAGGGCGAGTCGTCTTCTCCAGACTGGCGGTAACTACCAGCAGAGTCTCTCTTTGGCCCTTCATCGTCGTCTAATAGCCCTCTCAAATCGTCCTCCTCGGATTCTTCCTTTCTCTTACTTGCGCGTAACCTGCCTACCCTCAAGTTCCTTAGCGGTATTCTCGCGCCCAGTTCGTGGTACGGCCGTCTCTGATCTCTTGAATGACGTGGCGGTGGTGTGGCAGCGGCTTGTGAACGAGACGCTAGAGGGTCCAGCTCCTCAAGATCGAGTTCAAGGTCCGAGTCCTCGTCTGGCGCATTTGGCTGGTGGTATTGGTGTGGAGCAGCCATGGCTCATGAGCAGGCAATGACGGTACGGTGGACTATGAGAGGAATACGGTGTAGAGAAACCTCATGCGCGGACGGTTCGGAGAGGGAAGGGGGGTGGTTATGATTATGACGGTTGCCTTCGGGGGTCCGCGGTGTTTCGGAGGTGTATGGATATGGTGCCCAGGCGTACCAACGTCGTGTTTCGAGTATGTACAGATGTTCTGGCGACTGCGATAGGTCTCGGTCCTTGGTCACGCAGGTCAAGGTTCGCGACGGTCGGGGTGGTGTGTGTAAATAATGTGATGGTGTATCTGGAGAAGTAGGGTCAGTTTGGAGAGAGTGTGGCGCAGGCATGGTGGCTTGAGGACAGGGTTGCAACGGCGGGCCGTCCCCAATGTCCCAGTCCAGAGGCATGAACAGCTGTCCAGATTGCATACCACTCATCCACACATCTTACTTGATCGCATGCGATGTGGCCAGGACTCGCTTCTGGTATTTGATTCCTCCTACTTACCGGGCCAAGAGCTGCGCCTTTGATACTGTGCGACACACAGAGCTCGCGCTCTCCCGCTTCTATAGAGGTATGTTCTTCGGGAACCTCTGACGTAGAAAGGGATGACGATCACTCCGTCTACATTCCGCGACACAGTGCCCGTCGCGACTTCTTTTCCATTCCCTCTGTTACAGGTCTATCTGGCCAGTTTCTTCTGTCGAGTCTTCCGTGTCACCGTCTTGTGTTCTACGAGGCGCATTCCCTCAATTGCGCATACTGGAACCCAACGTCTGCGCTCCATTGCCCAGACTCCACATCTGAGCCACCGGGAATTAACCACAGTGCTAATAGCTTCTCAAGCAGTTATAGATACCCTTTTGAATATCCATTGATTGCCCAATGGACGAAGACGGCCCCAAATCCCCTAATGCCAATAGTGGCGCGCCTCTAAACCCTTCAACCGCTTCGTGGAACCCTGCGCTGCGAAGCGAAAAGGAAGCAGCCGCACCAACCAGTGCGAAGCCACCCACACAACCCGAGCCAGAATCATCTTCCGAGGAAGAAGATGAAGAGGAGGACGAAGAATCTGAGGAAGAGGATAGTGAAGATGAGGACGAGGTTCCGTCGCAACCTCCCGTAAACGCAACACCTACGACCGCGCCCCCACCTCCAAGCCAGCCTGTAGTTGCCGAGCCTAAATCCACCGACAACCCCTCCGCGCCCGCTGTTACCACGCAGGTAGAGCAAAGCGCGCAACAAACTCAGGACGGTTCTGCGCAAAGTTCGAGTGAGGAGGATCTCGTGGGCGCAACGCAGGCGCTCAACATTGAGGAACGACAGCCCGATCTGGCAAAGGCTGAAGTGAGCGAGGATGGAGAGGAATCCGAATCCGAGTCCGAAGATAGCGAAGATGAAAGCCCCCCAAAAGAGGCAGAGTCTAGAGAGCACCCGGAAGAGCACCCGGAAGAGAACTATGAACACCAGGGCGAAAGCACTGCGCTGGAAGATGCTGTGACTGAAAGCGAAAAAGCACCATTGGTAGCAGACACGGAAGCAGACGAATGGGGCCCATCCGGTGACGATGCCTTCGATCTCGGTGGGAAGCCACAGGAACCCCCTCTAACAACACCTTCGGCCGAGGCTGTCGGAACAACAATAGGTGACGAGTCTATTGGAAATACCACCGTGGGCGGAAACACGGGCGCAGATATTGACTGGGGCAACACAGAGGAGGAAGACTTTTTTGGCGCAAATGCGGGTCAACAGATTGAACCTGCGCAACCTGCAGATCAGACTCCCGGTGCGCATGTAGTGCAGACTCAGACAGACGCTCCTGAAAAGAGCGAGTGGGACTTGGACCTGGACGATGATTTCTTACCTGACAAGGAAGATGGACCAGTGATTGAATTGAGCGACGACGATGGTTTCCTTGAGGACGAGCCCGCAGAGCAACCTACACAGTCAGCTACAGCAAGCACTGCAAGCCGATATGCGCCTCAAACCGCAACACCAGCAGCGGTTTCTAGTGCAAGCCCATATGCTCCACCAGCACAATCAGTTCCTGCGGCTACCCCTGCTTATGATGGCTTTGGACGGAATATGGCATATCAACAACAGCAGCAATCCCGACCTCCACCAGTGAGTTCAGCTCAGAGTTTCGTAGATAAATCCAAAGGCGGGTACGCTTCGCCTTACGACCTACCGGAAGATATTGTGACTACCCGAAAGCGAACAGCTCCTCGAGCAACGGTTCCAGCACTGCAGCCTACTCCTCCCCCTCCGCGAACGAGCAGTGTATCTTCGAATACCGGAGCTCCGCGACCGCCTCCTCTCTCGTCAAGTATGTCAACATCGAGTTTGTCTCCGCCATCCTCGGGTCACTCTATGCAGGCACAGATGAGTGGAATACCTCCGCCAGCTGCTCCACCAAAACCCGCAGTGACCTCAAAATCTCCTTCCAGTGATTTCTTCGCAGAGCTACCTGTAACCTCCAAACCGCGACCATCAGGACGCTACACGCCACAGCCAAGTGTGCCTGTTCAACCTCCGGCACATCAACCTCCGCCACAATTGCCGCCTAAAGAGCGCACACCGTCGCTGTCCTCTCTGAGAAATGAATTCCTCCCTAATGCCGCGAATGTCGCTACTCCTCCTCCGTTCAGGCAACCCGAGCAGCTGCCTATGTTCCCTTCCCAGCCATCGGTACCTGCACGAACGAACAGTCTTCCTGTGCCTCAGCCTGCGCCAGCACCACCTACAAACAGATACTCGCCCGCTCCGCCTCCTTCAGCACCGGCTAGTAATGCGCGGTATTCTCCAGCCCCGCCAGCTGCACCTGCTGCTAATGCAAGATACTCACCTGCTCCCCCCTCACAACAGCCTCATGCTCGGTACGCATCTGAGCCGCATAACAGTTTGACACGAACGCCCTCTCAGCCATTTGCACCTCGCACGTCTAGCCCGCTAGCATTCCACAGCATGCCTCAACACCACGGACAGGAATCCGAATCTCAGACTCAACCATCACCAACCCATCAGCTTTCTCAGTCACTCGACGGTACGCACCGTCCGCCAATCAGGAGTCCATTGGGAGAGGTGAGCGAAATTGGAGAACAAGAGCCAACGCTGAGTTCAAGACCACCTACATCTGGAAGATCTGAGACTCCGCCTCCGCACAGTACCCCTTCGTCAGTCGTTGGCTCTCCACGCAAGAGAGACAACTACATGCCAAGGTATCAGCCAGTGCAAACAGCTGTCCCACAACGTTCTCATTCCCAATCTCCAACAGCGACTATGAAGCAGCCTTTACGCAGTGCGAGCAGCACAGAGCTAGCCGGATCTGTGTATGGTATGATGCCACAAGCCATGACTTATGGCGCACCCCAATCCACATCCAGCGCGGTCAATGTCATACCTCAGCGTCGGCAGATGTCAGCTACTTACGACTTCATCGTACCTGAAGACGACCGTGCGGCCGACCCACTTGAAAGATGGAAGGGACACCCTATTTTTACATGGGGTCTTGGTGGTACTGTGATAACAAGCTTCCCCAAGCAAATTCCTCGATATGGAGGCGGTGGTTCGGCACCGATGATGAAGCCCAATCCTGGCGAGATCCGTGTACAGAATATCAAGGAAGTCTTTCCTCTGACAGACGATATCGCCAAGTTCCCTGGCCCGCTCAAGGGAAAGAGCAAGAAGAAGGATGTGTTGGCATGGCTGGGTCGCAAAATCGAGATACTTGATGCTGAATTCAAAGAGCCTGGACTCGAGCACTCTGTGAACGAAGACGACATCAAGCGCCTTGAAGACAGAATCCTTCTGTGGAAGCTTATGCAAATCCTTGTTGAGCATGATGGACGGCTAGAGGGCACACCTGGCGAAACTGCCGTCAAGAAAATACTGTCACCTGCTCAAGATGAGACGCCAGATGCCGATGGCTCATTGTCAACTGCGGCAGACATGGTTGGGCGTTCAAGATCCAATACTTCCAACATCCAAGCAGAGCCGTCCGATCCGCGCACCCTCGAAAACTTGCAGAAAATGCTTATTCAAGGCGACCGCGAGAAGGCAGTCTGGCATGCTGTCGACCAGCGACTATGGGGTCATGCCATGCTATTGTCTTCCACACTCAGCAAGGACTTGTGGAAACAGGTTGTGCAGGAGTTTGTGCGCAAGGAGGTCAAGAATGTCGGACGCAACAACCAGGCATTGGCTGTGTTGTATGAAGTCTTCGCTGGCAACCACGAGGATTGCATTGACGAGTTGGTGCCGGCATCAGCTCGCGCCGGCTTCCAGATGATAAGCGCCGATGGGGCTGGAGCCACGCAAAACGCCCTTCAAGGTTTGGACAAGTGGCGCGAGACGATTGCGTTGATTTTGAATAATCGTAGCGAGGGCGATGCGGCGGCGCTATTATCGCTCGGAAGGCTTCTTGGTCAGTATGGCCGAGTCGAGGCTGCACACGTCTGCTTCATTTTCGCCCGCTCCGTCATAAAGTTTGGAGGAGTCGACGATATCCAAGCTGATGTCGTACTCATCGGGGCAGATCACCGCCGGTACCCTCTTGAAACAGGCATCGAGCTTGAACCGATACTTCTGACCGAAGTGTTTGAGTTCGCCATGTCGCTGTCATCACCGAGCGTTCCGTATGTACTACCGCATCTGCAAAACTACAAGCTAGCACATGCATATCATCTGGCGGAGAACGGTTACAAGACAGATGCACAGTCATACTGTGATTCCATTGCTGCAGCTATGAAGGCCACGACACAGATCTCTCCTTACTACAACCCCGCTTTTATTTCCAGCTTGGATGATCTGAGCCAGCGTTTGTCACAAGCTCCCAAGGATGGTTCGTCTTCATGGATTTCCAAACCCAGTATGGACAAGGTTGGAAGCTCGCTACTCTCAAAGTTCAACAGCTTCATTGCAGGAGACGACGAAAACGCTGGACCGAATTCAGGAGGAATGGAGTCTGGACCTTTTGCTAACATTGCTGGTGGAAATTCATCTCTCACTCCGTCGCAGTCGACCACGGATCTGTATGGCTCTATGGCCGGCTATGGCGTGCCTACGCAACCAGCACCACCAGCGAACTCAAGATATGCACCCTCAACTGCGTACGCGCCAAGGTCATCTTCTGAGCAGCAACGGTCTCGTTACGAGTCTCAGGGCCGGCCATCGATGGAGTCGAACGACAGCTTTGGCATGCGAGCTGCATCTGATTCCTTCACACCCATGACCCCTAAGACAGGCATGTACAGTCCTACACAAAACCCGTTGAGCCCACCGAGCGCACGCACACAAGCGAAGGTCCAATCGTATTCCCCACTCCGCCAAGATTTCAGCCCTCGCCAGCCATCCTACGCCAGTCCTTATATGCCTACTCCTCCTGTGGAGGAATCAGGTTTGGCTCCTGCTTTTGGCGGGGATCAGCCGCAAGCGAGCTTTGACGAACCAGCTCCACCCGCAACGAACGAGCAGACAGACGAGCAGACGTACGGATCATCAAACACTTTCGAGTCTTCTGGATATCAGCCCTACAACCCGGATGAGGACGACAAGGAGGAGGAAGAGCAACCAAAAAAGAAGAAATCTTTCATGGATGATGAGGATGACGACGACCTAGTTGCTCGTGCCTCTGCATTGAAGATCAGCGGCGGCAGCAGCTCCAAATCTGAAGCCGACAGGAAGGCAGATGAGGCCTTCCGCAAAGCTGCTGAGGCAGACGCTCAACGCGACAAAGAAGCTGCAAGTGCGAAGAAAGGAGGCTGGCTGTCTGGATGGTTCAAGAAGGATCAGGGCGCTGGGCCCGGGCCTGTCAAAGCCAAGTTGGGAGAAGAAAGCAGTTTCTACTACGACACTGATCTCGGGAAGTGGGTCAACAAGAAGGCAGGCGCAGCAGATACGGCTAAGCCCGCTGCCACGCCTCCGCCACCACGCTCTGGCCCGCCTGGAGGAGCTCGAAGTGCCTCGGGAAGCGTTGCACCCGCACCACCGTCATCGGCTGGACCTCCGGGCGCAGGGTCGCTGCGTCCACCCACGTCGAACCTCCGCTCATCGTCTCTGCCACCGCCTCTGCATGCTGCCGGCTCCCGTGCGTCGACGCCGGGTATTCCAGAGTCTGATGAAGAGGGTCTCAGTGGACCTAAACCGCCTATCTTAGCACGACCCAGCTTCGGTGCTGCATCAGGACCACCATCACGGCCTGGCACGGGTATGAGCAACGCCAGCAGCATTGATGATCTTTTGGGTGCGCCGCAAGCAAGGAAGGGACCTGCAGGAGGCAAGAAAAAGAAAGGAGGACGCTATGTTGATGTTATGGCAAAGTAGAGAGGCACGAGGAGATGTGCTGGAAAGAGATTCTACGGCTTCATGAGACGTATACGATTGGAGGGATTTGTTTTGACGGGTCGCGTAGATTAACATGAGATACATGGATGGAAGATGTGACACGCGCGTTGGTACCTGCATTAGACGAGAGCATCCCCCCTGTTGGGAATGCATGTACGATAGAGTTGCCTTGAGCTATCTTAACCTTCTGTTTTCCCAGGATAGCATGACACAAGCCTTGTGCGGTGCAAGCGTGAATGGCGCGAGGCGTTGATAGCGGGTGGTGTCGGCCCCGCCGTTGAAGATACGAAAAAGGCCCGCACGTCGGATGGGGGCAGATTGGAGCGATAGGCGCAAAAGATGGGGCAAGGGTACCCGACAACGGAGCGGAGATGACGCACAGCATGGCAGGCAGCCCGACGATTCGACTGCACCGCCGCCAGGCTTTCCTCACAGGTAGTCGTGGTTTCTGATCGCTGGTTGGCTTTGCCGAGGTCTTATCTTTGAGGCTTGATACCCTCCAGCACGTCGCCTTGTTGTTCCTCCTTATGCACCTCTTGCAAGAACGGACCCGCCGTGCTTGTGGAGCGAACGATTGCAGCGTCACATTCCAAGCCTCTTAGCCTTCGGCAGACGTCGAGCTGAACGCGATCGATCTAGAACTAGACAGGCCTGACGCCGCCGTTTATCTGTCTTCGCACGCGACCGCATTCCGCATTCTTACATACATATACCTGCATCCACTCCTCTGGCGCTGCTGGCACCCTGCGTCTCTGCCCCGGCCTGTTCCCTGCCTCCCCTTCTAAACTTCGCCGACGACGACCTTGGCGGTTGTCGCATCCCACCTCACTGCATCGCAGCGCAGCGCAGCGCGTGGGCGCCTCTCAGGAACTGGTATTGGACCAACATCGGAGCGAGCAACCACCATGACGAAGCGAAGCGTCTCCATCACCCAAAGCGATGGCATCCGTCGGAGATCCGTCAACGATGCGGGTGCCGATGCCGCCCTCGCGAAGATGGGCTACCAGTCTGAACTGCCACGGAATCTGTCCATGTTGAGCGTCCTCGGCATGTCCTTCGCCATCATGGCCGTTCCTTTCGGTCTGAGTACTACCATGTACATTACGCTCACCGACGGTCAGTCAGTGACTGTGCTCTACGGCTGGATTCTGGTCTCTCTCATCTCTCTGTGCATCGCCGCCTCTCTCGCCGAAATCTGCGCCGTCTACCCCACAGCTGGCGGAGTCTACTACTGGTCTGCTATGCTGTCGACGCGCAAGTGGGCGCCTATTGCTTCGTGGGTTACCGGCTGGTTGACTCTCGTTGGAAACTGGACAGTTACGCTTTCCATCAATTTCTCTGGTGGTCAACTTATTCTATCCGCCATTACGCTCTGGGACGAAGACTTCGTCCCAAATCAGTGGCAAACAGTACTCGCGTTCTGGGCGGTCATGCTCATCTGCATGAGTGTAAACATCTTTGGCGCAAAATACCTCGACCTCATTAACAAGATCTGCATTTACTGGACGGGTGCTAGTGTTGTCATTATCATGGTCGTACTCCTGAGTATGGCTGACAACAAGAGAGACGCCGATTTTGTCTTTACGCACTACGATGCAAGTGCAAGTGGATGGTAAGCGTCTTTTTGTTTCGCACAATCTTAAAGGCCACGGCACTTACTAACGTTTTTTTAGGCCAGCAGGGTGGGCATTTTTCGTCGGCCTGCTACAAGCAGCATACACACTCACTGGTTACGGAATGGTTGCAGCCATGTGCGAAGAAGTGTCCAACCCCTCTCGCGAAGTCCCCAAAGCCATCGTTCTCTCGGTTGCTGCCGCAGGTGTCACTGGAGTCGTCTACCTGATCCCCATCCTTTTCGTTCTGCCAGACGTGAAAATGCTTCTCTCAGTTGCAAATGGACAACCAATTGGTCTCCTCTTCAAGACCGTCACAGGTAGCGCAGGTGGGGGTTTTGGTCTTCTCTTCCTCATCCTGGGTATCCTCTTCTTTGCAGGCACTGGAGCGCTGACCGCTGCATCACGCTGCACATATGCATTTGCTCGTGACGGTGCAATTCCCGGCTCGCGCTTTTGGTCCAAGGTCGACAAACGTTTCGACATTCCCCTTTTGGCTCTCATTCTCTCCACTGTTGTCGACTGTCTGTTGGGCCTTATCTACTTTGGCTCGTCGGCTGCTTTCAACTCGTTTACTGGTGTCGCTACTATTTGCCTCAGCACGTCCTACGGTATGCCTATTCTCATTTCTGTCCTTCGCGGTCGGAAGGCAGTCCGCAACTCGTCGTTCTCTCTTGGCCGCTTCGGCTACGCGATCAACATCGCCATGATTGCGTGGATCTGCCTGGCTGTCGTACTTTTCTGTATGCCAGTAAGCCTGCCTGTTGCACCAGCAACTATGAATTATGCGAGCGTAGTATTCGCCGGATTTGCGGCAATCAGCGTGGCATGGTACTTCATTCGAGGGCGTAAGGAATTTTCGGGCCCACCGGTACCGAATGATGTGGAGCCAGGTGAGGAGGGCGTTGTTGCGGGGCTGGCAGTACAAGACAGCAGGCAGGATGTTGAAGGTATGGGAGAAAAGGCTGTGGACTTCGACAAGGGAAACAGCAAGAGTTACTGAGGTAGTCTATGGATGTTGTATACCTACATAGTTAGAGTCTTGATTGATAGCTCGACGTACTCTTAGCAACTCATGCGAATATATTGTGTTTAATGTTTGAACATCATTTGCACAACTGTTCAACGATATATCGACGACAAATCTGAATCTCAGATGAGAACAGCGGCACGTGGTGATGGTTAGGTGATCAATGTATCTGCGCCACGGTGTTCTACCTAGCCACCGCTCAGACCACCTGTTCGTGCTGGCGGGGAACACGCGTTGCGCGGTTGGCTCCAGACGCGCCCTGGACACACATTCACCCACGCTCTCATGGACGTGCTACAATTCCCTACTGGGTGTGATTCCAATGAGGTAAGTGGTATTCTCAAGCGCTTTTGTAGTGTCATGACTCCTATAAGACACAACCTGCACCTATGTTCAACTCAACAGCATTTGGCACGACTGAAGACAAGAGCGAACCGTCTAACATGCGCAGCGACCGGCGACATTCACCGGTAGTAATTGACCTCACCGACGATGCCAACGAAACCAACAATGATACTCCCCGTCAATCGTTTTCCCTGGCGGAAAACCGCCCCACGAAACCCGATGCGCCTTTACCTCCCTGTCTAAGGCCAAATTCCTCCAGCTTCACATCGCAACTGAGAAACACATACTACCCGCCTTTACCAACGCAATATGCTGAGCGCTCGCGTACGAACCATGCCGTAGGGCATCAGATACAAACACCACACGGAGGTTTTCGACCACCGTTTCCAACACCGGCGAGTACGAACGGGAAGACGCATAATACTGCTGTGACAACCAGTCATATACCGTCACATGGGCATCCCTACCATGGCTACGCCCACAACGCACCCCACGAGGTGGGTTGGGAAGAAAAGAGACCCAGGGTAGATCCCAAAGGACCGCCGTCATCTCTGACGAGAATACCACCCGCGCAACAAACGGAGGCAGCCACGTTCCGTCCGCCACGAGGCGCAAACCACCTTACTGGTCCTCTCGAGGAGCCACGAGACGATGACAAGGATAGTGTCCTGTCTGACATCTCGGCTTCGGACGTACATTCACCACAAGAACAAACAACTAGTACTGCGGTCAACCACACCCATGCCCGCCCAGTTGCAAGCACAACAACCTCAGCAGTGCCGTCTATCGAACCGACTGAACCACCTCCGAAGCGTAGGAGGACTGTACATGAACCATTTGATACGGCTCAAGATCACCTCCTCATATTCTTAAAGGAGGTCAAGCAATACAAGTGGGCGGATATCACTGCAGAGTACAACAAGGATATGCCACACCGCAAGTACCATACTCTCCAGAGCCATTATTGCCAGCGTTTGAACAGGAGGGATCGGTCGAAGGACCCACCGACTTTGGTTTTGCCGCCACGCTTTGCCGCAGAGGCCAACATAGACTGGTCACGAATCCATGGAAACATGCAGCTGCCACCGAGACCATCAACACTACCAAAACCGCCTGTAGCACTACCAACGACTGAAAATGATTACTCTTCTGGCGCTGACTCTGGACCTTCCAGAGGGCGACCGCGTCGTGCGCAGCGTGTGAATTACACATGGCCGAAGCCACGCAGCTGGGCTCGAGATGTGGCTGCCGAGGAAGAGGCTGATGAACAAGAGTTGGGGAGTATGATCGATGATGTCTCGTCTACAAAATCCGAGTCCCCTGAAGAGAATATCTTCGTACCCGATGTAGCTGTCGCAGTCGACAACGACCCAATCGAGGTAAATTTTGATGCTGAAGATGCCACAATGGTGATGCAGCTACGCAGCAGAACCCGCAATGCCTCAACGGGATCCATACCATACCTTAGCATGTCACAGCGTGCATCGTTGCGGAACCCAGAAGGTGTTCATTGGGACCAGCTTTCCAGTCGCAAGTGGCAAGGCTCGCGGCTTCATGTGGATTTCAGCCCGACTGAAATGGATGCTGTGAAGAAAATTGTTTCGACGAAAACGTCCCTGAGATCTAGACACGCCACACAACGAAGAGAGCTTCGTGAACTGTTAAAGCACTTTACTGAGCCACAGATTCTTGAATTGGTTGAATCGCTACGACAGCGTCTCCCTTATCGGAATACAGGCAGCATTAAAGCCTTTTTAGAGGACGCACGGAAAGGCCACATCTCCAAAACTCAGCACATCCAGAGACTTGCTGCTGCTCGACCTGACCTTTCGATGAGTACGATACAAAAACCGTCAACATCATCCGTCTTACGCCAGCGTGAACTGGGATGCCAATCGAGGAGGGGATGGCGAGCTGCTGCAAAACCTCTGACATACCCAATGAAGAATCAGATCATGGACACTATCGGACCATCAGCTACCTGGATAGGTGCTTCCAGTGACATACACACAGTGGCATGGGCTCCCGATGGCGAGCGATTTGCAGCAGGCGCAGTCGCTGTTGATGATCCTGACTCGATGCAATACAACAGACCTAACAATTTGCTTTTCGGGAACATGATGCATGGCTCGATACATGAGCTGGCCGAACACTACAAAAAGCGTGAAAAGACCGAGACTGGTGCAAACTCAAGTCACGCCATGTTTGCATCACAGGATCCAAAGCTGTACACTACAGTCAGCTCTGTGTCGTTCTCTCCTAGCGGCAATTGTATGTATTCGGCAGGTTACGACAAGCACATTGGCATATGGTTTACTGAAAGCGGTTCTGTGCAACCGGTCCTTGGCGCGAAGCTGAATGTCAACGATCCGATCGATATCCTCTCAGTCAATCACTCCCATGCTGGAGTGCTGGCAACTGCAGCTCGTGTCGCTCGAAAATCAATACGAGTGCTCAGGATCGACGAAGAGGACCCTTCCCAATTCAAAAAATTGAGCCTTCAGTCTGACAAAGCTGTTTCACGGCTTGATCTAAAGATTTTGCCTTCCGCATTGCGATTCGAACCGAAGTTTGGGACCCTGCTTCTAGCGGGCTTCGGTGCTAATTTGAAGGAGACTGGTTTCGACACGACTGGAGATCTTTGTTTGTGGAATATCGAAGTAGAGAAGCCGCTTACAATCTATGGATCAAACAAGAACGTCTTCGACGTCGCGTTCAATCCCAATCGCTCAAACATGCCCGTTTTTGCAGCTGGGTGTGTCGCTGGTGCCAATGCCAACAGAGGAATGCGCTCACTCATCAGATTGTACGACCCCCGTCATCTCGAGAAGTTTACCTGTCCTATAGAGTTGGAGTGCAAAGCCTTAGACATCAATGATGTCGTTTGGTGCCCGCACGACGAGCTTCTCATCGCTGCTGGTTGTACAGATGGTCGAACCTACGTCTGGGATATTCGAAAGCCCGACAACCCCTTACGCGTCGTTTCGCATGGCCGGTCTTTGATGCCGTTGCAAGATGGCGTCAAGCATGAGCTCACTGATACTGGCGTACGATTTTTGTCTTGGGGCGAGAACGCTACCAGATTGTACTCTGGATCTTCTGACGGCGTGGTCAAAGTATGGGACGTCACAAGAGCCAATGAGGATACGTTCATCAAAGATCTTACTACTACAGATTCAGGCATCATGGCAGGCGCATTTAGTGCCGATTACAGCAAACTGATTATCGGCGAGGTGAATGGTGCAGTCAATGTGCTCGAGGTGGGCAGGAATGATATCTTGCTCAAAGATGCAAAAAAGCTACGCTATTTTCCTTACCAGGATGATGAGTACGATGAAGCCCTGGAATACAAGAATGTTGACATTGCGGCATCAGTACCCGAATCAGGTATTGCTGAGGGCCGTCATCTTCTTGGTACCGGCCAAATGCAGCTTCGATCAATGGGTAGCTTTCCAATCCGGCAAGCAGTTCAAGGGCCTCATTACATGGGCCCTTTCGATGAGAGTGTCGATGCGCCATTTTTGCGGCAACAAGCTTTGGAATTTCAATTGGATCTTGCAAAAGAATTGGGACCGCAATGTGAGATTGCAGCCTGTAAGGCAAATGTCAATAAGACCACGAACGAAGACGTTGGCGACTCAGGACGAAGCGCAGACCGCATACCTGACGAGCTGCGCCGGCAATGGAAGGCTATTGATGCCGCACATATCATACCAGGAAAATCCAGATGCATACAATGCGGTCGCCCAGCCCGCCCAACTCTTGAATCTGCTTCTAGCGTTCTGTGCGAGCGCTGTTCGTTTGCATGTTTTCATTGTGGCTCTGCCAATCCCATAGCACCCGACACCACGACTCTCATCTGCGACTCGTGTGCTGGAGTCTGGGACATTGGCGTTCTAGGGTACGAATGTATTCAGCAACCTACGCCTAAGAGAGTAGCTGTGGATGTTCCTTCTTTGAAAAGGTGGGGCAAAGAAGTATACGCAGAGAGACTGGAAGCCTTTGACACTGAGTTTGGGGATGAGATGAATGCTCTAACTGAGTATTATTATTCATTGGCGATTGACCGGCCGGAGAGCCCGCCGCTTTGAAACGCTGCGTTGAACAGTTGTGATTCGGAGCGAAATTAGCTCTTAACGATATGTACATTAGCATGCATTGGGCTGGGCGAAGATATAGACGATAGCGAGAAGTGTAATGATACCCCTTTTATTTCAGTTTTTTCTCACAATAGAGACATTTGAGAAGAATGCTGTTCGAATAGCGATTCAAACTCCATCATTAAATTCGTAGTACTTATCCCACCGCTTTGAACATTATTAGCACATACGCAAGTTGAACGAGGATTTCACTTACTGTGTCCCAAGGCTTGCTTCCATCGACAAACCTCAAGTCAGTGCCCACTCGGATCACGTTCTCTGGATCGTAATTCAAAGTTGAAGCATGGATCTTCGTGTTGTGAGTGCTCGCATCCTTCCAGTACAGTGACATTGGTAAGCTTACCGTATACGGGGTATGCAACACTACATCACCCGCCTCGTAGTTTGTCACCAACCATCGCCTCCCAAAAGTGTCTGAGTACTCTCGCGGACCATCAGCCAGCAGCCCATTGGACATCATATTCTGGTTGAAAGCGTCTTTTGTTTCCTGTTCGCTCAAACCACTTTCTGCCGCTTTGCGAGTAAAGTCTGCCTCTATTTCACGACCGAGGGTGTGTCCTGCAGCAATTGTTAGTTTCTCTGTACATGCTACTGCGCAGTGTCATGCATAACGCACCATTTTCTAGGTAAATCAGTCCGCCTCCTGTTAGACTGATATCACCCATTGGAACCCAGGCCGTGACCGAAGTGGGCTCGCCATGGCGAAGGAAAATCTGGTCATAATGCACGCCAATGGCCTTGTTACCCGGCGTGTTATTACGCAGCAAGCTTCTGCGAACAGCCAGGGTATCATCGCCCCAGCCCGTCATCTTCGCGATGAAATCTTTCAGTGCAGGATGCTTGCAGAAGGTCTCTTTATACCAATCTTCATAGTGAGCTTGCAGTGCTAGATTAACGAATTTCTCGGCCGTGGCTTCGCCTGGCTTCCCGTTGCCCGGGGCTGCTCCGGCCCCGATGCCAGGGAAGTCTGCGGCGTCCTTTTCAGGGTCAAAGATACCTTGTACGGGGAGGGTGTCTGGCTTCAATACGCCGCTCGGGGCGAGTGATTTGAAGTACTCTTCTCGGGCTTTGAGGACGTCTTCTCGTGGTAAGAGGCCTTTGAGGAAGAGATAGCCATCTTCGTTGTAGCGGCGACGCAGTTCGTCCGTGGGAAGATCTGGAGACGACTCTTGCATTCGGCTGACTTGGCTGGGTTGAAGCAGGCCATCGTTTACGAAGAGCTTCTTACCTTCGAGACTCGGGATGTCTAGCTCTGGTGGTAGTGCGTGGGGCATGGTGATAGATGGATTTCGACTTGGGTTTGTCAGTTGTAAACCTACTGTACAGCAAGGGTCTGGTCTTTTAATTCACTAGCGCCCTGGTGCTGGTAAGAGTTGACACTAGGTACAGTAGATACATGGTTTCCCCGCGGGGAAGAAGCGTGTCTTCGGACCCCATTACCACGAGGTCGGGCAAAGTTTCCTCATTCGGCACGGAATCATGTGGGGCGTGCATCGAGGGGTCTGCGGCGAATTATCCGGGTTTTTCTGCTAATGCCCGCCCCCGCTGGAAGCGATTGTGGTCGCGTCGTTACTAACGCGCAAACCATGGTTGGATCCTGCATTGCTGGTATCGGCGCGTCTTTCTCGTCCTGGAGCCTGTTGCACAGCATCCCTCGCGCATGTCCGACATTCGTAAATTAGCCCGCTCCTCGAATACGGTTCCACTGCCACACGTCTAACGTGTGGTCTATTGCAAATGCCATGGTACGGATGCCTTTGTTCTACCGTTGAACCTAATGGGCATGGCTCGTGTTGACTGTATCTAGCAATCGATGCCGCTCGCGTCATTATCGATGTAGGTTCCAACGCTGCAGTGTGACTAGGCGGACCCGCGTTGACTGACAATTCTGCTGTAGGTGATGGAAAGCAGCCGAAATGCGGTAGATGCGAGCATTCGAAAAAGGAATGCGTTTACGAGAGCGGTAGACGCTTCCGACGATCCTCAATATCAAACTCTTTTAGTTCTGCACAACCCTGGGTTTCGTTCCCTCCTCGAAGTAGGGAAACGCGACAGAAAACGTTGCTCACGGCTCCTGCTGACAATGCGCGGCAGTTCAGTTCCTGGACGAATCGTCTGAGATTCGCTCCCAGTACGTTCAGGACGGCGATTCGCCGTTCAGTAGTCCTTCTGTTGTCTATCCGTCACCTGGGCCCACCTCTGCAAGTGGTCAGAGTAATTTGACCCCAAATTCGACTCTGTACACGCCGACAGAGGGCATGACGGTTTTGTCGCTGTTGAATTCTGAGTCGCCAGTGCAACAGCAGACTTCTGCACCTCCTATGACCCATGATCAGCAGCTAAACACAGGTGGGTACCAGCGGCATGATGAGCCTGGTGCTAACACTTTTGTCTACCAACAGCCTCCCGGTGAGCCGGTCCTATGGCCACTGGAACATGAGCAGGAAGCTATGCTGCTTCAGCACTACATTGAGAATGTTGCACTATTTGTGAGTCTGAGTCGCAAAGAAAGAGAATATCCTGCTCACAGTTGCTAGTTTGACATGATGGATTCTAGAGATCATTTTGGCGTGCATATCGTCCAAATGGCCAAACAGAATAGTACTCTGATGTGCGTAATCTTGTGAAGAAATCATTAAGGTATGAGCCGAACACTGACTAATACAGGAATGCCATCCTTGCCTTGTCTGCACGTCAGCTTAGTCGAATTGCCGATTTTGATCCTTACATTGCAGATGCGTATTACCAGAGATGCTTTGACACTCTGATCCCTGCATTAAACGACAATTCTACCATCAAAGAGGAGCCGCTACTCGCTGCAACTATTATCTTGCGGCTCTTAGAAGAGATGAACATATCAGTCGTGGGCAGTGACCCCCAAGGCCATCTTTTCGGCACTCAAGCGATCATCCGCGCCGCTGAACAGTCTTACGCAGCTACGTCTGGACCAGACTGGCGCCAAGCTATATATTGGGCTGCTTTCCGACAAGAGTTATGGATCTCACTTATGACGCAGAAGGCTTTCAAGTTACACATCTTCCCTGCAGATCGTTCACTCGAGCCCGCCACTGACTCAATGTGGGCTACGCGGACTATCGCGCATCTTGGCGACGTGAGCAATTTTGTCTTTGGCGAAGACAGGAACAGCGTCGCTCGCTACAATCAACTAATGGACGAGAACAAGTCGTGGAACCAATGCCGACCTTCCAGCTTCGATCCATACTACTTCCGCCAGAAAAATTCTTCCAATGGAAACAACTTCCCTGACATCCGCTTACATCGCAAAGAACACGTAATGGGCATGCAGTACAATCTTTTGGCTCATACGCTACTAATCGTACATGATCCCACAATACCACAGCTTGGCCCTGCGCACAAAGCCTCACGTGCGGTCGTGGATAAAGCAGTTCAAGAGAATGTACGCATACTTTGTGGTGTTGCCCAGTCGAATCCGAAAGTATTCCCTTGCAAGTTTGTCGCATGCTATGCGATTGCGCTAGGTGCGTTTTCCCCAAAGCATGCTGAAATATGATATCTTCCTTGCCCTACTGTTTTTCATATGTTTTCTGACACGAGCAGTCGGCGATCGATTCACCATACGAGAGGAACAACAAAGCCTCCGTGATCTGTGGTACAGGTGTGAAGAAGCACATGCTTTTCCTCCTACAGCGATGATTGCCCAGCTTGAGGAATCGTGGGGATGGCATAACCAGTGATTGCGAAATTTCCAGTGACGACATTGAGCTGAACTATCGTATCCTTGTCTTGCTCCGAGACGTCGGTATCGGTCGTTCTCGGTCGAAATCTGCCACACTGGACGACTGTCAGTGAAAAGGTTTAGAGGATGATGGACATAATCCTCATGCCGCCAGAGAGCACAACTCAAGGAAATCAGTAGCCGGATACATTTATCTGATGGCTTTCCTCGCCCTGGACTCGGAATTATTTGTACTCAATAACCCGGTAGGAACACCAGTCCTGGGTGCCTTGGCACGAGACTCTGCTGGTCGTACGGACCAAACACCTCCAATGGAAATTCATCTTTGGGCAGCTTCGACTTCATTGTCACACTTTCCTCGTCCAACACCTTCAAAACCTGGTATGCCGTGGAACGCAGACAGGGGTTCCTGACCAAGCATAGCTTGATTATTGAACTCAGTGTGCGCGAGTATTCGAGTTCGGCTGGTCGCGATTCCTGCCATTTCTCGCCGCTGGGATTCATCTTGCTCCAGGGCCACATTATCCCTGTGCATAGACAGATAATGGTGACTCCGAGCTGCCAGACGTCGGACGCTCCACTAAAGTACGGGTATTCTGGGGCCTCATACCCCATTGTTCCTACCTGTTGCGTCCTGGCGCGTTGTTCGCTTCTCTCTTGCGCCAGGTAATCCTCAGAAATGGCGCATCCAAAGTCAGCAAGCTTAGCCACTATCTGCCCGTCCTCCCTTGTCAGCAGAATATTCCCTGGCTTGATATCTCGATGGTAAATTCGACTCCATCCAGACTGAAAGATTTCATCATCGCTCATTCTCGGGTTTGGACCGTAATGACAATATGCAATGGCACTGCATATCTGATAAAACCATCTCCACACCTTGCGCTCGTTGATATGGCGCCCTTGCGCTACTTCATATACCACTTTGTCTAAACTGCCCACGTCGCAGTACTCCAGGTACACGGCTGCCCTTAACGACGCTTCGCTTAGGAAATGGTCCACCATCGTCACTATGCTCTTGTGATCGCCGATCTGGTGCAATAGCTGGATCTCGCGATGTGCGATCTTGTACTTGAGTTCTTTCTCTGCAAAGCGTTTTTCGATGAAGACCATACCTCGCGCGTTTGGGTTGTTGCAGCGTACTTTTGCGATACCGGCGTTGAGACCTCCGTTTAGTGTACCGAGTTCTTCGATTACTCGCCATGATTGCTTGGGTCGGGGTTGGTATTGTATAGCGAGCTTTTTGCAGTATTCGACCATGGTGCGAAATGGCGCTGGTAAACAGGGTGTAAGTGCGAAAAGGGAAGATAGTGTGCTTGTATAAATGGGTTGTGGTTGGACTTTAGACTCAATACTGGGAAAAGGCCTTAATTATGAGCAAGATGGGGAATACCTCTTCACAGCAGCCGATGTTCGCCAGATTGACGAAAATATCACATAATTCATTCTCTTCCCCTTCTATATATTTTGCTCCATCACCTCTGCATTGACAGCTGACCATGACATGGCACTCGCTTCATAACTGTGACTTCTTCGTGGTTGCTAGCACATTTACAGACTACATGACACGTTATATTTGGAGATAAGATGCTCGGTATCATGCTGAGATGTGATCATGGTTAAGATCTGAGTTCCAAGTTCGGGTCGAGGCATGGGGTCATATGTTTCAATCTAATCGGCGAAAGGGATTATTTTAGCCATATATTAAATAAACACTAAGCATACTACTCCATGCTCTGCACAAGGACTCGTAGAGCGAAGTGTCGTACCCAAGCCAGCTCGAGTTTCTACGGACGTGGTTCGACTCTTTATGCTCTGATCACTTCCTATCCTAAGACGATCGTCTTCTCCGTTGTCTCCACCTCCTCCCATGCCGAAGAATCAATTCGGGTGATAGCTACCCGTCGAGCGAAATTCTTTATATTGTGCGTCTCGTCCCACTCGATCAGCATTATGTTTAAAGCCGGCCAGTGTGAGCAGTCTTCCTTATGTCCTTCTGGGATAGTTCTCTTCTTTGCGTTGTCAAACTCTCGATCCTGGTATTCTTCATTTTCGTTTTCGCAGGCATTCTCCTCTTTTGGTTGCGGACTTTTAGTATCATCCTCAACACGGTCATTATCGGAGTCCTCTTCAGACTTCCGTTCGTCGATGGGACCCGTGTTGTTTTTCGGGGCTTCACCATCAATTTCACCAGTGTATTCAGAGAGCAGAACAAACTCCCCAAATAGTTTTGTATTATTTCGGAACATGTACGCTGGAACCCGTATTTGACCTATTGCTCTTTTAGAGGGCAGAAGTATTTTGGCAGTCAGAAGTGGATGGCTTTCAGGATCTGCCTGTTCGTTTCTGATATAGGGAGTCAAAATCTTCAAATTTCCTGGGCCAGATTCTAGCTCAATGCAGAGCATAGTTACCCGAGCAGTGAAGTGAAGAAACGCGTAGTCGAATACAAGAATTTTTTCCGTTGTCGATTGCAGACCCACTGCCGCTTGGGAACGACGTACTAGCTCTTGATCATCAACAACAACAGTGTCAATATCCGATGACCAGCACTTCACGGGTTCGTGCCAAATGACGCGAGACTTGATTTTACCAATCCCATCTGGGAACCAAATTGCATGTCCTTGTCCGATCCAACACCATGATGGAATTGGTAAACGACTTTCGGGATTGAGATCGCACTGGTGTACTATACACTCGGTCCGTTCACAGCATGTCCACCAAAGTAATGCGACATCCACTTGATCATACGGTACCGCCCAGATGTATCCGTTTGGAAAGTGTTCCTCCATGGCTGTGAGAATACCTGAGAAGGCCCAAACTATGTCGGAGTAGTTGCTAAACGATCTCCGAGAATAGTTCTGAGCATGTTGCGTGTATAACTCCATGGCATTCAGCCTGCTAGTTACTGATGATCTGCCGTCGCAAGTGCTTTGCCGAAAATTCATTGCAAACAGTGATGATTGAGGTGTTGGCTCGTTCTTAACGTTGTGAAATTCGGTGTACTGGTCCTCACACCATGATTCCTCGCGGCAACTCCAATAAATTAGGTCATCTGTGAAGATCAACAAACGCCTTGCTAAAAGTGCTTCTTGAAGTGTCCACCCCCGTCTGTTCCAAGTTATGTATGATAGAGCCGCTAGTAAAGGGCGTTCTCCGATTGTATACGCGACGCCTCGTATCAACTCGGTAGGTACTGGTATTTTGTTGTGACACCCATTCCATCTTGGCAGGGGATCATTTGCGCCTTCCACCGCTGCTACGATGGTGAGTTTGGCATAGGTGTAGATGGAGGACATATTAGGGAGTTGGCGTTGTTTGTCCAAAGGATCATCCTGGATAATGCACGCCGTGTCAATCCAGAGATATCTTTCGCCAATCTCAGCAACAAAATCCATGACATCGGCGACCAAACGAGGGACGGCACTTGGATTTAGACTTCCTTTTTCTTGAAGTTGATTCAGAGTATTTTTCATAAGAACCTTGTTGTTACCGGGTCCCCACACATACGAAAGTGCGATGTACTCTTCGCCCAAGGTCGCATCAACCAAGCGTCTTTCTACCACGTCTATAAGGCGTAGTCTCATGTTCGCATCGTTTGGCGTTTTGGCTATCTTGCAGGAACCATGGGACGTAGCGCAAAAGTCCATCCAAGTCCTCAGTAATTTCACGTCAACTGTGTATGCGATCGGGCGCGCATAAACGGAGCCTTGATACTCTAACGTATTGAAGAGCGCTTTGTGACCTGTCAATCCGATTCTGTCACTCAATTTATCTGGCGTGACAGGTAACAGTAATCCAATTACGTCGCGATCGTCAATATGAATTTCTTCCTCATTTGGAGGCTTTTGCATGCGCAATCGAATCTCAACACGCCTTGGTAAGGACTTCTTGATATGTCTGCCTTGACGTCCAGTCCGTCCATCAAAATAGTCCGGAGTTGACAATAGTAAGATCTGCGACTCCAGCCATCCGAACTGTGCGCTTACAATTTGATCGATGCAGTGAGCTATGAGCCGACATGAAGGGCATTTTTCATTGGAAAGAGCTGCGCCAACGGTCGAAGTTTCTGATATTATGTACCTGTAGTAGGATGGGACTGAGCACTTGTAGTAGAACTCAGAACATGAAGCACAAAGAACGTCTTCCGAGCGAGATATAGGGTTAGTACTTCGAGAATTATATAGAGTAGATCCGCTAGCATCTGCGTTGTGTTCTCTACTGTTCGTGTGTGATGGGTTCTTGGACTCTGGAAATTGCGGCAGAACTTCGCTCGCATGTCCAGTCGGCACAGAAGCCATGGTGGCCAGTCCCAGTAAAGAAGATCTGATTTATGCGAACGAGGTAATGTGTGAGGTATTAAGGACAGGAACAGCTTGAGGTAATGACTGGAGCTGGTGGAGCTGTGCTAGGCAGTCACGTGTCAGTAATGTCCTCAGAGCCTCACGTTCACACGGCTGAATCGTTCGTACGGTATACCAATAAAGGCAGAAGCAAAAGTCTTACGTTTATCATAAAGTTTTTCATACAAGTCATTCGAAGTGTAAGGATATCTGTTAGCCAGGGGGTGGCGATCTGATGCAGTGAGCTGTTGGAGGCGCCTAGCAGGAGTGGGTAGGCTGTAAACTCAACACCTGTCAGGTGATTTATTGGCAAGTAGGTCACGTGCGCTACCGACAACCACTAGACACTCGTAACAGCTACTAGCAATATTCGACAGCTATTAGATGAGTTAATAGTTATCTAAATCAGCTATCAGAAAGCCTTAAAAACACTAGCGATGATGACCAAGTCCACGTTGTAGTCCTCCAAAAACCATACTGTCCAGCCTTGGACCACACAACCAACATGCAAATCAAAACCCACGCGACTAGAGAAAAACCTTATAGACATCGCATGATACTATTAATCTAAATAGCACTGCAAGTACTCACGCATCTAAGTCACAATACCCGGTTTTCTGCACCCACCATGTTCCGCATTCATCACAGTCCCATGACCATCAACCTCACATCCCCCACACAACCACCCTCACCCTCACCCTCCCCAGAAAAATATTCTCCCCTCCCCATCCTAACGTAGTCCCTTTGTTTTACCTTCCCCTCCCTTACTCCCAAATCCACGGCGCCGTCGGACCCCGCTTACCTCCCTCCTGCAGCAAGCCTGCATCTGCACCGCCCCAATTCTCCATGTGCATCCACCACCGGGGTTTTTTTGCAGCGCAGCGTGATCGACCGCGACAAGACCCACACGCAAGAGCGTTACGTGCGGCCGTGCAACGTTACCTTGCCTTTGTGCAGTATGTGTCGATCTGGAGTGGATTTGGCAGGTGTGTTTTGTAGTGGAGTGGAGTGTTGGTGTGGGGTGTTGCCGTGGATAGTAGTAGTATGCAATGTCCGCGGCGCTGGGGATATGCGTGAACGGAGAGAGGGAGGGAATTGGGAAAGGCTAGGACTTTTTTTTCGGCTTCAAAGTTTATACTGTGTACCTACCGGTTATTTTGATGTTTCATTTTCTATAGGTAGATATGCTGTGGGTGGGTGGTTGGTTGGTGAGTTGCGTAGGTGATGCTGTTTCTGGCCCCCAAATATTGCTCCCCGCGGAAAGTTTTGGCTTGTGTAGAGTCTAGGAAGTTGGGAGTGTGTTCCTTGCATGGCTCGTTACTGTTGCTAGTATTTGTAGTAGATTATGAATTATCATGGCCGATGTCGCAAGTTCATTGACGTGTATTCGTCCTGGATGATCTGGCAAGGGAGCGTTGAATACTCTGAAGAGCTGAGTTCTAGTCGCTATTCTTAGTTGCTGAGTTACCAGCCGCTCCGAGTTTGACAAAAGAGAACACACTGAGCATAGCTGGCGACATCTACTTTGAAATCTGCTCTATGGGATAGGTCATGCATAACCGAGCTCTATCCTGCTGCCCATCTTCTCTTTGCTCCAGTCTTTCACAAGGCAAACTACCCTAGTCTTCGCTTAAACGTCAACTCCAATCTTCTTGCATATTCTGCCCCTATTATCTATAAATGAGACATAGATGACGCTGCGTAATATACACAGGAGGGCCTGGCGGCCTGAACGCCTGCACGTTGATAAAGCCATTCCTCGTATTCAAGGCTCAAGTGCATGTCTGTGTGTGGGGGCCATATTACCCAATGCGGTAAGCAAAGTGGACACAAAAGCCGCTTTGGGAACGTCCAACAACACTCAGGGGCTCTTTCTGCATGTGAAAGGGGTGATGAGGGAGACTCGGTTCTTAGTATGAGCGGCTGACCGTATTCTAGAATACTCGTATCGGTGCGCAAAGGATACACAAGGTCTCGGCTATGAGCTTGGACGCTGTGTAGCTTGCAGCGACCATGCGGCTATGCGCATTGGGTAAGTTCATAGTTCTGGATGATATGATGTACCCAGGGGTTACCCCATGGTGAGGCTGACGTTACTTGTAAAGGTGTAATTCACCGGCCTATGCTGGCCAGATTTCACAGCCTTGGGCCGACATTGAATGTTCAAATATCATGTCCATATGAGCGCACGAAGCAAATATGAGGTGGTGGTAAAATTCGTGATTTGTAATGCTTCGCTGGGCATTTCTGTCCTAGGACGTTTGTCCTCCTTGACTTGCTGTGCCGGAATAATTGTTCATCCTCTTCGTGTGCGTCTCCAACGTGCCTCCAACTCGCGTGCTCTTGCTGCCGCCTCTAGTCGTTTCATCTCCGCCATTTCTGCCTGACTTTGTTGGTAATTGGGTAGTTCATCATCTTGTCGCGGGGGATCGTTCAGCCCCAAAAGTTCAAGTTCCGCTGTAATTCCATCCATCTGTGGAGGTGGCTGCCATTGCGGATACGGTTCCAAAGGAGGGCCTGATATAGGTACTGGATGATGAAGAGCAGGCGCTACCCAAGTCGAAACATGTGTTGGCGGTTCAAAATTCTGCCAGTCATCTCTTTGTTCTCGTTGGGGTTGTCGCATTGATGGTATGCCCGATGCACTTTGTGGATGTTGTAAGGGTAAAGGAATACTATCATTGGCGCTGCGCCGCGCGAAAAGCGAACCTTGAAGCTGTGGTGGTCCGTTAGGGGAGAGACACTCGGAATCACTCGGCAGGCCAGTCATTGCCTCTGCAAAGAGGTGGAATTGCGACATGTCTGTAAAGGGTTCTGACGGTGAAATGCAAGTTGTATGCGGACGTGGTCTACCGGGTACGGTTTCGCGTTGTGTCGGGCTGAGGGTTGTATCGGGAAAGGTGCGAGATCGGGGTGCTGTTTCGATGCGAGGAATCGAGGAGACGGGGCGCCATTGGTGTGGTGATTGGTGTTGTAGCGATATCGAAGATGACTGATGGTGTAATGTGCCTGAGAGATTCGAAGCTGGAGACTGGGATCTGGGAAGTTGCTCCGTGCTTTTGCTGGGGGACTGGTTAAACCCATGAGGCGAACTGGGCATACTATACGAGTATGGATGCATGTAAGGATTAAATGTGTCTACAGCTAAATCTGCAGAATGCCGCTGGTTTGGCTGGTATGGCTCTGGCCGAAGGAATGCTGTGTCTGGTTGGCGCGAAGGTTCGCGGCGGAGAAAGCCGCGCAACGTTGTCGATTTGCGAGACTTGCTCTCTGAACTTGTAGGCGATGGCGGCAATGGCTTATTGAGGTCTGAGTTGGGGATTGGTGGTGATCTTGAGGGCGTAGAGTGTGAGCTATATCGATATGACGTTGGTTGCTGTGCCGATGGCTGTGCCATGTCGTCTTGCTCTTGATTCCGCCTTGCAGAAGTGGACCTCTCGTACCAAATTCCATTTGAGGTTTCCGAACGACTGGTTCTGTGACTTTGGTGCGCCATGGTTCTCGTATGTTGGGCTGATGTTGAGTCGAGATGGACGTGGAAAAGGAACAGGTCGGTGGGCGTGACCAACTTGGGCGCAGACGACAGGTTTTTGGACTTGGAATCGGAAACTGTCATGAGGGTGGTAGGCAGCTGGGACGTAGGTCGCATGTCAAAGGAAGCCGGGTCGCATGCAGATGAATGCAGGGCTGGGCGCCTGGGTGGTGTAGGCTAGGCCCAAGAGGGTGGTTTTGTAGTGCTGGTCGGACGCAGCGTGACGGCGGTGCGCTACTGCAACTGTAGTATTCGGGCGTATTCAGAAATTCCCAGCAGCCGAACCACAGTCAGACAGGACGAATTATTCTAGGGCTCCAACGTATCGGAGGTGCAGCATTCCCAGACGGGACGATAGCGAAGTATATGGGCGGCGGCTCGTGTGGCGTAGCCAAGAGCGCGCAGGGACAGGGCGGAAAGTGATCAATGGCTATGTGAGGATGCGGCAAGGGAGCATCCTTAGTGCAGGATCCAAAAATCGCCTGGCCAGGTGCATGTCATGATGATACCAGCCAGAAGGGTGCGGGGACAAGGCCCAGCTGAAAGGCGGGTGTAGGCGAAAGGGGAGCAGAGTTTGAGCTCTTCACCTCGCGGACCATCTGAGAGGGCTTTGGGCGGGCTTGCTGGCCTGACGCCTCCCCAGGCCAAGGCTCACATGATGCTTATCATCGTCGACACGAATACGGCACAGAAGCTCTCGTTGAAATCCGCCGTTGGTCGGCGGCATAGAGCGTACGGAGCGCAAGCGGTGAGGCTCAAGCCGGTCCATGCTACTCGGCCTTGGTGCAGCGAGTCGGCCACCTGAGTCCTCAGCGCAGACGGATCACATGGGCACGCGGATGGCATCCCACGGCACTCTGGCAATGCAACAAGCGGTGCAGGTGGCAGTGGCGACGAAAAAGGCCACCATCCACAGTGAGATGAAAGACGCAGCGCGCGTGCACTGCCCCGGCTAATTATAGACGGCGGCGTCCAAACTACTGTACTCAGTACATGGTGCTAACTAGCCGAGGCCCCATAACCCATACCCTGTCGTTGCCCCCAGCCCCGACCATGACACCCAGAAACACCATGGCTTGACTTTGAAATCTGCTCATCTACTGCTATGTCCGCATCTTGTTCCCTTCGCGCTTGTTGCCGTTCTGATCGGTGTCTTGGCTGCTGATGACCCTCGCACGTAGTTACTCCTTGTGCTAAGCCCGGCTTCTCAATCGGCGTCATCACAGGCTGCCCACAACCATGAATCAGCCTCGCATCGCCGTTTATCAAGCAGTGCGTGGAAACGTCGGATCTCGGGGCTGTTGCGTTGTAACGCTAGCCTAAACGTTATCCAGCATGACATGTTATTTCAGCGAATAAGCGTTGAACCATACACTTGGGCGTGACGCTCACCAGCGGGGCGCAACTCTCGACCCTCCTCAGCCTTGCTATCTAAGCCTCGAACATCTCATCTTGTGGAATGCGGGGCTTCAAGAATGGGGTATCGGAACCCTATTCGACCCATGTCTCGTCGTGTCCGCAGACAAGTTACCCCACAGCACAGCACGTTGCTGTCGTCATCGCTGAACTACTCAAAAGCACGCCTTTGCAACTTGGCCGATGTACTCGGACTACTTGCATGAAAGGACAAACTCATCTGCAAAGGCGAAGCGGCAGTGTCATTTGTCGTACGTGTCCTCCAGATGATAAAGAAACGACGCGGAGTTCAGTCGGGATATAAAGGGGGCACAACAATTCATCCTGCAGCAACTACCATCAAGCATCCGTATAGCCCAATGGTGTCCATCCTAACCAGCTCCACAATTCATATTTACCTATTCATAATAATTGCAGGATCAAACCAAAGGACACCGTGGATGCTAATGAAGCAGGTTCTGTTCAACTGAGGGCCATGGAGGATCATTGGGTATGTGCGTCTTTGATTGCGAAACGACCAGTAATATCAACAAACACTTTTATGACTACCTAGTTTCAAAGAGTGTAGAATCAGAAAATATGCTATATAGTGTGGCCAGGGAAAAGACTGTTTTCACTATAGTATCGATGCCTGTGGAGCTCTGTATACCTAATAATTGTGACAGCGGTCAGTATGCCAATGCAGAACGGTGTACCCTGGTTCACCAACGCACGGATAGAAGAATCATATACGGATAGATGCTATGCATACTCCGTAGTGGATATGGATTTGCCGCCCCCTGAGCGACCCTGAAGTTTTCGTTCACACGATCGATGCATTGCGCAATTTTGAAGGGACAAACACCTTCGGTCCTACTCTCCGGTATGTCCGCATTGAGCCCGTGACGGCAGTTACCGCCGCTCAATCTTCGGGCGCGCCACGAAATAACCTTTGATGCCACATTGCTTCTCTAGGAGGGGATTGGTGCTGGCTGACTGGCTTTGGTTTTGCTGACTGTACTCTCGATGAGAAATCGGAGCACCAGCGTATCATCTAAATGGACGGTGCAATATGGCACACTTTCAGATGATTTAGCAACTTGATTGGTGTATTACTAGACTCGTTGTCCTCCAGGCAAACAATAGGAGATCTGCGGCATGGTGGAGGAATGCACGTCACATCAAATATAACGATTGCATTGCCTTCTGTTGTGATGGCTCATACAATATCGAACAATACAGTCTCAGGTATGTAATCTAGTGAAGCATGCTCTTGAAGAGCGAGCATTGAGTGAAAAATCTCCGCCATCCCAGACATGTCCTCTAACACGTGCACTTACTTCCAGTACCAAAAAAACTCTAACTGTAATGTGATACTAACCGCACTTCCCATCACCCCTTCAATCTCTAAACACCCGTTGAAGCACCAATTCACACTTTACTCAGTCACTCATCCACGATTTCCCATGTATAAATGACGCTCAACTTCGCATTTCCCTGCTTCCACACACATATCATCAACACCATAATACAGTGCATTCAATACAAAGCCCCAACCACTACTTATTATCATCTTACAAAAGCAGTTCCACAACTACAACCCATAATGTTCCCTGGCAACCGCCGCTACACCCCCTACATCAACCCCATCCCGGAGCTCGACTGCGACTGCGACTGTCACTCGGACACCGACACCAACAACATCATCTCCGACCTCGTAGATTCATACAATCGTTGTTTACATGCTTTATCAGGCCCGTGTGACGTCCCTGGCTGCCCTTTCCGCCATCCTGGAAACACTCCCTTCGGTAATACACTTCAAGGCTCCGGTACTCGTGGAGACAGCTTGCTTTCTCAGGGTCCTGCTACCCGCGCTGGCAGCCTGTTTCCCCAAGGCCCAGGCACCCGTGGCGGCAGTATCTTCCCTCAAGGTCGTGCTACGCGGGGCGGCAGCTTCCTTCTAAGCCGCATGAATCCGCGTGCACCAGGCTATTCTAATGCAGAGTCACAGTATGATAGTGTTCGCGGTGCAACGGCAAGGGATTGGAGTCGCGCGGATGAGGGGAGGTATAGACGGTCTGGAAGGGTTGAGACGAGGGGTCCGATGGAGACAGGACAGGCACGGGGACGAGTGTTTTACTGAGTGGAGAGGCATGTTTGGTCGAGAAGGGGGGAGAGTGCAAGAGGAAGGTGTGGTGATTATGGAGAGAAGGTTCAGAAGTTACGGAGAGAAGTGCAGAGGGTAGCGTAGGATGAAGGCATGGAATATATAACGTTATGATATGAAGGTAGGAAATACATAATGCTATAATATGACGCAGATAAAAACTTCAAGCTTCCAATACAAGATTAAAGTTGACCTTTACTCCCACATCGTAGTAGCCACCTGGCTCTTGGTGCGCAATTGTGACATGTCATGTCATGTCATCTTGAGGCATTTTGAGCATATGTGATGACCGTTCCACTATTTGTACATGTGTTTCCTACCGAGATTCGCCGCATAGCCTGAGAAGGACTTCCTTGCTATCAAAGACCAGATGTTCAATCTTTCTTCGCGAATGAAAAAATCTGTCGAAACTGATCATAAGGTACTGGTGTTGCGTTGGGCTGCGCGTTCCACTCAGCGTACTTCTCGAGCATGCTGATTTCATCGCTGTTGATTTGGTTGGTGTGGATGGGAACTTCGATGATGCCGTTGCTAGTGGTCAGGCGAGCGAATAGTTCCACATGACCGGCAGGATGTGTTCTCTTAGTTCCATTGGTTCCGTTGGTTTCTGCAGGAGCAACTCTGATGGATGAGCCTGCTTAGTTTAGTTAGCATGTGTCGCGGCTATGTGTGTCTCTGAGCAAAGAGGGCTGTCAGATTTACCTGCTCCATTCCCCAAGTCCTTGTGAGACGTTTCATTCTGGACACCTAAACCTGCCGGCCGGGTTCTATCGAGATTGAGTTTTAGCCGCTGACCGGGACGGTAAGTTGCATGTTTGCTTTTAGGCGTAGCTGATGATGGTCGAGAATCGGCTGACGAACGCGCGCCTTTCTTTCTAGAGTTACGGGCGGGAGTCGAAGTATCCTTGTGACAAGTAGTTTTGCTCTCTTCCGTACCACCCATGATCTCGTCTTCCGTCCCGGCGGTCTTCTCTTTAATGGGGGCATCTTCTGCTATCGCTTGGTTCACTTGCTTCGAGTCTTTGACTGTGGCGTCTTCTGTTGGTTCAGCTGATTGTGGAGAATCTAGATTCGATATGGCGGAACGCCTGGCACTGCGGCGTGTCGTCATCTGTAGGGATGACTCTGTCTCAGGATTATTACCTTGCTCCCCGACAGCTTTGCGAGTTTCACGCTGTTCGGATTTCCGTGGACGGCCCACTATGCCGCCATATTTACCGCGTTTGCGCTCTCCTTCTTGGCCAGTTGGCTCGCTCTTCCTCTTGATGGCTTTGCGTGAATTAGGAGGCAGCCTATCTAGGTTGGAAGGCACTGCATCAGCTTCAGCTGCGAGAAGGTATGCTGGGGTAGGTACAGCCAATGAAGCCACATGGCTTTCAGCCTCATTCACTGCAGTAAGAGGTGGTGTGGTGTCGGAAACTGTAAGCATAGGAGCTGCAGTTGGGGCTAAATTGCGTTAGTCAAGATACTTTCATCATATATTCTCTACGCACTGCTCTGGTCCTCTGTCTTTTGGTCAGGAGGAGGCGTCGAAGGTGTCTGGACTTGGACAAAAATGTTCTCAGGCTTCTTGGGAGATGATTGCGTTGCATCTGTTCCGCCTGGAGCTCGTTAGAGAGTAGCTCATATACGAAGAAATCTGGTCACCCTTATTTCTGATCCGGCCGAAAGATACAGACCAGCGATGGGAGCCGCACAGTGCTAGAGATGTAAAAGAAACTCACTTAGGTTAACTGGTTTCATGCTCAGTTTGCCACCTTTTCCTTTTGGCTTCTTGGCTTTCTTTCCGCTAGGCAGAACATTGTCCTTAGGTAGATATTGGCCATTTGGACCACGGACTTTACCACGACCAGCATCCCTAATGTGATCTGGCTTGTCATTCTCGCTATTTATGCCGAATTGAACTGCTTCAGTAGCATTCGGACTTTCTTTTCCCATGTCCTTGGGCGCGTTATGGGCTACTCCAATTTCTGGATCATGCATGGCTTCGACCGAGGATGCCGTTGACTGTGGCTGCTCAGATCCAACCGTCGCTCGGTTTTCGATATCGGCCTTCATTTCTGTGAGCATATTGTTAGTTTTAAGTACTGTTGAGCCAAATATTGCGTTATGAGATGCTGTCCATATTCACTCATGAAAATGTGTGTAGCAGGGTGAAGTGAAGTATTTGCGCTTTGTTCTGGAGCAAAGACGTACCTGAACACTTGGAATGGTCTTCTGCTGAATTTTCTGAGCGAATTGAGTGCGTCTCAGATCCTGATCGCTGCATAGGAGGAGATGGAAAGGGAATGGGAGTCTGCGGCGCTAGACCAGTACGCTCTTGTTTGTGTACCTGGTCGCCGCTTGGTTTCACCGGAACAAACGGCGTTTGAAGTTTTGGGGTCGAAGAAACTACAGGAACCACTTTTTAGCTACTGCAAGTCATGTTTAAGTGTACCATGCTTACCATCCGGCATGTCCAAGCCGTTAGGTGCAGATGCCGCACCCGGCTGTTCAGTCAATGGTGTGACCTTCTGTGTGCTATCAATCGGATACAACACTCCTGGAGCGGCCTCACCACGCGCGTTGTTCCGAACAGTAGCTGATGACATCTCCTTAAAGTTTCTGTCGAAGAATGGCCATTTGTCTTGAGCTTTGTTAGTGAGAGATCGTACTCGGCGATAGGCCCGATCCAATTGAGCAAAGCCTTGAGCAGTGCGTATGATTGCGGTAGCCTGGTCTTTTTCTATGCCGTATAAATAGTTGTCCTGAATCCATGCTGCAAGGTCAATGTCGTCCTGTGCCTCGCTTTCCCGAAGGTATCGGTGGATGTCCGCTAGGGTTGCGACATCGATATAGCCAAATACCTCTTCAGGAAGTATTGTAGCCGGTGCGCTATGGGCTGCAGGGTTGTAGGGGGTGTTTAGGCTAGGCCCCATGGTCGCGGAAGCCAGTTCAAACTGGTGTGTTTGAATTGGCACTGTGAGCGGGTGCTGCTTGTAAAAAGCACACGTCAATGTACTGGATGGAGAAGATGATTGTGTTATGCAACTTTTGATAAGTAAAGGTGTGAAAGTATTCAGGCGTTGCTCTTGTTGCGTAACCAGAAAGCGTCGGCGGTGAGGATTTTTGACCGGGACTGTGGCCAAGTGGACGGCACTTGGAACGCCAACACAACACAAACTGTTAGAAAGTATGTGCGACCGAAGCTATTCACTCAAGAGGTGAGTGAAATACTCTATTGACGTTTGTCAAAAGGTTTTATTCGCCTGGGTGTATTGATCGAAATGTGGGGGGTGAAAGACTGATCAGGGTTAGCTCGCGCCTCGTTCCAGAAATTCCGTAGCTTTCTAGGACACTTCAGCACGGCTACAACGTCATCATGTGACAACGCACTTGCCACTCGAGACTCAGCGATTATAGGATAAGTTTGTGAATTCCGAACTATCCAGACGTCTTCAAAAGCTGCTGAAAACTAAAGCCAAAACTTACACATGGCCCGAGCGTTTCAATTGAGATGTGGGGGCGGTTGGAGAGCCGGAGGTATGCCGCGACTGACCACTTGCGTATACAAATTACCGGGTAAGCAGTTTGATTAAGCTGAAGCCTGGTTGTTGATCTAGAATGGAGACAAAAACAAGCGATTTTTGACCTATGTTAAAAGCAGTTACGAGCCCAGGACACACTGCAACAAGCACAGCTCGCATGAAACCAATGCACAATAGCGTCTGGCATAATACTTTAGACCTAGGTCTTCTGGGTACCACACCCCTCCAGGCCTATCTGCAACGAGACCAACTTTCTTGTATGAACCCCATGAAATTTCCATAATGCCGGCATGAGCGATTTACACATGATGATATGAGCACCACGGCAGATGTGGGCAAGGAGTCAGGAGCCATGGCATCAATGATTTTCCACTATTTGCATTCGAAAAAAAGTAAATATCATTGTAACTACGAACACGTTTGGAGGCAAATGTATATATGTGCTGAAATGGTAATTTGCATGCGTCTCCCGTCATTCCCGCATATTTCCAGGTCTGCAGAGGGCCCAAATCTCTGTTGCCCAGCTCACGGCATCCTCGGTCGACATTGTCGCCTCAGAACCCTCTGCTCGCGCCGTCGAGTAGCAAGTCAACATCATTCTCACAATATATGACAAGAGCGGCCATGCCGCTCTCTGAATATGAATGTCTCGAGGCACTGCGTCAAGGATGGAACTGTAGATGTTGTCTTCTTCCACCGACAGAGGACCAGGTACGCCATGGTGAGGCCGCAACTGGTCAAACAGGAGGCCAGTGTGATACCAGAGACCCTGGACTAGATGGCGACAGCCATTAGGAGTTACGTAACCATCGATGGCGATGATCTCGCCGCTGGAGTACAGTATGAAGGCCACGCTTGGGCGTCTTGGTGCAAACGCTCGTCTCCGCTGCTGCTAGGTGAAACCCCATTGCGCCAGTCCCGCACTTTGCCAATCGGAGTTGAAGGTCTGACTATCATCTCCTCTCCATCTGCCGATGGAGCGAATAGCTGTTTTCGATTCAAAGGCAATATGTTTGCTCCCTCCTTCAACCAGGACAGCAGGCATGATATTCCGAAGACATGCCCGCACGATGGAAGATAGGTGGGTGAGTGTCTTTCATTGTATTCTTCTTTACATATTGAGCAGGAATATCCGGCTGGGGATGGCGCGATGGAGATCAAGCTTTCGACAAGGGCTTTCCGAGAAGGTAGTTTGGATTTGGATGACATCATGAATTAGAAGATTGTGATGAAGGGAGAGTTTTGAGAGATGAAATCTAGGAATGACGCCAGATTATTTCCACATATTATAGCAGTTGATACTAGCGAAATGGGACAATTTTGAGTCTCTAGCTGTGACCAAAGTATTTGCTGATGTCAGTTTTTGAGACAATATTCTTCAGCTCGCCGCGTTATTGCAACACAGCTGTATATGGATCTATCTATCGTATACTTAAGAGTTTGGTTGTTGTACACCAGCTATGGATGTGCGTAGCCATCTGATACCAAGAGATTTTCATAGTGGCCAAATAAACAAAGTGAGACAGGTGTCACATGGAACAAGATTGTAGAACTAGAAGGAAAAAATTGCTTTGTATATTCATATACTAACACTCTGAATTATAGCTTTCTAAGTTTTCTGATCTGATCATGTTCTTCCAAATAGCTTGCACGTCGCTTTTGCGACATATGAACAGCGGAAGAAGTACACCCAATCTTATTATCTCCTTTGTTGCATAAGTGTACCGTCTGTGGATGTTTGCAGCCTGCCAATTGACTTTGTAGGCCGTATTGGAAGCAAGATGGAAAATTCCATAGGCTTCGCGTCACACGTGCTGGTATAGGTACGTTGTTCCTCTGGAGTTGCTCGGTAGTCACGGCCTTCCATATGATCTTTGCCCGCCCGCGACGTTTTAGCGGTATTAAACAACTTGATGCCCTCTCAAGCTCCTTTGCGTTCTCCTTCCATTTTGAATACAGTTCTTTCAAGTCCTTCTTGATGTCTGGATGATCACTCTGTACCACCCAGGCTTCGAGCTTGTTTGATGACTGAATTTTGAAATGTGCAATAGGAGGAGCAATGACAGTTGGTCCTTGCTCACATATAATGTCCCATGTTTCTTTGCGAAACCATTGCGCAATGTAAGACATGGGCACATCTGAATATTCTTTGCCTCCAGCCTCATCGACCAGGACAGTATCCGCCCAAGGTTTGCGCACCAAGAGGTTAGTTCCAAGCCCCGTCTTATCTTGCGGGTTGATGATGCAACCAAACATGAAGTTCTCCCAGCTATAGCCCCATTCACTCTCTGGGCAATCTGCCCGGACGAATGGCTCGTTTAGGTCACCCCGTCGTACCACACTAACAGCATGGACGATTTCGTGCACAAGCGTAGTCGCAAAGATGAAATCGTGTCGAAACTGCGCGCAGTGAGACGCTGCAGCGTACTTACCGCTAGTATAGTATTTTTGAAGAAAGTCCGCTAACTCGATCCTACTTGAATACCTATTTGAAGTGTATTCAACTGAAGGTCTAACTTCAAGCAAAGTGCGAGCATATACGCGCTTTTCAGCTTCTTGAAATTGAAAGGAGAGGTTATGGCTGAGACCTTCCAGGGTACTACGTACACCAGACAGATATGCTTGGTGTTTCTCCGTAGATACGCCATTCAAAGGATTGGAAAGATAGGTTTTGAATGTGCCATCGATGACGCCTGTCAATTCTCTGCCGTACAGCAAGGGTACGAAGAAGGAAAGAAGGGTATCGTGGGCAAGGAAATGCGAAGCTAATTGCAGCACTTGCTGCATTGGCCCTTGGCAATCCAATGTGGAAAATATATTGTGAATAGGGTTATCCAAGTTTCCTGGGAGGACGCTGTCATCTTCTAGAAGTTTGAAACGATCGTTTTTGTTGCATGCTGCGATGAGTCCGTTGATCCCGGATTTGGCCCCTGAGGCCGTCGGCTTCTGTCGTGGTATCGAATTCATTGCTACTATCGGTCACGGAACTGAGATTTGCCCATTTTCACTGAGAAACTTCCGCATGGTATACATACAGCGGACAAGGCCATTGTTGACTTTTAACAGTAACAGCATAAGACAATGCTCGAAAAGAAGAGACATGTCACCAATAGCGGGATGTACAATGCATACATCGCAACAAAGTAAAACTGTACAGTGTGCTCGCGATTTTAACAGTGCACTCAGAATCCGTGGGATGCGAAGCGCATGCACACGTGTACTTTGCTTTGTCACGGAACCCGTACCTTGCCAATACTCTATGGCCCAAGCATGAATAATGCCGGACATACAAGCGGGACACCCTGCGTAATAGGACGCCACAGAAACTTCTAGATATAACAATCTCTACGATAGGTTACAGGTATAGATATTCTTAGAATAGTAGTGCTAAGCTATAAAGTATGAGAGGTTTGGCAGGTAGAAGTAAGAAATATTAGAGTGGTATTTAGATGAATACTTCGGTTTCATCCTAAGGATCGGATACGACTTATTTACTATGAAGGTCCTTAGCCCTATAGGCCCGAGGGCTCTCCTCTTGGTCTTATATCCAAGTCACGTGACAATAAGGAAGACCTATAAAGTAGTTCAGCTGTTATCTTTCGCTGCTAACGCTACATCTGTGGCTGGGTGGCTGTGAGGCTGAGCATGCGCAGCTGACCTGACGGCGTCCATACAGATTGCCTAGCACGATAAAACCTGGCAACCCTCACGAATCTTTAGCGTTAGTGAGATTATTGAATCATGCATTCAAATTATAGAGGCTTCTGGATAGCAGCGACTAATCCTATTCTAGAAGGATCGTCACGACTCTGTACCTATCGGAGACATATCTTAATATGTTAGAGAAGAGCTGAATCAAACTCCAAGAATAGTGGCGGAAGCTGAACAGCTAGGCAGAATACGCCACTATTCTTGAGTTTGATTCAGCTCTTCTTTAACATGTTAAGATATGTCTCCGATACAGAGCCTGTTTTGGCCTCTACCTTAACTTTTCCTAAAACACATTCGCAATTCAATATCTCACTCAACCAACAATCAGAATCTCTTCAGCAATGGCACAACCTGGCGTCCTGGGTAATCTGAAATACACTGAACAAGAAAATGGCTGGGCACTTTCTTTCGGGTATAACTTAGGACTCTACGAGGTTATGTCAATGGCCATAAGACCGGTTGCAGACAGAGACACGGAAACTACGAGTATCAGCAACAAACGCGAGACAGCTCTCAAGGATCTGAATCACGAGCTGAAAAGACGGCACATTCAATACGAAATCCCAGATACTACGGACGCAGATCGCCTCGTTTGGCTTACGCAAGACCTGTTCGAGCAGTTTGGCCGCCACCCTCTGGCAGCTCAACTCCCATACGTCCTTATCGGAACCGCTGTGTACTCTCTAGTCGCACGTCATCTGGTTGGTGGAATCTTGGATGATTATTTCCTTGGAGTAGCCTATTCTAGGCTAGAAGCTCTCACATACCGTTGTGATGATGTCAATGTACAGGTTGATGCGCTTTTTATCCATCTCTCACGGTGTACTACTCTAGAAAGTGCCCGTCGATTACTGCGACAGCTTCAAGCACACATGACAATTCTTCTGGTTTCAGCAGATCCACAAGATCAAGATCGTCTTCGGCTTACGACAGAAGAGCGTGCCCTTCAAGAAGCCTTGCGATCAGCAGACTACAATCAAAGCTTCAAGTTTAAAACTTTACCCAGCTGCCGGCCTGGAGACCTTGCATCTGGCCTTCGACGATACCGTCCCACCTTTGTCCACTTCAGTGGTCATGGTTCAAAAACAGGCTTATGTTTTGAAGATGCTAATGGAAATGCGGTTCTTATTGAACCAGAAAAGCTTGCTGGACTTCTTGCCCTCGCATGCGAGGGTGGATTAAAAGGGGTGGTCTTGAATGCATGTTACACTAAAGAGCAGGCAGATTGTATCGCGAATGTAGTTGGAGACGTGGTCGCAATGGAGGGTTTAGTGGGGGACGAAGCTGCCATTGACTTTGCAAGTCAGTTTTATGCAGCACTTGGTGATGGTTGTGAATTTCACCACGCGTTCAACTGGGCCCTTGCAGGCACCGGACTGGGAAGATCCACAGGACTACTGAAACCTCATTTGATAAGATCCAAGCTTGTGTGGGTATCCACCGGACAATGCCCTCAGTGATTTTGAAGCTGACAGAACTTCCAACAGTATCGATGCACATAACATCCACAAACCGACGCCGAAGACCAGAGATGATGGATCTGGGCTAGCTGCGCGAGACTCTAGTGCAAACAGATCCGTGGATGATTTAGAAGAGGGGATCTATACCGGGACAGGGCACATGGATGAGACATTAAGGCGCGTCGCTGCTGAACGGAACTCTCCAACGGCAAATCCATTTGCAAGCTCATTGATACGCCACGACTCCATGGTGCAGGCTTTTGGATATCCTGAAGAAAATCTTGCTCCAAAGGATTTTACTGAGTCCATTGAGAATGCTAAGATGAAAAAGAGAGCTCCTCCAGTACCGTTACCAAAGAAAGAAAAGCTTCGCGATCGCCGGAGTTTTGAAAAGAACATACTTGCGGTCGCGGATGCAGATCAAGGATTCCCGGGCTCAAGTAGCAGTCAAATGAGACAGACACCGGCTTCGCTGCCTATGTTCTCTCTTACGGCCAGCAGCCAATTAGCGGATGCCCCAGAATCATCCAATGATGAAAGAGCAGGTACTCATCTAGGAAATGACGAGGTTTATCCAAAGTCAGGGAACAATACAGCGCAAGGCGGCGCTGAACTCAGAGAAAGCTGATTTGTTGGATCTGTTGCTAAGAGAAATAAATTAGAGCGTCTCATTCCTGTTACAGATCTACCATATGGGAAGTTGCTACGCGATTGCCCCATTATATGTTTACTTTGCCTCTGCGGAGCACCTTATCGATGTTTAGTATCCTGCCACATAATGTCGATCCAAGCGTGCTGTGACGCATGGTGTAACGGGACACATTTCCTTCCGGGCCCTTGGGTTGCCCGCAGCGCACTTTTTTGTAGACAAGCATAATACGCATCTACTTTATAGCTCTTATTCTCCTAGCCTGTTAGTCTCTATACATCTCTGCTCTGCCCTTACCCAGCACTCATGATCATCGACGATCCGAACTCCTCATCACCTCAGAGATCAAACTGAAGTACCTTTCCACCGCCCTAATGATTGCAGTGCTATGCAAGGAGCCATTCGATTTATGACCGTACGATAGCTGTATCCCCAAGATATACATCCCCTTCCCACCTTTGCACACCCTTGCAACGACGGCGTTCTTCTAGAAGCGACATTTGCCTACTACTTGGTATGTTTATCGGTTGCGATGCGCTCGAGAAGGTACACGGACGCCGGGGGTGGGACGATAGTCACGTAACGCTGATGGTAAGTTGTTATATTGTATAGTAAGTAGAACTTATTTCTAGTAGACATCTAGAGAGAATAGAGTGTATAGCTTAAGACTGCTATCTAAGAGTATCTATTCTTCTAACCTATTATCAAGTTTGTTATGTTGGGGAGTGTCTGTCGCGTCTCGTCACGCAGGGTGTCCCGCTACCCAGGGACGGACGTTGGTAGTCATCATCACTAACTCACTAAAGAACACGACAGTAACCTAGCGTACTTGGCGATCGTGAATATGCAGCATATGTAGGTCTCGTGCTCTACGATGCAGACTAGGCACCTACTGTGGCTGTGGCTGTGGCTTGGGCGTTTGTATAGCACGAGGCATGATTGCATCATGAGTGAAGTGAGAACGACAATGTGAGACTTTGGCATACAATAACCTCGACAAGGCAGTCGCCAAAATAGGACTAAAGCGGCCACCCGACCTCGCTGCGTGCCACGTGCTATCGCGTACACAGCGCGTCTTTGCTGCCCCATAGTTACTACGCGACGGTGTTTGTTTGCTGTTTGCCACTCTTGCTCGAGGGATCTATGTTCACTCTCCCCGCAAGTAGGCTAATGTAGTATGAGCTATCCCTCTAAGACCCGTCACTCCAATCTCTTCGACTCAACCCGAGAACTACAGGCATCTCGACCACCAGTCGATCATCACATCACGATGGATTGGGACAACTTCGTGCAGTGCGCAAGAAGCTTGGCACCTGAGCAGAGACTTGATCCCAATCGTTATTTGGTTGGCATACTCGACCACCGGAAGTCTATGCATGACAAGCTGGAAAAAGGAGATTTCTGCTGGATGAAGCGCGATGAGGTGAGTACAACATCCTTCTCAAATACTGCACAAGCTTTTAATGCCTGTTGCACTTCATATACTCACCGTTCTGTACGCTGACCAGAATGCAGAAGTCAGCAGGCCAAATAGCCCGTGAATTGTACGAGGAGTGCTTTGACATACCGTATATACAGCTATACTACAAGGACCAACTCGTCAGCGACGATGATATCATCAAGAGCTTCGCTGATTCAGAGGATGGTTTTACCGTTTTTGTGGCTGTAGACCCTATGCGAGTCGAGGCGCAGCCTTCACCATCTGCATCACCGTCTGCATCACCATTCAGAGAACCGTCAGACGCGGAAGTAAGCCAAACAAGTGACCGACATAATAGCGTGTCCGCATCTACTGCGACCGGAAATTGTTCTGACAACACTGTATCGAGTGCGAAGCAAGCCCATGTCAAGGAAGAAGGGCCGCCTTCACCTTCTCCGCATTTGGATGATCCAACTACGAAGGTGGCGACTACTTTCGACCTCAACGGCATCCCCAGATTGTCTCCAAAAAATGGTGCTGAAGAAGACCTTGTCCCTCTCGACCGACAAATTCGACGTGTCATCGACCTGAAAGATCCTGATATTCTTGAAGCTGGCGTCGCTCGATCGATGCAGATTCTAGAGAATTTAAAACAAATCTTTTCTCACCACATTGCACTCAGAGCGGACGCAGAAGTAGTCACCTGGAAAGAGGCTATTGAAAGACTCATTCCACAAGCTGGGCGAAAACGCGCCATTATAGGTGTAGTGGGTAATACAGGAGCGGGCAAGAGTAGTGTTATCAACGCAATGCTTGACGAAGAGCGTCTCGTCCCTACGAATTGCATGCGTGCTTGCACTGCAGTTGTCACTGAGATCTCTTGGAATAACAACGCCAGCGTTTCCAAATATCGTGCGGAGATAGAGTTCATCACCCTAGAAGATTGGCAAAAGGAGCTTTTAGTCCTTATGCAAGAATTCTTATCTGGCGATGGTACTGTCTCGCGCGAAGCACAGGACCTAAACTCTGACGCCGGTGTCGCATGGGCAAAGTTTCATGCTGTCTATCCATCTATAGCAAAGAACGAGGTGCATGAAAGCATCATACCCACTCTGATGTCCCAAGCACCGGTTAATAGCGTCCTCGGAACCACGAAACAGATACGCATGGATCGGCCACAGAATTTCTACATCGCACTTCAAAAATATGTTGACAGCAAAGAGAAGGTGCCCAAGGACAAGGATAAGGGCAAAGGCAGCGGGAAGAAACCCCCACCTGAGATGGAGTACTGGCCGTTGATCAAAGTTGTCAAGATATACACGACTAGCTCGGCGCTGTCAACAGGTGCTGTTATCGTCGACCTTCCAGGCGTTCACGATAGTAATGCTGCTAGGGCTGCCGTTGCCCAGGGTTACATGAAGCAATGTACCGGCTTGTGGATCGTCGCTCCAATCAACCGCGCGGTAGACGACAAAGCAGCCAAGACCCTTCTTGGTGACTCTTTCAAGCGACAGCTAAAGTACGATGGCGGATTATCGAGTGTTACGTTCATTTGCTCAAAGACGGATGACATTTCGATCACTGAGGCAATTAGCAGTCTCGATTTGGAGGCAGAGGTTGCAGAGCTCGACGAGCAACTACGCAATTGCGATGAACAAATCGAACAGGCTTTGAGCGGGATCGCACAATTGAAGGAATTGCAAAAACTCCGCAAAGCTATGATTACGGATGCATCTGGAGAGATTGAGACCTGGGAATTACTTCAAGAGCAACTGGAGCAAGGCAACCCGGTTTACGCACCTGTTACTCGGCCAAATAAGCGCAAAAAAGCCAGCGCAGACGATAAATCCCAGAAGAAGAGACAAGTGGCTGGAGATGACTCCGACGACGAATTCTTCTGCACTAACGATCAATCGTCAGACAATGACGACGAAGTTCAATTTCAAGCTGAGCGAGTCAGACTGTCTGAATCTGATATCAAGAGAAAGCTCACAGAGTTGAGAGAAACCAGGAAAAACGCCCAAACTGAAGGTATTGAGGCACAAAATGTCATTAGCCAGTTGAGGGCTCAGGTTCGTCAATTAGAGACTGAAAAGAGTAGGATCAGGGTAGAAGTGAACCGTATCTGCATCGCTGGGCGCAATCTTTATTCCAAGTCTGCAATTCAGCAAGATTTTGCGGCGGGCATCAAGGAAATGGACCAAGCCAACGCCGCTGAAGTGGATGAAGATAACTTCGACCCCGACGAGGAGATGCGGGATTATGAGCAGGTTGCCCGGTCGTTGCCTGTTTTCTGCGTTAGCAGTAGAGCGTACCAAAAGATGTGTGGACGTATGCAAAAGGACGACGATGTACCAGGTTTCGCGACAGCCGAGGAGACAGAAATCCCTCAGCTCCAAAATCATTGCCGAAAGCTTACCGAAGCTGGGCGTTGCCAGACGAGCCGAGCATTTTTGACAAATTTCAGCCAACTATTAATCACGTTCAGGCTACGGACACTGGGCAAGAATTCAATTTTGAAACTGACTGACAAAGACAAACAACAGCTCCTCAACTTTCTGGACCAGAACTTGGCGAAGCTGAGGACCAAATTCCATGATATTGCACAAACCTGTGTCGAAGATGTACAGTCTGAGATAAACCTTGGAGTATCCAGCAAGCTTTCCAGATTCATCGACCGTGCCATTGAAGACGCACCTGAGAGAGCTGACGCTTGGGGTCAGAAGGATCAAGGTGGTCTCCAGTGGGCCTCATACAAAGCTGTTGTCCGCCGTGATGGTGTTTTTCAATCCGCCGCAGCAGGGCACCGTGACTTCAATTCCGATCTCATCGAGCCCATCATGAAGCCTCTCGCCCCAAACTGGGAACGTACATTCCAGACATACCTTCCTGAAGCAATTACTAAATACATGGGCCAACTCAGCAAGCTTCCTCGCGAATTCCATGAAGTTGTCAAAGCACACGCTCAATCCATTGGCATTGAGCCAGTGACTCTGTCTATCTTGAGCACGAAGATTCCCAACTACGAACAGCTTTTCGAGGACCTTGGCCCCAATCTCATTAATCAAATGAACGAGATTCAACGCGAGGCCAACCGGGATTTTGCACCTTGTATAGCGGAAATCATGCGTACAGGTTATCGAGCATGCGCCGACGAGAGTGGCCCAGGATCATTCAAACGGATGAAGAAAATCATGGCAGACCACGTCGAGCTCGTGCGACCTACTATGTTTCACAAAGCAGTACAGAAAGTATGTGACCGCCTTGAAGCGATGTGCGAAACGTTGCAAGAGTCAATGGAAATTGAACTCGACGAGATCACTGATGAGATAGAGACCGACTACACAGGTACATTTTGTGTGAAAAGTCGTAACCAACTCATGGGGTCACAAAACAAGGAAGATGCCGAGTTGAAATCAGCAATGCAACGCATCCTGGAAAGTATAGATGCGCAGTTCGAGCCCATCGCCAATGGAGATATCAGTTCGGTGAATGAGGCTACTCGGATTGGTGTCAAAGTCGAGCAACCGGATCACAACAGCGAAAGTAACCATCGCGATATCAATGGTTCGGCCCAAGAGTTTCTCGAAGAAGCACGTCATGAGAACAATGATTCCGACGGTTTTAGGCTGGACGATCTCAGCTCTGAACGCCGCGGATTCACTTCGCGCAACCAGGCATACGTTGAGGACAGCATAAGCGATGGCGAGTAGACTGGTCGGTCCATGCCAGCTGGCGATGCTCAACTGCACGAGAGGATTCACCTCTCGAAATTTCCTTGCTACAATTGTGACATAAAGTCATGATAATGTACTTCAATCCCTTTGCTTGCTTGCTTGCTTTCCCCGACTTTACTTTCCTTAATACCCTTGCTTTATACCCTTTCCTTGAATTTCCCCTTACTTTTCCCTTGCTACACAGTCCATAAGCAAAGGCTCACCGGAGATTTAAGAAGGATCCTAGAGCCAGCAAATCCGACCGGCTGAGCAAATCATTCTGGCGGGGTAGTATTTGGGGAGGACATGAGCGAGCACATGGCAGATTGTATTGGTATCTCTCAAGCGCCTGATAAGCTTCGTCCATGCATGTACTTAGCATGATGCCACAGTAGCGCAGACAGACATCCAATGCACGGCAATACCAATTTGCGTTTCTTTTGAGAGAGTGACATATACTGCAACACATGAACCTGTGCAAATGCCCTATTCTACGCCGGAGGAAACTACACTCCAAGGCGAAATGATACCCATGAACCAGACCTATCAACGCCGAGTTTTGATGCCACGCCCAATATCCGAGCAATCAACAACATTTAATCATCCCACTCTTCGTCCAAGTTATCTATCAGTCTATCCTCGTCTTCGTTGCGCCGTCCTCTCCGTATGCTATCCTGACCCAACGAGACACGGTTGTAGCCCCGGCGGGAAGGCATGAAGCGGGCGCAGGAAGAAGTCAAAATGATGAACATGTCCTTTGCAACGTCAGCACTCCACGAGGCCAGAGGAAACGTTTCACATCATGGCATGGCTATGCTGCTGCTTTTGCGAAAGCATCTGAGGAGACTCACTGTAAAAAAGCGCCAGATGCCAGCCCACATTGCGTAGTTGGGCAGTTGGCGCCATCCGCGCTGGTGCATGACGGTGCGCTGGTAGACGCATCCACCGGCGAAGTAGACCAGGACAGCAATCGTGACCATGACGCCAAACACACCGCCAGGGCTCAGTGCTTGCGCTTCCTGGTGTACGCCGCCGCATGCGAAAGGCGAGCGGCCTTCAAAGAAGTATGCGCAATCATCGACCGCAGCGACGAAGGACACGGAGGTTTTGGCAAGCGGGTCGGAGTCGCAGAGGAGGGAGATTACGGTCGTCTTGCGGCGCTCAGGCTCCTTCTTCTTCTTGCCATCTTTGTCCTTGCCCTTATCCTTGTCGTCGTCGCCATCAATGATCTCCCGTGTATCGAGGGACACTGGCTCGAGCGCGCGCTTGGACTTTGACGACGAGGAGGGGCAGAGCGAGCCACCGGTGTAATTGAGGATGAGTTTGCGACCACGGAAAATGGGTTCTGAGCTTTCGAGCCTGTTGCGCGGGTTATGTCAGCATGACGGATTCAGACGTGTATGTTTCTGCCTGGACATGCTTATGGCGGCTTTCCCCTCCCCCACCTTACCATTATCCCTCGCACACGATGCATCTTTGCGGGGAGATAACTCACCCAATAGCCCATTGCTTGCTGCCCTTCTCGTAGAAAGCGCTGACGTTTCGCCAGAGCGACTTGTCGAGATCCTGTACTTCGTCCAGCTCCTCTACAACGGGTCCACAGAAGTTAATGGTGAAGTTAGCACCATAGTCATAGCCCCTGGCATGCCAGCTGCCCTCGTCGCCCTCCTTTTTGCTATTCTTCTTGCCATCCGTCTCCGAGGGAGCGAGGCGCCGCATAGGGTTGAGGTCGAAGAAGCGTTCGGTAGTGGGCGAGATGACGGTACATGGTTTGAGCGGTTTGTCCGAGGCGGCCGTCGCAAGAGACGCCGACGCTGCGAGGAGCACAAGGGCGCGGAGGATGTGTATCATGGCGGGCGGGGTCTGCGCACAGCGCAATGGGATGATACTCGATGGTGACGGTGAAGACAGCGCTGGATCGATCGCCTACTGCCTTCGCAACACGTTGACTTCCGGAGCTGCCACCCCATGTCTCCGTGGCTTGCAGCGGCAGCATCCCTGGCGCGGCTGAGGCTTAGTGCGGTTAGTGTGGCCAAGCCTGGTGTGTGCGCGTCATCCGGTTGGGAATGTTCCGAGTGCTTCTCCTATCGACTGATGTGCGCGGTCCTGCATTCGACCACATAAAAAGACCCTGTCTTCCCAGCTGTCTTTCCATCAGGCGGCGCGTCGAGCATTGGTCGAAAAGAGCTTGGGATAATTCGTTGTTGCTGTGGAGTAGAACGCGTCGGACCCCCTTTCCTCCCAAATTTGTTTGTTTATTTGTTCGCGACACCACCCGGCATTGAAAGAGACTGAGAGTACGTCTCCACATCCGAAAGAATGGCAAAAGCGAGCGCCGAAAAGGGCGTCAAGAAGCTCGCCGGAGAGCCTCATGGCTATGAATTCCTCGGACCGTACGTATTTTCTGATTGAGGATCTGAGACATGATCACGCTAACCTCATTCGCAGTCCTGGAGCTTTCATCATCTCCTTTGGACTTCCGGTTCTGGTCTATGTCTTCACTTTCCTGTGCAATGACATTTCTGGATGCCCTGCTCCTGTGCTCCTGCACCCTCACAGCTTCAGCCTCGAGCAGCTGAAGAAAGAGGTCGGATGGCCGGGGTTCTCTGGACTTCTCAGCACCCAGGCTCTCCTCGGTACGCTGGGCTACTACTTTCTGAGCTTGGTCTTGTACAGCTTCCTCCCTGGCGGGGAGCATGAAGGTACTGAGCTTAGGACTGGTGGCAGGCTCAAGTACAGGTTCAATGGTAAGCTAAGTCACGTGTCAAAAGTGGATTGCGCTGATTCAATGAAGCATTCTACTCTGCTCTCTTTATTGTAACTGTCCTCGCCGCAGGAACTATCTCCCAAGGCGCTGAATTTCCTGTCTGGACATTCATCCATGACAACTACATCGGCATTCTTACTAGCAACATCCTCATCTCCTATGCTCTAGCCATTTACGTCTATGTTGCCTCTTTCAGCGTCAAGCACCCCAAGGATCCTTCCATGCGAGAGCTTGCTGCCGGCGGCCACACTGGCAACATGCTGTACGATTGGTTCATCGGACGCGAACTGAACCCGCGCGTCAAACTGCCCATCTTTGGAGAAGTAGACATCAAGGCGTGGTGCGAACTTCGCCCGGGAATGCTGGGCTGGATCATTCTGGACCTGGCCTTTATCGTGCAGCAATACCGCAACTTTGGCCGTGTTACCGACTCCATTATCCTCATCACGGTTGCGCAGGCCGTCTACACCTTCGACGCTTTGTACATGGAGCCCGCCATTCTCACCACCATCGATATCATCGCTGACGGTTTCGGCATGATGCTTTCGTTTGGCGACCTTGTCTGGGTTCCTTTTACCTACTCTCTGCAGACGCGCTACCTTTCCGTATACCCTGTCGAACTTGGCCTGACTGGTGTGGCTGGTGTCTTGGCCGTCCAGGGCATTGGGTACTACATTTTCCGCGCCGTCAACAATGAGAAGAACCGCTTCAGGACTAACCCAGAAGACCCGCGTGTCAAGCACCTGAAGTACATCGAGACGGCTGCTGGCTCCAAGCTCTTGGTGAGCGGCTGGTGGGGCATGGCCCGCCACATCAACTACCTCGGCGACTGGTTTATGAGCTGGTCGTACGTTCTGCCAACTGCCATGTCCGGATACGTGATCAAGAACGCTGCCAAGGACCCAATTACCGCCACCCAAACCGATGCCTACTTCTTCAAGGACAGCTATGGCAAGTACGTTGTACCCGGTGAGGCCAAGGGCTGGGGCATGATCTTCACCTACTTCTTCATGGTCTACTTTGCCATTTTGCTCATCCACCGCGAGCGCCGTGACGAGGAAAAGTGCAGGAAGAAGTACGGCAAGGACTGGGACCGCTACGTCGAGCTTGTTCCTTGGAGGATCGTTCCTGGTATCTACTAGACGAGCGGTTTCTTCCCGAGAGATTGAGGATGTAGCGCTACCGTGTCGCCCATGGTTGAAGACGTGCATCCATCCATCCATCTACGCGCGTACTCTGTTCGCGCTTTTTTATCTACTACTTTTAGTATTGTCGTTTAGACATTTACGATGGCATGCTACCGGGATTACGGTCGAAGACATACATCACTACCTTTTCACGTAATTCCTTCATCTAGACACAGGATGGCATGCTACCGGTTCAGGACCGGTTGAAGACATACATCATTCTTACTCTTTCGTTTCTTTCTTCCGGCTTCTTAAAAAAAATGTACGATGGATGGAATGCTACCGCGTCTGTAATGGTTGAAGACATACATCCGATGTTAGTTTTGAACTAAAAAGATTTTGAATAGAAACTCTTGTTTGAGGTTCATACAATGCAAACTTCGATGTTGTCGTGATGTACAGATTATATTAACATGAGTGTTCTATGAAAATCGTTTGCTCTATCGTATGCTGAACCAGCAGCAAGTACTACTTGAAATCATGACATATCGCAAAACCCATCCATCTTCTCTACTACATGGCCTCAATTCGTCATTCATAAGACATAAAGAAGAAACAAAGAAAAAGAGGGCTTCTACCTCACAGCCGCCCCCTTCCTATACGTCCTCGTCTTCTCATCCCACCCATCGTCCCCAGCTCTCCTACTGCCCCCATGATTCCTCCTTCTACCCTTCCCTCCAGAATCGCTCCCCTCGTCACTCCGCTTTTTATCCTGTGCGTACTTGCGCCCACCATAGCCGCCTAGCACGAGACCCGCTGCAGTGCCTAGGCCAGGGAAAATGGCGTCGCCAATAATTGTGCCGGCGCCTGCGCCGAGAAAGGTGTCGCGAGTCTTGTTCGAGTCCTCGTACGAGTGCGACTTGTGTGGTTTATGGCGGCGGTTACGCGAGGTGGAAGTGCGATCGCGGTCGCGGTCGCTGTAGTCTGAGGAGTCGTAGGTGCGTTCGTCCCGGCGTGGGCGGCTGCCGTGTCGGTGCGAACTGCTGTGGGAGCGATGGTGGTGGTTGTGGTTGTGGTGGTGGTGGTGGTGGTGATGGCGTCGAGGCGAATACTCGTCGTCGGATATCGAGCCTAAACTCGTGCTGCGGTCTGAATCTGCGTCTGCAAAGTGGACACGCGGGGGTTGCGAGTGGCTTCTGTGGTGCTGGAGTGGTACGCCGAGATGGCTACTTAGTTGGCGCTGTGGTTGTGGCATCGGCTGTGGTGATGGATAATAGCCTGCTGGCGGTGTCTGTGGGTAAGGCGCTGTCATTGCTTGTGGTTGGGGTGGTTTCTCAGGATAAGTTTGGTGGGGAAAGTAGCCATGAGATTGTTTATGTGGTAGTGGTGGCGGTGGTGGTACTTGAGGCTGCGCAGAGTACGATGGAGGCGGCGTGTTCGCATACGATGGTGCCCCGTATGGTTGTTGATATTGGGGAGGCTTTGGTGGCTGCGACTGGTATGGGTTGGGTGGTTGGCTCCCTTGAAGCTCATGGGCAGCTTGCGTGCCTAGATAGTATTCTTGTGCTGCCATAACTCGCAGCCTTTTCGCAATAGTTGGTATGTTTTACTTTTGCGCTCGTTGCGACGGCAGAAACAACCAGGACTTAAAATATCACAAAACTGACTACACGTCTTGGAGGGCCTTGGCTGAACAATATATACCAATCGAACCCTGAAGGTCTCGTGCATCTGTCACCAGTCACTGATTAGTTTGCCGAGACTACGTCATTCTAGTCAAAAGGTCGGCTCTCAATCTGCTTAGTGTGCATATGGGTCTTTCCGGGAGAGCTTGGCCGGGCTGTCATTGCGATAATGATAGGCGCTGGTGATCTTTAGGGAAGCCCGGCCGAATCGTCCGGATGGTTCCTTGTGCTGCAAGTAGAGGACATTTTGCTGACGTAATAGACCCCATGAGCATATTCTAAGTCAAAGGAACACTTTTGTACACCTACTCCTAGAATTAGGCAAGCGATTATGTACTGTTGACATATGTAGACTACAGACTATGGTAAAAGTTGAAAATGAGTTGACGATGTCAGCCGCGGCGAGCCGCAGGCCGAAGTGCATGCCAAGAAAACAATGCAGACTTGCGCCACGCAGAATGCTGGGCAATAAGATTAGGATTTAGTCGCCACACCTGTTCTAACCAATGGTACGCTTGAAGATGCCTCTGCATCTGTAGGTTGTTCGCCATAGTCCCTACGCATAGGCACCCCCTCGATTTCCTTTACTCTTTTGCCTTGCTGCCACATGATGACACCAGCCGCACCAGCCACGATACAGGCTAGTGCAACAAACAGTCCCGTGGCCCATGATGGCCTCTGTATGCGGTCATAGTGCCACATGTAGAAGCACAAGCATATTTGAAACAGAGTGTTCCAAACATTGAACCAGACGACAACATCCATGGTCCAGCTCTTGGTCGGTGGGGCGCGAATTGCTGTCGGCGGTGGGTCTGGGATCGTCTTGACAGGAATGGGTACGGCGGGGTTCTCGGGATCGACGGTAGTCGCGTCCGCGTCGTCTGGTAGCCGATCTGAGCCAGGAAGACGAAACCACCCTCGATGTATGCCGGCTAGTCGTCGAATACCCGTCTCTTTGCGCGCCGATCCGCCAATTCTCCACCATGCCCACCAGTAGAGATCACGGAAGCGCCACGGAGCCAGGCCAAAGCCCGTAACGCAGAAAAGAGCGTTGAGGATTTGCGAGTCTATCTCTATCCACTTTCGTCGTGGCGAGTTGATGTCATCGCAAGTGGGTGTGCACATGGCTGGTGCAGCATTGCAGAGAAGGAGGAACAGCATGCCACCCCAAGCAACCACGTTGAGACTGTAGAGTGTGATGAGGAAGCCGGCAGGGGTCAGGAACCACTTCCAGAAGCTCTTGAGACCGATAGCAAGGGATCGTTTCCAGGGAAGCTTGGGAGGTGGGACGTAGCCATTTGCATACTGCTGAATGTTAGCATCACTACAGCCGGCCAAGGAGTCAGGCAATTGACATACCCGCCCTGAAGATGTCCTCTTGGGCTGCTGTGGCCGGTCACCGTCGACGTGCTCTGCTGATGGATCGTAACTTCTCTTCGATGATGCGCCAGGTGTGGGGCTACTATGTTGTGTGTCCTGTTCTGCGGACTGGCGGGTGTCTTCCTCAGTCAAGACGGGAAAGGTCTTGGTGTTGATCGCGTCATCTGACGTTGTCTTTTGTGTTGCAGCGTTCGGGCGCTCTGGCGGGTCCGACGCAGAGATTCGCGATCCAGACATTCGCTGACTTGCCCGAGAGCCTGCTCGACTGCGCTGTGCATGCTCGTTCCAGCCATCCGATCCAAACGAGCCTACCCTAATGTCGGAGAGAGAGGGCGCCCTGGCTACGGTGGTTCCAGTGGCTGCCCACATTCCTGGAGGAGGGCTTGCTTCCATCAGCTTGCCGGTCGCGCTCCGCAGTCTACTCGAAACAGTCGAGGCATTTGTAGAGCTTCGGTCACGGGTGTTGGCGGAAGGTACATCCGGGGCAGGGGTTGGTGTGTCCTGATTGGCGATATCTTGGGGTTGTGGAAAAGGCACCGGCGTTGAGACGCTGTTGGAGGGCGCCATGAGTAAGGGAGAGAGTGGTTGTACTGCGTCCTTGGTTATGTATACTCCCCTTGTGGCTCAGTGTGCCAGCCAAGGGAATTGACCGTGGCTAGTGCAATTCCGTGGTGCCTTGGCGGGATCCTTGCTTTTGTTGAGATATGACTTGGGGCGGTATATGACGTCCGAGGTCGAGGGTGCGGAGAAGAACAGCGGACATTGTCCTGTCGGCGCCATAGCAACCTTATACCGGCGGAGAGACTGCGGAGGATGGGATGGAAGGAGGCGGCTAGACTGCGTTGGACGTGGGCTCCTGCGCCGTGGATCCACTTCCCTGCGTTGGCTACGCCACGCGCTAGCAGCACGACGACGTGTGCCACTGCGCCACAATTTCGAAGTAGTAGCGTACGTACTTGAAGTGTAACATGTTTGATTTATTTTGTACTATTTATTTGTCGTTTATCATACTCGGTGGAAGACTAGCTAACAACACACCTTGCCGCCGTAGACGCTAGCTAAACCAGAGTGCGCAATCCCCTAACTCTTCTCTACCGTACTGTTGTACCAGTACTCATTCAAAGTAGCACGAGGGCACCAGCAATGGCTGCGACGAGCGGAATCTGATTGGCCTTGGCATTGAATGCCGCCGCGTTGGTCGTTGCTTGGGGCAGTCCCGAGGTGATCCGGGTTGGCGCACTGCTCCCGGGTGACGATGCGCTGGGGGTGGGGGAATCACTGGCGGGAGAAGTGACAATGGCGCCAGAACTGATGGGCGTCTCACCCGCGGGAATCGACATGAAGCCAGGGACGGAGGAGAGAGATGCGTCAGTGATTTCTGACACGATCGACTCGGATATGGGCCGCGGCAAAGGTATCGGCGTAGCGGAGTTGAGAGCACCACTACTGGAGCCTGGGCAAGTTAGTGTGTGCTGCTGGCATGCATATATACATAGTTGTTGTGCCTACATGGCGAAGGCGGGCAAGGCTCCATCAAGCATTGCTCGTAGCAGGCCCACGGGTCCGAGGCGACTGCCGTCGTGTCCGTCTGGATGGTGTAGACCTGCTCGTCGGTGGGCGAGGGGCTGACAAAGGGCGAGGTGACGACGGAGACGGATGTGGATAGGTCCTGTGCAACGGCAGCGCTAGCCAGAAGCAGCAATGTGGGGATGGCGATGGAGCTGGAGACGGATGCGCGCATGGTGACGGTGATGTCTCGACAATGGCCTTGTGGAGAAGACGGCGGGTGTTTTCAAGTGCTCGAGGGAGAATTGTCGCAGACAGCAGTACGCGTGTCCTGACCGCATCGCCCAGTATAAAAGAAGCAGAGGCGCCACGGCCGTTGCCTAGTCGGGACGCATGCTCTCGTGAGTGGTGGGGGAGACGACGCAAGATCTTCGCTCCTTCCGCAACCGCATAGCTTCTCCTTCACCCCAGCAGCCTGCGAAACCACAGACCGCCAATTAATCTCGCGCGCCCAGGCCCGACCATGACGACGTCTGCTGTGCACGGCGTGAAACCGGCCGTCGCACCGGCCCCGCTGCAAACGTTCGTATCAGCGCCGTCCACGCCAGACACACGCTCAACTCACCTTCCCAATGAGACGTCGCTCGCCCGCCAGATCCTGCACAATCTCCAGCACCAGCACTACTGGACCCAGCTGCGCATTCACACCCACTCGCCCATCACCAACCGCCCGCTGCCCCGTCCGCTCGTCTCTGGCCTCCCGCCCCAGCGCCTCTACATCCATCCCGACGAGCAGGTCGAGCTGCTCAAGAAGGCCGACCGCGAGAGAAAGGCCCGCGCCGCCGGTGAGGCTGCTGGCCTCGACGTAAAAGCTGAGCCCGAGCGCGAATGGGTGCTGCCCACCAGGCTCAAGGAGCAGTGGACGCTGCGTGGGCTGGCCGGCGTCTTTGATGCCATCAGCGTCCTCCCGCCGCCAGACGATGCGACGACGACCGACGTCAACAGCTCAGCCAACCCCTGGCGGACCACCAAGCGCGTAGTGCTGGCCACAGTCGACACGGATAGCACCGTCGTCTACTATATAGTGCACGATGGCGTGGTCAAGCCTCGCCAGAACTGAGCCTCTGCGACTCGGACGAGCAATAGACAAACATATATTGCCCGACTGACTACCCAGCCTGTCTGTCTGACTGACATGCCTCAGCGCCCCCTCATGCCTTCATGGGATCTCTCTCAAGATGGTGTCCCCCGCCTTCGGTTTCTCGTAGAAGCGCTCCATATCCACCTCCGTCTCAGGCGGCAGTTGGTGCGCCTCTGCCCATCTCCGTATAGCCTCATAGTCGCGACACCGATGTTTCGTGTTGAAGTCGACAAATGGCATCGGCTCTGGCTCGCTCTCGGGTTGCCACCATACCTGGCCCAGCACGCCCACATCTGGGTTGCACCTACAGCGATATTCATTAGCTGTCAATTGAGGGATAGGCCGCCCCAGACGCACATGAGGACCTGTCGGAGAGTATCCAAGCAGTGTGTCGTGTGCACACGCACAATATACTCGCTGTTCAAGAAGGCGCCTTGCTTCTGCGCCAGATAGTAGTCGTAGTTCCAATGCAACGTCTTGCGAAGGAGGTCCTCCGAGCAATCAGTATCAATTCATGGCCGAATGAGACGCTGCTACTTACCAAGCAATGCAGGTGATGCAAGCCTTCGACATTGGCTGGGAAGCCACCACCGTACTCCTGGCTGACTTTGACTTGGTCATGGCGCAGTCCTGTTCGTTCGGCTTCTGCCTCTGGGATGACCACACTTCGGTCTTTGGCAATCGTTAAAACAAGCATCTTTCTGTACCAACGACACTTACAGTTTATACCAAGTGCATCCCATGCCGCGTCGACTTCTGGGCCTGCCGCCTGCCGATAGACGTTTTGATGCAAAAAGCTTCCATTGAATGTTTGGGTGTGCCAGTTGGGCTTCACATCTCTGACAACAGGAGCTGTGGCGGTCAACGACTGCATTCAGTCTCTGTTCCCTCGCACTTACAGAATTTCGAAACATGATGAATGCAGAATTTGTCAGGATCAGCTACTGATGTAGTTCTGCTTATATGAAATGCCATCCACAGCGTCGCGCATACATATGCAATAGTACACAACACGTGCGTCTTTATGGCGATCTGGACGTCACGCCTCGAGCGATCCGAAGCAGTATGCTTGAGGGGCAGTGACGCTGGAGAGGCAGGCAGCAAGCTATCTTGACTGTCCGAGTCCTGAGGTAGTCGAGCACGGCTAGGGCGGTTGCTAAATACTTTCAACATAACGAGAGGGGTACGCATTTGCCCGAGGGTGAGCCAAAACATCAACGAGCAGATTACTCTCACGGAGGTATTGAACACATAAAGCCCCAAGTCTTCCCAGCAGGAGCATCCGGATCAGGCATTGATACTGCAATGACCCGCCTACTCCCGAGTACTATCCACTGTGCGAATCAGTCAGTACTACAGAGCCGCCGTGTGGGACAGACGGTAGTACCGTAATAGCTGACAAACTTCTCAAACAAGTTGGCACACAGATTCCAAAGGTGATTTGGGTAATTTCACTGACACAGGCTGCTCTCGAACACTGCACCTGTGTACTGATGGTGATAGTGCAACATCGAACAAACACTCCAGGTCAAACTAGTCGCTACCGAAAGACATTATCAAACGCCCAGCTTTGACGTATCCAACCGCCTGCACAAGTTTGCACCGCTTTGTTAAGATAAAGTGACTTAAATACACTGGTTAGGTCATACCAGGAATCCTATTGCAACTATTCGAGTTTTCATGTAGCCCAGCACTGGTGGCACTATTTCAAGACGTCTTGCTACCTTCCTGGAATCAGCGCACAGCCCCACTCGTGTTCTGACTTCCCTCGTCATACCGAAGACAGATTTCACAACACAGCACGAAATGTTTGTTCTACATACGTACCAGGCACACCGTCCTGGGATTCTGGATTACGTTCTCCTAACACAATGGGTCGACTTGATAATAGAATGGCTCGTGAGCAACGTGAGGTGACATTGCTGGTACAAGATTGCAAGTTTTTCGATATGTGATTCCTGAGCTGACGGCAGAATCAAGCCAGCACAGCAATGTGATCAAAGGAGGAGACACAATGCTACATATCTGTTATTAGCAAGCATGTCAAAAACGTTCTGGACGACAGAGTAAGCACTCATGTATACAAAAGGGTCGCTTCCGCAGCATATCCCATCGCACCATCACGACTTGTACCAGCAGCATTTCCGAATCAAACCCATCCCTTTTTATCTACAGTACACTGCCTTTCCGACATCCATCACCATGCATATCGCTGGCATCATTGCAGCCCTCGCTTCCCTTGCGGTCGCTGCTCCGCTGGGCAAAAGCGTGAACTCCGTCGTGAAGCGTGAGACGACTCAGCCTCAAGTGCAGAGCTACGCAAGCTATGGTTCATACTATCTATCATATGGCAACTACGATTCAGCAGAGGACGCCCAGATAGCCGCCATGTCTCTCACCAAGCGCGGGTACTCATGCTACACCTCATACACGCCCTACCCTGCGGCCATGGAGGCCGAGACGGCAGAATCTCGTGTCATGCAGAAGCGAGAATACGGAACGTACTCGCCTTACTGCGTCTATGGAGCAGCAGTCGAGGCCGAAGCCATGAACATGGACAACACAAAACGCGACATGGCCATGGCTGTGCCGAAGGAGATGATCATGCACGCTACTGGGGATGCAGACATGGCGAAGAAGCGGCACATGCCTGCTGATATGAGGACTGATGAGAATGCTGCCAACGACTTCAGTTACAAGTCGTACGAGTAGGTCCGCCTCTTCCCTTTCTCGCTCAATGTTGACTCTTGCTAACATGCTGGCCACTTCCACAACAGTCCCTATTCGTCCTACTCCAACTACCCACGCGCAGTTGATGTCGAAGCAGCCAAGGAATGATGATCAATTCCGCTTGGTACTACTCGCAATACTCTAGAATACTCTAGAACAGTATGGACGAGTTACGAGGAGTTAGGAGCACGACTCCATGCCCCTTGAAATGTAAACACCTGCACGGCGTACTTGTTACCAAGCTATCAGTCCTTCGCAGTGATTTTTACCTGCCGCCTCTTTACTCTTTTCTTTTTCTCTTCCCGGGTTCAATAGCTCAATCAAACGGTCAATCAATACATGAACTCATCCAAAACAAAGCACATTCCACTTGGACAACTCTCGTGTGGCTGCTACTCTGGCCCTTTGATCCACAATGTCGCATGCCTGCACGTCACCCACCAGAAGGCCCACATGTACCAGATTGAACAACACATGGGCCCCTATGTAACCATGGAAGAAACCCCATTGGTCTAACCGGCAGCCGTCCCCTTTAGGATCGCAATCCTAGCCCGCATATGCTGCGCCATGGCGGACGAACGGGAAGCGCATGGCAGGAAAGAAAAGGGTGTGTGAGACACAATCTATGCGAAATTGACCACGTTGTTGCGATATCCTGACGCAAAAGCATACTAGTTGCACGAGCGAATCCAAGTCGAGCTAACATGGGAATCCAGGGAAAGGGAGATTGACTATACGCATCCTCCGAGGAGCAACTTTAGTTCGCGCTATCGGTGACAAGCATGCACGGGGAGAGTAGGGATGCACGCTATAACGACTCTCCACTCCCCACTAGGAAGAGGACACAACGGGGCTGTCCCATCCACTTTTCTTCTGGGCGCGAAAAAAAAATCGACGAAAAGGGCTCAAGAGAGATAAGAAATCCACTTCATCACGTGTTCTGAAACGTTGAAGTAGTGTGTAGGCCATGTGAAGGGCTTGGCAAGTAAAGACCTAGAAGCATCCCTCCAGAAATGGCTCGTTAGCATTCGCGTCGTTAGTCCGACACGTGGTTGTGCGCCCCAGGTCTCGGAAGACAGCATATAGGCAGAAAAGGTGATGGGATGAGGGGAATTAAACTCCTATTCCAGGCAAGCCAGAAGAAAAGGGTATTTGCTGGTCGAATCGGAAAATAGCATGGGATTTGCGGGGTATTCAGGCATCCTCTACAGGAGTAGGGCGTTAGGGTCATTTGAGCGCGTGTGCATTAGAGTTTGTGTGGCTGGCAAAAGCAACACCGGTGCAGATATTCACGTGGCTCTGTGGTCATGTTCGCCTTTCGTCTGGATCCAGGTATGCATGTCTACCATGGGGACGGGCGGCGGTGGGCTAGGCCCCGCACCAGGCTGAGCGGCCACGATGGGGGTCCCGCTCCGTTTGGAGTGAGTGGTTGCGTTGGAATCGAGGGTTTCTGCCTAGATGCAGGAGAGTACAGTAGCTGGCTGGACAGAACAAATAGGCGTCCATGTTTTGGCTGGTCACGGGGTTGGGCGTCTGGGGCTGGGAGACGGGGGAGCTAGGCGTACGAGCGCCGCACCCACGTGTCTGGCGTTAACGAAGAAACCTACGGAGTGCTGATGACATGCTGAGCGGCTGTGATTGCATGGGAAAGATTATTATGGAGAGAGCAGCGAGTAATGAAATTGCCTAAGAGCGATTGCGAATTGAATGATCGCCCGGGCGCGGACAGGGGGGCCGGACGCGCCCTTGAACCAGACCCGGGCTGCTTGGTGATGCCTGAGTAATCAACCGCCCGCTAGCCCGCCAGCCCACTAGCGCCACAGCGCGGCCATGTGGGGAAGCCCCCAAAGCATCATGGCGCCTCGCATCCGGCCAACGTGCGGCCAGTGGCCTCGACAACCAGTCTGCATCGAGCCTCACATCGGGAGACCCTGGAGTCCAAGCAAAGGAGCATGGCGTTTCGGGGGACAGGCGCTGCGAATCAAGACGACGACGCTGCTGATGACGGGACAGCGCGGCGACATAGGACCGAACGCAGCGACCAGCGGACAGTCGGACAGTGAGACAGGGCCGCAGCTCCCGCCTATGCCTCGTTGCTGCTAACGTGTTGGCTGCGTCTCTGCCCATTACATGGCTCACCGTCATTGTGCACCTCGTTTCCTGCTTCTGCAAAGCGCCTCCCACCTCCCCTGGACCAACCAACCAGCCTAGCCGTCGATTGCTGTGATTGCGCTGCTCGCCGCGTGCTGACGTTCCTCTGTCTCTTCTCCTCCCCACATCCTGCAGGCTGTGCTCTGATATACAGTGCTAGCGCCCCACTGACTTTGCAGGAAAGGGCCGTGACTATCCTGTGGAGAAGTCGGAGCCTCCCCATCAGCCTCCAAAATCTCCCTGTCCGTTGCTCCGACACAAACACCAGCATCTCGATACTACACTCGTCGTACAATGTGGGTTCGGCCTGCCATGTTGACGCTCACATGACCTGTTACCATTTGTCCAGCTCGGTTCAAGTTTTTGGAACACTAATGTGACATTGCCTCGGCTCTGCGCAACAACGCGAAGAGGCAAAGCCAAAGGCGCATTTCGTCGCACAGGACAATCATGGCCGACAACGGTGCCGCCGCAGCCTCCGTAGCCCAGCCTTCACGCCCGCCCTTCGACACCGACGACTCGCTCATGCTGGGCGAATACGGTCTCACTGAATTCCGAGCCTCGCCAAACACGGTCGGCACCAGTCCCGCAAACATGATGACTTCTCTTGCCGACTATGACATGACGTTTGCACACGCCCACGGCTTTGGTTCCAGTTTTGACGGCCTGCAGCCCAAGATAGAGCCGGGTTATGCCAACCACAGAGGTAGTGTTGGCAACATGAGCGATGCAGGTATGAGCGGTGGCGGCAGCAGCAGCGCCCACCTAAATAGAATGAGTGTCACCGGAAGCCCCGGTCACGACGGAAATCACACCAGCCCGGAGAGTGCCCAAGCCGCCCTGGGTATGTTCGCCATGAGCGATACGCTGAGGGACGCCTCGGTGCCTAGAACAAACGGCGCAGACCAATCCACCACTTCCAAACGCAGCAAAGACGATGTCCAGGATCCGCCGCTATGGAGCGAAATGAAGACAAAGGCAGGCAAAGAAAGAAAAAGGCTGCCGCTGGCTTGCATTGCCTGTCGAAGAAAGAAGATTCGCTGCTCGGGCGAAAAGCCCGCCTGTAAGCACTGTCTGCGCAGCAGGATACCATGCGTATACAAGGTCACGACGAGGAAAGCAGCGCCGAGGACCGACTACATGGCCATGCTAGACAAGAGACTGAAGCGCATGGAGGATCGTGTCATTAAGCTCATCCCAAAAGAAAGTCTGCCTTCAGTTGCCAATGTGGGTAGATCTGTCGTTAAACCCGCTATCCCCGGCGCCCCACCCAAAACCCCGACCACGAAGAAACGCCCTGCAGAAGAGGCCTTTGGCAGTGAATTGGACGAGTGGTCCAGGGCACGAGGCGCGGATCCGAACACTGCCGGCTCGACTACGCACAGTAAGGAATCAGATGAAAGCAAACTCCTCACAGAGGGTGCCGAGAGTTTACCATCAAAAGAGATACAGGAGCATTTGGCAGAGGTGTATTTTGACTATGTCTACGGCCAGAGTTATCCCCTTCTTCACAAACCGAGTTTCATGCGGAAACTGGCGGCGGGCAAGGTTCCGCCTGTACTAATCCTGGCCATGTGTGCCATTTCAGCCCGATTCTCGAACCACCCCCAATTACGGACAGAGCCTTGTTTTCTGCGCGGAGACAACTGGGCAGAGCGGGCCCGAGAAATTTCGTTAAAACGATACGATTCGCCAAACATCACCATTTTAATAGTGTATCTGTTGCTTGGATTGCATGAATTTGGCACATGCCAAGGTGGGCGGAGTTGGATGTTTGGTGGTATGGCACAAAGAATGGCATATGCACTACAGTTGCACAAGGAGAACGAATACGATCCGCTGGTCAGCGAATCCGACCGACAACCCCTGAGTGCGACCGACAGAGAAATACGGCGGCGGACAATGTGGTCTTGCTTTTTGATGGATCGCTTCAACTCTTCTGGCTCCGATCGACCGATTTTCGTACACGAACAGTACATCGAGGTGCAATTACCAGTCAAGGAACATTTATACATCCACGAGATACATGCACCAACAGAAAACCTCGAGGGCAATGTGCCAAACCCGGTACCCCCTGACAGCGGCCAGCTTTCGAACCCTCGCGACAACATGGGCGTCTCGGCGTACACCATTCGACTGGTGTGCACATGGGGCAAGCTTATCAAGTACATGAACCTAGGTGGCAAAGAACGCGAGGCAGACACTATGTGGTCCCCAGGATCAACTTTCCATGCTATCAAACAAGAGGCCAAGGACTTTAAAGCGGCATTACCAGAGATGCTCGTCTACAGCCCCGAGAATCTCAAGAGCCATGCCATTGGAAGGACGGCCAATTCCTTCCTCTACCTCCACATATTATGGCAGCAGATCATGCTCTTCATGCATCGTTTCGCTCTGCCTTCTACCGCTGGAAGCAGACCACCAAAAGACATGCCGCATGACTTTTTAACAGAATCCGCCCGAACTGCACTCGACGCCGCGAACCAAATTTCAATTCTCATCAACGAAGCCATGGACCATAATGTTGTTGCCCCTTTTGCTGGGTACTCGGCCTTTTTCTCCTCTACCGTACACGTACACGGCGTGTTCTCGAAAAATCCAAAGTTGGAAGCGCAATCGAAAAAGTACTTAGCATACAATGTGAAGTATCTGACGAAGATGAAGAAATACTGGGGCATGTTCCACTACATTGCGGAAAATCTTAAGGAACTGTATCGACAACACGCGGACGCGCAGCTCAAGGGACCCAATGCTGGTGGCGAAAACAAGGGCAATATCTTTCAGTATGGAGATTGGTTTGACAGATATCCCCACGGCGTGTCGAAGACGGATTACGAAGATGCAGCCGAATCAAGTAAAACAGAGCCAGGTACCGACGCAGTTTTGGGTCACAAGAGTGACCTGCAGAGTGTGGAGGAATTCTTTGCATCGCTGTCTCCACCGTCGAAATCCGATTACCAACGCAAGCAAGCACGCAAAAACAAGACAAAATCAATCTCAAAGCCCGATCCCCGGCTGCAACAACACAGCAATCGCTCCCAGCAAAACTCCGCCGCGCACATGCAAACACAGCAGCACATGGACCCAACCACCATGTTCACGGCCGAAGACATCCAAGGCGCCATGGCCGCCGGTTACGACTCCGTCAACCTCTACCTCCAGCACCAACAACAACAGCAGCAACAGCAGCAGCAACAACAATCCTCCTCGCAGCAATTCCTCGCCGACTTCGCCTCCCACCACCAGCCACACCACTCCGCCCTCCCACTTCTCAACACCTCTCCCTCCCTCATGCACCCTTCTCACGCTCACCAAATTGACCCCTCATCCACTTTATCTCCTTTCCCCGACCTAGCTACCGAGTTCCACAACGCATACTGGAACCTCGATACCCTCGGCTTCGCACCCAACAACACGAATTTCTTCGACCCGATGAGCAGTTACTTTGTGCCGTTCAATGTGGAACCTCCGCCTCAACATAGTCTCGGTGATGAGGCGGTGTTTGGCGGTCAGGGACCCGAAGCGTATGGGTTTGCGCTCGGAGCGGGTACGCCGGTGGATTTGGATCTGATGCATGGGGGAAACGGTATGAGCAGGCAGAGGGAGAGCTTTAGTGGGGGGAGAGTCGGTATGGGTAGTGGTGGTGGTGGACGGAGGGGCACGGGAACGGGTTTGGAGTAATGAATGGAATTAATTGACTCATGAGCTTTGGAGAAGAGAAAGGGGAAGTGATATGTGAGAATCCAAATTATTATTATTTTCGGTCTTGTAAATCTTTTCTTTTCTCTTCATCAAGGCCTGCTATTTCTTTTTTTTCTTTTTGCTTCTAACTGGAGCGGGGGTTTTTTTTCGGGTGCAGGAGAAGGGTGGTTAAGTATAATTACGTATGTACTTTGTGTATATTTGGAAATTTAGATACCATAGTGAAGAAGGGTGTTTTTTTGTACGAAGGCGTTCGGGATAATGGGGTGGCTTGGTAATGTCTTCGAAGACGAGGCATGGTGGTGCAGTTGGGTGTTGGGTGTTTTGTGTGGAAAAGGATGTCTCATCTTTTTAGTGGATAACTAGAGTAAGAGAATCGAGTGGACAGCTATGTGTGTGTGTGTGTGTGTGTGTGTGTGTGTGTGTGTGTGTGTGTGTGTGTGTGTGTGTGTGTGTGTGTGTGTGTTTTGAAGCAAGCGCTGTTGTGGTCTGCCTTGTGAGGCGTAAGGCTGAGAACGCCTCGCGGTCTGTCTTAGATCCTTTACGCGGAGTCACTGTGGCGCAGGCCCCAAAGGTATTGCCAGCTGAGACCATAAATCTACGCTCCACCCACGTCCTCTACTCATGTCCTACCGCTATCATGGCCAACCACGGATTGATTCATGAAGTCCTAACGGCATGTCAGATATCTCTCCTTCTGCATATCGCTTATAGCACCGTTCAAGGCGATTACTCATTATATTCGTCCTTTGCGATCTTCTGCTTCTCTTTTTTTGCTACCTTCTGCTTCCGTTTTTTCAACTATGGAAATAGAAGTAAAGGACCACAAAACAGCCCCCAGGTACAAAAGAGAATTTCTGGCAAAACGGCTTTCTCGGGATCGAAACCAGATCTCAACTACGAACTATCGACTGGCGATACGGAGGCTATTGGTTATATGGTGTTTTGGAAATGTGTAAGTCTCCTTTTCTAGCCATAACTGACACTTCCTTCCAAGTGTTTCGCGACAATGTATGAACCAACTCCTTGAGATATTCCGCACAGCACAATTGTAATACACACTAACTTGTCGAAAGACCTGTGGACATGTAGGATTCGATCAGTATTTTGGGCCACAGGGTGGCGGAGTGCTCCAGCTTCTGAAAGTCTTTCAAAGAAATGGTATAGAGGCTTACTACATACACGCTCGCAGCCCATCTCAACCCAGTCCTACTTATCTGAATCTTATCAGGCTTAGGATATTCATCACAAACATGTACACGTGGCTTCGCGTGTGTACCTCTGCGTGGCTGCGGCACAAAGAATGGTCTTCTTCAGTAACGGTGGGACATGGTCGCAATTCTGATATCGTGAATGGTAGCAGCTCCTCCTCTTTCAAAACGGCTGCCGGGCCAACGAATGCAGCATCATCTTCAAGCCAAAATACCAATGCTAATACCCTCAACGTCAACCAGCAAGCCCATCTTGCGACAGGTTCTGCTACAGGTACTTCGGCCACACCAGCACAATCAAATCAGCCGTCACCATCACCTGTAACCCATATTCAAGGCAACACTGCGACCATAAATATTCGAGAAGATTTCATACTATTATGCATGAAAGTCAAAAGGTTTCTGACAGCACGTCACGATCTCCAGGTTTCAACAATGACTCGCGACCGTGAGCTCTTCCAAGCTTTCCGCCGCGAGTATCACTCAAAGTTCGGATGGGCCTATCGACAGTTCAGCTTCCAAACGATACAGAAAATCAGCTTCGTTAAAGTAAGACATCTAACACCGAGTCTTCCTCTAACTAACAACCTTACAGTTTGCTCTACATTCGCGTTATGAAGTCGATGGAATAAAACCTGATATGCCACCAGTAACCGCGAGGCACTACACATGCGACCCTCGCAGACCAGACCGTGAACCTGCATTGGGCAACGACTTCCTTATGCATCGATTCAACTCGCCGATAAATTGCTTCCAGGACGACATTTGTCTAAGGCAGTTTCCAAAACGCGTTGGCGAGCGACCAACTCCGGGAGTAGATCCGGACTTTTACACCGGATGGGGAATGCATCTAGAGCAAGGCCTAGATCTTCAACGCATCTTTTTGGTTCTTTTCTTCGGCATTGCATCTGCAGGCACGTTCGGGCTCGTTTGGGGGGTACGCAAGAGTATGCAGGATGGGTTTGCGGTTGCAAGCTTCATTGTCGGAAGCGAGGCTGTCGCTGTGGCCATTGTACAGATTCTGCTCTCTGTCGGAGCCATATGAGAAGCTCCTAAGATCTGAGGCTGTAAAAGTCAGATAGCGGGTCGGAGCTAGTATGAGCAAGCGACGCTTATGGCACCAGTAGTTGAAGCACATGAGACTCAAGAGTGGAAGCATCAGAGGCTATAGGTACTTCGATAAGGCTAGTATTACCGCTCAAGTGAAACGCATTCTGCCCGATCGAAACCTGGTGCAGAAATGCTACGAGCTACCCAACCCGACAGCTGTCACACGTGACTCAAGGCTGCCGGACGCGACTTGAGCTGTCGGACGTGATGTCGGACGTGATGGAGTTTCGCTAGATGTGGGTTAGCGCTGCCGGGCGCGTTGTCGGGTGTGACGATATTGGGAGTCTGACGCGGTTTAGCGTTGCCAGACGTTACTTGATGCTGTCGGGCGTGAACAAGAATTTACCTAACACTACCACACCCCAGCGGCAACTACTAGTACCACTGCAGATTCACATAATCAGGATCCCAGTGATATCAAGAATCGCGCCTCTTTCCCCATTCAGACCACCCCCACCTTAGTCACAAACCACATCTCGACTGGTCGATTGTGACCAAACACAAACTGCAACTGTCCCACACAGCCACCTCCAGCCTCGACATCTTGGCCTGGAGTCCTAGGGTATCGTCGCATAAATGACTAGGTATCGAGTTTTAGGAACAAGGCACAACAAGTTTGAAGATCGACTGTGTTGTTTGATGAAACGCTAGCGGCGACGGGGACTGCAACATCTACTGGGGTTGACTGTGGGTCTTGGAGACTGCACTCGCGAACATCTGCAAATAGTATCCATCGTTCGAGTTAGTTGGACAAGAGGATTTGCATTGGCCTTTTGCTTGTCTCTTCTTGGCTGTGGACCTAGCCTCAAGCCCTCCTTAGGAAGAGTCGATGATACCTACGGCAGTGCAGATCATCTTACGATGTCATGTCTCCGAGTCTCTCCTGATGCAGTACGACTCTTCACATTCATCAATTGGCATATCCAGAGGCGTGCAAGTGTTGTGCTATAGGCCATATGTTATGATATCGATCACTGTCTATATTTACCTGTTTTGCATTACTCGTAAGACCCTCAGAGCGTTTCGACTATCTTGGAATATCGCATTGAAGGTTTACACCTTGGCGCCTGCAGGTTTGTACTCCAGGCCAGAATGAAACTAGGAGTCAGAACATTGTCACCCCTCAGCGCCTGGAAATGCAGCCTTCCGCTATCGCCAAGCGTACCAGGGAAACGCCTCCTCGCAGCCAAGCCTGTTTGACCTTACTAAGAAGCCTCAGAAAACGCTTCATGACACAGCCTCTGGTTGGTACCCACACCCCAGTATGGTGTTTGATAGGTAAGAGGTGTATCCTGAGGTCGTGGGTGGAGTGGGTGGGCGGTTACCAACCCAATGGAGAATGAGGTGCGATGGAGATCTACGGTGATGCCAAAGTGTATAAGAAGACTTGTTCAAACCGATTGGTACACCATCATCAGCTTTCAACGCTACATCCTCTTCACTAATACTACAATCTTCTCTAGCCTGGTGCTCTTCGCTTCACCTCTTCTATTTACAGATACCTGGCATATAATACCTCGAGTTGATCTCGTTTTCAAATCTTACAAACAGTCAATATGCACTTTTCACCAGCACTTGTTCTTGCCCTGGCCGCTGCCGTCTCGGCCCACGGTGTAGTCACTGAGATCAAGGGTGCCAATGGCGTCAATATGCCTGGCTTGACAATCCAGGACGGAACTCCTCGTGACTGCTCTTCCAAGTAAGCTCTATAATTACCAGATAGCGAGGCATCAAACTAATCAGAATTCAGCGGTTGTGGTTCCCAGGCAGACACTGCTATCATCAGAGACCGCGAGATTGCTAGCGGTAAGACGGGTCCTCTTGGTCGCACTCAGGGCAACGGCAACGTCGATGCCGCAGTCATGGTTGGTGCCTTTATGGGAGCAGGTTCTGCACCGCCTGCCAACCAAGGAGCTTCTGGAAGTGTTGGTGTTGAGGACGACATCCCCCAGTCAGCCCAACGGAAACGCCAGTTCCTGAGTGGCCTTCTCGGAGGTGGCAATGGCAACAAAGCTGGCGCCGCTGGTGGTGCTGGTGGTGCTGGTGGTCTCGCTGGACTGCTTGGTGGAGGTGGTGCTGGCGGTGCTGGCGGCGCGACTGGTATCGCTGGACTGCTTGGCGGAGGCGGCGACAAGGTCAACGGCCCTCCTGAGTCTCGCGTCGCCGCTGCTGTTGGCGCTGGTGCTTCTGCCGGAATGCCCACTTGTGCTGAAGATGGCACTGTCACTATGACCCTCCGACAGGTAAGCTATCTTGACCTCAGCCTGAAAACACACACTAACATTCTCTAGATCAACCAAGATGGTGCAGGTCCCTTCAAAGCTGATGTTGATGGTACATCTGGTGGCACCGACGAGGCTGCCATGCAGCCAGCAACAGTCACCAAGGATGTTCCGGGTCTCGGTGTCCAGGGTATCTCGCTCGCTACCAACACCGAGTTCGAGATGAAGGTCCAGATGCCCGCTGGTATGACTTGCGATGCGACTGTTGCCGGCGTCAACAACGTCTGCGTCATGCGAGTACGCAACGGTGCCGCTGCCGGACCTTTCGGTGGCTCCGTTGCTTTCACCCAGAGCGCTGGTGCCAGGAAGCGTGCCCTTGCCTACAGGCTCAAGAAGCGCATGGAAATTGGTGGCCGCAACTAAGCTACTTCTTTGATAAGAAGGGCAGTGAATAGATTAATAGCCTGGAGCTTTACATAGCCTGACCGGTTCAGGGCTAACGACGGTACATGAGAAAATGTTCATAGTAGCATAAAGAGTTTTAATAGAATATCATGATTATTAGATCAACCTTTTGTTCTCTAGAATTTCAATCACGTGCTGACGTACATAAATGTTTCTCCACTACATTGAAGATCTTGCAAATAAAACAGAAATAGCAAGAAGAGGTAAAATAACCTGGATGGTTTGTTTGTTTGGCCAAGATCAAGGTAGACCCTGGGAGATGGATACAAGGGCCAACCATCATGCAGATCAAAGAAGCTTTGCCAGGTGTGATTAGCATGGTATACACATTCCCTTGTAATACTAATCCACGATTTCCTTAGATAATCGAGGATTAGATTGTCAGAAGAGAGATTGAAGTTTGCGAATACCATCTCTCAACCATTCTGCGGAGTCCAAATCTGGTCCTTGACGGCTTTACGGTGCTTAACACCGTGCCGGTGGAGTTCACCGTGGAGTCTGATTTTTAATGGGCGCGGCATATACCCCAGCCGATGACGGCAAGAACGCTGCATCATGCCCAGTGCAAGATCTGCTGGGTGAAGTGCCGCCCGGTTAGAAGACCAAGTTGCATTACCCTAGGCCCGATGTAGGTTGCGCTTATCTCTTTTGCCGCCCTCCCCACCACCCGTTCCATCATTATACCCACACGCTGGATAGCAGAAGTACAGTCTCTGCGAGGAGCAAACATACTTTTCTCTTCATAATTGAATTAGATACGAGCTTATTCAACATGGATATCTCCATGGGCACCAGAAAACGCTATTCGGGTAAAGCATCGCAAAAGTCTTTTCATACCTCTTATCGCGCAATCCGCCATGAAAATCGCAACACATGCAGCAAGCCCTAGCCTGTTGTCATTCGCCGCAGAGCAACTGCTCCTACGGCCGCCAAGTCAAGACTAGAAAGCCACTTATAACTATGGGCCTTTAAAAGCTATGCTTTTTATCCTTTTTGTTTTGATCAACACCATAACGGCTTGCCATGGCCCTCTTCGACTCCAAGGCCGCCGCCGAACCCCCCTCGCCGACGGCGAGCTACAACGACGATGACTTTCAGCGAATGGATCCTAGCGGTGTTAAGCGCGGACTCAAGACTCGCCACTTGAGCATGATGGCTTTGGCTGGAATTATTGGCCCTGGTATTCTGGTTGGAACTGGAGGCGCACTCGCACAGGGAGGACCGGCTTCTTTACTCATCGCGTTCTGCGTCATTGGTATCATCGCCTTCAGCATCACACAGTCTCTGGGCGAAATGACGACGCTGTATCCCACGGGTGGAGCTTTCGTCACCCTCTCGGAGCGCTTCGTGGACAAGGCTTTTGGCGTTGCTGTTGGCTGGCAGTACTGGCTGGTATGGGCGTGTGTTCTGGCCAACGAATACAACGTCATCTCCTCGATTATGATATTCTGGGGTCCACAAGTGCCGCTATGGGGCTACTTTCTCATCTTCTGGTTTGCCTTCTTAGGCTTTCAGATGCTGGGCGTTGAATCGTTTGGAGAAGCAGAGTTCTGGCTCGCGCTCATTAAGCTCGCTGGTCTCTGCACGTACTTCATTTTCGCCATCATCTATGCCTCAGGGGGACTGATTGGCCAAGATGAGGCACTCGGATTCCGCTACTGGCACAACCCAGGACCATGGGTAGACGGGTTCCGTGGAGTAGCAACGGTCTTTGTTTTCGCTTCTACTTTTTACGCAGGCGTGGAGGCCGTCGCAGTCGCAGCAACGGAAACCAGAAATCCATCCGTAGCGGTACCTCTCGCTATCCGACAGGTTATATGGCGCATTCTATTTGTCTATATTGGAGTTGCTTTCTTCTTTGGGCTCACCTGCCCTTCGAACGCGGATGGACTAGCGAATGGAGGTAGTCGTGCATTGAAGAGTCCCATGACCATTGCACTTCAGAATGCCGGGTGGCAGGGCGGAGTCCATCTCATCAACGCTTTCATCTTCGTCACAGTTCTGAGCGCGGCCAACAGCTCGATTTATATTGGATCTCGAACGCTTCTCTTCATGGCACAAGAAAAGATGGCACCAAAATTTCTTGGAAAGACCAACAGCCGCGGCGTACCAGTCTATGCTATCGTGTTCACCAACTTGATCGGGGCGATATCTATGATGAACGTCAGCACTGGAGGCGGCAAGGCGTATTCCTACATTGTCAACCTCAGTGGTGTCTCTACATTCCTAGTTTGGGGATCTATATCATTCACCCATATTCGCTTCAGAAAGGCCTGGAAAGCCCAAGGTCGAACTCCGGACGCACTTCCGTTCAAGTCGATTGCATACCCTTGGAACGCCTACTTTGGGTTATTTGCCAATATTTTCCTCGCCCTCGTACAGGGCTGGACCACTCTGAGTCCGTTCAACGCCGGAAACTTTGTTGACGCGTACATCATGCTACCTATGTTCTTAGTCATTTATGGTGGCTACAAGTTATGGTTCAAGACGCGGTTCTGGAGAACTGACGAGATTGATCTGGACTCGGGGAGGAGAAAAGATTTGGATATGAGGGATGAGTATGTACATGGCGAGCCGCACAGTGAGCAACAGGGCAAAGCAGGGTTTCTGCGCGATCTTTGGCGGAAGTTGTGATCATTGGGTTTCTGCATACAGCGCTTTGTCGAGCACACGAGTCATTGAGTGCGGGGTTTCAACGCAAAACTCAAAGCCATGCGTTAGTCTCGCAGATAAAGCAGATAAAGCTACTTACATTTACTGTATGAATCAAACCAGCTCACGACTACCTAGTAGATGTAGTGCGAGTCCGTTGGCTAAACTTGACAACAGTAACTCGCATCATATATGCACATGCGATACCTACCACAGAGCGCTAGCATGTATTTTAAGGATTCTGACGATGCTCGGAAATATGCAGCTGCAATCTAGAAGGATCAGGCACCCTGCCAAATTCAGCCCCCAAAACCTTTCTCCATTGGACACATTTTCTTTAAATAGACTAAAAAGTCCCCGGATGCCTAGCGAACCTGCTGCATAACGCGAATGCAAGCCTCAAAAAGCCTCCGACTGTGGTCCTTCGTGCCGTTCGCACGCTCGTATATCTTGTCGCTTTGGTATAAAAAATTTGCTTTTGCCCCATTTATTCTCGAGAACCTTCTTTTCTTATTGGCGGGCTCGCACCTGGCTGGCCGTAGTCAGTATGGAGATGGTAGCGGGTAAGCCGCGACAGAGGACGTGGAAGCCGAAAGCTCGCTCTGGGTGCAAGACATGCAAGTAAGTAGACTGGGCCCTCCACCAGAAATGGCACCTTGTTTTAGATTGAGAAGTTTCCAGTTGGTATGGTATTGAGATAGTATCTCGTCCTGGGGCATGATCAAGGTCGAGGGTGATCCAGAGATGAATGTTTTAGCACATGTGGCATCGTTCCCAATAGTCCATACCAAATACAGATTGCACGAAACACCTCTAGCACCTTTTCAGAGCCATGGTTTCCAACTGCTCTCTGCTGACAGATACACAGAATACGAAGAGTAAAATGTGACGAAGAAAAGCCTCAATGCCAACGCTGCACCTCAACAGGCCGTAGATGCGATGGCTACGACACTACTTTCTACTCTTATCGCAGTCCAACATCCTCACCTCCAGAAACAAGACCAACCCCACCCAGACTAGAAGTCAGCCGGACGGTAATACGTTCCCAGTCACCCATCAGTCTTGCACCCGCTATTCACCTTGACACCGACGAAGAAAGAGAAAGTTTCGACTTCTTCGCCTCCTACGCCATCACCAAACTACGTGGCTTTCTCGACTCGCCCTTCTGGCAACGCCAAGTACTCCAGGCCGCTCACCGCGAGCCTGCAATCCAACACTGCGTCGTCGCCATGGGCGCCATATACCGGCGCTTCTACGAAGGCCAGCACTCCCACTTAACAGAAAGCGCGATGTCGGAAAAATACCTGCAATTTGCATTCCTGCAGTCGAATCGTGCAATAAAGTTGCTCTTGGACAAGCCAGGGTCACCACCAGATGCGAAAGATTCGCGAACAAAGAAGATTACACTGATGACGTGCGCGATTCTCTTCAGCAGCATGTGCTGTCTGCAAGGCTACCAACGCCACGCCGTCGAGCACCTCCGCAGCGGGATCCGTCTGCTCAATGAAATGGACGAGGACGGAGGGCAGAAAGAAAACACTGAAGATCTAGACTCCCTACGCACCATCTTCGTGGCACTCGATGCGCAAATCAGAGCCATTATGCCATCGACAGAGTCACGTAGCTGGGTCGCAAAGCCCAGAACAGCACATTCTTGTGTGTCGCTGGACGAAAACGGGAAACTTCACATGCCGACTCTGCTCGCGGTGTTGGAATACATGGAGTCCCTCCTCAGCCACACCCACGCCTTCAACCAAAAGACTTTTCTGCGCGAGCCTGGTCAGCAGAACGCACATGGTGAGGTCGCGCTCGAGCTGCATCATCTCGTCCATCGCTATGAGCGCGGCGCACGCGTTATGCGCCAGCTGTGGGACGAAGCAGCACGCAGCTCGCGCGACGACTTCACACTGCCCCTTACCGCGCTTGAGCTCCTGCAAGCCCAAGTGGAGTATCTGCTGCGTCATCCTAGGACAGACATCCTCGCCAAATTCCCATGTCTAGCAGCATTTCAGGGGGCGAGGGAGCCATTCGACGCACCATTCGACGAGGCGGCGCATTTCTTCAAGATCTTTGAGCTATGTAGTCGGCTTTTAGTTGGCCCAGGGAATAAAGCTGCGCCTGTGTTCATGACATCGATGGGGCCGACGGCCGCGCTGTGGTTTGTGGCTGTGAGAGCTCCAGCCTCCTGTCAGGCGCTGCGGAGGCGCGCCATGGAGTTGATGCTGAGGTATCCGAGGAGAGAAGGGTTTTGGGATGGGATGATGGCGGGGAGGATAGCAAAGGAGGCGTTGGCGCTTGAGCAGAAACGCACGAGAGCAGAATTGGGTGTTTTTGATGATGGTTCAGTAGAAGATCTCGAGGTGCCGAAGCATCTGCGTATCATTTCTTTTTGGTTGACGTATCCTGAAGATGAGGATAGAAAAGTGCGGGTTGGTTTCTCGGACGAACAAGATCTGGCTGTGGGCGTTCCTGGTGCGGTTAGGGAGTTTACATGGTGATGTCTTCTTCTGTGTCCGGAGTGTATAGCCTTCTGGAAGTTGCAAATCCGTCATGAATGAAGTATCTTGAGGCCATGGGATGAAACTCGATACTGGCACTTCTCGCTATTGAAAAGAACATGAACTATAGTGAGCATTTATCCAACTCACGGCATTTCAAGCATAATGCAGCCACGGTAGGACGTTGTTGTATGAGGCCGATAATAAACACGGCAAATGCGTTGATTGGTTTGAAGGCGAACGTGTCCAGCATCCAACTCCTTCAGGTACCACATTCGGTACCCTTCAAAAACTCATCCAGATCGCTTACACCCAATGCTCCACTTGCCCTTCTGGCAGGACCAGGATTGCCTGCCGCCACAAAGTCCCCTTTCTTCCAATTAACCCAACTCGTGCTTACAATACGGGTTTCGGGCTTCGGTCTTGCCGTCAACTTGAGTCCTGTGCCCAAGTTACACCTCAGCACTTTCATGTCGATTTTGCCGCCACAGATACTGCGCAGAATGTGAGTGACTGGGCTGTTGTCGTCGCCCCAGACGCTGCCATATGTATTCTCGCCTGGGAAAAGGATGCGTGCTGTGCACTTTATGAGAGGCGCAACGTCTTTGGGAAATATTGTGGATATGAGGTGTGCGAGAGCAGTGGGAGCGTGGGTTGCGGTGGACTTGGAAAAGGCAGGGAAGGCTGCGGTTATGTTTGACGCGTGGCGCGATTCGCGTGGGAGGGGCGGGCCCATGCGGAGGCGGGGACGGGATGGGTTTGTCGATGCATTGTGTCGTGATGTTCGTCTTGGGGAAGTGCTGGAGGCGGATATGAAGCTCGTTGTAGGACCAGATGCGGGAGTGTTGAAAGAGGGTGCCGTGATGCTGTTGGATGGAGTCAAGTGTTCGTTTTCACCAGAATCTGGAGCAGCAGACTCTTCTTGCAGCAGAGGAGTATAGTATCCAGAGATGTAAACTTTCCGTGCTTGCTTCAGCAAGTATGGATACTGGTTCTTCAAAACCAGAACTCCATACGGATATGACACATAGAGTGACATGCCTTCCTCGTTTGCTTCGTCGTCTTGAGGCACACCATCCGCATCGACTACAGAGCGTGCCTGCATGATGTGTCTCCGCCTCCGTATACAGTCACTCAGCTCGTCGTTGACCAGCCGAGAAGTCAATGACAATGCCAACGGTGCTGGAAACCCCAACTTCTCGCCCTCAGTATCATCCATTTGTCCATCTTCGAGGGCGGTAGTTGGAGGTTTCGCGACGGAGAGTAGGGATGCATCGTGTCGACGTCGTGCCAGCGGAACAAGATGGAGTGGCAAACCCGGGATTTCGGTCTTGCGAGCACGGTCTTGTATCCGACTGCCAGAGGAAGAGGCATACCCGGCGCTGATGGTAATGGCGTATGGTTCAGCAAGCAAATAATCGTAGATGTGACATCGTATCTCGGTAGGTAAGGACAAAAAGCCACTGTAAGTGTTCTCTGGTGTGTGCATGCTGAACAGAGCACCTGCGTAGTTTGCGAATGGTAGACTGTGTATTGAGGTTTGTGAAAAGAGCAAGTAGCAGAAGTGGAGATAAACAGCACGTCAAGACGTGAGTTGTAGATTGTTGTTTGTAATACGCTAATGACGCGGTAGTGCAGGTATAGTCCATGCAAGGTGTAGTGTACCGTGGAAAGTAGCGTGCCAAATCTACGGCAGCCGAAAATTGTCCATCTTAAAGCACACGGGACGGGAAGCACAACAGAAGATCAACAACAAAGCGTGTGTTAACCTGGGCAATGCGGCTTGTGGAGGGACAAGTTGAGTCCTGTCGAATCGGATGAGTGGGGGACGCGGCGGTGAAACAAGCAAATGCCCTGCATGGGCGAGTCACGGTGGCGGGCCGGCAGCTTCACGCGACAAAGCCTGTCATGCATCAGGGCACATGGCCCAAATGTCCAATCACGCAACACCAGCTGGTGTTTGCATGCGCCAAGCTGTAAGAGGTAATGACTCTTCACAAGACAAAAGCAGTAGTCATTAGGCGGCGCATGTGTTGTTCTGCTCGACTAATGTTTGTTTGTAACATGACCCACTAAAGCCCCAATCTAATCGTCCTCACTGTCTTCCGCTCTCTGTTGCTCAGCCAACTTCTGAGCCTGTTCCCACTGCATTGCAAACTCTCGCAGCTGTCCTTCGCCTCCTCTGCTCGCGTCTACCACATCTTTGGGTAGTTTGTGAGCGCTATATTGTGGAGTTGTGAAACCATATGCCTCTGGGTCGTCTCTCCTCACCAGTCGGAACTCGGGTTGCCATATCTCCTCGATATCATCCTCGTCCGAGGTATCGTTTTGTTCCGGTTCGTCAGTAGCTACGGGGACTGTGTCGCTCTTGTCTCCAGGCTGAGCTATCTTCAAACGCACTGTCGTTTCTTCGGTTGATGCTGGCTCGGGCACCTCCATGGTGAGCAACTCCATCCATGAAAAGATCAGAGGATCTGTTCGTACAGCCCACGGATTGAAGTCGACTACCCAGACCTTGTCGTGCGGTGGGGGTACGTACACGTCAAAGGTAAAGTTTGGATCCGGGAAGGTGTCGCGCAGCTTTGCGTCGAAAAAGGCCTGGATCGTGTCTCGCAGCTTGTCCTGCATGTTGAACAGAAAGTCAAAGTGATTCAGGTCGCGCTGACATAGGGCAATCAGCCGTCGGTTGCGCACAAAGCATCGGAACTCGACACTGGGGTTCAGGGTAATCCACTTGCGCAGCACAAGATGGTATGGTATTGCTGGGTCTGGTGTTGTGGATTGATCGGCTGTATCGTCAAAAGCATGAGCGAGGTCATGTGTGACAAAATCACTGCTCTTCAGGAGTAGGTAGATGTCGTTTGGTGTTCGACATTCCATGCTGTTGGTTGCCGCTATCCAGGTCGCATCTTTGGGCGCACTCCAGTTGAGCTTGGGTGCAACTCTACCGCCCAGCTCCTCGATGGTGCGCTCAATGGCCTCGTGAGTGTCGCGCCACTCAGCGCTGGGATCTGGGCTCGCCTCAGCCTCATCGTCGTTGTTGTCAGCGCCAGAGAAGATTCCACTGTCGTTGTCTGACCACGAAGGGTCGTCGCCGTCTTCTGGAGGCAAGACGATGCCATCTGAGCGAAGGTATTCAAGGAAGGCGGGTGGGAGGGGAACGAGGCGCGCCTTAGGCGTTACTGCACGATATCTTGTGATGTAAGAATGGAGAGAGCAGCGGATGAAGGGGTGTGACTGACTTGGGGTGCCAACTATGGTAGGAGCAGTTCAAGATGTGCTGCTTGGTGACTGGGGGAAAGGGCAACTCCGTGTACCCCATCTCGACTGGCCCAGCAGAGACGCTGTCGCCGGCTGTCTCCTGAGCGCTCATGGTGGTAAGTATATGGGTGTGGAAATATATTCAAAGCGATGGCAAACGTGCACCAGGCAGAGTGGTGACTCCATTGCTGCGTGAGTCTTCACAGTTGGACCAAAAGTTTTGGTGGGGCAACGGAGATTCCGTCACCACTGGACTGGAGCGCCCTCCAAGCTTGGGCCACGCGCCTCACCTCCGAACTCTCCGCAAACCATCAGCCATCCTGGTCGGTGTCTTAACCAACCCAATACAAACTTCTCGACCAAGACCATATCACAAATCATGGCCGACAACGTAGGCCTTTCCACGCCACGAGGCAGTGGCACCTCGGGCTATGTGCAGAAAAACCGGTCGCTCCTCAAACCACGCGACAAGGTCCAGCCCTACCCAAAAGACTGGGACCAAGCCAAACACCGTCCACGACAGCCAGACGCCGAGATCCTCGAGCACGAAGCCAAGCGAGAAATTGAGGTCAAAGTTCTCGAGCTGCGAGATAAGCTTGAAGAAGAAGGTGTCGACGAAGACGAAATCGACGACCAGTGCGAAGCATTGCGTCGCAAACTAGATCAAGAACGCAAGGACGGCAAAGACCTAGGTCCGAATGCAAAGCGGCTCAAATCACATCAAGTCCACGACCTGGCCAAGGCAAAGATGGAAGAGAGCGAGAGACTGCGCAAAGCGTTGGGCATCAGTGAAGACTACGAAGAAGGTAGCCACTGGAGGAAGCAAGAGGAAAGAATGCGTGAGAGCCTTGCAAAGAGAGAGGCCGAAGACGAGGAAAGACTTGAAAAGGCCAAAGAGGCTAGGCGATACCAGGAGGATGATTCAGAATAGGGCAAACTCGAGTCATTTTGCGCTGAGGAACGCATTCATAATGTGCAACTGCCAAAACGCGTTGCCTCTGAAACCCTAGGCTCTGGTTTGACAGGTCAGCAGCTGCCTGCCGGACTCCAATTCATCCTCGTTCGTATACTTGTGGGGAACACCAGGCTGAACCCAAAGGCCCCACCATTCCAAATTCATGTAGAGGCCCTACGCATTAGCAGGTCAGCTTACAACTAGTGCACAGTCTGGTCACTCGACTGATGTGAAACAGAAGATTGTCAGAAACCCCATGGGACTTCTGCTTTGCTCGCCCCTGATCCACGCAATCCGGCCATCTAGCACCTCTGTGGGTGCGACTGCTGCTTGCATGTAGCTGTATGTGGCGCCTATGCAACGATCCTGTCGTCCATTGTAATTTGAATTAAGAAGACTATGTCATCCTACACAATCCACTCGGTTGCCAGGGGTTAAATGATCCACGAGCCTAATGCAGGAACCTTCGAGACCACGTCCATCCGATCGACTCGCTCCGATGCTTGGTTGATGCACAGTCAAAGTAGCGTGCAAAGCCGGAGAACCTACTGAAGGGTAACCTGACAAGCATGGTGTCAAACGCTTCACCCCTTGCGTTCCGTTATTTACTTCCCCTCGTGGAGCGATGGAAAAACTGCTCCGATTAAAATACCGAACCTTCTGATATCGCAAAAGGTCAGTGGCAAGTGTCGTTCAGCCGCACTGCACCGTTCATGTTATGTTCAATATTTGCGCAACTCCCCTGGTCTGCCCAGGCGTTGGGTGTCAGACACGTGGGGCCCTGAGTGGTCAAAATCCAACGAGCGTGCCGAGCTTCATTGGGACTAGGGTTGTGCAGTAGTACAACTTGGCCTTGAGGACAAGAGCACCGCCATCTCCAAAGGGCACGAATCAATGAGTTCCTGATACGCCTTTTCGTCACAAATGCGGGTGTGGAATTCCGTAAAGATTTGCGGATATCTCTGTAGCGTGCCGCCAGCTCCATATGCATGCCTCTTTTGCCTTCATTGGTTGTCTCTTCAACACCACCGTTCCGGCATCGTGGACGTATAAACAAGGTCTCTCCACATTTGTCGTCTCGCTTTTGCTTTCCGTAGCACCGCTGCCGCACGTTTCCGTGCTCTGATCGCCGCCATGGTCCGACCCATCGCCGTTATCCGAGAAACATGGCACATATACACGCCTCTTGAACGTCGGAACATTGCCATATATATCGCCGGCATCATGATGTACAAGTTCGGACTCGAGGCTTTCAATGGATCCGTCATCGCACTTGCAACGAATCGATACGACGAACTTGAGAAGACGACACACATCTCCATCACCTTTCAGCGCGTCGGTGTCCTGACAGGGTTGAACCAGGCCTTTCAATGTGTCGGATCCATCCTTATTGCACCGCTGATTAAGCGGTATCCGACCAAGAATGTTCTCGCGTGCGCGATACTCATCTTCGGATTCATGAGCAGTCTGTTGCTCATACTGGATGCCGCGACTGGTGGCAAATTTGTGCCTCGTGGATGGCCCAAAGACGACTTCAGCTACTACGGCAAATACAACACGGATGCTATGATTCCCATATGTAAGGGTGCTTCTCTTCATACTTTAACATGCATGTGCTGATGGTGTTCAGTCTGCGTCTGTGGCATAGTATACGGCATGGTTGAGCTCATCCGACGCGTTATACCCCGGGACCTTGTAGGCGGCAACGTCCAGAAGCTCCGTCGGATGGACTCGCTAGTCCATATATTCTACGAAACCAGTGGTACAGCAGGTGCTTTTTGTACGGCACTTGCCCTGATTCCTCGCTTCGGCAACAACTTCAGCTTCATCATTACACCCATCTTCTTTGCTGCAGCCTCGATCCTCTGGTACTTCATCCATGAAGAGAGCATACCAAGGGAAACGAGGACTTTGACCACAGAAAAGCAACCCAACTATCTCAAAGCCGTCATCAGTGGCTTCTACCTCTTTTTTGAGTCTGTCGGAACCGGGGCTAAGCTCATCTTCACACATCGCAAGTTTATCTGGCTTTTACCTGGATACGCGATTGCACTCTACGCTCACCGATACCTGGAGAATGCCATTGCGCCTGCAGTCGCGCGACGGTACTTTGGAAACTCGGCTTGGTCACAAATCATTGTTGGAGGGTCGAACTTTGGTGAACTCTTAGGGGCGCTGTTTGTCTTCATGTTCACAAACGCAGTGCAAACCCCGATACCATGGCTTCGGCTGGACGCAATCACTCTACTGATTGTCTGGTACCTACCATACTGGCGCCCTCCTCAAAACGATGTAGGCCAGGCCTGGATTGTGGCGGCGACCTTCCTGCCCATCAGTTTTGGATGGGCTGCCGGCGACGTATCACTTGCGGCTTACATCCAGGCGTCGCTTGCTCGAATCGAGTCAAAGTCACAAAATGTATCAGCACTGGGGGCAGTGATGGCGTTCCTCTACAGCACATATGTTGTCATCTACGCCATCGCATCTGCGTGCCTGGGAACCTACATTGACCGTATCTCGGACCGAGACAACGACGAGATCCATGGGGCTATCTTGAACGTGGCAGGTGTGCAGTTCACTATTATCGCCGTGTTGGGCTTAGCAAGCTCATTTGTACCCAAGGGCGCATTCTCTTTCAACCCCAAGATGATTAGCGACGAGGCATTAGACATGGATATCGAGGACGAAGACGAAGACGATGACGATGATGAAGATCTGGAGTATGTGCCGGGGGCTCGGGGGAACAGCAAAGAAAGCCACGACAGCCATGAGATGGTGAGTCGGATGAATAGCTCAACTTAGATTGGGACGGGGTCATGGGCGCGTCCGATGGCAAATGTTCATGTTTCATTCTTGCAACTCGAGCAATCTGATATTGAAAAGTGAGTGGCCTAGATACAGTCGATAAGAGCCCCCCACATGTCAGCAAGCATGTGCGAGGCACGTGCCGTGATGCCCGGCGCCGATTGCTCCCTCGATGGTTCTTGCGCTCGCGACTAAGTGTACCGGTAGGCTCCTGATGCAGAAGGTGACCCCGCAAAGCTCCAGCGGAAAGATGCGGCTAGGGCCCACAGTGGAGGCTCCTCGATGCCCATGGAGAGAATGTCACCCAGAGACGGTGGCTAGCAGTGATTGTGGCAGCGAAGGACTGGGCGTGCTGGGCTCGAGACAGGGGCATTCCGATGCTGCGTCCTCGCCTTGGCGGCCATGTGCACAAAGGGCAACGTTTGGTTGGCTGGCGCTGCCCTCGTCCCACCCTAGGGTCAGCAGCAACACCGCCATCTGCCAAGCCAGAGCTTCACTTCCTCCCCGTTCTCACTGCATACCCCGTTGCTTTTAACGGAGCACGCGCAAGCATGGGTGCGGATATCGTTCCAGATTCCGCCTCCCACTACGCCTCCTCGCCCCATGGATGAGGCCAAAGCCAATCCACCCTCACACTCAATCTGACGGTTACCCACCCGCAATACTTCCGTACGTGCGCTGCTCTCAACTACTCTCTCCCGACTTCCCCAGTGACTTGGCCTTCTCCCCCTGTGTTTCCTCCTTCGACTTGCATTTCCCGTCTGGTTGGCCACACTTCTCTGCTCCATCACTGTTTCGTGTCATATCGTGGTAGGAAGAGCCACATCCGACCCGCCCGGCCCTTATGCGTAAGCCGCACGTACAGTAGTGTCTGATAGTACCTTGATTGTAACGAGGATACTTGCAAAGTCGCAGCATCCAACCAAGTTGTTCTGTACGGGCCTCGCAGCCAACTTGGACAAATCATGCAGCCTTACCCACAGCCAAATGGACCGCTCGTTGCCGAACGGGGTGACAGCGGGCATCGAGGTCCGTTGAGCAGAAACTGGCCGCAACTTTTTAAAAAGAGAAGGCGATACAGTCCCGTGAGGGAGAGCGCTCAGCAACAGCATCAACATGCACAGCAGCAGGCACAGGCGGGGCTACCAGAGACGACGCCGGCGCAACAACATCAACAAATACAACCGGCTCAAATGCCAATACATCCCGCAAGGCCAATCAGGACCCCATCGATAGCATCTCAATCGATCACTTCGCCAACGGTGTCTTCCATAAGATCACCCTCCATAGCAGCGGACACAGCGAGTACGATATCATCAATATCACATAGCTCATCTATCCCACCAAACAAAGTCCCCATCGCCAGAAGGGGCAGTAGCATTGCTCCCAGCGACCGCAATGGTATGTCCTCCACATCTACCCAGGCAACACACATTAACCCGCATCCAGGCGCTGGCGGCGTCGTAACCTCGCAAGCAGATCTGCTTGCCTCAAAATCAAACTACGAACTCATTTCCTCTGGCCAGCATCTGGAAATGGGTCTTCACTTCAGCACCGCAATGGCCACAGGCGTCATGATGAAGCGCGCCACGCACCGCGCTGCAGAGCAGGCGCGCCGTGACCGCATGAAGAATGCAATGGTTGACCTAGCAGAGTTCCTGCTCGACGGTGAAGTCACGTTTGGTAGCGGAACCACGTGTTTTGTCGTCATGCGGGGCAAGGAAGAGGATGGTGAGAATGCTAGCAATAGGGAGCAAGACGCCGATGGCGCCAGTCTCGAGACAGATAAGAGTCGGAGATCAAGTGTAGCAGCCGGCGAAAAGAGAACAGTGAACAAAGCCCGATTAATCGAAATGGCGTTGGAGAAGATGCGTGCGCAGGAGAAAGAGATCGAAATGCTGAGGAGGGAAATCGAGATGCTGAGGAGCGGTGATGATGTTCAGAGTATGGACACGTCGTAAAGAGGATTGAATTTTCTTCGCGCCAGCGAACTTGCTGTTTTCTACCTCTTGAGGCGATTCCCCCTCTTTCTCATCTTCATCTTCTTCCCCAAAGAAAGAGGTGGAGATAGGCTACAAAAGCAAGCGATTCCCTCCCCACACTTCGATTTTTCTTTTGTTTCACTTTTCTGCTACTTGAAAGATATCCATCATCCATTGGCGTTTCTCTTCTCTTCTTCAGCTTCGCTCCCCTTCTTCTCCCTTTCTCTCTGCCTCGCATGAAATATGTAAACGGATGGTACATAGATGGGTGGAACAATATACATTGCGCCAAAGAGCAATCAGTAATGTACAAAATGAACTCATTTTCTCCTCAATCCCGTAAATCGAATAGCATTCGTCGTTTCTAGGCGTATTCAATTCACCGACCCCCATGTTGCTTGTTGGGTAAACTATGTAGGTTGCCGCTCGTTTAGTTGGGGCGCCAACGCCAAGTGGGGACGTGGTGCGTGTGTAGAATCTGGGGTTTTACTATGTACTAATTTCCACTCGTGCGCTAGAGAATTAAGGAGGGGATGGAAAACGGGATGTTGTGGAGAAGATGGCGGGGGATTTTCGACATGGTGTAAAAAAGAAGTCAGGTAGAAAATAGTACAAGATGAATGATGCGCTGGACTAATAGATTGAGGGTGAGAAAAATATTGCTTTTGTATTCTACGACACAGCGCAGATAATCTCGCTGCATTCACTTACCCAATTCCCCCTTCTCTATATCCCGAATGTGCACAGTCTCCTCACCATCAATATCACTCCCTTCCCTCCCCTTCTCCAACTCCGTCTCCTGATCCCCCTTCACCCTAACACGTTCCTTATCCCCCGTATTCCCTTGTGTCCCAATCCTCAAAAAGGGGACCATGAGTATAGCCGGAAACGCCGTCGCAGCCGCAAACCAAAACACTGCAGCATATGGCTCTACGGAGTTGCCAGCGTAGTATCCGGACTTGGATGGGTGTAACTGGACGCCGTCGAAAACGGCGGTTGCAATGCCAAAGGCTACGGCGTTACAGAGACGGGAGATCGTTTGAAAGAGGGAGCCGGCGATGGATTGCTTGTTGCTTGGCATCGAAGAGAGGACGTACATCTGTAGATAGTCAGGACCGTGGTTGCTAGAGATTCGATAAAGCATGAACAGTGGTGGGACTTACGTTTGCGACGATGAATTCAAAGTCTATACCAAGCGTGCAAAGGCAGAGTGCTGGGAAGGAAAATGCCCAGTATGAATCGCCATGTCGTTGGACGGCCGCTAGCATGAAGGAGACGGTGAGGGAGAACGTTCCAATGCCGAAGATAAGTTTGTTGGATACTTTGTGCTGGATCAGGGCAGCAGTGGCATTGGCAAGCAACCCTACAACGACCATGGGAAGCATGTGAACGCCAGTCATGAGGGCGCTGTATCCAAGCTCCTTTTGGAAATAAAGGGCGATCCAGAAGTATAGGACTGGGAAGCCGAGGGTGGCGAGAGCAAGCATGCTCATCAGCTGTTGTATAGCGTTAGCTCCAACGATACAAATGTTTGTTAGGAGATGCGAGAGTCCAAGGACTGTCCGAGGAAGGTGCATATGGAGCAACTTACCAGAGAAAAGTCCCGGTCGCGCCAGATCTTCATGTCGATCATTGCATACGGATACCTGCATTCCCATATGATGAAGGAAATGATCAGAATGGATCCTAGTATCAACAGAACTAGGACATAGGGTGTCTTCCAACCCTGTGGGGCATTCCCACCGAGACTTTGAGGAATGTTAGCTGACATCTCCGAATATTCAGCATCCAAGCATACCTCAGCGCAGCACAAAACATGCCGATACCAAAAATAGTCATCGCAGTTCCCGGTAAATCCAACTTTTTCATAGCCTCTGCGTTGAGTGGCTGTTTAGGTGAGTTGTCCCGGGGGACTGTGAATGCTGCGATGATACTGATACAAAAGTATACTATGGCCATTAGGAAGAACCCAGCCCTCCAGCTAAATAGCTGTGTGAAGAGACCAGAGATTATTGTTCCAAAGACGAAGCCCATGGGATTACCCGCACTGTAACAGCCAAAGACTCGGTTCTTCCTCTTGCTAGGCTTCTCATATATTACACCTAGCATTCCCTGGGCTGGAGGTACGCCTGCGGCCGAGAAGATGCCTAGGACACCACAGAGGATATCGATGGTCATGCCGTCTTGGGAGAAGCCGGCTCCCAGGCTGAAGACGGAAAAGAGGAACATGGAACCGATGAACATGAACTTGCGCCCGAAGAGATCAGCTACACTGCCAAAGAAGAGTAACAGTGAGCCAGCAGTGAGTCTGCAAACCAAGTTAGTCAAGAGAATGTGCCCTCCATGCCATGCACCATTCTTACGCTGAAGAAGCATTCATCCACGAGACCTCCGCGTTGGTCATTCCCAAATCCCGTGCTGCGAATGAGCTCATGACGGTGACCGAGCCTTGCAAGAAGCTCGTCATGGCGACAGCCATTGTTACCGACGAGATGAACAGACATTCTTGAAAAGTAGAGGCGAAGCATGCTGGCCTGGCATTGGGATCCTTTTCGCTGATTGGCTGGGCCGGTGTAGCATCAAGTTCGTCATGTGTACTTGTATCCATGATGCAGACGAGTCGCGCAAAATAGCAATGAAGAAAAGGGAGCAGAATCCAACGTATTAATGGCACTGAAGAAGAAGGAAAACATGGTCAAAGCAGATGACACAACTATAATGCACAGTCGGTGTGTATAGTAATAATCGCAACCGGTGGAATTATTCAGCGCGCGGAACAGTTCCTTGCTCTTAGCGGCCAACTGGGTAAGCGTAACCTGTCGGCCATGCCGGGATCGGGTTTGAGAACAACCGTCCGAGTATACCGCCGACTCACCACCAGGCTAGGAGCAGAATACCTGGTCGTCAATCTAACTGCAGGTGTCACATGTGCACGGTCACTCAGCAGATGCTGGCAGCCAGTCTATGTACAGAAGCATCTAGAGTAGGCAGATGACTGAAGAGAGATGGTTCTCACAACTTGACCACTCTCCACTCACCTAAATTCATGCGGCCTAGTTGTCCTCCCAGCGGACCTTGAACCTCTCTCCCGTTGGCCCAAAGCTTCCTACCTGCCCAGTGTTCGATGAAACCATCTGGGCCTGATACAATGATCAGTCGCGACCCTGTTTCCTCCTTTGGTCGCCTAGTCCTCTTCTCTACTTCGCTGGGCTGGATAAAAGTCTTCTCCTCATCAACATAGTAGTTGATAGACAAGCCTTTTGTGGCAGGTTCGTAACGCTTCTTAAGCGCATCCAACTCGGCCACAATCACGCCCTTCTGCGTTGTGCTCGGTTGTTCTACGGGTGGTGCCGGCGCACTGGAACCAAACAGACTCTTCCACCACCCTTTGCGATCCTGAGCATACTCGTGTCCACTATCATCACTAACACCGCCTAAGCATTCTTCGCGCCGCCGGTTCGCCCACAGTATGTGCATCTTGCTACCTGTCCGCCGTCTCAGCGCCTGAGCGACTTGCATGGCAGGTGCTATGCCTGTTCCACCGGCTAGAAATATAACCTCTATAATGTCGTGAGGGAGCTTGAGCTCCGTGTTGGGTCCTCGCAGTTCGATGGTCGATTGCTCTGGCAGACGGTGGAGATATGTTGAGACCTCGCCACCCGTCTCCTGGCGAATAAGCAACCTCAGGTCTTGTGGTTCGTCATCGCCAGTCTCCCCGCTCTCAGTCGTCGGAGGCAATGGTGTGTATGCGCGCGCAATCTGTAGCTGCGGTTGCTTAATCTGCACGCTCCAAACGCTGCGCTTCGACACCTCCTTTATACTGTCCGCGTCTGATGCGCCACTGCTATTGCGCAATGTGAAGATGGCATTGGTGGACGAGACGAATTGCTTGCTGACAAGCGTATAAGGCGTGAAGGTATGGGGGTTTAGAGTCGCATCGGACGAATCTGGGGGCTTCGCGAGACGATATACAGCGCCGCCAACCGCCGATGAGCCGAGCACGATCAACGGGCCCGCGCGTCGCTTCAACCAGGACATTGTTCAGGCAGAGGGTTTGTTGGCCAAGGTGGAGGAAGGTCGAGCTGTGTGGCGCTGGTGACTACAAACCTTGTGGTGGTCCAAGCGTGCAACCCAAAAGCTTCCAAAGATGGAAAAGAAACCGGAGACCGCATGTGCGCAGCTTCTGAAACATGCACTAGACTACAAGGTGGCATCCTTTTCGTGGCAGCAGTAGTCTTCTAGACGATCCCCCGACTTCTGTAGGGGGCCAACATCCCGGTTTCAGCTGCGAGTGTGGTTGTGAAACAGTAATCGGCAGGGCTGCTTGCCCTCTCAGGGAAATGTGTACCTTCCCCCGACGCCGACCACTGCCTCTAGCGTCTTACCCTGCATAACCCTATCGAGTGGCGCCGGTCACATCGTTATCTTTCACCGACCCCGTCTTTCCCTTCTTCTACTCCTAAGCCTTCAGCCTGCAGTGCAGAACGTTACCTACGTGTTCGGACGACTATATTGGCGCCTGGCCGTCCAAGGCCGTCTTCCGGCATCATTTAGACCAATTCCGGCGATTCTCCGGAGTTATCGCGGAATAACGGCTTCAGCCCTACCGACAATTATTAGACCTTTTCCAACGAGGCGACAAAACCACGAGCAGCATCCCAGCCCCGGTATCCGGCCATTGAAATCTTTCTAGGAATTCATCAGCTCAAAAGCGTGTATTCAGCCGCTGCTGAGTGCTCCCCCTGCGTACTAGGAGAAGAGCCATGGCCCCTGCGATTCTGACTCAACGTCCGAGAATCTTGTTCCTGGACGCCCACGATTCATTTTCAAACAACATAGTCGCCCTGGTCGAGCAGAATGTGGACGTGCATGTTGTCAAGGTCTTCATTGACGACCCAAACCTTACAAAGGTGAAGACTGACGAAGACCGTTCTGCCTTTACGGACTATCTGAAGAGTTTTGATGGTGTAATTGCTGGACCTGGACCTGGCTGGGCGAAATGCGAAAAAGATGTTGGTCTGATGAAAGAGCTTTGGAAGCTTCAAGACGAGCAGATTGTCCCTGTGCTTGGCATTTGCCTAGGGTTCCAGTCTCTGTGTCTTGCATTCGGAGCTGACATCGTACGGTTGGAGGAGCCCAAGCATGGTATCATAACCACCGTCCTGCACAAGGGACAATCCATATTTCGGGGTGTAGAGCGTCTGCTGGCCACGCAATACCACTCCCTTCACGTCAAGCTCGACCATCCCATCCAGAGCAAACGAGCTGTCCGATACCCCGCGCAGCTGTGGGAACCCACTGAGGCGTGCCCCGAGCTCGAGCCTATAGCTTGGGATTTCGACAGCGAACGCAATGGCGCTGTGCTCATGGGCGTTAAGCACGTACAAAAGCCATTCTGGGGCGTTCAATTCCACCCTGAGTCAATTTGCACAAACGACGAAGGAAAGCACGTTATTCAGAATTGGTGGGAAGATGCCCAGGCCTGGAGCCGCAAGCGCATGTTCCGCAACGTCCCCAACCACACCCTCCTGCCAAACATACCCTCTGCACCGATGACATTTGCGGATTTCCGAAGAGAGCTTGGCTTCCACAGCGCTGCAACGCAGAGCAAGTATGCGTCTGCCGGCTTTGCAGCAAACCTCGACAGCGATACACTTACACCCTTTGAGCTCGCATCGCTGATCGCACATGGTGATGGGCAATCACTGCCAGACCTGGCACCCAGCGTTGTTCATTGTGCAACTACAGGAAGCGGCAGACTCACAGTCGCGGACGTCTGTGAGCTATTCGAATTAACAAGAGGCGAAGCAATGGTGCTTGAATCTGGACTGCAATCCAACTTGGTTCCCATGGCAGTGGGCACCGGTAGGTATAGCATTATTGGTTTTGTCATCCCTGATGAGACTCTTCGCCTGCATTACTATGCCGGATCCAAGCGAATGGAGCTCAGAGACGGAAAGGGTCAAGTGCATACCGACTGGACCGTGAGCGATCCGTGGCCTTACGTAAGAGAAGTCATGAAGGGTCTCCAACCATCGATACCACCACAGGGCACCACATGGGCACCTTTCTGGGGAGGGCTTATGGGTTTCGCGTCGTACGAGGCTGGTCTAGAAACTATTGGGGTTCATGGCCACGATGAGGCTTCGTATCCCGACATTTGCTTTGCGTACATTACGCGGAGTATAGTCTTTGATCACCAGGTCAAAAAGATCTATGTCCAAAGCATCCGTGGCGCCTTCGATCAGGACTGGGTTGAACAGACTTTGGAAAGACTGTACGATCATGCTGGTGTGAAGTCCCAGCAAAGTACTCCAGGCTCGACATTTACGGCAGAGGTCGATCCGTTTGAAACACATGGTACGATGAACCAGTACATCGACTCGTGCATACAACTCAAAGCTGGTGAGAGCGAATACACCGATAAAGTCCGCACCTGCCAAGAGGCCATAGCAGATGGCCAAAGTTACGAACTTTGCCTTACTACGCGCAATGAGATCCGTGCTCGCAAGCCGACGGCCTGCAGAATTTCGCGCTCTGAGGACAATGAGCATTCCTGGAATCTCTACAAGCGCCTGACTAGCCAGAACCCTGCGCCTTTTAGCGCATACATGAGGATACACAACGTACATGTCTTGAGCTCTTCACCAGAAAGATACATCAGCTGGGACAGATCGCAAACTGCTCAATGTCGGCCCATCAAAGGCACGGTACAAAAGAAACCCGGTGTTACGGCAGAAATGGCCCACGAAATCCTCTCCTCATCCAAGGAACGAGCGGAGAACCTTATGATTGTCGATCTCACTCGACACCAACTGCACGGCGTATACGGCTCCGAGAATGTCCGTGTAAGCCAGCTCATGGAAGTGGAAGAGTACGAAACACTATGGCAGCTGGTTTCAGTGGTTGACGCTATTCCTCGGGGCGCCAACAAGCCAACAACGCCTGACGACTGGGAAGAACCTGTGGAATACGCATCTAAGAAGCCAGCCAAGCAGTCAGTACCCTACCTGGGTTTCGAGGCTTTCGTTGAGAGTCTTCCTGCAGGGAGCATGACTGGTGCACCGAAGAAGCGATCATGTGAGATTCTCCAGGGCGTGGAGAATGGCGAGAGGAGAGGTCTGTACTCTGGTGTTCTCGGCTACCTCGACGTTGGAGGCGGCGGTGACTTCAGTGTAGTCATACGGACAGCCATCAAAATCGACGACGACGAACTGCAAGCCGACGACAAGGAAGACGTATGGCGCATCGGCGCAGGAGGAGCGGTCACAAGCCAGAGCACACCAGGAGGCGAATACGAAGAAATGGTCGCCAAGTTCGGCAGCACAAGCAGAGCATTCATGCCACTTCCACCGCCGAAATCAAGAAATAAAGGCAGGAGGGTCGAGATCATTGAGCCTGACGACCCTGAGTTTGCCGAATTGCTTGCGAGCATGAGGGGCGGAGAGGAGCTGACACTAGACGACGCCCAGATTATGTTGAGGGCCGTCGAGCGCGAGCTCAGAAGGAGAACTGAGGGCGGTATGGGTAATGACGATACAGAGGTAGAGTAAATGCATGAACGGAGTTGAGATAGAGTTGGAGTTCCAGAGCTTAACCTTGATACCATCTTTATGATAGATAGATAGACTTTTCCGGTTTCAACACCAATGCAATTTTTATGCTATTAAATCTCCATTCATATAAGATATCTATCTACATAACTGCATCTTCTTCAGCGGCTCTTTTTTAGGATGGGGGCAGGAATTGAAGGTGTGATGACTAAGCCTGTACAGTGGGAACGTAGCGTTCGCGGTGTCATCTTAGTGACAGCATTGCAACTCGACACGCGCGTTCCGGGAAATTGGCTGCAATGACGACCGAAGCGCCAGATCCCAGGACATTTCAAACATGGGAAGACGCGTTCCAGTATCCGATACCTGTGGTTCGCAAGCTTGAGCAGCAGCTCCGCAACAATGCCGACGAGAATCGTGAGAAGCTGCGGTCGCTCGTGGGGTACGGATGTCCGAGTGCAACAAAGCCATAGACAGGAAGTCATGCTGATTTTGTACAGAACGAGCTACCGCAACCTCCTCGATACCGCCGAGACAATCATCGACATGGAAGTACGGATGGATCAAGTCGAGACCAAGCTTTCAAAAGTAGGGCAGAGTTGCAACTCCAGGCGCTTGGAGAGGATATCGAACAATGCAGGGAAGATGGATACCCATGTGCGGGGTCGTGGTCAGTCTTTACGGTTACATTGGAAGAGGTCATTGGATTGACGGAAGACAGATGCGGAGCGCTACACATTGGCGTCCCAACTCTCGGTCTTGCGCAATGCGCCTCTGGTCATGACACGCCTCATGAAAAGAGAGGGATCCTATTTGCTCATCGCAAAAGTCCTTGTGATCTCACGACTACTTCACAAGGCACTCAGTCAGTCCGCAACCAAACCTCCGATTGTGGATCAGTTATGGGAGAGGCTGTTGTCTGTACGAAGAAAGCTCCTGCGAAGAATCGACAAGCGACTGTCGAGTTCGGGCGGTGAAACAGTAACTCTGGTGGAGAGCATGTGCGCCTATGCGCTTGCGACAAGCTCGACGCCGACCGAGACACTACATCACTTCCACAAGATGAGGTTGGACAGAATGAATAGCGACATCAGGGCAGGTGGTGATGAGCTTGCAAAGCACGGCATCGATGCGCTCAAGCTTTGCATACAGACGTGTCTTGATACCCAAACAATATTCCCGCGACGGTTAGCAGAGGCACTTGCTAAACTGAAAGCGCATCCGTTAATTCAGGACTCTGATGTTCGCGGCCTATATGAGCTGAATTTAGACGTGCACGATCAGTGGCTGGGCGATGAGGTACGCAACTACACGCCCTGGCCGCGTCATGATGAGTTGCAACGACCAGACGCAGAGAAAATCTTGCATCGGTGGTCTAAGGATGCCATTGCAGCTTTCTTAAAGGGCGTCAAGCAAGCACTCGAGAGCGAAGAGCGACTGCGAGAGGTTGCGAACTTGCGTCAAGAGTTGATTGAAACATGGATACTGTCAGGCTCTCGAATGGCGGGCGTCAAGTCGGCGAATGTACTCGACGACCTGCGTGACATGATGAACGACAAGCTTGGAGACATTGTGCGGTCACGTACGAATGGACTGCAGTCTGTTGTTTCGGAGCTTACGGCGCAGCTAGACAAAGTCGCTGCTTCGGAAGCAACATCGGCACTGAGCCTCTGGGATACGATTGATAAAGCCTCGGATCTCAGTAACGGCGCTCATTCTTTCAAATCCACTGTGCTGAACACATATCAAGGGCGAGATGAATCCGTCATCAGTGTCACATCTGCGTTCGACAACTGGATGGCGTCAGTCTTGGAGGTCCGAGGCATTGTCAAGAGCATGAAGGAAGCCCGATGGGAGGACAACTTTGAAGACGATGTCGGCGACGAATCCGACGATGATTTGGGCGATTCGAAACAGACCCTTCTCAGCGATGACGATCCCAAGTTGCTCGAAGAATCTACACAAGAAGCACTGAGCGAAGCGATGCAGAATCTCGGGAAAAGCTTTTCCACAATCACAAAGGACTCAAATGAGAGTGATGGACACGGCTCAGTTCAAAAGGCAACTTTTGTCCTTCGTGTAATCAGAGAGATAGGTGACCGGATACCGCAACTACGGTTGCAGGACAAAGCGACACCCCCTCCATCACCCTTTACATCGGACATCCTGCAGCCTCTGCACGCAGCCTTGGCCTCATACGTAGCACAGCCGACGCTAGAAGCGTACAAAACCATGCTTTCTAGATCGCTCAAAGTTGAGTCTAACAGCCACATCTTATGGGAAGGCAATCCACCTCTGCCCAGCCAGCCGTCGCCGAGCGCATTCAGGTTCTTGCGAGAGCTGAATAAGAATATGACGGCTGTTGGTAGCGATCTCTGGGCTCCGGGTAGTGTAGCTGTGATTAAGGAGCGAGTGGCGAAGGAAGTGCTGCGTCTGTTTGAGGAGCATGCTGAGGCTATCAAAGCGCGGGAACAGGGCGACACTGGGAAGCAGGACGATGACAAGGAGGGAGATGGAGATGAAACAGCCAAGTATGATGCTTCGGCGTCGCAGCAGAAAGCCCAGAGACTCAAGCAGTTGCTGTTTGATATGCTGTATGTGCAGCGGTTTGTTGAGCCTACCGGAGGCGAAGAAAGGACTGTGGCTTTGGGCAAGAAGATGGAGGTGGAGGGTGTGGATGATACGGCGATGAGTAGGTTGAAGAAGAGTGCAGCGGAGTATGCGAAGAAGACGTATTTGCTCTTTGCGCTGCTGGCTTAGAGGGACAGGGCAAGAAATACACATCAAGAGTTGATATGAAGTTTGACTTGAAAAGCAGATTTATGTCCTTGACATTTGAAATAAGGGCCACTCAAATGAACCAACAACCTTTTTTCTCGACAATTGATTTATCGTATTTGCCCATATATTTCCGCCCTGCTAACCACATATTACTGATCAGGGTTATAATACTTTCTCCAATTATGCTCCTCCTTGAACCCCAGCACCTCCTTAATCTTCCTGTTACTCAACGGCGCCTCCCACTCATCCATTTCACGCGTAACAGGTGTATTCGGCGCATATTGTTCGAGAAACTGCTTGGTGGGGAAAGTAGCCGTAATGGTATCATTTGTCGCATTGAAAACCTGGAACCCCAGGCCATCCTTTTGGACACACAGATGGCAAATTTGACCTAGATCACGGGCATCGATGTAGGCCCAGGCGTTGCGCTTGCGCGTCTCCGGGTGCTGGATGTACTTGGGGAAGTCACGAGCGTACTCGTGGGGCTCAATAACGTTGCCGATGCGCAGGGCGTAGATGTCTGCATCGAAGCGACGGGCGAAGCCGCGAGCTACGCGTTCGCCGCAGAGTTTGGAGATGGCGTAGGTGTCCATGGGATTGACGTCTGCGTCTTCGACCAAAGGAAAGGCAGTGTAGTCGAGGTTGCCCTGCCCGAAACACACCTCGTATGTGGTTTCGCTACTGGCGATGATGATTTTCCGGACCCCCAGTTTACAGGCGGCTTCGATGACGTTGTAGGTTGAGCGCACGTTGCCGGCATAGCACTCGTTGTCTGGGACGAGCATGTTGCGGGCGTAGGCGGCGAAGTGGATTACGGCGTCTGGCGGGCCAGGTACGTGTGGCCCTTCGTAGCCGGCGAAGTTGAAGTGGGTGGTGAGTGCATTGAAGACTTGGCCGCTGTCTGTAAGGTCGGTTTTTAGGGTAAATACGCCAGCTTCGGGATCAGGAAATTCGGTCAAGTCGAGGTTTAGAACCTGGTAGCCTTGCTGGATGAGATATGGGATTACATGGCGTCCGGCTTTTCCTGAGCCGCCTGTGAAGACAATGCGTTTGCCGGAGGGAGGCATGGTGACGACGTTAGATATTATCTAGCAGTGTTGTTTTTTTGCAGTAATTCGCGCCTGGATTTGATTGTCAATGGAAGCAATGAGACGATTGCGGGGTTGTGTCTTTACCACTCGTCTACATGAGGTTTTATGGAGGGTTTGGCAGGTCGAGTGAAGGGATCTTGAGGGATTCGCTTGCGGGAAACAAGGAGAGCTGCACCCTCATCTTTATAAGCGTCATTGGTGCATGGAGAATAGCAGATCCCACCGGGACATGGGGCATGTGTAGTTGGGTGTGGCGAGCACGGTAAGCCACAAACGGGAAGTACGTTTTGGGGCATGGGAATGGTCGCGCTAGCGCTACGTCACGACCGAATACCCCGGCAGATGGTTAACTAGCGTCATTCTAGTCACCGAATCTCCGCAATCCGCATTGGACCGAACGACAGAGATATTTCTAGACACTCACGCCTGTCCCTACACATGGTCGCATCTTCCAAACCACACAGATGACCAGCGGTCTGATGCGGCGCTTCTTCTCGACGTTTGCCCGCACGCAATTCCAAGCCACGACGACTACGAGATCGCTCACTGCGCCCCGGATACTGGGGCTCAAGCAGTACAAGAGGACTCTTAGCGACGTCGGTGCCAGGCAGGCTTCGGTGTCGAGGCACTGGTTTACGAGCTCATCACCATGCTCATATCCCGAGCCCGATGAGTGCGAGAAGAAGCGCATGAATGAGCGTGACTTGAAGCTGGGAAACAGTATGTTTGCATAGGCAACCAGTAGGGATATGTTGCTAACAGAAACTGCAGCCATTAGAGTCCTACACGATCGCCTACCGACGCTTTTGATATCGCCGCTTCCTCAAGATATCCTCTCCCCGCACATTAGCCTCCACTTGTTTCCCTCGACGCATCCGCACCTCCCCACGGTGAGCGGGAGATTTTCGTACGCAGCAGCACTATGGACCGCGCCGGTCGCATGGGGCCAGGTTCCGGTACTTGGTAACGTCAAACTCAAGATCCTATCTGAGCGAATGGTCAAGAATGGGGGTTCGACAACAAGCAACATGCGCAACGAGAAACTCATTGTCAGATGGCAGACATGCGGCAAGTCGGACAAGAAAGAGAATGGGCCGGTCAGCGATGTTGTCGAGAAAATCACCAGCATAGTTACCGGATCCAAGAGGCCGCAGCACGAATTCACGGGCCTGTTCAAGTTTGAGTTTGACGAGGAGGGACGGATTCTGAATCACATCATTGAGCACACGGAAGAGGGCCAGCATTGGGATCGGACAGCCAAAGTGATCAGTGTCACGGACTGGCTCCTGGGACGCGCATGGGGAATGCGCGATGAGGGCAGCCCCAGCCTGGCGTTTGCCAAATGCAACAGAGAGAAGAGTGGCCGTAGTCAGGACGGGCGGCGATGAGACGCCGTTGGTGTTGTTCTTCTCCTACCCCCACACGCTAGTCTATTCCTTGCGTATGCGTACGCTTTTGTTTCACCACTCCACCTGTACAACACCTGTAAGCATGAAGTCATGACATGGGGACGTTTAGTGTATGGTAGCGAAGACGAATTGATACCCTATCGCATCGGGACGGAATGAATTGTATGCACAAGCGCCTGTTCCGACATGGATCGACGTGTATGTGGGTTTGCAACATGGCAGTGGCTGGGATGCGCCTGGAGCCTGTTTTTCAGTGTGATCATGTCTTGCTGCTGAGCGGAGGCCGGTCATGTGCAGCAACATGATAGGATGGGTTCATGGTCTGGCCGCGGAATGGGACGCATACGTTGCTGACAGCTGCCGTGGCCGCCCAATGGGTGAGTTGGCGGGCAAGGGTGCGCGCATCGACCGCACTAAGGCAGGTAGCCTCCGCCTAGCGACCACGACGACGAGGATGCAGCTCTGGGCGCATTTCACCCTGCCACCATCGCGTAGTCGCAACATTGCTATTCCCATCCTCGACCTCCTTCACTTGGCCTAGGCCTTCCCTCCCCCTCCCGCCATCTTTTGTTGTTTCTCGACGCCGCCCTGGGCATAGCAGTCGTTGCCGCCGCCGCCGCTTGCCAGCCCCCCGACTTTCCCACGCCGGGCCGCCTGTTGCCTGCTTCCCCGCGCCTATTCCACGACACAGCGCTGCTGGGAGCTCTCAGCCTCATCACCCCAGGCTTCTGCCTCTCCCTCATTAGAGCCATTGCTTGAACGCACATAGCCATGGCGGACCTTTCACAGAGCGGGGAATTGAGTATGTCGATGCTTCTCGCTGGTACATGTTGATGTTGAAGCTCATAGCTAACCCGGCGCAGATCAGCCCATCCTCAACCTGACACCCGAGGAAAAGCGCGTCTTCCAGTATCTCTTCCAACAGGCCGATACAGAGAAGCTGGGTGTCATAACAGGCGAGATTGCCGTTAAGTTCTTCGAGCGGACCAAGTTAGCACCAGCTGTACTGGGTGAGATATGGCAGATTGCAGACACAGAGAACCGCGGTCTCTTGACCATGGCTGGCTTCTGCCAGGTCTTGCGCCTCATCGGACACTACCAGGCTGGCAGAGACCCTACTCCCGAGCTTGCCTTTAGACGTACGACCCCTGCGACTGCTCCTGTTATTTCTTGTTGTATGCGCTGACGTCCTTGTAGCCGCCCCCTTGCCAAAGTTCGAGGGCTTGACACCCCCATCCGCACCCCCCGCAGCCCCTGGTTTCTCTCCGCAACCCACTGGTCCCATTCAACCCCAAGTGAGCGGCAACGGTCCCATCCGAGTCCCCCCGCTGGTGCCTGCCAAAGCCGCTGAATACGCAGGCTTGTTTGAGAAGTCTGGTGCAGTCAATGGCATACTTTCTGGTAGAGTTCTGTCTTAATTCTAACCTGACTTTCCACTAACATGTTCCAGGTGAAAATGCAAAAGAGATCTTTGAGAAGGCGCGGTTACCAAATGAAGTCCTTGGCCGGATATGGAACCTTTCAGACACGGAACAGCGCGGAGCTCTCAATGTCACTGAATTCATCATCGCCATGCATCTCCTTGCCTCATATCGTACAGGAAATATGAAGGCCCTACCCAACACACTACCACCAGGCCTTTACGAAGCTGCTTCTCGACGCGGTGCACTTCCACCACCACCAGGACGCCCCGACCAGAGCATGTCCATCCCACGTCAGTTCAGCGGCCAGCAATCTGCTCCACGACAGCCAAGCCCACTCGGCCGACAGCCGTTCGGAGCACCTCCCCAGCCTGTGCAGCCTACTGGTAGTGACTGGCTGATTAGCCCCCAAGAAAAGGCATCATATGATAATCTGTTCAAAGGTGTTGACACTATGGGTCGCGGCTACATTACTGGAGACCAGGCAGTGCGCTTCTTTAGTGATTCGGGTCTACCCGAAGATGTTCTTGCAGCTATATGGGACCTTGCAGACATCAATTCAGAAGGGCAGCTGTCCAAGGACGAGTTTGCGGTTGCCATGTACCTTATCCGGCAACAACGGAAGGGAGATCAACTCCCTGCGACCCTACCACCCAACTTGATTCCACCAAGTCTACGCACTGCCGCCAACCAAGCCGCACCAGTCGCTATGCCCCAGGTGGCGCCTCCACTCCCACCGCCTGCTCCCAAGTCCGCTGCCGATGATCTCTTTGGACTGGACGCCTTTACAGCACCGGTTCCTGCCCCTCAGCAACCGCAATCAACGGGAGGTTCAGCCACATTCAGCAAGCCTTTCGAGAGCGATCCTTTTGGAAGCAAAGCAGCCTCACCTACTTCTCCGCACCCATTCCAGCCTCAGCCGCGAAACCCTGCCTCTACCTTCAAGCCGTTCATGCCTAGCTCCTCATTTGGTCAGACTCTAACTGCACACTCTACCGGCCAGTCGGGAGTATCTGGGGCGCCACAGCACTCGACACCGTCTGTAATGGATGACTTGTTGGGCGGCGAGGCTGATCCTGAGATCAACAAGAAGTTGACGCAAGATTCCACTGACTTAGCCAATATGTCCAACCAAATGACTACCCTACGTAATCAGATGCAGGAGGTGCAGAACAAGAAGACGGCAACTGAAAGTGACCTCAACAGTGTCAACACTCAAAAGCGCGACCTCGAGCTCCGCCTCTCTCAATTCAAGACGCAGTACGACCAGGAAGTCAAGGCAGTCAAAGCTCTGGAAGATCGTCTGGCCAGTTCTCGGAACGAGACCCGAAAGTTACAGCAGGATCTTGCAATGATCGAGGCATCATACCACGATCTTCAAAACCAACACCGTCAAGTCGGAAGCCAACTTGAGGCTGACCAGCGCGAGAACAACAGTCTAAAGGAGCGCATTCGCCAACTTAACGCTGAGGTTGCACAGCTCCGTCCCCAACTCGACAAGATGAGGAATGATGCCCGACAGCAGAAGGGCATGGTAGCGATCAACAAGAAGCAGCTGGCTACTAACGAGAGCGAGCGTGATAAGATCAAGAACGAGATGAACGATCTGAGCAGGCCCCAGGACGAGGCCGCCCGCGGCTCTCCAGTCCAGACATCCGGCGTTGCCAGCCCTGCAGCTTCCACAACAAGCCAGAGCACGAACCCCTTCTTCCGCAAGTCGCCTCAGCCTGCTGAGAATACGATGTCGCCATCTGGCTTTGCGCGCGAAGGGCCTCACAAGGACTTTGATAGTGTCTTTGGTTCATTTGGTACGCCCCAGAGCAGTGCGCCTCCTGTGTCGTTCCGTCCTGAGAACCAAAGCCTAGGACCTAGCTTCTCTGCCCCATCCGGCCAGTCAGTACGCTCTTCTGAGGGCCCCGACGTCCCTACACCTTCCACTTCACCTCCTCTGTCCTCTTACCAAGAGTCTCCACGAGTTGCCGACCCACCAGCTCCTCCTGAGTCGCGTCAATTTGGCTCTGCATTTCTGCCATTGAGGGAAGGCACGCAGCGATCAGACTCGTTCAGCTCCTCTGTGCGAGCGTCTGGCAACAGACACGGCGGTCCTCATGCTCCTGGAAATGAGACACCTACCATCTCGCAAGCCTCTCCCGCTGGCACCCCAATCGCTGAGAAGCCCTCGGTTGAGCGCACTGATACCAACAGAACTGAGACTGACAACTTCAACCCCGCCCTGTTCAACCGCAATTTCTCGGCCTCTCCAGTAACCAGCGTTACCAGTGACACTCAACGCTCAACTGCCAAGGCTGAGGACCGCAAGGACACTTTCTCCAACTTTGGAACACAGGATCTTCCTGGTGCTTTCCCACGAGATTCGGGCACCCCATTGCAACAGAACAAGACCGGTGAGAGTAGCATGAGTGGTCTTAACAGGAACAACGCAGACCCCTTTGGCAGCACCTCTGGCGATCCGCCCCGAGGAGGCAAGGATGACTTCGACGCAGCCTTTGCTGGCTTCGGTCCTAGCCGCCAGACTACTGGTACCGCCTCGAACTCGAACGCCCCCGCAGGGGATTCGAACAAATTCAACAAGGAGTTCCCACCGATTGAGGATCTTGCTCATGACGACGACAGCGACAGCAACGACGGCCGAGGATTTGACGACAACTTTACCTCCGCATCGCCAAATCAGAAGCGTACTAGCTTTGGCCCAGAGCAGCGCTCTCAGCAACAACAGCGCCCGGGCACTGCTTCGAGCGATGAGCTTTACCGGGCTCCGCCTCCAACTACTCGTCTAGACTCAAACCTTAGCGGCCTCCCCTCTCCAGGCGCACAGAAGTCCCCACCTACCTATGAGTCTACCGTGAACACTACGAGGAGCGGTTCAAACCAGTTCCCCCCAGAATTTGGTGGTCTTCTTCCTGCTCGTGAGAACCCAACATCTGCTGGCTCTCCTGACACTACCCAAGGTCCTGAGAGGTCATTCAACCCCCCAGGTGGCCATGGAGCTGCTCTATTTGGTGGACCGTCCAAGTCTGCCACAACCTCGCCACCTCCTCTTGACACTCCTGTTTCTACGGTTCCTTCCGATCAACATCACTCTGGCATGCCATATGGCAACGAGTCCAATATGGGTCCATCGCCCTCCAACAATGTTGCTCAGCATGGAAAACCTGCATTTGATAACGACTTCGACGCTGGTTTTGACGATCTTGCTGATGCCAAGGAAGATGATAAGGCCGACGATGACTTCATGTTCTCTTCACAGCACCGCGAGGGACTGGATGAGTTTAACCCTGTGTTTGACTCCCCGGCCGCATCCAAGTCGAACACCATGGCCTCGCAGCAAACGCCTACTGGTAAGCCACGCGGGGACGAAAGCTTCAGCGACTTCGAGCACCTATCTCAGACCTTTGGTGGACAATCCCAGCAAGCTCAACCTGGATCTTCGTCGCAGGATTGGGATGCCATTTTCTCGAATCTCGAATCCTCGCAGACCGACAAAGGCTCGCACTCGCAACAAGCTTCAACCGACTTTGGCAAGTCTGTCTTTGACACCCTTGACAAGGAAGAGGCTGCTGCGTCTTCGTCCAAGTCGCAGCAATTGTCGCCTCAAATGCCTGCCCTTGGCCGTGCCATCAGCACTGGAACAGAGCACGACGACCCTATCCTCAAGAAGTTGACTGGAATGGGCTACTCGCGAAGCGATGCTCTCGATGCCCTCGAGAAATTCGACTATGATATCAACAAGGTACGCGTCATACCATAGTATTATGTAAATAAGCAACTCAACTAACTTTTTTGCTCAGGCTGCCGACCACCTGGCATCGCGTGGAAACTAGGAAACGGAAAATAGCACCTTCGTGAACGCATGACGATGATCACGCGCATCTCGACTCGCTCTCCCTCTCTCTCTTGCTTGTCTTGTACGAATACACATGTTTAGCATGGCCCGCCTCAGTTCTTCATACCCTTGAGCGTTGGTTCTTTGTCTCTCTCTCCGCCCCCTTGTTCTAGTCATTCTGTCTCTGCAAGACATGCAGATAATTTCCTTTGTTCTGACATTCGCTTGAAGTGGGAAGCTGCATTGCATGCTTTTATTCCTGTCGCTTGTGGTGGTGCAAAACTATGGGAAGGAAAGGAATGGATGGTCTGCTTCTCGACGCACGTGTGTTGCTACTTAATCTAATCTATTTGCTTGTGCTATTGGTCCGTCCAGATACCCCTTGCTCAGTTTATACTCTTCTTGCGTGTCTGTTCGTTGGTTCAGTACTGCCAGCTTTGCCGTTTCTGCGTCCTCAAGGAGTTGAAGCTTGATGTTACTATCTGCCCTGATTTCGAAAATAGTTGATCGCAATCAACGTCGCGTGCACACTGGTCTTTTTCAAGGACGATAGTTACAATATATTAAAAAAGCTTAAGCATAGCATTATATAGGACTAGGATATATAACCATAGACCTCCCTATGCAATCATGTTCATTAAAAATCCGGCAAAGGAAAAGTCGTCACACAGCGTCCCATCATTATTCCTCGAGAGAAAAGGTGAGATAGACAGTGAGAGAGAGAGAAAAGGAATCCCTATTTGCCATCACATGACACCCTAAATCTTTCAAACGTCATTAACAAGCTCTCTTGGACTATGCAGTGATAGACTCAGTTCTCACAGCAGCATCGACCTTCTCCTCATACTTGTCGAAGACGGCGGTGCCCTCGACATGGGATTCTGCAAAGACGTCGACGTGGGTGGTAGCGAATTTGCGGGCGCTGACTTTCTTTTCGAAGAGCAGGTCGAGTTCGGCGAAGGAGCGGCCGCGCGGCTCAGGAAGGCGGAAATACGTGTAGATTATGCTGAGGAAGCAGGAGCCGCCCCAGAAGAATCCGGCGTAGTTGCCCCTGTTTTGAAGAGTCAGTGTGAATCAGTGTCAAGGAAGATTTTGTTCGAGACTTACCAGTTCCACGCTCCGGGATTGAGCATGTAAGGTGTCAAGACGGATGTTATGATACCAATGACATTGTACAAGTTGCGGCCTAGGACGACAGTCTTGATAGCGAGACGGCGGGTTGAGAGTTCGGCAACAAGTGAGTAACACACGGTTCCAACGGTGAGCTGGTAGAACATGGCCCAGACAATCATCATGGCACCCGTTGCCATGGCACCCTTTTCACGGTCGGCTCTTGGTACGAGTCCCAGGAAGCCCATGACGAACAGCATGGCGCAGAGGCCGCAGAGACCACCGAGGTACAGTGTGCGACGGCCGATCCCGACTTTCATCAGGTACCAGGCTCCGAAGACACCGGCCATGTTGATGCCATACTGTCCCATAGCGAAGTCGTAAGATGTGGAGGGTGATAGACCGGCTTGCTGAAGGAAGTAGGACGAGTATCCTGAGAAGGCGTTGCCACTGAGATTTTGCATAGCCCATGCCATGCAGACGATTTCTGTGCGGCGCAAATCAGTACCTTTGAAACAGTCCCAGTAAGATGCTCCTTGGGTGATTTTCTCCTCGAGAGCCGTCGTGTGCACCATCATAGCGATAGTCTCATCAGCATCAAAGTCGGTCTCGCGGTTCAAGCTGGTGAGTCGGAGCAAGGCTTTCTTCGCGTCGTCGAGCCGGCCTTTGCGGACGAGCCACCATGGCGACTCAGGAGCGAGAAAGACGCCGATCAGGAGTGGGACTGGCCACATCCACTGGAGAGCATATGGAATGCGGTAGGACCATTCATCTGGCCGATTAACAAGAGAACGGATGACACCGATACCGATGAGCTGGCCCAGGCCCCAGCAGAAGTTGACATATGTTGTTACTATCAATATGTAAGTATGTTATCTTAACAGGAAAACAGGGGGCTAACTTACAGTATCCACGAAGGGCAACAGGGCAGACCTCGCAGGCATATGTAATGGTAAGAGTCTGGAAGACACCCCACGGAATACCACACAGGATCTCTGCAATGAGAAGGTGTACAACCGTCTGTGCCGTGAAGAAGATAGCCGTAAACCCCATGATCAGAGTCAGGCATCCCATGACCGTGTAACGGTAACCAATCCACTCGCTAATCCAACCGTTCAAGAACAACCCGATGATTTCGCCCACGATAACTCCGTTGGACAATCCAGCTTGCCATGGTGCAGGAATTTCCCACGAGCCGTCTGGCAGCTGCTCGCCATACTTCTGCTTGAACTGTGGGAAGCCGAAGAAATTGTTGAGCAGACAGACATCGTAGCCTTCCATGACAATACATGTGCTGATAAGGACTGACCAGCCAATGGCTTTCGGATAGAGCTTGATACCCTGCCAAAGGGTCATCTTGCGCTCCTTGTCCGACGCCATTCGCGCATCGTTGACGACCTTGTTGGCAGCAAGCTTGTGATGATCATCGTGGTCGACATCATGATCCACCGGGGGCGCAGTAGTAGGCTGGATATCCTTCTCGTCCGCCATGGTGAAGTGAGTGTTTACCACGCAGCAATCGGACCGAGGGGAGAAACGTTCCTGAGGACCAGGTTTCGGGGCAAATCAATAGTGGGGAACAAATGAGGGGAAGAGGGTCCTGCAGCACGCGCGCTCCACACTGCTGTCACACAGAAAAGAAGGAATCTGGGGAAGATTGCTACCGTGACATTGGGTCTGGTAAGGATATGCGACGGTCTTTAAGCATAAAAATTTTGCGGGGTCTAGTGCATGGTTCGGGCCAAGCGCAGCTCCAAGCGTTGGCCGTACCCAGGGTCATGGTCGCGTGCGAAGAAGTGGAGCAAGTCGTCTCTCCCGATTGCCATGGGCTCTTGATTGGACTGGCAGACATGTGACCATTTGCGAAGCGGTTAGACATCTTACCGGCCGTGGTGAAAGCTCGGAAAGGGGCCATCGTCGGCATGTCTGGCGGGTGCCGCGTACATGCATTTCGCTTGGCTAGCAGAGCAAAAGCCGATGAGCGGAGGATTGCCCGCTGATGGCTGACCGTTCCATTGGTCTCCAGTCAGCGGGAGACATTTCTGGGGCGCCCGCAAACGCCGAAAGTGTGGGGAAGTGATGATGGGGAAGTGCAAAATACGGCGAAGAAGTACGGAAGTGAGTCGGAGAGAATTGCCGCCAAGAGAGAGACAGTAGGTAGCGTGTCAGCCCAAAAGCCATGCCAAGGTGTTCGCCGAGGTAGAGCCTCCAACGTTTGACATCGCTTGACGTTCCTTGACGAAGGCTTGGTGGAATCTTCTGGCCCATTACGCACCATGTCGTTGGATGCTGAAGCGGAGAGTTCTTCGGCAAAAAGGAACCAATTACAAGGTGAACGAATGTAACTAGAGTACTCGGTTGACTTCTTTTGAATCGGTAGTTTGGCTAGAAACGTGTATAGAGTTTGACAACAACGATCCGACCCCAACCTTGGCAGGGCATATGCCAAACAGCAGACGTCTACCGTACCCTCACTATACAGGGCTCGTGCCACCGGCCGTCAAGCTGACCTCTGGACATCGGTCCGTTCCCCATGTCTTCCACAACTGGGGAAGCCGGGAAACGGCAGTCTACAAAACTACCCTACATTACAGCAAATCACTGCTTTTAGAAGTGATTGAAGTTGCCGTAGTTACTCATTCTTTGTTGTATTCTTAGCACTTGCGGCTCTCCTTTTAAAGTAGCTGTAGTTGCTACAGTTACTCATTATTCACTGTATTGATAGCGTAGGTGAGCTCGGTTTGATTTCCAGCTTTACTAGTTGTGGGAAGCCCCAGCTGCACTTTCCTCTGTATCCCCATCTGTTTCTTGTCTGTTCTCATCTTGGTCAATCGTATGCTTTCGTGACTCTACTCTGCCCCCAAAAAATGCCAGTAACAAGACATCGTACACTGCTTTCAGGCAGCCTGCCGCCACAAACGCAACCCAGAAATGATTGTTACCAGCAAGGAGACCAGTGAGACTCGGCCCGCTACTCTGACTCAGTATCTTGAGAATATTGACTACACCCATGACCGCCGTTCGCTCTTCTGGCAGGACGACAATCGAGAGAAACGCCGACCGAGGCGCTTGATCCATAGAATTAAGTACAGAGCGAGCCACGAGTAGGAAGATAGTTGGAGCGAGACCAGATGGAACAGGAAGTAGAGCCAGAAACACAGAGGATGGCAGGTGAGTAAATACCATCGCTTGGATCAAGCCGAGGCGCTTGGCCAGACTAGAGGAGAAGACATTACCAAAAGTCGAGACGAACCTGAAGATCAGTCAGCCAGCGGGACAAATAATAAGTCCTAAGACTTACCAAGTTGCCGACATGATGCCCCCCAATTTTCCTTTCGGCAGATTAAACTTCCGGTCCAGATAGTAGTTGATTAGACTGAACGGAGCCATGCCCGAGCCCAGAGAATCGAGGAAGAACAAGCTGCAAAGCTTGACTAGTACTACACGACTAGGTTTCGATATTGTGCTGATTGAGTGCCAGAACCTCCTCTTATTTTCAGACTTCACAGGTCCCTCCTCTTGAGCGGGTACATCCGCACTGGCGCTGTTACGGGTTCCATCCAGCAGTGGTTCAGTCTCACCCGATGCACGAGCAGCCTTCTTCTTATCACTCTTGAAATCATGCTCACACTTCTGGCTCATACAGAGTGCCATCAACGCCTTGACGCACCCAACACCCGTGTAAATCCAAAAAATCGCACGGTACGCATCCAAAGCCGTCCAGCCATCCATACCCAGCAACCTATCGACCGCAACACCCCCAACAGCCAGCCCTGTCGACGTCCCCAGAACAGCCAGAACAACATACCAAGTATACACATCGGCTCTCTCCTTCTCATCCACCAAATGCGCCAACGTCGACTCCTCCACCGCTCTAAACGGCCCAATCTCATTTCCCGTCGGACTAATCACACCCACAATGGCCGCGAGAAGCAACAATAGATAGTTACTCGTAGTTGCAAACACAGCGCCCGAAATAGCCATGGACACCGCACCCAGCAGCAACGTGCGCCTGCGCCCCAGCGCATCCGCAACAAGCGTAAGCAGCAAACTAATCACCACATCCCCGAGCAAAGTCAGCGTCATGAACGCGCCAATCTGCTCGTCCGAGAAGCCTTGCTCTTGGAAGAAAAGTGCGAGAATAAGGGCTACGGCGCCGTACGCGAAGAGTCGGAGGTAGCGCGCGAGAACGATGAGGTAGACGTCCTTGCCGGTTTTTCTCATGGTCGAGAGACCGAATTCCTGGGAGAGCCATTGTAAAGCATGGAGAATGCCCCGGTGGATAGACATTCTGCTGTGGAAAATGCGGCGTTGGGGCGGAAAAACAGCAAGGTCGTCATTCACGGATATACGGCAGCGTCACGGAAGCGAATGTTGATGTACGTAGTGCTGACGAGCGAGGAGGTAGGAAGTGTGGAATAAGATACTGCGAGTACCAGTACAGTCCTACAAATAGATAAGATTAAGAGGAAAAGGGAAGAAGAAGAAAAGGACTCAAAGCGCGAACATGCTGTTTAGACTCGGTCCGGGTGTTCGACGTGGATGCCTGAAAGAGACGCGCAGTAGGTTGGCGCCGACTTTTCAACTTGTTACCCGAAACGGGAAGGAGCGAGCTTTTACATACACCGCACATGTCACATAGCCAAAGGGCCATCAAAGACGGATTTGAGATTAGAAAAGAAAACATATGCATACTACATCTGCTCTGGTCAAGTCAAATGCAGCAGGTGGGGTTTTCGGTGTATCATGGGTATCAAAGCACCGTCGACTAGGAACTTGCTTTTGGGCGCCACCACAAGGATGCCCGCTGTGTGTCAGTACGTCATTACACATCGACATGCCAAGCAAGCAAGAAGCTCTGGGATAAAGTATAATTGTCCATATTAAGAACACCTAGAACGCACCGAAGGAAACAGAGGACCTAGCGGCCATCACAAATTGCAATGCAGAAACCAGCATATCCCGAAATCCAAACGAGAGCCCCCATTCTAAGCGAGTTGCGTCGCCATGCTAGCACAAAGACTGAGAGGGAGACAGAGAGGTGGTGACGAAGGGGAGAATACGGCCGTCTTGTATCAGTGCGCACTAAGGTAGTACCACTCCGCTTCTCGGAATCGCATGTAGACCCAAAATCAGGCGCCCACGTCGTATCTCACTCGTTCTTGAACGCTTATACGTTTCTCCGACACATTTGAACTCTTCTCTTCCTCTCTCTAGCAGCAGCCGCCACCGGATCCGCTCTGCACGCCCTGACCTTGCCCGATAGGGACTGTGGGCTTGGTGTTGGCGGTTGTGGTACCCATGCGCTCCTTGATCTGGCGGGCCATGGTAAGGAAAGCTTGCTCGACGTTGGTGGCGCTCTTTGCGGAGGTCTCCAGGAATGGAATGCCCAGGCTGTCTGCGAATTCCTATGAATGCCGTTAGAAGCTGGATTTTGCAGAGGGATATACATGTGGACGTACCTTTGCTACGGTGTACTCAACAACCTTCTTGTCAGCCATATCGGACTTGTTGCCAACCAACAGCTTGTTGACGCCCTCGGTAGCGTATCTGTCAATCTCCTGTAGCCACTGCTTCACGTTGTTGAATGAGTCCATATCGGTGACATCGTAGACGACGCAGATGCCGTGAGCGCCACGGTAGTAGGAGGAGGTGATGGTGCGGAAACGCTCTTGACCGGCAGTATCCCACTAGAAACACTGTCAGCACTCGCACCCAAAACCCGTGCATTCATCAGGTGTACACACAATCTGCAGCTTCACAGTCTTGCCATCGAGCTCGATCGTCCGGATTTTCTAGTCCATGTTAGTCTGTGGCAGGCACAAGCAGCGAGTGTCCGGGCAGACGCACAAAGTCGACACCGATGGTCGAGATGTAGCTCTCAGTGTATGTGTCGTCGGCAAAACGGAGGAGCAAGCACGACTTTCCGACACCAGAGTCTCCGATGAGGAGGAGCTTGAAGAGATAGTCGTATCTATTGTGCCGAGAAGCGTCAGCAGGCTGTTGTGCAAGCGTGAACGGCAGCGTCGAATGTGGGCTGCAGGGCAAGGACAGCACTCTGTAATAGCTCAAGTCAGCATGGCTCTATACCCGGCTACATCGTCATCGTCTCTCAGACTGTGGCGGTGGGCTTCGCACGGAGGTTACGTACCACTCGGGGTTCATGGTTGCGGGCGTTACAGGGGATATGGCAAAAGCAAGGACTAGAAGGCGTGGGTTGAGAAAAAGAGGTTGTCTAGAGGCAGTGGGGTATCGCGCGTCGTCGGGGGTGGACGGTGGAAGTAGTAGTAGATGATGAGAGGTGCCCTGCGGACACCAGATGTGAAGTAGGCAGCTTGGCACAGCCCCGGATGGATCCCTTCGCGCCAAAGAACATCACGTTCACAGCAGCCTGACCGCCGCCTAGCCTACCCTAGTGAGACTGCCGCAGCACTGTCCGACATGTGACTTGCAGTCCGCAAGCCCGTTACCACTCAAATGCAATAAGCAAAACGGCGCTCGCGATAAGCCAGGGCCGTGTTGGTGGACGCACGCACGTGACAAAGGACGCACCCTCGGCGTGGTTTCACATGTGTACCCATCCACAGCCTAGTCTTTGAGAGAATGGAGAATGTGTAGTTCGCTTCCAAAAGTGCCCGGTCTATCGTACGTCGTTACATTAGACGCAGCCCAGCCTGTCAGTCGCAGGCGCCCATGGTGATAGCCCCGCGCTTCCCATATAGTACATACATCAGCCACATCACATCCAGCCTACAAAATTACATTATCTTGCCAAACGCAGGGATCAGCGTTTGTGCCAACCAGAAGGAGAAGACGAGCTTGGGGCCAGTCATGAGCAGCTTGGGTGTCAGTCCCTTGAAGAAGGAAGTGAAACCCTCGTGCTTGATCATGTTGGACACGATCCTGAAGCCGCTCTCTGGGTTCTCAAAGTTCCTGTTCTGGATACGCGTCTTGATGACATCCAGAGGAGCAGAGACGACAAGCGAAGCGCTAGCACCAGCGATGGATGCGACAAAGTTCTGCATCCACGACGCCGAGTTGTAGTCTGACAGCTTGTAGAGGTATTCTTTGGCAACGGCGGAACCACCAAACAGCTGTGACGACGTCAGTTTTTGTACCTTGTTTCTCACACATGATCGTTGCACGTACCGCAAATGACCCGGGCGCGTTACGTGCTGCCGTCCATCCCCAACCACGGTAAAGCCCAAAGCCCTCGTCAGAGACAATCTTCACCAGTCCTCGGCCTCGGAAAGCCTCTGGGTTTGTTTGTCGCTTGATCTTAAGAACGTCCAAGGGCAGGAGAACGATTTCACCAATACCGATGATCGAACCTGCGGTCGCGTGCATAATCGCCTTGCCGTTGCCCTTGCCAAATGTGCGGTCAAAGCTGTCGCCGTGGTTGTGCGCGAGGTAGTCCCTGACGAAAGGCTGGCCACCGAACTTGTACACTCGTTGGAGCACCTGGCATTGTCAATTGAGGCCCTCTCCTACTTCTGAGTTATGTCATGTACCTTGTATGCTGCAGCGTATCCGAGACCGGGGAAGAGAGACAGGAATCGGTTGGGTACCGAGGCCGAGGCCATATCTCTGAAGACGACCTTGTTCAAGTGCGAGGCGGACTCAATCTATATGCGCAGGGTCAGATAGCGTCGCCGTGCATCGTACCATTGTATCGCACCTTGCCAATGTTGCTCATCAATCGCTTCGCCGTGGTATCGACTGGGTGGAACACCATGAGCTCTGCAATTCCCGCACATCCTACAACTGTCAGACTTGAAAATTGAGTTACCAGGAGACTTATGTACCTGCACCCAGAACTCTGGCTGTGTTGGACTCCCTCTTGTATACCTTGGCCGACGAGTTGGTGCCCGACGCAGCCTGCGCAACTTTCGCTACGGCTTCTGAAGGTGATGGCGTCATTGTAGGGAAAATGTGCGACGACAAAAAAAGATACGAGAAGGGCTGGCTAGGTGGAAGAGGGAATTTGCAGCGCAGAGCAATTGGGCGACCGAACAGTGAGAAATCGGAGCTACAGATAAGATGCTCAACGAAAGCCCAGAAAAAAAGTCATCGGGGGAAGCGAGCGCAAAGTCCGCCGGTGTCGCCCCGTCCGTCAAGCCCCGCTATCCGATGGAAATCCTGGGGCTGGGGTTCCCCTACTCCATCCTGACAGGAACATATGCAACACCAGGTGATGGTATTTCAATGAGAATCTTGTTGCATTTGTATATTCTGTCGCTACTGTGCTTTCTACAAAAACCAAAAAGATATTTGTTGTCAGCATACAAGCTGATTGAATTGTACGTTCCAAGTTATACAGAAAGGTGGGGTCGTTACGCCGAGAAGACACCATGCCTTCACCCCTATGAAGACTTACTACCTCATATAGCTTAGCCCTCTCACTCTCAAGCACAGCCTCAGCAGGCATGTGATGTTAAAGATTCTTGACAGCAAGACATCAGGCGTGCAATCATCTCCGCAAGAATATAAAGCCATCGTCGTTAGCATACGCAGCCTCCAAACTGCTACTCCAACTCTAATTCCCCAAACCGCAACACCATCATGTTTGACAGGATTCGTGGGAAATCGCCATCAGGGCACTCAAAACATGAGTCTATGGATTTTAACCAAGGCGGTACGGCACTCGCCCCAACTTACACATCTGCATCCTCGTCCCCAGTACCACCCTTCACAACGCGCTTTGCATCCCTCTCCCTGCACTTGGACGACCGTATCCGCTTTCTCCGCTTCCCTGAGCCCGTCATCTCCGCCTGTCGCAGCGCCATTCTGTCCAACTGGCCTAAAGGAATCTCCTCAGAGCGGCCTTATGCAAACTCGCACGAGATCAAGCTAGGAGGCTATCCGTGGGCGGGCTACGGAAAAGACGCTATTGATGCCCGTCGTCTGATCAAAGGCGTCTTTTCGACATTGCATTCATGGGGCTGGATCCTTACGCTCAATACCGATATCAGCAAGACAGGTACTGATAAAGATACGCTGCTTTTTCGCTATCAATCTCCACCCCCTGCGCGTCATGAATGGTGCAGTATAGCGTTTTCAAGGCAGAGCCGTTTGAGGTTCATCGATTGCCCGGCTTCGGTCTATGCAACATTGCCTGAAAGGATAGGAAGTGACTGGATCAAGGAGCAGAGCGAGTATGCCCCGGGAGTATGGGAATTTGAGCTGCACGGCTATCCATGGTCGCCTACGGGAAAGACGACGATGCAAGTTAGGGAGCTGCTGATGTCGTTGATGGAGATGTTGGAGGAAGAGGGGTGGAGCGTGTATGCGAGTATCGATCAAAAGAGTGGTGCAGGACAGGGGACGAGTGAGACTGATACCTGGCATTGCTGTAGATTGAAAGGGTGGGAGAAGGGTATGCCTGTGTACCACAGATGATCAAACCTAGTGTATAATAGTACTAGAGGCGAATTCGGGTGTTTGCAGAAATGTAGTCAATTCACTGCTCCAGCCGTAATCATGCATTCAACAATGATATATTCTTTGAACGATTCTTCAACGCCGCCCATGCCTTTTCTAACTGGGTATACAAAAAGTTTTACAAGCCTAACTCATCGCTCGTTACGCCGTTCACGATGGAGGACTGCCGATCTCCTTCTTGACCCAGTTTTCCAAACCACCGAGAGCAATGATTTCTTGAACATTAGGCGGCAGTTCGCCAACCTTGACGTTCCACTTGGGGCCGTTTGGTCCTTCCTGGACAGTAACAGTGCTTCTTCGGACGTCCCACTCCAAGGTCCATCCAGTGCGGCGTGTCAGCTGCTTAGCTTGGCTGGGTTGAGCGGCAGCCGCTGGTGGTGGCGAGTCGAGCGATTCGCTGTTGTTTGAGGGCTCCTTGCTGGCTTGTTGGGACGAAGAAGCATCATTTGATGAAAACACCTCGCGAAGACGGTTGGCTAGCTTGGGTACCTCGACACCCATCAATGCGTTGTTGATACTGTTCCTGCTGAAGATGTTGCCAAAGCTGCCGGCAACTACCAGAGGAATTCCCTTGGCCAGAATGGCGGTTGCGGCCTGTTCACGACTGCTACCGCATCCAAAGTTGAAGCCTGTAACAAGGACATCGCCGGCCTTGGCTACCTGGCCGAAGCTGGGGTCGTAGTTCTCCATGCATACCTCAGCCATTTTTTCGCGCGTTACGTCGTCCTGGTACGTGTATTTACCAGGGTAGATGCCATCTGTGTTGATGTTGTCGGCGTCGCAGAAGACAATCTCGCCGCTAATCTTCTCCGGAAAGCCTGGCAGAATCTCGGTCAAAGTTTCAGCCTCCGAACCTGCAGGCACGGATGCGTTCGCTGACTGAGCTTCAGTTTCAGTGCTGCCAAAGGTATCAATGGCAGCTTCGGCATCCTTGATTGCCTTCTCAAGCATGTCTTCGATAGTCATCATGCGCTCTTCGGCCGGAACACCGTCGCCTTCTCCTCGTCGAACACCCTCGTAACCTTCGGGAGCTTGGTACCATCCAGGGCCAGAAACCTTGCCAGAAAGCGCGCTTGCTGCAACGACTTCAGGACTAGCCAAGTACGCTTTCGCATCAGGAGAGCCCATGCGACCCTTGAAGTTGCGGTTACTTGCGCTGATGCCAACCTCCCCTGGTTCAAGAAGACCAGTGCCAAGGCCAATACAAGGACCACAACCCGAAGGTAGCGGCTCGGCGCCTGCCTCTAGGAGAGTCTGCCAGTCGCCTGCTTCCTCTGCAGCTTTTTGTTCTGGGATAGAAGCAGCCGCAATGTAGAATTTGACGTTGTCTGCGACCTTAGGGATCTTGCCATCGTTCAGAATGGCCGCATCCTTGAAGACGTTTGCGGCAGCGGCAATATCAGAAGCACGCGAGTTGGTGCACGATACAAGATAGGCCTTGTTGATGGGGATGTTTTGGCTCTGCAACTCAAGCAGAGGAGTGGCAACCTTGACGGAGTTGGGGCCTGAGACATATGGGGACAATGTAGAAAGATCCAAGAACAGCTCTTTAGCGTACACAGCACCCTTATCCGCAGCCAGCGCAGGCTTGAAGATGTGGCCAAGCTTCTCACCAACAATGCCAGTGGCAGTAAACAATTTGTCAATGCGCTCGTGTATGAACTGTTGCTGGTGGTGGTCCTTGGCCTGGCCTTCTCCCATGGCTGCTAGCGTGGCTCTGGCTCGGAGCCAGCCATGGAGTGTGGCATCAATGGGAAACAGTCCAGTCAGAGCACCCCACTCAGTAGTCATGTTCGCAATGGTAAGACGGTCGTCGATGGGGATACTGCCGAGCGTCTCGTCGGTTCCAGTAAACTCGATAGCATGGTTGAGAACCTCGTCTTTGTTGAAAAGTCCGGCCAGCGCGACGATAACGTCCTTGCCAGTCACACCCGCAGGCATTTTGCCGTTGAGCGTGACCTTTGCGACAGGTGGGATTTGCCACCACGTCTTGCCGGTTGCCCAAATGCTCGCAGCATCTGTTCGCACGACCGGAGTGCCCAAACATCCAATACCGCCGTACATGTTTGAGTGGCTGTCAGAAGCCACAGCCAGGGTGCCTGGCCACGCATAACCCTCCTCGACCATGATCTGGTGCCCAATGCCACGTCCTGCAGGATAGAATACGACGTTCTGGTTCTTGGCGAACTCCTCGATCTGGTTGTATTTCTTCAAGTTCTTCTCGGACTTGTTCTGGACATCGTGGTCGAGCGTCATGACAATCTGCGAGGGGTCGTTGATCTTGGTAGCCCCGATACCCATAAACTTGAGCGCCACGGGCCACGAATTGTCGTGTGTCATGCACTTATGCGGCTGCAGCGTCACATAGTCGCCTGAACGAAGGACCTTGCCCGGCGCAACGCCTACGGCATGCCGCTGGACAATCTTTTCTGTAAGGGTCTGAGGAGTCTTGGGCGTCTCGTTAAGCGACGAGAGGAAGCTGGCGGCAGGGCTCTCCCGCATTGAGGGGAACACATCCTGGGACTCGCGTCGGCTTGTGAAGACAGAGAAGGCTCGCGGGGCGACGTGGAATCGAGTCGGTTGCGGAGAGGCGCGGAAAGCAACGCTCACCCGGGGCTGGATGCGAGATTAGATGGCGAAGGTTAGAGTGTGCTGGAAAACATACTGCTATCTGCCTGCGGCCCAGCAGGCGCGCTGCCCGTAACGACATTGCCATTGCTTGTGCTAGAGAAACGGACACGGCGGCGGCGGCGGCGGCGATGGTGGCAGACGTCTTTTCCCCAGAGTTTGGACCAAAAATTCCGACCCACCGTGCCTTGGACCGAAACCGGCCACAGTCATCGGATTCCCTGCGCCTGCCATTGGACACAGCCGCAAATCCTCAACCGCTGTACATGATGCATGCTCCCGCACGGGATACACACTATAGCATTCGATGCGGAGTAATTAACTTCGTGGACCGCCTGTGAGATGTGCCAGAGCCAGACTGACGGCTCGCCCGAGATCGGATGGATCCATGGTAAACCTGGATGGATGACTGGCCTGGAGTCATTCATATGACGCGATTCGAGACAAGACTTTCTTGTACAGACAGCCCCTCTTTTGCTCAGCTCACTGCAAACTCTCTACTTCAGTCCTGCGCCCAACACTACCAATTCACCAATTCTCTCGCTCGCCGCCATGGTCAACCGCTCCGATGTCACCTACTTTGGGGCTGGCCCCGCACCCCTCCCCACCGAGGTCCTCGAAAGAGCCTCGCAGGCGCTGCTGAACTACAGAGACAAAGGCATTGGTCTCTGTGAAATCTCCCATCGCTCGCCCGAGGCCAATGAGATCCTCGCAGAGACTAAGCAGGCGCTCAGCCAATTGCTGGAAATTCCTGACGACTACGAGATCCTTTTCCTCCAAAGCGGTGGTAGCGGCGAATTCAGCGCGACTGTCTACAACCTCGTGTCGATATGGGTAGAGAAGCAACGCGCGAAGATCGCGCAAGAGGTGGGTGACAATAAAGACGAAGTTCTGAAGAGGCTTCGCAAGGTCGTGGATGAGGAGCTGAAGCTCGACTACCTCGTCACTGGCTCGTGGTCGCTCAAAGCATCGCAAGAAGCTGCCCGTCTTGTAGGAGCCAAACATGTCAATGTAGCCGTCGATGCGCGCAAGGCCAACAACGGCAAATTTGGCAAGATCCCCTCCGAGGACCAGTGGAGCCTCACGCCGCGCTCAAAGGGCGGACCTGCATTTGTCTACTACTGCGACAACGAGACCGTCGACGGAGTCGAGTTCCCCTCGTTCCCGCACACCCTTGAGGGTGATGACGCGCCTTTAGTCTGTGCCGACATGTCATCCAACTTCATTTCCCGCAAAGTCGACGTGCGCAAGTATGCAGTCATCTTCGGTGGCGCCCAGAAGAATATTGGCAATACTGGTATCGCGATCGTCATCATGCGGAAGTCGCTTCTTCCGCCGCACTCGACCCCGGCCTCGCCAGATCTATTGAGAGAGCTCAACTTGGCAGTGGGTCCCATTGTACTTGACTATCCTACCATTGCGAAGAATAACTCTTTGTACAACACTTTGCCCATTTTTGATGTTTGGGTGGCTGGCCAGGTCATGGCTGGACTTGTCAACTCATATGGAGCTAAGCGCATTGGCGGCCAGGAAGAAATCTCCAACGAGAAGGCCCGGCTTATCTATGAGACGCTTGAGAAGTATCCAGAAATGTACCAGATCGTTCCTGATAAGTCAGTACGCAGCAGGATGAACATTTGCTTCAGGGTATATGGTGGAGCTGAAGACAAGGAGAAAGCTTTCCTTGCAGGCGCAGAAAAGAAAGGTCTACTCGGTTTGAAGGGACACAGGAGCGTCGGTGGTATCCGCGCCAGTAACTGTAAGTGCCCTCCTGTCCACCACTTTTATGGCATTGATCGCGCTGCAAATCACGCATCGATCCGTATTTTTTGCGGGGTGAATGCTCCCTGCCATATCCGCAGCTGATGTGCGGATGTGCGGATGTGCTCTAGCCGGAATACGGCCCAGTGAAGTACTACTCCAATGACTCGAGCTAACCTGAATCGTGCACCAGACAATGCAGTCTCGCTAGACGGTGCGAAGCTGCTCGTTTCATATCTTGAAGAGTACGCAAAGTCCACATAAGTCAGGCTTTGTGCAAGACCAAGTCAAAAGAAAAGTTTTGCATATCGTTTTCCAGCAGGCAAAGTCCTGATATATCAGCCATTGTCTTTCTGTTACTTTGCATTATTCAACAAGATACTGACCTTCAGTAAAACAAAATATATATTCAATACACTCTTCTTCCTGATAGGCACAGTATCCACATGACACGAACCTTGTAGCATTTTGGATTATCGATTGCATGATCAACATACAACCTGAGGCAAGCGTCTACGCCACAGCGCGCGTGGTTCTGTCGTGGCTGAAGTAAAATTGGTAGGAGCTTAGACGTTGAGGTATGGTGGCTAGGCATACCATGCTCGTCGTGCTCCTGCACACTTCATGCACTACCCTTTGTGTCAACATCAGCAAATCAGTTCGCGCTTCTACTTGCTCTAGGCAGCTTCCCTATCCAGATTGGAAACACATGGCGACTATGGTAGGATCATCTTGGCACAGCTAGAGGGAAAGAGTATCGATGATATTGCGTAGCCACTACGGAGTACAAGAGACCTCTTTGTTACGCTAACAACTAACAGAGGAACCGTGGGGACTCAGTGACAGACGTTAGAGTGTCATTCTCCACATGCTCAGTCCAAGGTCGAGCGCCGTTCGCGTCCCCCCATTTGGCATGTCAGTAGTCAGTCATATCTCATGGCACGATGGGAGATGTTGGCGCATCTTGTAATCTATTTGCACAGCCTCTTCCACGCTCGATGCGTGGCGGTTTCTCCGCAATCCTGTAATCTTAGCTTCTCGAATGTTTTTTTCCAGAGGATCTGTAGTGATCCATCTCGAAGCCTAGACTCGGTGCAGGATGAACCCTGGTGGCCTGGCACCTCCCACGAGGTTCTGGTCATGGATTGCTTATACGTTTTGGCTGGCCATGCTCGCTACGCACCGTGTCATGCTCCTGCAGGCATTCCCCGGCAGCCGTTGAGCCGACAAGGGTTCTGGAGTTGTTCACGTCTCGGACAGGGTGCAAGCGAGGATCTGCGGCACAACCTAAACCCAGCAAGCATCAGAACTCTAGTCCGACCTCCACGACCTCACCACCACCACCGACTTTGGGCCATTCACCCACACCAGCGCTTCCGCACACCTAAAATAGTCCCTTTCTGGAGACCAATTATAGAAGTATGTGCCAGCAGCCATATGTGATTGTGAAAGCAACCGCTGGTTTTGGCAGAAGACTACTGCACTTGACTTGACCAATGTGGGGTCTCCTCGTTCAGAGCTGACCTTGCAGGAGTGGCGACCATGCACAGCAGCGTGGAGCCATGACGTCTGACTAAGGGCTGCTTAGCTGCCCAGTTATCCACCTGCCCGCCCGGCGAGGTTGGGAGCAGAGACCAACATGTCAAGCTGTCTCCAAAAGGCCAACCTTCCCACAGTGGCCAGCGAGGGCCAGGGGTAGTCATGTCTGCACGGGTCTCGCTGCTTCCGCTGCCCTGGTTCCCTAGCACACGTGGCTCGCATGAGGATGAAACTCCACCTCAATCAGCGCGCGCGCACGGGAAGATGTGACCTGTAATATGGCAAGGCCCGGCCATTGCCAATGCGGGCCCTCCTAACAAGTGACCGAACTGACGCCTTAGGACCGCCACGCCGAAACCGTGCGCTGCTGCTACCGCCCAGTGGTTTTGTCATATACCGTTTGGAGTCTCATGCCCGTCTCTCCTCTCTTACGTCTAATGCTCACGCTCTTTCCCCTTCTTTTGTTGCTCTGCTGGCAGGCTTAGGCAGTTTCTTTCTTTTCCCCGAGCTGGTTTCTCTTTCGTTAACGACGTCAGTCACGCAGTTCCCATGAATACCTAGTCACTTTCCTTTCTTTAGCCGCTGCTGGTTACCAGCGAGAAAACTTCTTTCCTTCTACACACCTGTTGTACCTGGAGCTGGCAAGATGGGATCATGGTCAGACTACTTTCCCCAGCTTGAGGCCCGCTCCCACTTCAACTTGACACTGAATACTTCCGCCGTTCGACAAGTTCCCTGGACACAAACCAACACGACGAGGAGCTTGATCGCGTCGCTACAGCTGCAGCAAGTCCAGACGCTCCGCACAACCCACCTAACCCTTGGAGCTTTCAGCCTTGCCTTAACGTTGTTGACGGTTCATCGAATCGTTTCCGATGCACGCAGAGCAGCAGCTCTTCAAGTATTACCAAGGAAAAAGTTGGTACAACACTCAAAGAACACGGCCAGGAACTGACCAAGTTGCAGGAGATTCAACGCCCTCCACAATGTCCATCCGGCCGAGACCTTTCCACTCACATTGGCCTGCGGTGCCGTCATACAACAGATTGTCTTCGTATCAGTGCAGGGCACAACTCTTCAAAGCGTGTTCTCTAGACAATGTCGAGGCCTAGCGATGCTCACGTTTCCTGGTATGTTGCACCTTGTTTGGTTAATTGAGACGTGGACTGACCATGACAGCCATCTTTCTCATGGGATACATCACGTTCGTCTTCGGTGTTGAGACACTCATCAGAGCATACCGACAGGAACGTTTTGCTCCTCGTGGCAACTGGAATACGTCGATATGTATTGCTGTTGTATCGCTCCTGCTTCTGTTCACATGGATACCAACTATCGTCTGGCCCATGTCCAGAACTTGCTTTGGCAGTCTGATATGGTTTCCTATGCGATACGATCACCTTATGTTGTCTATCCTTTCTGTGCTCGTCTTCTTTTTGCTGCTTTTGGCAGCACTCATCAGCATCCAATTGATGAGGACACCAGATCTAGACCCCAATGAGCGCATTTCAGCTTCACGCATGACCTATTTCCTGGTAGTCACTGCGTTGATTTATGTGAGTTAGTATTACGATTCAAGTTTACCTCAGCTAATCTTCATAGACGCTCGTCATCCCGGTCGAAGTTCAATCCCTTCAGAGAGAATTTATGAAGGCATTGGCAGCTTCTCGGATCGCCGAAATCTCACTGTTCTCCTCTGGCATGGTCATTACCTTCTTCCATCTCTTCCTCCGTACCAATGCGACGCGCATGGTCATTCGCCCCATCGATGAAATGAAAGGCCCCGCCAAACAACAACGCCCAAAGATACGATTTTTTGGTCCTAGCGATTTAGAAATGCAGATCAGTGGGCCGATGGCACTCCAAACAACTCAGCGCCTGGACAGCCGACAGGGCTTGATTGATGTTGGGCCCGAGAAGAATCGCCTTGATTTCGAAGCGGATTACTTTGAGCGCCCAGAACGTGCTTTGACACCGTCGTCAGCCAAGTCAGGCAGCCAGATCGACCCTACGGATTGGCCTTTACCCCCGATGCTAGAAAAGGACGCCTTGCGTTCTGAGCGCAAACAAAGCTACTCTTTGTTTCCTACGCGAGCTGAAGAAGTACCGCGCCTTCCAGCGACTGTCTACGATCCTAATGCTCAGCAAGATCCTGCCTCAGTCTCTAAGCTTGCTCTAAGACGCTTTACCCGACGAGGCTCAGTTACTAATGTCAGCGATGCTTTCGACTTCCTTACCAAACCAAAGCTACCATTCGCCGAAAGACATAAACGCATTGCCAGCACTGACAGCAGCGCAACGGTTCAGATTGGCCTCCGCTTCTCGGTTGCTCCTGCCACACTTGCAGCAGCCAAATGCACTCGAGTAGAGCGGGACATGCCGCCACTGGAGCGAAGTATTACCAAGGAGTCTCTGGGTCTCCCAATTCAAGGGACTTCCACAACTGATGCATCGCCATCAGAAGAGACGCTCAGCCCCCGTACCTTTTCTCAACCGCTTTCACAAGACGACCTCCTACCGCCATCTAGGACAAACAGCCTGAACCGAAAACCAGCATTCCCTCTCGTACCAACAGCAAATTCAAGTGAATACCTGAAAGCTCAACGCGAGAAGGTACTGCAATCCCCACCACCTCGATCGGCAGACCCCCTCCTCCACTCAGAACCTCCTAAGCAACCTGCAGTTCCACCGCCAGCCTGTGTAAGCGGACTCCGAATGAATCCTGTCACGCCCACTGCTACGTCTGCTGCCTCACCAACGACAGCATCACGGCCAAGTACACCCGGTTCCGCCAACCCGCTCACACGCACATACAGCGGCAACAGTGCCGCTCCATCACCAACGGCGCGTATCCCACTTGGCGCAGGCACAATGCAACGCGGCGCCTCGCCTACCAAAGGCTGGATCTGAGTGTTTCGGCATGCGCTCTGCTTGAAACATGAGGAGGAGCAACTTTCCTTTCTACCTCTATACCGAATTCGGCGACAAGCCGCTGTATGATTACTAGGATGTATGCAGGTTTTGGTTTTGTTTTCATCTTTTTCTTGTCATCCCTAGAGAGGAGGTGGTTGGGCCTGCCGCGCCCTTTGGCGTGTCTTGGGCCGAACCCCCCACAGGCGTTACGGCTTCGGTTTCATGTTGAACCCATGTTCATGCCTTGCGACAACGCACCTCGCACAGACTAGGTACCTTCGTCACAGCCTGCCTTGGGCATGACGCCCGGGTGCAGAAGCTTTGTCCTCAGTTACGTCCGCTCACGATACGATCACTCTTTTACGACTTGTCTGGTGCTGCGCACTATGATCCCTCTGATCCCCCCTATTCCCCCATGGATTGGCACAGTACATCCACTCATTTTTCTTTCATGTCACTCCCCTATCGTGAGCAAGCCTCCCTCTTCCTTTTTTTCCTCTCTCTCTCTCTCTCTATCTCTCCCCAAGTACCTTACTTCTTTTTTCTCCATGTCTCATTTTTGCCCCCTCTCCTCTGGCTCTTCACTGAGCCTGTTAATTACCATCAATGGAGGAATCAAATACCACAAAAGACTTTTGTTTGGTTTGCAGCGTTTTGTACAGCCAGATAATCGTCTGGGTTTTCTTAGTTGCTAGAATAAACCCCTTTTCACATAGCACAAATCATACAATATATACAAAGAAGAACAATACTTGATAGACTTGTGTATATGTGATAACATTTCAACTGTGTTTTTTCGCCATGTCACTCTGCCCAGACTATGCAACGTGCAATCTGCATTCACACGAGCAAAGGGGCTGAAACACAAAGACCTCTCTTTCCTTCTTCACTCTGCCATCTCACCCGTCTATCTGCCCGTCCGTCTGTCTGTTTCTCCACGAGCCTGTCCTCCAGGGTCCAGAAAAGCAATCAAGGAAGCCCCTCAAAAAAAAGACGCGGGATTCAGGGTCCCCAAAACAAAGACACGCCACCTGTGGGAACGGCTCCAGGGAAGACACATGTCTGTGTTACTTGCGTATACACACGCTGTATCAAGAAAAGACGCGGAAAGAGAGACAGGGACAAGTTCAGGGCCCCACACATGCACCACGGACCGAATGGCGCGTGGGTCACCTTTTTTCAATACTTTTTGAAACAAGGGAAGGGAAGGAAAGGGCAGGTAGGACAAGGGCGACTTTGTGAGGCTGTGCTTTGGGTGAGACTTGTGAGCGATTGGTGAGTGTATGCGTGCTAGGTAGAAGGGATCCAGGAATGATGCAGGCTGCGATCTGACAAGGAAATGGGATGTTGGTGTGTATCGGCAGACAGAGAAAAGGAGAGGATAGAAATACGGGTATTGTCATTTCTTCGTTTCGTTTTCTACGTAGTGATAAAAAGGGCTATTGGATCGATCAGAAGAAGAACGATCAACAAGCTCAACTAGCACAGTGCTGGTATAAGCTAAACGATAAAAGTCATCAAGATTATCATCTTCTCCAACGCTGCCAGAACTTCCAGCCAATTTTTTCATTATCATCATCAGGCATGCGAAACTTGGTGTTCTCCTTAGTCCTGCGCCTGCCTACCCATGCAAACCATATTACCAGACCCACGACCATGAAAGCTACGACGAGCAGGGTCTGGAGGGGCTCCGCAAACACAGCTCTGCTAAGTAAGAATAAGCTGACGCAACAGAAGATGATGGGCGTGGTGATCCACGTCTTGTATGGTCTTTCAAGATCGGGTTCGCGGACCCGCAGGATGATGAGACCGAGGACCGTCTGGAAGTAAAAGGCGTAGCCGGCGACACCATAAAAGGTGACCAGCGTGTCAAAGGAACCGACGAGGATATAGATGGCGGTGAGTGTGGCATTAAGCATCATGGCGGATATGGGCGTGAAGAAGAAGCCTGCATCCTCGTCTGCGAACCATTGTATTAGTTTCTTGGGTATCCTGCTCTTTCCTTGGTTTGCGTTCAGGGTATGTAGTCGGATCGCGCGGTGATTCTTTCCAAGTCCAATGTTTCCAAAGAGAGAGGGAAGATAGCCTTCCTTGCCTGCAGCGTATACGAGACGACCAGACGTAAATGTTGTTGCGTTTAGTGCGCCGAAACACGAGCCCGAGACGAACAAGGCAAGTATCAGGGCACCAACGGGGCCGAAGACTTGTGATCCAAAGGCTACAGCGACGGTGTTAGAGGACTCGATGACGGAGCCCGGGAGCACAAGGAAGTAGGATATGTTGGCAAGGATATAGCAGAGTATGACGAGCGGGAGCGAGGTATGGATGACACGGGGGAGGTCGCGGGTCGGGTTCTTGAATTCAGCTGTGACATAGTTGACCTACAAGTGTTAGCGGATACCAACGAATTGGTGGTGGGGGAACGTACATTGTCCCAGCCGTCGAATGCCCACAACCCAGCGTACAGTGCGACGGCCCAATTACTGACATTTTCGCTCGTATCTTCGAACCAGCCGTGGTGCTTCCAGTCCTCGTTGGCGTTTCCTTTGTACGACAGACCAGTTGCTGCGACCACGATGCCGATCACAGTGACTCCCAGTAGCGCGAAAAACTTCAAAAACATGAAGACATCGGCACTCCGCGTACCAAGCTTTGTGGACACGCAATTAAGCAGTGTGACAACCACGAGCCCCACCAACGCCACGCTCTTGTTCAACCATGTACTCGCGTCTACAGCCTCGGCTCCAATGACTGCGCGCACGACGTATTCACCAAAGATAATTGCGATGATGGCTGCTGAGCCCGGCTTTAGCACCATGACTGCGCACCATGTAAACAGGAAGCCTGCCCATTCGCCAAATATTTTGGACAGGTAGATTTGAGCGCCGCCGTTCAGAGGAATGGCGCCTCCCAGCTCAGCGTAGCTCGCCGCGCCCGTCCATGCCAATATTCCAGCAACAAGCCAGACCAGCAGCGACGCGCCAGGCGATCCTGCATTCTTGTTGACTTGCGAGGGTGAGGAGAAGATACCGCTTCCTATTATAAGTCCAATGACCAGGGACAGTCCATTAAGATATGTTAGACTTTTGTTTTTCTCCAATGAGCCGCCATTGAGCGCATTCGACGGATCCAAGGCCGGGTTGGCAGGCGCGCCTAACGCTGTGTATCCCTGGGCAGTGCTGGAGAGAGGAAAGAGATTGGGAGCAAAGTCAAAGGCGGAAGAGACACTGTAGGAGCGCGTATGCCGTGGCCTGTTTGGATCACGACCGGCAGGGTTCAATTCGGATAAGGGGTCCTCGTCGTCAAAAGACAGTCTGCGTGAAGACGGCGCGCCCGAAGACGAAGATTCGTGCGAGGAGCGGTTGGAGGCGTGCGAAGACGAGGCGAGCGAGGCAAGTTCGAGTGAATCGCGGGACGGGGGTGGTGGCAGGTTGGAATAGCGGCCGGCCATGGTGCCCAGGGAGTGTGGAGAGATTGGGAGGAATGCGCACGTCTACGTGCTCGCCATGGAGGAAGGATACAAGATGCGAAACAGATCCGAGTAGCGTCCAGGGGCAGTGTCCAGCACCCCTTTGTGCGATATGTAGTTTAACTGGCGAAGCTGCGGTGTATGAATGGCGGACTGGGCATGCGTGGTTGAAACGACGGAGCTTCTAATGCCGTCATGGGATTAGCTCCCGCCGCGCTAGAGACATGCAGGCCCCAAAAAATGTGGGAATGTGGGAGCAGTAAACGTGCATCCTTTGGGATCCAGTCGACGTAGCAGACGATGCATCTTACGCCAACTCCACGTCCATATGCGCCGAGCTGGTAGGCGATGCGAGGCCGACTTCTGCAATCCGTGGCCTGGCGCGCCCTCGTCCGTCGCCCCGCCATCCACTACACGCCAACGGGCTCGTCGCGATGGGCAAGCACAGCAAGCAGGAGGACCAGAGCCGACGATGTGCGCTTGGAAGAGCTAACAGAGAAGTGGCAGCCGCGCTGGGACGAGCTGTCTTCGCAATGGCACCAATTGCGCACTTCTGATCGTGGCAGCGCATACGTATTGCCCATGTTTCCCTATCCCTCGGGCACCCTCCACCTCGGCCATCTACGAGTATACACCATTTCCGATGTGCTGGCCAGGTTCAAGCACATGCAAGGCTACAAGGTCCTACATCCTATCGGATGGGACGCCTTTGGTTTGCCGGCCGAAAACGCCGCAATCGAGCGAGGCGTGCATCCTGAGAAGTGGACACTGCACAATATCGAGGCTATGAAAGCCCAGATGAAGCAAATGGGCGGTCGCTGGGACTGGGACGCTGTATGGGACATCCCTCAGGCAGGCAGCACAGGCGCTGATCCATCTCTACGTAGGAAATACGAACATGTGACCCTGCATTCTACAAGCACACTCAGCGCATCTTCCTCATGCTCCACGAACACGGTCTCGCATATCAAGCCGAGTCTCTTGTGAACTACGATCCTGTCGACAAGACCGTCCTCGCAAACGAACAAGTAGACGCCAATGGCTGTTCCTGGCGTTCGGGTGCCAAGGTCGATAAGGTCATGCTCAAGCAATGGTTCTTGAAAATCAAGGAGTTTCAGGAGCCTCTCTTGAAAGACCTTGATGTTCTTTCAAGAAACGACAGGTGGCCTGAAAAGGTATTGGCCATGCAGAGAAATTGGATCGGCAAGTCAGAGGGTGCAAAGCTATGGTTTGACATCGTGTCAACAGATGGTGATATGCGCTTCCAGCCGGTGGATGTATTCACAACCAGGGCTGACACCTTGTTCGGAGTGCAGTACGTTGCTCTGTCTTTGCGCCATCCTATCGTTCAAGAACTGGCTGCCAGCGACGAGTCGCTCCGTGCATTCATAGAACGAGCACAGAACCTGCCTCCCGATACCAAAGAAGGCTTTCTGCTTCGGAGTATCGTGGCAAAGAATCCACTAGCTCATATCAATGGCGCTACTGGGCCTACTGTTCCCGTTTACGTGGCCCCGTACGTACTCGATGATTATGGCTCTGGTGCCGTCATGGGTGTACCTGGCCACGATACGCGAGATCACGCTTTCTGGCGAACCAATGTTGGCGACGAGCCTATAAGGGTGGTCGTGTCTACTGAAAAGGGGGCACTGCCTCTTCCACTTGTGTCACGAAGCGGCCAAGATGTGCCCATAACCGAAAAAGGATTCGTTGCTGCTGACATTGAGCGTTTTGGTGGCATGACCTCGAAGCAAGCTGCCCGTGAAGTTGTGCAAGCCATCCTCGACACTGGCAAACAGGCCCAGATAACAGCAAACTGGCGTCTTCGAGACTGGCTCATAAGTCGCCAACGGTATTGGGGCACACCCATTCCGATTATTCATTGTGACTCTTGTGGTGCTGTGCCAGTTCCTGACAAGGACCTTCCAGTCCAACTACCAAAGCTACCTGATAGCTTCTTTGAAGGTCGCAAGGGAAATCCTCTAGAAGACGATGAGACCTGGAAGAAAACCACGTGCCCGAAATGCGGCTCTGCTGCTGAGCGAGAGACTGACACCATGGACACTTTCATGGACTCATCTTGGTACTTTTTCAGATTCCTAGATCCCAAGAACGCCGATGCTCTGGTCGACCCTGTCAAGGCCAACAGTGGCATGCCAGTGGACCTGTACGTCGGTGGAGTGGAACACGCTATCCTCCATCTCCTATACGCTCGCTTCATTTCAAAATTCCTTGCTACAACTCCAACATGGCCGAAAGGCTATTTGATAAATGGCGAGCCATTCACTCGTCTCATCACCCAAGGCATGGTTCATGGAGAAACTTTTACCGATCCCGTAAACGGTCGCTTCCTTCGGCCAGACGAAGTCGACTTGACCAATCCTTCAAAGCCTCTTATCAAAGCCAGTGGCCAGACGCCGAATGTCAGCTACGAAAAGATGTCCAAAAGCAAATACAACGGCGTGGATCCCGGGGCAACAATCGCCAAATATGGCGCAGACGCAACCCGTGCACATATGCTCTTCCAAGCACCCGTAAGCGACGTGCTGGAATACGACGAAAAGAAAATTACTGGTGTGCAACGCTGGCTTCATCGAGTCGTGAAGCTATCGTCTGCGGCATGGCTACCTGACGATGAGCTGGAGAGCTTTGCTGTACCCAGCAACACCGATGAGACTCTACTGCGTATCCTACAGAAGCTTCCAGGAACGAACAGTCCAGAGACTGCTTCGCGGGAGAGCTTGGTATCCACACTCAAGCCTGACGAGGCAAAACTATGGATCAAGACGCAACAGACCATCGCAAGCGTTACCGAATCCTATTCGCAGACGTACTCCCTAAACACCATCATCAGCGACCTCATGACGTTAACGAATACGATCTGGGATACGCCTCACGTCTCTTCTATCACACCATACTTGAAATGGTACTCAGTTGCACATCTCGTACGCATGATGGCTCCTATCGCCCCTGGCGTAGCAGAGGAGGCATGGTACTTGCTTAATACCTGCACGGATTCTCAAGAGAACAATAAGAACATTCCAACTATTTTCGCAACCGGCTTTCCTACAGCAGACCTAGCAATCGTCCCGCTACTCACAACCACACGCAAATGTGTAGTCCAAGTCGACGGAAAGCGCAAGTTCGAAGCCGATATCCCAAAGCTCCCCAGTACGATCAACCCCAAGGACAACAAATCTGTAGCGGAATTCGTGCTAAGTGAGTTGATGAAGACGGAGGAAGGGCAGGAGTGGTTTGATAGGAAAACCGGTAAGATCTGGAAAGCCAGTACATCGAATGAAGCTAGCGAGGGGTTTGATGGTAGAGTGCCTGAGGGTTGGAAAGTCATTGCTGTGAACGGAGGCGCCCTTTGCAACTTTGTTGGGCCGAGGCGGCCGAAGGTGGGAAAGGTGGAAAAGACAGAGTAGATGTGTATGATATGTGATTCTAAGTAGCATCACGTTGTATAGTAGATACAATTAGACATGAAATTTATGAGTCCATGTCCTTTTGTCTTATGTTATAAGGGGACTGCATTCTATATAGTGCTTAACGAAGGCCTTCGGGTCTACAATGTAATCACGGAGCAGATATATAGGATCCTGCATATGCTATCAACATTTTCTAACAATTCAATAAAGCTTTCTACGTTTCAATCTTCATCGACCTAATGCTGCTCCCGCCCGGCGCAACACTCAAAGCCGACCTCTACCTCCGCTATCTCCGAGCCGTCCAGCGTCATCGCCGCGGAATCCATTCCGAGCGGCCTACAAATTCCTAGGCCCACGCCCAAGTGTTAAACACCCAGCACTCTACATACTCTACAAGCAATGCTGTTAGCCCGGTTCCCCCGGCTCTTCCCCGGGCGCGCCGTCCGCTCCTTCTCAACAACGCATACGCGCCTCCAATCTCCGCCAATACCGTATACATCGACATGTCCGTCGCCAACCTGCGAATGCGCCTCCGCGCCTTCAGACCTGGATATTGATCGCAAGACCCCGCTGCTCAACACAATGGCTTCGTATTCAGAGCAAGTTGTATTCTGCACCGGCAAAGAAGATTGGGTCAGCAACATTGAGCAGGAAGAAGGCGAGACGGGGGATTTTGTCAAAGGACTGAAAAGCGTAATTGGGAAGGGTGCCCCAGGATTCGATGTAGGTTCGTTTTCCTCTTCCCTTCCCTAGAACACTTAGGAGAAGGAAATCACCAGGAATGCTAATGACGAGATTATCTAGCCTTTCACCAACGTCCTCATCACCGCCTCCTCATTACCGAAATCTGAGACGCCAAACACGACTACCGCGCTGCTATTTCCCAGTTTCAAACGCATACCAAGCATTCCGCATACCAGCTCTTCCTTTTCCGACTTTGCGACTGCGTATCTGAAGGCGAGGAACTTGCACCCCATGCACGATGGTCTGTCTGCTGTGCAGAAAGCCAATCTCACGCGGAACGAGACCAGAGCTGCGGCGCTACCGGAAGCCCAAGATATTACTAAGCCTACAATCTTGATTTGTGGTCATGGTGGTCGCGATCAGCGCTGTGGCATCTTGGGGCCGCTGTTGCAATCTGCGTTCCGCAAGGAGTTGGAGCGTAAGAGTATAGATGCGGACGTGGGGTTGATAAGTCATATTGGGGGTCACAAGTATGCGGGCAATGTTATCATGTATATCCCACCTGCTATGGCAGGCAATGAGCTGAAGGGAGCGGGTGTATGGTATGGGCGTGTGGGACCTGAGCATGTGGAGGGTGTCGTAGAAGAGACGCTGATCAGAGGACGGGTGATTACGGAGTTGCTCAGAGGTGGTGTCATGCAGGATGGACGGAATATTGGAAGGGTGATTGAGGCACAGATCAAGAGGGAGAATGGGGAGGAGGATGACGGGAGGCTGAGGTTGAAGGCTAAAGCGAGGGGGTAGATGGTGCTGGGTTGTCTAGAGTAATCTGCGTATGTGGGTATAGATTTCGTAGACGAACAGTAGCATTAGATGGGCATTTATTGCAGGTAGACAGCGTAATGACCGGAATGAGATACGCCATTAGCTTCCATGTCTTCCTGACATGCGAAATCTAGTACTTTTCTGTTCGCACTTGACTGAAAATAATTCCCGCTTTGATATGTGAAAAATCCTCTCTTTCGGTCACTTAACTTGGGCCCTAGAGTAAGCCTAAATACCCCAACGACACTCACGCTCTTGAGGGTTGAAGCTATATACCGATCACCACCCAAAGTGCTTATCATGAACAAATGTAAGAACTCTATCGCTATTTTGTGTCTTTATAGCAATGCAAAAACAAATAAACTAGAATACATTCTTACTTTGCGTAAAATAGTAGATCCAATCAGCATACTCGGCGTACAATAAACTGTAAGGTCAAAGTCAAACCCGTCATCAAGCCAAATAGAACACTCTAACTCATTAAAGTTACTGGAAACCTCAGCAAATGGAGCTGCAACCATGATGATGAAAAACGATATTATAAGGACCCAGACCCAGAAGGCTCACGCAGCTATCGCCTTCACTGGGTAAAGTCCCTCTCACAAACATAAATACGACGTATCTATGGAAGTTTCCTTGAATAGATTAACGTATAAGATTATATTATTACAACGCTCTGAGTCTTTGGATCGTGCGCGGCGTTCTGATTTGCGCGATGAGTCCACACCGCACACCGCACCATGCGGTTCAAGACAACAGCAAAAAAGATACTTCCCACCTCTATGAAAGATAGAAACAAAACGGTAGGGAAGGAAACAAAAAAAGCCCGACGTGGGGGTCGAACCCACAACCTTGAGATAACCAATCGAGTCTGTTTAGGACGTGAAAGCTAAGAGTCTCACGCTCTACCGATTGAGCTAGCCGGGCGGTTATTGTTTTGATGGAAAATTTTGGGTTTGCACACTTTATATTGGCGAAAGATAAAATTCACGGAAGAAAGTACTGGGTGCTGTTGTCCATCTGATGATATCTGGTTGGTGTAACAAGGGAACAAATTTTTTCTCCCCACTGCAACTAGCCCCGCTGACCCGATTCGCAGAAAATGACTACCAACCACTAGCATCAAGGCTCACAGCACTTATCTTGACAGTACTCACACGTTCGAATGGCCTAAATCCCAAGGTGTCATGCACGCTGTACATGAACTATTCTAGCGCTCTTTTAGGTGCCATAGGTATTTGTATCTGCCACAGACAAATCTATTTCTTGATATCTATCAATTCCTACGTTCAACCCTATCGAACTAACCAGTGATTCTAAGCCTAAAGCAGTACCGTACGAAATCTGCAGTGCACGAAGAAAAGTATGTATAAATATTGTTTGATTTACCAAAATTCTGTGCCAACTACAAAGTCGCCTGCGCACGCACACGGCGTCTCGACAATAGCGACACTAATTATGCAAAGAAAAAAACTGACATGGAGCACCAAACGCCACGCTCTACATGACAAATTCAAGCAATCGTCCATCAACCCAGGAGAAGCCCTTGGTTTGGGGCCATGAACATCAAGAGTCACACCCAATACATCTAGTAGGCCTTGACTTTCTTGCCTTCTCCATTAGTTCCCAAGTCCGCCTTTCGTTTACCAAGTACAGAGTCTGGAGTTCCAGGCATCTCAATTCCAATTCCCTTGCTATACTCCTCAAAGCATGTAGCATGATACACCTTTCCACCAACGCTCAGGGCGTCCATCCAAACGAAGTCGTTCGCTTCCACATTCCACTGCGTTTCGAACTTTTCTTGGCAAATTGGGCAAGGCGCTTGTTGCAGTGTCACGTCCTGTGGGACACTGACGTACCGGTCCTTGGTCTGTTTTTTTGGCTTGGAGGTGTTGTTACCCGAAGAGGAGTGGTTGGAGTGGTTCGGGGCGGTTTCGTCAGCCTCACGGTACTCGATCCATTCCTTCTCGGGAATGTACCAACTGCGATGCACACCTCGCTTGGCCGCATCGGGGTCCTTGACTTTGAAATGCCAATCCATATGGCGAGCTTTCTTCTCCTTTCCTTCAGGCGTGCTCTCGAAGCGCCGACCGCAGGTGGCGCAGATGTTAGGCTTAGCTTCATAGAGACGGGAAATAAGGTGTAGACGGGGTTTCTTCATCGATGCAGTGGTGAGTTCAATCTGATCTAACAAGCCAACTGGAGCCGCTGCTTGTTCAGTCGTTGGTGGAGGCGCACTGGAAACTGCATTTACAGGTGTGACACCAGGTACACTACTCAAGGCTTTCAGAAGCCATTCCGCACTACCAAGGGCTGGGGCTGCAGTTGCAGGCTGTACTGGCAATTGAGGTATAGGAGTGCTTTGGACAGGCGGAGGCTGGACTTGAGGTGGTGCAGCAGTAGCAGCAGGTTTGCTAAACTGGGCAAGCAACTCAGCCAGGTTGGTGGTTGGCGTGCTGGACTGAGCCGGGGGAGCAGATTGGGGCGCGGGTACCGGGGTAGAAACAGGTGGTGGAAAACCTTGGAACGGTGGTTGAAATGGAGCTGGTGCAGGTACGGAATTTGATTGCGCAGGTGATGACACACGCTTCAGCAACTCTGCCAGGTTCAAAGCCGGTGGGTTCGGCGTTGACGCAGGCTGTGGTGTTGACTGTGGTGGTCTAAAGCTTGCAAGAAGCTGTGCGACATTTGGCGGGACACTGACCGGTGAAGCAGTCACAGGAGGGAATTGAGTAGGGTAGCTGGGCGTCGGTGCCTGCTGTGGAGGATACACTGGTGTTGACGGTGCAAATGTGGGCGTTGGAGCGGGCGGAGGTGCCAAGGCTCGAATCTGTTGACGTACAGCTTCCAGTTGCTGTGGAGGTAGAGTCTGTGTGTCTAATATCTGCTTGAGAGACAACAGCGCTGACAGCTTCGTGCGCAGGGCGGCATCGGCTGGATTTTGTGCGAATGTATTCTGTGTAGTGCTAATCAACTGGGTGACTTCTGCCTTCAATCCAGCAAGATCAATGGATGACATTGGTGAAGCAGGTGGCTGAGGTTGCGCATATGGGAGTGGTGGTGTAGGGGCATGCGATGGGGGTCCATATTGGGGGGTCGGCGGGTATGACTGAGGATGTACGATTAATTTTCGGCATCATATGTATGAAGGATGAGGACTCACTGGTCGAGCACGCGGGTCATTGGGAGCAGCGTAGCGTGGACCGTTCTGCGGCGGTGTTGATGTACCTCTCCAGGCCACATTGAGTGACGGCGGACGAGGCGGAAGCGCATGCTGCGGTCGTACCTGCTGTTGGGCTGCATGAAACTTAGCCAGCGCATTCTCAATATCTTGCGTCACTTCGGCTGAGAACACTGGGCGCGGATCCATAGACTCAGGCACAGGCATCTTCCACGTCCTCAACAAGCCTTCCATGTTCTTGCGAGTGGCTTGGTCCATGACAAGATAAGCATCCATGAATGTTCTGTACAGATTGCGGCCGATGTAAACGGTATATGGTGTTCCAACATTCTTGACAATGGAATCAAGCACATAAAGAGCGGGAAGTTTCCATTCAGGACGAGTCTATTCCGATTAGTCACCAGCATCAGAAACATGACGGGGAACAAGAGACAATGTCACATCACCTCATCGAGATGTGTTCAAGACTCACCGACTGGATGTGCTTCTGGAGCTCGTTGGATATAGCTTCGGCATACTCTGTGTTCTCTTTGGCGATGAGGGTTAGATTGCTAATCTCGGGCCTGCTGTTCATCCTCAAATCTTGCAGTGCATCTCGGAAATCGGCGGCCACTTCAGCGGCGGGGAGAGACATAATGGGCAAGAGTGCTTTGGGTTAGAGCAAAAAGGGTTATGTGCTGTGTCAGAGGGGGTGATGTTGCGCGCAGAGGGCAGAGCAAGCAGCTCGCTTTGTGATCGAAAAGGACCAACACTGCCAATGTCGATGACAGATGAACAAGATAGACGATATGCTTCCTCGCTCTCGACGAACACACGTAATGACAGTGCTTGTTGGATACTAGCTATGGCCGCGCCAAATGACGCAGTGTAGACTGCGCCGGTACAGCTAGGCAGTAACAAACTTGCTCTCCTCCAGCTACTGCAATCCTCCTTCTGTCTGTATGTCCTCCCTCCTTCAAGCCAAGAGCTTGTCAGCAGTGCGCGACTGCGGTACGATCGTCAACAAGATCCTGAAGCAACTCTCAGGTGCTGTGACAGCGACGCCAAGGGCTGCGAAAGGTGCCGCCGGTATCGTAAGTACCTGCTTTTGTGAAGCGGAAGTGAGAGTCAGATGCGCTCTGTACGAAACACTCGTTGTTGTGAATGGGGCGGATGGCGTTGTGGGCCTGAGGGTAATAGTCAGGCGAGAGAGTGAAGGACGGAGGAGAGCGGCTCGAGGCGTTGACAGGAATCCGCGCGTCTGCTGGACCTATCTGCCAAGACCGGACTCGGCAGAAAGTATCGCCGCGCGTCATGGGCAGTCGCGCTCCCTCTCCAACTTTCCTTTGGCAGTCACTTTGATCACTGTTCGCGCCCTCCACCACTTTTACCGCGATCAATACCTGTCGAACGCTCCGAAAAACTCGCGCCACTCGGCCGGTACTGCAACTTGGATAAATCAGCCCAGACACACGAGATGGAGGACGTCGAGTTTACCAGGTCGCATTCGCGGTCGCCGCTGCCTGAGGCTGGCAACGACCCAGCCGACCCTCTGCGCCCCGAGATCGACGAGGAAAACTCTACTCCGAATCCCCCGATCGGAGACCCTGATCAAGATATGGAGGTGACAGAGGACCGACCTGGAGACATGCCCGATCAGGATGACGTCGAAGCTGGCCTGTCCGACAACGAGTCGGTGCTTTCCGAGGCGCTTGACGATGACCAGATGGACGAGCAGTTTGGCGACTTTGACATCAACAATGTCGCCATTGACGAGCGCCCGGCCCAGATTATTGACGAAGACAATGTCAAGCAGATTGGTGTACACAAACGCAAGCGCACTGCGGGTGAAGGCGAGGAGCCCAAGAAGAAGAAAAAGAGGGCAGACAAGCCGCGCAGGAAGAAGAACAAGGATGGTGATGATGACGGAGACATCCCTGAGGGTGAGAGGCGTAGCAAGCGATCCAAGAAAGCAGGCAGAGTACGGGATGCCAGCCCGGAAGCCGACCCAGACGAGAACCTCACTCCAGAAGAGCGTAAGTGTTTCAACAGATGAATTGACTAGTTGCGCATGCTGACTCTTTGTTTAGGAAGGAAGAGAGCCCTGAACGCCCAGATTGACAGCATTGTCAAGGGTAGCTCGAACCGCCGTCGCAAGAAGGACGGAATCGACCTCGAACAAATGGCTGACCAGGAAATCGAGGAGATGCGACGTCGTATGGCGCAAGCCGCCGAAGCCGACAATGAGGGCAGGAAGCGCAACGAGCCCGCGCGACACAAGCTCAAGCTTTTGCCTGAAGTCACGGCTCTGCTTAATAGGACTAACCTGAGGGACACTATCGTGGACCCTGAAGTAAACCTGCTTGAATCCGTGCGCTTCTTCCTGGAGCCCCTGAGCGACGGCAGCCTGCCCGCGTATGATATTCAGAAGGACCTCTTTGCTTCGTTGGCAAAGCTCCCTGTCAACAAGGACACGCTTGTCGCATCGGGTATTGGCAAGGTGATCATGTTCTATATCAAGAGCAAGAAGCCGGAGTTGTCCATTAAGCGACAAGCCGAGCGTCTCTTTACCGACTGGACTCGCCCCATCTTGAGGCGGACAGACGACTACAGGAAGAAGGAATTCGCCCAGGCCGACTACGATCCAAGGTATGCTTCAGCCGTTGTTAGAGATTGCACATGTGCTAATATTTCTATAGTCAAGTCAACACTGGAGACAGGGCTGTCAACAGCCAACAAGCCGCCATCGCTGCCAGCCGAAAGAAGGCCCTCGAAGCCCCTCGTGCTTTCCAGCGTGCTCGTATGGAGTCTGGTCCCACCACCTATACCATTGCGCCCAAGAGCAACGTTGTATTCAACGAAAACGCTCGAAATCGTTCGACCAACGTGGATATTATGAAGCAGATCAAGGGCGGTCGTGGTGGCAGGCGTTGAGCCAGTTTCCTGCTAGGCAGACGTGGTCTTCCACTCAACCTTTCCTCTTTTCTTCATCCTTGGTTTTCATTAGAGCTATAGCCTTTATGTGATGGAATCTCTGTGAGTTTTTCACATGCGCGACTGGGGTCATCCGGGAAGAATGCATAGCGGGCGTTACTTTGCGTATCGGGATTGTTTATGAGATTTGGCCAGTTTGAAAAGCCTGTACTGTACACTATAGCTTATGCATTGACACTTATACCTTTCAATCCTAATCCCTTAGCCTGTCTCTTTCTCCATATGCGCCAAGATTATCTAGCCAGAAGTACCTTATCATGTGAACAGCCAGCCGCCGCCAATGTAAGAATTGCTTGCTCGAATATAACAACTAGGTTTTCCCAACTTGGATATGTGCACACAGCTTGGTATGTTGCTATATATCAGTCACCTTTTTGGCGATTCATTTATCTCGTTTTTGATCTGTAGGCGAACCTACGCTCATGTAACAGTACTTTAAGCAATTTTTGTATTAGGCCTCTATTTTGGAGAATGTTGAAGAATAGAGCCGTTCAAGCACACATACACTGTAATCCCGGACGGACGACCAAAGAGAAAAGATACTCACAGACAAAAACATCAAATACATACCAACCAGATATGCATGACATAATCCCTATGCTAGAAATATGTGTACAAGAAGCGGACGAATCTGGGATACGGTACGCGTAAATCCCTTTTTCCTTATTTACATGTCGAGACTTCCATCCCACATTACCAGCGTCTTGTTACTCACGACCCAAACACATCAATCCTATACACATTAATGGTGTCTACAAATGTACTGTTGTTATCCGCGCTATCCGCAATATCCACGCCATCTCTTGTGATCACCTGCGTGGCGCCCACTGTATTCAGGTTGTACAGACTGATACTGTACGAATGGGTAGCACCCTCGATGCTGAGAATGCGACGCTGACAGGCTGTTTGAGCATCGATGCGGGAACAATTTGTGCTGTAGTTGTTGAAGAAGGAGTAGAGACCTATACCGTAGCCGAGGATGTTGTTGCTACGGAGGATGCGGAGACCCCAGCCTGATGCTGTATTTGGACTTGGAGTGGTGGTGTTTGTAGCCTGGGTGGTGTTGGGCATGGGGATGGGGAGGAAGGAAGAAGGAGGTGCAGAGGGAGGAGGGGAAGAGAGAAAGACCGGGTCGCTGAGGACGGGGTTGTTGGGGAAGGGAATGGTGGCGTTGGGGTTGGGCTGGTAGTATGCGGTTTCGGTTTGGATTTGGCCCATGAAGACGTTGCGGGTGTCGACGAATTGGTACTGGTAGAGCGTGTGATGTTCTACGGATGTGCCGTAACTATTTTGGAATTCTTGTTAGCTTTCTTTCGAAGAAAGAAAATTGATAGGAGACTTACAGCCACAGGCGTCCGTTGATGCTTTCCACAAGCAAACCTCGACCAGCATAGAGGGTTAGTTGGGATTCGTCGCCATCAAGCTCATGGTCGGAAGTCCAGAGCCAGTTGTTCTCCATGTAAAGCCCGGCGCTAAACTTTGTCACATGCATTGTCAAATAAGAAGCGATACACTGCGTTTCCAGGTTGTCCTCGGTGATCTCTACATCAGATGTCTTCTTGCATTGTGCAGTCTGCAATTTCGATCCCGCAAACCCTCCAATACGCGCATGCACATCCCAGAGACCGGCTGGCTCTTCGTCGTACGTACCGAGATTGTACTCGTAAAGAATGGCGCCGGCTTGTTGGCCCTGGGTGCTAACAATAAGATCGGAGATTTCGACACGACCCTTCTCGCCTGGGATGGCAATCCTTACAACGGGTTGGGGCTGGTCCATGGAGTTGAAAAACGAGCCGGAGGAGAGGATGACGGCCGTAAGTGGTTCACCGACAATCACGGAGCCGGGAGGGATGTGTATAGTAGAAGTAACTCTGTAGTATCCCGCATCAAGAAACAAGATCTTGTTTTCTTCTCTGGCTCGAAGGATAGCAGCATTGAGAGCGGTAGTGTCATCCGTACGACCGTCCCCAGTAGCGTTAAGGTCGCGGGCGCTGAGAAATTGGGACAAGGGCACATCTCCGTATTGAGGTTTTGATCTCTCGTAGAAGTCTCCTCGGGCATCTACCAAATCAGCGGGTCGTACTGTAGGTGTGAGACGACCGCGTGCGTTGATAGGTCCACGGGAAAGATAGCGATGCCCATCCGCCCAAGCATCGATGACAGTAGAATCAGAAAACCCTGCCAAGTAGGTTCCGTTAGGTCCAATCACAGCAGCCTGCACGTTTTCGAATTCAACGTTTTCCATATACACGGCTCCAGCAGCAGCAGGCTCAGAGTAGTCGGTCCTGGCAGTGGCAATGCCAATCTGTGTGTTTTTGATCTCGCTGTCAATCAGCGTGATGGATCCTATGCTGAGTGCTGAAGGGCCACCTGCGGTAATGTTCAAGCCAACACGACAGTTTGTGATAGATACTGACTTGTATGTCCAGCCCCAGTCCCACCACATCTCGATTGCGGTGTCGATGTTGTTGAACGTAAGATTGCGAGTGGTAAACTGTTGGTTGCCAACCAGGAAGCCGCGACGTCCTCCATTAAAGGTAAGATCAGTCATAAAACCACCGGATCCAGAAGAAACCATTAAACCCATATGCGTCGTTCCATTGTCGGCATTCATGTTGAATACAACATTTTGGATACTGGTCGCCTGTGCAGTTGGCCAGTGGATCAAGACAGCTGAAAAGTTGGCGGATAGTTGGGTAGTGTCAAGAACGAGATTGCGAATCTGGCGGTAGAAAGTGACGGTAGATCCATAACCAGAGGCATCGATGATGGTTGTTCCAGTGGGGGATGAGAAGTTAGCAGTAGCACGAATAGTAGGAAGACAGTTGGGGTTTCCAATGATCTGGAGATGTCAGGCAAATACGGTCTCGATAAAACGGGTTTGGACACTATACCTGAGTGTTGTAATAGTCGTAAATGGTACTAGATACCAAGTACGTTCCGCCCGGAAAGTACACAACAGCTGGAGTTGTAGTAGAGCTTGAGCAAGAGTTGGGCGCACATCGGTTGCCCTCGGATATGGCGCGCTGGATAGCCGCAGTGTCGTCCGTGACTCCGTCGCCCACTGCGCCATAAGACTTGACATTTCTGAAGATGGTGTAGTTGGTCGGGTTAGGATTGAAACTGGCAATGCCCTGATGTTTGATTTCTTCCATCCAGTAAGGGGCACATGTCGTTTTGGGCGTATCTTGTTGTCTAGGCTTCACATGTAGGTGAGCATGGGGCTCTGTACGAGCGGCAATGTGCACAGGTTCATGAGCGTATGGAGCATGCAGCGCGAACGCGCACGCCAAGTAGACGCTCAGTAGGGCAGTTGCGGGACTAAGCATCTCCAACTACTGCAACAACAAGCACCGAGCGGTAAGGAGGTTTGTGCAGAACGTGTAAGATGACAAGGCCGACTACAATATATTAATACAAGTGCACTCAAGCTAAAAGACCCCCCAGTCCACCCATTAGCGTCATAAGGCCTAGTAAACAAGCCGGGGTATGAAGATCACCCCCATGTGTAGAATGAACCAATAGTCTAAGAGAGGTTTATGTGCGCAGTATGATCAGTTCGGGGTTGGAGCCGCGCAGCATGGTGGCGTCATGTCAGCGACGAAACAATTGTTTACTGTTGAGGGCGGAACGGCGATCAAAGCGAGTCAACCCTGGATATTAAGTCGGCACCCCAAATTATGCAGGGTTTGTCTGAAGTCCAGAGAATCTCCACTTGTGTTGTTCAATAGTAGAGAAGGTCTCCTCAGTGTTAGTAGAGTCCTCATGATGCGACCCGTGTGGCAAACTGCCACAATCACAAGTGGACAGACATGAGACTACCAACGGTCGATAGCGCCTGTATCGGGCATGTTGATCGTTTAGCCCATCCCGCGTAGATTGGACAGGGAGCATGCTGACACGAGGGGACGAGATGAGAGATCTAGCAGACAGGGGTAGCCAAGAGAGCATCAAATAGGCGCATCCCTCTGGCACAGACGATCTTTCTTTTCACAGTTGGTTCAAGACATCCCAAGAAATATCTGGTGATGTGACATGGACTAAATACTAAGAGACGAGAAGTATATGCGGTTCTGAGAACAGGCACTCGGCTGGCTTCTTCGGTTGATGTCGTGAGATTTAGGGCGTTCATCCTCAGTCCCGAAGACACCAGCAGAGATAAACACAGCATGTAGACGGGGTTCCAAGGGGCTCGGCTGTAGAGTTTAGTTCCTGTCGATCATTCAGGCGAGGCTTGGTAGAAGCAAAGCAAGTCCGTCAATGCAAATGCATCGTGCTCTACACGTGACCGTTACCTGTCGGCAGCATCCGGCGCCCAAACTCCGAGGGTCCTAAACTTTTGCGTACTCACCTACTTTGAGAACGTCATCTGCGACACGGTCTGACCAAGTCAACTTCAAACAAGCAACACCCTCGTATCGAGCTCACATCAGCACATAATGTTCGGAGGTTAGTCGTGCCCTAGTCGAATAGCAAGAGGAGAACATTTGCTCGTGCGGGGACAGAATGGAACTGACAATTGCGCAGCACCACCACAACCTTCCAAGCAGGAGCTTGCTGCAGCCGAGGCGCAGACTATGTCGGACATCAAGTGGACTGCAGCCAGCGCTATTGTACTGTACTTTTGTAAGCAACTCTGCGGAGAGCCGTGTAAGCGTGGCTCAAGCTAACCAGCAGCAGCGCCTCACCTTGTTGAGTACGTCTCGAAGCTCTTCTAAGAGGAACGAATATCATGCTGTACATCACAACCACATACACACCCAATCTATACACCTGAAGGCCGAGTGAGAGTTGAAGTAAGATCGGCCGCTGTATCATAGATGCGCATGCAGCCAAGGATGCGCTTGTAACAATACTAGGGCAGACGAGAGGCCCGCCGGAACGTACTGGCCAGCGGATGTAATGATATCCTGAATGCAAAAGATTCCATTGTCTCGAGTGTTTCCAAAAGGGCGTCAAAAGATGAAGTGTGCAGAATGGTAGCAATGCTCACAGGACGCGAAGACTCATTAGTTTATAAGCATCCGCCGCTTGGTATCTCACAACGCCCAACTTTTCACAATATAACCTCCACTTCTCCAATGAATCTTACATGCTCCAAGCACCAAGTGTATTATGAAATTATCGCTTTGCTGGCCTCGCTTGCTTTGATGCCTCCCACTCGTCATACTCTTCTCTTGTGTCGTCAACCCATTTCTTGAGGTGCTCGAGTTGACGGTCGTAGTCTTTGAGGAGCTAAGAACCTTGTTAGCTTGTAGTCCGTTGCCTGCTAAGGGTGTGTATCCTACCTTTTCCAGAGCCTTTTGATCCTCCTCTGAAAGCAGCTCGCCGTTCTGCTGCTTATCCATGGTCTTGCCTAGCTTCTCCGTTTCCTCTTGCAGTATCCGCGCGCGCTCACGCACACCGGACATGCGCGCCCAGATTTCCTCTTGCCGACCTCCGAGTACGGGGTCAAAAGTCTGCTTCTCCAGCTCAATCAGCTTCTTCTTCAAGTCCTCCTCCTGTGGATCCATGACGTATCCTCGGTTTCGCAAGATCTGCACCTTGGTCGCGAGGGCCAATGTTCGCTGGGTGAAGACGATGTGCTTCCGCTTGGCTTCGGTGATGCGCGATGCTACCGTTAGCTCGTGTGCGTCCTTGAGCAACGAGAGGCTGTTGTTGATCTCGTGCAGACGTGTCCGCAGCGCAGTGACGGCCGCAGCTTGTTGTCGTATGCGCTCTCCGACTTGTTCGAAGCCGCGTGCTAGTACAGGGATGGCACCTGGGCTCGGCTTCTTTGACAATGCCTCCTCCCATTTCCTCTCGTCCTCGCCTGGCGCCGGCCCGTAGAATGGCACCTCTTCTGGCTTGACCGAGTTGTAGAAATAGAACTGGAAGACGCATTCTGGGTTTTCGGGATCCCACTTGTTGTTGAGAATCCGTATCTGCTCGACGACCGACTTCTCTCTGTGACCAGTCATGGTAGAACCAGCGAAAGGCTGTGCCGAAGACTGGCGCAGCTGTGGGAGTCCTTCGCGTTGCTGCTGGATGCTTTGCGCTTGCACGCTGTTCAGTATAGGGGCAGGCTGGAGCGAGGCACCAAAGAGACTGTTGCTCATATTCGGCTGCTGTTGTTGCTGTTGCTGTTGCTGCTGTGGCTGGCCGAACAAGCTCGAGCCAGCATTCTGTTGTTGCTGGGGTTGTCCGAACAGGCTGGAACCAGTGTTCTGTTGCTGCTGCTGCTGACCAAAGAGACCTGTGTTCTGCTGTTGCTGCGGTTGGGTCGAACCGAACAAGCTGGTGGTATTATTCTGGGCTGGTGCTGTGGATCCAAACAGACCAGAGCCCGTGTTATTCGACTGCTGAGGCTGTTGTTGTTGCGATTGGCCAAAGAGACCGCCAGATGGTGCTGTGGTACTTCCAAACAGAGTGCCCGTCTTCTTTTCTCCACCACCAAGATTTCCAAAGCTAAAAGACATGTTGGAAGAGACGCGCGATGCGTGCGTGTCGGTTCAGGTTTGCGTGTGGATCCAACGAAAAAGTGACGATATCTCGAAGCCGCAGACTGTCGGGCGCTCAGTTGTTTGTTTTCGGTCGCGGCTGGGGACGCGAATGGGAGGCTTGCAGAGATGCTGGCGCGAGAGAAAAAGTCAGTGTAGCTCAATGGACATGCATGCCTTTTGATGAGCTATAGACGCGACTGCGCAAAAGTGCAGTTGAGATGCAGGCGCGAAAGTGAAGAGAGATTGTTTTGTCTCTGCTCGACAAAGGTTCAGGCACAGGCGGCGGCCGAACACATCCCTGCCAGTTTTAGTGAACCGCCAAGCCGACTTCCGCGACGACCTGACGAGCATCATCTTCAATTCACAAGCCGATAGCCCGCCATTGGCACCGCAACTTCACCATGTCGTCGCGCCAGCCCAGGTGAATACACTTTCTCAACCCTCTGCAAGCTTCGTAGCCTAACCAGTCCCTCAGGTTCAACCAGCAAGCCCTCATCGACACCACCCCTCTACCTGACGACATCCCCAAGGTCCAAGAGCTCGGAGCCAGTTCTGCGCCGCTCCTCAGTGCCTCGTACTTTATCGGGGCGCGATGCAAGCCCTTCAACGATGACTACATGATGTGCAAGACCGAGGCCAATGGCCGGGGTGAATTTGAGTGCATGAAGGAGGGCCGCAAGGTCACCAGGTGTGCCGCGAGCGTGTGCGTAATGGAGCTGCAGTGGAGCATGAGCTGAGTCGCTGACATGTGCGGTAGTATCAAGGACATCAACGAGAACTGCCTTTCTCAGTTCCGTACCCACTGGCAGTGCCTAGAGAACCACAACCAGCAACTCTGGAACTGCCGGTCGGAAGAGCGCAAGCTGAACAAGTGCGTATTCGATAAGCTGGTATGTCTGAACACATTTTTGTACAACCCTAGTTACTCATTCTTTGCAGAAACTGGAGAAGACGATACCAGATGCGCCCAAGGGAGAGACACCAGTCCACCTGCGCACACGCAACATCTTTGCGACTCACTAACCGATGTATTTACTGCTGGGGCAAGTACAAGGGAATCAAATACCATTTCAAATGTGTGAATGTGACGATGTATACGAAGATTTTTTGCATTGTGACGAAGCAGCATTACTGACTCTTGGATTGAGCAGTTTATCTTTTACTTCTCAAATTTGTCCTCATACCAAGACTACCAACATAGTTGTCATCATGTTACCTCCTTACTATGGCGCTTTCAGCCACAACTGGAATATTGAAACTATGGGCCCAGTAATGTGCTTTATTCATTCTTCCTACAGTACCTAAGAGGTGGATATTCCCTTTAAACCATCCCATGAGCTAATATGTGTGCTATCTATTTTTTCTCACTCCCTTGCATTCCATACTCAGGATGACCATCTGTCTCTATTAGCTCCGGCTGTATTTACTAGGCCGTCGCTATGGCATCTCGGGTCAGCAACGTAACCAACATAGCCGGAGATTTCCAACTCATCAAAATCACTGACCTCCAGTTGAAATCACCATAGGTAACAGCATTACGCTTTTATGATAGATTCAGCAATTGATTTCTTTACTGTCGAGATATATTGGTATCTGCCCGCAATTAATCTATTCTTTTTTGCTAGTCGTTCTTCGACGACTTCAACATGGCTAGCGCTCACGATACGGAGGAAGCTGCTCTGGCTTGCTACCGACCGGTTCAATGGCATTGTGCGTCGAAAATATGAGCCCATGTATATATGCTCTCCTTAAGTCATGCTGATGTTCGCGAGAACTTGCTAGGTTGAAGGAGCCCACGAAGCCAAACTCAAGCGTCTCTAGCAAGAGCGATAGATGGCGAATCCGAAGGAGATTTCTGAAGCGCCAACTGAACGGTTGTCTAGAAGTATAATCTATATAGAAGATCTGGTTAGATCTAAAGCAACAGATGATTAACTTAGTTGGTACTGATAGGTAGGAACTCTAAGGAGAACTTCTAAAGCGCTGCCTAAACTTATATAAAAGCATGGTCTACATAGAGGGTCTGCTAAGCCCCAGAGTGACAGACAACCAAACCAGACTGTCGGTTATTTGTTAAGTTAGGATGCCCATGATCAAGCACATGACCAATCTACAGATGTAAGAGTTTTTCAACTGTAAGAGATTCTGAATCAAACATGCAAACAGTTACCATGCTGCCATAAATAAACGTTAGCTTGGTCTCATAGTAAGCTCGATTGCAGATGAGATTAAGCAACACTGAAATGTGTAGTCATAGTCCACAAAATATCTATCCACGCTACCAAGTTTGTGAACCACATAGCAACCTATGTAAATTACCGTACAATAGGTAGAGAAGCGCAATGTGGTGAACGTGAATATTGAACGTTGACGGGCCATGCCTTCGTCCTTCAGGGTCGAGGTGGGGCCATGAGCTCACCAAGCACCACAAACACTAAACAACGCGTCTCAACGCGACCAACAACCTCAATTGGTGCTTCCCAAGTCCACCATTCGCTCCGCCCACATACTGCCCACTTGGGCGTAATACTCACCATGTTTTCGTTGCCTATGATCGCGCCGCGTCCGGTAAGCTTCTACTTTCAAGATTAGATGCCTGCACGTGTCGACGTCTGTGAAGCATATCGAATATAGAGAATAATTACTAACGAAATAAACAGGATGCAAGTCTATGGCCCTCCCTCCACAACACACATACAGCATTTGAAGACACTCAGTCGCAGTCCCCGCCCAACGCATCGCATAACCAGCGTCGCCCAGGCTCGCACCACGCCCCGCACCACAACCAAAATCTGTTGCTCTCCAGCCTCACAGCTGATGAAAACACAATAGCCCAGCGGAAACTCAATGTCCGTCGTTTTGGTGCAGGATGGCTGCGTCCTCCCGGCGTGACAAAAACGCTGCAAGCACTCAAAGACGAGGAGCTCGAGAAGGAGGAGCAGGAAATGATGGCGCGCAGAGAGCAAGTCATGATGGACCTAGCAGCCGCGCAGCAAGAGGCAGCAAACGAGGAGCAGCGTGAGAGGGGTGAAATGGAAGAAGAAGCTGGTTTAGGTGAGGAAGAACGAGACTTGGACGACGAAGTGCCAGAAGCAGAAGAAAGCATGAGTGACTCGTCCTCCGGAGTCGATAGCAGCAGCGCAGACGAGGACGAGGACGAGGAAGGAAGCGAAGTCAGCGGCGAGGCACAGGAAGAAAGCACAGTACCATTCAACGAGGACAGCTTCATCGAGGGCAGCATGATGGAGGCCGAGGTGTCACATATGCTCGAAATGGAGGAGGCAGAAATGGCAGGTGTGTTGCAGGACGAACGTGACCTTGATGACGACGTTCCCGAAGCAGGCAGCTACGAACACACGGATTCTGAGCTCGAGGATTCTAGCGACTTGGATAATTCAGCGCTCCCGCCTGGTCTGGCATCTGCTCGCTCCAGACGCTCCACTCGCCGCCGCTCAAGTGGCAGACGTAGTTCGGTCCGTCGTAGCTCGGGCCTACCCAGTGGTATGACACTTGGTGCGCATCCCACAGCTGGAAGGATCAGTCTGGGTGTTGATCTGGGGAATGGGAGGAGTAGCTTTGGTATCGATGGGAGCAGCTCGTTTCTCGACGAAAGTTCCTTTTTGAGGAGCTCACCTGCGGGAAATGCGGCGGCTAATAGGGGATCATTGCGAGACCGCTTCCTGGGTGCTGCAAGGGGAGGTAGTAGCAGTGGAGGAGGTGGTGGCGGCGGGGGATGGAGGGCTTGATGTAGTTGTGTGATGAGTCATTATTCTGTATTATCTAGATACCCAGCAGCAGCGGTGTAGCATTGAACCGCTGTGTTTTGAGCACTCAGTATTTGCAACCATTTTGCATGTCTCATGAATGAACTTGTACCTGAATTATGTACTTCGTCACTCCTGCTAGCTAAGACTTATGGATTTGACTAGGTTGAGAAATCTCCAGATACCGTGTAATACACATGATTTTACAGTGAACACTTTTCTCTAACAGTGTAGTCATAGGAGCTCTTGAAAGGAGCACGTAATGCTTGGTATTGACTAAGTCTATTGTCACCACATGGACTAAAAACCTATTCTTTCTTACGATAGTTGACGCAAAAACTTCCCTCCAGCATCACTGTGAAACTTTGTATAAGATCATAGACTACTTGTTGTTTTTCATGGAGTCGATTTATGCCTGAACAGCCACCACCTGCATGCTTGCGACCGTCACTAACGTTGTCCCACCGGCTTACAACGTGGGCTGGTACAAGCATGCTGGAATGAAAATAGCAAGATACCAATAAATACTCGATTTAGCAGTTGTGATGCTGAACCCATCAAGAATTAAGAACCAAAAGATATGCTAGTAAACTTAGTTAGTCATATCTCAGAGTGTTGTATTAATAGACAACTGATTAATATGATGAGAAAGATCTCCATCCATTAAGTGCAGGCCTGAACCAAATTTTGGAATACCGCCTAACGCCTCATCACATGAAAACCGTAAGTCTACATGAGGTGAACAAGCAAGTCTGACGGTGGTGAAGGTGGGCAAGGACTTATAAAAGGCACTTCTGTAATGTGACAGACCTCTTCAATCCGGGCATCGCTGCGACCTGCACACACAGAGACCTCACCCGGTGCAGAGATGACTGTCCTAGAAAGAGAACAAAGGGTAACGAGTGCAAGATGTAAGGATAGTTTTATTCCGACTATTTGGGTACGTACATCCTTCGAGCACTCAATTTATTGACATTGGACAGGCAGAAGATCCCATCAGCCCGTGCATCTGTGACCTCACCATGATCTTTTCATCTCTCATCAGCCCTACAAGGTACAAAATGCTTCAATGCGAACCTTTGTATTAGGTTCAGTACCCTTCAAGTAGTTCCTTGACTGTGTTTCGATATAGCTCGCAGAGTCCAGGCACTGACGTGAAGCTAGGACAACCTTCTACCAACAAGTAAACAAGCCCATTGGGAGGTTTCAATAAGCTCTAGTCAAATAGAAGACTATTATCTTTAGTTTCATATTCTTCATGTACTAGAAATTGGCTTTCATATATGCATAGTATAATATTGATAGTCCAGTGTCTACTTATTCTAGGAAAGCCACTCAGAAGCTCAACGCAGCCTCCAACGGGCATGTAAACTTTCAAAAATAGGCCGGGCTACATGAAATATGCACATAGAGGTCTATGTCCGATCTTAACCTTGTAGCATTATAGTTGCGCAATCGATTTTGCATATCAAGACTCTATAGAAGCGCTGATATTTCTCAACCCTATTACACGGGCGTATCTTCCAATATAATCAGTCTCTCCATCTTTGTGTCAAACACCATTGATCTTCACTCCCCAGGAAAACATCTCACCCAGCCCCCCTCCCTCAGCCTCCCATCCTCCACCCAAACAACTCCCTCGGGACCACAACGACAAGCTCCAGCAATCACGTGCTCCCTCAGCCCAAGACCAATTACATTCCCAACCCAAACCCAAACATTGCCTTACCGCATATTCCCCTTCCGGTCTCTTCTACCTCTAGCCTACCACTAGAAAAGCTCGCCGGACTCATTCCATTCCATTTCTCTCACCTCTCCCACTTCACCGGAACAACGTACGAACTAACCCCCAGAAAAACCACAAACATGTGCATAATACCCCCACACCAACTTAGCCCCATCTGACCCCACAGGAATTCAAGGCATAAAACGCACCTACTAGGCTCTAAAAACGATGCCAAAAAGCAATTCTACACCACTTCTACCGGCCAAGACAAGTAAAAAGCATAAAATTTCCTCCAGAAACGGAACTTTCCCTCTGCGGCTCCGTCAGTAAGCCATTGTTTTGCTTTTTACCGGTGACACAAAGTTTCCCTTGCCTTTGTTTCCTGTTTCCTGTTTCTCTCTTACCTACCGGTCTATCTTGGCGGCCCTTAGACATGTTTCTGTGCTAGGTAAAGCCCTAACCGAACCACGGTGTGTGATTTCTTTCTACTCGACGTTCAGAAAAAAAGTAAGTATTGGGACTAAAGCAAAACACAATCAAGCATAGGGCATGTAGGTATGTACCGCGATCGATGCGTTCTCCCAAGTCTCACCCACACACCCACACACACTCACATGCACACACACCGCCACATCATGCGTGCGTGTGTGTCGTCACCGTGCCTTCTAATTCTGTTCCTACGTACATATTATTTGTTTTTGACTCCAACTAGCCTAACGAGGAAGCTTTCTTCTAGCTTTCTAGAAAAAAATATCCCATGCTTTCCTTAGATCCCAGATCCTAGTCTGGCATGTGTGTCTGTAAAAGGGCAGACCAGACGCCTTGCTTTTCAAATCAACCTTACCCTATCCTGGCAGAGTCTGTGTGCTTGAATTCCTTTTTTTTTTTGCAACGACGAGACGACATGTTTGTACATCCCGACTTCTGTATGTTGGATCGAGATGATGGATTTCAATGGCGTATGCACAGACGGATGGAAGGATGGAAAGGGGAGTGGACGGATGCGGGTGTACCTGAGAGAAGGCAAGGTCTTGCGGTGAGGTATCGTACACGGGTATTTTTTCGGGAGAAAAGGAAGTAGGGGAGACGTTGTTTAGCTTAGCTTGGGTTGGGTTGGGATGGATTATTGAACGGGAAAGAGAAAGAGAGAGAGAGAGACACGAGAACAGGGGGAGGTGAGAAAGTGGTATGATTGTTTGGACGCTGGACTTGGAACTTGAGACTTGGACTTGGACGCGCATGGGAAACCCTTGTGGTATACGAGATAGATGAGGCAAGAGCAGATGAGACTACACTTCACTCTATGAACACGACGACGTGTGCAACTAGTCATTGTTCCTAGCCATTTCCACCTCTCTATCGGACACTTTTTTCTCCTTCCCCCCAAGAACATTCACATACCTTCTACACTCCCCTTCCCTGCATCTGTTTACTCATTTACTTGTTTATTTGCATCCCATCTTCCATCTCCCCTATCCTCCTAACCACCTATCCAAGAAAAAACAATCTACATACGCACACTCAACCATCTCCCCCGTTTAAACAAACCCATCTTTTTTGTCGTTGGGTGCCAAACGCATGAATTGTCCGTGTGTGGTCATCAAAGAAGAAGCAAACCAACGAGTTAGCACCAAGTTAGGAAGAAAAAAGTAATAATGTAGTTAAAGCCCCCCATGGCAACGACATCACTAGCTACATGTCACAAAGTTTGGTACATCTAACGGCCAGGTGACCGCAAATTGCTTTCGACACGGACGTTGAATCCGAGGTCTGATGGTGGATTGGCGGAGTCAACACAGGCCATGTTGTTATGCAGCATCGGAATTTTCATCCGAGACGTTTGTAGCCTCTAGTTCTCTTTGGAGACGGTGGAAAACGGTGTACGATGGCGATATTGCTTGTTTCTGTCCTGTTGTACTAGGTTTGTTGTATAATGGCATGATATGTCCGTTTTCGGAAAAGATTAAAAGGTAAAATGTGCGTATGCAATAAACCGCAAAGCACCAATAATCATGTCGTCTCGAGCCATGGACTTATCCTTGCGTTTGGAGCAGAGAGATGCTAGAACGCTGTCTAGTCTCCAAGGTTTCCCTGATATGCAAGCCTCACAGCCATTGTGACCTCTCGGCAGACAGTGCTCGCCGTGGTTTCCTGACACATCATTTCGTGTCATGTACCTGTTGACAGCGGTAAGTCCCGACATCCGCGTACCCGTGATGCATGTAGTCTATCAACCTCTTGAGGCTATTGCTCTATACACATCGGTCAATGACAAAATGAGCCTCCGACCCCAGCACGGGGCGCTGGCCGGCGTCCCCGGCCGCTAACTGTACTGGCTATAATGTACCCCTACAGACGCTCCCGTAGGATTACCGCTGCGCGCCGCCAAGCGAGGCTCGATCCTGTTATTCCCGCAATATGGAAGCGTGAAAATCTGCTGTACGACGGCTTAAGATAGCAACATGGCAGCCGGCACGACTTCGGCCTTTGCCTTGACCCCACGCCGATGCCAGTTCCCGAGGTAGCCAAAAGCCGACTCCGATTTGAAGCAAGCAAGCAAGGCGAGCGTGGGGTGAGGGCGGCCCCAGCCACAGTTTAGCAAACGCTTCATGTTCAGAGCGCCGGCAATTGGTCAGCGTCATAACGTTTGCTAACCAGGTAAATTTGGCGGCATTCCGTTGTCGGTGACAGATAGTTTACCATTCGCTGATGCCGGAGTCGCGACCGCGACGGTGACTTGGCGTCAGAAGCTTAGCGCAAAGTGCAGCAACATGGCGCATCTTGGCGGCTTTGCCCATGCCTGGTCGAGATTTCGGACGTGCATCCTTCGCTTAAGGTGGAAGTGGGATAATGAAACAAGCGGGATCAGGGTATGATACGAGCCTCGACGAAATCGGCGCATCGGATCGGGGCTTGCACAGCAGCCAGACGACGGACCATGGAACTACTTCGTACTTTGTAACCACCGCCATGAATTTTGCTATGCCTCGCAGATTATACAAGACAGTCGCAATCAAACTGGGGCAGGGCGGCCATGTCCGCAAAGGCACGAGGCAGTCGAACGCCAGAGTGGAGAAAAAGCTATTCATGTGCCGTCGTCGAGGCCTTGAACGCCATCGCTTCCACGCTCCACGGACGCGTACGTGCAGAAATCTCTTTTTCCGCAAATCGCTAGATGGGTTTGAGGATTCAAATTTTGCGGCGAAACGTAAGAGGCGCGGGCCTAGGGTCTGGGTCACATGAGTGGCTTGCGGGTTCGCTCGCCAAAAACATTGGCCTCGACAACGCTGTAAACGGTCAGCAAACAGGGTGGGTGCAGTTTGCGAGGAGGGGCGACGACGAGGGGGGAGGGGTAAAATCCTATGTACCAAGTACTTGCAACGGCAGCTTTATAGCAGGGCCACTCAGACGCATGTTTTGCTAGGCCCGTGGAGCTGGCCGGCATGCCGTTGAGTTCACAATCACACCATTCGGGAGCTGGATTGAGTAAAGCCGTCCATCTCAAAACAGAGTGGCAGACGACGACGGTCCCGCTTCGTGACGATGGCGTGCAGGGGGGGAGAGCCGGAAGACCAGATCGGGTACGCCACTGGCTAGCGAGCCGTGGGCTGTCGCAGCTGAGGGGTTTGTACGGGTGGATAAGTGGTCCGGCGGCACGCAAGCCCATTCGCGGACTCGGTAAGCGAGTCATTGGGGAGCAATACCGTGCGCAATAACGGTTTCGGTGTGCTGGTTCTCTGTACACGTTTTGCTGTGAGGTTGCACAGCTAACGCTCAAGTATGGTGTCAACATGTGTGGTGATGACGGCTTGCTTCCAGCTGATGATGGGCGAGGCAAGGCACCCCGTTCGGATGCATGCTGCACTCTTGCTGCAGCAACACGTAAGCGGGGCTGCTGCTCGCCCTTCCGCGAGCCCGCTATCTGATCTGACGATGATGCATATCGTAGGAGTTGGGGGAGGCTTCCTGTCTTGGAGCGGATCACGTCGTGGGCTGACTTGTCAATGGATTGTAGGTGGACGTCTGGCATGTTGCACAGCATGTCCTAGGTCCTGACACAAGTCGTCGCGGACCTTTGAGTGGAACCGGTTGACCGTTTTGCGCCAATATCTCCATGGGCTTGCCACCCACGACTGATCGGTATGCCGGGCATGCTAGCGATACGACAGCCTCGATGGCTCCTCGGTATCTCTCTGTGTCTGTACGTAAGATGCGTAGATAGGAGAGTTAGTCTGCTGTATGCTGCAGCATGGTTGTGCAGAAATTCTCCGAGCCGTCGAGGTTGGCTATCATTTGTCTGTTTGGCGCTGGGCCTTGTGAATGACTTGCAGGTGCTGGTGAAACGGTTCCGGAAGCGTAGTATGATGAGCCAGCCGTGGTCGTATCGAATCAATCCGGACGCAACGTGACGGAGAGGGGCGAGAACCTTTTAGAGAGCGAGATAATGTACTGCGTGTCATCCTTCGACAGCCGCATCGACAGGGCGATTGTCGCGCGGCATTCTCATGGCTTACTGTGCATGCACTCGTACTGTGTAGCCATGGATGGTTCATGCAGCCATACATGCTCTCAGACAAGTCGACTCCGCAATTCGCAGTCAGTCTTGCAGAGTGAGTGAGCCACGGTGCCCTTGTCAAGGCAGGCTCCCCGAAGCGCTGTGCTATCAATGAGCTGTCTACCCGCAGTGTGTGACGGTCAGGCTTGGCGTAGATGCTAGCTACCGACGTTGGCCCACTATCTGGAGGTGGATGAGGCCTCCAATCTTGGAGTGCCCGTGCACGGGGATAGCTGGCCATGTGGAGCCAAGGCGAATCAGACTGGGAGATGAGTTCACGCAGAAGCAGACATGGAGTAGTATGGTTGTCGGGCCCGCTTTGCAAAAGACGTACGAGGGCGGAGTGGCTTTGCCTGTAGTGGGTATAGTGCCATTGTCGTAGAAGTATAATTGCCTCTTGCTATAGTCGGGCTGAGACGGGGCCTCTATGTTGTCCACCGAGGTGGAGCAGAGTAGTTTGTGGCCTCAGCAAAGAGTCTATGCCTTGTGTAGGAGACGGTAGGCGGTGCATGCCGACAGGGACCCAATGAGCGTTTGGACACCCAAAGGCAGGCAGAAGCGCGGTCGATCAAGGGAGCAGAAAAAAAGCATCACCGTAGGGTGGAAGGGAGTCTACTGGGAGGGTTCCGAGAAACCCAGCGGTGAGCGGGGACTGGAACGTGGGGATTGGCAAATGGCCAGCCGGGGCGGTGGCTAGCATGAGTGGGCAGATGGAACAGCCCGCGTGCGGTCGCAAAGTTTATCAGGGCTGACGAGTAGCAGACGGGAAGCACGGGCGGGCCAGGCGGCCGCGAGGTTGAGTGCGTTTGTGATGATGCTGGCGGTGCGCTGTGGTGCCGTGTGGTGGTGCTGGAGGTGGTGCTGGCACAGTACGAGGGCGTCGAGGGCGTCGAGGGCAGGCTTGGCTCGGTTTGCCGGATGCGAGACGGCGCACGGCCGAGTCGCCGGCTGGGGAGGATCGGAGAGAGGGCTGGGCCGGGCGGGCACGGAGGCGCGTGCTATGATTCGCATGGCTGCACGGCGCTGCAGTGCGTTGATTGAGGGCACCGCAGCCGACAGCAGCCGCCCTGGGCCTGTCGTCGTTGTCGCGCCCACGCCCGTTCAGGCTGTCGTCCTTGGGCGGGCAGGGAACAGGGAAGAATCTGCAGCTAGCCATGGGCGGGGGGTGGCCGGGGGCCCGTGGGCGCTGAGGTTCAGGTACATCTCCCGCGGTGGAGCGCATGAAGCTCGCAATCAAAGGGCGTAGCGTAGCGCCAGAGGACGCGGCGCGGGCAGGCGCGGGCAGGGCAGGGCAGGGCAGGGCGTGGAGAGGAGCAGGAAAAAATTGAGGCCTGGCGGCGCAGCAGCGCAGCGCAGCGACGAGGGCGGGGGCCCAGCCGTCTGGCGCACCGGCGCGCCGTCGCAGCGAGGCCAGGAAGCAGGTGGGCCGGCATGGGGCAGCCGCGTCGATTCGCTATACAGACGACGAGGTGGTCATGGTGGTGTCGTTCGCAGGCAGGGATTGCTGACGTTGGCTGGCCTCGAGGCAAAGTTAGGCGGCGGCGACGACCAGGCCCGGCGAAGATAATCCACCCTGTCCCTCGCCCGCCCTGCTCTGCTGTCTTCCCTCCGCACCCCGCCCACCACACCCTCGACTGCACTACCACGGCCGCTGCTGCGCTGCGCTGCTCGACTGCTCGCTGCCCTATCTTCACGGTCCCTACAGCCGCCCGCGCCCTCTGCCCTGCCGCCCTGCCCCTGACGCATCCCCCGCCTGCCGACAACAGCGGTGCGCAGCTTGGCTCGCGCTCCCGTCTGGTTGGACGATAGCCGGACGGGCCCTATCACCCTCTCCAGGCCAGCCCACGCAACGCAACGCAGCGCTGCCCTGCCCACTGCGCTGCCTGGCCTTGCCTTGCCTGCCGCCCTCCCTTGGTTCTGCTCCCAGACCCCTCACCGCAGCGCCCACGGCCCATTGGCACCCTCGACACCCGCCTTATAGAAGCACGCCTGTCGCCGGCTTTGCATCTTGCCAGCTGCACCCGTCCACCTTCGTTTATCTCCGCCGATCCGCCGCGGGACCCTCACCCGGCCCACTATTCCTTCCTCCACCACTCTCCCACTGCCATCCACCACTGCCACTGCTGCTGCTCTTGCTGCTGCCACTGCTGCTCCACCACCTCCACCCGCCGCCATGGACACAATGCACGGCTTCACCTCCTTTGTCAATCCCCAGGACCTCGAGAACCACGGCGCCGCCGACTTCCAGGACTCGCTGTGGCAGATGCGCCTCGACGCCCATGCCTTCCCCCAGCCCTATGACACCGGCGTGCTGGCCTCGACGGGCGACCGCACCCGCAAACAGGACTCGGCCCTCGACCTGACGTCCTTCTCCAACCAGACGTACCCGTGCATCCGCCCCGAGGACGACTTCACCTCGTTTGTCAACACGGCCCAGTCCACCCCCACCTCCAACACGCCCTCACCACACGAGAACTTTGTCTTCAGCAACGCCAACTCGCCCGGCGACTTCAACCGCGACCAGAGCCAGACCAGCTCGCCCGAGACGTGCAACGACTCCCTCACCAACGACAGCTGGCCCGCCATCCACATCCCCCAGCCCGTCAAGCAGCCACTCGTCTCGATCGCCCTCGACAAGAATAAGAACCGTGCCGAGACGCAGATCAAGACTACCGTCACACTAGACCCCCTCTCCCCGCACTTCCAATGGATACGCTTCCCCCGCCAGAACCTCGCAAAGCCAAAGCAGATGGCCAGCACCGAAGAGGTCGAGGCCAACGAGAAGAACAACTGCACCACCCGCCTGCAGCTGGCCCTCGTGCTGGCCACGGCCGTCGAGAAGCCAGAGGGCTTGGAGCGTGCGTTCCGGCGTGCGCGGGGCGATGAGCCGACCCCGCGCCGTCCACGCGGCGTCGCCATCACCGACATTGCCAAAGAGGACCGCTGCCACCCGCAAAACGGCGGTGCCGTCATCATCTGCGAGGGCTGCAAAGAGCGCGAGGCCAAGCGCTTCAACCGCAAGAAGAAGCGCGAGGCCGACGACGAGAAGGAGTGGTCGAGCTACGAAGACGACCGCATCATCATGATCAACGAAAAGGAGTTCAAGCGGTGGCAGGACAACGACAGCCCCGACTTTACCGCGGCCGCGAAAAAGGTCGAGTTCGTCATGCGCATAACGTGCTATTGCAGGCACCAAGAGGACAAGTCGCCCGTCGGCTACCGCGTCATCTTCACCTTCAAGGATGCCGCCGACAACTTGCTCGCCCAGGACATTTCTGAAATCGTCCAGATCACAGACGACCACAAGAACAAGGAAAACCCGTCCGATACGCTGAGCGCCCTCACCATTCCCTCAGGCCCCCATGAGGCCATGCCCATGCAGTACGCCGTCCCGATACCCGAGTACTCGCCTACTGTCTGCAGCAGCCAGTACTCATTACCCACCACGCCCATTGTTCCCCAGGCCCCAGGCCTGCCCCACTCGCAGAGCGTCTTCTTTCCCCGAGAGGCTCAGTACTCCCGTATGATGAACTCTGCCATGGCGGCTCAAGCCACCAACCAGACAAGCATGAATTTCTACGGCAATGCCATGGCTGCCCCGCCGCCAACACAGCAATACGCCAACCACCAGCGAGGGGCAAGCTACTTCCAGCCCGCCATGCTCAGCCCGACCGGCGAACAGGTATCAAGCCAAAACGGCTACGCCCTTCAGCGTCCTCACTCGCTCGACAGCTTCCCCCAGACGTTCAACTTCCAGTTCCCTACACAACCATCGTATCCCCAAGTCTATTCTTCACAACCACCCTCGCGCGCCACATCGCGACCAGCGTCGCCAACATGGGACCAAGGGCGGGGCGCAAAGAAGATGCGTGCCCAGCCTGGCTTCATGTTATACGAGGACTTTGAAGAGTAAACAGGTTGCATGACACGACAGTACGATTTATGAAACAGACACACACAAAAGCATGGCACCATGCATATAAGCGGGCATATGAGCGGCGTTTTTTTCCTGGGCTTGTATTGTAATAAGTGGGTTGACGAAATCTGGGCGGGCAAAACATCGTCATTCATGATACGGGACCATTTCGGGTGCCACGATGCCTCGGGAATATTACCGGCACCATTAATTTTTTCTTTGCAAGGAATCAATTCATGGGTTGTTGGGCTTCGGCCAAATCATCTTCTTGGAGGAAAGAGAACAGGGCTCGGCTCATGCGGCCTCTTATTTTTTTTACTCTTTATTTTTACATACAACATTTTTTATTGTCTCTCTTCTTTTCCAGCATCTATCCATCTCCCTTGGTGGTTGCGCCTCCAGAGCTTGTGGTTTTGTTACGGTTTGGATGGACGGGCCGAAACCACATGGAGGCATAGATTTTGATTTGGATTCGGGGTTGTTTACGAAGGGGTTTTGATTTGGATAACTTATGATTTTAATTCTTTAGACTATTCACCTTGCCTAGCTCTTCTTTTTTTGGATAGTCAAATTCTATCAGCTGCTATGCCCCTTTGGTGGGGATGGCAGGCTTCTCCTCAATTCTTCCCTTTTGTGTACATGATGATTGCCACATGAACCCTGATGTCTTTTTCTCTCGTTCGTCGTCATATCCCCATTGGGTGCTCATCCCGTCATGGTGCAATGCAGTGTCCCACATTGCCCATGGACGTGGATGCGTTTCACCGACCGCACCTTCCCTTTGTGGGGCCGCCGCGCCCCTCTCTCCCCTCCTTGCCCCTCTCTATCTTACTGTTAACTCCATTCATACAAAATATGCCGACCCATACTCACATAATATACCTCTTCGCAATTATCAATCTCTCACATGTATAATCTGAGGTGAGCGGGCGGCGGCGGCGGCGGGACGCAGCTTGCGCCATTCCCCGTCATCTTAGCTCCACTCGGGTCCAGCTCAAGCTCATGCCTAAGTCATCGGTGGTGGTGATGCCATGGTCTAGGTTTGCGGATGATCGGCAAGGGAACATATAGACATGTGAAGTTTATACTTGTGCCGGCTTGGAATAGTTTGCTTGCTGGTGGAAGGTAATCATACGATATCACTCTATCTTCTCCTTCTATTATCGTACCCTTCCACCCACCCTCATTCTCTCTCTCTCTCTCTCTCTTTCTGTGAAGATGAAGTAGCTACGTGTGTACGTTGTCGGCGTCGTCATCTTACTTCTACCTTTCCCCTTCCCCCCTCTCCCCTCCCGCACCCTGCCGCGCCCTACATACCTAAACCCGCCTATCACATGAGATGGATGTGTGTGCGTGACACAAGGCGTGGATCCCTACATACCATGTAGGTTACCCTGAATCCCTGCCTGTCAGCTGTCTGTCTGTCTCTTGTCCCTACGTATCTCGTGTGTACGTATGTATGTATGTGCTTGAACACGTGGTTGCACAGAGCGTGGGTTTGGTGACTTGGGTGTTGGACCCCGAGGCTGGGTTGGTGTTTGTGTAGCGTGTTTGTGTTGTTCAGTGAGGTGGTGCTGCTTTGGAGAGGGGGTAATATAGACTTGGTTGATGGCAGTAGTGAAGTAACGGACCGATATCAACTCCATGTCTTCACTTTACTAGGCTGGTGAAGTTAGACACTGGATAGCACTCAATGTGTGAGTAGCCTGACCTCCTACTGCATACATCTCCATAAACGAGGTCCAAGAAGACCAAAGCCGTCATATCCCTTAAAACATTTCATAATACCAATAACTAGCTATATTTACGGCGAACTGAAACAAACGCATCGTATCCAAAGACCATATCCACAAGGTGCACACGCCTAGTGTGACTGCCATGAACCCATCCAAGTCGTTTCGAAATACGCAATCGGTCCTGATATAACCAAAAAGCAGGACGCACAAAACTCGCTGATACATAACGGCGTAAAAATAACGTTACCAGAACCGCGTCCATGCACTCAGGAAAAATATTGGACAAAGGGAAAAGAAACAAGCCCACCTTGATCAAAGAGATGGGCGGGTGACCCACAAAGGCCAGGCACTACCGCAACTCGGCGCCATCAGTGGGTTCACAAGGCGAAACCGAAAGGCCAACACTAGCCTACCACCGGGAGAGAGCTGCAACGGCCCGAAGCCGCCTCTTCACGTGTCGGTTACGCCTGCTACATAGAAACCATGCATAGGTGCACGGCAGATGCAAAGGATCGTGGCACAAACCCAGGCCCTTCGCATAGACTAAAATCCTGCAGCACCAGCCTTTCTGTACTCCTGAAAGTTGCTGACAGGGGGAATGGACGGGTCTTCATGACGCCGAAGCTCTTCTTCCCACTTCTCTTCTTCCTGGGCGTGCGTGGCTTCGAACGCGGCGGATTGACCACGGTGGAAGTAGAGCGGCGCGCGCTTGAGGAGAGCTACCTCTTGTGTCACGAGAATATGCTTGACACTCGATCCTATTCTTTTGTTAGAGACCCACACTCGCTCTTCGGTTCGACAGCAATACATACCAGGCGTCTCGTACTTGGCTTGCAGGAGAAGCTGATCCACAATATGCCGCAACCCGCGCGCACCTGTCCCCATTTTACTCGCTTTCCGTGCAATCTCACGCAGGGCGCCGGTGGTGAAGCGCAGCTCAATGTTCCTGAGATACGACTTGTGCTCTTCCTGCCGGATGAGACTGTCTTTGGGCTCGGTGAGCACGCGGACCAGCGCGTCTTCATCCAGAGCCGCCACGGCACACACGGTAGGTATCCGGCCAATGAGCTCAGGTATCATGCCAAACTTTTGCAAGTCCTCGGGCTGTACATGGTCCAAGACGTTTACCTTGTCTTCCTTCTCGACTCGCCTGACGCCAAACGGGTTGGGCACCTCGGTCTTTGGTGGGACGAAGAATGGCGAGTCCTTTCGGAATAGCTCGGCCTCTGCACCTCTCAGCATGACGCCATCGGCGGCCGCGTGTGCGTTGGACGACCGGATCGACGCTCCAAAGCCCATGCTGCTCTTTGACTTTCGGTCGAGGATAATCTTGTGGAGGTTCGAGAAGGCACCAGTGCAGATGAAGAGAATGTTGTCGGTTCGGATGTTGAAGACTTCGCCCTTGCTGGCTCCTGGACCAGGAGGCTGAGGCGTGTCCATCCTGCCGGCGCCGCCTGGTCTGCCTGCGCTCTTCTCTGGTTTGGCTTGCACCTGTACCGTAGTGCCTTCGATGATCTTGAGCAGTGCTTGTTGGACGCCTTCCCCGCCCACATCCTTGCCATAGGATATCTTTGTGCCAGCAATCTTGTCAATCTCATCCAACACAATTATGCCATGCTCGGCGGCTTCAATGTCGTAGTTTGCAGCAGAGAACAGACGAGCTACACACGACTCTACATCGTCACCAATGTATCCAGCCTGGGTAAAGGTAGTGCAGTCGGACATGGAGATGGGAAGGCCCAGCGTCTTTGCTAGTGTCTTGCACATGAGCGTCTTTCCCACACCTGTTGGACCGAGTATGAGCACATTGGACTTTTCTATCAGCAACGGGCGCTCGCTGGTATCGAGCAACGATTCGGGATTGGCCGGGGATTCCGACGCTGGTCTATATGATGGGGCTTCGTCAAACGACGGGGAAGTGTGGCTGTGCAACTCGACGGTGGGTTGCTGGCCTGGGAACTCGTCTATTGTTTCTTAGTCGCGTGTCAGGCTAGGGAATACAGAAACGGCTAGGGATTGAGCCAAGATGAGATCTGGAACTACCTTCTACTGGATGCCGGAAGACGGATGCCCTCCTCTGGGCCTGAGCCTCGAGTCTCGCCTGCTCATGTTGCTGCCGCTTGAGCTCCTGGATACGCAGATGGTGCTCGTGGACAGCTACACTCAAGACTATCTTGGCGCGATCCTGGTCAACTACAAACTGGTCGAGGTGCTGCCGGAGCACCTTGGGCGTGATAATACTGGCGCCGACATTGCTTGCGTTGCCGAGGGGTCCCCGCGTGGGCTGGTCTGGCTCATAGAAGGACGAATAGCCCTGGCCGCTAAAGTCTGAGCGATGGAACCTCGACGACTTGCGCGTGTGTGGCTGCGATAGCGACAGACGGGTGCTGCGCGAGATGCTGTAGAGAGCGAGGTAGGAGGCGCGTGCCTGCGGGGAGACGGCCAGCGGGAGGGCTCGCTGGATGGAGCGGGAGAGCAGCATGGTGAGAGAGGAGGGCGTGAAGAGCAGTTCACATGACTGGGAGGCGCGTAGGGTATATAAAGCAAGTCACGAGGCTATGCAATAGCCCCAAGGCGGCACTGAGGTTAACCGTGGTTGAGCCGCCGCGAGCCTCCCCACGTATGGAGCTGAGATGCGGGGGAAGCTCCCCACGGCCGCGGTGCCATGCCGATAAGGGACAGGCCAAGCGCAGCCGCCCAGCGCCAGCGCCCAAGGCCAGCGCGAGGCCCGCTGCAGTTAGACATTGTTAGAAGGGCTAGGCGGCTTTGTGAGACTTAAAAGCGGATGCGCATCCGAGAATTGTGCGCGAATCCTCCCGGTTGTGCCATGGCCGCTGTTGGGACGGTGGCGGGGGCGCGTTGCCTCTTCTAGCCGCCAGCAAGCTATGACGTTGGAAAGGCAGGTTAATCACCGTTGTGTTGAGAGCTGCCCTCTGTAAACGGGTTAATGACCCCGCAAAAAGGAAATGATCTCTCCTGCACTCGTCCTGCAGGGCTGCCTTTGCCTTGACGACTTTTCTTTCAAAAACCACTGATCCAGACAGCAAACTCATCATCTGTACAATCGCGCTTGCCATTGACCGTCTCACCACACATCATGGAGCTCACCGACGCTTCAGCAAACTCGGCCATGAGCGAGGCACCAGGAAAGATCCCCAATGACGGAACAGGTATGAACCCTTTTGTGCCATTGCTGTGCCAATTGACTAATCTGCTCGTATGTAGGCATTATCCAGCTCGATGGCTATCTCGAGCCCTTCAAGGACGCACTCAAGAGCCGCTTCTCCAAGGCGCAGAAATGGATAAAGACAATCGACGAGACAGAGGGCGGCATGGAAAAGTTCTCGCGGGTACGTACCTTGTCCGTCTTACCGTGGCCGCGTCACTGACAGCCTACAGGGTTTCGAGAAATTCGGCTTTAATGTCCAGCCCAATGGCGACGTCGTATACCGCGAATGGGCCCCAAATGCTCTGCGTGCATATCTCATTGGCGACTTCAACAACTGGGATCGTGACGCGACGCCCATGACCAAGAATGACTTTGGTGTCTTTGAGGTGACGGTGCCCAACCAGAACGGCCAGCCCGCCATTCCCCACGACTCCAAGATCAAGGTACGTTGGTGCTTTTCGAGTAGGAACTCGAGCTGACAGAACAGGTCTCGTTTGTGACACCCAACGACCATGCGCGCCAGGAACGCCTGCCGGCCTGGATCACCCGAGTAACCCAGGACCTCAACGTCTCCCCCGTATACGATGCGCGCTTCTGGAACCCGCCACAAAAGTATGTGTGGAAGAACCAGCGGCCGCCAAAGCCAAAGAGCGCGCGAATCTACGAGGCACATGTCGGCATATCCTCACCCGAGCCCAAGGTTGCAACATACAAAGAGTTTACACAGAACATCCTTCCGCGAATCCACCGCCTGGGATACAACACGATACAGCTCATGGCAGTCATGGAGCATGCCTACTATGCCAGCTTCGGATACCAGATCAACAGCTTCTTCGCTGCAAGCAGTCGCTATGGTCTTCCAGACGACCTGAAGGAGCTCATTGACACTGCCCACGGCATGGGCATCACAGTGCTGCTGGATATGGTGCACAGCCACGCTTCCAAGAACGTGCTGGATGGTCTGAACATGTTTGACGGCAGCGATCATCTCTACTTCCATGAGGGTGCAAAGGGCCGACACGACCTATGGGACAGCAGACTGTTCAACTACGGTCACCATGAAGTCCTGCGCTTCCTTCTCAGCAACCTGCGCTTCTGGATGGAGGAGTACTGTTTCGACGGTTTCCGCTTTGATGGTGTTACTAGCATGCTGTACACTCATCACGGTATTGGAACGTAAGTGTTGGTGTGTTTTTGTGACTTTAAATACTGACTGCTACAGGGGCTTCTCGGGCGGTTACCACGAATATTTTGGTGATTCTGTAGACGAGGAGGCGGTTGTGTACCTCATGCTGGCCAACGAGCTGCTGCACACCCTCTACCCTGACTCCATCACCATAGCCGAAGATGTCTCCGGCATGCCCGGTCTGTGTGTGCCACTCTCGCTCGGCGGAATCGGGTTCGACTACCGATTAGCCATGGCGGTGCCGGACCTCTACATCAAATGGTTGAAGGAGAAGCAAGATATCGACTGGGACATGGGCGCGCTCGTGTTCACTTTGACAAACCGCCGTCATGGCGAAAAGACAATCGCTTATGCTGAGAGTCACGACCAGGCGTATGTTGAGACCGAACCATTTTTATGACTGCGCTAATACAACCCAGGCTTGTTGGAGACAAGACACTGCTCTTCTGGCTCTGCGATGCGCAGATGTACACAAACATGTCGGTACTCACGGAGCTGACTCCCGTTATTGACAGAGGCCTGGCGCTGCACAAGATGATCCGACTGATCACGCACGGCCTTGGAGGTGAAGGCTACCTGAACTTTGAGGGCAATGAGTTTGGTCACCCAGAGTGGCTAGACTTCCCGCGCGAAGGCAACAACAACAGCTTCCACTACGCCCGCCGTCAGTTCAACCTTCCTGATGATGACCTCCTCCGCTACAAGTTCCTCAACGACTTTGACAGCAAGATGCAGTGGACCGAGGAGAAGTACGGCTGGCTCCACTCTCCACAAGCCTACGTCAGTCTCAAGCATGAGGGCGACAAGGTCATTGTCTTTGAGCGCGCTGGCCTGCTCTGGATCTTCAACTTCCATCCTTCCAACAGCTTCACCGACTACCGTGTTGGTGTTGAGCAGGAGGGTACTTACAGGATTGTCATTAGCACCGACAGCAAGGCGTTCGGTGGCCATGGCAACGTGGACGAATCGACCAGGTTTTTCACTACCCCGTTTGCCTGGAACAATCGAAAGAACTTTTTGCAGGTCTACATTCCCAGCAGGACTGCCATTGTAAGTCGTCTTTTTCTGAATGAGAGTGATTGTGCTGACGAGAATAGGTGCTTGCGCTTGAGAGCACTCTGTAGACTGGTATGGGCGGCGGGTAGATTTTTGTTGTTTGGTAGAGCAGATAGATATAATATGAAACAAAAGCTTTTGCCATTAGCTTTGTTGCGGTGTGTGTGACATGTATCTTGGTAGCAAGATAGTTATTGAAGCAATGTGGCGCAGGCATTGGAAAGTAACTTTTATCCAATGCAAAATTCTAGTCTCGCATATTCCTCCAGACCTTGCATGTCCATCCCTTTCAATTGAGAGGAGCACCGGTGATGCTGAGAGTTAGCCGGATGGCTTCGGTATATGATGACTTCCGCTCCTGAGTGGTGCATGATTGATGGTAAGGCACCTGCCCTAGTTTTCTAAAAGCCGCATATTCTGCTAGTAAATGTCTGCCAATACGAATTTGGCGTATAAGCCAGGACTCTCTTTAATCTTCGGTCTTTGGTGGGCTGGGCATACGTACCGTCTCTCAGGGTAATTTCAATAAGTGCCCATTGTCATATGCGGATCCGAAATAAAAGAGAGCGAGGAAGAGGAAGGAAGGAAGATGCCAGAATAGCTGAAGACGGGTGCCATGGAATGTTTAATCCAAAGACATGGACGATCCAAAACGGATGCTCAGGGAGCTTGAGCGAGATTCACGAGAACGACATGCTGAGTAGGATCATTCTGGATTCGATAATTCGAAGCATAGTTTTAGAGTCTGCAAGATCCCAATAGGACTTCCACCGCGTACAGGAGGCTGCTTGCTGCGGTACCGAGTTGTTGATTTGACACCCTCGCGGACCTCTTGCTCAGTGAGCCTCTACATGAACCTTCGCCGAGCGTCGTCACCGGGATAGTCAGCCTTCTCGAATACCTGGCGCCCTGTTAGCTCATAGTCGGCTAGATTGAGAATGCGACGTACCCTATTTATAGATAGGTTATACCAGATGCTGTTCTGCCATTCCTTAGTCTCTAGAGCGCTAGCCTTGTCTGTGTTGTTCCTAAACCATTCGTAGTTGTCGCGCAGTATCATGGTATGTCGACCTGAAGGGGCGCTTGCATGTACTGCAACATTACACCTTTGCATGCACCTTCTGCACACCGGATACCTGCACATTAGTCGGACCTGCTCAAGATTCAAAATTGACATCGAACCACTCGTGACAGGTATATAAGACCTCAGCGACACGTAAGAATCACTTGGGTTGGTGGGAGCGTTGTACGAGCTGTCGTGCTTAAGATATATAGATTCTGTCTATTCTTAGGAGAGAAAAAGTGCTAGCAACTTCAGAAAGCGTGAGTTGTATAATATTAACAACTTTTTGAATGATTAATAAGTGTTGTTTTCCCTCTGCGCATTAGTGCAAGCGAAGCGAGCTAACGGAGAAAGTGTGAGACGTCTCTACGTATACGCCACAACGACCTTGGTCGAATAAATTGGTGGGGATTTTGATCAAACGCTCACCCAGAAATGGCCCGAGATTACCGCAGATGAATTTATTTCATTTGTGACTAGTGGGAGATTGAAGAACTGACCTTTTTCAGTTCTTAAACAGTGACCTCTTCCACAATCAGCAAACTGAGGCTCCACAATTCCAATCATTCTTGCATCTATACTGCTGGCTAATGCACCGTTGGTGGATTTATTAGCAGGGTCTGCATCGGCACCTGGATAGAAACTGACTGTATCAACGGAGACCATTCGCCGTTGTTCATCTCAAGTATCATCCAGTAAGTAGGCCTGCATTCCAAGTATAAAACATACTGAAATCGCTATTCCGGCTGTATCGAGGTCACTCAGTCTCATCCATCAAAATCCATTCTCAAGAATATAGCAACCGCTAGAGCTGGAGTGGCACTGTTCTAGTGAGGTGAATTGCACTTTGATCTTGGAGAAAATGTGGCAGAAGGGGTATATCCATGTCAGGAAAGATGCCAGAGTCGCGATAGATGGTGTTCTTCAATGTAGTAGTAGATACAAAAATGCATCCTATGCAGCCGGACTGAAAGATTGCACGACGGGATCACATGCGATACCAAATTGGAATTAATAGTCAGTAACATGTGCCCAAATCGAGTCTTTAGTCTCACATAATTCTTCCAAACCATGCATGCCCATCCCCTTCAATTGAGAGGAACATTGGGGTAGGTCATATCAGTGGTGCTGGGACTAACCAGATGGCGCTAGGCGCGCACGGATCGCCTCATCGGATGTGTGGATGTCTGAGCAGAGCACGAAAGAGCTCTCACAGCTCCTTCCCTCACCACCACTCCACTCAACACACCGTCCACCCAACGTCTCACAATGCTGAAGAGGTAAGCTGAGGACTTGTAGATACCAATTGATGATGAATTGAGATGGACTGACGTCAATTCCGATAGTGGGATCCAGCAGGCGCTTCGCACCGCTGCGCGGCAGCCCGCCTTCCGCCGCCCCAGCGCATTTCCCATCAAGAAGAACTTCACACCCGCTCTTTCAACTCGCTTTGCCAGCACTGAGGCTCAGAAGGAGGGCAAAATCCACCAGGTCATTGGTGCAGTTGTAGATGGTTCGTGTTTTGAGCTTTCTGCCGTTGGGAAAACTTTTTCTAGCTAAAGATGGACGAGTTCTGTCTTAGGCATTGCAGCACCCATGATGGACGAATCCGCTGACGATGAATTCCAGTCAAGTTCGACACCGAACAGCTCCCCGCTATTCTCAATGCTGTTACCACCCAGAACGGTGACCAAAAGCTGGTCCTCGAAGTCGCTGTAAGGACGCCAAGCATTGAGTACTCAGTGCGCCACCACTAACACTACACAGCAACACTTGGGTGAAAACGTCGTCCGCTGCATTGCCATGGACGGTACCGAGGGTCTCGTTCGAGGTGCTAAGGCCGTTGACACTGGTAACCCCATCATGGTTCCTGTTGGCAACGGCACCCTTGGCCGTATCATGAACGTCACTGGTGACCCCATTGACGAGCGTGGTCCCATCAAGACCGACAAGTACGCTCCTATTCACGCCGATCCCCCAGAGTTCACCGAGCAATCCACCTCCGCTGAGGTTCTCGTCACTGGTATCAAGGTCGTCGACCTCTTGGCCCCCTACGCCCGTGGTGGAAAGATTGGTCTTTTCGGAGGTGCTGGTGTCGGCAAGACTGTGTTCATTCAGGAGCTGATTGTAAGAAATGGATTTCTTCTAAGGCCAACAACCTGCTAACGATGGGGCAGAACAACATCGCCAAGGCCCACGGTGGTTTCTCCGTCTTCACTGGTGTCGGTGAGCGTACCCGTGAGGGTAACGATCTGTACCACGAAATGCAGGAGACCTCTGTCATTCAGCTCGATGGTGAATCCAAGGTCGCTCTGGTTTTCGGTCAGATGAACGAGCCCCCAGGTGCCCGTGCCCGTGTCGCTCTTACTGGTAAGTGAACCTTTTCCTACAGACTAATGATTCCCACAAGCCCCGTTCAAGAGCATACAACGCTGCTCGGCTCGCTCACCGACTCGCACTCTTCTTCCACGTTCCGTTCCCCTGTATCAAGATTCCGCATGTACTTTCCCTACCATACCTTGCATGTACATCCCTCCCGGCGCAACCCGACCGTACCTCTTGTCATCTTGACGATGGGCTCGTCTCATAAAAGAGCCTTGACAAAGGAGCGAGGCAAATACTTGGACGCCCACCCGGTGCAGGACGAGGCGACGAAGCACATTTGAGGCACCAATAAGCAGGACAAAGCCAACAAGCATGCGCCCAACGTCGGGATCAATGCTACAGCTACGAGGCGCCTTCACCATGAGTCTTGTCTTCTGTTTCTACAGAGCCAGAGACACGCCGTTGTATACGCCTGGACAATACGTGGTCAAGAACAAGGCAATTCTACATGCGCCTGTAAAGTCAACGACACGTACCGTTTCTTCGTTTGCAACAAAGGCCTTGCGATCTGCTGGGGTCCAACCTCTCACGAAGAGAACAAGTGTTGCATCGCCTGCACCGAAATGGCCGCCTCGGCGACCTGACCTTTTCGTCGAAACCCCTCCTCGCAACATCACATATCTGTCACCACTGTGGTAGATCAAGAGGGCGCCTCAAGCTGTTCCTGATCCCCTCGTCAATTACCCTTTCGGCCTTCTCATACGGAGCTGTTGGGTTGTTGGGGCGTATACATTGTTGCCATGACTCTCCTTCCTTTCCGGCTTCTGTTACCCCTCTGCAGTGCATACAACCACGCGTTTTTTTTTACATGTATTGCACTGTCTTGTAGCCTTGTGGCAGATACATCCGCATCTTGATTCCCTTTCGTTTTCTGTCTCTGTCATACCCTTGCGGCGTATACACCCACACTTTTCCACCTTTCATCATCATCACCACACACTATCTGGGCGTATATACTAACATCTAGAAGGTCTCGCCGTGTCTGAGGAGTTCCGAAACCAAGGACAGGACGTGTTGCTCTTCATTGACAACATTTTCCGGTATGTTTTCTAGTGGTAGAAGTTGAGATTTGAACTAATTTGTCCAGATTCACTCAAGCCGGTTCTGAGGTGTCTGCTCTGCTTGGTCGTATCCCTTCTGCCGTCGGTTACCAGCCCACTCTCGCCATTGACATGGGTGTCATGCAGGAACGTATTACCACCACCTCCAAGGGATCCATTACCTCCGTCCAGGCCGTCTACGTCCCTGCTGACGATTTGACTGACCCTGCTCCTGCCACCACCTTCGCTCACTTGGACGCCACCACTGTCTTGTCCCGTGGTATCTCCGAGTTGGGTATCTACCCCGCCGTCGACCCTCTTGACTCCAAGTCCCGTATGTTGGACCCCCGTGTCATCGGTGACGAGCACTACCAGACCGCCACCCGCGTCCAGCAGATTCTCCAGGAGTACAAGTCGCTCCAGGATATCATTGCCATTCTCGGTATGGACGAGTTGTCTGAGGCCGACAAGCTTACCGTCGAGCGTGCCCGTAAGATCCAGCGTTTCCTGAGCCAGCCTTTCGCTGTCGCCCAGGTCTTCACTGGTATTGAGGGCAAGCTCGTCGACCTCAAGGAGACCATCCGCTCATTCAAGGCTATCCTGTCTGGTGAGGGTGATGACCTTCCCGAGGGTATGTTATTCCACCTTCTACAACCATGAAATCACGTTATGCTAACAACCACAGGTGCTTTCTACATGGTCGGTGACTTCGCGTCTGCTCGCGCCAAGGGAGAGAAGATTCTCGCTGATCTCGAGAAGTCATAGACGGGACTCGTTGGTGGGTGAAGAGTCGGCCAATGTGTTAGGGGCAATTCGCTGGTAGTTTCACTTTGTACAAAAGATATACCTCCGAATATTCGAGATTATGAGCGAGTGCCCTAACGTGCGTGGCTTTCTGTAGTCTATGTTACATGAAGAATCAGCTTTTCTTGTTCAACGAATGATGCCTCTGATCCGTTGTCGCTCGTGCCTTGACGGCCGTTTTAGAAACAGGTGTGACTGGCAGGCTCATGGCGAACTCATTTTCGTAGCATGTGTGACTGCATGCAGAATCTAGCGTCTGGTCAAGGGCTCAACAGAGAAGCTGCCTGCGATAACATTGGCTTGCAGAGAAACCATAGTCAAACATGCATCGCGCACTTGGACATATTGTTTTTGTGTCTATGCAACATGTTTTGTAAGACTTCGTTAGTTACTCAGGCTGACTGGCAGGCTAGCAAACTCAGGAGTTTCCTAACGCAAACGGCTGCGGGATTATCACGCGAGTACTTTACGTATAGAACAGCCTCCAAGTCACCGGTAAGATTGACATGCTAAGTTCTAACTCTACCTGGCTGAGAAGGTCTACCTTTACCTGACTGAGTCTTTCTCAATTGACTTTTGGCATTGGCAAGCTCACTCACACGCTGCTACAGCTGCTAGAGCGAACATGCTTTATGTGCAGATTGGGAAATAACTGCTTCTAATTAGACCGATCATTCCTAGGTCTAGGTATGCCCTTGTTCTTTGGGCATACGTGCTGCGAACTGACTAGTTTGCTTGGTGAGAGCGTGCTCACATGTCCCTGCTTCACCAACCCACTCACCGCGTTCTGGGCCGTTTGTCACTGCTGCTGCCTCGTGGCGATGACATCAGGGTCCGTAGGTACCTGCTGCTAGATATAAGAGTCCCCGCCCGCCTTCTCTCACTTCTTCTTCTTCTCTCTCTCTATATATATCAACCGCCTGTCTTTGGCATCCCGCACTTTTGTATATAAAAACATCTTGTTTCAAGCCCAGAACTCTGGGCAAAAGGTCCAGTACCCTGTTTTCAAGGGTCAGACCCAATGGCAGCGGCCGTCACAAGGGCCATGTCGAATAGAATGCTGTCGGCGTCTTCTCAGGTCAATCGTACCTGTTCTCTTCTTTCTTCAACTCCATCAAAATGGCGACTTGTAGGTATACCCCTTCTATTGTCTCCAGTTCCAACGCACATCTATACACTTATGCGTACCGTTGCTAATATATATTGTAGATAATTTCAACTTTTCAAACGCTGGCTCTGTAAGTACCCTTTCCACTCACCTCATTGCGTTTGAGTCAAACAACTAACGTTTTTCTAGGGCGGAAGACGAGGAGGAAGAGGCCGAGGAGATGGGGTTAAGAAGGACAAGAAGGATGTCCGCTGCCACCGGTAAGTGACCGCTACCTTCTACTCATGTTGTGTTGATGTTAGTACTAACGTGTCTTAGTTGCAGGGCCTTCGGGCACTATCGCAGTGAGTGCCCCTTGCGCCGCGAGGGCCTCGAGGACATCGTCTCCAGGGCGGTCCAACAGGCCCTCGCGGCCCAGGCCACCAATGCCGTCGCCGCCGCCACCACCACCACCAGCAAAGCAGCAACCCCGACCACCATCGAGGAGGCTCTGGCCCTGCAGGTCAAAGATAATTTGATCGATTACGATATGGAGGGACAGTAGTAGAAAGATTAATTAATGAAATGGTTTGTCGTTCTTGGAAACCACAGGGGCCAGGAGCGGTCATGATATACCAAAGGCAACCGGGCTCTCCAACAACCAGTGAAATTGGAAACTCAAAACGAGCTCACCTCCAAAGACAAGCAATCAGCATAGTAAATAGTATATAGTTGCGACAAATACAGCTACTTTGAAAAGCAGAATAGAAAGTACTAAGAGTATAGTAAATAACAAATAACTGTGACAACTACAGCTACGTTGAAAGCAGGCAGCTATTTTCCGGATTCCCCGGTTGTGCGAGAGCTGAGATGCACCATTGGCGCACTTTATATCCATAAAATGGCTCAGAGGAGGAATTCATTGTTATGTGTGGTAAAATTTCCTATCAAGAAAAGCGGCTGCGGCAGATTTTCATGCATGCGTACCTGCTGAGTGATAGCTGAAACAAACAACGGTAGTCGTGGTTTTCCGTTAGCGATCTTTCTAGTCTGGGGATTAAACGTACGCGTTAGCCACTATACGCTAATCTTAGAGCCATTGTACCTATTCTCAGAAAATCTATAGTCGACGCAGCCACTCCTCCTTCGCCAAATCCTTCTCCATCCATCGTCCAATCTAGCACTAACTTTGTCTTTTCAAGCTCTTCGTGTTATTTTGCCAGTCGAGTGCCACTCGAGCATTTCTCTAATAGTGAGCTCTCTCCCATATCCATCTACAAACAGCGCTGGTCTTTTGCACTTATCCTTGTATTCCCATGAATTCTCTCGTACAGTCTTGCCAGATCTGCAAAGACAGCTATCTTGTCGTTAGTGAATCTTTTGCAGAATTGAGACCTACTAGACTTACATGTAATTCAAACGTATCAAATATACGTATTCGACAAAAGAGGTCAAAATCGACCAAACAACGAGAATATTAAACCACGAGTATCCTCTTCCCCCAAAGAAACACCAATAAAGGAGTCCAGAGAAGCACCCAACGCAGAATTGAAACATTGGGTAGGCGTGCTCATATTCTTTGGCGAGTTTCTTTTTAGTAGATGATATCAGTTGTAGCTTCACACTAGACAGTCAAGACTCGGCTTACCTCAACATCCCTACCATAGTTTTCCGGTAAGAGAAATATCAAACTTGGCGCCGCAGCTGTCCACTGAATCAACATCCCGCGCCAGCCTTCTATATTAGGTATCATCCAGGCTGTTAGCGAATATGATTTAATCAGGCTGTAAAAGCTAGATATCACTAGACCCCTGACGACATCCTTAACTTGGCCAAGACTGACAAAGCCTTCACTAAAATGAGCGATAGAAACGCCGGTAGTACCGATGATGTAGGTATGCATAAAAACAGAAGAGATTGAGGGTGAGATGCAGAATTGTGCATAAAGAGGAATGACCAAAAAAAGCACAAAACACAGCCCGTCCCGAAATGTAAAGCGAGGATGAAGTGAAGAATTGCTGGCACCAGCAGCGGTGAAAGTCGTAGCAGGTTTTGCATCGATGCTCATTGTTTCAAACGACAATGCTGTAGCTGGTTGATGCTAGGAGGATAGCAGCTAGGTATATTTATACCTCCGCTGCCTCAGGGCGGGGTCAGCAGCGCTGCCACGTCTTTGTACTACCAGCACGCATAACTATACACCAATGAGGACCTGCAAACACCTAGGGTTGACGGCAACGCAACGTTGGGCCGCCAATCTGTTTCAGTGACTTATCAAGTACGTTGCGCTAGTATTCTAATACCAGTTCACGTAAGTTCACCAAAACCAGCACCTCTAGGTATCCTCGTAGGTTAATGTGAATAGATTATGGACATTAACTTTACTTATTAACACAAGCGCTGAGGCTTTGGTATGTCTCTTCTTGTTTCTAATGACTTGTAAAACCTCTGAGATAGTAGTATCTCGATCTGATCACGTTCTAACAGGGGTTTCAAGCTGTTGCAATCCCAGTGCGTTCTGTAAGAAATAACCGACAGCACCGGATTTATAGGCTGCTCTTTGGCTGTGAGTTAGGACCATGAGAAGGAAGTCTAAAAGATAATATATCCTTGATAATAGAAACACGTTGTAAAGCGGGAAGCTTTTAAGCACCTAAACGACAGTTCTTTTTCTTATATAGCGGGGTTTTTATTGACAGGGAGGGTGTTAGTCTGACTCGTCTGCCATAGCTATAAAAAAAGTGTGTCATGCTGCTTGTAAATATCTGAAGTCTTGTAGCTAGAGATGGGTCCAAAGTCTAAGCGCTTCTCGATTTGCTGGAAGATGGCCACAGTAAAACCTTGACGCACTTGGGTTCGCTGAGAGCTCATTCGGCTTGAGGCAAAAGGTTTAGTTGAGTGGCACGAAGAAGGGAAGTGAAGACACTTTTTAAAATCTTACCACCTCCACCAAGACCAAAACGCTACTTGAATCGCTGGAAAAAATAGTCCTTCATATAGTGTAATGCGGAGGCCAGTCACTCATGATATCGTTGATGAGAGTTGGATTGTTGATGTAATTGCTCGGCTACGACGCCCGGCTATTAAGGAAGATGATCACATGTAATTCTGAGCGATATAGAACATGTCGACAAGATATGTCTACGCGAGTTCACATTGTATTAAAGTCACAGGGTTTTGACGTACTTGGACAAATAGGTACCACAATACATGAAATTTTGGACATAGACTACCCTCGAAGATCGCTATCCTAGGGAACTGTCCTATGTCGGCAGGTACAGGCTGTTCCTTCACTTAATCCCGCATGATCTATCTTGTTTTGCAGTGCTGTAAGCTGTTCGTAGCATTCTATAGTTAGTTGACTCTGAGGTCCACATTGCACCATGTACACTGTATATGCTTGTTGGTACAGCTCCATTGTTTCTTTGTATTGACCAAGGCACGGCAAAATCTGAGCAAGGCTGTGGACAGCCTGTGCTGTGATAAAGCTGTGTTTATCGATGTCCTTTTGTTGTTCCCATACATGTCGCACTAGCTTCACTGCCTCCTCGTACCTACCCTGACCACATAGCACCCGCGATAAACTGGTCATAGCTGCGAATGTGTAGAGGCCATGCTCTCCTATCTCTTTATAACCCTCTGCCGCTTGCCAGAGGAGCTTTTCTGCCTCTGCCAACTGACCTTGCTTTCTTAGTGCTCTCCCTAGATCGTGGATACCTATCAATGTATCGATGTGACGCTCTCCTAGCTGCTCCTTGTTCGCTTCTAGTGTTTTCCGAAGAAACATTTCTGCCTCTAGCCACTGACCCTGCATCCCCAACACTCTCGCTAGACTAGACGTGAGCTGCAGCATGCAGGGGTGACGCTCTCCCAGCTGTTCCTTACAACCTTCAATCGCTTGCCTCAAGGCCTTCTCTGCCTCTTCTAACTGGCCCATATCTTGTAGCATAGTGGCCAGGCGCCATAACCTGATGGGATCATGCTCTTCTTTGTGCGCTTCCATTATCTGTTGAGCAACCTTCTCTGACTCATCGTACCTGCCCTGTTGTCGCATTGCTATCACTACATTTCCCATGATACTCGTCATGAAAGGATTGAGCTTCCCTGGCTCTTTACACTCTCGTATCACCCGTTGGCCGAGATTTTCTACCTCCTGGAGCCTTTCTTGACTCATTAGCACCGCCATCAAGGTTGTCACGCTATCAAGCGTGATGTCGTCATTGAAACCCAGAGCCTTCTCTGTGACAGACAGCATTTTCTCTGCTATTTGCCGCGCGAAGGTGACGTGCCCTATTGAGGTAAAATATACCATTGAGCTTTCTAGTACATATTTCCATACCCTCAGGACCTCCCTGGCTGGTGCGCTGTCAGAAAGTGGTTCTACGTGCGGAAGGAATTGCTGCCACTTTGCCCGGTCTCTGTGGTTCAGAACGGCCACCTGGTGAGCCATTGCCAACACATACATGTTGTGCCACTGATAGATCCCCCCAAAGGAAGATAGCCAGGCCCGCATGTAGAACTGTACTAGAGGGTGCATCTCGTATGTTTTGTTTTCTGCAGTCGCTGATATTAATGAGTAAGCCCATAAAATGTCTATGTCCTCGTCGAATTTAATGTCCTCGTCATCTTCTTCTTCGTCACCGGAACTTCCTGGATCAGCTACCCCTGTTAATGTCTTTCTGGATTTCCGCAATATCCATTCTGGTATGCTCTAGGGACTAAAAAAGCTCATTAAGGACAACAACATAGCTGCTAATGGCCACTCCCGTTAGATTTGCTTAAAGGACATTTGCCACGTCGTCAAAATTAAGTTTGACGCGCTCTTATCCCTACGCAAATCGCCTAGGTTCTAGTTAAGCAGCCTTTCTCGTTTTTTGCTGTTTTTATAGAAATTATTTAGATATTCCGTGACTAACATACGCGCACGTTGATTGATATACGCAGCAGCCTAGGTGATGGTAAGAGGTATATAATCTAGCGCAGCTAGCAGGTTTATAGCACTCTCCTTAAGTAGTAGCTAACATAGTTTGTTGCGAAGTAGCTAGAGGCCTTCGCCCTCGTCCATGGCGAGCACCTCCTTAATCCTGTTATAGCCCACTAGATCTGCCGCCGCATCTCTGTTTCTTGATGTGACCAGTATTGATCCATTCGGGGGGAGGTAAGCGGCTAGGGAAGTTTGTGCATCGGCTTCCGCCTCATCTAGTCGGCGCTTCCGTGGCCGTGAGTAAATGTCTGCATGGTCCACATTATCCAATACTATGATCTAATTCCCATTTGTCTTATCTTGCAGCTAGTTTCTTACTAGCCTTAACACGTTCGCCTTAGGGTCGCTCCTCTCTAGTAGTTGTAGACGCTCCGCGATATCTCTATAAGCTTCCTTAAATTGGGTGCGGCTGCTGGCATGCACCTAGAAAACAAACCTCTATGGGCTGGCCTTGTGGATATTATGGGCGAACTGTATCGCCAACTGCGACTTTCTATTACATGTCAATACTGCACCATGCAACTGGAAATGCCGACATCGATGCCGACTTCGACATAAACATCAACATACCCTACCCCACCAAGACCCACCAGCGCTGCCCGTCTACCCGCTCCTGTGAACTGTTCGCGCAGCCACCCGAGTATCTCAGGTCGATCGACAAAGTCTGGGTCCGGCGGAAATGGTACCGTCGAGAAAGGCTCGATCTGGTGATGGGAACGTGTCCCGTTGTTGCTAGGTCGGTCGGAGCCGAAGTTGAAGTTCATCGTCCCACCCGACATACATTGTGGAGCTGGGATAGCGATATGGGCGTCCAAGGGTCCATGAAATGTGTTGGCCATCAGTGAGATGGTGGTGATGTGGTAGAATACGGTGATCCAGTAGTTTTAAGGGGTAGAGGAATGAAAAGCTGTGGCAACTAGCTACGACGACGTGTCAGGCGAATCTTAGTTTCAGCCTTGCGCGGTTATATGACCTGCGGTTTCGAGCGCATACCCCCACCTACGCTTTGCATTTCCTCGTAATCTCATGCTAATTGTTTGATTTTGCTCTGTCCACCATGCGCCTTCTGCGACGCAACAGTCATGGCACTTATGTTCTGGAGGAGTTTATAGGCGACGCCATCTTGTCCCATACATAGGGAGCAGACCGATATGAGGTCACCTTAGCTGATCTAGAGAAAGAAACGGGGACATCCAAGGCAGGGTACCGGAAGCTCCAGTTCTGCGTAGACCAGGCCGCCAAACATGGCCTTCGCTACTTTTGGATAGATACCTGCTGCATTAGGAATGTCGCCCAGATGGCAACGCCCCACGAAAGTGCAGGTTATTACCGCCAGAAACGATGAGCGCTGGACTTTCAAAGTAATGATGATGTAATGTAAAATTGCTAAAGCCATTCTCTACCAAGTGTACATAAGGGCCCATTTCCAGGCCACGCTGGCCGAGCATGTAACAGCGCTTCACCATGCCTAGCTATCTACTGCGAGTAAAGACTGACCTTGCTCTTAAAGTTGATGCGCCCGGTAGAAAGTGTTACTGCATAGCTCTATCCTCAATACGGTTTTCTTTGTTTTTTGTATTCGCCATCATGCATCTCTCGCATTATGAATCATGCACCAAAATGCACGTACTGTGCCCAACGTAAAGGTCGGTTCTGGAACTCTTTACTGTCTCTAACCTGTTGTACTGCCTTGTGTAAAGCTAACGCCACGGCTTTGTCCCTATTTCGACCTTTTACGCCATCTCGATAGAGTTCGGCATAAAATGCCTTCGCAATGGCCGAGCAGACTCTATCCTCAGAAGGCCACAGACATCCAACTACATGCCTGAATCCTGCCGTCTGAAATCCGCTTACAACGTGTAACATCTCGTCTGAGAGTAAATCTGCCCTACCATCAGCAGTGTAGCAAGCAGAAAGGAATGCTATTTCTGCCTGCGAGAGTTCAAGCTGAGATAATATTCGAGTCGTCAACATATCCCGCCTCGGGATACTGCTCTCCTTGTCCTCTCTTCGTAACACTAATCCACTCGCGCCTGGACTTTGCTTATCTGATAATCCATGACAGGCAAAATGGGCGATGCTACAACCTTGAAGCTTTGATAAGGTAGTCGCGACACTTGGCCGTTCTATGACCTCGACATCCACCACAGTCTCCATTACTGCAGTGATATCTTGCGCCTCCACGATGCTTCTAGGAAGGTCGCTCAAACCGGGTGTATCTGGCATGGTCACTATGAGTGCTTTTTGAATGCCAGAGGACGGAGCGGTAGCCACAGAGCGCTCTCGAGCATAACGAAGGGCTCTGATGGTCGGCGTGTAGGATGAGATTGCGTGTTGACCGACGTTACCGGATGAATCTCCTGCGGCATGGAACGGGAAGTTATTGGCAAATCCAGTGCCAATCCACCATATTCTGGGAAGGCTATCTATGGAGGCTTTGGCATCATAGTGCAGTTCTTCCATTATCGGCTTTACACAGTCTTGCCACAACCAAGACAAGAATTGACGATAGACTTTGTTCTTCTGGCCAGGTTTTTTGTCGGCCATCGAGGTAGTTGTCAGATCTTGGTCCTTCCAGCTTCGAGCATCATCTGCGCTGAGCTTAGGAAATGAAATTGTCCTAGTTCCACGAGCAGTAACAACGATTGCATCGCTTCTTAGTTGGGTAATATTTACAACGATAATGTCGCCATCGGACGCGCAATCTTGCATTTGCTTCGCAGTGCTTCTCTCGTGGAATTTGTCAAATCCAGGTAACTTCCGAATTTCCTGCACGCATTCGTCGAGTTTCTCCATATCTGACATCTGCGATGACAAAGCCTCATTTCGTTCAAGACAATTTGAATATCCTTCAGCAGGCTTGTTTATTTCAATTCGGAGGCTTTCGTATCGCGCGTATAGCTTGGGATGCGCGACTTCTAATGCTTGGATGTCTCGTCGATCTTCCATCAACAGACCAAGGATCAATCCACGGCCTCTTTCCAATAACTCCAGCGCAGTATCTGGCCCTTCACCCTTGTGGAGGGCGATGGAGCAGGCGATAGGAGCTAGCCCGAAGAAGTGGGATACAACGTACTGCTGATCTTGTAGATTCAGAGATCGCTTGTGGACATAAGGTAGCATGTTTATAGCTTCTACAGCGAGATCGAATGCGCGATCGTAATCGTGTTCAAGATGGAGTAATTGGACCAGTAGGTTACAAGCGATTATACGGACGAAAGGAATGCCATTCTTACAACTCCAGACCTGTTGAAGGACGTGAATGACTTCTTTCAGATCTTTCGATTCCTCCGATCGTCCATATCTGTATAAGAGTATAAGGCCAAGATCTTTTAGGACAATCGAGTAGTTTTGGTGGGTCTCTTTTGTAGCCTTTAGAGCTTCCCTTGCAGCTTGAATTGCTTGGTCCAGGTCTTGTGAGTCTTTGGTATACTCGTACCGATAGCGAAGTTGTCTTCCAAGTCTGTTTAGCAATATTCCGGTATGGGGATATCCCCTTAGTGCAAGGCCTATGGCTCTCCGCTGGATTTGGATGGCCTCATCGAGAAGCTCTATATCTTTCTCACGTTCGAACTTGCTACCGAGCAAGTCGCTAAGGTTGCTTAGCATTGTCGCGAAATTCCGATATTCCTGGGGTAGTATCTCAATCGCCTTGCGAGCTACTACAATTGCTTCCTCTAGATCTTTGCTATCTCTTGATCGCATGTATCTGAACTGTAATGTGGCCACTAGGTCGGTGGAGATTTCGGAGAAGTCGGTACAGTCTTGTTGTGTCCTTTCAAGGGCTTCTCTCATGAGCTGCATTGCTTCGTCCAGATCGTTGGTGTCCCCAGAAATGTGAAACTTGAGCTGCAGAATCTGGCCCAGCCCATTCATGAGCCCTCCCAGACTTTTGTGATCATATGGGGTTTGACGAAGGGCCTGCCGTGCTATGTCCGTTGCTTCTTCCAGGCATTTTGTGTCTCCGGAGAGCTTGCAAAGAAGATGAAGCATCGGCAAGAAGTTGGAAAGCATAATACAATCCTGTTTCGATGTGAGGGAAATCGCATGTCGCATAAGCCCAACAGCCTCTTCAACATCATCCTTCTCTGCCCAATACTCAGATCGTCGGTAGAGACAGTTCGCAAGATTGCACAATCTTGCGGCGAAGTGTGGACTTGTATCAGCTGTAGCTATGCGAACTCGACGTGCGATATGCGTTGCTTCCTCAAACACATCCAATTGTCCCGTAAATTCATATCGGCGTAAGAGAAAAGCTCCTACCCACTGTAGGGCGTCCAATTGCTGTGATGAAGCTTCAGGTGTAATCTTGACAAGCCTTCGCGCTACTTGGAGTCCCTCGTCCAGGTCCTCCGGCCTTCTCGAGTATTTAGATCGGAGAGAAAGCTTGTTCATCAAATTGTGCACTAGTAGAGCATATTGTTGATGGCTGGTGGGAGCACTATCCACGGCTTGGCGAGCAAAGTGGATGGCCTCTTCCAGAATCTGCGGGTTACCCGTTTCCTTGTACAAACGACTGAGTTTGTTCCCCAAGTTACTCAATGTAGAAGCTCGCTCAATATGGCATAGAGGTACGCCACGGACTGCACGTCGACTGAAATGTATGGCATCCTCTAGGTCGCTAATTTGTCGCGTCTCGTCATATCGGCGACCAAGCATATTTGCTAGGTTATTCAATTGAATGTGGAGTACTCGGTCATGCCCCAAAGTGCCGTCTATCGAAAGTTTTCCCTTTGCAATTGCATCGTCCAAGTCTTCTATCCGACCTGAGCGCTCGAAGAGGGCGACTTTCAACATCGCATAATGTCCGCATAGTGTTGATCGAGAGCGGGTATCTTGTGGGGATAAGGTAGTAAATAAAACATCGAAATTCTCAAGCAATGTCGAATTGAAGATATCCATAACGCTGAATGGCAAGCAGGAATATCGAATGAACTTAGTAACGTCGAAATCTTTAAGTAAGGGGATGCATTGATAGCAACATCGTTCATGCGACCTGTCGTGACCTTCCAAGTTGAGTTTAGTCTGAGGCTGTGGTCAGACTAAATCGCAGTTTAGGCAGAGACGGGAGATGAAACACGGCGTGGAGCCTGCAATGACCTTTCTCTTTAAACCTTACATTCAAAAATTGCAAACAAACGATTCATTCGAATACCACGTCAAATGCTTCAGCGAAACATTCGAAATATGCTAGGTTACATATAGGTCACATGAAGGTGTCACGGCAATGCAGCCTCAAGGCGGCGCCGCAACCTTGGGCATCCCGTATAGCCGCGTGGCTAAGGTGGCTGAGCTACTGATAATGTGTGTTTCCAGGGCGGTGCAGGTGGCTTGACGCATTGTACGACAAAGTTTCGCATGTATAAATCGGCCGTACCACAACCTTGTTTCGCATCAGCAACCTAGTCCCTTCACAAAATACTCATGGCGTCAAACAAACTACTTTCGCAGCTATTCCTTCCCCTGTCGTCAGTCAGCCTCGGACGCTTTGTCGTTAGCATAGAAAACCCCCATCAAGATTTCCACGATCCTCTGGATGTCACCTCTCTCGACGTTGCAGAAAAACTACAGAGGAATTTTACCGGCACCTACACCTCCGTACGCCACCACGATGCTTCGGCAGAAATTGCGACCCTCCTCTCTGCCTCGTTTTCGAAGCGTCTCAAGACCTCAGTACAAATAACAACCGTTCAAGCAAAGACGTACTATCTCAATAATGTCGGAGAATGGTTTCAGAATGCAGTTCGACCTCGAGATACTCAGAGATGGATTGAAAGGGTTATTGACGAGGGCGAGGACATATACGTCATTGTGGCCTATCACACACTGCTCGATGCTCACATCAGAGAGTCATCCGGAGATTCAAGTGCAGATAGCGGCAGAGTCGGTATACCACTTTCGACAGCATTGAATGCCTCAGGCGTGTGCATGCCATTCGTTGTGGGAGATCCCAGACTTGGTGGCTCTCGAGGTGGTGTAGTAAACGAGCAAGGATCTTGGGTTGCTCCGGGTGAGCAAGTTCATGCAGTGCAGTATCGGAAGGTCCGCTGGGACTGGTTTTCGAGTAAAAGAGTGGAAGAGATGAAGTTAGCGAAGAGACCATTCTGGGAACGATACGATCGACTCAGAAGTGCAGAAGACGAGGTAGAAGGCGAGGTGGAAGATATGATAGTGGTGGACTTGGAAGACGAACTAAGAGGAGAGTGTAACGATTTCACCACGGAGTTTGACCCTCCCAGCGACACACCATGTTAGACACCGCGCTTTTTTGCAATTAATGGTAGATATGACTCTTAGATCACATCAGAATGGGCTGCCGCACATTCTTCAGGCTCTATCATTGTCCCAGCACAGTTTGTTCAATAGAGAAGATATGCTGAGATAAATTCATAGTGCATTAACATCGCGGACACTTTTGTATGGTCAAGTTAAGATCAGATAAGTCTTGTGGACTGACGATCAAGTTTGAACACTGGCGAATACTGCTTTGTTATCGAGTGACACCATCAGCTTAGTGTCTCGTAAAGCGAGGCTCAGCTGATCTCGCGCAGAGCTTGGTTGTAGCTAGAAGCAAGCTCTGGTTACATCCATGCTGAGGTGGCATTGTACAACGGAAATGTTACTGTTCAGTCAAATCGATATATGAATGTGCTGGAAACCCCCTATCGCAGGTGAATTGTCATGCATGTAGCTATTACGGAACCATCTCCCACCATTCTGCCTCTACCTTTCCATGTGAAGTTTGACTCAAGTAGCCTTGTATACTTCAGACTACCCGACGGCAACGGATTACTTTGGAAGACCTAGAAAGCAGACTTCTGCCGGCAAGGGAGCATGACAAGAACTGTGGTTAAAGGAGCAAGAAGGCTAAATTCCGTTCAGCCCACAACTTTCAACTTGTGGTGGCTGTGTAGCACTTTTGTTACAAAACAAACATATGTTTCTGATGCTTTAAAGGGTGTACAGCGCGTAAAATTACACCTGTAATCTCAACTGTGTGGCTCTCGACAGCTCTTTCGGCGTACCATGCATTGCCCCTGTAAACTCAACGAGGGTGGTTGATCTTGTATCGACAAGTTGAGCAGCACAGAACTCACCGAGGCCATCAACTCCAGGTTTGCCTGGTACCGCGACGCTGCTCGATGCTACGTCTACCTGTCTGACGTTTCGACCGATACACCCACCAGTGGTCCGCCCGCCCAGCAAGGCTGGTACCCTGCTTTCCAGCAAAGTAGATGGTTTAAGAGAGGCTGGAAACTTCAAGAGCTGGTGGCATCGTTATCGGTCGACTTCTTTTCAGCCGAAGGCCAGCGACTCGGCAACAAATACTCTCTATTGCACGAGCTCCACAGCATCACCAAGATCAACCTCGAAGCGCTTCAAGGGAATCCTCTAGACGAATTCAGCGTTGATGAGCGCATGTCGTGGGTGGGACAACGCGAGACGAAGCGCGAAGAAGACCTGGCGTACTCGTTGCTAGGCATCTTTAACGTACACATGCCGCTGATATATGGGGAAGGCCGGAAGAACGCGTTCGTACGGCTACAGAGGGAGGTTGATTTGTCCAAACAAAGGGATTCGCGCTCGCCTCAGAGCGACACATCGAAAGACCACAGCCAATCAACCCATTCTTATCATGGACCTGTGTTCTACGGGAATATATCAGGTCAACATGTCATGCCAGGGATTACCAATACAGGAGGTACGACAAACTTTAATATTAGTTGAAGATGCGGTGTCGGTCAGTAGGAGTGAACAGCGATTCGCTGAAATAGATTGACGATAGTACTGGTCATATATATATATATATATATATATATAGAGAGAGAGAGAGAGAGAGAGAGAGAAGAGGGACTGCGATAGTCAGCTGTTTGAGATGATTCAATTCCTGGAATTCCTTCATCATGTGAACTTAGTAGCTGGGTAGCTTAGTAGAATATGTGTCGTTGGGAATATCATATTCTGTGTGACGATTGACGTCTCTTATTTCTAGGCTGGATTTCCCACCTAAGTCTCCGGCCTGGCATCCACAAGCTCAATAGAATGCCGATGCCGTCTCGGACTATCAAACATACTGCCCACCTGCTCGCGCGAAAGCCCCTTGGTCTCCGGCACATAGAAGAAGATGAAATTTATGACTGCAACCAGCACACCCACATAGACGAGGTAATATCTCCATGCAATTTTACTCAGCGCAACAGGGTTCACAAACTGGTTGAAGCATACGGCGACTGCCTGCGTTACCCAGAAGACGCTGGTCCCTTTTGTCCTAAGATGACTCGGCCATATTTCGTTGACGTAGAGAATAGGAATGGGCGTGAGCCCAACGACGTAGCCACCAAGGAACAAAAAGAGAAAAATGATGACCGCGTAGCCAGCAGATGCCGAGCCTGTAGTTGAGTATAAAGCCGAGCAAATGGTGACGAGGACCATAAATAGAAGCATGGTGCTTGTCGACGTCAAGAAGAGGCGGCGTCGGCCTGCCTTCTCGCAGAGAAGCGCTGCACAGAAAGCTAATAGCCAGTTGTAGATTTGCAGACCGCCATTGATGCTCTGTTGCTGAAAGGGGTTTGTAATGCCGACAGTTCGTAATACAGGAGTTAAATAGTAGCTGACGATGCCATTTCCGACCCACTGAGTTGCTATTCCAATGATCATAGAGAGGATAAGACGTTTGCGATTACCTGGCGTAGAGACCAGAGCTAGCCATCCAGTCACTGCGGTCTGCCTCGCCTCTTCAACAGCTGCACTCATTCGCGCCGTTTCCGAACAAACCAGCTCATCATCCTCGCAACCATTGGCATGATAGCGAACCATGATTGCCTTGGCCTTTTCCTCTTTTCCGTGCCGTACAAGCCAGCTGGGTGACTCTGGACAGAACATCCGCAATGTAAGTTGAGCCACTGACCAGAAGAGCTGAACAGCAACCGGTAGCTTCCACGACCACGCGCTCTGGATTTTCAATGACTCATACGACGTCCACGCCGCGATGGTGGAGCCAAGGAAATAGCACGTATTGTAGAGCGCGCCAGCTATGGCTCTTTGGCGTGGATGTGCAAGTTCAACTAGCAGCGCCGACGACGAAATGGTGTTGAACATGCTCGAAAAGCCGACCAGCAAGCGCATTGCAAGAAACTGCTCAAACGTTTTGCAGAATATCTGGCCTGTGAATCCGGCAAGTTTGCCAATGTTGCCGACGAGAATGCCGGCTCGGCGACCATACCGCTCAGATAGCCATGGTGCTGGCAAGAAACCGGCAATACAGCCCATAGAATGCGAGGCGACGACGAGTCCTAGGACTCTGACATCAGAGAGCCCTTTGATGTCGTAGAGATATCTGGGGTTCGCAATGAGACTTGAAATGAGCGAATTAATGTAGCCGTCACCGGTTGCACCCAAGTAACACGTCAACAAGAGGAAATTGAGCCTCCGCATCCCGGGGTCTTTCCACCATAGTGGGTTGGTGTTGTTTGGGAGTGTGCTCATTGGTGTGGAGACTTAAGGACAGTGTAGTACCAAATACTTGTAAGTGGAAGCTCCTCACAACTGGTGAAACCGGAAATTGGCGGCCTACTTGAAAAGTAGCTGTAGTTGTCACAATTGTTTATAATTCACTGTGTAATAGCTTGTCTTCGCAGGTGAGCTCGTTTTGATTTTCTGATACTACTGATTGTGGCAGAGGAGGTATGTTGCCCAAAGCGCGGTGAGCAACGTCATTAGCGGGGTCAACTTAGGTAGCGTCGATGCTCACTCAGCAAACTGAACCTTATTGTTTCCTGATTCTGAAATTTATGGTGGATGTCGAAAGAAACACTGCAGCTGGACTAATACTAGAGAGACATGTATTGAATGGGCAATGCTTTTTTGTAGTACGTAACAGGTGCCATATGTATTTGTCACACCAATTCTGATTCGGGGAACGTGAAGTTCTTAATTTGTCAATTAGTAGTTACTGACTGGGATAACAAGCAGATCCAAAGGTTGAGCCAGATCTGATTACTCCTGAAACTTCATGTCCTTGGTTCCGTGCTTGTACATTTCGCCAGCTGTCAGCTACATTAGTTTAATTCGCGTGCTTTTATCGCCCGTTGGATAGATATCTACCTAGTAAATAGCTATTAGCTAATATAGTTAATACAGCCCGCGTAACTAATAGTAAAGATCTTAACTTCGCGGCTAAAGAGGTACGAATGTACACATGTTTGCACGAGGACCACGAAGATATTTGCTGGTGTTGAAACTCAAGTTACGCAGCTCACAAAAATTCTAGCTTGATAGGACAGATGTCCCTCTATAACACAGGCCTGGACTAAGCTTTTGTAAACGAATTAACATATCTCACTAGTCCGACGCAGTCAGTATGGCTCCGCGCGTAACCAGCTAAAGTCAGCCACTCTCAACTACCAGCTGCTCTGCGTGTGATTAATGAGATTAAAGTCAACTCTCTGTCGCATGCAACATTTTGAAGGATATGCATTAGAAGAGGGGTATCTTAAAATTTGACTAGTTCTCTGAACTGCTTCAGCCTCCTGAAATTGTAGCTTCTCCGCCTCCTGTCCCTAGAGTCGCAGGCAATCGCGGCAGACGTAAACATAGGTGGAGGCCAACCGCACGAGCGACTAGCATCTAAAAGGCTATATTCAACATGAATGCCGAAAATGGAAGTTATGGAGATGAGTGTTGCCCAAAGTGTTGTTAACCCTACTCTTTCTCTCCAGACATCGAGGGAAACGGGGGCATTATGTCGTGTCACTCTCTCATGCACCACCCTACTACACCTTCTTACTCTCCGTACCACCATTTTCCCACGCCAGCCTCCACCTTCTCCTCAGTACGTCCAAGCTCTCTTGCGTCGACCTTCCCTTCTCCTTCTCTTCACGATTGATACGTGTGAATGCCGCCGCAAGGCCGATTGTAATGGCGAAAATCGGATCCAGGCGTCTATTGGAATTGGCAAGCATGTGAGTAAATGGAGGCATCCGGAGTAGAAATTTTTATGTTAAGAAAGCGAAATGAAAAGAAAACAACGAGAAAGAGGGAAGAAGGGTTCGTACTTTGAAATTATATATTGCGGCGCCATGGCTTTATGTGAGGGGAAGGAAGTAATGGGTGAAGAACAAAAGTTATACTAGGCGGATTCAAGGAGAAATTATGTCCAGCGGGAACCAAGGAATTATGTTACTTTCAGAAACGCAGGGTCGTTAGTAGGATCCTGTGTTTGTTGGGGTGGTTGCGATAAACTTCTTCCCAAGCTTGCGTTGACTGAACCCTGCGTTTCCCGGGCGCATGGCCCGTGCTTACCGCCGGCCCCAGATTGCGCGGGTCTCCACAAGCACCTTGGTCACCGAAAAGCTAATGTTTACGGGAACCTTCTTGCATCCTGTGGTTGAGGGTGTGCTGGTGCCTTGCATGTTTGTGCTAGGTGAACGAGGTGTGGCAATGGTGGGGGATCGTGCATGCGGCTCCTTATCATGTGAGCCATGTCGTCATGGGTTTCAAAGGCACGACCGGATGAGCCGCAGGTCACGCTGCCTTGTCAGGTACGAGACGGTACATTCACGAGGATATAGGCGATGACGCAGAGACAAAGTAGAACAAAACATGTATGCAATCAACTCAGATCAGATCTGGTACATTCCGGCTAAAGCAGGATAATCGAACTACACGGGCATCTCGAGAGAAGGAAGCCAGTCTGCCTAGCCACCACTCTGCATGGCGGCGGATCTTGCTTGCGTAGATAGAACTCATCGCTGTGCCGTGCCTTGCCGCCTCCGCTTTGCTTTGTCAATCGTCCCAGACCCTGGAGGTAGTTGACTGGACTAGGGTACTGGGAGAATCGCCGTTGCACCAACTGTCCGCAATCAATACTAATCAATCATCCTAGCCCGGTATACTGTTGCCATGAATATCAAAGAAACCCATAAACCGAAAACGCCCGAGTTCGCCGCTGTCTTGACAGCCGATAGATAAGGGGAATGCGGGATGGAGCGAGCTGCTTAGAGGGCCTCGCCGAACGTGTTCTCGCCCGAGTACCTGGTGCCTGGTTAGCAACTGTCTTTGTCAGATAGATGAGGAAAGGACATACGTGATGTACAGGAAGCCGTCCTCATCCTTGTGTTCCTCATATATCGAGCTCATCAAAGCCGCAGTGGGTGGCAGAACCTCATCGACGAAGATGAAGATGGCCTTCTCAGGCGACAGCTTGATCCGCTTACGGATCACGTAAACAAACTGGCCGACGGTGAGGTCTGCGGGTACAAGGTACTTCTTCTTGTCGATGGTCGCGATGTCAGACTTCTCGACCTTCTCGCAAATGACCTGCGCGCTGTTAGCTGCTGTATCGTGGCGGATCTGAGTGGCGTCTACGTACGGGAATGCGGTCGTTGTACTTCTGGCGAATGCGCTCGGCCTCGGCCTTGCGCTTCTCAAACGGGTGCTCATCCTTGAACTTGGAACGCATCTTGGGGCTGGTAAGGCTAGCGGGTGTGTGTAAGTGTGTCTGAGGGGTTGAGGCTTTATGTAGTGTTGCGCTGCAGTTGGTTGTGGTGAGATTGGGCGTGGCGGAGGTGTAAGTAGGATGGAGGGCGTAGGTGCGGTGTGGGAACCTTAAGCACAGGCAGCAGAGCGGGGCTACTACCTGCGAATCACTCCCGCCGCCTTACCTAACCACCGCAGCCGCAGCCGCCAGCAGCCCAAGGTCACTGGCCACGCACCAGACGACCAGCATTTCACACGCCTGTCAAGTGCCCGTTGTGCCTGCAACACCACCGTCACAGCCCTTTCGTCATGGCAGCATCGCCCTTTTGCTGCCACAGCCCGAGGTGTGACTCGCCTGGATGGCTGTGCTGACCGCCTCGCCCCAACCAAGTCACTTGCCCAGCTCCCATGACCTGGGTACCTGGGTACTTGGGTACAGGACCATCTGCCTGTTCTTGACTCATCCTGACTCTCAATACGGCTGCGGGTATTTACTGCAGTGTTTCGCGACATCTACAGTCGATTGCTATGTGAACCTGAGGCCCGGCCGACGCGTTCGTAGCCGCGCTGGCTACCATCATGGTCCAGCACACCAACATCTAGCCGCTCATGGCGATGTGTTCATTCCATTACTGGATATCAGTAGACACTAGGAAATGCTTCTTTCTCAGGTGTCTGAGGACGTCATACGAGACATCATCCATTTGTCTCTGCAAATCGAGAAGACAACAGGCAACAAAAAAAGCAGTCCTGTATAGGGTACAGGGTACCAGGCGAGACTCGAATCAGGGGCCCATGACGCAAGCGTCCGAGCATCGCTGGCCCTGTGGTGCTTACCAAAGCGTGGCTACCAACGTGTTTGCAGTGTTTGCACTATGCAGGTACCGATACCGCTAGCACCGAGGTGCTCCGCCGACGATGCGCCCACCATGGTGTGATGCGCAACCAGTTGTCAGCATAGGTGACTGTGCTCACAACTCTAATATAACTCAATCCCTCTTCCTTTCTCCTCCCTCATGGTCCAATTCTAGTCTGCTGCCAGCCACCGTTCGCCATGCGTCCTTTCCGACCTTCGTTCCGCATTCCGCGGGCCCTTGAGCTTCCACACAACTACACATTGCAACGCACACTACGCACAGGTCGGGTTTCCAGTAGACAATTCCATTCCTCGCAGGTCCGCCGCATAGATCTCCCTCGAAGCAGTAAGCCGGAGAAGCCGGACCCTCTGGAAGAATGGCGCAACCCCGAACCCAGCAAATGGCCCAACAGGATAAGATTGCTCTTTGTACCCTTTATTGGAGCTCTTGTGTATACCATGGTAGGTCTGAATCTCATAGAACTGTGTCTTCAAGGAAACTCTGCTAAACTATTACCAGTGGACAGATGACACAATCAAGACCGACACGCCTACCATCGCTGAAAAAGATGCCCTCCTCAAGCGCGAGAATGGTGTATCCGAGAAATCCCCCATGCGCCTGCGGATGGAGCAATTCATAAAGCAACACCAGAAGCAGATTGTCGCTGAGCTGGAAAAGGTCGATGGCACAAAATTCAAAATCGACACGTGGGAACGGCCCGAAGGCGGCGGTGGCATCACCTGTGTTCTGCAAGACGGCAAGGTCTTCGAAAAGGGCGGCGTCAACACGTCCGTGGTGTACGGCCGGCTGCCGCGAGCAGCAATCCAAAAGATGCGTGTGAACCACAAGGCGCTCGACCCAGATGTCGACTCTCTCGCCTTCTTCGCCGCCGGTCTCTCTATGGTCCTGCACCCCCACAACCCTAACGCGCCTACCGTCCACCTCAACTACCGCTACTTCGAGACGGCCGACGAGTTCGGAAACACAAACGCCTGGTGGTACGGCGGCGGCTGCGACCTCACGCCCTCGTACCTCTACGACGAAGACGCCATCCTCTTCCACGGCACCATCAAGCAAGCCTGCGACAAGCACGACAAGGCCTACTACCCGCGCTTCAAGAAATGGTGTGACGAGTACTTCAACAACAAGCACCGCGGCGAGACCCGTGGCGTAGGCGGCATCTTCTTCGACGACCTCGACGAGACAGAAAAGGATCAAGAACAGCTCTTTTCGTTTGTCCAAGACTGTCTCTCCGCCTTCCTCCCTTCCTACATCCCCATCATTAACAGGAGAAAAGATATGCCATTTACCCCCGAAATGAAGCAGTGGCAGCAGATTCGCAGAGGAAGATATGTAGAGTTTAACCTCGTCCATGACCGCGGCACGGCCTTTGGTCTTAATACCCCCGGCTCAAGAGTCGAAAGTATCCTTATGAGCTTGCCACTCACGGCGAGATGGCAGTATATGCATGCGCCTGAAAAGGGCAGCAGAGAAGAGCGCCTGCTGGAAGTGTTGAGGAAGCCAAAGGAGTGGGTGTGAAGATGTTTTTTTTTGCGGCTAGATTTGACAATGTCGTTCATATGTACGTCTAGAGATTTCTGTGTATAGAAAAACTTTGGCTTTTTTTCTGATGCCATTACAAATTGTTTTGAAAGTTGAATGAAGAAGGGTGGAAAAACAACAACAATGTCAACAAGTACCATCCATCGTCCCGCTCTCATATTCTATGTTATACACACGCGTGCTTGCTTGACCCCAGCATAAGAATGATAAGAAACGAACAAACAACAAAATGACAGAAGAAGAGAGAGAGAAAGAGACATGGAACGAATAGGCGTGAACGTAAAGAATCAGACCTCCATCTACGCAGGTAGAAAGAAAAGGTTGCATATTGAATCCATCACTCTCCTCGTCATCAACCCCTCGGATCCCGATGTCCCCAGCCATGAAGCCCACTCAATCCCCTCCCCATGCTGCCTATCCCCGCTGCACCCTCTCCTCCACCGCCACCACCACTGCCATACCCACCACCGCTTGCTACATACGACCCGCGTCCATGAGCACCGCTACCCCCGCCATTCAGCAGCTTCTCAAACTGCTCTACGCTGACAACCGCGCGCTGCTTTACATCGAGATCCATATCGCGACTGAGCTGCTTAGCGCCTTCTTCGAACCCCAGCTGGCGGAGACTGAGAGCGCGCTCGCGCGTCGCCGCTTCATCGGTGTGGTCTTCCACCCAGACGAGATTGTGCAGCATCCAGGCGCAAGCGACGCGGATGTCGCGGCGGGGGTGGGTGAAGAGCGGAAGCACGTGTTGCATGAGCGTCGTTTGGGATATGAGCAGGGAGCGGTGCTGGGGCCGACCGTTAGCTAGATGGATGAGGATAAAGATGGTTGCGAGGATAAGCTCTGAAGCCGGGTATGCGGCCCAGTTTGTCTGTCCGAGATGGTTGGTGGAGGAGGAAAAGGGCGTGCGTTGGCTGCCGCTTTGCCAGTAGCTGGGTGTACCGGAGCCGGCTTGTGTCTGTGATGATGAGGCGGAGGCAGAGGAGGAAGAGTTCTTGGGCCGGATTTTGGCGTCGAGAATCTCGAAGAATCGGCTGTGTCCGAAGGTCTTAAGCAAATGGTCAATCATCTCGCCAGAAGCCTTATCCTCCGACACAAAGTTGCGGATAAAGTCAAGAGCTTGCTCTTGAATGCGAATGTCATCGCGCTCGCTGTTGAGTCGGTGGTCTTGCTCATCGTTCTTGATCTGTTGTAACCGATCGCGAATGTTGGTTGCGCTGGTGTATCGAGAGCCGTGCCGTTGGTGCCGACGCATCGATGGTATGCTTTCGGTCATCGCATCGTCGTCGTCTTCGGAACCTAGTTCATCGTCTACATCCATATGCGGCTCATCAACTGCATTGAGGATATCGACTTGCTCTCCGGCTGCGTTTGGTGTTCCCATGGCAGGCTTCGAGGGCTCCCCGTTGAGCACTTGTACAAGCCAACCCACGCCCAGCTCCTCTAAACATTGTATCTTCATAACATGTGGCAGTCCAAGGCACAGGTGTTTCAGTGCCCAGAGACTCCCAAAGCGAAGATCAAAGTTGGCCGATCGGCATTGCTCGCAAAGTGTACCCAGAACACCAGACTCAAGGATTTCCTGCTTGTTGTCAGCTTAGAAGCAAATAGTACTCGGATCTACTCACAGTTCGCATAGGTGATACGTCCAACACCAGGTTAGTAATGACCTCAGTAGCTGCAATCTGCACCTTTACATTTGCATGTGTCAAGAGCTCAAAGATCGGCTGCGCGACACCATGGTCGATAAGGCTCGTCCGGAGAACACTGACTGATCTCGACAGTGACCGGGTAAGCTTGCATGCAGCAATCAAAACAGCGTCAGGGTTACCGTCCTTTGGTGAAGGCGATGTGCCCGGCTCACTGTTCTCGTCGTATGGAACTAACGCCTCGATGATATGCGTGGCCGCGCCCATCTCAATCACCATCTTTCTTAGCGAGTCTTGATCACCTGCCATTGCCGCCAGTGCCAGCAGAACGCTTTCTCGGTACTTGAAGGCGTGTAGGACGTCTGGGCTAAGCCCAGCTCGGCCCAGGGTTGACGAAGCAGGATCGATATTTGGATCTTTGACTTCGTGGGACGATGGCTTGGGTTGCCAAAGGGGCTTTGACGACGTTGCTGGTATGTCGAATGACTTTTTCAAAATCTGTATCAGAGTCGGCAAGGTCCGTGAATGAACAGCGGCCGTCTGAAGCGTCTTGTTTCCGGTAACTAGCTCCGCAAGCACGATGGGCGAGCGCTCTAGCACAAAGCGCAGCTCATCTCTAGCTGCCTTACCCATGGTGCTGATTTTCTTCGCTTGTTCTGATGTTGGATTTGAATCCTCGATCATTTTCTCAACCAGTGGAATGACCAGATAGGAGAAGTGTCTCTCGCGCGTTGCCTTTGATGGATCATTCAGCGGCCACCGCTCACCAAACTTCTTGAGTAGTGCCAATAACCAACAAGCAGACAGACGCTCTCTAGCTTCCCCTCTTCGCGCCACGTACATGAGCCATATGAACAGCGGTGACTCAGACTCATCAGAGATGGTGCTTCTGCTTGAATTGTGCTGTATTGACTCCATGCTCGGAAGGCGAGAATAGTCGTCTCCAGCACCAGAAGAGTAAGCACCGAGAGCCGGCCATTGCTTAATGTACGGATCTGACTTGCTTGCCATGGTCTGCACGCGCGGTATTAGTTTGTCCCATGATGTCAGCTGTGAAGTGTTACTTCCTTCGAAAGCTGCTGTTGAACGTTCCTTTGGCCAGCCAAAAAGCTGCTGCATCGGCTGTGAATAGAGGAATCGAGCAGTGTAATAGTGAGAGTCTTTAATGATAGCCGATATTGCCTCCAAAATGTCAGATAAGTAGGCACGAGGAATCTGCTCACGACTTGATCGTTTGGTGTCTGGCACCGGTATGCCATCATCCATAACTGCGACAGCCGCAAGCTTCTCAGCGAGCAGATCCAGTATGTCGTTTTCGACTAGTAGTCTCTTGTGGCTCTCTTCCCGACACGTCTTCATGATAAGCCGGATTGCTGATTCTATCTGCTGGTTGACCTTCATGGTACCTCCCGATTGCGCCAGAATCTCAGACAGACTCTCAACAGCCGGTCTTGTGTATATGAACTCATTGACAGCGGAGGATAGAGATGACGTTGACGAGTCTGACATGTCCGGCCAGGGTTTCTCTTGCGCAACAGCGTCCACAATCTGATTGAGCGTCTTTAGAGTCGCGGTGACGAGTTTCGAGGGCGTTTCGCTCGGCCGCAGCGCTTCGAGTAGCGGGGGTAGTACGTCGCCTGCTAGCAATGGTGCGGTAAATGCCGGCCCGCCTGTACGCCACATACATTAGCCAAAGCGCTCCTTCACATTGTCCTTTCCCGTCGCGCACTCACCATTCGCAAGGCTGCCGACCACGAGCGTGGCTTGAAACCTCAATTCATCTTCGGTTGTCCAGTCTTCCAGTTCGGCGGTGTCACCGAACAAGCCAGAGCTGTTCCCGTTCCTAACATTCCTTCTCCTCTTCCCGCCCTTTCTGGCCTCTGCTCGTAGTAAACTAGCGAGTGGTTTCACAATACCATGCGTAACCGCCAACTCTTTCCTCTGCTCGTGTCCGACAATCTCATTCTTTAGATTTTGGAGCGCGGCGACCTGTGTCTCGAGTGTATTGGGGTTGGAGAGCTCGCTGAGCGCGGAAGGAATCGTTGAACGGCCCATTATATCGAGTGGGAGTGGAGCGGATAATTGGTGAGGGGTGCGTGTTACAGCCGACTGTCGTGGATTAATAGCTGTCGTCCAGTCCCATGTAAAGAGGGCCAGTGGCGGTTGCTCGGGCGTATGTCAAGGGTGCGAGAGGCAATGACAGATGCTTCACTGGGAAAGCACAACGAAGTTGGTATCATTGACTGCACGGCATTTTATGCATCAAAGCTCCGATCGCTTCAAAAGTAGCGCAAGAAGCTTGTCAAGTTGAAAAAGTTTCTTTGCGCGGCGTGGCAGCACGTGTCCGTGAATGAAGTTTGATTGACATGATGAGACAGCCGCGCTCCAAGCCCGCAAACGTCAGCGCGGCATTGATACGCCTTATCAGCACGTGACTGCATCGTTCACCGGTACACCTTTGCTACCTCGCTTCATACACATCTGACTGTGTCGGTACACTGTCGAGCTTCTGGGAAGCAAGATCAAACAGAATTTCCTCAAATGTTAATCCCGATTCATAAATAGCCTTTCCTTTGTGAAGGCAATTAAACTCTAACGTTGATTAATTCCAGTAGCCAAATAGAGCGAACGCGTACATTCACTATGACTCTACAAGTATCAAAGTTTACTCCATAATCCCATGGGTTGTCGTTAGTCGTAAATTCCGCCTCGCACACGTCGTGCTCGTCGATTCCGCCTAAGCAGTACACCTCTCTTCCCATACCCTAGACAAACGAGATATGCATGTAGTCGTCGGCGTTGCATGAAGACAAGCCCTCAACGAGTCTGTAAATGCATGCCAAAACGCCAGTTCGTGAAGTCTTAACACCCTCCAAAGTCATCTGGTCCACGCCCAGAGCCTGTGCCTAAAAATCACTCAGTACGCCCACATCAGTGTCGTTCTCTTTGACAACACCGCCTTCTGTGAGAATGACCACCGAAACACAGGCTGCATACGCCTCTCTGATGGCGCAAGACATGCATGTCTCTTTGATATTTGCCACGATAGCGCTGTGTCCATGGTGGGCACACCAAGCTCGGGCAAACACCTCGTTATCACTCACACCAAGCGCCTCAATAACTAGTACCTTCATGACCTGCTCGTGAGCGCTCTTCTTCTGCTCATTCATGAGCGCCAGAGCCTTTTTCCCAGGTGATGATCTAGACGAGGTAGGTCGAGGCGTGCGGCCTGATTGATGGCCCCAGTCTTGGATGTCTACTAGCCCTTCATCGATTTTAATTGCTTTGTAAGAAAAGTCGTAGAAAAGCACTGGCCAAAGTCAGTTTGAGGCGACTGTTGTTGATATGTTTGTGTTACGTACCATGAGGCCCTTGGTGGCAAGGGAAAGCATTGATAAAACTGACATCGTAGCGCAGCTTCATCGGCCAGCTCTCCCCACCACATGCAAAAGAGATTGCCGCATCAAAGACCATTGGCGGACCAGAAACATTCCTGCTTCCTTCGGATCGCTCTTTGATAGGCACAAAACGAAGCTTCTCCATCCGTATCAAGTCTGTGACGTCTTCCGTATCCGGCATAGGTATGTCGTAGTCCTCGATCGGATAGCTGTCCTCTATCGTTCCCAGGGGGTTCGTGCGATCATCCATACTCTCCACATCAACTGACACGAGCGGTGGATCAGGCGATTCGAGTTGCCTAATCTTAACACACTCGGTCCGCTTGAGTTCGGGAGTGTATATACACGGCCCGATCCAGCCTGCGATCTGTTTTACCCCACGCGCAGCTCCGAGAACCTTGCCAACAATACATTGAGATGACCAGTACGTATTGGCCCGGTACTGAAATCCAGATGCTTGATGCATGTGCGTAAGATATTTGAGCGCATCACCGGTATCCTGATCACAGTCGATCAAGCTATTCATGATGAGCCACGGGAGTGTGCGACCTGGCAAGATGATGCCTGAAAACCACGACATGGCATCTGCAGACCTGTCCTCGACCGCCTTCTCATTTGGATCCCCTTCTTCCAGGATATACTCAATCTCATCCATGTTGGGCCACTTAAGCGTCGCAGCAAAGGTCCTCAGAGCTTCTATCTGCCTGCCCTTACTCTTCAAATCAAAGCTGAACGTGCTCTGGGTAGACGATGTCCGCGTCTTGGTGATTTCCATGTTTTCAAGCCACCGCTGTGCAACAGCCAGGTCCCAGGTAATAACAGGAGGAAGCTGCATGATGAGCTTGCGCTTGGACTTTTCCGAATGATGCTTGGAGTGGATGCGGAGGTACAGCTCCACCGAGAGCAACAGCTGATGGAAGAAATCCTGCTTCTTGCGCTGGTCGGGCGAGTCAAAAAACTTTGCTACAACCTGATTTCTCGGTTGTGAAAAGTCTATCCACTGCGGATTGCTCAATACAGTAATGAGATCTGTAATCTGCTGATCAATCCGGATATGGCGGCGTTCCTCATCGTATCGTTCCGGATCTTCGATGAGGGTAGTATACAGGTAGTGGTACATCTCCTCCGGATCCTATTGAGAGCAAAGTTAGGGAAACGAACCAAAAAAAAGGAAAACACCCAGCGCGTGGCAGTTGACTGACATCTTCATTGAGTCCGCTCTCTAGCTTCTGTAGCCTGTCCAGGATCTGTAGGAGCTTGATTCTTCGTGGTTGCACGTCGCCAACAAAGTTGACGGGGGCATGACTTGTTCCAGACTTGCTCACCCAGTAGTTAAGCGTCGTAGTTCCTGCGCTCTTTCCAAACGCATAAGCCATGCATGGATACTCATGAGACAGCCATGGGAATTGGTCGTCTTTTGTACCCGTCATGTTGAGCGAGATATCGCGGTATGCCTGCTGCTGGAAAGATGCGCGGTCGGTTCGACTCTGATGCTCGGCCTCCAGAACTGCATAGAAACGATTGTATCCTTCCGGCGCATTTGGTATGGCGTCACGGTATCCCTTGAAAGTAGATGCCCCCGCACAAATGAGCTCCTCTGCTTCGGCTGGATCCAACGCATCCTCCATTCTGTATCCTTTTGGCGGCCATCGTCTCATCCTGCGAAAGTCTTCAAGGGGTGTCGGGTGGGAATACGAGCCGGCGCGACAAGAGGGCGAGAACTTCTGGTACGGGACCATGTGGACTTCGCCTCCACTCGACGAAGGCCGGACCGGATTTGGCTGGGAGCCATGTCTCGAGATGCGGGTGCGGGTGACGACGGGCGTGGTCCGTGTTCGTGAGGCTTTTGTGATCTGCAGCTGCTGAAAGTCGTCGTGGAGCTGGGGGAACGGCTCAGCCGGGAAGGCATATGGCAGGGCACAAGAGGCCGAGGATGCTTCGGATCGCCGCGCCCCCCATTGACCATCACGCTGGCGTTTGCTAGCATCCCAGCGGGTGTATTCAGAGGTCATCTCTTATGCATAGCACTGTGAAGAGAGAGAGAAGACTACATCCAACTCTGTTGCAAGTAAGTGCGTGGTCAATTTACCAGGGGAGATTCTAGGAGCATGTTGCGACGCTGTTGGCAGGGCACGCGGGGGTGGTGTTTCTGGCCATGCCGGGGGAGGTCAGACTGGTAGCAAGCGAGGCGCGCCCTCTTGACAATCACCAACTGACCTTCATAGTAGTATTCAAAAGTCGCAACGGCTACCGCTCCGAGGTCTTGAGCAAGACGCGTTTACCGCAGGGCGTGACGGAGACTTGTCGGTCGCGAGGATGTCGAGGGATGCGCAGGCACACGACCTCTCAGGTGTGGTTTCGTGACAGGACACGCGTGGAGTGGTAGTGGGGGCGGGGGGGATGATGGAGGAGAAACGGTTTCACTTCACGACCAGAGATCAGGTCAGGATGGCTAAGCCGATGTTGTTGACTGTAGTCGCGCATCTTGTCCTTGGAGACCCTTCCCTGCGCCCTTAGGTTTGCACCTCTCTGCCGTCACAGGCATGTTCGATAGCACGTCCAGACGGCCAACTAGAAGGCGGCCTCACTGTTCTCGAAGGCAAGCCTTCTACTAACTAGGGTAGCTTGCACTGCCATGTTATTCGTCCACGTCTCACGGGATACCTCTAGCGGCTCGACCACGGTGCCCTCACCAAGTGCTCTAACAGAAAGAGGGGTATGATTCCATGATCGATACTATCTATCCAATAATACTGCTGCTCATTTCCATTGCACGTGGCATGCACTCGTTCCATCATAAACGCTATAGGCCGGCGGGTTTATATCACACCGGCCACGCTGCACATGCAACGCTTTCTCCACACCCATACTTCCCAATTCGATCAGAGCAGCATCGGAGACTGCTGCCGGTACTTGCAAGCATACTGTGACGAACGAGTGCAAAATGCTGTGATAGGGCGGGGAAGCGTAATAACGGCTGCCCTTCAATCATATTGGATACATGGGCCTGCGACGGATGCGGCCATGCCTTCCGCGAGCCTTATAAGGCTCCACGTTGTGGCCACACTGTAAGATGCCCTGCTGCCGAGTCATGCCGCCAGCTCATCGTTCGATCAGTCTGTCTTTGAGACTCCCACACAGATTCGACCACGAGGCGACTCAGGCCGAGGAGATAAGATGGCTCATAAATGTGGGAAGCACCCATTCGTGGCGGCACACACACGCGCGGGAGTTGCAACAGCGCACACATGGCTTCGTAGCAAAACGACGCAACGTGGAGGACGTTGTGTAGCAGTGGTGCGTGCAATCACTATGTGCCTGATTCGTTGGTCTGAATTCCTGTGGCTGACCCATTAGGTAAAACGCTGGGAGGTGGACTGGTGGCTGGAGCCGATCCAGCATGCTTCTCCATTGTGTATCCAGTCCCCCGATCGACCAGGCCCTTGTAGTAGTCTACGAGCACCTCTGGCTTCGGAACGATGCGCCAATCCAGCCTTCGTAGAAACTCCAGTTCCAGGAGCGCCAATTCCCGGACGCTGACACCGCCAACTCTCGCGTACAAGCTATTGGTCCAAAAACTATCACTCAAGCCCTTGGCCGCAACGGTGGCAGCCGTGATCAGAAACCGATGTACAGTCAGGCTGCTGATGGTGAAGGCGGGATACATGGCGCACAGTTTGTCGACGTAGAAGACCATGGAGAGGAGAATTGGCGGCGACAGGGTAGCGTGCACGATGAGGCGGGAGAGGTAGTCGCGGACGGATATGCCAGGCGGGGCTCTGTGGAGAATGAACGTTAGCAAAAAGCGGGTGCAGTCAGCCGGGGGGACAAACGCACCTTGAATGAAACCTGGTCAGCGTACCGTCCCGCAATGGATAGCCATCGTTCAAGCGGACCAGCTCCATGAGCATATCGGAAATCAGCACGCCAAGGTCTTTGACGTCGCACAGCTCGTACCGAATGGGCATGACTTTGAGACTTGGCTCCTCGGCGCGGGCTCTTTTGGCTGGTGAGGCCGGCACTCGCAAGACGGTGCTTGCACCTGGCAGACTGGACTCTACGCCGGGAGGCATATTCTCGCGCGAGGCAGGCGGACTGTGTGGCAATGCATGATGGGCAGGCGCAGCAGGCTGCGGAGGTTCCTGCAATTGAGGCTCTGGAGGCTCCGTGACTACGGGCGCGGCGGGGGCAGAGCCCCGCTGTGTCGGCGGGATTGCAGATGTGCTCGTGGGGTGTGCAGCAGCGGCGTCTTCGCCGTCCTCTCCAGTTCGGTCGTGCTCGCTGGTAGCCGCGTGGGTGAGGGCTTGGGCGTCGGCGTCTATGATGGGCGGAGGGCGGTAAGTAGGGGGGAAGCCGGGCGGGGTGTACTGGGTGCCGTGGTCTGCGTAGTTCCTCTTGCGGCCGTGTGGTGAAGAAGGAAAAGCTGGGACAGGCGAAGGGGCCGAGCACGAAGGCTTTGGAGTCGGCGGCGCGTCAAAGCGCCGTGCAGCAGAGGCAGTCACGGCGAAACGGGGCGAGTGTGGGGTTGAGGAGGCCGAGGTGCGTCGCGAGGCATGGTACGGGCGGTGGGCAGAGGAGTGGAAGGTGGTGCTGGGCGAGGGAGGCTGCGAGACGGTGGGCGAGGATGTGATCATGTCTGTACAGGGTGCGGGTCGCGGGTCGCGGGAATGCTAGGGCGGAGGAAGACGACAATATCGGGCAACCGGCGTGTGCATCATAGTCGGGGCCGTGGACAGCCAAACAGCGGATCTGGCGACGGCGTGGAGAAGTAAAGCCTGGCCACGCAAGAAGGAGGCTTGATGCGCGTGCAGCGAGTGGGAGAAAGGGCTTGGCTGGCGTGCAAACCATTGCGGCAGCGCACGTGTGACGTCTCGAGGCTTCGGTAGGCCAGGCCAGATAGTGCTACAGCTGCCTATCCTGTAAGCGATCGAGTAATTCTTACCGCATTGCCTACCCCAAGGCTGCGTGCGCCCGCAATTGGTCGCGGCGCGGCCGACTGCCCAATGGTGCAGGGCTGAGGCGCCCGGCCTGGAGGGAACATGTCCAGGCCAAAATTTCCGGAAGACGACATGACGACGGTTTGTTAGCTGCCGCTGCCCCCCTAGCCGATACAGTGGGCCACAGAATTTGCATTCGCGCTCTTGCTAGTCATGCTCTTGCTCCCAGCCCGCCGACCTTCTTGCTGCTAACCTGCCACCACGCCCGTTTTTCTGTCCTCGCCGTCCTGCTGGCTGCTGGCGGTCCCGCGGACTCGGTCGCTGGGCCTTATTCCCGACGTCGCAGCGCGGCTGCCATGGCCGCCCGAGGGTCGGATTACCTAATGCGTACCACGGTCGTTCTTTCCCTGCGATAACACCAAGCCCCCGGCCCGCGCTAGCCCCTCGGGTAGTCGGGCACGTTGGAGAATGCCTCTCTCTCACTCGACAACGCCTCGCGCACGCGTGATAGGGCGCCGCTCAAGAAGGGCCGACGCTGGCACTGCGCTCGCGGCGACGCCAAACACGATCAATACGCCCTGCTCTATCCTGCCTTCTACCCTCTTCGCGCCCCCGTCGAGACCGCTCTTCTCTGCCGCATCTTCCGACTGTCTGTACACATGCGGGGCTACCGGCCAGCCAAGTAACACTCCAACTGCAGCCTTCATATCGGCAATCACGCTCCTTGGTTACATGCATACACACACATACATGGTCAGATTCCTTTCGTCACCGGCTGACCAGCAGCATTTTCGCCCACCGTTCGCGACCTTCTCTATGCTCGGAATTCCTACTTGGCTCAGAGTCATGTCTCCGTACTAGCAGCAGTATTATCATGCCCGAATGCCCAAATTGCCCAAGCAGGTAGTCCACCTTGCTACGCTACATCGGCCCCGACCCACCTCGTCTCCACGATCGTCATAAACCAGGGCCGTCACCGGCGAGCACGTCTTCTAAAAACTGTATTATCACATGGTATACTAACTCCTGCACCTTGCCTTACTGCCTGAGGCCCTGGTATCGCATAGTTTCCCTGTACATGAACAAATTGAGCCAAACAAACAATGAACCACCCATACAAACGCCCTACGCAAAATGCTTGTTCTTTTCTCTTGTCCCCTTATCTCGTCTTGTCATTACTAGGCGCCTCTAGCTCGGCCGAAAAAGACTGCTGCTGAAGCGGCGGACTATGCAGCTCTGCCGGAGCTGGCTGTGCCGTCATGTGCGCGTACTTTAACTGATCCATCCTAAGGGGAAAAAACGTCAGCAACTATCCTAACTTCAAAAAACTCACTTCACTACTTACTGTTGTTGGCTCATGCCGCTCGTGTTGCTCATCATGCTCAAGTGTCCTTGGTGTGGTGTTGGGCTAGCCCACCCACTTGGGTGCTGTTCACCAACACTGTGCTGGCCATATTGAGGCGGCGAGCCAAAGCCATAATCGCCATGCTGGCCTGGCGGAGGCGTGGCATATCCAGGACGAGATGGTGGGAAGCCAGGCGACGCAAGACCTCCATCGCCATAGGGCATTCCGGCTCCGTATTGCTGGCTCATGTGCGGATCCCCGTGGTTCGGGGCATTTTGTTGCTTGAGTGTCTCCTTCAACGACTTCGAACGGCCCATAAAGAAGAAAAGCGCCGCGCAAATCACCAGGAATGCGACAGCACCTACAACGATGCCGGCTATAGCTCCGCCAGAAAGCGAGGAACTGCTATGGTTTCCAGTGTTGTTGCTTGGTGCGGATGTTCCAGTCGGTCCATAGTGGCTAGAAAGAGTGGACGAAGCCTCTGCAGGGATTGGCTGACCAGGTGCTATCTGAAAGTCTGCCTGGGCAGCAGCTTGGACCTGCGCAGCCAATGTCTGTGTCGAGTTGGGGTTGATGACGCCGACCATGTGCTCACCAATGCAGCTGTTTGGTGCCGCACAGTAGAAGAATATGGGCTCCGTCGAATTGATGGTGACGTTGAAGTAGGTAAGCTAGAAAAAGGTCAGTATACTCCTACCATCTTTGGAGATCTGGGGCATGCAAACCTCATCTGTATTATTGACCCACTGCGTTTCAGACCAGAAGCCTACTTTGTCTTTCCCTGTGTCTTCGTACGGCACACATGCTGAGCCAAATTCTGCCCTCGCAACGGAATGGTCAGGCGGATAAAACTCCCAGCTTACAATGTCACCCACTGACACATTGTGGAGCTCCTGTGGCGTAAACTTGAAGCCTCCCGCGCCGGCTTTGATGAGATGGACTGTCGGTTCCCTCGAGGGCGTTGGCTGTGATGATGCGGTCGACGACGAAGCTGTTGGAACCACCGAATACGACAAGGTGTTAAAGTCTTGGGCGAGAGCAGAAGAAAAAAGAAACTGGCTAGCAGCAATTGCCAGCCCGGCACTCGACGTGAGCCTCATCGTGCGGCAGTTATAGATTAATAGCAAGAGAGATGCAATCACGAAGGTATCCCAAGTCCAGCTAATAGGCCTGAAGTCCAAGGACCAACCGCATTCGATCCGCAATCCCGGGTCGTCGGTAAGAGAATAAAGAGATTGATTTCCAGGAGTCCGTACGTCAAGGTAAGACGAACAATGCAGAAGGGATGGCGAGTGGGGGGAGGCAGAAAGTACCCTATACTCGCAGAGTGTGTGCGCCCCAACCTTAAAGCAACGCATCGCACCCCATCCCCAAGCCTAGAAGTTATCGCGCCAAAACCTCAGCCCGTCCCCGCCAGCCGCCTATCTCGCGTACCAGTCATGGTAATAGGCCAGCACCCTTTTTTTAGGCGGCCGCTACAGTAAGCCCTTTTCTTCTTTGTTGTCCGCTACTCGCGCCAATCACCGCACACGCTTGAAGCCGCTGCGTGCAGGATTGCCCTTGTCCCCGATCCCATGGCTGAAGGCGTTACACTTAACGTCAGGATGAGCTGGTCGGGCAATAGCGGGGCCCACACCCGTCAGCAGTCAGCAGGGCTTGAAGGGGGAGGCTGGACATGGACTTTGTGCTTGAAGGTGGGTGGGGGGAGATACTACGAAAGTATGTTACTTGTGTGCTATTTCTGTATCTTGTCTCCACATATACCATCCATATACGCGCCCGCATGGAGATCTTCCCCAACGTTCCATTTTCCTTATTGCAAGCAGCATGTGTGGCACAGCAAATCCGCTCCAGCGACGCTTTTCCCAAGAGCGCGCCGCACAGCCTAGCTTCTACCATTGGAGCGACTTACGGTGTGTGAGCTTGTTCGTTCGTTCAGCACAGCCGGGCACACCCCTGTGCACGAGCTGGCGTGCAAGTGGAGTGGGGTGGGGAGGAGGCAGAGCTGAGTTGGCATTTGGAGGAATGAGCTTCGAGCCCGCCAGCACAAAGCGAGTCTAGTTTTCCCAGCCAGAAGAGATGCGGTGCCAAGAAAAGGCAGCCAGCCTACCCTATCGGCCTTGGCAGGCATCCATCTTTTTTTTGTGGCGTCACTGCGCTCAGCAAACACGATGCTAGCCTGAGGCGCTTGCGAGGTAAGATGCGGGTGGGTGCGAGAGGAGACGGGAGACGGGAGAGAGAGCGGGGAGGCGATGGGAAGGGAATGGGGGGAGGGGCGGGAGTAATCAGCGAGCCAAACAAGGCGCGTATGTATTCGAAGACGGGTCTTCGCACCGATATACTATCCATCCTTCATGTCAGGAAGAACCATGTGAGGAAGGTAGAAAGCGAACTAGGCTACGAAAGCGGGCATCGCATCCTTCATATGTGGCGGGCAGATTAGATTCTATCGGGCTCTCACTAATCACATTATTCTACAGAACTAGTAGTAGTAACCCAAAAGCTTCAGTTGTAAAGGAAACAAAAAAACACTTAGAATATAGGAGTAAAAACGTCAAAGGCCCCAGTTTGCATGGTGGTAGTAGTAGTAAGTGTACCGGTACAAGATTGAATGGCCCACAAAAAGGTTACGACAGCCCATCCTATGGAAAGTAAGAAAACGCCTTGGTCATGCAAGAGGAGAGGAACAGAACGCGAGCGGCTGCCGTCCCGCTGACTCAGGTCCCACCGCGGCTCAAGATGGGGGTCTTTTCATAGGACTCCTGGTTCCTGACGTCTTGGGGCTCACGGCAAACAGGCCCACCGCCGGCATCTTTGGGCTTTTCAGGGCGCTAATTACGTTGTCTTGCCGCGTGCTGGGCTCGAATCGCCTCGAGCTATAAGGCACGTTCGGGAGGGGCGAACTCTGGAGTCCTATTGGTGTCGTCGTCGGCGGACCTTCGTCAGTGCGACTGGATGTATCGTCCATCTCTTCAAGCTCGCCCTTCTTCTCCAAAAGCAGCTCCTGCACCTCCTCCAAATGCACCCTGAGCATGTCATCCAGGGTATCCACAGGGGACTTGATGAGGTTTCCGAGCTTCTTGCGCATTTTGCGTGAGCGACTCGGGTCCCAGACGAAATGGCTGTTCTTCACAAAGATCATAGAGTGCTAATTCCATTAGCTAGGTCAACTACTTGGGATCGGGGGTTACATACCGAGTGGTACCAGTTGGCAATAGTGTCATCCGTCGCCCGTCTAATGGACTGAATCGTCGAGTCTGACACAAATCCAATAAGACATTGAACCGGACTATCGGGATCGGTGCAATTTTCTGGACACTTAGCGCTTGCATCTCAATACCATGGAGTGAAACTTACCGTTGTGGCTGAGCAGATCGACAAGCCCTGTATATGCGTCACCGACACCCATTAGAAAGACTTGTGTGGCTTCGTTCGGCCTAACTCTCCGTCAGTACGTATCCTCAACAATTCCTTTGCTGACATACTCGATATAGTTCTCCCACAAATAACTTGCCAGCTCACGTGTTTGCTGCGCACGAACTGCCGAGTCGTCTGATTTTGTGAAACCAATGTCCGGCTAGCTCACATTAGCAAGGCTTCGCTACTCAAAGACTTCGCACAGCTCACATCTTCAACGGTCACCACCCTGGGGATATTGACATCCATCACCTGGAAATCGTTTCTGATTGCCCAGTCAATATACCTCTTGGTAACATCAGTCTTCAGTCCAGAGTCAGTCATTACACAGCACGAGACTGTCGTTGAACTCACGAGATATGTGTTGTGAAGCTCCCCTTTACCACTGATGGGGTCGGAATGATCTTTGTAATTCGGTGGGTCATGGAAGATCACGAGAAGGGGGAATGGCTCCATGAACCTTGGTCTGCTACTGGTCAGCGCGAATCCTCATAGCGAGCGCATGTTACTTACGTAGCGACAACATTGTGCTCAAATGTTTGCGCCAAGCCTGCTTTGTTGATCTGAAGGGGAGGAAGGGGCACCATCAAGTGCGCTGCAGCCAGGCGTTTACTTTGCCATTCTCGGATGACCTCGTTCAACGGGTATGTGTCCTGGTAACCGGGATCCGATTTCTCGAGGTGTTTGGGATACAGCGATTTCCAGTATTTCGAATGCTGGCGTTTGACTTTCTCAACAATATACACTGCGCTATCTTTTGGCGCTGGTAGGTCATCAAGTAAGCGATCCGGAGGTTCCAGCATGAGAACTTTCGTCACTGCTAACGCAGAACGTGCAATCGACCGCAGGTTATAGCCACCTTCAAGACATACAACAAGCTTTCCTTGGGCTAAGCTCATGAGCATATGCGTCATGTGACCGTAACAGGCTGGGGTAACAAAGCAACCACCCAACAAGTCACCCTCGGCTGCGTCGAATCCAGCTGAGATGATGACAAGATCCGGGTTGAACTCTGTAGCGATCGGCATAACGATTTGTTGGAAAGCGTAAAGATACTCCGAGTCACCCATACCATGTTCTGCCCAAGGTATGTTCACGTTCTTCCCTTCGCCGCGTCCTTCACCGCAATAGTCAAGGTTACCGTCGGGGAGATTAGGATAGAAATTTCCGTTCTTGAAAACGTGCAGTGAGATGTATAGCACATTCGGATCATCATAGAATGCATGCTGGATGCCGTTGCCATGGTGTACATCCCAGTCAAGGATCAATACCTTGCGACAAGTTTCAGGATAGTCATTCTGACATACGCGGGTGGCAATTGGAACGTTGTTGAAGATGCAAAATCCCGATGGTTGATCACTCTCCGCATGATGTCCGGGAGGGCGGATGATGGCGACTGCGTTACGCACGGCACCCTGTACGACTGCTTTACAAGCTTCAATAGCACCACCAGCCGCAAGCTTCGCACACTCGTAGGTTGAGTTGTTGAGATAGATTGAGTCAAGCCGCTCAGCTTCATACTTCAACTCATCAGCGGTCATTTCTAGTTCAGAAATTAGTATCGTTCAACTCAATCGACCAAAAATAAATACAAACGTACGTTGGAACGACCGCACAAGTTCGTAATGTTCTTCAGTATGAATCAGCAGTATCTCAGGTCTAGTGGCGAACCGAGCCGCGATCCTCCAGCAATGATCTTGGTCTTCTTCTGAACTGCTGGAGGATACCAGCCCTGCTTGCCTGAGTTCCTCGAAAATCGCATGGATACGCCGAGGATCTTCTGGATGTATGTCATCCGGATTAATATTCATGTCCGGAAGCTCGGCATGAAAACGCATGCGGGGGTCATAAACAAGACCTGTCTTTGACGTCCGATAAACAAGCGAAGACTTTGGCTTACGAGGCACGCGGACCTGTGGACTTGCGTGTCGAGCTGGGTTTGGCCTTGATGAACTCATTTTGTCTGACCAGTCACTAGGCGAATTTGCCTTCTGGTGGAACCCAGGGTTGCTTTGGTGGGTAGTCGGCTGCAACAAAGAGCTTTTGGAGGGACTGTGGAAAGGTAACTGCTCTTGTTTAGACAACGGTGGACCCTTGATATTTCCAAAGATTTCAGACGGGACCACTGTATCTGGTGCATGGTCACCGTTTGGTTCTGTGGAGACGATAATTGAGTCGTCTCCCATTTGGAAGTCTTCGTCGTCCATGACTTTACTTGATGGTGAAGCGAGCTAGTAAGCCTCGCTTCACACTCGCGGGCCGGCAGCTAGGTTTATATGTTAGTACGACATGAACATCATGTGTAGAGCCGTGTAATTTTACACACGTTGTCTCATAATTTGGCACGTGTGTTTGGTGGAATTGCGAGAGTCAAAACTGTGTTTGATGTGGTGTCTGACAAAGCCGGGTGGGACATTTCACAGAATGTCTAGGATTATGGCTAAGCAAGCAAGCGAAGATAGTGAGCACTAGTCTTGTCTTGCCTGGTGCCGACCCTCGGAGGAAGCGGGTTGATAGGAAGCCAGAAATTATCCCCGACACTGAAGAAATGTATACTCACCAGGATATCTTGTTACCGCATCGAGCTAGAGACTGTGGCCTATTGTACGGTAAAGTTGCCAACAACCCTGGCTTTACAGGAGAGCGGATTTCTCTTAATGTGCGTTATTCTGCAAAACAGTCAGGAGGTTGATATGCCGCTGCAGCCTTTGATGGCTGTTGCTTGCATCGCGTTCAAAGTCGAACGCACCTTGGAGCTTCTTTTACCAACTTCTGTATCTCTACAACGCGCAGATATAGCTGAAACTACCACGATTTGTATGACAGTTATTTTCGGCTTCTTAAAGACAGGTTTAGGTGAGGTCGTTTTTGATAGTAAGGGATAAAGTGGAGCGTTGCATGACAGGTTCCATGGATGGCCAAGCCTCATCACATGACTAAGCGATGCCAAGTTATTTAGCGCCATACGCGAGTGGCCTCTCGACCTTTACTTTGGTGCTGTAACATGATGCTGTAGACTTCGGCATATGTCTGGTCTAAACTGAAACTCTAAATACCGTTTCGTTACTAGCCACTAGTCTTGCGAACATGACAGCAATGTAAGGCCACCACACTTGACACACACGAAAGAACACTGCAGATATGCAGTGTTGCTTTTTAGAGCAAGGATTGCGCCGTATATTAATCCATGTTCATTAATTTACATTTCCGGATTATCATTCTATTTCTTAAGCATCAAAACTAGATTCTATATGTAGTAACTGAACATCAGCAACCGATAGCGATCATGTTCACTTCCTAACAATAAGAGGTACAAGAGTTAGTAAGGTTATATTAGTCTCTAGAATACAGTCTAATCGAAGCCAGGTTTCTTAGAGCAACAGATTCCGCTCCTAGTTTCAAGCCTATGAATATGGCCATGTTTCGAAGAGGAATTGTGACACGTGAAATAAAGCACGACTATGGTGTACGCCTATAAGACTAAAGGGTCTTTTCTCTTTACTTATATTAGAACAAGACAAGGCACGTAAAAAAGCTGTGTACAACTTTCGGTGTTGGCGATGGATCAAAGCCGAGAGTACCCAGCCTCTTTTCACCATCATGTTGGCTACCCGATTTCTCCCGCTTCGTTCTCGCCATATTACGGAGACCAGTCCAAAACAAACTCCCGAGGCTTAGGAACTGTACACTAAAAGCGGGAAAGAGGATCCGCAGACACATCGTTCGCATGAGCATCGAGACGAACTTCTCCGCATGCTTGCTCTCTGTACCTCGGGAACTAACTCGTGAGCGACGCTAGAAAACGCATCGACAGGGGCAGCTCCACTAACTTGCAGATGGGTATGGGGAGCTTCAACGTCACCTCATTGTATTCGAGCTTGTGAACAATTGTTGCGATAATTATTATTCGTTGATTTCATGTCTAGCATAACTAAATCATCGCTAAGCCCTTATTTTCGTCCCCGCGGTATCCGCGCCTAGCCAGAAACACTGAAGATCCATTGATTCATAATGTTTTGAAGATTTGTTTTAGAGTTTAGGCATTGCCTGGCTCTGTCCTGACTCCTAAGCATTGCCGTCAATCTTGGCAATGTAGACCAGAAGGTCGAGGACACGGCGGGAGTAACCCCACTCATTGTCGTACCAGGAGACGAGCTTGACGAAGTTCTTGTTCAGGGAGATACCGGCCTTGGCGTCGAAGATGGAGGAGCGGTTGTCGCCGTTCAGGTCAGTGGAGACAATGTCGTCCTCAGTGTAGCCAAGGATACCTGCGTTGTATTAGCCTGTGTACATGGAATTTTAATGCATAGGGGACGTACCGTTAAGGGAGCCCTCGGAAGCCTCCTTGACGGCCTGCTTGATCTCGTCGTAAGAAGCACCCTTCTCGATGCGGACAGTCAAGTCGACAACCGAGACGTTGGCGGTGGGGACACGCATGGCCATACCAGTGAGCTTGCCGTTGAGCTCGGGGATGACCTTGCCGACAGCCTTGGCGGCACCAGTGCTGCTGGGAATGATGTTCTGAGCAGCGGTGCGGCCACCACGCCAGTCCTTGGCAGAGGGGCCGTCAACGACCTTCTGGGTGGCAGTGTAGGAGTGGATGGTGGTCATGAGACCCTCAATGATGGTGTACTTGTCGTGGATGACCTTGGCAAGAGGAGCCAGGCAGTTGGTTGTGCAGGAGGCGTTGGAGAGCACCTCAATGTCAGACTTGTAGGTCTCGTGGTTGACACCCATGACGAACATGGGGGCATCGGCGGAAGGAGCAGAGATGACAACCTTCTTGGCTCCACCCTTCAAGTGGGCCTTGGCCTTCTCGGTGGTGGTGAAGACACCGGTGGACTCGACGACGTAGTAGGCGCCGGTCTCGCTCCATGGGATGTTGGCGGGGTCCTTCTCCATGTGGAAGCGGACGGTCTTGCCGTTGACGGTCAGGTTGTTGCCGTCAACCTTGATGTCGCCCTTGAACTGGCCGTGTGTGCTGTCATACTTGAGCATGTACGCCTATGTAGATGTTAGCCTGTGCTGCTCCGCCCATGGATGCTCTGACGGTAGGATGTGCTTACAGCGTAGTGGGGCTCGATGAAGGGGTCGTTGACGGCGACAATCTCGACGTCGTTGTGCTCGATGCTGCGAGCTACGATTAGCTTTGATACGCACTGGATCAATGGATTCGAGGACACCTACGCATTGCGGAAGACGATACGGCCAATGCGACCGAAGCCGTTGATACCAACCTGTGAGGACGTGTCAATCGCGTGCGTCCGGGACCAGCGGGGTAGCAGCGGGAGCATACCTTGACGACCATGATGAACTGAGTGTAATGCTGCGAAAGTTAACAGACTGGAATTGGGGAATGCAAACACGGCGAGGCTCACTGGCTTATATATGCGATGAGGTGATGGGCAGGTGGTGAGAGGCAGATTTTTGTGGTCGGTGCAGTGTTTTGTTGGGTCTGGGCTAGGTGGGGTGAGGGAGGGGCAAGCTAAATAGCTACCAGCCCTGAGGACGTCACAGGTTTTTAGTTCTTTTTCTGCAATCGGATATGCAGCGCACGCCTGGGCCCAATTACACACTTTGCGCCTTCCCACACATCCGGCCGGCTGTCTGGTCGTCAGATACGGCTGAGGCTCTGCAACCTCGGGCGAGCATGATGACAGTTCGAGGCCGCGGAGTAGACCGGACGGCGTGAAGATCAGCTCGGATACCCCTTTGGTCTGGCAGTATAACAGCCAAGGCTGTGGCGACTATCTCGCGACATTGCCCATAACCTTACTTTACGCCAAGTACCTTGATGCCCTTTGTGAAACTCGCAGCCTCGTGCATTGGATGCCGCATATCGCTGCACCAGCCTGCTGCAAAACGCCCATGTAGGCGCGGCACGCCACGCAATTGCTGCCGTGGTATCAAACGCTTACGAAAGAAGTATGCGTGCGTCTCGTAATCAGTGCGAGTGGTCAAAAGCACGCCTTTGCGGCGCGGGTTGCCGCTGGACAAAGCTCTTTTGGTCACTCGATAAAGACGCAACCAAACGCGCACCACGCTGAGATCGGATCACCGGTTCGTGGGGAGGCGAGGCGAGCATTAGCAATGTGTAACCACCGAGATTCTCCCCACCAAGCAAAGCCGACTTTAGGTCAAGATGAGGCGTGGCGTATCCGCGGCCGGGACGGGGCTCGACACACATATTGTATTATGTTATAGAAGTTTGGGGGCCCGCCACGCCGCCGCCTGCTATCACGGCGGATCACTGGAGCTCGAAACAAGTGCGTGTGAGAACTGGGGCAAAAGCATGCTGGAGCTGGAGTTGGAGCTGTACGTTGGAGTTGGAGCTGGAGCTCAAGCTTGAGCTCGGAGCTTTCGAGTGATGATGAGCATAGCCCCGGTCCCGCCACTGCTCCGATCACGGGACGGGTGTCTGTCGTCTACACTAGGGCAAATACTGTTCCCATGGGGTTGTCCAACTCAGAGACTAGGTTGTTTGGATGTGTCTTTTGCTGGTAGACATCCAGGTTCGAGGGCGCTTCGGATATGGTCAGGTTGCACTGCATGCATTTCTTTCCCATCGCGGCCATGTAGGTGGCGCCTACACCGTCTGTACACAGGCAGGTATACCGACGATAAATTATGCCAGCAATTCCAAAGTCTATTTGCAGTTTTTGATCTGCGAGCAGTAGTACATCTCTCGCCATGATTCTCGACGGAGTAAGGTTTGCGTTGTGTTGCATCCTCTCTTTACTACCCCGCCATTGAGCAAATTTGCGGCCTTTGGTACACCCAACGCCGTGGTAAAGGAGAGTGGATAGTATAAATAACCTTTGACGTATATGCTATAAAGGACTGCTCTTATCTTGTAATTCACTGACGAGGGAATGCACGTTTGTTGTCTTATCGCGTTGGAAAACGATGTTATAACAGCTGCGATTGTTTGTTTACCAGCAGAAAGTTGCCCTACAATTGCAGTACGACCGCGCAGCATAAGCCAATATATATCATGACTACTCTATTTACTCACTCATGAGCATATCTCAATCTCGACAAAAAGTACTACAAAAGTCATCGTAATGACATATGACGAAGTCTGGATAGGTTGCCGACCAGGCTAACGCTGAGACACTGATTGGCCGATTAGAACGCTCGGGCCACGGCGAAATGATCGTTCCACCACCTTGGCGTTCCTCTGCAACCGCATTTTGCAAGACAGCTCTCCTGGCCCACCTTCGACTCCATCATCACCACGATCCATTGGCACCTCTAGGTCCCTCGACGGGAATCTCCTCCCCTTCTTTTTCATCGTCCGACACTCTCCACTCCACCCGCCGCCATGTTTCGCTCGTCCATCGTCCGCGCTTCCAGGAGCTCGGCTGCCGTCATTCCCTCGACCGCGACACGCACAGCTCTCCCCAGGGCTGCCCCGGTAGCTTGCCAGCTTCAGCAGTCTCGCCAGGCCCACGCCATCTCCAACCCGACCCTCGCAAACATCGAGAAGCGATGGGAAGACATGCCTCCTCAGGAGCAGGCCGACCTGTGGATGACGCTTAGGGACCGCATGAAGACCGATTGGAAGGAGTTGACTATGCAAGAGAAGAAGGCCGGTGCGTACCTCACCATCGCGCACAATTGGGTGCTGCAAAACCTCGTATGACGTATCTGGTGTTTTGGTCGACATGGCCGACTCGGCCCGCGGTATCTCGTTTGCCGAACGTCAAGTCATCACAAAACATTGGAAATGCGTCTATGCAGGCATTGGGCTGACAGTTTTTTTCTTTTTACAGCCTATTACATCGCCTTCGGCCCCCACGGTCCTCGCCGACCCCCGCCTCCGGATGAGGGCCGCAACGTCTTCCTCCTCTCTTCCGCCGTCATTGCCGGTGCTTTCGCCGTCTTCGCCTTCACCCGCATGTTTGCCAACCCTGTCCGTCCCCGCACCATGACCAAGGAATGGCAAGAGGCTACCGAGGAGTACCTGAAGGTGCGTATTTTGCTGTTTGGATGTTGGTATTGTGACACTACTGACACTTTACAGGCACAAGGAAGCGAGCCCATCACTGGATACAAGGGCATGATGATCCAGAGCAAGTCTGAGAAGGACGTGCCCACTAACCAGAAGATCAACGATGAGTAAATAACCTGAGTAGGAACGACACAGCAATCATCATACCAATACCGATACCACATTTTCCTTGTGTCAATTTTCGTTTGGTACTCTCTGTGTCACACATTACAAGATCAAGAGCCATCCGTATGGCTGTCACTGCCATAATAGTCTTCCTTGTACAGAATCTAGAGGCTTTTTGAGTTTATTTGAAGATTTCCATTTGTTCCAAGTGCAGACGTCACAATGAATGATCTGTGCAGCATTCGAGTCCATCCCTTGAGCCTCCATCTGCTATATCAACCCTGGCTTTGCCGGCATTCCTGCATGCACAGTCAAAACTTGTGTTCTTGCATTCCACAGCGCCCGCATCTAACCACGCAATGATGTAATGAGCATCATGCTCCTTTCCATATTTCATGATCTTTCTTAACGTACCTTCTAGAACAGTTGTGTTTGCTCGATACTCGACGTCATACGGACTACGAAAACCGGACTACCAGATATCGCACACCCAACACATCTTGCCAAGCCGCTCTGATCTTGTTTCTCGTATAACTAAAGCTTACTCGCTTAGGTCTGGTACACGACTCAGGGTATACATTCCGACTGCTCCCTGGCAAGCAGACGGCAGTGATCTAAAATACAAAGATCGACTGATCAATGTACTAAGACAAGTCCTCTTCCGTAACACTACTACCTTTTGCTGCTCTCGTTGTGCTCATAAGTAAATTCTTTGCATAGAAACGTAAGTGCATTTGCTTCCAAGACTCACTTTTACGTTCCAGTGATATACAAAACAACACGTCTCAGTAATTTCTTGCTCCCTCTTTCCCCAGTAGCTGCGTCATCCCCTTTTTATATGGTCAGCAATGTAAATAAGAATGGAGTGGCAGGATGGAAATTGATGATGTTTTCTGCCTTACGAGTATGGGACGACCTGAATAAAGACTTGGGCGTTAAACTTTCCTATAGTCACGTTAGTGAACGTGTCACAGGACCGTCTTATATGGAAAACAGTTTCTTTTGAGAACTGAGATTGACTTGTGAGACTTGGGTAGCCAAGGGCAACTAGATTGGGATATATTGGAAAGTATAGGTATTTCGCTATTCTTTCGATTTTGCAGGGGAAGAGTTGAACTGAGCAGAGCTTAAAAGCTTTTTAAATGGAGAGGTAAATTCCGCTGAATTTAGTTATCTGGAACGATGCTTGTGTTCTTAGAGGAATGATGCATCGGTTGTCCAGTCCAACTTATGACTAGCACGGTTCTCGCCATCGAAAGAATGAGACCTGAAATGATCCTCTGTGCTCCTAGAAGTGGAAGCAAAGTCTCGGCTATTGTTGAGAGTGCCGTCCTAGACGCTGAAATGTCATGATACCGCGGCATTCAATTTTCATTTGTAGAACTCTGGTATTTCCTGCAGACATCACAGACTCAGTGTTTCGAAGGTATATTTCGTATTGTTGGAGCTGGTTGAGAATGAAAACCATGCAGTTATCGTTGGAAGTGTTTTGGCAGTCACATTAAGGCATGGCGTTGCAGCAGTGCCTAGCTGTCGGGATGTGCTAAAATCACTGCTGCAGGGGATTCTGTAAAGCTGGCCACCTGTCGAGTTGTCAAGTTGTAGTCGGATGTGCGTACACAAGCCGCGCCAACCGCTGACAATGATTGGGCAAATTGCATTGAGTCTTCCCCGCGGTGCAGGAGCTATGGTTTAATATAGCGCATTCATTGGTCTGTTTAACCGCTGCTGCTACGCCAGATTGGATGCCAAGAAGTCCACGATCGGCACCCCAGTGATCCCTGTGAATTCCAAGAAGGCTGATCCTTTAGGCAATAAGTGCATTGATGACAGCTATTCTTCTGACAATGAAGAAGAAGGCATAGCGAAAATAAAGGGAGTTTTGAACCATAAATGTGCGAATGCTCCTTCCTTTCAAACAAATCTGGCTGACGGTTTTGTAGTGAGCGCTTTGAAAGGGAAGACGTCTGACGATCAAACTACAAATCCGCCAATGCAACCGGTTATCCTGTCCATGGAAGTGGATGATGATGATTCTTTCGAAAGCGAATACCGACTGCGAATCGGAAATCAAGTTAAATATCTCACCATCGCCCCTGGGACCTTCGATAGAGATACGCTTTCATTCCCTATTCAGTCACTGTCCCATCTGCCTTACAACGAGGAATGGACCGTAGCCCACATCTCGAGAGACGAAGTCAGCGGCGGCCTGAAAACTTCCATCTCAAACCGAAAACTTGCTGGCGTCAGATGTCAGTGGCATTATACTCTGGTTGATTGCCTAGAATTGGAGAAGACGGAACAGCTCACGGCAATGACATTCGAAGCCATCTCACATTCAACCCTTCCAATCCCTCTTCCAGCCACCGTAATCGCCAAAATAGCCCGTTTTGAATGGGAGCTGCCTCGCATCGAACAGGAAACAAGAGCATATCAGTTGCTCGAGGGCTCCGGGCTGGCCCCGCGCTTCCTCGGCCATATCCACGAGAACGGACGCATTATGGGGATCCTCATAGAGAAAATAGAGGGCCGCTCTGCCTCCTTCCAAGATCTGAGTGTCTGTGAGACAGCTCTAGGGAAACTCCACGAATTAGGACTTGTACATGGGGATGTGAATCGATACAACTTTCTCGTCACGGAAGACGGGGTAAAACTACTCGACTTTGAGCGCCTTCAGGAGAATGCTAGCCCCGAGTCAATGCGCAAGGAATTGGAGAGTGTACGTGCCGAATTGGTTGACGAGTCAGGACGTGGCGGAGGCTTCATTTTTCATGGCGATAGCAATTGATATTGCCGGAGGGCCTATGTTCCATTCCGGTCGCCAGATGCTGCAAGTCGCGTGACCCATGTTATTCCATAGATGATCGCGCTGCATCACCACTTGTACCACGGGATCCGGAGTCAATTTCCGTCACGGGGCCAACTTCCTAACGAAGGCCTCGGTGGAAGTTGGCCCTGTGGTACAAAGAATAGCTCATTAACGTGCTCTGTGCTATCACTTAAAACCCCATATCTTACACGCCATAATGAAGATGATGTATGATCCATCAATCTAACTATGTATAGAGGGTATACACCAATTAGCTCCTTTCTTATAATCTTTGTAGTTAGAGGCAATAGACACTCAAAGCAAGCACAACGCAAAACCTAGAAAACTGACAGTTCATTCGTACTATCTGCTCAATACCACCATGTAAAGCATTCTGGAGGATTGAAAAAGAAAAATAGTAGAGAAGAAGAAAGGAAATCCGTACCACCGTCACCATCATCCTACACTGTCGTTACTTCGTGCCTCTCTCCACTACTTCCATAAAGCAAACCTCGTAAAAGACTCAGACTACGAGTCCAGCGTCCTATGTGTCATAAATCATCAATCGTGAAAAATATGTATACCTGTACAGTCCATCGCATCGCCATGCCTTGAAAAATGAAACACTTGAATCATAACGCCTTGTGAGTCATGAAAGAAAAGAGAAAATCCCACAGCTTACCGACCCACGTCTCTACGAAAAACCTCTTCCACTCCCCCGATGCGGCAGCGAAGAAGTAGGCCCAAGCCCGGGGCTTGGATACACTCCTCCATGCGTGAATACAGTCTGCGGAGGCGGCAACTGTCCGTTTGATTGCTGCTGGGGATACGTCGTCCCCTGGCCAGTCTGGCCGTTCACCAGCGGCACCTGCTGATTGCCAGCATACCCGGCAGCAGCAGGATCCTGTACTGCTGCACCCGCCTCAAACGCATACGGACGATTCATTTCCTGCACCGTCTGCGGCTGCTGCTGTAGTACACCCGCTGCGTCCGCCACAGGCGCATTAACTGCATACCCCCACGTCCCCGCCTTAAGTTTCTGCCGTACAAAACGCACCTTTCTGGCCATTTCCTTTGGCATTTTATCTTCGATGCCATCAAGAGCCCAGGAACACGCTTTGACGACATTGCGCCACATGTCTTTTTCGTCGTCGCCGAGAACCGGGTTGCCTTTTTCCTGGCGGACGCGCTCGAGCACGGCCATCATGAGGCCTTGGATCCGGCTGGTGACTTTCTCTTCATCGTCGTGCGTGGCGTGCGGGATGAGTAGGTAGAAAGTAGCGGGCCTGCACGGTCTGAATAGCGACTTGGTAAAAGCGATGCTGACGGGAGCCGCAGTGTAGTATTCGCTTGAAGCAGCGGATGCAGGGCCTGCCGCAAGGCGCGCAAAAGAAGGGACGCCGGGGGTGGCCGAGAAACGTGCAAAAGGGCAGTCTGCGATTTGGACGGCGTGATGTATGGATTCGTCCCTGCCTGCGGCTCTGCATTTGGGTTTTTCGTAGCTGGATTCGTTGATGCAGTGGTGCGCCCATGCCTTGGCTGTGCGCGGGTCAAGATACTTTTTCACCAGCTTGACGGCTTCGTTACGGTACTTTGCTTCGCTGGCGGCGCGCATGCGGAAGGCAAAGGTGACGAGTTCGTCTTGGGCCTTTTCGAGGTGGGGCCGGGAAAGGCAGGTGGGGAGGAAGGTGTTGATGTAGTAGGCGTAGTAGTACATGTACGTCCCCAGGTACTCGGAGTTGATGAGTTGAGAGGACGAGTCGAGGAAGACGACGGGGACACCGAGTTTCTTTGTGTATTGCTCTAGGCGCTCGAGGTCGGCTACTTTGTTTGCGCGGCCGGCAAGAGAGGGGCCAATCCCAGTTTCGAAGTCCAGTGATCCAGTGACGGTAATAGCGGAGATGGAGGAGCGCAGGGCTGGTGTGGTCGTATTGATCCAGTGCAACAGGAACGGTATGACTGCGTTATGGTGCCACACAAGCTTCCTCTTCTTTCCCTCAAACCCACCCATCTTCAACACACGCTCAATCGCTATGTTGATTCTCCTGACCGTCTTCTCGAGCGCCTCCCTCTGTCCACTCAACACGCTGTTGTCCCAGCCCCTTACCACGACAATCTTGCTGTACACAGTAACTGTGCCTTCAAGATGCTTCCGAGGCTTAGCACAAGTCAAGTACTCGACGAGCTCGCAGATGCGATCAAAGTTACTCCCGCTGCTATTCTCTTCCGCAATAATCAGCATACTACCATCTTTGGCATTCGCACCCTTCTTCTTGCGCACACCAAGGTCACATAGCTTAGCGATGACGGACGTGAGCTGCAGCAGGCTGTCAATATCGGAATCCGATTCCCAGATGTGAAGAGCCTTTCGATCGCAAATCTTGTCGAGCGCCTTTTTGGAACAGGTAGCAAAGGACGACCTGTATTGCTCTGGCATTGACTGCACAGACTTTTTGAATGAATCAAGATCGCTGGACCACGGACCCGTGAACGACGTCATCTCTCTGCGGCGTCGGCGACGCTTGTGCTTGTGGTGCGAATGGGGGCGCGACCGCAACCTGTGATTGTGACGGTTAGGAATGCTCGCTGGTGTGGTTGGAGGCTGGGAGGGTCGTGGTGTACGCGTCCGGGCCGGCAGGTGGCGGTCAATGAAGCGATTGATATAATTCATTGACGGTTTCCTTTCACGTTTTTTGGCTTCATGCAGTGAGAAGGGCACAAAATTATGCAGTGTTTTCATATCCTCCTAACGTAGCGTGGGGGAGTCGTGAGATGTGAAGTGCTAGGCTGCCGTTTGTAGGAAAACAAAATGCGCGAGTCAGACCCATGAGCGAGACACGCGCGACTTGTTTCGATTGTGGGGAAAACGCGATTGAAATGAAGCGGGCACGGTTTTGAAGACATTATTTGAAAGCATGATGAAAGCGCGCAGACGTGGCAGCACACGTGATGACGAAATGTGAAGTGCGGGGTGCGAGATGGACGTGGAGATACGATATCATCAATGGCTGCTGTCTACTAGCCTATCAGAGCCCCAGCCACAATGAATGCCCAGATGTGTTGGCCTATGTTATCCTGCCATTCCCCTAACGCCAGACGTGAATTAATGATAAAGTTCCATCACCAGACTTACTTGCCAACACCACCGCCATGCTCCAAGATCTTCTCCCTGTCGAGTTTTTCAACCTTTCGGCTGAGCAAGGCGCGAAGCTCTGGACTAATCACTCTTGTTTCTTGTTCACCTTCGCTAACCTGTTTGCCGCTATCAGTACCAGAGGAACTTGCTTGTGGACCACGTCCCGGATCAACAGCCGACGCAGCACCTGGCTTCCGCTGTCTTGCTTGTGGTGCTGAAGGGAAATTTCCTTTCTTGTCAATTGTCTCTACTGTCCGCTGGAATCTTTTAAAGAGCGATTCTGCGCGGACAAGCGTTGACTCTAGATCCATGGTACCGGAAAGTTCATTGACTGGTGACGTTAGTAGTTGTTTGATGCAAGTCAGGCTGCCAGTGGCTAATTCACTTACCATATTTGAGTACCTCATCAAAATGCTTCAGATGTGCCATGATAATCTCCCGATGCTTCTCCAGTATAGCCAAGGCAATGAAGATGTGGAAGTTGCTGCTCATGTAGTCGGTCCATAGGGACTCCCAAAGGCGCAGCACATCTGCCCATTCAAACTCTCGTTTATACCAAACGAGCAACATACGGAAGAAGAAAAAGAAGTTGGTCGATTCAGCGGACTGAAGGTGGAGGTAGAGCTTAGGGTCCATGAGTTGAACAAGATGATCAAGAGTCAGAAGCTGCTTGCGCATGCCAGACTGGTCTCGAAGGAAGTTTCTCTCCTGTATGATAATCAGCTATCGCACTCAAAACTTCCCTTGCATTCAAAACTTACCATGCGATCCATGAAGCCTACGAAGCCCCAAAAGGCAACTGCGTCGTCCTGCATGACTGCGTAGATGGGCGCGAGCAGATCGCTCATACCCTGTACGTAACCAAGACCCTTGTTATATTCGTTGTAGGTGAGCAGCATGTCCTTCATCTGCTCCAAATGCACATTGGTACCAACGTCTGCAAATGGAGAGTCGGGGTCAGGATGAGGAATGTCCTCGCCGGTGAAGATGGGAATATTGCGATCTGTGCGATGTACATCCTTCTCTACACAACGGACCCCAAAGAATGGGGAAAAGTCAGTCAAAATTCAAAGCAGAACGGGTGGATACGGAGAACATACCTATCCTGTTCTTTTGCTCCCTCCACCACTCCTCTTGCTCTAGACTCTCGTGCCCTTCAACCATGCGCTCCCACCATGCGCCTTTGAGCCGAATGTACTCATCACGGAGACTGTTGATATGAGCACGTCGCTCTTCCTCTGAACTCTCCCATTGATAGACACCCAGAAGGAACAGCCACGCTTCTTTGCGTACACCGTCGTCAGGATCCAGACCGCCGTGAAAGATGCGGTCTTTGACTTCATCTGGCATTAACTGGAGACGTCCCTTTGAGTCGAAGAAGCCTTTCCATTCTTCCAAAGTGACTGGCTTCCTTCGATCAGCCATGGTCATCTTGTCCATGTCTAGGATTTCAAAATCGCCGACATCGCTTTCTTCCATAGCCAAGACGTCTTTCGCTGTCCATATGCGCTGGTTTCGCTCCCTTTCGCTCTGTTCGGCGATGCCCATGGCCCATCTTGCCAGATATAGCCGGGCACTGTCGAACTCCTCTTGCAGAGTCTGTACCTCTGGGTTCTGGATCAAGCGCCTAACCTGGGGCGGAATCTTTGGGTTGTCTGCAACAGCCTGTGCGGTCCTCCTGGTAAAAGTGGTGACCTGGCTGAGCTTTTCGAGGAAATTCCATCTCGCTTCCTTGAGCGCCTTTGTGACTGGATCCATGCCTCCATCTCTCTTGGCACCCTGCTGCGAAGACGATGCCTCCGCTTGATTCTCTGTACTCTTTCTTGGGGCTATAGCTTTTCCAAATGACTTCTTGTCTTCTTCAGTAGGATCGATGAGATAGATGCTTGGGTCAGCTCCCGAACGCTCGACTGTGACATATCTCTTCAACCACCTGAGGACTTCATCGCCACCCCAGAACATGCCGCCTCCGTCGCCGAACGGGTCAAAATTCTCCTTTGCTAGCTTCTTCCTTTGCATGATGGTGGACTGACACTCGCTGTCATGGAAGAATAGTGCGGGAAAACTGTCCCCAGCCCGAGAGTTCACAACTACGCTCCCAAACCACCATCCAATGCTCGGGGGGCGTACAAGGATAGAATATATTTCACTGACGGGTAATGCAAATGCATATCCAGGAGTGACTGAGTGTGTAGACGGTGTGGGGGGTGGTGGTACAAGGTACGACTGTCTAGGTGGCGATGAGGAGTCTGAGAGATCAACCTTTACATATGTATCGTATGCATCACCGAGGCTTGACTCTGGTATCCAGCAAAGCAGTAACGAGGACGCGCTGACGCTCTGGGAGGACGAGGACGAAGTAGGTCGTGCATCGCTAGCGGAGCGGCTAGATCTTTGCTGTATGAGGGCAATGAAGCCAGGGATGTTGTCTTTGGACGAGGGCGTGGGATGGACGTATACCTGTGTGTGTTAGAACGGTCTGTAGATGGCTAGATATACACGGTGCTATACAAACTTTACTCTTTGTATACAACAGCTTCACACCCTTGCCACTACTGGTATGTCGAATCGTGTTGTACTCGCCCTCTTCATCGTCACTCAAGTCATAGAAGCTCGCAGATGGCGACGGTGGCGCCTGGGCTGAGGAAGCCATGCGGGGCTAGGCGGCCGTCTGGCTGTACAAGGGTAGGGAATCAAGATGGATCTGTATGCAGTTCAAGAGGTGGGTGGATTTGTGAATATTAATCTAGGTATCAGGTAGAACAGATGCGAATCCTCGGATGGCGCGCGGTATAGTCGCAGGTGATGCTGCGGGCTGAGCTCGCCGGATGACGAGTGTGGCTGTGCGCGGGGAACGCGTCGCCGACGCCCCTCATCAAATCAGCAACATGTTTGGACAACGACACGACGTGCGCGCAAATATTTCCTAATTGATCTGAATTCTTTGGCATGGTTCCGAACTTGATTTGTCGATATTAAAAGGACCTGCCTATACTGTAAATCCAAACTATGCTGTCAAACGTCTACAGGCCCCAGCTTGCCTACCCAGTGAATACCAAAAACGACTCCGTTACGCCTTGCTCAATCTAATCACAACTCAGAAGGCTCTCAGCGCATGCGCGGTCCGCTCGGTAGGCCCATACGTCCGCCCTGGGGCCCGCGTGGCGGTGCGCTCCCGCCATAACCTCCACCTTGTGGCGCATATGGATCAGCATTGCCGGTCCAGGGTGAGTTTGCCGACATGCCAAAGGAGCCCTGCTGCCCACCTGCATATCCATTGCTTCGGTCTTCTTGGTAGGGCGCTCGTCCTCCTTGCTCACGCGGGCTGCGCAGGCTGGATGGACTGGCGCTGCCCGAGTCTGACGCTGGTCCGCGCTGTGCTGGGCTCTGTGACCTCCCCCACAATCTGGCCTTGAGCCTTTCCTGTGCAGATGTGCCTCCTCCTGCGCTTGGTGGTGGTGACGAGGAATCAGTCTGAGGGCGCCCTCCTAATGAGCTCTGGTAGCTACCAGCCCTTTGACTTGGCAACGGCCGTCCTTGTATCTGCGGCTCGGGTGTCAATGAGTTGCCCATAGGCCGGCCTTGCATCGGGCGTCCCCCTGCTCCTCGACGGAGCGATAGTGGCTCTTGTGCCTGCTGCTGTGGCGCGGGGTTATCCCATAGATCGCTGAGTCCGCCTCCTCCTCTGCCCATGGGCGCTTGTCCTTGCTGTCGCAGCAACGAAGAGGAAGCGAACTGGGTTGGGGCCGCTGGCTGAGGGGCCTTTGGGTCGGGCGGAAGCCATTGGGGGAAAGGTCTGCCTTTTTCGGTGTAGTAGGCGCGAAGGACTCTGGAGAGGTGCGAGTCGTCCTCTGTGTCGCCGTCTGTCTCGTCGGATAGGATCTGTCGCCGAAGATTGTTGTAGCGCGATGTGGTGTTTGTGAGGAGATTGTTGAGGTAAGACGACATGGTTGCGTACGAGCGATGGCGGTAGAGGGTTTGCGCGCTCGGTACGACTCTTGGGCGCCTTTGTGCGTGCGAGTTGGTGTAGGTGATTTAGTGGTGGTGTCGAAGGTCACGTTGGGTCCCTGTTTCCAACTGACTCGGCGTTTGGGTCGCAGAAGCGAGCGGGCTCAAGGCAATGGCAAGGCAGCACCGCCACTGTGGCATCACTCTGCGGCAGCGGCGAGCTAGTAGCGAGATTTCTTGCACAAATTCAATTGTAGTTTATTAACGCTCTAGAGACTCTGGGTACGAATCTGTTGCTCGTTGTTGTGTCAATGGCCGCGTAGCTGGCTTCTTGATGCCTTAATGGCGCCCAGGCTGCTTGACAAAGCATAATTCCGCGCGTGTTGAAACCTCATGAAACGACGCTTTTGTCAACTGCGACTTTACAAATGGACATTTGATTAACACATTTATGGACGTGTGTAAGAGCACCCTTCAGCTCCATACACTGGCTGGAAGCTCAACAAAAGACAGCAAACTCTACCATGTTCTATCTGTACACGCATGGGTGGATACAGATTCCGCGGAGGCCTGTGACATTCGCGAGCTTGCTAGTCAAGATGCATGACCCACAAGCGGAAGGCGCAGTGCAGACGCATGTATGTTGGAAGGAGCGGACTTGTACATCTTACATGTATGTATGACTGGGCTCCGTCTTGCCCTCGGCCTCTGTGCTGCAGAGGGTTTACTCGATTCATTCAAGCTTGAGCATGGGGTGTTGTCAAGCGGGTTGGGATGGGCATTGCTACCCACTTTCTTCAGCAGGGCCGGGCCCTCCGGCGGCTGACATCTGGGCCAGCCGCATTACAAGTAAGTGGTGTTGCATACATAGTACTGTCACGTAGTCGAGTCTAGGTCGTCGCCTCATTGGCAGCTGGCTTAGTCACTGGCGAACCTTGTGCATCTTGGGCAGCTTGCTCGTTCCCCCCCTCAGTCGCCTTTTTGGCCTGCTCTTTGGCCTTCTTCTTCAGCTTCTTTTCTCGATTCCTGCGCGTCTTCTTCTCGCGCTCCGCTTCTTGCTTCTCCTGCGCAAGACGGGCCTGTTCGCTTTCCTTCTCCTTGGCCGCCTGCAGCTTCTTCCGGATAGCAATCCGAGTCTTCTTGCTCTTTCTCGTCCGCTTGTGTATCTTCTCCTCGACTGTCGCCAGCATGCGAGGATGCCCGACCAGAACTTCTCTTCTCATCCCAGCTGGCGAGATGGTCTGCACCTTCCACGGCAGGGCACAACCAGGCCAGGGCAGCTGCGATAGCTCCAAGACGCTCTTTCCGTCCATTGCGGCCGCCTGGAAGGCCGCTTCCTCGTCGCTCGTCGGTTCATCGGCAAAATAGTAGCTCCGTGGTTTCTTCACGACGAAGCCTGGCTCTGCGTCCTCGACGGTTGGCGACGACAAGCGTATTTTGTGCGTCTGCGGGGGCGCGTTCGAGGGCGCTGCAAACAGTCGCAGCTCCGTTTCCTCCTCGTCGCTATGCGCAGCATCCTGGACGGCGTCGTCGGTCGTGGTGTAGGTAAACTGGCTGTGGATCTTGGACCGCAGCAGCTCTTCCAGGTCTGGATCCGGCGACGAGCGAGGCGACGACGTGGGCGACTGCAGCTCGTCGCGGCGCACCCTTGGTCATGTCAGCATGCGTCCGCTGGCGACAGCCCGCTCAATCAGAAATTACCGCTTCGCATCTGGCAGCTCAAACATGGCGTCTCGTGCTTATACAGCCCTGTCGCGGCCGCGGTTTAGGTGTGCAGGTTTTGTTCGCTGCGAATCGGCGGCACCGCGGGAGATCGGCGTTGCTCGGAATTACGGATGACAGGCTACCTAATGCAGCAGCCGATGGCACGTCATGTTTCGATAACCACACACCTCATCTCATCGGATTCTTGCCTCCAGGGCAGAAAAATGCCATGGAACCTTGGAATCCCCGTGGCCAGGGGCAGTGCCTCTAGCACACTTCGAGTTAATGCCTCACTCAAAACGGCCTTCCGCGGCGTCCAGGCCCAGCCTATCGTCGATGTCCTCGGTCGAAGCCGCCGGTCTCATGTCCCCCGCCACTGTGCTTTAGCCTTGGGGATACATGAATAATTACGCGTGTGGAATGCCATGTTGAGCAACCCCCGCCCACACACAGCACCATGGGCTATTCTTATGAAGCAGCCCGTGAGCGTGATCTCCACAGGTCAGTCCTCATGCCATGATGCACTCTAGTCTAGCTGCCGCTGAATACATACCCCCAGGTACTACCGCCCATGGCTCGACGGCCAAAGCCTCGTAGACGCCGACGGCTCTGGTAAGCCTTTGACCTACTCTGGCTACCAGCCGCAAGCCTCGCGCGATCGCTCTTTGACTGCCTTTGCGCAGCTGGCCACTCTCCGTCTCGACACGCGCCGCTGCATGATCTCCCTGATTGATTCGAACCGGCAATACATCCTCGCGGAAGCCACTCGAACCCTCTCGCTGTTCAAACCTGTTGCTGAAGAGCCCGACGACGAAGTGTGGCTGGGCAACGCCATCCTGAACAAGACTGATGCTGTCTGCTACCACACCTTCACCTCGACATATGCCGCAAAGGAGGACAATGGCGACACCTTCGAGGCCGAATGCATGGTCATTCCCGACTGCAGATTAGATCCTCGCTTCGCTGACAAGTCCTATGTCGTAGCCGAGCCTGGTGTGAGGTTCTACGCAGGGGTTCCTATTGTCACCAAGGCAGGGAACCGCATAGGCGTATACGCTGTTTCTGACGAGAGGCCCCGTGAGGGCATTACTGCAGCTGAGCTGCGCTTTATGCAGGATGTCGCAGCCGCCGCCATGGAACACCTCGAGCTGGCCAAAGACAGCATGGACCGGAACAAAGGAGAGCGCATGGTGCGAGGCCTGACCCAGTTCATTGAGCGCTCGTCTGCACAGGATATGCGCGAGGACAGCAACCGATCTACCACCATGGAGAGGCAGACTGAGAATGCGCGCCTGGTCACGCTAGAGGAAGAGGACGGAGAAAACTCCTCTACTTCGACACATGTGTCAGTTACCAAGCAAGCGCAGCGCAAGCGTGACGCCGAATCGGACGCGGCTCGCGTCTTTCATCGGGCAGCTCGCATCATACGGCAGAGTACTGACGCTGACGGCGTTGTCTTCTTTGATACATCTGCGGCTGGGATAAGGACTCACCTCTACGACTACAGTCGAAATACTGGGAGCAGCGACGAGAGTGCGACACACAACACCGATACCGGCGACTCCACCACATCGCGAAGACTGAAGAAACAAAACCTTGCCAACGCACATGTTTCGGCAGATCCAAGCAGTCTCGACAGCAAACCCTGCCCCGTAGCTGGGCTCTCTTTGCGGGAAGGTAGCGCGGGCGTGGTGCATACCGAATTTAGCTTCACCGAGGCCGCCATGGAGCGTTACATACACCGCTATCCTTATGGAAAGTTTTTCAATTTCAACGAAGACGGCATCGGTGTCAACTCATCCGATGAGCGCTCCGAACGCTCCGAGACCGAGCAATCGGACCGCACTATAAACCAATCCACAACAGGCACTAAGAAGCCGCGCAAGAAGCGAGAACGATTTGTTCCTACGGAGTTTTTGAAAGTTTTGCCCAAGGTTCGCAGCTTAATCTTTCTGCCCTTATGGGATCCCAGCACAGAAAGATGGATCGCAGGTGGCTTCATCTGGACGGCTCAAGCTGGAAGGTTGATGAGCCCTGATAACGAGCTGCCTTACTTGCAGGCTTTTGGAAACTCAGTCACCAGTGAGGTAGCGCGCCTGAACGCGCAAAAGGCTGATCGTGCTAAGAGCACCTTTATCGCGTCCATCTCACACGAGCTGCGATCACCGCTCCATGGCATCCTTGGATCTGTCGAGTTCCTGCGTGAGACGGTAGCATCGGCATATCAGGAATCACTCGTTGCTTCGATTGAGACGTGCGGCAAGACTCTACTAGACACAATTGACCACGTCCTTGATTATGCCAAAATCAACAGATTACAGAAAGCGAGCGTGGCACAAAGACATCGAGGTGTGGGCCGGAGCAAGAGACTCCCAGCTGACAACTCCATCCTGGGTGTCACTTCTGACGTCGACCTGGCGCAGCTAGTTGAGGAAGTTTGCGACACGGTCTGTGCTGGTCATACATTCAGAAAAACTCATCATATCCGTGGGTCTGCCATCTACGACCAGGCCGAGAACGCGGTTGCAAAAGGCTCCTCGCAGGACCAAAACGTCAGCAACGATATAGAAGGTAGAGATACGCATGGTTCCGTTGCTGTATCGCTCATCGTGGCTCCGTATGTCAGCTGGATCGTCCGCTCTCAGCCCGGTGCTCTCCGGCGGATTGTCATGAATCTTGTGGGAAACGCTTTGAAGTACACTGATTCTGGCTACATTGCCATCAAGATGATGCAGACGAATACCACTGCCAACTTTATGGATTTTACGCTCACCGTCGAAGACTCTGGGAGGGGAATGTCGCAGGATTACCAACGTACCAAATTGTTCTCGCCGTTCAGCCAAGAGGATCCTTTCAGCTCCGGCACCGGGTTGGGTCTTTCCATCGTGAAACAGATCGTCGAATCCCTCAAGGGTGAGATTGAAGTCAAAAGCACCCAGACTATTGGTACAGTCATCAAGATCAGCATGCGCCTACCAATCGGCTCCAAAGAGAACGCACACCAGGATCATGCGCTGATGCGCGCTCCACAGGAGCTGAAGGGTTCATCAGTCAGTATTGTCTGCGACATGACCAATACAGACGGCGTTGAACGAGGCTTGAGAACGAAGCAGTCAATGGAGAATGCCTGCAAGATTTTTAACATGAACATCATTGAGTCGGAAAATTCCGACAGCAATATCTCGCTCGACGATGTCGACTTCTTGCTGACTGACTCTCCATCGCTCTTCCAGCTCATTCACAAGGCAAAAGCTAGCCGTTCCAAGCAATCTCCACTTAGCGTTGTCTGTGTTTGTACAGACACCTCCGAGAAGACAGCAGTGGAGACTCAGCTCGCAAGGCAGATTGATACCCTAGGCTGGATAGCTGAAGTCGTCACCCAACCGTAAGTGATACCCTGTTCATGTTAATGATGATGCTAAGTCTTTTACAGCTGTGGACCTCGGAAGCTTGCTCGATCACTCCTATCATGTCAAAATCGGGCCTCGCAACACGGCAATGAGCGACTGTTTAGTCGATCGATGAGCGCCTCCGTCGTACAACCGGAGTCTCAACAGCTGGTTCCAACGCGCAACCTACCTCACCGTAGCAACACCGACATGCCTCCTCAGTCGTCTTTCACAAGGCAAGGTGACGACTCTCTGTCATTCCCATCCCCACCCCCGCCACGGCCTCTTCCCTCGACCATCACTCCTTTGAGCCCCAGCCACAGCGAAAACGGCGAGTATTTTAATCCACGCGTTCTACTTGTAGACGACAACGCTATCAACCTCAAGCTCCTTGTCGTCTTCGCTAAGCGCCAAAATCTGCGCTACGTGGAAGCGACTAACGGTCTTGAAGCGTTTGAGACATTCAAGTCTGAAGCAGAATCCACCTCTCCACCATCCAGGCCCTTTGAATTTGTACTTATGGATCTCAGCATGCCAGTCATGGATGGTTTGACGAGCACAAGGCAGATTCGGCAGTACGAGACGAAGATGGGGCTACCCAAGAGCCACATCGTGGCACTTACAGGGCTAGCGAGTGCTCAGGACCAGATGGACGCTCAAGAGGCGGGTGTAGATATGTATCTCGTCAAACCGGTCAAGTTTGCAGATATCAAGAGGATCTTTGGCGGGAAATGAGCAGCAGTGGTTTCTAGATTGTTCTGAAATTGGCGTTGGTTTAGGCATTCAGCATGATATGTCGGCAATGAGCATGGCGGTGGCGTTTTGATATTGTTAACATCTGGTCAGGGAATGACGGTAGCTTTGGAATAAGACGAGCACAAGAGTTTAGAGGTGCTACTCATAGAATGAGGCACAGAGCCTTGACTATGATACCCCATGTGTTTAGGTGGTGCGCCATCGCACCAGTCCTGCAATATATCTTTTACTTTATTCATCAACGTTCCACAGCGTCCTCGCATTTCCACTGAACATCTGCTCTATGCAATCAAACTCTTCAGCCCACTCCAAACACCTCTTCACAAACGGCCTCACATCGTAATCCTCGAACCTTGTATGCGGCCAATCCGTCGCAAACACCATCCTATCCGTCCTGAGCCTCAGAATCTCCCTCGCCACACTATTCAACGCCACCATCTTTGGATCCACACGATACGCCGCCGAGAACTTGACCCATGTCCTCCCTTGCTGAATCAACTTGATCAAAGACTCAAACCCGGGTACGGAGTAAACATCAAACGCCTCCTCTTCCCCCGGCTCCAGACTCGGCAGCTTCGGATGTCCAAAATGATCAAAACACAACGTCACATTGAGCCCCAACAGCGTGTCTTCAATATCCCCTATCCTCTCCATCCCGATATAAATCTGCAGTACCCAACCCAACGGCCTCACCGCATCCGCATACTCCTTTACCAGCTGCGCCAGCATCACATCGCTCATATTCTTCGCCTTGTCTAGCAGATTCAATCTCACACCGCGGACACCCAGCTCATGCCACTCCCTCAGTACCTCCTGCTTCGTATCCAACGGGAACTGGACTACGGCTCGTGCGCGATCCGGGCCCAGGGCGCGCAGCTGCAGGAGTAAGAAAGTATTGTTTTCGGCGTACAGAGAGGGTTGTACGAGCACGATGTGAGACATTCCTATGCGGGATTCGAAGTCGATGGCGGACCAGGCGGAGTGCACGCCTGTTGTGTAGCTAGCAGATGGGTCGTAGGGATAGCGTATTGGGTCGAGGATGTGCATGTGGGAGTCCCAGGTGTTTGGAGGAAGTTGGGGGAGGAAAGAGGTGGCATTGTCCTGGCAGGGAGGGTATGCGGGTTGGGATGTGTGGTTTTGCTGGTTGCTTGGGTGTGCGAGGAGGAGCGTGGGTATGAGAGCTGTGAGTAGGAGACGGGGGAGGGAAGGTGGCATGGTGGGTGGTGTATGGGGAGGCTTTTGGCATGTGTGTAGACTATGAGCAGGATTGAGGACTTTTATACCTTGAACTTAGAGGGCTTGTGGGGTGCGGGGCGGGTGCAAGGGAGGTTGCTGTGCTGGGCGGGGCTGGGTGTGGGTATGTATGACTAGGTAGTATCCTGGGGTTGGAGATGGGGATGAATACGAGATTGTGTTTTCTACGACTCTACGACTACATTTGTCGGCAAGGATTTTTGATGCTCAGACATAATGTGAGAAGTCGTATCGAGCAACATCCAAATAGCATCTTATCAACTTTTTAAGCTTTTCGGCTCCCGCGGGTCGTAATTCTTCTTTCCTATACTTATTCCCCTGGTAGTTCGTGCGTTGGACACATATGCCAAGCTCCGCCAAGAGTGCTCACTTTTCTTTCAATGCATCTGAGCTTGTAAATTCTCCGGCGTACGCTTTTGATCTTTTATGCTGGAGATATTTGGGTTGCTTTGCTGCGGGGATTGTCATGATTATGAACGGATACGGTAGGCGGTTGGGGATATGATGTCATTACACAGCCGCTGTCGGAGTAAATTGACAAGGTACATCTTCCGACCTCCATTTTAAACTTTTGGGATATGTAGGAACCCCAAATGGGAATCTCTGTCCTGGTACGGTTGATTAACAACAGTCTCTCGTGTCTTTTTTAAGCTTTTCATCATGTGTGTCGCCAAAAGTTGCAATTCCATTCATGGATATTATGGAATGGAGATTTTGATATTTGAGCTTTGAGGCAAGACGAGTATGGAAGACTAGATGTAGTATGTGGCTCAAAAGAAATGAAGGGTCATTGTTTTTGCTAAAACTGGCAATCCATGCAGACAAACGATTGTACTCACCTATACCATAAACTGAATAAGCTGGGTCGCCTGACACCCATGCTAGAGACTATGTCTCCTCACCAGCTTACTACTATTTTCACTTATACATAAAAGCAGCATAACTTGGTAGCCCTCAAATTGTATTCCCAACAGAGAAACCTAATCCAACACTCCGGTGACATGCTCTCGTATAAATGATGGTTTCTTATTGTCACGGACTACAACTGGGTATTTCTCAATGTATTTTGATCCTCACTTTCAACACGTTGCTTATATTTTTTCTTTTCATATCCTTAGTTATACTTTGCGAGAAGACTCGCTTCGCTTACGATGATTTAGTAGCATCCTGGATTACTGTAACTATCGCAGTCCTTGAAAGCGTGTATCAACTGTCCAAAACGTCATCATTGCCATGTCCATTGCCTAGAACTCAAGAAATGTGGCATCACAGTTTAATTTGAACGATATCAGGCCTAGCCATGTCTTACCCCATCTCATTGCTGACAGTACAAGGTGTGAGACTTCGAGTAGCTGCACATCAGCCACTTAGAGGCGATGGCGCTCGCCAGAATAGTAGAGACCCGGTGCTTACGCTTCGGTTTCGTGTTACGTGCCTGAAGCCAGTAGTGTGTAAACAAGATACTTTACATGAGTAGTGCCTTCTACTGTTCGTCCCCGGAACTATTAAGTACTTGCTGTCTCCAGCGCAAACATGCGTTTGGGGTCAAGCGACATACCTTCTGCTACGCCTCCTTAACAAATCACCATACTGTCAGTTTAACCAGAATCCTAGGACCCAGCATATTCAGCCCACATAGTTGATCATTGCTGAGTTTGCGGTACTAGTGGGGCGAGGACTAATTGCAAGGGTGCAACTCATGAATAAGGTTCTCGCTAAGGCAGGTCTACCGATTTCAACCATCTTCATAGGGGTATCCATTCGGGTCCCCAACAGAACATTCGCATAACACAGTACTACCGTCTGTTTGGCTATCGCATTTGTTGTTCGAGTTGATATCCTATGGGTGTTGTGTCCCGCAGTGGGCGACGTCAAGGCAAAGACTGATACCAAAGTTAGGAGTCCATCGCTGATCAACCACGATGAACAACCCCAACACGCCAATCCTGCTTGACAAACACCAAACCTCAGCCTCAAACGCACGACGTCGTTACCCTGAGGCTTTGTCGTGGACGATCCTCGTTTGCTACCGATGTGGCTCCGCTTCTCCACGCTCACTAGTCTGTTTTCAGCTTGAAACAATAGACGCCATCTCCATAGGCTTTCTTTAGAAACTCGATGTTTCGACACGGAGATGGTCGTCTCTGAACCCAGACAATACATGGTTTCCTGGGCCTTCGAAAGGAACTACTACCAAAGAGTTTTCCACTTCGGGACGAGGATGTCACGGTTTTCTAGCAGAACACGTCGCTGACCGTATACGATGAGTGCTATATTGTCACAATTAAGATGCCCAACAAAAAAACGCCACAAAACATTGGCGAGTAAAGATTCGATAGTTTGAGCATCCGAGCACACGCAGCTCATGTTGTGATATTGATTGCCTTGAATCACACCCCATACTTGAGGACGATCCGGATATCGGCTGTCAAATGCCAGCACGCACTAACACCACACTGGAAACATGTTTGCGGGAAGTCGTTCTCCAAAACAGCTGCAGCAGGTCTTTTCTCACCATGTCGCTAGCGGCCCGTCACATCTATTTCTATTTCAGCACTCTCAACGACACTTACCCTTGAGAGGTCAGTGTTTCGAGGTAGATCTGCTCACACTGTATCATGATGAGCATTATTAGTTAATGTTATCCCTGTTGTCGTATATGGGATATCACTGTGTATAAGTAGATGGCCACCCTAGACTGCATTCACATTCAGCAGTCCAAATCAGCACAGTCTTTCGTTCATTTTTGCTTTACCAGACTGTTCGTCTCGCCTCGTCTCTCGTTTCAAAACACATTATTGTTCCGCCAGGCTTGCGGGGTTCTCACTATACATAATGTATATTCGCAACGTGCTTCTCTCTGGCCTCATGGCTGCCAGCACAGCTCAAGCCTATAGCAACTCCACCCTCGTCGGAGAAGAGACACCCTGGATTGTCGCCAATGTATCTCCCACCATCCAAAAGCGCCAATTCTTCAACGTCTTCAGCTTCCTCAACAACATCTTCGGCGGCAACACCCAAGAAGACGCCGAATGCCCGCCCATCTGGTCGCAGATTTCTGCAACACTGACCGAACAATTCTCCGCCAACGGCGAATGCACAGATGCCGCTCGAGCAGCCATCCGTGCCGCCTTCCACGACTGCTTCCCGGGGGCATGCGACGGCTCTCTCATCCTCGCCAACGAATGCGCTCAACCCGCAAACAGAGGCCTGGAACGCTTCTGCAGCAACCTCGCGGGCGTTGCCTCTCAAACCAGCGTCGGTGTCGGCGACCTCATCCAATTCGCCGCCGCCCACGCCATAAAAACCTGTCCTGGTGGTCCTACAATCCCCGTTAGCGTTGGCCGGCAAGACTCGTCCCAACCCAACGACTTCAGGATATTGCCCAGGGGCGACGCGAGAGGAAACGACCTCGTCAGACTCTTCGGTAAGTCCCTCCCATTCCCCTCCCTTCCGCATAATAAACTGACCATGGAAAAAAATCAGCATCAAAAGGTTTCACACCCACCGATCTCGCCGCCCTCATCGGCGCCCATTCTACCGCAAAACAACGCATCGTCTCGCCCGCCAACGCAGGCGCCGCTCTCGATTCCACCCCAGGTGTCTGGGACGTGAAATACTACACCGAAACACGCCGGGGCAGCGCGCCCTTCACACTCCAGTCCGACAGAAACATAGCAAGGAACCCAGCCACCTCGCTGCAGTTTGCAGCGTTTGGGGCTAGTCAAGGGGCGTGGGATGCGGCGTTTATAACCGCGATGGTCAAGATGAGTATGATGGGTGTGCAGGGGAGGCAGATGGTGGATTGTACGAGTGCGTTGCCGAGTGGTAGTGCGGCGAATACGAAGAGAGATACGAAGAGTGGGGGTGTGTTTGGGAGGATAAAGTGGTAAGGAGGATGGATTCGATTCGATTCGATTCTTGTATGTCTTTGTTACGATTACCCATGTGCATTTAATTACCTCTTTTTTTCTTCATTTCTATTTTTTTTATAGTTTCGCTGCGGTATGGATATCATGATTTTATCTCTGTCAACCTTTCTCTCTCTCTCTCTCTCTCTCTCTCTCTCTCTCTCTCTCTCTTTGGGTGATCCTGTGATGGGTGCGTAATTGAGCAAAAGAGAGCAAAGGGGGCGACTGGCAATTAAGTAGGTGAAATGTCATCGCTCGTGATGGGTTGAAGGAAGAAGGTGGGCTATCTACCGTTAAGAAGAAAATCCAACAGATACCCGCAGTATGATCGCATGCTTCCACATTTCAATATACGCATTATTCTGTGTGATTTTCTCTATCCCTATCATACACACACTAGCGTCTTCCAAAGAGAAGAAAAGTAAAGAAAGACAAAGCTTGTAGTAGTACTTCTACCTCCACTTTATACCTTACAGACTAGTCAACACTACTCTACTCTCAATCTCTTTATAATCCACGCCTCAAATCCAGTAAAAGCCCCTATCACACAGCCATACATACATAGAAACAAGAGAAAGAGAGACGAAGACAGTATTACACTTCTATATAACCCCGCAAACAATGCTATTACCCTATCCTTCCCTAACCCCCTTATCTCTATTCCATTCCATTTCCAAGTAGAGACACACACACATATATATACCCACGCCTTTTAATTCCCCCACCCATTCCAAACCAAGACTTTAGTGAGACAGATAATGCACCTGCACCCCCTTTTGCTCCCTACCAATCCTAACACGATATACTGCCACCAACACAAACAAAAGCGCAACCAGCCACGCAGCTCTAATGCCCACAAAAAAAGAGTCGAGACAAAAAACAGTAAATGAAGTTAAAAATATTATATATATAAGCCTGTACGTAGTAATATACGTGCACTTACACAGACACATGCCCGCATACATACATCCCCTTAGCTCTACTGACCCCCTATCTCCTTACCCTTTCCCCCTCTCAAACACTGCGTTGGTGTAAAGGGTGTGAAGGGATGTGATATATTAGACGGAGTTAAAATAAAGAACGAGAAAAGAAAGGGAAAGGAAAGCGATCGGGTATCGAAGGTTCCAAGACGACAATAAAAAAACGTACAAATGATGAAAAAATGGTGGATGGGGAGGCGGAGGTAGAGGTGGGAGAGGGGTGCAAGAAAGGAGAGGAAGAGGAAGAAGACGGCGACGCTCGATGGCAGACACGATACAGGACTTGTACGCGAATCGTGAGAGGAGAGCGTGGGGTCAGTGTCAATGAAACATACAGCGAGACGACACATCATGCGCGCTCTCTTTCTCATCCCTCATCTCTGGTTTTCATTTACATGCCGACCCTCCAAACCCACACTGAAAGAAGACTTTTCTCCTCACTCCGGCGGCGGCGTAGGCAGTTCCGTCGCCTTCAGTTCTGGGCTGGGCGGATGAACCACGGTGACAGGTGTTGTAGGTTGATTCTCAGCGTCGATGATTTCGCTATCTTCTGCTGCGCCATCAGGAGCTCCAGCAGCGTCGCCACCATCACCGGCAATTGAAGTACCACCGCCGCCTTCTTCAGGTATAGTTGTCGGGCTTAGAACACCGCCGTCCTCGCTCTTCGCCGAAGCAGCCTGCTGTCGTCGATTTCTTCGTCGTTGTCTCTCCGTGTCGGCGCTTTCTCGTCGCCGTCGAACAGACAACGAGCCATCTTTGTTAATGGAAGCTCCAGATTGCAGACCCTCCAACATGGCTGCAGCCCGGTCGGCAATGTCTGCTTCAGCAGCGTCGGGAGCGCTAGCTGCGGCACCAGCAGTGATGCTAGACTCGCTTTCTGCTGTTTCACTCGAGGGACTGAGTAGCTTGCTCTTCTCATCTCCTTCCTTGGGCGCCTCCTGACCTTCCTCCACGTTGACGCCAATTTCCGGCATCTTCTGGCCACTAGCCACACGAACTTGGTGCCTATCCTTTAAGCGGGCACGACGACGACGATCACGCTGGTCTCTTGCTTCTGGTTTTGCGGCACGCAGTTTCTGGAGCAGATCGTCCATGGCACCTGTAGAGGCGGGAGATTTGGGTGCGTCCGAGTCGGACAGCGCATTGGGTGAGAGAGGCCCATTTTGCGCTTGTTTGCGGCGCATGGAGATTTCGTTGCGACGATGTTGTTCCTCGAGTTGCATGTTCTTTTCTTTTGATTTCTAGAAACGAGTTAGCCATCGATACATGGATGGGTGGCGAGATATTCGATAGACTTACCTTCCACTCTTGAACAAAGTTGGCCAGCTTTGCAAAGAAATCTCTTCTCGCGCTGTCGTCGCTCGGATCTTCTCCATAGAACGCCATGATATCATCATAACTCTTCTGCATATCCTCTAGGAACACCTGCAGTTGCTCTGCCTTTCTTCGGGCCTCCTTCATGTGTCTCTGGACGACAATCGACACCTTGTCTTCGGGATGGAACTTGGTGGGATCCGAAAGGTTACCAGAGTCAAGCGACATCTGGACGTTCTTGATGTTGTCAATGTACTTCTTGGCATCCGTCTGCAATTGCTCAACGTTGATCTTTTGCGCCGTAACAACACCGCTAATCTCGTCGGTGAAGCCTTCCCATCCAGAGTATTGGTTGCGCACAATTCTCTCGACAACATCGGCAAAGGTGGACTCGTTTTTGTCGTCCTTGAGCATACCCAGTCGCGAGAGGGTAGAAAGCTTGAAACCGCTGGCCTGCTTGTTCGCGTCGTTCATAAAGTTACCAATGTCGAGAATAAGACCCAGGACGCTGATTAAACTGGACGAGTCTCGCAAGCTCTCCGACACCCGCGAGATTTCGAGGAGCTTGTTGGAAATTTCCTCATACTCGACTTCGAACGTGCGAGTAAGCGCAAGCGCCCTCATCCTACTCTTCCAGTAGTGGTGAAGCTCATAAGCCGTGTAGAGATAGATCTGGTCTTCTCTTGTAAGTTCATTTGGATCCTGTTCCCGTTTACTCTCGTGGGCATTAGGTCCAGTCCAATCCTTGGAGTAAGGCGCCATGAGCTTGGCAGTGTTGTCAGGAATATCGCAAAAGTCGTTCTTCTGCAAGAACTCCATGGTGACAGGGTCGTCCAGAATCTTGCTGTCGCAGTGGATGATCATTCTGACAATCTCCTCAACACCGTATGACGAGAACTTGGCCATACTGATCTGGAAATTGTGCATGAGGTCGCGAGAAATAATCTGTTTCTTCTCGTCCTTTTTGCCCTTCTTGCCGCCAATCGCCTTGATCTCCTTGGCTCGGAACAGCTTCTCGACCTCTTCCAAGACACCCTTCCTCGCAAGCTCTTGGTACTTCTCTTCCTTCTCTTCCGAAGTAAGACCACGGGTGGCCCATACAGTCGTGGTAGGCTGGTCGACCTTGTCCCAATGAAGGGCCTTGAGCTTCTTCTTAGGCCGAGGTCCAGAAAGAGCAAATTGTTGAGCGGCACCAAAGCCAGGCGCTTTGGGAAGGAAACCAGGGCGCTTCGCACCGGGCATCGGTGGCGGTGGCGGTGGTGGTGGTGGCGGCATACCTGGTGTGCCTGGCATAGGGGGCGGTGGAGGTATACCTGCACCGAAACCAAGTTTGCCTGGCGGCGGCGGCGGGGGAGGGGGAGGAGGAGGTCCAGCAGTGCCAGGCGGCGGTGGTGGTTGAGGTATATCGGCAGAGAATCCAAGAGCACCCGGTGGCGGTGGTGGAGGAGGTGGAGGTGGAGGTGCTGTGGCTTTGGGTGCATCGGAGTCGGCTGGGGTCTTTGGTGAGCCGGATTCGAGGCTTGGGTGCGATGGTCCAGTTGTAACGCCATCGCCAGTGTCTTCTGCGTCCGAGTCGTCGTATCGCTTGACATTTGATGCAATATCGGCCATGAGAGCATTAGCTGTAGATGCACTGAGCTTCGGCTTGTGCATCTGGATAAGACGTGGCTTCTCAATAACGACATCATCATCGTCGTCCATCTCCGACATTTCAGTATCTTCACCAGCCTGGCCTGGAAGACCAGGCAGGGGCTTCCTGCGTGGTACTCCGCTCTTAGCACGTACCGATCCGAATGAAGTCGGCTGGAGACCGCCATAGCCTTGTTCGGTTAAGCCAGGCACATCGCCCTCCATCTTTTCTCGCAACTCCCTGAGCTTCTCGCTCGGCTGGAAGTTCAAAGACTTGCCCTCGAGTGTGGCCTGAGTCCTGGCTCTCTGCAGCTGAATCTCCAGTCTGTTCATGAGACGTTCACGATCCATGATACCTTGCATTTGAGCTGGGTCAGTAGCACCAAGACCATCCTTGCCAGATTTCTTCGCTGCCGACGCCGCAACGTCCTGAGCATCCCTAAGCATCAAGTACAATTCACGGGTTTCGAGTTCGTTTCTTTGCAGCTCTTGAGCTCGTATCCTCTGCATTTCGGCAAGCTCAGCCTTCATCGACTCGACCTGTCTGCCGCGGAGCTCGATGATACGTTCTTGCTCTGCCAGCTGTTTCTGGAGCTTCGAGACCAAGCCATCGGCACCCAACTCGAGCTGCGCTTTCATCTCATCGCGCTCTGCAATGGCCGAGTCTGCAATCTGCCTAGCTTGGGCGGCTTCATCACGTACTTGGCGGGCTTCGGAATCGGTATAGAGCTTGTCAAGCAAAGACTGAACCGTAAAGTTGAGGCTTTGCTTTAGATCCATGTCTGGCAGTCGGCGGTCCATAGCCACGTAGCTCAGCATTTGATCTACCAATTGGAACATTCGTAACCGATCCTCGGTCTCCGTATCCCGCATCAGCAACAGATGTTGCATGGCCGATGTGAAGTAGTCCTGTGCCCTGGTTCCGCTAATCTTGCTCATGATGGCATCCGTGATTTGGATTGGGTCATTCAGGTCCTTTGTCTCGCCCTCGACATTATCAAGCACTGAACTGTTCTCCTTTTGGAGAAAGTCTTCGTAATCGACGGCTTCGTTTTCGAGGTAGTGTTCGATCTGCTTGTCAATGACATCGTACTGGAAGCCTTCCATCTTGTTGAATAGGCGCTTGATGCCACATGCTGTGAACTGGGCTCGCACGTGCATCCTGAGCTGGAGATCGCGCTCTGGCGCATCAACAATCATGTTGATGAGGAACAGAGTTGCAATGGCATATTCCATGAGCAGGTTCTCGACACCAATGCCTCCACTACGCACTTCATCTGAAGCCCCGACCATGGATCCCATCTTGCCACGGCCGTCGACCGTGACTTCGACGATACGCATCCATGCGTCGAAGCGGCTGTTCTCGCCATACTGAGATTTGAGGTTGTCGAGTGCCTGTAGAACTTTTTCGTGTCCGCTTCCGTTGCCCCAGTGGCACAGGAAGGTCAACACATCGGAAACAAGTTTTCGTGTGTTGAGTCGGGATGAGATCAAAGAGCCACACAGCGCTTGGATAATCGACGGATGGTTCAGAGCGTTGTCGGCACCATACTTATTGTTCATCAAGGCCTTCAAACACTTGATGATTTCGTATTCGCGTTCCACGTCATTCTCGGCCTTTTGTGCAATCACGCTGGGAGGAGGCTGAGGCCCTGTGCCCTTTCGGCGGTTGATCTTGGCCAGGACGTTGGTGAGAGCGATTTGACCTTGAGCCTCAATGAAGCCCCTGACCCAAGCAATCGGCTGTGTTCTCAGACTGATTTCCAGACTCGACATCTGCTTGATCGTGATCGAGTTGTCCATGACCTTTTTGACATACCACTCGGGGGATCCTTCTTCTTCTGCTCGTATCAAAATGTCTTGGTTTCCAACCAAGCTGCTGCTGACGCCTCCTCCACCTCCTCCTCCGTAGGTTATTCGTTGGGTCTGGCGTTTCTTCTCTTCATGCTTGAACTCGGCCAGCTTGTCCTGGTACACAAGCGTCCATTTCTTGTCAATTTTGTAGGCCTCCATCTGCCGCCGCGCCTGTTCGGGCAAGCTCTTCCATCCTCGCTTGACCATAAGGTTCATAAACTCCTTCTCGACGATATGGTCAGGGGGCCGCTGTATGCTAAGCGTGTTCTGGGGAAAGGATGCGGTCGAGGCCGACGGAGAGGAGACATTGTAGTGCAGCAAGTGGCGATGCGATTCGCGGGGCGTAGACGCGGCGGTAGGCAAGAGGCTGCCGGGATCGAGGCCTATGGAGAAAAAGGTAGACTGGGATGAGTTTTGCGGGTAGAAGTTGTTGCTGGCACGCGACCTCGAGTCGTTGCTGTAGACGCTGGCCTGGTCGGACGAGGCGCGCGTGAAGCTGGAGTCGGGGCCGGGATAGTGAGGGTGAGTGCCGTCTCTGCTGCTGGCGCGCGCACCCCATTGCTGCATGGAGACGCCGCGGTCGCCTGGGTTGCTCGAGGCAATGGTGGTGCCCTGCGAGTGCGGCGGGGGCCGGGGCGGGCCCTGGTGTGAGTAGCCGTTGGGAGGCATCTGGGAGGGATTGAAGACGGGGTACTGGTGGAAGTCGCCGCCGCCTTTGTTCAGGTGGTGTGGCAGAGGTTCGCCGGACTTTGCGTTGTCGTCTCGCGGAGGGTCAATGGATGACACGGGGCCTGCTCGCGCAAAGATGCCCTCGGCCGTCATGGACACGGGCCTCTGCTCCATGGACGCGCCGCCGATGGAATGTCTCTGCGAGTGGCGGGACGACTGGGAGCCATACGAACTGCCTGGGGGGCTGTCGATGGACGACGAGGCCGTGTGCTTGGAGTCGCTGCCCTTTGTCTCCTTGTCCTTGTGCAGACGGCGTCCGAAGAACTTGCCGGCGGACGACTGCCGACCCTTGCCATCCATGGCGATTCCTGTAGCGAGATTGTGTGCCCAATGCTGCCGGCCTGGAGCGCGCCGCCCGACGTGATGTGCGTTCCCCTCGGGTTGGGGCTCTGGCGGCGCTGTTCCCTCTGGCCGCACGGAACAGGCGATTCGAGAGGATGTGCTGGCTCGCGGTCGTCGTCGAGCGAGCGGGCGGGGCCTTTGTTTTTGCGGGTTGGAGGCTGAGGGTGTCCCTTTGAGGGGCGAGGGGGGCGCTGTGGTGGGCAATGCGGCTGCAGGTCAGTCGCGGGAAGTTGCCGAGTACTAGCGCCTCCTGAGCGAGAGGCCAATCAGGTGGGCGAGCTGTCTACTACGTCTGTGTCTGGGAATGTCCAGGTGTGCGTCTATGTCATGTACGAGAAAAGACGCCTGGCCTCGTCCTCCTGGTCTCTCTCCCTGCCAGGCCTGCCGCTCCCTGTTCCTTTCTCGCTGCGGCTGATCTCCAGGCCCAAAGACGTAATCTGCGTTACAGCGCACAGAGGACCGTCTCCGCTTCTGTCTCGCCGTGCCTGTGGTCCCAGTTCCCGTCCCCTGGCCCCGACGTTCTCCTGAGACGTGCGCACGTCCGTGTTGTGGCGCCATCTGCCACTCACGGCCTGCGCGCCCCCTACCCGCTCCACGCCATGCCACGCCTGGCACCCGCAACCTTCATTCCTCCCTCCCCCAGAAGCCTAAAGTAAACGACCAACCTATCCTCGCTGTGGCGCAGCACCCCTCCATTCCACCACGCCTGCATAACCGCCTGCCCGCCCGTTGCACCTCTCTGACATTGCTGGTCTGGCCCCTCGTGTCTCAGCGACACGCAGCTGGCCTAGGACGGAGCCCGTCTGCCTGTCTGCCTACTGCCTGCTATTCCTCCTACTCCTACTCTAACCACTTTCACCGCCACTACATGCACCCGCAGCCATGGCAGGCTTCCTGCATTTCCTCAAGGTGTGTGACAGCCGTCCGTCGCGTCGCCGGACCCAAGGCAACTAACTAAACGCCCCGGAACCCCAGACCATCTTGGTGCCCCTCTTCCTCGCCGCCATCCTCTACGTCCTGCTCGCCTTCATCATCCTGCCCTTTGTGCGCCGCCACCGCAGCCGCTACAGCCAGTACCTACCCGTGACGTCCGGCGTGACCGACTTCCCTACCTCGTGGCGGACCAAGCTCTCCGACGCGCTCTACAACCTCTTTGCGCCCTCGGCGTGGGTGAGACAGCGCGCTGTGGTCCAGCAGCACGACGACGAGCTTTTTGATGACGAAGAGGGCGAGGGCATGGTCGGATTTGATCCCATTGACGATAGGAGGAGAGAGGCCCTCGAGCAGCGGCGGAGCATTATGGAGGATGAGATGCGGCTGGGCAGGGACCTCGAGGAAGGCTTCAAGGATGACAGCGAGGACGACAGCGAGGACGAGAGGCGGCGGTCTCTCTCACGCCACCGATGACACACACCATATCACAATATCCTTTTAATGTTGCTTGCATTTGCCTAGAATTTGAACCCCATTTCCCTTGGCCTACACACGGCCCCGTCAGCACTTGCTTATACAGGATTTCCCAGAGCATCCACTCTGACACTTTAAACGTTAACCACATACACATACACACACATCACAGCACTCGTCAGGCACCAGATTGAAGTTCAAGTGAATATATTCATGTACATGGGTGGGCGGGTGAAACCATCCAGCGCCCTACCTACAACAGACAAGGAAATTCGTCCCAAATCGCTCAAAATGGACAGGCAGTTGCCAAATAAGTCTACGCCATCTACTTGCGCTGGCCATACGCCTTGGTGGCGTACTCGCCCTTGTGCACAATAAGGTCCTCGGGCCTGTAGTTCTGGCGGCCGGAGAAGTACTCGTCGAGGATGGCCTTGGTGCCGTCGGCGTAGCGCTGCAATCATGGTCAGTATTCTGTCTGCTGCAACAAAGATTTGCTGGTTCAAACTCACCTTCTGGGCATCGATCGAGGTACCGGACATGTGGGGAACCATGGCGTTGCCGCCGCCCCATGGGTTGGTGGCATAGCGGAGTGGGTGCTCCTTGGGAGCGGGCTGGGGGAACCAGACATCACCACCGTATCCACGGAGGTGGCCGTCCTTGAGCGCCTGGGCAACATCCTCCTTGACGACAATGGCGCCACGGGCAGTGTTGACCAGCCATGAGCCCTTCTTCATCTTGGAGATGAGGTCCTTGTTGAAGAGACCGCGGGTCTTCTCGTGGAGCGGGCAGTTGATGGTGACAACATCACACTGTGCCAGCATCTCCTCGAGGTTCTCAACGCGGCGGCAGCCAATCTCCTTCTCCTTCTCGGGCGACAGGGGCTGGTAGTCAAAGTACAGCAGCTCCTTGCAGTCAAAGGGCTTGAGACGGCGGAGCACACGCTCTCCGATACGGCCAACGGCAACGGTACCGACAACCTTGTTCTCCAGGTCGTACTCGTTCTTGGCCACCTCAGCAACGTTCCACTCGCCCTTGACAATCTGCTCGTGGGCAGGGACAAAGTTGCGGACAAGCGTCAGGATGGTCATGACGACGTGCTCAGCGACCGAGACAACGTTGGAGCCGGTAACCTCGGCGACGGTGATACCGCCGTTGGTCTTGTTCGCAGCATCGAGGTCGACGTGGTCGGATCCGATACCAGCAGTAACGGCAAGCTTCAGGTTCTTAGCCTTGGCCAGGCGCTCAGCGGTAAGGTAACCGGGGTGGAAACTGTTGATCCCCGAGCAATTAGCCGAATGTTGCTTCTCATCATGGTGTTTGCATTACTAGTGCATGCAGACGTGAAGCTTGACGCGTGCAGGTGGGGCCGCCCTGGTGGGCACTGCGGGGTAGTTCTGACGTACGGTGTGGTGATGATGACCTCTGCGTCAACAAGGTGCTTGTCGAACTCGGAGTTCTCGCCCTCCTTGTTGGAGGTGGTGACGAGCTCGTGGCCCTGCTCCTCGATCCATTTCCTGATGCCGAGCTCGTTCTCAGTCGTTCCGAGAAGCTGGGGCTCCTGCTCGGCGTGGATGCCACCCTAGGCGCAACTGTCAGAGACATCCTACCAAAAGGGGGGTCCAATGGCAAAACTTACATCGTAGAGGACAAGAAGTACTTTTCCCTGTTGTGAAGCCGTCGCGGTCAGCGTTCTGAAAGCATTGGGTTGTCGCAACGACGAAGTCAATCGGGGCCCGGCGCGAGCGCTAAGGAGGGACGAGGCAGGGCGCGCAAGGCGCGAAGCAGAGCGGAGAAATACCATTTTGAGTTATTGGGTGAAGAGAGACAATAGAATTGAGGCTCCCGGGGAGAGATATATAGTAAAATCTGAGGCAGGTACGTATTCCTGACGCGGGATCGGTCAGCAAATGCCGTTCTGCAAGGACAAAACAAGACGAAAGAGGGGTCGCGTGGGTCGCAATACCTCTTGCGGGACGGAGTGACGTCTCGGACAATGGGAAGAAGAATAGACCGTGAGATCTATGTACAAAACGAGGATGATGTTGTAGGAAAGCAATTGAGGGGTCGTGAGGGGCTCATTATATATACTTTGGTTGTCCCCACCATCAGTCTCGTTGCATTGCTCTTCTGGAACTGGACCACTGAGGCACATGAGCACGGCTCAGCCCTTCTCCCCACTTGGTTCCATGCGACACTTCGCTCACAGACAAGCTGGACCCAGGAGCGGCGCCTGCGGGTACGACGGTCGTGTTTGGAATTACTTCGCATCGCTGATAGTGCGGGGTCGCGTCCAATGGCGCGAACCAGGTAGAAAACGCGCCAGGGGCGGCTTCTACCAGCTAGTTACCTATTCAGGACTCGCGAGGCTTCGCCGAGGAGCCCGGTAGTGTAGTCGAGGAAGAGGTGGGCCAATACCATGGCTCCGTTGCCGGAGCAGCTGCATGGCCCAATGTAGCAGACTTGTACAAGTACGTAAATCGAGCCTCGCCTTGGGGCTGGAGAGCTTACGCGCACGTACGCTAATGCTCCATCTGGCCAGCTCGCACAAGAGCTTCACTGAGGGGCTGCAGATTCGATTGATGCAATTACCCCTCCTATGCAGGTAAGACTGTGCTCTGTTGCTCAGTCGACTCTGATCGCGGGGTCCTGCGTGAGCATTGGAGAGAAATTCTTGCATGTGCGAAATCAACGTCTACTCCAAGCCTTGGAAGAAGGAGGGCTGGTTGTGAAGTCCGTGGATGCAACCACCAACGTCTCGTGTGCTGGTAAACGCAACTGAATTGAGAATGTGATCGTACGGCCAAGCCGATCCAGACAACCAATTGCCCATGCCGCGGACGGCAGACGCGAACGGCTGTGGAGCCCCTCCCGCGGTCGAGTCTCGCGGTTCTGCGGATGCGAGATGTCGCCGTCAAAGGCCGAGTAAAGTTCGCGGGAAAGCAGGACAACGGTCGGTGTTTAGGGCCATGTCTCGGAGTTTCGCTGGCCAGGGTCTGGAGATGCTTCGTATCTTTCGGCCGAAACGCGGCGCCGACTTGGATCGCACTCGTAGTCCGTCCAGCTACCGGCAAGTGCAGAGCCCACTACGCTGATGAGGCCCTGCATTGCTTCTCCCAATCGAGCAGAGTGATCCCGTCGGCGTTGGTGATGGATTACACGAGCATTAGAAGGTTGCCGTGTCCGGACTTTGGGCTGCAAAGGTCACATTGCCTCTCCTATCCTGAATTCTTGTCAATGTTTGGTTACGGCGTCTCAAGTGTCGCCCCTTCCTCAAGTCCAAGGCGAGGCAAGCGCTCGACGTGTCCACGGTGGAGAGCGGCGTCAAACATGCTCACTACCAACCAACCACGCCCCCGCGGCACCTGGCAAGCACCGCGACGCTACGAGGCCATTGAGGTGTACGCTCAGCAAGCCTGTCTTGCTCTCTCAAGAACATAACCCCGAACTCGGCACTTGGACAGAGCAATGACTGGCTGAGCGACTGGTCGTTGTATGCGCAGCCACCTAGCTGCGAAGATCCACACGTCACTTGGACCTTTTACGGTTCTTGGTCCGAATCGCATCCCACCACCAAAAAACTGAGATGACTGCCGACATTTTGTTGTCAGAGTTGGGGCAGTGAGCGAATACAAAAAAAAGAGCCAGGGGTTGCTATCGCTGATTCTGCCGGACACTGTACGACTGTCTGAGCTTGTCCGTCGAGGTAGTGACGGCGGCGATACTGCGAGCGCATGGACCCCAAGCTGGATTCCGCCGCCCAGATCTCAAACACTTGGTCTTCTCCTACGATGGGTTAATTCGCAAAGTGCTTCTTTTCGGACAGCCGGATGATCACTGCATTGCAACAGAAGACGATGTAGTATCTCCGGTGGCCCTTTGCACACGTTGTTATCAAAGAGCGGGGAAAGATTTTCCTATGTTCATCACCAGAAATGACGCATGTGACGCAGTCCGATTGCTTGCTCCACAGGCTCGAGATCGCAGAAAGCTGGCCTCCTGCATCCATCTCGACCGTCAGAGATTGACTAGCAGAAATCGATCGATTTTGCACTTCTGCAATCAACGTCTTGACCAAGCCTTTCCCGAAATTGGCCTGCAACTATCGATCAACCGGACCCGCGAAGAACCACTTTATTTTAAAGCTTGACCAGACCTACGCCAGTTTCAACGACTTTTGCTCTGATTGTCTTCGAGCAAGTTTCAAGAGAATTAAAAATCAATCGTCGCATCGATTACATCTCCTATGCACTTACAAAGCACGAATGCTCGACACCAGGCTTTACTGCGGGCTGTCCAGGTGTCGAAGCCTCGCTATTTTCGTGGGAATAACACGTCTAACGCCCACTGTTATGAAATTCTGAATACCCTGGACGACTTAGCGCAGATTCTTCATTCAACAGCAATCTCAGACATGGTACTGGAACCTCATGTATGAGCCTTGACAGATCCTGGCTCCGTTCAACCAAGCGTTGGCCATCATTGCATTATGAAATTGGCTCTCCAACGCTATACAAGATGATCCAACCCACTGGTGTAGTACTAACATATTCATTAGCCGTTGTTGACGCTTGAAGAAGGAACCTCAAAGGCAACAACAGCAAGAAACTCCCAACACATTTACCTGATGAAAGGTTATCCCAGAAACCAAGAAGATTTCGACTGAAAATTACAGTGTAAAGCGATAGCTGCATCTCAGCTGATAGGATACGGCATCTTGCATGTACCAGTTCTGCGGATGGTAGGCTGTAAATCGTCGTAGCTTCCGCCCTTGTCCATATGGCTTCCTGGAAAAGAAATTACCAAAGTTCAGCCCATTCTTCCCGAAGCCACCGCAGACGCACGTACTGGATTTCGCATTTGAAACGCCGCTTGCGTAGTCGTATATCACATTCTTCAGCTCGACTGGAAAACAGAAACGCTGACGTGTCTGCATCTTGTTGAGAGCTCCTGAAGTCCATACAACGCTGAATAGTCGCCCCCATTGGCCGGAAATGGCGTTTCATGTACATATGCCATGGCGTGGTGGCGGCGACACATAACGCTGGAACTTACTTCTATGATAGTTATACGACGGCGGATCTAGATCTACCCAACACCATGGTAACAGACTCAGAACAAACAGAGTTGCATTTTCTGCCTCCCGTGGCCTTCAACGTAGCCTCGGGACACCCATTTTCATACGAACACGTGCACAGTATAGTGATAGTATTATAGGTAGGCTTTGGTAAACCGAGTTGGCAGATAGACCCAAAAGAGACAACACCAAAGAAGGCAGGAAGAAAGTCTTCGACACCTTTGTGATATCGGACCCAGCCGGCGATTATGTTCTGGCCACTCATGACAAGCTCCGTACTACAGCTTCGGAGGCGCTTAACTTATTCCGGTAGGTCTGGTGCGCGGGCTGGCGGGTACACAGCGGGAGATCAACGGAAGTAACTTCGTTTGCGGAAGATCGCTTTGCAGTATGTCGTGGTGCCCACATGGAATCCCCGTTGATATGATAGATAGGAGAATATGAGTAGGGGCCCTTGCAAGATTTCGGGGGTCGACTGGTTGCCTAATGGCCTCATGCTACAATCCTCCTCTTGCGCCATATCCTCACCATCTACAGTGACAGCATGCCACTCGTTTCACCAGAGCAAAAACTCGTCTCATTATAACCGTAAGCCCACTTTCCAAGCTGTCAGGAACCACATTGTCCAAACAAACGTTTTCGTTTCAATGCGGCTGACACAATGCAGCCCCAAGCCACCTCGTAACAGACCCCCCTTCCCCACATTTCCCAGTTGGTCGACTTAGCGGGCTACCGTCCAACTCCCGATGTCCGAATTCCCAGCTTCCCCTTCCGCCCTCCGTCCTCCGCTGACAGAGCACTGACACATCGCAAATCGGCACAACTGGATAAAGCAAAACAAGTCTTTCCAAGCCACTCGGCTCCAGTGCCCCTCTTTCTTGTACCTATCCCTCGTCTCTTGATTCGTCATGTTTCCCACGACGCACACACGTGGCGCTACCTGTTAAAGTACCTTTTGCACTTGCCGAACAATCACGCGCTGTCCGCCTACCAAACGCTCATCTCGATCCCCTCTGTCTTCATTTTTCCGTCGCCCTCGTGTAATCCTCAGACCCAACGGCTCGATATTAAAGCCTCAACGTCACGCAACCCTCTATCGACGGTTTGCCAGCCAGTTGTAGCGCAAAAGGTGGGGACCAGGTGAACACTGGAAGCGAAGCGGGTACCCGCAGTCACGAGGAGAGGGGACCCGAAATTGCGTACTTCTAGGGTACCCTAATCTATTCGTGCAGGAAAGACATAAGTCCTTGTTTGAGGTGATTGCAAAAGTGAAAGGGCACGGTGGGGTCTTTTCTTTTTCTTCCTTCACTAAGCTTCTTTCTTCCTTATCGGTTGGAGTCGCGTCATTTGAAGAATTACCGCCTTCCTCCCCACCCCTCTTGGCAAAGCGGAGGGTTTCTACTATACCTGATTGACGAGCGTTACATTAGGATTGAGCGCGTGCTCTGTGCGACGGACGATCATTATAAAAAGGGTTCGGAGTGGACTTCTTTTTTTTCGGAGACTGCTAGACAAGACCGTCTGGTTCATCGTTGCCTAACATATCAAGAAAAAAGGCTGTGTGGAACAAGAGCTGCTACTCTTTCCCAAGATGCTCGCCTACCTCCCTACCACGCTCCTCCTCCTCGCCTCCATCGCGGTGCCCACATCCGCGGGTATCAAGCAATCAGACTTTAGCGGCATCGGCAACATTCTCGTTCTCGAATCAGACAACTGGTCAACTGCGACACCGGAATCTACCATTGGATGTTTGGACACCAACGGCCGACTCATTTCTACTAAAAGCCCAGTCCACAAATGCGGTGTATTCGAGCGTCTAGAAAACTTTCCATACACGCTCAGTACCGGAAAGGGAAACTGCACTTTTGAAGACGACAAGCAGGAGAAGAATACAGACAGCTACTATGGAAAGTCCGATTCGGCGTGGAGCTGTGGTGAGCGAATCGCTGATATCTACGATGAGTTGTATACAGTTGTACGTCTCTCCCCAAACCTCCCAACTTAATCGCACTTGCTAATCACGACAAAACAGGACGGCTTCCCATACGTCTTTCTCTGCTTTGGCGACGTAGCATGCTACTACGACGCCAAGAAGACGCCTAGCGCCCATGAGGCACTCCCGCTGTGGCCGTTCCGCTGGGGCTCCCAGCAAATGGGTATCACACCTGGCCATATCCAGCTGCAGCTTATGTGGAAGAAGCTAGGGGACTTGCCAGGCAAAGCCAAGACGACGGAGGTGTTGGGACCGAGAGTGCAGATTAGCGAGGGTATGCAGGTGCCGTTGATGGGGAAGAAGGAGAGGGGGTGAGTAGACGACGGACGGACGGACGGACGGACGGGGTGTAACTTGTGATGCTTTTCTTTTCAAAAGGTAAATAGTTGTGAATGTTTTTTTCTTCCAAAGAAAATGGATTCTAGGGTTCTTTTTGTTTGGTGTAGGGGGGTTAGTGATTGCTCTCTTATGCACGGTGATGTTATGTTTTAACGAACCTGAGTCGCTTACCGGCATGAACGCGTGGTGCAGCACATGCGAATCCCTGCTGCAACGTGTTCAGTCGCGTGGCATCGATGATCGGTGTGAGTGCTTTTGGCAGGGACCTTGGCTAGGGACTTTGGTTTATTGTGTGAGAACATGACATTTGACACTGGCAAAGGATATGAACAAGAAATTTGCAGAATGCTGCCAATGACTTGTACCCCCACGTGTAAATCTCTGTCTATATCCCCTCTAGACTGAACTATCTTGTCTTCGCAAATTCATGTAGCCATGGACTGTCTTCACGGCCACAGAATCTACACAAAATGTAGTCTAACTCATCTAACTCCCCTCTCCACCTCTAAAGGCCCCTTCTGAAGAGCCCTCCAAATCCCCTCCCCCTACTCATCCCCATCCCCGTCCACATTCATCTCCACCATCACCCCGCCATCCTGCCCTCCCTCTCTATGCACACCACCCTCCTCACAAATATACCCCTCGTACTCCAGATGCGCCAGACCACCCGGCAACACATCCAGCGTGCCCTTTCCGACGCTGAAAACAGGTGGGGAGGTGCAATCGGCAGACTGTTTTTTTTTGTTGCGTTAGCTCCTAGCTTTTATTGTGGTGGGAGTAGAAACGGGGAAGGGAAAGAGGAAAAAAAGAATAGCTTACAGTATAAAACCCACACGTCACATTCGCCACACAAACCTGTACTGAAGCGATGGTTTTTGGTTCTCTGGTGTTACTTGTTAGTCTCGTCTTGCGAGTTTGCTTGGCCCCCTCTCGTTTGCTCGCTCGCTCACTCACTCACTCCCAGTGAGGCAATAAGACAGAGGAGAAGGGGGAGAGATAGACGTACAGAACCACACACTTCTTGCTCTCCTTCCACATGAGGAGAAACGCGCTGTCGTTCTTGAAGCCGGGAGCTGAATACGTTATGCCGACGTCGCGGAGGAGAGGGGTGTTGAGCATCCCGTTGTGCGGGAGGGCGCGGACGTAGGATAGGACGAGAAATAGGAAGAGGAGGATGAAAGAAGCCATAGTCATGGGTTTAGCGTTTGAAGACTTGATCGTGTGGTTGGTCAAGTGTGCGATTAGAGCAGATGTGTGAGTGAGTGAGTGAGTTGGAAGTGGAAATCAAAAATAGAGTTGATACTAGGAGATAAAGGAGTAGGAAGAGGAGAGGTCGAGTAGATATATCGCATTGCCGCCGATACACTGCTTCACCTTTTTAGCTGGAGATAGACAAGTGAAGTAAAGTCAAGCAGGCGTGCGTTTGGATGCGAGTATTGCTCGGAGTATAGACCGGGGTCGCCTCTTTCAGGCGGTCACCAGGACGAGATATCTTACCGCCGTGTCAGACCACAAAGACGAGGAGTATCGGTCAGCCTCTTATCACGCAATCGGGGGTTGAACAAACGAGTTTGTGTGTCGAACCTTGTGAGAAAACTGAGATCGGGTAAGACAAGTAAAGTGGCACGCAAATACGATCGAACCATATCACACCCACCTCGAGTTCTCAGACATATGCAGTGCACCTTGGCATGAATTAATCAAGTTTCAATTCTTTTGTTTCTGGATGTCGTTGTCCCACTTTCCACACCTTCCCATCTCTAAAAACTCCCTCAATTCAAACAAAATCCATAACACATGCCCCCCACGCCGCGCTAAATCATCACTCACTACAAATTTGTAGTATTGCCTAGAAAAAAACCACAGAAAATGGGCCATGTCAAAATGCCTCCCGCAACGGCTCATGAAACTCCATCTTTCTCGATACGCACATGTATATGCCGAAATGAATAAAGAAACAAGGAAAAAAAGAGACCTTCGTATCATGCAGGGTGTGTAAAAAAAAAAGGAATTGAATCTGCACGCGCGCGCCTTGTTTTAAGGGGGTATCAGAGTGGTTGGTCAAAAAATGACAAAGAGGAGTCGGTATTCCCAGTAAAATCAGGTGCCAGATCCTGCTGGAACAGAGGTAGGTGGTTGGAGAGAAATGCCACGAGGATTAGGGAAAAGCAGTGGAATACCGAGGAAAACACGATAGGTGAGCCGGCCGTTATACGTCATAATGGAAACGGGCACTGGATGATGGAAACGTATGGAGGTAAAATCGCAGGAATAGGCGTTTTGAAGAATGTTTGAATCGCTTTTGTATATCCGGCAGTGTTAGGTATGCTACTCCTGACGTGAGGAAATTTCCTGGGGGTCGTTCTGGTCCTGTATCATTACACTGTAACCAAGTAATGGCCTACTCTGGCCTATCGAGATTGACCCGGAGATTGTACTCGAGCTTTTCTTTCTCGCAGTACTCCTGTAGGAATTTGAGACCGAATCGAACGGCTTGGATGGGCGTCGTATCGACTCCGAGTGGGAGAAAATACGGTCCGGACATTCGGGCGCCGCTAACCTTTTCTGGTTCACGGGCTAGTTTGGTGTTGACTTCGCGACCGGCATATGTCTTCTTGTAGGTGTTTTGTAATTCCTCAAAGGGTAAAGCAATTCTTGCGTCTTGGTAGTGACGATTCATCTTCAAGGTATGATCAGAGAGAAGAGCAAAGTTTTCAATGTGCTGTCGGCCAGGCTCCGGGTGGTTTATGTCCTGAGGCGAGTCATGGGACTTGGAGCTGCTGAAGCGCTGCGACACATGAGTACAGATGGCGGATGCAATGACAGAACTAAGGTAAGAGCGGAGTCCGTCCAGATGCTGAAAGTCTCTTGTGCACCGAGCATACGAGAGACACAGCGGCAGTAAGGTCTTCCATGTTTGCTCCACCTCGCCGGCGCGACCACGGAGGTTCAGCGAAAGGTCTTGAGCAAAGTAAGCGGCCATGTATGCCCTGGACTGGTTAGTAGAGCCGAGAACGACAACCACGATTTACTTACAAAATGCACTCCAGATTGGTGACGGCAGCTCGCTTTTCGTCCTTTTTGCTGCCAGCATTATTGAGAATCTTAGTCGCTTCGTGCTTCAGAGCGCGTCCCATCTGATTCAACTTTGCTGACGTCTGTCCGAGCAAGGCAATGTCGACTTGCTTCTTGCTGTTCAGCGGCGCAGACGTGGGCCCAGCCTTGGGCTCCATCTTAGAGCCGGCGGGAGTTGCACCGGATCGACCAGGGGTTGCGTCGTTGCTATCAGATGATTGACTGCGAAGCATGTTTACAGATCGGGCCTCCTTCTTGGGTGTTATGTGCTGTGGAATGCTCTTCTGAGTAGAGGACTTGTTCGAAACAGCTGGAGATGCCGTGTTCGACGCAGAAGCGGCAGGGGGCTCATGCGTCGAGCTTGCCCTTGGGCGCTTAGCGGGAGGTACTGCCAAGGAGCCATCCTCAGCGCGTAGTCGTTTTTCTGCAACCTTGGTGCTTGCCTGGGCTGGTTTCGCACTTGTACTTGGTGCTGGGGCGGGTGCCGGTGCCGGTGCCGTTGTCTCTACCTGCCGGCTGACGACCTTGGTAACTGGCTTCTTTTTGATGACGGGCGGATCGGTGACCTTGGGCTGGCTCTCTGTTGCTGTTGCTTTTGGCGGATCGTTGCGCTCCTTCTTCTCGGTATTCGAGCGCTTTGAGGGCAAGCGGAGAATTTGGCTGACGACCTGTGCCTTGGGCTTTGAGAATTTCAGTTTAACGATCATATTGGGATGTGGTTGTTGTGCGTGACTGACTGGTTCGGGATTTGGCGATTTGCCGGTCATAGAGACTGCGCGTCCGCGACTTTCAGACTTGAGAGATGCGCTGGACTTTTGGGACGAGTCGGCTGGCACAGCGGGCGCCTGGCTCTTGATGTCTGATGAAGATATGGATGCGTCCGAGTCTGCGCGCTTACGCTGCACCTCTAATCTGTCCAGCTCGGCTTGCACATTGGATGGGAGTGTGGGTGAGAGAATAGTGGGTAGTCCGTAGGGATTGCCAAGCGGTTCGTGAACGGGTGACAGGAGTGGGGGTAAGCCGTGCGGTGTGGAATTCGACGGATCGGATTTCTCTGCATGGCCTTTAGAGTTGGCGTTGTCGCTCTTTTGCATGGTAGATGAAGCCCGTGGGCGCGAGCCGGTGTTGGGGGACTCGCGCGTCGCCTTGCCAGTGCGGTGGTCGTCGCGCAGAGTATCGGAAGATCTGCTGTATATTAGTAGAGAAAATGTGTTTGGAGTGATGTACCCACGATCTCGGTGATCTGGGCTCGGCCTTTTGAGAAGGTGTAGTAAGCTTCTCCGACTTTGGAATCCCATTCGCCTGGTCTGGTGTATTCTTCGCAGGCGCACGACTAGGCGAACTGGTCTTTATACCGCCAGTGACTGTGCCGTTTGCTTGCTTGACTTTGAATGCCGACAGATTTGGCTTCTTCTTTGCGGGCTGGCCGTTTGAGTTCTGTGAGCGCGGGGGCTCTGGCTCCGGCTCCGGCTCTTCGTCTTGGCCTGCTTGCAGCTCGAAGCAGTCCTGGCAAGGCTCGCGGTAGAGGTAGGTCCTGTACTGCAGATGCTCTTCGTCATGGTGCCATAGCCTTCCAATCATCCAGGCATTGGCTTGCTGCTGCGAGTGATAGCGATAGGGGTCCAAGGAGGGTGTGGAGAGTATGTAGGGTGTTCGTGGCACGGCGAGCTTGATGCGCTTGACAATGGCGTCTATCAGGTCAAGCTCTGCCTGGTCTTGGGTCGAGTAATGAGAGCGCTTGGGGTTTCGCGGTAGATCGGTGGCCGGCTCAGCAGGTTCTGGGCCCGTCATGGCGTGCTAGCTCGGGCGATTGGTGGCGTGGGGCGGCGCGTGTAGTGAAAGAGTCGCAGGCGGGCGGCGATAAGTGCAGGGCAACGACGTGTGGGAGTGGAGGAGCATTAGGCGGAGCGCTCCAGCGGGGTCGAGGATGCAGTGAGCGGCCAAAGGGAGGGTGAATGGCGCGAGCAGCAGGTGAGTGAAGGCGTGGCTTGCTAGGCAGCGCGCATGGGCACCGATGGTTGCGTGGTTGAGGATGTTGTACGAGGAGCCGCACCGGCTGTCACGTCGCCAATGGTGCTGGCGCTGGTAGCTGGGGACCGGCCTGGCGTGAATGAGCGATTGGTGGGGCCCCGGGTGAGGGCGAGGGCCGCGACGGTGGGCGTGAGGGCGCAAGACGGGCGATTTGGTGGTTGCGACAGCGCTGGGGTGAGCAGCGAGAGAGATGTCTTGGCACCAGGGTGACATGGGCGCGCGACCTCAGCTGGCTTGAAGCCTCCACGCACGCTCCAACACCGCATCACCCGCAGATCGCTTTAGGCGTGCGCCATTGCATCCTCTCAGCTCGGGCACAGCACGCGGCTTCGCGTGCCATGGCAGCACAAACACGGCCGCGCTTGGGTTGTCTGTTCGCTTTCATCCTAGGTCCCTATCTGCCTTTGTCTGCCGTCCCCCACTGCCCTAGACCATGGTCCGCACATGACATCAATCGCTAGCCGACCTGCACGCACCCATATGTAGGCACATACGACATAAGTGCCGACTGCTAAATATACACGCCACGCAGATCTACCCGGGCACGACGCACGACATACTTTTCAACATCACACACGCGCGCAACCCATGCGCAGCAGCAGAGTTGACGGTATTCTTGTTATTGTTGTTGCTGCAGTTGTTTTTCCAGTCGTCAGTGCGCAAGGATCCTCCCGGCCGACGCACGCGACTTGCAGGGCTGGCCCTTGCTGTCGACTTACTAAGACACCCAGGACGCAAACGGCCTTCTCCAACGCCATCCAACACAACCAGGAGTGCCTCGTGGAAAGTCCTTGTTCACCCCTTGGTTTGGCAGTCTCCCCGTACATCTGTTACATGGCCGTTATGTGTCGGGCAACGTGTCGTTTCTCCAACCGAGTATTCATGCCAGCACGGGTATGGACGGTCACAACTCCTCGTCGTCTGTCTCGTCGTCCTCGCTGTGGCCTGTTGCCCGTGAAGGCTGTTTTGTTGCATTCCTGCTTCGTGTTGCCATTGGCTGTTTGCTAAACGGCAGCACTCGTGGTGGCGGAACCCCTTTCGTCTCTGCGCCTTCCTCTGCGGAACTTTGTGCAACGATAGAACCGACCCCAAGTGTTTCGGGTGACTGTGTTCTCGCCTGTGGCGCAGAGTCACTTTGCTCGTCCGTTTCATCATCGGACTGCTCTGGTGTTACGGGCTCTGGCATCTCTTCTTCGTCTCGTTCTTCGGCCTTTGCTTGGTCTATCTCCATCTGGTCGCTGTTTGATGCTGACGCGGAATCTGCCACAGGGCTTGACTCCGCCGCTTGTGAGGAAGCTTTGCGCTTATATGTGCGTGACGCGCCTGCCTTGCGTGTCCTGATATCTCCTGTTGTCGACTGAACAGCGGCTGCTGCAATACGAAGTCAGTCTTGCAAATACATAGTGGACACCAGACTGACATACGTGACGGCTGGCCAAGCGTTGCGCCGGCCAGGAGACGGTTCTGGTCCCTAATCTTCCGCTTCTTCTCATTCAGCAACGCCATGAACTGCCGCAGCATGACAGCCTCGGCGTCATTCTTAGTTTTGATGAATTCGTCCAGCTGGGCATTGAGCTTGGCAGTTGTCCGTTGCTCGCTGCGAACCCGGGCCTGGAGTTCGGCCATTTGCTGCAGTGTCTGCGTGTGTGCCATGGCCGAAGCCCGTGCCCACTCGAACGGATTGAACTCGAACTCATCGTCCTGAGGGAGGATGATTTCGCCCAAGGTGACCTGCACGCGTTAGGCCAGTTTTGTCAGTTCCGTGGCACTAGCTCACCTTTATGGTTTGAACGTCCTGGCGAAAGGATATCTCGAGCGCTCCGTTCTTTAAGGTGTAGACCATACAGACGCCATGCAGCAGATGGGCGTCTTCTATTTCAGGCTGTTTCATCAACAGGAAATGAGACAAGATGGTCGCCCACTCGCTATCGGTCCCTTTGAACTTGAGCCTCAATTCCGCCAGATTACTATGCCGAACTGGGACCGGGGTTAGGAGATGAGCAGTGCACCTGCGTCGGGCGTGGGCTTACTAGAGGTGACATATGGGCTCTCGCCCTCGCAGCCGACAAGCCTGACGTCGAGCGGATGGCTGCCCTCGCGCAGCACCTCGATGACGACTGCTTCCCCGCGCCCGTCGGCAGGGTGGACGGGCACGATGTAGCGGCTGGACATTGCTCAGTGATGTGCAAGGCTCGGCGGTACGGCGGGAAGCTAGCCGGTAGGGCAGGTTTGCACGCTTGCACTTGCAGGGGCGGGGATCAGAGCGGGTCCTCCTGAACAGCCCCAGGGACTTGGACTGGGCGCCGATTGTTTTATGATATGTTGAAACGGTAGTGAATTGAGTTAATTGAGGAGCGTGGTGAGACAGCAGGGCCGTCGAGTTTATATTGCGAGCGACAGAGGCGACCCTGTGTTCCATAGCACGCAGGCAGCCTCCGCCGAGCGGGCATGGTTAGGGTTTAGTGTTTGCGTGTTGGCCAGGCATCCGTCCTGGACACGGGGCACGCCACCAGGAGGGCCCTTTGGCAAGGCTCAGGGGCGAGTGGTGTGCATATATGTAGGCGTGCGTGTCGCAGCGAGCAGCGGGGGGACGACAGACTGCCGCTTCACGCTCGTTGGCTCTTGTTGTCCTTTAGCATTTTTTCCTTGTGCCAAGTGCCGCAAGCGTGCTAGCATTCGGGCACGCGTGTCTAGCGTGCGGGCCACCGAGCGGGCCTTCCTCGACCTGCCCACCGCCTGCCTCGCTTGGGTCGCTTGTGCTGCAGGAACCTGCCAGACCAGTGACCACCTTCGCGGCCCACCCCCAACCTCCTGCTCGTTGCCCGAAGATCCTGCACTCAGACACGACAACACGTAATTGCGGTTTTTCGCGCTGCCCCCCGAGCATGGCGGCCAACAACCGCTCTTTCGCGGCGCGCATCGCCTCCATCTCGTCCAACAGCTCTCGACTCGAGTCGTGGGACGATGGCGACTTCGACGACCGCTCCGACGGCCTGCTCTTCAAGAACTCGACCGTCCACTCGCTCTCCTCGCGCATGAGCGTCCGCTCCGAATCAGAGTCCCAGGACGACTGGCAGTTCCTCATCTCGCCCGACGACCAGGCAACTAACGCTTCGGCAATCACCTCGGCCGCGAAGCAAGCTGGCATCCCCATTCCCGCCAACGTGCCCTCGTCCGCTCTACTAGGGGGCTCCATCAAGAGGCTGGGGAAAAAGAAGTCGACCAAGCAGATGAACGTCGATGACGACTGGGGCAACGATCTCGAGCTCCCCGCCAATGCTGAAGGACTGAAGCTCAAGCCACCGGTGCCACGCACGCCTGCCGACGACAACGACGATGACCTCGACTGGGGCGAGGGATCGTTGGGAATCCGCTTTGCAGGCACGCGTCAGGCTACCCGTGGCGCCCGCAGCTCTTCCGTGTCTGCCATGAGCCCTAGCTTGGGTAGCTGCATGACCATGGAGAGTGAAGACGACGACCTGGGTGGTCTTGTCCTGCCCTCCGAACCCATGGACTTTTGCGCCCGCCTCGAGAAGCTCAAAAAGGGTGAGCAGCAACACCAACAGGACCCAGCACAGCGTGCTCTCGAGCCATCCCTCCTCCCACCACTCCATGTGGGGCCAACGTCTGCCCCAGCACCACCACCACCTACGTCCTATCCCACCGAAGACCCGCCATTGTCACCCATCGCTGGTCCTGCTCTGTTCTCACCACTAGGTAGCCCCAGGGGTAGCCCCAAGGCTCCATCGCCAAAGCCCAGACCGGCTGCTGAGCCAGAGGAGGATTTCGAAGAGGGCTTCGACTTTGGCGGAGCCGATATCCTCGATAGCCAGAAGCTTACCTTGAATAAGAACATCGTCGTCAAGAAGCCTGCCACCAAGACCAGCACATCACATGCTGCTCGTCCTGCAGCTACTCTCACTTTTACTGACCGACCTACCACGTCGCGGATCCCTAGACCACTGCCGTCCATCTCCAGCCGGACCAGGCTAACTCCCGTCTACGAAACTGGTGCCTCGGCCTCGAACAAGTCAACCAGAACCATGCCTACCACTACCAGTGCACAGCTCCTCCGTGCTAAGCGTTCTGCTCCCGTGCTCCGCAACATAAACTCGAGCCAGCCACCTCGCATGCCATTTATCCCTGCTGGCGGCCCTTCCTCTCAATCACATCACGTCATGGCTAAGAGCACCTCCCAAACTCATCTCCGTCGCGACTCGGACCCTCGTCGACCCCTCTCTCCTGGGATGCGGTCTCACTCTCGTTCATCGGGACACCAGAACGAAACACCGAGCCGTGCAAGCGTCAGACGCGATCTGGCGCCCTCTGCACTCGCACGTCACCCGCCTCCGAGAAAGTTAACGCAACCCCAGCGCAAGAGAAACTTCGGCGATGGCCACGAGCTTGACATGTTTGACGACCTCCCCACCTCAGCGACCAAGGAGAAGCAGTTCGAAAAGGTCCCACGTAATGTTGCCAGCAACAAATCTCTACGCACCCAACCTAGCAACTCACGTCTGCCAATGCCGGACCGCATGGCAACCCCTCAGCCTCAGACCCCGCGGAGTCCGCCCAAGATGGACAACACCCCCCGATTTGCCCGAGACACCGCTGCAAGTAGGAATGCACGAGAGCAGCGATTGGCAGGTACAAGGTCACGAGCAGATGGCTCCGTTACCCAAAGGCCTGTTAGCTGGGCTGCTCAAGTGGCTGCACGCAGCCCTCATTCCAGCCCGACTGCTCAGAAAAAGAAAGGCACGGGGCAGAAACCTCACTTGATTCGCCAGATGACCCAACCTCACGCATATAGTATGGCACCCTTCACCATGGCGATCCAGTCCCTACTGACCACTACGTAGACGAAAAAGGCATGACTTATAACCCTACCCTACAGCGCTGGGAAGGCAACGAGGAAGCACTCGTTTCCTTTTCTCACCCTAATACTTCTACCACTACCCTTGCTTTAACGACAGCCAGTACACCAACCTTTGCGCCTCCGTCTAATCACACGGGCCGCCCACACGATCGTTCCCATTCCATGTCTCACACAGCACTCTCTTCTATCCATGCCGCTCAGGCACACAGAAGCTTCTCGGCACGGGCAGCGAAGCTGAGCCAGCCACTGGCACCAGCGCCAGCACCATCCCCACCTCGACCTGCCTTGATATCGCAGATTTCGGTGCCTCGGAGCGTGCAATACGAGGGCCGCATGGTGTTTGATCCCGTCAAGATGACCTGGCTCAAAGCCCCTCGGCCAAGCAACGACGTTCGCTCTCCTTCCGAGGCCGATGAGGACGAGGATCCTTTTGCTGGCCTCGAAGACTTGAAAGACAACGAGAGTGTCGCCGGCGGCAATGGCATGAGCGGTACTGGCACGCCAAATCCTGATGATCCCGCCTTTGTAGGCGAAGAGTTCGACGTCGGTCCCAGTTTCATCCGCCGTCAACGCGACGAAGAATCCATCTGGCGCCGTCGAGTCGAAGGCTGGGTTGGCGGCCTTCGCGACAACGGCGAACAGAGGGGCGGATGGCGATGGGCGATTCGCGACTTTGCCGCCAGCGCGTCTGCTGGCGGTCCCACCTTCTAACGACCTTGTACACGTGCACCCGCATTTACGATTTTATGATTGCATCGAAGATTCGGTCTCTCGGCGCACATTGTGAAACCGAAGGTTTCACAAAAAGTAATGACTTGCTGGAATGTCTGTTTGAGATATCCCCCTTACAGAGTGTTATGATGGGCGTGTTACGCATAACCGCCTCACTCTTACGACGACGCATTTTACGACTTAATGACGGCATGACCGTATTACAGATGGGGCTTCACTGCTCGGACACATGACTCACGAAATTTCCTTTGTATAATGATCTGCGGTGTTTGGTTCATCTTCATTCAATACATAAACAAATATCTTAATACTACAATCCATGCTTGAATGATGATCCAATAGCAAAAATGCCAGAAAGAAAGCCGATTTGCCCCTATTGCCAACGCTTCTGTGCCACCATTGCCGCCAAGTCGGCTCCCCCTCTCATTGGCCGCCCATGGAGTCATACCAGTGGGGCCATCAGCTCACATGCCCAACTCGACCCGCCCAGCTGTCAGGTGTCACCGCTTCCTCCCTTCTTATAAACATGTCGCGCTCCAACGACCCAGGTCATTACTTTCAAACGACGTACGGATCTTGCATCATGTCACTCAAACCTGGCTGATATGCTATAGCTCGGCCCTTGAGGAGACGGCTCGCAAGGCTGCCAAGTCCAAGAACTCCAAGGGCAACCCCACCAAGCTTCCATCCAAGATCCTCGCCGTCATTGCAGACCCCCAGAATGAGAACCATGTCTACGCAGCTGAGGCTGCGGGCAGCGTGAAGCACATCAACATTGAAGTCGGTCAGACATGAGCTCTAAGGCCTATGCATCACAGTCACTAACTGCTCTCTGCACAGACGAGTAAAGTCGTTGCCACCTTTACCGGTCCGACCGCACCCTTGACATCTGTCGCTGTATCGCCCACATCTGGCACGCTGTTTGCAGGCTGCTGGGACAAGTCCATATGGTCCTGGTCACTCTCCTCCAGAAAGCCTTCCACTCGCTTTCAGGGCCACAGCGATTTCGTCAAGACCATAATATCCTTCACCGTCAAGGGAAAAGAGATTCTAGTCTCTGCCTCTCAAGATGCGACCATCATAGTGTGGGATGTTGCTGTGGGGACGAAGCTACACACTCTTAAGGGACACACGCGGGGCATCCTGGCTCTTGCGCTAGATCCGTTTGACTACGAGCCTGGCAAGGACACCGTCATCGTATTCAGTGCTGGCAGTGATCGCGAAATCAGACGTTGGCAAATTGGATACTCCGCCGCTTCCGAAATCCAGCCATCACCAATCATTGCCCACGAGACCAGCATTGACGCACTACGTTTCGACTCTGACGGTGATCTATGGACGGCATCAGCAGATAAGACTACGAGGTGTCTATCTAGAGGCCGAGAATGGGAGGAGGATTCCCAATTTGAACACCCTGATTTTGTCCGCGATGTCGTGGTTGATGAAGCTGGTGGATGGATAATCACAGCATGCAGGGATGAAGAGATCCGCGTATGGGAGAGGGCTAGCGGCAGATTGCACCACACCTTCAGTGGGCATTTTGAAGAGGTTACGGGACTTGTCTTGATGGGACAGCGTTTGATTAGCGTCAGCATCGACGCCACTGTGAGGCAGTGGAGCCTGAAGCTGCAGGAGCTCGCCAAGGCTATCGAAGAAGCTGAGAAAGAGCGACTTGGCCAAGAGACAGAAAAGGAACCAGTGCAAAAAGAGGGTCTGATGACTTTGGAGGAAGAAGAGGAGCTGGCTGCGCTCCTAGAAGATAGCGATTAGACACCGACTAGTGAACCGACGACCGGACATGCGTTGCCAAGGTTTGGGATATTTCGATCCATTTTGTCCGGTCGGCACCTCTAGGTAAATTTCGAAGCGAGACGACAGGCTGAGACAGTCATGTTACCCTCCACATTCCGGCTACGACTCGCCCAAGGACGAACTCAACTAGCTTTGCAACTGCAGCTTAGGCCATATACCTTCCGTCTAACGATGGCTCCTCAGTATACGAGGAGCATTCAAGGTCGCCGTGCTCACAGCTCGATTTAGCGCCAGTGTTCGTCTCGGGTTTGGGGACTGATGGTTTGTCCCTGCACTGGCCGTGCAAGGCCGGATGTGGAACGGAATCATGGTTGACTTCACCGTCTCTATGAAGAGTATCTTGGTATTCCCCATTTCCTATTATGATTTTGATTCGTGGTGCCGTTTACTGGCGTCTAGCATCCATGCCGGGAGTGTCACCGGCGCTAGCTCACAGCTCACTCGACGGCTCACCGTCACTCGGCAGCTTACTTTCACCGGCACGTGACCAGCAAACGGCGTGTTTGCTCTTACAGCACAAGATCCCTGGCCCAGCCCCTCCGCTCTCAACTCTACCGTGCAAACTTTCCTTTCTTGTTTCCGCCACGATTGTTTTTACATCTTCCTGAACACCTTGTCTTTCTTGTCGAGTTCGTCTTCGCGCTGTCTTCGGACAAAGCCTCAGCTTTCCAGGGAATGCAACAAGCACCCCCGCCGATCACACGCACGAGCCGACGCCCCCGATCGATACCTCGCGAGGACCTTGTCTCAGCCTTTTTGTGAGTCATGTCGTCACCAAAGGTGATGCGTGCGGGCCGTAAACAAGGGAGCAGCTACTTCACGTCAGGGAGCGTCTATCGCAGCCCCGCCACCAGTGTCACCTTCTCAGGTTGTCGCGTGTGGAAGATGCCAGCAGATGTGGAGCCTCGTGCTCTGATAGGCCTATTGGTCCTTGGTCTATTGTCGTGCGAGGATGCTTTCCCTTGTTCCGGCAAAATCCCATGGGACGCCCAACATCGATTGACATCGCGCGTACTGCGCGCGTGCTGCGCCAGAGGCGTGAAGCAGAAAGGTGCAGCTTGTCAGTCAAAGGGAGTTCCCCCACCACCAGTGTTGTCTTTTCAGACAGCGAGTGTGGAAGATGCCTGCGATATTGAGTCTTTTTCGAGAGTCTCTGAGAGACCGTCAGGTCCATGGCGTTCTTTGGCTGTCGTCGCTCACCTTTCTAAGCTTTGGCAGGTCTAAACGATATGCTCAGCCCGAGACCGCCTACTAATTTGACCTGTGGGAAGCCCAGGTCAAACGACGTGATGGCACCTTCGAAGAATCTTGGACGGACGTCTTCGACATCTTTTGTCTATTTCAGTTCGCGGCAACTTTGCCTTTCATACTGGCGCATTGGAGATTCGGTATCCAGCTTGTCAACGCTGCAGTCCTCATTTTCCATTCCGGCTTGAGCTTGTGTATACACTCGCTCGCCCTCACTGGTGCCAGGTAGAGTACTCGTACCCACCCCACGATGGTTTGCGGGAGGAACCTGTCTTGTCAGGGAAAGGCCCGCCTTATCCCCGCCATCAGTATCATCCTTTTAAGGAAGATGAGTATGGAAGATGCCTGCGATATTGAGCTTCTTCGGAAGTCTCTGATAGACCGTACGGTCCATGGCACTTTGCTTGCAGGTACACTCGGACGCCCATCCCCCCGGCGTTCTTCTTGGCTTTCGTTCAGTTCAGACCCCTCCTCCCCCATTCAGCGTCGCTGCTCTGGTGCCTCGTTTTAGGGTACGCCCGCTTCTCCAGGTACGCCTGCTTCCTCCGGGTACGCCCGTTCATTCAGGTACGCCTATGTTCCGGATAAGTCCGCATGATCAGGTCCGCCTACGCCGCATTGGTCCGTCCGTGTGTGCTGTTGAGCCGTCGCCCGTCGGGGCCAGACATCGTCTTGCAGGGAACGTTCGCGTATCCCCGCCTCCGGTGTATCTCTTTTCAGGGATTCGCGCGAGGAAGAGGCCTACAGATATGGAGCTCAGTAACTGCTCTCGGGCAGAAACTGGGTCTCTGACAGACCGCACGGTCCTTGGCTGAAATGCAGACGAACAAATATTCGGCTGCGAAAGTTGGGCTGTACGATAGTACAGCCCAACTTTCGCAGGCTAAGATTATTTGGTTCACGTCCCTACCGGGACATTTTATTTGTGTTGGCCGTATGGCCTTTTTGGGAAACCTTTTTCAGTTGCCTTTGCGGGTATGTTGAGAACGATTTTGTCACCCTTTCGGGGTATTTTGACTCTGCTCTACGGAGCAATTTTCAAGCCACTTTTAGGGGCTTTGAAGGGACTCGTTCCCTATGGGTGTATACCCTGGATTTGTCGCTTCGTCGACTGCTGGTCCGCTGTGGCCAATTTGGTGGGTGGCGTGGCAGTTGACTGTTCACAGTGTGACTGACCAGGATACGTTGCCAGGCGAAAAGAATGGATCACGGTCTTTTATTAGGCCGGGTTGATCGCAAGAGGAGGACGGGCGGTAGAAGTCGGACCCTTGCGCCTCCTCGTGGTGCCGCCTGGATAGTCGACTGCTCTTTCTCAAGCTGGGAAGAGTGGGAGACGAACTAGATGCTTGGGACGCATGATGGGTAAGTTCCATTGACCCTTTCTTGGGACGCGTGTTCGGTGTTGTTATGGTGTTGGTGCTGCGGTACCGTGAATTGGATGACGGGATTTTGACAGGAGCACTGTAACGTAGGGATAGTGGTGCGAGTATTGTAGTCAGGATGGTGGTAGAAACAAACTCAATCCCTTCTGCACAATATACAGGCATCTACTGTTATCATGTGAATCTGTCGTAACACCGTCGTGCGTTTTCTATCCACGACTTTACCAACCCATTACACGACAGCCCCCGTCTAGCAATTGCTCTCAAGTACACACATCCCGCCTCTTCGCCCTACCCATATGAGAAAGGCCTATCAAACATTCCCTTCCATCCTCTTCTTTTCCACCATTCCACTATCTAGCTGACGCTGAACACCGTCATTACTATCCGTAACGCTATTCTCAACGCTGTGCGAACCTTCCTCTTTGGAGACTACACGTGCACACGCAGCCACCGGTTTAGTGCTGTAGGAATTCAGCCTTGATCCTGTATCGAAAACTTCATCCACCCTCCTCTCAACCTCTTGCTTTCGACACTACGTGGCGTCATAATATTATCACGCACTCGCTACAGCAACGACATTGTCATCGTGCATTTCGGATTTAGCAAATATCGTGGTACTTCGAGAGCCGTTCGTTTGATAAAACCACAAAATGCAATGCTGACTTTATGATGGGTAATGATCAAGTAGTACCTGACACGCTAGATCACATGACTACGCGATTAGCGCATCACGCTAAAATCGCTTCCCCGCAATTGGACTCCACCTGTATCTTAGTCCACGAGCATCACACAACAAGCCGATCAGGAATAGTTGGAATCTTTAGCTGAGTATCTTTCTTGGAGCTTAGCTTGCAACATCCTATTCTTTATCTTCATATCAACTGGAAACTACAATGTCTGCTGAAACTCGCTCGAAGCCGTTCCGTTTTCGCGATCTGCCTGGCGAAGTAAGACCCTATGAAATGACATATAGCAGCACATGCTGACACAGCGCTTGAATTCCAGATACGCAATAGGATATATCGCATTCTGCTGTGTGATCTTCAATCCCCAACGGAAAATCTGACGTATGGAGACATGCTTCGTTTCCCACGAATCAAACATGAAACAGAAACATCGATACTCCAAACCTCGAAGGAGATATATCGGGAGGCTTATAGTGTCATGGTCAAGACCAACCGTTTTGTCAAAGTGACGTCGGCAGATGGTATCCCCTTGAGAGGTACTATGTTGGGTCAACGCACTCCGATAGTCACTGACATCGAAAACCGGGTCAACCAGTTCAAGGGTCATGTGCTGAGTGTACAACTTGGCTTGAAAGATCCGATAGACGTGGAATCGGTACAGGCAGAGTCACGTTACCCGGAACTCATTGAACCCATAACCATCATGATCCTGCATCGGGACTTGGGAACGGTGTGCCAAGGTGTCAACGATCTAGATGCACACATGCCGGGGTTCAGCGAGTCTCTGAAAATTTCAATCAGAATGGCACCTGTCTTGGACAATATACAGAACAATAGCATATCGCCCTCTTTCGAAGGTTTCTTCTCGCAGAACACACAGGAGACCTTGCTCGCGCCCCTCAGGGCTACTCTTCACGGGTACAAAGGAGTCGTGGTCAAGGGTCATGTTGATAAATCTGTCGCAAGCGCTTTTCGCGAGGACCTCAAGAAAGACCGGTATTCTGATCCTGAGGCAGTGTTGGCACGATTTGCAGCCGCAAAACAAGAAGGATCTCGCCTTTTCCAAGAGCGTCAAATTATGCCGGCATGGTTGAAATGGCAAGATGCAGCTGTTGAAATTGACTCAATGGTAAAATCAGCCTCCTGGCCTAATCTTGTTGGTAAGGGACAGCAGGATTTCGTTCCCCAGCTCGCAAATATATATTTCCTGATGCGACTAAACACGATTCAAGTCCAGCTGTCCCAATGGCAAAAGGATCCCTTCATGGCCTCGACTCTCGCTGAGGAGTCAATAACTTATGCGTACAAATCGCTGAAGAAAGACTATTGGATGAAGGGATTTAAACATACCGCTTCTGACCAGCATCTGGCAAAGCTTTATTTTCGGCACGCAACCTTTCTAAGATTGGAAGGAGTCCCTGGGGATAGAGACCGTGCCTTGATGTTGATTGATCGAGCCCTGGCAAAGCAGCCCGAAGACCCTGCTCTATTGACGGAGAAGGAGAGAATCATGCAGTGGATCAGATAGGTTTGATATGAAATATGTCATTATCCAGGCTTTGGGACAGTCTGTAAAGCTAGGGATACAATCACGGGGGGCGAAATTGCCATGAATGAAACCGGATTGAATTATATCATATGCTCCCATACAGCGCATAGCCACATGAGCAGTGGCAGAATTAGTTCCTAGCAACCCCTACTCAAAGCCGTCTGAAGCCTAGATATCACCCCAGTCTTCTCTAATCATCTCCGCGCCCTTCTCAGCCACCATGTAGATGCTTGCCAAAATGTTTGCATCCGGCAGTACGGGAACAATGCTACAATCAACAACTCTAAGACCATCGACACCATATACCTGCAACCGATGGTTAACCACCCCACCATCCTTCTCCGGCAACATCTGGTTAGTACCAGTAGCATGCCAGTTCGGTATGGTATTCGCCCTGACATACTCCAAAATAGCCTCGTCATCGTCATCAGCGATCGCAGCACCGGGACTAACTTCACCAGAGTTTGGGCCAATAGTATACTGCGATAGAGCAGGGTGACGCAGGATCTTACGCAGATACTTGAAAGAAGCAATGGCGACCTTCGCATCGGTAGGGTCGGCATAGTAGTTACTGTTGATAAGCGGCTCGTCGGTCATGGATGACGAGCGCAGCGTTACTGTGCCACGCGAGAGCTGCACCATACTCGATGCTGTGATGGAAATGTAAGAGTCATTGGACTGTGGCGACCAGTAGGGCGTTGGGATCCAGGGGTACCACACGCTTTCGAAGAGGTACTCGACGTGCGTCTGGTTTGCGAGACCAGCTTTGATGACGGCTTCAGCACCGATGTCGCGCAACTCTTGCTCGCTGAACTTCTGGAAGCCGTTGGTGACGCCCGAAGGAGCAGTGTATTGGCCCGTGAGGTTCTGGTAGAAAGCTTCTTGAGCGGCGCGCAGGTTCTCGGTGCTGCGCGACATGTCTGTTGTTGAGGCACTGGCTTGGGCACGCGCCATGATGGAGAAGACGGAGTGGTCGTTGAGATGCTGTCCTACGTTTTCGTTGACTACGACGGGCGTGATGCCGACCTTTTTGAGTTCGGCCTCGGGACCGATGCCCGAAATCATGAGGAGCTGTGGAGAGTGAAAGGCACCCATGCTGATGATGACTTCCTTTCGGGCTCGAGCTATGTTCACGAAGCCGGTGGCATGATGGACGTAGTTGACGCCGACGGCGCGAGGTCGGCTGCTAGTGGAGTTGGCTGAGCCGTCATTGCTGAACGGCTTGCTCAGCCTGATACCGGTGACAGGGGATTCATGCAAGACTGTGAGGTTGGGACGATCGCGAGCCTGCTTGTAGAAGCTGTCGTAGCTCGAGCTTCTGCGGAGTTTAGCATCGAGCGTCGTAGTGCCGTGTTTAACGCCCACGCCATCGCCAAGGTTCAGATCATGGACGATGGGGATGTTGACAGCTTCGCTACAAGCCACAACAAAGGCCTCGGTGGCCGGAGGAACGTATCCTTGGAATCCGAGTTGAAGCGGTCCATTTCCATACGCGCTAACGTCAAAGGTTTTGTAGCTTTGACTAAAAGCTGAGAGCTCTGCGTTTGAAGTTGGTGGAACGATGGTTGTGCTCTTTTTAAACAGACGCCAGACGTCATTCCAGCCCCATCCAGGGTTTCCAAGCTTGACCCAGTGGTCATACACACTGGCTGAGCCACGAGCGTAGTAGAGACCATTGGTTGCGCTGGAGCCTCCAAGGGCTCTTCCGCGAAGGTATTGCAGGGTGCGGTTATGCAAATGTACTTGTGGCTCAGTGATGAGACCCCAATCGATCAAGCTCCCCTTGATGAACTGATTACCTCCTGGAGACTCGTATGCCAGCACTCGCTCTGGATTTGGCCCGGCTTCGAGAACTAGCACGGAAAATTTGCCAGATTCCGTAAGACGGTTTGCCAATACTAATCCAGCTGTTCCTCCTGCAAATTGTTAGTATGTATTCAGGAAGGACTTGGGCGAAACATACCTCCAGCAATGATGAAATCGTATTCTTCGTTGAATGGTTCCTCGCTATCTGTGCTATTCTGAGACGGAGAATCATTCGAGCCATGGCGCTTTGCGAACTGAGAATCGTATGGATTGGATGCCGGCCACGCTGTAGTTACAGTGAGCAGTGAAGACAGCGTCAGCAAGACGCATGTCGATGCTTGACTGATGGTGAGACGACGCATCTTCTGGCTAACGACGATTATGTAGGAGTGACAAGTATAGAACTAAATGCTTGTGTATTTCTAAGTGGAACTCGGAGACTTGTGGCTCAAGCCTTGCAGCAAGAGGGAAGCACACAGATGGCAATACCGGCCAAGATGTAGCTTTTATATCCATCGGTCCGTTCTGACACCTGGTTTATATGCACTATCACTACGGCCAAGACATCTTGGCAAGATCAGGAGGTCAAGTGTGGTCGGCCTTGATAGTCCAAGCGGCCGTTTCTCCGTAAGCAAGGCTTTTTGCTCAAATGCTACCATCAGCGGCGTTGATTAACCAAACAATCTCACCGGGGCTGACCATCCTGCTAGACTCAAATTGGCATAGTTTATGTAAAGGCAGTATCTTCTCATTACATATGCTCAAGGAAAAATTTCACGAAGTCTCGGAGACGGGTTTCTCGAAGTCGATCATGATGAGATGCTGGATCCTAGTCGCTTGACACCAACTGCCGAGAGCATGTCCATGAATTGATATCTTACAAGAACCTAATAGTGAGTTAGAAAGAGAAGATGTTCAGTTATGTGATACAATAGCTAAGTGTTTTTGTCTAGCACCATACTTCAGCTGAGCCAAGGCGCCATTGGTCATCGGCCAGCCTAGGACAACGCAAGGAGACGTCGCGTCGATCTCTATACGACAGCGTAAGAACGCCTAGCGGAACGGGGCGGAGTTTGTGGAACAAGAAATATATTCCTTGTTATTGGGTCGCGATGATAACTGCTAACGCGGACCAAGGTCGTCGGATGTGCGGGGAAGCCATGGCATTCCGGTGTGTACACAGGCCAAGGCGCAATCCGTCAACGCAGTCAGAAACAACTGTGCACACCCAGCCAATCTAATGAATGATTCTGGTTCAGATTCGGATATATCGGAAACAATAGAATCGACACAAATTGCTTTGAAGAGGGGACATGGGTTTGGAAAAACTTACAGAGCCGGAAGCACACGGCATTCGTGCAAGGCACTCAGCCGTGTTGAGCTGAGCGGTACATATGGCCGGCCAAGCATGCGATCCCAGGGATTGAAATCGGCGCCGAGCAATTGGCGACGACTGAGTGATCGATCGGCTTCTCGAAGGGCTGGGGTACTTTCTAGGTGAGTGGAATGCAAGCACTATCTTGGCTTGGTGGATGTCTGTTCAGATACATGTGGGGCCGTTACCAGCAAAGTGGAACATGATTTTGTTGTGTTCTTGACAAAACAATGTAGGTCAGCACGAATTGGCAAAAGGGGTTCGGAATGACGAGATTCGAGGAGAAGGAATGAGGTATACGTAAGCGCCGGGGTAACACAATGGCAATGTCTCTGCGGATGCAGATCATCCCATGTCAGGAAGAGTAGCCAGTTCACCGAGTCCATCAGCACCTCGCAGTATTACAAAGCCAGCAACAGACGTTAGACTCTGATTCTGCATCAGCTGAACGTGTTCTCAAGCGGAAAAGAGTTCAACAATGTGAGTTATTCGGTTGAGTACCTAACTAAGAAACCAACCCATTCGCTCAGCTAGTGAGGCTGAAAACGTACTTCGTAAGTAGTTTGCAGCCTTGAGCGATGTATCACATGGTAATACCCAACACCTCATCAGCACACGGCCATATTCAATTCTGCAAAATTTACCGCCTACAACGCACTCCGGCTAGCTCTGTCTTGTCGTCCAACAACCGCTATCAGACCTAAGGACAAAGGCCACGTGTCAGTCATTCTGAATGTATTGGTCGCACAAGGAATTTATTCATTGTTATACAAAGAAGTGTATCGTTCTGATGCAGATACTTCATCGCTTTTCCCAAATTGGTATGTCGCGTTTTACATTATATTTCCAAGGTCGTAAAGGTTCGCTCTGCACGTATTCGCCAACATTATGACTAGTGATCTCAATTGCGTGACATGGATAGGGCTTATCGCCTAGAAAGAACATCCTGTGCACCTTCCTTTACTCTCTGCGCAGCATTGGCAACACTGTCCTTACTGAGGCCGAAATGTGATCCGAAACGATCCTAGTCAATGTTAGCGTGCTGTTGTTATCAAAGTCGTGATGGAAAACCTACCTGTTCCGCACCCATGCCACTACCAGCCATCAACTTGGCCCTCTGTTGTCCGTCGTAACCTAGTCCAAACCAACTAGCGTTCTTCTCTCCGTTGGTGGCAACGCTGCCCGCTGCCTGTAGAGCTTTGAAGGAATCCGTGCTATGCAGCGCAGGGCTGAAGTGCGCATTGTACCTGTCTTGTTCGGCACCATCACCCTGGTACCTGGCCGCCTCTTTGATGGCCCTGTGGATACGGTCGCCAACGCTGAGATGCGAGGCGTAGCGATCTTGTTCGGCGCCAGAACCAGCGGCATTGGCTGCATTCTGGAGCTTGTCGAGGCCTCGATCGACACCACGCTTGATGGCATCGGATGCAAAGTGCTGACCGTAGCGGTCTTGCTCAGCGCCAGAGGCTGACTTTGTTGTGACGTCGGGGTTGACGGGATGCGTCGCCAAAGTGGACTTCTCGTCGGAGCTGAACCAACCCATTGTGAAGAAGATTGAGATGAAGTAGAGGAATTGGAGTTTGTGAAGATAGCAGGAGTGGTGCTGGAGCTGAAGGTCTAATTTGTGTGTAATTGACAAGGACTGGGGAAGAAAGAAGTGGTGTTATGTACTCCGGAGAGCTTGCACTTGCGTTGCGGAACAATGACGTAGGAGCGAGCGAACTTGCGTCAACATCCCAGTCGCGTCCCTGATTATCGTGGGGAGCCAACACCGAGGTTCCGTCTAGGAATGCAGACCTTTCACCACCTTGTATCTAGTGATGTGAGTGCTCCTTGCAACTTAATGTAATATAGCTCCTCTGATCTCATTACCAACTCGAAAGCCCTTCTTTTCACCTGTGCTGGAATAAACAAATGGATGGAATGATCGTCTGATCACCTAATTAGGAATAGCGCCTTGGCACACACACCAGTCGATGCTCACATCAGCCTTCAAACAGAGAGTTGGGAATTTTTGCAAAAGACGAATGTAAATAAGATAGATAATGAGAAAGGAGATCGCTGCTTCTGCTGTAGCGAGCAATTGTTTCGTTTCCCTGTTAGCGGTGTGCTATCATGCAACTAACCTCGCATGCTATGTACCTTCAACATACCGCGACCCATAGCAATGCGTGTTTAGACATATTTCATAAAATGAGCGGACCAGTTGCTGTTTTTATCGCTCATTCTTACTTTCTTTTGCAGATTAACTTGATATTTTGGCTGCTTTGCTAATCCATAGGGGAATACGAATAGTCATTTATCGCACTCAACCCTCGATAGAGATTTCTAGCGATGACAAATTTTCGCATTAGTATCATGATGAGTGTGATCTCGCAAAACACGAATGAAATGGAGGGGAGGCATTTGGGTATGGAATCAGCGTGAAGTGTTGTTAAGCAGGCACCCGACTGCCTCCACACACCACCACTCACCTTCGTTTGCTTGTAGCAAATTATTTCAAAACAAACCCCGCTCTACTATAATACCTTTCGCAACCACTCATAACTCTGAATCTTAGATTCAACGCGTCGTAGCTATTCTCCATACGCCAATGCGGAAATGGCTTCCAACGACAACACGGTCTGCGCTGTTTGTGGAAATCCAGCATCCAACAAGTGCGCCGGCTGCAAGTCAGAGACTGGCTCGCGTTGTTATTGCAGCAAAGCATGCCAGGCTAAAGATTGGCCGAAACACAAGAAAGCATGCCATGACGCCCAGAACCTTTACCTGGAGAAGACCCTCAAGCGGATCGCCGAGATCGTAAAGCAAGCTTACTACCACTTTCGCAAAAACACCTGGAGCACGCCTACCACGAACGCTGTTGTCGGAAGGTACTTCCTGGAACTTCACAATAAGCGTGTCATGGAAAAGACGAGTTTCTTTGTCGATTTTCCACAGCATCTCGCCCCAAACAAGGAGATTGAGCATGTTATACTTTTCGCTACAGGTTGCCGAGAGCCACTGACATGGATGCATGAACTGATTGCGGCTTTACTCAAAGGTAACTCAGTTCTCCCGGCATTCTTGATACGCTTGCTAATTTTATCATGATAGGCCTGGACGTCGAAGTCAAGGAAGTCAGCGTTCGTCTCGGAGACATTCATCGAGCAGTCATCTTTGACTCTCCTCCCGATCCCCCTGCTATGAACTGGCCAAACTGTTTCCATGAGATCCTCTGCATCAAGTCTACCAAGACAAAGAAACAATGGGTGGTGGACGTTACTGGTGAACAATACGGGATCTCCAATGCACTGTGGGCCTGGGATGATTACGAGAAAGCACACATGGCGAAAACTATCACTCAGAATCCATTTGGTTGGAATAGAGCTTTGGCTTCGGCAGGAACAAAAGCTCCTGGTCACCTTGGCCTATGGTTGAAGATCGGAAGTATGGCGACTGAACATCTCAACGCAGCCATCAAGACATGGACGGATCGCCGCGAATTGAGCGTAGCCGAGATCATCACTTTGAATGAAGAGGAATACAAGGAGTCCAAGGATAGCCTTCTGGAGGCAGTGGATGGTGCCATTCGCTCCTTTGTTGCGGCAAACCGATTCGACGCTGAGTTTCGAGCGGCAAAACTTTACGAGAAAAAGCATCCAGGTGGGAGTGACAGGGCAGTCTCTGAAGCCTTCAGAGCCTTTTCCAAAACGTTTCTCGACAAATTCTGCACTATGCCCAAGTAGCGCGCACCAGGCTCGTGCAATCGATACGGCATCTGCCAGTTTCAAGAAGAGGAAAAGGCGAGACACAGAAATGGGAGATTTACTGCATGGATGATGATGTGAAACGATCTGCAGATAGCGTTTACATCGAGTTTTCCTAGATAGCAATGAAATTTGCTAGCATGAATGCGATTTTCCTTCACTATCGAATTAGCATATGTTTCAGTCCAATGCCTCTTGTTTCGAAGACTTAAAATAAATTTGAAGTGATGATCTGGCAGCTTGAAGCTCATACGAGTTCTCATCAAAGGCATAGAATAAAACCCTACGCGAATGAAAAGTACGTACAATTATCTATCCAACGAAGTTATTTAGCGGCTCCTTTCTAGAATTAGTGATAATAGTGGATGCTTACAAATAGTCACATCGGAACATCAAGCAGCTTGCTCCAATGCGCTTCATGATAAGGAAACACGGAAATCACATAATAAAAAAACCAATATAAATTCATCGACAATTTCTCAAATGTCATATTCATGATACAATTTACTGTACTAATTTCTATAGTTCTACTGTATCTAGTTCTTCTTGGCCTTGATTCCCTTCAAGAAACCGGCATAAGCAGGCTTCTTGTTGTACTTGTCATCGAAGAGAAGGGCAGCACCCTCGCCGGCGAAAACACCGGGGATCCAAGAGTACAAGTCCGAGATACCCCAAACAGTCATACCAATGCACTGCTTAACGGCCATGCAAGACTTGGCAACGCGCTCGAAAGCATCAGCCTGGACCTGGAGCTTCTCGGGAGTGGCGGGAGTGTTCATGCGGAGATCGATCTCGGTGTAGACAACATTGACGCCGAGGTTTGCGGTGGCACGGAGAGCAGCCTCGAGAGTGGCCTGGTCGGGAGCAGCGCCCGGTGCGGTGGGGGTGGGCTCGCTGGCAAGATGGGCCTGGTAGCCAACGCCGTCGATGCGAACGCCGTAGGACTTGATAAGCTTGACGATGCGGGCAGCACCCTCGGTCTTGTTGCCGTTGTACTCGAGGTTGTAGTCGTTGTAGTAGAGCTTAGCGGTTCCACGGTACTTGTTGGCGAAACGGAATGCAATGGGCAGGAAAGCCTCTCCGATGGTGTCGTACCACACGGACTTGCGGTAGGTTCCGTCCTCGTTGAGCGCCTCGTTTACTACGTCCCAACGGGTACAGACGCTCTTGTAACGGGTCATCACAGTCTTGATGTGGTTCTCCATGACGCTGATCAGCGTCTTGTTGTCGAAACCGCCTTCGGAAACCCAGGCGGGGAGTTGGGAATGCCAAACCAGAGTGTGGCAGTGCACCTCCAGCCTGTTTTTCCTTGCGTAAGCCGCATAGCGGTCGGCATCCGCAAAGGTGAAGTTGTTGCGAGATGGCTCAGTAGACTCCCACTTCATGCTGTTCTCGGGGGTGAAGGAGTTGAAGTCGGAGTGCATAATTGCGTCTTCCTGACTCGAGTTCCTAAGGGTGAGAGCAGTGCCGATGAAATCCCTTCCTGCCTTCCTCATGGCCTTGTAGAGGCTGTCGCCATTGCCTGGAGGAGGATTCAGGCTGGCCCAATGTCAGTACAGCACAGTTACAGATGGACTATTTGATGCTACTCACGGGCTGGCAACAGCAGAGCTGACAACAGCCAAGCTGGTGAGGATGCTAGAAAAATGCATTTTGTCTGGTGCTGGGACTCGTTTCGATTGAAGCTGTCTGCCACGGAAACTTTCAAGGTACAGATCCCATTCCTATATATATAGCGCTCGACGGTTATTCTAGAATTCTAGTGTCTGCATGTTTAATCAATCATTCCGCTCCTGCGGTACATCTCCAATCTAGCAAGGTAGTTTAACCGGGTCTTTGGCTCCAGCGCCTGCATATCGTCTAGGTACTGTACGTTCTTGGACTCGGGGCCGTGGCGCCAAGTACTAGTGGCATGTGGAGATTCTCCAGACTAACCCATAAATCAACCGGCTTGGACCTCGGTATCATTGGACCCAGGACTTTCTTCTGGGGTAGACGGTCTGGGCAATGGTTCTCACGCTTAAACGAAGCATACGTCTGGGGTATAGACTGACTACGTGAAATGCAGGTCCCACCGGCCCCGAGCAAGGTGCATGCAGGACGGGCTACAATGAGAATAGGAGTTGGCCGGCTAATCAATTAGGAAGTTCGCCATTCCCATTACCTATGTCCGTTAGCCTGATGGCACTCGTGTTTCCCAAGACTCTTGTCGTAACATTAGTGGCAAAAATAGAGTAAAGGGCGTGTTATGGTGGACAGTTCTCAGTCTAACAACGCGGTAAATTGACGGGACCGATCTACAACCCGCCCCAAGCATGATCAGGATGCACAACAATCTATTATGCAGATCTGCGTTGACTTCAGCTGCTACTCGATTCCATCAACTTACCAGGCCAAATCTCACAACATGTCTCTTCTACTCTCAATTCGCCACCGTGCCGCTCACTATCCAATCTCCCCAGACTTCCATGACGATGAGAACGGCTGTGTCAAGCAGAGGTGTGAAGCCACAATCTGCCCTTTGCTATTTTAGCGTAGGAAGTCATGGCTTAAGCCTCGTTAGCCAATCAGACAATAGCCATTTAGCCGCCAGCGAACCGACAGCTCCACGTCGTGCGGCGCTGGGCGTTCTTAATCAACGCAATGTAGGTGCAACTATTGATTTTTTGAATAAAGAAGTAATACAAAAATTAGTGGCGAAAGGCTGACTGTCTCTGGCAGTAGGGTTTACGCGTTCTTAACTTCGACATCATCTGCAGTGCTTTGCTCCTCTTCACGACATCCCGTATCAGCGATCGCATAACTTTCCTCATAGAAAGCGGCAATCTTTACATGGACTCGCATCCCCCTTTTCTCAACACAATGATTCGATACCGGACGCGTACCCACACACTGTGAAATCTACTGACGGTTCAACATCAAACTTGGTCGAATACCGGGTCAAGAGGAGGCTATGCATACTCATTTCTGGAAGAATGAGTATTCCATTGCGAGGTCGGGTAATACTAGTGGCATCTACGGAGCATACCTCTCCAAAACAAGCCCTTCACGGGATAGGAAACGCATGAATGTTTCATTTGACGCGATTGTATTCTTGATACGGAAAGGGAGCTCTTCACTACCGGCTCGCGCAGCAACGCCGATGTTCACATCACGAAAGACTAGGCGAAAGCTCAAAATACTGGGAGCATGCACTTCAGTTAGAACATTGATTTATGTAGGTTCTCGACCCACCGATTGAAAACACTGTACCATATGCTGTGAGTTCAAAGCGAAAGGATGCCTTGTTTACCATTCTATGCTGTCGAGTGCTAGTAACTGGATAAGCTTATGAGCTTGTTGTGAGCCGCACAAAACTCACTGTGGTAAAGTTAACTTGTTGACACAACCTAAAAAAACCAAAATGACTAGTCTATTTATACTCACTTGCATCTACATGACCATTCTTAGTTTTCTGCCTATTGAATTAGGCAGTGGATCTCTACGCTATTAACGATGTTTTTGTGATAATAAGAAGCTGCGTTTTGGCATTTTTCATTCTCCGCCTCTACTTAGTATTGTACTTCTACGGTCCTAGAGTATGATTCTTTCAAATTATTCAGCTGTAGGTGATTGTTACTCTTTTCCCTTTCTTATCTCCTAGTGCCGCCATGTTGTCTTTCAAATAGATGAAGGCTTTGTAAATATTTTCGCTATAGTAATGACAGTAAAACAGCGGACGGCTCATTGACATATTCGGGGAAGGCACCCGTGACTTTGTACTTATCATGGCTCTATCAGAGGCCATGCGATTTTTGTAAAGACTGGAAACGATGTTCCTGCACGTGACGTTGTCTTGGCGGATCGTTCACCTGCATCCTAGCAGACGAAGCCAAATTAGGCGCGCCAAGTTGTGCGCACGGCCACACGTCCAGCTTTACTGTTTCACCATGACACCAACACCTCTGACCATAATGTCAGTACACAATGCGCGACTCTGGAATGATTGAGAGGTTGATGTTAATGACATTATTTGTTAGCGCTCGCGCTTTCAAGCTACAATGAGCCCTCCTGCACCCATATATCCAGGGCGTAGCCCTGGAATCTCATCGTTCCCTCACTTTCATTACAATCACAACCAAGAGAATACAGCCGGATCAGCGCACACTTCAACTGTTCAGCGAAGTTCCCGCTGGAAAAGTCCTTTCCGCTCAGCAGGTTCGACCCTTGCTCGCCACAGCCAACACCACTACATACGGCAGCGCCGTGCAAACCACGAAGACAACATGACGACTTATTATCTGTATAAGAAAGATGGCACAATCACGTCTTCCCATATGAACCCCAACGCCCGTGCCTTCACAGTTGGCGTTCAAGACACTACCTCACATGAGCAGCATGAGGATATTGTTGGAGCCTATCTCGCACACCAGGAGGTGCATTACCCCGCACTGGCTGGATGGGAGGCCTGTTCTGATCATTATCTTCCATGTCAGCAACAGGGTCAGTCGTTCGACAGCAGCGCTGTCTCAGAGCCCATGGAGCGAAGCCATTGGTCTAGCGATGAACATGAGTCATTTGGCTACCCGGAAAGATCACACGCTGATTCTAATAGCACACTGGGTTATGCTGGCTGGACTTCCTTCTCAAATATAGCTCGTCCCTATGCGGACCCGGAGAAGATTCGTCATATGCACACATTACACAGCCTGTTGCCAAATCTGCAACCTGAGCGAAAACTGAACGCACTCAAAGAACCGAAAATTGATATTGTTGAGCAGGATACTGAGGCTATACTTGGCTACCAAGTTCCCAAGAAGATGCTGGTCTTGTTTCTGGGTCGGAAAGTGGTTGAGAAGTATATCCGGACCATGCCGCGCGCGAACGACAAGAACAGCAGCGATTCGCGAACCTACCAGGAACTGAGACTTCCTCGGGGTAAAAGCAGCAAGTCCGCGATCCGAGTTTTGATCGCCTGGATGATAAGGGCTTGCCAGCTTAATACCATGAGTTCGATGAAGCCGATTCATATCCCTGAGAAGACATTCGTTGCCTGCTCCTTGGCTCAAACAATGGAGCTCTTTGGCCTTCACAAGGATGCTCTTCGCGTTGACCATACCATTGTGAGCAAACACTTCGTTCGACCCATCTTTGCAGGAGAACTGGAATCGTTGTGGAACTGTCTCGGCGGAGACAGCCGATATGTTTATGCGGCAATCAAGGTTGTCGGCAAGAGAATTCAAGAGTGTGAGGGAAGCGATTCGAAAGTCGTTCGGGGAATTGACGACGACATGTACGCCTTGGTGAAAAAGTATCCGCGACTAGAAGCTCGTCTGCGTGATCTAGACCTCAACGAGCAGTACAAGCCAAGCTTTAGTACTGATTGGACGAAAAAGCTGGTAGAAAATAAGCATGACGATAAAGCCGACCGGTCCCAGGCTACAAACCAGGATCAGCTAGCCAACGAGATCAACGATGTAACACACGATTTCGGTGCTGTGCGTATCATCTCAGATGAATCAAAGCCGTTGCCTGGTACTGAAGCTGGTAGCGATTTCAACAAGGCGGGCGGTGGTATCTCGCACGATGGTCATAAAGAACCTGAGTCGTAGCCAACCGCCACGTCTCAGGACCATCCTCCTGAGAGCAGGTTTTTCCTCATGCATCGATCTAGGCATTTTTGGGGTATTAACAAACATCGTTCTGGTTTGTATACTTAGCATAACACGGCGTTGGGGATTTTGCTGATATCTATGCATGTCTTTGAAGTGCTTTTTGATGGCTTGTATCGAAGTGCTAGGAGCGAAGCTGGTGGTGGTACGGGGAACTTGAGAGGGCCTATTATGAACTATATCTCTATTTATCGGAGACCGTTTGATTGCATACAGCGTAGAAGCATATTGTTAACAATTGACATGTTATACAACGCTTTTGGGCCAAATAATATAACGGTGGCGTAACAAAATGATATGATAGACGTGACAAATGAGTGGTCATCAACTGAGAGCAGTTTAAACCAATTTATTCAATGAGAGCCATGTGTTTGTTCACGGATTCATCATTTGTAGGTATGCTCATTGATACATACAGCTCACGAATCCCTGGTGGTTTGCTCATCAATACTACATCCTTCACAAAATTCGTTGCCATGCAGTGAAGTACTAGTGATATAGTGATGCAATAAGTTAAATGAAGCTCCCAGGCCCTTCACATTAAAGTAGCCCGAAAGTCCTTAAAGAACAACTTCTAGCCCAGTAACAACTACTCCCACCGTTTTGCAATCCACCTAAAATTCAGAACTCTTCCTCTATTCATCCATTTCTAATAACTAGCGAGGTTTCGACGATGTGTTCAAACAACAATCGCCTGCGCGGACCATTGTATTTTCGCCGGCCAGCTCGAGACGCCTTGCATCCTCAAATTCAGAACCAACATGTATACGCGCAGTTTTCCAATATTGGATGGACCATATCGATTCGAAACAATCAACACTGGTGGCATTGTTTGAATTACGACAGACAGTACATACCATATTGGGATGACTCCAACGGCATCATTTACGAGCTCTCTGGCGTTTTAAAGTCTCGTCCATCGAATCAGCATACACGACGAAACAATGGTGTGAACTGCGGTCAACTGAAGCAGAATGCCTTGACAGAAATCTCTACGGTTTCTTTCTTTCGTAAAAGAAAATGAGTTGAATGCTATTAGTGAAATGAGGGATGTTGATCAGTGGCCGAAGAAGCATTTCAGTGTCACCATGAAGGATGGATGTACGCCATACTTACTTCCTCGGGAAACGTTTGGTAGTGAGGTCGTTAAATGAGTATGAGGAAAAATACTCTGGTATGCTTGAGAGCTAAGTAAGCAGTATATACAGGTAGTTGAAGGAGCTCAGAAAGGCCTGGTATCTCGTTACGTAGTCATGGCTGATCGAGGAGAAAGTAATTGATGCTTGAGATTGACACTGTTGAATAAATCACGCATGTTGGACCTGGATTGAGTACAGAAAAAGCAGATACAGATAATTGCCACGAATGAAGGGTTCGCAGGGTGAGTTCAATCAGGGTATCTTGACCCGTGGTGTTTTGTGGAGAGATGGCCGGAATACACAAAACCGAGGTTCACGACTCCACTTGGCCCGTGCTTATGCTTCCCCGCAACGCGTCTCACTGTACAGAGCATATCCACGAATAAGGCAGGGAGTGGTCAAGATGTGTGCTTCGAAGCTTGCGTACAAATTGCGAGTCTTCAGGCTGTTCCCAGACTTTAGGGACTACAGCAATCGCTGAGTAAACCCATCCAAACATAGCTCCTATTCGTCACGCTTCTTGCCAGGCCTGCGGTGTTGTTATCGCACACAATGAACTTCTCCATTCCCGATGACCTTAAGCAATACCTTGCAGACCTGGACAGATTCATCGCAGAAAAGATAACCCCGTTGCAAAACAAAGACGATAACAACCGATTCTTCGATCACCGCCGCGAACATGCCCGAACCGATTGGGATAATGGCGGACTGCCGCGCAAAGAATGGGAAGAGCTATTGGCTGAGTCTAGAAGACTCGCTGATGAAGCTGGCTTCTACAGATTTTCGCTGCCAAAGCAGTATGGCGGGCAGAGTAATGCCGATGGGCGGGGAAGCAATCTCTGGATGGCTGTGATTAGAGAGCACCTTGCAGCCAAGGGGTTGGGACTTTTCAACGATCTTCAGACGGAGCATTCGATCGTCGGAAATTTCCCGGACGTTGTTATGCTTATGAACTTCGGAAATGAGCAACAGAAGGAAGAGTTAATACCGCTGCGGCTGCAGGGAAAGTTCAGGATGACCTTTGGTTTGACGGAGCCTGGTCATGGATCAGACGCCACACACATGGCCACTAATGGAAGGCCAGAGACGAGGAATGGGGTCAAAGGCTGGGTATTGAATGGATACAAGAAATGGCAAACGGGTATGCACCATGCCACCCACTGCTCAATTTTCGCAAGAACATCAGGAAAGGATGGCGAGGTTAAGGGCATCTCTTGCTTCATTGTCCCGGCAGACACGCCTGGTCTCAAAGCAGAGTCATACGAGTGGTGCGTATGCTAGATTGCTTTGCTGTGACGATATACTGATCGCGAATCTCAGGACTTTGAACATGCCCACCGACCATGCCACCGTCTCGATTAAGGATGTCTGGGTTCCCGAAACCGCGGCGTTAGGGCCCATCCACAACGGATTAGGAGTTGCCCAAGCTTTTGTCCACGAAAACCGCATCCGGCAAGCTGCTTCATCGCTCGGCGCAGCTGTATACTGTGTTCAGCAGTCTGTCGAATATGCCAATGAACGTTCACCTTTTGGAACGCCCCTCTCCCATAACCAGGGCATCCAGTTCCCGCTGGTCGAGCTGGCGACTCAATGCGAGATGTTGCGCCAGCTCATACGGAAAACCGCACTAGAAATGGATTCAATGCCACACAATGATATCGAGAAGCGGATTGGTGACAAAGTTTCGATGTGTAATTACTATGCGAACCGGTTGTGTACTGAGGCAGCCGACCGGGCGATACAGGTCCATGGCGGTAATGGGTACTCGCGACACTACCCGTTTGAACACATCTGGAGACACCACAGGCGGTACAGAATTACCGAGGGTAGCGAGGAGATTCAAATGCGCAAGGTGGCGGCTTATCTCTTTGGCTTTGGCGGTAGGAAGAGCCTGGTGGATGCGACAAAGTCTGAATCGAAATTGTAATCCGTTTGACTAGGCGCTTGAAGCTTCGCTCTAGTCTGATCATAGCGTTTGTGATTCATTTGATTGGCTCACTAGCTATGCATCCTCGCTTTCCGTAGTTCACTTTCGCCAGGTTCGAAGCCATTTGTTAAATCCAGGCATCGCGTCCTTTTCCGTGATCACAGGTAACAAGACCACGATTAGCATGAACCAAATAAGAAATACCAAGATCCACAGCAGAGTCCGTCGTAGGATCGAGGTCTTGGGAGGGCCCGGCAGAGGCTTATATGCAAAATCAGCTCTAGGTATATTCACTGGCCGGGATCCGGGAACTGGTGGAAGTGGCTTCGACACAGCGGTTGCAGGTGCGAGGCGACGATGCGTTGTTGATGTAGTATTCGACGCATACGGCTTAGGCGGAACCGGCGGCTTCTCGGAATCCAGAATAGGTCTGCGGTTGCGAACCTGGTTGTTCATTGCCAGATCAGACATTCCCGTATCGTCAGACGAAGATGGGTAAGGTTCGAGGGTTATGTAGCCGTCGATTAAAGAAGACCCCGATAGCACTTGCCTCAATGTGGACTAGCCTATTACCGATCATGACTTCTTGCTTGTTCTGGTATCATAGTAGATGTGTCCTTTGAGCCAGATATTTTCTTCGCACTTCCCAACTAGCCAATAGTTTATATGGTCAGATTCCTAGTCGTACTTCACAATAAGAAAGAACGCTTTATCGGAGTCATGCACAGCGTCTTCTTCGTAGCCCCTGCTCCTTCATCACGGGCATGCATTTGTGCAATGAGATGAACTTATAATGTCTTTGAGAGTTACGAAGAGAGATTCAAAAAGGATAAGGGGTACGAATGTTTGCTTTAAAACAGGCTGCTTGCCGGTTCATAGTTACACATGACGATGATGTGTCAATGTCAACAAATTAGCAAAAATGTAAATGTCATTTCCGGTAGTTACTGAAAATGGAAAGTTTGGTTCCAGACTTTCATACTCACCGATCCCCAACCACGGTACTGCTGTTTATGCTCATCCGCTATCACTTGTCACCAGAACTAGTGTCTCCCTAAGTATGAAGACAACAGGCCGTTTTCTTTTGGAAACCAATTCGTTTTCGTAACTTTCAAAAACAGCGACTTTAACCATACTTTTCAGCTCATATACAATCACTGCGCTGTACAACTCGTCTATACTATTGAGGGGTGTTTGAAAAGTGCTACGCACTGCATCATTCGGAATCGCTCCAAAGCTTCTGAGATCGACAAATCTTCGACAAGGCAGTCTCTCATGATGTCCCTGCTGTCATGGCTGGTAGGTGACATAGAGCCCGTAATGGGACTGCCAAATGCCCTGGCTATTAACTGGAACGAAGACGAATGTTTCCGTAAAGAGGCTGAATTGCCAGTCAGCGAGATCGCGCCGTCGGTGAAATGGGAAGCAAAACCATGGGGTGAACATGGCGAGGCTTCAGAAGAGCTACAGTATCAAGTAGAGGATACGAGAGCAGAAAAAACCCGCACATATCACGCACTAAAGTATGGTCCTTACGAAAGAATCACTGCACGCTTTGTATATCCTTCAGAGTCACTTCCGCCTCCTGTGTTGTCTCCTCTTCCCTCATCAGCTACGCCGAATGCAGTCGGATGGACAACCAGCTTTGCACGCCATCTCAGGTCTCTATTGACACTTTTCTCAATCTTGACGCAAGTTTTACGCTACGCCAACTTGTACATCAAACGGTGTCTTCTCTCTTCTCTCTTCTCGACTCGACTGGCAATTGACAAAACCCCGGACCCCTATATCAAATCCAAGACCGAGGCCCGCACCAAGGACGAACAAAAGCATACCACATACAGAACCTTGACTGAGAAGGTGGTCCGCGTTATTGCCGTTGTAGTCAAAGAAGCCGACAACGCAAAAGAAGAATATAATGCGAAGTTATTCGAGATGAAAGCGAAGCACAAAAGGGTGAGAGATATTATGAGAGCGAGCGGATATCGTGTCGATGAGGAGGTATACAAAATGGAGATCAGGGCAGCATTGAGGAAGTTGAAGGATTAGCCCGTCTGTGGACTATATCAGTGAACATGCGAACAAGCAGCTATTTTCGTGTTTGAAACAAATGAAAAGCATCTAGCCTTTCACATTGTTTTACAGCTACCGACGCAGCCTAGAGATTGATCGGTTTCTCTGGTATCACGGCTTTTACCACCACTATTTCGGCGTCTTTTGTCACTATGCTGAGTTTACGTATACTGGCCTCGAATCGACTACTTTGATCGATTCTCTCCTATCCACTGCCATGTATAACTTATGTTCAAGTCTGCCAATTACCATCCTTCAATGATAGCACGAGGTTCACGTCTGCCAATTGTCGAATGCAATTCAAGTACAATGCGTACCCAGCTGTGTTGAGAGTATAAATTACTGCTGAATACGGCGTAGAGTGGCGATCGTCTTTTTGCACTTTTAACAAGCTGAATACTTGTCGGACGTGATTCAGCTGGCCTAGTATCTGACAGCTGTTATTGGTCGTAGATTAATTGTCGCGCGCATATCCAGTTTGACAACTGTGGGGGCGTGAATCCTTCTTCATGTCTCGTGCAGCAGGAGCTGAACTAACCAGTGCGACGGCTGCCGCACGTGATTCCATTACCGCCTCGTGCGTCTACGTGCCATTCTTCGCTCATGAGCAATCACACGAGCAAAGAGGGGCTAACTACAGGAATTCAGCTACTTAGCGAAAGATAACACCTATCTTCAGGGCTTTGGGCTGTTGTCTTGCCCCTCCTAACCACGGGTGATGTAAAGTCGACAAACACGGTATTTGGCCCCCGATTGCTGATGTGAGACAGCCTCGGGGAACGCGTATGGACAGGGACTTGCTATATCAGATCAGCCGCAAAGCCTTGACTTTGTCCGGCACGGCAGTCTGCACAAGCACAGTATGTAATCGTGCGCTCCAAGCTAGTGGGCGATCGGCATCTACACCCAAGTCACGGACCATAGAAGCGACGCGTCCCTCGATTCTTGCCCCTCTATGAAGCCGCCAGCTGCACGCCATGGCTTCCACATCAACCCGGTCCGATGTGACTACTAGTATGTAACAGCAGTCTCGTGAAAGTCCATCGGCATTTACTCACGTGTCCAGACCAACATCTATCCCGAGCGAACCAAGTAAAGAAGCGGGCGCCGCGTCGACGAATGAAGCACAATGGGCCATTCCAGTTGCAGTTCCTCACTGCAACCGACCCCTCGCACTTCAAGAATGAGGATGCGAGACGTAGCGTGCGTTCTCATGCAATGGCATACCACCGTAACAGGCCGAGGAAGGACGGGAGGTTTGATGCACCAGCCACAAGAAAAGGCCCGACATCCTCTATCCTAGTTGAGCAGATCTCGTGCGAGGGGCGCGGCAACACGAATGCAACAGACGAGCCAGAAGAGCACTTGGAGCAGCAGCGACACGGGAATGAGACGGCGCTAAGGACCGACGGGGTGATCTATGAGGGCTCCACACTTGAGCGGTCACCCCAAAGCCAGCGACATCTTTCCGCTCCTACGCGCACTCCACCGACAGAGTCAACCAAAGAAGATGCCAGTTCCAATGAATCTAGTGATACGCAGAGCCAGGAAGACCAGGTTCTTCGTTTAATCACGGCCGGAATGTCTACATTGTTCCACATTGGAGATGGAGTGGATCCTTTCCTCGTGCTGCCTAACTTTAAAAGCCCCGAGATCAACTCGCTCGGCCTCAAGCGCCATTGTAGGTCCCCATGTCTCCATCAGTGCTGTCTTTTGTTGTTTACTTGATTAAATAGGCATCCGGGTTTTCGCAAGTGATTCATTCTACATCAAATGGCTTCCGGCCTTGCTGTCTCACCCACATCTCTTCCTCAGTTCATCCATCTTAGCGTCCGTATGGTTGGATACGTTATCGAGCACACCGGTTGATAGCAAACAGACCTATCTGCTCAAGGATGAAATCATTGGCATGATCAATGAGCGACTACAACATACAAACACGCAATCATCAGATGCGACTATTATGGTCGTGCTTCACTTGTTTATAGGTGAGGTATTAGCCTCAAACGAAGCCGCAATTCGAGTGCATGAGCGTGGAATCGCCAAATTGCTTCTGCATCGGGGTGGGATACATGGTTTGGGTAACGAACTACTAGCAGAAGCATGTGCTGTGTGAGTCAGGCCTTGAAACGGTTCGATATTGTGCTAACCCCGCATGTTAGGTGCTGCTATCACGGTAACTTGATTTTTGAAAATGAGCCTTTACCAGACCTTGCCACATATTCCCTAACCAGGGGTCCATCAGTTGCTCATGACGCCCCAATACCCGAGTCCCCACTATTTTGCCCCAGAGCAGACTTTACAACTGTTTCTGCAGACTCACGCTGCTCTACTGACACGTGTAATCTGCTCAAGGACATGCGGGACTTGACCGATCTCTTCATTTCCCATCAAGCGGCATTTGAGATTCTTCGGGACACCCATGAGCTGGACGCCGCCTATATCCACAGGCGAGATGCTGAATACAATACCCAAGTCGCGGCGATACGGAAGCGCTTAATCAGGCTTCCTGCAGCGCATATTCCAGGCCTCCAGACTTCTAACGACTGGGTGTACGAGGCCTGTCGCATCGCCGCTCTAATCTATGCCGCATCGATGATATTCCGCCTGCCGTTTTCTACCGCTGCTAATCCAGGCCGAAATCCTCTCGTGACAGAATCAGAAGCCTTCAATAGTCTTGGACCCGAGGTTAGCTTGCTCAACACCCACCTGAGCGAAGCATTGTTCAAGACACTACAGCGCACTGACGTGGGGGATATGTGGAACAAGATGTCCGGCGTTTTCTACTGGGTGAGCACCGTTGGTGCTGCAGCAGCTCGCTCGGGTGCAGCGATTCAAGAATTTCAACAGCAGCAGTCCAGAGACGCCATCTACGCCAAATGGGTGCAACGCTGTCTTGTGGTCTATTCTTCGCGGACGATGGTCAAGCTGATGTTCGATCATGCAAGACCTCTCTTGGCGGCACAGAAGAAACTTCTCAAGATACAAGAACTGGTTGGTAGACGCGACGATGTCGATGGTACTTTGATCGATATTAGCCCAACAAGGAAAGAGGAGATGACACCTGCATTCCCATACGCGGGCTGAGGGTGGTCGATTTCACCGAAATATCAGGATAATGGTCCGCACTGGCATAGGCAGTGACGATGCCTAGCTGTCGCCAAGGCATTCCGTTGACGCCGCAAAGGCTTGATCACTTTAAATTGGACAAGAAGTCAGCCCGTAAGCTCTGCACTGGTTAGCCACAACTGTCGAACAAGAGTATGTCAGCCACATCGACGATGGCACTTGCTGAGTGATTGCCTAGCCCCTCGTGGAATTGTACAGTCAACACCATCAAGATGCAAGAGCATTCACTGTCCTTCCTACACCCTCCCATGTCTCCGGCCAACGGGGTGTGCGGACAGATTCGGATGACAACTCTTGCATGTCATATTCGCGCATTGCTTATTCGAAGCTACACGGTGTTTCGGCTAGGCACCATCCGCCGCGCCGGGCTGGCCACGCTCGTTCAGTATCCTCGACGCGAGGGGCACATGTTCAAACATCACTTTGGGTTGGTCACTTGACAGCGGTACCCTCTCTACTTCGACTGACCGCTTCTAACGGGCCCATGCGTGCCTAAGCTCGGGAGTGTGCGTGGAGATCTTCTTTGGTCCGTTGCATCCGTTCCTCCGCTGGTCACGATAGGCATGGCACAAAGCAGTCAAGTGTGCAGTGATAGAAACGCGGCTGTTTTTTCATTTCTTTGAAACGACCAATGTGGTGCAGTGGTGTAATGGCGCTGAAGACAGCGTGGTCTGAATTCCTGCTTAGAGTGGCATTTAGCTAAGTTTGGGGAGATTTCAAAGAAACGTTAACATGCACCTATTGATCATGACACGTATATGCACGAGAGTAAGAGAATAGCAAGTATTTTGCTGTAAATGTCTCAAGGCGGTCAGCGCGAGGGCAAGGAGCTGGTGACCTCACAAGTTCTTCAATTCTGACAAACCGAGCGAACCACAAGGCACGATATACGCCGATTATTTGTTATGTCCGAAGCTCCTTCTGGATGAGCATAGTGGCTGCTTGCCGCTTCCCAGAGTTCCGATTGGCTCACGCTATGTCCCGTGGCGTCAGCCAGGGTTTAATGGCCTATCAACTTACACCAAGGGGCCGTTGTATAAAACATTGGTGCCCACATAGTAGAAAGGTGTAAGCCAGGAACATCATAATTTTTGTCATCTTGGTCTTGTATTTTGCTACTACCATGGCTCTCGTTACCCGTTTCTTGCTACCCAAGCCACCCAAGGCTGCCGTGAGCCAACACAAGCTCGTCACGGACGAAGAGATTGAGCAGCAATCTCAAGTCATACAAACACCTAACTCTCTCAAGCGTTTCCTTGCTCTAAAACAAGACGCAACTACTGCTTTGTGGGTTCCAAACATCTCGGCTGTTATCAAAGCTGGGGATGAAGGTCTAATTTCTTGCGCACTGTTTTCGGCCCTCCAAGGAGTAGATGGACAAGTACCACTGGACAGACTCTATCAAAAGTTTGCCAGCGAAATCTATGCTTACCCCGCTGCTGAAAGGTATTCATACGCAGGAGATATGACTAAGTTTGTTGCTCGGATGAGGAAACCTGCAGGGGGTCTCAACCGATCAAAGTCGACATCGCAGCCTACCGGACCAGAAGCCAACTCAAAGTCACGACGGAAGAGCATGGACCCGTCAATTCCGGAGATTAGTCGATCCAAGAGTCTAGTTGTAAAAAAGCTGGCATCGCCTCTGCTTTCGATGCGTAATGGACTTCGAGACGACAACATTCATCAAACCGCACTAACGTCATGGACAAGAGAAGGCCAGAAGGGGGTCAATCAAGACTGCAGGACAGGGATAACGACCACAAAAGCAGAGCTCATGGCTCTCTCCATAATACTTGGGAGTGAACTGAATCAAAACGTGGACTGCACCACACCTTTGGACACGGGTGCTTATGGTGTCTCAATCGCCGCTTTGCAGACGAACGGATCCAAACGTCACATTTCTCTTACGCAAAACAAGCGTAGCAAATCACAACGGCATGCCCGTGGCTCGGGAGTCTCGCCACTCTTCGCAAAGCACCTTGCAGTCGGCTCTTTACCATTCTCTCAAGATGATCATGGCATTCATAGTATCCTCATCAACAAAGATACATTCATTGCTTTGAAATCAGGAGCATCTCTCGACACACAACCCTCTTCTGCAGCATCACCTCAATCCGAGTTTCTCACCTCGCTACCCAATTCACGCGAGCTCAGATTCCATGAGCTCGTTACATCCGTCGAAACACATACATCCACAACATTGTTGAACGCCATTGCCACATTGCCATTCTCTGGCGGTCTTGCACCCCTTGCTACGGCACCACTGATCAAAACTATCCAATTCATCGCATCAGGCGACTTACCTCCGGGAAAGCTCCTCCAACGCCTCGAAGGTCTTGTTGACAAAGTACACCGACACTCACCTCAACTCGCCATTTTTGGTCCTCTCTACGAACCACGAAACGCAAGAGCACTGTACCATGAGCGCACCCGTCTCAGCAAACTCGCGAGTAACCCGAAGATACCGGACACGCGCGCTGACAAGACAGCCCGTATATCCCGTCACATCACACTACTGGAGCGATTGATGGCACTCGTCCCGGACATGAAACCGCACGCCGTGCTGAAAGCAGTAGAAGAAGCCACAAAGCTCGAGATCCAACGCTCCTACGACCGCGCCATCTCTGCACATATCCCCCACTCAAACTCAGCAAGTGCAATCCCGGCACCTCTCCGTCGCCGCTCCGCACCACAACCACTCCGCCGTTCCATCTCCCCGCATCACAGTCCAGCCCGCCGCTCCAACCGCTCCAGCCTCCTATCCAACAACACAAGCCCCTCAGACGCAAGCCAAATCTCATCGAACGACGACAGTGAACAAACCCTAGCCAAGCAACTGGAACGCGTACTCAAATCTGAATTGCCACTCGATGTCCCGACGATCGCTTTTGTGGCGCGCATGGTGCTTGTCGCCTGGACGCTGAGCGTCGATGTCGTAGCGTGGGGTGACGATGAGCAGGGGGACTACCGGATCCCGGATCTTGAGGGCTGGGATAAGATCGTCATGTCATGATCGCCGGGTCGTTACTTCACATTCCCGTGCCGAGCTGTAGATTTTCAATGTGTGGCCTGAGGGGTGCGCTGATCACGGACGAATTTTTGGTTCTTATTGTTTTCTGTCTTTTCAGCGACTGTTTACTTTCCTATGTCGCATTGTGGGGTCTTCCGAAAACAAAAAAAAACCCCCCTGGAAAGGCGGGAGTGGAAATTGTTGTTTTGAATGTATTCTTGTACGGGAGTGCGGCCGGGCGTTTTCACATGTCTCTATGGGATACCACTTATGTCTACACTAGACACGACTTTTGTTCTTTTCTCTGTATTAATAATATCATTATTTGTAAAGCGAGTTCTTCGCGTCTCCGCACTTGTCCATCTGCAAAATAGTACCAGAACGAGATCTCCATCGTCAGCGTCATGCTCTCCATGCCTCAACGCAACATCCCCATGAAATGCGTCTGTCTCCCCACTCCATCTTGCAAAGAAAAGCCATACTACCACATTCCATGACTCAGATCTTCCTCGCATATGCACGAAGAACTTTCGTCCGCCCTATCCGTCCGCCCGTCCGTCCCGTTTTGACCGCATAAGTCCAAACGTCAGAACCACTCATGATCAACGAAAACCCAGAAAAATATCCTCAAGCAGAATCCACATGAACGCAAGTAGACGGCCAAACAAGAGTCCACCCGGGCCCCACGTTCTGTCCTCTCCGTCCCGGGGGGTATGGCGAGTAGGTACAAGCAACGTTTAGACTCCAGCATTCACATGACCATGTCAAAAGGCTTCTTCACGGCGATCCCATCGTCATGTCTCTCGGATACCCGGATACACTTGCATTCCGAGGTTCCGAGTACTCGGGTGATGCACGCGCGCGAAGTCCGGGGTTTCGACTTTGACGTCTGGAAAACCGATCGGAGGACGAGAGAAAGGGAAAGAAGGAGAACAGGGGAAAGGAAGGATAGCTTCAAAGATAGATCATGCATTCTACCATTATATTTACTGCAATACATGTCTTCCCACGCCATTAGATATGCTATATACCTGCCGTTTCTAACCCAGAGACCAACCCTCTAATCCGGCCCCATGATTTCCAGCCCCCTACAAACGCCCACCCAACCATCTCTCAAGCTCTCCCAGACAACCTCCATGCTCTCTTCCTCAAGCCCATCACGCTTCCTTTCTTTGCGCTCGATGCGATCACCCGTGCCGTCCGCCATCATGGCACTAACACGGTCACGTTTGCTGGGCCTGTCGCTTAGAAGCGTAGTGTTGGTTTTGAGACCTTTCCCATCGAGTTCGCCCTTGACTTCCCAGCCCCTGCGGACAGGGCCGTGGATGGTGGCAGGGGAGATGAGTGTGCTGTCGAGAAGAGCGTTCCAGCGGGCGAGGTACATGCCCGGGCCGTGGGTTGTACCGCTGCCGTTTTGCGATGATGATGGCGTTGGTCGCATGATGGATTCTAGCCGTGCTTGTGATGTGGATTTGAGGTGTGTGAGGTGATTTTCATGCTTGTCGAGAAGTTCCTTCAATTCTTCCTGCTTTTCCTTGCTCAGAGTCTCAAATATAGAATGCAGTGGTGCTGTCATATTTCCTGCACCGCCCTCGCCTCGCTCTTCTGCTTCTAGTGCACGTTGATCAACTCGGAACTCGGAGAATATGCGCTTAGCATAGGCTAGGTAGTCGTCTGCAAGCTCCGGTGCGTTCTTGGTGACCTGGTGTAGGAACTTGTGCATCGAAGGCGCATGCTTCTTCAGCAGTTGTACGAATTCTTCCACTGTAGGAGCATCGCTTGCTTCTTGGTCCATGATGCTGGCTGGATCTGGTGAGCTTGGCCGCGACTTGGAAGCATCCCGGCTTCGGTAGCCACCCTTCTTCTTGGGTTTGGCCGTCTTGATCAGATCCGTGATGAAAGCCTCGGCGTCCGTGACGGTACCTGACAGATCGACAGCATTGTGGATGGCTCGGATGACGGGATCCATGGCTGCAACGGCGTCACGGATTGTGGACGTCAGGACGTCAGGGTTGGATTTGCAAAGTACCTTGGTTAGTTCCTCGCGGTCACGGATGGAGAGGTAGGTGCTGAGGTATTCCATGGCCACACTATGTTGGTGTTCATTAAGTGATTCAGCATCGATCTTGTACGGCGGGTCAGCAGTCTCAAGAATGACGGCCACAATAGACTTTGATTCTGAAATGGACTGGCTTCGTGCCGCTTCGTGCTTCTCTCGCGAGGCATAGACAAAGGTCTTGATAGCTTTAAAGACCTTCTTGTCAGGTGCATTGCGCGATGTCTCAAGCTTACTCGCACGCTTCTGAAACTCGGACGTGTCCCATGCTAATACTGTCGAGATGATTTGCTGTAGGAGGTTCATGCCGTCGTTGGTGTTGTTTGTAAGACCTATCCAGTTTGTCATGGCCGTGACAGACAGCTTAGCTAGTACGAGCCTAACCATCCCGTTGATCATTGTAGCAGCATTACCGACGCGGAGTGTCTGCTTGATGACGGTGTATGGAATGAGACGGTGCAGGTTCTCGAGGAGACGGACGAGGTACTGGCCATCGGGCGACATGACGAAGACGTGATGGAGGAAAGAAGCAGCACTGTTGCTGTCAGAGTCACATACATTAACGTTGTATGAGAGCACTCACTTTAGTAGCATGTATTCATGCGCTGCCTGTAGGCTACTTGAATGGTCCTCGAGTCTTGGAGTCGCCTTGACTTTCTCACATAGGTCATCGAGAGCGTTGCCATATATTGATTCATGCACAAGCTCTTCAAAGCCCTGGATGACGTCCTCGGGTTTGCTGGTATCGTACTCCTTTTTTCCCTCCTTCGTCTTCGCACGCGAATAGCCTCCCAGCATGCCCCTTGCCACGTATTCGGCAATACTACTTGCTGCAGTTGCAAGCGCTTTTCTACTACCAATAGCGCCCTTGTCGTAACTCTCGCTCAGTTCGGCTTCGGCCATTCTTGCGACCAGCGTCTGGATCTTTTCGGACCACCATGCCTCTCCAAAGTTCCTGATGGCGGGGTTGCACAGCGCAAACTTGTTGAGCATGTTCTGCAGCAACGGGCTGGTCGACTGCACGCCGTCGGCTTTGCGAAACGGATAGCCATACTGATCGATTGTAGCGGGGTATTTGAAGGCTTCAATCTCGGCGTAGACCTGGTGATGGATCAGGATATCGAAGAGAGCGTGTGTTTGCGCAGGAGTCAGGGGTTTGGATGTGGACATGGCTGTGCAAAGTGAAAAGTACCAGGGCTAGGGACTTGGAACGAATCCATAGTTGCTCGCAGACGAGGACTGACGCGGAGGCGCGGACAAGACGCGGGGTACGTCATCATGCCTGCAGACTTGGCGGATTAGCGACGTGATGCGCCCCTAGATCTTCTCTAGTACCCCACATGTTGGCTTCTTCCTTAGAGTCGCTACATCACAACAGAATTTACCGACCTTATGTCACACTAAGTGAGGGTTAGACAAAATGAATATGACAATAACCCAGACGACTGTTTAGGCCCCTCATACAAGAAACAAAACTATGGGCACCGCCGCCTACCCTCGCAGTATGGCGTTGATTCTTTTCGTCACAAACATGATGATAGTAAACATCCTTAGACGGAGTTTTCTGCAAAGAGTATTCTAGGGAGAGATAACATGTTCTGAGTTCTCTTCGAAAGTGATTTTTCTATCTCCTTCATATCCACAACTTCGCTCTCCCTTCTCCACACACATCCACATCTACCAAAAACCCCCCAAGATATTTTTCCAGCCTCTGCCCAGCAAATCCATCCAATTCCATAACAGTACCCACCCAGCCATCCGGCCTCAAGACAAGCACAGCGTCCTTCTCCCTATCAACTCCATACCGTACATGCGCACTGTACTCTCGGTCGTAGAACACACGTCCAAGGACATCAATCTAGTCTAACTTTCTTCTTCCTTCGGAGTCTCCGTAGCCAAGCATAGCAGATGTGGATCCTGATGCAGACCAGGCCCACCTTTTTCGTAAGCCCGTAGGATTCCCGAGTTACGTGACTTTACAGTGTTAATCATGGGTTCAATAGCATCCGCTGCAAGCGCTTCTATATCCTTTCGGTCAGCAGCGCGTGCATCATCGCGGATCTCATGCAAACGCTTTAGCCAGTACATCCATCGCCATGGGGTGAATCCAGTTGGTGATCGCATTCCCAGATCAGAGTCAACGAAATCCTGGCCGCCTTCGCTAACCACGCTCGGGCAGTCATTCCAGAAAACGTCGGAGAGTAGAATGAGGATGTGTCTGGCCTCTCCGATCCACGCACAGACAGCTGGTAGCAAGTCTTCAATGGCAAGACTATGGACGTTCCGGGAGGGATCTTCGTCTTGCTTATCTAGGCTAGAAAGTGCTCGTGTCTCCTCTAATGTCCAGCGAAACAGAATGAGAGCAATCTGGCAGATTTGGTCGTTGGCTACGCGCGTTGATGCCAGTTTGGCTAGAAAGGAGGCAAAGTTAAGGCGGTGCACATGAGACATGGGTGCGCAGTTGTTGATCCAGAAATCTGTCATGTCTGTAGCTAGGAAGGGTAGGTCGTTCCATAGCGTGCCTTGGACTGTCCGTGCGATGTCAATACCAAAGTTACCCGAGACTGGTCTAGTCAGTGGGCCGAGTCCCTGAATGCGGACGATATCCAGCACCAGGCGATCCTGGTCAGCATGCGACGCCAGTCGACTAAGCTGATAGTAGGTGTACCATATAGAGCGGAGGTAGCCTTCGAGAGAATCTACTCCATCCCCTAGGGCGCAGTATCGTTCGCTGATAATCCAGGTGCGATTGGTTAAGGCTCCTAAGCGGACTGTCTCGATCTCTCCCCGTGCGATGCATTCACGAATATTTTGTTGGTCATGGGCAGTATCGTCCCATTTGGTGATATCCGATGGGCCCTTTGGCGATGGGCTTAGCAGCGTGTCGCGGAAAGCGTACATATTAGGGGCGTTATAGCGTAGTTGAGTTGAGTTACTAGGTGAAAAACATGCGGTTTCTACGAAAGCGGACTCGTAGCTGGTAGGATATATGTATTGTCTGGTGCTGATATACAACCTGACAGGGCTATTACGTAACATGTATGATTAACGCTGTGGTGTTGCAGTAGGTGTGCAGTAGGTGTGCAGTAGGTGTGCAGTAGGTGCGCAGCAGGTATAAAGTATGCTAACTAATTAACGTAGACAAAGTGGCACAGAAGAGATTATTCCCAGTTATCCCCACTTACCTACTTATCAAGAGAGGTGTGTTGTCTTGTACTAGCCCGTTCTATTGTAGCAGTAATGCATAGGGCCTTCTTGGTTACTATTGCGGCGCAGCAGTGGATGTGCAGTATCCACAAAGTAAGCTAAGAAGCAGCAACAATGTGGCGCGGGGAAGATCATTCCCTGTTCTACCTACTAGAACAGCTAGAGTCAGAGGTGGTGTGTGGATAGAGAGGCCATGGCATTAGGGTTAGGTTTGGGCGGCGCTGCTGCTGTGCGTATAGCATGCGTCGCCAGCTAGGAAGATACAGTCATCGACGAAGAATGAACGAGCGATTCGCTGTCCGAAGATGTAGATGGTCCACCAGTCCACTTGGTTGAATCGGAAGCTAAAAGGTTGCACGGCTGCAATGGCTTCTTTGACGGCAGCTTCTTCGTTGAATTCGTTGTATGCTTTTTGCCGCTTGCTGGTGAATGCGAAGCCGATAAGCGTAGCGTCGTGATCCAGAGCCGCACATAGTACATCACCGTGTATAGGGCTTTCAATAGCGCAGTAAGACCGCGGTTTAGGATGATTTGTCTTAACCACGCCGTCAATACGGGCCCATTTGTCTTCTGAAGAGGATCCATCAAACGGTATCTTCATCTTGCGACGAACAAAACTCTTCCCTCCGTCAGCACCAACGAGATACCGACATCTGACCACGCTCTTGAGGGTGATGGCGCGGCCATACTGGTCTTATGAGGATTTCATGCGCTTTTCAATGATCTTGATGCCGTGATTCGACCGATTAAGGTTGCGTGCAAATTGATATGCGGTAACAAGGCATATTTGAAGACATCAGCAGTGAAATGGTAGATAGATGGGTACGTACACACCGACTGGGCCGCCACCTACCACCAAGACATCAACGTATTCCACGGGTATCCTGGGCTTATCATGATGTATTGCGGCGCCAATCTTGGGTTCTGGAGTATGTGAGAGCAACTGCCAATTCAAGTACAACCATTTCCATAGGTAATCATCTTTATTGGCTCTATATCACAGGTTGCACGTAGATGTGAGGGCGGGCTATCAGCTACTTGATAGGTTATCTCCGGGGTGGCTGCATGCTTTTAGTCATTGTATCGGCTGTGGCATGTTACAACAGTTGTACTGCATGTGCATAGACGCGAAGGAACCGAGAATGGGGTGGGATGCGAGCTGTATCAGCGTCTGATAAGATAAGGGCAACTGGCTGAGCCGAGGTGGCGGTGATCGACTAACTCTGTGTTGGGATCAGGAAGGAGGGAGGACAAGCTATACAGTAGATTTACATTTCCTCAGCTGAAGCGGAATTCTTTTTACTTTAATATTTATTGCACAGTTTTCAAGTTGGGCTTACTATTTCATACAATGACCAACCAACCTAGAGTTTCGAACCCAGTCAACCCAAGTAGGCATTAGCACTGAGCCATTCTCGCACGACCTTCTCATCTCGTGCGGCATAAGCAGCATAGCTGCGGATTGTATCATCTACAACCTCGAGACCCTTGTTGTAGCCTCGAGTATCCTTGTTCGAGAAGAACTTCTGGATGTCGTCTGCGACAGCAGCATCGGTGAATTTGTTGAGGCCAAATCTCAAGAATCGCTCTAGTACAACAGGGTTTCCAGAAAGGGCGGGGTGGACCTTGGAGTCCCAGTTATCGCGGATGTAGTTCCACACCTCAATGCGCACCTTGGAGTTGTTTGCCAGAGCGATAGTCGGGGAGTGCTTGTCTTGCATGGCTACGGCGTCCGAGAAGACAAAGTCCATAATTTGTTTGGCAAGCTCGGGTGTTTGTACACGACCGAGCGAACCCAGACAGATTTCCTTGCCGTCAATGGAGGTTGTGTTGAGGTATTCGTTCTGCACAGCCTTGACTGCTGGCTCACCACGGTTCTTGATGGCCGTGGCAAAGACAGCGCGGCGAAGTGAAGGATGGATGGCGGTCTTGTCTCCATCATTGAAGTACGCGTCAAATCTCTTCAACGCCTCGTCGACTGTAGCCTGATGGCCAACAATTCCGCCGGAGAGGATCAGGCTAGCACGCAGCTGACCCACCAGATAGCTCTCACCATCCTTGAACTCCCAGCCAACCTTCTCAACGGCTGGTGTGATGAGCTTGAGGTGATACTTTTTCAGAGCTTCACTGATATCCTCACTGCCGGAGAACACGCTGCGGACATTGCCAATGTTAGTGAGGATTTGGGACCAGACAAGATAGTCAGACTCGTCCTGGAAGCGCTCTGCCAGCGCGAGGAGACCAGCAGTGGAGCCATATCCAGCGACGGCATTGGCGTACGCGTCACCGACGAGACCAATCTTATCTTGTACGGTCAGCTGATCACGGGCTTCTCCGAGCTTCTTCAGGCGGTCTGGAGGGTAGTTGGTCCTGTAGAAACCAGTGAGGTTCTTGTTGAGCTGATAAAAGTCCTGGCTAACGTCCCGAACGGTGTCCTCCTTTTGAGTCATGGCAGTAGTCTTATGGGCAGACGCAGTAGAGGGCGAGCTACCGGTATGAAGACCCAGCGGAATCCACCAAGTTGTTTGGTCCTCTTCAGGCTTCACATTGCCTGCGAGAAGGAAGCGCTGCTGTCGAAGTCCGATTTGACCGGGCTCCTCGGCGACTGTCACGACAGGGAAACCTATCTTGCGAACCCAATGGTCCATGAAGCTGTTGACATCCTGACCAGAAGCCTTGCTCAAGGCAGACCACAGATCATTGGTGGTTGCATTCGAGTACTGGTGAGCCTTGAGGTAGTCGGCAACACCCTGCAAAAAGACCTTCTCGCCAAGGTGGGCACTCAGCATGCGAATGACCGAAGATCCCTTCAAGTACGAAATGTGGTCGAAGATTTGGTCAACCTCCAAGCCATCGTACACGGGCACTTCAATAGGATGGGAGGTGCGTAGAGCGTCAAGAGCGAAGGCTTGTTGCACGGAATCAGTCTGGGAGAAGATGTCAGTAGGCTAGTAGAGTAGATACCTCGAGATTTGTGACGTACGACAAACTGTCCCCAGACATTCCATTCTATCATTCGTGTTAGTGTGTGCATTCCAAGATGTTCAGATGAATATCATACCGGGATAAAGATAATCAATGGCGAACCATCCAACCCAGGTGGCGAAACCCTCGTTGAGCCAGAGCTCGCTCCACCAGTCCATAGTGACAAGGTTGCCAAACCACTGATGAGCAAGCTCGTGAGCTACAACGTAGGCCACGCGGTTTCGGTAGCTGTCCGCAGACGTCGCAGGGTCGAAAAGCACCGCAGTGGTTCTGTAATTTTGTCAGTGCCATCTCCAAATGGTACCATTATGTGAATCTTACCGGTAGGTGATAAGGCCCCAGTTCTCCATGGCACCGTGTGACTAGGAACCAATGGTCAGCGTAACTTAGTAACAAGGGATGGTTGCACGTATAATTGGTTAAAGAGTCGACGCAATGCTTTGTGCACTTCACAGCCATACTTACAAATTCATGGACGGCCAGCAGGTCGACTTTGGGAAGAGGATAATCAATCTGGAACACTTCGGAGAAGTAGTCTACAATTTTGTTGCAGTTATCCAAAGCAAAGCGCCCTTGTTCCTTCAGGCCACGAGTGGTGTAGACCCTGACGGGGATGCTCTTGCCGTTGTACTTGCGCTCTGTGAAAGCCTCGACATACTCAAAATCTCCAATCGCCCACGCCAACAGGTATGTTGACATAATGGGCGACCTTTCGAATGCAACGGTGTGGAAACCCTCACGCTTGCTGGGCTTGGTCTCCTTCTCAGGCATGTTGCTGAGCGCGACCAGATCCTTTGGCACTTCAAGCTCAACATCAAAGGTAGCCTTGAGATTGGGCTCGTCGAAACAAGGGAAAGCGCGGCGGGCATCACAAGCTTCGAACTGAGTGCTGAACATGTAGTGGAATTCGTCGTCCTTGGCCACAGACGCGGGGACTTCTCCCTTGGGCTTGTACTTGGAGCGGTAGAAACCAGCCATAACGTTGTTGACGGCGCCTTGGAATTGGATCTCAAGCTCAGCCTCGCCAGTGTAGGTAATCTTCTCGCCAAAGTCGAGCGTGACCTGCTGCCTCTTCTCGTCATAGCTAAAGTCCTTGGCCGAGTATGACTTGTCGCCAGCCTTCAACGTAGCGCTCTTGAGCTTGAGCTGATGAGCATTCAGAACCAGGGTATTGAAACCATCGTCCTTTGTGATTTTGGTGTTGATCTTGACGGTACCTTGGTAGCCGAACTTGCCGCCGAACTCGAGATCGTAGATGGAGAGGGTATAGTGGGAGGGTTTGGCCCTATACAAACATTGTCAGCGCTTCCGCGTCCTGATAACAGCTACGTGATAGTGTTGTGTATATCGACTGACCATGCTGGGAGAACGTCGCGATCCGAAGCCATGTTTACGAAACTGCTTGTGACTTCGCTTTGACAAAATCTCTTTTGACTACCAAGTGCTGCAGCCAACCGCGGTTGTGGTCGCAATTGGGTACGCGAGGCAGATTGAAGCTCTTTGGGTGCTGACGAGAAGCTTCTAGAGCGCTCAAGGTGGGTCAAACAAAGGTAGGGCGAAGCAGAGGGCAGAAGCGGGCTGGTGAACAGCAGACGTGGGGTAGTTTTGGTGTCGAGCCGGGCACGAACCAGTTGTCGAGAGCAGAGTCTCGCAGAAGCAGAGAGGGCAGCCAGATTGGAGAGCGAAAGGAGGGGCTGGATTACTCAAGAACGGGTTTCAATGGCACAAGACGACGCATGAGGGCTCGGAGGGGAAGGTGCGCGTGCGGCACGCCGCCCTGCCCCACCTCTCGAGACGATCCCTGCGCGTCGGTGTTTAGCGCGGGGTGCTTGGAATGCATCTAGTATCCATTGAGATAGGCTGCAAAAGAGAGGCTGGCTGTGGTTTCGACACGTGAAATACGTCATGAGCATGAGTGTGCTGGTACGGGTGGATGGATGCGTTCCACACATTGACAGTTCTCGGTTACTCTGAACTCCAACAGGTTGAGTCCTTCGCCGCTGTGATCTTTTGTCTTCTTGGAGTGATATAGCATGCATCATGTGCTGACGCGAACCAGTAAATGGTGGTAGACGAGGTAAGTTATATCGTTAGAATCCCCGTTGCGACCTGCAAATGCTTCAATTCCTGTCCACTTCATGCAGTGGTATTTATCGCATCCAAGCAAGCAGTCTCTGATCACAAAATTCTGTACAAATAATTGTATTCGTGGAAGTAGGCTGCTACAAATTGCATCCTCCTCTTCCCTCAAACCCGGATGAGCACATCAAGGCATTGGATTCGCCATTCCTTTTTCCCCAGCAAGCCCTTGACCCACTCATAACTCTGCGCATCGCTCGCCTGGCCCAAGCCAACCTTCCCCTTGACTCCTTCAACAGCAGCCTTGACCACGACCTGTGCTGTGTGGTTTGCAGCCTGTGCAAGCATGCCTGCTGTTTCCGACACGGTGCCATTGAGCGCCAGTTCCGCGCTATCCGACAGCGGCGCGTCAAACCATGGCGTATGGAAATCGAAGAGCGCAACGACAAGGATAAAAAGGAGGAGCGAGCAATAAACACACGGTCGGTTCAGGAAGTACGTGGCCGATATGAAAAGGACGAGGTAGACGGGAGAGGCATGAGTTCGCAATCTGGCAAAAGCAGTCAGTGTCTGCAAGGCATCACACAGTCGAGGGGCGGCAAGAAGCCTGACTTACAAGAAAAAGAGTACTGGTATCCAGCTTCGCAGACAGAACATTGTGTATGAGGTTTCAGGCAGCCGTCAGTTACTAGGCGCGCACGCGCGCTATCTTATTTGAGGGCCTCGGAGTGGCCTTGGAGTGGTCGTGTGAAAGGCAGAGCAGCGGTCCACAGCAGGAGCGCAGTCGAGACACAAGACACGCTGATTTCTAATCACTCGTTGAAGGCGCTGGCAGATGTAGGACGGGCCCAAGACGTGTGGTGAATCAAAAACAGCGAACGAAGATAATATTAATATGAGGTATGAAGGCGAAACGGATGGGAAGGCTGCTAGTGAGACGAAGTAGTGCGGAGCTGCTGGCGGCAGGCTAGGGTCGGTTCATAGACAAGCATCTCCGCCGCGCAGCTGAGTGGCGCTTGCACACTCATGGACAGACGCACACTTGCTCACGTGCTTTGGCCCTTGTCGCTGGCCAGGCCAGGCCCATGGCGCATTCTCAACATTGACAGACGTATGTTGAGCACACGACCAACAGTTGCCACGAGTATGCTCAAGATGTTCACGGGTGCATGCATGTCAGCGGTGTGCAGCTGGCAGGGCTTGGCCGCCTCCACGTCACGTGCCTGGCCCAGCTTGGCGGGGATGCCGTACTTCATGCTAGTTCTCAATATACATCGATTGGTAAAGTGACACAAAGTTCGTCTACAGCTCATTGCCTTGCGTCGCTCGATATGCACAACACGCGTCTAGGCAACTCTCGCATATCTTTCCCTGGCCATTTCCGTCCTCGCCCATGCACCAAAATGCCCATAAAACGCCTCCCTAAGTATAGCAGTACAGGAAGCCAAGTGACACCGTACTCGGCCGCCGGCAGCAGAAAGAGAGCCCTGCTCGTAAAGAAGCCGTCTATACGGGCAAGTTGAACTTCTTGCCTTGAATGACCCTAGTGAACGTGGGTTAGCAGTTCGTCCTACATCAGTGAGCACAATTAGGCGACTTACTTGGTGTAGTAGATGTAGAAGAAATCAGAGTATAGAATGGTTTGAATAATGCCAGCAATCACAGCAATGGGGTCGTAGAACTTGGGTACTTCGAAGAAGTAGCGGTAGATCCAGTTGGGAATGTACAGCGCCCTGTACGCGCCCAGCGCAAAAAGATAGTGCGTTGTGATCGTCTCCGCCTCACCAGTCCTCTGGAGCATGAAGAGCTGGGGCAGGATCGCGACCGACTCTAGCCAGATGGAAAAGGCCCAAAGAATCTATATGCCTTGTTAGCATCATCCTGTAACCATAACTGAGCATCCCATACCTCCGAGAAAGTGTACTTGTACGGGAACAAGATGGCCAACACGGCGCTAGCTCCCACAAGATACTGAACTTTGAACGTGTCCAAATTTGGGTCGTGTGTCGGTTTGTAGTCATTGAGCATTAGGTAAACGGTGTATGCAGACGTGCTAATGAAGATGATTTTGAAGACGGTCAGGTAGAGCGATTTTGGTTCGTAAAAGGTCCATAGCAGGTCGACGTAGCGCGTGAGATAGACAATCAGGTATAGAAATTGCGACTTGAATGAGATACCGGAGGCGCTCTGTAGACGCGTTAGCTCGAGTCTTTGTGGCGCAATGGCAGGCTGGTCCGGCGTACGCTCGACGATTTCATTTTATGTAAAAGGATCAGGATGGAGAGCAGGTGGGACAAATCCCCTATGCAAAGTCAGCAATGCGATCATTCTTCAGAAGGGCGCCCCTTCGGTCGCGACAGCCCATGTATCCATTGTGCGTACCCAAGAGTCGGAAGAGATTCATCATGGCGGCGGATGTGTCGCTAGGTGCTTCCAATAAAGCAGCAGATGTTTGGCGACAGGAGGTGGTGGATGTGTGGAGAGATTCTCACTTCCTCACATAAAAAGACACGTTCCGGCAGCTAGTATGTACGTAAGGATGGAGCTACGTAGCCCTTGTTTGCCAAGCCCGACCCCTGTCAGGAACGTCACCTCTGATCGTCGCCCGCTCCCGCAGTGGTTCGCATACTCAACAAGTGGCTATCCACGGTACATCTACGGCCAATCTTGTCTTGTCAATAACTGTTGTTGAAGAAGCGCTCGCGAATAGAAAATTCTTCGACACGCTGATCATCAATGCAATTCTCATCAGGCGCACCGAGGATCTGATGCAGCTTCTACGCTTCGAAGCGTCCATGGATCCCTACAGGAAATAACCCAAGCTAGGCTTCATATATTTAGAACACCCACCAGATGATAGAGGACGATAAACTGAATCCTGCTTAGCGTCGCCATGGCGTACCTACTGGGATGGAAGGACATCCTGAGACCAATTCGTGATGGGTACCGCCATTTGTTCCCCACACCAGATACAGGGCCGACGCCGGATGAGAGGCGCAAGCAACGGGATTTGGATCGGCTCAAAGGTTTCACCTACTTTGACACGTTCGACCAGCTAGAATCGTGGAGCGAAGATGCCTGCGACCCTCTTCAAAAAGCCAACACGCCTTGCTTACGAGCGAAGAATCGAGGCGCACATAACGACCTTGGTAAAGCAGATGTTCTTTTGATCCACGATTATTCGGGAAACTATCATGAATATGAAAATGTGCAGGCGGTTGGTGTTGACCAAGAGCTCTATGCTTGTGAATATCTTCAATTCATCGATGTGTTCATCTACTTCTCACACAAATTGGTGTGTGTCCCCCCTCCAACATGGACGAATACGCTTCATCGAAATGGTGTCGAGGTCCTGGGTACGATTCTGGTTGAGCCACAAACTGAGGGCTCTGAGCGTCTCCTGCAACACACGCGAGATGGGCAAAATATGGATTTTCCCTTGGCAAGAACATTAGCAAAGATTGCATATTGCTATGGCTTTGATGGCTGGCTGGTGAATATTGAAAAGCCATTTCCAAGCGATTCTTGGAAGTCAGAAGTCCTTGAGGCGTTTCTCCGTCAGCTAAGGAACGAGATGAATGAAACAAAGAGACTTATATGGTAGGTCCATATGTTTTTGCCCTATTCGTTCAGGCAGTATAACAGCAGCTTAGGTACGATGCTCTTACCGCTTCGAACAAAATATCGTATCAAAACGCACTGAATACCTCCAACATCAAGTTTGCGACGGCCTGTGGAAGCATACTCACAAACTATTGCTGGAAAGATTCCGATGCCGAGAACTCGCTCCAGCTTGCTCTGTCGAGCAAATTCCCTCCCGTAAACATTTTCTTCGGCATTGATGTGTGGGCACAGAACAAATCTAGTTTTACACATCCACGTGTTACCTATCCTGAGTATGGGGGCGGTGGTACTAATACAGGCATCGCTGTTGCTAAACTTGCGGGTTTAGATCTATCAGCAGGGATATTTGCTCCAGCATGGTCATTTGAGCATTTTCCCGGCCATGGGCAAGACATCGAACGTGCAGTCTGGCAGGGGACTTTGCTTTCATCAGATCTGGACTGTTCCTGCGGAGATTGTCTGTCTCGTCATCGACCAAACGAGGCATTCGCAATCCTGAAAAACGCAAAGGAACGTGTAGCTGGCTCGGAGAACTTCTTCTATACTGACTTTAGTCGCGCCTTCGCTACGCACGACGAGACATCGAATCATCTATTCAGCGGGTGTAGCATCCATGCACAACTAAGCAGCCAATCCATTCTCCCGCGTCCACCCATGATTGAAGACGTTGATCAGTCTGTCAAGCTCTGCCACCGCCTAGACAACAGCGCGGACCCTTCCCGCTTGGTAATAGAAGTTATACAAACTCAATTGGACAACGATGACACGACAGAAGGCTGGCTCCCCCTCTTCAAGCTTGATATGCCGGCAAATGGTTCTTTACAGGTGGAGATATGCAGCTGCAACGCGTCACTACCAACAGGCAATTCTGTTCTCAGCTTTTACATCCGGACTACAGAAGGTGTTCATCTTTCAGATATCCCACTGGGAAAAGGGCTTCAACAGACAATAACTGCGCCGGAGTCTCCAGCGTCTGGAGCTCGTATTCAAGAGCTCGGGGTTTGTCTGAAAGGCTCCCTTGGTACTACTCTTGGCAAAGCTTGGCCTTTGCTGGAGATCATGACAATCCGGATAGTACCAATTTCTACTTTGCAGTTTTCAACGTCTTTTTTGATAGACCAAATGCAACTTGAAAAGCAGGGCGAAGGAGACTGTGAGCATGTCCGGTTGTCCTGGAGTTTCAGGCATGATACAGGACCCGATTGGAAAGATGTGGGAATCCCCTACAGCAACATTACCGGACCTTTTTCACATTTCATTATCTACGTGAACGGGGCGATTCTCGGTAAAGCATATGCGTTGGAGCATGTTTTGAAAAAAGCATTCGTTGAAGCGAACATGGAAAAGACCGTCGCGTTTGAACTCATTGGTGTGAGCTTCGACGGACAAACCCTTGCGAAGGGTAGCAAGAAGTTCCACATGTCTTTCTAATCTATAGTCCTTCGACGCGATCTACCTTTCACAGTGCACTCAGCTATTCGAACATTGGGTGGCTGGGCTAGGATTGGACTAGCGTGTCAACGACGTCATTGACTGCGATGTACCTTTGTTAATTGCGTCTCAGCTTATTGCGCGTTATACCACTGCACGCGAGGATAATGAGAGTGCTCGTTCAACGACTGGCAAAGTCGTACCATACACCGCCGCTTTTGTACTATCAGCTACAGCCCTCTCTACTCATCGCGACACCACAAGCCCGACGGCTTCACAGGTCTGCATTCACAATGAGTCCATCGAAGCGTAAACACGAAAAAGATACCTCGCCACCTAAATCAAAGAAACCAAAGTTTGAGATACCTGCTTATCATCTCGCTCAATCGAGGCGGGATGACAGCGGCGAGATAGTGTGGCCTGCCAGGCGTGAGCAAATCGAACGTGCACGGGAGATCATCAAAGAATGGTAAGCTGCAACTCACGAACGCCTGATATATGCTGTGCTAAACGGCAAAAGTGCTGCTGCTCAGAAGCCGACTGTCATTGTTCCAGATAAGGATGCAGATGGCCTTTCCTCTGGTACTATACTACATCACACCCTCACTACCCTTGGCTTATCACCCGATCTCATATCGGTGTACTTTCCCCCAAAAGGCTCCAATGTTCACGACGAAAGTACAAAAGAAGCTCTTACTGCTAGATCGCCAACGTACATTTTCGTCCTGGATCAAGGCAGTAGAAAGAGTTCGTCACTGATCGACTTACCACACACGTGCCTTGTTATAGATCACCATTTTGCAGACGAAGGGGGTTTTCCAGAAGGTGCCGACTATGTAACAGCGCACGACTGTCCCCCTGTTGCAACGAGTGCTCTCCTAACCTACAGTATATGCCTACCGTTGCATCCGGACTTGAACGACAAAATCTCCTGGCTGGCTGCGCTAGGTACCCACGGAGACTTAGGAACTACCATCAAGTGGGAACCGCCCTTTCCAGATATGACAGCCACTTTTAAACAACATACGAAGAAGGCGATCAACGACGCAGTGGCGTTAGTAAACGCGCCGAGACGATCAGCAGCTTACAACGTCGAGGACGCGTGGGATGCGGTGCTCTCTGCAGAAACCCCTGGCTCGGTTGTCAAGAACGAAAAACTTCGCGACGCATCTTTGGAGGTAAGACGCGAAACTGAGCGCTGGACGCATACACCGCCCAAGTTCTCCGCGGACGCTACCATAGCTCTGCTCTCGATATCCTCGGCTGCACAGATTCATCCCGTTATTGCGACCCGTTGGTCAGGCACTCTGAAGTCGAATAAGCTGGAGATCGTGATGTGTGCCAACGAGGGGTATCTCCCAGACAAAGTCAATTTCTCGTGTCGAGTCGCTAAATGTGCGCGGGCGAAGGAAGGAGAGGAGAAGATTGACATTATTAAAAAGCTCGAGAGTATTGTTGCTGAAGACAGGGATTTAAGAACAAGGTTAGGAGAGAGCTTTGCAAGAGGGCACAAAGAGGCCAGTGGCGGTATAGTGGGAAAGCAGGAGTGGGAAGAATTCAAAAAACTAATGGGCGTTGGCGAGCGTGCGAAGAAGACGGAGCCTTCCACCAAGGCGAAACCAACGCAGAAGAACACGCTCGCCAACTACTTTGGCAAGAGTGCAAAGGTCGAGAGTGGGTAGGTAAGGCACTGTTTCCCCCACTCATACACCACAACGAGTTGGCGCCGGCATTGCTGCCGCCATGTGGTGGACGCACCAGGTACACGATCAAGTGGCTGCAGCAGCAATTCGGTACTTGAAGGTGGTCAATCTAATCTTTTCGCCTCAGAAATGAACTGGTCAGCTAATGACGTTCATTCGCATGCTCGATTTGTCCGCGGTCCGGCCTGTCGGCCTCGAATCCGGAAGATCGTGTCTGGGCACTGAAAACGTAGAAGCGGTGATCGAAGCTATGGTGAGTCTGGTATGTTTCAAATATCGATGAGGTGGGTCGACGACGGTTATTAGCCGCCACTCCATCAGTCAACTACGACGAACTCAGCAACTCCGTTCGGAACATGAAGGAGATACAGAAAAGGCAGCGCATGAGGCTTCCAAGACATCGAGACCCCAGCATCATCGAATAACCTAAATTGCAGCGCTTACGCGATGTCTCTCATCGCCACAACGGTGTCGTCCAAGTGACCTTGCACAATAAATCCAGCCTCATATTGCGGGGCACCACTGCATCCGAAACAACGCCAAATGATGCAACACCCGACACAAAAAACAATGCCGTGCCCAATCAGGCAAATTCTGGGGCTGGCAGTGTTGCTCCGGCGAATGGTAGACACGGGTACAGATTGAGTGCTGATGAGCACGCGCTACTTTACTGGTGCCAAGAAAGCTTGGTTGAAGCGACGCAATCAACATATGTGAAGACACTGGCTAGGGGCGACAAATCACACAGATCCAAGGATCGGTGATGATTCATGCTGGAGTGGTGCTACTGGTATCGCGGCCCGGGTCAATACCGTTACTGTTAGATTGCTTGTTGCTGGCTAGCAAGACCTGTGGGCTCAGGAACATGAGAAATAAATAAAGGCAGTCTTCTGCCTTTGACTTGAAGTACACAACACAGTCGGTCACTCTCAGCCCTTCTCTCATTAACTACTCATCATCAGTCATGAAGTACGCCACCATCCTCCTCGCCGCTGCGGCCACCGCCTCTGCCCACTCCACATGGCAGCAACTTTGGGTTGGAAGCACGGACAAGGGCACCACCTGTACTCGTACAGTCAAGGACAACAGCCCCATCGACAGCCTGTCTTCTGGCGACATGTTCTGCGGTCGTGGCCCCGCTTCCTCCTCCGGTGTTTGCGAAGTCGCTGGTAAGTCTATTCGAAACACACAAACCCTTCCGCCCCAATAGGAGCAGACAAAACAAAACATTTGCCATTCACCCCCGTCCTACATCAAACATGCAACTGACATCAATCTCAGCTGGTAGCTCCCTCACCGTAGAAATGCACGCCCAGCCCGGCGCGCGTTCCTGCTCGCAGCCCGCCATTGGCGGCAACCACTACGGCCCCGTCCTCATCTACATGGCTAAGGTTAGCGACGCTAAGACCGCCAGCTCGGGCTCTTTCTTCAAGGTTGCCGAGGACGGCTACACTGGCACCACTGCTAGCTGGGGCACTGAGATTCTCAACGCAAACTGCGGCAAGCGCGCCTTCACCGTGCCCAAGAACATCGCATCGGGTGACTACCTTGTCCGTGCTGAGGCAATTGCTCTTCACGCTGGCGCTGGAAGCCCTCAGCCGTACGTTAGCTGCTTCCAGGTTAAGGTTACCGGCGGAGGCAGTGCGACGCCCTCTGGTGTTAGCTTCCCCGGCGCCTACAAGCTGAGCGACCCACTCTTCTCAAAGGCTATTTACGACTCGAGCTTCAAGTACGTCAGCCCTGGTCCATCTGTCTACTCTGGTTAGGAGACTTGATAAGCATAGCTTTTTGTGGAGGGAAGAAAGGAAAGGAGGATGATGACGATTCGAAGGTGACTCTTTATTGTCCCTACGTGACAGTGGACGCTTCTTTGTAGATACACTTCTTGCTCTCCATCTTCTTTTACTTCTTTTTGGAGCGTCAAACATTGAAATATATATTTGTGGCATTGGTCCCACACTACGAATCTTTTTTCCACCATCTCAGTGCTATGCTTTCAATACTCACCCTTCGCAACCTTGCCATCGTACTCGAGTACAGCATCAAGCAGCACCTGCGCCCCCAGCGCGCAGTGCTCGGGACTCGTGTACTCCTCTGGATTGTGGCTGATACCTTCTCTGCTAGGCACAAAGATCATGCTCGTAGGAACGACTCGACTCGTCCACGCGCTGTCATGTCCCGCCCTACTCATCATATCCATGACTTGATCGTCACCTACCAGTTTGACAGCAGCACTGCGCACCGCGTCGATACAATGGGGATGGAACTTTGATTCTGGAAGGCCCCATGTACGTTGTACGTGGTATGATGTTCGGTTTGCTTCTTGCGCGATGATGGAGTCAAAGGAGGCGAAGATGGCATCCGAAAGCTGCGTCACGAGGTCGTCAGTCGAGCAGCGGATATCGATGATGAAGTTTACACCTGCGGGGATGGTGGCTTGGGATGCGGTGTCACTGTTTATAACACCGACGGTAGCAACGCCTAGGCCTGTCTGCCGTGCTGTATCGCGCACGGCGGTGATGAGGCAGGAGGCGGTGACGAGGGCGTCCGAACGGTCAGGCATGGGCGTCGTTCCAGAATGGCCTTCTCTGCCTTGCACGCGGATTGCGTACCATTTCATGCCTTGGACACTTTGGACAACACCAATGGTCTTTCCCTCGCGCTCGAGTAGCGGGCCTTGCTCGATGTGCAATTCGAAATGGCATTCAAGGCCGTTCTCGCGATAGGAGCAGGGTGTCTCTCCCAAGTAGTTGATTTCCTGTAGGGCATCTTTGAGTTTGGTGCCCGCATTGTCTTGGATGGCCCAGCAGGCGGATAAAGGGGTAGATGAGTGTTCGCTCCAGACTCCGGAGGACATCATGGCGCCTGGGAAACGGGCGCCTTCTTCGTTGGTCCAGTTGACCAGGGCAAGGGGACAGTGAGTCGAGATGTTGTTTTCATGCAAGGTACGCAGGACCTCGAGTGCAGCTTGTACGCCCAGAATTCCATCGTATCTATATACAGGTTAGTGGTTTGCTCGAGCTCATTTTCAGAGGGCTAGAGTATGATAATACCTCCCACCTGCAGGCTGGGTATCCATATGACTGCCCATACCAATTGGCTTCTTGTCTTTGGCTGTGCCTGCACGTATGGCAAAGATGTTTCCCATTTGATCAATCTTAACGTCGCATCCCAGGCTCTTGCATTCGGCGACTAACCAGTCTCTTGCAGCTTGATCCTCTTTGGTGAGAGTAAGACGGCACATGCCGGTTGAAGGAGCTGCAAGAGCGCCATATTGGGTGCAGGTATCTTGCAGCGTACTGTTTAGTCTATCGCCATTGATTTTAAGTGATGGTGAGGTCATTGCGGCTACTATACAAGCTTGTTGGTAGTGTGGCTTAGCGGGAGATGCATCAATGGTAAGTGAGCTCCTCCTCACGTACACCAAGCCAAAAAGAGTCTATTTGTTATTATGACAACAGCTTATGACTGTACATAGTTCTTGGTCTTCCTTCGTCACTCGAATCCGTGAATATGCGCCGTCCCGCTGATAAGAGACGGAAGACGAGGGGATAGCAGGTGGGGCAGTTGCCAGTGAGGGGTTGAGATACGCACCTCACTATCCTGGACTAGTCCCTTCCCATTACCATGAAGCTGGCAACATGAATCTACAGATACTTCTATAGATTCGACCTCTTTTATGCGTGGTTTAAGGATTCGAGAATAGGCAGAGACGCAATGGCGACCGAGTATGATTTGCTCATTATCAACGGAATAGTGGTTTCCGAAGCCGATATTCAAGAGTTGGATATCGCCATCAAGGATGAGAAGATTGCAAAGGTAGCTCCAAGAGGGAGCTTCAAGGATGTAAAAGCAGCAAAGACAATAGATGCCGAGGGTGGATATGTCATGCCCGGAGGTGTAGATGCTCATGTCCATCTCCAAGAGCCTCCATTATTTGGCAAGGGATCAACAGCAGACAACTACGAAACAGGCAGCCGATCAGCCGTATGCGGAGGCACAACAACCATGATCACGTTTGCGCCGCAAAAGAAGACTGAAGACACACTTCTAGATACGTTAGCAGCCACGCATGAGCGGGCAAAAGACAACTGCTACATTGACTACTCTTTCCACCTGCTTGTTGGCAATCCCTCTGAAAAAGCCCTCTCAGAATTCAAAACTCTCCGTTCCGAAGGCATCTCATCACTGAAAATCTACATGACCTACGAAGCCCTCCAGCTGCACGACGGCCAAATCCTCGACATACTTCTCGAAGCGCGAAAACAAGGCATCACCACCATGATCCATGCCGAAAACGGGCAAGTCATTGACTGGATGACCGCGCAACTCGAGAAGCAGAAGCTCTTCGCCCCAAAATACCATGGATCTTCGCATCCTCCCATGGCAGAGACAGAAGCCACCTACCGCGCCATCAGCCTCTCCGAATTCATGGACGCCCCCATCCTCATCGTGCACGTTTCCACTCCAGCCGCAACCGCGCACATCAAAGCAGCGCAAGACCGCGGTCTCCCCATCTACGCGGAAACCTGTCCACAATACCTCTTCTTAACCGCACGCTCCCTCGACCAGCCGGGCTTCGAAGGTGCAAAATGCGTCTGTTCACCGCCGCCACGCGCCTCAGAGGCAGACTGCGACGTCATTTGGGCCGGACTGCAAAACGGCACTTTTACCATTCTCTCATCTGACCATTGTCCCTTCCGCTACGACGACAGCGCTACAGGCAAAAAGTCCAGCATCTCACCTGAGTTTCCCAACGGCCACTTCAAATACATTCCCAACGGCTGTCCGGGCATAGAAACGAGACTCGCGCTTGTGTTCAGCGAGCAGCGACTTGAGCTCTCAAAATTCGTTGAGTTGACGTCGGCCAATCCGGCGAAGTTGTATGGCCTTTATCCGAGAAAAGGAGCATTAAGGGAGGGTGTGTCGGATGCGGATGTTAATATTTGGTATCCTGAGGGCAAGATGCAGCCGTTCGTGTTGACGAATGATGTGCTGCATCATGATGTGGATTATACACCGTTTGAAGGGCGGCGGCTAACGCAGTGGCCAAGGTACACGATTTTGAGGGGGAAGGTGGTTTGGGACAGGGACAATGGGGGGCTGGCGGGAGAAAAGGGATATGGGCGGTTCGTCAAGAGGGATCAAAGTAGCCTGGCGAAACCGAAGAATGAGGGCGAGTGGGTCTTGCCGCTGTAGTTGGGTCATTGGGCTGGCATGTGGTGTGCAGATTGATGTTGATGCTGTGAGCTGTAGAGACGTGATGACGAAATCTTGAGGCTTGGTCTTCTTGTCATTGTTCCACAGAACGAATGACTGTATCACCAAATCTCAACGTATGATGTCCCTGCGAAACCTGTAATGCTACGTTGCTGTCATTGACGAGGTTCAAGCATTTACGGATGCTATCTTTGCACATGTATAGATTTTGGTATTAAGTGTCCGTGTCGTACAAGGAACACACTTGCGCCATACTGTCAAGACAACCTTAATTGCCTCGTGGCGTGATCAGATGGATGTCACGTTACAATTCCTCGAGATCCTCGTCACCCATATCGAGCGGCGGGAAATCCCCAGCCTCGCATCGCTCAGGGCGCACAAACACGCCGTAGTTATTGCCGCATTCAAAATATCGCTTGCCCTTGACTGTGCCATCATTCTTACCCGTGGGCTCATCAAGAGTGACGCCGACCCACACGCCAATGCCAGGAATTTCTGGGACCAATCCAATGTACGATATGGTACCACGACGTGAGTCGGATTCGGGAAGCAGACGGACACGGCCCGATACCGACAAATCTAGTATGATCTGTTAGCGATCGCTTTCCAAGTATTGATGTGGGTCAGTCAGTAAAGTGTATGTCCAGATTTGCTGATGAGTAGCGAGAAAAAGGGTGGAGCTCGCGTCATGCAACAAGCCCGATGCAGTTCCTTCCAAATAGTGAAGTGAAAACAGCAAATGGTGATGACGATAATCAAGTGATATGGCTCTGAGCAATTGATTCTGAGTTTTGCAGGTCTAGGTCGCTAGCCTGCCTCCGACACGGAGATTACATGTGGGAAGTACCAAGTTGCGAGGGCCCTGAGACACAAATGGGGAAGCCGTCGGTAATCGACAATCTATAAGCGGACCGACGGGATTCCCACGCGAGTCCGTAATGCGCGAGACTTCGAGATGGATAGAGCGTTCGTTATGAAAACGCACAGGCGGTACGCTTGATCCATGAAGGCTTCAGGCTCGAATGCGTCAATCGACACAAGTCTTACTACCCGCTCGCTATGATTCTACGCCGCAGACATTCAACATCTCATAGACTCGAGAAGCTCGAGTATGAGGGTGGCAGGTTCAAGATAGAATTTGAGTTTCGGGGATCCCGATCCCGATGCCTAGTTCCCTGCGGGACGGGTAGCGATGCGAGACGAGGCGTGATTACGAATATTAAAGCGAGAGGGCTGCAAACGATCTCCGTAGGCATACCGAAACTTGGAATATGTACTTGTCTCGAGGTGTGCTTTGTCGATGGAATGGCCTAGACGCAGTCGCATTTGTCGTTTGGTCCCTGACCAACAGGGTCCAGGGCCCCATGCAGCATGCTGAAAAGAGTAGCAATGTACGACGCGTTTGGTGAGACGGCGTCAGCTCTGGGAGAAGAGGTTGTCTGACATGCATGCGTCCTTGTCGATGGTTCATGATAAGATGAAACCTGCAACGTGGAGGCGACATATCTATGGCGGAGCCACGGAATCGGATGCTTGTAGCCGGCTGCTTGTAAACGGTTTGAAGCATGTTCATTCCATCTGCTTGAACGACAGAGGCTGAGCACGAGCATTCGCCCGTGAAAATGGAAGTTCCCAAACTTGCTTTTTCAAAGCGGAGTCGCCACAATCGTACGAGTTTGTATGGCCTGAAACATGCCAAAAAGAAAAAGAGTGCTGCGCTTACCTCTCTCCTCTACTTCACGCTCTGAGGCGCGGATCTTTTGTTGTTCTATGCTAGGAGCATTGGGATCGAATCGTCCAAGCTTCTGGGCCTTCTTCCATGCAAGAACACTATCGGTCCGATGCTCGTACTCTGCGACTGGCATTTCATACTTCTCAACGGCTGACAGGTCGTTGAAGTCTATACGTGCACCGGGAGGGCGCGTATCTACAACCTAAAGATGACATGTCAACACAAGGGCACATGTATGAGCAATGATTTGTTCGCATAGCCCTGTCAGGGGTCGCGTCATGCAGCAAGATGAGCAAATGAAATAAGCCCGAGTCGCCGAGGCAAAAAAGAAAAGGAGAGAGAAAGAGAGAAGAAAAGGCAGGGAAAGGCGCGCTGCTCAGCATCCCAGGCTCCGTGCTCCAGGGTGAGCAGGCAATAGCGGAGGAGCCAAAGCATGGGGTTTGGACGACTGGCAGGCTGACAAAGATGGAAAGTGCATTGCGGGGCAAGACAGGAATATGCGGACATGACACAATGTACGTAGGCGGCGAATAGGAGGGGAGAAGACACAATACATGCACCTACTGAGTAAGTAGAGCAGTTTCAAGGGGAGTAGGAAGCCAAGCCAAGCCGGGGGGAGTGCGAGATGTGGCAGCTTTCGAGAGGACCGCATTTCAAACTGGCCCAGGACAGGGCTGGCGGATGGATAGTAGAGGAGAAGAAGCACTTACGGCTATCTCCGCATACGGCTGCAGCGGAAAGGCAGCAAGCTGCGTGTTTTCTTCATCCGGAGCGGCGAGAGCAACAGGATCCTGCGATGCAACGCGCAAGGACAACTGCTGACAGGCGGCCGGGATGCCCGTAATGGGCTCGAGGCGAGTCTTGAGATGGGCGAGGGACCATGAGGGCGAGATGCGACGTTCAGACGACGAGTTTGGCGAGCTAATGAGGAGCGGCACGTCTGCCGCGGCCTGGAAAGACATGATGGCCAGCGAGCTAGCGAGAGTGCAGAGTTAGCAGAGCGAGATGAGTTTCCTTTGCTGGAGGGGGTGCCGTGATGGGGGGGCGCCAATGGTTGCGAACAAGGCTAGAAGCGGTTATGCGATAGGGCCGCCGCGTAGCTCAGCAGCCCTGCAGCAGCGAGTGAACCCACGCTGGGAAACGATGACTTGTCTAGTCCTGACAGGTGACGCGCTCGGTATGCGGGCTGGCTGGAGACGAGTTGGAGTCGTGCCGAGGAGACGCACTGGATAGGGCTGTCGACGCCCCCCATTGGGCATGTCAAGCGAGCGCCAAGCCCCGCGACTCCAACTGCAGTGAATGTCGCAGAACACATGACGAACGCCCGTTGCCCACGCCGACCCCACGCGCTCACAATCATTCCACTCGCCGCCGTGGGAGCTGCAGTGACGATCCCGCGCCATGCGTTGGCAATTCGGTCTCTGCGCAGGTCACTTGTCCCGGCACACGCCGTCCGTCTTCAGTCGTCGAGGAACGCGCGCCAAATGCATCATCGTCCGAGGCCCATGGCTTGCTCGGCCAAGACGCAGCACAATCTTGCACTGCGTCGGCACGGTTCACACGGGCACGCAGCGAGCGAGAGCCGCCGGCGGATTGCACGTATTACCTATTTCTCTGCCATGAGATGAGCACGCCACGCCAATGGGGACCATGGTGGACAAGCAGCCAGCGCTTGCACCCAGCCCCTTTGCCCGTCTCACCGCTTCTTGGATGCAATGCGCAGGCTCTCTACAGACGTCGAGATGGGATAAGACGATGGTGCTGCGCCCGCACTTGCGCCTATAAATTGACGTGTGCACCCGCGTCTAGCTAAGCAGCCAGCCAGCCGACCGACCGGCCGGCCGGCGTATGCAGTGCAGAGGCGAAGGGACGTGGAGGCTGTGACACCATGGACGCAGACGTCGGCGTAGAAGGCATTTGCGGATCCAGACGGCGACCAACAAGGAGAACCCCATCATGGCAATGCCGAACACGTATTGCAACACAGCCCTTGGACGGGGAGAGGGGGAATCGGGTTGCCTCACTGTATCGCCGACAAAAAGCCCTTTTTTCGCTTTTCCATTGACTCGAGCGTTCACGGACGCACGGGGACAGTGTTCATGGCTAATGCACGTCTAACTGACCGAGAGGAGGGGCGCGGAGGGGGGGTGAGGGGGCGTGCTCTATTCAACCTCACTCGAATAGTAGCATGGAACAACGCATGCACGGATTCAGGCAGCCCTCACCGCTTCCATGTGCATCATTGGAACCCTTGCCATGGCAGAGAAGTGATGCAATTAGACAGCGCTGACGGGTTGCCTGGCAGGGCGGCGCACGCAGAGATGACCTGGCAGGGCAGCGCCTCATCATGGGGGAGTCAATGTAGACGGCAGACAACGTGGCTCTCGGGCAGACACGAGACCAGCACAACAGCAAATCGAATACGGGTCAGGCCGAGAGAGCAAAGAGCCCCAAGGCCCCATCCGAGCGAGCTAGACGTCACGCCCGTGGCCGGCAGTTCACCGCAGTTCACCGCTCCTCTGTGCTGTGCATGGCATGCTTTCCAATGGATCGCCGGGCGCCCACAGTGGGGGGGGCTTGACCGGAGCCATATTGCAGGACGTGGAGCCAGTGTGGCCGTTGGCAGCCCTCTGGCGTGAACACATCACCAAATATGCACCGCTACAATGAAGTCAGTCAGCCGTTCGCAAGGCTTTCGGTAGCGACGCGCCTGGCGTCACAGATAGCCGGAGCAGGGCGAGCATGCTGCAGATCTTCCATGTCATGGCGCTTGTGCTCGTCCGAACCCGAACCGTCTGCGCGAATCCCTGAGGCTGTTCACCGCTTGTGTCGGCCTTGATTCGCTGCCTTGGCCAGCAGTGCTGTCGACGATCGTGAGCGAGAGGTGGCTTTGCAGCCGGTGCTCTCTTGTTGCTGTGCAAACGCCGCTGTCGCCCTCGCCGCCCTCGCCGCCAGCCCTGTCTTGGGCACGCGCATTGAGGCCTGACGAAACAAGAGGGCAGCAAATGAGACCCGGCGCCGACCGTCCGGTGCGTGCCAAAATACGAAGCCGTCACCACCATTGGAGGACGGCTGAGGAGACGGCTGGTCGTCAACGGCGGCTCAAGCAGCAAAGCAGTAGGGCAGGGCGAGCACAAAAAAAAAGGAGCAGCGCGAGAGAAGGGCAGAGCAAGACGTAGAAACACCATCAAGACACGTCATCCTAGCACCGCTGCCAGCGAGAACGGGTGTCGTGCTTCTTGTGTCAGGCTAGCAACTAGCAGCCAACTGCTAGCTAGCTGCAATTTGAGTAAGAGGGGGGAAGCGTGGAGCGTCTGTCCTTTTTCTTCTTGGGCGCTCGCTAAAATCTCCGGCAGACATGCTTCCCTAGATCGGATCAGCTTGGGTGTCGTCGTGGTCTGTGGGTCGTTAATGTGGCGCGCCGCCAGCACGAGTCGACAAGGCGTCAAGCGCACAGCGTAGTCAGTCAAGTCACAGGCGCAAAGGGTACATCCTGATCCCAAGCCCCCGGAATCCCTATCCCTACCGCGGACGATGATGCGGCGCCAGCCAGGGCCTTGCAGGGATGCCTGTTATTAGCATTACAGTCGCACGCTAAGTCTCTCTATTCGCATATCCATGCTCGCTCGACAAAGTACCTTAGACCCTCAGACCCTACTCCGTACTTTGCTCCTACCAGACCGCATCCACCATCCCTCCAACGCTATCCTCCCCGACCTGCTCGACCTGCAAAAGTCAGTGGCTCAGCACGACCATCTTTCATCAGACCAGGTGGTTGGCCTGTTTCACCCCCTGCTCCCCGGGCCCCGACCCATCTCCCAAATAGCTCTTCGATCGACCACTTAGAGCGGGAATCATCCAAAGTACTTTGCAACTGGCTACTTGGTTCCCTCTTCGGCACATTTAGTCTATCCGAACCTCACTCCCTCGCTCCCACGCCTGTCCTCTCCTGTTCATCTCCCGCCCACCCCCCTTCGTCATCGCTGTTGTTGTTTACCATCAACGTCACTCACCTTACCTACACACATTACACACGCTTGTGCAGATAGTCGCCGCCCTCATCTGCCTAAACACTCGACCACTAGGATTTGGCCCTTTGGATCTCGTCATCTACCGCCGTCAACTACCAGGAGCCCACTCGTCGTCGGGAATCTTGGAATCTTGGCGGAATTTGGAGACGTAGACGAACTCGACAACTGTTTTATGGGCTGGCTTGACGCTGGTCCTTTTCGTTCACCCTGGATATCAATCTTCTTCTCGAGCCCCGAGCGCGGGGCTCCGAGTCACCGGCCAGCAAGAAGAGCTCAGTGTCCAACGCATCTCACTCAACAGGAGCCACTCGAGGATACACCACAGCACCGTCGGCGTACACACAGTCCCCCGCGCAAAGGGCATCCCCCGCCTATGCTACTGGATCTCCCGGCGGCTACGCAACAGCACCTCAACACTATGCTCCCATGGCTGCCTACCCTCCCCAGGCACCAACATCCGCTCCCAAGGGATCTGCACCCATGCTCGGAGGTCCTGTTCTACCTGCAATCTCAGAGCTACACCGACGCAATGAGCCAGCACTTCCCCAATTCCGACAACTCTACTCAGGACCCCATGGATCCGCGCCTGCCCACAACAGCCCGGCAGGCACTAATGTTTCTCCTCCATCAACACTGAAGCGCCAGGCTTCCCAGACCCCACTCCCCGACGAGAGTCCAGCGAAGAAACAATCGAAATGGACCCCTGAGGAGGACAACCTAACCATTGAACTGCGGGGCCAGGGCATGAAGTGGGACGACATTGCGAAGCGACTGCCTGGACGGAGCTCCATCTCGTGTCGGCTACGTTACCAAAATTACCTGGAAAAGCGGGCCATCTGGGACGAAGAAAAGAAGAACAAGCTTGCGCGACTCTATGCTCGGTACGTACTACAAGACGACAAAAAGATGAGTTTCTTTTGGATGGCCCGAGACTGCAATCATTGTTTTTGGTGTTTGTTCGCTCTCGGGCTGGCCGCACGAGACCTGTCTCACACACACGTGCGACAGCACCAGAGCAACAAAGACAAATACTGACGTTTTTTTGGCAAATAGATTCAAGGACCAAATGTGGCAGAAGGTTGCTACAGAGATGGGTATTCCCTGGCGTTCTGCCGAGTCGATGCACTGGCAGCTGGGGGAGCAAGAGATGAGCGCGCGCGCCAACGCGCCAGTGTTTCAGCTCCACCCATCTGCAACGGGAACAGGCATGAGCTCGCCATCTCAAGTGCCTGTCATACCTGCCTCTGCACCACATGGCTTTACTCCCGCAAACGCCGCCCAGTTGATGCCGAACCCACCGCCAATGCCACCTCAGCTTCACCAGGCACCTCCTCCGCCGATGCCTCAAGGCCCAATACACGGTTACCACCACCGCACAGACAGTGGCTCCAGCGCTGGTGGCGGCAGTGGTGGCATTGGGCGCAGGCGGAACAGCTCTTTTAGTAGGCGGCGGGCAGACACTCGTTCCCGGTCAAGCGTGCCTCCGCAACTAGGCCAGCCGCTCCCACAGATCCAACCACGATCAGAAGAAGACTTAGTCAGCGGTGCGAGGACTGCGCCTGTGCCAGACATGGCGGGGTCTATGAAGAGAGAGGGCGAGGGCCTCAGCTACATGGAGCTGTACCAACGGCGGCGACAGCAAGACGAGGAGACGGCATCGTCAGCATCCGCACCAGCAGGAGGCCCGCCGAGATCCGATCCGTCGGATCTACGAAGTCACGATATGAGGAGTCCGGACAGAATGTCACATCACAGTCCGGCGGGCAGCATCAAGAGCCTGAAACGCGATCCCTCGCCACCCCAGCCATCCACACCTTATGAGCGCCCAGCATCTACGGTCCCATGAGAAGGGGAAAAAGAAGTTGGCGATCTCACCACTACGACGACGACGAAGAGCAGTTGAGAAGTGAAGAGATGGTGGGCACCATTTACGTCATCAGCATCCATTAGCAGCATCATCATTTTCTCTAACGCAAAAGACGAATTTTCTTTTACTTAGATGTTTTGTCAAAAACCTGGGATAGACTTGTTTTGTTTTATTATTTGTTTGTTATTTTTTGTTTTCATGCTTACATATACAAGATACACACACAGAGGGTTTGGTCCTGCGTCACGTTGTCGTGTCAGGGCCTCCCAAAGTGCATTCGGGCAGGCACCGTAATGAAAGCGGGAGGGTTGGGAGGAGTATGGGATTCATTACACCGGCGCAAACAAGACTTTGAGAAGAAGGTGGGATAACCGTTGGTGACGGAGGGAAGAAGAAGAAGAAGTGTTTGTTTTCAAGGAGTATGGGAAAGGCTTGGGTGGGTGGGGGGACCTTACCCACACATGAAGTCTCACGCCTGCCGCATACGGATGACCGCACATACACGAAGAAAGAAAAGAAGGAACTTTTAGATCAGGGAAAACCAGCTCAGGCATTGGTGGGGTCGATGGGATTGTGGATGGGGGACAGCATATGGGATTGTCAGGAGGGGGGGAAAGTGGTTTCCTCATCCCCCCCTTTTTTTTTCCTTCTTTTCTGTCACCCGCTCCCCCTCGTCTTTTTCTGCGCCCAACTCTTTTTGTTTCTCCCTTGGACACCCGTTTATGCGAAGATTTATGATGGTTTGTTTTGGCATTTAGCGTGGGTATAGGGTGGTGTGTGTACGGGTTTGTTTCTGCTACTACTATATCCTGTTTGCTTTTTTACAGTTCACACCTTCCTATCTCTGTTTGTTTTCAAGTCTTGTTTTCTATGGCATTGTTTTCTCCTCGTACAGTTTTCTAGTCAATTTTTTCATTGGGCATTTGCAGGAAAACACAGCATTAGCGCTTGTTTTGTTGTTCTTTCTCTCCTCTACCCATCCCTCCCCCCTTTGTTTGTTATTCTGATTTTGCGTGCTTTTTTTTAGTATTTGCATCAGTGTGTGTCGCGGCAAGATGGATGGTTGGTGGATGGGTAGCTGGATTAGATTAATGATTGTGCATTTTGAGTTTGTGTGGTACCACCATGGCGGGTTTGTTTTTTCCTTTCTTGTTCAGATAGACAGTTGGTTCATGGCTGGTTGTGTCAAACGGTCTACAGATTTAATCGGCATAGAACATGTTCGCCACTATCGACTGATGTTGTTCTTGTTTCATTTGCCATTGTTCAAACTACTGGTTTTCTTTTCCTTGTGCGTGTTTGCAACGCCTTTGCTTTGGGGGAAACGCCTCGCCTCTGTTTCGAGAATGGCAAGAGAAGGTCCTAGAATGCCTTGTGCTGCAACGAGGTCGTTGCTCTGCAGGACAACACGACGGCCACGATGCACGATTCCATACCAAGTCAACGTCGTGCACACTCAATTCCTCTCTAATTGACGAGAGAGTGTTTCTCTGTCCTTCTTTTTGCTTCGCCTCCAAGGCCCAACAGCGAACACGTCCCCCCCAGCATATGCCATGTCGCCAGGCATTTCCCTTGCAGAAAAGGAGGGGAAGAGAGCTGATTGTGGCGGTGAAGAGGGTGCTTCCCACCGCTCCCTTCGAATGGTCACACACCCATACAAGTCATCGACAGCCAGCTAGATGGATAGAGCAGAGGCAAGGTACGGCGGTTCTCGTCTACCCCAGACTGGCGTTTACTTGGCCCCGTAGGGCCTTAGCCCGGGGCGTGGATGACGTAACGGGGCGGGCGAAGTCATAGAGTCGAGAAGTGCGGTCAAGCAGCTGTCTACGTGGCCGACGCTGAGGGGTGGCGGTCACCGCTAGACGGTGGCAGGGGTGTCAGAGCGAGCGCAGCCCAGCGCCATTGCAGAGTGATGAGAGAGAAAAATTTTCCGACGCCAGTGCCCTCATGTGTTTGGAGGGGGTGTTTTTTTCGTGCTGTTTGGGAGCATGTGGGTGGGAGGGTGTAGCAGTGCGTTGGCCCAATGGGTCCACGCGCGCGTTTTTTTCTGGGCCCACTTGGGTGGGGACGGCGTGAGGCGGGCGGGCGATTGGGCGACGAGAGAGAAAAGGGAAGGAAGTGCGGGTTGCATGAACGGTTCGCTGTCCTTGCATGATGGGTGTGTGTGTGCATGGTGGTTGGGGCCTTTGCTATTCTGGGAGGGTCGTGTGCAATGGGTGTGTCATGGTTCTGCCCTCGCCGGCCCCGCAGAAGCAACAAAAGGAGCGCCGCCCGGTGTCTGAGGTGGGTAGGGCTTATCGATACCAGCCCATCCAGCCCAGCCCGCCCAGCCAGCCCATCCCGGCCGGAACCTCCGCAACCACTGTCTCGCCGGCGTTTTTGCTTTGCTGGCCGCCTCGTTTCTTCTCCGCTTCTCACCCTCGCGCGCCCCCGGCCCCAGGCGCGCGTCCGGGGCCAGAATCCGCTGCTCGTCTCGCAGCGCCCGTGACAGCACCGCTGCGAGTGCATTCCTCGCCGTGCTGGCCAACGGGGTTGAAACAGCCTAGTGCGCAAGAGAGAGTTTGGTGCCCTGGGCGTCAGGCCAGCCCTGCCAGCCTTGCAGGCCCTGCCCTTCGACCGCTTGTTCTAGAAGGCCGCTAGCATGACAATCGCCCTTGCACGGCATACCCGTCGCCCGTTCCCCAACCCAACCACCGCCAACCACCATGGCCCAGGCCAGCCTTGTTCGTCATACCATGAACATCGCAATCAATACGTGCAACATGACGCGAACACCACAACGCTCCCCTCCATCATGCGACACCCTCTGCCTCGGGCAGCCCTGCCAGCCCTGCCAGCCCTGCCAGCCCTGCCCGCCCGAGTCGCCGCTGCGCCGGTCGCTGCATCTTCGGCCTTGACCCTGCACACCCACTGGTGTTCGCATCCTCCGAACTATCCATCTCGCCAAACACCCGTCACCGCCCACTACGCCCACGACGCCTGTGCGTGGCCATGGAGTATCAATCCGCGTGTGTATGTGCGCGACTCGCACTGTCCACACAGCAAGCGAAACAACCAGCCAGAAGAAAAGAAAAAAACCGCGCACGGGACGCCGGTGCATGTGCCCACGGCCATACCACTGCACAGGCGTCCCCTGTCCTGGGTGGCTTCGAGAAGCCTGCCTAATCCGGCAACATCGAATCTCCCACCTGTTCGCCAAACGCGACTCATGCCATGCACATGACGACACACAACTCCTCTTCAGCTCATGGCCAGGTTCGCCAGCGGCTCTGCCTGGCTTTCCTGGCTCGCTAACCAGGGCGTTCCCGTCCTGCCCAACCGAACCTTGTGCACTTGCATGCGTCACATGACCAGCGCCCGGTCTTCGCCTTACCCTCCTGGCGGCATTTGTCCCCTTTTCATTGCCGTGCCTCATTGCCACAATTCCCGCTCTCCGCTCCCTGTAGGGATGCCCCGACGGAGCTCCATGGACGGGATTTCTGATCGCCCGGGATCGATGATCATTGCCTCACGGCCGGCACTCAGCAAGGGGGTGCGATTAAAAAACCGTTCCATGCAAACTAGGGCTACCCACGAGCCTGCATCAGTCATGAACCATGGCTCGGTATGCCGTTCCTACCCACACGTTTGCAACCTCTTGCTCCTCGCCAGCCCTTTTTTTTTGGCGCCCACCCTAGCGCCCGCGTAGGAAACATGCACCCATCCTCCGTTCCAATTTCGGCCTCGTAACGGGCAAATTTTGGCCTGGCGCCAGCCCTATCCTCGATAACATGCATCCGACCCGTGGGCGTTGTATGCCTGGATATGTGTGCTCTGTGTACACGTTCCAAGCACAACGACTGCTTGTCATGCCCGCACAACACAACACGAGGCGTCGCAGAGCATGCTTTTCCTAAACAAAAGCCGCGGCACACCAACACGTCGTGGCCTTGGACACCTTCCTACTCAGGCCCCCAACGTGCCACTTGCATTAAAAGCATAGCTGTTCGGCACAATGCAACGGCCACCCGCCTAAAACTTCTTACATACGCCCCCGGCTGTCGCACATGAAACACCAATCCCGCGTTACATGCCAAATCGCTTCCCCCTTCTGCGTAGACTAACAATAGCACCAGTGTAGCGCTTGCCATAGGTCGCCGATCGAGTAGTTCGCTGCCAGTTCATCGGAGTTTAGTCAGAACATCGCCGCTAAGCTGCCGAATCTGTCCATGCTTCCCAATTTCAACGTGATTCATGCAACTTTAGTACTAGTCCACCGCCGGCCTTTACCGCCGTTACCTGAAAAGAAATGTCGTCAACCGCTTTAAGCAGGGCCCGCCTGGTAGACGGCGACCAACTGCTGATGCGAGGTCACTCCTCATGACTAGTGACACGAATGGACATGGCAGCATGGACATTTTTGGAGCTGTGCGCACCTCCCAGACCCAGCCCTACTCCACGACCCATGCACATCTTGGGGTGTGTGAGCTGTCATCTTCGCGACTGAAACCACGAACCAGAGCCGAACCCACCTTACGTTGTTTGACCTTGATGACTGAGGCATCCAACTTGGCAAAAAAGACCATGTAGAGTTCAGCCCTAGCCGTTTCGTTTGGTTTGAACAGGGAAGAATTCGAAATTACTTACCCTTTTCGACGTCACCTGTAGGTCTTCTGCAACGATGACAGTTGCCCTTCATTGTGTCAAGTCTCGTTTGCAAAAGGACACGCCATGGGCGCGTGTAACGCCCCTCTCTCTTGGGGGCCACGCTACAGACTCGAACAAGTCAGCCACACGCGCGAACCAGGCACTAAACAAGATACAACCATGTACACGTGCCCCCAGCACTAACCTTCACAAGCCCACCTCAAGTCTCGGGTCCGGCGGCTGGTAATGCAACTAAGTGTAATTTTCTTTACTACTCCTCTCTACTGCTACGTTGTTTTAAACCAAGTCCAAGAAACAAGGATCTTGTAGCAGCGCCGTAGCCGTGGGTCCCATCTTCACCGGACAAACCATGTCAGGAACGATCATACTAGCTACTGTACAATGGCACGATGCAGGGCCGCCATCCACCCTCTTCCTCTACACCGCTTCTCACCGCCTAAACCACACTGTTCCTCAACTTACCATTTTCGCTTGGATAACTCCGACCTAGCTCTCGTTCGTTTATCGCTGCCCAATATAGTTCTTCCCATCTATGAGTTCGAGATCCTTCTTCTTTTTCGGAACGAAGGGACCGGTGTGGTTTGCGCATCGCATCGCATCGCGCGGAAAGTGTAGATAAGGCTAAGTTAGGCTGGGGCTGAGATGGCCTCTCACTCACCGCTTCTGGGGATACACAAATTGTGGCTTTGGTGTCCGGTACGCATGATGGTTGGGAGTTTTCTTTAGTAAGTGGATGGTAGGTTCTGGAAGATTGTAGGGCGCAGGCGAAGATGTGTTGTACGTGGAATGCTGGTAGTTAGGTAGATAGGATTTGATATTCGTGGCCGAAATGTATATTTGGGTGTGAGATGAGGAGGCTGTGATGCTGAGGAGGGTGAGTATGAGAGTTTTAGACGTGTATAAGGGCATTTCAGGCTCGGATTCGGTGGTTGATTATGAGGAGAGTGGTGCATACTGCTTTGACTAGGGAGATGTGGTAGAGAGATCATGGATCCGTCTGTAAAGCCCATACAAGGTCAAATAGATGTTATAGACGTATGAATTGATAGAGGTGCTTGTGAAAATTGGGATAATCAATGACAAGTTGGTTCCTAATCATTCTGCAACACAACAAGGACATTGAGTATCAACAGCACTCTCATATCCTAGCTTCATGAATGAATAACGACCAGAGCAAGAGTGAATACGTCTTCTCTCAATTCTCCTCCTTGGAATCCTAACATGCAATGCAGATGTAGACCTAACCAAGGGTAAACAAGTACCACTTATCAGACCTCACACTTACCACTCGCACGGCAATACTCCCATCATCTCTCGGCCTCTCAAGGAACAGAACACGGCATCCCATATCCCAGCTTCCTTATTTGCCCCGCCGGACACTGCCCGTTAATCAACCCATCCCTCTCAGTTGATTTAGTATCTACTCTTCACTTCACTCCATTTCTCACCCTCCCTAATAACATGTATCCCCTACTTCCCTGTGCCCGTTTCCCAGAACGAGAAGAAAGACCAGTATACTACAAATTCTGAACACACCAAACTACCATTCTCACGTTGTTTGGAGGGGAAAAAAAGTACAACTACTTTCTCCTAGAACACATACGCATAACGACAGCGAGAATGATATGGTTACAAGAGCAGCACTGTCTGACTTTACCCCAAACCACGCCCTATAAGTAACCATATCTACTCCAACATCCCCCCCTTACCTACTTCCAATATTCACTATCATTACTACATTGTCTCTCCCTCTCTCTCCATCAAACCCTATTCTTCATAAAGCCACTCCAACCACTCACTCACTCGCTCCTAAACCACGAGACCATGCTGTGGAGACAAAAAAGCAACAGTATATGCTAGATTAAATCTACATCAACACCTTTTACTCGCTGAGTAAGAAAGCAGGGGAGGATTCACTCCGGCGTGTAGATAGGTTCAGCCTGACACATAGAGAGAGAGAGAGAGAGAGAGAGAGAGAGCGTACATGATCAATCTTACAAAGGGAGAGAATGGAGAATTTGACAGGGGCGGGCGGAGAGAAAGGGCTCAAGGAAGAAAGTAAGAACGAAATAAAGAAAGGAGATGCGGATGGGAGAAGGGGGAATGCGCACGCATGACTGACACCGCTTCAAAGTGCCAGAAAAAGCGTTATAGTATGAACAGCGTGAATCCTTATCCACCGCTGGTTTCCCAGCATGGTGTCTGAACGCAGGGAAGAGCAAGCAAGCACGTAAGAGAAGAAAGCGAAGGGAAGAAGAAGAAATCTGCATTTCACGCTGCACAGCACTGGATATCAAAGGCTCCATGTCTCCCATCTGCGTATGTATACAATACACACACATACACATGTATAGAGAACGAGAGAAAAAAGAAGCATGTACACACGCATAAGACGTCCCCATTCCCCACAAAAACCCCTGCTCTGTTGATCGACAACAACAAGAACAGCTAATACTCCTCTACCTCGACATTCTTCTCCTTTGCCTGCGCGAAAAAGACGCGCGCAGTTGTGCTGCCGATATTCCTGATACTGTATGTGTTTCCTGTAAAAAGCAAAAAAAGTACGTTAGCTTTTTTGTCAACGAAAGATAAAAGGGCATTCTCGTGCGTGTGTGCGTGTGACTTGGAGATGGTGATTGAGCCAATCAGAACGCGTGGGTCAGATGGTACAAAGAAAACGGGGACGGCTACGGCAAACGCGCCAGGGGCGATAGGCACGTAAAGGGAGAAAAAAAGGGTCAAAAGCGTTCGCCGGGGTATTCGTTGGCAATGGGCAGTTGGACAGGCCACTGCACGCGCGCGGTAGCCGCCCCAAACGATAGATTAGGCCTTGACAAGCGAGTAAAAATCGGGGGCACATGCATGCTATCCAGCAAGTAGCAACGCAGCATGCAGTGTATCCACGCAACAGCAGTAGCTTCTGCAGCGCATGACTGGCTGCATTTTAACAACCGTTTACTCGCTTGGCATGTCCTCGGCCCCGGCCGGTGCGGCTTTTGTTGTGTTCCTGGCGCTCCGAGGCAGTGTGACGTTGCATAACGCCCATGGGGCTATATATGCAACATGCCGGCTGGGCGTCGAGCGTAAATTGACGGCGGTCGTACAGCCAGGCGCGGAAAGGGCGGGAAAAGGGAAAAAGGAAAAAAGAGAAAAAGAAAAGAGTAGCGCCGGGTTAAGAAGGAAAAGGCTAGACAGAAGACGGACGACAGCTGAGAAAACGGAGAGTAACGTACCTCGTGGAACTTGCCAGATACCATGCTTGTGTATCGTAAACTCGTTCTCATGAACACGGACTTCGACAGTGCCAGACTGTACATGGAAGACCATGTGCATGAATCGCGAGTTCTTTGTTCGCTTCATCTGATCAGGGCCCAGCTCAATGAGACCCCAGTTGAAAAAGGAACCACTGGATCCAATCTTTGCGAATTTGAAGCCACCGTCGCCAACTTCTCGAGGTTGAATGCCCTTCTCCGCCCATGCAATGTCTGTTATAAATTAGCCACAACTTCAATGTGCCTACACCGCCTGACTTACCATCCTCGATAATCTCATCCGACGCACTGTTAGTGACTGGATCGTAGCCTTTGTAGTTGCCCACGAGCCGGCCATCGTTCTCCTCCCAAGGGTCCAACTCAATCTCTTCCTCTTCCACCGCAGCGAGTTTCTTCTTCTTGCCTTTTGAGCCATACTTCTTTGTTTGTCTCCGCGTCTCCTCTACTGCCGCGCTCTTCACAATCGATGTCATGCTGCCATCAACGTCATACGAAATATGGTCGTTCTTCCAGAAATCAATAGGCGCAACACGATGCCGACCCGTTCGCCCAACGCGGGCAACGTTTTCTGGGTCGATTTCTCGGAAGACTGACAGATGTCGCCCTCGTCCGAATCTTGAGCCGGCTGATGTAGTAGACATCTGGTCTATGTCGTGTTTGCTGAGGGGGTTACCATATACATCAACGAGTTTGCCAGCAGCTTCATCATCCAGAGGCGTCTTCTCTTTTGATTTCGTTTGTGAACTATCTTTTGTCTTGGGTCCTGGCTTGGCCTTGGCCTCGGGATTGGCTTTAGGTCTACCCGGAGGTTTGGCAGGCTTTCTGAATGCTTCGTCGTCTTTCTCTTTCGCAGCCGCATTCTTTGCTGTTTTTGATGCCCCAGTGTTCTCCTTTTCTGGTGCAGGCTGCGCGCGTGGCGGGCGTCCTCGACGTTTCGGCGCCACAGGAACTTCCTCAGATTGATCCAAAGTAGTATCGGCAGGTACTTGACTAGCACTGGCTTCTAGTTCGCTAACATCAGAAACACGCTGCGACCTTCGTGGTTGAGTGGTTGACGCAGCCGCACTCTTCTTGCCCTTGTGTGACTCTGTCGATTGCGCAGCAGGTCCTCGTTTCCGGAGTTTCTCTGTCGTTGCTTCTTGGTCCTCTGGAGTCTCTACAGCGTCACTCTTCCGCTTCCTGCCTCTCTTGGCTGGCTGTTTCACAGGTTCTGGGGTAATTTCCGACTCTTCCTGCTCAGTTGCTTCCTCGACAGCCTCGGCGTCCGCCACTGATTCTTCCTCAATCTGCGCGAAAAGGCTCTGCTCCGCAAAAACTGCAGAATCCTCGTTCTCTGTGATTTCTTGCTGCACAACACTCTCTTCTAGCATTGCGCTCGGCTGTGGCAGCGGAGATTCGTCACCATCCTCAGGAATATCGTATACGTCTCCACGCTTTCCGCGTCGCGCACCTGATCCACTCAGTGCCGGCGTTTCCTGCAGGCTGGACTCGTCTTGTTCGAAATCAAGCCGTCTCGCTATCGGATGCGACGAAGAACGGATGGGACTGGAGGGGGCGGCCGAGCTTCCCCTGGGCACTATGGAGGATTGTCTTCGCGGCGAAGAACCTAGGTTGAATTTCTTGGGTGATTGCATTCGAGGGGGAGGGATATTTGGCCGACCATTGCGCAGCTGGTTTGACGTCGTAAATTCTGGAATGGAACCTAATCACGGCGTCAGAATGCGCTTTTTTGCATGCGCAACATTGCGCTGTGTGAGCGCAGTGAGGAAAACGCACTTTCCTGTATATCCATCGACTCTGAGCCGGTCGCGTTTCCGCTGCGCTTAGGCGGGGACTTCTCCGGCGACGAGAAGATGCCGGAAATGGGCTCGAGACCATGTTCGTCGTAAACGCCTTTGTCGGCCAGAGTAATGCCTGTCTTTCTGCGCAATGTGAGCATGCGCGCGCAAAGTTGCGAAGCGTCTATGCGTACCTTCCCTGTACACCAACATTGTAATAATTGTTTTCGCGATTTTCGCGTTTCTTTGGGGGCGCCATTGTGCTGGGGAGTGATCGATGGGGCCAAACACGCGTGTTGCAGCGGTTGACGCGTCGTTTGTGTTTTGTCGAGTTGCGGACGTCGCTTGTTGTACGTTGTTTAGGGTTGAGTGGGATGTCAACGGACATATGCGGGCATATCTGGCTTGGCGAACGTCTGTTCTGTCCCACCACCAGAGTCTGACTGGAAAACACTACACAACACAATCGCACATTCTCTGCACTACACTTACAGGTTCCGCTTAGCTAGCCGATGTCACCAGCCAAGCACTATGCCATGCTGCTTAACCTCTTGCGCTTGAAATGTCGCTCGTAGCCCACTAAATTTGCCCGTCATAGCTCCGTGGCACCCCGCCCAGCTGAGCACTGCATGTCCTTATCCTACACGACCAATTCAACTAGGTTAGCGCATGTCCATCACGGTGCATTGCATTGGCGCAATATAAGTTGAGGAGCCCATCCATTCGTGGGGACTTTTCTGGTTTCTTTATTCAACCTCAGTCAGAGTCTTAGGCTGCACCGTTGCAAACCCAAAGCCTAGCCATCCGCCAAAAGAGACCTCACTCTCCTACAGTGCAGACGACGCACTGCCCCATTCATTGCTCGCATAAAGGATCCGCTTCTCCTATCCACCCACTTTTGAATCTCCCACCAAACGCTCTTCCTGGATCAGGACTTTTCCGATGCTCAGCTCTCTTCATAGAGCCGCCGACTAGAAAAGACCGACCAATCATGCCCGGGCGACGATATGCTTTTCGTGAAGCGCTGAAAAAAACGGCAGCGAGCCGCAGAATGTAAATATACTAGAAGGAAAATCGTAATTATGTCGATGAATCGTCATGGTGTGGGGGCAATCTCTGAGGCTGGTGCATCAAAACTCCTTCAATCTCAAAACATCGACGAGATCTGAGAAGCACCCTAGTTGGGGCAGGCGCTCTGGACGTGACCAGGCTGCTTGCAGCGGTAGCAGACACGCTCCGAAGAAGTCTCCTGAGGACAGTCGCGGGAGAGATGGCCGACCTCGCCGCCTAAGAAAAGTCAGTATTGCTCACATTCCGTTGGTTTCGTGTTGGCTTACAGTTGTAGCACTTCTGACCCTGGGTGCAGTCACGGCTCATGTGGCCAAAGCCGCCGCAAGAGTAGCAGGTGGTCTGGCGAGCACCGCCGTAGCCGGCACCACCACCATAGCCACCGCGACCTCCGAAGCCGCCGTTGCCATAGCCACCTCCTTGAGAGCAGTTGCGAGCGATGTGACCGACTTGACCGCACTTGTAGCATTCCTGGCTACCGCCACCACGGCCGCCCATGGCAGCGCCGCCGTCCTTGGTGCACTCGCGGGAGATGTGGCCAGTGCCGCCGCAGCGGTAGCAAGTCTTCTCGGCCTGGGGAGAGGTGCACTCGCGGCTAACGTGACCCTTCTCGCCACAGTTGTAGCAGGTTGGCGTGCCCTTGGTGGGACATTCGGCCGCACGGTGGGAGGCATCGCCGCCTAAACATTGACAGGTTAGCAATTGCACCCAATGTGTTTAAAAAAACGGCTCCGAGGTTGGCAATGCGGCTGAGGTGAGAGGCTCGATTTTTGGAAAATCATCGTCGACTCGGTCATCTATGGGTTGCGGGGTTATTGTGGCAAGGGTGCCATGCGGCGATGGGTGCTGTGCAACTTACAGTTGTAGCAGCCACGACCACCGGCGCCGGCAGCAGGAGCAGGTGCTTGGTACTCCATTGGAATAGATCTAAGTTTATCAGCCGTTGTTGCCACCATAGAATGGTACACGATGTAAGCATTGCTCGTACTGGGAAGTGTCAATGACGTGAAAGGATGGTGGCTCTTGGTGATTGAGTATGAGATGCGATCAAGGCTTGTCTCCAATTGAGTAATCGAGGAGTTCGGATCGTTGTTGTGGTAGGAGGGACCGAGGGGCACCAGCAGCAGTGAAAATATGAGCCCGCGGTTGTGTTTGCGCTAGCCTAAGCGAAAAGCGGCCTAGCGCATCGTTTGCTCCTTCACAGGGAGTGGGTCGAGGAGTTGGTGAATGAGGATGATGATTGTGGTTCGCGTGCGGAAAGGGCCCGTGGAGTCCGCAGCAAACGCCTTCGGTCCGCGCCACCGCGTGGTACGGTGGTTGGATCCATGCCTGATGGAGGGGTCTTGTCGTCGGCCGGGTCGACGTCATTGGAGAGGGCAGCACCGCTTGACAGGCCTTGTGCAGATCCCCGGCTGTTCATGCAGCTAACCGAGCTGAGATAGATCGTGCAACCGATCCCACACGTGGTGCCACGCCTGTGCGAATAATATTCTCGCTGAGCGGGTCGAACGGGCGAGACGTTAAACGCAGCCACCGATGCCTTGCTGGAAATGCCAAAGATATTTTCTAGTCTGGCGGCGTAGACTGTATCTTGATGCAGTGAATGGTGAGCACGTGGGCTAAAAGATACTTTACCCGAATGGTGTTGCCACCCACTAGTACCACACTGCATGCTCAAAATTCAGCAAGACACATACAGTAGTGGGATGACCGCCACAAAGTTTCTTGGGCAGATATTTCTATTATATCATTTCGAGTACGAAAAAGTCGACCTGGCTACCACCCAATATTATCTCAGCGACATACTTGAAATATTCAAAGTTCTCGGTGCGCAGAAGACCCTGATAGCAAGACTGTACAATAGGCCCGAGACTTACATACAGTAGGGGTCCGGAAGCATGCCTAGCCCCACCCTGAATGTCCCCCACATGTGACCCACCACGTCCAAGAATCGTCGACCTACTCGTTGTTGATGGGATATTTCTCTTTTTCAAATGCAATCAATCTCAGAGAAAAGCGATGACTTGTAACAACCTCATTAAGCAGTAATTGACCGACGCCGCAGCATGCTATCAATCTTAGAATAGATGTCATGCATGCATGGAACTAGATGTGGTGTAAGTGCGCCTGTGCTACTTTGTGATTTCCGCTACAAGTCATGGTAATCACGAGTCCAGCGCGTTACTGACTCTCTCCTACTCTCCTACACTGTATTCTATCTCCAGTACTCTTTGGTTTATACTGTATTACTCTTCCCAACAATTCCTCTAACGAGGGATCCTCGATTTGTCCCTAGATAAATCCTTTGCAGCCATAACTGGAAGTGAAGAGAAGAATATCAAGTGAGAAGATGTAGTAGGCGTTCATGACAGATATTGTATGAAGAGTATTAAGTTAGGGCAAAGTTTTGTGTCTATCCTACTTAATCATGTCTTACAAGAGTTTTCCTAATCGCAAATCGGGTGGTTGATAGCATTGGCTCCAGACCAGTGGTGTCAGTGGCCATCTCCACAGGCGGCTCAGCAGACCCGGGGCGCCACGAAACAAGCGTTTGTCGAGCTCGCCATAGCCATGTATAGCGGTTGAGGGCTACCCTCACCCTCACCCAACGGCCCCCGCAGGCTGGCTTGCGGCATTTCATTGGCGGCAAGCACCAGGAGCAAACTCTATCGACCAATCCAGCCCTGACAATTTATGCGGACACCCGTTTGCGCTCTGCTGTTAGGCTTAGCGGCCTAGTTGCCTTGCCTGTCGTCAGTCGCTACAGTCCTTCATTGAGTGTGCTAGACAGTTGAATGTACAGTAACTATCTACATCAACTATTATCCACAGCAACTATCCACGACACCTATCCTCGGAAACACATCCTGCTACCAGCTTATTAACTGTTGACCGAGACGACTAAATATCTGTAAGTATTCGATCCCTAGAAAGATTGATTAAACATCCGCTAAGGGACAGGAAATGTGCACTCACCTGGTCTCTATGGAAAAATATACTGGTTGCCCCAAATCCTGCAACACCACGTCGACCGTTCTCTCCAAATGCAAAGCCGCAAGAGATCCAGGCGTCACCTGCACAAATCCGAAAACAAGTTTCATGGGCAGTACCACGATCCGCATTCCGTGTCCCAAGCATCGTGACGAAGGCTATTCTCAGCGCTAAAGGGAGCGCAAGGCCCGCGATTTGGTAAACTACTGCTTCGGCTAGCAGAGACTGGATATGTTGGACCTATGAATCAAGACAATGCTTTTTGTCTGGCGCGCTTGTACACCAGGTCAGGGTATCTTCCATATCCACTTGTCGCAGAAAGACATACAACATAGACCGCGTCAAGTACATATAGTGTCCTTACCCTTTTCAATCACACGATAAGGATATACTGATATTGGATCAAATGTGCCATGTGTTCATTAACATTTTTATGATGAGAGCTGCATGATTTTGACAATCATCTGAGCTGATTCAGCTTCCTGTTTCCAGCACAGTGAAATGACCTTAGCGAAGGGGACGTCGCTGAGTTCCGGAAACACCCCATCCTTGTACAGGTTCTCCACCTGGTCCTCGTCGGTCAGCTCTTCGTACGGCTCGTGTCCGGTGGCGATGAAGTAGATGGTTGAGCCTAAAGCGAAGAGGTCCTCCTTGACAGTCGCAGTCCGTACAGCCAAGCCTGGCAGCCTGTATCTCACTCCAGGGGCGACAATGGCTTGTGAGCCATCTAAGGACGATCCGCCAAAGTCGGAGATCTTGAGGCTCAAATTACCATCGAGCAGGAAGTTGTGCGGTCCAACGTCAGCCTGAATAACGTTATGCGAGTGTAGAAGTTCAATTCCTTCAACGGCCTCCATCACCCACTGCTGCCTTTGCGATAGCGATATCTCCTGCCCGTGCTGCTGAACGTATTCTTTGAGACTACCATTAGGCATGTATTCCAACGTTAGGGTATGGTCGATAGGATCCCAGTGTTTGAATTGTACCAGTCGGGGGTGTACTCCAAGTCTCTCATATATCTGCGCCTCAACTGCCATCTCCTTTTTGCAGACTGATGCTTTGGAAGGCACTGTCCAAGGCGACTTGACCACATCTCCCGAATCGAGAAGTTCTACAAGCCCTGTCGTTCCTCCGCCCAGAATCTCGCCCTTGGCGTCGATGACATGGATGTCAGGGTCCTCAGGGTTGATACCATATTCGCCACCCAGCCCGTCCGTGCTCGTGTGGTCGTAGGCTGCAAGTGAAACTACATTTCAAGATTAGTTCACTCGTGACATATGGAAACTCTCAGAGGGAACGATATACCTGGCGGATCTGCTGTATTAAGTGCCATTTTCTGAGTGTTTTTTTCCCATTCAAGGACGTGAACGAAGTGCAGAAGATGATGACTAGCGGTACTTGTTGTATGAGCAATCGTTTCCTCGGATCGCTAGTGGTGGGGAGCAAGAAGTGAAGGCGCGTTGAGCCGCGCTAAGCCAAAAAAGGTCGTGACCAAACGCTGCAGTCCACTTTCGACAAGAGAGATTTACTTGATTAGTTCTAGGTGCAGCTGGCACCTTACACCAACTCTACCTTGTCAAGCAGTCCACGAAGCCTGTGTCCCTAGAAACTGTCTTCAAGAAGCCGCATCCTAGAAACACGTGCTGAGGGCTAAAGATCCTTGAATTACTAGCACTGCGCGCGACTCAAGGATGAGTGTACGCCAGGCGACCGAGACAATGAAGTCTTCTGTTGCGGGAACATATTCCAAATTCTCCGTCGACCTTCCATCAAATCAAGCACAGCTTGAGCATCGGGCTTGTGGTTTAGTGGTATAATACTCCCTTAGCATGGGAGTGGTCCGGGGTTCGATTCCCCGCGAGTCCATCTTTTTTGTTTTTGGATCTTTTTTGCCAGTGTACTGGTGTAGCTGCCGTGGGACGGGGCTGATGTTTTGTACCCTAATGCCTGGTGCGTGCACGGTGTTCTTGGCGCATCACGGGATTCCGGCCAATGCAATGGGACGCTGCTCTGGCGGAAGCAGTTCTTTTTCAAGGCGCTCTGCTGCTTTGCTTAGCAGTACAAAGCCATGTTTTTTGCAGAACTCGCTCGCGGCTTTCACCTCGGCGTGACGGACAAGAGAACGGCGGATGATGTTTTCCCGAGCGAACTGTGTCCGTGGTTGGATGTCTTGATATGCGCGTGGTGATACACTGTGGCGGTCTACAAACTCCGTCATATCCCAACACGCTATGCAAAGGCGCCAACGTCCCGTAACCCCATTGCTATTTTTATTTGTTTCTTTGACCTTGCCGACCGAGATACCCAGGTTAGCGCCGACACCACCGGCAGTTGCATGACGTGTGTCGGCACCGAGATCCTTTGTGCAGAAGAAAGTTACTTCATTTCCACAATGGCCTCTCACAGGAGCCAAAGATCAAGCAACGAATTTACGAGCTGTAGACTATACTTTGTGGCGACAATTCTCTGTTGTGATAAGCTGTCGCAGCGCGCATCGTATTTCCTGAATATTGAGGCAGAACATGGTTGGTCAGGCATCTCATCGCCATTTGAAACGACGGCGGTCAACGCTTTCGTTGGAAATGTTGCAACTCTGAACAAGATTTCGCCCACCCGTTCGGCGCAACGTCTTGATGCGCAGCCTGACAGAAAAGGCAGCTGCGAGATAGAGGCATTCCTGTCTAGCTGAGAAAAGACTTTGGCTTTGCTTTGAGCAAGATAGGAGCACATGCGGCGTTGCATGTGCGCACGTCCATGCATGCAGCATGGCCGGAGGACGAAGGGCTCAAAGTCTGGACCTAACCAGGAACTGCGAAATAGGGATATCACATCACATGTTTCTTGTTTCCGCACAGCGCGGGTGCTAGCAGATCCGCGCCTCCACATGGAAACAAGCCAAGGGGCGGGTTCTTGGCTGGAGAAAGCCACACTCCCCCTAAACCTTTACAGGATAATCTTCCTCTGCAGTGCAGTCAGCCATGCTGGCAATAGGGCATCATCGTGGTACATTTGATAAAAGCAAAACTGCATTACTTAATGCAGCAATTCGCGATACTGGCTACATCCTTGACTTTGATTATCCGGCATCAATCAAATACCATGTAGCTGTATGAAGGCACCCCATCATGTGCTGATATCATGACTTAGGCTCACCTTCACCTGTGTCCCAGATACGCCATCGGAAAATCTGACACACGCTGGAGCCGAGCCGATATGGCCAAGCACGCTATCTGTTGAGTCGGTATCAATATTGATTTTTTCTCAAACCCTGTGCAAACCGGCCATTCCTGGGCTGTGCGTAAATGGATATATATCACAAGTCCTAGGTCGTGCTGTAATCTTTGCTTCTTGGTTACCTACCCTTCCCCTCCTTTCTCGGTCAAAGGGGTCTGTCACTCGTTTAAGTATTCCCTTCTTTTCGTGGTACATAATATTAGTCGATCATTCGTTCGCACACACTCGCTTGTTCTCATCGCCGCGCCCGTTTTGATTCTCTGAGGGTCGATCGATTCTAAGCAGCCCGAATCATGCGTTTCATCGAGTTATCAGCAGTCCTACTGCTGGCGCCTCTTGCGGTTGCTCACAGCGGCGGTCACATCCCAAAGATAGTTGGACCGGGCTCAAGAGACGTCGGTAAACTAAAGAGTAGGAACCTCCTCGACGGTCACACTGCCAGAGTTGCTGGTCCAAAGCAAGCTTTGAGTAGGCGTCAAGGCGGCGCTGCCGATGGTCGCTGTGGAGCCGATCACGGCAACGCAAGCTGCGCGGAGGGATACTGCTGTTCGGTAGCAGGGTATTGTGGAAAAGGGCGTAAGTAGTCTGAGCATCTAGTGGGAGTGAGCGGGTCACTAACAGCTGTGGATAGCCGACTATTGCTCGGCACCAGACTGTCGCTTTCAGTACGGGCCTGCCTGCGATGCCAACCTAGTTCCGACAGGAGGCAGCACTCGCAACACACCTCGTCCGAAGCTCGGGAACCAGATATACGGTGGAGAAGGCATTTATGACTGTGTTACTCCAAACACTATCGCCATCACGTACGATGACGGCCCTTATATATACACCAATGACGTCCTGGATCAGTTCAAAGCATACAATGCCAAAGCCACTTTCTTCGTCACCGGTATCAACATCAACAAGGGTGCGATCGACGACAAGAGCAAGGCATGGCCTTCTGTGATCTCTCGCATGATCGCTGAGGGCCACCAGGTCGCTAGCCACACATGGTCGCACCAAGATCTCAGCGCCATTACAAAAGAGCAGCGATACGACCAAATGGTTAGGAACGAAGTAAGCGATTTTACAACAAACCATATCTGGTATGTTAACTGACATGCTTTTAGATGGCCCTTACCAACATTATTGGTAAATTCCCTACGTACATGCGTCCGCCGTACTCTTCTTGCACTGCTGCATCAGGGTGCCAAAAAGACCTTGCAGACTTGGGATACGTTGTCTCCTACTTTGATCTAGAGTAAGCATTCCGAACCATTACATGGAATACATAAGCTAACCCATGAATTAGTACCGATGGTAGACACGCCAGTTTTCCCCTGTTCATACTAGTTTTGCTAATGGCTGTTAGACTACAACAACGTGACACCAGAACTGATCCAAAATGCAAAGAATCGAGTCGACGCTGCTATCAACCCGAGCAACCCTTCGCAAGACAAATTCCTCAGCATCGCACACGACATCCACCAGCAGACGGCAAAGAATCTTACTGGCCATATGCTTGATGTCATGACTAAGAAGGGATACAAGTTGGTTACTCTGGGCGAATGCATGGGCGAGCCTGAGGCTAATTGGTACCGCACTCCTACCAACCGGCCCGCTTCGTCATCTGCCTTTACACCACCTGTGGCTTCTTCCACTTCTTCGGGTGCCGCTAGTGCCACATCCAGCGCTGCTGTCGCCACACCTACAGCAGTGTCGCCTGATGGGTCTTGCGGTGCGAAAGCCGGCTACACATGTCTTGGTAAGCTTTGAAAAGATGAACATGTTTGAGCCTTGCTGATTGGTCCAATAGGATTTGCCCAGGGTGAATGCTGCTCCGAGTATGGCTTCTGTGGAAGCGCAGATATCTACTGTGGAACAGGCTGCGACCCAAGGTTCGGAAAATGCGGTCTCTCCAGCGGCAGTAGCTCTAGCAGGTTGGCGTCCAACACCGCATCCGCTCTCCCAACTGCTAGTCCTGTAAACAATGTGTCCAAAGACGGGTCATGTGGTGGTGCAAAGGGGTATACGTGCGCTGGTTATTTCGAGGGCGAGTGTTGCTCCCAGTAAGTTTATCCCCTTCTTTTTTTTTACCCAATGCACACATCTGACGCCAATTAGATACGGCTGGTGCGGCTCAGGCGCTGAATACTGCGGAGTCGGCTGCAACCCACTTCTCGGTAGATGCTCCTCTTCAGAGTCCGTCTCGATCTCCCCTGTTCCCGTCGCGAGCTCCACACGCACCATGACCACGTCGGCCCGTACCACTGCTGCCGCCACTCGTACATCCACTGCCCCAGCCGCTACATCCGCTCCTCCAAAGAAGTCGCCGAATGGTCGTTGTGGTAAAAGCACCGGCTACACTTGCAAGAACTCTGGCTTCGGCTCCTGCTGCTCCAGTAGTGGGCGGTGTACCAACGGCTTTACCTCATGCATGACCATATTTGGGTGCCAGAGGGCTTATGGCACCTGCGTTTAGGCAGTTCACTTCTTGTGTTGATGATTTGTGGGGCGGCGGTTCCTTGTACAAACCCTTGGATGGTGTGTAATCAGCGAGGTAAAACTAGAAAATGTCGTGCAAAAGAAGAGAAAAAAATTATATAGTTTCACTCTAAATAGGAATATATCACGTCCAACACTGTATCGGACGGTGAGAGAATCTCCACAGCCGATCAAGGTCTACATTCACCTATTACCGTGGCCAAGTGAGACGCAAAACGCTAGACTCATGAGTGAGAGATGAGAGGACAACGACTGAGAGGCCAGTGCATGGCAACTGTGATGTGTTCAAACACTCTTGCTGCAGTGTGAAAGTGATAGATGAGACTAGACCCATCTGTTGTCATGACGTGGTGACGTGCCACCCGGGCCCGGCATCCGCCACTGCTGTCCAAATCGCGCTAGCGTAGCTTGACTGTCGGCGCCAACTTACTCACCTCAAACTCGTCGAGCTTCCCTTTCGCACTGTCAATTGACATCTGCGCTTCATCGCAGCTCGTCACCTACATTTCTCGTCGGCCCAACCGCGTTTCTCTTCTTACAAAGTACTGCTCTAGCGGTACAGCTCTTTCGTAATCTAGGCTTCGGCCGCGCACGCGAATTTTGGGTATTGAGTAACGTACGTTGTCCGCTGCATCAGCTTGCCATCAACAGCAATGGAAACTGCATGTTTGTGCAATTTGCTAATAACAAGATAGATCTGCCCTATCCTGCTTTACCATGTCGGACCTACAGGAGCTGTTTGCCCGGCTCCAAAGTGGCGCCTCCGGCAATCAGCAACAACAACACCAGCAGCAACACGGTTACCAACAGCCTTCCGTCTCTTCGCCTATTTTCTCTCCCTCACCAAGCGGCCCACAACCCCACCACGCGTCTGCGATCATGTCGCCCAACATGTCCATGGCGAACACACCTGCGCCCGAACAAGGCCTTGTGTCACAGCAGACGCCACAACAACAGTCGAACAGTCTTCTCAACCTATTGCGCTTCAACTCGCAGTCTGGCGCTGGGCAGCCTAGACGCGTTTCGCAGCAGTCGCAGGCTCAAACTTCGGATTTGATGGCAAGCATGATGGGTGGCGGTAGAACCGCCTCTCAGAGCGCTTCCTCCCAAGCCCAGGCTATGCCCGCGCCGGTGCCCTCGCAGCAGCAGAACCCACAGGATTTGCTTCTCCGCCTGCTTAATCACCCGAAGCCACCTCAGTCCAGCGGCCGTTCGTCCCGGGCTGCCTCAGCAGTGCTTTCTCCGCCCGTCGCGTCCAACAAGCCTGAAACGGTTGTGGACGACCTCGCGCAAGATCTCGCCGACGCTGAGCTTGAGCAGGTGCCCTCAGATCCTGCCGCTCCCGCACCAGCATCGTCTGCTTCGCCTGTGAAGGCTTCCGGCTCCAACGGCAACGATACGATGCTGCATTTCCCAACTGGAGCTTCTTCGCTCGCTCCAAAGTTCACCTATGTCAACCCATTTGACCAACTCGAGGCTGCTAGCCCACGCAACCGCACGCCCGTCCAACAAGGCTCCAAGCCACCCGCTCCAAAGATCGAAATTCTTAAGAAGAACAATGCCCCCGAAGCTCCCGTTCCGTCAGCCCAGGAGAACGCTCCAGCTCATGCACATGAATCTGTGGCGGAAGCTGTGAACGAGTTGGGTGAGCAGGTCGGTCAGCAGATTGAGGAGGCACTTGCTGAGGCTGAGGGCAAATCAGCTACACCTATACCTAAGGAGCAGAAGACGCATGCTCCGGAGGTTCAAGAGGTTCAGGAGGTGCAAGAGGCTATGACGGAAATTGCTACTGAAATCAAGGAAGATTTCGAAGATGCTGCCAAGGCCAAGGAGATTGAAGCCAGTCTTTCGAAGCCTCTTGCAACGGCTTTGAAGGATGTCGCTACAGAGATCGCTGAGGACAACGTCGCAGAGAACTGGGAAACCGCTGAAGCCGAAGAAAGCCTCGCCAAGGGTGATGACCAGACGGTAATAGTCTACAGATTCCCCATGCGTGCCTTTGCTTCTATTCAGGTCAACCAGATGCCACCTCGCAACCTTTACTTCAGCAACGAGTTGTTCATGGACATTGCTCGCCTGAAGAAGGACTTTGATCAAATTGATCGATCCCTGGTTGCTGCCAGCAAGAACTTCATTGTCTATGCACTAGTCAAAAAAGGTGGTTTCCGTATCATCCGTCAGGAGAACGGACATTACCGCCAGGTCTTCGAAAACCACCAAGAGCGCATCTTCAACATTGCTCTCTGCACTTCTACAGATGATGCCCGAGAGCGTGTTGAAAGTATTCTTGGAATAGGCGTCAACGGTACAGTCTTCTGGACTTCCCTTGACCCTGCCCGTGAGGACCAGTTCGGCGAAAACCTCGACACCCAGGGCTTGATGCTTCCCCCGTCGCCATCCCAAGATGATAACACATCTGGAGGTCAGCTCAAGACACGCGCTAAGCCATCCTCACGACACCCCGAGTTTTTCGCTGTTGGCCGGGGCAAGTCGATTCACATCATTTTCCCTAAAGTTGCCGCAGAGTACGCTCGCACCAAGAGCCGTATCTGCCACACTGAGAAATATCTCAAGGAGCGTTCTCTGAAGATCCTCACCGGTAAGGCTGGAAAGGACTTCACCTTCAGCGAGGATGACACAATCATTGTTTCGTTGGATAAGGCTGGACGCATGCGCTTCTGGGACATCCGCAGCTTGACTGAGCCTGATCTGGGCAACCCTCACAGCCCACCTCGGCAGGTAGAGGTCTCCGAGACTTTGCTCGAGTTCCACACCACCACCCCGAACGCCAAGTCATGGCCCACGTCGGTCTTCTTCTTTGACAAAGACAAGCCTTACACGAAGGGTATTGCGCTGCGCTACGTCATGGTAGGCATGAAGCAAAACCACGCTTTTCAACTGTGGGATCTCGGTCTCAACAAGGCCGTTCAGGAGATTCACCTGCCTCATGAGAACGAATCAGACGCCATCTGCAGCGTGTCCTTCCATCCTCGGACGGGTATCATGGCAGTTGCCCATCCCACGAGAAACTCAATCTTCTTCGTCCACGTATCCTGCCCGCGTTACAACCTGCCGGTCTTGAGTCAGGCCGCTTACATCTCTCGTTTGGCTAACAAGGGTGACAAGGGTCAGATTCCTCTACCTCCTGTCAATGCTACGGCCATCATGACAAGCATCACCGAGTACTCATTCGCTCCAAAGGGCCAGATTAGAAGCCTGCACATGCTCAACGAGCCTGCTGGCCCCGCTGATGTTGATGATCCAGACAACGCCGCCCTCTTTGAGCTGTATGTCATGCACTCCAAGGGAGTATGCGTCCTGCGCATTCGCCGAAGCGATCTCGGATGGAAGAAGGAAGGTGAACCAATCCACCCCAAGGAGGCTGAGGAAGAAGGCATCATCACCATCACGCAGCTCAAGGCACCACAGCCCGTTACAGACGAGTCATCTACTGCTGGAGACACCCCTGCACCAAAGTCTGTTTCAGATCGCTCTGGTCGCGAAACTGTGAAGAGGGAGAACAGCAATGTTTCTAAGCAGACGATGAATCCAGAGGCTGCTGTCCGCGCATCCACTCTGGCCAAGGTTGAGAGCAAGCAAGATGCGGCTCGTGCGGCAATCATGAACGGTGGTAGCGAGAAATCCGAGAAGAAAAAGAAGAAGCGTACAGCTGCTGCAGAAGCCGCATCTCAGGTATCAGTGGCTCCTTCGGTTACGCCTTCCACAGTTGCTCGCCCATCTCCAGCCAATCCTCCATCGTACGCGCAAGCTGCACAGACGATTCCACAGCCCAAGTCTCCTGCACCTGTTGAACCAGCTGCCGAAGCATCGTCTAAAGCCAAGGCTACAGATGCGACTGACGCACCTGAGTGGGCTAAGCAACTTCTCAACAAGCACTTGCAGCAACCGGCCTCTGCAGCAGCTCCCACTGTTTCTGCTGGTCAGCTAGACTCGAAGAAGCTCGAAGAACTTTTGCAGACCGAGATCAGCAAGGGCTTCTCTCGCGAGTTGGATGTCATGTACAAGCGATTCGACGAAGACAAGCGCGTTCTGAATGCAGCGAATGGTGCTAAGCAAGAAGCAATCCTACGCATGGTTTCCAGCACGCTCAACGAGAATGTGGAAGGCGTTATAAGAAAGATGGTCGACGACAACATCCGTAATGTTCTGCTTCCCGAAGTCCTTGCGAAGACCTCTGCTACCGTCGAACAAGGCCTGAACAACAACCTCAAGTCTGCCTTGGGGCCTCAGCTCTCAAGGGAGGTGGCCGATGCGGTGTCTCGAGCTCTCAAACAACCTCAAACTGTCCAGCCATTGGTTGATCAGATTGTGAAAAAGATGGGCAACGTTGAAGCCATGGTCGTTGCCGCTGCGGGATCGGTAGTTAACCCTGCCATTTCGAACCTGTCCAACCTCATCGAGCGTCAAATCGCAACAGAGCTTCGTCAAGCTCGTACTCAGCGCCGCGAGGACACTGCTAAGATTGCTACGTTGACCGAAACTGTGCATACCTGCCTAGATACAATTAGGACTATGGCCGCAACTCAGTCTGAACTTCAATCACAGCTGGCCAAGCTTCAGCAGGCCATTGAAGAGCGCCCAGCTCAGGTTGCTCCTCGCCCGGAGGGCACATTGCAGGCCACACGCTCTCCGCCAAAACAGAAAACACCAGAGGAGCTTGAGATTGAGTCCATCCATAGACTCATGTCCGAGGGCAATTTTGAGCAAGGTACTATGCAGTGGCTGCAATCCCCGCGCAGTGCTGCCCTCTTCGACGAAGTCTTTGCGCGCTACGATCCTGCCTACCTCAGCCAGGTGAGCCCATTGCTCGCGCTCTCGACCGGTGCGGTGGTCTCCGAATCACTCGGTCGCAACCTGCCTGAACGTCTCGTCTGGCTGAATGCTGTCTTCCGAAGCGTCAACCCAACCGTAAGTGTATCACTTCTTTCATTAGCTTCTTCGGACTAACATTATCCTAGGACGCCGAGATTCGCGATATCATCCCTAAGATCATGGATGTCGTCGTTCAGCGCCTGACCACTGCATACATTCAACTCAACGAGAGCACCCCTGGCAGCCCGCTTCTGCGTGCCATCTCTCAGCTGGTCAACAAGTGCAATGAGATGACTCGAGCTGCTGCACCCTTCAGCCCTCGCGGGTGAAGTCTGAGAGGTTGTTCTTTGCCGCTAGACTACGGCAATGAAACGTCCTTGCGCTGAAAATGCCTCGACTTCCCATGTTTGTTTGAACTTGCTTGGGCTCTTTTTTTTTCAAACACTGTTCCTAGTTCCGTCATACTGGTGTTTCTTGACCTCTACCGTCGACCGTTATCGGCCCGTCATAGACGTCTTATCCACTTGTTACTGGAACAGTATGGGTGCAATACTCGTGGACCCTACTTAGTCCTAAAACGCTTTTCCAGTTTTGTTTCAATTTATTTTCGTTCTTGTTCTTTTCATGTACGTGTGATTGCTTTTCAGATACCCGCTTCCTTGTGTTCGGCGAATACTCAATGGCGTTCTCTGACTGTTTAATGATGCTGGAATGCTCATTCTCATGTCGAATAACGCGAGCGACGACATGCAGGATACGAGGATGCTGAGGTGGATGGCATGGCAGTCTCTCCCGAGTTGACCGGGCGGGAAATGCTCATTGGATCCGTGAGCATACAATGAGTACAGATGTACACGTGTACGATACAATAGGGTAGAAATAATGATTTCGGGCATGGTTTGCTGTATTTCGATTTTACTTTTCGAGAACGATGTTTGGCAGATCTAATCGCAAGTGATCGTGCCGTGCAAATCTAGTTGCGCAACACGCTGCACATGCATGCGAACTGGGCGATACGCGAACATACTCACCCTTTCCTCCATTCTCTATGCATCCACACTCCCTGCTCTTTCGGCACGGCAAAACTGCGGATCTTTACATCTGCGACGAATCAAGCGTCACTAACCAATCACGTCGCTCATCCGCTCGTCGCATAACCGTTACAGATGTGCCTATCCCGGTCGCCAGTTCGCAGTTAAGCACATGCTGAAACACGATCAACCGGGTTTTGCGACCCCGACTGACCACTCAAAAAGCTGCAACGTAGGTGGTGCATGAACTGTGGCCAAATGATGTCGACCGGGTAGGCTGTCAACCCATCGATTTCCGCATAGATCGGGCAGGAAAACGGCGTTGAGGCAGCGCCGGTCGCAGGCTGGTATTATGACTGTGTATGCGTAAGTGCCGTTGGATAACGAAGTGGGCAATGCTGGGCGATAAGAAAAGCAAACTCAACGGCAACTCGGGAAGAAAGGCATGAAGAAGTGGGTTATTTTTGGTGGGGGAGGGGTTTTAGTCTTGTAGTACTATATGCCTGAGATTGATCTTTTTTACTTTTCTTACCCGCTCCCCTTTGACAGAAAGAAACCTGGGGTTTCTTGATTGAAGCTTTTTGTTTTCTCGTCACTCTCTCGTCTGACACCTTCTGAACTCTAGCCTGCTTTAGTTTTCTCTTCACTCTCTCACCCGCTTTTTACTTTCTTCTTACCCGAGGGCTTTTCTGACTATACTTTCTCGCTCTCGCTTGCTTCCTCTTTTCCATAATCTTACTTGAACCTACCCTGAAGATCCTCCTACGTTCAAGTTATTTGCTGCGGGAGAACAAAATCGTCCGCCAACGATATCAGCACTGAACGACGAAGAGAGCGGGACTGAAAGGAATATATACAGGCCGATTCCACAGCACGTTCTATCGGCATCGCAAGCCAAAGGCATCAAGAGCCTAGCCACGCATACGACACGACATTCCCTTGGAAAACCAGGCCACAACATTCAGCAAACATGGCAGTGAACTGGGTACTTCCTGTGCGCGGCGCTCAGGCTGTACTTTCCATTGTCGTCCTTGGATTGATGGGTTATGGTACGTCTGGCTCTTATTCCCTGCCACATAGGCCCAACCTACCGCTCTTGCGCTACTGCACTCACATCATCTGCTATCTTCGCATGGAGCACCGAAACTGACTAGCCTCACAGTCTCATCATGGTGGTCAAGTCACTGGCGACAGTCCTCTCCAATGGAGATCAACTACCTCATCTTCGCACCAGCATGGAGTCTGCTGGCCCTCGCCCCTTTGATCCTCACCTCGCTAAGCAAGTTCTCGCACTTGGCGGAGCAACGTATGATCAAATGGGCTTTGCTGGCAATCGAGGGCATGACCATGCTGTTTTGGCTCAGTGGATTCGTGTCACTGGGTGTATTTTTGAGCGGAAGGATCTGCTTCGGTATGGTACGTATTACGTCTCACTTCCCTAATTATATTGGATTGCAGACACAGAAGTCCCAGAGAATAATGACTGACTATGTGTTACAGGTCTGCGATGTAGCTCGCGCGAGCACAGCGATCAGTGCGATCTCGTGGCTTACGTGGATCGTTACATGGGTGTTTGGTGTGATTGCGGTTGTTAAGGGACGCGCAGCTGGAGAAAAGAACAGTAACGCGGAGGTCAAAATGCACCAAGGAGTATAAGAGAGAGTATGACCGTGGGCGTGATGCGTATATGACCGGGAAAGCGATCATCGGGCATGATTGCGGTGGCGCTTGGTGTTATAATGAATTATAGCTCACTACTTGCCTTGCTGTGCGCAGTACTGAGTTGATTTCCAATGTTACCCTTGTTAATCTATGCGGCTTTTACACTGTCCGAGAGAGACTATTTGTGATTCTTTTCGTGATAGGCATGAAATCTGGTGATGCATCAGGTGCTAGATTACTCTGTCTCTGTATTCGGATTTCCAGCTTATTTGATGCTGACAAGAAGATAGCAAAGCCACTTGTACACTATTCTACATACAGAGTGTTATATGTCATCGGCAACTGGGGCAGAGGACCCTTGTGTAACTCATGCTTCCCTATCCACAGCGTTAGGAATTTGTCACTAACAGGTGCGGGAAAACAAATTGACAGGCAAGAGGACGAACAGCATATGCATTTACGTTGATGAAACGGCCTGCCTTAGGGAAATAAGTATGTCTAGACCGCGGGGCATAAAGCCTGATCAGGGTGTTAAGCCGAGCCTTACTTCTCTTGACATGCTGTTTTCAAACGCTTGGTTTGTCACAGCGCAGCAAATCTGTGGCGGGGAAATGGTACGATCCTGCCTGAATGTAATGTGGGTGCCTGATGGAGTTCTGCTGAAACGGAAAAGAGACGTAACGTGCCTGAAGACAAAGACGGCTGGGGGACTCCGCACTGCGCAGTAGGTCTATTATGAACGACTTTTCGCACTCATAATTGTTGATACGAGAGCCAAAAAATCGAATCATACTCTTGATAGAAAGGAATCGTACACAAATGATATCCCACGGTAAAGTGATGTTGGATCGAAGAGTACCCTTCAATAGTTCATTGTAACTGCTACATTGACGCTAGCGCAAGCCTTAGCCTCTAACATACATGCGGCGGATCTGCACCAGGATACAAACATCTGCAACACTACGCCACCACGTTCCGGACCAAAACTTCTGCTTCGGCATCGTATAGGCGAGTACCCCTATTTGTGTTTGTAGGCTGTCGGCATTGTGTTTTCGAGAACGTTGTAAGTGTGAGCTTGTCACGCGGCTTCGAAGACGTGCATGAAAACAGAACGGCCAAACACACATCCGACTGACCTAGATGGCACACGAAAGAAGAGAAAATTCTAACAGCGCGGCCAGAACGGCACGAGGGCCGTTGCCGAAGTGTTGGCGGCAGCTTGGCGAGGGTCCTGTCGTTCCCAAACCTTCCGCAAAAATGGATGGTGCAGGGGGATCTGAAGCTGAGCTCTAGCGTAGCCTGATACGTGTAAGAGCGCGTCAGCACTCTCGGGCTGGGCCTTTTGTGGCCTGCGAAACAAATACATCTTCCTTCGCTGCTCTACTGTCCAAACAACTTCCTTTTCCCTCTCCATCTTCTCACGCGCGCGTAAACATTCTATATTTTCACAAGCAATTCCGTGAAACATCAATCCGAATACGACCAACTCCACCTATACCAGAAAAGACAAGATGCCGAAGACGGTTGTCTTCACCACTATTACGCCACTTCCGACTGGTATCGCCAGGAAGAGCGTGATAGACATGTACCATGATCATCTCGCCATGATAGACCTTAACCCGTTGGTTGTAGAGCGGTTCATGTGCAAACCACCTTCCTACGCCCCAACAGATGAGTACTGGGCCATGTGGTACACCATCAAAGGTATGTCTTCTTTTTAGCCCCTGGGTTTGCTTCTAAAGCTAACGGCCACAAGACAAAGTATCATATCTTCCAGGTGGTCTTGCGACAGGTTCAGTATCGTATCATGCTTGCTTTCACGACACAGCCGATGGCCTATTCACACATGTATACGCACCGCTAGGTCTCGATATTCAGTCAAAGTGGACCGTGGGAGGAAGATTACCTGGTGAACCCAGGCCACCGGTCGAGCCTGATCTCGAAACACCCAGGCATGGATTGTACATTCGCGAGGATGTGAGGATGACATGCTCATCACTTCTGTTGAGCTTTGTAAAAAGGACTTTCAAAGACTCGCATGGCAAGCTAGTCGACAAGCTGGTTGAAAGGGCGCATGTCCTTGAAGCCAACATTGCGAACCAAAGACTGCGGGCGCTCCGCAATGTAGACCCAGGTGAGCGCATGGGTCATGGTGACATCTTCATCGCACCACCACCAGACTACCAGCTCTCGCCAACTCACCTCCAAGTCCCTTCGCCACGCTACGTCACACATCACAGGAGCCAGAGTGACCCTGTGCTCTCCCCTGGCTTTTCTTCATCCTCGACACTGAACGATCAAGTCGAAAGTCCGTCTAGACTTGCCGATCGACCCATATCGTTCACCTATGTACGAGAAGAAAAGGAGGTCTCTTCATCTGCACCAGAGCAAAATTCCTATTTACTACCCGCAACAACCTACGACGGAGGTTTTTCACAGCGTCGAGAGAGGTCAGCATCGCTCGGTCCTGCTAGTCCACGGGAGAAACTCCCCTCACCTCGAGCGATCTCCCCCATGCCACTCAGTCCACGCACACCACACTATTCATCGCAAGACGAATTGGCACCCCTATCATACGCACCGAGGGTTTCTTACACTCCCGAGGAGCGCCCAATCTCTTTTACTTTTCCTTTCGACCCAAAACAACCTTTTGACCGCAAGTCTACTACCGAAACTTCGCAGAAGCAGCAAAACCTTCTCAACGATATTGACGACGCCATCGACGCCATCGATGAATTCATGTATACATTACCTTCTACCACATACCAGACACTGCCTGCAACTACATATTCGCCCGAGCCGACGCTATCGAGCGCGAGATACAATCCGGAACCGAAGTTATCCAGCGCAACCTACACGCCCGAACCCTTACTTTCGAGTGCGAAGTATGTGCCGGAACGGACACTCTCGAACGCAAAGTACGACCCGCGACGCGAGCGAAAGGACTCAGCTATGCCTTCTCAAAACAACTCTGAAGATGAGCGCCCACCGGTGCCGCTTAAGGACGAGAAGTACCGAAAGGCTAGCATCAGGATCTAGACAGTTCAGGACCTTTTCCTTTTTCCTATGTTCATTTCACATTTCTGTTTCTTGGGCGATTTGCATCTCCACATTTTTATTTGTACTTTAGCAAGGGAAAAAAGCGCGCATGGTGTTCACAGGATGGTTTGCGAGGAAGTCTTTTATTTGGCGTTTCTATATACCCATTGGTGTGTATAACAGGATGGCAGACTTCACGTGGCATAGACTGCAGGCAAACTACTCTTCCCATTTTCTCATTTTTTTCATATGTACAAATCAATCATCATCTCTGAGAGATACAACAGCTATACGCTCATCGTTCCCATGCAAACTTCAAATAATGTGACAAGTGAAACCATCGAATCAGATCATACATTGAAATGCCTCAGTTTACTCCGTTTCATAAGGGTGTGGGGGCCCGCGTATACTCAGAGCCTTTAGGCGAGGCTAGAAGCCACTGCAGGGGCTCACCCCAGATCCTCTGCTTCCACGGCGGAAAATCAGGCACGCAATCTATTCCGCCGGTTACGTCGATATGTGCCTTTAGACATGCCGCTATATCTTGTACCAACCACTGTAGCACTTCCATCTCTGTCTCTCCATACAAACAGGTGGAGTCGACGCCCAGGGCACTAGTAACTGTATAAAGCAAGGTGTGCATAAGGCAGATCGTCTTTGGCAGAAGAACCCTTCCTTGGTGTGGCAACCAGACATAAATCCCGAGAGAGTTGTTGCGCGTATAGAATACGTAACGCCGGTAGCTTGATAGTAACCACCAGGTTTTATACCAGATGCTTGTAAGTGTTTCGAGGATGATTTGTTGAGGAAGAATATAATTTCGATCCGCGGTGTAGATGCGTAGTGGTAGTATCGCTAGATCTCTCATCGCGGATTCAGAATTGAGCAGAGGGTCCAATTCTTCGTCTTCGTCGTATTCTTCGTCGTCTTCGTCGTCGTCGTCGTCGTCTTCTCCTTCATCGTCATCGTCATCGTCATCGTCATCATCGTCGTCCCACACCCAAGGAGGGTTTTCCAGAGCGAAAAGAACTCTCCTACATAGAGCACATGTGTTGACAGACTTTGCGCTTAACCAAGTGGTGATACAGGCCCTGCAGAAAACATGATTGCAAGTCTTCTCATCGGAGAAAGTGACTGCACAGCCGTCGGTGGAATCACAGTATTGCTCTTGGCAGATTGAGCATTCTGTCGAGATGAATGGCGAAGAAATAGCGGGTGTAATGCACGAGTTGAGGAACTGTTCGCGCGTGTATGTTGGTTCAGACATATTGTCGTGATGCCTCAAGGCGCCTGTCTTTATTGTGACTTTGGTGTGTTTTCCTGACAATGTAGAGCTTGACGATGTAAAGACTGATCGTGGAAGTGAAATGCGACAGAAAAACACGTTCTTATAAGCATACAAGTATTGTTTTACGCTTTTAGGAGTTATGATTTTCATAGAATACCTATTGTTGCACCTTGGTTTATAGCTCCTACATTCCAAGTGTACCGTGGTTCGTGTGTTGTGGGGTCCGTCGCTAGGTATTGTCACAATGCTACTGGATGAAGCTACTGTATTACTCATCTCTGAAGACCCATTTACCTCCCTTTCTCTGAGCCTCCATCCATCGTTCACGTATTTCCGCCTTCTCTTGTTCTTTTGCACGCTCTCGATCCTCTTGTTGTTCTTGAGTTGTAGGAAAATCAACTCTCCAAAAGCCTGGTGGTGTCTTTCGTCGCTCGTATGCTTCGCGGTGTTTCCCAGACTCTTTCGCCATCTTCCTTGTTCGTGCCTGCAGCACCAGCTCTTTTCGTTCATCGGAAGACATTTGTGTAAGTTGCATGGTATTGTATGCCTCGCCGAGGTAGTCTTCCAGTAAAGCCTCTTCTTGTGATGCACTAAGAGGTGCTTGAGCCTCTGCAAAAGTCCGAAAGGTAGAGCCACAACATTGGGGGTTTGTACAGCCTGGAAGGCACATGCGATCTCCACGCTTGCGAACAGTTTCGGAAAATGCATAGCTATAGCCCTGGTTATAGTCTGGGTTCGGCTTGAAATCCTGAATGTTAAGTTCTGTGATTGGCTTCTCCCGCAGACGGCCTTGCTCTTGCTCTTTCGATTGCAAAGCACGACTCTTACGAGCGCTTGAGCGTGTCTCTGGCGGTTTCATAGTCCAGATCGGACGGTCAGGAGTCGGATATTCACGTGGATCAGGTCGAGGCTTAGATGATGATTTGGACGAGTTTTTCCCAGCACCGGGTGTACGTATCGTGCGAGACGAGCTGGATGGGGGAGTGGGGACTTGCTCAATCTTGACCGTGACGGAGTCCACTTGTGGAGTTTTTGGCGAGGTTTTTGACGGTGTTTGGAGATTGTGGAGACTCCGGACTCGTTGATTGATCCGCGCTCGTGCTGAGCTCGGCAGTGATGGCTTGTTATCTAAAGGAGGTGGGTCTTCACCAGACTCCAATAGAAATCCATGCTTTTGTCGATGTCGCGCTTCTGATTGCCTTGAGCGCTTATTGGGAGGCTCCTCAGAAACACTGCTGACGATGTTCGGATCGATAGCCTTTAGAGCGGTGTTCTCTGCTTGAGCAGGCTCTTTGGGTTCACTAAGGACTCGAGACTCAATACTCTCAACCGCTGGAAGCACCCGCGATTCTGCAGTCCAGCCTAGCAAGTCATCCTGCACCAAATCTTGTTCTGTCTCTTTCTCTGTTTTTATGTCCTGTGTTAGCGGCGCACTGTTACATCTTCGCTGACGAGATATTTCTGTGCCAGCTGTAGGGATTGATAATCTCCTCCGATTGTGGCGCGGTGTCTGCAGCAGATTGAGTGTAGGGTCATCTAAGTCCATTGTCGTCTCTTGGTGCAGTAACTTGTAAACAGATATTGGAGGGCTACTGCATTGTTCTTCTTTCACACGATATGGCCTGACTGGCGTACCGTCCGATGATCGATCTGCATAAATCTCAAATCTGGAGTTCGAAGCTTCTCTGCGCTTTCGTTTCAGCGATCGCTCTGAGACAAATTCAGGCATATCGTCGTCTTCCTCAATGCTCGTTGTTTGCTCGTGCCGAGCCGACGGCTCACCGTATTCGTCCACTGTTGTTTGGCTCGAACTTGGGTGAGCCTGCTGGCGGTTGTCGTGATCTGAGATTACGCGTTGGATGCCTAACGGAACTCCTTGAAACTGCTCGCCCATATCGTGAAGTCGCGATGGAGTCAAGTCATTGGCACGTGACCGCAGCTTGCGTTTGCCAGTTGCATTTGCCGACTGATCTTGTCCGTTAGAGATTGGACCTAAACTGGTCGACTGATGCGTGGTTCCTTCGGTAGCTCGCGGAAGCGGTATCATGGGAACAGGAGAAGAGCGTCCTGGATCAGTGAGAACTGGGGATGTCCTGAGTGTAGGTAGAGCTCCTGGGCTTGGGGTAATATCGGGTTGATCTTCAGGAAAAGCATGACTTGTCAATGGGTGCAGTTTTCCTTCTTCAATCCGAGGCTGACCTTTGGGCGTCCGTTTTCCCGATTGTCGATCTGCATACTCTTGCCATGCGCGTACACTGTCTTTCATGTCCTTGTTCTTTTGCATCACTGTCGCATTCTTCCTCTGCAAGTACTTCACTTGTTGAGCGGCGTCGTTGTACTTCTTACTCAGTTCGCTGAACTTTTGGGCAAGATCATGGCACTCATCTTCCAGTGTCGTCGGCTCGATATCTTTGGTTACCTTGTGCTCGGTTTGCAATAATGATGCCTCTGTGTTGTGTTTGGCGAGTTGCTGTTTTAATCGTTCATTTTCTTCGACCAGGCGGCGGTGCTCTTCGCTGGGAATACTTGAAGCAACGGCTTTCGTTTCATCTAGCATTTTGCCCCTGCTCTGAATTTCGGCTTTCAGCTGCGAATTCTCCTTGGAAAGACGCGCCGACTTTAAAATCTCATTGTTTAGGTGTTCCAACAGCATCTCATGGCTCTTTTCCTCTGCTAGGAATCAGTAATCATCGCGCTGAGAGTGTCACCATACGTACTCTCTTTTAGCTGATGCTGATGAGTCTCTTCCCCTAAATTCTATTAGATGTTGCCGACGCGTATCAAGATTATACACACTCTTGTTCCACTCTTTCTCCAGACTTGGCTGAATGACCTCATCGTAGACGCGCGACCACAGCGCTTTGTTCTGCTCCACCCAAGCCGTGAAATCCGCCATCTCTCATACAGACAGTGTTGCATGGGCTAGAAACGTGACCGCTCAGGTGGGCTTATGTAGGTGTGCTCGCATCCGAGCGTGGTGGGGGATGTGCAATACTAGGCGGCAACATCCATAGAGGCACGCTAATTGAAACGCGTGATCACGAGTGACTGCACAGACACTTCCGCGATAACGATAAGCACAGTAAGGTTCCCGAGGCTCATTTGCCTTCGCCGCCAACCCGACATTCTTTATTATGAAGCGCGCGCATGATGGGGACGATGATAATGAGCATCCAGCGAAGGCGCCAAGGCTCTTGCACCCCGACAGGCTTTCCAGGCTGAGTGATGAGTTGCTTGTTCGCGTACTATCCTTCATCTCTGTACCGGCACTTCTAGTATGCCAAAGGTAGGAAGGCTGTTCTGCGGAATGGAATTTGTACTGACTACTGCGCAGGGTGTCTAAGAAGCTGAATCGACTATCGCTAGACTCGGAGCTCTGGAAGGCAGCTTACTACCGCACATTCGTCCTCCCACGCGCATCTCGTATACCTGGCATCAAAGACCCTGCAAATCCTAATCGCCTTCACTACTCCTCTCGGTTATCAAAGTGGCTGGAAGATGGTTCTCTCGTTAAAGATGGGAAGCAGACAAACTGGAAACAGCAATACCGATTACGGCACAACTGGACACAGGGACAATGCGCCGTCAGCGAGATTGTGGTCGCTGAGCGGTCGCCAGATCCACCGCTTCTGGTGATGATGTCGAACAGCATAGTCTATGCTGCAGATTCTATATCTGGACTTCGCGCTTGGAGTTCAAAGAACGATCGCGAGCTACTGGCATCTACGGAACTTCTCGATGAGGCAGACACACCTCAACTACCCACATCTATGGCTATAGACGCCTCTGAAGGTGAAGGCAAACCAGAGAGAGCGGCGATAGGGTTTGAAGACGGTTCATTCTCGATATACGCGTTGAAAAAGGACCAAGAGAAGTTCCAGAACTTGTTTAGCCATCCGCCGTCTACCAACGGAATGCTATCGGCTCTCGCATATTCGTCCCCTTACCTTCTGACCATGACGGAAGATCATCTACTCTCCCTGTATGCCTTTGAGGAGACACCAAAGACAAATGGCGGATTAAAGGCTCCTACTCTTCTGTACTCTCTTCGATCGCACACCGCATGGCCACCCGTTTCGCTTTCCTTGAGGATGAATGCAGCAAGCATGACCGCAGCCATCGCGTATTCTCTTCCGACTTATCTGGCTGGCTGGACGGTCGGCATACAAGAATTGATACTTTCGCATAAGGGAGAGCTCCTTGAGTCGAGATTGGCGACTGCAGCGGACGAGCACTCGTTCACGCTATCTGCGTATCGTTCTCCATCTTCACCTTCTGTTCGCTCGTCGTCACCTTTCCCAGGTAGCTCTAGCGACGCGTCTGTCCCCACTGGACCGAGCAGATCGAAGCCTACTTCAATGTCGTATTCGCACCCGTACCTTCTCGTTGCGCATCCAGATAACACGTTGTCGTTGTATTTGGTCCGATCAACGTCATCAGCACTCTCAATCAGCTCTGGGAACCGGCTTTGGGGTCACACATCCTCAATTTCCGGTGCTCATGTTGGTATGCGCGGTAAGGCCGTATCAGTCAGTAGAATTGGCGATGAACTTCGTGTCTGGGACTTGGAAGGCGGCATGAACTCTTCTGTAAATCGAAAACGGTCGAGGAACGGGGAATTGAGCGTGCGCATACAACCATCAAAAGTTGGGGAAGCGGACACCCCGCGTGATACCTCTGGACGCCAGATTGGGCTGCGGTTGGCGCTTGATCAAGGCTTTGATGATTCATCGGTAAGCAGAGGATGGGTCGGCTTTGATGAGCAAAATGTTGTCGTGCTCAGAGAGAAGAGTGAAGGTAGCCAGGCACTTGTGGTTTACGACTTTACCTAGCGTCTGGCGATGATGCTGTTACCTTGGCCAGTGAGATAGATACCCCGTATGGCATTAAGAACATTCTTACCTATTCATTGATTTATCCAAGTCTTTATGGCAGAATGTATGTTTTACCTATGCATTACCTTTTCTTTTCCACACTACGTGTTACTAGCATCCACTAGCATTAGCGTACAGAGCATGTGAATTCATGATGATGAGCTCAATAGTGTTGCAAAATACCTTGGGCACCAAATTAACAAGAGAATCGGCGTATTCTATACGGATACCAGCTTTACCTTGACTCGGGCGTTTGTTCATGTAGTCCTATGCTCAAAGCCCGAGGGCGTGCGTCATGCCCACGAGGGCGCTAGTGCCCACGCTAATTTCGCAGTTACATCGAGGGCAGGCGACCAGGTGCCCAAACCATCTACTTGAAAACCGCACGACCAACAATCTCGAATTCATCTCCAATTTCAAATACGCGATCCACGTGTAAAAGCTACTCAAATCCTCGAAATCCGCAAAATTGAATACCGCAATGGCCCCGGAGGTAGTCAACAAGCTGCAGAACCTGGTGACAGGGGAGTCGAAGAGCGCCCGCAAGAAGAAGGGCAAGCAGGAAGGAGCTACTGCAGTGCCAGCTGCGCCCGAAAAGACTGCATCTGAAGCCGGTGCGGGTGGTTCGGAGGCCGCAAGCAAGGCCAATGGCGCAGACAGCGACAACTCGTACCTCAGGGACATCCAGAAGTAAGTCGCACTCTCTGCATCGCAACTAGACACATTGTCCGCAGAGAAATCACCTGCTAACCCTTGGGCGCATAGGAACATCCGCAACATCAACAAGAAGCTGGTAAACTTAGAGTGCCCCTCAGCCTTGCAAGAACCCTTTGCTTACGTTGCATGTTATAGAGCGCAACTCAAAAGGTCGACTCGATAATCGCAGCCAACCCTGGCGTCTCCCTCGACGAGCTCCTAGCCTCTCGCAAGATCAACGCCGACCAGAAGGCCCAGGCTGAGAGGAAGCCGGGTCTCCAGGCTCAGCTTGCACAGTACGAGGAGCAGTACAACAACTACAAGAAGTACGGCGATGAGCTCGAGGCCAAGTTCGCCAAGGAGAAGGAGGTTTTGTCCAAGACACACGCTGGAGAGCTCGACACACTACGGGAGACGATCAAGGCCGAGGCTAAGCTGGAGCAGCAGAGGGTTGTCAAGGAGAAGCTCCTGACACTGTCCCGCTTCTTGAGGGCGGCTGCTGCCCGTCGCCAATTGGAGGATGATGAGTCGGATCTCACCAAGGCTTTTGAAGGTGCTCTTCTCCAGGTCTATGGAGGAGACGCCGCTGCTGTCATGGCAGCGGAGAAGCTGATCGATGGTGCGAGTGACGGTGTACCATCAACTGAGGGTGTAGTGCTAGGCGTTACCTGTAGGTTCCTAGAACCCTAGGAGAGACAGAAGAGTGGGCTGACCGTGTGTAGATTCCCAGGTGAAGCAGGCTGCGCTTGAGGAGGCTCCTTTTGCTGCGGAAGAGGCTTGGGTTGATGACGTCGCACAACATCAGGCTGCTCCTATCGAGACTGTGTCCGATCCAACCATCATCAATGCCGGACTTACCGAAATTGATGCTGGCGACAAACCTGTCACTGACGCCCCAGCAGAAGCCTCAGAGGCACCAGCAGCATCTAACGTTGGAACAGACTCGGCAAACGCTGCAGCACAGGCTCAGTGGGACAAGCAGCAAGCTGGAAGCGATGACCCACTGACCGAGTCTTTCGAGATGGTCCCGCGAGACCCCGCCGAAACCGAGACACCACACGCTGCTGCTGCGCCCAACAGTACCCAGAGCTGGGCTGATGACGCTCCCGAACAAAGCTCCGCACCCACAGCCGCTACACCTGCTAACGATGGCTTTTCCGAGGTTCACCACAACCGCGGTGGCCGGGGCCGAGGAGGCCACTCTGGTGGTGATCGTGGCGGATACAGGGGCAGAGGCCGAGGCGGTCCCCGCGGTGAATTCCGCGGTGGGCGTGGCCGTGGCCGTGGAGAGTTCAGGGGAGGACGCGGTGGCTTCCGTGGCGGTCCTCGCGGCGAATCGTCATAAAGCAGGAGTAGAGCATTCCTGAAGATGGCTTGCACATGAGAAGGAAATTGGTCACACAGCCTGTTTCCACTATAGCATGTGGAGTGGCTGAACGGAACGCATCATGAAGAATGGAAAGGCGTAATGTACAGCCTAGTGGGTTTGGTAGCATAGCATCGGTGCATAGGATCTCTATTTCTTCGGGTATGGGACACTGTACTATATTCTGGGGGATGATCTGGCGCTCAAAAAACATGGCTTGTACGACTCTCTCAGTTTTGTTCAGTGCGTGATTGCTGGCGTCAGGTACTTGTGGATTTATAGGTAAGAGAAGATTGCCGCTTGGCACTGAAGCATGTGCAAACGATGATGACGACAGCTCGGCTTGCCCCTGGCAGTAGCGGTGTGTCGATCCGGGGAAGATGCATGGGGGATGTGCTGGCTCATCAACGACTCCGATTGGCGAGTGGGAATACGACGTGTCGGTGTGGAGTTTTGCCTACTCATGGCTAGGCACACCGTCGCGCTCCACACGGGAACGTCCAAGGTAGAGCCAAGGCTGCCTGCACACGCTAAGATGCGTTCTGTTCTTTGCTATGGCGTTTCTTCTTTGTGAGGCTTAGTAGAGAAAGGCTGGTGATGGTGCGCTCCATGTATCAAGTCTGGCACTGCGTCACTTGAGGCTGCGCTGGTTCATGAGGGTGCAGAAAAATAGCTGACTAGAATCTGATTTGCTGTATCTACGTAAAATGTACAGAATCAAGGCGTCGAGTTCTTTCATTCTTGTGTCACAGGTTTGTTCAGGCTCTTGTGCTATTGCTTAGTGCCACTGGATTGTCCATCAACACTGACCTACATCTTTCGCTAACGTTGATGCATGAGCCTGAGCCAATGGGAACAATACATAAATCTGCCTCTATGAGGTTTTTGCAGCGCGCATACCAGTTTCGCGTGGTAGTGAGGTGCGGCCTTGGGCCTCGACATAGGGGTGCAACATATGAACTAGTGGGCTTCTGTGGCTTCCTAGATAGGCGCCAGTGAGAAAAGCTTAACCCGCTAAATCCAGGTACCAAGTTTCATGTATGATATGCGTATAAAAGGAGAATTAACCTGTGGGATGCCTGCTGAGTCACAGAAGATTTGTAGTGATTGAAAAATGAATGAGGTTTCATTATTTGACTACCAGCTTGTACGTAACCAAGGTTCGGTGAACAGATGCAGGCGGACTAGTTGCCGGCAAGGCTGTAATCTTATCAGATCGGATTCACAGATAGATGATGTATCCTTGGATGACGTGCATGCAACTTAATGCTGCGCTGGTGTGACTCTCGCGCGGAATTCCTTGGTACAACATCTCCATATGCAACAAGAAGTATCCGACTGCTTGCCTGCTTTCTGCGCTTATGCACAGGACAGAGGAAGTGCCCCAGCGGCCTCTCACGCCTTCATCTGATTGTAAAGGTGGCTCGATTATCAGTCGACGAGCCGGGATCTAGGGCACGCTAAGTACTAGCTTGGTACGCGCACAGACGTCGAGCCTGCAACCTCCTCATTCTCGCACACCTTGCCTCCTCGTCCCCCCAGCCGTGTTTCTGGCCCAAGAAGCTGCAAAATCGCCATACGACAACGCCAAACGCCTAGCCAAACCTCTGCGCTGCCCGTAAAATTGCTGCCGTGCTCGTAGATTCACGCGCGCCCTCGCTGGCGGAGAAAGCGACCCATGTTAACCCCATCGTCTCCGCAAACCTAATCACCAGTCGCGAACGAGCTCCTCCGTTACTTGCACGTCTCGAATACTACGACTGCCATGGACGCGCCGCAAAATATTGTCCCTTCGGTTGAGGCACCGCCTGTCCCGCAAGATGATGCCGCCAACAAGCCAGCCCTGACGCCGCCGACAAGCGAAGACAACGACAAGCGTTTTGAGAGGATGTCGTCGGAGCTCACAGATCTCGACAGCGACGATGGAGAAGATATCGAGCCCGATCACTACTTTGAAGGAGGAAAGATCCCTGTATTCAAGCCGGTACGTCGCAAAGATGCACATGCGCTTCCCAAGAGAACCCATGCGACGCGCGCAATGGCGCTATAGATATGATGCATGCGAAAGTAGTTCGGACGGCACTGACAACCATCTCTACAGACAATGGATCAGTTTCGCAACTTCCAGCGCTTCATTGAAAAAGTCGACAAACATGGAATGAAGTCTGGTATAATCAAAGTCATTCCACCAAAAGAATGGTGCGTCAATGAGGTTACCACTAAAAGTTACTTCATAGCTCACAGAGTTGCAGGCGCGAATCCCTCCCCGACCTTACGGAAGCTGTCAAGACCATCAAAGTCAAGAACCCGATCACACAAGAGTTCAACGGACAACACGGTATATACACACAAGCAAACATAGAAAAGCAGCGATCATACAACCTGCCGGAGTGGAAGGCAGTAACAGACGAGCCGCACCATCAGCCGCCGGCCAAGCGAGGTGAGCGCCGGAAAGCTGCTGCAGAAGTTCCCACTAGGACCCGTTCTACAAGAGCTCAAGCTGCCTCTACAAAGAATGACGACGCTTCACCAGCGCCCAAACGCGGTCCTGGCCGCCCTTCCCGGAGACGCCAAGTGAAGAAGGAGCCGACTGGTGACGAAGAGGATGAAGAAGACGAGCACATGGATGTTCCCCCTACGCCGACATCTCCTGGAAAAGAGGATAAGAGGACGTCCTCGAGAAGAGTCAAGAAAGAGAGCCGGGCCGAGACTCCCACCAGAGTACGTGGCCGGCAGCCCAAAACGGGTGACGAGAAGAAGTCTGTTTCGTCGCGACGACTGAATAACAGGGGTGCCATGGCCGATCACGTTGACGAAGCAGCCTTTGAGAACTTTGACTACCGCTTGCATGGCCTTGAGGAGTACACAGTAGAGCGCTGCAAAGAACTTGAGGATAATTATTGGAAGACTATCAACTACGGTCAGCCAATGTATGGTGCAGACATGCCAGGCTCCCTTTTTGACGATAGTACGACGTCTTGGAACGTAGCAAAACTACCGAACCTTCTCGACGTGCTCGGTACCAAAGTCCCTGGTGTCAACACTGCCTATCTATACCTGGGCATGTGGAAGGCTACATTTGCCTGGCATCTCGAGGACGTGGATCTCTACAGTATCAACTACATCCACTTCGGCGCCCCCAAGCAATGGTACAGCATATCGCAAGAGGACGCTCGTCGCTTCGAGGCTGCAATGCAGACCATCTGGCCCAATGATGCGAAGCATTGCTCGCAGTTCCTCCGCCATAAGACTTACTTGATCTCTCCACAGCGGTTGGAGAGAGACTTCAACATTAAAGTTAATCGACTTGTTCATTACGAAGGTGAATTCGTCATCACCTACCCCTACGGCTACCATTCCGGCTACAACATTGGCTACAACTGCGCAGAATCGGTCAATTTTGCGAATGAATCGTGGTTGAGCTATGGACGTATTGCAAAGAAATGCATGTGCGAGTCTGACAGTGTTTGGGTTGATGTCAATGAGATCGAACGCAAGCTGAGAGGCGAACCGACACCTGAGTACTACGAAGAGACAGATGACGAAGAAGATGACGATGACGGCGTGGATCGTCTTCCTAGTCCTCCTGTCAGCGTTGCTGGAAAGACCAAAGCTAAAGCAAGCCGCAAATCGACTGGTAACAAGAGGAAGCGTGGAAAGGAGGATCCCAAGGAGACATCGCAGCCGAAGAAGCTCAAACGTATCCGCATTCGCATCCGGATCCCTGGCCGTGGTATGCCTTGTATTCTATGTCCCAACGATGTCGAGTACGACGACTTGTTGCCGACTGACAACGGCATGAAAGCTCATCGCATCTGCGCCGATTACACACCCGAGACATACATTGTCAAAAAGAACGACATTGAGACCGTGTGCAATGTGGCCAATATTGGCAAGGATCGTCTTGAACTGAAGTGCAACTACTGTCGATCGAAGCGCGGGGCTGTCTTCCAGTGCTCTCAGAAGAAGTGTACCAGGGCTTTCCACGCCACATGTGCTGTTGCAGCTGGAGTCCAAGTCGACCTCGGACCGATGCCCACGTTTGACGAAGAAGGTACAGAATATTTCTACGATGGCTACGACTTCCGATGCCGTTTCCATCGACCAAAGAAGAGGAACAACAAGACGGTCGATGTTGAAGCGCTCGAGAAGGACAAATATATCATGGCATATGGCAAGACTCTCAAACCCAAGGATGTCATTCAGTTCCAATACGTGGGCGGAGAGATGTACCAAATCTATGGTGCACAGGTAGTGGAGAACAGGCTTGGAGAACAGGCCGCCCTGGTAGATGTGTTGCCTGATGGGTATGTCAAGTGGACTCGATTGACTTGCTGTGCTAACCTGAATAGTGACCGTGTTGAGGTTGAATGGAAATACATCCTGAAGCTTCATCCGGATGAATCTCAGAGACCGAAGCCATCCGCAAATGCTAAGCCACTCCCAGAACACCTGAAGGAAACCGACGCGTCTCTTGACATCACCAATCGTACTGATGGTGTGCCTGAGATGGGTGATCCTTTCCACGACCCTAACTCTGAGCAGAAGTGGGCAGAGTGGTACACTGCTCCGGAGGTTACGCAAAAGATGGCCAAGGTCGATCTCAGCAAAGAAAATCAGCTGTGGTACTATCTTGGAAAGACGTCAACCGAGGCCAGGCCACAGTATACTGAGAACCCCGCGAGGCCAAGACACAATCAGAAGAGCAACTTCCTCGACACTGTCAAGCCGCCTCCACCCCCAGTACCAGCTTTCCATCGTGCTTCATACTCGGCCGCGTACCCGCTCAAGCCAGCTCCTATTGCGGTTCCTCCACGAACTCCAGTGCAGCAATACATGCCGAATAGCCGGCCATACAGTTACAAGCCAAAGGATTCCACGGGGACGCCTTTTAGATCGCCAGTCTACAATCCGGACACCCGCAAGAACCCCAATTCACCTGTTGCACATCAACCAAACGTGAGTTATGACCATCGCATGCCACACAGGCAACACGGCCAACAGTCAAACCAGGGCTATCTCTCGCATCGACCGCCGCATGCTGCTCAACAACCGCTGCAATATCATCCGTATGTTCCTCCGCAGAGTTATTCGACTGCTTCGTGGAAATCACAGCCAACAACATCCGGACCGATGCTCAGTGGTATCGACAAGTATGCGCAAGCGCCGCCGCATGCTAATGGCTTGCCGCCATATCCATATACTCAGACTCCTCGTCACATGCCACCGTCTCCATACTCACAGAATCAAGGACCCGGTGCGGTGCCAGCATATGGACCACCCGGCCGCCAGGCTCAAGGGTCGTCAAACACTTACTCACCAGTCTCAGGCATGCCGAGCAACCCTTCTGGGCCTCCCAAACCTCCAATGTACGCCGTCACACCCTCCTCTAACATCATCTACGCTGCCCAATCCCCTACTGAATACCTATCCTACGTTATGAATTACCCCTACCTCAGAAATTGCTATTTGCGGAGGTCAAAAACTTACATTTCACCGTATAGTCTGGATCGTGGGATCGCCCCTGAATGGATGCCCAAACCTCCTGCAAGGGCAAATGGCACGCCTACTACGATTGCACCGAAACCCGTTCTACCAAGTGGATCCGCACCTCCTCAGGGCTACTATGGATCACCGTCCATGGGTCCGTCTGCACCAAAGCCATCGGCCCAGTTCCAGTCGCCTGATGCTTTCCAACGTGAAATGGCACGAACAACACAGACGACGGAAGCGCCAAAATGGGAGCAAATGTTGAAACAGCTTGCTACAACAACAGGCCAGCCAGGCGAGCGCCCCACAACCGAGCCTCCACCGCAAGAGCCTCGCCCGAGTCCTTCCCAGGACGCTCCTCAGCCCACGGAAGCATCTCAGGACGAGACAGCATCGCTGCCAGCACCACAAGAGCCTAAGCGACCGACGCCTAGCCCTATCAGTGACGATGGCAAGGGCAATGTTGCAGCTGCGTCTGACCAAGAGAAGCCTGCGACGCCGTCAGAACAGCCTGAGTCAAAGGGTCTTGGAGCAGAAACATGGCGTTATTCCTCGTAAGTCATTAGCTGTGTACCATTCCTTTTTCATGAACAATCACGCGTGTTTTTAATACCGAGCGTTTGTCTTCGTGGGCTCAAGTAAAGTAATGTAATGACATGTATGATTATGTGGAGGTCAATGTTGGCGTTGTCTTTCAGGAAACCCTTTTACTGGTTTGTATGTATATGCTCGATAGTGTGGTGCTCTGAATAAACCACAATGAACGTTTTCTTTTACATCATGCAGCTACTTGAGATATTCTTATTTGAGCTACTCAGCTTCCGTTAACCAAAACCCATCTAAAGAGTCCTGTATCGCATGCTGCACACTTCCCATAGAATCCAAACACAGAGTTCACAAGAAGAGCCACGAATGCCCTAAACTCAAAACTAAGATAGCGCTTAAAGATCGCTCCGTTCCGTTACGTAAAGTCCGCAATCGACTTCTTCCCCCCTCGCCGAACCGCTAGATCACAAAGCGGGGCAGTTCCTTTTTTTCCATCCCCACCCCACCATCCATATATGTTATCTATAGATACACTACAATTTTGCCACTTCTCCATCGAAAGCCTCCTCCGGTATGGTGTGTAAGTTCAACCTCGCAAACTTCCTTCCATCCCAACATCATTCTAATAATTCCTTTCAGATCGGCTAGCATCCGTCGCTTTCATTGTTCTACGATGATCAAGCGCCCGACGAGAGCCGGGTTCGACTCCCGGTACCGGAAATGATTCTTTTTTTGCTGTTTCTGGTGATTTGGATCAGTGAGGGATGTGGGGCTGAGGTCAGAAAGGTGTGGGTGATGGGGGTGGGAAGCGCTAGCGGTGTTTTTGGAGTCTGCGCTACGAAGTAGATTGTGGAATAGAGGTTTGGAAGAGTTGTTGTGTCTTAGGTGGTATTCTCGAGAAATTAGAACTTTTTTTAACATTTAGGTAATTCTGTGTTTAGGCGTACGATGTCCCACTTCTGCCTTGGAGGTAGAAACCACTTTGAAGCAGAGTGGCAGAAAATTCATTCATGTGCACAACACATATCATTGAAGTAAAAAGGCAGCAAGCACAAGTTGGCTTGCTGCAAGTATATACAAAAATTGGATATTGAACATAAATCTCCCAGCTCTTCCCTTTCGTCCACGATACACTTCCATCCTTCTTTGTTGTCATCTCCTCTTACAACTCACTTCCGGAACTAAACGTTCTCAGATTGTACGTCTCCCAGGCTTTAAACTCGGAAAGCACGGGGGTGACGGCGAGTCACATTGCCCGAGGCGGCGCCGTCAAAGAGAGCAGGGCCGGGGATCTTGTAGCTGGAAGGGTCGCTGTAGACATCGGCCTTGATACCGGGGTCGGTGGGGGTGTAGAGCTTGTCAGCCGGGGTTCCCTTAGGAGTAGCAGTGCCGGAGCCAGTAACCTCAAGGTTGATGCATTTGGGGTAGTTCTGGGCGCCGTTCTCCTGGTTCGCAGAGTGCAGGGCAATGATCTCGTGGCGGAGAACGTACTGGCCGGGAGCAATGCTCTCGGGGACAGTGATAGACCAGGAGTAGTTGTTCTTGATGAGCTTGGAAGCGGCCCACTCGCCGTTCTCGTAGCCTGAGGCGGCAATCTTGAAGAACTCAAGGTCGGTGGCCTTGGCGGTTGTGGCATCGTCTACCTTCGCCATGTAATCGAGGACAGGGCCGACGTGCGACTCGGGCCAGGTGGTCCACTCAACCTCGATCTTGCCTCCGGCAGCTACCTTGGCAACCTTAGCGCCAGGGGTGGCGTCCTTGTGGCAAGCAATCTTGGTGGCATCGTTGTACATGGAGGGCTCGACGAAGCCGTTGTCGAGGCACTCGGGGCAAGACCATTGGATGACCTCGGGAGCGGGTTTCTGGTACTGGAAGGCCGGGTCATAGGCCTTGTAGTCCTTGCCGTCGACGGTGATGGCAGCAAGGCGACCGTGGGCGCTGACGGAGGCAGCAAGGGCACCAAGGAGGGCAGCGGCTTGGATGGTGGAAGGCATTGTTGCAATTGTGTATTTGGAATTGGGATGTTGACAAAAACAGAGACTGGTGTTCAAACGTTCACTTCGATATCAACGAAGTTTGGGAAAGAATGCGATGCGCTTCAAGCGTCTGGAAATGAGTGATGAAGTAGAAAGAGCGAATGCTTGAATGACTGGTTGTGTGGTGAACTCGACAACGGCGGAGAACAGCAGCACTTATACCCAGATACTGCCACAATCAAAGTCGATGTCCATTATCTCCATCTGTCAAATGAAAGGAGTGGCGTTGACGTAGAGAGAACCACTCCTAACCGCTCGCCGCTCCAGAGCTGTGGAGCTCAAGTATCCAGTGTTCGCAATATGGACATGTCGCACTTGTCCCATGGTGTGTTTAGTACCGCAATCCGGTTTCTAGATGGTCCACTCCTTGTTGGTGGGTCGCGGATCGACACAAGCATGCTTATGAAACCGAGATTTGAAGGAGTCGAAAAATGACTTTGTGCGGGGCATGCACACGTCATTGCAGTCTTGTTTTGGTCATGATCACTGTGTTGTATCAGCAGAATGTTTTTTTCACGTCTAGACTTTGTATTGATGGGTTAATGTTGCCGAGGCATAGTAGAGGTTGACAATTGAAGTCCAAAGTATCCACAAGCCGTCCCGCCTGCCTACGATTCTAGCCTTGTTGTTAGCGTCCGAATACATGGGACAAGAGCAATACACTGTCGGCGCTTCACTAGTTCCTGGATTTTGGAGAATTGATAGGCAATAGCTTTTGAAACTCGGAGGTTTGAATTGGCTACATAGTTATCGCCTTGTCATTTGCAGGTAAGTAAACTGTCTGTATGAGACATATCGGACGAGATGCATGAGAGCCACTGAAATTTTTATAAACTTCGATCATTTACTGGATTGGGAAACACTGAATACACACAGAACTTTGGCCCCAATTTTCATTTTTAAATATATTAACACCAAAATAGTGACTACTATTTATCTTTGCACACTTAGCATGTATAGAGAGTCACCTTCTGCCTCTCAATACAGAGTACGCTGCTAGATGTAGCAAATTGGTTTCGGCTGGCATGTTGTCATCAAATCGATCAAAGCTACGAAGTGGCTAGCGTTCGGATTTTCAGGGGTATTTCGGCATTCGATCTCTTCCAGTATGTGGCGTGGATTTATGTGCGTCGTAGGTCTTTATGTTCGACCTGAGGCAGATCTCGTGAGATTGGGCTAAGTGCATAGGTGTAAAGGACGAAACGATACCTCCCAAACGAATTCGTGCGATTCGAACTTGAGAACGGGTTTTCGATTTTGTCTTCCTGTATTGGCATTGTGTGGTGGCCACTGCAGCCGTACCTGGCGGCGAAATTTAAACTCCCGCCGTCGTGGCCGTGCGCTTTACATTTCATCCCGACTTCTGAACCTAGCCACGCGACAAGCACGAAAAACAGTTGCAAAAACCCTGCCGTTGACCTCACTGTATCATGTGAAACTTGAAAACTCCGAATTTTTGCTTCTCAAACTCACTATGGCCGACTTTTGCAGCTGGAAAAATTACAAAACTTGTAGAAAAGAAGCGAGAGAATGGTGTCTCTTATACATGTCTACTAAAGTACGCGTAGAAGGAAGAAACAGTACTTGCTAAGAAGCACGCTGGCTGAAAACCCCGCATACATGGTATCGTGAACTAATGTTATAACACAAATCCCTCCGTATGACGCCGACAAAATGCGAAACACAAGTATTTCCACCTATTGAGTGGAGGGAAGAGATGAAGAAGAACAACTGGTGTGTACAGAACAGACATCTAACTCACAATATCGATATCGCCATCGGCGTCGACATCTTCCTCGCCTTCGGCATCGACGTCGTCTTCTCCTTTCAATGTAACTGGTAGTTGTGGTCTTACAGCTTCGAACTCCCTCATAGCTTTGCCTGTTTCATCCATAAGTCCGTTACGCCGATAAGTGTTGATACAGAGACCAGCTGCAACAGCCATCCATAACGGTCTCCGGCTCTTGATTGCCTGAGACCTTGCTGCACGGATAGCCTGGATACTCTTCTCACCCACTGTATCGGCGAAGAAGCGTGCGACAAAGTAACACATTGTCATAGCTACAAACTCAAAATTTTGCGTCTTCTGAGAGATTTCTTGAGCGATTCCAACGGCTTGCTGAACGGTCTTTTTCTGGTGGGAAATGGCGGCCGCTTCACCGTAGAAGGCTTGGACGAGGCGGAATGCCATGCGTATGTATTGGTTTGGATGGTCTTCGCAGAAGGGTTTGAGTTGCTCTAGCAACATGCTGGGCTGGAACTGCTGCGAGTGATTAGGATCACGAATGATAAGTAGGCGGTTCAATGCTGCCATGACTGCAATGTCAGCTCGAGCCGGAGTCGCATGTGCTTTCTCCGGTATGGCAAGAAGATCTTTGGAAGACGTTGCTAGTGCAGAGTCAAGGTTCCCGTTCATCTGATCGTTGATGAACGAAAGGTACGCAAGGGTGCGGGCAAAAGCCTCCTGATTGTTGTATGGGGGCAAAGCAATGCGCTTCTTCAACCTGCCAAGAACATCTTCGGCCGCTGTGTGATCATCTCGGGAGCAGGCCATCAGTCCGATAGCGAACATAGAGTGCCAGTCCAGCAACATGTTCCATTCAATGCGAGCGAACGCGATAGGTGGTGGTATCCCCATGAGATTGCGACGCTTGGCAGATTCCTTGAACCGTTGATGAGCTTCTTTCATATAAATCATGCCTTTTTCGTGCACATGATGCTCCAGAGCGCAGATATAAAAGCACAATGCTTTCAGGTCATCACGCGGAAGCCAAGCAAAGACGAGCTCATCCTTTCTGTCCGCGTTCTTCCGGAACACGCCGCCCGTGTCGAATGTTAGGTTGCCACCATAGCTTCGTTCAATCAAAACAGTAAAGATGCCTGTTTCAGAACCACCCTTTTCATCTTTCTTGCCCAATATAGCTTCGAGGAGGGCAGTGGCTTTACGTGTATCTGGTCGACCAGTTTGTATGTTACTAGCGATATCGATGACATCGATGAGAGTACCGAAAGAGCCCAGTTCCTTAGCTGACACTTGAAGCTGTAGACTTCGGGCTGCTGCAATAGCACGCTGAACCTGCTCAAGCCGGTCTGCGGCGCCAGATCGCAGGTGGACCATAGCCTCAAGCGCACAACATGCTACATAGACGGCACGATCCCCTCGTCGTTCTGCATGGCCTTGTATAGCATGCAACTGCTGTAGAACCATGACTGTTTCTATACGACCTGGTATTTGCAATGCCAATGTAACCTTGAGGAAGCGTAATGCATAAATCCAAGCGACATGTTGGAAAGTTTCTGCTTCAGATATCGGCTTGTCCAATGACCTCAGACCAGCTCGATGATTCGTCTTGAACTGATACCGCGCTTGAAGATGAAGAGCTGCAAACTTCAAGTCCTGTAATCTGTGTCTTCCGCAAAGCGATATTTGCTTGGAGAGTATCTCCTCAATGCGACTTGAGATATCGGTAGCTTCAATGTCCGTCTCTTCTATCAGCAGACTCGCGTATCTTAACCGCAACTTCGCTTCATCCCTAGGTGGCATGTTGAAATCCCTCAACACAGTATCCATACACCCCATAGCGGTTGACATAAGCTTGTAATATTGTCTAATATCAGCTTCCTTCCTCTCTCGTACGAAAAGCGACCCCATACTTCGTGCAGCAGCGATGTATTCGTCCGCTGCCATAAGAAGCAGGTCAGAAAGTTCCACAGGGAGGGCCTTTTGAGGTGCATGTGGGCGCTTCGTCGGTGTAAGCTGATGGGATGCAGAGGCACGGGGTATGACGACTTGAGGATGCGCTTTTGGTTTAGACGAAGGCGGTTGTGTTGTCGTACTTGTATACTGGCTGGACGGTGTTTGAGTAGGAGGTAATACACGCTGTTGTTGAGGGGTAGTTTGTGGTTGAAGGGGTGCTCGCTGCAGGTTCTGATTCTGTGTTGGCGTGTTCACAGGCCGTTGTTGGGATTTAGGTGCATTCTCTTGTTGCGAAGATGACTGCTGGACTGGCTTTGAGACAGGGCGAGTCGGTGTCTGCTGTGTACTATGCCGTCGTTGCTGTTCCCCTGCTCCATCGGCCTGAGCAACTCCTACACTGCTTGTTCGCTGTACTGGTACCTGGACATGCCGTATTCGTGGTGGTTGCATCTGCATGGGAGACGAAAAGCTTGGTGTTCTCGCAGGAATCACGACTTGGAGCTGCGATCGATATTGGGGCTGTGTGGGAGGTCGCTGCGTAGGTTGCTGAGAAGATTGCTGAGGAGGGCGTTGTGAAGGTTGCTGCGGAGGCCGTTGTGAAGGTTGTTGCGGTTGCTGAGGCTGTCGGGGAGATTGCTGGGGTGGCTGAGAAGATCGCTGTGTAGGTTGCTGGGAAGCCTGTTTTAGAGCCTGCTGCGAAGGTTGTTGTGGAGGTCGTTGTGTAGGTTGCGGAAGAGGTTGCTGAGGAGGTTGCGGCACAGATTGTTGAGGGGGTGGTTGTAGAGGTGGTCGTATAGGCGATTGTAGAGGTGGTTGCGGGGATGGTTGCGGAGGATGCTGCGAGGGTTGATGTAGAGGTTGCTGTACAGGCTGTTGTGGAGGTTGATGTAGGGGCTGCTGCAGAGGTCGTTGTTGCGGATACTGTTGCAGATGATGCTGCGCGTGTTGCGAATATTGCCGTGAATGTTGTGAATGTTGCTGTAGATGCTGCGACGATTGCATTTGTGGTTGCATTTGCGATTGCATCTGCTGAGGCATCTGCTGGTATTGCTGGTACTGCGGATTCGAAGGTTGGGGCATGACAGGCTGCTGTGAGAACTGGTACGGCGCTGGCTGTGACTGCGGATAGCCCTGCGACACAGGCATTTGCATCTGCATAGGAGGATACTGTGGATAGCCATGTTGTTGGTAGCCCTGTGGCTGCTGTTGCTGTTGTTGCGGCGGCAGTTGCGGCGGCGCATACGGGTTATATTGGCCATTTGCGTAGGCCTGCGGCGGCCAGTTGTATCGCGGATCCATGTTGGAAATATCCCTTAGGAGAGTGATCACCAAAAATCGACACTAAGACGTTGCATGGCGGGCGAAGGCGGGGGTGTGAATGTCAAGACGTGACACGGGCAGTCGCGAAATCGGCAAGTCGCGAACGCGCCAGGCCACTTGGGTGCCATTCGTTAGTAGACGCGCGCCTGATATGCCACACGTATACGGCATAGTGGATTATACAGGCCGAGGCCCGTTTCAAAAGTATTCGGCGCTTCCGATAAATCTCATTCGACGACGAAAATCAAGTTGATTGTTCACTCTCCCACTTTGACCCAATGTGCCAGACGAAGGATCCTATAGCTTGGTAAGGATCGTAGGCATAAATTCCACACGTCTCGGAAGGAGCTAGGCCACAATACTATCTCATCTGGTCCCATATTTGGTCATTTCCCGAGGCAGTCCGGACAAGACACGTGAAGATACGAGATATAATAAGAAGACAAAACTCCTCCGATCAGTTTTCTACATACCCCGCTGCCAGTAAAGTCACCATGGTTAACCTATCGTGGATACTGGGTCATAGTAAGACTACATACACATCCCACCAATCTCCCACTACCCTGAAGACGAAGACTGGATCGAAGACCACTCTGAACGAAATCGCTGCTTCCTCAATTCCACCATGTCGTCTAAACCCCTTTCTCTTCAACGGCCATCTACAAACTATGTACACAGCCGTCAAAGATCCAGGCCCACCAATCTACTACAAACGGCGAATCTTTGACTCTAACCACTCCGTTTTCCCCGGTACCTTTGCAGTCGACTTTGCAGTGGATCTGTCTGAAGGCAACCCAAATTCACCAGAGAGAACATCAGAAGAAAAAGACGACTCGCTTCCTGTTCGCACAACAAATTTCACCAGGGAAGAATGGGAAAACATTGCAAGCACAGACAGCAAGCCCATGCTAGTAGCTCTCCATGGCTTAAGTGGTGGCTCCCACGAGGTCTACCTCCGTGAAACCCTTGCGCCTCTCCTGGCATCTGGCTGGGCAGCCTGCGTAGTAAACGGACGAGGCTGCGCCCTTTCGAAAACAACCACGCCTCGACTCTTTAACGCCCGCGCAACGTGGGACGTTCGACAAACCATTGCCACATTACGCACTCTGTTTCCAAACCGGCCTTTGTACGGGGTCGGCTTCAGCCTAGGCGCTAATATTCTTACCAACTATTGCGGAGAAGAAGGCGAAAAATGCCTCTTGCGTGCCGCCGTAGCCTGCAGCAACCCCTGGAATCTTGAAGTCTGCAATGTAGAGTTGCAGCGCACATACCTCGGTCTGCACGTCTACTCGCGCACCATGGGAAACAATCTCAAGAGTCTCTTCAACCTACATCGCGAGCAATTGTCGCAGGTTCCCGGTCTTGATGTCGAGGCTGTGCTGGGTAGCAGATTCCTGCACGAATTCGACCGCCATGTTCAGTGCCCGACGTGGGGCTATCCAACAGAAGGCGCGTACTACCGTGACTCGCAGAGTGTGGATGCGCTGCTGGCAATTCGTATTCCGTTCCTTGGTATCAATGCCGAGGACGATCCAATCTCAAGCAAGGCTGGTTTACCGTATCAGGAGATAAAGCAGAACCCACACACGTTGCTCTGTACCACGGACTGGGGCGGTCATTTGGGAAGTTTCATGCTTGGTGGAGGCAGGTGGTTCGCTGTGGCTGCGTCTGAATTTTTGAAGAAGCTGAACGACGAGATTGATCTTGAGCCGTCCAACAAGGTGGGCAATGGAGACGAAGGTGTGAATATGGGAGGGCTACAGGGACAGAAATATCCCATTTTTGACCCGAATCACAGAAGGATGGTTCTGCCCGATGCATAAGAGAAAGCAAAGAGGTGGCGGCGGCGGTGGTAGTGGTGGTATTGATTTCCATTTGATGGTATTTGGGTATCGTAGACTTGCTTTCTAGATTTCGTAGACCGCGTGTAGACTCTGCGTTTTGCTTAATCACCTCTTTCTCCCATGATCCCTTTTGTTCATACGTTCTTTGCGTACGATACTCTTACGAATAATCCTCCCTGTGGCAACACTGTGGAGCTACCCTCTCTCCTCCGACTTTTACTCTCGCAAATATGCTCCGTCCAAAACCAAGATTTCACCTAGACTATGCCCGTGTCACATTTCTGCACCTGTTCAACCAAAGCTGACCCTCTTCTTCTGCTTGAACTTCCTGTCCTTCTCCTTGATCTTGTCCCCTTCGTCGCTGTTTGCACTTGGCTCGCTGTGTCTCTTATTCTTCTTCTTGAGATTTTGTTTCCTCTCCTCAAACTTTGCCTCCTTTTCTTCTTTCCTCGCTTCGGCCTCCTTTCTCTTTGCTTCGCGAATTTCCTCTAGTTGGCGCGCCTTGGCAATCTTGGACTCGAGGTGCCCTTCTTTCTCGGCGTTGACAACGGACATGATGGCCATCTACAGGGAGAGCATAGTTAGCGAGACTGTCACTGAGGTGGAGGTCCTAGACAAGAGAGCGGGAGAAGCGAGAAATGACATACCATGCTAGCTGGATCATCCACAAACTTCTTTCCTTTCTTGACGCCCTTTGGCTTTGCAATACCGGCGGGTATGATACCATTGAGCGCTGGGATGTCCAACTCCTTCTCGGTATATACCCTCTTTTTCTTCTTTCCGTCCCTCGTTACTATCGATTTTGTCTTTTGCTCGCCACCCGGTTTGGCCAGTGATAGGGATTTTTGCTTGCGCTTCGAAATGCCTTCTGGCGCACTTCCGGTAGGTTTCGGTTTCGACTTCGATTTGGAGGATTTGCTGGAGCTGCCTCCAGATTTGCCCTTGGCGCCTTTGCCCTTGGAAGAAGGCTTGGTTGCGCCCATCTTGGCGAAAGCGAGAGATGAGTTTGTAAGAGTCGTGGTTTGCCGGAAAGTTATGCGGAGTAGAACGAACAGAAGTAGCGCTGGGGAACTTTTTTTGGGCGATCGGCGTTTTAGAAGCAGGGAGTTGCCGACAGCGAACGTCAAGTCGCCCGCCAAGGCAACAGGCGCGCGACCGCAGCTGGCGCATCCGCCGCAACGACAGCTTCCCAGCATCATCACAGCCTCCCCCATAGCTTGACGACCGCTCCCAACGCCTGCATCTACGCCTGTTTGTCCGTTGCATACGGAAATTCCAAGTTATCATGGAGGGTTCAGAGCGCCTTTTCCGCTTTCCCAAGCCAGCATGGCTGAACAGCGCAAACACCAGGACAGCCGGCGTCTACATCGCGGGAGCTCTCGTATGCACACCCTCCTATGGCTATGACACTCATTTGTTTACTAAGATCGCCTTGTAGTTTGCCCTCGGATTCTACACCTTAATCGATATATCCGTATGGTCAAAGTCCGCCATGAATGGCTCCGACCCACGCGTCCACATCACCTTTGTTGACTGGGTCCCCGGCATCTGCAGCGCCCTCGGCATGCTCGTCATCAACAGTATCGACAAATCGCGACTTTCTGCCGACAGCTTCTCATATTCTGGAAATGGCGTCGCGTGGAAGGCTAGGCTGGTGCTGTTCCTGGGCTTTGCGCTGCTGGCTGGCGGATTGGCGGGAAGTGTGGTAGTCATGGTTATGAAGTTCCTTGTGCCGGCACACACATGGCCGACGCTCTGGATGGGCGTCGGAAACGTGGTTGCGAATGCGCTGGTAATGCTCAGGTGCGTACACGACTGAAAGAATGTGTAGATGTGTTTGCTAACATGTTGCAGCTCCGCGGTGCTTTGGGTTGCGCAGAACATGGAGGATGAGTACACGTACAACCTGGCGTTGTAAGGGGACTGCGTCAAGTTTGGAATTTGTCGACAATAGTTTGTCCGACGTCATCCGGATAGAGCGAGCACTGGCCGTGTTACGTACGATGTTTTATGTTGGAGACGCCGGACTGGAGCGATAACAATCGCACTGTATGAATAGGTTGGCAATGTTGGATTTTGTTAGTTTAATAGGCTTGGTTACGTCTTCATCAATCAACACATTCGGCGAGTTCACATTCACATGCGCGTGGGTAGATCACTAGGGTGAACCAGTCCATTATGTCCAACATACTCGTACAAGAACGCTATAAAACCGTACATTCAATAGAAACATGCAGCACAAACAGTCCATCCGTCAAGGCTCGTAGCCTTTACTACCATAGTACCTCGGCTTTTCTTCGAAGGGTAAGCGGTGCGCTTGGATATAGTCTGCGGTTCCTCATTGCTGAGTTCCGCCGGCTAGTCAGAAATCCTCTTGCTCCCGGAAAAACAGCGTGAAGCTGATGATGGTCGCATATATCAGCAGACCACCAAAGATGGACATGGCCGCGGCACCTCCTGCGATTTCGGCCGAATGCCACAGGAGTGTTGGGAGCGCTGGATGCAAGTTAGTAGCTTGATCGATTTGAACCTCGATGAATTCTTCGCGCGTCTCATCTGGGCATGCAGCCGCTCAGGGCGCATTCCCAGCACGCTCATCTCAAAGGAGCACCTACCGATACCCATAACCACGAAGAAACCCGTCAGAAACCTTCCAAAGTCCACGACACCGTTTCCAGAACTCTCCATGAAGTCATCATGGTTTGCTGCTCTGCCACAGAGCCAGTTGGGTAGTGGCGCGATTACGTAGGTTGCAACAACAAGGAGCGTGAGGTAGTTGTGGAAGAGCGCGGCGGAGAGAATGACGAGAAGGAAGCCTATCGCAAGGACCTGATACGAGTCCAGTCAGTATACACGCTATGCGATCAGAGAACGCGCGAGCATGCGCCAGCTTGACGTACGAAGGACAATCCGATGATGGTCTTAATGCCGGCCATGCTGGGATCGTGCCTGTGGCCGCGGATATTACGTAGTAGTCGTGGATGGGTAGCTGCCCGAGTTTACTGAGGTCAATCCTCGTTCCGGCGAAGATGTAAAGCTGAGATGTGGCTGGTCTTGTTGCGGGTGAACCAGGCGCCTGGTCGTGAGGTTGCGCGCTAGGGTGCTGCCTGCCTGCCAAGGATTGGAGCTTCTGGAGCTCATCGTCAACTGCAGTAGCGGGAGCCTCCAGCAACAACACCACGATTGCTCTTGCATTACCCCACTCCGCCGAAACACAGTATCTCGGCCAGCACCTTGTCGTGTGTACGCCAGAAACTATCACAGTCAAGGCTTCTCCGTTATAAAACCAATCAGCCCGCCTTCGGCCCCGACACCCCACAAATCCCACCTCCACCATGTTCAGAAACAACTACGACAACGACTCAGTCACCTTCTCGCCACAAGGCCGTATCTTCCAGGTCGAGTACGCACAAGAGGCAGTCAAACAGGGTTCAGTTGTTGTAGGCATTGTCAGCAAGACACACGCAGTACTTGCAGCAATCAAGGTAAACACTTCTACTGCATGCATTTCTCGGTTGGTTCACTTGCTAACATGCCGTACAGCGAAATGCCGAGGAACTTTCATCATATCAGAAGAAGATTATCCCCGTAGATTCCCACTTCGGTGTCGCCCTCGCTGGCCTCGCCTCCGATGCCCGCGTTCTCTCCAACTTCATGAAGCAACAGTCTCTCGCATCTCGCCTGACGTACGACCGTGCCATCCCCCTCTCTGAAATCACTTCACGCATCGCAGACCGCGCGCAAACCAATACCCAGCAGTATGGACGGAGACCTTACGGTGTCGGATTGTTGATTGCCGGTGTAGACGCAAAGGGTCCCCATCTATTCGAGTTCCAACCCAGTGGCGTTACACAGGAGATGATTGCATGTGGTATTGGGGCTAGGAGTCAGATGGCAAGGACATACCTCGAGAGACACCTAGACGAGTTTGAGGGCGCCAGCAGGGAGGAATTGATCAAGCACGCTCTGAGGGCGCTGAAGGAATCGCTATCACAGGACAAGGAGCTGACGGTGGACAACACCAGTGTCGGCATTGGTGGCATTGGCGAGAACTTTGCACTTTACGAGGGACAGGATCTCGCAGAGTGGCTAGACGCTACCTTCGAGAACCGGGAGGGAGGTGACGATGCCGAGGGCGGTGAGGCTATGGAGCTGTGAACAACTTAGCTGCCTATAGCCCATCCACAAGCATTCTAGGTCTCATTCGTAGGACCAGGAGTACTCCTTGACGAAGGCTTACTGTAGATCACGACGCGGCTACGCTTTCACTAGCGGGCAGCTTATGAAAATCTAATGAACACGAATTCAAAATCCGTTGCAGAGTATCATGTGTTTAGTAGTTCAATCAGTCCGGTTTATGTTGGTGGCATCGCTCCTTCAGAGCTGTCGGCGATTGTTCACGTGATCTCTAAGCTCCGAGCCGCATCCGCGAAATCTCGCCGTAGCTCAACCTTTACCTACTGCATCCGCAACCCGCAAAACCCGTCCGTACCCACGAAACCACATCCAACCATCACAATGGCATTCGCGTGGAAAGCCGCCGGTCTTACGTACGCCTGCCCGATCCCGCAGTCGCTGCAACCCTGCCATTGGATCAGCCATTGACTCTTGAACAGCTACAACCGCTACATTGCGGTCGCATCGCGTGTCGTGCGCCGCTCGCTCAAGGACGACAAGCGCATTGCTGCTGAGCGAAGGGGCGAGAGTGAACTCAAGTTCGCCAAGTGGGAGGTGAGTGCATAGCTGGAGATTGGAGAGACAAACTGGGCAGGGACTGATGAACTGGGCAGAACGGCAAGCAGGGTGAGGTCAAGGACCTCAACGCTGCCGCACTCCAGGCTCAAGCCGACGCCGCCAAGTCTTCGTAGAGTAATTCTGGAGGAGACAACGAGGGCATGATAAGGTGGCATTGAACGCGGAGAGATGCTAGGAGAGGATGGACATATACTCTGTACTATGACGCTGTACGGGAAGGATTTTAAGCCAATGCATGACAAAATGGGCTAAATAGCTCCTTCGGTCTCTCACAAATCTTTCATGTGCTCGTAGATGCTGGGTCGGAGATCTGCTTTAGTGACTACAAGTGTCGGTCATCAATCCTCGTCTTAGGTGCCGCATGTGCAACTCGGCTGTCACAATCTTCCCGCCTCGGAAACGACTCCACCTCACAACATGGCAGATGCGTCTAGCAGCCACAGCACAGCCCCCGCGCACAACCCGGACGTGAATACTTATTCTGACACTGCAGGTAAATGGAGAGCGATTTCCTTACGCTACGTGTGGGCACGTCACTGATTCCGTGCTCAGACCCGTTACACGCGCAGGAGGCAGCGCCTACCTTCCAGTCGCCTTCTTCCACTAACTTGCCTTTGAGACAATCAAGACATTCGTTTGGCGGGACGCAACCAAAGATCCATGATGTGACCGACAAGTTTACGAGAGCATGCAGTGGTAAGTTCAGCAGTGTAAGATGGAGGGGTATGGCGGGGCAATGGTCTCAGGTGGCCTACCGCACGCGGTGATCAAAGTACCACTGTATCTACGGAACTGGATATTCGCTAACAACTAGGCAGCTCTTGAAGTTGGACAACTGGTAAAAGATGACTACTTTACGCTTTTCGAGTCTATCGGGGCCATCGAGGTAGTCTATGCTTTCTATTGGGACCTCAGTCGTTTGCTGACCCAATCAACAGATCATGGACCCTAAGATGGACAGTGGCTTCCTTGAACCTGGGGAGACTCTCGAAGATGACTATGATACACTGACTCCTCTCCTACCAGAAGAAATTATTGGTATTATGGATGAAATATTGTGCTACGAAATGGCATGGCACACAGGCTACCCCTTGTCCCAGACCCTCTTCACATCCGTCTACATTGACAAGCTGCTATGGCCAGATACCAAGGCACTCGAGGAGGCACAGTTCTTTCGTGGCAAAGTTCCCGATGAAAGAAGACCTGGACCGTTGCTCGAGATTCTCAGAGCATATTGCCTGGCAGTGATTAAGGGGTGTGACTATGTAATAGCGAAGATCACTGGAAGAGACTATTTTGAAGAGGAGGACTTTTGCACACACACCTATAATCGAGTGTTGTTCGTCAGCACACCGATGGATGTATTCTTGAGGGAGTTGGATGCTGCTATAGACACACTGGAGGAGTAAGTACACTCGTGTCTACGGAATATTCGCATCCTGCTTACGATACCAAGCTCCGACCTTGAGATTAATGATGCTTTGCGAAAGGCCATTTCGTCAAGATTAGAACTACGGAAAGATCTTCTTCGCGCTCTCGACTTGGACCTTCCGCTCGATCAGATAAAATACTCTTGGCCACCAATACTCGACGGTGTTGATGCGCTGAAGACTACTCACCAACTCGGCAAAATAGTGCCCGGCGCTTTCAGTCCCAAGATGCAACGACGTCTCGCCTCTACCGTTCCTCCACGACCCATTGTCGAACTAGACTTCAAAGATGCCTTGGAAAAACTTCAGCAAATCGCTGCCGATTGTAACGAAGCCACACGATTCATTTCGCTAGAAACTGATCCCCTTGAGTACCAATCGTTCCTCTGGCACTTTTCATCGCGGTTGCCGCCGCCTCTAACTTATGCACGATCATACCTCGCCGCTCTCTTGTTTCATCCGGAAATTCTTAATACCTCAATTTCTCTGCCGCTAGCCGATGTGAAGGCACTGGTTTTCCCTGCTTCTCCTGTCCTGGACCCTGGCAATTGGACTTTATCACCGCCGCGTAATCCACTTCTTCCTAAGCCGCCACGCCTTCAATTTGCACTCCTTATCGATGAGTTCGTGGATCGTGCAGGCCAAGCCTACCTCGACCTGTGGGTCGCCATGGGACAGAACCGATGTCGACTTCGACGCATGCTTACCCATGTCATCGCCGGCTGGGACGCACTTCAAGCCGAGACAAGCCTGATTGACAGCGACCTTTCTGTTGCAGCAAGCGAAATGGGTGTATCCGAGGCGGTTATGGAATTTTCTCTTTCAACATGGGTGTACCACAAGAAACTCTGGATGATAGAAAAGGTGATACTACTAGGTTTCGAACAGGATATCTACCTCCCGGATGAATACGCGGGAATGTACCTTTTCCTCTCTCTCATCGCCACACGGAGAAAAGAGCTCTTGCTCAGAGTCGACGCGCATTATGTAGTTCACGGACAGCGTCTACTTGCGCAGAGAAAAGTGAGAGAAAGGCAAGAGGTAGACGACGCAGAGCCATACACAGCCAGTTTAATTGCCGAAGCAGAAGCAACCGCTTCCTTGAGTCTGGCTCTCGCTCGCTTATACATCATCTTACTGTATCTGCGTCTCTTGCCCATCCCTAGCCGCCCCTTTTCAACCGAGAAACTGCGCTACGAACTCCGTATGAAACCTTTCCTTGCGCTGCAGCCTTCGGAGGCACCATCCTTTGAAGATTTCAAGACACACACGCAGCCATATGGAGATTTGGCTTCGCCTTCGCCGGCTTTCGCTGAGCACGTCGCGAACCCGGATTCGGAGCTGTGGGGCGAGATAGACGGGTGCATCAAAGCGGCTAAGACGGCGTTTGCAGAGCACAAGCGGATTGGGGTGCAGGCGGCCAAGGCGCAGGGTATGGAGAGTAGTTGGGCGAAGGATGTCCAAAATGCGTTGGCGAGCTGTGTTGCATTGGGACTCGCAGTCACAAATACCAAGGACTGTGTTGCTGAGAAGGGTTTCCCCAGTGGTGAAGCTAATGGTGCATTGGGTATCAAGGTCGAGATTCCGGAAGCGGGTGTAGGGAAGAGGTATGCAGATGGATGGATTGTGCCGAAGGTTTTGAAGGAGTGAGGCAGACATCTGTTGGTCTGCAATATGTCTGTATGCCTGGCTTTATGTGATTTGAATACCTAGATGTTTGCATCTAAAGGACGCAGGCAGACTACGAAACGAAGTCCTTAGCGTAGATGGGAGGACAGTAGATACAACGATCATACCAGAACTGATGTGCTTGCCTATCACACTTTTGAACCGCAAATCGGGTATCATAACATACATGCGCCCAAAACACCGGTTTCCCCTTAGTTCACCCACATCATCTCCAGCTCCTATCCCTGCCTTCGCCTCAAAGAGAAGAAGAACACAGACAAACACCTTCAGCCTTTGTACTTCCTCAAAACATCCTCACTAACCCTCTTGACACTGCGCGCCGAAATGCCCCGCTCACCACGCTGCTTACTCTTGATACTCGCCTCATTAATCAATCTACGCGTACTCATTAGTCCACGCTGCTTCCCACTTCGCCAAGACCACATTTCACATATACATACTCTTGCATGAACAGCACATAGTTCAAGTAGATCTGTCCAGTTGCACATTATACGTTAGTTTAACCCTTTTTCTGTATTTTTCCCTTTCCCCAACTCGTCCTGTCACGTTGGAGGACAAGGAAGGAATGAAAGGGAGGACTTTGATGATTAAGATAGCATACCAGGATGTCCACATTCTTACTGACGGGTCGGTTCGAATGCGCTTTGACTATCTTTTTGACGGTGCCACGGGGATAAAGTGTTGGTGCCATATTGCGTTGAGAGGTGCAGTAAGACTGGTTTCTATTCTTCGTACACCTTGGGTTCTAAGGGCAAGAAAAAGGTAGCTAGAAAGTTGATGGAGTACAACGTCATTTAGTATGTGCTGTGGGGTGAGCGCGTATAGTAAAAACGTGTTTGGGTGTTGATGTTGTATGCCAAGGCTGACGCGCGAGCACGTGAGAGTTGCGTTTTGGTCTGGCTCACGACAAGCGTCATAGCCTTGGGAGACATCTGAATGCTACACTCTCTACTATCATTCAAACACAGTAAACAGCTCACACACCAACGAAGCAATCGATGGAAAATACAACTGAACAAAAGAACTCTCCTATGAGATGCATCTATCAGGGACTATCACAAGATAATGTTACACAAGCCCCGGCCAAACGAGATTCTCCCTCTAAATTCGCTACAAGACGGTTGTATTTACACCTTGAGACCAAGGTCCTCAGCGTATGGTAGTTGGAAAAGATCACCAACAGCTGATACTGAAGCAGTGTTCTCAAGTAGTTCCTTAGCAGCCTGGATCCATCTGTTAGCATGTTGCATAAACCTAAACATGGAGAGTAAACCGACCTTCTTGAGAGCCTCTTCTGAGACACCGTCGATCTTCTTGGCGACCTCATCAATCTGGTATGGTTGAGTGTTGTGGATCAGGCCGTTTCCGGTGAGCTCAAGACCAGCGCGGATGTCCTGGCCGTACTCAAGCTCCTTGAACTTGGCGGCGGCCTTCGCCTTGGAGACCTCTTCGCTTGAGATCTCACCAGCGGCGATCTTCTTGATGGCGTCAACAGAAGCCTGCGCGGTTTGTGCGACAGCCTTGGCAGAGCCGGTGATGGTGGTGTAGAGCAGACCAGCATCGGAGTAGATAGCGCTGGTGGTCTTGACCTTGGCACCTGGTGCGGCGGCCTGGCCAAGCTTGGTGAAACCGGACGACCACTTGATGGAAGACTGACCACCGAGCAGAGAGCTGAGGACGGCGATTTCGGGCTTGTAGAACTTGCCAGTGATGGAGCTGGAACCAGGGAAAGCAATGACCATGGCGTTGCCGCCATCGTGAGCAATACGCTCCTCACCACCGTAGTACTTGGTCTGCTCGGCACCAGCGTTGGACTGCTGGGAGGCGGAGCTGGGAACGTTGTCAAAGAACTCGCCTACCCACTTGGAGAGCTCTCCGTGGTCAGCACCGTTGGCGACAATGGCGAAGTTGGGCTTGGCGTAGGCAATCTTGGAGAAGTACTCGATGCTCTCAGCGTCGAGGTACTTGGTGTATGGGGTAGTCGAGGCGGAGGCGGTTGGGGTGCCGAGGCCACGGTGGAAAGCGAGGCCGTGGGCAGATTGGGTGGCCATGTCGCTAACACTGGCGAGGAAGCGCTTGTGAGCGAAGTGGATCATGGGGAGGACCTCCTCGGCATAGACGTGGGCTGCATAGTGTTAGCTAGGCCATTTCATCATCTCATCTCAATTCGGGCGCAAGGCGTACGCAGGTACTTGGTGGAGCTGGCAACCTCGCCCAGGAGCTCGACAAAGTATGGCAGGTCATCGCGAAGGAATTTGGCCTCGAGGACCAGGTTCTCGCGCGAGTGGTGGGCGTTCAAGGCGGCGCCCAGAAGCTCGGATTCGCGGACAATGCGTAGCGTCGACCGCCTCTCGGTGCCCTATGGATCAATTGAGCGTCAGTGAGGCTCTTTTTCTCGCGGTGTCTCTCTCGGCATGTTCACTGTGTGATGAAGATTCAATGGCGTACCCGGAAAGCGAAGTTGGCCAGGCCCTCGGTCAGGCCAGGCAGTGGCTGGTAGCGGGTACCAGCCTTGGAGACGAGAGCGAGCGTCGTCGTAGGGCCAGCGAAGTCCCTGCTGGCATACTTGACGCCCTTGGCCTCGCCGGACTGGTACTGGAATGAGCCTGAGGCTGGAGCAGCGAGTCCGCGGCGCTGGGCCGGGCGGACGGCCTGCTGGCGGGCTGCACGCTGCGCGCCCCGGCAGGCGGTCGTTCGGGAGAGCATCGTGTAGAGGGCGCCGGGCGGAGGGCTGTCGATGTGGTGGGGGGCGGCAATGGATGGAGATGTCTTGGGGGTGAGGTAGACGGCGTCGACATCAAACTTCGTAGAGAGAGCGCCAAGACCAGTAAGTGCCTTCGCTCCCCTCTCCATTGGCCGGAGCTTGGTACAGACATCAGCCACCCCACCCGCTGCATTTCCAGAAAGTCCGCTCGCGCTTTTCCCTTTTTTCCCGTATTGTCGACTGTCGCCTGCCTTCAACCTCTGCACCTGTCTGCACCCGCCTTCTCCCTGTACGCCTCCGTCCACCGCCAATGTCTCCCCGGTAGCACGACCCACTCCTAGATATCTGGCAAATATCTAGGCCCAAACATGTCTTACAACCAGCGCGAGACTCCGGTAAGCTGCGCTGCCTATGCGATGCGCCTCCACCATGGGATTCATAACCAACACTGCTGCAGATACTCGCGGAACTTTGCACCCTCCTGGTCGAGGATATCTATGGCGAACTCGCAGCTGTACGTTCAACCGAAAAAAAAAGCTTCAACCCCTGCGCAATCAGTCATGATAGAGAGAACCCTTGCTGCAGTCATGCGACAGGCGCATTCATGGAATTTGTTCTAACTACCCACAGCGAGTCTACTCGGTTCTTGCGCGCCATGGACGGCAGAGTCTTGCGGCCATCGCCCGCGCTTCTTACCTAAATGGACGGCAGATCAAATACGGTCTCGTCATTCTCCTCCAGCAGCACCTCATTTTCCACTCTGGTAGCGATGCGCCCTTGACTTACTATGAAATCGACTGGCAAAACTCGTACGCAATCGTGCGCTTTGGCAAAGTGACCAAATTGGTCGAGGATCGTTTTGGCAAAAAAGCTGCCAACATCATGTCCAACTTGCTCGCCCTCGGCCACACGCGCATCGCTGACCTGAAGGATGCATATTTCCCACCCGAAACTGAGAGCGATGATGAGTCAGACGATGGCGCTGCAAACGGCGCGGGTTCCAAGCGGAAGCGAACCAACGGCGTTCACGTCAATGGTGATGCACATACAAATGGTGTCGCAAATGGGATTCCTTCTGAATTGGCGAATGGCAACGCAAAGACCAACGGTATAACACAAAATGGCGCACCTAAAGAGCCCGGTCAAGAGCAGGATGATAGTGATATCACATCAATCGACGAGCTGTACGAGATGATTCAGACATTGATCGAGAATGGATGGGTCAGGACTGTCACAGAAACGCAATACCTTTCACCTGGAGATATGCACGATATGCTCTATCAAGAATCCATTGAACAGGATAATTCAGGCATCACACCTACGGGAACGAAAGATAAGGACACAGTCAACAGGGGCACTTTGGCGCGCAAGCGCGCAATGCGCGACGAGTGGCTGACTGTTCCAAAGTTTGCACGCGGCGGACATGCGAACGGAACCAACAAGAGAGTGAAGGTGAACGGCGCAAATGGCTGGGCAGCCCCATCCTCCGATGACGACCTCGTTATCCGCGTTAACCCAGAGAAAATTGCCGTCGCTATGCGGACAGAACAACTCGTACACCTGGTGCGGCAGCGTCTCGGATCGGTTACTGCACATGTGTACCAGACCATGTTGCGCATGCTGGAATCGAAGACGCCCCGTTGCTGGGAGGAGTGGCCTGACCCACCCTTGGCCAGTGGTGAACCGTCTACGGAAAACAGCATCGATCCCCGCTTCCTGGTCACTGCACGTGATGTTGCAGTCAAGCTTAGTCGAGACCAGGACGTAGATATTTTCGAAGGTCTCGACCCCAATGCTGCTGTACAAATTACTCGCAAAGGTCACGTAAACCGAACCAATGTCTGGACGGCACCGACCGACCCTGCCAAACTCAACATGGAAGAAAAGACGAAGGTCGTGGACAAGCACATACAGATGTTGGCAGAAGACCCGTTCCATTTTGTCACGTGGCATTCGCGCGCTGGATTCTCGCAGTGGCACATCGAGTTTGACGAGATTGCCCGACAAATGATCCAGAATGAAGTCGAGAACACTATCTCAGCAAGAAAAGGCACGTTGGGCGTGAAACTCATCCGGGCCTTGCGAAAGAAGGGCAGACTCGATGAGCGCGCGATTTGCAATGTTATGATGATGTCTGCCAACGATATACGCGGCATTGTCAACGACCTTACAGTCCAGGGCATCGTCCAGACGCAGGAGATTCCCAAGGTTGACAGGCGAGAAGCAAAACACTCTCTCCATCTAGTCTGGTACGACCGACAGCGCGCCCGCGAGAAGCTGCTTCACGACACATACAAGGGAATGGTGCGCATCCTCCAACGTATAGCCTATGAACGAGAAAAGGTGCAATTCCTACTTACAAAAGCGGAGCGTTCTGATGTCGTCGGTAACGAGGAGAAATGGCTGAGTAAAGGCGAGTTGGATGCGCTCAGGAAATGGAAGGAAGTGCAAGAAAAACTGCTCTTGCAGCTCTTCCGTGAAGACGACTTGGTGGCCACGTTGCGCGACTTCCATGGCCCCTTGGTCTCTGCGTAGGGCTGCTGCATTTGATCAGTCCATTTTTATGGCTTCGGCCCAATCTTTCATGGGAGGAGCAAACATCGATCTGGCGTTCTTTGAGGAACATCTTTTCCATCTGGATTCTGTTTCCAGAGGGCATCATCAAAAAAGCTACTGGTATGAAACGATATCCCTAGCATATGGGCGGCGTTACATTTTACGGCAAATATTTCTTTGTAAGATTCCTAGGGGTACAAGAGTTACTACGGAAGTTGAGCAACTATTCAACATCTAGTGTGTTGAGTCATGCGTATTATTCGCATCTGAACAAATGCAGTTATTTCTCAATCTCTTGAGTTGTCTTTGCTCGTAGTCCATCGTTGAATTAAAACTCTTCGCCCACCGGCATTGTTCTAAAAGCTGCCTCTGTTGGATGTGGGGTTTCTTTATCCCATGTCATACAATGTGTGTGGAGACAATGGTTTTGTCTGTCAAATGTCTGTTCAGTCATGTTCTGTTACGCCAAACCCGATTCCAAATCAGTTCGACATTTGCATGTGATGAATAGTATCCTAACTGAAAAGTTCAAGACCTTCTTACCACAATGGCGCGCACTCGCAGCAATAAATCTGGCAATATCACTGACAGTACAACCCCCTCTTCTCGACGCTCCCAGCGCACACGCAAGACTCGCGCCACTACCAGTCCAGACAGTCAGGCCATCAGGAGATCAGCACGTCTAGCGAATAAGTCACTGAGCCGTACACAGCAGACGGATATAATCCGCAAGCAATCCTATAGCTCATCTACTCACAAAGACAGTTATGACACTACTACCACAATAACACCCACTGTCAAACTTCGGACCGCTACCAGCAGATCGTATCCTAAAGTGTTCTCATACATCGATGACACCGCTTCTGAATCAGTTTCCCCATTACCATTCTCGATCACTGAACACTACAGTGACACAGTACCAGATTCCGAAGACGAAACCAAAAGTCTTTCTGTTAATAACCTGAGCCTTGAAGCATCTCACACCATAGACGATCGCAAAGAAAGTCACGATAGCTGGTGGGGAGCAGGAAACGAAGAGTACGAGTTCGACGGATTTGTAGTTGGGGATGACGAAGTGGATGAAGAAAGGAATGGGAAACAAGGCTGGTCAGACAGGAAAAGTAGCTTCTCTTCCACATCTTCAGAAGATACGCTATTTGTTCCTGAGATCAAGGCGAAGAAAAGGAAGTATGCGGATGAGCATGAGCCCGAAGATGTGGCGGAACAGATCTCGGATGCGATCGTGCTCTTTTCCCGCAGGTGTAATAGGGATCTGGAGCCGGTGGTCTTGAGGGTCACAAAGAGGACTAGGAGAAGTACAGAGGTAGCTGTTCTATGGGACAGAGCGGTTAGGTTGGGATTGGGAGTGGGTACGGAAATGAGTAATGGGAGTGTGGTGTGGTGTGTTGGGCCTAGGGTAGTAAACGGTGTGCCATAATCAAGGTTCAGATCGACACTTGTAGAATAGACTGTTATTAGAGTTTTGATATTGGCTAGGAAGGAGACTGAAAAGGGACGAAGCGCAGCGCGGGTATAACGGGAAGCCAGGCAACCATGCTGGTAACGGACCGAGGGCAATTAGGTTTGAAGATAGGTTCTGCATATCTTGCGTGCATAAAGTTTATAACAAGGGCTCTGATTACATACGCGAACTACTTCGCTTTTTGCGTTTTGACATTGCAGTATACGATGTCTTTGTGTAAGAGGGGTGGTGAGGGACAGAGCTCGTAGTCTGATCTGAGCGAAAGGCTCAGCGATTTCCCGCACAGCTAGCACCAAGATCCGCAGACACCGACCAAGTTCGCCAAGTCAGGACGGTTATCTAGATGCAGTAGTGAACGTCGTTAGCTAGCGTAGTGAACTATCTGTCGCACCACTCTGGTCGTTGAACCTCCCAAAATGCATATGGCAAGGGCAGATACTGGCTGTGCGACAAACTAAAGTTTTCCGTTCTCCTTTGGGGTTCGAGGAGACCCCGGCATCGACAGCGCGGAGAACGTCACTTGGTTCGGTAGTAGAGCGCCAGCAATATACATGCCGCAGCGCAATAGATTAATCCGCCGGACACGAACCGGGAAATGTGCTGTTGCAGCCCAGTCGAGCACTATCACTTCATTTATGCAACCTGGTTGTGGGAACTCGCTTGCAGCGCCTAGTTCTGACAACAATTTGGCTCGTAGAAGGCAAAGAAGCTGACAACAATACGAACATTGACTTTGAGGAGATGAGGTTGTGTTAAGAGTACCGTGTGGGTAGTCCAAGACGCGCTAATGATTCGAAGGAGCCGAGTCTCTGCCGTCCCCCCAACAGCCGATGCGAGGCTGCGGCACGAATCAACGGCGCCAAGTACCATCTGGTTGCTGGGCAGACTGCTAAGAGCACACACAGCAACGACTGTAGATGAACTACAAATCACCTGAGTCTTGGGGTTCCTTGTCACCCGTTTGTACCCAGTCTTGCGTTCGGCCAAGGACAGTCAAGACAACGCCCAAGACCCACCCCAATATCATCCACCGGTCAAGTTCCCTTCAGGAATAGTGTACTTGTGAAACCATGAACTTTTCTCTCGGCAGCCGGAGTACACAGCCTAGTGTCCGTCAAAGGTACACTCCTAGCAGCGCACATTCATCAAATGTGGGGGCTTCCCCAGTCATGAGGTGGCGTCTTCGATGCATGTTTCGAGAAGTTGCGGGGGCGCAGGTACCGTTTTTGCTCAATCATGTGGCCAACTATCACTCCGCCAAAGCAAGGTAAACTCTGTTGACTACGGCATTACGGACGTTGTCACCGGCCGAAGTAATTTGGATATTGATGAAGGCTTCGTAGCCGCCAGCACAAGGGGTGACAGCCAGAATACAAATATGGCTTGAGCACTTCTCTCTACCTTTTTCACGCACTTCATCACATTCTTTCTTGGTCTTTAACCATGGTTTCCAACGTCCTCCTCACCGCTGTGCTCGCAGCAGGCGTGGCTCAGGCTCTGCCTCAAGCCACTGGCAAGCCCACGCCCACCAGCGCTGCTCCCGTAACGACTGCCGCCGCTTCTGGTAACCCTTTCGCAGGCAAGAACTTCTATGCGAACCCATACTACTCGTCTGAGGTCCACACCCTGGCCATGCCCTCGCTTCCGGCCTCACTGAAGCCTGCTGCTACCGCAGTCGCTAAGGTTGGCTCATTCGTCTGGATGGACACCATGGCCAAGGTGCCTCTCATGGACACCTACCTTGCAGACATCAAGGCCAAGAATGCTGCGGGCGCAAACCTCATGGGAACCTTTGTCGTGTACGATCTGCCCGACCGTGATTGCGCTGCTCTGGCCTCCAACGGCGAGCTCAAGATCGACGAAGGTGGTGTCGAGAAGTACAAGACTCAGTACATCGACAAGATTGCCGCCATCATCAAGAAGTACCCCGATGTCAAGATCAACCTGGCCATTGAGCCAGACTCCCTTGCCAACATGGTCACCAACATGGGCGTGCAGAAGTGCTCGCGTGCTGCTCCCTACTACAAGGAGCTCACCGCCTACACCCTTAAGACGCTCAACTTCAACAACGTTGACATGTACCTCGACGGTGGCCACGCCGGTTGGTTGGGTTGGGATGCCAACATTGGCCCTGCCGCAAAGCTCTTCGCCGAAGTTTACAAGGCTGCTGGTTCTCCCCGCGCTGTCCGTGGTATTGTCACCAACGTCAGCAACTACAACGCCCTACGCGTCTCCACTTGCCCTTCCATCACCCAAGGAAACAAGAACTGCGATGAGGAGCGTTACATCAACGCTTTCGCCCCTCTTCTCAAGGCTGAGGGTTTCCCAGCCCACTTCATCGTCGACCAAGGACGCTCCGGAAAGGTGCCCACTGCACAGCAGGAGTGGGGTGACTGGTGCAACGTTTCGGGTGCTGGTTTCGGCACTAGACCGACTACAAACACTGGTAACGACCTTATTGATGCTATCGTCTGGGTCAAGCCCGGTGGCGAGGTATGTACAATCCTCTGTGAAATAATCATCCTATTTGCAATCGCTGACCAATCCGCAGTCTGACGGCACCTCCGACCAATCTGCTGCTCGATACGACGCCCACTGTGGTCGTAACTCGGCTTTCAAGCCAGCCCCCGAGGCCGGAACCTGGTTCCAGGCCTACTTCGAGATGCTTCTTAAGAACGCTAACCCTGCTCTTGCTTAAAGCATCTGTCCTTTGGACAAACTTGTCATACTGCTGGGGCGAAATGTTGCCTGCGAATAGTTGGAGGTAGAACTAGAGGATTGTAAATATGGCTTTGTACATAGACTGAGTACTGTATATATTGAACTTCTTCATGAGTCCCCTATGGGGAATTGATATCAATCATTGACTGTTGACTATGAGAGAATGGCGGTTCTTCTATATCTCTCTTTAAGATGACGCAATGCATGTGCACAACCTTTTGTTGATCTGGTCAGTCATAGTATTAACCGACAATGGGATATCGAATGTTGCTATCAGGTACCATGCGTGTTGTAAGACGGTGTCTCGATTGGGCAGAAGCCACACGTCTTGGCAGGGATCAGCCACAACGGGCGGCGGTGCGTATTCCTAACGTCTGACAATCAGCACCTCCACTAATCCCTTCTTTTGGCCCCTCTCCAGCTCCAAACCCCTCCTTATCGTGTCAATCGCTTTCCCCTACGCACGCGATTGTCTAAGACCCGTTTTCTTCGCTGCGCGCCCTTTGCGCCGAACCCGACACCTCATGCCTTCCCTGCTCTATCGATAACCTAGCGGAGAGGGCAATGCAACGCCCGAAGCCTTTGTCTCTACACTTGAGACTGCTCCTATACCTCCTCGCTGCAGTCTCTTGTCTCACAATATGGACATCTCTCGCACCACATTTATTCGCTCACGCGGAAGTCCTCGACACCGCGAATACCGACCTTTCTGATGCCCCCGTATTGCATGCGCTCGCGGGCGATGCCTTTTCGCATATCGAGGATGCTAGTTACGATCGCGGAGAAAGCGAGGGCTATGAGCCCGAGTTTGGCCTTATCGATCGAAGCCTGATCGGACGACAGGTGGAAGAGATGGATAGGTTGGTGAACAATCAGAAGATGGAGAGGGACATCGACCCTGAGAATACGGTACACTTTGTGCTAGAGAAAAGTCAGCTGCGTGCACGTCAACCTGTTGACATTCCTGAAGATGCGCTGGAAGCACGAGGAACAGACAACACGTCATACGATCCTAGAGTTGAAGGACAAGACATGGCAGAAGCGCAGGATGACACAGTTGACGGAGCTAGTGAGGGGCTGAGCAAGCGACAGACCGGAGGCACTCGTGTATGGCTCACAGCCAACACCTGCAAGCAGCCTGTGCCGAATGGAAACTCGACTGAAGTGTCCAAAAACCATCCTCAACTAGTCATGTACGTGTCGACTTCACCGGAGAACAAGAAACCCGGACCTGGCGCTACCGAGCATACAATCACGAATCTTACTACTGGTCTTTTCAACAGCGGATATGCCAGTTTTGAGTTCAACACCACTTCCGACGTCTACATTGGCATTTCAGCACCCAAACTTGAGGATGACTGGTTTGGAAGTTGGCACTTTGAACTTGCTGCCAGTACCGATGGCCCCTACCACAACTACAACGCATCAGATCCGTTCTTGTACATGATCGATACCGACAGTGAGTCTGCGTTGTTCATCAGCTACGATCTTGGTGATTCGAACACGACCGAGGCCGTCGAGATGTGGAAAGAGCAGAATCCGTTCCAAATGTACGCGTTCAAAGCGGGAGAATACGCTCCGATTACAGGCATGGAACGCTCGTATTGCGCAATTAAAGACCAATTCAACGTGAATACGACCAGGAACTTTACTATCGACAGTAGAATCACTACAAAATTTGGGAGATACGTAGGAGACAACTTTCCAAAGAACCAGTTTCACGTCAGGGGCCTGGAAGCAGCAACAACGTACAATGGGTTTGTGGTCATCGAAGGAAGTCAAGATCCTCAATATATTCCTGGCGCCGGTACGACGAGAGGCGGTGGACGAGTCTTCCAAGCGTTCAACTGGACCACCAAAGCAGGTACGAAATGGCGTCACACCTCATAACTTCAAAGAATATGCTAACGAAATGCCCAGATGACTCCTGTCAAGTAATTTTCGATCTCGATTTCTGCGATTCCGTTGCCTACGCTGTGCCCTCCAACTCAACCTTCAAATTCAACGATACCGCTCTCGCAGCAATCTACGACAACCAAGCTCGCGCCTACTACACCAATTTCACCAATTCTCTAGCCCAAGTCGCGTGTGACGCCAAACCAGAGTCACAGTATTCGCTTGCCCGAACATGCGCAGACTGCGAGAGAGACTACAAAAACTGGCTCTGCACGGTTCTTATACCCCGCTGCGAAGACTGGACAGCCAAAGAAGACTACCTGCAACCCCGAAACATTAACTCTCCGTTCAAAAACGGTTCAGTCCCTTCCCGAGACGAATTGTCACTGCAGTTCAACGACACCTTTCGCGAGACCGTTGCTTACACCCAATCGCGCAACCCGCTCATCGACCAGGTCATCAAGCCCGGTCCTTATAAGGAAATAAAACCATGTGAAGACTTGTGCTTCGACATTGTGCGCAGTTGTCCGCCGCAGCTGAGCTTTGGATGCCCGAATGGACAACAGCGGGAGGTTATGTATGGGAAGCGGGATTCAGATCCTAACAAATTGACGTGCAGTTTTCCGGGCGCGGTGGTGAAGCTCAATGCAAGAGGTAGTGCAGGGATACTGAGCGTGAGGTGGGAGAGTGTGATGATGGTTGCTGGGTTGGCTGCTGCAATGCTTTGGGTGTGAGATGGCGGGATAGTGCATCTGAGAAAGGGCTTCGGATTCAGTGAGAATCATGAATTGAATAGGCGTTTGAAGGAGGTGCTCTTGGTATGCTGCTGTTAGGATAAGTCCAGAGCATTGTTATGGCGTTTAGAACAAGTTTTTAAGAATGTTATTAAATGCGGAACTATTGTTTCAACGTCCATTCTTGGCCGTGAATTCTGAGGGCATCCATTTCCTTTTCGACAAGAAAAGCTAGCTATGCCTAAACTGCTGCAGATCTCATACAGCGTCTTCCACATCTAGATTGTCTTGGTCGATCGGGACACCAGTTGTAGTACTGTACTGCCGTTGTTTCGGAACAAGGATGTTCTCAGTATGCAATTATCTAACCCTCATTTGGCCAATACCACTCATGATGTTTACGTGTGATTCTACTGTGTGCAGCCGTCCTCCAAGCCGAATTGCAGATACAGAAACAAGATATGAAAACGAGGATGTTATTTAGAAGAAACATGTTCCTAGTATAGCGAAGTTCAACTTTGCAGATATTTGTGTTCACGAGGCGCCTGTTTGATTCCATTTCCCAAGCTGGCAACCACGCCCATACATGTTCCCGTTGTCCACTGGCATGGTATCCTGTTGTGACTAGTCACAATCTGAATGAATCTGTAATATCGAGTTAGACCCAATGTGGACTACATATATATAGCTTTGCTTGGGTTAGCTCCATGTGAGTGTGGGGTATGGTCCCTCTGATGGTCCCCTTCTGCGTTTTGCGTCTCTGGGTCAGTGGTGGTCCAAGACGCTGAATGATGGCATTTGGGTGTGCAATCATGTATCGAAATAGAAACCTCGGGTGATCTCATAGACGCATTGTATAGTCCAGTGCAGCCCAGTCTTTCTTGATCCACATCCACCGAGACACAGATCGTTCGTCTGGTACTGCCCATAACCATGGGAAATCAATGTCATACCTCATGGTACCATTCAATGTGTGGAGCCATGACGACAACGTGCTGGTGCTGAGAAAAGCGTTACTGTAACCCGTACTGCGGATAGGCATGCGATGGATCAATGATGATAGATTCGTCTAGGTTGGTAAACGCGAGAATCTCGGCGTTGATGTCGAAAGCTCCTGAATCATCGAACGTTAGATCCAGACTTTGCTGCGTCTGTAGTGGAGTCATGAAATTGCTGGCCAGCATTAGTTATGAACACGGATTTCCAACGCACAAACTCACGGGTCCCAGTTGCCCCAAAGTTGGGCAATTGTGCCATCGTCCAAGTGAACAGGCGCGTGACTAACACCGTCGTTGCTTTGAGAGTGCTCTGGTATCCCCAAATCGGCTAGGCGCAAAGGAGTTTCCTCTGACACCATCTTGGTGAAGCCAATCTGCTCCATGCCACGGACGAGCTTCACCAAGCTCCAGATCTGTTCGCTGTACTGCGACAGTCTGGTATGTGAGTAGGCGAGAATGAAGATTATGACTAGTCGCAAAATGCAGGTACTGTCAAAAGCTGTTAAGCTGGAGAGTGTGGCGTCGTTGCTCATCTGTGTCAAAATGGCTAAACTTTTCTGTGCAGCATCTATGCACGTCTTTCCCATGCGCTCAAACCAGATTTTCTTGCTTGACGCGAGCGCGCTGTATCTGATGACCAGATACAGAAGAAAGGGTCGAGTCAAGAGAATGATAGTACTCCAGTATTGTAGGTGCAGCACGGCAACTGCACGCCTGTATGTTGGCGGTACAGGTACCTCAAATTTCAGATGTGCTGGTATTTGGCGATGCCATTTCTGCAACAATAGAAGTGAGTTGGAAACTGTCGAAAAAGATATTGAATTTGATGAGCGCTCCATGTAGACCGCTTGGATAATCTCACGCTTGAGGCGACACAGTGACACCGATGTGGCCATCCATGAAAGAGGTGTGTGCAGGCCCGGATAGACAACCTTGATCGCGTCAGTATATGAAATTTCAACATCCTTATGGACTGTTCTACCTGTTCAGATGGCATCGGTGTAGTAACCTTGGTGAAACGCTCATCTATAACGGTTGGACTACCACCTCTTGAAGAGATCTCTTGATCGAGCTGGAAGAGAGTCCACCAGATCCTGCGATGCTGCTCCCGGTCAAGCGCCGTAGCTGACTCGGCCACCTGGTCACGGTGCAGACCTAGCGAGAAGGCCATCTGTACACTAGCGCCCATGTACAAGTAGGCGCTGACTCTAGAACAAAGGTTTTCCATTGCGAGGCACTACACGATTGTTAGCTCGATTCACACCCCACATGGCGCACGATGTGAAATTACCATGATGGCCATTGCACGTATGCTATCTATGTCGGCCTCATCGTACACTGTGGGGATGAGCTGTTTTGCAAGTGCAAGGTAGTCCTCGGATGTTTTTGTGTCCAAAGCCGCCGGCCAGTCTGGCGGCGGGGAATTGCCATTGGTCCCTACATAGTTAGCTGCTCCGATAGCGAAGATGGTGTACAAAGAGCACATCCAAGAGCTGGATGAAGACGGCGCTGATTCCGAGTAGGTGCTGTCCACTCGGTGTAACAGTGCTTCGACTGGGTAAAGCCAGTATGTACAATGGACATCTTCCAGGAAGCGAGAAATATAAATGTCACACAGTTGACGGTTGGGAAGGTAGTAGCTTTCTTCGACGCCGGAATCAGCGGAAGGGGATGCGACAGGAAGCGTAGGTGGATACGCCCCCACTTTTGGCGTGGGAATGATGGAAGGGTCTCTTCTTCGCATGCCCAAGGTAGCCACGGCAGCATTGAAGGGTATCTCACTATGGGCTCCGACATAGCGAAATTTTCCAAGCGAATCTTTCATCATACATCCGAGTGGTTCATGCAGTTCTTGGACATCCTGCTCCTCGCCATTGTCGACGCTGTCTCCGTCTTCGGGCGAGGCATAGGTGCTGGCAAAGAGACCTTCGGTGTGCAGGACAGGCTCAGCTTGAAAGGTGCCATCTTTAATGGCTTTGGCAATGGTACGAAGAGACTGAAGATTGAGTTCACGACCAGGGAAAAAGTGCTCGAGGATGCGCATGGCACATTGATATTCCTCTTCGGTCACATGATAGTAGGGCCTCTTCCTTCTGGGCGTGGCAATGGTGCAGACAGCGCCTGTGCGCGCACAATAACGACATGGCCCGGGAACTAATCGAACGTGTCAGCAGCAGACGATAGAGTCGTCGTGGCCCTACGTGGAGAGTGAGAGTCGTACTGGGATCGATGCACTATGTCAGGCCATGGTTAGTTGCTTGGCGCTGAGATTGGACGCAGACGGACGGAGAAAGGGACGAATAAAGAGATGGAAGGACGGAGACGGCAGCATAAGCAGCATACGTACTTTGGTCTTCCTGCTTCGGCAGCGATCACAGCTGCTGTGCACGCGGTGGGCGTTGGGAGCTCTGCTGTTGGGTGCTGGTGGTACTCGAGGCAGCTGAGGCTGGGGCGGGGCGGCGGAGTACTCGGCCATATCGATCCGAGGGCCGCAATAGCCCGGCCAAATCAGATGACACTAGTAGCGACGCAATGCAACTCATCCGTCACGCTTGCAGCAGTCCTGGATGAGATCACGGAGCATGGCGCCCGTTGCAGCAGTGGAGAGGGCAGAAGGAAAGGGACTCCATTTCTAGCGGGGGATGGGGGATCTGCTGGGGGCATGGTTCGTTGGTGTGCGCTCACGCAAAGCCACCCTGCAGGACCTGCCGATCGGCTAATCAAATCCTCCGCCCCAGACGGCTTAGCGCCTGCCAAGCGGACAAATCAGCTCATCCTTTCTTCGTCCCCCTATGTACTCCGTACACCACTGCCGTCCTGTCCTGTGTGCCACAGCTATCCAATCTTCATCAACACCGTCTTGGTCTCGAGGAAATTGTCGAGTGAGTGGAAGGGCTCCCCTTCACGGCCCGATCCAGACGACTTGTATCCACCAAACGGCATGTCGGTGGCCGTCGCTGCAGTGTCATGTTACATCAGCCAGCGTCTCATTTGCTTGAGAGAACGAGAAGAGACAGGCGCAATCCTTACCTGGTGAGGTGCAATTGACACCGACCGTTCCGGCCTCCAGTCCCTTGGCAAAGCGCAGCGCGCGATCAATGTTTTTGGTGTACACCGAGGCATATAGTCCGAACCTGCGCCGTAAGGAATTAGTCAGCCTGTGCCCCATGCTGCTTATCAAGGGGGTGAAACGCACTCAGTCGCGTTGGCTTTGGCGAGGGCCTCCTCCTCCGAACTGAAGACGTTGATGCTGACCACCGGGCCAAAAATCTCCTCCTTCATTATCTTGGCATCTTCTGGAGTGTTTTTGAAAATGGTTGGCTGAATGTAGTAGCCTTCGCGGCCCGGAGGCGCGCCGCCACCTGTAACCAGTTCTGCGCCGGACTGCTTTCCGGATTCTAGGTACGCGAGAACCGTCTTGTGTTGTGCCCCATCTGCTTGGGGACCATGGTTGACTCCATCCTGAGGCGAGGCCAGCGGATCGCCCATCTTGACCTCACTCTCAAAGTTTTGCTTAAACAGCTCAATGTACTTGTCGGCCACTGTGTTCTGCACGTAAATACGTGAGTTGGCCATGCAGACCTGGCCGCTGTTCCACCGAATGCTATACGCCGTCTCCTTTACTGCTTTCTCCAGGTCGGCATCTTCGAAAATAACTGCCGGTGATTTCCCGCCCAGCTCGAGGTAAACTTGCTTGAGATTGGACTTGGCCGCAGCTTCTTGGATAATTCGTCCAGTGCGGCTAGATCCAGTGAATGACAAAGCGCGAACGTCCATGTGATGACTCAACACTGAACCACTTACATTTCCAAAGCCAGTGATGATATTGATCACACCGGGCGGAAATCCAGCTTGTTGTACCAAAGTAGCAACTTTAGCAGACTATCAAGATTAGCTTCCGAATCCAACAATCAATCATTTACCTACAGTCAAAGGAGCCTTCTCGGAGCTTTTAAGGACCACGGTGTTTCCAACAATCAGCGCTGGAGCAAGTTTGCTTGACAAGAAATAGAGGGGAACGTTCCAGGGGATGATCCCTGCCACTACACCGTATGGTTGGCGTAGAGTCATGTTAACAAAACCCGGAGTTTGTACGCTGGTGGTGCCTGCCTGGAGTCAGTTCAACGATTCTCTCGCATGCCAGCATTCTCACCTTGCACATTGTATCCACATTCCGCGTAGCGCTCCCATTTTGCAGCGCCTATGTGTGCATCAATGTACTCTCCTACTGGGCGGCCCATCGAGCTCGCTTCCAATGCAGCTAGCTCATCATTGTTCTCTCGGATGAGCTTTGCTAGCTTCTTGAAATACTGGCCTCTTTGGTCTGGAGAGAGTTGGGACCATGCGGGAAAAGCGGCCTTTGCGGCTGCTACTGCATTGTCTGTGTCTTGTTCAGACGCCTCGTGAACTGTGGTAATATTAGACTGGGATATCTTCATAAGGGCTCAACAAGAGCAACCTTTCGCAACGAGCTTCAATGTCGACGGATTGACAATATCAAAGGTCTTGCCATTCGACGACTCAACGAACTGTGCAGTGGTCAGATTAAGCCTCCAGCGCTAGTGTTTTCAGATGGCTAACTTCTCCGTTGATGAAAAGACGTGTCTCGATCTTGTCGGGCAAACCCATATTGGAGGCCAAAGTTCAGAAACACAGCTCTTCTCTTTTGAAAGCGCCCCACTCGCTAGCAGAGGGTACAAGCGTTGATTGGGTTTGAATGGTAGAGAGTGGGCTGCAACGCAATTCGCGAGTCTCAGATATTCCTTCAATAGATGTTATAGGATCAAGGGCTGTGGCGGTTCTTTCTTGGAAAAACGCTAGCATAGCGGGAGACTTGTGGGTGGATGACCCCACCACAAAACGTTCCCAGCCGCCCATGCTCCACATGGTCGTTGGGGATAGTTCCATCGGTACTATCGAGCCGGTATTTCCTGCATATCGCAGCTATACCACCGCTTCTGTGGTTTGTTTCATTCGCGGATTCGGCACGGAAGCTACCCCATAGCCGTAGTGGCCGCAGAATGGGGTAGCATCGTAGGTGGCTAGGTTGGTGCGATTCCACTGAGGTTAAAACGCGATGTGCAGTCTTGAACTGAGAGGGATTTGTGTACATACCGATACTTTTTGCCAAATACTCATAGTAAAATGGCTAGCGAAATCGAGCAGTTGAGGACTATGGTAGAGAAGCTGCAAACAGAGGTAGTGCGGCTAAGTGGTGGGGCTGAGCCAACCATTACTCGCGCTTAGAAGATGCTGACCCCACACTCAGACCAAGAAGACATTCGTAAACTTCAATACACGTATGGCTACTATCTCGACAAGTGCCTCTATAAAGAGGTAGGCAGACCTGTAATGCGGAGAAATATCGGTGTCTTATCACGATAGGTTGCCGATCTCTATGCCGACCACCCTGATACCTGCGTCGAATTCCTTGGAGGGCGCTACAACGGGAAAGAGGGCGTCAAGCGCCTCTATATTGGACGTTTTGCCAAAACATTCGTAGCTGGACGAAATGGACCCGTCTACGGTTTTCTGCTCGACCATCCTCAAATGCAGGGCATAGTCGACATTAATGCCGAAGGTACTCGCGCCAAGGGTAGATTCCGCAGCATGATGAGTGCTGGTACGCACGACAGCATCAAGGACACGCACCCTCGCGGTCTAGTGCAGTGGTGGGAAGGTGGAGTATATGAGAACGAGTACATCAAAGAAGATGGCGTCTGGAAGATCTTTCGGCTGAAGTACTTCCCCTTCTGGCATGCGACGTTCGAGAAAGGATGGGCATACACAAAGCCCAATTACATCCCGTTTCTCTCGAAAACATTCCCAGACGATCCTTACGGCCCAGATGTCTTGTGTGAGCATCCGATGCTTTGGCCAGATACCCGTGTAGTGCCGTTCCACTACAAGCACCCTGTCACAGGCGAGCAGGTCGCTGACGATGATTTGAGAGCGCCCCACTTTGGACAAGATCCGTCGACAAGTTCTCCTCCGCTGGTGTTGAGTAAACCTCAATCGGAGATGAACGGCACGCCATGAATACACCTTTCAAACAGGGTGTTCATGCTCACGCTCGCGTTAGTTCAATGATTTTAGTCACGAATCTTTCTGCTGTGGAAGATAGCATCAACTACATCGTCTGATACACATGGCTAGATTATTTGGGTCTAGATTTTCATATACTACTGGATCGAAGGAATCTCACGCTTTAGAAATTCACTGCTGAGTCTCAATGCATTCTTCTTGGCGAGAGAGTATAATTAGTACCTAACAGCATACCTGTTTCTCTCTCAAAGAATCGTTCGAGGAATAAATTTGATGTTTGTATAATGAACGTCATGCTTTGATCATGTAGACATCGGAGTTCAAGGACTGTAACTTTGTGATATTGTAAAAAAGGAGTTGCAATCCGGCAAAGCGTTGGATGAGCTCTTACTAGATATTAATATGTGGGGCAGGTCATTGACCCAATAGTCTCACCTTCCAAGCGACACGCCAACTGTCCCTTCATAAGTTAGAAGCATTCGGGGCTGAGACGCTGTGTCCATCATCATACCTGAATTCTTTCACGTATAACTGACTAGCTTTGTCCTTGGCAAGTTCCGTACCCAATGACAGATTTTGGAACGTTCATAATACGTACATACTGCAACACGACCATTCGAGATGACCTAAGCTAAGCCCCAGCTAGTCTGGTCATCTGATCGCACATATTATGCCGTTGTCGATGCTATGCGGTACTATTACCCCGACCTACATTACCCCATAGGTATCCGGAAGCTACCCCGCAAGTGAAGTACCCCACATCCCTTCCTACCACCTCCAGGCACGGCAGTTCATAGCTTGTTACCACCCAAGACTTGGCTGCTGACCTGAAAACCCAGCATCCATAGACGAAATAGTGGTAGTTACCAAAATCGAAGAGAGCGAGGGCTTACCATGGCACACATCTTTTCCCTTGCTTCTCCGGCACCTCCGGCTTATCAAGGAGGCAGGAAGTGCGGGGATGAAGTCAAGTTCCCAGATAGTGGGTTTTTTCACGGCTTCAACAAGCCATCACGTCTTGAAGCAGATATCTTTGAGCTCGAGACTACCGGCACAGTAAGTCGGGCAATACATATAGATACAGAACTTCACCCTTAGTCGCCCTAGATTCCAAAAGAAATCAATGGCACCTTCTTTCGCATACAGCCAGATCATCGCTTTCCGCCTCTATTCGAAGAAGACATACACTTCAATGGTGACGGCTCAGTTTCGGCATTTCGGTTCGAGAACGGCCATGTCGACTTTCGACAGCGATATGTGCATACGGATCGCTTCAAAGCGGAAACAAAAGCGCGCCGTGCGTTGCTTGGTCGATATAGAAACCCCTACACCGATAACGAGATGGTGAGAGGCATCATAAGAACTGCGTCAAATACCAACATCATCTTCTGGCGAGGTGTACTTCTTGCAATGAAGGAAGATGGCCCACCGTTCGCCATGGACCCAATCACACTCGAAACAATCGGCCGTTATGACTTTGATGGCCAAGTTCAATCACCTACTTTTACTGCGCATCCCAAATTTGATCCAGATACTGGAGAAATGGTTTGCTACGGCTACGAAGCTGGAGGCAACGGATACGATGCTAGCTGCGATATTGTCGTGTACACAATCTCGAAAGAGGGAAAGAAGACGGAGGAGTGCTGGTACAAAGCGCCGTTTTGTGGGATGATTCATGACTGCGCAATTACGAAAAACTATCTGATATTGCCGTTGACTCCGATCAAAGTCAACAGTGAGAGGCTCGAAAGAGGCGGCAACCACTTTGCTTGGGATCCAAACGAGGACCAGTGGTATGGTATTGTCCCACGCCGGAATGGAAAGCCCGAAGACATAGTGTGGCTACGCGCTGACAATGGTAAGACATTCGTTGAAACTTGAGTATATGCACTAACGATACCAGGCTTCCATGGTCATGTGGCTGGCTCTTACGAAGACTCCGATGGGAAGATAGTGGTTGATTTGACTGTAGCCTCCGATAACGTCTTCTACTTTTTCCCACCAGACAGCGAGACTGATGCTCCGAGCACTTTGCTCCGCCGTAACAAACTTGTCTCTGATACCTATCGCTGGGTATTTGACCCGCATTCGCCCACTCACACGCGCGTTCAGCCATACAAACTATACGGCATCAATGGTGAATTTTCTCGCATCGACGATAGGGTACTGACGAAGAAGTACAACCACTTCTGGCAATGCAACATTGATCCGAACAGACCCTACGACATCTCCAAGTGTGGGCCACCTGCTGGGGGTCTTTTCAACGTGCTTGGCCACTATGAATGGGACACGGGTAGAAAAGACGTGTATTGGGCAGGTCCAACATCCACATTCCAAGAACCGATTTTCGTGCCCAAGGAATCTTCTTCAGCAAACTTCAAGGAAGGCGATGGGTATATCATGGCGCTTTTGAATCATCTTGACGTCCTGCGCAACGATATCTTGATCTTTGATGCTCAGAAACTTGCTCAGGGCCCCCTTGCTATTGTTCATCTCCCTGTCAAACTCCGACTGGGCTTGCATGGGAATTTTGTTGAACAAAAGGATATTGATGAGTGGGCTGAGAAAAGAAGACATGGAGGTGAGGTTGGCCCGGCCCGACCAGCCAGAGATATGCTGCCTTGGCAGAAGAAGATGGCAGAGGAGGGTCAACTGGGGAGCATGGTACCTGTTCCTGGAAAAGATGAAGTGAATGGACGGAACGGGGCTACCAGGGTTAATGGAAGATGATACCCTGCGAGAGCCGTAAGTTATCTGAGGACCACTAGACAAAGCTACTTGATAGTCAACTACAAAGGCTTTCTATATTTGGAAGTGCCAAGAGGGAAAGGCTGTTAGCTGGTATAAGTTGCGAATCAGGCCACCCTCGATAACATTAACAATACCGCTCTAGGCAACATATAGACTGACCGGAACATGTAAGCTCACCCATGACTCACAGTTTTGCTGCAAAACCACGTGTATAAAGTGTCGACCTTACTCTCCAATACTCAGCGCGGGGTACCTACTCAATTTCCGACTGAGTCTCCACACGGCGAAGCCCATCCTTCCAACCTCATCTTCGCCCTCTGACACCAAGAAAAGACACAAAACTCCACACGAAAAATCCGCAAATTCTACTACTCCAAAATGTCTAAGCTCATCGTCATCATCGGTATTACAGGAAACCAAGGCTCCTCCGTAGCCTCTACATTCCTCCTCGATCCTACCTGGCGCGTTCGAGGTCTAACACGGGACCCACATTCCGCCGCTTCACAAGCCCTCGCAGCCCGGGGCGTAGAAATGGTTCGAGCAGATCTACATGACCCCTCATCCCTTACCACCGCCTTCAAAGACGCCAATCTCGTCTTCAGCGTGACCGATTTCTGGACCCCGTTTTTCAACCCTGCAAACCAAGCGCGCGCAAAAGAGCTAGGGAAGACGATTCGAAGGTATGCGTATGAGCTGGAGCTAGAGCAGGGTAAGAATATCGTCGATGCTGTTGCTCGTGTGGTCGATGGACTCGATGATGTCGGGTTTGTGGCAAGTACGCTGTGTCAGGCGGAGAAAAGCAGTGAGGGGCGGTACAAGGAATTGTACCATTTCGATGCTAAAGCGGATGTGTTTCCCGGATATGTCGCGGAGAAGTATCCAGAATTAGCGAAGAAGACGAGTTATCTGCATACGGGGTACTTTTATACCAGTTGGAGGTATATGCCGCAGCGCTGGTTTGCAAAGGTTTGTTCTCGCCCGTTTTAATCGCTGCAAGATAGGACTGGTAGTGAGTGAAGACTATAATGTGACTAACGTCCTTGGCAGCTTCCAGATGGATCGGTCCAAATGCAGTCTCCGACTGCCCCAGAGGTCCTGATACCGCATCTCAACCCCCGGGCCGACACTGGATCGTTCGTGCGTGCGATGTTGCAGCTGCCTCCGCAGTCAACGGTCATGGCGGCGAGCGAGTGGTGCACATGGCCTGATTGGATCAAGACTTGGGGCGAGGTAAATGGGGTCAAGACTAGCTACAAGCAAGTGAGCGTCGAGGATTTCGACAAAGAGATACCTGGGGGCGCTGGAAAGGAGATTGGAGAGATGTTTGAGTTTTCAAGTAAGTGGGGGTATAATGCGAGTCAGAAGGATACGTTGATGGCATGGGATCTGGAAAAGGTGAGCGCGAACAACGTTGTTATATCAGTTGGAGTCAACAAGCTAACAACTTTCATCTTAGATGGGCGTCAAGGTACCGACGATGAGCTTGAGAAAGTACTGCGAAACCGTGGACTGGGTTGCAGCGGGTATATTGCCAGCATGATGGCAAATTCACAAAAACTGGTCCTGTTTTGTCCCTATCTTCTGATTAAGGCAGAAAGCAATTCCACAACGCGTGTTATCCTTTTGCATCCCACTCTGCCTAATCACGCTGTGAAATCATAAGCGCTCCTTATATTGACAACAATGTCCTTTAAACAATGCTTGAAGCCCATTACTCTCCCATTCTTAGTCAATCACTGTCGCCGTTTCTACCTAACATTTCACTTCTCATCCAAACCTTCAAAATGCCAGACATGCTATCTAACGTAACTTCGGGATCTAGTACGCAATTTTTCGCGGTGATGTTCCTCATCGTGATCATTTTGCTAGTCCTGCTCGCCCTTGTGTTAGCTGGATATGAGCGCAGCCAGCCCTCAGCGACCGATGTACTTCTGCGGCACGGACGCCGAGATTGGCTGATCAATAGCTATGGGACATTTTTAGGATCGGTAGATGTAGAGGGAGGCGTTGGGGCGGGTTCTAGAACTCCGCGGCAGGTTGTTTAGTCAGCTACATGCGGCCTAAGAGCAGAGGTTTTACATTAGATGCTGTTCAGCATCGGACAAGTCTGGTTGGTCAGGGATATACATCTACGTTAATATTTATATCTCCTTGTACCACGTTAAAACCTGAGAATGGTGTTTGACAGAGGTGAATGAATATTAGATAGTTATGCTTAAAATCTAAATTTATAAAAGGAAAAGAGTTGATTTCTGGAATTTTCTCGCAAGCGTATTCTTGATCCCTTCCTTAGTGAAAGCCCCTTTCTGCATGCTGGAAAACCGCCCCACCGTAAAGTACGTATGAGAAGCACTCTCACGTTTGTTTCCGCTTTGATTGCTACTGTGAACCATGCTCGTGATGCACTGAGGTCGGCTGAGATGGTCAGGAACGCTATTCAGTATCTGGCAGGATACCATTCTAGGAACCAACATCATCAAACGGCAAAGTTAAAAAAAAGCATCGTTATGTACATTCTTTCTACCCTCACAAGATGTTACTCGACGTGATTAGAGGTCAATCGCTCAGACCTACATACTGACTTTTTTCCTGTCCACTGGATGCACAGAGGAATGTTGTATCTTCGGCTAAGATCATTCATGTACATATTGTATATTATCATCTTTGCCTCCTCGGGTCCGGACCGTATATCTGCGTACCGGAAGGCCTTCTCCTGTTAGTTTCGTCTTCCGTCTCTTGCATAGTCACATCATTTTCTGAAACATTGGCAGCCGCTATGTCGGACGTCCGGCGACTTGCAGACTGGAGTTCCGTCGCTCCTTCAGCGATGACTGTATCACGTCGAAACTGCCCATCCCATTGCATCGCCGTGTCTTCTCCCTCTGACTGTGCTAGGGGAATCAAACTCTCCGGGACTGTAAGCCCTCCGTATCTTTGCGTGAGATGCTCAAGTCCCAGTTCGAGTCTGCCAACCACCTCCTCCTCGGCCTTTACAACATCTCGGATGTCTTTCCAGGCCTTGCGCACTTTTTCGGGTAACTTTGAGCCAGATTGCTCACTTCCAAAAGGTCGTTGACAAGGGAGAAATCTGGGTTGCGATGGCAAAGTTTCCTCGTGGGGAGACATGGGGACTTTTGAGGGCCCCTCGATATGCGTATAGAGGCCAATACCTGTAATATAAGGCTTTACTCCCGTGGGACATGTACTTTTAAAGGCGCTAATGAGACTGGAATTCATTCGAGCTTTTCGCATCTCCGCCACATCATTTGGGGTGTTGTTGTTAGAGACAAAGGTGTGGCTGAGGTTCGCGACGCTCGACCGCCGTGAGATGGTTGGAGAGTTGGCTGGTGATTCCATGGTGACATCGCGCAACTTGTCCATCTTCTGTCAGACGTTAATCTTGAAAGCCCACTGCAAAATGGCTGTTGACAAATGAACGCCAATCATTTTTTGACAATGGTTACACCAACTTCGAAACGTCGCTCTGAGACTGGTGATTGGTGACGGTGACAGTAAGTTGTGGCAGCAATTATTCCGTCTCTTTCAAGTTTACTTAGCCAATGACTACAAGGAATCAAAACTCACTTCCACTGCTCACAGGTAAACCAAACAGCACTTCCACGAATCGGATTCATCAACAATCCTTGATGCACATCATGTTAGGATCTGTCGGGTGCCTGCAGGTGAAGTTGAGACTATCGATAAGATCGAGTATAGCAGCCACGCTAATCCTAACCCATACCACTTGGCATGGCTTTTCATCAACGCGTCATCAGCATGTCAATGAATTCGATCTACCCTCGATCTACTCCACAATGTCCAGGCAACATGCCAACCTTGCAGAAGTGCTGACATCAATGAAAATGCCATTGGCTGCTATGTTGCTTGAGAGCATTAACGCCAATTGCAGTATTGCTTTTGGCCCATTCGCCGCGGGCAATGACCTCAGATCCAAGTACCTAAAAAGGTCGTCCTGGAACGTCTTGTGACATATTTACTAACTATGCAATCACCACGGTTATTTAGACGTGGAAGCTCCCTTGTTTCTTGCAGCATCCAAAAAACCTCTGTTCTACCACGCATATCGATTGCTAGCTTCACTTCTACCCTAAAAACTACTTCACCATCTGACAAGCCAAACACCAACCGTTTCGCCGGCCCAGTAGAGACCCCAATATCCAACACCATGCAAGCCGTCAAAAACACCATTGCTGAGAATCTCGGCAAAACAATCTCAGGTGCCCACTCTTTAGCACCCGCAGACCAGCAGTTCGCTCTCGAAGAGGTACCCGATCTTAGCGGCAAAGTCGCTGTCGTAACTGGCGGCTCAGAAGGTATCGGCTACGGCTGCACGCACACACTTCTCTCCAAGAACATTTCCAAACTCTTCATCATCTCTCTCAGTGAAGACATCGTCTCAGACGCCACATCCGCCGTTGCAAAAGAACTAGGCGAGGACAAAGCCTCACGCATCGAATGGCTAAAATGCGACTTGTCCGACTGGGAGCAAACCGGCAAAACCGCCTTTGAAATTTCCAAGAAAACCGATCGCCTAGATATCCTCATCAACAACGCCGGCCGCGGCATCATGACGTACCAACTCGCCAAGAACGGTGTGGACCTGCACATGGCAGCGAACCACATGGGCCACGTCGTACTAACATCGCATTTGCTTCCCTTGCTCAAATCAACCGCGGAGAAAGGAGACAAAGTCCGCATCGTGCAGCTTTCCTCCAATGGGCACCAGAACGCTCCAAAAGACACAAAATTCGCTTCTCTCGAGGAGCTCAACCAGGACCTGGGTCCAAACGCACAGTACGGCCGCTCGAAACTCGCTGCGATATTGTATGCCCGCTTCCTAGCCCGCCACCTGGCTTCTGCCCACCCAAATATCCTGTCCAATGCCACGCACCCGGGTGTCGTCGAGACACGGCAGTCCGTCGAGCACATCCACGAGGCGTTTCCACTGGCAGGCTACGGCGTGAGCGTCGGTTTGGCGCCCTTCAAGAAGACGCAGTTTGAGGGCGCGGTCAGCACCATGTTTGCGGCTACCAAGACGGAGCAGTCGGGCCAGTATATCTGTCCGCCTGCGATCCCGGAGAAAGGAAGTGATTTGGCGAATGACGAGGCCTTGGGCGAGCAGCTGATGGATTTGACGTGGAAGCTTGTCAAGGAGAAGACGAAGAGCCAGAGCGCGGACAAGGGGTGTCCGTTTAAGCTGTATTAGAATATCCTCCACTTGGGGCTTCTCTTCTACTGCTACCAACTATTTAGCCAAGCATAATTAAATGGCTCAACTTCCACGACGCTACTTTTGCGGCCCTTGCTATGTGAATCAAGCCGAAGCCTCGTCCTGACGTCCATCTCAAAAAGATAGACAGAAAGAAAAAAAGAAACAAATTTCTATTTATTGGATAAACATGTCGTAACTCATTTTGCAAAATCCCTCTCCCTTTCCAGCCGTACAAAAAAGGCAGATAGAGAGAAGGACGATTTGGTATCGCTGAAGCGCCTGGAGCAAACTTTGTATACATGAAAAAAAGCAAGAACCCTCCTCCTTAAGCATCACTACGCAATGCCCTCCATTCCCATAGGTACCTGGAATCCGCTTAAGCCTTCTCCAGCACTTGTCAGGCGGGCGCAGAGACTCAAAAAGACGACCGTCTCAGTGGCAGCAAGGTAGTTCAGCGTGTCCAGTAGAATCTTGAGATGGCGAGTAAAGTTCTCTTCGTACTTGGCTAGCATATCGAACATCTTGTCCACACGTTGCGGGTCGTACACAAACTGGGATGTGGGTCGATGTGTTGCGGCAAGGAGCGGAGCAGCAGGGGCTTTAGAGGATTTGGATGGCTGTGGTGGTGCAAGAGTCGCGTTGATTTGAGCGACGAGGTCTGGGTCGCCGGTGACGAGGTAGCGGGAAAGCGAGTAGGTAAAGGACGCAAACATGCTGCATGTCTGCATAATCTTGTTGTTGATCTGAGAATAAGTTAGAAAGGAGGTCGTTAGAGGGTGGTGGATGGAAAACATACTCGGAGCAGCTTGCTGTTAGTAAGCATGCATTCCTTCAAACAGGTAGCAAGAAAGTCAACATGATCTTGCATCAGCTCATCCACTGTCCGCTTCACTTGGGGCCCGCCACTGTCGTCCTCCGTCGTCTTGCCCTTGGCTCTTGCATCCTGATTCTTTTCCTCACTTATCCGCGACATTAACGAGGCCCAGTTCGGCTCAATGACTTCTGACGTGCAGTAATATGTAAGCTGTTGGACAAACACCAACATACGTGCGCGAAGTGTCCAGGCTCGACGTTTCCATTGCTCAATACGGGGGTTCCTCGAGCGATGTTTCCAGGCTGCATTCTTGCCCTGCTCGCCCCAGCACTTAGCAAGGTCAGTTTCAAGGTGCTTTAAGCTCAAGAGATAGCGGAAGAGTAGTTGGTAGCGAGTGAGTGTGACTCTGCTAACTACCAATGACAATGGAAATGGCATAGCGTAATCAAAGACCAATGCTTGATATCCGGTGATGTTCGTATCGTCTGTAATGGGTGCAGAGTTTGCTGGTGTGTAGCTCGAAAGAGTAGCAGTAGCGGCTTCTTGATCAAGACCTTGGACGTTGACAATCTTCATAAGCCAATTCGTCAAGCCAGTGTTGTTGATTTGGACCTTGATATCCTCCTTGTATGGATCCTCCACAGCCACTGAACCAGCATGACGGGTGGCGAGATCCAACAAAGACTGCAGCTTGCCGACATTAACGTGCTTGGCTGGCTTCTTAAGCTCAAGTTCACTCATTTCAAGGAAGTATGTGAAAAAGTCGGATCGATCGAGGAAGAAGTAGTGCTTCAGTGACCGTAAGCGTGCAGGGAGCTGATGTGTCGTGAGGAGCAGATTGAGAAGAGATGAGTTGGCGTAGGCGTATGAGGAGTTGACATTGTCCAGGAAGCGAGGGTCATCGAAGCTAGTTGGAGCGTCCTGCACAATCTTGCTAACATCGACGCCTCCACATTCGCGGACCACGTTGAGGTATTTGCCTGCCAACAGTACTTTATCCTTGACTGCCTCGAGTTGTGGTGGAACAAGGTTATCGCGTATGGTATATCTCTTCTCCCAGTATTCATCTGTGTAATCTTGGTCCAATCGCTCGCGCTTGATGCTCCTTTGCTCCTTGATCAGGAACTCAGAATGTGGGTCCTTGATGCCACCGTGATGTAGCCACTCGTTGAGCATGGCCATGTATGGTCTGCTAGCTTCTCGTAGCAGGGTTGTCAGCAGCGTCCGCGCTGCTGGATCGCCTGACATGGAGGCAAGGCGCTTCGTGACAAGTCCTAGTACACTTCCGCCCTTGCAGATTTTCTTTGTAGTGTTCCCTCCTTCACGTAATGATTCGAGAATGTTTTCGAAGTCATTGCTATCGTCGTCGGCCGAGTCTTCGTCCTTTTCGTCCTCCAGTATCCCGTTGGCTTTCAGTAGTTCAATGCCTGTAGTGTAGAGTTGGAACAGCATGTGGCTTGTTTGCTTGGTATGCAGATTCAGCACGTGAAGGGTAAAGGAATCGTTGGTTAAAAGTTGGTGTTCCAGTTGTGCGATCAGGGTGAGGTAGTCCTTCAGCAACCGCCGTACAGCAGCGCACAACGCGTGATTCACAGCACCATATTCTTCCCTGCTCAAGACCTCGACACAGGCCTCGACAGCAATGTAGTGGGTGGCAGTCTTCAACATGGATTTGGTCAGGTCGCGCAGACTCGGGTCAAGGCCGGGCATCAGGCGGAACTGGGGTCCAACCAAGCGCTCCTTCTCTTCGTGTGGATTATATACATCGCTGAAACGAATGTACTGGCCCTCAAATCCCATGAACACAAACAACAGATCCTCTAGAATCGCCCTTTCCTGTGCTTCCAAAGACAGCTGCGCGAGCGGTGTAGGCTGCAACGATACGGGGGCCGTGGCCGCCAGGGGAGGAACGGAGATGCGAGTAGCCAGCGGGGCCGTGGTATGCGGCACTAGGGATGCTTGCGGCTCCCATGGTGCCTGGGGTTCTTCGGGCGTGGACTTTTGCGAGGCGCCACTTCGAGACGGTCTCTCGACATCACGCGCTTGTTTCTCTACGCGGCTTCGAACACTCGCCCGGCTCTCGCTCGAGGGCTTCAGCGGGCTTTTGGTGCGCCTAATCTCCGTCTCTCGTTCACGAACCTCGCGCTTTTCGGTGCGTCGCTCCCCCGTGGCGGCGCCGGTTGCGCGCATGGTGGCCGAGTGTCTCTTCGCATTTAATGGTGTGGTGGTGCTTCGGCGGTCTTGTTCTTCTCCCATGGCGACGCGGGGTCGCGAGGTCGACGAGTGGTTGGCATTCACGGAGCGACGTTCAGCCGCAGACAGGGATTTCATGGTTGGGACGTTGCGCGAGGACATGACGGCGGGAGAGGCACTCCATAGAGGCTGAGCGTAGTGTCGTCGTGTTGCTCGTCACTGCGCTGGCCCATGTTTGGGCTGCAGTAGCCATGTTGACCGGGTCCCGCTTTCCCACGCGTCAGTTCGCGCTAGCCACTACCTAACCGAACCATGACGCAGGACGGGCTGGCACTTGTGCCTACACGTCCGGGCCTAGCTAGTCCGTTCTCACGTTCGATGTAGCGACCAGCTTCTGGTAGAAGCATGCTTCAAGGGGCAGGACTTTGATGGTGCAACTCGAGTCCAACAGGGACAAAAACTAATGCTTTCCTTACGTACGGCTACACTATGCGAGCGTTACATATGATGCCATCAACAGGTCTTGTAGGAGAGAACAAAGAGAAAGAATAGAAGGATAAGAGATTGAGAAAAAAAAGAAAAAAAGAGAAAAAGAATAGGTATACCCAAGCACGAAAAACCGTGATCTTGTCCAAATTGACCCTAATAACTCCATGCCATTGATGTTCATATCAAACTTACATCAGACCTCATATCTGCCTCTTCCGCGGCCCGTGACTTCGTTGCCGAACAAACGTCCTGCATCGACACAATACCTGGCCTCTCCTTGACCGTCTCTTCCCACTTCACTGCCCCAGCATACTAATACTGCATCCAATATGCCGCCAAGCACACCTTCCATGGCGCCCAGAGCACCCCAACCGATTGCCGCACTGATCAGACCGACGACATAGGCGTAAAGACTGCCTTTGTATGGCACCGTCCCGTTGCCTAGCTGAAGCATGCGTGCAGTAGATACCCAACCACCAAAACCGAGTGCGAGCGTAATGACCCAGCGGATGGCGTGGAGGAGAAGCTTGGCGAGTCGGTAGGACTGTATCGATGGCCGGCCGTGGTCCTTGAACGAGCTTGGGCCGAGAGTTGTTGTCGGCGATGCTGCAGATATGAAGTTCATCTGCGACAGACCCAGCGCAGCCTGGTTAAGAGGGACGCCATGGATGGATGCAAAGGTCAGCGTGAGTGGGTTTGTCAAGGCAGCAATCGGAGTGGGCACAACTGCGTAAGCGCACATGCCTATCATGCCAGCAAATCTCCTTGGGAGAACAATGAGCGGAAGGCGGACCAACAGGGAAATCAATGTTGACAGGCAAATCGTGCCGGCCATTGTGTAGGTGGCATGGCTAAGGGAAGCCTGAACGACGGTGCGAGGAGAGGGTGCCGGCACGCTGTTGCGATGGAAGTACCATTGAGATACTGTTGCTGCGGTAGTAGCTCGCTGCACACCAGCAATGACAGACAACGTCCAGAAATAGTCGAGGAAGAAGGCGATCCCAAGCCACCAGGTGCTTGCATCGATGATCCATCGAGACTTGTTGCTTGTGAAATGACCTCCGAGGAACAAGTGGGTGAACATGAGGATCCAGAGCCACGACCAGAGAATCACAGCAGCTAATGTTGCGATGCCCACCAGAAGCAATGGAAACTGAGCTCTCAATATTTCGCTAGAAAATTCCAGCATACCCGTAGCCTTGTCCAGTGAATGGCGCGCCTTGAGAATGGTGTACACCCAGAAGCCAGCAAAGCATAATGGGCCAAAAGAGAGCCAGCGCATCAGCCGGTCTTGAACGCTCTCGCCGTGCCAGTACCCCTTGAAGCTTGATACAAAAGGGTAGAAGAAGAAAGACACGGAAATAACTGGTACTGCCAGTAGCATGAGGCTTACTAAAGGTCGAGCAAAGGACCGTAGAAGTGATAGCCACAGGACGCCGACTATGACTGAGACGAGCGAGTAAACACCGATCAGGTGGAACGACGAGCGCAAAACGGTGTAGATGGTGTCGCCTAACGGGTTCTTCTTGTTTGGTGGCGATTCCTGCAAGAAGGAAATGAACCATGTGCCCAAGATGGCACACTGCACGATTATGAAGAGCTCAGCCCAGAAGAAATTATGCCGGGGCGCCAATGTCGGGTTCTCCGGCACGTCGTCGGGAACAGTTTGGCGGTCTGGACTTATGGGCCGTGGGTGCTCTAGCAGAGTGTCTTCGTCGGTCTCCTGGGGTATGGGCAGGGTGTTTCGTAGCGGACTGCGGCCGCGTTTTGGCCTTGGCATGTTGCGAAACTGCTGGAACGAAGGCGGTGGTTCGTCTTGGTGCCCTAATAACTCATCACGGTCCAACTCCTCCATGCTTTCTCGATCTGTGGATTCCAGCTCGACATCTACCAAGTTCCCTCTCCCCCTGCTGCTGCGATCTGTTGTCTCGGACAACGGGACACTAGACTCTCGCTCTTCATCATGTGATCTTTTGGCGGTTGTAGGCCTTCCGCGTGCAGGCTTGTCGCCTATCCATGAGCTCTTGATTCCCCGCCCCAGTCCGTAACCGGGGGCGTCGTTGTCGCCCCGGTCTGCTTCTATTGTGTGGTCTGATTGCTGAACGAGGTCGTCTTCGACTTCGGATGATTCTGAAAGGTTGCTTGCACCAAACTGCCGCCGTGACCGCTGCAGGGCATAGTGATCGGCCATTTCCCGGTCGTGCTCCACATGGTCGTCCTCTTCCCGGAAGTCGTCCGTGGCCGAGTAAAACAGAGGAGCGGGCGCATTTGAGGTTCGGGAGGCAAAGGCGAAGCGGCTCATGGCCTGTGAGTTGTACGGGTTGGGCATGTTGCGACGCTGGAGGTAGGCTTGGGCGGCGCGCGATGACGGACGTTGCCTGTCGGGGGCGTTGCGGTTCAAAGTGCCATCTGGCTGGCCGAGTGACAGGCGCGACTGTGACTGTGAGAGGAACTTGGATGCATCTGTGAAGCACGCATGTCAGTCACGCGAGTGGGCAGGGCACATAAGACAAGAGGCGGTGGCCCTGTCACATGTACCTGATAAGGCGCCAGGCTACTTACATTCGGAGAACATGACGGGCGAAGCGAGGGATGGATGTGCTCAGAAAATTCGTGGCTTGCCGTGGGGGACGCCGGGTATGTGGATGTTGCGTGCAGTGTCCGAGGAGCGTGGGCCTCGGCGAGAGGTGAGCGGTGGTGAGGCGGTCGAGCGCAAGGGTACCGGAGTACAAGAGGCAGGCGCGGATGACGCAGTCGAAGAGACATGCAGCCCGACGACGCGACCAGTGTGCGGGACGACAAGAAGGCGGGTGGGAGACGGAGGTGATGGAGAATGGACTGCACTGGACAGCCCGGAGGTGGGAATAGACAAAGTAGGCGCTAGGGCCTGGGGCGGTATTGAGGCTGAAGCTGCCGGGCAAGTTGCTGTGTGATGGGGTTGCTCGTCGTCGAGCTAGTGCGCGCGTCCGGGTTTATCGATATCGGATCCAGCAACCTCGTGAACATGCACGCACGCGCCGCTCCACTTCACACGGCGATCGACCTGACCTTGCAATGCACACTCCGTCTCGACGTGACTCGTTTCGTCTTCTGGAAGCGGTTGCATATCATCCATGCGCCGTTTCCAAGACGACTGGTTGGATATCGTCAGGGTGATGCAAGTCGAGATAGAGAAAGCACGACATGCCGGAGCCACTTCGGCGACCATGTCAAGTAGCCATGCCGAGTACCAGTCACGGCGAAAAACCAAGGGACGGATGCAGCAAGCCTACCAGGCATCCATCCAACGCTTGCTTGAGACGCCTTGGACCGTTTTGCCTCTGCACCAAGCTCGTGGTTCGCTGCCTCTTCCCATTCTCTGGCTCCAGCAGTTGCCGAGCTATGACCGCATTGCTGAACCCTGACCTGACCTCACCTGAATCTCCCTCTACCAGCTCGCCCTCTGCCAAACCCGCTACTGCACCTCTCTTCCTGTCAACTGTTTGAGCCTGTACAACACCCAAGCCGCAAGCACCCCCAAGCACCTTATCTACCACCTGCGCTCCGCCTCGCTCCGCTCCGAGTCGCAGCCTCGATACCCGCCGCCGCACGGCGTAGCATACCGTCATGGCTCAGCCATGGGACTACATAGCCAAGATAGTGTCCTTGGGCGACTCAGGATGCGGTAAATCAAGTGTATGCGATGACGTTCCCCGCCCCTGTCCTGCTGCTCAGTGCTGACCATGTACAGCTCACGGTCCGCCTGTGTGAAGGCCGCTTCTCACCGCACCACGACGTAACCATCGGCGTAGAGTTCGGCTCGCGCATTGTCCCCGTCGGACCTCCAGCCTCGTATGCCCTCAGCATCAACAACCCCGCCAAGTCCCCGCAAGCACAAGCACCTACCTCGCCCTCAAAACAAAAACAGGAACAAAAACACATGAAGCTGTCGCTGTGGGACACGGCGGGACAAGAGACGTACAAGAGCATCACGCGAAGTTACTTCCGAGGCGCTTCTGGCGCACTCTTGGTATTTGATATCTCACGCAAAAACACGTTTCTGTCGGCGACGTCGTGGCTGAACGACCTGCGCCAGATTGCAGAGGAGGGCATCGTTGTGGTTCTTGTGGGAAACAAGTCTGATCTCGCTGGTTCCTCTACGGTGTCGGGTTCGGATGCTGCCAACAAGCGACAAGTGACGAGGGAAGAAGCCGAAGAATGGTGCAAAGCAAATGGCGTTATGCAATACGTTGAAACAAGCGCCAAGAGCGGAGAAGGCGTAGAAAGAGCGTTTCTCGAGGTGGCAGAGAGAATATATCAAAACATTGAGGCGGGCAAATACGACCTGAATGACCGGCGGAGTGGTGTCAAGGGCCCTGGCGGAGGAGCCGCCAGCCGAGGAGGCATTAACCTGAACGATGCAAGCAAGAAGGGAAAGCAACAGGGCTGGGGCAGCTGCTGTTGAGATTGAGTATGCACGGAATTGGGGCTTTTTATCGTAATGAAGACGTTTGTACACGTCTTGTCACAGTGCACTTGGGCGTTGATGGAGCCATTGCTTGCCTTTACCTGTCGCGGTTGGAATAGACAAACTCGCGGTTCAATGATTTTGTACGCTCAGCGCCATGTGGACATACCCACGGCTGAGCCATGGCAGTATCTACTTTCTTCTCCTGTGGACGTTGCAGGCGCCGACGGAAATGCAACAAGCCTGGCATAGTTGGACATCGGCTCTTATTTAGAGAAACAAGCCGAGCAAATGTTGTAATCTTTACTTTAGCTCTACCAGATATATCAGTGTTTTGGCATGTTGCCGTTCCTTGCTGTTGATCTGATCTCGGACGTCGGTATGTACCTTGCATGAGGATCAGACAGATACGGTTAGTTCCTGCCAGGTATACAACCTACATACGTGTGTACATGTTTGCAACACAATGCTTGTCCAGGTCCAATAAGACGGCTTACGAAGATAGTCAAACGAGACCAGCGCTGTTTGCATGTCGAAGAGGTACGGAGCAGGTAAATCTTTGGCTTGCCCTAGTCAATACCATTCTCCTACGCTATAAAGACAACCAATCATATAGCCGCTGCTGTGACACCCAACGTCTATCAGCTCTACCCAAGCGAGCTGCTCCCGGAAGCGCATAAACGAGCGTCCCGTCGAGGCGGCGCTCTAGCCCCTCGCCTCTGCCAACCTCGGCAGCTATTACAGTCAAGCTTTTCTGCGTAAACGACGAAAGGGGCGGATACTGGATCGGGAGCCGTTGGTGCAGGCCCATTGTTAGCATGCTCGTACTTGGAGAAAAAAGGGTCCCGTAGTGGCGGGCAGCCAGTCAGCGTTGATGCTTACAGGCCTGGTGCCACTATTCGGGCAAGGTGCGCACGATGAAGCCTAAGGCCTGCGCCATGTGAGGCCGAGTCAGCCAACACTGCATCCAGTAGCTACATATTTATCGCGGGCGGTCCGCTCCCGTGCAGTGGCCTGCCAATCCAAGCAACCGTCGGATTCCTGTCACGCAACATGCGTCTCCTCACGTGGCTTTTGTGCACCCCCGGTGCCTTTGCCACCACGCCACCCACCACGCACACGCTTCACGAGAAGCGCGAAGGGCCAGCCGATGCATGGACCAAACAGTCACGGGCACAGCAAGACGTCATACTGCCGATTCGAGTCGCCTTGAAGCAGCAGAACCTGGACAACGGCGACCGTTTTCTGCTCGACATTTCGGATCCTGACTCGCCCAACTTTGGTAGAGCTCCCCCAAGCCTTGGCTCCTTCCCGCTGCTAATACCGACGTGCAGGCAAACACTGGACAGCTGAGAAAGTCGCCAACACGTTTGCAGCAAGTAAGGAATCGGCAGACATCACACTTGAGTGGCTTCAGGTATCGGGCATAAATATCAAGCGAATCAACTACACAGCGGGTACGTCAAGAACTATACATGCAAACATGTCGAGCCCCGTTTTTCACTGACCATCCAGGACGCAACTGGTTAGAGTTCTCGGCTACTATTGCAGAAGCGGAGAGACTCTTTGATGCCCAGTACTACGTTTTCAAAAACAAGGAGAATGGAGGCCTTCGCATTGCGTGCGACGAGTATGGCCTCCCACAACATGTACGCGAGCACGTCGATTTTGTCATGCCGACCATCCAACTCGATGGACTGCGACCCGTAGGCCAGTTTGGATTGTTCAAGTCAAGCCCACCAAGCTACTTGGACTTGACTGATCTCTCTCATTGCGAAACCATGATGACGATCAACTGCTTGCGCGCTCTCTACGGCTTCCCCGCGGGCAAGTATAACCACACTGGAAACCAGCTCGGCATACCGCAATGGTGGGACTCCCTTTCTGCTGCAGATCTCAAACAGTTTCATCAGAGATTTACCGACCCTAAAATTCCGTCCGATGTTTTCCCTGAGGCTATCAGCATTGGTGGCCAAGACGCAAATGACACTGCGGCCCCCGCATCTGGGGGATCAGAAAGCGCACTGGACGTGCAAACCGCCTACTCCATCATTTGGCCACAACAGGTGCGGTTGTATCAAATGGGAGAGTCGGCTAGTATGGACCTTACTGGCTCGTTTGACGTATTCTTAGATGCTCTGGTGGGTCCGGCTCTAGATCCGCCTTCACTAACGAGCTGACCCGCCGCAGGACGCCTCGTACTGCACGTATCAAGGTGGCAATCAGCCCTACACGGATCCATCGTACCCTAGCCCCAAGGATGGCGGCTACGTGGGCCCGCTGCAATGTGGTGGGGCACCCATGAGCAACGTGCTCTCCGTCTCCTACGGTCTGGTTGAAGGCGCGCTTCCCCGGTTCTACCAAGAGCGTCAGTGTCACGAATGGATGAAACTGGCACTGCAAGGTGTTAGTGTCATCTTTGCTTCGGGAGACAATGGTGTTGCCAACAGACAGAATTTGTGCCTGAACGCTGAGCAACGTCATGTGGATGCCAAAGGCACGCGATTTGCACCCAGCTTTCCTCAAAGCTGCCCTTATGCAAGTGACTTTTCATGCTTGATTCTTGTGCGTATGTATGCATGTGCTAACTGCAAGTAGGTGACTGTGGTTGGTGGGACAACACTTCGCAACGGAAACATATCAGGGGGGGAAAAGGCGGTGGCCGACTCGATGCACGGGATGCCATACTACTCCGGGGGAGGCTTCTCAGATTTGTTTGCTCGTCCGTCGTGGCAAGCCAGCGCCGTGTCAAAGTACCTGAGTGAGCATGCGCCCGCATACGGGAAATCGGTCTTCAATTCCTCCGGACGGGCATACCCCGATGTGGCTGCCATAGGCCTCAACATGCCGATAGTGCTCCAGGGCAACGATGTCACCGAGGGCGGTACCTCAGTAGCAGCGCCCATCTTTGCTAGCATCATCACGCTCCTCAACGAAGAGCGGCTAGAGGCGGGCAAAAAGCCGATTGGCTTCCTGAACCCCATCATCTACAAATATCCGGACATGTTCAACGACATCACCGAAGGCAAGAACCCGGGGTGCGGGACGGAGGGCTTTGCAGCGAGCACCGGATGGGATGCAGTCACGGGGCATGGAACGCCAAGGTATGAGAAGATGCGCGAAGTGTTTTTGAAGCTGGGATGAGGCGCCGCGCCGCGGGCAAAAGTAAAAAAAGAAAAAGGAGAAGGACAGGAACGCGTCACCTGCAACTATTGGAAGACGTGGGGAAGTGGGCAAAGACTATTGGGCCGTCTGGGGGGGAAATGAACCCGTCTCAAAACGGGCATCGTGAAGAAGCGGATTACGTTGCTTATTGCTTGGGGAAGGAAAGCGGCGAGCCTTCCGCGAACCTAAATGTTACGCGTGACGGTGGACACGGGGCAGACGGCAGTCCCAGGCCTCAGGGCGACCGCGTGCAAACAATATGCCGAGACAATTCCAAGCTTTCGCCATGTTTTGATTGTTCAGAGGTATTCTCCGGATCGCGTCTGTGCTGACGCAGGCCCAAGGGAAGGACGGAGCAGGTATGTGTTGCGAGTTGCTTCTTCACGACTAGAGCATCCTCAACGCGTTTGGAGGTGCATTGGAGAATGCCATAGTCTTGCTGACTGTGGATCCCCATGGCCGGGAGTGTATCAGCGTCCGGCAAGCGTGGGGAGTACACCTAGGAGTGGATCACAATACCTTATCTGGGGGCCACCGGATAAGCTCAACGTGCATATCTTGATTTTTTCCTTTTATCGCCTTCCTTCGAGAAGACCGCGAAAAGTGGGAATGGCGTGCTTCCATGGCTGTTCGGCTTGCATGCAGCCCCTTGACGGACCGCCTCGGCTTGCACCAAAAGAGTATTACCGGTGGCGAGTCTGGGCCCTGTTGACGTCGAAGCGGCGAAAAGGTGGGGGGCTTGGTGCATATCGGTGCCGATCTATTGTAAGCATGCACATGCATGTGCAGTCGAGTTTGGCGGGGATGATGTGCCGCTGCGCAAGTGCGATATCGCATGAGGCTGGCCTGCAAGGCGTAGATCCCTTTGGTGGCCGTTTGACCAGGATTCGCCTTGGTGGCCAGAAGTCGGTGAACGAGTCATCGCTGCGGTCTATCTCTCAACGCATCTGGGAGCGATCCTACACAGCTTCCAGACCCGCTCCCACGCTGAGGCCAGAGGCGTCGCATCCCTCTGGCTGCATGGCTTGCCAAGCGCCCACCTGATAATGCGGTCAACAGCAGCGACAACACCATGGTACTCGCACCGCCAGCCCTGTCGCCGGCGGTTCATGGCTATTTCCGCGCGAACCAACGCACCCCCCCATCCCTCTCCCTCGCTCCCCACGCTATGCCCCACGCCAATAAACCCAGCTGCGTAGTGTGTGGTTTTGGAGAGAGCCGCAAGCCACAGCCTTGTGTCACTTGTCACCGAGTCTCGCACAGTCTCGCCTTCGAGCATCAGCACTACGGCCCAATTGTGGCTCGCTATCCCCCACAGTCCTCAACTCGGCGGCCGCAGTACGGGTAGCAGGAAAAAGTCTGAAACTTTTATCCAGTCTAAAAATCGGGGCTTCGTTCAGCAGACGCGTCAAAAGGGCAGAAAAAAAAGCCTAACTGTCCGGTACCAACCCGCCAAACTGTTCCTGCACGGCGGTGGGCGGGCCCCTGCACGTACCCACGTCCCCCATCCAGCCCGCCACCGCCCGCCGACACAACACAATCCAAGCCGCAGCACCCGTCCCCCCGTATCCCACCAAGCTTCCCCTTTGGCGGCCATGCCCACGTTTCCCGAAGCACAGGCTATCAGCCTTCGTTTCCCGACTCAGAATCCACCATGCCTAGACCCTCTGAAAAAATAGGGGCCGCTAGAGCCATGGGCGACTTTTTTTTCCTCGCACCATATGCTTACGAGACATGTACCCTCGAGCCCACAAAAAGGATTAAGCATTCCCTTTATAACCCTCGAGCCCTCGCCTTCTCTTTCTCTGCTCATCCGTCTCTATTTTTCTCTTCTCCTCCCATAAACTCTTTTCACACACACACACACATAATCTCAGCCATGCCTCCCCAAGTACCCAGGAACCTGCTGCGAGCAGCCCGCGCCCGCGCTGTCTTCCAGTCCACCAGGCCCGGCTACCGTGCTGCCGCTCCCATCAGATTCCAGAGCACTGAGGCTGTCCGCCAGACACCCTCAGAGGGCAAGCCCATCTACAATGCTCCCCCAAGGGAGTTCACTCACCGCAAGGAAGAGAAGATTCCCAGCCCAACACAAACACAAGCTCGCCGCGCAGTAGCTACCCCCATCAAGCTCAACACCAAGAACCTTGAACAGCTCCAGAATGTCTCTGTTCCCACCTACAACAGGCAAGGCGTCAAGCAGGGCATCGTCCACGTTGGTGTTGGCGGTTTCCACCGCGCCCACCTTGCCGCTTACGTCGACACCCTCCTTGAGCAGTTCAACGTCCAGGACTGGTCTATCTGCGGTGTTGACCTCCAGCCATTCGCTGCTCCCATGCGCGATGCTCTGAAGCCCCAGGACAACCTTTACACCATCATCGAGCGCGCCGCCGAGGGCAGCAGCGCCCGTGTTGTTGGTAGCATCACCGACTACCTTTTTGCCCCCGACAACGCTGAGGCTGTTGTCGCCAAGATGGCTCACCCCGATACCCACATTGTCTCCATGACTGTCACCGAGAGCGGCTACTACATGAACGAGAACACCCACGAGCTCCAGACCGACCACCCCGATGTTGCCGCTGACTTGGCTGGTGGACAGCCTCCCCGCACCGTCTTCGGTTATCTCTATGCCGCCATGGCTCGCCGCCACGCAGCTGGTCTGCGTCCTTTCACCGTTCTGTCTTGTGACAACATGCAGAAGAACGGTGATATCAGCCGCGACATGCTCGTCTCTTTCGCCCGCCACTTCAACCTCGAGGTTGCCGACTGGATCGCCAGCAACGGTGCTTTCCCCAACTCCATGGTCGACCGCATCACTCCCCGCACCAACGAGGAGGACAAGCTCAGCCTTGCCCAGAACTTTGGTGTTGAGGATGCCTGGCCAGTCGTCACCGAGCCCTTCCACCAGTGGGTGCTCGAGGACAAGTTCGTTGACGGCCGCCCTCCCTTTGAGAAGGCCGGTGTCCAGATCGTCCCCGACGTCCACCAGGTCGAGGAGTACGAGATGATCAAGCTCCGCCTGCTTAACGGATCCCACTCTGCTATGGGCTACGCCGGTCAGCTTGCCGGTTTCAACTACATCCACGAGGTCATCGGCCACCCCGTCTACCGCCAGTTCATCATCAACATGATGCAGCAGGAAGTCAAGCCTCTCCTTCCTCAGATCCCCGGTGTCAGCGTCGACGACTACTGCAATACCCTTCTCGGCCGCTTCTCCAACCCCACTCTCAAGGATGAGCTTCCCCGTATCTGCCTCGGCGGCAGCGGCAAGATTCCCCAGTTCATCATGCCCAGCATCGCCGAGCAAATCGCCGCTGGTGGTCCTCTCCGCCGCCTTACCCTTGTCGCCGCCGCCTGGTTCCGCTACAACAACGGCATCGACGACGCCGGCAAGGCCTTCAAGGTTGACGACCCAATGGTCGAGGAGCTCCAGGCCCACGCTGCCCAGGGCCCCATGGCCCAGCTGAACATTAAGAGCCTCTTTGGCGACGACCTCCGCAACGACAAGCGCTTCGTTGCTGAGCTCCAGACCGCCCTCGAGGGTCTCGAGAAGCACGGTGCCATGGCTATGATTGAGAAGTACGCTTAAGTTTCAAAGCGGAATATGTGTTTGAGAGCAGGAGAATAAGAAGATACCCATAGTGATGACCACACCCATTTTTTGCCGAGTCTCTTTTGCACGGTTTAGAGTCTTGCCACGGTTTTTATTTAGCGTTGGGGAAAATCAGGAATTGGACACCGGATAGACTTGCACGGAAAGTGCAAGCAAGTTTCATTAGAGGGAAAACACCACGATGGTGTGTTTAACGCGTTTCATATAACATCTGGCGTTGGCTTTTTCTTTGCGAAATCTTTTCCAACTTCACAAAAAGAACATGGTTTTTAGCGTTTTTGGGGTTTTTAGCGAGCGCTTCGATTTTTTTTTTGAAAAAGACTTATACGTAGCATCTACTTTAATCAAGGTGGTCGGACATACTCTGGCTATTTCTTTGTTGCTTTTTTTTGAGCAGTCGAAATTAAAACATTTTCTTGAAAATGTGTCTTACGTGTTTTGAGAGAGCAATGAGTGTGTGATGTCTGCCTTGCCCTGTTATCTTGTGTGACAAGCATGCTGGGCATTGCCAAGGCGTCGGGTGTGATACTACTATATCGCGACGCCCCTAACAACGAAAATGCAGAGGAAGACAGCCAAGTCGAAAATATAGCACAAAAATATATGAAACATGCAATTCCATACACTCGTCTCAAACACAGTGGCGTTTCCACAAAGTCTCAAACGTAAAACTTTATTTGATCTACTTTGAGAAAAGGAAAAGATCAACACTTTACCAAATAGAAAAAAAAACTCCCCACGACGTATTCTAACCCTGGTATCATTAACCCTTGTCCCTCAAGAAACCCACTTTTTTCCCTCCACCTTCCTCACGCCTTTTGTTTCGTTTTTCCATCATTGCTGTTTTCCACATCCAACTTCACTGATTGTCCCAAATACAGCACCCCCCAACTTCCCATAAGAGCCCATCTAGCTCAGGTATGCTGCCAGCGCCTGCTTGGATGTATCGTCGAGTCGCTCCTGCACAAACTTGACAATGCGACCACTGTGACGTGCATTCGCGTCCTTGAGATACTCACCCACCCACTGCTTGACATCGGCAATCTCAGGGAAGGGGTCGCGAGGCGCCTTCTTGCATGTGTTGAGCTGCGTGAAGCCAACACCAAAGCCAACCTCGTCAACATCGGCGTCAGGGATAATGTCGTCGGCCGCCGTGGGCACAGGTGGGTTGACAAGCAGTTCAATCAGACGCTGCGTAGTCAGCATCCATCCCTTGGGGTATCTATCAACGAAAGCCTGTGAGTCACCCAGGGTCTTAGTAAAGGATACCACAGCCGTCTTGCGGTCGGTAGGGCGCGCAAGCTTCTGGGTGTCGGGGAGGATGACAGTCAGGTAGATAGGCTTGAAAATGCTGTTGCAAAGTTAGTCGCAGGCCATTGCTATCAACAAACGCAAAACTTACTCGTGCTGGACCTGATCAGTTACACTGATGAAGAAATCGGTACCAAGGCCCTTGTCTAGTCGTGCAGAGACAAAATGGTAAAAGGCAATAAAGCGCTGTTGGAAGTTCTCCGTCTTCATGTTGGACAATCTTGTCAGCATCAGCTGGACAATGGTGACAAAGTATGGTTGGAGAGCATCAGCGGGGATGTGAGCGACGACGGACTCGATGAGTTCAAATGAATAAGTCTCGTGTGCCTTGGTGGTGACGAGCTTCTGGAAAATACCCAGAATTGGCTCCAGATGCTTGTTAGCCACGATGTGCTGAGCATCGCGGGCGACCATGGCGCTGAGCAGACGGGCCAATGCAGGGACATTTCCACGCTGCTCCCAGACAGCACCCTGGATGATGATTGCGAACAGACTCCTGTAGTACTCGCTCAGCTCGCCAGAGGGGTTCGCTTCGAGTAGAGCAGAGAAGATTTGGAAAATGTAAGGAGAGAACTCCTCGACGTTGGCCTGCAGACAGGCAGCAAACGGCTCGTATAGTTTCTCCTCGAAAAACTGAGGATGCTTTGGTGCACCAAATCGGACGAGCGCTCCAATGCCCTCGAACAGGTAGTACTGGAAGCGAGGATTGCTAGGGTTGTGCCTAATAACCTTGACAATATTGATAAAGTTCTGCAGCACAGTTTCGCAGATTGGCAGGACGCCATCGCGCACGAAAATGAGGACACGCATGACACACTTCATCAAGAACTCGTTCTCCTGGATCTTTTCCGGAGCAGAGTTTTTGGTGATGAGCTTGAATAAATGCGCAAGGAGATCCTTGGAGGATCCCACCACGTCGGCCTTGGGAATGATGGGCTGTCGGTTGGCGTCGGTCATGAATAGAGCGCGCTCTACAGCAATGGCCGCATATGTATGGATGACATAGTTCTCGTCGCCGAGCTGATTTACGAGCAGTGGGAAAGCAGCGCGCCACAAATCGGGCGATAGCTGACTGCGGAAGACATACAAGAACTTGATGGCGTCAACCTTGAGGATTGGTGAGGCGCCTTGTGCTTGCAAATCTGCGGCGATGTGCGCTTGGAAGAATTCGAGAATGTTGACGTTCTCGTTCACGCTCATGACACCCTGACCAGCGGTAGCAGTACCCTTTGCTGCAATGGCGGTAAAGAGGTAGACTGCCGTATCCTTGGACTTCCAGTTATTGGCAGTGTCCTTTGCATAGTCCTGGAGGTAGGCATCGATGTAAGTCTTGGAAGTGCTTGTGACAAGAGCCTCGAAGCGGGCCATGAGTTGGCGTAGGAAGTTTGTGGCAGCACGTCGGCGGGTGTCGCTATCAGAACCTTCCAAATCTCTCCTGATGAACTCAATCGGCTCATCCTCGAACAGTTCGACATCGGACTCGCGGAGTGTCAGGTTTGGCAGGATGACCTTCTCAATGACCTGGACCAAGACAGTCTGGTTGTTGAAGGCTTCAGCGTGTTGTGTCGAAGCGACTGAAGTGAGGAACTGCAGCGCCTTGCTGACCAGGATGTCGTATTTGGTCTCTAGTCCAACCGACATCAGGAAACTCCAAGTGCTCTCGATGAACTGACCCAGGTGCGAGCCGAAGACATCTTCATACTTTTGAATGTAGAGCATGAGCGCCTCGAAGATACCAGCACGGACATACTCCTGCGGGCCCGACTCGGAATCGTCGTCTGTGTGTAGGGCGGGGTTGTCGTAAACAAGGTACTTGTGGAGAAGTCCTGAAATGACGCCGATGTGGTCTTCGAAGACGGGCGGCAGATCTTGGCAAGAAAGATCGTAGAACAGCTTGATGAGAAGATCGAGCGTAGTGAAAGCGTTCTTGAGTGTCTCAGGGTTGCCTTGCGAGTTTGTGATGAGCGTGTCGGTATTCTCGAGCAGTTGGAGGAAGGGAGTGCCGAATTTGGACAGGACGTGGTTGATCTCGGTGAAGAGGTCGTCAGAACGGAACAGCGGCCGCCATCTCTTGAAGATGGAGTGTGCGACTTGTAGGACGCCGTTGTTAACGACGGTGTTATCGGGGGTAAGGCGCGAAATCAGATCGTCGACCAAGGTGTCCCATCTCTGCCAGAAGTCGCTGTCTGCGATGGCGCTGATGGCCTCACCGAGCTGAGCTTGCAAGCTGGCAGGCACAGAGACCATGAGGCCAATGAGCTCTGTCTTGATTGCGACCACCTCATTCTGGGGCAGCTTGTAGTTGCCATCTTCGTCGACCCAATTCCGCTTTATGAAGTTCTTGAAATAGAGTGCAGCGGCTAACCGTGTCGTCTGGGGGTTGGCATCTGAGGCGACAATCTGAAGGAGGGCGAGCGAGAAGCCGGGCTTGGTCTGTTCCTGGGCAATGGTGGCTTCGGCTGCGAAAAGTCAGTATGGCGGCGAAAGCAAGCGCGGGCGATGGAGGGGTGCGGTGAGGGTGTGAAGTCCAGCCACACAGCGCATAATACTGTCAATGCATCGGCTATTCGTCCCGTGTAGTGACTAGACAACGAGATGCGTGTGGATTTCTTTGGGTTTGGCATTCTCGACCAAGGGAGCGCTGGGTAAACAAAAGATGGACTCACCCTGCTTGTTCTGGCGGGGATCCAGACTAGCCTGGAGTAATTGTGAGATGGTGGCGATGTCAGCGGCCATGATTGCGAGAATGAAGCACAGGAGCAGCAAGGCGCGAGGAACGAAGAGCGGGCGAGGGCGAGGGAGAAAAAAAAAAGACGACGACAAGTGTTTGGCCGGTGGTTGCTGTTTGGGGCGGTTGCCCACTTTACTGCGCTAGTGGGCGCGGGAGCTTTGGCGCGCAAGAGACAGGGATCACGTACCCCAGACGATGATTTTCAGTGTCCATCTTATGCCAGGACATGAGCAGCTGCCGCCTCTCCTCCACGCCCAAGACGACAACAACGACGCCGCCGCTCCTCGCCCTCGCCAGCCCCCAGGCGCTGTGTCTGCTGTCCGCCGTCTCTGCCGCCCCGCCGTCTCTGCTCCGCTCTGCTCACCCGCCCGCAACAGCAGATGGGCACCGCCAGCCCCGCCGCTTCGCCAACCCGCCCGGATGATAGCCTCGATGCGTTTGCGCCACTCTCATAGCCCTCTTCTCTGTTCCTCGTAGCGATAGTGCTGTAGCCCAGGAGCCACACACACCATCTTTCTCTATTACTTCCCCTTCCTAAGGCCGAAGCACCCTCGCGACACCGAGACGCATGTCTCCACCGTTGGACCATGACCCACGCACGCCCGACCGCCGCTCCTCCACCCAGGCCCTCTTCACAGCCTTTCGCTCCCTCACGGGCGGTCGCCTGAAGAGCCCGACGCCACCGCCCTCTATTACGTCGGCCACCAGCACGCCTGCGCGCACACCCTCGCTTGGTACCGTCCGCTCCCACTCGCTTTCTAGCCCGCACACAGCCGACAGTACCCTTCAGCGCATCGGCCATGTCGCAGGACAGCGCGCTGCCAGGCCAGTGACGGGCGGCCCCCCAGAACTGGAAGACCTTATCGCCCAGCTCGATCGGAGCCACCCGTTTGCGGACAGAGCCGTCGTCGTGGACAAGATATGCGCCATTCTTGAAGAGTTCCCGGTGCAGAACGTTTTAGCCCTGTGGTCCGTGGCCAGCGACCTGCTCCTCCCCGAACAGCCAGATGACGTTGCGGAGGTGGGCTACAAGCTTCTCAAGGCCTGCGCTTCCCTCGCCAACCTCACCAGTATTGAGCGCACCGTCTTTTTTGACGCGGCCTGTCTGCGCAAGAGTGACCACTACTTTGACAAGAGACTCGAGGTTGTCACTACTCTGACCCACGATGGCCGCGATGTTGAGTCTTGCGAGGCCGGCATAGTCTCCTTTGTCTTGACCTCGTTGGACACCTGTTTTCACGCCAGCAGAGAGGCTTTAAATGCCCAGCGGAGCAAGTCACATGGGAAGAAACCGGCGGCGAACCCGCCTCAAGAGGCCGCCAACATGTTCCGTGCTTTTCAGTTCGCTATCGACATCTGCAAATTCAACGCCAAGGTCTTTACCGACGACGATCTGGATCTCTTGATACGAAGAACCGTCGCCATCTGCAAGGCGACATCGTACAGGCCTGATGTCGAGTGTGGCATCAAACTCTTTGACACCATCATCACCTACGTCCATGTTCCCACAAAATCACTCCATCCGTGCCTACAGGTCTTGAGCGAGATTCACAAGCGCATCCCGGGATTCCAGGACCAAGCATGGAACACGTTGAGCAATCTGTTCAAGTCTCACATCGGTCAGGCTGCGATATCTGTCTTGCTACATATGCTCCTCGACGGGCCCACTCAGGATCCTCTGCAGGAGGCTGAAAAGAAAAAACTCGACAGCATGTATACAGGCACTACGCTAGTCCTACGCCTTCTCCTCCTGGAAAATGGCCGAAATGAGCTGCCCAAGGTTCCCATGTCGCTACTTTTTCCCGCCCTGAAAGCGTCCATCCAGAGGCCAAACACCGACCAAGAACAAATCATCGTCAGCTTGATAGATACCGTGCTGGACCAAGATGGCATGAAGGATCTCCTTCTGGCTGAGAGCGATTTGGGAGATTTGCTGGAGGTAATCTGCGTTTGTGCCGAGCGTGACGATGACCGTGTCCGCGCTAGAGCCGCCAGACCAGCTGATAGACTCGGTTTCGAGAAGAAGGCCTCCTTTGACAGACAAACATCTCTTCCCGAGGACACTAGACCGAACAATGGCCGACCTGTGGTTCGACATCGATTTATCTCGTACTCGCCGCCTATAGGCGGATTTGAGCACGATGACGATGTAGGACCACACGACCAAAATGCCACATCGCAGCAGGAGCATTATCAACGAGACCCTTCAGATGGAATATTCAAAGTCCTGGTCAAGCTAGACCATCTTAGCGATTCTTTTGATTTCGTCCAGCGTGAAGCCACCATGGACCTCTTTTTGCGCCTTTCCCATCGTGTGAGCGACGCAACTGCTGAAAGAGTCATCCGTTACTATGCAGATGAACGCTATCTTGGCCCCTCCAACGAAGATTGGCTGCACCTGTGCCAGTGCATTGTCACAGGCATCTTCAACGACACTACCCGCCCGCGGTCAATCAGGACTTTGGTGATACAAGTGCTCCGAGAAACGTACAGCACCGTAGAATTACTGTGTGAGACCGATGTGGTGCTGCAGTGCCAAGAGCTTTTGCTTGACCGCATTGAACCTGAAGATGACATTGAGGTTTTGCAGGAACTCGTAGATTTTGCCATGTACGTTGCCGATCAGGCATCCTTCGACCGCTTCTCGCACGTTGTTGGTATCTTGAAGAGACGCCTGGACCGCCCGCAGCCCGCGCCACCTGTCCCATCCACATCATGGCAATCCCATCCATTTCTTGCAAAAGAGGACGGATGCTCCCCGTGTAGAGTCATCACCACTGCCTACGTGCGGCTATTTACTCGGAGTGTCATTCATGCGGCGCAGAAAACCCGTACTCTGTACGAACTACTACGGGAAATCGCTGGTAGTGACAAGTACGCGCATGATGCACGCCTGGTAGCCCTTAGGCTATTATTCCGTCTGCGTGCCGATGCTCGCTTTGCTCTCATAGTCAACTCGTCATCCGAAGGCGAGAGAATTGCTGCGGAATTGTGCCGTACAGAAGAAACAGCGGTTGCCGAAAGGAACGATGAAAACACATCAGGAGATCAGGCTCGGTCTGAAGACCATAACTCTTGGAGAGAGAATCGGAAAACTTCTGGAACCAGCCCTCGTTCTTCCCTCAATCGCCACTCGGGTCGCCAGGTCGCTGCTGCAGGTCGCGTATCCAAGCCGATCCCCCCTCTATGGATGTATCCTGGTCCCAAGGGGTTACCCGAAGAGCCATCAACCGAATCTAGTCGAGTTGTTTTCTCACATATTGACGCTTCCGAGTACCCTCTTAGCGATGATGTCTTGGACATGGAAATCACACTTTGGCTGGAACTGATCATCTCTTTGCTCCAGAGACCACCTGATTGGGAGATTTACTCTTATGTCCTCGTTCATCTGGGTCCCCAACTTTCCAATCAGGCATTGGTTCGCAGTTGCGTTGTGCAGCTTCGGATGCTACGAAACGTGCTTTGTGAACAAGTACGAAATGCGAGCTTTCACGAGCCGCCACCTCACACGCTCCTTAAAAAGGCTGATGTGGCAGTTTGTCTGTTCCATACCTTGACTGTCATCATCAGTTACCATGAGTATTTCGAAAAGAGTGAGGAAGACGATCTGGTTAAAGCGTTTTTGCAGGGCATCGTGCAGTGGGACAGAACATCGAAATGGTGCATCCACGCGCTTTCCGTCTGTTGTTTCGAAATCCCTCTCTCAGTGAGCAAGTCCCTCGATAGCATCGTTCAGAAGATGTCGCAAATTATCACAAAACCTGCCACCGCGATACACATCCTGGAATTTCTGGTGTCCATGGCGCGTCTTCCAGAGCTCTTCAAGAACTTCCGTGAAGATGAATTCAAGCTTGTCTTCGGAGTGTGTTTTCGATACTTGCAGCATATCCGCGATCAGCAAGGCCGAACGAATGGCAGCAACCAAAACGGCCATCGGACCCTCAGGCACAGTGGCACATCAAGGGACTTTGCGGCATCGTCAGATGCTGGTGCGACGAGACCAAGAAGCGTCGAAGATGACCTTCCTCAGTACTTGAACTCCCTCGCCTACCACGTCATTACATTCTGGTTCATGGCTTTGAAGATGGAAGATCGTCCAAAGCAAATCCCGTGGATCACCAAAAACTTGTACTTCACCGACAGTTCTGGCCGACAGGTCATGGAGGAACAAGGTCAGGTGATTGTCGATATCATGAACATGGTGGCATACACGGATCGCGATGAGACCACTCGCGAAGAATTCTCTCTGAAACCTGGAGATGGTGAGGTTTGGAGGAAGACTTGGATTGTAGGCAACGCTTTAGTGACAATAGAGACTGCTGCGAGATCCGGCTCATCTCTCATAACGACACGCCGACCAGTAAGTAGTCCCTAGTCATTGGGCGTTCACTGGAGAGTTTCCTAACTGTGATTAGTGCGGGACCAGATACATCAAAGTCCGACCCTTGCTTACATCACCTCCGCGGCATCAAGTACCCATCACGATAGGTCTTGCTTCTGAGGCGTTTTATTCCGACTCATATGTTGGTATTCTACCGGAGGACATCTTCCAGTCGTTCTACGCACCTCTTGACCTCACCAATCCACCAATCCCACTTCCTGATGATGAACCAACGCGCCGCGCCATTGCTTCGTTTGACAGGATTGCAACAGTCGACAACTACAAAGTAGGTGTCATATACATTGGCGAAGGGCAAACGAACGAACGAGAAATATTCATGAATGATATCGGATCCCCGGCATACACGTCTTTCCTCAGCGACTTAGGCACTCTTTGTCGCCTGAAGGGTGCCAAGTTTAATACAGGAGGTCTGGACACACGCGAAGACATGGACGGCGAGTTCACATACTGCTGGCGCGATCGCTGTATGGAACTCGTCTTTCACATTCCAACAATGATGCCTACAAACCGCGACGATGAGATGACCTATCCCAACAAGAAGCGTCATATTGGAAACGATTTTGTCAACATCATATTCAATGACTCCGGTCTACCCTACAACTTCGACACGTTTCCCTCACAATTCAATTATGTCCACATTGTCATTTCTCCAGAGTCGAGGGCCAGCTTCGTAGATCGCCGGCTGGATGCAGATCCAGAGGGCAGAAACCGCTACTACAAGGTCCAGGCTATTTCAAAGCCTGGCTTCCCTGACATATCTCCAGCTGTTGAGACTAAGATTCTTTGTGGAAAGTATCTTGCAGACTACTGCCGTCTGATTGCAATCAACGCAGTGGTCTTCTCCAGTGTATGGTTCATCCGAGAAGGAGGCGAATCAAGCTCTTCCTGGCGCAACAGACTGCGCGAGATCAAACGCCTCCGAGAAAGATACGGAGCCAACAACGTGCAACCAAGCTACGCACCGCCAACATCGCCAACGGGAGGCCAGGGCCTTTCAAGCCCACCTTCCCGGGAACAGAATATAGTTTCGCCTTTTTCACGGCTGAGTATCGCAACCCATGTTACTGATGGCACCAGCCGCAGCTCCATCAGCAGCTCTTCGCACGACGTCTGATGTTACGCACCAAAAGTTATTTGTTTCTTGGTGTTCTAATAGGCATTAAAGATATATACCCAGGGTTTTGATTACCACACAAAAGTTTGTTTGATTTTTCATTGCAATCGGATGAAGGGGGTTCGAGTGATTGCATTGCGTGGCGTTGGCGAAGTACGCTGATGGGTTGGAGAATATTGCTACGATTATGTTAATCCACACAAAAAAGAAGGGATGCAGGAATGAAGTGTATGAATTTTTCCTATATCTCTATTGAATGTACAGGTAGTGTAGATACATCTCCGTACAACTCTCGGCTCAATCACAAGTTATGACTACGTTCTGTGTAGTTGAATACTTTGAAGGAAGTCTACTCGCATCATACGTTTTGTACCAGAATAATTTCGTTCTCTACAACACTAAAGTATAGTGAATTGCATTGTCGTCTTGGATGAGGCCGGCCCGCGGGTGGTGGTTCGGAATTGGATTCGGAATTGACAACCGCTTAAGGACGGCAGATCCCCCGCTAGGCTAGCTGTCCCTAGATCGCCCGAAATCTCGAAATGACGAAATAATCCCAAAGTTTGAGTTCTTCTGACTCTTCACCTATACGACAACATGGGCTCCCCAAATTTGCCATTTCTGTGGCCCATGCTGTTCAGGCCGGCGAAAACAACACGGATACACGTCTCTAAAGCGAAGGGGAACGCGCATCGCACGCGCCAAGCACAACGGCATTTGACCACAACATCACGCTGGTCGGAACAACCGAGTACACAGCGATACGGGAAGGCATACGAGCATGCTGTTTCAGGCGAGCAAAAGGGGAGGCCAAGTGAGCCTCAAGAGAAGGGTACTGCAACCACTGGAAAATCCTCTCAGACGCCCAGCTATGCAAAGGATGAAATAGAAGAAGAAGCGCCGGCAGCATCACCTGGCTTCTCGCCCCATAGTAAAGCCAGTGCAACTGAGGAGTCGCCCGTCATACCACTTCCGCCACCTGGCGCCTCCAAAACAAGCGAAAACAAGCCCCTCGACAGCGTCCTTCACATCCCAACCGCCGCTGAAGAGGAATCGCGCAAACCACCGCACCTAAAAACGCCACCTTATGTACACCACTTCGATACTTATGGCCTCGTGCGCCGCCTCTCGGCATCGGGCTACACTTCAGAACAATCCATCACAATCATGAAAGCCGTGCGACAAACCCTTCTCACCAATATGGCTCTCGCGCGCGAGGGCCTCGTTAGCAAGAGCAATGTAGAGAACGAGACGTATCTATTCCGTGCAGCCTGTAGCGAGCTCAAGACGGAAATAGGAAATGCGAGGAAAGGCGAGATGGAGCGGATGCGACAAGAAAGAGGCCAATTGCAGCATGAAGTCGATATTCTGGGTCAGAGACTGAGTCAGGAGACGGGCGGGCTGAAGGATGAGTTGAAGGGACTTTTTGACGATAGGAAGATGGCTGTGAGGCAAGAGCAGCGGTCTATGGAAACAAAGGTATGTCGCTTTTCTCAGAGTATAACTCTTTTGCTATACAGGAAACTAACTTACCCCCGTAGATCCAAGAGCTCAACTACAAAATCACTGTTGCTTTGAACTCGGATGCGCGCTCAGAAGTCGAGGCGCTGCGCTGGGTACTAACGCGTAGAGCTGCGATTACCATTGGCGTCTCAGCGTTCATGCTGTTTGTGGCCCTGAGGTACACGAGTTATGTACAGCATCACAAGCAGGAAGAGAGGAATAGGAGGAAGAAGAAGAGTAGTTCGCCGCCGTCAAGTGAATCTGGGTCGGAGGAGGCGGGGAAATCGGGTACGATGGGTGATTCTGCGAGCCCGACTGCGCATGAAACGTTGGGGGGTGAGCTGTTGGCTACGCAGGGTGTGTCACTGGGATAAATGTGAAGTGTATTCAAGGAAAATCACATGATGCCTTTTCGCATCTCTACTCATTTCTTATTCGTCTTCTACATCCAATCTCAAGCACCCGAATGTATGAGCAAAGCACAACTACAGCTTGTGCTTCTTCTCTCCCGACGCCAACTTCCTAAACTCCTCCTGCGGCACACCCTTGAGGAACCTCTTAAGTCCGCCCATTACCTCCTCAACCCCCTGCCTATCCAGCGCATCGCGCATCGGCTTCTGAATCAACGCCTTAATCTGCACGAGACTCTCTCTGTTCAAATGATCGCCCAGACTATCCTCCACCTCCGCCAGCACCTGTCCCAAAAACCGCTCGCTATACGCTTCATCCTTGACATTCCCCGCGTCGAACGTCTTGTTGACGAAGCCAGTGGAAAGCAGCTCGTCGTTTGTGATGCGCTTGCTCATGATGAGGGCTTCGTTGGCTTTTGCGAGACCCAGTCGACGCACGAAGCCAATCGAGGCGTTGCCCTCGGTTACGAGGCCCAATGAGGAGAAGGGTGTGAGCAGGAAGGCATGAGGTGCGCTGTAGATGAAGTCCGAGAAGCTGATCAGAGCGGCGGAGAGACCGACGGCGGGGCCGTTGAGCGCTGTGATGAGGATCTTGGGGTGGGAGTAGAAGGCGTGGGTTATCTGGTTTTCAGAGTTGTGTTAGTTTTTTGGCGTACAAGCATATACATGAATATATATATATATATAGGGATAACTTATTGTTTCTTTTGGTGAGAAAGAACGTACGAATAGGTTGTTAGCGACGAAGCTTCGCAGAAACATTTGCTGCTCGTCCATGGACGAAGTGTCTATTTGCGAGCCAAAGGTTACGTCTGCGCCTGCGCTGAAGAAGCGGCCTTTTCCTGTCAAAATGGTGATGCAGATGTCGTCGCGCGAGGCGACTTCGTTCATGGCGCTGGCCAGTTGGTAGTAGTCGTTTGCGCTGAGGGCATTGAGCTTCTTGGGGGCGTTGAGCGTGATGATGGCGGTTTTGCCGCGATATTCGACCAGGACAGTGGATTCGGACGCCATTATGAGGTTAGGAAGGTTGATGGGGGTTTCCAGAGATGCGAGACGATGCGAAGGAAAAAAGAAGAGTGCGTTGCCGTCTTTCTCGGGTGTGGTTCGCGTGGAGATGGGCGATGAGATGTGTGGATAAAGCCGAGGCTTAGAATGCGGAGAGGGATGGGATCATCCGAATGAGAAACAGAGCATCATCTTAGATGGAGAGCCGGTGTATGATGGATTACTGACTGTCGACATGTTGATTGACGTGCTGAGAAGAGTGTAGGTACAGTAAGATGCAAGAAAGATAGTAGGAAGCTTGCCTCTATCGATCGCACGCATGTGATGCTCTGCGGCAAGCTTACCCCGAGTTCCAGATGGTGGGGACAGGTAGGGCTGAAGATTAGATCCGGTGATTGTGATTTGGTCCACGAGAGATATCGCCGAGGCATCGCCGAGCGGAGATTTGAGATTCTTTGGATTCCATCATCACTCCACTCCAAGTCGTTCTGCCAAACGCCCCGCAAAGCCACACTCGTCGTCGCATACCGCAACCATGGGAGGCCCAAATCTCGAAGTCTTCAAGGTATGTCTGCCTTGATAAAAACGTCCCAAGCAAAGGTTTCCGATACCTTTCTCACGCATTCCTTTGATACTTTGCCCAACTTCTGTAATAAGCCATAGATATACGGTGCTAATTGAATGTTTCTAGTTCGGGATGTACATCCTCTTCCCTATTAGTATCATGTACTACTTCGGAACCAATCTCGACGGCAGATTCTCAGTCCCTGATTTCTGGCCTAAGCCCGGCCAAACGCACAAGATACCGTATGATCGCGACGAGATTGCCAAGGAGTTGGAGAGGCTGAAGGCAAGAAACCTTGAGAACAAGCGGAGGAGAGAGGAGAGGGAGAGACTGAGAGAGATGGGTGAGCAGACCAGGGGGGAGTGAGTGGAAATATACCCGAGGGAAATCGTTGCGCAAAAGAGGTGCCTCATGGCATGTGGGCCACAGGACGAAAAACAGATTCACGATTGCGTTGTGGATATCAGCGACTGAGGAGCGCGAGACACGGGACATGGCATAAGTGGTGTTTTGGCGATCAGCATGCGCTCGAGGAGATATGTACATTAGTGTACAATACTGTATGATACAGGATCCCAGGTGGATCGAAGAGCATATCAAACGCTCGCCTTTCCTCTCAGCTCCTCCCATAGGTCATCCGCTATACTTCCCTTGGCCCAGTTCATATAAACGCCCTGTATGCCCTGCACTTCCTGCAGCTCGTCTAAGAAATTATTCAACTCTTTCGCTGCGCCCTCATCATCCAATGCTACCTTTGTGTCTTCGTTAGGGTCGTATATAATTTCACTCTCTTCGATTTCGAAACCCAATTCCTTGGCTAGTTTGTCGGCGGTCTTGTTTGTCAAAGCTGGCTCGGTATACAATACCACTCTGCCTTGGGAATCTTCGTCTACATCCAATGCACCAGCCTCCAGTGCCGGCTCAAGTACCTCGTCTACGGTCACGCCGTCCTTCTTCCGGAGTATTATGCGTCCTTTCTTCTCGAACATGAAAGCAACTGTAGAGACGGTGCCACCGGTTTCCTTGACGAGTAGGCGGAGGTCAGCCAATGTACGCAGCTTGTTGTCGGTTTGGCATTCTATAATGGTGGCAATGGACGGCGGGAGTATGGCCTCGAGAACAAGGGATTCGAGCGCAGCGCCTGTAGTGGATAGGCCCTGACCGCGTGCAATAGCAGCTTCTATAGAGGCCTTTGGTACGGCCGACTTCTTCGCGGTGGCTATGGCAAGGGCAAGACGGGGGTTCATATCAGGGTTTGGTCCAGCAAGTTTGACGGCGTTGGTAATATCGCGCGTCATCAGGGAACGCTGCTTCGATTTTCCAGCGTCATTTTTCGCCTTGTCGTGCTTGATAGTAGCCCATTTCCTGCGCAAGGGTCAGTATAACTTCTAATTCGTGTGCATGAATCGAGTGTTGCCGTACGAGTGGCCTGACAGCAAGGCGGGACTGGTGCTCAGACACCGCGCCTGCTCCGCTATGCGCACCCGGGGCTGTGACGCATAGCGACAGGTACAGGTCGCTACACTGTTGCCAAAGGCTGCGGCTCGTACTGCACGACGCAATGGAGCGGACATGTAGGGCGACCAATTCTGGGGAACATGGAGCGGTCGTCCAAAAAGTTGGAGATCATCGTTCCTGCCAAGACGGGGGTCCGCAACTCCCACATGCATCCCGCCAACCACCACCTCCACATTCGACATCTGTCATGACGAGCCTGATCAGGGCATGAGCAGCCAGGACCGATAACCTCACGACGGGAGACTGGAGGCATATGCCCACCGCATGCAGCCATGGCAGCAGACGACCCATCCACCAACGAGAGCCCCGCGAACCCTGAACTCGATATCAAGAAGCTACACGCCCTTCCCACCGAACAACAGGACTTGTACCTGTTAACCTTCAGTTCCGACCTCGCGCGCCATGTAGCTTCTTTGGACGGCGACGACGCCTCGGCCCATCAGATCTATATTAAGAAGGAGGTATTCCAAATCGTCAACCTCGCGTCCCCCGCACCCACACGAGTGATTCGAAACAACCTCGGACGAGCGATTGCCGGCATATTCGAAAAGGGAGATAGAAAGCTGCTCTTTGAATCCATCAATGAGTCAGTGAACATCCTCAATGCTGCCGGTAAGAGCGAAAAGGATATCAGGACTAAGCACGCGGCTGCGCATTGTTTGGGCTCCATATTCGAGGCAGCAGGAGACAGCGCTATACAGCTGTCGCCATTGGCAGTAAAGACCCTACTGGGTCTCGTGAAGTCTGCGCAGAGCCATAGCGGTCTCCGTGCAACACTATTCAAAGCTGTGGGAAAGGTGTTTAAGGGGGTCAGCTCCCATGCGGATGAGCTGATTGCCAGAGATGCATGGAAGCAAGCTCGCAACGCTGGCAGCGACAAGTCATATATTGTGCAAACAGCTGCCTGCTACTGTCTAGAGCAGCTGATCCGATACACACCCTTCTTCGACAACTCGACCGACTTCGATAAACTGCAGAATGTGGTTTGGAAGGCCATAGATAGTCCTTCATCGTCTGTGAGACATGCAGTGGCGTCGTGCATCAGCGCTGCGCTGGTAAAGAACTACTCAGAGAATGCGCCAGTCGATCTCCCCATTCTCACGCGATCGAAAACAGCGAAGAAAAAGAACAAGAAGCCAGGGGATGACGATGGCGACGATGTGGTCATGGAGCGCTCTGAATCACCCGCGCCCAAGAAGTCAGCGACACAGCTCTCTTTTACCATTGAGAGCATTCTCAAGCTTCTCGCAACACAATATTGCCGTCCACAAGCTGGCAATCGCGCTAGGGCTGGGATCGCATTCTGCTATATCAAGACTATCAAGGGTTTGGGCGAGCAAATCATCGAGAGCAAATACTCAGCCATCGCGCAGAGCTTGTTTGTGGATATCCTCAGCAACAACGTCATTGTACAGAATCGTTACCGGACGCTTAGTACAAGAAAATTCGTCGCAGTCATCTTGGAAAATGTCATTGGCCGCGATTTGCTAGGAGAATCTGGACAGCTGCATGCTGTGAGGTTCTTGGTCAATGAGATTCTCAAAGACTACCCACAGGTGCTGAAAGAGCGTCCCGAGCCGACGAAGCAAACCCTGGTTGGAGCTCTTAGCACGCTGTCCTCTCTCTTCAACAGCCTCGGATCGGCCACCAATGTGATTGCAGACTCTTGTCGGGACGCCTTGCTCCAAGTTTTGCAACACCCGAGTTACACAGTTCAAGTGACGGCATCTGCTTGTCTCCGGGCTTTCGTTCTGGCTTGTCCTCTGCAGCTCCTTCCTGCTGTTACCATATGCATGAACAGCGTCAACAGAGAACTCGGTCTTCTCGCAGGACCGCGACAGTCGCCACGAAAATGCGTTGGCCTGGCTAACGGTCTTTCCGCTGTGCTGAGCACGTCCACATCTCAGCCCTTGCACGGATCTGTGGACGTGAACTCAAGAGTCCTTTCGCAAGCCACATCTTTGTTGAAGTCGGCTAGCAACTCTGATCTAAGGATCGGTTCTACCCAAATACAAGTCGCCTGGATCCTGATCGGAGGATTGATGACTTTGGGTCCGAACTTTGTCAAGATACATCTCTCACAATTACTCTTGTTGTGGAAGAATGCGCTGCCCAAGCCATTGAACAGGGACAACATGATTCAAAGAAACTACCTGGAACTTTGCTTTCTGACACATGTACGAGAGTGTGCTCTGGGTTCAATCTTGACCTTCTTGGAATTCAACAGCCGGATCCTGACGCTGGACGTAACAAAAAGACTGGCTGCGATGCTCCAAAATACAACATTATTTTTAAACACGTTACCAGCGAAGAAGACGACCGATGATATGTCACAACGACTGTCACCTGCGCTGCAACTGTATGACTTCGATCTAATGGTCCGAAGGAGGGTCCTTCAATGCTATACTAAGCTTGTTGAGCTTAGTCCAGCGAGTAGTACGGAGGTGCTACTTCAGACGAACTTGCTACCTTTCGCTATCGCTTCGTTCGCAGAGCCTGACAACTACACCACGAGTTCATTCAGTACTGCAATTGCTAGTGCTGCGGGGACTTTTGAAAGCATCTGGGAGGTGGCTGACAACCACGGTTTCGGTGTCACTGGACTGGTGCGCGGGTTTGACATTACACCGCTGCCAGGCGAGCATGAGACTGGTACTCGCCACCATTGGCTTACGCGCCATGGCCCTGAGGCTATCATTGACCGCACCCTTCTCTCTCCAATCTGCGGTGCCCGAGAGCACGATTCGATTTCTCTATATATCAGGACATCGGATGACTCTTACGAGCTTCCAGACCCCCCAGCTACCGAGGTGGTTAACGCAGCGCTTCAACTGTTTGCCATTTGCCTTCCTTTGCAGACTGCCAGGATCCAGGAAAGCATCTTGGAGCAGATGACGTCTTTTCTATCTGCAAGCAGTCTGCAGCGGGACATTAACAGAAAAACTGCTATGATGGTCAATATCGCATACGCAGTTCTGTCCGCACTAAAGGTAGCAGTGAAGGAGACACGCTCGGCTCCTGGAAGTCTGAAAGGAGCAGCGGTTGAAAAGGTCATGCAGGATTTGTTACATGTGAGTATTTTTCACCTATTTTCTGGTTCCTCGCTGATTCAAGTAGTTATTCATAATTCTTCCCGATCCCTTTATTCGCAATCTTGCGGGAGAGGCACTGGGCCGCCTGTGCAATAGCTCTGGGAATGCGCTCACCACTACTGAAGTCAACTACCTGGTAGACCAAATCGTTGCCAATCGCGAGCCGAATGCGCGTTCCGGGTATGCGGTCGCCCTTGGCTGCATACATTCTCAGCTTGGCGGTATGGCTGCTGGCTTCCACCTGAACAATATCCTGGGAATACTCATGTCACTTGGCAACGATCCTCACCCTGTCGTGCACTTTTGGGCCATTGATAGTTTGGCACGCGTTGCTGACTCTGCTGGACTGTCATTTTCAAGCTATGTCACAAGCACACTCGGTATGCTGGCGCAATTATATGCCTCAGATACACATAACGATGAATCGGCTTCTCTTCCGTACTCTAACATCGAGATTGACATACCGACTCCCGCTGTCATTGCGCGATGTGTTGATAGTATGATCAACGTACTAGGCCCAGACTTACAGGATGTCGCAAAAGCAAGAGACTTGATTATGACTCTTGTAGGGCTGTTTCAAGGCGAGGCTGATGAACTCGTTGTTATTGAGAGTTTGCGTTGTCAGGAACATATCTCGCTTTATTCACCAGGTCACATGGAGTTCTCAGCCTACGTGAAGAGTTTACAGCGTTCTGTGGAAAGCAACTCGACCCAGATACGTGATATGGCCATTGACGGCTTGCATAACATCATGCGACGCAACACCGAAGAAGTCATACGCGCAGCTGATCCAGGACTAGAAGACCAGCTGTGGCATGTTCTCGACCGAGATCCAGATCATGAAGTTGTGCAAAACATAATTCGTAACTGGTTGCACCAAACGGGATTGTCGGACACAGCAACATGGGTCCAGCGGTGTCACTCAGTCTTGACCAAGACTAAAAAAGTTGAGGCTCAGGATAAGATCGAAGAAAAACCAAAAGCGGGCGCAGCAGACTTACAGGACGAGGAAGTTGCAGGCTTCGCATCTGCGTCAAACGCACCAGGAGCCGAAGCTGGAGATGGCACACAAGTAAGCCAGGAGCTGCTCAAGTGGCAAGTCCGGACTTTCGGCATGGACTGCTTGAGCGAGCTCGTTGCAATGGTTAGCAAGGAAGCTGCCTTTCGAGAGGAGGCCTCTTGTGTTTTGGCTTTGCAGCAAAGGGTTGCCGACGTGGTGCGCATTGCCTTCTCTGCATCTACTGCAGGTGTTGTTCAGCTGCGGATACGCGGTCTCAAGATTATTGATCAAGTCCTCAAGGTATGCATGAATTTTTCTTGTGCAGAGTGTCAACTAACCCACCATATAGCTTTTCGGCAAAACACCTGATCCAGATTTTGCTGAAGTTACACTGCTTGAACAGTACCAAGCACAAATCGGCTCAGCACTCACACCAGCTTTTGCAGCAGATTCGTCACCCGAACTTGCAGCCGAAGCTGTGAATGTCTGTGCTACATTCATCTCAACTGGTATTGTGACAGATGTAGATCGAATGGGCCGTATCTTGAAGTTGCTTGTCTCAGCACTTGAAAACTTTTCCAGTAAGTCTTAGTGGTGTATGACCTACATATTTTGCTAACCCCTTAGGCGAATCCGAGACTGCAGCGATAGGTGACTTGAAGGGACTGAGCTCGAATGCCCAAGTGATGGTCAAGATGGCAGTTTTCTCTGCTTGGGCCGAGCTGCAGATCGCCAGCGCCGAGCAGAGCTACCTAGCAGATGTGCTCAAGCCACATATTGCTAAGCTAACACCCCTTTGGCTTGCCTCACTGCGAGAATATGCTCGTCTTAGATTCGAGCCTGATATCACTTCTTCCATGGGCTCTGCGTCGCTCTCTGGTAGTCTGGACACCATCTATGCGGCGCTCAACCGCGAGACATTGTTGAAGGTAGGATCATTTACCGATACACGGACACATGTGCTGACCTTCTGTAGTTCTATCAAGATAGCTGGCTCAATCTTGTTGATGCGATTGCTAGTCTCATCGACGAGGATAGCGAATTCGTATTCGATGCGCTTGACGGCAAGACTGAGCTGTCTGAGTCGGGTCACAACGCGAGAGCTGACCATATCAACTATCGCGACGAGCCTGTCGCTTTCTTCTTTGTCCTGTTCGGTCTCGCGTTTGAGGCTCTCGCAGGGCGCCCAGGTGATCTACAAGCATCCAAGGAGCAGATCTTAGAGATTCTACAGGCTTTGAAGAAGATCTTACGGCCTTCGGTATCTGGACATGCCATTTACCAAGAGGTCGTATTCTCAGAGACAATGGACATGCTTGACCGATTGGTGCTCACTGAAGGTTTGACTATACAAACTGTCATCGTTCAGATTACGCGGAACCTTTGCATTGGCCATCCGTCTGCAAGGAGAGATCAAGGGTAAGCACGCGCAGAAAAGTAGCTTTAACCTTTACTGATTTGGCACAGAACAACTTCTGCAGATGAGCATCTCTCTGAAGACATTGATCAGCTGTTTGAGCTGACGAAGATCATGGTACTAGTGCTATCAGGCCTGATCCCAGGGTTGGAAGACAGCAAATCTAAAGGTAAGAGTGTACTTGCTGGTCCAAGATGAGCTTTTCGCTAACTCACCTCTAAGCTCGCCACGAGATGAACGAAGAGGCTGTCGCCCTCCTGACAACAGCTTTGTCTGCTCTTGTGGATGCTGCCCAAGTCTTCCCTTCGATTATCAAAGCCGACCTTCACGCCTGTATTCTTCACATCTTTGCGTCCATCCTCGGCACTGGGGAATGTCAAGCAACCGTCATTCCCCAAGCACTGCCAATCTTCAAACGATTCATCTCCAGCCTTGCGCCTGACGCCGAGGCTACAAATGACACTAGCAAGCAGCTGCGCGCAACGCTCGCACGATTCCTTGCGATACTCAGACATGCCCAGAAGCGGGAGTTTGACGCTGCTCTCACGTGTGAGAAGAACACCATTCTCACCACTACCATCTTATTGAGCTCTACACCGTCTGCATTCTCGCCGAACGACCCGCTAATCAAACGATTCGTTGACGATCTTTTCGACTGCCTTAATACGCGCACGACAAGTAAGGTAGCTGCAGGATGTTGTCGCTCCCTCCTGCTATTGCCTAAGAAGGGCGCTCTAGAGACAAGTCTTGCGAAGCTTCTTCTTCCACCCACGCTCTCTTTCCTGGCAATGCCTTCCGATGTAGAAGGCCTTGAAGAGTCGCGCACAACACTTGCGCAGACACTTGTCAACTTCATCTCCACGCTCCCAGAAGAACCACAACGACAAGTCGCAAGCAAGATCATCATTCCTGCCTTGCTGTCACGGGCACAAAGCGAGCCAAAGGCAACCCAAGAGACGGCTACAAGGCTGCTCGAGATTGCTGGGGCGAACCAACAGGCATTCAGAAATGTTGTCACTGGGCTAACGCCTGAGCAAAGGACGTCCATGGAGGGTGTACTGAAGAGTGGGCAAGGGCCAAGGAGACAGGAGGTTAATAGGGAGGACGACGGAATGCCGAAGATTGCGCTCAAGATGGACTTTGGTTCGTAGGTGTTGCGATGTGGAAGCTAAGGAGTTCGTGTAGGTATACATGGCATATTTGATTATTTCCAGCAGACAGTTATAAAATCAATTTACGGGTTCAAAAGAAACCCTTGTCCTCAATATATTATACAAGCCATGAACTATCTGCAAGCTCTCCATGAGTTATCCGCAAGCCCTCCATAAACAGTCAGCCAGAACCCTTGCCAACGTTGTTATCGCTAGTGGATGCCTTTTGAGCATTCTTGTCAGTTGAAATGTCAATACCCAGTGGGACTTAACGGTGGCTTCGTGGAAGGTTACGTGAAGCGTCTTTGGGAATCTTCAGAGCAGTCTGAACAGTCTGGTACTGCTCAAATTTACTCATCTCGGTATTGTTCAGGTTAGCGAAAAGACCTTCTGCAAGCCAGACGTATGTCATGTCTTTTAGACGGTCCTTTATATGCCCCTTGGTGGAGTAGTACCACATGGGGCCAATAAGGACGAAGCTCGATCGAGCCCGTGTTCCCGCAACTAGGGTCCGTGGTTGACGCCATAGAAACCCGTCCGCGTGGCCGACAGAATCAAAAACGACATGCTCGCGGTCTTTTCCCATGGACGCATCGACAGTGATGATCATGACTTTGGAGAGTTCTTCCGCCAGAGCTTGATCACCACCTGCGACTGCGTTGCGCTGGGCAACATCTCGCAACGCCAACAAGAGAGAGATCTGTGCGTTGTATGGCGTGATAACCATAACATTCTCACCTCCAATATGTTGCAGACGGTGAACTAGATCGTGCATGGTAGCAATCGCGGTCTGGATGGAATACCAAGAGCCCGTCGGGTCGCGGTGGGCGAAAGCGTCTTCGGTATTGACGACGACAATGACACTCTTCTTGCCCCAGATCTTTTGATTGATCTGCTTTGCCAGGTTCTCACGCTCTGCATTGAACGAACCATGCACTGCACGTATTTGTGGCTCGTTGTTCAGACGGCCGCAGAGGGAGAGGAGCGGCTGGCTTGTGAATCGTGACGTGTGGGCGAGCATCTGGATAGGGAAGCCAGTAGAGTTCAGCCGGCTGAAGGGGGAGCAGAACAACTGGGGTTGGAAAGCATTATCGCGCCGTGGACCGTATGGTGTGAATCCTAACTGTCGCCAGTCGCCTACGAACATGATGAGGTCGCAGGCCCAGTGGGTCGAGAGGAGAGTGGCAATGTCCAAATCGATGGCACGTCCGGCCTCCTCCAGTGCAACTGCATGTGCCTTGCGATGCATTTGGAAGCTGCTCGTTGTTGCGACGGCAAGAGTGCTGCAAACAACTGAGGCGCGTCTGATGACAACGTGATAGCCAATCTTGAAAGCCCGCTTCACCTGCTTGCGAGCGTCATCCGAAATCTTACCATCGGCTTTGTATTCATTGTAAGCTTCACGGATGGAAGAGAGCTCCTTTGCAATGATATCACGCTCCTGTTCAGTCCAGGTATTCGCGACTTCACCTGACAAGGGGATACCCGGAAGCCTCGCAAGCTGTAGTATGACATATGCGAGTGAGCCTTCGACAGTGTGGAAGCGCTTGTCAGTAATTCCTGGATGTTTATTGCGCATCGCGCGAAGGTAATGGTTCAGCAAGGCTATGTTAATTGTTCCACCGAGCTCAGGGTTGATCTTGATGGTCTCGGGGTTGGGCGATGCACCTGGTCTAAAGGACGGGTCAACCATCGCGAGAAGGGCTTTTCGTTCAGACTGGACCGAATGCAAACGGACAACAAGCTTCGGAGGATCTCCTGTGATCTTGCAAAGACTGCGGAGCCTGATGCACCAGGTCTCATAGTTGTGGTCAACAGTCTCATTCTGGATGCTGACATGGGTGACGCGACCAGCTTCGAATTCTTGGGTCATATCATCGGAACGCTGGGGACCTGCGCAGACTTCCTTGACAAGGTCTTCTGCGTATATGAACTCTACGTCGTCGTCGTCGTCGTCGTCGTCGTCGTCGTCATTGTTACCATCCTCGAGAACGTCTAGCATATCAGCTAGACTGGCTAGCTTTTCGGACTTAGAATCATCCTTGTTGGCTGCATTCTTTGCATTCTCAGCTTTCTTGTCAGCCTTCTCCTGAGCCTGGTCAACCTGACCTTTGACCAACCGAGCAAGATCATTCTCTTGCATGGCCCTCTTTTCACGGTCGACCTTGATCCGGAACGTGTAGCCACAGAGAACACTGATGCTAGTGAAGGTTTTACCAGAGCCTGAGATACCTGCAAGAGCTACAATGTTTGAAGTGACGCCTTTATTAAGCCAGTGATTGAGTGGTTCCATTTGGTAGTCGTGCAGTGAGCCTCGCAGAGCTTCCAGGACGCGATCGCGGTCTTCGGGATGAAGAGTCTGAAAGAGCGATGACATGTCGTACTGAGAGTGGTCCTTGCACATGAGGAAGGTGCGGAACTGTGACAAAATGTGCTCTTTACCCTCGTAATCCGGCTTGAGCTTTTCAGGGACTTTCATGTTGCTCAATCCATTGCAAAGACGCTTGCATTCCTCCTCGTTTCCGCTCTTGGTGACGACGATATGCAGATTACGGTTGGTGGAAGCCCACTCATCAAGCTCTTCGACAGTCATGTTTTCCATCTGCTTTGCCGTCAAGGTGGTGTATTTCTTCTTGTCGAGTATGCCGTCCTCTTTATTGACGGGACGATTTACAATGATGCAGATCTGACCTTTGCCAGTGGACAAGGTAGGACGGACCACGCGACCCTTCCAGATATGCCGCGATCTGATAGTGTCAAAATTGAAATCGACGTAGACGTGATCGCCGACAGCAAGTCTGGGGACGTCTTGGTCGGACTGTTCTTCAACAAAGTTCAAGAATAAGGACAGATCGAGTGTTTTGCCGTCTTCAGTGTACTGTGTGTGGGGTACAGGGTGAGCCGACGCACTACCTTGGTGAATCTGATTCGACATCATGCCGTAACGTAACTCGATGATGGTACCCACACCACAGTGAATCGAGTACTCTCTCCAGTCCTCGAAGGCGTACTCCGGTAAAGTGATGAATTTTGGAAGCTTCTCGGTTGCCTTGATGCCCTTGTTATTGATGTATGGGTTGTCGACGTCGACGAAAAACCGCGACAGGGGGTCAGAGCGAGCAAGCTCTCCGAATCGTTTGATGATGGATTCAGTGAGCTCATCAATAGACCTGCCCCGAATCAAGACGTAAATCAGTGGCGCATTGCGCATGACGATCCCAAGGTCTTTGTAAGAAGACGGAACGTCTACTCGAGGAGTGAAGACATTGTTTGTCATCGGCAGCTCGTTTTGGTGGAACTGCAACAAAGTGAGCTCATTCTCATTGCTGAATAGCTTATTCCAATATTCTTTGTCATCTCGAGCGAGGTGTGGGAAGAGCTTCGCGAGGAAGGGTATGAACATCCTGTCAGAGACATTGACTATACGCTCGGACGGTTCGTAAGCGTCGCCACGAGAGTTAGGTAGGTGACCACGGGGGCGCGTATTGCGGTAGGTGAGATCGACATCGCTCTTGTGACTGGGCTGTTCCTTGGGTCGAGACGCATCTTTATACATGTGACTGATACGGAGGCGCATGTACGAGCGGTCATTGGGATCTTCGTGGAAGATCATGTTGACAACTGCGCCTTCTTTTTGCTCGAAGTTATTCTGCGAATCAAGGATTTCATATATGGTCGGCTTAGGAGGCGCAAGCCGCTCGCGCACTGGAATCTGGCCCATGCTAACGAAGCGGGAACGGTGCAGGAGGAGTTTCTTGATGCGGCTCTCGCTGACGCTCCAGTTCAGCTCAATGCGCAGCCACTCAAGGAACTTCTCGAGGCTGGTCTGAGAGAGAAGGTTGTATGTTTCCGGATGAGCGCTCATGATGAGGTTGGCCATGATAAAGATTTGGGCGTCAGTTGGCTCATAGGGCTGTTTGCCTCGCGCAGCCTCTGCATCTGGCGCTACAGGTTTCTTTTGACGCTCTTGAACAGCGGCTTCATGGTACTCGAGCTTCTTCTGGGTGAGAAGGACTTCAGGCGGGTTCAATTCGAAACTGCTCAAGAGGAAGGAGCTAGAGAGACCCTCAACCGACTCTGGAACAGAGAAGCTGACCGCGACTGGGTAAGACCTCTCGCGGAATTCAGACTGCTGAGCGGGACCTATGATGTAGGAGCCCATGATGGCGATGCAATCCCAGGCGAAGTGAGATAGCAAAGGGTAGTTTCTTTGAGTGTGGATATAGAAAATCGGGAGTGGGTAACGGTTGGGAATGGGTAAGGCTTGAGGGTATGTAAGGGTTGAAAATGGGTGAGAGTTGAGAGTTGTGGGCAGTAAGCGAGGGGGGATCCTCCTTCACTGTGAGGTGAAAGCAAACAATTGACGTCACCGTTAAAGTCTTTCGAATGAAGAGGAACTTCCAGAAGCGGTGATGACCGGTGAGAGTCTCGCCTGAGGGAGATGAAGTTGTGTTATCGTTGAGTAGTGAGGATATACAATGAGTGGTCTTGGTATATTTGAAAGTTTGAGCCTCTCGGGGCGCGGGTTTAAGAGTAGGTTGAAATTTCGGCCTCGTGGATGGCGGATGTAAAGAGTAGTTTGGGTGAATTCAAGCCTCTCGGGGCGCGTATATGAAGAGGAGGTCGAGATTTCAGCCTTTGGGGGTGCGGAAATAAAGAGTGTTGAGCGTTAGGGTAGATTTGAAAGTCTGAGCCTCTCAGGGCAAAAAAAACAAAGTACGCGTACAATATTGATGCTGCCTGTCAAGAAGGATGCTCGTGGCAGACAATTATACAGAGTTACGCTAGTTGCCGTTAGCGCGGTCCGTTTGCGTTTGCGTTGCCCACCAAAGCGCTCTCATCAGAACTTCTGTACCTCTTTTTTGCTCGTGTTAATTCTATTCGGCACGTCTGTCTATGCCTGTGCAAAAGCGGTGCTCTCACTTGAGAACTACGGCAAGACCTGGGCACAAAGGAATCCCGGCGGCGAGGCGTTATAGTGATAACGCAGTGAGATGCTTCTGAAGGCGCCAGCTGTCTATCGAGTTTCTGCCTTTACCCGTCAAAGAGACTATGCTGGGGACCTCAGTGTTCAGCAAATAAGTGCGTCTGCTGCACGGGTGAAGGCGGCGTTTGGCGAGACTGAGACAGTCCCTTTGAGTGCTATAATCTAGAGCTTCAAGAATCACTTCAGATCTTAATCCCCTTCGTGTTTTACGTATTAGAGTATAGGATTGAGGGGTGGATGGGAAGGTAAGTTAAGCTATTCTCGAAGCGGTTGCTAGTGCCAAGACGCTAATCCCAAATAGGTGGACTACAACAGTAAAAGTGAGAGTATTTTAGAATCCACGTACGAGTCCGTACACAGCGCCGCTGCCCCTCTGAAGCAATAAGGCGCTTTAGCGAAGGTGACTTCACTTTGTAGACAGGTGACAGGGCGCGTTGGTGAAGGTGACTCCACCTTGGTCCTACCTTCACTCTATAGGTACCCGGAATGGCGCCTAGGCGCTTGCAGGTAGCAAACGACCCTACCTCACTTGTCATCTACGCTTTCTCATATCTTTTCCCTCTCTGTTGTCAACCAACACCGCTGTGGCAGGACATCCTTGAGGTGTAGAGCGATTGGGAGACCTTTGTGCGAAGCATCTTAGGGCTGCTGTCAACTGCCCAGCCCGACAAGCTTTCGGCGTCGCCATGCGAGCGCAGCCCGTGAGAGACATTACAAACATACTACATCATTAGCAGGATCAAAATTCACCTTCACCGCGAGTTACTCTCCTAGAGAGCAAACAACGCTAGCAAGGCCACTGTCTTGGCACACACTGATCAGTGTCACTGCTCCAAAACACCAACACACCAACCCCAACACACCGACACCGACTCAACCCATACCCAGAATCACTCAAAACTCTTTTTTCTTCTTCAAACCAATCTTCTTTACTACTCAAGCCATCCCCCTCGCCATCATGTCGAGCGGAGATTACCTCTACGATTTCACGGAAGATGATCGGGCTCTTCACGACGCCCAGATCAAGGTCCGTGATCGCGACAAGCCCAAAGACGCTGATCCTCTCCCGTCAGAGTTCAAATCTGTAGGCTTCGCAGCTATGATTTCCTACATCGTCGACGGCAAGACTGAAGGTTTGGTGAACGCCACCGAGGTCAAGCTATCTGACATATATTCTGCCCCCTATGTCATGCCAGCAGAGGCTCAAGCTCTCAAGGACGCAAAACCTCTTGTTTACCCTCAGAAAGGTGAGAGTCTGCTTTACTGTAAGCCTTCATCCAGCAGCAGCGAGCTCCCCATAGATGACTGCTACATCGAACGTGGCAGGACGCGCGAAGCATCAGCCGTTCGCCTTCGCTCCCAGTCCCTCGTCACCTACCACAGGATCCCAGACAAGGTGCCCGTCGGCTCTCTCACCAAGGAGTTTGTCAAGACTGCCTTCGAGCATGTCGCTATGAGACAGCCCAAAGACCTCGGCCCCGATCAAGTGTATCGCCCGAGCGTAGAGGAAATGTTTGCCGAGTATCATCGATTCACCTCCGTCCGACCCCATATGCTTGGAAAGGATGGTTACATGAGTAAGAACAAGGCACAAATCCTCCGCTTCTGGTTCCGTTGGCACCGTGGATGGCTGCTCACTCAGAAGGATGTCGAGAACCTTCTCCTCCCCAAGTTTCGACTGGTACCCACTGGCCTCATTCCGCGCAAGGCATATGGAGGGCAGCAAGCTGTATACGTCAACGACCTTCAGACTTATCTTGAGAATCTCTCCGCCATCGCCAAACCCAATGAATTCAAGCAGAACGGCGACGACACGGTATACTTTGACGTTCGGCAAGACCCCTACGTCAAGTCGGTGATTCGTATCACTCATCGATTCAACTATTTTGATGTTGCGACACCGGACAAGCAGCCATCAGTCCGTGCTACCGTCGAACTCACTCACCGAAACACTACCAAGGCGAAGGGTGGCGACTACCAGCCCACGCACCATGTCATCGACGTCACCGACCGGATCTGGCAAACTGCCATAAGCAAGATCTTTCCCCAGACCATGGCCTACCCCAAGACCAAAGATGACAATGGTTATCTGGAAGATCTGTACAGATCAGCCGAGGAATCGGGCCATCGTCTCATGCTCGTCATTTTCCGACACAACGAGCACCCATGCACCGAAAACGTCCTCACACGTAAGGAAGACGTCCCAGACCTGCTCAAGGATCTTCGCACCGCCATTGCCAAATCCCCGTCGGTGTTCACTCTGATCCGCGGAACTGATGTCAAGAAGCTCATCAGCGAGATCGTTGGACGTTGGCAAAATCTCACACGCTACGATCCTCTCAATGAGTTCTTCGTGGACATCGAGAACCCGTACATCAATGATAAAGGCATCAAAGCCAAAGGATATCCGCTCTTCAAGACCCCTGCTCGATTCGCATTCGAGGACTGGAGCGAACTCGCTCGTGCCGTCGGTATAGGAGCTCTCATGGAACAGCGCGCCTTCATGGGAAAGCATGCCTACGATGCTAAAGTCGCTGTTGTCCCTGTACCTGGCACGCTATATAAGCCACTGGAATTCTACAATGCATTTCACTTGCAGGCCTCTGTCAAATACGATGGCAAGAACCCCAGACTGGTGCCCGGCGATGCAGTACAGATTGGCTGGGGCGAGAAAGGCAATGTCGCACCGGACGACCCATGGAAAGGAACGGTTACAGAGGCCACTGCTGCAACCAGCAGGAACATGATCAATATATCCGTCGAGCGGCCTTGGAAGGACAAAACACCATTGGACAAGGAGAAGCGGAGTGTTCTTGATGAAGAGCATTTGAAGAAAATGTCCGCCATGCAGCTTCAGACCTGGACTCGTAACAACTGCACCACGCCTATCAGGATCTACACCTACAACCAAGAGAAGGAGTGCGAGCGCCTCATGAGTAACATCGCCGACATGAAAGTCCCGTCCAAACTGCACCAGTCATATATAGAGAAGGAAAAGAGGCTTGTAGAAGCCCGGGAACTCCTCCTTTGCAAGGACCATACACAGTTTCAGGGTAGACCCTTGTATGAGGATGTGCACCCAAGCGACCTCGAACAAGCTCTGCATATCGTCAACCAGATGCTTCTGCCACATCAGATGGAGCAACATCAGATGTGGATGAACTCTGGCGTCTATGCAAACACCTCGTGGCTGTCAGGTCCGTCTGGTTCGGGCAAGTCTTTCCTAGCATACGTCTCGGTCTTGCCCTACCTTCTCCGACTCAGGGTCAGCAACCGTGTTATTGCGACTGAAAAGCATGAGGCCAGCGTCGCTTTCCAAGACCAAACTGACAGTCTTGTCAGTGCCGAGGACTTCGACGCGGGCGAAGACACGTTCACGACAGAGAATGGTCGCATTACATATTGCGCCATGCAAAACGACGCTGTTGACGAGGTATACCGAAACCTTGTGGGGACTGCCCGGTCGTTCATGCAACGCATGAGGAGGAACCCGGTTCTGGTCCTTCGTCTGCACAGCAAGAACGCAGAGCTCAATGCAGTCAAAGCCATGGTCCGCCCGTCGTATAGTCGGACTGAAGAAGCGAGTCTGTTTAACATTGATCCTCATCTTCGGGTCACTGACGAGCTCCCACGCAGTCTGCTTAATGCCTACCTGGCAAAGTTCCGTGGAAGTGGCACTCCCAATATCCGCGACAAGAGGATGAAAGAACTCGATGGCTCAGCCGCGAAATACATCCTGGAACTAGCACATTTCCCCGGCTTCTACTTGTCATCAGAAATTCGAGCCACCTTTACTACTGACGAGCTCGAGGCGTTGAAAATCAAGCTTGAGCCTATCGTCATCGCCCGTCGTGACCTGAAAGCGAACAAGGACGACCTGACCAAGGACCTTGCAAACACCATCAAGGAGGCCGCTGTCATCGGAATGAATGCTCTCTTGCAAAAGGCTGCCATTGTGTGTACCACCACAGCGGTAGCAACGGAGTACGCATTTAACCTCAAGCGTAGAGCACATGTCATTGTCCTCGAGGAAGCCGGCCGAGCGAATGACGCCGAAGCATTTGGGTTCTTTTCTCACAACTGGAGCGCCAAATGGCGTCTGATTGTTGGTGCCATTAATCAGCTGCCGCCCCAAGCCTTTGGGAACAGCAAAGACAATGCTTTCCAACAGCAGATTATGGTGTCGACAATCATGCGCTATTGCGCCACCGGAGGCCCGTTTGCAATGCTTTCACTGTCATCGCGCTTTCAGAACAAGCAGCTGATGGACCTGGCTGCTTCTGTCAACAACATGCCCGACTTGCAGCCTGTTCATGGATATGATAGCGATACTACCAAGAGATTTGCAGGCATCAATTCCATCATTTGGGGCATCGATACTCCACTCCTCTTTCTCAATGTCGAAGAGGGGAATCCCCAGCAAGACGCTAACCAGTCGACGTACAACCTCGAGACTGCTGCAGCGGCCATGCGCGATGCCGTGCTTCGCATGAAACACATGCAAGGCAGAGACCACACAATTATCACGCCATATAACGCCCAGGTAGTGGTTCTCAAGCGCGAGCGAGACCTTGCGGTTAGGGTTGCACTATCCCGTGGGGACAAGGAGAGTGCGACACAGCTCACCAACATTACAATCACCACTGTAGATTCCTTCATGGGAAAGGACAGTCTCTCAGTCACCTTGGATACTGCCGGAGCAATAGGCCATTTGTTCAAGACCGGCCGTACGGTAGTTGCGTGCACACGTGCCAAGGTCTCCTTCCAGGTCGTGGGACCTTCGGAAGAGTTCACACGACCGACTAGCGGAATTAAGAGGTCGTCAAGTCTTATTAGACTCATTTACGACTTGAGTAAAGCCAAGTGCATTCGTACAATCCACCGGCGCGAGCTTCGAACATATGAACAATACCGTCCTGCCTTGGAATCCCTTGGTCTTTGTAGCTCCAATGGCGAAGTCATGCCTTGTAACGCGCTCACTGAAGCATAACTCATCTCGGCGGTCATTCATGAAGAACACCAGTACGACGAAGAAGAAATCTAAATCATCAGCCTCATGGAAAAGACTATTGACTTGCGGATGGTTCATGGCTTAGGTAGTAGATGAGGACAATGGTTTCTATTGAAACTGCAATTTGATTATATAACCTCTTTCTATGTCATTTTCTCCTCCGTCTCGTTGTCATCTACTAACAAACACGCGCAATTTAGACGACTACTAAAATTTCAGAGTAGGGTAACCGCTTTTAAGGTAGGCAAAGCATGCAACAAGAGTACAGCTCCAAGCGCTTAATGCGGTTATGGTTTTCCACCGCAGCTGATCGACTCCGCCTCCGCTTCGAATAGCACCAGAGTCAATCAAACAAGTGGGCTCTTGCACTGCTCTTGTTGATGTCCATCTAACAACGCAGCAAACCAGTTGAAATATGCGACACGAAATGCCACCGTCACTCGATCCAAAAGTCTTTATCTAGAAGTAATGGAATTAACATGAGTTTCTATCATAACAGGCGTAGTGCTATTGACTCTTTAATATGCCATCAGAACAGTGTGTTCCTGTGTCCATGACAGGTTTCGAGGTCCTGCTTACTGTTATCTAAATAAATTACTTGCGGCTCACACAGCCTCAGTGTGCTGCGCTGGTTCTTTCTTGTACTCATATCCCTCGTTCACCGACAACTTCCGCTCTGCCTCTTCAATAAACTCTTCACGTTTCTCGAAGCCAAACAACTCATCCATCTGGTCCATGCGCAATCCCTTGGTATCGTGGATGAAGAACCAAGCATACACGCTGGCGCAGATGAGACAAGAAGCGAAGAAGACATACACGCCCCATTTCATATGCGTGTACATATCTGGGAGTGCTTTTGTGGCCGCAAGTGTCCAAATCCAAACGCTTGCGGCAGCCCAAGGGCCAGAAACAGAGCGTAAAGATGCAGGAAAGATCTCAGAGGAGATTATCCAAGGCAGCCCATTCGCTCCAAAAGACCAGGCCGCTCCGAATATCATGATCATAGCGGTCGCAGCCTTGCCTCCTGCGACGGTAGACTCGGACATAGGCTCGCCAACAGTCGGTTTGCCGAGCGCAATGTAGATGGCGAGGTAGTACTGGCAAAAGGCGCAGATAAGCGAGGAGACTATCCAAGGCCATTTCCTACCGAACTTGTCGATGAACCATGTGAAAAAAATAATGGACCCGCCAGCTTTGATGATTCCGTAGACACCGGTCCATAGCGTGACGTCGGACAAGCCAATGGATGTGAAAATGGTTGGCGAGTAATAGTTGATTGCAGCAGCCCCTGACCAGGCTTGCCACATGAACATGAGGAAGACGAGCAGGAATCGGTTACGCATACCGGGCATCGCGGCCTCCCGTGCTGCAGCTTTAATTGTGTTGAGAAAGGTTGGGCGTTTTTCTCCACGTAGCAGTGTAGCGCGTTCCTTGGCGATCTCATTACGGACGAATTGCACGTCTTGCGCAATGTATGGATGGTCCTCGGGAAGGTTTCGGAAGAAGCTGTAGGACTTGAGTGCCTCGGCGTCTCGCCCACGCTTCAACAGCCAAGTGGGTGATTCCTTGAGGACAGGGATCATAAGAGCAAGTAAACCGGCTGGAATTAGCTGAACCGCCATGGGTATTCTCCATGCCGTGGACTTCTTTCCGTCCATCGTGTGCACGATTCCATAATTTATCCAGAACCCAATAACCGCGCCTGTTTGGTAGAAAGACTCAAAGAAACCGGTCAGACGGCCGCGGATAGCAGGTGGCGATATTTCCGCGATGTAGATGGGGCTGACGGCAGCTATGCCACCTACTCCCATGCCAGTAAAGAAGCGCCCGGCAAGGACAAGGCTCAACTGATTTTTGGGGACTAATTGAAAATCAGCATAGGAAATCCTAACAAATACAGCGTTTTTTTTTAAGTATAGGCTGATCTGGGAAGAGAGCAGTGCAGACGTATGGGTGAGTTACGCATAGGTAAAGGGTGTAGCAAGACGAATCTTTTGTAACTCCGACTTTCTTGTCCAAATGGGATTTACTTACCGGTGCACATGATAGCTCCAACGATGAAAATAGCATCCGAAATGATGACAGTGGCACGACGGCCGAGCAGTTCGAGAAAGGGGTACATGCACAGCGCTCCAACGAGACCTCCGGCTGAGTATATGGATGTGATGTTACTGGTGATTTCATTTTTGTTTGATGCATTGATGCCAAAGTCTTTCTTGAAAGACTCCTGGGCTATTGTTGTTCCGATGAATGCAGAGTCGTAGCCGTACGCCAGAACGCCCATAGAAATAACAAGGGCAGCCATATAGACTCGCCAGTTATACTACAGAGCAAGTAGAGTTAGTATTTAGTAGTTCAACTTTTGAGTGTTTCTTTTCCTGTGTCTAGTACTTACAACTTCAGGTGGTGTTGGCCGGTCCTGTAAAGACATAGAATCAGCTCGTGTCTCGAATACGATTCTTTGCATGGACATACCTCGGGCGCTCTCGCAAAGCCTCCCATGATGACTCTCTTTCACACGCAACGAAGCAAAACTCAAATCTGCAAAGAAAGATTGCTAAAGTTGGGTGCAGTTCAGCCCATGGCCATGGTAGAAATCCCGGGGTATTGGGGCTTTTGAGGGCATGCGCTTCTCCACAAAACCCACTCACGAAACGAGCGGCAAGCTGCCTCAATGGCGACCTAGTCGAGCAGGGCTAGCTGCGGAGTCCCCAGACGTCCGCAATTTCTTGTTGCGTGGGGTTGGCCGGATCCGAGAACGGCGTTAGCGTAGCCGACAGGCGACCAGGCGTCGGCAAAGTGACGCTGTTGCCCGAGCCTCATCCGACGACAACGGCAATGGCGAATCGGCGTTTGCGAGCCCACGCAACCTCCACCATGTCCCCACGATACGAGGCGTGTCCGTCCTTGAGATGCCGGAGAGCCTGTACGGCATTCGACTCGCCCAAAATGCAGCGACTTCGCTGCTCCCCAGCATTTCGCTTTCGCCATTCAATCTGTTTTCACTTTCCTCGACTCCAGAATCTCATCACCTCAAAATATGCCTTCTGCAATCAACACAAACGACAACACGTCGTACTCTTTCCCACCTGGAATCCATGTTCCTTCGTTGACCTGGTTCAAAGACGATGCTGCCCAGGAGATTGACTGGGACGTCCAAGAGAAGCATTTTGAATTTCTCATCTCCAACGGACTCCACGGGATCGTCATCGCAGGCACCAACGGAGAAGCAGCAACACTCTCATCGGAAGAAAAGACACAACTGGCACAAATCGCTCGCAAAACCGCACAACGTCTAGGTCGCGGCGATTTACCTATAACTATGGGCGGAGTGGCCGGTTGTACACGTGATGCCATTCGCCAAACCAAGGAAGCCAAAGAAGCAGGCGCAAACTACTACCTTGCCTTGGTGCCTTCCTATTTCCACTTTGCCATGAACCAAGATGCCATTGTTTCCTACTTCCAGGAGCTTGCCGATGCATCTCCCATTCCTCTGGTCCTCTACAATTTCCCTGGTGTAGTTGCGGGCCTCGATATCAACTCCGAAATGCTCAACATACTCGGCCAGCACAAGAACATTGTTGCCGTCAAACTGACGTGTGGCGGAATTGCAAAGGTTGCCAGGATAAGCGCCGCTTTTGAAAAGTCCGAGTTTGTTGCTCTTGCCGGCCAGAGCGACTGGCTCATTCCAGCGCTCAGTATTGGCTCCGTTGGTGCGATTACTGGTGTTGCGAATCTGTACCCCAAGGTAAGCCGACTGAAATAGTGAAGAAAGCATAGCGTTGCTGACAAATCAAGTCTTGCGTACACATGTACAATCTCTATCAATCTGGAAAGCACGCAGAAGCGTCTGCCCTCCAGGTGAAGCTTTCCGTGACAGAATGGGGGTTCGGGAAAGGCGGCATCAACGGCACAAAATATGTTGTCGCACACAAGAGGGGGTACCCCGAAAACAGTGCGGATTGCCGAAGACCGTACCCACGGTATACGGATGAAAAGAGTAGAAAATGGGTCGTAGAGCAGGTATCGGGTCTAGATGAGCTGGAAGTGTCGTTGTAGTTGGCCAGGTCAAATTACGCCTTTCAGGAAATCACTTACAAAGTCCGCTCTATTCTTCAAATCATCTCATTCAAAAATCCTCCAGTCGATGACACTTTTTTAGAAGAGCGAAGATGTATGTGCATGTACATGGGCGCACGCAGCCTCACCCTCTCGCTGCAGACAGAACTTCCTAAAGCATGTACAGGAAATCGGCCCTACGATCACCCATTTCTCTAATTTCTTCCTCACTTTTCCCCTCAACCCAATGATCCCTGCGTCCCTGAGTTCTCTTCTTGTTCTCCCAAACAAGCAGAACACGCGTAATAATGCTGCCTGCGAAGAGCCAAAGGGTCAAATAAGCCAGGACGACGCCATGGCCGAGAAAATATCTCGGCTTGTCCTTGCTGCGATAGATATTGGATGAGACGACTCCATTGATATTTCCCCACCCTATAACGAAACCTAAAGTTACTCCACGTTTATACACGCCTTCTACGTTATTGGCACACCAAGAGATTGTGTTGGCGATGGTAGCTAGGCAATGGTCAGCCTTTGGTTCTTTTCTCTCCATTTCATCATGCAGGACAAATACAAAGCCCTGAAATATACTCACGATAAATCCCCATTGCACCTAAAAATGTACCTGCGTATTGGACATGAGGGTTGCCTGACGCAAGCAACATGGCAAAGCCCACAATACCGAAGATGGAAACGAATATGTTGCAGTAGCCTCGTTGATTTGTGCGGTCAGCGATGTATCCGACTAATACGGTGACAACGGCGGCCACTGCATAGGGCGGTACCGAAAGCAAATTCGCCCTTGTCGAAGTATAGCCTAGACCTGCAATGATAGACGGTAGAAATAAGCTAAACGCATATAGGGAGCCGTCTGCTCCCATGTAAATAATGGCAAAAGCATACGTCTTCCAGTCTTTGACTGACTGCCAAAAGTACTTCATCTGGAACTCTTCATGGCCTGATGATGCTTGTTGGTCGGCGCGTAGTCGCCGCAGGACGCGAGCTCGGTCATCGGGAGAGAGAAATGTGGCTTCAGCTGGGAAGTCATGCACCATCCAGTATGAAGCAATTCCCACCAAGATGGTGAAAAGGCCCTCGAGAATCTAAACACTGTCAGTAAACTCTGGATTTGACATAAAATAATGTAAGTTTCCGTACGAAAATCCACGCCCATCCCGGCTTGCCACCCACGCCAGACATCTTAGCGATTGCTGCGGCCAAGAGCCCTCCAAACGAACCGGCGAGTGCTGCGGCTGAGAAGAAGACAGCAGCTCGGATACCGAATTCTGACCGCTTGTACCAACAGCTGAGAAAATAATTAACTCCTGGGAAGAGCCCGGCTTCAGCAACTCCAAGAAACCAGCGCTATCACTATTAGCCAAGCTCATATCCACCAACACGAGTTATCTACTTACAGCTGTCATCAGGCCAGAATAATTATGTACAAGACCCATACAGGTCATACAAATGCCCCAGAGAATCATGATCAGAGGAAGGAATATGCTAGGTCTCATCTTCTTGAGCAGCACATTGGTGAGTGGCTCAAAAACAGAATAACTAACAAAAAAGATCGTAAGACTGTTGTTATATTGGCTATTGGACATTTTGAGGTCTTCCTGAAGGCCATCAACTTTTGCATTGCCGATGTTGGTACGGTCGAGGAATGAAACGAGATATAGGAGCGTGAGCCAGGGAATCAGGTGTAAGTCGAGTTTGCGGAGCAATTTCTTGTCCTGTGAAAAAGGTCATTTATCTGTCCAGCTGTATTAAGCCATGATGTGGGAAAAACTTACCTGGGCAGCGCGCTCTTCTTCAGTGAGGTTTGCATCTGGATCCGGTAAATTTTCTATGGTGTTGATGTGCTTGGCTTCCTCCAATCGCTCGTCGCTGTCTTTCTCTCCGCGAGGTGTATCCATCACGTGCTCGGTTGCGGACGCCATTCTGCTAACAGAAGGAACTGTAATTCGTATTGCAGCCTGACAACAGGCGGGTCGACGTGCGAGAAAGCCTTGATCCCAACCGCAGAATAGGGAGCTGAGTAGGCAAATCCTACCTCTTTTCCTCAGCGAGGTCGCCCGTTCTTAAACACGTCACTACCATCCATTCCTAGCCATCGACCATCGGGAACGGGCTGGGGTATCATCGCCCCGAGCCACATCCGAGCGTCGAGTCCACCCTATGACGCCCAGAAATCAACAGATGTGGGCTATTCCATAGGACAGAACCCCACCATCACATCTCGTGATGTGCTGATCTTTGCCTTTGTTCCCCGCGGGGATGACGGAACGCACAGCTCGGGACACAACACAACGTCTTATCTAGAGAATGGACGATTACCCTTCTTCGACCGCCGGTATACCCGATATGCTGCTAGGAGCTCCACATTGTCAACGTTCCTAGACTGCGACGCTTCACTTTAGTGTCTCCAGCTAGATGTAGCTTCAACTCCCGAGGTCCTTTGCAACGTTCTCGCACCGCCATAAGCACTCATCAAGCCGCCCGCCATGCACACAAGACGCTCAGAATGCAAACGTATATCCGAAACAAATAACGATGGCAGAACCGCTATACAATGAGCGCAGAAGCTCAAAGACGCATTGACGTGGTTGTGGGGACGGATGCGGGGGTGACCGCTAAGCTTCCATAAGCGTTGCGCTTGTCCGGTAAATATGGCCTTGTATTCGCCACATCAATGCTTAGTAGCTCGGGTATGACTTGCGAGATCTGGCTCAACACATGTGACACTCTCGTGTATCGGACATTCACCTACTCTCCAGCTCGTTTACGAATACCTTTTTGCCCTGTTCGGACGACTGTCATATCGCAATCGATCCGAACTAGCAAGGTAGAAGGCATCAGGATTGCTGAGCCGGGACTTTGTGGCTCCACTATTATGCTGGCAGCTATGTGTGGTTACATTCAGCCCACTCTCGAACTAGAAGGCGGAATTCTCCGTCGATCAATGCTACGAAGTTGAAGCCCATGTTTGTCAAGAAAGCGCTTAAAAGGTCTTGGTTGTGTGGCCACGACTTCAAACTCGACCTTCCCGTTCTCCCAACACTCACCCTACGAGGCGACAATTGGACAGAATGGGACGGCTCAACCATAGCGCTCAGGTAGGTATACTAGCCTGCTGAATGTTGTCATTGGCACAACATTCCACCTAAGCCCCTCATAATCCGCAATAGACTAGGACGACTAAAATAACAAAGCTCTTGTTATGATACTGAACTTAGCGCATTTTGATCGCACCATTCGTATTGCGTCCTGCGACACGACAGCAGATACTTGAAAATTCCTCGCGGGATGATTCGATCACGCAACGAACAGAAACCTTTTACCTACTTTCTTGGCAATATCTACCTAACTCCACCAAATTATGCCTCTGTTGTAGTGATCTTACGCATTCCTCGCGTAGCAGCGATGCGCGATTGGCTCGCTCTTCGTACTTGAGTCGAAACAAATCAGGAAAGTATTTCATTGACAGAAAGCACTAGGCCCCAAGCCTGGTGGCGGATAACTCACTCAATGCATTGTATGGCTTTACTCGTGATAGCGGCCGATGTCGACAACCCACCTGATCATCTACCGTGTAGCAGAATTCACCAAATCACCTCGTCCTTCGAAGCAAGCACACCTCAACTCAGTCACACTAGGCAAGCATTCTTCCAAAAGTAAAGTTCCAGGCACAAGCTTTCTATTTCAGCCTACTCGCCTGCAATCACAAAATATGTTGTGATGAAGAGAGAAAACGCCGCCCAATGCAATCGTAGTAACGAAAAGAATTCCTCGCTCACCAAGCAGAACAGAGCACACACCTCAAATACCAGGCTTTCGGGCCTTGGCCTCGTTTGCGCGCTGCTTCCTCTCGTTCCTACGGATCCGTTCCTTGCGCTCCTTGCGGCTGTCTGCCCGCTGGTCGTGCGCCTCGCCTGTCGCGCGCTCCTTCTTTTCGTCCACCTCGACCAGCCAGTCGTTCTCGCCGTCCTTGTTTTTGCCCTTGTAGCCCCACTTGGGTACCCATTCGCCCTTCGTCTCATCGTAGACCAGGTTGCTGTCGCGCTTCTGCTTCTTGATGCCCTTCTTGGCGGCAAACCGCTCCCATTTGGTGGGCTCCTTGGCGGCAGGAATTGGCTTCTCACGGGGCAAGGGGGTGGTAGGTGCAGGAAGCATAAGGTGAACACCGTCCGAGGTCGACTTGACTTGGCAGGTGGAAAGAAGCTGGTTGATCAGGGCTTGGGCGGCATCGCGGGCGGTGGCTTTGAGCGCATCTTCGTCAGCACCGGCGGGAATGGGGTTGGGGTCGTTGGCGAGCAGGTTTCCGAGGTCAAAGGTAAAGGGCGTAGGCTTGTCGACGGTAACGGGGCTGGCTGGTGTTAGTAAATGTGAGCATAGTAGCAAAGCAAATGCAAACTTACAGTCGGCTTGAGACGGTAGAGTCCGCGACAGACTTCACATCCATAGCGCCGCCGTTGATTTCGTCCGCAAGCTGAGATTGGGTGGGTGATGTGACGCCCAGTGCGACGCCGCCTTCCATTTCAACGTCTGACATGGTTGCTGGCTTTCTATTTGTTTTGTCGTGATAGTCGCAAAAGTCGGTGCTGCGCAAGTGTGACCGAAAGTTCAGAATAATTTTTGGGGCTCGGGAAGGTCCGTGCACACTGCGGCGGACCTCCGAGGCCGTCAGCATCACAGAATTCATTCTTCTGCATCACCAGAGTCGCCCATTGCGGAGGGCCTGAGCGTCATTGGCCTGTCATGCCACCTTCAACATGCTTGCGAAGCCTGTCTCAGCTATCGCTTGATGCTGCACCCACCGTACCCCGCCTGCTGCGCCCGCAAATCGCCTGCTTTTCCACATCATCGGCGCGCTATGCCGTCGTAGCCAAGAAGAAAGGCCTGACAGCGGCACCCAAGAAGGGTGTCAAGTCTTTGAACACTAAAAAGGGCAAAAAGGCACCGGGTTCGAGCGACACGGGAAAGAGGCCAGCCCCCGGCGAACGAAAGGCCCAGCGAAAGCGCATCGTGCTGAGCAACGACAACGCATTGGAAGTGTCGTCGCTGCAGGATCTAAGCAAGGAAAATGTTCTCAACGAGAAGAATGAGGGCAAGGTCATGGGCCTGCCACAGGAAAATGTCGTAGATGCACTGAGGGCCGTCGAGGCTTTCAAGACGTCTCAAGGATGGAGCCTATTCCGCCGACCGGCTGTGTTGATGAGAAAGGAAGCGGTTCAGCTTGCGCGGCTGTTCAAGGAGGTGGAAGACTCGGCAAGCGGACAGAAGAAAACTGTACGGAGGATATTGTGCGGTGAGAGAATGAGCGGGAAAAGTACGCTGCTGCTCCAGGGTTTGACTATGGGTTTCTTGCGGGACTGGTTTGTGATCAATCTCCCAGAAGGTATGTCTAGTTTAGCGAGTAAGGAAGCAGCAGTTTGCTGACACGCTTCTAGCACAAGACCTAGTCAACGCTCACACAGAATATGCCCCCCTGCCCAACTCAGAACCGCTGCAGTATACCCAGGATACATACACAGCCAACCTTCTCCAGCAGATCCTCAAAGCCAACGGTGCATTCCTCCAGGCCACAAAACTCAGCACAAAGCCCAATCTTCCACTTCCGCTCCCTGCAAAGGCGACACTGAAAGAGCTGGTTGCGCTTGGAATGGCGAACCCCGAGTCGTCGTGGCCAGTCTTCATGGCACTATGGAACGAGTTGTCATTGCCGGGTCGTCCTCCGGTACTGCTCGCTCTTGACGGATTGTCACACGTCATGCGTCATTCGGCGTACCTGTCTGCCGAGGTCAAGCCCATCCATGCCCACGACTTGGCGCTTGTGCGCCATTTCGTTGACCATCTTTCTGGCCAGAAGAAACTTGCCAACGGCGGAGTCGTTCTGGGTGCAACTTCTCAATCAAATTCACCCACATCTCCCGCGCTTGACTTTAGCATTCAAGTAGCTCAGGCCCGCAAGGTCTCAGCGGAGAGCGTTCCGCAGTGGAACCCGTATAAGAGCGTGGATGCTCGCGTGATGGAGGCTCTCAAGGGTCTGCATGACAGTTCGCCAGACTTTGATGTCATCACGGTTGGCGGGTTGAGCAAGGAGGAGGCTCGGTCAATTATGGAGTACTATGCCGAGAGCGGCATGCTAAGACACCGGGTAGACGAGGGATTTGTGACAGAGAAGTGGAGTTTGGCTGGCATGGGCAATATTGGAGAGCTGGAGAGGGCCAGTGTGCGGATGCGGCTGTAGGGGGTGTACTATACTGTTACATAAATCATGTACAATGACAGACTCACGTTGATGCGTCAATCAAAACTCTTTGCAAGTGCCAAAGGCACGTTCAGGCCTACAGGCTTGCCTAGTGCGCCGATCCAGGCAACGAGATATTGTTCAGCCGTAGTGTCTTTGTGCACACTCGCTTCCATAACTTGAGCCGTCTGGCAGGGATGGATGAAGAACACAGGTCTATTTGTAACTGGATGATCCTGCCAAAAGTAAGTTCTAGTTCTGGTACTGCGTGATTGCTCTAGTCATACCGCCATGGTGATGCCTCCAATGACTCCAGTATTCTGCGTCTGCGGCCTGAAGTGGGGCACGACGAGATGCTCGTACAGAGTAGTCATTGTGGGGGGATATCGATGCAGCGGATCTTGTATGTAAAGATACAAGACCGGAACCTGGTACACTGGAGAAACAATGACGTCGTATGTGATGATTGCTGGGGCCACTCCAGCCTCGTTGAGAGCCTCCTATTCCGTCTCAATGAGTGGTGCGCTCCAGCCCACATGCACACTGGACCAAACCCACCTCGTCGTCCTCTGCAGCCTCAATATGGTCTTCTTCGGTGAGGTCTCTGGTGTCTGTACCGCAGTCTACCCCTCGCGTGAGGGGCTTTGTGATTCTTAGCAGGGCGGTGCCATTTCGGCACATCTTGTCCATAGAAAGCCATTCGTCCTGCATGCTGCGAATCTGCTGGAATCTCTGCAGCAGACCTGCGCAGCCTTGCTCAAAGTCGGCATCGCCAAGGAGTGGAAAGGCATGCGGCATTGTTATGATGCATTCTTTGCGCGAGTACAGTAGAGTTGATGGGCGAAGACGAGGCGACGTCGGCGGCGGGGAAGACCTCCGGGCCACTCACGTCAGCCCCTGTCACGCTAAGGCTCGGTAGGCAGGGGCCGGCCCTGTTCCCCAGCATCGAGCCTTGGCGGCCCTGCCGAAACATGCAAAGCGGCCAGGCAGCTGCATCTTGGACCTCAGTGTAGCCTAGCGCCCCCAGCTCTCCGCCCTTGGACTCGTCGTTACCATCAGCGCCCACTATTGCAGCGTTGTGCGATGCTAGATACGGCTGTACACGCCGCCCGCATTGACTCGTCGTTGTCTTGACCCACCCGCTCACTCATCTTCACCCTCTCCTCCCTCCCACGATGCCGGCGCAGACTGAGAAAAGCCAGCTCAAGCGAGGTCGCGTATGTTCCCGATGATCTGCTCCTAGGCCGATTGCTAACATTGCAATTGATACAGTTGTCGCAAGGCGAGCAGGTCGAGCCCAAGAGGACCCGCCACTCGCGTCTGTCGCCGCCTGCAAACGCTAGCCGTCTGAAGCAGGGCCCGCTGCCTTCGCCCGTCACCAACAAGGAGTCGACTGGCGAGCCTTCGCAGGAGAACAAGGAAGGAACCCAGAGCCCTCCCTCTGATCGCGCACCCAGCCAGGCCGTACGCGGCGGCTTGTCGTCGCCTCCCTCCGACACCCAACCCTTTTCGCAATTCATCTACCCGCCCGAAAACCGGACGTACGCAGTCGAGGATGAGGAGGGCGAAGAGGTGTGGGGCTATCTGGTGCCCATGGACAGCAGTGCTGGTGATGTAATGGTGTTGCGCCGTAGACAGGCCTGTCCAGTTCCCGCCACGCAAGTTGGACGGACCAGTGGCAAAGAAAACGTGGCCAAGGCTGAGTACAAGGCCCAAGAAGAACAATACGAGCACGACAAGCAGGAGCGCGGTGTTCCAGCAGGCGGATACCTCATTGGCCGCCATAGAGAGTGTGGTGAGTTCGCAATGGTGCATATGTAGCAAGGCTTCGCTGACCGTGCCCCAAGACAAGGTGCTGAATTCGCCCACCGTTTCCAATCGGCACTGCCTGCTATTCACCGAGAAAAAGGGCGGCGATGTTGTGGCGGTGCTTGAAGACCTGTCTGGGAACGGAACCTTTGTGAATGATACATTTGTCGGACGAAACAAGCGACGCGAGCTGCGTGAAGGCGACGAGATTGCCATCCTTGATGAAGCCCGTTACGTCTTCAGGTACCCGCTCAAGCGAAACACACATCGGTTCCGGCAGCAATACACTATGCAGGAACAACTAGGCAAGGGTCATTTTGCATCCGTGTATCTCTGTGCGGAGAAGGCGACGGGTGTACGGTACGCGGTCAAGAAGTTTGAGAAGCGCAGCGGCCCCGGAGAGAGTTCCAAGGTGGAAGGTTTGCAGCAGGAGATTGCCGTTCTCATGAGCGTTAGCCACCCAGCGCTTCTTTGCTTAAAAGACACGTTTGACGAAGACGATGGCGTCTATCTTGTTCTTGAGCTGGCGACAGAAGGCGAATTGTTCAACTGGATCGTGATGAAGCAAAAGTTGACAGAGGACGAAGCGCGCAGGGTCTTTGTGCAGCTCTTCCAGGCGGTTAAGTACCTTGTAAGTCAATGGTCGGTAGCCCTGCGTCTACTCTACTCTGACAAACAACAGCACGAGCGCAACATTGTTCATCGAGACATCAAGCCGGAAAACATCCTGCTTACTGACAAGGAGCTGTCTGTCAAGCTAGCCGACTTTGGCCTTGCCAAGATCATTGGTGAAGAGTCGTTTACAACCACACTGTAAGTCGATCCAGCTGAGTTCAAGCTTGTCACTAACGCAATCAGGTGCGGTACTCCGTCATGTATGTCATACTTGATCTGCTAATAACGAGGTTCAAGCTAACCAATCGTAGATGTTGCCCCTGAGATTCTGGAAAACTCCAACCATCGCCGGTACACACGCGCCGTCGATGTCTGGTCATTAGGTGTCGTCTTGTACATTTGCCTGTGCGGGTTCCCTCCCTTCTCAGATGAGCTGTACAGCCCAGAGAATCCATACACGCTGTCCCAACAGATCAAGATGGGTCGTTTCGATTATCCTTCGCCGTACTGGGACTCTGTGGGCGACCCTGCACTCGATCTCATTGACCGCATGCTCACAGTTGATGTCGAGCAACGTATCTCGATTGATGAATGTCTGGAGCATCCGTGGACCACGCAGGGCAAGATCAATGTCAACGACAGCACCGACGGTCTGACAGGCGCCATCTCCAAGCTAGACTTTTCAAAGCGCAAAATCCAACGGGAGCGTACCATGCTGAGCAGCATCAACGACGTCAAGGTCACGCGCGTCATCAAGGGCACCGAGGGACAGGATCCAGTCAAGGTCTACGAGAAGAATGGAATGCAGAGCAATGGCAAGAAGAATGAGGCCAAGCACCACCCGGTCGCCGAGCAGCAGCCGGCTGCTCAGCGCCACCCCGAAGAGTTTGTGGAAATGGGCGGCAAGGGAGACCAGACTCTGTACTCTGAAGACGAGGACGGATCCCACTATCCGATTGATCCGAGCCTTGCACCCAAGGCGGGCAAGGAGACCAAGGCATAGCAATCATGCTTTCTGAGTTGAACTGAGCGTTAGGCGTATCTAGGCGTTATGGGGATTAGAGCCGAAATGGAGACATGTACAACAACGGGGGATGGCATCGTCCAAGCATGACTAGCGTAATTCCAATCGAGGCTCTACGGAGTACACGTCTCTGCGTCTTGTCTAGGGAACCATAAGGTGATGTTGCTCGCTGAACCAGTGACACGACGCTGACCTGTCAATGGTGCCATGTTCTCCCTATGGATCCGCTTGGACCCGCAATCCGTCCCTGCCAAGACTGTGTGGTCCACTGACAGACCGTCCTGTACGTTGGTCGTGTGATTGGCCAGATATGTCCCTGCCAAGATTGCGTGGTCCACTGACAGACCGCCCTGTACGCTGGACGTGTGATTGGCCAGAGATGCCCCTGCTTCGCCCTCACCGTCTGGGAAATTTATGAGGGCGCGTCCCCCTCAACATTGTCGCTCCACGCTCCCTTTGCTTCTCTCGTTGCTTCTTGTTGTGCATCCATCATGGGTGTCTTTGCCACTGTTGCTGGCCCAGTGGGCGACTTCGCCTCCAACTCGTCCACGCCTGTTGTCGTCGCCGCCGGCTTCGCCTCCTTTATCCTACTTTCTGTCGTTCTCAATGTCCTGAAGCAGCTGCTGTTCAAGAACCCCAATGAGCCTCCCGTCGTCTTCCACTGGCTGCCCATCATCGGCAGCACCGTCACCTATGGCATGGACCCGTATGCCTTCTTCTTCGCCAACCAGAAGAAGTACGGCAATGTCTTCACGTTTATCCTCCTTGGCCGCAAGATGACCGTCTGCCTCGACACCACTGGCAACAACTTCATCCTCAACGGAAAGATCAAGGATGTCAATGCCGAGGAAATCTACTCCCCTCTCACCACGCCTGTGTTTGGCAAAGACGTCGTGTACGACTGCCCCAACTCGAAGCTCATGGAGCAAAAGAAGGTACGTTATCTTGTCTCATGTTCTGCGCAGCCTGCTTACACCCACAACAGTTCGTCAAGTTCGGTCTGACTCAAGAGGCCCTCCGCTCCTACGTTACCCTCATCACACAAGAATGCGAAGACTTCTTCAAGCGCCACAAGGATTTCAAGGGACAAAAGGGCACTTTCAACGTCCCCAAGGTCATGGCCGAGCTCACCATCTACACCGCCTCCCGATCGCTCCAAGGCGAGGAAATCCGCCGCTCGTTCGACTCCAAGTTTGCCGAGCTATACCACGACCTTGACATGGGCTTCTCCCCCATCAACTTTATGCTTTCCTGGGCACCGCTCCCCCATAACCGTGCCCGCGACAATGCGCGCGAGACAATGATCAAGCTGTACTCTGAGGTTGTTCGCAAGCGAAGGTCGGGCAATGTCAAGAAAGACTCGCATGACATGATCTGGCACTTGATGGACTGCAAGTACAAGGACGGCACGCCAATTCCCGAGCACGAAATTGCCGGAATCATGATTGCTCTGCTCATGGCTGGTCAGCACTCATCATCTTCTACCATCTCCTGGATCCTGCTTCGCTTGGCACAGAACCCTGAAGTCGTAGAGGAGCTCATCACCGAGCAAAAGTCGGTCATGGGCGAGAACCTGCCTACTCTGACCTACGAAGATCTCCAGAAGCTCCCCCTCCACGCCCAAGTTGTTAAGGAAACTCTCCGTCTCCACGCTCCGATCCACTCCATTATGCGCAAGGTCAAGCAGCCTCTTGTTGTCGACGGCACCAACTACGTTGTCCCCACCTCTCATGACCTCATGTCCTCGCCTGGTTTCTCCGCCCAACTGGACACCCACTTTGTCAACCCCTCCGTCTGGGACCCACACCGATGGGATGCCGACCAGCACAACTACGAGGCCGACGATGCAAATGACGAGAAGATCGACTATGGTTGGGGCGTCGTCTCCAAGGGAACCAACTCGCCCTACCTGCCCTTTGGAGCCGGAAGGCACCGATGCATTGGCGAGCAGTTTGCCTACCTCCAACTGCAAACCATTCTTGTTGCATTTGTGCGCGAATTCAAGATTGGGAATATCGGCGGCAACAGGGATATTGTTGGAACCGACTACTCAAGTCTGTTCTCTCGCCCGCTAGCGCCTGCTGTCGTAGAGTGGCAGAGGAGACACAGCGAGTTGTAATTAATTCTTTTTTGGTACCGTAGAGTACTTAGGGAAACGGAGGAAGGGAAGGGATGGGTTTAATGACGTAGATGTCTATTTTCTCAACTGGCCATTCGATAATAACGCATGAACGGGTTATGTGCCGGACTTAGACTTGAAGCTGTGGGCGGTTTGTTGGAACCAACCATGCTGTAGTAGTAGTTTAATGAAGAAGAAGAGGTAGAAGAAGTAACTAGAACATTCATATCCTATAATTACACTTGAGATAGAGTTCACTCATATTGTCTTCACGACTTGCCCTTCTCACCAGTATTAACAAGCGAAGCAGCTCCCTGTAAAATCTCGCGTACACCATCCCGAATCTCGCGGACTACATCACCAGCATCTTTAATCTCAGTAATCAACCCTACCCCCGTACCAGCATACATGGTCAACCTGCCCTTCTCGCTCCAGGCTTCGTCTTCCGTTTGTCCTTGATCTTGCTGCTGCTGGTCAGCTTCGACCCTCGCCAAGACCTGTTCATACAACTCCTTATTCCTCATTCTTGACATGCCTTGAGCCTCGTCAACAAAACTCTGGTTCACAATCGCTCGGCCATTGTGCGTGTCGGGCCAGCCCGTAGTGCCACGTAGATAATCGTACAGTTTGGTGCGAACGGTGGTCTGCCCGCCATCAGTGGCAGAAAGTAAAGTAGCTTTGTAGCCCGGGTGGATACGGGCTTGTGGCGTGGCGAGTAATCTTGTGCCTAGGACGACGCCGCTGGCGCCGAGCAAGAAAGACGCCGCAGCTGAACGGGCGGTGATTATACCTCCTGCTGCAAGGACGAAAGGCTGGCGACCAGGCAGAGCGTCAAGCGCGGCACATACTTCTGGAACAAGAGTGATTAGGCTAGCACCCTGTGCGAGACCATGGCCTCCACTATCGGCGGTGCCTTGCACAACGAGAACGTCCGGCTGTGTGCGTGTCGTTACGTCGATAGCTTCACGGACGCTGCCGACTTGAATCCAGATTTTTGTGGCTGGACTAGCAGTCCGCGTGTCGCGGACCCAGGCTTCGAGCGACGAGAGCGAAGATGGCGCAAAGAACCATACTGCGCAAGGCCGGTACTGGGCGATGAGGGAGAGGGAGGGTTCAAGGGGGCAGCCCCAGTTTATGAAGCCAATGCCTATGGGGAGGGTGGACGAGGAGGTTGATAATGGTGGATTGCATTGCTGGAGGAGTTCCTGGGCATGGGAGAGGTTTTCAGGGAGTGTGGATACGTCGGTTCCGGCGCCTATGAAGCCAATGCCATCTGCATGGTTGTGAGTGAGAGTTACTGTTTTTGAATATGGCTCTTCGCCTTTTCAGAGGATGCTGATGCTTTTCTGGTCGTTTGTGGCTGGGACGAAAGACTTTCATGAGGCATATCGAGGTGTGCCGGCGAGAATGAAGGAAACAACCATGATTGGAACTTACGGGCTTTCGATACTTCTACTGCCAGTTCCGCCAGGGAGATGAGACGCATTGGTGCTCCTACAACTAAGGGATGCTTCACCCATGGATAATCTTGCTTGAGCTCTTGTATAGGATTCATCTTCTCTGACATCTTGGGTTAGTTGTAATAGTGAGATTTGGTTGTGTCTAGTCTGATTACAGTTGAAGAGTCGGTTCGGTCAGCTAACAAGGGTGTAAGTCTAGATATTCAACAGCCGTTGACTGTAGCTGCTCCAATGCGAGAAAATATGATGAGTGTACATAAATACGCAAGCGGAAAAGCATCATCGGATAAGTTCACTGTGTTCCTCTGGCATGTCGAGCATCTCCTCGGAAAAGGACAATGCATTAGTAAACTTTCCAATGGTACGAACCGAGAGCGAGGGCATACGACATTGTCTTCGAGCCCTTGGAACGCTAAGTTCCCCGGCTGAAAGGAATGAAGCTTCGTAATGGGATAATAGTGCGGGGTGCTACAGTTTCGTTCCGTTTTGGTCGATCACGAGATTCCGCCATCATTGCGTACTAGCTTTGGTCGACGCTAGAAGCTTTAGCCTCCAGTGGAAGACCTACGGTCGACGTTTGGCATTTTCTAGACGGCTCTGTGTACTTGGGTAGCTGGATACAAACAGCCCCACCAAACAGCCAAACTCACAGTCACTCACCACACCAGGATAAATTTGCCAACTAGTTGATCCTTCTACTTTTTCTTTCTAAATCTCGTCCCCAAAAGCTGACAACCGTGTTTTATCAGGGTTGTTTAGTGGCCGCACTGTTGTGGTAGGAGCAGTTCCTAGCAAAGCGGCGCTTCTCCACAGTCGCCAAGACATCGCAACATCATCGGAAAGTTCGCGGTGCACGCTTGACCCACCTCTTCAACATCCACATCCACCAAACATGCTGACACGAAGTGCATTGTGCCCGGCAAGGGCCTTTGCTAATCGATTCCCGCCCGCGATACTCGCCCCGTCATCATCAAGCGCAACCGCTTCCTTTTCGACTTGCACACGACCAAGCCCACTCCCCCAACAGCGCAATCGCCCCACGACGACGTCTTGCAGCAGACTTCCCAGCAGCAAATGGCCAGCGCGATATGCATCAACGAAGTCTGCGCAGGCCATGGCCAATAACTCCCCAGGCAGTGAGCAGCCTCAGCTCACATGGGACGCTTTCTTCGCGCTGCGCCGAACGCGCCGACGAATTGGCCAGGCATGCTCTGGCATTGGCGCTATAGGCGTCACTTACTTTGGTCTCACGACCATGATCAACAACGGCTACGATGCGACGCTCTCAGCGCAGCTTGGCGGCTTCGACCCTTTCATGCTCATGGGCCTGAGCACCCTGGGCATGATGGGCGTCGGATGGCTCATTGGCCCTGTTTTTGGCAACCAAGTCTTCAATCTTGCGTACAGGGGCGTGATTAACGAGTTCACAAGGGTATGTTGTGTTGCATCTTCCCATCAATCGGAAATTGAGAGATTACTAAAACATTCTGTACAGAAAGACTCCGCCTTCTTCAACCGCATCAAGCGCCATCGTGTTGACCCCACGGCGTCTTCGCTGGCGAACCCTCCTCCGGACTACTATGGCGAGAAAATTGGTAGTGTGGCTGGGTACAGGCGGTGGCTGAAGGACCAGCGCGCCTTCAACCTCAAAACGGGCAGGTACAAGGGTGCCAAGGCTTTGTAGGATGCCATCATTTCGTTTCGATCAGTGCCAAGGTTTGATATCTGGGAAGTGGTTATTATTGTGATACGATCAAGCAAAGGCGAGGGCAATGTATATTGGGGTCCAGGAGTGCATGTTGACCACGCGCAACACTCAAAAAATGTATCAATGGATTGATGTATGGGAAAGACCTGGTGTGACTTCTTAGTAACGACAGCATTGTTCTCAACTCGCATGTACAAAAGCCTTACAGCACAAACCCGACTACTTGTATTTATACACATCTGCCTCTGGTACTTATGTACTTTACTAAAAGAAAGCCATCAGAGTGGACTCACCGGTGTCATGTTTGGTTGTGCTATTTAGACCAAGGTTTGCAACAGCTGACCATTCTAAACACGAGAGTTCGTATCGTGCGAGCGGATGGTATGGCTTGAAGAAGTGACGCAATTCCGGAGGCTGTGAATGTTCCACTAGACACACCAAGGCGCTATCCCACACGGAAACTTACTGAAAACCATCCGGCTCATTTTAGCAAAATATTAACCTGCTTATTCAAGTGGATCCATCTCCAAGGGCTGAGTTCCATCGTTTCGCCAATTGCCTTGCCTTTTATGGGAAGGAGGACTAAACAGAACGAGGGAAGTCAAGTTGATTATTTTTATCTCAACGATGGCGAAAACGCTGCGGGTAGACATACAGTGGTGGAAGAAACTTGCTTTGGATCAAATAAAATGAATTTCGTCAAAAATTTGTTGTCTATTATATAAATCTAGGCGAGTGAGATGTACAGTACAAGAACAACTGTTTACTCGTCTATACTCCTATATCAAAGGAAGAGAGGATTGAGAAGGGCTTTTGTTCTTAATTTCTCATGTAGTCTCCAAGTTTGGAACCAGAAGTTGAGATGCAAAGAGACTCCACAGAACCAAGGAAGTCTTTCTGGATTCAGTACCACAAGTTTGACAAAGCGTTCGTCTCGGAACCAATGGCCCCCTTTTCTCGAGATTTGGTGAGGTACTGGGCGTATCAAAGAGGTGGGTGCAGCTGTCATCCCCCGTGAAAGCAAGTCCTGCGGCCGAGAGAAGGGTAGTCGAGAACTCTATGTTGAAGGCAGTTGAAAAAAGATCCAGTGGTTGTCAAATTTGTTCAAAGAAGAGATATGATGATCTGGAGGCTAGTTTCTTCTCTAGCCAAACACTAGCTTCATATACTTCGTCCAGACCATTGCACATCACACGCGGTCCAGCGATATTACCTAGTTCACCAATACTAAGGCCTCATCTCAAGCCTGTAGTGTGTGTGCCTGAAATCCTCAAAAATACTCACACCAGAAGAACGGAGTTCCAGCTGAAGGGCGATCTAGGGGCCCTGTAAATAGCGAAATGAGGTACGGCCGTTGTCTGCATCGTCTTATTACGCCATTTGTTTAGGCGCACGGCTGGCTTGTATATGAAAACAACGCACCAAGCCAGGACATCTTTCGCTGGAATTCAGCCCCTTCGGTAAAATAGGGTATGAAAACAGATTGTGCTAGCCAGGATGCGCCATAGTCTTTATGCAGTGCTCGTACACCTGACAGGTATTTAAGCGTAATTGATTTCAAGACCCTAGACGCCAAGTGCAGAGCGCTCCTTGGCGTACTGCAAACGTGCGGCACAGTATGTGAAGACTTCCCACGCGTAGTCACATGATAGGTGATACAGCGCTAGAATCGTTAAGGGCATATATGCGCTGTGCATAACCCTGGATACGAGTGTTAATCAAACTCTCCAAACTCTGGACAGAATATACTATTTTTGGGCAATCTCTACTCCCGAGGTACTGGATCGGAGGCCGTCAAAGATAACGATCAACACCAAGTTATGGCAGTATTTACTTATGCGAGGAAGCCGAAGATTTTCCATAGTCCAAGTGATAGGATATCCGGTACATCGGTGCTCCACATCGAGTAATATGTTATCTTGGACATGGATAATGAGGGAAACTGTCTTTAATAATTGATTGCAAGCCTCGTGAGGTGGATGTTTACACTTGCCAGGGACCAAGTTGCCTGAGGTGAAAGATAAACATGTGGTGGCATGGATTCGACCACGACCGGCTCCAATCAATGGACCTGCTTTGGTGTCAATAAGTACGCGGTGTTCAGTTCGTCTTCCGTCTTCACAGCGCGCGATGTATCCGTCACCAGCTGGATACAACGACCCTGCACCATCGATTACTGCTTTTTGCTTATCTCAATCCAGGCACGATAGAACCACAGTCGCCAGTAGATCTATTTTTCAGTCTCAGGAGTGATTTTTACATCCTTCGCAAAAGTTATCCCGGCTTCTTCGCTTTTAATCATTGGTGCTTCTTCTCGTGAAAGTGAGTCCATGGAAGACACCGTGGCTCCATCAATTTACGGTGTTGACGCATAAAAGACTGTGAGAAAACGCAGCACAGCTAAAATAACGCAGAAGCAAGAGCTGAGGAGTCAAGAGATACCGCCAAACTCTGTTCCCGCAGAAACAGCAAGAAATAGAGTTAATAGGGCGGCTGACTAAGAGTCAAGAGACGCCGTAGTGGTGTGACGGAGGTATCGTTAGTTAACAAATTAAAGAGCGAATAATCAGATAACGTGGTTCACAAGTGGGCGGCCCACCCAAGTGAGCGGCCCACGCCCCACCAACGTGTCAACGTCGACACTTTATCACAGACTTTTATCACAGTTAATAAACTGTTGTGATATACTAAATTAATTATTAGAATCGCTACTATTACTTACACTATCTATCTTAACTACGCAGGTGCGAGCGTTATGTCTAGTCTGCTTACAACGCCCGCATCGCCTCTCTCCTCGCACCCTCTTCGACGCGCTCTCACTATCGCCACGACTGCTACCCGCCTGTTTAGCTAATACTTCTTATACCTCGCCTATAGTAAGAGTCTCTTCTGTCCGTACGTATCGCCGCTTACGGCTCTTACGCTTATTTAATTCGTCAAGAGCCTCTTGAAGAGTAGTTATTTTCTCCGTTAGAAGTACTATCTTATATGCTATTTGCTAAGCCCTCTTACTTAACTGCGCGATCTGCTTAGTAAGTGAGTTAGTAGAAGACCTACGGCGCTTTCTCACGCTCTGCTAAATAAGACTAATTTGAGCCTCGACTTCACGCGCGTTGCGTAGTGTCTGCGCCTCCTAGGTAGGTGCCCGTCGCGGTAATTGTTTTAGTATCTATACTACCACATTAAGCTTTAATAGCATAGCCTGTGGGTTATGTAGGACTAGCCTAGCGCCTCTAAAGCTAGCTTAGATATTATCCTTCGTAATAGACTACTTAAAAGTAGTCTTAAAGACTAGTAGGAAGGTCTCCTTGCTAATATAGTTAGTGCGGTTGCGTGCTAAGACTAAAATAGCGTCACTATACTTGCGCTTTAACGGCGAGAAATAGGCGACGTTAAGGGGCTATAATAGGTGAGACGAGTGCGTAGGCATGCAGAGAAGAACTATATTCTTCTCCTTATAAAGATCTTAGAAATCGACAGAGCAGTGGCTCTTATAGCCGTCGATAATAAGCAGTCGAAACCTACCTATAGTATACCTCTTTGTATGCCTGTTAAAGTGCTCTAGCTATGTAAGAGCAAGCTAATTATTCGTCTAGTGTTACAAGTAACAGCGAAGGATCTCTCCTGGACAAGGGCCGCAGGTTGGAGACCATTGGGCGCCACGTCGAAAGGCAATGATCACCGCGGGGCGGCGATCACGTGATTGGCCTCACGCCAAGCACAGGGAAACACGCTAAGGATGTGAGGGCACTCCTTCACGTGACCAGGTGTCTTCAGGAACTTCAGGAAGAACAGGGATTATTCCGTGAAGACAGTGAAGACAGGCAGGACGGCAATAGATATAAGAATAGGTTGGATTTCATTATTACATTCGTTGTGGTCAACTCTCATAAGTTCTTCTCTTATACAGATTAATACTTAGTTATTCTATCGTTATAGAATTAATTGTTACTTTACTATTAGTTAAACTCCTATAACTTCTCTCCACTACGAATCGCCAGAAAACAATCGCACGGAATACTTTATACGAGTCTCGCCCTAACCTAGACCGAGACTAGGTGAGTATAGCGAACCCCCGTGTAACACTTTGACCACCTACGGATTCTGTGGAAGAATTTAACTAATAGTCGCTCGACTAAGCAAGATGGCTTATTAAGGCAACTTAGCGGATGTCTCTAGCATAGGATCCGACCGAAGGCCCGAGGATGATGAGATGCTCATACCTAGTGATGGAGAGGAACCCGAGGTGGAACCTACTCCTAGGGAGTTAGTAGCCAAGCTTAAGCGACAGGCAAGGGAGCAAGCCAAGCAGCTGGCAGACATGCAGAGTCTGGTCAACTAGCTCATGGGGTAGCTTATGGCCACGCCGAACGAGAGGCCACTTCCGAAGCCTAAGATGGGCATACCCGAGAAATACGAAGGGGGACGTAACGAGCTAAGAACGTTTCTCACCAACGTCGACCTCTATTGCGGACTCAACTAGGTTCCTAACGACTAAGAAAAGATTCTTATAGCAAGCACACTTCTGAAGGGAAGGGCAGCTATGTGGATGTAGCCACACGTAGAGAACTTTATGTCGTCACCTAACACCTACGGAACCAAGAACGAAACCAAGGCGCTATTCCAAGACTAGAACGCTTTTAAGGAAGAGATGGGACGCATTTTCGGAGAAGTGGACGCTAAGAACTAGGCAGAGAAAGCGATAACTCGCCTGAGGCAAACCAAGTCAGTATCCGCGTATACAGCCGAGTTTAAACAACTCTAGGCTAGAATTGACTAGGACGACGCAGCCCTTCGAACGGTATTCGAAGCGGGCTTAAAAGAAAATGTCAAAGACGGTCTAGTACACCATGATAAACCCGAAACGCTACAAGCTCTAATCGAGCTAGCCACGCGCATCGACAACAGGCTATGGGAAAGGAACGAGTAGAAGAAAAGACAGTTCCAGCCCACGACAGCGAACATGAAGAAACAGCGCAACCGAACCGACAAAGATGGGGACACTATCATGACGGGCAAAGTACAAGAAAGGACCAAGAACAAGAAAAGAAACCCTAGGAAGTACAACGATAGACTGTCCAAGGAAGAGCGCCAGAGGCGTTACGACAACAAAGCATGTCTCGGATGCGGGGAGTTAGGACACTTCCGCAGAGACTACCCCGGCAACGAAGCCAGCAAACAAGCAGTGGTGAAGATAAAGATGCTAAAGGATCAGCCATCTATCTTACCATCCATTGAGGAACTGAACAATAACCTCAGCGATATGGACTTATACGAAGAAGCACGCTTGGACAAAGATGACGACTTCGAGATAGTTCCCAGACCCGCAAGGATAAACGAGGTCACGAGATAGGCAACCCCGGAACCCACCGATTAGAAAATCGAGGACAAAGAAATAGATCAACGACTAAGTAGAGGGGAATGTTAGGTGTGTGGCGATCCCACCCACGTGGCGGATACCTATGCGTATCGCGCCCGACGACTCACCGTCACCGGCCTGGAGGCCGACGCCATGATTAGAAAAGCGTTCGAGGAACAGCCTTTCTTTGTGGACCCCACTCTACCAGCGTTCCAACCAGCAGAAGACTACGAAAGGGAAGAAGAACTCCATCAGAGACTCCACTAGGTCGACTGCAGAAGGGATTTCTGCATGTACCACGCAGATAAAAAGGAGCAGAGCAAGCTAGACGAGCATAGCTGCTGCCACATGCATCTGTGGGCAAACGAGTGCCCAATGCTAGATTGCCACATCCACAAGAAAGAACACCAGGAGGCGCACGAGCGCCTGGAATGGATCAATTGTGTAGAGAAATGCCAATTCCATCGAGAACAGCGAATCGCGGCAAGGCAGGAGAGCCACTACCTACACAGAACCATAACGGCCAAGGAATGCCGAACAGTGGGATGTAAGATACATGACACGACGAAGGATCAGATCCCGACGCCAGAGACACTAGAGGAAATGATGCCACACATAAACATCCACTAGACCTTTTACACGGAAGATCAGTGTACGATACACTATAATACAAAGGCGAACAATAGTTACTTTCCGCAACGTACCGATCGAAAGAACCGCGACCGACAGCGTAACAGGACTACGCGCACAAGGGAACAGACGCCCGAAAGAAAACTTGTACCACATGGGCATAGTGATTAGAGATTATACTATAGGGACGCCTGTCCAGATCACTTAGCAGCCAAACAGCAAGCCGGAAGATTCCCTAGAGAAAAGAAGAGGTCGGAAAAGGGCCGACGCTCTCAGCCAAAAAACTAGGATGCCACCAGGGACAGGGTCACGCTGGTGAAGGCAGTCCTAAAACGACCCTCAAGGAAGTACGGAATGTCGGAGGACGCGAGTCTAGGTTAACTGCGACCGCATACGTACTAGGAAATAAGCTGTCAGCTCTAGTAGATAGTGGAGCAGCGAGGACAGTTATATCCCTAAAAGCCATAGAGAAATATAGGATACCCTATCGGGCTAAGGAAAAGCCGATACGAGTGGTATTAGCCGACGACAGTCCCATAGTATATAGGAGCGGCTTTATAAGACTAGAAACGCAGTTAGTGCTAGTAACCGTGGCCAACATGCGAAGTTAAATAAATATCGACATCATAGACCTTAGAGAGGAAGAAATGTTAATTAGTTATGACTAGCTAGATGCCCATAACCCGGCCATCGATTGGCAGAAACAGACCATACTCAGCCAAGAACCTGCGCGCAAGGTTGCTAGAGTACGAAAAGAGATACGCCCGACGAATCAGAGCTCACCCAAGGACGGGAGATTCGGCAAGATCTCACCGTATAAGATCGCGAGAATCTATGCGAAGGACCCTCAGCAAGTAGGAGTCATATAGATAAGACGAGTCGCGACCACGAAGGAAGGACCCTTACCACTAGTTATACCGGATGTATACCGAACGAACGAGTTTAGAGAACTATTCGAGGAAAATAAGGCAACAGACCTAGCTGAACACCAAGAATGGGATCACGAGATCGTCTTGGAAGAAGGAGCAAAGTTAACGCCAGGAGGCATATACCCAATAGCGCCCGAGCACGATACTAAGCTAAGGGAATACCTCCAAAAGAATTTAAAGAAGGGATTTATTCGACCAGGACATAGCCCGATGGCCTCGCCTATATTGTTCGTAAAGAAGCCTAACGGGAAGTGGCGACTGTGTGTCGACTTCCGAAGGTTGAACGCAGTAACACGAAAGAATCGATATCCCTTACTACTAATATCGGAGCTCATAGATCGACTCTAAGGAGCCAAGTGGTTTACGAAGTTCGATGTCCAAGAAGAATTCTATAGAATCAGAATCAAGGAAGGAGACGAATAGAAAATAGCGTTCAAAACTAAGTATAGACTGTACGAGTATACGGTTATGCCATTCAGGTTAACGAATGCGCCGGCAACCTTTCAGTCAGTCATCAATAACGCTCTCCACGAGTACCTAGGAATCTTTGTCACCGCATATTTGGACGATATACTAGTGTACTCCAGCAGGACGCTCGAACATCACATAGAACAAGTCAAGAAAGTGCTCAGGAAGCTTAAGGAATACAAGCTGTACCTGCAGCCAGAGAAGTGCGAATTCCATATCAAGGAGACAGAATTCCTAGGCTTTATTATATCTACAGAGGGAGTAAAAATAAACCTAAAAAAGATATAGACTATACAGGAATAGCCAACCCCTAAAACAGTTAGGGACGTGCAATCCTTCCTAGGATTCGCCAATTATTATCGAAAGTTTATTGAAGGGTACTCAAAGATCACCACACCCCTCTCAGAGATCACGAAGAAGGAAGTAGAGTTCAAGTAGAATAAGGAACATTAAGAGGCTTTTAATTAGATCAAGCAGATCTTCCTATTAGCACCCGTACTAGAAATGTACGACCCAAGACGAAGGACGCGAGTCGAGACCGACGCGTCAGACTATGCACTCGGAGCTGTATTGTCACAGCAGTGCCCAGATAGAAAATGGAGACTAGTGTTCTACTATTCTAGAAAGTTCTCAGGAGCAGAACTTAATTACGATGTTCACGATAAGGAACTACTTAGAGTAGTCGATGCCTTTAAATAATAGGAAGTGTACCTGTTAGGACTCCCAGATACGATCGAGGTTTTTACCGATCACCAGAACCTAGCGAGTTTCATGACAACCAAGAAACTCAACCAAAGACAAGTCCGATGGGCTAAGATATTAGCTTAGTTCGACTTCAAGATAACGCATCGAGCAGGATCGCTCAACGGGGCAGCGGATACTCTAAGCCGAAGGTCCGACCTACGCGATAAAGGTCACCAGGAACCACACGATGCAGTACTCAAGAGGATGCCCGATAGCAGCTTGAGGTACAACCAACCGGAACTAGCTAGAGTAGCTAAGGTAGCCGTGTTAACGAATACTCTACAGCAACAGTGGCAGCAGAAAGCAGCTGAATGGAAGCTGGACACCGACGATCCCGAGCAGGAGGCACTGCCGTGGGACGATAAGGAGTACTATTGCATAATTCGGAAGGACCGAACATATGTACCTCCACACATGAGGACGGACCTCATACGAGAACTGCATGAGTCCCCAGAGTATGGACATGCAGGAGTCGAAGAAATGGTCAGGCGACTAACAAGGGTATTCATAATACCACGCTTGCGAGCGAAGGTGCAGGAAGTATTAGGCAACTATTTAGCATGTCACCAGAACAAGCCCAAGAGACATAAGCCCTATAGCCTGTTACAACCCTTACCGCCACTAACACGACTATAGAGTAGCGTGACAATGGACTTCATAGTGAAGCTCCCGAAGTCACTAGAACTAGGATCAGCTCGACTTTGCGACACCATCCTAGTAATCATGTGCCGATTGACTAAAGGAGCAAAGTTCGTGCCTACGGAAGAAACCATCACGGCAGAAGAATGCGCGTACGAAGTTTCAAAGGCACTAATGTCAGAGCACGGGATACCTGAAGAATTCATAACGGACAGAGATAAGCTGTTTACATCGAAGTATTAGTCAACGTTCTTAGCAAAGATGGGAGTTAAGAAGAAGCTATCAACTAGCTTTCACCTAGAAACCGACGGACAAACAGAACGAACGAACCAGACGCTAGAACAATACTTGCGAATATACGCCAACAAGCTGCAAGACAACTAGGTTAAACTCTTGCCGACAGCACAATTGGCCTACAATAGTACGAGATCGGCGACCACGAAGCACTCGCCGCACTACGCTAATTACGGGTATGAGCCGGTTGCTCATCGAGACCCGAAAGACATTAAAAGCATCGCAGTTAGAGCAGACGATAAAGCTCGACTAATGCGGGAATTGCACGAAGAATTAAGCAAGAACATCGCTCATAGGAACCTCACGATGTCTAAAGCCGCGAATAAGCAAAGGATTAAGAGACCAACCTTTAAGAAGAGAGACAAAGTTTTCTTGTCACGGCAAAACCTAAAAACTAAGCGACTAAGCAAAAAACTAGATAATCTCCGATTAGGACCGTTTAAAATCCTAGAGAAATTAGGACCAGTAAACTACAAACTCCGGTTACCACTAGACATGCGCATACATGACGTTTTTTATAAGAAACTATTAGAACTAGCACCCTAAAACGCCGAGCTAGCAGAAGACATAGAGCTCGAAGACGACGAGTACGTAGTCAAGGAAATCAAGGACCTACGGAAAATCGGTAGTCAGTGGAAGTACTTAGTTAAGTGGCAAGGATGGCCAGAGAGCTATAACACTTAGGAACCTAAAGGAAATCTGACGAACTGCAAGTCACTAGTACGTAAGTACCACCGGAAACATCCGAAGAAACGAGAACCGGGTTCTCGAGGGAAAGGAAGTAATCAAGTGAAAAAGGGTCGAAAGAAGCGTCAGCCTGTAACTAGCCTAAGTCAGTCGACTGTTCGGGTAGCGATAGTCCAGTTGTCGGAAGGTCCGTACCAGGGGCGGAGCTCCCCTCGGCCTGCTCTTTCGCACGATCCTGAAGAGACAAGATGGCATAATCTCGATCGGCAAATTCTCGCTCTCGCGCCTCAACTTCTAGGAGCTCCCGGCGTAAGCGGGCTGTCTCCATCTGAGCCTGAAGTTGACGCTCCTCAGCACGAGCAATCTCGAGACGTTTCTACCGCTTCTCAGCCTCAACCTTCTCCCACTCTTCCTCAGATACGAAAAGGCTGCACTCAGCCGAAACAGAAATGCAACCAGCACAGCGGCCAGTTGTAGTGTTAACAAAACACCGAAGATTCTTCTCCTCGCAACGGTTACAACGAAAAGTCATCTCAAGACCTTAGTTCCTTATGCGGTCAGCACGGGCTCGACGCTGGGAGGTCGAATTCTAGGAACGGACACGGCGAGTCGCAGACTAAATCTTGGGCATAGTTAGGCGGGCGCGGAGGAAGGAACGCTTACGATACGACAGGTGTGCCTCTGTACTTATTTACGCCGCCAGCGCCAAGCGACACACGGGAAAATAATAACCCAGGGTATCGGGACGATACGCCTAAGAGGGGGGATAATGTTACAAGTAACAGCGAAGAATCTCTCCTGGACAAGGGCCGCAGGTTGGAGACCATTAGGCGCCACGTCGAAAGGCAATGATCACCGCGGGGCGGCGATCACGTGATTGGCCTCACGCCAAGCACAGGGAAACACGCTAAGGATGTGAGGGCACTCCTTCACGTGACTAGGTGTCTTCAGGAACTTCAGGAAGAACAGGGATTATTCCGTGAAGACAGTGAAGACAGGCAGGACGGCAATAGATATAAGAATAGGTTAGATTTCATTATTACATTCGTTGTAGTCAACTCTTATAAGTTCTTCTCTTACACAGATTAATACTTAGTTATTCTATCGTTATAGAATTAATTATTACTTTACTATCGGTTAAACTCCTATAACTTCTCTCCACTACGAATCGCCAGAAAACAATCGCACGGAATACTTTATACGAGTCTCGCCCTAACCCGGACCGAGACTAGGTGAGTATAGCGAACCCCCGTGTAACATCTAGCTATTAGGACTAACTTCGAGAACCTAGTTAGTAGGTAGGTCTTTAAACTAGACGTCGATAAGCACCTTGCCCGCAAAGATAACGAAGAGGGGTAGCTAGCGACCTAACGCGCTCACGCCTTAGATTTGTTACAAGTAACAGCGAAGGATCTCTCCTTGACGCAGGGCAACGAGGTTGAGGACCAACCACGTCCACGTCAAAAGGTAATGACCATCGCGGGGCTTGGGAGTCACGTGATGTGCCATCCCGCCAAGACTAACCATCCGGGATGGCAGTACATGAAGGGATAGCGGCGCCATCCCAAACCTCCCGCCAAGATGGGATGGACGGGATAGTAGAACTAGAGGCAATAGATATAAGAATGGGTTGAATTTCATTATTACATTCGTTGTGGTCAACTCTCATAAGTTCTTCTCTTACACAGATTAATACTTAGTTATTCTATTTTACATAGAATTAATTATTACTTTATTCAGTTAAACTTCTATAACTTCTCTCTACTACGAATCGCCAGAAAACAATCGCACGGAATACTTTATACAAGTCTCGCCCTAACCCGGACCAAGACTAGGTGAGTATAGCGAACCCCCGTGTAACACTTTAACCACCTACGGATTCTATGGAAGGATTTAACTAACAGTACGCCTAATTAAGATTCAAGATGTCTCACGCACATTCTTAATCTTAGAATAGTGCCCAGGGACCGGCTTAAGGTTCAGCACCTAGGCCTAACCTAGCACTCGACGATGAGATGCTGACTCTAAGTGACGACGAGGACGACAACAGGCGTCATGTGCGAGAACTGCGAAATCTTAGGCGACAGGCCACGATCCAAGCATAGCAGATGGCTGGCATGCAGGAAATGATTAATTAGCTCACGAGCTAGCTGATGGCCACCCCTAACGAGAAAAGAACTACCGCGAAACCTAAGATAGCGCTACTAGAGAAGTTCGATAGAAGTCATAACGACTTATGGACGTTCCTAACTAGCACCAATCTCTATAGCGAATATCACGGAGTACCTAACGACTAGGAAAAGATTCTACTAGCTAGTACGTATATAAAGGGCAAGGTAGCTAGATAGGTGCAGCTATACGTTAAGGACTTTCTGAAGGACATAGATAACTATAGGACCAAGAAAGAAACATAGGAGCTGTTTGAGAGCTAGGAAAACTTTAAAATGGAAATAGGACGCATCTTTAGCGAGATAGACGAAAAGAAACAAGCGGAAAGAGCGATTACTCGTTTGCGCTAAACTAAGTCGGTATCCGCGTATACGGCTGAGTTCAAGTAACTCTAGTCTAGGATCGATTAGAACGACGCATCGCTTCGTACGGCATACGAAGCAGGACTAAAGGAAAATGTCAAAGACGGACTTGTACACCACGATGAACCGGAAACGTTGCACGCATTGATCGAGCTAGCTACGCGCATCGACCATAGGCTATGGGAAAGGAACGAGCAGAAAAGGAAACAGTTCTAGCCTACGACAGCCAACACCAAGAAACACCGCAGTAATAAGGACAAAGATGGTGACACCATCATGGCCAGAAAAGTACAGGAGAAGTCCAAGAACAAGAAATCCCGCGGAAAAGGCAAAGACGGCCTTTCCAAGGAAGAACGCCAGAGGCGTTACGACAACAAGCATGTCTCGGGTGCGGAGAGTTAGAACACTTTCGCAGAGACTGCCCTAGAGAAGAAGTCAGCAAACAAGCAGTGGTGAAGATTAAGATGCTGAAGGCTTAGCCATCTATCTTACTATCTATTAAGGATTTGAACGATAATCTCAGCGATATGGACCTATACGAAGAGGCACGCTTAAATGAAGACGACGACTTCGAGATGGTTCCTAGACCTGTTCAGGCGAATAAGGTCATGCGATGGGCAACCCCGGAACCTACTAATTAGAAAATCGACGCTATGGACATACAGCAACGACTAGCGAAAGGGGGATGTTAGCTATGTGGCGACGCCACCCATATAGCGGATACCTGTATATATCGCGCTCGACGACTCAACATTACCGGCTTGGAGGCCGACACCATGGCTAGGAGGGCGTTCGAGGAACAACCTCTCTTCACGGACCCCACGCTACCAGAGTACCGACTAGTGGAAGACTATGAAAAGGAGGAGGAAATCCACTAACGTTTCCACTAGGTCGACTGCAAAAGGGATTTTTGCATGTACCACGCAGATGAAAAGGAACGGAGCAAGCTAGATGAACATAGCTGCTGCCACATACATCTGTGGGCAGAAGAATGCCCGATGTTAGATTGCCACATCCACTAGGAAGAGCACTAAGAGGCGCACGAACGCCTAGAATAGATAAACTGTATAGAGAAGTGCCGATTCTATCGAGAACAATAAGTCGCGGCAAGGCAAGAAAGCCACTATCTACACAGAACTATAGCGGCCAAGGAATGCCGAATAGTGGGATGTAAAACTCATGACACGACGAAGGATCAGATCCTAACGCCAGAGACACTAGAGGAAATGATCCCACACATGAACATCTACTAGACCTTTTACACGGAAGACTAGTATATAATACACTATAAGGCAAAGGCAAATACTAGTTACTTTCCGCGTAGTACTGATCGAAAGAACCGAGACCGACGACGCGAGAATAGAGCCACTAGAGGACAAACACCCAGAAGAAACCTTGTATCTCACGGGCATAGTAATTGGAGATTATGCTACAGGGACGCCTGTCCAGATCACTTAGCAGCCAAACAACAAGCCGGAAAATTCCCTAAGGAAAGGAAGAGGTTGGAAAAGGGCCGACGCTCTCAGCCAAAAAACTAGGATGCCACCAGGGACCGGGTCACGCTAGTGAAGGCAGCCCTAAAACGACCCTCAGACAAGTACAAGTCACTAGTAATCGTGCGTTGGAATTAACGACGATTATGCATGTACACGGACATAAGATGAAAGCGACCATAGACAGCGGAGCTGTGCGAACTATAATCTTATCCCGAGTAGTAGAAAAATACGGGATACCCTACTGGAATAAGAAGATTCCATTAGAAGTAGTATCGGCTGAGGATATTCCCGTGGCATACAGAAGCGGCACGATTAGGCTAGAGACCGAGTCGGTGACACTAAAAGTGGCAGACACGGAAAGCCAAATGAATATCAGCATTATGGACCTAGGAGAAACGGACCTGCTAATCGGTTATGACTAGCTGGATGCCCATAACCCCGCCATCGATTGGCGAAAGAAGACAATACTCAGCCGAGAACCTGCGCGCAAGGTTGCTGGAGTACGAAAAGAGACTCGCCCGACGAATCAGAGCTCAACCCTAGACGGGAGATTCGGCAAGATCTCACCGCATAAGATCGCGAGAATCTATGCGAAGAACCCTCAGGAAGTAGGAGTTATTTGGATAAGACGAGTCGCGCCTACGACGGACGGACCCTTACTACTGGATATACCGGATGTATACTAAACGAACGAGTTTAGAGAACTATTCGAAGAAAACGAAGCAACAGACCTAGCTAAACACCAAGATTAGGATTACGAGATCATCTTAGAAGAAGGAGCGAAGTTAAGCCCAGGACTAATATACCCGATAGCGCCAGAGCATGATACTAAGCTACGGGCATACCTAAAAAAGAATTTAAAAAAGAGATTTATCCAACCAGGACATAGCCCGATAGCCTCACTGATATTGTTCGTAAAGAAGCCGAACAGGAAGTGGCGACTGTGTGTCGACTTCTGACGGTTAAATAGCGTCACACGAAAAAACCAATATCCCTTACTACTAATATCAGAGCTCATGGATCGACTCCAGGGAGCCTAGTAGTTCACGAAGTTCGATATGCGAGAAGGATTCTATCAGATTAGAATCAAGGAAGGACACGAGTGGAAGACAGCGTTCAAGACAAAATACGGACTATTCGAGTTCTAGGTCATGCCGATAGATTTAACTAATGCGCCCGCGACCTTTCAATTAGTCATTAATAACGCACTTCACGAGTACCTCGGAGTCTTTACCACAGCCTACTTGGACGATATACTAGTGTACTCCAAGAGGACTCTCGAAGAACACATTAAACATGTCAAGAAAGTGCTCAGGAAGCTTAAGGAATACAAGCTATACCTGCAGCCAGGAAAATGCGAATTCCACGCTAAAGAAACGGAATTCCTAGACTTCATCATCTCAACTAAAGGAGTTAAAATAAACCCGAAGAAGATAGCCACTATACAGGAATAGCTAAAACCTAAAACAGTCAGGGACGTGCAATCCTTTCTAGGATTTGCCAATTACTATCAGAAGTTCATCAAAGATTATTCAAGAATCACCGCACCACTCTCTAAGATCACAAAGAAGGAAGTAGAATTCTAGTGGAACGAGGAACATTAAGAAGCGTTTGACTGGATTAAACAAATCTTCCTCGAAGCACCCGTACTAGAGATGTACGACCCAAGACGAAGGACGCGAGTCGAGACCGACGCGTTAGACTATGCACTCGGAGCTGTACTGTCACAGTAGTGCTCAGATGGGAAATGGAGACTAGTGTTCTACTATTCTAGAAAGTTCTTAGGAGTAGAACTTAACTACGATGTTCACGATAAGGAGCTACTAGGAGTAGTTAATGCTTTTAAACAATAGGAAGTATACCTGTTAGGTCTCCTAGATACGATCAAGGTTTTTACTAATTACTAGAACCTAGCGAGTTTCATAACGACCAAGAAACTCAACCGACGACAAGTCCGATAGGCTAAAATGTTAGCTCAGTTCGACTTCAAGATCACGCATCGAGCAGGATCGCTTAATAGGGCCGCGGATGCCTTAAGCCGAAGATCTGACCTTCGAGGAGAAGGGCACAAAGAACCACACGATGCAGTACTTAAGAAGATGCCCGATAGCAGTCTGAAGTACAACTAGCCGGAACTAGCTAGAGTAGCTAAGGTGGCCGCGCTAACAAAAACGTTAACGCAAGAATGGCAGGAAAGGGCAACGCTATGGCGACCGGATCCCTATCCGCCAGAGGTAGCGAATGATAGGAAGGAACTCAAAGCCCTAAGAGAAGACACACGGACGTACGTACCTCCTCACATGAGAACTGAACTCATCCAAACCCTACACGAGTCCCTGGAATACGGACACGCAGCGGTAGAAGAGATAGTTAGGCGACTAAAGAAGGTGTTCGAGATACCACGCTTGCGAGCGAAGGTGCAGGAAGTATTAGGCAACTGTTTGGCGTGTTATTAGAACAAGCCTAAGAGACATAAGCCCTATGGCCTGTTACAACCCTTATAGCCACCGACACGACCATAGAGTAGCGTGATAATGGACTTTATAGTAAAGCTCCCGAAGTCGCTCGAACCTGGATCAGCTCGACTCTGCGACACCATCCTAGTAATCATGTGCAGATTGACTAAAGGCGCAAAGTTCGTGCCTATGGAAGAAACCATTACGGCAGAAGAATGCGCGTACGAAGTTTCAAAGGCACTAATGTCAGAGCATAGAATACCTAAGGAATTCATTACGGACAGAGACAAGCTGTTCACTTCGAAGTATTAGTCAACGTTCTTAGCAAAAATAGGAGTTAAGAAGAAGCTATCGACTAGCTTCCACCTAGAAACTGATAGACAAACGGAACGAACGAACCAGACGCTAGAATAATACTTATGAATGTACGCTAATAAGCTACAAGACAACTAGGTTGAACTCTTGCTAATAGCGCAATTAGCCTACAATAGTACGAAGTTAGCGACTACGAAGCACTCGCCGCACTACGCTAATTATAGGTATAAGCCGACCGCTCATCGAGACCCGAAAGATATTGAAAGCATCGCAGTTAGAGCAGATAATAAGGCTCGACTAATGCGAGAATTGCACGAAGAATTAAGCAAGAACATCGCTTATAGAAACCTCACGATGTCTAAGGCTGCGAACAAGCAAAGGATTGAGGGACTAACCTTTAAGAAGGGGGACAAAGTTTTCTTGTCACGACAAAACCTGAAAACTAAGCGACTAAGCAAGAAACTAGATAATCTCCGATTAGGACTATTTAAAATTCTAGAGAAACTAGGACTAGTAAACTACAAACTCTGGCTACTACTAGGCATGCGCATATATGACGTTTTTTACAAGAAATTATTAGAACCAGCACCCTAAAACGCCGAGCTAGCAGAAAACATAGAGCTCGAAGACGACGAGTACACGGTCGAAGAAATCAAGGACCTACGGAAAGTCGGTAGTCAGTAGAAGTACTTAGTCAAGTAGGAAGGATGGCCTGAGAGCTATAACACTTGGGAACCTAAAGGAAATCTAACGAACTACAAGTCACTAGTACGTGAGTACCATCGGAAGCACCCAGAGAAGCGAGAACTAGATTCTCGTAGGAAAGGAAGAAATTAAGAGACAAAGGATCGAAAGAAGAAGAATCAGCCTGTAACCAGCCCAGGTCAGTCGAGGGTCCGGATAGCGTTAGTCCAGTTAACAGAAAATTCGTACCAGGGGCAGAGCTCCCCTCGGCCTTCTCTTTCGCACGATCCTAGAACTCAAGGACGGCGAGATCACGACGAGCGAAGGAACGCTCCCGGGACTTCACCTCTAGGAGCTCACGACGAAGACGCGCAGCGGCCTCCTCGGCTCGAGCAACTTTAAGCTCCTTCTTCTCCCGCTCCTGTTGAACCTTCTCCCACTCTTCCTCAGAAACAAACAAACTGCACTCAGCTTTCACGGAAATACAACCAGCGCAACGGCCAGTTGCAGTGTCCACGAAACAACGAAGGTTCTTCTCCTCACACCGAGAGCAACGATAGGAGGTTATCTCGTTCCCTTGCTCTATTACACGATCAGTACGGGAATAACGCTCTTCGTTCGACTTTTGAGCGCGAACACGGGTACAGGAAGACGGGACCTTAGGCATGGTTAGGAAGGCTAGAGGGAAGGGACGGATACAATAGCCCAGGGCCTACTAACCTTATATATAGCCCACGCCTCACGAGACGGCACGGGAAAACAATAGTCTAGGGTATCGGGACGATACGCCTAAGAGGGGGGATAATGTTACAAGTAACAGCGAAGGATCTCTCCTTGACGCAGGGCAACGAGGTTGAGGACCAACCACGTCCACGTCAAAAGGTAATAACCATCGCGGGGCTTGGGAGTCACGTGATGTGCCATCCCGCCAAGACTAACTATCCGGGATGGCAGTACATGAAGGGATGGCGGCGCCATCCCAAACCTCCCGCCAAGATGGGATGGACGGGATAGCAGGACCAGAGGCAATAGATATAAGAATAGGTTAAATTTCATTATTATATTCGTTGTAGTCAACTCTTATAAGTTCTTCTCTTACACAGATTGATACTTAGTTGTTCTATTTTACATAGAATTAATTATTACTTTATTCGGTTAAACTCCTATAACTTCTCTCCACTACGAATCGCCAGAAAACAATCGCACGGAATACTTTATACAAGTCTCGCCCTAACCCGGACCGAGACTAGGTGAGTATAGCGAACCCCCGTGTAACAAGATTATAGTAACCTACTATTAGTTGCCTGGCTGTATCTGCTTCTTTTTGCTATATTCTTCTAAGGCTATAATAACTAACTATAATAAAATCTTACCTATTATAAAGCTAGTTTTATTAAAGTTATAGATATCGTCGTCTACAATACCCTACTTCTGCTTTATTAACTCGACTAGATCGAACTAGCGTTAGATAGCCGCTAGGTCCTCGCAGGCGGCTCGCTGGTGATTATAGGGACGACTCTAGCGCGTACGGAGCTTAGGAGTTCTCTTAATAAAGTTATTAACCTAGTTCTTGCTAACAGGGTTACCCTCCCGCTCATGCAATAGTTTATTAGCTATTGCTTGAACGTTAGCCTTTGTAGGCGTAAATCCTCGCGTAGACTCTTCAAGAATACGCTTAACTATAGCCTCCTCTTCTAGCTTATTTAGGCGCTTTGACTTCGGTTCGCAGTCGCGTTGAGAGCGTCTTCCAGCGCGTCGGTACGATAAAGTTCTTCGAGGCACGTTATAGATAGAGGTAGCGCGTCTTTGGCTTTGAACACGTTGCGATTGGATATTAAAAAGAGCAAGCTGAAGATCTGATTTAGGATAGGTTAATAGATATCGACGTTGTTGAGACATAACGCGTTGTAGTGTCGACGTTGACGCGCTGGTGGGGCATGGGCCGCTCACTTGGGTGGGCCGCCCACTTGTGAACCACGTTATCTGTTAGGTGACAGAAAGACAAGAAAAGCGGCGAGAACAAGAGCGGGGTATTCTTAAAAAGGCTCATTAAGCTAATCAAGCTTTGTAGATGCCGCCGCTGCTGCAGCAGCATGGCTAGTCATACGAGCACACTTAGAATCGGCTGCGGTAGGTCCTGAGTTCGGCTGCAATATGCATGACCTTATTCGGGACAAAACAAGTGAGTCAATTTCAGGGAACAACCTGGTGGGCTGCGGCGGTTGTCTTTCTAGAATGCTGCTTTAAATGTATGCTGATGGATGATCGTAAACCTGGATGTTTTTCTGTGCGTACACTACTGTGTGCACTGACGTGCGGGGAGAGCAGCTGCGGTGGAGCTAGAATAAATCCTTACGTACACGGTGGCGTACACCAAAAAAGCCACCTACACATATATGATCGAAGCTACGCATCTCATGGGCGCTGTGGTGGCGCGCTGTGGCAAGAATAATTGCTGCGTCCAGCGAGAGAGACTGAGGGGTGTAGCCTGGTTAGGGTGGCCGAAAGGCGGCTTGGCGAGGTTGGTGACGTCGAGTCGCGGTCGATGGAGCCAATCATTTATCTTGTGTCAGCAAATAGATTGCGCAAAAATGTGCCCTTGATTACTCCCGTTGCCGATCGTAGTTTGCTGCGATAACAGACAGTGGACCACGTCAAGGCGCTATTCTCGGTAGACTGAGGGTCATGAACCAGGCATTCGGTGCAACCGGCGATTCTACTAGCATGTACGGTGCTCTGTGCCACGGCCAGAATGTGGGTAGACGCGCCTAGCGTAGGGACCGTCGTGTTGGGGATGTCACAAACTGGTCATGCTAGGGGTGCTAGACCTGGACCTGATCCAGTAGTTTGTATTGGCAATGGCTACTGGCGAATTCTAGACGAGCAACGTCGCTGGCGGGAGAGGGTACGGCGAAAGATGAGGTTGGCGGACAATGGAGAAAAGTGGACATGGTGGATCCTAGACGCGGATCGAGGCACCCCAAGGTGTGAAGCTCAGACAGCTGGTTATCAGTGGAGCAGGGCTAGAGCCGACAAGCGAGCGTTTGCAATTCGAATTTGATACGCTGCGATAACGGAGCCGTGGGTCCCGAGTGCTGTTGCGCGTCTACAGCGTCGCCAGGCGGCCGGGATTCTCGAGGTGTCCAACCTGACGACGGGTAGAGCGACCTAGATAGGAATCCAAGAATCCAAGAGTCCAAGACACCAAGAGTCCAAGACATGCAGGCCGGTTTGGTGGAAAGCCTAAGCTAGGATCGTTAGGGAAGGGAGCAGGCGAGCAGCAGCGATTGGACGGTCGGGTATCATCAGCAACAGTGAATCAGGACACGGTGGGACGACTCATTTGCCCTCGAGAGCCCAAGACACAGGAGCGATGTCGCGCCTCTTTAAGCAGAGATTGGGATTGCGTTATTCCCCACGCGCGCTGATAACGATGTCGGTAACCGGGTTAGTGGTGGCGGCGGGCTCGAAGTGGAAGGGGGCCTAGTAACTGAGGGCAACTGAAACGAGCAAAAGGGGCGAGTCTCGGTAAGATTTTAGATAGGCAATGTAACACTGCACTCGGTGTGGTGTCCGCTGCAGCCCGCGCCGCAACAACAGAGGCAGGTCGATGTGGATGGGTGAGCGCAGCTGCTGGCCGCCTTGGCTTGGTATTGGAATGGGAATCATCGAGGGCGCTTCGCCGCGCCACCGGTACAGCTGTCGACAGACTGGATGGTTGGACCTGTCGGGCTAACCGAGGGCGGAGAGAAGGTGGGTGTCCGGGGCACCAGTCCTGATTAGGCAGGTGCGCATGGTAGTGGAGACACGTGAGACGCTTCTCCAGACATCCACCACAGCCGTCTATACGAGCCAGCGCCCATCATCACCCTCGCCCTCGCCCTCCCCGTAACCGCATGCACACAAGACACTCCCGTTGCGCCTCTCGCAGCCCACCCTGGACAGGCAGCTGGCAAGGAATGCGGCGTCGGTCCCGACACAAAGCGCAGCCAACCACGGCCGGACCCGGTGGCCCAGCAATGCAATCAACGTTCTGGAAACGGTGCTAGAAGACTGCTAGACACACTCACTGGGTCTCGTTATCAGCCCGCTTTGGGTTCAATCTCCGCCGTAGCGGCCGCGTCTGAGCAAATGGCGCCCCAGAAGCCTGGACGCCACCGGCCGCTTTGCTCTTGTGGGGAGGTCCCAAGCTATCCCAAGCTACGTCCAAGAGCCGCCGCGGGGTGTGCCAACTCACCCTCCCTGCTAGCCCTGTCCGCTACGCCGAACGCTTCTTCTGCTCGTGTGCCTGTAGCCAACCACACGCCGTGCCAGCCTATCAGCAGGATGCCCGGCCTGCCACTGTCGTGGAGGGTTGCCAAGCTGTCGGCTCGTGCACTGTTGCTGCATGCATGTGCGCCAGACGAGGGTCCTGGTCGTTTGTTCCGAGAGCCCTTTCACCAACACGGCGGGATAAATGTCTAGTGCTCCCCTCTCCCCTCCCGCTGATCCAGCACTTGCATTAAAGAGCATCGCTCCCAGGGTCTGCTCGAACCCTCATCTTGTCCCTCTTTAACCCAACTCGCCTTCTCCAGCAGAGTTGCTCGTACCCACCCATCATGGATCACGAAAAGGTCCTTCCGGCGGATGAGAAGGCCCCCGTTTCTCAGCCTACCGTCGCGTCGGCGCGCGAGGAACCGCTCGAATGGCGTGAGCAGGAGGACTTCATGACCCGCAATGGTCTGAACCTCCAGTCTTTCCAACGCCGTCCTCAGGGCCCTGGCTTGATTGAGCTCGACAAGTCCATGAAGACCCGCCATCTTCACATGATTGCCATTGGTGGTTCCATTGGTGCTGGTTTCTTCGTCGGTTCTGGTGGTGCCCTCCACAGGGGTGTAAGTCGATACCAAGATGCCATCTTCTTTTGAAACTAGCACTCACAACCGTGTTAAAGGGTCCCGCTACTCTCCTCATTGACTTTTCCATCATGGGAGTCATGATCTTCAACGTCGGTGAGTGTGCCCTGCTTGGCTCCACGCAAAACTAGAACTAACGTCACCTCAAGTCTACGCTCTTGGTGAACTCGCTGTCATGTACCCGGTTTCTGGTGGTTTCTACACCTACTCTACTCGCTTTATCGATCCTTCCTGGGGTTTCGCCATGGGCTGGAACTACGTCTTCCAATGGGCCATTGTCTTACCGCTCGAACTGCTTGTCGCTGGTCTCACTGTGCAATATTGGGATGGTGCCAAACCAGTCAATGTCGCAGTCTTCATTACCGTTTTCTGGGTCTTCATCTTTCTCATCAACGTATGGGGTACCCTGGGATATGCCGAAGAAGAGTTCTGGTCGTCATGCCTCAAGCTTGGCGCCACGGTTGTCTTCATGATTATCGCCTTGGTCCTGGTCCTCGGTGGAGGTCCCTCAAACGGCCTGTACAGTGAATACTGGGGTGCTCGCACGTGGTACAATCCCGGTGCATTCAACAACGGTTTCAAGGGTTTCTGCAGTGTTTTCGTCACTGCCGCTTTCTCTTTCTCTGGTACTGAGCTCGTCGGTTTGGCCGCTGCCGAGACCAAGAACCCTCTTAAGTCCCTCCCAGGTGCTATTCGTCAAGTCTTCTGGCGAATTACCCTCTTCTACATTCTCGGTCTCTTCTTCGTCGGTCTTCTCGTCAGGTACGACCATCCGGACCTCATGGGTTCCTCCACCGACGCAAACACCTCGCCCTTTGTCATTACTGGCAAGCAAGCCGGACTCATTGGCTTCGACAGCTTCATGAACGTCGTCATTCTCGTCTCCGTCGTCTCCATCGGTGTGTCCGGTGTCTACGGTGGTTCCCGTACCCTTACTGCTCTTGCTGATCAGGGCTACGCTCCCAAGTGCTTCACCTACGTTGACCGTGCTGGACGTCCTCTCTGGTCTGTCCTGTTCATCCTCATGTGGGGTCCTCTTGCCTACATGAACTTGGCTGCTACTGGTGCGACTGTCTTCAACTGGTTCGTCGCCCTTTCCGGTCTTGCTGCTCTGTTCACCTGGGGCTCCATCTGCTTGGCCCACATTCGCTTCCGCAAGGCATGGGCTTACCACGGCCACACTCTTGACGAGATTCCATTCAGGGCTGCTGGTGGTGTTGTCGGCTCCTGGATCGGACTTGGCATCATTTTCTTGGTCTTGGCGGCTCAGGTACGAAAAACCCTCAATTCTTCTACACAAGCATGTACTAACACAGGCCTTAGTTCTACACTGCTGTTTCTCCCCTTAATCTTCCAGAAGGCAAGAAGACCGGAACTGCCTCACAGTTCTTCGAGTCTTACCTTGCCATTTTCGTGGTTGCCGCCTTCTGGGTTGCTGGTTACTTCTGGAAGCGCGAGGGATGGCTTCGCACCGCTCAGATGGACGTCGACAGTGGTCGCCGTGAGCTTGACTGGGACCTTATTAACAGGGAGCGTGCCGAGATTGCCACTTGGCCCGCATGGAAGCGTTTCTTCAACCGTATTTTCTAAGCATCTGCGTCCCCAACGCATGTTACTTAGTAAATAGTGCTTCGATACCCTTCAGCTCAATCTATTGAGCCTGCTTTCTTTATGTAGTATCTCAACGATTCTAGATGTCTTAGATATCTGACGTGTAATGATTGCCTTTCCTGACGACAGGCAATGTATAAAATGTTTATACCCCCAATCTGTCAGCTTTGTCAATTGAGTGATTCAAGTAAGGAGAAATGTTGATCATTTTTGACAGCCAAACAGGATCACTGCGTACTCCCCTCATCTCGCCTGTCCCATTTTCTGATGCTCGACGCTCAACCCCAGACCCAACGTTTTCCTACTTCGACCTTCTTCCTGTCCCGTTCCCCGCGTTGTCACCTTCCCCATCCTGACATTCTCTCTGTCATCCATGCAAATATCACTCAACTATTCAAATCTAAATCCAGTCCTTCCGCTCCTTCCCGGGTACCCGGAACATTGATTTGTCTGGCTCGCTTACATACTCTGCTCTAACCTCAAACCGAGGACCTTGGTAAACCCACTTGACCACTTTCAACCACGGAATGTGTAGGCGAGACATGACGCGTGACCCATTGTTTATGGCTAGGCAAAGCAGCAAAAAAAGGAAGGTAGAGGTATGAAAAAGAAGTGTAAAGTCACGTGGCAGAACGGAGTGACCGGGTGGTCTGTGCTCTGGATTACAGCGTTTTGCTTTTCTTTTCTTGGCAAAACAAATGGAACGGGTAGGGGAACCGTGGTGCGGGGTGGTGCTAGGAGTTTTCTTCTTTTCACTTTGACTAAACGACTGGGGGAAGGAGAGAGAACAAGCTACGGAGTCTGTACATCATGTAGCCTTTGCAAAGCAGAATGTCTCTGGTACGTGGAGTGTAGGAAGTGCTAATGTGGGTCTAAGAATATTTGGCCGAATCGCGTTCGTGGGCGTCGTACGGTACGTAGTACCAGTAAAGCTAGGGCTTCTTATTACTCTCGAAACAAGGAAGGAAGACGCCATTTTAGGAGGCAGCCCGGTTGGGTCTAGTAATGTATTCTACTATGCATAGCAGAGATACAGCGATTTACTAATACGTACATTTGGATGAAAAACCGTCGTTTCATTCACAGGTACTCACCATGATAAACTTACCTTCTGCATTGAGATGCGCAGCTTGGTTACGCTCTGTTTGCTTTCCCTGCTGACCTACCCCCATGGAATGGAAATTGACTCCCATCAAAGCCCTGTGAGGGCACAATAAGCTATATCTCTACAAGAAGTAGAGTCTCCGAGTTCATATCGCATGTTTCGGTCTTAGCGATGTGTTCTACTATACTTGAAAATTCTGAGTAGTAGCTGGCCGCTTAGCCATGAAATAAAGATTATACATTCGAGACGATCTCAGACTTGAACAAGCTACGTCAAGATCAGAAGGCAGACCAAAAGTGGGACTCGAGTATTGCACAGCGTGAACCCCTGATTCGTTCATTTCTCGTATCATGCTCAGAGCAACGCAATATAAATGCAGCCGATTTCCTGCACCTTTGTTATTACATCGATAGGAAAGTAACCGATCTATGCCTTATTGTTTCTATCTGCCAAGATTTGCAAACTTCTGCAGACTTTGCAAGTGTCCTAGGCGACGCTACATAGAGAAGTTTACTGATGCCTGATAAGCTGCAGATTTGAGATAATAATCCTTCGAATCTAGCGTATCAATTAATTTGATACTAGATAGTTCTTTTACTAGCAGGCTGCTACCATTTCCTACACATTTTTGGCAAACTGCGACGCTCAATGAGTTCTGATTTTAGTTCGGACATAGGTCCAAGGCTCTTCGCCAGCACACCGCTCGGTCCTGAACCATGCAAGATATCCTTACACTCAACTGAAGTGCCCTGTTGATAGTACTTCAAACTAGCGGAGAAGGAATCCAAAATTTGCAACCAGACCTTTAGGTGGGTAGAGTCTAGCTTTACGATCATCGAGACATTTCACGACGCTTTGAAGCATGCATTACTGTTTGAATGTATTTTTTTGCATTATAAATAGTTGAAGGAAGACTACAACGCTATATACAGTGAAGCCTGTTTTTATGCACAGGAAGGAGTACCCCCTTAGCTTGTCTAGGCCTCGCTCAGAAAACCTATGTACTAAGACTTCACCAGAAATTATGTTTTCGAAGCCTTTAATCTATCAAGAATCTGTGTAGTAAAATATTAGATACCAAGACTCTTCTACCTGTCATACAGAATTCCAAGTACTTACAAACAAGAATCATCAGTTGTTGAAAGAACATGGGACCTCAATCATCTGGCCTGGGTAGATGCGGTTGAAATCATCAATAACATTTCAGTTCATATCGAACAAAGTTTGCCAACTGATGCAGAAGTCGCCCGCAATTGCGCTCAATATGTCTCCTAACTTGACGGTATATGCGCCATTGCCCCAGCCATTCACATCATTCCTCTGGCAACCGCGGCTGCTAAAGCGCAAAATCAGGACAGAGATTTCTAGACAATAGAACATGTAAAGTCCTAATTCATTCGAACACACTGGCCTTATCAAGCTGCCTCTATGATTTTCGGAAGGCTCAAATGACGTTTTAAGGATGCCGCATTCACTTGCGCAAGATAATTTGAAAGACCAGTCTCTATTCTCTGCTAATCCCCATAAGTATAGCAGAGCATATATAGTTTTTGCGGATGGAAACGAATAATACTAGAAGTTCTTACCTATATATTTGCTGACTATTGATGTGGGTCTTAATGAGAAAAGGTTAGATACAAGGAAATACAGGAAGTATTGAATTTACTATTTCTCGGCTCATTAATCGCTAATATGCACTTGAATCGCCTGTAGAGGAAATCTTTCAGGCTTACGAGCCTGATTGCAACGTAACGATGGGGAACAACATGCGCATGACATCACTTTTCCATGTTGCTCTCATACTAGCCTTGCTATTCGCTTCGCATTGGTTCGGTGGCTGCTTCACTCGATAGGCATGAATTGCATTACATCCTCTAGCATTGCTCTAACCCACTGTCCTTTAGCAGTGCTTGAACGCGACATTGTCGCATGCGCAAATACAAATTACCGACTTCTAGTAACATCTCCTCTTGAATCGAAGCTTATTTACTTATACCCGACTTCCTCCTTACAGAAGGTGTACATTCAACGCCAATATGAACCCAATCACTCAACCAAACACACCTTTCTCCCCCACATCGTTTCCCCACATACCGAAACTTCCCAGCTTTCTCGGCCCTTCTAGCCTCGTTGAGCTGCCGTTATGTAAAGAAAACATTAACCTTTATTTGCCTCAGCCACAAGGCGCTCGGGTCGTCTCAGGAACTTAAATGCATTTGCTTATCAAATGACATGTCTTGGCACACGTATGTGGATAGATAGTCTGGAGTATTCTCCGGTATCCTCCTATGGAATATTGGTGCGTGGTAATACACGGACCATGGGGTTGTCAAGGGTGTCATGTAGATTAATATTTCGAAAACTATGAGCGGGGTGAACAAAGAGAAGGTCTCTTAGGAACGTATCCCCACCAGCCTTCCAATGAGACAATGCGTGAAATACGCAGTTGAAGAAGAAGCATCAGATTAATGGAGGAAGGCATATTTGTTGTGGTGAATCTATATGATTGCTTAAGAACAGTCGTTCACACTCGTAACGACATTGAATAGATTAGCTTTGGGTATATATTATTTGGTTCTATTTCCAACTGAGAAAACACCTAACGACTGAAACAAGAGCAGACCGCATGAACTCCGCGTCAAAAGCGAAACCGAGGGGGAATATGTGGAACCAAGCTCTTGCGCCGCTATTCACCTGACAAACTCCATCACACCACGTAGAGGCTCATTGCGATTTCACAAAAATTGTAGCTTTACATCATCTCCATCAATCCGAGTATTCATCGTCGTGCGACACGAGGCTCGCCTTCTGAGCACACGCTATTGTAAGAATCATCTTGGTCTTGTAGAGTTCGCACTCGTCGCGGATTTCCTTGTGCGTCCAGAACCACTGGTCTCCTTGTTCGATGTGCATGAATCTGCCGTACAGGGTTTGATAGAAGTGGCGACCCAGGAACGCCATCATCTTGGTATTGTCCAGTATGTCTTGTGGCGTAGGTGCGCCACTGATGTGCGATGGAGGTGGTACGGGCTTAGCAATTCCCCTGGGTGGATGCGCAGGAAGCGCTATGCGTGCGCGGCGGATATTTTCTAGCCCCACAATCTCCATCGTATCAAGGACGGTGTCAGAAGCCTGTTTACTTATTCCAAGGGATTCAAGTCGGCAGGATAAGTTTTCATCGACCCAGGAAGACAACTTGGGCCCTTCGCAACTCATGTGCGCATCGACGGAAAGTATCTCCATCTGGCCGCCTGGCTTGAGCACGCGCATGCAGTCAAAGAACAGACGAGCCCACTCGTCGTTTTTAAGAACGGTAGCCACAGAGCGCGAGATGATGGCGTCAAAGTAATTGTCGGGGAAGGGCGATTGCGATGAAAGTGATGGAACGTAAAGCGAGTGATGATTCATAGGAGCAGGGTAAGCAGCAGGGGTCGAGACTTGTGTGGAACATAGAGTGTACACTGTTGCGGCGGGATACCGATTCGCGAGTATCCACCCGTCAGCTGCATGCAGATCAGTATTAGCTATGTATTAGCGTATTTCGAGCAACAACGTACCTATGGAGCCGTGTATTTGAAGCACTCGTCTATGTTCGGAAGGGCGTGCGCTGATGAGCAATTCATGCACAGGCGACTGTAGAGACTTGTTTTGGGTGAGGCGTTGATAGGCGGTCAGTGCCCAGAGCCGCTTTTCAAACATGATCTCTTGAAAACTTTCGTCGTCGTCGAGTCCTTCCCATTCTTCGCTCAAGCGCGTGGACACTATACGTGTACCAGCACTCTCAATCTTTGCCAGAGCGCGGGCAAAGGGTGACATGGCGGCCTTGCTTCCATGGTCACGTTCATTGCTTCGTGAACTCCCAGCCCGTGAGCCACGCTCGACCGCTTCGAAAACAGGACCTTGACTGAGCTGATTCGGTTTGGCATAGGAAACAGTTTCGGGAATGATTTCAGAAACAATAGTTTCATAGCCTGATGCGCTTGAGAAGATGCTAGCCTTTGATGTTACGACACTAGGCTGAGTATACGAGGTACGTCGGCTAGAGTTGCTTCGTGGTCTCGTGTCTGCACGCTGTGTCAGCATTCCGACCAAACACAAGTACAATCGATATGTTTGGAAAATCGGCCAGCTGTCACATACCTAGTGAGCCTCCAAAGCCATTGGATGACGAAACAGGCGTTGGGGGAAGTTCACCAGTAGGTGGGGGATACGGCATCGGAACCAGCGAATGCAATCGTGGCTGATGAAGTTGATGTTGTTTATCAGCAGACCGTGACGGTGGACTTGGAAACAAGTACTTGTCTGTGTCAAGGAGTGGCTCCAAGGGTGCTGTAGGAGGTGCTGGTGCAGGTTCTGCGTTCCGCTCAGGTTCAACCGTGTCAGTCACTGGAGGAGGTATGTCGACGGTTTGCGGAGCACTTTGTGGCAACGGTGAGATTTCCTGGACGCCCTTTTTGTTGTGTCTGCTGAACCATCCGCCAAACGAGCTCTTCTCTTTCGACTTGTAGCTTGGTGCATTTTGACTTATGGCGCTGGTTGTGTTGAGGCTGCGCACGCTTGCGGAGGACTGTGAATTCCCCGAGGACGATCTTCGGGCCGCTTCTTCTTCTTCTCTAGCCTTTCGTGCCTTGCGAGCTCCCACGGTCTCTGCGTGCTGCGGAGGTACGTCAAAACCAGGGAACATGTCGGGTGTTGGTTCAAACATTGCTTTGCGATGGAAGAAATCTACTCGATGCCAACATGTGAGCGGCTTGGCCGCCGCCTAATGACATGCGGCCATGCCCCTAACCATGCTTCAAGAACGCAAACGCCTGGCATGCTCGCTAACTAGCTGGATTAGCGTGCATGGGAGGAATAGCTGAACGTCGGGTCACCCGAAAGCCGTCTGTCATGAATGGCGAATTACCGCACCGGCGCTTTGTCGGCGCCACGAGGGCAAGTACCCTGTTTTATATGCCGCTCAAGAAAGCCCTCGGCAGATTGCTTCCTTGGACAGTTTGAGCGTGAAGATGCAACGCGGCAGTTGGAGGGCTGGTGAATGCTGCTTACCGGACCAACGACTGTGCCATTGTGGACAACTGTGATGGGCATTCGTGGAGCTCCACAGGCCCCCTAGAAGGCTGGAGACAGCTGTCCCCGCATACTCCAGCCCCCGCTAGCTACCGATGTCCCTGCTGATATTTTTTGCCAAGACATCTCGGTGTCTGGGCGGGGGCTTGGCATGGTGCTACGCCGTCTCTCAAGCCTTCTGCCAATCGGCGAAGCTTCTCGGGTGGCCCTGCGTTTGGGACTTGACCAAGTCTTGCACAGGTTTGGGCACGACTGCTGGCCCTTGCGTTGATGTGAACCCGGCTTCAGGCCCTGGACGATGAAATTGGCTACTTCAGTTAAAAGTCTTCGCTAACGCCATCCACCTATGAAGGCGTCGGTTGGGCTGGTTGCTTATCTCTCAATACGACCAGGGAAAAATATCTGGCAACTTGACAACAGGGATACGAAGACGCTCAAGTACTTTGTCATGCCACGCTTTCTTCATACGGCTTCATGAGTCCTGCATTGCTTAACCAGCGGCCTTACTTCGCTCACAGGAGAAATCACCACGCCTGGGTGCGGGCGGCCCAACGGCCGTCTTTAGTACTGGTGTCCAGTCCAAGCTTGACTATGCACGAATGGCGCACCGCGGCTGGATTGCCCCGAAGACCAGCTACCGGTGTTCAGATGAGGAGAGCCTGGTCAGTCGACACAGATATGACCATGGGCTCTTCAGTAGTCTAGTCGCTAGGGGCTGCTCCCCCATTCGATGACAGGCTCCCTCCAGTTCTAGACCATGCCTGTTACAGGGCGCCGTGAACTCTCTCCATGCCAGTGCCATCGCTATCGCCACATGCATGACACGAACACGGGTGCGGCCTGTTGGTCCCTGCACCGGGGGCGTCGCACCAATCTTCAAGTCAACTGGTGTTGTGCTGCGGTAGAGGCTATATCTGACCGAGACTCGCAGTGGTACTGTCTTACTCTCTAGCAGTCTTGACAGCCTGTATTGCTGCGTCGCATTGCCTCTGCTCCTCCCCAACATCGCGAAGATGGGCTTCATGGCACGAAAGGCGGCTGCCCTCAATGATTGGGTTTCCCATTCGTTCGTGGGCAGATTCTTTCATCTCGACGGCTCTGGACATGTATGTTAACTTTCTACGTGCGAATATACTTTACAGTACTGATCGTCCCAGCCCAATGCCATCAAAAATGCCCGATTCACCACCGAGATCACGGCTGGCATAATAACGTTTCTTACCATGGCCTACATTATTGACGTCAATGTGAGTACATGTCGAACAGTACCAGGCGCCGCTTGCTAACGCTTCTAACCCTTCAGGCCTCTATTCTCGCAGACACCGGGGTGACATGTGTCTGCAATGATCCGATTGACCCAATATGCCGTACCAACGACGCTTATGCCATCTGCGTGCTCGAGGCCGAACGCGATCTCATCACGGCTACTTGCGCCATCGCAGCCTTTAGTTCTTTTCTTATGGGCATCGTATCCAACCTTCCCGTTGCACTGGCACCTGCTATGGGTCTGAATGCTTATCTGGCGTACCAGATGGTTGGTTGGCACGGTACCGGCCCGATCAGTTACCGTGTAGCCATGACATCGGTCTTTGTCGAGGGTATAATCTTCACTGCGCTCTCTCTTCTCGGCATCCGCCAATGGCTCAACCGTATCATTCCCGCATCGATCAAAATGGCTTGTGGCGCAGGCATCGGCCTTTTCCTCAGTTTGTTAGGTCTTTCGTATACTCAAGGTCTCGGGGCGATCACGGGAGCGGAGGAGACGCCTCTTCAACTCGGTGGCTGCCCTATCGAACTTCGCGACCCAGTAACACACATGTGTCTCGCCGACAAGGCCACGTCTTCGACCATGTGGCTTGGATTTTTAGCGGGAGGCGTACTTACTGCTATATTGATTACACACAGAGTTCCCGGCGCCATGATGATCGGTATCATGGTCGTCTCAATCTGCTCCTGGCCTCGCGATACATCATTGACCTTTTTCCCGCGGACACCCGAAGGAGACAGCCGCTTTGATTTTTTCACAAAAGTAGTCGAGGTTCCTTCTATCAGGAAAACCTTGTTATTACAAGATTGGAACTTGGCTAATGAGGGCTGGCATTTTGCCCTGGCCGTCTTCACTATGCTTTACGTGGATATCTTGAACGCAACTGGCAGTCTGTACTCCATGGCTCGCTTCACAGGCGTTGTGGATCCCGACACGGGTGATTTCCCGCGAAGTTTACCAGCCTATTGCGTAGACGCTGTTTCCGTCACTCTCGGCTCCCTTCTCGGATTATCTCCCGTCACTACCTTTGTCGAGTCTGGCGTAAGTGATGCATCTACTCTCAGTACCAATCGACATGGCTGCTAACGTATTCAGACTGGTATCGCAGCAGGTGGTCGTACAGGCCTGACCGCAATGACAACCGCTTTTTGCTTCGTAGTCTCTCTTTTCTTCGGCCCCATTTTTGCCTCGATTCCTCCATGGGCGACTGGCGGTACGCTGGTCATTTGTGGATGTATGATGATGCGCGGAGTTACAGGCATAAACTGGAAATATGTACGTCAGATACTTTTTGCTCTTCCACATTTGAAGATGAGTGACTAACCCCGGCAGCCTGGCGACTCTATCCCTGCCTTTGTAACGCTGATTTTCATGCCTTTTTCGTTCTCGCTTGCTTACGGACTCATCGCTGGCATAACAACCTATGCCGTCATCAACACCGCGACCTGGTTCCTTGGGGCAATTTCTGGCGGGCGTTTCCTTCCTCCTGACTATGACGACAAGGAGTACTGGAGCTGTAAGTGCCGTTCATTGTTTGGTACGCTTACAATTTGCTAATACAACTTCAATAGTGAGCACCGACTCCCGAACTCAACCCTGGGTGTAAGTATTCTGACATCTGCCATGTGCGGGAAAGCATTGACTAACACGATTCCAGTATCCGTGCATTGAAAGGAGACAGGCAGTTTTGGAAACCAGAAGAACACGACTCATTCGAGCTATCGTCGACTGAGGTCCGTTTCGAGACTACGGTCACGGGTGGTAGTAAAGTTTAATCCGTGAGCTGGTCTTCTCAGCCACGTGTCTTAGTCTAGAAAAACTAATTGTTTGATACCCAAATCTGAGCATGAAGAGCTGCATGATCGCGCTCACTATCCATATCCAGTCACGCAAGGCGTCCATACACACACACGGCCCAATCAAAGCCACAACCCCTGTCGTACTCACTTCACGAACCTTTTTTCCACAGACAGCAACACCCATGCCCTGCCATCCTGACCATCCCAGCACACCTCCCCGCCCCTAGCGCAACCTCGCCAAGCCTCTCTCCGTGCCAAGCATACGCACCCTCTAAATGACACTTAGGACACGCCACTACCTCAAACGAGGTTCACTAGCCGCATGTTTTAGCTGCACACGCTAGAAACGTTGGGCACACAGCTGGAAACGAGGGAAACTAGTCTACGCCCCTATGTACTTCGTACGTACCGATGCGGAAGTCTGCGCAAGTGTGGATTTCTGTTCTGGGAATGGGTGGGGCCAAATCGGAGGATGGAGTATGGGCTTAGTTTAGTTGGGTTGTTTAATCACGTGACGGGATAGTGGTGGGGAACCTGGTGATAGATGTGGGTTGATTGGGGAAGCGGGTGCGACGGGAAATAAGTGTGATTGGGGGGGAAGGGGGGATGGTAGTCACGCGGAGTTATAGTGACATGGTACATGGTAAGTTGAAACTCTATCACTTCCTTGCTCTGTTAACAAATGTATTATCCTAATTTATGTACTATGCCGTGTTATCGTGACGACTGAAGCAATATGTATGCACTTTTCCTCATGGATTCCTGAAACCACTGCGTTACTCGTAGAACACCAGGCACCTAACCTCGATGCTCTGTCTTCCGGGCGCATCCGCAGGCGTGTTGGGGTCTGCAAAAGCAGTGTGTGGTGTTCGAACTGCAAGTCCCTTTTTGCCCAATGGCATGCCCTCGCCATAGCTGTCGAAGCACTTGAGCAGCATGACCTCGTCAGGTGTCATGTCCTTTTGGTAGTAGAACTTGTGGTTGTCGTTCGGGGCCACAGACATGGTTTCGCCCTTGACCTCGTAACCCTCTGTAGACGTGTAGTTGTTTGGATCAGGCAGTTTTTCTTTGCCGCGGTCATCAACATCGGCTGAGTCTGCGCGCTTGGGGTACATGAGATCTGTGGCGATAAAGTCTGAAGGAGAGGTTGTCCTCCAGTCAATGACGGCGAGCGGGTGGTCGGAAGCGGGGTTCTCAATAGGCCGCCAGACGTTGATGATTTGGTAGCGGCCCTTGAGGAGTTGCTCCGCTTCTTCCTGTGGTAAGTGGCGGCGGACGCGTGCTTCTGCCGCCCCAGGAGTTTGGTCGACATGGACCTGTTGTACAGGCTGACGAGGTGAGTTCTTGTCTCGCCTTCGGATGGTATGGTCGAATATGACAACTTTCTTGACGCCGGGGAGCTTGTTTCTCAGCAGAGATTCAACTTCGTTGTAGTATTCACTTCGGACGGCAGTATCGTCGGTGAAGAGTTTTTCCTTGGCGGGATATTGGTAGACTGCAAAACCAGCGTTGTCTGTATTGAACTCATGCTCGTGGCCACGGAGGTTGTGCACAGAGCGTTCGTGCCATTGGTGGCTGAAGCTTGTACCTGGCCCGTCGACCTTGGCCCAAGGCTTGCCCGTGTACGAGTTTGTGTCGATGTGAGAAAAGCTTGCTGTCGTCATGTTGGGCGTGTGAATGTTTGATGATTTCCGAAGAGGAGGAGCTCTGAAGGGAGAATTTATGTATGCCTTTGTGCTATTGCTGCTTAGAAATGATACATGACGCCATTTCTGACCTTGGCCGAGATGCTGGAAAAGTGACCAATCATGTCTTCGTAAAGTCTGGGCCATTGGCTAGAGGCTCGCGGAGATATGTGCTTTGTGGCGACTGCGCAGAATGTTCGGCAAAAACGTGGATATAACGATGCTCTACGAACATATGGAAGGCTTATATCTTCTGCAGTGAATGCCTCCTTAGTAAGTTGAGTGACGAAACTGCTCCTAGGTGCTTTGTAATGAGACCATGAGGCAATCCGGACCCACGTCGACTCCGATTGGCTGGTGCATCTATCCCCGCACTCATCTCAACCCATGCCGTCACTGCTTCACAGACTGCACCCTGCCGTAGAAAATGCCACGACACTTTGTCAGCGATGATGACGAGCCGCTTGAGGACAAGACGGCAGCCCTTCCACTCAAGAACAAGAAGACGGAGCGCATGAAGCGCAAGAATGTTACACGACAGCAGAAACGCGATGCAATTGTCAATCTCTCCAAGTTGCCTACCGAAATGCTCCTAGAATGTCTCAAATACCTTCGTCCGCGCGATGTTTTCAATTTTGGCTTTGTCAACCGGCGGTTCTACGGGCTCGTTGAGGCCAATTCTCGTATCATTGGCGACGCCATCATTGCACGACGTTACAACATCCTCGTTCGATGTCTGCCTACGCCCAAGCTACTCAGCGACGTCGAGCCTGCCGTGCAAGCCCTTCTCGTAGACCCCGGCCGCCAGAAACAGCTCAGTATACATAACCGGCCGTACCAGCACATTCAGTCGCCAGATCCGCACCAGCTCTGTACATGTCTAACGTGCATTCTTTTATGGAACAATCTCGGGCTAGTACTCGACTTTTCGCACTGGCAGGACCATCTTGATAGCGGCACTCCGATACCGATAATAGCCCGCGGACAATCGCCAGAATGGAACAAGGAGTTGGTCGCACGCCATGGTCGCATAGCACGCAAAGCCGTTGAGAATTCATTGTGGCACGCCGCCATTCTCGCACTACACCTTGATAGCACCGTGCGCGCTATACGGCGACACTCGAAAAACCGGGGCAACAAGCGCGTGCATGTGAACATGACGGAAGCGGAGGCTGCAGCAGAAACAGACGCTTTCTTAGCCAAACATGGGCCGCCGAGCCTGGAGTTTCCGTACCAACGCGACGAGTATTATATGCTGTACGTAACAAGCGCGAGTCCTAGATGTGGAGCCTTTTGTTTCTATGTACTAACTCTCGTCGACAGTGAAGCGTACCTGCCGAATCGGTGGTGGAGAAAGGCAGAGGGATATTGGTTCTATACTATATCGGGCCAGCACGAGCGAGATCTTGAGCTCGTCCAGCGGTTCTCCAAAAGGTAATTCTATCCACAATGTCTCGACAGTCGTTGCATAATTATTTTCTCCCAAATTCTTCTTTCGAGATGTTCTTGTGAGAATGGGGCCGAAAATGAGGGGTTCTGATTGTGATAATGATTGATTTATTCGTCACAGTGACCAGCTAGCCCTCCTCAACCACGCCATGGCAAGCATCGATGCCGAGAACTGGATGACAGATGTGTTGGATTACAAGACGTATATGATGCCTGCTGCTGCCAAATCATCGTCGTCAGCTGGTGCGCAGGGCACAAGCACGTTGAAGTACTACGCAGCGATTGTGTAGAGGCGAGCGGTTGTCTGAGCAATGTTTGAGTAGCATGTGCCGGAGTAAATTGAGAATATAAGATCGTGAGGTCTCTTTTTTTTTCTCTGTACATATGTATCTATTGTTGTGTATTCATGCGATGTGATTGTACAAAGCGGATCTTTCCATCTGGTTTCAAGAGTACCTGATATAAACGCAAGCATACTTGAGTTTTGATGGGGGTATATATCAGATAGCATGTAATATGCACTAACCAGGACGTTGTCTACATCAATTAATGGGTATTCACTATGCTGATCACGGTCACCAGGGCATGTCCCGCTCAGCCAATGTGCCATGTTGTCGCATCTTAGCAATAAGCATGATAGATATGGCAGGGATTCAAGTATCATCACGTGCCTATTCGCTGCCCGGGGATCAAAAAACCGGTAATGGCAGATGGCGCAGCAAAGCCCTGCGACGGAGGCGACCAGGGCCATCCAGACAGCCGAAGCACTCGCATATGTAGCATCGGAAGGGAGAATTAGGATCGGACGCCCGATTCGATAGGTTGCCGTGGGACTTTCTTGGGGTCGGGTTGGCCTGACGGGTAAGCAGGATGGAGCAAGCGAAAAGTCGATAGTCATACTGTACAGATCCTTCTCGGCTGACTCGCAAGGCGCATGGGGTTGCGGCGAAGCGGTTTTTTTCTCCGCTGTACAGGAGGAGCTGAGCGAGGGGCGTCAGCAAGTGACGTAATGCCGGATTCGACGTTGAGCTGGGCGGAGAAGGGAACAGGCTGCTGAGGTTTGCGCCTGAGGCCACGAGAGGAAGTCTTGCCATGGATATAGGACAGGGAGAATGGCTATGCATGGATGGAGGCAGGTACGAACGCCGACGTGGTGCCGGAAACCCGAGACATTGGGATGCCTTTTTGGTGCGAGTTGGGGCCTGTCAGGAGCAGCGGTTCACAAGGCGACAGGCTGGATAGTGGGGGAGGGGTGGGTGGAGTGCTGACGGTTCTCAGCGACGGCCAGGGTCACGGGTGAGGGCGAGGGTGAGGGTGAGGGTGGACAGCGTGGCAGCGTGGTCAGCACCAGATCCGCTGCTGACTGGAAGCAAAAGTGGACAGTGAGTGACCGTGTGCAGTACAGAAAAAGGCAGTGGCGATGGGGGGTGCGGACTTTGAGGAAGGTGCGTTCGAGCAGTGTCGATCATGGCGGGCAGGAGCGAATGACAGACAGGGCAGGAGCGAGACACGGACTGGACAGGAAAGCGCAGCCAACGGCAACGGCAGCCACGACGACCAAAACGGCAGGAGCGTGGGGTAGACGGGTGCGGTGGTGCGCTGTGCTGCTGTGCTGCTGCGATGTGTGTGTGTATATGAGTGTGTGTATGTGTGTACACTGTCCGTGTACCATGTATGCGTGTGTCGTCTGGACTGGCTGCTGCATCGTGCGTTGCCGTCGTCGGCAGCCAGCGTCGCCGTGTCAGCCGCTGAGGGCTGGATCGGCTACGAGCTAATAGTCGCCCATGTGAAGTGCGTGTCTCGTCTCATCGGCCCGCCCCAGTCAATTCTATACGGGCCGGTTAGTCGCGGGCGCTGATTGGGTACCGGTGCGGCGGGTCGCAGGCTCCACCAAGAGAACGAGCGTCGCCTGGGTCTCGTCGACTTGTCCTGCAACCACGCAGCGCGCGCCCAAGTCAGCGGACGACGGGCGAGCAGAAGCGACGATTAGCGCCCGGCCGGACGAGCATGCGACGTTTGGCCGCGGCAGCCCCATTGTGCTTGTCGAGCTCTCGCCGCCAGCAAAGCGCCCTCGCAGCGCGTCGCCCGCTGCCCTGTCGCCCGCGCCCTCATTGGCCGGGGATGCAGTAGCGCAGGCCGGCGGGCTGGAAGAGGAAGCAACTCTATCCCAGCTTCTTGGCGCATGCGACCCGCGTCAAAATCTCGTGCTGCCTCGCTCAAGGCCCGACGCCCTTTGTCCCCTGATGCACGTCCAAGCCGCCGGACTCTGCTCTTCTGCTCTTGTTGTTGTTTTGCGACTTGCTAATCACGACTAACGGCCGATTATCTGTACCTCCTTGACGACTTGCACGGCCGCCCGCCCTACTCCTCACCCTCCTCCTACCACCGCTCCGCCCTCTCCTGCTCAGCAGTGCCAGCCGGACCTGCACCAGCCGAGCGACCGCTGCATACCCACCACCACACCCACCCCCTTCCCCCTCACACCACCCCTTAGCCACTTTGTGCCAACCGTCGCTCCCTGCTGCCGCTGCTACTGTTGCTGTTGCTGTTGTTGCTACCGCTGCCGCTGCTGCTTCTTCTCATCCTCTAGTATCCGTCACCCCTCCGACTACGCTCTGTACTGGCCTAGGGCTTCCCACCCCCTTCCAATGGCCATACTCAAGAGCAACGGAGTCTCGCGCGACGCCAAATCCTCTGCCGCCACCGATCCCTCCCCTCTTGCCCGGGTGATGCGCGAGTTCGAGGAGCTCGTCCAGGGCTTTGAGGCTGGCCTGCTCCGCTCGCTCGAGGACAACAACGCCAGCGACACATTACACCTCAAAGATGCCTCGAGCGAATGCGTTCGTCGCGAGGCCTGTCGGCTGGCCATCTCGGACCTCAGCAACAAGTACACCCCCTCGTACATCCGCCGGTCGCTCAATGCCGCCGAATTGGAGGGAAAGCGCGTCGAAGACCAACTGCAGAACCTGTCCCTCAATGGCAGCACAGACGACGACGATGATGACACCAACCGCCTGGGCTCTCTGTACAACGGCTACTTTCGCCTCTACTCTACCGAACTCTTTGACCTCCTCGGTCAACCCGCCTATCTGCGCTTCGGCACCCTACGCTTCCACAACAACTCGGCCGGCCCGCACACGGATATGCCCTTAGACCAGGCGCAGTCTCCCAGGGTTTCCATTGAGCTCGCCCTCAATGACTCCTTCTTTGTCGCCGACTCCGAGGAGACATTACCATACCATACATTCCGCCTCCCTACCGGGCCCTCTCTCCAAAATCGTGGCATCCTCAGCAGGAAGCCCGACGACAATGGCGCTCTGCCCCCATACGACTCGTGGTTGCTATTTACCTTTCTCGGCAATGGTTGCATCAAACTCGAGGTTCCTATTGAAATGTGCGCAGACATATACGGAGGCCGCCTGCAGGGCTGCGAAAACGAGGAAGTCCTCTTCTGGGGCTTCTTTGTCGACGATGGCGATGGCGACGAGTGACATTAAGCTTCGATATTGACTTGGGCTGGAGTTGGGATCAAGACGGCTTTGGTATTGGAGTTGGGCGCAACAAGGACTGGCCAGGTCGGCCGCCAAACCGGGTGCTTGGACATGCATTCACGATTCACGAATTTCCTTTGACTTGTTTTCTTCAACCCTCTTCACTCGCTCCTCCGCAGAAGTGGGCGAGGCGACATTTTTAGCCGTCATTCCTTTGTATCCAATTTCCTTATTTTTCACATTCTATTCTAGGGGCGGCATTTGTGCATAGCATTCTACATTACTTCAAAAGGCGGAAAACGAGCTAGATGATAGAGCGCGTAAACGCGACACAGCATTTGGTACCTCGATAATACAGAAGCTGACGACCGAATCACATGCGCCGGATAAAATTTGTGCCGAGCCTTTACTTCCTACATGCATTCTTGGGGTCCACCTTCTGCATCTGTCTTGCTACCTTACTCTATCCGACCTCGATTAATTGAACAAGACGCCTGGCTACCCGGCACCAGGCCCGACCACAGCGACACCCACCATGGCTGCGAACACGGGATTCCGGCTGGGCGAGGAACAATTTTCAGATGCCAGCGACAGCGACCAATCACAGCGCAGCCAGCGCAGCCCTTCACCAAGCCAGGCCAACGGCCAGGTACCTGCGCACAAGTCCAAAAAGAAGAAGCAAAAGGACAGACGCAAGATGGGCGCACTGGCCGACGAGCTAGTTGATGTCCTGGGCGATGCCTTCTCGACCTCAACCGCCAATGCTCAGACCGGTAAGTCACGTGCCGGGGGTACTGTCGGTTCATGCAGTCCGTCAATCACTCTGCACGCTGGAATTGCTTTTTGACGCAGGCGAGCCGGTGAGCTGAAACATCAGCTAACACTACTCTTCAGTTACCGATCAGCCAGCGAGCGGTGACCATGGCATGATGGTAGATGCCCAATCCACAGACAAGAAGATGAGTAAGTTCGTTTCACGTTGGACTGTCGTGCATATCGCCAGCTTTATTCTTTTTCCTTTCAGCATCTGCTGTTAGCTAACCTTGGCTTAGACAAGCGGACCCGTCAGAATCTTGCGAGGATGCAGGCCCGTAAAGAGAAGAATGGTGCGAAGATGAAGGACATCTCCGAAGACAAGACATTACAGGCTCAGATTGCCGCCGCTGAGAGACGAGGCATGTCTCTGGAAGAGTACCGCAAGCTTGGCTCTGGAAAAGGCAAATCCAAGGCATCAGCAAGGAGAGCAAAGAAAGAGGCCATGAGAAAAGAGCGGGCTGCTGCGGCGGTAGATGAGATGGAAATTGGATAGGAGGCGGACTAACTGGCAAACATACAAGCGGCACGCCAAACGTGTGCTGACGACTAGGATACCACTCATACAACCACACGTCCACCCACCTTTTCCACCCCACCCAATGTACTCTTGCCGTTGTCCACTCCAACCCCAACCCCAAAATTAGGTGTAGCCTCAAGCCGACGGACCGAGAGCACATGATTGATGCCAGCTGCGAACACCTCACATACTACTACTGCACGCAATCAGGCCCCCTCCCCGCCCTTGTTCTTATTCTTCTTCTCTCTATACCTCTGTACCAATCACTACCCCCACCGCACCCCCGTTCCCACCGCCACCGCCACCACCATCGCTCTTTGCCCAAACCCCATGTGACGAAGCCTGAAAAAGGAAGCCCGGTTGTGTAAGAAAAAGCAACAAATATCCGCAACACCTTGCAAAACAAAATCTTGCATGGGGCGAAAAAAAAAAAGAAACAAAGAAGAAAGTGAAGCGACACGGCGCGATAACCCATGGCGTGCATATGCAAGATGCACCGTGTATGTATGTATGTATGTATATGCGTGTGAATGTTGCTTGTTTACGCATACACCTGTGTTACAAGGCGAAAGTAAGAAGAAGGAAAAAAGCAATTTTTCGAGACAAAAGCGACGAGAGATGCGAAAGTCGGGTGCATGTAGTAGACTAGTACATAGAGGTGTAGATTGGTCTAAGCGAACGAGCATGTGAGAGAAACTAGGCTGAATGAGGTCTATACCGTGCCCCACCACTTCGTGCGCGCAACCACTTCGTGCGCGCAACCACTTCGTGCGCGCGCGGCCCTTCAACCACTACAACCTTAACACCTTATATATCCACCACCATGAGTAATATCGAGGCTGCGCTTGTAGCTATTGATGCCTTAGGACCTAAAGAATCGTTTACGTATACTGAGATTGCAAAAAGATTTGGTGTTGTTCGATCTACGCTCACCCGAAGACACCAAGGTCGCTGCGCCTCTCCTACAATAGGCTGCCAAAAACGACAGCTCCTCCACCTACACTAGGAGCAGGCCTTAATAGCCTATATTAATCAACTTATAGAGAGAGGCCTACCACCTACTCAGTCAATAATACGCAATTTTGCGTCGCAGATCGCTAAGAGAGAGGTTAGAGTACACTGGGTTAGTCGCTTTATTTAGCGCTATCCTGATCAGCTTATCTTAAAGTGGGCAGTAGGCATGGATAACTGTCGCCACAAAGCTGACTCTAGGAGTAAGTATAGCCTCTACTTTAGCCTCCTACGCGATAAAATCGATTAATATCACGTCGAGGCGCGTCATATCTACAATATGGATGAGAAGGGCTTTATGCTTGGTGTAGTGAGTCGCTCAAGGAGGATCTTTAGTAGAGCCTCGTACGAGGATGGAAAAAGGAGGAGTACTATACAGGATGGCTCCCGCGAGTGGATAACGCTGCTGGCCTGTATCTGCGCTAATGGATCTTACCTCGAGCCTGCCTTAATCTATCAGTCAGCCTCAGGGTCTATACAGGACACCTGGCTGCAGGCCCTTAATCCAGATACACATCAGATTCGAGTTTCCTCATCACCTTCTAGCTGGACGAACAATGAGATAGGCCTCGCGTGGCTGCAGCAGGTGTTTGATCGCAGTACAAGGGCAAAGGCACGCTTCTCCTACCGATTACTTATTCTTGACGGCCATGGATCTCACCTTACAATGGATTTTATTGATTATTGTGATTAGAATAAGATCCTCCTCGCAGTCTATCCTCCTCACTTAACCCACACGCTGCAGCCTCTCGACGTTAGTATGTTTAAGCCTCTCTCAACAGCGTACTCGAACGAGGTTTCTGCCTTCATGGACAGGAGTCAAGGCCTCACCTTAATGAGTAAGAGGGACTTCTTCCCCCTCTTCTACTAAGCCTGGCAGGCCTCCTTCAAAGAAACAACGATCCTGAACGCCTTTAAGGCTACAGGAATCTCGCCTCTTAACCCAGAAGTAATCCTTTAGCGCTTCTCTGTTTCTGATCCTACGAGCGATAGCGACTCCTCAGCCCTTAGTGCCTCTGATTGGAGGAAGATAGAGCGTCTGCTGCGTTAGGTAGTCGCTGATCAGGGCGATAGGCAGGTTAAAAGGCTTAGCCAGGTCCTTCACTCAAGTTCTGTTTAAAATAGTCTCCTCAAGGAGGAGGTAAGGAAACTGAGGGAGGCCTTGGTTAATGAGAGGACACGTAGGAAACGGGGCAAGCCTCTACCTCTGCAGGAGGCCGAGGATTATCACGGTGGAGCTGTATTCTGGTCTCTAAGGAAGGTGAAGGAGGCGCGCGATCGCCTGCGACTCCAGGAGGAGGAGCAGGAGCAGCTACAGCTCCAAAAAGCTGATACGCTGAGGCAACGCGAGGAGACAAAGCAGTCGAGGGCGAGGGAGAAGGAGCAGAGGCGTCAGGCGAGGCCTGCAGTGAGCCTAATGAGGCAGAAGGAGAGGGAGGAGAAGGCTGTTGAAAAGGCCTCAAGGATCGCGGCTCGCAAGGCTGCAAAACAACTTTAAAAAGCTATTAAAACTTCCCAAAGGGGTAGAAGGAGGAGCTTCAAGGCTCCTGCAAAGGCTGTTCAAAAAAAGAGGCCTATCGCGAGGCCTCAAGGTAGTGAGGAGCCTCAGGGAGGTGCTGCAGGCTCACCACCTCCAACCTCGCGTCGCGGCCGCGCGATTAGAACTCCATCTCGATTTCTATAGCTATATATATATATATTAAGGCCTATTGATCTCACTACTAAAATATATCGCGATAATATCCTTTGCGTGTGGCTCTACAGCCTCATTTTTGAGGTGGTTTTGGTGAGGCCGCGCGCGCATGAAGTGGTTGCGCGCACGAAGTGGTGGGGCACGGTATGGCAATGTCGTCCTTGATTGTTTCTTTGGTTTTCTTCTCGGTCTTTCTCACGGGGGATCTTGATTTTCTTTTTCTTTTGGCGCCGCTAAAAGGAAGAGGAAGGGGGGGGGTTAGTAGCGGGGCTGCGGCTTTTTTGGGACCTGGTGTTCTGCGGCTTGTAGGTTGGATCTCACATCTTGAATGCTTTGTGCTAACAGGAGAGCGTTGTAGAAGATAGAAAAGGGGTGGCGTGGATAGACGTGTCCAAGTTTACAAGCATCAGGTCCGGAGTCTTTGATGTTCGAATAGACGTGGGAGGGGCAGTAAAACGCCATTCCTGACGAGAGGGAAGGCGCGAACCACATCAGCTCAGCCTTGTATGTGACGTGCGCCATCGATATTACCATCGCCATCGAGATGCACATCGTGATGAATCGAGATCGAAGTGCAAGCTGAGAAGATCGCAGTATTAAGTAGCAGATGTGATTGGTTGGAACATTATTGTCATGATATTATTCGAAAAACGGTGTGCGTTTCTGACAAGAACACACAAATATAACAGCATCTCCTCTTCCTTTACTCGTGACGCATCACACCTCATCACACATACTCGCCCTACTCGTGCACATTGACAATCTGACCAGTCGAAGCAATCTCGACCTTTGTCTTGCGCAAACTGGCGTTCCTGGGGTTTGGAGCCTCGAAAATTTCCTTGAGCTCTTCGAGCGTTTTTCCGGCCGTCTCGACAAAGAAGAAGAAAATGACGACAATCTCGACGCAGATCCACACAATATACACGAGATAGAGCTTCCAGCCAATGGACTCAATACCGACCGAGATGCCGTACGTGTTGACCACCATGGCAATGTTGAGGAACAGAAAGTTGAGACCGGATCCCTTTGCGCGAGTGCGGTTCTCCAGACACTCGACAGAGTAGAGCGTCTGTAGAGGCGTCCAACCCCATGCAAAGAAGATGCCAAAGAGGTAGATGGAAACAATGGTGCCGTACGCGAGGTTGTTATCGGGCTTGGCAGTTGCGGTGAAGGCCGTGAGAAGAACATAGGAGAAGAGACCGCCCCAAAGACCACCCATGAGCATTTTGCGCCGACCAAGGGTGTCAAGGAGGGTAGCACCGTAAATGGCTGCCAGCATGGAGAAGATGGGGTTGATTGCGTTGATGAGGAGCCGCTTGTTGGGGTCCGTGATACCAGCGTTCTTGACCTAGATGGACGGATTAGCTTTGTGCAAAGGTGGGCGTGAAGTTGTCGAAACCAAAACTTACCATGGCAGGCATAAAGTAACTGACGACGTTGTTACCGCTCCACTGACCGAAGAAGGCCATAGCAATCACCATTGCCAATCGGTACCTCGCCGACCGGGTGTTGACGAGCTCACGGAAATCCCACCATGCGTTTTCATTCCTGGTCAGAGCAAAGTCCTCGGTGATTTCGCGGAGTTGGAGCTGCACAATGGGAGAATCAGGGTTGCCATTGCCGTGGTACTTGGCCATAATGGCAATTGCCTCCTCGCGCCTGTCATGAGCCAACAGCCATCGCGGCGTCTCCGGGAAAACTGATTTTGAGTGAGTCTTTTCGTCGTCGTAAAGAATAAACAAAAGGGCACTTACACATGATCAAAGCCATGACAATGGTGGGCAGAACGCACTGGACAATGGTTGGAATCCTCCAGCACCAGGAACTGTCTCCCATATGCAGGTTGGTTCCGTAGGTCGTCCAACCGGCTAGAATGTTTCCAACCCACCAGAAGTTGTTGTACATGCCCGCCATGGTTCCACGGTAAGCGGGATGAGCAAGCTCTACAGTGTACGCAGGACCCGCCGCCGAGGCGATGGAGGCGCCGAATCCGAGGAGGAAGCGACCGCCAATAAAGTGGCCCATTTCATGAGCTGTTGCTTGAACCGCAGTTCCCACGATTACAAGTGCACAGCCGACGAAGATGCAGACACGGCGACCCCAGCCGTCAGCGAGCAGTCCACAGAAGGGGAAGGCTGCGATCTGTCCCAAGTTGTAGATGATGAAAATGATGCCAGTGCTGGAGCCAGCGCCAGTCAAACCAAAGGTCTTTTGGTAACCCTCCATATCGTTGATTGCGCCCATCAACGAACTGTCGAAACCATTGAGTGTGGAGACGAGGTATCCAATGCCCATGATCATGTAGAGCTGGATCATTCCTCGAGACCATAGTTTTGGCTTCTCGGCCTCGATAGCGGCGGCTACACGGTGTTAGCATCGTTGATCCAAATGCAAGATTGGCCATGACTGACCTAGCGCAACGGAAGCGACATTGGTCTCCTTGACGGTCTTGTGCTGCATATCATCGTCGACGGTACTGAGCTGGTGCGTGACAGCGCCCATGTCATCCTTTTCCGCCATCTTGTCTATTGATCGTCGACGGAGCTGCTGGACTGACTACTCGGGTTGTGGAGAAGAAAATATGGAATCGCGCTCCACTCAACAGCAGCTTGCGAGAACCCGGAACTCTGGGTCATCTTATAGTGTCCAGGCTTCTCCGCAAACTAGAAGCATCTGCAACCCCATGGCATGGCACCGAGGCATTTGCCATGCTGGTCATGGTCCCGCGCGTGGTCTCTGCTCCAGAAAGCCGACGGTCGAGGATGGGCAGGGCGCCGTTAAGCCAAGGATGCTTGATAGGCGGTACCACCACCGCTTTTGGAACGGAGACAAGACGGAGGGTGTGCAAAACGGTCATGTCACCAGAGCGCTAGGCCATGAACATGTCACCAGCCAAGGAAGAGCTCTTCCTGTGGGGCGGGTCGAGGTCCAGGTGCAGGAGCAGCGGCGGCACCTGCCAGAAAGCACCGAGTGCAGGCCGCCAAGCGCGAGCATCTCACGATGGCTACGAATCAGGGGATTGGGCGGCTCGGTGCAATCTTGATTCAAGATACGCCCGGCAGGCGGGCTTTTTGGTGTAGTCGGCCTGGGCAGCGGGGCGTGGAGAAAATTTGCGGAGAGTCTGGAGAAGCCTGCTAGCCACGTGCAGTATCCCATCCGGCAGCCGCATCGGCCCCGGCTCGCGCCCGGACATCGCTCCATTCCTATTCCGATGCAAGCGCAGTCCTCCCATCACGCCAGCGGCTCCCGCCATTCGATACCACAACGGCTCGGCTTGGCAGTGTAGAGACGGGCGGCTTGCCCAATGCGTCCATCAGCGACCGCACGCGGGGACGTGGTAGAAGGCCAAAGTAAAGAGGTACGTAAATGGCATCAAGGTACCACCGTCGTCAGCTTCGATCTCAGTCAGCCATGGCTTCAGGTCAGCACCCCGAAAGCGTCCCAGACTGGAATAACCTCCAGATCCTCCACAAGAACACTCTGCCGGCACGCGCCTACTTTCACAACTACACCACAGAGACCGATGCCCTCAGTGCCGACACATCCAAGTCCCTGACTCACTCCCTGTCCGGCACATGGAAGTTTCACCATTCCTACTCGCCATTCGAGGCTCCCGATGGCTTCGAGTCAACTGCCTTTGACACTTCGTCATGGAGTGATATTGCTGTCCCGGGCATGTGGCAGCTCCAAGGCTTTGGTAAAGGCCCGCAGTATACCAATGTCATCTACCACATCCCCGTAGACCCGCCCAATGTTCCCTTTACCGAAAACGAGACGGGCTCGTATGTCCGCAAGTTCCAGATTCCCCAGTCGCTCAAGGACAGCCAGATCCGCCTTCGATTTGAAGGCGTTGATGCAGCCTTCCATGTATGGGTCAATGGGAAACAAGTCGGCTATTCCCAAGGCAGTAGGAATCCCGATGAATTCGACATCACCTCCTTGGTCGATCTCAACGGGGAGAACACGTTAGCCGTCAGGGTCTACCAGCACTGCGATGGTACGTACATTGAAGATCAGGATCAGTGGTGGCTAAGCGGCATGTAAGTTTCGGCAGTTCTCCTAGAGTCTTCGGCGCTTACCACAACAGTTTCCGAGATGTTTTTCTTGTTGGCTTTCCCAAGGAATCTAGAATCGACAACGTTTTTGCACAAACGCTTCTTGACTCTTCCTACACTGATGCCGAGCTCAAGCTCAAGATTACCACCACCGGATCTGGCAAGCTCGCAGTAAAGCTATTAGACGCCAACAAGCAACAAGTTGCTTCGGCAGAAACCCAGATTGACAACAGTGGTGAAACCAAGCTCAGCATCCAGGTTAAGAACCCCTTGAAATGGACTGCCGAGTCGCCAAATCTCTATCACTTGGTCGTGTCCGCCGGCGGTCAAGTCGTTGCCCAGCGCATCGGTTTCAGGCAGGTTGAGATGAAGAATGGCTTGCTCTTGGTCAACGGGAAACGAGTCGTCTTCCGTGGAGTCAATCGCCACGAGCACCACCCCACCTGTGGCCGTGCTGTCCCTTATGAGTTCATGAAAGAGGATTTGTTGACTATGAAGCGCCACAACATCAATGCTATCCGCACATCGCATCAGCTCAATGACCCACGGCTGTATGATCTCGCCGATGAGATGGGTTTCTGGGTCATAGATGAAGCAGACCTGGAATGCCATGGATTCGAGAGCATCTCGGATGCAGCACTGAGCACTGAACAGCGTGCCATGCCTTTCCGTGAGCGACAGCTTCTCACCCGCAAGGAAGCTGCGGAATGGACAACTAACAATAAGGACTGGACCCACGCATATGTCGACCGTGCCGAAGCACTTGTAAAGAGAGACCAAATGCATCCTTCGATCATCATTTGGAGTTTGGGTAATGAAGCGTTTATGGGTTGCAATTTTGTAGCCATGTATGAACACATCAAGGCGTATGACGACAGCCGGCCCATCCACTACGAAGCCGACATTTATGCCGACACAATGGACATGTACTCCAGGATGTATCCTCCCATTGACGAGATTGTTCGATTTGGAGAAGACAAGGAGAAGAAGAAGCCGCTCATTCTGTGTGAATTCGTAAGTGCATTCCCTCGACGAATACCGATCTAGCTGACCGTATTAGGTACATGCAATGGGAAACGGCCCAGGAAATATCAAGGAGTACATTGATGCCTTCTACAAGTACCCTACCCTGCAAGGTGGTTTCGCCTGGGAATGGGCCAACCACGGCCTTCTCACCAAGGACAGGCAAACAGGGGAGGAGTTTTATGCATATGGTGGAGACTTTGGCGAAGAAGTTCATGATGCAACATTTGTCATGGACGGACTCGTCAACTCCGACCACAAGCCGAATGCGGGACTGATTGAATACAAGAAGGCTATCGAGCCAGTGCAGCTTCTGGAGTCGATTGCCTCGAAAGCTACGTTCATCAACAGATATGACTTTGTTACACTTGATCATTTGACCTGCAACTATACTACAACTTCCGAATCCGGAAATGCTGCTGGATCTGGAAGTCTGGAAATTCCATCTGGTGTCTTACCGGGTCAGACCTTTGAGCTGCAGCTTCCAAAGGTTGAGGGAGCCAAGGGCGAGACCCTGATTAGTGTCTCATTTCAGTTGAAGGAAGCAACCGCGTACCTCCAAGCAGGCTTCGAGGTTGCAAACGCACAGATCTCGATCACTCCGGTTTCATCTCTGCAGCGAGCCGATGCTAAGGGTAAGCAGATCAAGGTCGAGACCGAGTCCAAGACCGTCATTAAAATCACGACCGATGATGCTACGTGGAAGTTCAATACCGTTTATGGAACTCTTACTTCGTGGGTGCAGGGGTCCACAGAACTCATCTCCAAAGCACCGGAGTTTGACATCTTCCGCGCTCCTACTGACAATGACATACCCCAGGACGGTTGGGATTGGAAAGACAAGCATCTTCAACACGCCAAGCCAGCTACCCGCAAGGTCGAGTGGTCACAGCAAGGGGCGGAGACTCTGAAGATTACTGTACAACAGCGCGTTGCGCCTCCAGTTCTCTCCTGGTCTATTGATACTACTCTGACCTACACGTTCAGTGCTAGTGGAACAGTGTCTGTACACGTCGCCGGTACACCAAAGGGCCAGAATTTGCCTCGCACGCTCCCGCGTATTGGCCTTGTCATGGAACTTCCCAAGCAGTTTCAGCAAGTTGAGTGGTTTGGCCGCGGTTTCGGCGAGTCGTACCGGGACAGCAAATTCTCTCAACCTGTCGGCAAATACACCGCCTCGAGCATCGACGAGCTTTGGGTAGACTATGAAGTTCCACAAGAGTCAGCAAACCGCACAGACACTCGCTACCTCCGTGTCACCAACGGCAGTGGCGCAGGGCTGCTCGCTCAGTTCGTGGGCAAATCAGATGCAGAGAAGAAGCTATTTGACTTCCAGGCCAGCCACTACAGGATGAAGGACGTGGCTGCTGCAGGTCACCCTCATGAACTGAGGAAGAAGAAGCGGGAAGAGGTTGTGCTGAGGTTGGATGCTCAGCACCATGGACTGGGCAGTGGCAGTTGTGGACCCAGAACCCTGGACGAATATAGCTTATTGTGTGAGCCTTTTGAGTTTGAGGTCCTCTTACAGTCACCTTAGTTCACGGGACTTGAGTTTGATAGAAATCAAAAAGCGATACGTGTTGCGTTGTTTTTGTGGGTATGGAGGTGCCAATATTGTGATGCTTGCACGTGCCTGCTGTTTGCTCACGCACTCACCTTCACCTGCCTTCACCTACCTTCACTTAGACTAATACAGTTAGCAAAGTGGGGCCACTCTTGCGCTTTTCAGCTAGGCTATGTCAATGTCTACCGCATCGGATTAAGGCGGCCTGATTGTTTCCATACCTACCTTTACTCGCAGTTCCTTTCTCATTGCCCTCTTGCGCGCCTTCAACCGAAGCGACACTATGGCTACCATCAACAATAAAAGACGCGTGAGTTCTCTCACTACTGTAATTCTGTGGGAAACACAGCACACTAATATCCTCTAGAGGGACTCATCGTCCGAACAGCTACCAACAAGCGAAGAGTGGACCTTCCGTATAAAGGTCATTTCATCGGCGACTGACCTACATAACGACGTCTTTAGAGAGGCAATACGAGGACTTGTCCGAGTTTGCTTTCCGGATGGAATTCTTGAGCAGCTCGGCCAACGAGTAGTCGAGGAGCATATGCGGGAAGAGCATGCAAACACCGCCAACATCCGGCGTATGTCCGAGGTTTTCAAGTCCGAGATGGTGCAACGCTTGACAGGAATGCTCAGCGCGTACGACGCTTCAATTGGCAATAAAAACAGAGATAATCACGACACTGGTGTCGAGGAGCCCTTGCCACGAAAGAAGAGGAAATGTCGGAAGACAACATCCATCGAAGATATCCAACGGCAAGATGCCCTGATCGAGATGGATGCGCCAGTAGCTCAAGATGCTACTTCGACTCCTGATACAGTACAACAGCGACGCAAGGATAAAAAGGTCTCATCAACCTGGGCATGGGACGTTGATTCAACTGATCTTGCTGATATCGGCACCGCCTTCCCCCGCACTGCTGATCTATTCGCGTATCACGCGTTGCCGATTGCTAGACAACAGCTGGGATCCAAGGCCTCGAGGAAGGAACTTAGGCTCGAAATACAATCAATGCTAGATGCATTGCCTCAGGACGAATTTGATCATTGGATCTACAGCCTGGAATTACTCCAAAACGGCGATCGGACAATGTTAGTTCGATCGGCGCCGTCACATACTACTCTTCCTCGAATGACGCCAGCGCCAGGAAAGACACGACCTGTTGTTGCCTCTCATGAAAAGAACATCGTGAAACAAGAGGCCACTGAGGGCCATGTTTCGAAGACTTCGCCAACTGTAATTGACGGGTTCCCGCTGCCAGTCTTATGTACAAAGGCAACTATCAGAAAGGATAGAGGCACTCGGAGGAGTGAGAGTATCAGCAGTGTGAGGCAAACGCATAGCTCTGTGCGACATAAAAATCACTAACTTGAACAGGATTTCGACATGCCTGTGCTCCGATTACTGTTGGGAACAGGCAACCTGACTTCAGACCAGTGTCTCAACAATTTTAAGACTGTGGCAACAATTATGGAGAATCTTGAACGTCGGATATCAGTCGAGGTAGGTGTTCGCCCTGTTGCTGCTACAATTGTAACTAATACAATCTAGCAAGTATTTAGAACCACACTCAACGGCGAGTCAAAGGTACATACAAAGACGAGTCTTCACACAGCGATTCTCTCCGCCTTTTCAAGGTACAGAAAGCACTTCAATATCAAGAAAACCAAGCATGACGTCGAAGAAGCATTGCGGTACTGGGCTATCGCGGTACCAAAGGCGTTCCCTGAGCTGAAGACGATGCCTTTCATGTTTACTCATGCGTTACCGGTATGCCGAGTGAATGTTCATGTACCGTATAAGAGACTGACATGATATACAGTGCACGACGCCTATGATCAAGCTGTTCTTTGGCTCTTGGCCAGCTGTGTCTGAGCTGAACGGATCTCAAACATGGGAAAGGATGTTGGAAGCCCTGAGGCGACGAGGGATTTCAGAAGTACGTACCATACTCCTCCTTTATCCACACTGCGACGCAAGTTCTCACATTACTTAGGCATTCGTTAGTCTGGCCAATGTCGAATACTCAGAGATCGCTCATATTTGCAATAACCGACAGCCCGTAGACATCATACGACGCGCATACCTCGAACGGTTACTCCGTCGCTTAGCATTTGTATGTCGAGACAAGTTTCCGGAGCTGAATGGAACACCACTGGCGAAGACTTGGGAACGAAAGACGGGATTAACATGGTAAACAGGACATAACTTGGGCGTGAGTATCTAGCTTTTGTTCGACCAGACTTCATGTCGTTCAAACCCCTTGTATTTGTTACAGATCCAAAACTTTGGTTGATGCACAAGGTGGCTCTACACTGTATTGAATTGGAATCAATTGTCTAGTTCGGCCTAGCTTCCCCTTTGCCGCTGTCAAGTATTCAATTCCTTGCATGTGGCCGTTACCCAGAGGGCTTTGCGTGTGAGCATCAACACTTGATAGTCAGCGAAAGTATGTGATGTAGGTAGCTATCCCGATTTTCTGTTCGGCCAGACGTTAAGTAGGTTAAAACTCTTATATTTGCCATAGGTCCATAACTTTGATCGGCGGTTGTTACCCAGAATCCTTTGCTTGTGAGCGTGAATACTCGATATCAGCAAAAAAAAAGATAATTTTTGATTTAAAGCAGTATGAAAGAAAAAAAGTAAGCCAAACTAGGTGATGATTTGAACTTGTCACAGATGCACAACTGGTTAGTTTACAAAGTAGCTCTACACGGTAGTAAATTCAAGAGTTTTTTTTACAAACCTACCTGAAGTCTCGCCAAAAGAAAAAAAAAGGCTGGATAGCGATCTGTTTATATTTGCACACTTTTCGCAGACTACCAAGTAGACATCGCCGGGTTGTGGCCGAAGTCCATGTGTATTGTGGGGGGTATAATAGGAGTCGTTTCTTTTCCCCCATGCAATCAGGTGCGTTATTCCGAGGCCCCAAGAAAAAAGGACCCCAAAAGAAAATTGTTGGAGAAAGCGGGAGAAGGGAGAAGGAGGGAATGTGGGGTGGGGGCGTGTGGTCCCGCCTTGCTCCGCAAATGTGGGGAAGGCTGAGAGACATGGGTGTTTAGTCGGCATATGTACAAGGAGTATGACAGGACATTGGATTTGAACATCAAACTCTGTCGCATTTTTACTGAGAAACTGGGAAGAACAGAGAAAAGGCAAGGAAAAAAAAGAGATATTTCGTGTGTGCCGGTGATATCTTTATTCAAGGGCGAAATTCATCATATCCTCGAATACTTGTACGAAGAGCTACTGGAATAAAAAATAAAAGTAAAAACACAGCATGCCATCGAATCCAGCAGCCGCATATGCAGATGCAACCTACCAATCCACTCACTCGACACTCTTCCGCGACTCGGTCACTACGCCCCTGACATGCGTCCTCCCGCCGGGTATCTCGCGCCCGACTTTTGATGCAGCGCTGGATCGGTACAAGGCGGTTGTTGGGGCGGACCAGGTATATCACCGGCCCGACGAGCTGGCAGAATATATTGATCCATACGAGCTGCATGAGGAAGATGCGGAAGCGAGGAAGATGCCGAGTGCGGCTGTGAGGCCCAAGAATGTGGACGAGTTGAGAGGAGTGCTGGAGATATCGGGGGAGTTTGGGATTCCGGTGTGGACGTTTTCGAGGGGAAAGAACCTGGGGTAAGACATTTTCTTTTCTCTGTTCAAGAGCTGGACCTGCTTGTTAAGATGGACAAGGCAAATGCTGACTTTGCCTAGCTATGGTGGACCAGCACCAAGAGTCACGGGTTCTGTGGCACTAGATCTCCACCGCATGAACAAGATTATTGAAGTCAACGCCGAATATGCCTACGCAGTTGTAGAACCCGGCGTCACCTTTACCGACCTGTACGAGTATTGCGTCAAGAACAAGCTGAATGTCTGGCCTTCTGTTCCATCGCTTGGCTGGGGTTCGGTCGTAGGAAACACCTTGGATCGCGGCACAGGCTTCACACCGACCTCGACGCATCATCAGCACATTGCCGGCGTAGAAGCCATGCTGGCAAATGGCGATCTTGTGCGAACCGGCCAATTTGCCGTCTCGAATTCGCCCTCGGCGCATCTCTCTAAATTCACGTTTGGCCCCAGCATCGAAGGCCTTTTTCTACAGTCGAATCTAGGCATCGTAACGAAACTGGGCATTTGGCTCACGCCGGCCCCGCAAGCATACATGTCATGCAGCTTTGACATGCCAGATTTTGACGACGTCGAAACGATTGCGGACACGTTTGGACCACTTCGGCGCGACGGCCTGATTCCAAACACTGTGTACGTGTCCAACGTGACGGAATGGCTGGGCATGATGGGTCGTCGCGAAGATTTCTGGCCGCACGAGACGCCGATTCCTGACTGGCGCATCAAAGAGCTCCAGGCGCAGCTTGGACTTGGGTACTGGAACGCCAAATTCGGCCTCTACGGCGCAAAAGACGTGGTCCAGGCGCACTTTGACGAGCTGCAGAAGATTGTCAAGAAAAAGGCACCGAAGGGCCGTCTTCAGGGCAAGATGTTTGCTGCACCCGAGGGACAGACACTGGATCCTACATCAGTGCCTGAGACTGAGGGCGGCTTCTTCGTCGGCATACCGTCGCTTTGGTCGCTGCCCATGGTCAAGTTCAGACTTCCCAAGGCTGGAGGGGGCATTGGGGCACATTACGACTACAGTCCGATTATCCCGTCGAATGGCAAGGAGATTCTCGCCTGGGTCAAGACAGCCAAGGGCATTTGCGAAAAGCATGGCTTTGACCTGTTCTGCGACTTTTTCATGCATGAGCGCCACGTCATATTCGTCAACATGTTCACATTTGACAAGAGGAATGCGGGGCACCGGGAGGCGGTGCAAAGGATCTTTGACGACTTGTTCGAGGCGGGTAAGAAGAGGGGGTACAGCAAGTATCGCAGTCATGTGAATACCATGGGTACGCGGTCTCATTTGGTGCTATGGCAGCGCATGCGTGGCTAACATGAAACAGATCGGGTGGCTTCACTGTATGATTTCAACGACCATGCGTACCGGAGGTTTGTCGAGACGATCAAGGACGCGGTAGATCCAAAGGGCATTCTTTCGCCGGGTAAGCAGGGTATCTGGCCGAAACGGTTCCGGGAGGATGCAAAGCTTAGGGCCCAACTATAGGCCTGATTATCTCAACCAAGGTCTGGCATTGGACGTACGGTGTGTAGTGGTTGAGACTGTATTTGTAAGTGATGTTTGGAAACTGTATTTATAGGTAGCATCACGTAGTATGGCAAGCAGCCAGACGTGATTTGCCTTGGTTGTCAGTATCGTACCTGATACCGATCGAATGTGACACGTTGGCCATGTACTGGTATAAAGAGCGCCTACAAGTTCTGCAGTTTCCCAGAGACAGTTTGCACGACAGGAGGGGTGTCAAGGTCACGTGCAGGTGGCTTATCGCCTAATTCTATGGAGTAGTGTTGTCTGCCAATGCAGTTGCGATGGTTGAGGCCTTCCGATGGACAAGCCAATCAGCCGTGCCGTCTGATGGCGCGTTGGCATCGTGGCGGCACGGAGATTAAAGCAGCGACGGCCAATCGGCCAACCGCGGTAGCCAATGCGGAGCGACCGATGTGTGGCGTACATGTTTGTGGCGCCTGTGGCGGGCAGAGGAGAAAATCTTTGTGGTACCTGGGCTGAAGACAGCGGTCTGCGGAGCGCCAATGGGGGTGTTGAGGGAAGGGTTTGGTGGGGGAAGGTGGTACGAAGCGGACGCTGCACTGACTACCCGGTGGCCACGGAAATGGGCCATGAGGGTGGTTTGCTGGGCGGGAACGATACGATGCGGTGCCTGACGATCGATTCGTGGACTGGTGAGGGCTGATGGTGCAGGCGTGGTAGGACAGCGGATGACGCACTGCAACTGTGGCGGAGTTGGAGCGTGGTTGGGAGGCAGCGCATGTGTCCTTCCGACGCAGCCATGTGGAAGCGGGCGAGCTGCGAATGGCGAGGGGCGGAGCGTGGCGGGTGAGGAGAGGCGAGGGCGATTGGAGAGGCCGCGGAGAGCACGCAAGGGGGCTCGTCTACATAGAGCAATACTCGGCACCGCATGCTGTCGTTGTTGCGTGTCGCGGCCAGGGTGTGGTTTGCAGCGCCACCACGACCACTGCCATCATCACTACCACGACGACGAGCTCAAGCGCGTCTCGTCTAGCGTGCCGTCCATGGTTTGCATTGGCGCCCAGCAAGCTGCTTGTTGTCAGCAGTGGTCGTGTGGCGGCGGCGGGGCGGGCGGCAGGCCGACACGAGCGGCGCAGGCGAGCAGCGAGCGTTGGATGGACGGATCGAGGTGCAGAGAGTCGAGTCGAGTCGAGTAGAGCAGCGCATGTTTCGGGGTCGTGTGGCGCCGGTGCTGAGGTCGTCTTGGGCGTCTTCTTGGTTGCGGTTGTGCTGCAGTGGGGCTGGCGCGTCATAGGCCGACGGCTCGACACAGCCCCAATGGGCTTGCGTTGGCGCCTGCCGTTTGCTGCGAGGCTGGCCCTCGCTCTCTGCAGCGTCTCCATGGCCCATGGCCCACCGCCCACCCACGCCCACGCCCACGCCCACGCCCGTCGCATCGCCTCATCGTCGGACGGACGCACCAGCAGGAAAAAAAAGGGCCGTTGTCCAGAGCAAAAAAGGCCCGTGGCCGCGAGCCTGACTCGGGCGTGATTCGCCATCGGTGCCGGGCTTGTCTGCTTTGAGACTAGGCGGGCCGTCGCTTCAGCCACACCACCAGCCCATCGACGTCGACCTCGCTCGCCCTCGGCACTCTCTGCCCACGCCGCCCTGCCCGGCCCTGCTTCACCACGCTGCGCCTCACCACCCGTTGCCAACCCACCCACTGGCACGCCGTGCTCCATCCGCCTCTGCCGTTGGCCTGTCGCTTTGCTGTCCGGTGCGTCGCTGCTCGACCCCTCCACCACAGACGGCCTCTGCCCTCGCCCGTCGCCAATTGCTGTGAGCCTCCAAGCTGCTCAGGCGCTGTCCTGGCTCTCTCCACCACCCGCCGCCATCTCGTCGCTTGGTAGCCCACGTCCCACGCGCGCTCGTCGCCAGCCGCATCCAAACAAAGGTCAGCACCACCGCGACGCTTCACGCTCCACCACGACGACCGGACTGACTCCATCAAGCCTTGCGCACCTTGGACGCGATTCTGAAGACGTGCATCCATCCACGTTCCGCTCGCTGCTCTGCTCTGCCCACCCACCATGGCGGCCACGACGCGAGCTCTCACGCCCACGCCCACAAACCCCTTCAATGGACCGACCGGCCCCAGCACACCAGGCTCTGCAGCGCGTAACTCGCACACGGGCGCAACCTTTGGAACTCACCTCACAAAGTCCCCCCGAGGCCTGTCGCCCCAGCTGTCCCCCCAGCCGCTGACGGGAGCCGCTGCCCTCGCCGACGAGCGCCGCTTCCGCGACTCTTCATCGAGGCAGACGAGCCCCAATCCAGCCGTTTCCGTGCTCCAGAGTCTGAACGGGAGCGTGCAGTCCATGGGCCATCCGTCAGGCGCCCCGCAAGAGCCTGCCCACACGTCAAAGGCCGACAAGGCCGCGAAGCCGCTCATCATTCCAGACAACAATGCAGTCACCGGCGAAAACATGCAAACCAGCCCAGTCAGCCTGTCCAGCTTTGGCGACGGAGATGCGCCAAACGCGCCTGGAGCTTCTGCCACAGAAGGCGGTGCTGCGCTTGGCAACAACTCCCGCGAAGGAGCGCCTCAGCAGCCTCAGCCACAGCAACAGCAGCATCACCACCACAACAGCCAACATCACCACCAACTCATTGCACCCAACCCGGCCGACAACCCAGGAAACCGTGCCTTCACTTTTCCCGGTCCCTTGCCGCCGGAGCCCGACCCTCGTGCGCCCACCCGCCAGATGAGTCTTCCTGGATACGGCCAGAGCACGCCCAAGTCGCCCTCGACCAAACGCCACAAGTGCCCCTACTGCTCCACCGACTTCACCCGGCATCACAACCTCAAGAGCCACCTGCTAACCCACAGCCAAGAAAAGCCCTATGAATGTCCTACCTGCCAAGCACGTTTCCGCCGTCTACATGATTTGAAACGCCACACGAAACTACATACTGGCGAGCGTCCACACACCTGCTACAAGTGCGGCCGCAGGTTTGCTCGTGGAGACGCCCTCGCGAGACACAACAAGGGCCAGGGTGGCTGTGCAGGCCGCCGCTCTAGTTTTGGCATCGACGACGACCTAGGCGACTCCAAAGGCGACGAAGGCATGGATGGCGTCATCTACACCGGCGAGCCGGATGGTGAGGGCGACGACGATGATGACGGCCGCCGCGTTAGCGAGCCAGCGCGCAAGAGACAGAACACGGGAACCTCGACGCAGGATTCGTACCATCAGCACTCGAGCACCTATCCGCCAATCGCCGCCAACCGAGGCTCGGGCAGTCAGAACAGCCTCCGACCCTACTACCCCGGCCCCGCTGCGCAAGCCGCCAACGTCTCGCCCAAGGCAGCACCGTCCAACATTGCTTCTGTCCACAGTGCAAACTCGCAGTCCAATGTCTTTGCACAGGGCGGTATGACGGAGAGCCCCAGGCCGCTTTCGCCAGGCCAGCAGGAGCAGCACCGCCTTGGTGCGCCAGAGAGCAGCCTGCCCGGCTCCCGCTCACCCAGCCTGTCGCATCACATGCACCAGCAAAACTACGCTCGCGGTCGAGGCACGCCTCCCGTCAGCCTGGCTCCCCCCACCAGCAACGGACCACACCTACCCTCTTTGCCTGGGCTCAGTCCCATGCCCCCCAAGCAAGGCTCCCAGGCCGGCAAAAGCAACGGCCCAAGCATGCTCCAGCACCAGGCCATGGCAGCTCCCGGAAGCGCTTCGCAACCGGGCAGCCTCTCCAGTCACGGGGGAAGTGGCAGTAGCAGTACGCGTGAGCCCATGGGCAACCCAGTCGACGTGTGGCAGTATGTTCGCGAGATTGAGGCTCGCATGGCTCGTATGGAGAAGGAGCACAATGACAAAATCTCCACCCTGCAAAACGAAATTACAACGCTGCGTGCCCAACTCGCACAGCAGCATGTCAATAACGCACAAGCCCAACCCCAAAGTCACTAGCAAGGGGGACCCTAACCTCGAGAGGGACGGGTTCCCTGGTTTGATTTTCCATGTGTTTGGTCTTTTCTTTCCCCCATGTTGTCGCGTGTGGTTGTACTGGCATTGGCGCGCTTGACCAGCAAATGAGGGAGGCGTTCTACGGCGTACAAACCCAAGATTGAGCAACAGACGACATTTCAGGTTTACACATGGATCGACAGACGTCCGGGATCACGACGAGCATGTAACAATGATACCCCATGCTAAGAGTGCATGCACTCAATATTTTGACCTTGTTTCGCCCACTTGGCTCGTCTCTTCTTCTCTCTCTTTCTCTGTCTCTCTCTCTCTCTCTTCCGTGTCTGTACAATTAGGATCTATAGTTTTATTTGAGTGTTTGCTTGATTAAACAATGTCGACGATTTTAATGGTGACAATGTGACGAGAGTTTATGCCCAACGCCAACTTAGTTCGAGTATCCAGGTCCGCGGTGGTCAGTGTGCCTGACGTACAGCGCCAACGACGCATGTGCATGCAGAGCCACACTGGGCCGGTTTCGTCCCAGCATCTTCCTTGAATCGGTGGTGTGTGTGTAGTATGTGAAGATCATGTACTCGGTAGGGCTCTTTCGACCCATGCTGTCGTGTCATTAGCTGGACAGGTTTTGCCGAAACAAGCAAATGAAGAGTAGCTAAAAATGACAGCCGCAGGCAGCGGGGAGATGGGATGGGGGCGGCCATGTGCAGGGCAGGGCAGCAGGCGAATGCGAACGGGCCTTTCTGGCTCGATGAATCCGTCCCGAGCGCTGGTCGGTCCACTTGGCTGCTACACGTCAGAGCACTCCATCCCAAAACTCTCACCACAGCGCACCCAGAACCGCAAACCCCTCACCGCACCTTGGCTGGATCCCTCGCAGATGCATGGCGAGCTGCTCTCCTGATAGGCGCAACGCGCAACGTGCCCACCGCCAACGCCCAATCCCACGAGCCCGTAGCCGCGCTGGACCATCTTGCCCGCAGAGGCCCTGCCCTGCTTTCCCGGCCCACAGTCATACTACCAGCCCGTAGCTCCACGCCATCCCGCAACTATGTTGAATTCTTCAGACTCGCACCGCCGTCGCAAAAAAGATCCCGACCGCGAGCGCAGGAGCTCTCGCACCAGGGACAAGGACAAGGATCGGGAACGCCATAAGAGGTCCCGCTCCCACAAGACTCGCTCCTCGGCTTCCAAGGACGACGACGACGACCACAGCAACACCACCGCCGCCGACAAGCCGCCTCTGCCTAAACGCCCTTCGTCGGAGAGAGTGCGCACTTCGACTTCGTCGTCGACGCTGGCGTCCTCGCACACGTCCAAGTCACACAAAATGGCGGTCGTGCCCGAAATGAGCCGCCGTGGCTCGTTGGGCTCAGACAACACCTCGAGGATCAGCTTGCCCTACCCTTCGCATTCCAAGACATATGCCAAAGAGAGCATCTACTCCCGCGAAAACCTCGACAGAAGAAAGTCGGCCATGACCCCGGAAGCTACAGATGTCGAGGCTTCGTCGGCAGAGAAGGATGACGACGATGAGACGACTACCGCAGCACAGCCGCCTAACCACGTACCACCCCCACCATCGCGAGCACCTCCAAGTCCCCCGCTCACGGCCACGACGGCTGCAGACTTGAGACGGGCCGCCAGCGCAAACAGCATGTGGCGCAAGGACGCAGACACCATCGCCAGAGACACCGAGGATGGCCGCCGTAGCGTCGACAGCGGCACTCGCATGACATCGCATGCTGGGCCTCGAATAGCCTCGCGCTCCAGTGTCCGAGAGGGCGACGAGTTTGACGGCACCGATCTCACCTCCACCACTGGATCACAGCCCAGCACAATCCGTGCAAAGTCGCCGCAATTACTGCCGAGGACCAAGACAGCAAGCCCTTCCAATGCCCGGCCGCCAGGCAGGACTTCGACTCCAGTGAGGACGTCGACCCCAGCCCGAACATCAACGCCAGTCAAAGTCAAGGTCAAGAGCAGGGCGCCCTCTGAATACACCCTGGACTCGGATGCCACCTCAGTTATCCAGGACCACCATGCTCACCATCGAGGCCCATCACCTCCGCAGTCGGATGCATCGCCATCGTCCGTCGTGGATTCGTCTCCACGCACCCCCACCCAGCACTCGGTCTTGCCGTCTGTAGTGTCTTCTGCCAAAGATGGACCGCCTGTGATCGAGGTCATGACCGACCCCATGTCCCGGACCCAATCCGTGGACCCTAGCTATGCGCAATCCCCCATGACACCACCGCCTCCACCGCCTCCGCCAGCCATGATGGAAGCTCCTCGGGTCGACTACCTGCTGCAGAACGGTGGTCTCGCCAAGCCAATTCCACGGAGTCTGCTGGCAGCCATTGACGGAGTTCCTGCCGCGTCCTATTCTCACTACACTACACCGCGACTATCTGGCGCGCAGGCTCACGATGTCCGGTCATTTTTCAAGCCGCTCCAGAATGTCCTCAACAGCTACAACACCGTCATGGACACGAGTGGTTCATTAGCGGTTGCTACGGGCTACCGTTCAGTTGCGCGACGTCTGCTCGATCGGCTTGAAAACGTTTTTGCTCGCAACATCTCGTCCGAGCACTGCCAGTGTATGATGTGCTTTGACCAGCCGGTCGTAGAGGATTCTGCAGGCGTGAACTGGGGAGAGGTTTTGGAGCTGGTTTCCGGGCGCTGTGAGCTGCCACCCTGGCCGCCGTACGAGGAAGGCCCAGGACCCGGATTAGGCATATCATCTGAATTAGAGGCACCGTGCCAACGCATTGATGTTGATGTCCCCGAGCAGTATCGCGAACACTACGAGAAGCAGTCGAAGAAGACCAAGGTTGCCGTGCAGTCTTGGCTGTCAGACCAGCAGGATAATGTCCCTGAAGATGCTGATGATGAGACGCTCACATTCATTATGCTTACCCGCCTAGAGCAACCTCAAAGGCCGCTCTTCTACGCACTACTTTGGGGGCTAGAGAAGCTTCCCAATCCCAGAACGCAAAAGCCCGACACGGGCACTCCGCCGTACCTGGTCAAGGCCGGTCTGGCACTTCAGCGTCTTTACCGACTCAGCAGCCCGCCACGAGACCAGCTAACCGTTATGTACCTGATCCAGCACGCCGACATGCACAACATGCTTGCAACGCTAGCAGCAGTCACCAAGCATGAATGGGAAATCCTCGTGTCTGGGCGATTTGATGGCTTCCTCTGGTCTGGCGCCGAGGATTTGCCAGACCTGAATGGCACTCCGCCTCGAACGGGCTCGAGGGCGGGCCAAATGCGGCCCGCCGACGGACCGCAGCGATTCGCGTCGCCCTTCACCCCTTACTCACGACCTGGGTCCGCGCGGCCGGGATCAGTGCGCCCGATTGGGGGAGCACCAGTGCAGATTGATGAAGAGACGGAGATTGCCGTGCTGGCGGAAATCGAGCGAGAAATCTACCTTGGCATGGAGGCCATGGAGGATGCGTTTGAGCAGTTGCACAACCAGGCCGAGATGGTGCGGCGGCGGCTACGTGAACGTGCGGCGGCGCTGTCCATGGTGGCCCAGCGACGCAGGGGCGCTGGCATGGGTGGCATTGAGGTCCGGACGGATACGCCGGCCAACATGCGCGACCCAGACGAGGGCATCGACGATCTCAAGAGCGAAATTGGACCCGACGACTCGGCCAGCAATGTCAGCAACAACCGGAGAAGAAAAGCCCACCGGGCACGCGAAAGGAGAACGCCGGCGCCTGTCGAGGAGGAGAGCGAGGAGGACGTGGCGCTTGCAGAGCGGATACGCAGACGGTTCTAGGACGAATGAATGGATGGGCGAAGCAAAACTGGGACGGGCCTGGGCATTTTGACGGAGTTTGTTTTGATTGCTAATCTTGTTGTTGGTTGGAGTTTTTCGTTTTTTGTCTATGATTCGGGGCCACCATGGCGGATACGATTTCATGGTTTGAGATGACGGCCGCAGCAGATGGATACCCAAATTTTCGAGCGAGGAGCACGACGATGGGCCAGGATGTGTCCTAGGCTTCATCCGAGCTTGGCGTAGAAGGAGTGTATTTACGAAATGTATATTGTTTACTCTTGGTGTCGGAAACCATGACGTCAGCCGGGATCGCTGCCAGCATGGTGATTCGCATGGGCGCGACAGCGTGGTTCGAGGTGTTGATGGTACCGATTCTGCTCCAATCATGGCGTCCCATGGGCCGCCGCATCAGACGCATGGCACCTACACGGCGCGACAGCCACGCCCGGCATTGGCCATGCGGGACCATTTGTTCATGCCACGGTGTGCGATGCGATGCGATGCGACCATGTCGACGAGAGGGTGATGAAGAGAGACACGAGTCTGGCCCGGTTGCTTTTGCAGAACAAAGGCCCATGAACGCGACGTGTGTAGGTAGGCAGTAGTCATCCCTGCACGCGCGCCAGGCATGCATGTCCCCTCCATGACAACGCCAGCCGGCGCGCGAGGATAACAAACACCCGCCGCACCCAGGTAAACCCCCCGGTCTAGCATCTCGTTGGGTTGGGCATTGTTTTGGCTCTCTGATCAAGAGGCCTCCCGGCCTCGTGTCTTCTCTCTCTCTCTCTCTTTTGCCTCTCCTTCCTTTTCGCTCTCTTTCTCTGCCATCCATCCACTCCTCTCCTCCCTCCTCTCTCGCTAACGACTTCCCCGCCGTTGCCCTCGCAATTGCGTGTTTACGAAACAAGGCGTCATCCTCTCCGCCTCTCTTTGGCAGCAATCGCTGCGACGGCCTCGCCAAAGCCCGTTTCGCGAGGCGTCGACGTTTGTTGTTCCATTTGGCCTCGACGCTCAGTCCCGTCGCTTCGCTGTGACCGCTCTTTTGCTGCACCACCACCGCCGTCTCTCGCTTTACCCGCTGCCGCCTCGTCTCGTCTCGTCTCCATCCTGCCCGCGCCGCCCACCTCGCCAGCACAATGGCGGCCGAAGTAGGCGCCAACGAATCAGTCGACCCAAATACTCTCTACACCAAGCAAGAATGCATCGGCGGCGGCAGCTTTGGCAAGGTCTACAAAGGCCTCGACCGCCGAACCGGCCACACGGTCGCCATCAAGGTCATTGACGTTGAAAATGCAGAGGACGAGGTCGACGACATCATGGGCGAGATTATGATTCTCTCCGGCATGAACTCGCCCTACGTCACAAAGTACTACGGCTCCTATCTCGCTGGCTCCGACCTGTGGATCGTCATGGAGTTCTGCTCTGGCGGCAGTTGCGCAGACCTCATGAAGCCCGGCAGCATAGCAGAGGCCGAAATTGCGGTCATCTTGAAGGAGCTGCTCATGGGCCTCAGCTATCTGCACGACGACAACAAGCTGCATCGAGACATCAAGGGTACGTTGGCGCAACAGCTTGCTCTCGACCCCTCTTGTCCACATCTGCTAACAGTCTGTAGCCGCAAACATACTGGTTGGCGCAAACGGCCAGGTCAAACTTGCCGACTTTGGAGTCTCGGGGCAGCTTTCGGCCACCATGACGAAGAAAAATACCTTTGTGGGCACGCCCTTCTGGATGGCGCCCGAGGTGATCAAGCAGTCTGGTTACGACGGCAAGGCGGACATTTGGTCGCTCGGCATCACAGCACTGGAACTGGCTAATGGCGAGCCCCCTTATGCCGACATTCATCCCATGAAAGTCCTCTTTCTCATCCCCAAAAATCCACCCCCGGTATTGCAAGGCAATTTTTCACCCGCTTTCAAGGAGTTTGTCGATCTTTGTCTTCGAAAGGACCCCAGGGAGCGACCAAGCGCAAAGCAACTCCTTCAGACAAACTTCATCCGCAAAGCTGGAAAACCTGCGCGTCTACAAGAACTTATTTCGAGATACCAGGACTGGAAGGTTAGACACCCAAAGGAAGCATTTGATTCCGACGACGAGGCCACACCCGTCAAGAGAAGAGAGCCGGTGAATGAAGACTTGTGGGACTTTGGCACAGTACGGCCGGCTGGAGGTGGCCGGGGGCCGGCTCTAGCCCCAATGAACGAGGCTGGCGCAAATGCTCAGCGCAAGCCTGTGTCGCCGTCCAAGAACGGTTATGGCGACGAGAACGAAGACACCATTCGGGAAAGCCAACCCTCTTCTCCTACGAAGCGGTTATCCACATTACAGACAAATGGCTCATCCGCAGCCTCAGTGAGAACAGCAGCGAGAATACCGCTTCCACCATCTCCAGAGAAGAAAACCGCTCCACTGTTTTCACCGCCCGCCTCAGATCTTCCGCGAAAGTCACCTGTGCCCGGCCTGTTTTCACCATCATCAAACAAGGGCTTAGTTACACCGCCGAAAGCGCACGCCCTTCAACAGCCAAGACGGCAAACGCCATTGCAACACACGTTTGATGACTTTGTTCAACGCGAAATAGGCGCGGATTTAAAGAATCTGGATATTGCTCCTCCGCAGCAACGAGTGCCTTCATCAAGCCGGGCCTCAGTTCTGCCACAGATGACTATACCCGAGATACCACCGTTCCGGGGACAGTCGACAAGTCCGGCCACAAGCAGCTCACACATCAGTCAATTACCAAAGCCGCTGCAAAGCCCCATACGAACCCAGAACCTACCGACTCTGTCTGGTCAGAAACCACTGCCGCCATCCCAGCAGTCATTCGCACCACTCAGTCCCGGCTCTAACATGCGAACTGATTCCGCGACATCAAGCGATCCTTTTAATACCCCATATGGACACAACAAGAACCTACAATCCCAACAAGCCATGGACTCAACACCCCTGGTACCTCCACCGCATTCCAGCAAACCTTCGCCCATGTCGCGCGGCTCCTTTGGGCGCCCTAAGCCTAACACAAACCACTTCGGCCCAGTTCAGGCCCCAAGCTCACCAACAGCGCCTGTGGAAATCACAGCGCTCAGCGGAGTCGTCATCCCAGCGCTCGATGCTGCACTCTCGCGACGGACGTACCATCTCAACCTTAGGAACAAACAAGAGTCTGCCCAATCGTTGGATGATCCGCAAGGTTTTATTGAGCGTAGAAGGCAGCGACAGGAATGCCACGACAAAGTGGTCAGGCTTGTCAATGAGATCAAGGGAAAATTCAGCGAACTGGACAGATGGGACGAAAAGGGCGAGGTTGGCATGGGCGGAGAGGTAGCCGGATTTTTAGAGGGATTCCTGGAAGAGGTGCTTGTGAGGGTTGAGCCTGCAGACGACTAAGTCCACCAGGCTTTTATGGTTCTGGCGTTGAATGTTGAATGCATTGGCCGGTGTTTTCTAGGTTCGATTTGCTACTTGGCGAGGGCGTTTTGACAATGAGGTTGCGAAGGAGCCACCGACTCATTGCAGTGTATATGCAGTCATGTCTTTTCTTTGTTGCTTGCTTTTGCTCTGACGATCCAATGATAATGATCAATTTCCACCTTGCAAAACGACTGTCCAAATCGCGAGTCATTGGTGCCTAGGATGAACGTTCGGAGCTGCTAGGATAGGTAAGGGGGATCGTCCAATCAGAATACAGGCAGCTCCGGACCCCGACTTTAGTTTCGTCACCTTGTCTGTCCAGAGACACTTCATTACTACCCTACGCTTCGACATCGCGCAAGCCTTTGTGAAACATGGCGTGAGGATCCAGTAGAAACTCCAAATAATACCAGCCTGCTAACATGCAACTACCAGTCGTACCATTCGCAGCCATGCGCTCGAGAAGCTTGCCCGCCTGTCGGCGCAGTCGTCGTCGCCAGAGACAACTGGCTCCGACTACACGAGGATGTTCAAGCGGTTCTCAAACGCATCCAACGCTATGAAGCTGCAAGAACTTGAGGCCATCCTGGCTCTGTGCAAGTCTGCACCCTATATCGCGTCGTTTGATGTGGCCGAAAAGCTGCTCGCTCGCCTCTCCCCCTACCTCACCGCATCCTATGCCCAGACCTTTGCGCCGTCGCCCAGTCTACGCACCATCGAACCCGCTCCCTACGAAGTCCTTACCTACAATCTCACGTCTGCTGTTCTCTCCTTGGGCCTTCGGCATGAAGAGCTGCGAACACAAGCCGCCGTTGCACTGCAAGGTTATCTCACAGGGTGGGCCACAGCAGCTGTCCAGCTGTCCGAGCAGCAATTTGTTGATGACGGAAAGGACGACTTCGGCGCAGACGGCGAGCTAGCGCGGGTCATGACGCACAGTCTGTCGCTTCTGGGATTCCTGAGTGCTTCTGCAGAGCATGTTGATTTCTGGAATGCCTATGATAGCCTGCAGCTTGTTCAAAATGTGCGAACAAACTTGACGGAGAAGTTTCTGATTGCGTTTGAAACCGTCCTGTCTATTGTGCGTAATGCGCACTCGCACCAGCACGAGCTGCGAGAATGGAAGCGATATACCAAGCATTATGCTGCGACTGGACGGCCGCTTGGCGCCATGGTCCTGCATGATTCATTCCTGAAGCTCGTGCTCGCTTCGGCTTCCCAGCTTGTTGAAGTCAGTCGAAATCGTACCTCGCAGAATTCCGTCCTCGACCATCTTCAGAGTTGGTTAGATAATAGAGACCATCCGCAGATTAAAGCCGCAGCCGAGAATGCACTGGCCGAAGGATTGGCCAAGATTGCGGCAGAGGAAATGGAACGCCTGGAAAATGATCTTGAATACCTCCAGCGAGTGGGATCAGCTTGGCAACAGCAGCAAGCATCCTCGGTCAAGGCAAAGGTGCTCGTCACATACCTCTGCTGTACCGTGTACGACAACGACACAGACATCACTGATGCTGAAGTCCTGACCGCTTGGCTGGACAATGTACTCAATGACCCTGCACAGAGTGCGGACCATGAGCTTGCATCTACTGTTCTGAGAATCATGTCTATCCTGGCCAAAGTCTCCCCACAACTCGCGTCAACCTTGGGCCGCTCGCTGCCTCGAGTCATTGTTCAAGCCAACTTTGATCACCGGACGACTTCGGTGGCAGCAGAATCTCTCGCTTCAGTTCTCAGTCTGCTTCCTCAAGATGTGATCATCACCACACTTTATAGCCTTGGAAACGTCATTAGTGTGGCTCCTGCTTCTGAGCGAAACGCTTCTGCGTCTCCCGCGTTGAACGGTACCAGCAAGACCGCACGAACAGACGGTGTCTACAACCACCAGCATGGCAGCGCAATCTCTCTGGCTCCAAGTGACGTGGATGAGCCCCATCATGTGCACACAACTGTAGTCGAGACCATTGTGTCGGTTGCAAGAAACTGCAAAGATCCAAAAATTACAGCACTTGCTCTGTCAATGCTCGTGCAAAAGGTCGGGCGTTCGGGCAAGGTGGTGGATGCAAAAATCATCACCGATTCAGCATTTCTTGGTATACACAGTCCGCCTGGCGAATTCAAATCCCTGCTCAAGCTTTACACAAAGCTGTCGCATGATGCGCTGGTATCTGATGATGCGGCAAAGCTGGAGGCTGTGAGTGTCCTCCTTCGACAACTACCTCATCACAACTAACGACTTGCCTAGGTCATGACTGCGCGCCTCAACCTTTCAAAGGAAATCACTGTAGGCGAGCCTGCTTTTGAAATCTACCTTATGCATTTGCTGGACACTATTGTCAGCAAGGGCGATGCCCAAGAAACATCCCATCGTCATCTTCGAGACACGGAACTTGCGGCACAGGAAATTGCACAGCTGCTGAAGCCACTTGCGGTTCTGCTTGAAAGAAACGCTGAACTCCCGGAGTATGGGGAGCTCGATGATTCCATCATCGGCCTCCAGCGCGACGCTTGGTTTAACATTGTCGTACATGGATTTGACTTGCTCTCCGACTTGGGTAAACAATACCGCGAAGAGCTGCGTACGCTTGCGCGGTTTAGCAAGCCCCTGATTACCGAAGAGCGCCCCTTCCTTTCAGAGAGCGATATCGAATTGAACACGGTACTGCGCCGCGGCAAATCACCCGAACATACCGTCGAGCAAAAGAAACGTCTTGGCAAACTGCTTCCTTCTTGTGAAGCTGATACCAAGTCGCTTAGTTACCAAGAAGCTGTTTTCCTCAGTACCGCATACCTAGTGGAAGATTTACGAGCAAGTACAGGCGATTGCACCAAGGCGCTCGTCTACTTCCTTGATCCCAAGTTGCGAACAGGCGCAGTCGGCAACTGCATGTCTGCCATCACAACGACGGCGGTTCGAACATACCTGACAAAGACATTGTCGGGTCAATCACACACGTTCTCGACACCTTACTTGGCCAAGCAGCTAGCAACCATGTTCGCTGCTTGCTGCCACCGCATTGCGCGCGTCCAACAAGCGGCTGCCACCTGTGCAGATGTTGTCATTCGTGAAGTACCGTCGACTTTGTGCCAGAAAAGTGCACTGTTTGCTCTCTTGGAGCTCCTCTCCATCATGTGGTACAGCTGTCTCGAAGGAGAGACAGATGAGTACACTTGGAAGTCGACGTTTACCTCTAAACGATCCAATATCGCTGTTGAGCTGTCAGATGACTATGCTTTTCGACGAGCCACGCTCGACGCGCTATACAAGCGCGCAACCGTCTGGGTCAAGGGAACGCTTGATGTCGCCCCTCTTGATGTCAAAGGACTTCTTCAATCGTATCTCTCCGAGTTTGATGATGAGATGACTTTTGGTCACATTTCTCTGGGAAGGTCTTTTGCTCTCGAGATGGGCTCTGTCATTCCGTCCACTGACCAGCGCCTCGGGGCTGTGGAACGCCAGGGCATCAATATCAACACCGCTTCAGACTTTATTACTCAATACACTACCAGACAAGAGTACAAGTTCCTAGATGGAGTTGCAGATCAGGAGGAAGAATGGCTAAAGGGTGCATCCGCTTCTGAGACGAGGTCCAGTTATCTGTCCCGCAGCCTACATGAAGCGACTAGCCTTTTGGTGGATTTGGAAACCCGCACCATGGGACACAAGCATGTCGCTATTGCAGAGCTACGCGACATACTACGGAAAGCCGCGGCGCTATTGTGCCGCGTGAAGACGGACCAGTCGCCCATCGTCCAGCATCTAGTCGGCATACCATTCGCAGTGTTCTCGAAACAGTCGATCAAGCTTGGTATCTCGCTATGGACGAGCGTTGCTAAAGAGAATCCTCGCATGGAGTCCCGGATCCTGGTTGCCATTGCTGAAAACTGGGAGAACACGGTGCGCAAGCGCCGTGGTATCTTTAGCCCTGCATTGAAACACGCCGATCCTTTCTACGGGAAGCAGGAGTTTGCTGCTACAGACAAAGAAGCGCTGTCGAAACGCCAGCAGCACGTGTACAATCTCATTGCACCTCATTTCCGCCTGCTACAATTCTTGTCCAGCCACTTTAGCGCATCGCGATTGAGCAAATCGGATGTCGAGCGCGTCTATGTTCGGTTGATGCATATCACGCTGGATGCAATGAGTACGGGGTGCGAGCAGCCTCTTGCCCGCGAATCTTACTTCCATATCATCTTGCTTGGACTGCGTATTGCGCACTACTGTACAACGATTTCGCCTAAGATCAGGTGGCGCTTGACAGACCGCGTATTGACTGCTGCTCTGGCATGGTTTGCCAAGGCTCCTCAGTGGTCATTTGGAGGCAACAGACTGCAGATCAAGGCCGAGACTCATGTCCTGGCTGATGTTCAGGCGCAAATCGATGCCATCGGGAAGGTTACTACTGTCTCTGAAATTGGCGCAAAGCTCAAAGTAAAGCAAGACCTACTGTCTCTGCTCGTCTCGAACGAGCAGTCTCGTCTGACGGTGTGGTTGTTCCCTCTTGATGGCAAAAAGCACCATTTCACCTCTGGACGTCACGGCAATATACTCCCTGATGTAAGTATCCCTTCTCAAGAAATAATGTACGCTAATCCCGCCAGGCTGCTGTGACTGCTCATTTGAAGACGGCCTGGGCTGAGAATCCTGGAATCGCCGTTCATCTCATCAAACGCTTCCAGTCCCAGCGTCTCAATAACGAGGTGAGGTGGCAGGTACTCAACTTTCCACAAAAGGTTCTGGACGAGCCAGATGCGCTAGAGGTACTTTTGGGTAATTCGCTACCTGGCGATGTTTCCTTCCAGCTCAAGGTATGTACAAAGTCATCTATGGGACTTTCTTTGCTAACTCTGCCAAGTACATGCTATACTGGGCGCCAGTAAACCCCATTACAGCTGTTACGTACTTTTTGCCAGCCTATGGCAACCACCCCTTCATCATCCAGTACGCAATGAGGGCATTAGAGAGTCACTCGGTAGATGTCATGTTCTTTTACGTCTACCAGATTGTGCAAACGCTTCGATACGATGCCCTGGGCTATGTCGAGCGGTATATCATCGAGACAGCCAAGTTCTCACAGTTGTTTGCTCACCAAATCATCTGGAATATGAAGGCCAACGCATACAAGGACGAGGCTGCCGAGATTCCGGATCCCGTCAAGCCCACACTCGACAAGGTCATGGCCAGCCTGGAGTCAAGTTTCTCGCCAGAAGACCATGCCTTTTACGAACGGGAGTTTGCATTTTTCAACGAGGTCACTGGCATCTCGGGTACTTTGCGGTCCGTTTTGCACGAGCCTAAGGAGGTCAAGAAACAGAAGATTGAAGAGGAACTGCGCAAGATCAAGGTGGAGGTTGGTGTCTATCTTCCTTCCAACCCCGACGGCCAAGTCATTGGCATCGACCGCAAGTCTGGCAAGCCACTGCAGAGTCACGCAAAAACGCCGTTCATGGCTACGTTCCGTATCAGAAAGAACAGGCCTGATGACCAAGGGCTAGAAGAAGCCGAAGAGGACGACCGCAGCGTCTCGCAGAAGAAGGACAATAGCTACGAGACATGGCTGTCTGCTATTTTCAAAGTAGGAGACGATTGTCGTCAGGACGTACTCGCGCTTCAGATGATTGCCGCCTTCCGAGGCATCTTCAACACAGTTGGTCTAGACGTCTGGGTGTTCCCCTACCGCGTCACGGCCACTGCGCCTGGTTGTGGTGTGATTGACGTGCTACCCAACTCCATCTCGCGCGACATGCTTGGCCGCGAAGCAGTCAATCGGCTTGACGACTACTTTGTGTCACGGTATGGCAACGAAGACTCGATCCGGTACCAGGAAGCGCGGTCCAACTTTGTCAAATCTATGGCTGCCTACTCGGTCATCAGCTTCTTGCTCCAGTTCAAGGATCGGCACAACGGAAATATCATGATTGACGACGCGGGTCACATTATCCACATCGACTTTGGCTTCTGCTTCGACATTGCGCCTGGCGGCATTAAGTTTGAGCGCGCACCGTTTAAGCTCACAGCCGAAATGATTGCCGTCATGTCTGGCAAGAACGCGGCAAACCCGTATACTTCGCAAGCGTACCGCTGGTTCGAGGAGCTTACTGTCAAGGCGTTCCTCGCGAGCAGACAGCATTGCGATCACCTTTGTCACGTGGTGCAGGTCATGCTCGACAGTGGGCTGCCGTGCTTCAAACCAGAGTCGATGCGTAACTTCAGGGATCGCTTTGTGCTAGACAAGAGTGAGCGTGAGGCGGCCGAGTACATGCGCGGTTTGATTGAGAAGAGTCGGTCGAGTTACTCGACGGGAACGTATGATCGATTCCAGCTTATTACGAATGGTATTCCTTATTAAGGATGCTGATATTGATTTGTCCTTCTACCTAGATTTATACAAGTACATAATTGTAGTAGAGAAATCAACACTTTGGCCCTGGAAACATCCTATTATAGACAAAGCAAAACTTTTTTGGCTCTAGAAATTTCCCCACTTGTAACGAGAACTACGAGCTAGCTGTCGTGTTGCTTTCCGCCGGTGTCGTCTTCTCCTTCTTTTTCAACCCCGTTACAGTCTCGACATGCTCGGTCCCCAGCACCGCGGAAGCAACGAACAAACTCGCGACAAAGCTTAGAAACGCCAGAACCGTGTACGTGATCCACATGTTGCGCATGGCGTAGGAGAATGCCTGCTTGGCAGCGAGTTCCCACGCTGGATTACTGCTGGCCAGTGTTGCGGGCAACATGACATTTGCGAGGGCGTGCTCGCCATCCAGCTTCTCTCGAATACTCTGAGGGATGCCTGCGTCACGCAGCAGCGAGGCCTGGGCATCCATGGAGTTTTGGATAATGGTTCCGCCGACAATGGTGGATACGGCAACGGCGATGTTGCGGATGAAAGTGAGGGTGGCGGTTGCACTAGCTACATCTGCTTGCTGGACCTGACTCTGGATTGCGATGAGAGGTGCTTCGAAGAGGACGCCCGATCCCAGACCACCGATGATGAGGAAGCCGACGGCGACGGCGGTCGACGTCGTGGCCGAGAAGGCAATGAAGAGGCCAAAGCCCACAGTCAGGATGAGCGTGCCCACCCACATGATCGGCCGGAAGTGGCCTGTTCTATGCATAATCACGCCACAGGCTACGCCGCCTAGAGCGCCCGTGACGATGAATGGGAGGAGTAGAAGACCAGAGCGTAAAGGGGTGGCTTCGAGCACCGCTTGGAAGTACAGCGGCATGTAGTATTCTGCGGCGATGAAGACGAAGCCGTGGAGGAAGACAACGGAAAGGACCGCGACGTTGGTCGTACTTTTGAACAATGGCATGGGGATCAGTGGATACTTTGCGATTCGGGCTTCGCTGTAGATGAAGACGAAGATCATGGCGCCGCCAATGGTCAAGAGGACAATGATCTTGGGGCTCGACCAGGGAAACAGCACGCCGCCGAAGTCGAGGCCAAGCAGCAGCAGCAGCGTGCAGGCTAGAAAAGTGAGAATACCAAGCCAGTCGATTGCGCGGATGCCCCGCATAAACGAAGTGTGTTCGTGCCGGATGTCGAGGAAGAACAGTATCAGCACCGACGCGATACCGCTGATAGGGAGATTGACGTAGAAGCACCAGCGCCACGATACGAAGCTGGAAAACAACCCACCTACCACTGGGCCCACGCCACCCGCCAGTGCCCAGATCCCCTCGGTAAAGCCCATGAGCAGACTCCGCTGCCGCAAGCTAAACAAGTCACTAATACACACGTGTACGAGCAGAATAAGCCCACCACCCGCGGCGCCTTGAAATGCCCGGCCAATGATAAGTTCCTGCATCGTCTTTGCGACGGCGCAGACGGTCGAGCTGGCGAAGAAGAGGGCCAGCGCTGCCAGCATGATGAGCTTGCGGCCCCAGATGTCGGACAACGAGGCCCAGATGGGTCCAGAGGCTGCATTGGCGAGAAGGTACGCTCCTCCGATCCAGGTGTAGCCTGCGGCCGAGTTAAGGTCCCGTGATATGGTTGGTGCAGCAGTGGCGATGATGGTGGCGTCGAGGGCGGAGACGAAGAGGGACAGCTTGAAGAGGGTTAGTAGGGGTGGGTGGGATATAGGGAGTGTGTCTTTGTGTGGTCGTGTTTTTTGGGGGGGGTTGGGTGAAGGGTTTAGTATTTCTGATCTTTCTCCTTGTCGGGAGTAGACAAAAATTGTTCATGTTTACAAAGTCGAAGCGTAACATGAACGTTTTTTTGAAGCAGCACATCAACGAAAAATTTCAGGTCGAAAGGAAAAAGTTAGAGAACCTACAAATAACGCAGTGAGGATGGCAACGACCCTCACCTTGCTTCTTTTCGCTACAGCTTCTGCACTAAGATCACCCCGTTCCATCTCTTCTCGCTGCCCCGTTTCTCTCATTCCATCTTTTGTTTCTGTTGTAGCGCCGGGAGGTAGTTGCTGAATCTCCTGCTCCTGTTGCTCCATATCTCTGGCTAATGTGATAATAATAAATAGTACGAGAAAGAGAAATCACTCTAACAAAGATTAAACCGATCACACTCTACCGATTGTTAGCTGGAGAGTGCGGGTTATATACAATTAGATGCGGAGTCAAAGGTACTACAAATGATGGAGATATGTGCTTAGTAGTTGAAGCCCTTTTTCTCTAGCGCGTTCGCTGCATAAAACGGTCTGTTCAGGGCCAATCGGATGGGGAAGTGGGGCGGGGCTAGATTGCCAAGGCTTCCCCGGCGGGGGTTAGTCGGCGCCCTTTTTTTTTGTGACTCCCCATTCAGATGCAGAAGAAGCGGTCAGATTAGGAGTTCAGTCATAGAGTTGCTTGATGATGTGTGAAGCTCGGGTAATGGTACTGTCATCGACAGAAAGCTTGTCAGGACGAGGGCCGGTCCGAACGAACTACTAGTATATGTATTACCTTGGCGCCATTGTGCGTCTGGAGTCTACGCATCTTGCTAGTCGGATGTCGTTCACAAGTTATACGCGTATAGAACAACCCACGTGATTGATTACACGTCGAGGTTTGGGAAATTGGGTTTGGTGATGCTTGGACGAAAACTGTGCAATCATGTACATGTTTGTTCAAACAGTCCCCGGTTACTCGGCCGCTACAGTCTTCCGATGGCTTTGGTGAACTTACTGTATTATTCTGATAGAACTTCTCTTTTTAAAATTATGATTACGGGATGTGTAGGGCGATTAACCTCTTCAATTGAAATGGAATCTGGATTACCCGAAACAAGGTCAAGCACCAACATCAAACAAAAGACTGGTCCGATGGATCGATTCCGAGTAATAGAACTGGATGTAAACGCGTAACATGATATTGCTGATTTTGCTAAACGTAAGAACGCTACTGGTCGTTTCGGCGTAGTTGTTGTCCACGCTGAACTTCAAAGGCCCCTTCACTTGGTGAGCTGTTACGAGTGTCAAAAAGCACTTTACAACGATGCAAATAGTCGCGTGTGTTACTATGGCTGAATTCATAACGATCCCAGTTATGAGTCGTTGTAGCGTTTCCTTTCTTGTGCATCTCAAGACCAAGCTAATGTTTCTCGTAGCCCGATCGTTGTTCAGAAAGGTGACGAGATACTTCATGATTCTTTTGTCCATGTGTCAAGGAACTCCGCGGCCCGTTTCGAGAAGTCTGCTGCTGCAGCTCTGGCATCTTTTCGCGGAGTTTCTCAGCACATATTGTCGAGCCTCTTTCAATCAGGGTTGTGCCTTCTCTCCTCATGTAGGTTTCCCTGTCAATCATGCATTCTCAAGTCTTTGAGATTCTGCCCCACTAGCCTGTTCATTTTGTGAGTCCGACCCAATGCTCCGTCTATCCTAAGCATGACGTACATCGTAGCGCACCCCCTTGACTCGTTAGTGGCCGGTCTCATTGGCCCCCGCAAATTTACGATCAGTTCCATATTTTATCGCAACGCACCCCTGCCTGCTGCCCTTTGCCACTCTGAATTCACTATCTCTAACCCCAATTTTTTTACTTTATCATCGCACATGTCGCAGACACTCGCAAGCCAACAGCAACAGACACCAGCAACATCTTCAGAGCCACCGTCAACACAGCCTCGACCAGCGCGGTCCAAAAATGGCTGCAATGCATGCAGGTATGCACAAAGCACCAGCATTTGTCCGGCAAAAGTGCTTATAGGGATAGGAGGCGCAAAGTACGATGCAACGAACAGCGGCCGCGTTGCTCACACTGCGAGCGTTTGAACCTTGACTGCACATGGCATCGTCCGCCTCCAGCGCGAAGCAGCAGCACCTCGCAACAGTCTCTGGTGACGAGCAGTCCGCTTGGGCAACCTCAGTCCTTTGCCTCGGGAGTATTTCCCTTGGACGGATACGGCTTCGGCTTTGAGTTTTCAGGCCCGCTGAGTGTGGGCACATGGGACGAAGCTATGCTGCTTAGCCCGAACTCTTTCCCTGCTGATTCGCTGGCGGCAGCACAATCCCTCTACCAGCTTCCCGATCCCCATCAGTCTTCGGGCCCACTTCTGAACGCCGCTCCTGTCACGGGAAACCAGACACACATGCCTGACCATCGGAATTACCGACCTGATCCAAATTCAGCATCGCCTTTGTCGACTGAGGGTGCGCCAAATGGGCATCCTAGCGAAGAGTTTCTCTTGAGTTCCTTCCTTCAGATGCTCATGCCGCCCATCTTGACGCCAGTTGAGGTTGGTCCTAAGTGGGCGTCTACGCGTGCTTTCTTCGCTACCATGGCAGCAGAATCATCTGTTGTTAAGAGCGCAATTTTGGCTTTTGCCGCAATGCAAATACAGCGGAACGGATTGGGCGGAGACGCTGCAAAACTCGATTGGAGAGCGTTATACGACAACGCTGCTAGACAATTACCCAATCGCTCAGCCAAGGCACAAACGGCAGAAAAGGTAGACGTTGCCTCCAGGGCTGGTCTCAAACATATTCTTGCTGCACTGTTCTTGCTCACCTATACTGACCTTCTTACGGAAACACTTCCCAGAGCTCATGCCAATTTGCGCGAGGCTTATATACTCATTCAAAACGCCAAGAAGGTGGCCTTTTCGATCCCCGAGCGCCGGCTGGTCTCTTGGCTCCGTTTACTCGATGCACGCGCTGTGTCGACAGCAGGCGGAGAAGGTTTGTTTCTCGCTGATACGGATGAGACAATCTTCGACGCCTCACCTGCGGCTGATCCTGGGTCCGAATCAGATAATCTGGACGTTGAAATCGAGGAGGTTCTGTTTGACGTGCTATATCACCCGGGTATTTTGTTTTTTCAGCAAGTCCAAACCTTCTCCGGCAGAATCACGCGCATCGACCCTTGGCGCCGTAGCCGCGGAACGGTCGAGGACGAAACGGAGGTGATGGCACTGGCTGCGCAAATCTCAAAGGACTTGCACGCACTCTATAGCCAACGACCGGTTCTGATGGATCATGCTGTAGCCGGAAATCTGACTGAGAAGCACCTGGCCAAGAGTCTTGCTAAGCCCTTGACTCGGTCATTCAGATGTTATCTGGTCAACTACTACGCCTCATTCCTCCATCTGCATCGCGTCGCCTACGTTCAATATCCCAAGACTAAAGACGTCATCAACGCCATTGCAAACATCAAGCGCTTGTGCCATCTCATGGCCGAATCGGACGAATCGTTGCCGGTTAATGTATTGTGGCCTCTGCTGATGTGGGGCTGCGAGGAAGACGACCTGGAAGAGCGGAAATGGATTCTAGAGGCCATTCGAAATCTCAGCACTGAAGCTACCAATGCAAAAGCTACGGCTGATCTGCTCGAAGTAGTACAGAAAAAGCAAGATGAGGGGGGAAGGCGAGTGGATTGCCGGTTGGTTAGTTCAGAGCTCTTTGCGTCATCGAATCACTTTGCCATTGTATGATGTAGGCTTACGTTGATGCGACATCTTCCGGGCAACCTGCCTGAGTCCAGCGAAAGCGAAAGTGCTGCCCTAAGGGGACAACGTACACGCCATATCTGCTAGGCCGGCGGAAGTACAGCATCGCATCGCATAGAAGAGCGCCTTGCTGTTATCTGAGCTGCACCGCGGAGTGGATTACAAGATGCATCCAATGCCCACCAGACTCAGCAAGGCTCTGCAAATTTTGACTCGTCTCACCACGTGCCTCATACCGGAGGTTGCGTGGGTGAATAGTGGTCAGTTGACATTGTCAGAGACTCAACAATGTCCTTTGTTGTCCGGTGTGCGAATCGGAAATCACGGGATTGGCCTTGGCAGATAGCCTAAGTGAAAAGGTCAGGAGTATGAAGAGAAAAGACAGAGATGCTGAATAGTCGCTCGAGTGTCCTTCGGGAAAGCTGCATCCATTTGTGGCGTGAAACAGATATTATTGATAGAGGGGATGATCCGTCCAAGACTGTGTGCCGATGACCAGACAAAAGTCAGGACTAGAATGAACAGGGAAGGACTAAGTAGAGAGATGCGTATGGTTGTTCAGAGACGAAGGAGAAAGCAGATGATAGGGTAGGTAACCCGGGGTCCTCTTATTCTACTCGATAGACGAAATCAATGCCACGCAATTCCTCCTCACGCGGACTCTGAGTGAGGCAATACCTTATTCCCCTTTCCGCATATCTTGTTCACAGGTCGTAAAGCAATGTACACATTTTCACCGTCAAAAGACTGTCTGCAGCTCAGTTTCGCACTCGAGGATGCGATGTGGACGAACATGAATAAAGATGGAAAAAGAGAAGGAACGCCAAAAGAAAAGAAGGCAAGTCTGAGATTCCCACGCGCCTTGCTGCTGAGGGGCCAAGAAAACAAGCAAAAGAATTGGGCAAAATCCCAAACAGGCCCACTCACGAATCTAGAGGCCGATTCTTTTGTTTTGAAAAAACGATAAGAATGCAAAACGCCCAGCCCTGCATAATTGGATCATGACAAAATCGGGAAAGAGAAGGAAGAGAGAGAAAGGGAAAGAGAATGAAGCCCGTCTGGGTTGGCTAATCATCAGCGTCGTACTCTGCCTGGTTGGGCAATTTTGGCCCGTCCTTGCGAATGGGAATCTTGATGCCCTGCTGGGCAAAACACTTGCTGAGCGGGGTGCTCTCAATGACACCGGGGAACTTTTTGGCCGAGTAGACTGTGAAGGGGTCTGAGAAGTTGACAGCGAGGCATTTTCCCTTTCCGCGCGTGGGGCCTTCGTTAGAAACGGTCGCATTTGTGCCGTCGCCGGCGCCAATGTCGAAGAGGAAGAGCTTGAGGCGAAAGGTTCCTTCTGTGCGGACGCTGAGATCCTGCAGGACAAACCACAGGCCGGGCTTGTTCTTTGTGTCATTGAGGCGGCAGGCGTTGACGGCGTTCATGCCAATGAGGTTGCGCGTGTGGTTGGAACTCATGGGAGTGGCAGGAATCATGGCCGACTGCGTCGGTGTTTGGCTGTAGGCGCCTGCGGGGGGGTACTGCGGGTAGCTGGGCGTTGGGGTTTGGGGATAGTACTGGGGCACGGGCACAGCGGCGTGACCGCCGTAGCCCGCGGCGGCCGCCATGGCCTGAGGCGGTTGCATCTGCGGGTGTCGGTAGCCCTGCTGGTCGTAGCCTTGAATGGTTGTGGCTACGTAGTGACTTCGCTCTGGCGGCGGAGGGTACGAAGTCGTGGTGCTGCTGCTGATGGAGACGGTGGGCGCGGCGCTGCTGTGGCGAACGAGGTTGACGGCCGACTGGCCTGACTCGTTCCACAGGTCGACCATGAGGACAAAGTAGGTGCTGTCGATTTCATTGAAGTCGAGCTCGCGGTCCATTTCGTCGAGCACGACGAGGCGAATGCAGGGCGGAGGGGTAATGGGTCGGCGGTCCTTGTCGCCAAAGCCACACATGCGTGCCCGGATAGGTTGCTGCTCGACCTCGAGCCGGTACTTTCGCTCTGCTCGGCGCGGCGCATACTGAGCAACTGCTTCGGGGCGTCCCGGTGTGATTGCGTTAGGGTGGTGGCCTTGGTAGTGAGCCATGCTGGCGGCCATGGTGGTGGTGGTGGAAAAGAAAAGGGTGGATGCAAACGGAGCCGGGATGCTGGGTCTCGAGATGGCTCCGCTCCGGGTTTAAATGGGGGAGGCGGGTGGAATGGCGGAACAAAGGCGCGACGCAGCTCTGGGATTGATTTTATACCAACCACGCGTCTAGTTCCCCACACGAACCATGGTTTTGCTGCGCGCACACATGCCAAGAGATGCTGCTGCTGCTTGGATTGCCAACAGGCCTTCGCCGTACGGACCGTGAACAAAGCCGAGTCACGGTGGGTGCTCGCCTAGTGTTTGTGCTGATCAGCCTAACCAATAAACGCGCTTTGCCACGGACGGACAATAAGTGGTGCTTGCAGTCGTCGAAAACATCATGGGCAGGATATAGGCAACAAGGTAGTGGAATCGCCCTTCATCGATGCAATTGTCGCTGTGGATCATTTCTATCGGGTATCTTTTACTACCACGCGGCTAATTAAATAAAACACATGGTACACTGATTGACGAAGTGAACAAATCTATCCATTGTACAAGCTCCCTTTTCTTATTCTTTCGAAAAAGAAGAAAAAAAGGTCAACTATTGAACGGAGCATGTGATTCCTCGGAGTAAATGCACTGGCAATGTTGAGAAACAAAGCCCAACGTGCATTTTACCGACTACAGCGCAGCCCAGCATGACATTCGTCGAGTACACTCACTCCAAAATTGAACGTATCAAACAGTCAGGCATGCGCAGACGAGACAATGACGATTGAATAGTAACAGGTATCAATTTATAGCCAAATGAGAAATCTGTCTGCCTCAACCGTGCCACTCCATTGCAGAGGCCAGACTGTCCGACCTAGTCAGACTCTACGCCTTGGTGTAGGCGGGCAAGTCCTCGCAAGACTGCTGCATGCTCTGCGCAGCCTTCCTTGCCTTCCTCCTCTCACGGCGCTCTAGCTCTCTTGCCACGGCCTTGGCCAGCTTCCTCCTCTCCTCGCGCTCCTTCTGCTTCAGAATCTCGTCCTTGCCTTTTCCTGCCCATACCTTCCTGAACTCCTTGCGGTACTTTTGGCCAAAAGTGATGTGCTTGTCGGCTTCCTCCTCAGCCTGGCGCTTGTTGTACTCTTCCTCGTCTTCAGTGTCGTAAAAGTCCGATTCGTCGTCTTCGTTGACGAGACGGTTGGTTTCCGACGTCTCGAGACTGACGGCACGCTGGTTTCGTGCCTTGTCCCATGCCCGAGTGCGCGACAGGGCAATGCATCCGGTGATGCCTAGGACGCTGAAGAAGGGGAAGGCCAAGAACAGCAGCATTACGATGGCGAAGGCGACAATGTCTTCGTCCATTGTGATGGTGTTTTCAGTGTTTCTGAGAGCTTGTATGTGTATGTGTGAGAGAGAGAGAGAGTGAGAAAGAAGGAATGACTGATTGTTGGTTGTAGAATTGAGGCGGGGATGAGTTGTTGAAGTTCAACATGGGAAAGGAGGGAGTAGTCGCCACCCCGGGCCGAGTGTGGCGCAGCAGCCAATGCGCGTCACCATGTGCGAGTCGTTAGTCACGTGATCATCACTAGAACAACCTCACCCTACAGCATCAACGCCATTCTTTGGATGCGGCCATGGCATAGGGCGTTCTTGTACCCAGCGATGAGAGCTTCAACTCGTAAGTCCGGAGGGCATTGGCTTCTTCGTAATACGAATTCCGCGCTAACACCGAGGCATTCTGCATGAGACCCACGTTCCGCCAAGCTCCTCTCAGGGGCAGCTGTGCCACATACTAGTACATGGTATGCCTCTCTCAACTGGATAAACATGTGTCCTCGTACTCATGCTATTTATGACGCATGCACGCCACAACCGCCGCCTCCTCTATGTGTACCGCCGAGTCGGTATTTTTTGAGGCGTCGTCAGGGTCCTCCCGCGATGTATCCAGACCCGTTACCTACTACCCCACTTCCTCAATCTCAACATGCTTGACGTAGATCTTCTCTTGCCATCTTTTTGGACAGCAAGCCCGAAATTGCCATGGCCGCTGAAGCAGTTGTTCCGGGCAGGATCTCGGCAGCCAGCAGACTCCACAAGTGACGTACAAGCGGCCAGATCTTCCACACTACGATAAATTTAGAAGACGTATATGTACGAACACATCAAGAGCCGGACTAACTAATTGGGTATTCTACCAAGCACGGAAAACACCGCAAGTGCATCCATGACAAAATTGCAAGGCAGTGATGCCCTGCGACAAGGAGATTAGCGGATCGTCCGGCAATTTGGTAACCGTGCATTCTCCATGACTATGGCTGCCAGCGGCCTAGCGCGCTTCTCCTTGTTAGTGGTCATCGGCCCGTGTGCTTTAATGTCATGGACTTTTGACAAAGTTCAGTTCTAGCAATTACAGAATACGGCCATGTTCGCCGTGGCGCCGATCAGTTCGCTACGCAGTTGGAATATATAATACTAGTACACGCCCCTGACATTGCCTTACCCTCAAGCAATCCAATACAATTTCTCTCGCTACACGAGCATCAAACATGATCAGAACTGTGAACGGACTTTTGGCCGTCGCCGGTGTCGCATCCGCAGCCGTGCTTGACTTGCCCGTTGTCATCACAGATACCTACGCCAGCGTAAAATTCAATATCGGAACACCTCCCAAGGAACACCGCTTGCTATTCGATACCGGATCGTCGACACTTTGGACCGTCAGCACCGCCTGCACAAAAGAGTCATGCCCGCATGGCAATCCTGAGTCGTATACGCGACAATATTACAACGCATCTGCATCATCCACGGGTGTTGACCTCAACACATCCAGCTCGATCCCCTACCTGGGCGGCGACGTCAAGGGCGAGACGTACAAGGATGTTTTCAGCAACCTAGAAGACACCGTAGAATGGAACCAGACCTTTCTAGCTGTCAACGAGAGCTCGTGGCGGTTCATTACCGCAGACGGATTTCTAGGCCTTGGTTTCTCGTCCATTGCAGAGGCAAACACGACGACCTTGGTGGAGACACTTCTCTGGGACGGCAAGCTCGACGAGCCCCGGTTTGGCCTGTACTACGGCAAGAATTTGGGCAACGAGGGCCCTCAAGATGGTGTGTTGAGCATTGGCGGGAGCCACGAAGACAAGTACGTCGATGGCGAGGTGGTTTACGCGCCTCTGTCTAAGAGCGACACGTATGAGTTGTGGCGAACGCCACTGAGGAGTGTCAACATCCTCGTTGCCCAGGACCCGAACAACCCAGAATCCGTAGTAGAGACTGAAGTTGGCAAGCTCCCTACCACCCATGTTGCTAATGGTACTTACCCGGAGGCCAACGTCACCTGGAGCATGTGGGGCCAAGGCGCTGCCGTTTTTGACACAGGGGCTGGCCGCCTCGCCGTACCTAGCGAGATCATTGGAGCAATGTATTTCAACCTAGGATGGGACCTCGATGCGCTTCTTGACGGCAGGCAGCGATTCACCTGCGAGGCCATGAACGCTTCGTGGGCCGTTACCCTGACCCTCGGCGACGGCGCTCCAGAGGACGACGTCTCATTCAGCATTCGCGGAGATGAGTTCCTTGAGCCTGGGGCCCAATGTATGCCGCCATTTGACAGTAGCGACGAGACCGGGTTTGCGCTTGTCGGCGCCGCGTTCCTCCAGAGGTACTACTCTGTGTTTGACTTTGGTTCTGACAAGGTAGTGGAGTACAAGCCCAGGATTGGTTTTGGAAGGCTCAAAAAGGAGTATGATTGGAAGTACCAGTCGTGAGCATTTTGAGCGTCGTGTAAATAGATTTTGAATTGAAATACTGAGGCTTTAATGGCAACATGGACATATTCATACGCCCTGAGACATATGTTGAAGGAGGGGCAATTAATTCTACTACTTCCCTTCAAAGTCAATACATGTCTCATAAAAGCTAATCTACCTGCATCGAGCTAATTCTATGGCGGCGTACACATTTTGAGTCTGACTACAATTGTGGTGGTGCGTATAGTAATAGGACAGATTACGAGACGGCGTGTTACGTCAAAGGACCGTTTCGCTAGCGCTGACGCGCATTCGCAGTCTGGCCTCAACTCGCGTGCTGCTTCTGCTACTTCACAATCCAACAACCATCATCGCCATGATCCAGGCTTTTCTCCAGGCACGTCATTCTTTCAATTGCTGCTCACTTCACGACTAACACACTCCAGCGCTTGGCCCGCTGGCTTGACCGGCCGCTTTTCCCATGGAAGCGCCTCGTCGTCGGCTTCTCTCTCGCAGAGTTCGCCCTCGAAAACTGGCTCCTCTACCGCCAATACCGTGTCCTCCAACGTACTTCTGTCCCCAAGGCTCTCGATAAGGAAATCGACAAGGAAACTTTTGATAAATCTCAGGTACGCTCTGCAAAGTCTGAGATATGGTGGGAACAGAAAACTTACTTATCGACTACAGGCCTATGGTCGCGCCAAAGCAAAGTTCAGCTTCGTCTCCGGTCTCTTCAACCAGCTTAAACACCTTGCCTCTCTCTACTTCAACCTCTACCCGTTCGTCTGGGCTGCTGCCGGCACTATCCTTTCCCGCTATGCGCCCGCCCGCTTCTCCGGCGAGATTTCACAGTCGCTCCTGTTCATGTACATGCTCGGCTGGATCGATCTAGTTGCCGGCCTCGGCTTGTCGTACTACCACAGCTTCGTCCTGGAAGAAAAGTTTGGCTTCAATAAGATGACTGTCAAGCTCTGGATTACGGATATGATCAAGGGCCAGGCCCTTGCCATTGCATTTGGTATTCCAATTGGCAGCGCCTTTTTGGCCATTATCAACAAGACAGGCCAGGGCTTCTTCTACTACCTGTGGATGTTCATGCTGGTGGTCCAGATTACCGGCATGACCATCTACCCGATTCTTATTGTTCCCCTGTTCAACAAGCTTGAGCCGCTCAAGCCCGGTAAACTCAAGGAGTCGGTCGAGGCCCTGGCTTCTAAGCTCAACTTTCCTCTGTCTGAGCTGCAGGTTATCGACGGCAGCAAACGCAGCGCACACAGCAACGCCTACTTCACGGGACTGCCCTGGATTGGCAAGAAGAAGATTGTCATTTACGATACCCTGCTGGAAAAGAGCACAGAGAAGGAGGTTGAGGCTGTCTTGGCACACGAACTCGGTCACTGGAAGATGAACCACACATCGCGACTTCTCTTCATTAGCCAGGCGCATCTATTCTACATCTTTGCCCTATTCTCTGTCTTCATTAACAACCAGTCGCTGTATGCTGACTTTGGTTTCCACCGGGAGCAGCCAACCATTGTTGGCTTCATGCTCTTTAACGAGATCCTGTCACCCACGGACGCAATCGTCAAGCTTCTCCTCAACATTTGGACCCGCAGCATGGAGTACGAAGCAGGTACGTGACTCGCATAGTTGTGTGTGCGTATGAGATCAAGACTAACATGGAGTAGATGCCTTTGCTGTAGGGCTCGGATATGCGCGCGAACTGGGCGCGTCGTTGATCAAGCTCCAGATTCAGAACCTGTCGAGCATGGACGCAGACTGGTTCTACTCGAGCTTCCACCACTCGCATCCTATTCTGACAGAGCGCCTCAAGGCTATGAACTGGACTGGCGACAAGAAGATTGTCGACGAGAAGGCGGCAGACGAGGACAAGCCTGTCAAGGCAGCGGACCGCGAACTCTAGGCGTGGGTGGTATCGTTTGAGATGGCTTGGGTTTGTGGATTCGCAGTATAGTATGCGATGATTAGGTAGCACCAAGCCCAATACCATGAGTGCTTGAGACAGTAGCTTAATCAGACTTTTTTGCCTTTGCAGCATTTTCTCTCTTGCGCTGCAAGTCTCGCTCCTTCTTGGCCTTCTTCCTCGCTTCCTTGTCCACTTCTCCCTCAGCCAGCACTTTTCCGTCTTCTGCCTGGCTCTTCTTCCTTTTCTTGTCTTTGGTCTGCACCTGTGGCTCCTCACCACCCTCTTGCACCACATTGGTCCTGTCTCCCACCTCGCCAATTTCAACGACACCTTGCTCAGCCTGGTACGAAGCCATGTCTTGCCATCCTTCCTCTGCTGCACCGCTTCCATTGCCATTGGGATCAGCACCAGTAACCTCCTCTTCTACATCGAGCGACTTGTCTGGCGCCAAGTACTCACCGCGCAGACCCGCAGCTACACGTCGCAAATGATGCATGAGCTGGCTTCCCATGGCGCCGCCCTGTGCGTTGAAGGTGATACCATCGGGAGTGATGAGCGCATCTGGGTGCAGGTGCGCATGTGTCTCCGAGTTTTGCAGGTACTTGTCGAGGGTTGCTGATGCGGCACTGAGGGAGACGGGCGCGCTCGAGATGTGGCGGCGTGGCGGGGGCGCTTCGAGCAGCATTTTTGCGGGTTTATGCGATTGTGTAGAACTGAGGCGCGATTTGTTGCGAGGAGAGTCGAGAACGTGTAGTGTTGGGTTGGGTGGGAGCAAGAAGGGAAGGGTGCAACTTTTTGCGCACAGACGCAGACAATCTTTCTTTGCGGACTTGCGCCGGGCATGCACGTCTGCATCGGAGACTCCAGCAAAGACACCCCCACCACCACACCCACGCTACCAGCGGCTCTGCGGCGAATTGAGGGCGAGAGGGAAGCAGAAAAGAAGAAGAAATCAATTGGGGGACAAACAAGAGACAATGAACGCTTTTCGGTGCTTGAGGGTCGCCGCCCGCTCAACTACTAGCACTGGCACGCTTCTCCGACCACGCATATCAGCAGCACCACAACGGTACACTTGACCCGCTAGGATCTCAATGTCTCACCAAATACTGATTCTCTCCTCTCAGGCTATCTGCACCATCACAAGCCCGCCAAATATCTCTCCTCACACCCCGCCGACCCATGCTTCCTGCTACACACTCTTGCTCCACCCTCCCCTCACCAGGCTCTTTCTCGCCATCCGCTCTCTCGAGCCCAGAGACGCTCGACCTAGCAGGCAAGATATCAGCGCATCCCGGCCTGGGCAACACACAGATCCGATGTGGACCCCGCGACACGTATAACCCTAGCCATCTGGTGCGGAAGCGCAGACATGGGTTCTTGAGCCGGCTACGGACCAAGAAGGGGCGCAAGACCATTATGAGGCGGCTGAAGAAGGGAAGGTGGAACATCAGTCACTAGGTCGGATGTGGCTGTATCTTTCTTTCTTCCTTTCTTTCTTTCGTGTATGCATGGCTTGGGATAGACGTGTAAGATGAGTCTTGAATGTATGAGTGTTTGGAAGATAGTTCGTGCATGAGTCTGTAGTAGGCGGGTCTCTGATGACAGGCTACAACGAGTACGGTTTGTGTGCCATGCTCGAACGCTAGATACCGACTTGTTAACGCTTTCATCAACACACATGTACATCGCCCTCAATCTCTCTAATGTAAATGAGCCCACGTGACAGCATACTCCAAACGAACCGTTTCATTCAGATGTCGCCGATGCTTCCTCTCCTGCATCCTGTTTCCTCTCTACCTCTTTAACTGCTTCCTCTCCATCCTCCCCCTCTAGGGCCTCCACAAGCTTCAATTCCTCATCCACCTTGTCAATCTGCTTTAGAATAAATGCAACCGTCGCATCCCTCGCCTTGTCCAGCCTCAGCAGTGCATCCAGGCTCATGCGCTCGTACTCTACACCTTTCTGCGGCGTCGGTACCTCCACCGGCTCGTTTTGCAACCTAGCCTTCTTCTCGCTCAGCAGCTTTCGCAGCGCAGTAATGTTGTAATCTCTTTCTTGCAGTGCAGCGATGAGCTCTTTGCGCTGTACTTCCTGTGCTTCTGCGTTTACTTTTTGCTTCTTTGCACTTGAGTGCTTGTCCAGTTGGGCACGTGATGATGACGAAGATGCGGCTTGGGCATTGCGAATTGCGGCTCTCGCGCTCGCCTCAATGTGCGTGAAGCGGATGGGTCCGATATTGTGCCCACCGTACCAGCGCGCGACGACGACGGCGCCACTGGTATTCGTGTCGTTGAGCACCTTGCTAAGGCGCGTGCCCGCCCATTTCTCACCGTCATCGTCGTGCCCTGTATCGTAAAGCGTGTGGGTCTCCGGCTTGAGCGACTGCTGGCGCGAGGACTTGCGCCATGCAGCGATTCGGTGGGTTGCGCTGCGGAACTCAGGGAGGGCTTGCAGGGCTTTGGGGGAGAGGCTGGGTGAGAAGGCGGCTGTGAAGGTAGATGTTTGTTCGTGGATTGGGCTGGAGAAGTATATCTCTGGTGGGCTTGGGGTTGGAGAGTATTGCCTTTTCACAGCCATTCTTTTTCTTCTTGTTCTTCTTTCATATCTTGTGCCGATGCGGTTAGTTTGGAGGTGGAGATGTTGGGTTGGGCTATATACCTACATGACAGGGATTGGGTGACGGAGGGAAGCGAACGCTAATGCCCTTGATCAAATCGCAGCTTTATTCATCAACTTGAAGTGCTAGCTATTTTTTTATAGAAATTTCTTGCCCAAATTCTTGTGTTCTACTTACCAATGTATTGGGCGCTCGACATACATTGGGCTTGTTGAGTCAGGAATTTACAGCTGCCATCCAATGCTCTAGCCTATCAAGATAGCATGTCGTTTCTAGAGCCAGATCGAGTTTGCCCTAGAAATGTAGATAGAAGTTGTGTTGTCTATATAGCGGCCGGGGGCAGTGATTTTCAGCATAAATGCTACAATGTAGTCATACTTCTTCGTCATGCATATATAGACATATATAATGCCAAGCAAGCAGACTTGCCAACAATTGGTTTAATCAGTCTGGCTTCATCGGTTTTGATCCACAGAAGCAAAACTGATAGTTGTTCTAGGCTAACCAGTAGGTTGATTGTTCCTAATTCTGATGCTGAGACGGGGCCAAGGGCATTTTCCTTGCTGCTTTCTTTTCAGCTACCGACTCATCATATGCGGCATTTCCCATGTTTTCTTCAAATCTGCTTTCTTGTATTCAGCACCAACACTACTATATCCCTGTGTCAAACAACAAGCTCGACAGCAGCCGTGGGTATTGCTAGCACCCAACGTAGTCACATGTCCACGCCGTCTTTCACTTCTCAGTCTTGAGCATACCTCACCGCCAAGGGATTAGAATAGCTTATCACAATGTGAAACATGATTTCTGGTACATCAACTAGGCCCATTTCAGCACGTAATCGGTTCGAAGAATCATCTTTCTTAGTACGCTAAGAACAAACGAATACAGATTTACAGGCTTCGACCGTGACTTTCTTTCATCTACTATCACATACAACTCCCCCGCTTCTTCAGTTGAGAAACACTTTGCTCGAAGGACTCGTCTAGGTAAGTCCGCTTGGTGTGCCGCGGTGAAAGTGTTTTTGAATTCAACGGAACTGGCCTCTCGCCTTGCACTCTGCCTTGCTAATCTCACTGCTGTAGGCATCCCCTCTGCGCTCTAGAGCTTCAATAACCTCTTCCACTTAATCCTTATTCCCACTACGCAATCAACTATAAGACATCGGCTCTCATCATGCGCCGCTTCGAAACACTGAATCCGGAGACCAAGGACCTAGTACAATGCCTTCTTCCCGCCCTGGCTAGTTCCTTCGGCGTCTCCGATCCTGTCGACATCATACCCCAGGATATTCGCATGCGCGCATGGGATTGCGAGCGCCGTGACCATATCAAGGAGGAAACCGAAAACGACCCCCGCAATTGGGGCGTTCAGTTTCTAAAAGACCTCATGGCCATTTCACGCCTCAAGAATGGGGATCTTGCAGCATTCCAAGCTGATCTTTATGCAAAGTGTGCGCTGCACGAGCCCAAGCATCCTTGGTGTCGTTTGAACGATATCAAGGAGCTCAAAGACGAGTACGAGCATCCGGAGTGCAAAAACAAAGCCCAAGTTGAAGAATCTTCTGAGAGCTCATCAACTGACTCTTACTTTGAAGAGTTGGTTGAGCCGGATGGACTCAAGGGCACGAAGCGTCGTCGCGGCGTTCATGAGGTCTACGAGGCGCGTGTTATGGAAAAGCGTCACAAGCGTGAGTGCAGAAGAGTCCCTTCAAAATTCCAATATACAAATACTAATGCGCCGCAGACAAGCCTAGTCGTCTTCGTCGAGGCGAGTCAGGTGGTTTCCAGCGCCATGATCCAGCCGCGAAGAAGCGCCAACGCGCAAGCGGTACACCAAACAGCTCCCGTTACGCTGCCAGCCGTGCAAACCGAACTGTTCTCACCGACGAAGATGACGATGTGGACATAAGGTCAGCCAGGTCTTCTCAAGCCCGCTCTTTATTGACCCGTCCCACGCCTGCCTTCTCCCTCTCTCCTGGTCCTCGAGGCGATCCCCTGCGCGATGTCAGTACCTCGAACGAGCCTCTCGAAGTTCAAAAGCTGCAGGCTGAGCTGGAGGTTGCCGAGGCCGAGCTCAAGGCGGCTCGTCTCAAGTACCAGTACATTCAGGCTAAAGAACAGGCTGAGAATAGGGCAGCAAATGGAAATGATGGTGCTGAAGAGGCTACCCATACGTTCAACTAGGGATGTTTTGTCTGTGGCGTGATAGTCTGGGATTATACGAGCACAAGCCTACTGTGGGCAAAACGCGTTACGGCTAGGTCTCACATCACTTTACTTAATCTTTGAATATTGGTGGGCCTACGTAACAAGGTGAACTTTGTAGTAACTACTCCCGGCCTTGCTGCAGAAATTCCACATCTTGACTGAAAGCGTGAATCAGGTTCACCGTCTTGATTTTACGCTTTGTCGCGGATACGCGTAATTGGCACTGTAAAACACAGCCTCAGATAGCGATAATTGATTCGGTCAATTCGGTGAAGTTTGGTTATATTCCTGACAGCAATGCGCAGCAAAGGCCCAGAGTCTTGCCGTACCCAGCTGAAGAATTCGACATCAAAGCGCTCACCACATTGCTATATACCAAACATAATGTTCGTAGCAGGTCCGAAGTTCGTCCAACTTGATGTTTGCTGCTGTGCTTTGCTCTATTGCAGCTATCATTTCCTTTCCTTTTGCACTTCTCATCATGCAGTCACTCTATCTACATTCCAATAATCCCCTGAGTCTTCTCTTGGCGCAACCTTTCGAAAGATAAGCCTTCGTTCCCGCGGCTTGTAGCATGCATCGAGAATTACTGCTAGCTTCGACCATTGATGGTACTAGCAAATGCTTAGTGTAGATATACAAATACTCTACATTTTTTAGATGTAGGACATACCGCTTACACACCACTGGCTTGTTCATATCATATTTTGTCCACCATATTTCATGATCAACAGAGCAATCCGATGTGTTTGTGCCCAGGGATACTTCGTATGCAATGATCCACAACTAGGTTGGGCAAGCCTATCTGGAAACGTAGGGGCATAACATTTGCAACCCACTAGAGACACTGAACGCTGCTGTTGTCGCGGAGATGTCGAAGTCGTACCCTGACTCAAATATCACATGCCTAAGACTAGACTATACAGGGATAGTGTGTACTAAGTATCGAGTTGCTACTAATTTAGGAGTATAATGCAACAAAAATGCACCTCCAAGCCATCTGAAGATATGAGAAGTGAATCATTTGAGTGGCTGCATAACGGAGGCTTTATTGAAAAGTAGATAGAGATGCCAAATCAGTACTAACATAACGAAAAGAAACCAGTGGGACACATGGGCTAGATAATCATGGTACTCTCTGATTGGTTAAGGGTGTCTTTGACCAAGTAGTAACCTTGCATAGAAAACACGTCGTGGAGTACTCGGCAACCAATAAAATATGGCCCGGCTAATTGATCTCCAACACAAGAAAAGACCTGACAGCAGATCGGACATAGTACTCGTGCCAAGCTCCGATCACCTGATCTACCAACGCGAATCACATAATCGAAAATTTCATCAGACCAATACCTTCTAGTTGTCGTGTAGTACGACACGTAAATCATTATATTGTGACGGAGAAACCCGGTGCATGGTGGAAGGTCCGAACGGCACCCGGATGCAAGGACAAGGGAGGAATGATGATGCTTAGCAGGGGGCAAATACCTAATTGAAAACATGAAAGTCGAAGTTGTACGACATCGGAGATGGACACAAGATTGTATTGGAAACGCTATTAGACAATTTTCGACAAAAGAGATTCATTGAGGAAAAGCACTTGTGTCTGCGAAAGAGAATAGTACTGTTTGTTTCTATATTCTTCGAAAGACTGTTCAGCTTATTCTTACGCTTGATTCGTGCCGAGCCGCGTCCCAGTCGACGTGCATTTCACTCCAATTTGCTATCATTTACATAGGGTTCGGCTATACTAGTCTCTTCTGTACACATTTCGGCATGTGAACCATGACCTATAGTGTGTTTCTGCTTGTATGACGGCTTCTCATCTCGCTTCATGGCGTCAAGAAGAGCTACGTGGGACCGTACACTCTGCACCAATAATTGCCTTTAGATTGTATGCGAGAGGCTAGTTCAAATGCATGACAGAAATTATGCTAATAGTTATGGATGGCTGAAACAAATGCTAGTGTACTATGGAGGATCTGGATACTTGGCCGTGGCTAACGGCAACGGGTAACATGGAGGCTTCAGCCTCGGTCTCACGGCTGTTGACACGGTTCGCACAAGATATAACAACGACGTATTCCAAAACTATACATATTAAGAGCTGCCATTGTGGACGAGAGAGATATGAGAGTGCGTGTAAATCTGGCATGGATAGAAATTGTGATAGATGATGCAGACGTAAGCAATGGATCAAATGACGAAAACATGCTTGACAAATCATTTACCAGGTGAAACATCTAAGATAGCTTTTCAATTCGAGGAGAGTGTTGTAGACACAGTATACACATCCACTGCGTCAGTGAGAAATATATGAAGGTAATTTCCGAAGCGCGCGTGTTGTTTTCAGACGGAGAGGTCGGCCTGGGAAAGGGCGTTGTACAGTACCCAGGCAAGCGGGGAGAAGCAACAAGCAGGTCTCCGAAGCTGCTTCGCGTCTATTGTACGCCCGGTTCCTGTCAGACTATCACATGCATGTGCAGATGGGTGTTCTAGGCTGCATGGAAGCCTGCGTGGTGGACTGATCCCTGAGCTTATCCGCCCGTGAGCGGCGCCCAACGTGCATGATGCAGGTTGGATAGGTATACTACACGAAGCGATCCCCACGATCCAGGTACGTGTAATCCAACAACCTCCCCACACCGCCAGCAAAACCACCTACTAGACCTGCCTGACTCGGTGTACCGCATAAGCCCACGATGCATGCAGGCTACTTTGGGAATGGAGCTCCGACGTTAGCGCACCTCTCCGCACTTGTATGTCCCGCCCCCGGATCTTCTGACCTTTCCGACTCCGACGCTCGTAGAAGAAAAAAAAAGAAGCTCTATGCGCGCAACATGACCCGCTACCATGGACCAAACATCGCAGAAAAGAGTCTCCAAAGCATGCGACGCATGCAAACGGCGAAAGGTGCGTTGCAATGGCCAGGCGCGCTGCCAGCAATGCGCGCACCTGGGCTTGCGGTGCATCTACTCGCCGTCTAGCAAGCAAAGATCTCAGGGCAAGAGAGGCCATATCATTTCAGAATTCAGGAACCAGACATCTTCTTCGCCAGCTACAGCTCCGCCCATACTGCCCGCCCATCCAGGCCCGGGCAGCTTCCAGACGGTATACACGCCCATCTCGCCAACCGTCGCGAGCAACGAAGCAGAAGCCAGTAGGTCGCTCTGAGCCCTCCAGATTCAATGTGGAATGCTGCTGCTGACCCCGGGCAGCATCTCCCGCGTCTTCCCTGGCCTCACAGTACAGCAAGTCCTTCTTTCTCGATCTCATACCCGACTACGTCGAGGGGGTATATCCAGTGCATCCGGTCATTACCGCTTACGAGCTCCAGCAGTACATCGAGTCCATGGACACTGACCCAGACGTGCGCTCTTTTGTGTATTCTTTTGGTGGGTGTACCCTTAATCTCACTCGTTACGGCGAGCGGAGAACAGAGGAAGTGGTCCAGACCATTGAAAAACTCATGGATTATTCCATTGACACCATGCCGCGAGGTCACAAGCATATGCACTTTTCCGTCATGCGGGCAGTACAGTCCATGTTCATTCATAACTGCCTACAGAGTCTCCAGGGCAGTGATGCCGCTTTTTTCTACATGCGCGACGCAATCACCATCATTCAGCTCCTGAGGATAGACAACCCGGAAAATACGGCACAGCTGTCGCCCCCAGAGCGGTCTCGCCGGCAACGGCTGTATTGGCAAGCATTTATTCACGAGCGATTTCTGGCCATCCTCGATTATCGCCGCGCAATTTTGCCACCGCTCTACACAATGCCTGAAAACGACCCTACGATTCCAACCCAGGTCCACGAAGGGTTCAATCAAATTATCAAGCTTTTTCAACTGCTCGATACGGAGTTTCTCGATAGCTGGCTCGATTCGCAGGGAGCCAACGTCACGAGCACCTGGGTGGAGGCCAAGTCGCGCGAGCTCGAAGGCGACCCGGAGTCAGACGCACGCGAAATGTCCATGCTCTCCATGATGCAGCGTGCCGATCTCTGCATTACCCGCGAGTGGCTGCGCACCTTGGTTTGGCGCCTGGCCATGAGCCAGACCCTCCTTTCATCCCGATCTTCCAAAGAGTGCCTGTCACTCCTATTTCCCGTGCGTCTTTCCCAAACACTCCGGCAGCAAGTCTCCAGCATGTCACGGGAAGACATAGAAATCCACGGCACTAGCATCACGCAAAAGCTCTTTGAAATCACAGATACCATTGCTGACGTGCTGATCCATGTGCCCGCCGCCACGCTGGACGAGACGGCCCACCGCATCGACGATTTTCTCTTCATTCTCGACTTCGTCCTGCTCATCCCGCATCTTGACGCAACCCGGCGTGGCATCTTGCTGGAAAAGCTCGAGCGCCTGCAAACCATGTTTCCCGAGGTCCTCAGCAATGCCAGCTCTCCCAATATGCCGCTCGACCTGCACAGCCCTGGCGCCGGCAATGACCCCTGGTACCAGGCCACGCAGTCCAAGACAGCGGCTGGACTAGAAGTCATGGCTGACGGAGGAATACGGCCGCCAGAACAAGAGGCGCCGAGATCGGAAGCGAGGAGGGGCTTATTGGCGACATGGAATAATATTTCGAAGCGCTTGACAATGCAGGTTGCTACTTTTGGCGATGCATAGCGGACACAAGCGTCTTACCTTTTTTTGTAATTTTGTAGTAGATTTTGATCATGAAATAGAAAGAGCAAAGAACCACAAAAACAGAGCTTCGTTTAAAACTACGTAAGCCTCGTTCTCAAGCAGAGGAGCTGTGTTCATCAATTCGTCTATACCAAGAGATAGATCCTGCCTTCATACGGCGCCAGTGTCTTTTCCTCGACACCCTCATCTTGGCGGCTGCTTATCAGCAGCTCCTTCTTCTCCGCGGCCACGCTAGCCGGGAAAACGAGCTCCTTGCTCTGGTCTGTAAAGTTGCAAATGCATACTGCACGCCGGCCCTGCCACGTCTTGCTAAAGACGTAAAAATCCGGATGGTCGACGTCGAGATCATCGTATTGGCCATGGATAAGGAGATCAGTGTGCTGCTTACGCAGCTCCAGCATGCGTTTCCAGAAGCCTAGGACGGACGTCTTGTCGTTTTGCTGGCTCTTTGCATTGCAAATGTGTGCGTCTTCGAGGGGCCGCATCCACGGCTTCTCCTTTGCGTCTGGCGGGCTAAAACCGTTGTACGGAGCGTTACTCCAGCTCATTGGGACGCGAGAGTGGTCGCGCGCAAGGTGCTGAAGCGACTTGTGGGCTGCCGCGAGAGCCGCAGGATCGTTGTTCGTCCGCTTAGCAACCATCTTATAGTAGTTTGTAGAGTCGACGTCCTTGTATTCGCTCATGTCCCATGTCTCTGGGAAGTTTGTCATGCCGATTTCTTGGCCTTGGTAAATGAATAGGGTGCCGCTGAGGGCGCTCATCATGAGTGCGAGCATCTTGCCGCCTGCGACGCGGTGCTGTGGGAGATCAGAAGTGAAGCGGGAGATGGAGCGGGATTGATCGTGGTTCTCAAGGAAGACAGTGGTCCAGCCATCAGATGGGGGTCGAACGAGGTCCTGTGTGCGGGCAACAGCGCGTTTGAACTGTGGGAGAGTGTAGTTTTTGGGCGTGGTTTGGAATTTGTAAGGGCCTTGTCCTACGTCGACAACATCCTATGGATGAGATTAGAATGCTGTAAATTGACAAAACTTGCGTGAAACATACGAATTGGAACACCATGGAGAGCCGTCTCTCCTTGGCGCTCACGTATTGATGGATTCGTTCCATATCAAGTGTATTTGGACACTCGCCAACGGTCATTGCACCGTATTTTTCTAGAATCTGGTTCATCTCGCCTAGAAACTCGTCCATTCGTGGCCCATTGCAATACTGGTAGCCGGCGAACTGCCACTCGGACCCTGGATCCGTGATGGGGGCGTCTCGCATGTCGCCTTTGCTGTACATATTGACCGTGTCTACGCGGAAACCATCAACGCCGCGCTTGAGCCAAAACTCCATGGCAGTCTCGTAGATGGCTTGGCGAGTCTCTGGGTTCTCCCAGTTGAGGTCAGGCTGCTCTGGACAAAATAGATGGAGATAGTATTCTTGAGTATGTTCGTCCCATTCCCAGACGCTACCTGTGAAGTTGGAGACCCAGTTGTTCGGGGGCTTGCGTACGCCATCGACGTAGCGAGCAGGGCGCCAGATGTACCAATCACGCTTTGGGTTGTCCTTTGAGGACCGAGACTCTTGGAACCATTTGTGCTATGCCAGGTCAACATTTGATGATCAGCCCAGAAGCACCTGGCCGGAGCATACCTGATCGGAAGTGTGATTGACCACCAAATCCAATATGATTTTCATGCCTCGTGAGTGTGTTTCGGCAATCAATCTCTCCATGTCTTGGACCGTGCCATAGGGCCGATACACATCTTGATAGTCTCGAATGTCGTAACCCATGTCGACTTGTGGAGAGTCGTACATGGGGCATATCCAGATGACATCTACACCAATGGAGCGGATGTAGTCAAGCTCAGAGATGATGCCATTGAGGTCACCAATCCCATCGCCATTGCTGTCTTTGAAAGAGGCTGGGTATATCTGGTACACCACAGCGTCCTTCCACCAAGGTCGTTGGGTAACAGTCATTGTGTTAGACTGGGGGGTGGAAACTTCGTTAGAGAACGAGTCTATTGTCATAATTTCGATCGAGATGGCAGTTATCTTATAATGTCGTCGTTCTCTCAATGCATCGCTTTCCATTGCACCCCGCACGTGAACATGTGGCATCCATGCCGGGAGGTTTCTCGGTAAGATTATGATTGGCGTCGCGGTCGGAAGGTTTCTCGGCAGGAATGTTATTGATCTGATGTCGGCCCGAGAGCCAAGCCTCCCAATCGAGGCACGCTATCCCCCCGCAAACACCCATTCACCCCACACTCCAGCGGTCTTCACCCCACACATTATCGCCATTGCCATGCTACTCCAGCGGTTTCTCGCACCGGATCGCCCCTCCAAGGGAATAAGCGAGTTCGCATGCGGGGAGAGAACGGGCTCGGTCCATAAGCGCGCTATCGATTTGTTGCACCAGTACCACCCGACATTCTGCCAATCACAGCACCCTGACCTCCTGTTTCCAGAACACATTGGCCAGCGCTCAGGGACGTGAGTGCTGCCACACGTGATCTGCGCCCCCTTGGGTGCTGCTTTCCCTCCTCCTCGGACCGACTGTGCACAAACCAAGGCCCAATTAAGGGCCTTCGAGATTTTGCACGGCGCACCACCCTCGGCGGCCGCTACCCGCTTTGGCCTAGTTCCAAAGCCATGGCCTCAGGTTAACTTCCCGTGGGCACGAGCATTGCCTTCACATTTTCTGGTGTGGCGCCTCCCCGCATCCTGTATCTCGTTTCACTCTCCCCAGCATCGGACTTGGCGCACGTACAGTATACCCAAGGGTGTGGACGGCCTGGGGACAGCAATCATATAAGTACAACGTGGAGATCTCCCCGGACGCATCACCATCAGAGTTCCACCAGCTCCACGTTTACCACGAGGTTGGGCCTAGACCCACAGTGCCCGCTCTTATCTCCATTGGACATACCCCTTTCACATCACAGCCATGTCTCGTCGCAACAGCAGTGTTGTCGCAGTCGATCCGGAGCAGGCACGCCGCCTCTCCATTGCCGTCCCGGATATCAAACAGGTCGTCCACGATGCCAGCAAAGGAACCAAGGCCGAGCAGCAGATGACGCTCAAACAGGGCATCAGGCTGTACCCCAAGGCCATTGCCTGGTCGGTTCTACTCTCTGCGGCCATCATCATGGAGGGTTTCGACAAAGTTCTTATTGCCAACCTATTGGCGGTCCCGGCTTTCAAACGCAAGTTTGGGCAACAGCTTCCTAATGGCACCTACGAGCTGACCGCAGCTTGGCAAGCTGGATTAACGAATGGCGCCTACGCTGGCGAGTTTATGGGTTTGATGCTCAACGGTCTTATCGCAGATCGATTGGGATACAAGAAGACAATGATTGGAGCCTTGTTCGCCACTAACTGCTTCATCTTCATCGTATTCTTCGCTCACAATATCGAAATGCTCTTGGGTGGTCTTATCCTCTGCGGCATTCCATGGGGCGTCTTCCAGACTCTAACATGCACATACGCTGCTGAAGTCGTGCCTGTCCCTCTCCGCCCGATTCTCACCACCTATGTCAACCTCTGCTGGGTCATTGGCCAGTTCCTTGCCTCGGGTGTGCTCAAGGGCGTGGCCGAGAGGCCCGACCAGTGGGCATATCGCATTCCTTACGCCCTGCAGTGGCTCTGGCCGGTTCCATTGATGATCGGAATCTCCTTTGCACCAGAGTCGCCCTGGTGGCTCGTACGCAAGGACCGCTGTGATGAGGCAAAGAAGATGCTGATGCGTTTGACTTCTCCCGAAAGGCTTCCCGAGTTCAATGCCGATGAAACCATTGCTATGATGCGCCACACCAATGCTATGGAGATGGCAGTATCTGAGGGCACTTCGTACCTTGACTGCTTCAAGGGAACTGACCTTCGACGAACCGAGATTGCTGCCATGGCTTGGTTCACCCAGGCCTTTTGTGGTGCCGGCCTCATTGGCTACAGCACCTACTTCTTCCAACAAGCCGGCCTCAGCGACTCTAACGCCTTTTCTATGAGTCTTGGCCAATACGCAATCGGTGGTGTGGGTGTCTTTGCCGCCTGGATCCTCATTCAACGCGTCGGACGTCGGACCTTGTACGTCTTCGGTGACTTGATCATGGTTATACTCTTGTGCATTATTGGCGGTCTTGGTGTCATCCCCAGGGGTAATGCTGGTGCACAATGGGGAATCGGTGCTATGCTTTTGCTCTTTGCCGCCGCGTACAACTGTACTGTCGGTCCAGTGTGTTACTCCATCGTCGCCGAGATTCCATCGACTCGTCTTCGCCAGAAGACAGTCGTCTTGGCTAGAAACTTTTACAACATCGGATCCATCATCGGCAACATCATCACTCCGCGCATGCTTAACCCTGGTGCCTGGAACTGGGGCGCCAAGAGTGGCTTCTTTTATGCGGCAACCGCCTTTGGCTGCTTCGTCTGGGCCTTCTTCCGTCTCCCTGAGCCCAAAGGCAGGACATATGGTGAACTTGATATTCTCTTCGAGAGGCGGGTGCCCGCCAGGAAGTTTGCTACTACTGTGGTCGACAGTTTCCATGTTAGCGACAACGAGAGCGACTACGCAGAGAAGAAGGGTGCTTCTGCTCACCTTGAGCAGGTTAACTCCAAGGAGGCTGTGTGAGATGATATCAGGACTGCAACAGATGATTTGTATTTACCATGTGTCATGAGATATTCTTGTCCTTGTATAGACTTTTGATTATCTTCTTGTAAAGACAGAAATAATTTTATAACTCTTCTCATCACTTAACGCCATATACTACGTGGCATACCTCACTACTCTCGGGACAATAATTGCTGTAGCTTACGTGGGATCGTATTTGTTAATTTGTGAGCTACACATTGTCAGACAACGCACTGGAGACGGTGTTATGCTTGAGTGTCCTCTTTCAATCAAATAGTGTATACCAGGCATCTTGCAACTACTAGCAAATGCAGCTTTGTTAACTATCAAGTAGAATTATTTGAACTTTAGCTTAGATACTTCCCCTGAGCTGCTGGGCGGATGAAGACACGCTACTGCTGCAGATTATGTAAAGCTGTCAAAACAATAGCTTGTTTACTCTAGGAAAAACTACCGGTGAACCGTTTTAGCGATCCCTTTCTTTGAGTACCGATGCTGACTTAGGTTGAAGTAGCAAGAAGGCGGAAAATCGCGGAAGAAATAGAGACCCTAACTGCTGTTAGTATTGAAGTTACCGTCAACTGCTACGCAATGTGAGTTTTCAGGCCGCTCCGTAAGCACTTATGTAAAGCACAATGTTTCTGAACTATACCCTGTTGTAACTACGGCTGGGGGCATTCCAATCCTACAGATTAGTTGCAGATGCTACGATCCTCATCCACTACCTGTTCAACTGCCAATATACACATGTCATAGACAAGTATTAATGCGTGTATTCTTAACATGGTTTCATCTCAACAGCGTCGTGCATTCATAAGAATCATCGCATACGTAAAGAGATCTAGAGTGCCCGGATGAACCGGCAATCTCACTACTTATGGCTTCCCTGGCTGGCCAGGCATGTAATAGCTCGGAGGCTGATGAAAAGAGGCAAAGATACTCAAAACAACTAGTGTTACAGGTTTGATTGGATGAAGTAGTCGACGGGCTGGACTACACGTGTAAGTACGGGATACTGGCCAAGGCGCTGTACCCAAGTAGACAAATCCTGGAAGCGGCATAACAAAGCAGGATGGTGGTGCTGTTCCATCAACGAGATATAGAATGATCGCTGTGAACGGTGGGAATGGTTCAGCACGGTCTATTCGTTGTTTTTCTTGTGCGTAATAATGACGCCCCTGTTCAAAATCATTGCCGGTTCCTCTCTGGCATCAATTGCGTTCTGCTTGTCTCTCAACTCGCAACTTAGTTTGCCGGATGCCAACGCTACGACTACTTGTGCTTAAGTTGGTGCTTTGACTGCGAAACAAGATATATTCCGAGACCCTGTGTTCCAGCACAGCTAGCTTATGAGTGCATTATTTCTGTTCCTTTCAACTAAAGTGCTGCTGTTCCATTGGTCCACAGTCTCACGCCCTATGTAAGATGGCAGAGTACTACTACTTGGCTTGCCAATTGGCCACAGGTGTATGCTCAAAAGGTTCAGCCGCCCAGTAATATTTGAGCCAGGCTTACGGACGCCCGTAATAAGGTTGTTGTAGGACTGTACCGAAAGGAATACGAGATAAGTTGCTATCTAACTATTTTTTGCTTTCTCCTTGCTCATCTTGATAGTTTGGTACAGAGCTCTACAAGATCACATCAGATGCCTATGCAGAATCATACTCCATATAACGTGCTGCCATAAACATTAGTGTCAGTTCTTTTTTTCTCTTGGGTGCTTTGGTCGAAGCCACGACTTTGATAACGAAGATCTCCCGCACAAAAATAGGACACACTCTGTAGTACTCCAGCCCGATTGTTGCAACATCGACTTGGACCAATCCCAAAGGGATGAATAGCGCATGAGAATATCCTGCTTCGTTATCTAAACTCACTTCTCTCGGTCCTAGTTATTATCACCCTGTGCCTGCTAAAAGAGGAACTGCACGCGTCAATCCTCTTACGCTGCAAAAGTTCATGACTGCAATCCTCAGAAACGGGCCTCTTACTCACTTGCTACAAGGTCATGCAGCAAGCGTGACAATAACACCTCAGGCTCATAATATGGCTTAGCAGCGCAAGGCATGGTAAAGATGCAATGCATGCATCTTGTTTACTCTTCGGTAGTACAGGGCAATTACTTACCAGGATGCAAGGCGAAATGTTAACTGACATTTACTAGGTTGGGACATTTCCTCACCTGAGATACGGCAACAGGTGTGAGACATGGACGTATGCGGCTTGTTACATCGTGACATTGCGGGATTTCATTGTGAGTGCTGCATTCCCGGCTGATGACAGTTCTATACATACCAGTTTAGCTGCACCAGGAGACTGTACTAAGGTCGCTGAAGAGCACATAGAAGTCTCACATATCCTTGAATGTTGAAGAAATGATATCCAATTTGACCAGATTTTCAAAATTAAAGATATGGGTAGTCAAATGTGATCAGAATCAGGCTTGGAAGGCCATAAGCCACAACAACTATGAACTAAACACAGGAGCCTTCGCATTGGGTTGAGAAATCCTCGGGAAACTTATGTTTGACGATTGATAGACTAGCCTCTAATGTTCAAGCATGCCTGCATAACCTTTACCCCCTCTGTTGTTGTGGCGCTCGCAAGTCAGTTCACCGACAGGAGAGACGCTATAATGACATTCCGGCATCTGAACCGCCCGCGCCGCGCCGGCACCCGCGTCGGTTGACGAGTCAAGATGGGCGGAATGATATTGTCGACGGTTGAAAAAGATAACCTATATTATGTAGGGACATTGAGAGCGATCCACAGGAGATGATTGGCTCACAGAGCGAAAGGGTCTAACATACCGTAATGACACATGTGATTTAGTTTCGGTTGACCTTTCTCCGATGCTAGTGTGATTCTACAGAAACGATGCACTAGGAGAAACAATGCATCCGGAGATAGGTTTCATGTCATAACTATCGTGCGCAAATATTTTCAGAATGTATCTTGAAAGAAACAACACAATCAGTGGTACACTACCATCACCCAGTCGTGGAGATGATGGGGCAAACCCCAAAACATGGCAAAATTCGGAACTCGCACTTTGGTTAAGGTACACGTTAGAGCGTTTAGCCCCTAGTTCGGATGAGATCCTGGTTTGAGTAGATACCCATCGGAGCTGCTTCCGCGTGGCTTGACATGACTAAGATGTATCTCCACCCCTTTTCGAGTGGTAGACAGGCCGGTTCCCGTCTCTGCCAACACAAACACAGTCAAGCTTGAGGTAAGTAGCTCAGTTGGTGACACTTGCTGGACCGAACTGAGCCGCGCTGAGCAGTGAGTCCCTATATGGCCGAGGCCGTGTCATAATGATCAGCAACCTATGGCGTATATCTCGCGGAAGCAATGCTGCCTGACGACATATGGCATGTTCAACGTCATTAAGAGGAACTTCATAGATGATGTCCAGTTTCCGAAGGAACAAGAGCCGAGCAGCACAAACATGCGGTCCTGGTGCACATGTTGCTGCCCCAGGTTCTTATCTGGGTAGTGGCAGCTAAGAGCTTCTGAGAGACGAGAAACATAGGGTCACGACCGAATTGTCAAGCCCGCCACATTGGCATGATGATGGGTATCTAGGCCCGCATTACGCGCATTGCTACAAAGCTAAGAGATCCAGAATGAAGTGATCACGCGGTCTCCCAAAAAAGAAAAAACAACACAGGGAACGCGAGCCAATGAGCACAAGCAGACGCGTTGCAATCATCTGACTAGGTTACGATGACTTAGCCCATGGTGCTCCAGCCCGTCTTAAGCGACTTTCACTGGGCCCTTGAAAGCCAAACTCTATTCCCAGTTCAACACCAGAACAAATCAAAGCCAGGCGGCAAATTCACCCGGCAAACTCGGCGGCCTGGATCATTGCTTCCGCACGGGGGAACCGTATGGTCGGAACTGCAGGAACATCACGATCATGTTGCCCAGCCGCGATCTAGAGACTAACTACTTTGACTTTGCTCGGATAGCTCCGTACCTCTGCACCTTGGGTGCGTGTACTAGCGTGGCATACGAGTGTGGTACTGCCCCAGAGACATGCGTAGCATGCTGCCATATGGGTGTGTACATGACTCTGAGATATAAGTGCTACCCAGTGGACCTCCCGCTCATCGATCCACCACCGCCATTTTGATACAACGTCTTGTTATTCATTCGGTTCAGGTTTTGTTAAGCCATCATGGCGATCGGACATCGCGCCAGGGAGATGATTCGGGTAAGAATGTAAGGCATGACCCTTGTTGGACATGGTTGACGAGGGTAACTAGATCGAGATTGCCTTTCTATCCATATCATGGATAGCTGTGGTATTGCGGGTTTACGTGCGAACCTTTGTAGTCAAGGCCTTTGGCTGGGATGACCGGTGGATGCTGTTCGCTCAAGTAGTACACACGGTGAACGTGATATGCGCCACTGGAGGTGCATTTACCGGCACTGGAAGACTCATGAAGGACATTCCTCCTCACAGCATGATGATGGCTTTACGGGTAAACAAAATCCAGTCAAACGTTGATCAGTGTGCATTTGCTAACCTGCGTTCCGCTGCAGTTTTGGTGGATCTGTTACTGGACATACTGCCTGACCATGATCAGTGCCAAAGTATCCCTAGGTCTCTCGCTACTCCGCTACACGCCCTTCACGCAAGTGCGATCCCGATACATTACACACTTTGCTATTTGGATCAGCGTCATCATAGGCACTGCCTACGGCCTCCTTGCCATGTTTCAGTGCACGCCTGTTCACTACTTCTGGACCAGAGCTGTCGGCGATAAAGGAACATGTATCAGCATCGATGTCATCATAACTTTGACATATGTCATGTCTGCTATTTTCGCCGCGTCGGATTTTGCTTTTGCAATCCTCCCCGCCTTCCTAGTCAAAGGCCTATCCATGAGTCGAAATCAAAAGTTTGCTCTTGTTCCCATCCTCAGCATGGGATGCATGTAAGTTGTTTATTACCTCGCACTACTACCAAGATAGCCTGCTAAGATATTTTGACAGCGCAAGCTCAGCAGTCATCGTCCGCCTAGCATATGTGCAGACCTTTCGAGATCCAGAGTTCCTCTACGCAACGGTCCCTATTGCCATTTGGTCAGAGATCGAAATGAGTCTTGCGATCACTGCTGGCTCTCTCTCCACGCTGCGCCCTCTGTACCGCCTTGTTGCAGAGAAGTTTTCGTGGAGGACAAGTCTGTTCAGCAACCGCCGCTCGCTCCCATCCGTTGATCCAACCTACCACTCAGGACTGACCGGCGCAACAATGACCACTTCTAGAAACGGCAGGAAATCATCTAAAGTCAATTCCTGTTCCGAGTCGGAGCGACATATTGTAGGTGGGACGTGTGAGGACTTGGAGCTCGAGGTTTGCGAACCGGCTATGAAAGCCAAGTTTTTGAGCATTACTAAGGTAACAAATGTTCAGGTTGACATCTCAGAGAGGGCTACCAAGAAGTAGTTTAATCGCAGTTTATTCATATTCCATTCACTATTACACCAACAGCTGCAGCGCGTATGGAGCATACCAAAACGCCTTGGATATTAGGGAACGGTACCTCAAGCGTCAGCCTCGCTGGATCTCTCATGCGATACAAGCTCGGAGGTCAGACCTCCCTAATCCAATACGCGCCCTAAGAGCAGTACGAAGTAGAAAGTTCTACTGCCCCTTCCCACTCTTGATGCCGCTCCTCTTGTTAAACCCCACTCCCATCAAAAACGCCAACCTAACCGCCCCCGCGACCGCGGTAATACCTATACTCCCCCAATCCTCGGCCCGCCACAATGCAGGACTCAGGCGACCCTGGCTACCCAGAACACGCCATACACTCCAATAATACGCCAGGTCCACCACAAAACACGCCACCTGTACGATGGCCCACACGTTGACGTCTTCTGTATATCGCAGCAGCACAGCAGAAACAATACCAAAGTTTAACATACCGCCTCCGCGCTGTGTTAGAACCATGATATGGCCCTGGTCTGGGACAGGTGGCGAGGGAATGTGTGAAGAGAGGACGAGCGAAGGGAGGAAAAAGTCCATGGATGCGCCCCAGACGCAGATGAGAGGGTCGAGATAGGTGAAGAACATGCGATAGAAGCTTGGGATGCGGGTGTAGGAGGGAGTGATTGACGGCATTTTGGAGTCAACTTTGGCCTTCTCTTAGCCTTCCCCCCTTGTTGTGACTGGTATGTGTGTGAATAAGGGTAGGACTGCTTGACAGGTCCGTCGAATGGGGAGAGAGGTGTCAGTTTTGGGACAAAGTGTACAGACAACTAGAATTTTTGCTGCTAAATGATAAAAGGGTTGAAAAACTTCTGTTTGTAGATTGCTGCGACAGCAATGGCGAGGAGCTGGGCTGCGTGGAGCGGATATTAGCTTTGGCGCCCCGCCGACCTATGTACTGTTCTGCGAGCGTGCATGACACTAAGTCACTTGGGGCTAGTTCAATCGGAATACGATTTGTTGTGGCTGTATTTCCTGAGGAAATTATACTACTTCGTACACACATTGGACACGTCGCCTAGCTGCTTGGTAATCATGATGGCGTACATCAGCAGTGCAGGCTTGGATGAGCGATGCTGCACTCTAGAAAATCATCCCAATCGTAACATATTATGAGTATTGTACAAGTCTAGACTAGAGTATCAGCCTTCCTTCCATCGTCAGCTCTGAGCTCAGTGGCACATTCGAGCTCTTCGCCGAGAGCTTCACGCTTGGCCTCCATGTCTATGAATACGCGTTCATGGTCATTGTTATCTTGACTTGAGAGTGATTGTAGCACACAATTGCTATCTTTCACAAACGTCTCTGCAATACCACAAAGGACAGAATCGGTAGCAGCAATACCTTCCGGTGTGCAAGCCAAAAGATGGTGTAAATTGCGCTGGTGAGATTCCGGACTCATTTCCCAATGGATTTCGTTAGCTTCCGACGAAAGCAACGCATATTGAGAGGAAGGTAATGGCGTGGCAGAAGTCGAGCTATTACTGGTGAGCGAGCCCAATCTTGGCGGCGAGGAACTGAAATAAACCGGTGGAAGGTCAGATTCTGAAGAGTGTTGCTGATCTTCCTGGACATCACCATTTAGAATGTCGCTCACCATGCCAAGATCCCCGTCCATCTCTTGCATACAGGCTAGAGTAAGGTGATTCGTCTTCTCTTGGCCGGACATGAGCTGTGGAAGCGGCTCAATCGTTGTTGCGGTATCATCCAGTCTAGAGGTGCTAAAATTCATGTCTCGAGCCAGTCCAGTTTGCGAAACGTCGGTTCCTAGGTCAGAAGCTACATCTGCTGGTTCTTCTCCTGTCAAACGACGTAGAAAAGATGTGACTTTTCCACCTTTGGACCTCCGTGTAAAAGGATCGCTTATCGCGATCTGCGAATCTCCTGTTTGTTTCTCAAGTGCAACATCATCACTATCCGCATGACCAGATATTGCTGTTGATTCCGCGTTTGGCGATGCAGGCACAGGTTTGCTGTTGCTTGACAGTATTACTGCCTCAGCTGCAGTTTCCCGTGACCACCCCACTCCCTCGTCCGGTTGACAGGGTATCGGTGGTGATGATGGCATCTGAGAGAAGATATCACCATAAAAAGACCTTGGATCTCTCGGGGTCTGTAGTCTGCTACGGGTCTCTACGACCTTTTGCTTCGGCTTTGCTGGAGTGGACGGAGATCGAGCGTTATGTGCAGGTAGCGTTGGCTTTTTGAATGATGCGTCAGAATCAGCTTGCTCCTGTGAAGCTTTCAGTCCTTCGATGAGCGAGTGCCGCGAAGATAATGCAGATGAGAATGCTTTCGTGAGTATTCGCGATCGAGCTTGCCCTGTTTCTGCTGTGACGGTCATGTCCGTAAAGCTATCTGATTGTATTCGCGACCTCTTCGTCTGTTCTCCATCCTTCACAAGCTGCACATCCACCTTACGCTTAGTACTGGCTTGTTTCTTTAGTCTTTTTGGTGTTGCAGCATGTTCTTCGTCATCTTTGACTGTGTGTCCAACATGCAAATTGCCTGATTTGGTATTTTTGGATGATTCTTCTCCCTTGGCCGATGATGTTGCACCGGACGCGTCTGAGTCCCTCTGTTGCCTTCCTCTCTTTTGACCGTGTCCGTTGACACTAGACTGTAAACCAAGCTTCTTCAAGGCGTTTTGCTTGGCGGCTCGTGGAGCACGAGTCTGTCTTTCCTTGCTGCATTCTATGCGTCTGAACTGTGCCGCCGAAATTGTATCTTCTCCTCGTATTGATGTCTGTGAACTACTTCGACGCGGCTGTGCGTGTGCTTTTGGTGGTGAAAACTTGTGGCGGGGTTTGGAGTATTTCTCAACACCCGATTGCTCTGCTAAACTATGTGATGAGCGACTGGAAGGCGACTTTTGTTGCCGATCTTGCCTCGCCAGCGAGGGGTTTGTATCGACAGGCGAGATGTGACAGATGCGATGATGATCTTCGTATGCCTTTTGATACTGTTGAATGTAGTCCTGCCATTGCACAGCGTTCTTGGATTGCTTGAACACCAGAGATATCTCAGTTGCAGTTCGTTGCGCAGAGTTCAGATAGTAAGCCCAGGGTTCAGATTTGAGTGACAGTATAACGCTGCATGATTCGCATACCATCGGTCGTTCCGAGCGTGTACTGATGATATGACTGACCGGAATGTCCACGAAGTGGCAGGTTTCGAGGTGTGCGTCAGACACAATAATGGTCAGCATTCCAGTCTCCAGGATTGCAGCGGATATGTCATTGCCAGGCCCTCCACGTGCGAATCCGTCTGAAGTAACTATGGAAGCAATGTATCCGATATAAGTTTTATTGTTCACGTCTGTGACAGTCGGTTTGCCGAAAGAATCGAGGAATGCGTGGAAATCTCTCATCCATTCTGGACCTGAGCGTTGCGGAAAACGGAGAGCGCTATTAGCAGGCTTTTCAGTCGGCCAAAACCTGTGGTATTCAATGTTCTGCTTCAATCCTTGTCGCATGATGAGGCCAGCGATGATTTTGACCACCCCTTGTTCCTCATAGCTCGTTATAATAGCACCCAAGTTCTTTAACGGCTCTGATAGTCGTAGGGTGCGCGCGACACAATCAGACTTCTCCAGCATACGCGTAAGAGTAATGCCAATCCATCTTCGTCGTACGGTGGATCTATTGGGATTGCAGAAGGCAATTAGGTAATTCTCTGCGATCGTAGCAAGATCGGGATCACTAAAATCGCCGTCGGAAAGCAGGGTAACGAGTTGTGCATGTGGCACGTCGCTTTCTGGTTGGCTAAGCGCTGCTTCAAAGGGATGTGAAGGCATTATGGGAGAAGACGGTGGAACAAAATGAGATGCTCATGCTGACGGAGCAGAAGAGAAGATATGGAACCAGAAAAAGAACGACATGTACTGAGCGCCAGCGCGGATGAATGGTGAGGGTGAGGGTGAGGCGCGACAGTTGGGGCTTGACGTCAGACATTCACGCGCGTGTTTCGCGACGCGCTTCCTGGAAACCGCACCATCGATTGGTTATTATGATGCATCAATTGTCGACCACTGTCAACTACGTCTTTTGCTTTGGAGATGTCTGATCGCTACACTAGCAGCGCCACTGAACAAGACATTATGTCATTACAGAAAAGCACAGTCCCTATGTGCATCTGCAGCTGTATGAAACGCCAAGCATTCCAACGCAATGGCCTGATTATCGTAGATAGGAGAACATTGCATGCTGATTATCTTAGATTGAAAAGAAGTTTGACATGTCTAGTCTCCTTCAACAGTCTTACAAATTCGATAAGTAGGAATTGGCAAAGCGAGCTAACTAGTCTGCTCACATTATTGTGACCGAGATAACTACGTAGGCGGTTTGACTACAAAAAAGCAGCTTTATATCCTTAGGTAGATCAAACCAAAAATAGCACCCCCTATCGAATTCAGAATCTCTACAGGTGTTAGAGAGAAAGAGTTATAATAAATTACCTACGTATTCTATCATGTGTATAGTGTAGGTAAGTTAATATGACTGTCTCTCACTAAAAACGTCTATCAAAGCTATAATCTGGACCACATAACTCACAACTAGAATTACTGTCATGTGATACAAAGCTGTTCTACAACATATAGAGGGATGGGGGAAGAGGGGGAAAGTTGTGTGTACGAAGATTAATATGTCTCTAACGTTCAACAAGTCGCGGTTTTAGAAACAAGAAAATATTGCCAGAACAGCGTTGGAAGATTATTCATAGCACAAAGAGAAGCAATAGTCCTAGATTTTACGCTATCAGTATGCAATATATGAAAAGCTCAACAATCTACTCTACACCCATACGTTGTGCAGGTTTTGCCTCAACTATGTGGCTTATGTGGAACTATTCTACACAAGTGATATGGCATTAAATTAGGCACCCTTTCCCTAAATATCTTACCAGAACACACAAAATATGCATAGAATTGACATTGATGTTGAATCTTTCGACGATTGTCTTGTACTTTGGCGTAGCAATGAGATGAGAGCGATGCTATCTGTACGACGATGTAGTATGACCAACGACGGTGGTGTTGTTAGTGCAGAATCAGACGAATATCATCTCTCTACAAGTGTTAGTATGAAAATACTATCCTGGGTGCGATCACTCAAGCGTTGAAAAGATACGTACAAGAGAGCCTGTGCGGCTATCGATAGTGACTCCAAAATTCCAACGCGAATCTTGGCATCCCACCAAAGCGCATCCCATTGTCGACCATCCACCAGCCCCGCCCACAGCGCCCGCTGCCTACACACTCCGCACGTCTAATTCTCAGCGACAATCACCATGCCGGGCGCCAAGACCACGCTGCTCATCGAGGGCACCTTCGAGGAGCTTACCGACGAGTTCGCACAATACATCGACAGCCTCAAAAAATCCCAGGGCGACGAGAGCGCCAACCTCCAGGCCGAGAGCGCCGAGCTGCTCAAGGAGAACAAGAAGGATGAGGTGCTCAAGAAGCTTGTTGTCGGCAGCCAGGCGCTCAACCAGGCGCCAGAGAAGGGTATGAGGAGCCCCGCAACTGCAACTGCGTCCCAAAGGGCCCGTCTAACCATGAGTGCGCAGAGTTCATCGCGGCATACAACCTGCTTATCCACCTCGTAAACCAGTCGCCCAATGTGTCCATGTTTCTGCCCAAGATGTGCCAGAACCTGAGTGCGCCAATCTCGTCCTCGCCCTACAACGGCGGCGGCCTCGCCCTCTCCATCCTGAGCACCATTTTCAATACGACCCAGCCGACCAACGAGGCCCGCTACCAAGTGCTCCTCGCCATCCTCCGTGTTATCCGCGCCACATCCAACTTTGAGACGCTGCGACCGCAACTTAAGCAGCTTGACAGCTGGTTAGTCGAATGGAAGACGCCTGAGGAGGACGCCCGCAAGCTGTACCTGGCCGTGAGCGATGTGGCTGCAGATGCTGGAGAGAGCGAGCAGGCATACACATATCTGCTGCGCGCGCTCCGGACCTTTCCCTCGGAGCAGGCCTCGTCCCCCGAGGCCCGTGAGCTCTCCCTTCGTGCACTCAAGTCCGCGCTCACGCACCCTTCGCACTACGACTTCCAGGATCTTACCGATCTTGACTCAATCCAAGCCCTGCGCAACTCGGACCCTGTCCACTTCCAGCTCCTCGAGATCTTCAACTCGGATCTGCTCGACGATTTCAACGACTTCAAGGACGAGCATGACGGTTGGGTGGAGGAGTCTGGTCTGGACGGCGCCGCGCTAAACCGCAAGATGCGCCTACTTACGCTTGCCTCCATGGCTGCCTCGGCGGGTCAGACAAGATCGCTGCCATACGAGAAGATTGCAAAGGGGCTGCAGGTACCCCTGGAAGACGTCGAGATGTGGGTCATTGACGTGATCCGCGCCGGTCTCGTCGAGGGCAAGCTCAGCCAGCTGAACCAGACGTTCCTCATTCACCGCTCCACATACCGCGTTTTCGGCGACAACCAGTGGCGAGAGGTGGCGTCAAGATTAGATTTGTGGCGCAACAGCCTCCAGGGCGTGTTGCAGGTGATCCAGCAGGAGAAGCAGAGGTTTTTGCAGGAGAAGGAAGACGAGGCGAACAAGGCAGACCAAAAGGCAGATATGGCGTCGAGGTTTGGCGGAAGGGGCGGCCAGAGGAAGCAGCAACAGAGGGCCATTGACGAGGATTTGGACTAAGCAAACATGTCATGTTGGGTGAGCGTGCGTTTGTTTCTTTCGCAAAATGGCTAGGGACGGCATAGATGCATTACGAAAGGCTTTTCCAGGTTCATGACCTGCAGCCCTCGAGCTGCAAAGGATAGATATTGCAATTCAGATATATTGACTCTCATGCTTTGTATGTATATGCATGTCTAGTGCTGTCTATGAAGCTTGCGTCTGCACAAACTTGAGGTTAATGGGTTCTACGCCGCGTTCCTTAAGCCTTGCCTGCACGTCCCTGTAGACGGCATCAGGTTCCTGCTCTGCATTGACCTTGACCACCCTGCCCTGGGACTCGAACTCGTTGACGACGGGCATACTCGTCTCGACAAATGTCCGGAAGCGCTTCCTAATGCTCTCTGGGTTGTCGTCTGCACGGCCCGACGTCTCGCCACGGTGGAGGAGCCGCTTCTCCATGACGCCCTCGGAGCAGTCGAAGAAGAGAGTGAACTTGGAAGGGCACACAGCGCGCTCAAAGGCATGGGCCTGGTCGAGCTTGCGCGGGAATCCTGCGTACAAAGGTAAGAAGCCATGCTAACATTGTGTTGAAGAAGACATGTGGACCGTACCATCAATCAAAAACAGCTTCTTCTTGTTCTCGCCGCTCTCCATGCTACTCCGCATGGCGTTCTCGAGGAGTTTTATCGTCACCTCCATGGGCACAATGGTACCCTCCTTGATGTATGTCTTGATCATCTCGCCAAACTCGCTGCCCGCTCGGTCCTGCTCCTCGCGCAGCAAGTCACCAGCAGAAAGGTGCTTGAAACCATAGTCGCTGACGAGCTTTTGGCATTGCGTGCCTTTTCCAGCACCGGGGCCGCCGAGGACGAAGAGCACCGTTACCTCATCCTTGGACCAGAGAGGAGAGGTGCGTTCAGCAATGGGGATTTGGTCAATGGCTGGCATCGTTTCGGCTGAACAAGCTAGTGAGGATGCGAAGGCCTCACTTGTCCCTTACCGCTGGGCGAATGGCCTTGAATGGGTCCTTTTGGCTGGTAGCCCTCACCCTTGCGCTGATCGACTATCTTCTTGAACAGGAACGTGCCTGTTGCAAATATGGCGATAATGGGCCAAACCTTGAGGGGCGACTTGGATTGCGGGGCAGAGATGTGGGATGGAGGTTCGTTGGGGCCAGTAGGTTCACCTGGCTGGCGGAGGCGGGATGCGGGCGATCGGGAAGCACTGAAGGCACGAGTGGCGAAGAATTGAGGTTGGCGGAAGAGGATACGTGGGCGGAAGAGCGACGAAGACATTGTGTTTGACAAGGCGGTATGATAGCACAGCGATTGTTGTGCAGGAGCTCTTTACATTAATCCCAAGCGGGGCTAGCGCCAGGCGAGTCCCTTGTCCTTCGCAGTCCAGGCTGGCCAACCTACTCCCCACTTTCCTTTACCAGCGCGACGAGCCTGGCGAATAGACGCTCCCACACCTTCACCTGGTCGCGGTTTTATTCGTAGCTAACCCAGCTTCTGCAGCTAACCCTGCGTCAAGTGCAGCTCAATACACTAGACTTGTACCTAATCCTGACATGTTATCCACCACAGCTTCACTGACTCTCTTCTCTTGCGCCCACAGACCCGCAATGCGCCCAGCCAAACGGCAGCGGGGCTTCTTGGCTCTACCAGGAGAAATCAGGAACCGGATCTACACTTTCTATTTCGACCAGGACTACCACTGTGAAATAGTCGCTAAAGGCAGTCAACTGAAAGAACGAGAGCCCCGAACCGTCAAGCTCAGGTCAGGGCTGGTTTCCTGTCAAGACAAAACTGTCAAACTTGGTGCCAAATCCAATGAGGTTCCCCCAACTGTCGTGCGCTTCTCTAGAACATTGGGCAAGTATAATGTCTTGCACGGCCTGCAAACCAACTGGCTTAGTTCACTATACGCCTTGAATCTTGTATGCAAGCAAGTCTACCTCGAGACGGCGTCCTTCCCCTACAGCAAGACAGTCTTCGTATTCAATGCACCCAAGCGCATGCATCGCTTCTTCGATACCGTGTCTCGTGCAAGCTTGCAACAGATCACAAAGCTTCATCTCCACTACAACACGTATGGCCCTCCTGAGAGGACTGATGATCAGGTTTGGCAGGATAGGCACCATCAGAGCTGGTGAGTCAGAAGTGTAGCAGTACTTGCCCTCAGATCTATGCTTTTCCCCCTCTCACATCGTATTCCCTCGCACAGTGACTGAACAGTCACCAACTACTTTAATGCTTCTTAGGGTCAAAGTATGCAAGGCCGCTTCAAAGCAGCTCGTCGGTCTGCAAGAGCTACAAGTCTGGGTTCAGCTCCACGAGGGCGCACCCAAGTTCAACTTGCGAGAGAAATGGATACAGCCTTTACTGCAGTTTCGCAGACTGACGACAAGTCTGCAACCGCAGCGAAATGATGGCAGTGAGACCGCCCAAGCGTCCCCGAAGCCAGTCACGCTGCAAACCGTCGAAATTCACGTTGGGACTCGCTGGTCTAAAGATCCGCTTGCAGTGTTTCTGAACAACCATAGCCTCGCACAAGCAAGCACAGAGCTCCATGCACTCTACGGCCACGCAGTCAGTCTGGCAATCAGGGGAGCCAAGGAAGAAGAAGCGATGGCTGCGTTCAATGCCGCGTGGGAAGGGAAATACAAGCGCTGGATGCATCATCTTCAGTTTGCCCGGACCGGCTGGTGAAATGAAGACCGAATACGGGCAGTGAGGTAGGGTGAGGGGAGACTTCAAAGGAAAAGAGAAGAACATGTCACTGAGCTAAAATGGCGTCTTTTCTTCTTGTAGTTCTAAATGTCTATCAGGCCAGCGCAGAGTGCGGCACTCCCAGAAATGCTGATTGAGAAGGACTATGTAATTACGCGTGTCACACCACGATGGACCCTTTAATGGACCATGTGTGTCTGCGTGGGTATCCAGACAACAGCCAGGGCAGATCAAGCACTAGGCTTCTCCTTGACAGCTTCATCGTCCACCTTGTCGGCCTTCTTAGCAGCTTCTTCCTCGTCCGTCTCTGGCGGAAAGTCTCCGGGCACAATGCCAAAGACGCCAACGTCGCTCCTGCCCATGCCGCCACCATTCTTGTCCGTCTCGTCACTCTCCTTTAGCACAAAGGTGCCCGGCTGCTTCTTCATAGCCTCTTCGTCAAAGTCAAACACGCGGTAATCGGCATTGAAGAACATGCGATTGCAGATGGCGGTGCGCAGGAAGCCAGAATGCGAGACCACGGCAATGACCTTTTCGGGCCGCGAGTACAGGTTGCGGAGACAGGTCTGGCCACGCGCGACAATGGCCTTTTCGGTAAAAGCATATGGGTTCTTGGGACCGTTGGTCGTCTTGTCTGGGAACGAGGGGTCGACGACGGAAAAGTCATACTGGGGGAACTCCTTGGAGATGACGTCGAGTGGGGTTCCTGTGTCGCAGGGCTTGTCTGCGTTTTCTTGCCAGTTTGCGTCGGGAATGACTGCAATTGCCTCCCGTTAGCCGCTTGAAGTCATTCACCGCTCCGCAATACTTTTATTTCTTACCCTTGGTGCCCTTCTTGATGAGCCAGTCCAGTCCAATGGTGGCTGTCTGCAGCGTTCTTCTTTGTGCGCTCACAACAATGAGTTCGATTTCGTTGCCGATCTTGGTCTCCTTGAGATGCTCGTGCAACTCGCGACATTGCTGCTCACCGAGCTCCGTGAGTGGAGGGTCACGGATGGACCAGTCGTTGGTGGCATTGTGCTGCGCTTGAGCGTGGCGGATAAGTACAAGTTTGGGTGCCATTATCGAGGGAAAAGAAAAGCTGCAAGAAGATCACGACGATTGGGACTGGAAGCAAACAAGGTACGCGCGACGCAAGAATGGTATAAAAAGGGACGTTCAAGGCGGAGTGTTGTTGGCAATGACGCGCGCTAGTGGGGCGGACGTACCTGCGTCTCGATGACGCGGGTACTTATAATCACTGCCACTGCCGCGGCGCTACCCCCAAGCGGCAGGCAAGGCTGAGACGAGACGAGGCAAGGCGAAAGCATGGTAAGCAAGCGGGCCGACATGTGAACACGCTTGTACTGGTCGTCTACTTGTGAATCTTGTTCATTTGATCGTCAAGGCCTGTGGAAAAGCCGCTCGTTACGCATCGTCAGGGTGTGTACTTTTATGCACCTAGCATGGAGCAGCCGTCTACTCTTCCATCTTCTCCTCCTCGTCATCGTCATCATCATCTCCCTCTAGAGCCTTCTTTGCCAGTCTCTCAGCCTCTTCCCGAATATCCTTGGGCACTTCCTCGTGTCTGCCCTTGGTTGGTCCATCCAGATTGCTGATCCAGGTCATTTCTAGCTCAAATTCCTTGTCCTTGTTGTCATCGTGTGCGACGTAAATGATGCGCGCTGCCTCCTTGACACCCTCCTCTAACGACAGCTGGCCCTCATGTAGGTTCAGCTTCTCGAGCTCCGACTTGGCGACCTGGCGGCCTTTGCCTGTGGCTGCACCGTAGTAGCCCTGGGACGGATTAGCCATTGGTCATGTTATGGCAGTGATATTCTTTTTCATACCCAATAGAGGCCACTAGGCTCAATCATGTAGAGGGATGGACCCCCGTGCTTTGCACCCTCACGCTTGCCTCCCGAACCAACAGAAGGGCCCGAGCCAACTTGGCCGTCTACAGGCAGCTCGGCCTCAGAGTCCCAGCCGGCAATGATGGCGGTTATGCCGAATGGTCGTACACTCGAGTAGAGTGTGTATGCTTGGACGTAGCTTCCCATGCGGTCGGCAAGAGAGGATGAAGGGATGGGGGCCTTGTAGAGCTGCCGCCATTGTGCCGCCTCATCACGGGCTCGGGAGACAAAGTGGCGACCGTCGGGGAGCAGACCGGAGGAGACGACGCCCATGTTACGGTCGACAGTTGCTATCCGCTTGTTGGCGCCGGGCTTTATCAACTTGCTGCTGACGAGCTTCTCGAGGGCGAGCACGACACCGTCCTTGCACCTGATGCCGAGCGCTGTGCCGCCGTTCTCCACTGCCTTTACTGCATACTCGACCTGGAAGTTGCGACCGTCGGGCGAGAAGACCGAGTTGGACAGGTCGTAACCTGTGCCTATTGATGTCTAGACACGGGTTAGCTTAGTTTGACTGGGGAGTGTGTAGAGCGGGCGGGGGAGTGTTTACCATGGTGATGAGTGGGGAATTGAAGAGCTATGTAGGATGGTAGGGTGTGTTGCTGCAGACCTCCGGGAGCAACTAGGGGTGAATGATTCAAGTCGAGAATTAGCCAAGGTCGAGCGTGGTCGTGGGCAGGCGTAGTCGGGGATGGGATGCTAGGCAATGGTGTATCTGCGCAAGCTCCAGTCGAGCAGCAGCTCACTAGCGCGCCAAGCAAACCGCTCCGCCGACATTCCTTACATGGACATGGTTGTGTTCGCTCGGCCTAGACCCAGACCGGACAGCGTCACGGGGGGAACATATCCAGGCTCCGACTCTCTATTGTCTTTGCATAGCATGTGTTTGTTTGTCGCATGTTTGGCGCCATGGTGTCCGTCGCGGCGGCAGCGACTTGCGGTCGGCCCATGCCGGCTTCTTCCGCCGGCACCCCTCGAGTGCGACGGGTGCAGACGCCTCTACATAACAGTTGATGAGTTGTCGTCCCAGGCCCGACCACTGTTGATGCCCTCTACGGCTCCTCGATTGGCTGTCGACAGACTAGCCGAACAGGTTGGGTTTCAACCTAGACACTAACTGCACCGTTGGCCGACAAATTCATCACCACCAGCCCGCCCGCCCTCACGCATGACCTGCCAACACGCTGCACCGGGCGGGACTACTTAAGGGACCTCGACCACGTCGCTGCTACCGGCTGATTCCTGACCCGCTCCAAGTCTTTTTGTTCGTGTCTGACTTCGTTTCTCCCTCTGTGTCCTAACTCGTCCATTCTCATCAGCGCCCAACGTACACGCCCAGAACTGCGGCTCTATATACAAGTACGCTCGACACCACACCACACTACGCCTAGCAACACAGCCATCCAGGCACCCGTATCTTGCTCCTTCCACCTTTTTGTCGGCTTGCATACATACATTGCCTCTCGCTCCTTCTTTGGACTGTGCTCATCCTGCCATTACCACAAATTACCCCACATATCCCAACCCTGCCGTTGAACCCCCAGCACAAAGACATGCAGCCCATGCTGCTCCACCACTGCTCCTGCTCCTACGACACTCCCGTCTCATTTAGCCCTTTTGCTTTTTCCCAGAACATTTCTTGCTCCCATGTAAGCCGTCACATCTCTGCCCCCTAACCCCCACTAACACTACGTCACAGTGTGGCGTAATATCTACAGGTATCAACATCCAGCCCAAAGCCGAACACGACGCAAACATGCAGCAAGATGAGCTTGCCAGGCTATTCTCAGCCAACATGAAACTCTCGCACACGCAGGCACCACCAGTCCAGCCAGTCCAGCAGTCAGAGCCAGAGCCAGAGCCAGAGCAGGCCCCCAAGCACATCGTCTACGCTTCCCAGCACTACACTCACTCGCACCACGTTCCACTCCGCAGTGCCTCGGAACCAGTTCTGAAGACACAAATTAACGAGTCGGATCTGGAGGCTATCCTTGTCAGGAATAGCATTGACCCAACCCTACTCTTCCCTTCGCAGATCGATTTATTCAGAAACGCGGATGACGACCAGCGCCTGCGTCTCTTGGAGTTATGGCGCATCTCGCCTCCTTCAGGACGTCAGGGGCACCCAGCAGGCACTGACTACAACATGTCGAGGCAGCTCTACGACTGGCCTCCGACCAGTCTGGCACAGGAAGAAGCCATGGCAAAGCTGAGATTTGAACGGCAACAAGCTGAGGATGCTGCCCGTCAAAATGCTCTGCAACAGCAACAGCAACAAGAACAAGAACAGAGCATGGTCGTAGCCAGTGCTGAGCCATACATGTCTTCGGGTTACGAGATGATGGCTATGCGTGAGTATGAAGAGTCGGCACGAGCCCAAGAAGCTCTCAAAGAGGCGTCCAGATACAACCAGGCCACTGACCCGGTGTACAACACCGGAAACGGCCTCTGGCAGAAGAATGTGGGCAGTGTAATCGACATGGAGAACAACTACGGAGCCTATGCTTTTGCTCGCGAGTATGGCTTACAGGCTGGTTATGGAGACGAAGAGATGGTCATGTAAAAAAAGCATGACTGTCTTCATGAGCCAACTAAGTAGACTGCAACTCACCTTGCTGCGCGTGGCGACACATGCATAGTCTCTGCGTTGTACCCAGAGTCATTCTGTTGAACATCCACACAGGATGCATCAGTGTCTTGTTTAGAGAGATAGATTTCATTCGGAGGATACCCAATCAGTACTTTTACTTTTGTTCCCGTCAAGTTCGCAAGCCGACTCTATTCATGTCGTGTCGCATCAATGAAATGGAGTTTGATTCACGCATAATACATTTGGGTCTCAGAGAGAGAAGAAGAAAACTGCTGCCACCTGCTCAACACTCAAAGCCAATGGCCCTATTTGGCCCTTCCACTCGGCCACTTCTTCCAGCCCCTGCCGTGCCCCTTCTGCTTCCATTCCTGAATCAGGGCTGGCATGTTCAACATGGCCTGTCTCCTCATCTCCAAGCGTCCCTTGAGCGTCCTTTCCCATAGCTTTCCCTTAACCTTTTGTCCCTCGCCCGTGCCCTTGACCTGCAGACCTCTCTCTGCCCGCAACCGCTCCTTCTCCCCTGGCTTTTTGACCGTCCACGGCAACAAGTCAACGACGCCGTGCTCAGAAGCGAGTTTGACCAGGTCGGCTTGTTTGCGCAGTCCGTAGGCGGGACCCTGCCATCGCCCGGTTGCAAAGTTCTTGTGGGGCAGGAAGGGATTTGGGTACGGGAGATTGTGTGCTTCTGGCGGTATGTTTGAATTTCTGGGTGCGTTTGAGGGTACCGGTAGGACGTCCGGTGCCGATGTCTCTCCCATTGGCGCATTGGGGTCTGTGGGCGGGGTCGTTGATATGATCGTGGTGGTGGCAGCCGTCGCTTGTGATGTCGGCAACAGATTTGAGGGTCGAGATGCGAGGTTGGGAAACAGCGCCGGCGGAGGGTATTTTTCGAAAAAGCGCAGTAAGCGCGGCGGCAGTGATTTCGCAATCTCGACTGTTTTTGGGGCGCTCATCTTGTCTGTGTATCTGGGCGTGTTGCAATTCCGATGCGGGCGTGCAGGCGTGGATATCAAAAGTTCCCGGCGCCAAGACGGGCTTAAGCTGCGAAAGTAGCCTTGTCCTAGGGTGGAGCTTGCTCGCGCCGCCGCGTACTGAGCTGCTACCTGGGTGCACCACAACTACGGCCACTACAACACCACCTTTTGCTTCTAAACCCGACCAGAGTACCCTTTTACTGTTGTTACTGTTGCTGCAGCTGTCTACAAGATTAGCTTGACATAACGTTACTCTCGTAGCCATGGTAAGCTCCCCGCACTCCGTCAGTACAACATACAGCTAATCGCAACAGTCGTCACCATTCTCCATAAGTACGCTTCTGCCACGACCGTTTCGCATACCCATCTAACAATCTCCAACAGACGGCGGCGCTTGCGTGGCAATGGTGGGCAAGGACTGCGTAGCCATAGCTTGCGACCTCCGCCTCGGCATGCAGGCCCTCACTGTGTCCAACAACTTCCCCAAGATCTTCCAGTACGGCGACGTCTTCCTCGGTCTGACTGGCCTTGCCACCGATGTCTCAACAGTCTCCGACTTGTTCCGTTACAAGGTCAACATGTACCGTCTTCGCGAAGAACGCAACATCAGCCCCCAGACCATGGCCAATCTCGTCAGCTCAAGTCTATATGAGAGACGCTTCGGTCCATACTTTATCAGCCCAGTGATTGCGGGTATCAATCAGACAACCGGAAAGCCCTTCATCTGCGGGTTTGACAGCATTGGATGTATCGACTTTGCAAAAGACTTCATTGTAAGCGGCACAGCAAGCGACCAGCTATTTGGTACATGTGAGGGGCTGTGGGAGCCGGATCTGGTATGTCATTCCAACGCTACTTTGGCTCTGAGCCTGTTTTGCTAACTCCTTGCCTAGGGCCCAGAAGACCTTTTCGAGACCGTTTCGCAGGCGCTTCTCAACGCTGTGGACCGAGACGCACTTTCGGGCTGGGGCGCACACGTCTACATCATCGAGAAGGACAAGGTGACGAAGCGGTTACTCAAGGGCAGGCAAGATTGAAAGGGTGCGTGGCACATGGTGGCATACAATGACCTTATGAGCTATGACACATACAATGGAGCGCTGGAGATTCGATCATGGGGATATGGCTAGAAGATGTAAGATCACACTATTCTACGGATAGTTATTGAACCATCCAGGGTGCATTCACCTCATACGAATGCAAAGACCATGGTAGCTCCGCAATCAAAAGAGTGCCTCCAGAACTTGCAGTTATGGCGCAGTCTGGTTTGGGACAACTGGGAAAACATTGTAACAACGAGTGAATGATGCGTTTGTTCTGTATGCCTGTTGTCGGGCAGCATATTTGGTGTGTTGGTTCTGTCAGTACATCATGCAGGAGGGTCTTATCGATTGCATCAACACGTGATCAGGTGTTCGCCTTAGCGTGCCTGCGGCATAAAGTTCCCTAGACCGCGCGACTGCAGAGGCCTTATCAGCCGCGAAGTTGATCTCACACCGAAGACACTCGCAACTCCACGTACGCATATTTTGGTGAAAATGACCGCCGCTGCTCCCTCCCGCAAGCAGCCTCCGAGCATCGACGATATTCTAAAGGCCAAGCGCGAACAGGAAGCCGCCGCCGCGAAACCCAAGTTTATACCAAAGGCCGAGCGGGAGCGGATCGCGCTCGAAAAGCGCAAGAAGGAAGTGGAAGAGGCACAAAAGAGGCGAGAGGCGGCCAACGGCGCAGATGGAGCATGGAAGCCTTCGGAAAATGGGTTTTCGCAAAACGGCGCATCGTCCGTACCAGTCGGTCCACGAGCGATGCGAGACGCACCGACTGAGCCGTCCTCTATGCGGGATCGCAGGAACGGAGGAGATATGGGCCCGCCGCCCCCGCCATCTGACAACCGCAAGAGCAAGCGACCAGCCGAGGACACGGAAGCAGCCATGATTCGGCACCGATACATGGGCGCAGAACAAAACCAGTCGACCTTTTCGGCCAAGAAGAAGCGCAAGAGAACGACAGAGAAGAAGTTCAATTTCGAGTGGAATGAAGAGGAAGATACAAGTCGCGATTACAACCCCATCTACCAGCAAAAGGCAGAAGCCAGCTTCTTTGGTCGCGGTAGACTGGGTGGCTTCTCAGAAGAGGTTACAGACAAGGCCACACAGAGAATGATCGAGGCCATCATTGAGCGGGATCCAGAGCACGGCAGAGAGAGGGCGCAGCAAATCATCGAAATGGAAAAACGGCGGAAAGAGAAGGGTGGTCGCGCGCAGCTTGACAAGCACTGGAGCGAGAAGAGGTTGGAGAACATGCGCGAACGCGATTGGCGCATCTTTAAAGAGGACTTCAACATTGCCACTAAAGGAGGCTCGATACCCAATCCCATGCGCAACTGGGGCGAAGCGGGACTACCAGAGAAGCTGATGCGTATCGTGGACCGCGTTGGCTACACAGAGCCCTCCCCCATTCAACGTGCGGCGATCCCTATTGCTTTGCAATGTCGCGACCTTATTGGTGTGGCTAGAACGGGTTCAGGTAAAACTGCTGCCTTTGTCCTGCCACTGCTCGCCTACATAATGGAGCTGCCTCCTCTTACAGCCATCAATCGTCACGATGGACCCTACGCCCTCATCCTTGCCCCTACCCGTGAGTTGGCGCAGCAAATCGAGGTAGAGACGCGCAAGTTCGCGGCGCCGCTAGGTTTCAATACCGCTGTCCTCGTTGGTGGTCACTCCATCGAGGAGCAGTCCTTCCAGATGCGGGATGGTGCTGAAATCATCATCGCCACGCCCGGTCGTCTGGTAGACTGTATTGAGCGCCGAGTGTTGGTCCTCAGCCAATGCACGTACGTGATCATGGACGAGGCCGATAAGATGATTGACATGGGCTTTGAAGAGCCCGTTAACAAAATCCTCGAGGCGCTGCCCGTGAACAACGAAAAGCCTGACGACGACACTGCTGAAGATGCTAGCGTTATGAGGAGAGACATGTACCGTCAGACCATGATGTACACAGCTACTATGCCGCCCGCTTTGGAACGCATTGCCAAAAAGTACCTGCGCCGTCCTGCCATTGTCACGGTAGGCAACCTTGGAGAAGCCACTGAGACGGTGGAGCAGCGCGCCGAGTTCATCCAGGGAGAAGAGAAGCGGAAGAAGCGTCTGCAGGAGATTCTTACCTCTGGCGAGTTTGCACCGCCCATTATTGTCTTTGTCAACATCAAGCGCAACTGCGACGCCATTGCTCGCGACATCAAACACATGGGCTTCTCAGCTGCCACGCTCCACGGATCCAAAACACAGGAACAGCGTGAGGCTGCACTTGCCTCGCTCAAGTCTGGACAGACGAGTGTTCTCGTGGCCACCGACTTGGCGGGTCGTGGTATTGATATCCAGGATGTGTCTCTGGTTGTGAACTTCAACATGCCTAGCAGCATCGAAAGCTATACCCACCGTATCGGTCGTACAGGTCGTCTCGGAGCCGACAAGCCTGGTGTTGCGATTACGTTCTGGGGCAATGAAGACGCAGACGTCTTGTACGATCTGAAGCAGATTCTCATGAAGAGCCAGATCAGCAAGGTGCCGGAAGATCTGCGCAAGCACGAAGCGGCGCAGCAAAAGGGCAAGAAGAGAGGAGAAATTATGGGGAAAAACATCACTTAGTAGACTAGGGGCTGTCGAGGGAGTAGATACAGGGGCAAATGTGCTGCCACTCCTTTTCTGCAGCCGGATGTTGCTTGAGGCGGGTAAGCCGAAGCTAAATAAGAAGTTTAAATCCTTGGTTCATGTTCACGCAAAAGGCTGTTAGCGAGCTCTTGGTGAAGGAAAACAAGGCGAGGCAAGGCGCTTGATGCCCACCCATAGCGCCGATCTACCCCAGACTGTCGGGGCACTATCCCCAAAGCAACTGGCAGCTCGAGTTGAGCAACGTCACTCGGGGCACTCTTTGGCCCGGTGGGGAAGCTTGCGCGGCGAATTAACGGTTGTTGCTCACCGTTGCACTCGGATTACATCCCCACCCTGACTCGACTGCTAGGATAACTTTGTTCATAGCACTCCCTTAACGGCCCGTCTCTTGTGCCTCTGCCCGCCAACCCCCCTCGTGCCATGCCGTACGCTTGGACGTGGGTCTACTCTTAACTCATGGCTTGCCTACCATCTCACCCTTCTTCTGGCAGGCGTATTGTTGTCGTCCTCGTTGCCGATGCCGATGTAGGGGTTTGACCAAGAATCATCCAACTCGGGATGAGACAAAGTCTCTTATGGCGTCGCGTTCTCTCTCCTCCTCCCTCTCCGTTTCTGCCACGCTTGTCGACGCCGCCATTCCAGCTCAGACAACACCCGCACAGGGCTCGCTCGAGTCTGCTGGCGCGGGCATAACGGGAGGTCAGTTCCCTTGCCAATGACACAGCCGGCCATCACCAAGCTTACCATGGTACCACAGGTTACACGGGTAACTCGCTTCCGCTTAAAATCATCATCGCCTTCTTCCTCGGCCTCTCACTCTACAACGCCATTGAACTCATCGTCCTCTCCTTGGTCACCTTTCAACGCTATCATGGATTGTATTTTTGGTCGCTGCTCATCAGCTCATTCGGCATCATACCCTATTCGTTGGGCTTCACCGTAAAGTTTTTCCGGCTGCTCGACCCAAATGCAAATCCTGGATATGTCGCTGTCGTTCTTCTTACGATTGGGTGGTGGGCCATGGTTACTGGTATGTTTGCTGCTGTTGCACGAGAGTTTGGGCAAAGCGAAGAGCTTCTTCGAGGCTGACAATGATAACCATTCACAGGCCAATCGGTCGTGCTATGGTCGCGCCTACACCTTGTTACAAACTCACGCAGAACCCTTCGCTGGTCTCTCTACATGATTATATTTAACGGCATTGTACTGCACTCTATCACCACCATCCTAACATTCGGTTCCAATGCGAATACGCTAACACCGGCCACCCTGGAGCGCTTTGTACGCGGCTACTCGATCATGGAAAAAACACAAATGCTGGGATTTTTCTTGCAAGAAACCATCCTCTCAGTCATCTATATTAGAGAGACAATCCGGCTGCTCAGGCTCTCCCATTCAGTCCAAAGCGACACGAACAGTTTTGATGACAGCGCCACCAATGGACACCTCAAGCAGGCCAACGTCCGCAAAACAATGTACCAGCTTCTCGCCATCAACGTGTTGATCATTATCCTGGACCTGGCCCTGTTAACTCTTGAATTTGCAAACCAGTACCTCATTCAGACCACGCTCAAAGGAGTCGTCTACTCAGTCAAATTAAAACTTGAATTTGCTGTCCTAGGCAAGCTCGTCCAGCTCGTACGCGACCGCACAGAATCTGACCCTAGCCTCAATGCCAATCCGCTCCCCAACTCGGCCGCACAGAATCAACGAAACAATAGTGTTGGTTTTTACAACATGAATTGCAACGGCACATGTGGCCTCGAGCGCCCCAAGACCCTCACGCTGGAGAAATCGAGCAGCAGGAACACCAACAGCCCAGACGTGTCGCGCCGTACGAATGGACTCAACAGCAATCCACTCATGTACGACTTTGGCGGTCAGCAGTACCCAGATTTTGTGGACCCGCGCCGGGTGGATTCAAACGTGGCGCATCCTGAGCTGCAGACGCCGGCTTGGGTGGACCAAAACGGGTGGGAGACGCGTGACGAGACTACGCAGCGTAGCAAAAAGAGGCGTAGAGTCAAGCGAGCGAGTTGGATCGATCTGGAAATGGACAGGTTTAACATCGATTAACTTGGAGTGAATTCAGCTGGCGTTTCTAAACAAAAAAAGAGAGAGGCAATTTACGGACTCATGTGTAGATAATATACCCCCCTTTAGATGTCATCTTTTCTTTTCCTTTCTTTCGTCTAGGTTACCATTTCTTGTACTATTAGGTTCAAGGGCTAGTAATGAGAATAGCAAGGGAAATATAGTGAAGTATGCACGCCATCTGCTTTGCATTGCATCTTGTCTATAAAGTGACCATTTAGCAGAAATGTCCTCGGGCGTGCTCACGAGCCCCCTTTCCATTCGAGTGGGCAACTCTCTCTACAAGCCAGGTAGCCAGCCCCCATCTATTAACCCCATTGAAAAAGCGTCTGCTTCTTGCCCTTGTTGCCTTTCTTCTTCCCGGCTGCGCTGGATTCCTCGGCTGCTGGGGTTGTCGTGCCACTGTTCGCTCCGGACCCTGAACTCCACGCATTTACCACAGGTGTGTTGCGCCCACTGTGGTCTCGCCGCAGCCCATTGCCCGTATAGCCCGGACTGAAAATGGTACTCGTGGGCTTGGCTGCCGCTGGCAGAGCCGGGAAAGCATCTGCTAGGTTTGGCTTCTTGGCCATGTTTGATGACGACGCTACGCGGGCAGGAGTAGATGAAGGAGAGGGACGGGCGCTAGCCGCGGCAGACGAAGACGACGCCCAGGGTGTTTGGCCAGGCTTAGCACCAATTCGACTTGCTGGGGTGGGTAAAGCAGGGAAAGGATTGCTCGATGATGTCGAAGACCAGCTGGCCTGTTGGTTAGCGGTAGAGCGTGACGATTGTGCTGTGGAGCTCTTTAATTTCAACACTCGTGATCCTCCCCGAGCCGTCGAACCGCCGCTCAAAGCGTGTTCAGTAGCAGAACCAGGCAACGAAGGGTAATCTTCGTTGATGGCCTTCCAGTCATTCCATGCCTTTAGAAGCCCCTCTCGCTTCGTTGCAATCTCAAAAATATCCGCTAGCTCCTTGATGAGCTTCCCTATCTCTTTTGAATCTGCATCAAACAGCGCAAAGAACCCCTCAATGAGCTGTGGCGCCGACACTTTGGAATTGCGGTAAGCTGATACAGCGGCCCTAAACTCTTGGAGCTTTACTTCGCTGTGCCCAAGCATGTTTGCTGCACGCTCTGTGACTGCATTGTGGCGCAATAACCGCGCTTGCTCTTGTGGGGTTTGTGGGACAGTACTGGTTGGCGGTGGGTTCACACTGAGCTGGCTCATGCTGTTTGCAATGTTGCTGGTAGCTCCTGGGACTGGACGCGAAGCCGTTACTGTAGCAGGCTCCGAGGCGCTGGGAGGAGGCCTAGCAGCAAAGGCCTCTCCAGGAGTAGGAGTTGAGAGTTGGCCGCCGAAAGCTCTTCCGGTAACCGAGTGGGCGTTTTGAGCTTCTCTCTGCCGTTGGTAGGCAAGTTCAGCTCTACTCAGCGGCTGAGCCGAAGACACAGGCACTGGCTCTGCATTAGGGTCTCGTCCTCTGCCGCGCCCTCTTCCTCCTTCCCGTCTTCGATCATCCCGTCGGTTGCTGCCCGAACTTTGCTCATGGGGAGCTCTGAACTGGAACCCAGACATGTCTACCCTCCGCGCGTCTCGCAGGGCGTCTTTGGACAGCCCATTAGGATGAACCTCGAGCTGGTGTGCCTTGAGGTCCATTTCCGAGTCAAACACAACAAACTTCTTTTCCAAACACTCCCGGTCAGGGCATAAAAAGTGGTCTTTCCGAAAGTGCATCTCGAGAGAATCGTAGTTGACATAATATTGCTGCTTTCGGGTGCCTCCTTGCCTATCGCAAATGTGACAGCGCTCGTGCTTGTCTCTGCAATGCGCGTAGAGCTCGTCGTCGCCATAAAAGCGCTGTCTGCAGAAGCCGCATTCGGGATGTCCCTTGAAGCCACTTTGATCAATTGCACCAGGATTGTCGTCGCCGAACTTTTGGTGTTTGCGTAGGTCCTGTGGGGTGAAGAGCTCATGCTCGTGTGTGAATACCTTTTTGTTGCGTGTGCAAAGATCACTAGACAATGTCAGTTGGGCTACGATACCAGCGGATACACGGTACATACCACATCACCTTGGCATGCGCCGTCTTAACATGCCGGTGCAGATCCGGCCACCCTAGACAGGCCACGTCGCACTCGCTGTCAGGACAGTTGTACTGAAGCAGCAATCGCGTGTCCTCAAAGACGGCCGAGTTTTCAAAGTGTATGCCCAATGTATCGTCCGACTTGAAGAAATCGGCCTTTGAGAACTGCTCGTAATTCTTCTCAGCATCGTCGGTCAAGATGACGTGCTCGGACTCGGTTCGGCAATGGGCGCACGCCTTTGTCTTGTAGAGGGCTCGCATACGGATCGAGCAAATGTGACATGTTCGGTGGTTGCAGGGAGCAATGGCCAAGTGTTGAACGGGCGATGCGCAAATAAAGCACACCTCGCCGTCGTCTGCATCGTCGTCGGATTGCGCAGGTATAGGCTTGCTGACTCCAGCCTCGTTTTCTGGTGTATCGATTGCTGGTGCTTTTCCCTTGTCTTGTGTAGATGTGCCGCGACCATCTGGACCGTCCCTATTGCTGCGACCTCGTCCTCGCCCTTGTCCTTGAGAGCCACCTCGTCCGCGGCCTCTGGCACCCGAATTTTCATGGTTTCCTTCAGAACCGCCATGTGCACCCCTTCCACGTCCACGTCCTCTCCCGCCTCGCCGTTGTGGGCTAGCAGGAACTTGAGAAGTTTCTTGAGCGCCCGTTGAAGCCATGGCGGGGCACGGTATAAGGTCTTGGAGGGGTATTTGTACAAGAAATGTCTGAGCAGAGCGTGGTAGGAGGGCGAGTTTCGAAGTAGCGGCGAATGTATCGGTACAGGGTTGGCCGGCGAGGCCTCTTATTTACGGCAGTGTGTTTGGTGTTGGGTTGGTAAAAGGTATTGCGATGACGCTGGTGTCAAGCGAATGAAAGCTAGAGCGTGGCCCATGCGCCAGGAACATGACTCAGGCGTGGCTAGCACGCGTGGCGCAGTGAATGAGTCGAAATGATATGGCTGTGGCCTTTTGCATGATGATAATACTGTACATGCATACTCCGTAGTAAATTAACGACCCCTGTCTGGGCTCACAAAGCTACCTGAATTAGATGCTTCAGCCACTAGTACTTGCTCCGATTACATACAGTACATATCCGACCCTGGATTCCAGAAGTCTCCACCGGCAATCAAAGCTCACGTAAGCCTTGCTCTTCATCATCGTACTCATCACCATAGAGCATCTTCAGCATATTAAGAAAGTCTTCCCCTTTGCCACAGCCTAGGTGCTGTTGGAACCAGCCTTGCATGGCGAAGATTTGGTCAGTAAACTTGTCAGCGTCAAGGCGAGCCTGCCGCGTCTGGGCTGCTTTCTTGTCCAGCTCAACAGGGTCCTGTTCGCTATAGGCGGATAGCTCTGTTCGCAGCTTTTCAAGCTCCTTGGTCAGGTCGGCGTGTCTTGCAATGAGCGTCTGCCGATGGCCGCCTGAACAGAGTTAGCAGCAGTAGGCGTAAGACTGACATGCTTGCACTCACCAGGCTCCGTGAGCATGTCTTCGTGGTTGCTGTCGGTACGGGCCGCCCCAGCACTGTCTACTTTTGCTTGGAGCTCAGCCGTGACGGCGTTGGCCTTTTCATACTCTTCTTGTGCTTTTTTGAGAGCAACATCCTTGGCCTTCTTCTCGTCGGCTGGAAAGCTCCAATACCAGTTGCCGCTGCCTATCTTCTCGACACGAATCTTGTTGTCGTCTGAAAGTGCCTGAAGGTAGTCTTTGACTTGCATGCCATTGATAGATGAGACCTGGGGTAGCGTCTTCTCCAGGTCCTTGATACTGTGTGCTTGCGCCGTCTTGTGGAACCAGGCCAGGATGGAGGCGGTCTTTTGTGGATTGGGCTGGATCTTGGGCGCCTTGCATGTGTCAGTTGGTACGACAGGCGATGGGGTCTACTAGAACCTACCATGTTTCTGCACTTGATGCGGACGACGATGCTGATGACAGGGAGACGGAGTAAAGAAGATGGGATGATGTGAGTGACTACAAGTAAACATAGTACATTTGGGCAGGGAAGGTACGCTAGGCGAGCAGCGGTCAAGCAAGGAAGGAGGGTAGGCGCGACCATGACCACGACAGATAGGCACGCAACCATGTTTGTTCCTAATCCATCTCGACCGAATCGTCCGAAGTGTAGACGGAGCTCTCATCCGACCACGTCCAGGAATCATACCTTGATTTGGTGGGTTGCTGCATTTGGCTAGTAGATCTGCGCTCCTCATTGCTACTGTTCATTTGCTGCCTCTCGGCAGACATGGTCCATTCGTTCTGACGACGCCGTATGTGATGGTGGTCGTCGTCTTGGTCGGCTTCTGTGAATGCCAGATCACCAGTCTCACCAAGGACACTACGCGCTGTTTCTTCCATGAGAATGCCCATGGCAATGAGCGCAGTCTCCTTCATGCACTTCCACGGAACACGCGCACGGCCATCATCCACCTTTGAATAGAGATGGGAAATGCGGCTATGGATTGCGGCTGCAAGGTCTCCAGAAGGGAGTTGCTGGTCTGCGGCGAGTTTGGTGTGAGCAGGGTAGTAGTCATCCTCTTCGTACCGGACTGGCGCATTTTTCCGCTTGAAAAGGACTTCATCTGGACGCAGCACCTTCTTGCCCGCCTTGGGGCCCTTGATATTATTGATCAGTCCGGATTGCGTGACCGTGCCTGGAGGTTTAGTTAGATCAAAGTGTTGATGGCAACACGGGATACCGGTGTGGCACTTACCTTGGACGGCGTCAAAGAGAGTGGCTCTTCGCTTGCGTCGCCGTAGTGATCTGCACGTCGACACGGATCTTCTGCGCGGAGGCATTATAGAGGTATCAATTGCGCTGTCGACGTGTTTTGGGGATTGCCTGGCTCCAAGGGCGCCGACTGGTGTTGACGCTGAGAGGCGTGGTCGCTAGTGCACTCGGCCAACAAGACATCCCTGTCGTTGTGGCTTGCGGAGGCAACCACAAGGTGCGTCATAAGGAACCCTAGAATCAGCCCCCAAATTCACTGCCTTCATATTGCTACTCCTCTCCCGTTGCCACGCAAAGCATGTAGTCGCATATGCACAACCAACACGTGCTCGACCGTGCGTACGGCTTCATCCCAAACCATGTCCTCCAACGCGCCTGTGCCTCGCACCTCATCTACGCGCTACAGCCCTACACCAGCCTGGCCTTTAGCCAGCACCTGCCTGGCCATGATGATCCACACGAGCGCATACCAGCCCACGTATCCGGCGTGAATGCACTGTCAATAGACAGGTTCGAAGGCAGGTTCCTGCTCTCTGCCGGCGCCGACAGCTCCATTGCGGTATGGGATCTCGAGGCGCAGACGAGTGCGACAGCGACGGGCGAGACCTATCTGCCTCTGACGGCGGTGAACAAGACGAGCAAGGAGCACAAGCTGGGTATCACTCAGATTCAATTCTATCCGTTCGACTCTCTGGCCTTCCTCACCTCTTCATATGATCACACTGTCAAGCTTTACTCGAGCGAAACGCTGGCCACGTCTGCATCTTTTGATCTGGACTCGGTCGTATACAACATTGCCCTCTCGCCTATTGCGTCGCACCTCCTCGTTGCGTGCGCCACGCAGCATCCCAACGTGCGGCTAATAGACTTGCGCTCTGGCGCAACGACACACAGTCTGGCAGGCCACTCGGGCGCCGTCCTTTCTACAGCATGGAGCCCAGTTCGCGAACACATTGTCGCCAGTGGGGCCACAGATGGCACAGTTCGCTTTTGGGATGTGCGTCGCAGTGTCGGTGAGCTTGGGATGCTTGATCTCGAAGACTCGGTTGGTTTATGCAGAAACAAATCTGGGCCCCTTTCCCGCACTCCACAAACGAAACAAGCACACAGAGGAGCTGTGAATGGACTTGTGTGGACAGAGGATGGCAGGAACTTGGTCACGTGCGGCCACGATGCACGCATTCGTGTCTGGAACACTGACACGGGAGCCAATACGCTGGCGAACTTTGGTCCCATGGTCAGAAACACGGGTCTCTCGCCGCGACTGCCCGTCCTCGCGCCAATGCAGAGCCTCCAGCCAGGCACAGAGCTCCTATTCTATCCCAATGAGGCTGAAATCTTGACTTACGAGCTCTGGGACGGCAGGCTGATCCGCCGCCTGCGCCGTCCGCAGCCAGCCCCGAATCCAGTCTTATCAGCGGACAAACAGCACTGCAATGTCAAGGACAGGATCACCAGTCTATCTTGGCGGCCGCACCATATAGAATTGTACTCTGCACACGCTGACGGCAGTATAGCTGCATGGAAACCGAGAACAGCAGAAGATGCCGAGTTGGACGAAGAAGAAGCGGTGGAGCAGGAAGAGCGAGAGGTGGACAAAAAGAGAAAGAGAGGAGTTTTGGACGATATTTATCAGGGCTTGACCAAGAAGCCCATTACGTTTGGCACCATGGGCTTCTAGTAGTAATTCTTGTTCGTTGGCTATATACTAGGATCAGAGCAAGATGCAATGCCGTTCCTGGTTGCTTGGGAAATGATAGTCATACTAGTGATATTCGTGCTGGCTACTAATACTACATACTGCATAATTACGTGCGCGTCATTACTTCATGCGGGGACGAGCAGAAGATGAAGCCTACCCCGACCCAAAATGCGGCAGCTTCGCGGGAACAAACTCGCCTGGCCCTTGCTCCTCGTCGCCTGGATTCTCTTGCTGTTGACTTCCACTATGTGTATCGTCTCTCTGCTTGCTCCTCAGCGAAAGAGGGCGCTGTGGCGTGACGACATTGCTGCTATAATCACTGTCATTAACATAAAAGGCACCGCTATCCGGCATTGTCTGTGCGTCTACGAGGCTTGGAGAGGGGATAGTGTCTGAGCGATGTAGTTGGTCCTGGCTAGCATTGGTTCTCGGGGCGAGCGCCAAGGGTGACAGAGCAGATGGTAGAGCAGCCATCTGGGCGGAAGAAGAGGACGGTGACATGGATGTGTTGGGATTTGCCTCTTTGTTCGGCGGCGAAGCATCAGCAGAATCTACAGCTAAGCCGCGTTTTACAGCTAGGTGACGGGCTTCGTAGCGTTTACGGTCGACTTCTTTCTCTTCTTGCAGGCGGAGACGCTCCTCTTCTGCGTGCAGGTCGGCAAGGGTAGGAATCTCGTCCGTGGTCGCCGAGGGTGAAGAGCGCTGAGTTGTGCGCGTCGACAGGCGGGATGCTGAGGGCCGTTTGCTCTTGGTGGATCGTGACTTGTTGCTGCTGGCACCATCCTCGTTCCACTGGCTGGTGGTACGCCGCTCGAGCGCCACGGTGAACTCGTCGTCGAGCGGCACTGCGTCTTCCAGCTCGTCTTCGCTAGGGAAGATGTCACCTCGGGAACTCAACGAGTCGGTCGTGTGGCCTGATGTATGCGTGTCGCTCCTCTGCCTGCGATGGCCCTTGCGCTCTGGACCGTCGTCGTCGTCATCGCTGTCGTCTATCAATGGCTGCTCCTCGTCGAGACTTCTGCGCGATGCCCCGGGATGCTCAATCAGGTCTGCAGCAGAGGGCTTGTAGCGCAGGCCTTTGCCGCCAATGTTGAAAGGCAGTCTTCCGAGGAAGCCAAAGTAGGATGAACTGGGGATCAGAGTGGGGTCCTGGGCGCCGTCCCGCGGCAGCGTCCCACTCTTTCGTCGGGGCGTGTTGTATCGCGCATCTCGATTGCGCTGGCCGTAGCTCATTGCGCGCTGGCGGCCAGGCTGAGCGGTTGCGCCATAGTTGGCCGAGGCTCCCAGAAAGCGCTCGAGATTATCGCTGCCCCAGCCCAACAGGCCATCGCTCTCGTCGTCCTCCCAATCGTCGTAGAAGTCGAAGCTGGGCTCGGCCCGGCCGCGAGCGCGCCCCCGATGGCGGCGGCGGTCGCTGTGCTGTGGGAAGCAGGGCGCGGTGCAGGCGTTGAAGCATTGAGTGATTGAGGAGAAGCAGGGGTCGATGTAGCGCTGGGTGAATCCGTAGATGTTCTCTTGGGCCGTGTCATTTGCGTGCTCGAGATTCTCTGTAATGTGCTGCAGCGTGCGGTTCCACCGGGGGTCGCTGCGCCGATACATGGTGATGACGATGATGCTGACAGGGGCGAGGCGACGGCGACGGCGCATTCACGGCCTGGAGTGTGTCCAGGCAGTGTTGGTTGCAGCCACGGGCAGGCTGGGGTTGGGTGACGACGATGGCGGCGTTGGGTGTTGAGAAGTGAATGCATGCAGCGCTGGGCTGGAATCCGGGAAGGGCGAGACCGACGTACCTGCTACATGCAAGCCCACCCCACACCCAGCCCCCCACACTCTTCCGATCCGACTAACTTTTTTTCCCTTCTTCTTCTTCTTCTTCTTCCTACTCCAGCACTATGCGATACATTCGCTTCCTCAAAACCCCACGCATAGTCGCTGCAAAGAACGCACAGAAAAAGGACGTCGCCTGCCTCATCACAATCACTTCGGACCTGGGCGACTCCTTTCTTCCCCATGACGTGCAACTCTCCGCCCAGCTGCTACTGTGCACCCCTGTCGACGAACATGTGCTAGTCTGGACCACGGTGCAATGGCGAAGCGGCATGCGAAGTCTGCCCATAGTTATTCCCTTGCCCAAGCACCATGCCCTACCGTCTTCTCCATTGCGCCTGAGAATTGGCACAGAGCCCAAAACCGCCTATGACGACTATTCTGCCCTCGCTGAAGAGGATGCCCGAGGCGTGGTATCCGCCTCGAGTCCAACTTTCACCTTGAACAAAGAAGCTCCCAAGCTGGCCGAAAGACGTTTCAAATTGTCAGACGGCTCTAATCTTTGCATCTGGGAGGAAACTGGCGAGAGTATTGCAAGACATCTCTGGTACCTACTCTGATTTCCCTCTTGGCTTTTTGACTTCAGTACTGAGGCTCACCCAGGGATGCTGGCATTACACTGTCCTGCAAAATACCAGACTTGGCACACCCCGACACTGTATTGTCCAAGGCTCTATCGTCTTCCAATTCAGTCTCTCACATGACCGTCCTCGAACTAGGAACCGGCTGCGGCATTGTTGGCATTGCCCTCGCCCAGACTATACCCAATGCCACCGTGCTCTTGACCGATCTCCCCGAAGCCAGAGAGATTGTTCAACGCAATATTGATCAAGCATCCACAGCATCAGGCGCTTCTCTTCGATTTCTCCAACTTGACTGGGATGCAGAACTGCCCGACCAAGTACACAAAATCTCATCTCCCATCAGTCTCGTCATCGCCGCTGATTGTACATATAACTCAGACAGCAGGTACGACATCTCCATTGCGCATCACTGTCGCATAGACTTTTGCAACATACATCTCTGACCATTACGATGCCACAGCCCAGCACTGGTAAACACCTTGTCCCGCCTAGCCAATCTGAACCCAGACGTAGTCGTCGCCATTGCCATGAAAATGCGTCATTCCAGCGAGCACGTCTTCTTCAGTCTTATGAAAGATGCCGCTTTCGTTGAGACTACCAAACTCGACTTTCCGCTTCCCGGTGACGTCGAAGCCGGAGAGGAGGTTGTATATCTGCATGTTTATAGGTCCAACATGACAAGACGGTAAGACGGACTTTATCCCGATATTGCTTTCAGATGAGCAGGGTTCTCCCAGTAAAGCAGCGTATGTACAACGATATTGGGCATTTCGACACTCCAACGACAGCACAAACACTCGTCATGAACATGGATTCTTCAACTTTGTCCTGCTCATCTCCAACCACGTGTCGCAACCATCCTATCACGCCACGCCAACTCAGCCCACGCGCCAAGTCGGCTTACACCCCCCGTGCCCGCATCCACGCCCATACCTAGCCGCGACGCCCCCAACCTGGCTCACCCGCGCACGCCCCACCGCGCGCAATCAGAAACAGCCAACACCTTTTAGCCCCCCCGTTTTGCCTTTTGCACCGACACAACGGCTTCTAATTTAGCTTGCGGCGTAGCCTCACAGTCTATTAGCAGCTAGTCTGGCAGACATGGCTTAGTGGCAATTAGTGCCGTGTTCGACGGATCACACTGCGCTTTGCCAACTCTTACTGTTTGTGGTAGTTTGGAAGCGCCATGCGCCTGCCCTGCCGACCAAGGGTGGGGGCGGTTGAGATGAAGCAAGGAAGCCACAGTAAACTCCACGGGTTCTAAACAACTAGCTATTATTTCTAACATATTTCTATACATTCCGAGGCTATCGCCAGCGATGCTTACATTAAACCTACGGGATCTTCTCTGTCTGTACTCCTTGCTGCCACCTTCTGTGAAACCGCAGCCTCGGCAGCCCATCCCTCACCTCGACACGTCGCACCGGGCATATATATGTACAAATTTGAATTAAGCCATATTTACAAAGAGCTAGGAAGTGCGTATAGGAAAGGTAACATGAGTTACGGCTGCGCCGATGACTAATGGCGTCCCGCATCCAATTGTGATTATTATGCTGATTACCATTGGTTTACTTCAAGGAGATATTTTGTATGTCAAGCGCCGCGATTTAGCAATGAAAGAACTAATAGCGTCGTGGAGGCGTGCACCAGGGGCCGTGATATGGGCCTAAAGAAAACTCTGGTTAGATATTGTTGTAACTCAAACTCCGCGTGTCGACTTACTTCTGGCTGTCCGTCTTGCGTAGCCGCTCGACGCACAATATTTCGTTCGCTTTCTGTTAAGAATGGCGGGAGGCCGTGCATCGTGTCCTCTGACATGCGTGGTTTGCTTCCGTAATCGTAGACACCTTTGCTGCCTTCGAAAGGGACGTCTTCTACATATCGGTTTGCTTGTTCTTGTCGCTTTCTTGTTCTTCTCGCCATGTAAAACACAGCCACTGCGATGAGCATGGTGATGGCCCCTTTGCGCTGATTAGCATGTCTCTAAGCAGTAAAAAACAAATTCATGACAGGGACGCCAGCATTACATACCTAGAACACCAAAGAGAACGAACAAAGATCTTGACAGTGGACTCAGCCCCGTGCTCGAACCGCCAACCGCAGAACTAGCAATGTTCGAAGACGTAGGTCGAGTGGAAGGCACAGGAACGGCTGTCAGTGTCGGCGAGTTGGTTAGGCCGAACGGTGTGTTGACGCTTTGAGAAGACGATATCGTTGTTGTCACTTGCTCCTTAATGTCCTCCGATCGCGAAAAGAGAATAAACGTACTGAACGACGGTATTGGCGCGAGGCTTGGAGCTGAAGACACTGTAGGGACAACACGGGAGGTAGTCGGTGTAGGCCACGCAAAACTAGTATTCATTCCAGAGCTAGATGTAGTCGATGCCGGGTCTGCACGCGTCTTTGTCATTATCAGATACGTTGTCATAGTCTTGCACGGTGTCGATGTCTGGCCATCCGGGAAAAGTAACGCGGCTGTCGCAATATCAATTGACGGTTGGGGTTGGTTCTTTCCTGGCATGGGATTGGATATCATGCCAGGATCGGCTTGATTGACTCCTGGCCTAGAGTTGGATATCATGCCAGGATCGGCTTGGTTGACTCCCGGAAGAGTTTGCGCATCTTCCTTGCCATCCGTGGTGGCCAGTGGTTTCCCGAGCGCCTTCTCGATCGACGGTGATTGCGCATCGGTGCGCGGTGTGTATACTCGTTCCTTGACCAGTGGTTGGCTGGAGAGGCGCGACGAAGGTGTTGGCTGTGTGTTATCCCGTGGCATATTGACTTGCGAATTCGTGTCCCGCATGTCTGTTTGGACATGTCTTTGTTGGATATAATCCACCCCGTTGCTTGTCTCTTGCTGCCGCCTAGCCCTGGCAGCAGCCGTGTTCATTGCTATGTTCCTGAGACGACGTGCCAGCACTGGTGATTTATCATCGTGTCTGCTTACTGTAGCCATGGCCGTGCATGGAAACAGTACAATGGTGGGGATTAAAGAGACAATGAAATGGAAAGTATCCCAGGTACCAGGCCTCAATCGGATAGTGCTATTCCGATGTATATAACAGCGCAAGGCCAAGGAACAAGAGACGCGTCCAGGTAGGTGAACGTTTCGGCATCTGCGTGCACCCACGAACTGTGATTGGCCTAGGCGGTCCTTGAAATGTGTTTTTGTAACCAAACATAGCACACTTGATCCTTGCTACATGGCACTTTGCATACGACTTGAGACTGCGGGGCACACGCTTTCGTGCTTTTTGGGTGACAAGACCTACTCCGTGCGTGCTCTCCAAACGTACGGTTGTTTCGGAGGTCAAGCGAAACTTTCCAACGACACTCGAGACGTAGCGCAGGCGACGGAACCTTGAACTACCGATCTGACGGCAGTCATTACCAAGCGCAATGCATTGCGTCTGACGAGGACATATGCACATGGTTTTGACAAACAGTGCGAAGAGAGACCTTTCTCCTTGATCATCTCTGTGGTGGGCAACGGAAAACTCCAGCTCTCAATACGTGATTTCCAGATTCCGCTGTGAGATCTGGTGGGCAAAATGTTTCGGTTCTCCAAAGAGATCAGTGCAAAGCAAAGCGATCGACACAGGGAATCCTGGTGATCTGAGGCGACAAGGCAGCTTGATTTAGTTGTCCACGGATCCGCCCTCGATCACCACCAACGCCAAGGCCTGCCCACTGAGCGCCTATGCGCCACACCTTTTGCATCGTTCTCTCGCTAGCAACAACAATGCGCCTTCATCCCACCGTCGCCACGATAGAAAAGGTAAAGTAGTTGCGCGCGTCTTGACTGATGTTCAATCAACACGTTTCATGTACATGTTCGGCGAAGCACATGTGCGACAGGCCTACCACCTTGTGCCACCTTTCGGCTTTCACGACATTTCCAACGATTTACGGCCATTTTCCATGCCGCATACACAACCTCACCATATACTGCATCTACTGAACAGCCCTCTACTTTTACATAAGCGTTCGCTCGGGAGGACCACGCGTCCCTTGCAGTTACGAGATTGATCTGTATCCCGGTATCTTTTTGCAGCAGTCAGCGCCCTCACTAAATGTTTTCATTCTGCCCTAAAATCGATTCTTCATCAAATCCCACGTCGTGACTGGATTAATTTTGCCCTCTTTGTCCAGGTTTATGATCACAGAGGATCACACAGAGAACTCAAGACAGGGTTCTACATGTCGAGGTAAGATTGCAGATGAGCTAGCACCATCTAGGTTTCGTGTACCGCACTAATAACCCATCCAAGTCCCTAAAAATGGCGTTCAACCTATCACAACATGGAAAAAATCCTTGGGCAACTCCTAAAGCTTAGAAGGGGTCAATATGAAATACACTCGGACATACATCTGCCAGTCTTCTAGCCTATCAAGGCTTATGAAAGACCCTTTATGCAGGCACTCGCCTCGAAGTAAGCCAGATCCCCTGGTATCTTGAAATAGATAACACGTGATTTAGCCTGAGACATTTATGTACCAGTAAATCGTTAAAGGATAGCTCGCACTAAGTCTTTGACCTCATTTCGTTTTTCAGCAATTGGTCTCGACAACTCTCAGTTTGATCTCTCATACGATTGCGGCTCGACATCTCTACCCCCTGCGTTACCCGTTCACCTATCGCGTTACAGCGTGCACGTGGTTCGTGAGCGATATATCCCTCACGTTACGTACGAGACCTCTCACCAGCCGGGCTCTGAAAGACTCTAGGCCGACATAATCCCGGTTCTAGCGATGAATCTGGAGTGGTTTGCATCCTTTTTGCTGAGGAAGTGTGGTGTTCAGCGGTGTATTATGAGGCATTTTCCTACCCCCTCGTCTGGTAGGATAAGCCCCAGGCTAGCCGCGGGAGACTTGGACCACACGTTGTGTCAAACACAACTCCGAGTGGATTTCGATTGATATTACGAGCCGCTTTGGTAAGATCAAGCTTTTTCGCGCTTGTCATCTGTCTGGCCCGCGAGCTTAATCTGTCGGCTCTTGATATTTGCCGTGTATGTGCGTGTGTGTGACTATCATAAGGCATTACTCCAAGCCTACACTGCTCATCCCTTATTCATTCCCCCTCAAAATCGCCTCTAATTTGGTGTGCATTGCCAACTTGTATCATTGATTCGATCCCTAGCGCATCCTTGGCCATGGAGTCCGGCAACAACGACGACGTCACTGACGAGCACGACCAGGCCAGAGCTACCAGAGGTATCAGCGATGTAGAGAAACAAACCAAAACACCTCACATCGTTTGGGATGATGTCAACCATCTTGAGCGGGGCCGTTCGCGTGGTGCCGGTGCAGCCTCTCGCCGCCACTCACGGAGCCACAGCAGAAGCTCGATCTCAAGCGTTCGAAGTCGTACCCAGTCCGTGTCTGGCATCCCTATCGAGTTCCGTACACTTTCCATCCAAGTGACCGAGACTCAGGCCAAAGCAAGAGATCCACCCTCGAAAGATACCAAAGACACCCACAACGAGAACCGAGACTACTTTGAGCAGCTCGATTACCATACACTGAGTGCGCAGAGTGTCTGCAACAAGTTCAACGTTTTCCAGGAGCAGGGTCTCAGCAAAGAGGCAGCTGCAACGCGACTTCAACGCGATGGCAAAAACGCGATTCCTAGCCAGCCCGAGCACATATGGCGGAAGCTTTTCTGGTACGTGTTCGGAGGCTTCTGCTCAGTCCTGTGGATTGGAGTCATCATCTTCTTCATCTGTTGGAGGCCCCTAGGAGACCCTAACCCTGCTGCATACAACCTAGGTCTGGCTATCTTGGTGCTCATCGTCATCATCCTCCAGGCCTGCTTCTCCGCCTTCCAAGACTGGTCCACAAAACGAACAATGAAGTCTATCCTAGACCTACTTCCCTCCGATGCATTGGCTCTTCGCGACGGCTCATTCGTTAAGATTCCTTCCTCCGATCTCGTAGCGGGCGATATCGTTCGCATCTCTATTGGCAACAAAGTCCCTGCCGACATCCGTCTATTGTCCTCTTCGGGTGATATACGTTTCGACCGTTCAATGATAACTGGTGAGGCTGAGGAGATCGAGGGTGCCCTTGTCTCAACAGACCAAAACTTTCTTGAGTCACGCAACATCGCCTTCATGGGAACCATGGTTGTCAATGGCAGTGCTGTTGGTATCGTTGTGTTGACTGGAAAGAACTCCGTCATGGGTCGCATTGCTCAGGCAACTTCTGGAGTCGATGACGAGCCCACTCTCATTCAACGGGAGATTAGTCGCTTCGTCCGCATTATTGTGTGTCTAACGATACTCCTAGCACTGCTGTAAGTTTCACGAACGATACATCTGCCGAACAAAGCTGATGTTACATAGGTTATTGCTTGTATGGGTTGGGTGGTTACGAGTTAAGCACAAAGGCTTCATGCCGGTAATTGCCATTTTGAATAACATCATGGGTTGCGTGGTGGCATTCATCCCTGAGGGCATGCCCATTGGGGTGGCCTTGACGCTCATGATGGTCGCGCGGCGTATGAAGAGTGCTAGCGTCCTACCCAAGGGACTATCTACTGTCGAGACTCTCGGATGTGTCAATGTCATTTGCTCCGACAAGACCGGTACACTGACCGAGAACAAGATGACTGTTACTTCGGTCGGGTTCCTCGACGAGCTGAAGCCCGCGGATGAACTTATGCCTCAACTAGCCTCCGAACAGTGCCCTCGGGCTTTGCAGGAATTACACAAGGCTGCCATCCTATGCAACGACGCGATGTTTGATCCTACAACCATTCAGCTACCCGTGAGTGAGCGAGCGATCCAAGGTAATGCCACCGACGGAGCTGTGCTGCGTTTTGCAGAAAGCGCTAGGCCAGGACGTTCCGTTCAGGATGTCTTTCCCCGAGCTTTCGCGATTCCATTCAATTCGAAAAACAAATGGATGCTCTCTCTGCATTACGAAGGAGGGGAGTCTGAGAAGCTTGAGTCGCCGGAATTCCTGGTATTCGTCAAAGGTGCTCCTGACGTGTTGCTACCAAAATGTACCTCCTGGTTGTCATTCCATGAAAACAAGGTTAAACCACTGGACAGCGAGGCTCAACGCCTATTATCGCAGGCGCAAGAAAAGCTCTCGCGCAATGCAGAACGCGTCATTATGCTTTGCCAGCGACGATACAAGCCAGTCGCATCTTTGCGCTCCAATGCTTTCTCAGACGAGATTGCCGAGTGCGCTTTGACGGACCTTACCATTATCGGCATTCTCGGAATACTCGATCCCCCTCGCCCAGAGTCAGCTGAGACCGTCGCAACATGTCGTCGGGCTGGTATCAGATTCTTCATGGTTACGGGCGACTTTGGTCTTACGGGCGCCGCGATTGCCCGGCGCATTGGCATCTTCTCCAGTGATAGAGACCCGGACACAATAACAGACATTCTAAACAACACGGAAGCTGGAGACACGCTAGCGAAAGACACTATATCTACAGATATAAGCAACAAATCTCTGCTTCTGGAAGGCACACAACTTGGCCAGCTGAGTGCAGCGGGGTGGGATATGGTGTGCCAGTATGAAGAGATTGTTTTTGGGCGTACAACCCCGGAACAGAAACTTCGTATTGTGAACGAGCTCAAAGCGCGCCAAAATGTGGTAGCCGTAACCGGCGATGGCGTCAACGATGCGCCGGCTCTGCGTGCCAGCGATGTTGGCATCGCTATCGTGACTGGTTCCGATGTTGCTCTCGAAGCTTCGGATCTTGTCCTACTAGACAAGTTTTCATCCATCATTGACGGCATCCGATTGGGACGACTCGTATTCCAAAACTTGCAAAAGGTCATTGGGTAAGTGCATACTCTTCGTTGGGGAATGGATTTCTAACTGATTGATGCAGTTATCTCCTCCCTGCTGGGTCATGGTCCGAGATATGGCCAGTCATCTTGAATGTCTTCTTTGGTGTCCCTCTACCCTTGAGCTCTTTCCTGATGATCATTATCTGCGTCTTCACGGATCTGTTCTGCTCCCTTGCCCTCATAATGGAACACGAGGAGTTTGATTTGCTCTCCCTTCCCCCGAGAGATACAAAACGCGACCATCTGATCAACTTCAAGATTTACACCCAGTCATATTTGTTCATTGGAGTCATGGAAACCGTCTGTGCCCACTCTATGTTCTTCCTTTACTTGTGGCGCCATGCCAAGATACCTGCATCAGCGCTTTTCTTCGCGTTTGAAAAGTACTCAGATGGTTTCTACGGACACAGCCAGGCAGAGCTCACCTACTTCAACACCGTCGGGCAAAGCGTATACTTCGTTACTCTCGTCATTCTTCAGTGGGGCAATATCCTTTCCGTCCGCAATAAACGGCTCAGTATCCTGCAAGCGGATCCGATACGCAAAGCACGCCGCAACCCCTGGCTGATTCTTAGTGTCGTTATCAGCTTGTGTATCGCCATCTTCGTCACGGAAGTCAAAGGTAACGTGTTTCACAAGCGAGCGGGCCACCCAAGCGAGCGGGCCACTTTGTACTGGCGCGTCAACTTCGCAACAACAACGCGAGATGCCGCAACAACAGATAGCTCAACAAACTTATACTAAAGCTAATATACAACTTGCTCTCTTTAATATTAAATCCTAACGTGTTCAAAGCTAAAGACGTGCTGCAGCCATCTATAACGTCCCACGAGCAACGCTCCAGCGTAGAGACGCTAGTATACACCTTCGACGCGACTATAAGCCAAATTCAAAGCGCCTCAACAAGCTAGAAGAAGAGGCGATAGTTAAGCGCATTCTTAAGGAGTCTACGCGAGAATTTGCGCCTACAAAGGCTAGTGTTCGAGTAATAGCTGATAAACTATTGCATGAGCGTGGGAGCAACCCTGTTGGCAAGAACTGGATTAACAACTTTGTTAAGAGGACCCCTGAGCTCCGTACGCGCTAGAGTCACCCCTATAATTACTAGCGAGCTGCCTGCGAGGACCCAACTGCTATCTAGCGCTAGTTCGATCTAGTTAAGGGGACAAGAGAGAAGTAGGGTATTATGGACGACGATATCTATAACTTTAATAAGACTGGCTTTATGATGGGCAAGATTTTATCATAGTTAGTTATTACAGGCTTAGAGAGTTCTAGCAAGAAGAAGCGCATATAGCTAGGCAACCGTGAGTGGGTTACTGTGATCCAGGGCGTGGGTGCGTTAGGTCGCCAGCTACCCCCCTTCATCATCTTTGCGGGCAAGGTGCTTATTAACGTCTGGTTTAAAGACCTGCCTCCTAACTAGGTTCTCGAAGTCAGTCCCAATGGCTAGACGAATAACCAGCTTGCTCTTGCGTGGTTAGAGTACTTTAATACCTATACAAAGAGCTGCACTGTAGGTGGATATCGACTACTGATTATCGACGGCCATGAGAGCCACAGCTCTATTAAATTTTAAGATCTTTACAAGAAGAAGAATATTATTCTTCTTTGTATGTCTCCACACTCGTCTCACCTATTATAGCCTCTTGATGTTGCCTGTTTCTCGCCTTTAAAGCGGAAGTATGGTGATGTGATCTTAGGCTTGGCACGAAACCGCACTAGCTATATTAGCAAGGAGACCTTCCTACTAGCCTTTAAGACTACTTTTGAGCAGTCTATTACACGGGAGAATATCCAGACAGGCTTCAGAGGCGCTGGTCTAGTCCCACATAACCCACAGGCTGTGCTATTAAAGCTTAATATGGTGGTGCAGACACCAGTACTATCACTATAACGGGCAGCCGCCTAGGAGGCGCAGACACCACGCAACGCGCGCGAAGTTGAGTCTCAAATTGGTCTTATTCAAGAGAGCGTGAGAAAACGCCGTGGATCTTCTGCCAATTCACTCACTAAGCAGATCGCGTAGTTAAGTAAGGGGGCTCAGCAAATAGCACATAAGATGACGCTTATGATGGAGGAAATGAGCACTCTTCGAGCAGCTCTAGACGAATCAAATAAGCGTAAAAGCCGTAAGCGACGATATATCCGGACAGAAGAGACTCTCACTACTGGCGAGGTACAGGACTTATTAGCTGAATAGGCGGGTAGTAGTCGTGGTGATGGCGAAAGTGCATTAAAGAGGGTGCGAGGAGAGAGGCGGTGCGGGCGTTGCAAGGAGACTGGGCATAACGCGCGCACCTGCAAAGTAGAAATTAATAGTAGTAGTGATAGCGATAGATCTAAGAAGTAAATTGGCTTATTACGATTTTTATTTTACTGTGTTAAATGGCTGTAATAATGTTGCGAAGTTGACGCGCCAGTACAAAGTGGCCCGCTCGCTTGGGTGGCCCGCTCGCTTGTGAAACACGTTATACAAAACCTGTTTGGTACTGCGGCGGTACCAATAGAGTTCTGGGTTTTGCCTATCCCTCTAGCGCTAGGTATTCTTGTCATGGATGAGATGAGGAAGTTGGTGGTCAGAACGTGGCCAAGTGGGCCTATCGCGCGCATTGCGTGGTGATCCTAGTGATCTCCTGAACTAACGTCTGGGTTTAGAGCATAGAGATGAGAGAGAGCATTACGCTTAGTGTATCGCATGACAAAATTTGAAAAATCAGAACGACTTGCATACGGTGAGCGTTCCAAGAACTTCCTTGACTGACTCAACATGCATACCTAAGGAGTCTTATCCAGAATACTAAAGTTCGTGCAACAGAGTGTGCTGAATGACTAAGCCGGCTAAACTCCGGAAATAGTACTCCAGTTTTTTCCCGCCTGTTTCTTGCAAAGTGGGCACTGTGCCTCGCTTTGACTGAAACTGGTCTAGAGAGTGCGGCGTTAGCCTACAATGACGGGCCGTGGATGCGGCCTCTGGACCTGACTTTGAGCTTGCCCCGGACGCCAAAGGATTCAGAAATCATGCTCCCCACAGCCAGTAATAAGCCCCAGGAGCTAGAGCCAAGACTTCTACTCGCTACTCCACCTTTAGAAGACGGAAATTAATGGGGATTGTTCTAGTTAACGGGGGTGGCGTCCTGCATGACCATCACGTTTTACCGGTGCCTCTATCAGTCACTGTTCATCGTCGTACCCCGTTTTGCTATCGAGTCTCACCAAATCGACGTTGAAAGTCTTTCATCCAGTAGATCGTTAATCAGCCTGGAGTTTTATAGCGGATTTGAGGCTCTGTCGCAGGTACAGCATGAATTATGTCCTCTTTCGACTAAGCGCCACCATAGGATACTAAACCGGGTAAACGTACCGTATCCTCCGGGGCCCAGCGCCACCAAGAGCCTCTATGCCCCTAGAACAATATTTCGAAATGATTGACATCACGAGGCCAGCCTAGATAGGGCATTGGACTAATGGAGGCCGCGGCTAGTTTAGATGAGAAGCATACAGGCCATTACAGGAAGTTGTTCCGTCTCAGGCTTTTGTCCAGAGAAACAGTATAAGTAGAGTAGGAATCCCAATTGAATAGTGTGCCACCCAACATTCCTTCAACAGCATCAGCTTTTCTTCAAGCAGCCTACAATGGCGCGTTACGCTCTTCTCGCAGCAGCTCTTTTGGGTTTCACCGTCGCCCAAACCCCAGGAACCACCCCTGAAGTGCACCCTAAGCTCACCACATGGAAGTGTACCAAGCGTGGTGGATGCAAGGCGCAGAACACTGCCATTGTCACGGATTCGGCCGCCCACCCCATTCATCAGAAGAACAACTCCACCCTGGGCTGTGGATCTTGGGGTAACGGCCCCGACCCCACGGCATGCCCAACCAAGGAGGCTTGCGCCAAGAACTGCATCATCGAGGGTATCTCCGACTATTCGACTGTTGGCGTCTTCACCAAGGGCGGTGACCTCCGCATGGACATGTACAACCCCAGTGGCGGTTTCGCTAGCCCTAGGGTTTATCTTCTATCTAAAGACGAAAAGAACTACGAGATGCTCAAGCTGACCGGCAACGAGCTGACGTTTGACGTTGATATATCGAAGTTGCCCTGTGGCATGAATGGAGCTCTGTATCTTAGTGAGATGAGGGCTGATGGTGGTCGCTCCAAGCTCAACCCTAAGGGCGCTGCCTATGGTACGGGCTATTGTGACGCACAATGCTTCGTGACCCCTTGGATCAACGGTGAAGTAAGTCCGGCCTCGTTCCCACCTGACCCCTTTCCAGTTTTTGGCTCTATCAGATAGCCGATGATGCGAATACTTGTCTTCTTCTTCAAGCATGCTAATTCTCCACAGGGAAACATCCAAAAGCAAGGTGTCTGCTGCAATGAAATGGATATCTGGGAAGCCAACAGCCGGTCGACCTCCATTGCGCCGCACACATGCAGCAAACCCAGCCTCTTTGCCTGCACTGGCGACGAATGCAGCAAGACAGGTCTCTGCGACAAGAACGGCTGCGTTGACAACCCGTACAAGACCCGCGGCGATAAGGCCTTTTATGGTCTGAATCTCAAAGTTGATACTACTCGCCCCTTTACCGTTGTTACGCAGTTCCCTGCTAAGAATGGCGTGCTACAAGCTATCGTGCGCAAATACATTCAAGATGGTGTCGTTATCGAGAACGCCACGAAGAATATTACTATGGACCAGGCGTACTGCTCTGCACAAGGCGGAGCAGAAATGTACAACCAGCTTGGAGGGCACAAGGGCATGGGCGACGCCATGTCCCGCGGTATGGTGCTCGCCATGAGTATCTGGTGGGATGAGGGCGGCGCTATGCAGTGGCTTGATAGCGGTGCCTCAGGTCCTTGCAATGCTACTGAGGGTTTCCCGGCTGAGATTGTTAAGAAGGTGAAGAATCCCACTGTGACATTTAGCAAGATCAAGTGGGGAGAGATTGGCTCGACTTTCTCGGAGAAGAAGGCGGTAGAGAAGCGGTGGGAGGCTTGAAGCGCTCCTGCTTTCTGGAGTGCTAAGGTATCGTTTTGTATATATCAAGGATTGGAGAAGAGTGTACATAACTCTGTTGGCATGGAATCAAATGCATACCCATACTGCGAAGGAACAATTGTGAAATATGAAAAGGTCTACTAGCCATGGGATACTCTATGAGTCGTGTAACAAAGTGATTTCAAGGTGTAGTCTAGTATTATTTGTTTATCATGACTCCTGACTGCGCCTACTGACAGAAAGCGACGTTTTACATGCATGGATATGAAGCATGCGTAAATTATGCAGCTGCACGAATCTTTTCAAAGATCGTCGTCCGGTCGACGAATTCCGTACCCTGTAGACCAAGCTTGAGAAACCCGGGATCTGCAAACTCTGCTTTACGCTGCATTAGCTCAACAACATCCCAATTTCCCCAGACAAATCGGCCATGCAAGAACTTGGCCTGCTCTGATGAGGCCCAGACGGAAAACGCGGCAGGTAGCCCCACTTAATATAATGCGTTAGCCTTGGTATAATATCTCAAGGATTTGAACGAACTTACCCTCATCCCACACAACCGAGTCCTTTATTTCTTGTGGCACATCCTTGACAGCCTCAGTCATGACAGCACCTGGATGAACGTTTATGATTTGGCATTCATTAGGCGATATCTCATCGGCAAGAAGCTGGAGTGTATGTGCGAAAGATGCTTTACTGACGCTGTATGCAGCCTGTATTGGCGAAGGATTGGCGTGCGCTGCAAAACTCGAGATGTTGATAATAGCTTTTGATTTTCCGGCAAACCGATCCTTTGGCTGCTGAAGGAAGCTCGAGACGGCCAGCAGGTGAGCAAAGAGATTGGTCTGCACGGCCGTACGGAGCTGTGGCAGAAAGTCTTTGACGGGTACCATGGGACCACTAGACGTATCTGCAGCATTGATAACAAGTACGTCGACAAAGATATCTTCCAAAAGCAGGCGTTGCCACAGGTTCCTAATGTCGTGTTCGGCGTTGATGTCACAAGCCATCGGGACAACCTCTGAAATCGAAGATGATCGTTGTAGAGTTTGCGCCACTTGTTCGAGTTTCTCTAATCGACGTCCGGTAACAATCACCCGGGCTGCTTTGGCCTGCACAAAGGCTTCGGCTATGGCGAGGCCGATGCCAGACGATGCTCCTATGATGAGAATCGTTCGGCCGGACTGATCATTCTCTGTTGCGAGGGGAGAAATTGCAGCATAGGGAGAGTGGTGAAAGATCTGAGTTGTGGAAGCCATGGTTGCATCTGTGGATAGATTCCTAGCACGCCTGGCTGTGAGTTTTTATAGTCGAATTGAGCCATCAAAGTAGCATGCGTTCTATCTTGGGAGACGAAGTTCACCGGTGGCTTTGACAATGCTTTGCAAGTAGAGTAAGCCGGTCTCTGGCTTATCACACGTAGAATGGTGGCTCACCATGCGTAGGGCGATGGCTCACCATGCACAAGCGTGCGGCGCAGACTTACGAGAGGATCATATGGTCCGAAGGGCCCACAAAAACTGGCTTAGTGATCCGCTTGGCTCACTACCAGGATATAAGCCATGCTCCAACCTCCCAAAACTTTGGCGTTACTTTTGTTTCTATGGCTGATACAACAGTAAATGTGCGACATTCTAGAAAGCGTCGCATCACAGAAAAGCGGAGACAACAGGGACGCGAAGCGCAAAGAAGATATAGTTCGTGACTTCATCATAGCTGAACTAAATGAGATCTCACTGATAGGTACGAAGGAGACAAGCAGCGAGCATCGCAAAGCAATGCGGGTGATTCAAACATATCTACCAACTCAGGTGTCGGTACCGCGCGGCTTGAAGAGCTTCCAGGGTGTTGCAGTAACGATGCGTCAGACCAAATTTTAGCTACATCTGCTGACCTTCAGTCTTCGATGGGGGTTACTGCAATGGGAGGCCCTTCATTAGATGCGTATTCGGAACCTGAAATACTGGCTAGTACGCAATCCATATTGCCGATTGGTCGAAATGCAAACGCTGTTGGCCATCTTGCTGCAGGTTCTACACTACAAATTCCGATGGATACGTATGTTCATGTTAGACGGTACTCTTTCTATGCAGCTTGCATTGCGAACGCTGCAGTTCTGGGCGTTCCCTTCTCGCGGATTCAGCAGCACAGTTGTGGTGGCAGCCCTTTGCCGTCACCATGGATACATCAAACATCAGACGTCACGGTCGGTGAGCTTACGACCGCAACAGACCTTATCGCTGGAGAAGCTCAGAGGCGATATGAGCATGATCTTTACATTGATTGCTTGCCTTTCAGGGACTTTCGCGAAAGACTGTTAGCTCTACGATCAGTAGAGCCAAAGGTCTTTGATGAGGCTGACTTCATACGAGACTTGGACGACCGGGATGCATTTCAATGCTGGGGTCCGACACCGTGGGAAAATAGGTCATGGGAGGTCCAGCCTTGGTTTCTCCAGAAATGGTGGATGATTACAGGTGGAGAACATGGAGAGATGGCGATATCAAGTCGATGGTGGCGGATGTTTAGGGGAGACACTTAATCTATATAACGTGTGACTGCTAGAAAGATAAGATGCTTAATTCAAAGACCTGCAATATAGGCTACACTTGCTACGAAGATATTTTATGCGAAGTATGATGGTTCTAGCTTATCATCATCAGTAGCCCAAACTAAGCATGAATTTCCGTTTCCTACTGTTACAGCTTGAAGTTTTTAACACTCTATCGTACCCAAATGCTACTCCATCGCCTATAGAAACATATGTATCTTAGTAGATGTACGTATTTGCTTTTTTGTACTTTAAAGATAGTCCTGAGGATACAATGATATTAAAACTTATTACCGTTTCTCTCAAATTTGACATCGAATTGAACGTGTATATTCTAGCCTTTGGAGGTCTAGAAGTGACCTAATACAAGATTGATTCTACAAGACCGTCTTCTTAAATCCACCTTTTGGGAACGGTACAATCCGTTCCTCTGCCGTGTGCTTCACTTTCCCGAACGATATTGTCAAATTTTCTTGGTCGAAGATCGTATACACGCCACGGAGAAAAGGATCTCCGATCGTGCTGACCACATCGCCCCGAGGTTGGATAAAAGCGCCACATGTCCCATCAGCGAACTTTGATACCAGGCTGGAAAGTGGAATTTCAACTTTTCCAGCAGTACCAAACTCCACGGAAATATGGCCTTTGGCATGTTGAGGATCGCGGTAAAGGCAATCGATGGGTTGAATTCGCTTTGAAGTATCGGGTTCGCCGCGCCCACCTAGTCCGTGATAGACAGCTGGGAAAATCTTGTCGGTTAGATACCAGCTCGCGATACCCGTGTCAATGAGAACAGGAACGCCGATATTCTCTTCTCCATACGTCTCATGGGTCCGATTGCCACCATCAAGGACAACCTCCATTGCAGTCACATTCACGTTGTTGGTTTGACTACCACTGAGGTTGACGTCATGAGGATCAACCATATCCACCGTGAATAGCTCGCCATCTACCTTTGCTTCGTCATATGCGCCACCAATAAGCATCTTAGCATTGGTGACGTTGACTTCATCCGGCCCGAGGTAGATACTTGTTGCCATTGTATTGATGATGGAGGCATTCTTCATCTGGGGTAACAGGTATGGTCCTTTCCAAGTGCAGTCTGGACCGGCGATACTACAGTCCAGAGACAAGCCTAGATATTGCGACCAAACTGTCAGATCCATTTCGCCAATGAGGTAGATCGTTGAGTTACCTACCAAGAATGGTTGCAACCGGAGCTTGTACTCGCTCCGGGAATCCATACCGAGAAGTGTACCCGAAGTACATGTCCGGCATGGTGACACCGCCCAAAACCAAGGTGTCATTGAGAAAGTCGCCACCCCCATGAGAGACCAATGCATCCTGAAACCAGGGTCCTTCGTAGTGGCAGGTTCTAGAACATCAGCAACGAGAACTGGTGAGTAAAATATGTCCGTAGTAGTGACGTACGAGGAGGTCAGGTTGTCAAATGTTCCAAAAGTACTGCAAGGCTGCGAAGTACGAGTGCATACCGAGTTGCGCGGGTCCAGGAATGAATACCTTGGACTACCAGTGTCGACTTTGAGGTATTCCTTTTGCGGCGGCGTTCCGACACCAAATTCTGCGTAGTATGCAGTAAGTCCCGAGTCCCGAACCATAGGCACAGCAACAACTCCTGCAGGAAGCTCGGCCGCTGCGGCGCAAAGCGCGAGTGCGCTGAGAAGCATCAATGAGCTTGTCTTAGAATCCATGTTGATTGAGGATGAAACTTCGCAGATACTATCAAGACAAACAAGAGCCAGATCACTGACACCCCTTTATAGGGGATCGATCTCCTGGCTGATCATGCCAAGATTCTCACGATGGAGGGTTGCGGATACGAAGTAGATATTTCTAGAGCCAAGGATGCCATGGCTGACCTACGTCATTAGACCGTGTTATACGAATCTGAATGCTTTGAGTTACGGTACCTGGGCTATTCATATCTACATACTGTACCTTTGCAAGCCTTGACTAGCCACTATTTGTAGATCAATACTACCTTACGCTGTGGAAAACATTGAAGGTATACATAGGTAGTATCTCAGGTGATATGAGTCGAGCGTGATTATCGCTCTGCCTGCCTTATTGGAATTTAAGCTCCTTCCTAACCCAAGCACAGTCAAATCACGAAACGCTAGCTTGCATTGTCCTTTGCAGGGGTAATCATCCGCTGCTTTTATTGAATAACGGCTATTCGCGTGGTGTTTCTACCTAGTAGGCTTTGGGATGGAAGGTGGGGTTGATCGCCAGATAACATCCCTACACAGCATAGTAACATGGTCAAAGCAAATCACTGTTTATAACTTATCCTAGTAAACATCGTATCAAAGTTGCTAGCTCGGTCAATCCCCCTGATGCGCTGTTGTCTGCCCTTCTCGATACGACGTTGCAAGCTTGATTGACCATACCAAGCGGACTCAGGTGGAAATAGCAATGCGATTATGGAGTACTGCGAGATTGAATGAATCGCGTCTTTGCTAAATCTGGGCAGCGTTGAGGAAAATACTAAGCTCAACACGGCCCAAGTACGGACATTCTTGATCATGGGCTGGGTAAGCTACGGAGTAGATATGACAGCATCTAGCAGATGTGCTTACACCAGGGTAGCCAAGCACATGTATAAATTGAAGCCAATTCCATTGTTGCTTACTGGCACCACATCCGTCAAAAGAATACCTCACACCTCACATTCTTTTGTATTTCTTACCGAGATCCAATGTTGAGCTCTAGTCCTCCACGGGTACAGCTTGCGCTGGCGACTCTTGTGTTGTCTGCCTATGCGACGGTATCAACACGTCAAGGGACTTCATTCAGCGTCGACACCGTACCCTTACTTGGACCGCAGCAATTCGATCCTACAGTCGAGCTCCAGAGACTTTGGTCGAAATACCCTTCTACGGAACATGTCAGCAGGAGACAGACTGAACTTGCTCAGCAACAAGGTTCAGCTATTGTTCAGCTTAACAAGGACACTCTGACCTCCGTCGTCCCTACGGTGATTGGAAATCAGACGTTTCAGATGATATACGATACTGGCTCGGCTGACCTATGGGTACACTCAAACGAATCGTCCTCAACCCAGGATCCAGAAAAAACATATTACATCCCATCATCCTCTGCAAACTTGCTTCCTAATTATACCTGGGCCATCAAATACGCAGGTGGCTCTTCGGTTGATGGTATTGTGTACACTGATGTTGTCAAAGCTGGCCCAGTTGTAGCTGAAAAGCAAGCGGTTCAGTCAGCCCTGAACATTCCATTCTACTTCCCCTCAGATGGGATCATGGGCCTGGCATTTGGCATCATCAATCAGGTGAAACCGGTCAAGCAAACAACCTTTTTCGAGACAGTCGCGCCAACTCTACGGAGAAAGGTGTTTGCCGCCAACCTGAAAGCAGAAGGAAATGGAACATGGGACTTTGGCTATCTTGACGATTCCAAATACACTGGACAGATCACCTACACTCCCGTGGTTGGAAACAAAAAGCATTGGACGATAGCCCTCCAGGAATATGCGGTGGGCAACAACTCTTTCAGCAACGCGACGGTTGGCGAGGTCATTCTGGATTCAGGCACCGCACTCGTGTATCTCCCTGAATCCGTTGTCACAGACTACTACAACGAGGTCCCAGGATATGAAAAGACACTTGGTGGTACTCACTCGTTCCCTTGCAACAACACACTCCCAGATCTCAACTTCAAGATCGAGGGCCAGGTCTTCTCACTACCTGGTCACGTCATTAATTACGCTGTAAACGACCCCGTCAGGAACATTTGTGCCGGAGCGTTGACAACTAACTTGAATATGCGCTATGCTATTCTGGGTAGTCTGTTCATGCAGAACTATTATGTTGTTCATAGTCAGGAGGAAGATACACCAAGAATCGGGCTTGCTCTGCAGTCATAGCAGATGACTCAGCTATAGTGTAGTAGAGTAATATTAGGCGTACACAGGAAGATGCTTAAAAAAACATATTACATAGCTAAACCTCTTCGTAGCTATGCGATTAGCTACCTCTTTAGCTTTTTCACAATATGAGTAATTTACCTTTTCAAAAAGCTCTTTTGAAACAACATCATGAATACTAACCTGAAATGCATCGCGTTCGATCGCACCAATGAAGTGCAGAAAAGGAGGGGCATGCATGGTTTAGCCTGATTATGATTAGAGAGGGTGAATGCGCCTGGCTAGATAGTACTCCCAGTATGTGCCCTAGCTGGTGCTTGGTTGGGTGTTTGACTTGGGAGAGCACTTCCGCTTTTGTGAGAAACGTGTTCGCCGCCGGCTCGCGGCCGACCCGTACCTAACACCGTGCGTGTCTACCCCCAGGGTGCTTAGATCCACACCAGATTATTTGCACGTATCCCTACCTGCATATATTTTAAGCACTAGCTAGTCTTGTCCCACCTCATTATCTACCATCTATTTGCAATCACTCGACCGTCCTAGCTGTGTTATACTCTCTGTTCGGACTCTCTCGCTCTCACACACATTCGCAGAATCATCTACCATGACCTCTTCGCCCAGATTAGGTGACACACTCGGTTACATGCCCTTTGATCATTTCCTCGTGGTATGCGTGCGACTTCCACTCTCTTTCGACCTCAGCTGGCTTACGTGAATTCAAATAAGGAAAAGTGGGACGCAGCCTCATCTATTGAACAAGACGAGCAAGAAAGAAATTTGGTAAAAGTCTGGATTGGGCTTGGTAGAAATGGTCGTCGTGTACGATCTCGTCCAGCCCTTACAGGTGCCCTTCAGGGTTTAAAACCGCTGATTCGCGGTTGTTATTCAGCCCTATCAAGTGCGATGCACGGAGATAGTCGATATGCCTTTTCCAGATCATACTCCACCTACGCTGTCGTCGTTTGAGAAGCGCAAGACAATAGATGTGAATGAGTAGAATATCAAGCGTGCAATTTGGATCAGGACTTGGTATGGCAATGAGGATGGACCGGGTAAAGAAGAGACGCTCACGCGTACAAATGCCGACGAGGCGTACCTGCGGCTGTGGCATATAGAAAAGACGACGTTGCGACAAACGCCGGAACAAGTTCAACCCGCGGCGTTTCGGCTAACTAGCCCCACCACAAAGTGCGCGCTACCACAAAGTGCGCGCGCGCGTTACAACCACCTCAACCTTAACGTGTCGTATCTCCACCACTATGGCTAATATTGAGGCTGCGCTTGCAGCTATTGAGGCCCTAGGACCTGATTAGTCTTTTTCGTATATAGATATTGTAAAAAAATATGGTGTTGTTCGATCTACGCTCACCCGAAGACACCAAGGCCTGTGCGCCTCGCGCGTAGTAGGTGGCTAAAAACGACAGCTCCTCTATCTATAGTAGGAGTAGGCCCTAATCGCCTATATTAATTGACTGATAGATAGAGGCCTGCCACCTACTTAGTTAATGATACGCAACTTTGCCTCACAGATCGCCAAGGTAGAGGTTGGAGTACACTGGGTTAGTCGCTTTGTTTAGCGCTATCCTGATTAACTTACCTCGAGGTGGGCAACAGGCCTTGATAACTGTCGCCATAAAGCCGATTCGAGGAGCAAGTATAGCCTATACTTTAGCCTCCTACGCGATAAAATCGATTAGTATGGTGTTGAGGCGCGTTATATCTATAATATGGATGAGAAAGGCTTCATGCTAGGTATCGTTAGTCGATCGAGGAGGATATTTAGTAAGGCCTTATATAAAGGTATAGGAGGGAGGAGTACTATCTAGGATAGATCACGTGAGTGGATAACGCTGCTGGCCTGTATCTGCGCTAATAGATCTTACCTCGAGCCTGTCTTAATCTACCAGTCAGCCTTAGGGTCTATACAGGACACCTAGCTGTAGGCTCTTGATCTAGATACACATCAGATTTAAGTGTCCTCATTATCTTCTAGCTGGACGAACAATGAGATAGGCCTCGCGTAGCTGCAGCAGGTGTTTAATCGCAGTATAAGGGCGAAGGCACGCTCCTTCTACTGATTACTTATTCTTGACAGCCATGGATCTCACCTTACAATGGATTTTATTGATTATTGTAATTAGAATAAGATCCTCCTTGCAGTCTATCCTCCTCACTTAACCCACACGCTGCAGCCTCTCGACGTTAGCATGTTCAAGCCTCTCTCAACAGCGTACTCGAACGAGGTTTCTGCCTTCATAGATAGGAGTCAAGGCCTCACCTCAATAAGTAAGAGGGACTTCTTCCCTCTCTTCTATCGAGCCTGGCAGGCCTCCTTTAAGGAAACGACGATCCTGAACGCCTTTAAGGCTACAGGGATCTCGCCTCTTAACCCAGAAGTTATTCTTTAGCGCTTTACTATACCTGATCCTGCGACTAACAGTGACTCCTCAGCTCTTAGTGCCTCTGATTAGAGGAAGATAGAGCGTCTGCTGCGTCGGGTAGTCGCTGATTAGGGCGATAGGTAGGTTAAAAGGCTTAGCTAGGTCCTTTACTCAAGTTCTGTTTAAAATAGCCTCCTTAAGGAGGAGATAAGGAGACTAAGGGAGGCCCTGATCAATAAGAGGACGCGTAGGAAACGGGGTAAGCCTCTATCTCTGCAGGAGGCCGAGGATTATCATGGTGGAGCTGTATTCTGGTCTCTAAGGAAGGTGAAGGAGGCTCGCGATCGCCTGCGACTCTAGGAGGAGGAGCAGGAGCAGCTACAGCTCCAAAAAGCTGATACGATAAGGCAACGCGAGGAGACAAAGCAGGCGAGGGCGATAGAGAAGGAGCAGAGGCGTTAGGCGAGGCTTGCAGTAAGCCTAATGAGGCAGAAGGAGAGGGAGGAGAAGGCTATTGAAAAGGCCTCGAGGATCGCGGCTCGCAGGACTGCAAAACGACTTTAAAAAGCGATTAAAACTACCTAAAGGGGTAAGAGGAGCAGCCTTAAGGCTCCTACAAAGGCTACTCGAAAAAAGAAGCCTATCGCGAGGCCTTAAGGTGATGAGGAGCCTTAGGGAGGTGCAGTAGGATCACCACCTCCAACCTCGCGTCGCGGCCGTGCGATTAGAACTCTATCTCGATTTCTATAGCTATATATATATATTAAGGCCTATTAACCTTACCTCTAAAATATATCGCGATAATAACCTTTTGGTGTGGCTCTATAGCCTCATTTTTGAGGTAGTCTTGGTGAGGCCGCGCGCGCACTTTGTGGTAGCGCGCACTTTGTGGTGGGGCTAGTTATGCACAAACCCCAAAGCGTTCCGCCAGCCTAGCGCCCTCGAACCGTCCTCCCGCTAGCCGAAACAAACATCCTACATGAATCCCTCCACCTCTGTTACCAGACTTGTCACCACGAACCAGGGGGTGTTGCCGCGCCCGTGGCGTTGAAACGTTGTTTTTCAACTCTGGGACCGTGGGCGATCACTGGGCCGGTGATGGAAGCAAAACGGAACATGAAGGTTCCGGGGCGGGCGATGCGAGTGCCAGCCATGCGACACAGTGACGGGTGCGACGTGTTTTGAGCCAAAACAAGTTGCGTTGCTCGTGTTATAGACTGGAATGCGTGACGATGGGTATATAAAGAAGGTGTTGAACTGCTCTCGCGTTGAGAAGATTATAATACGTTCTCTTCCTCCATTTCGACCTCATCTTCTTTCTTACGCGCTTTGTATATCGATCGGTACTACCAAGGAGCTGGGCTTCAGTAATACATACTTATACACTCTTTGGTTCCGGCCTCGAAACAACACTTAGCTGCATCGCACCATCACAAACGATAAACAGTCAACTTCACACATACATAATGCGCTTCTCCATCGTCTCCAGCATCGTCTTGGGCTTCGCCCCCGCTGCCCTGGCAACCTCATCAGGATCAATAACCTCCATGATGCCCATGCCGACTCCCTCCGCAGGGCCTGTGACAATGGCGTGGAATGATGGCCCGACTACAACTTCGGGAGCACTTGCGTCCAAAGCTTCGGCAATGAACAGCGCCATGCAATCGGAAATGATGAGCATGAAGAACGGAATGACAATGTCTGGTGGCATGGTGATGCCGACAGGCGGAGCGATGGGTGAGATGAGCAATTCGACCGGCAGCGCAGGACGGCTGGAGAAGACCAAGGGAATGGTGGTCGTGGGACTGTTGTTGGTGGCTTTGGTGTAGGTGGAGGAAGTGGATGGGATTATTTGGTGAGGATGTGTATATTTGCTCGAAATGTTTTCTGTGGAGGGCTGCGATGAGCTGGCATTTGTGTACCATATCAACTTCAATTTATCGATGTTTAATTACCATTATTGAGTATTAGAGCAGCTCTTATGTTAGTGCTGCAAAGGTTGCGGGATCTTACATTGTCGCTTTGACAGCGTGAGAAATTGTAACTGGCCGTCGGTCGACGCAGTAGCCAGTATGCTAGTCTGACACTATGACTGCTTCTACAACATATTCCGAGAGTATGGTGTACTCTCGCGTCAGCTCTAATTCTAAGTAGCTTTATACTGGAGCTGATGTGAGGGCAATCAAGATCACAGTCACGAAGACTGCAAAGGGAGAGGGCTCAAACATTGTGTGGATATGATGCGTCACCACAAGCACACAAGTACAAACGGGAACAGAAAGGCAGGCTGAGCACGACCTTCCTCCACCCGTCTCCGATCCGGTATAACAGTGTTACATGCATGCGACTGTGCGGTATCCAATAAACGAAGCGAACGTCTCGAGAATGCATGCAGCCTTATGCATGCGGCCGCGCAAGGGAGCTCGTATCCAGCACATTGATTGGAACAAAGAATTTCGCGGGACTTTGGTCAGACCGGGGTACGCGTTGTGAGGCTGAACTAGACTTCATAGTAATGTGGCTCTCAACGCAAACAAAAAGTGCAAAAAATCAATCAATCATCCTTTTCGGCGGTTTGTTGCTCCAGCACCCCGATTCGAACAGGGCACCCTCCTAGCTTAGCAACCCATACACATGAGACACCAGGTGGTAGTCTTGTTGGGTGTTGATACGCCCTGTATGTTAGTACTTGACGCCTGTGTGTTAGTGCTTGACTACCACCCAGTGTCGTGCTAGGAGCCCACCCGACCACCTGAAGAGAGATGATTGATTGATGGTGAGACACAGGATATTACAATATTTATGCATGAATAAAGAGGTGAGAGAGACGGTAGTAGCGCGTGTCGCCGCAGCGTGCTGGCAAGTGAAAGTGAGAGCGTTTGCTATGTAGTGGTTGGAACTGAATCATTCACGGACCGTGACAGTACGAAAACACATAAAAATGCTAAGTCTTGCAGCTGTCGCTCTTTGTTACTCCAGCAATTTATTGCTAGACGAAAGTGAGTCGAAACTGCAGTATTCGTTCATCTTGAGCCAATCTTCTACGATGAACGCGGTGCGCCGGGATACCAACACCGAGGTCGTATCTTGAATATCTCAATCAGATGTTTCCTACAAGAGGATGGTTCACTACAAGGTCCAACAGTTTGATGACCGAGCGACGATACAGGGGTCCATCATTGGGGATGTTGATGTGAGGTTGGGGTAGTGGGCCGCCGTTGCTCCACGCAGTGCAGCCGTGGCGAAATGTGGGGAGGCGGGAAGAGCCGGCAGAGCGCCTGTTTTGTTCTTTTCGCCACAGGAAGTAAAAAATCACATAAGATTGACGTGCCCGAGGGCTTGGGCTGATTACTATGCGTCTGCTATGGAGTCGGTAAAGAGCATGCCCGAGTTGCCATGGCACTCATTGCCGAAGAAACGTGACTTGGCGACCTGGCTCCGAGAACCTCGGCCCAGCAAGCTCTCGCGGCCGCCCCACACGTCGAGTTAAGACATGCGTCTCCGCCTCCGCAATCTGTATTTATCGCCTCTGCCCTTTGTCCTCGTCGTACTGCTCAATTCCTTCGCTCATCCTCTTCGCTTCCTCTCGCACATACTCTCAAAATGACTGAACGCCTCAAGTCCATTGTCTCGCACATGACGCCCTCCACTGGCGGTGTAGCGGCCTTGTAAGAAAACACGACGCGCCACAGTAACACATCAATCGCTGACAGCCGTGACAGGACTACCAAGAACCCCGACGACATCGTCATTACCCTCGCTATCCGTACACCCCTCACCAAGGCCCACAAGGGTGGCTTCAAGGACACAACCCTCGATGGTATTCTCGTCAAGACTCTCAAGCAAGTTGTCGCCAGGGCAAACCTCGACCCTGCCCTTGTCGAAGACATCTGCTTGGGCAACGTCTCAGACGCAAAGGCTGCCTACTATGTCCGCGCTGCCATGCTCGCCGCTGGTTTCCCCAACACCACCTCTGGATCGTCGCTGAACCGCTTCTGCTCATCTGGTCTTAAGGCAGTGCAGGACATTGCCAACCAGATCGCTGTCGGCAGCATCGAGATCGGTTTGGCGCTCGGCGCCGAGAGCATGACTGTCGGTGGAGACAGGCTAGAGAGGCCCTTCATTCCTGAGATTCTCGAGCACCCAGAGGCCAACGACTGCATGCAGCCCATGGGTCAGACATCAGAGAACGTTGGCAAGGACTTCAACATCTCGCGCGAGCGCCAGGACAGGTTCGCCGCTGAGTCATACCGGAGAGCTGAGGCTGCCCAGAAGGCCGGCTGGTTCGACGACGAGATTGTGCCCATCACCACCGTCGTCAAGGACCCCAAGACAGGCGAAGAGAAGACCGTCACATTGACCAAGGACGAGGGTATCCGACCTGGCACCACCTTTGAGAGCCTCCAAAAGATCAAGCCCGCTTTCCTTCCCCACGGCGACCGATCACACGCTGGTAACTCTTCCCAGCTTACCGACGGCTGTGCTGCTGTTCTCCTCATGAAGCGCTCCACCGCCGAGAAGCTCGGCCAGCCCATCATGGCCAAGTACGTTGGTGCCACCGTTGCCGGTCTCCCACCAAGAATCATGGGTATCGGTCCCTCCATCGCCATTCCCAAGCTCCTCAACAAGTTCAACATCACCCTCGACGACGTCGACCTCATCGAGATCAACGAGGCCTTCGCCTCCATGGCCGTATACTGCATGGAGACTCTTAAGATCGACCATTCGAAGCTCAATGTAAGGGGCGGCGCCATTGCCCTTGGTCACCCGCTCGGATGCACAGGTGCGCGACAAATTGTCACTGGTCTTAGCGAGTGCAGGAGACAGAAGAAGAAGGTGCTGCTTACCAGTATGTGCATTGGTACTGGTATGGGTATGGCGGGTCTGTTCATCAACGAGCAGAATGTGTAAAATGATATTTAATGTTGCTGTTTTTTTTCTAGCCATGTAGAATTTAAAGTTTTTACTTTTTAGCTGATATCCCTCTGACCTTGCGCGTAAAAAGAGTCATCTTTGTAAATTTTGATCGCCTTGAGATTTCAGTCATTTCTGCTTGCACAAAAGCAGTTCACGATACAATGCGTGTACATGACTTATCAGCACATCACTACTATGCTTTTGCTGTGAGGAGGCGCATGCCTTGTACGAGTGAAGGGTCAACTACATTGACTTCGCTAAGCAAAGATCCGATCTAATAGTCTATCGGATGAAGAAACATGTTCCCACGTCCCCAGCTGAAACTGTGGAGCTGGTTTGTAGTATCATATTATGCGAGAACCTGCACAAGATCGCGTGGTGCCATACAACATGCTTTATGCGTCCGGTCTCGGCACATGACTGTTGTTCGCATGATTAGTGCTTAGTCGGTCTCCACGCATTTCATACAATGGCAACCAGATGTTGGCAACAACGCGTTGTATTCTATTTACTCAACTACATTATTTGTTTTAGTCTATAGTAGTACTGAACAAGTCGATAGAACAAAAGTTATGTCTTGAATAGAAACACCGAAGATAAGTGTGGCACGTGGTCTAGGTATCGCGTAGATGGCCCTTATTTGGCACCAGCCTGCATGGAAAATCCAATTCTGATAGAGCTAGGGTTGGCCCAATCAAACATGACGTATTTTCCCTTGAAGAAATTGATACCGAAAAGGCTGAAGTCGACACCACCACCAATGTTCTGGAGACCGCCCAAGCATACTTTTCCAGTGTCGTCAATAGGTTGTGAGATGAGTTGAGAACCAGGAGTGGTAAACTTCTGTCCGCCGATAACGATAGTCCAGTTAGGAGGCTTGCTGTCACAAGGAAGAGTCGAGAATTGCTGTTCCGAGTCATAAGATGCTCCAGGGATGCGGGAGTAAAAATCCTTGACGACGTCGGGGTCGGTATAACTCAGTGTAGTGGAGGTATCCAGGTGAATATTCATCTTTCTCGACGTCACTTTCGAGTCGCCGAGGCTGAATCCCTCGCCAAAGAAACGGTATGCAGGCCAGTCTTCCTCCCAGTTGTTATTGGCCCAGGCAACGGGACCAGTCATCTTCTTCTGGTCGTAAAAGCCAAAGTCGAAAACAGCGCCACCCTTTCTTTCAGCAACAGCGAAGACTGGCTTTGCCAACTGGGGTTTGATAGTTTCGAAGAAGTTGGGTTCGATCTCTGGCATAATGCTGTTATAGTAGCTGTAACCGAGTCCGATCATGCAATCGAGGTTTTTATTTGATGTGAATGCCTCAGAGACGTTTTGGGCTGCTCCGAAGGTTTGCTTGCCAGTGATACCGCCAATCGTAACTAGATAACTTAGCATACTTTTCATTCAAATTTCAATATCACAACTTACCATCTTCGGTATATACCAGACCCTGCGAGTCCGATGTAACGCCATTGTATCCAATTGTATAGTTGGAGCCGACCTTCAAGTGAGCAGGGTTGACATCGTAGTAGTTGTGTCCTTGGAGCTGAGCCTTAGGCTGCAGAGATGAATAAACCCAGAAATCGGCGGCGGCAGTGCCGATGCTGGCACGGACGGTCTTGCCAGCAATTTTGACTGGGTAAAGGTATTGGGAATCCCATTTGTCATCAGCCCAGCCATATCCAGACCCAGTAACCTTTCGAGTAAGCTTTCGAGCAACCAAATCTGCGCTTCTCTTGCGAACATCCTGCTGCGCGGCCTCCATGAGCTTAGGATGGACGTCGACTCCATGCCTACGCCTCAAGTTGACCAAAGACTCCAGAGCCGAAACTCCAAATTCAGAGTCCGGAATTGGATTCAGTGAGAAGGCACCACTATCTGAAGCACCACCATCTATGTCGAATTAATTGTTAGCGCATGCTCTGTAAGTGATGCAATCTTGTGAACGCGATCTTCAGCTAACCTACCTTGAGGAAGAGGGGTAGCAACAACTGCGCCAGTAAAGGCGAGTACCGCCATAGCTTGAGCGAGAGACAGCATGGCCATTGTGATATAGACTTTGGGGAAGCGGTATGAATTGCTGAAAAAGAGTGTGGGGCTGAGTGATCTGCAAAAGTGGGAAACTGCGCTTCCTTTATACGAAGCTCATCGCATGAAGTCGTTATGCGCTGACATTGCTGTCTTTACGTGACTGACAGCGTTATGGCTTGATCTGCTCATCGGTGGTAGGTCCGAGCCGTGTGTTAATTAGTATCGGAGCACTGACTGAGTATAGCGTGACTTTTTCAACGGTCTGTTGCTTATTTTAGCCTTTGCTGGTCATTTTAGTGTTCGCGAGAACGCCGACTTGAACAATTTCCCATAGGTCCGATAGTGACATCCCGCTGACAGTAGTCAGCTGTGCCAGTGCTTCGTACCCAAATTCGGGTTGCTTAGACGCGAAATGTTGGTTGACTGGAGCAGGGAATTTGACTCCACGGCCAATATTTCTAAGGATTCTGCTGTTGAGTGGGAGACGGAAAAACACAAACAAGAGTAATTGTATACTGGTGGCGCAATGGTCTGAGCGCATGAACTACTCCAATTTCACTATTAATCGGCTGACTGGGATAACATTCTTCTCCGTGCGCTAGAAATTCTGGAAAGTCTCCTCGGCCTATTTACCTAAGGGTTAAGCCGCGTAGTGTCGGTGCCATGCATATGTAGTAAAAGCTTAACTTATTTTGACAGAAATAATAGTGGTAGCGCATTTCAGGGGTACTAGAAAATTGGAGACCACTAGACCAAGTCGAGAGAATAAAGTTCCTCCATGCCGGTTCCTAGTAAGCCCAAAGAACCTAGACTACTGAGCTGCAAGTTTCTGGCCCGCAAACCTTTTGTGAACGGAGTTACTTCCAGCCATGTCAAGTAGGCTGAATTTGGATGTACCTATACGGAGGATGACTCTTGCTCAACGCTATATTTCAACGCAAAAACAGGGCGAGTAGATCCGGAGAGGTATGAGAGCTTCTTCATCTGCCCATCCGTCACAACTGCATTTTGGGCATTCATGTGTCTAATACAGTATCTACAAGTAAATTCATCGGCACTATGACCTATCCAGATGTGTACTCATAATCTGCTGGGGCGACTAGTGCCAACGTCAGTCAGGTGCAGGGGCCTATTAGCCAAGTAGAGTTTAGGTTTCTCAGCATTTTCGTTGTGCTAAAGCCCCTGTAGCCATGAAAAAGGTCTAGAGTATTTATAGTGCAGAATTCTGTGTATGCCGTCCTCGGTTGGAGTAGAAAGGTACAAACTTCGTATATAGTATTGGCTGTAAGACCAAAGGAGCGCGTTCCAACTGGGTGGTCCAGAAGCCGACTGGTCCGCTACGAAAGCTCCGATCGTTAGAGTTCAGAGGTACATCTTCAACCTGTAGGAGCGCACCATCATTTTTGTGGATGCCTTAAGTTGAAAAGAGTGCCGTGATTGCTATCCACTTCTCAGGATATTATGTTTTTGGTTTCTACGCATGCGTTCACATATCATTGAAAATGTGCCGAGCAACGTTCAAAATCAATATGGCCGGTCGACTAACACTCGATTGAGATGGCTATGAACTAATAGTGAGATGGCCAGACACCTGACAAGGTAGCAGTAGCAAAAGAGCATGTACTGTCCAATCCTATACATCATGACGAGTGACAGCTTGGCAGTGTTCCAAGAGCGTCGTCTACCAGCCGTTCTCGCTGCAATTCGGACACAGTCACCGCTAAGCTAAAATCTCGTTCATTCCGAGCTCTTACCGGTGAACAACCGCTCTTTCGTTGGTAGCGCGGAAGGATGTGAAGCCTCGTGTGCATATGAGTGGGCAACATTAGAGAAGTAGTGAGACTTTTCTTGACTTTTGGATCAAATGTCGCACTGGTTTTGGGGCTCAAGAGAAGTCTTGGAGGAATCACTGCTTCCAACTATTTATAAAGTCATTGAGATGTAACTAATGCAGTTCGAGCGCGCTTCACATACACGGTGGCAGACGCTTTGAACAATCGCTCGAATACGTCATAACCGACGTCAGAGCATACCGGGACAGTTTACTGCGAGTTATCAGCTTCAATAAGAATGTGATATGGTACGAAGCATATCGAACAGAGTGAAGAGTGGTATTGGCTGTGGCGAAAATAAAACGCTAATAGATCTCGGTGTCGTGCCGGAGAATGCAATCAACAACATAGCGGCTGCCAGACTCGCCCAGACTAGCGCTACTCTAAGTATTCAAGTAGAAGTTTTATTTAGAGCTACCGATAACTCGATAGTTCGATCACATGGAATGATCTGTGCCGTCAAGGTGCAAAAAAAAAGAGAAAGGACGGCAAGATGGGCAGAATACTGACTCGCAACACCACTAAAAATAAATTGGGATACGATGTAACCCTTTTAAAACCCCGAAGCGCTCCTGAAAAGACATTTGTTGACTGTTGAAGGAACTCTGATACTGAGCATGCAAGTGACCAAAAGTTTTTTTTTGCAAGAAATCGCCAAGAGGCAGAGCGATCGAGTTGAACATCAAGATGGATACAAGCGTTCTCTGCGCACATACATCTTCGTTAATGTCATAACAGAATTACCACAAACTAACATAACTATCGTACACCTAGTGCCTAGGCAATACCCCTACTTGTTGCCGTTATATGCCAACAGGTTTTTCGAGCCCTTGGCATCCGTAACAACGTTTGGCGTACCTAGAGCATATACCCTTGCCTTCACAGCCGCAGCAGTCGATGGTCCTTCAAGTCCGCGGAGATACGAAACTAGACCAGCAACATGTGGGGCGGCCATAGAGGTACCGGTCCTCGTCGCTGTTCCTGAATCGCTCAAGTGAGATGCTGAGACGATGTTCGTTCCTGCGGCAAAGATGTCCACAGCCGCCCCGTAGTTGGAACCTCCCCCACCGCCGTGCCTCTTGTTGGTGATTTCAACGTTGCCAACACAGATGGTCTCAGGGGCGCGACCTGGCGAGTATAACGAGGCATCGTCGTTTGCGTTACCCGCTGCCGCGACAACAAGCACGCCTTTCTCCCAAGCTGCGGTGATAGCGGCGTCCCATGTCGTGGAACCATGACCACCAATCGAAAGGTTGATGACAGCGGTGTTCTGTCGTTTCTTGGCAATGATATCGTTGACCGCCCAGTCCAATCCGGCAAATGAGTCTGAGCCAACACCCGTGTCTCCATCCATGATCTTGACACCTACGATCGTGGTCTTTTTGGCGACGCCATACTTTGCACCACCAACTGTTCCAGCAACGTGAGTTCCATGGCCATCGTTGTCTGTGTCAGCACTGCCTCTGACGGCATTGAAGCCCCAGATTGCTCGTCCTTCAAAATCGTTGTGAGTAATGCGAACACCGGTATCTTTACGAAGTTATGTCAGTATCAAATCAAGATCCGCATACTGTCCTAGCTTACCGATCACGTATGAGAAGGTGCCTTTGCCCGCGCTATCATCATAGACATACGTAGTGGATCCGGCTGTGCGAGAAGAAATACTGCCCAGGCCCCAGGGTGCACTTGTCTGAGTTACAAGGGCGCTAGTTCTCATGATAAAATCTGGTTCGATGGTGAGAACCTGTACATGTCAGCATTGCGTTATCGTATATCTTGGAAATGGAATCTCAATTACCTCAGGTAGGGCCTTCAGTTCTTCGACGGTTGTTTCATCGAAAGACCCCGCATAAGCCTTGAAGTTGCCGAAACCGTACTCACGCTCAACTGGATCACCGCCTGGACCATCATTGCCTCGTCGAGCCAGGTTGCGAGCGTGTATGCTGCGCACTTTGTTGTGGTGCTCAGCGATCGACGCAACATCGGTGTCAGGCCTCAATTGGACGATGTATTTTCCGGGGATAATTTCATTCGCTGGAGGTGATGCGACGGGAGCCGCATGCGTAAGGAATGGGGCCGCGGCGGCAGCCAGGGCGGTGATGCGGGTGAAGAACTGCATCGCGACTGAAGGCAAAGCGAAGATGACTTAGAGTCGACTTGCCTAACATTGCTGGACTAGACGCGCTTTTTGACTTGCGCGAAGTCCGTTGCATAGACAATGGTAATTGCGAAGAATTGCGTTTCCAAGCGTCTCTTGTCCTTTCTTAACTTCTGCCTCTTTAGGCATAGGATCTGCGATACGATTCGTATTGGTTAATAAAAATCTCCGACCCATGAGTAGCCAAGGCATTAGGTAAGGGGTGCTTGAGGAAGAATAGGTAGTCCGGAAGACGGGAATCCTTGTTCTAGCGGCCAGCGATTCCTAATTCGAAAGCACGTAGAACGCGAAACGATGAAACGCGGGAGTCGGCAAAGTATTTCGTGGAGAGATCTTCCTATCTCGGAGTTTGCTCCGCAAAAATCGGGCCTTGGAATAACTAGCGCAAAAAACATCAATGATCTATCTCAGAAACACGCATACACATCTAGACTAAAAAGGCAGGCGATAAAGCTGGAGCGAAACAACGCAATTTGCCCAATTACACTTATGCTTGCGATCTTGACCCCTTGTTTAGGCATGTAGCTTGTACCTGTTACAAATTACCATGTCTTCTCTGTAGTGAAAACGACGGAGTTGAGGACTAACTAAGTGCTGGTCAGAAGGTGAATGTCTGCGGAACATCCACATCACGTGACTTGCATATTCATCAAAGCAAGCAAGCCACCGGTGGACAAAAATGGCGAGACTTAGTATGGGCCAACACCGTACTAAAATCACCACGGTAGCTAAACGTCCTTACCTTGCAGGCCGAGAACTCCACCACAACGAAGTAATCTCAGAAACAACACATACTAGTCTCTTCTTTATATCTTAAAGTATAACGAAGAACATTCAAAAAGTTAAATAAGAATCAAGAAAGAGTAGATCTTTTAATGCAAAGTGCAAGGGAATTCAGAGTCGTGCTACTTTTGTCCGCCAGGTGCCAGCCACCCAGAAGGCGGGTACAGTCGATTTGAATGTTTAAGAGACATGCTACAGGCGGACTCCTATGTTCAAAGATTCTAGACACGAGGTATAGGTTTTGAGAGAGTAATGAAATCCTGGAAGCAAGGAATCACTCTTAGACCAAGTGCCTGGCACACCCGTTTGGCCGATACACTTGTGGAGTAGTACGCTGCGCGCAGCTTCAAGTACAAAACTTTATTGTGCACCAAGCAAGAGCGATAACTAAGACGTTGCGGGTCTTTGGAATGGGGAAGAAGTTGTTACGATTTGTATTACAAATATAATTTACTGATCAGTTGCGTATAGTGTGACACCAAGGCTGCTGCGTCATCACAATATTATGCAGCACCAGTAATGTGCCTAACCTCAACTGCTTGGACCGTGTCATAGCCACTACAACACGCCGATGCAGACATATGTGTCGAGCCACAATGACTGGCAGCTCGATCCCACTCCTGCGTTCCAGCGGTAGAAATTAGCCAGCGAGATGCCCGCTGTTTGTGCAATCGAAGCGCAGGTGTCTCCGCTACGGACAAAGCGGAAGGTCTTGCAGCTATTTGTCATGCCGCTTTGAATAGGCGTTGGGGTAGCTACACCATTTCCGGGCTTGGTTGTCGTGGGAACGGCGGAGGTTTTCATCGTGGTAGACGGGTTGACGCCCACGATGCTCACACAGACGTACGTGTCCAGCCACAGCGAGGAGCAGCTAGAGCCGACAGCTGGGTTCCATTTGTAGAACTGGGAGAGGCTAATGCCGTAGCGTTGGGCGATGCTGGCGCACAAATCGCCGCTCTTAACGAAGTGGAAGGCATCGCAGTTGTTAGCCATGCCGTCTTGGATTGGCGACGGCGTTGCGATGCCATTGGTGGGAGTAGGCTTCACTGTAGTGCTGGGGGGAGGAGTGGTGGTTGTGGGGCTGTGTCCAACAATAGAGACGCAGACATAGACGTCAAGCCAGAGTCCTCCGCAGCTAGTGCCAACGTTGGGGTTCCATGCATAGAACTGAGAAAGGCTGATGGAGTTTTTCTGTGCAATAGTGGAGCAAATGTCACCACTCTTGACAAAGTAGAAAGCATCGCAGTTGTTAATCATGCCAGGTTGGATGGGTGAAGGAGTCTGAATGCCGTTGGTGGGGGTGGGAATAGTTGAAGATGCCCTAGTGGAAGATGGAATGGTTGGCGTCCATCCGGGTACGCTGGTGCAGATCTGACACACGTGTAAGCTCAAAAGCCATCTAAAGTCAGTAAGAAGTATTAGACTTACATAAACGCCACCCCAGAGCGTCTGGCATTGGTCACCGATACCAGTGTTCCACTTCTTCAAGTCATTTAACGTCAGGCCAGGGTACTTGTTGATGAAGGTGTTGCAATCCTGGCCCTCATTGACAAAGTCCCATCGATTACAGTTGTTAACTGTGCCTGGCTGTGTAGGACCCGGCGCCCCATTAGAGTTGGTTGGTGTTGGAGTGGACGAGCTAGAAATGACACTGCTAGTGGTAGGAGCCGGCTCAGGCTCGCCAAAAGCCTCAACACAGTATGACTTTCCAGTCTCGAAATTACCGCATTGAGCAGTGATGGAAGGGTTCTAAAGCGAAAGTGAGTGATTTTTCTTGAGTTTTGCAAGACTCTGAGGGAGCCAGAACTTACCCATCGCCTGAAGTCTGCTAGGGTAATGGCCCAGGTAGCAGGCATCTCATTGCAAGCCACTGAGCCATCGTTCTCGTACCACCATGTACAGTGCTTCGTGGTATTTGGGTCGTACGGAAGTAGAGGCTTCTCGTCTCTCTTCAACGTTCTAGCCAAAGTCGGGCTAACAAAAGCGGACGCGAAAGTTGCGAGAAGGAGTGTGTTGGCCAACATATTGACAACGTGAACGACTGGACAGGCGTGTCCTCATTCAAGATGGTATCGAAGGCCATAGATATAGTTTCGAGATCAAGGTTTTCGCTCGACATATCAGTCCATCGTTTCTGCCTCTCCCGTGGGCTTTCCAGCTGAGAAGCCTATTCGGTTAGTCCATCGTCATCTGGTGGCTCACGCGCCGCGCTTTTTTTTTCGCATGTTGCCATCTATAGATGGGCTCATTTCCCGGCGAACTATTGTTCGCACTTTGCGATACTAGTAGATGCATTGCCCTGCATAAGACCTGGCCCGCAGAAGGCCTGAAGTTGATTAATATCTGTGAATGCTGCAGGATCGCATTCCCTCATCCACCAATCCAGTTACTGTAATAAAAACAACCCACTGTGTAAGAAACCCCAAATGCGGTAATGAATTAAGAGTAAAGACACTAGTGTACTTGCCAAGACGGACCCTTCCGCTTGAAGATCAAGGCCTCCCGCCGTCCCCAGTGTTTGCCAACTCCCGCATATCTATCGGCCGCTTGGCGGCAGATAATCATCTCGCCTGGGGCTATTTCATCGTCTTAGTCCACAAACTTGCGCACCACCCTCCACTGTGACTTACACTGAATCAACTACAATGGCCACTACGCACGGCTTGGACGATATATTTGGGTACATGCCTTTTGATCATTTCCTCGTGGTACGCCTGACCAGTCCCTAAGCGCCTTGTTACTACCCAAGGCGGGCCATTCCAATATAATCGATAGTAGCTGACATTTCTCAAAGGAAAAATGGGATCCAGACTTATCTCTTAGCCAAGAGGAGCAAGAGAAACGCCTTGTGAAAACATGGATTAGTCTTGGCAGAAACAGTCGTTCTGTAGGATTTCTCAACCCAATTCCCGAGTACCTTGCATGACAGCTCGCTAACTTTTCCATTAGCCCTACATCCAACGATGCATGGAAGAGGGGCAGATTCCCGTCCCTGACTATCTTCCCAAGGATTTGTCGGCATTTGAAAAGCGCAAAACAGTGGACCCGGATGAATGGAGTGGCACCAGTGCCATCTGGATTCGAACATGGTATGGCAATGAAGCGGACGAGAGGGATGGTCCGAAAGAGGAGACGGTGACCCGCGCGAGTGCCGATACTGCCTATACTCGTTTATGGCAGAAGGCCTTATGGCCCCTGGACAAGCATGGGTTCGATGCTACCATGTTCGGTCCGTATGTCTTCGATGACAATGCTGCTGCCTACGGTGTGTCCGCACGAGATGCGGACGATGAAGTAGAGCTGATGGACGAAATACCATCCTTCGTTTTAAACGCTCTGATACGGTGTCCAGACGCGATGGAAGGTAGCAGTGAGCGGGATGGAGAAGAAGACGAGGAACTTACGTGGTCGCAAGCGTTGCTCGTGGTGGTTGCTGACCGTGAGGCGTGCGAAGATGGGTGGGTCTTGTTGATAGCTCTTAATCATCGGGGCCAGGTATTGCACAAGCGTGTTAGGTGCAAGGCTTCTGATGTTGAGCAGAATGTGGCCTCTTGGAGGGATGGAGGTGAGCCGCTGGACATTGAGAATCTGAGAGAGAATGTGATGGACTACTTGGACTCTAATCAATCAGGCAATGGCTGGGATGACGGATGAGAGCTGTTAGACGTGCGACGTAATCCCTCACGTTAAATTGAACACACTTTCCAACCTCCAAAGACTACGTAAATTAGAAGTTTTTTTTTTGGTGAAAGAATAAGCAGCCTCTCCCACAACCAGTAGAACTGGAAAATCAAAACGAGCTCACCTACGCTGTCAACACAGTAAACAATAACTGTGACAATTACAGCTACTTTGAAAGTGGTGATTTTGGTGAATGCAGGATAGTTTTGCAGGCCGCCATTTTCCGGAATCAAGACAACGTATTGAAACGCTAGCAAACGTAGTTGAGGAGTATTAGAATAAAAACGATATGTACACTGTTAAACATCCAGGATGCAAGCGGAAACAGATAATGAGTGTGGTATGTATTCAAAGAAGCGAATGTGTGTTTCCACCAACTGACTCTACAAAACGACCAGAGCACGACAGATTAAAGCGCACACGATTTTCTTCTCCGACCAGGCTTACAGTTCTGCGCGGCCCATTAACCAACACAATAAGCGTTACCAGTAACCAGGTTCGAGCAATCCGTGTTCACTTCTCGGTTGAGCTGGCGAAATCGGCTGACAATGATGCCGTACGTGGATGCGATGGATGCGCAAGTATCACCTGCCAGATGATCAGTATGAATCTTGGGATTCAAGAAGAAGGGTGCACTGCTATAGAAAAAAAGAAAAAAAATAAAGAAACGTACCTTGTTTCTGCAAATGCCACTTTGTGCATGTGGGAGATGTGCCGGATTGCGTAGGGCCTGGAGGTCCAGCCGATGTGGAAGACGGAGTTGACGAGACGCGCGTCGTCCAAATAGAAGTTGGCGTTGGAGTTTCAATGGCTTCCACCCAAACGCGTACACAGTAAGCCATCTCTGTGCGCAGGTTACTGCACGAATCTGTCAAAGACGGGTTCCATTCCTTGAATGACGCGTGACTGATTTTGTATTTGCTCTCGAGCGCTGCGCATGTGTCACCTTGTCCAACGACGTGCCATTTGTTGCAATTTTCTGATGTGCCCAGATTAATAGGTGCCGGAGGCTTGACGAAGCCTTGAGGGATGATTGTTGAGATAGTCGGATAGCATGATGACGCGATAGTTGTTGGGCTGGGCAGAATTGGCCCTGTGGTTACCGGAAAACAGTATGGATCCCACGCGTCGAGGCATGCAGGTCCCAAATCGGATGAGCGCAGACGGTATTCGTCGTCTGCCAACCCCTCATCCCACTCGTCGGTGTCTTCACCCAGGAACGGACAATGCGATGTGCGCGCCCTGATGGCAGAAGCATGCCCGTCGCCTGGAGGCGTAATTGTTGCAGTCGCGATTGGAACTGCTTCGGTGGGAAAGTCCCACGCGGTGGTGAAGTTGAGAGAGCTGGTCGCCTCGTCAGGTGCTGGAGTCCATATGTAAGTCGGGCCTGTAGTCGTAGAGGGTGCGGAAGTTGTGACAACGGGAGCGAAAGGAATGGTTTGGCCAGGGGGCGACACGCAGATGTATTTGCCCACCATCGCGTACAGATTGCGGCATTTGTTCCCTACGGTAGGGTTCCAGCTGCTGAGCATGACGTCGTTCACGCCTGTGCCGCTAAGCTTCAGAAGCGAAGAGCATGTGTCCGTCGAGGCGATTTGATGCAGCATGCATTTGGGTACGTTGTCCATGCAGATCTTTTCGCTGCCCGCCAAAGTCTCATTGATGGATACAGGCAATCCATTGTTGAAGGTTAACAGCCAGTCAGTGGACACGGAATTGCTTTTCGCAATACTGTTGATTGTGTCACCCGACTTCGCAGTGAGCTGGGATGTGCAGCTGGGCCTGTATATCATTAGATGATGCTGCGCAAATTTGGAGGTTCAAGACGTACGCTGGTTGTGGAGTGCTGCTGGCTTCAGGTTGCTTGACTGGGTATGACGAAGTGGGAATTCCACAAGATTGCTTCAATTCGTTGAACTCCTTTGGAGTGAAGCTCTTCATCCCTCCAAGGGGCTCATCGACTTCGAGCTGGACTTTTCGCATGAAACAATCAGAGCAGAGCATTTTCTCATTGGGCGTCTCGAATTCTTTGGCGCAGAACCCTGCCTTGCGTAACATGTTACGTTAGCGATACGAATACTAGTCAAGAAGTTGGCACTCATCTTCGAGGCAGGTCACATTATATTGGAAGACTAGTTGAGCGGCGAGATTGAGAGGAACCAGAATTTCGGAGGTAGTGTTCGTAGTGATGTTAACACTTGTAGTTCCGCAGGCCGAAACGGCTTTGGTGTACATGTTAGATAGAGAATTCCGGCATTGCGTTATGCAAATTTCGCTCAAGGAAGAGACATCAATGTACTCTTCGGGATACTGGATCAGATCCGAGCAGCCTGCTAGAGTTTGCGAGAGAGCTGATCGACAAGCCGCTCTGACAGATCCGGGTAGGTATCCCGTTCCTGGAATAACAGATATTGCATTAGCAAGGGAAAAAGACAGGAAAAGAGCGAACGCAACCATGTTGCTGAAAAGAGTGGCAGCACACGCAGTTTGCTTCTGGGAGAAACGTCAACGGGTTGAAGACAAAACGAATGTGCACGTCGCGGCCTCGATATGCGTTCGGCAATCAAGGAAGAGGGCCCCCAGTCATGGTTCGAATCTGCTCTAGCATATCGCTGCAAGACTCAGGCTCTGCTAATTTCGCTAATAAACATTGCCTGAACCTTGGGTACGCCTGATAGTGTCGAGCAGAGTGGGCGCCTCGTTACTCGGCTTGTCCGGACCATGCGTAACAAAACAGTGTTGGTATCGTAAAGAATTCACTCCACTTTTCTAACGCTAGCGCAGTGCCAAGGAACGGGCGGCCGAAGCCGTCCCGTCTTGGCAACTGGAGTACCTAACATACAGCACCAATGAGCGGGCGACCCTAGTGCGGTACATGCAGGAACAGGCAATACCTGCGGCTTGGGCAGCTTCTGGCTCGATCGTTACCCTATTCTCTAGGCAATTGCCTTCAGCCGTAATGGCTCTGGAAGCTAAAGCCGCCAATCCCGCTGCGCCTTCATCCCAAAAATATTGACAACACCTGCTAGTATTAGCCGCTGCCTCAACTGCACGCCTCAGTAGATGAGCAACCGCAGGATTCGGCAGCTTATCTATACTCCTGCGCGCTCTAACGGAATTCAAGGCAAGAAATAATCGAATGCGACAGTAGATATGCCCAGGCTGCAAGGCGTCCTGGACTTAAGTGATGAAGATGATATGCAATCAGGCACACTGTTGTAGTACAAGCCCAAGTATTGATGCTTCTAATTGATAATCAGCGTCTGGAGATGGTTAGGGTAAACCTGCCTCGGGTAGACGGGACGAAGCTTCATTCGAAGACAGACATCGATCCTGCGTTTATTCCCCCACCCAGGATCTATCGAACCTCGAGTCCATGCGCACACCCTTGATCTTCCGGCATTTGATCTCTGCGGATTTCAGGGTAGGCGACCGTGCAGCTTTCCTTGTGGGGTTCCTCTTACGCCTCGGCTCGACCCACAGGTCATATGTATGGACCCTTGCCATGCGGTTCGGGCCAGGCTTGGCTCATTTCCACTTGCATCTCTGTCTGTACACCATTCTTCGCCATTTTCCACATGTGCATTAGAGTTTTTCTAGCCATAGCTGGCCTGACGCTATGTCTTACTGTATTCTTGATGGGATTGATGTGGATCCCGGTATTAGACAAGGATGAGTGCTGGGAGGACGAGGATGTCCGTCCATGAGATACATTTGTGTAGTTATACGCAGCTTCGCTGATTCTGGTTTTGATTGTTTCCTCGATCTCCAACTCGATCCTTACTTTGTCACTCTTTTGCTACCCTTGCGGAAGCACTCGACAAGAGTGCAAACACTCCTTTGCTTTTACTTCACTCCTTTATATTGTTTTGGTTGCATAACCACCCATCTGCCCACATGGCTCCACGACACTCTTTTACTCATTTTTTTGTCCTGCTTCTTTGTCTCTCTCTTGTCACGTTTGTGACCCCTCAACAGGGTTCAACCTGTGATTCCGACAATCCCTGCAAGAGCGGATGTTGTAGCAAGCTCGGAAACTGCGGTTTCGGTGACGAATTCTGCAGCGCAAAAAACTGTATCGGTACCTGCAATGCTACAGCAGAATGTGGCAAGTGGGCTTCAACTCCGGGAACGGAGTGCCCATTGAACGTCTGTTGCAGCAAATGGGGATTCTGTGGTACAACGCGCGAGTTTTGCTTTCCAGATGCTTCCTCCAACGGTACAGACGGTTGTCAGAGCAACTGTGGCCAGCCAGCACGCCAGCAATGTGCTTCAAACTGGAGGAAACGTCGTATCGCATACTACGAATCCTGGGCAGATACAAGAAGCTGCGACTCGTTCAGGCCAGAGGATATCCCTGTTCATGCTTTAACCCACATCAACTTTGCTTTCGGCGGTATTGATGACAAGAATCAAGTTACCGTTGATGCTGAGGGAGTTCTCACTCATGTTGTGAAGATGAAAAGGAGAAATCCGGCCCTTCAAGTAATTCTGGCCATTGGTGGCTGGGCTTTCAACGATCCAGGTAGGCGCGTAATGTTCTTAGACACCAGTACATTATTCTGACATCTCAAAGGTCCTACTAGAAGCGCGTTTACAAGGGCTGCTGCTACCCCCAACTCCCGAAAAGCCTTCGCCCAAAGTATTGTTGCGACTTTGCGGAAATACGGTCTCGATGGAATTGACCTTGACTGGGAATACCCGTGAGTTCAATCGAATCTGGTCACAGAGACTTGCTGATTCACTCCAGTGGTGCTGATGACCGCGGCGGCCGTCCCGAGGACTATGAAAACTATGTGTACCTGCTTCAGACTATCAAACAACACCTGAAAGAAGCTGATCCAGGATACGTCCTTTCTATTGCTATTCCTGCTTCATACTGGTATTTGAGGCATTTTGACTTGAACAGTATGCAGCGTTCAGTCGATTGGTTCAAGTAAGTCTGAACCATACTCCCTAGTCGTGAAAATAGGTCTGACCTCCAACAAAGCATCATGACATACGACATCTATGGCAAATGGGACCAGTACAATGAATGGACCGGCCCATATGTTTTCGGTCACACAAATACGACATCAATCCAAATGGGCCTGGATCTTCTCAGACGCAACGATGTCGATCTTTCAAAGGTCAATCTCGGGATGGGCTTCTATGGCCGTTCTTTCACACTCTCTGACCCCAAATGCAATGAGCCTGGATGTGTCTTCAGTGACGCGGGCGAAAAAGGAGAGTGTTCGGGTGAGGCCGGAATTCTTACGTACAAAGAGATTATGGCTCGCCAGAACCGATTCAACGAGAAGACCGTCAAGTATGTTGAGAAGCACGGCGTCACTTACATGGTCTACGATGATAACCAATGGATTGGTTACGACGATGCAAAAAGTTTTGCGAAGAAGCGCGAAATCCTTGACAAAGACTGTCTCGGTGGTGTAATGATCTGGGCTATCGACCACGACACTCCAGATTTCCAGGCTCTATCGGGCCTTCTCGGCGACGACTTTGTACAAGGTGCCTTGATAGAAGGTGGCTCAATGAGTGAAGCCGAGCGAGAGGCCCTGGCTGCTGAACTTGGCGGATTGACAGGCGATTCTTGCTACGTAACAATGGGATGTTCCGGTCCCGGCAGCAACAACAAGTTTGCCACATGCAGGAATGGGTATATTGCTGTCGAGAAGGTTCATTCGCCCGGAGGAAATCTCGCCAATATATACTCACCGGGTCTCTCACATGAAGTAGAGTCCTGTTCCAAAGGCCAGTGGAAGAATGTATGCTGCCCAGCAAAGAGCCCGGCGGTCAACTGCAAATGGGTAGGCGCACCTGAAAGAAGTTCAATTTATTGCGATGGTGGGCTGGAAGGGAAAACTTGTGGAGCCGGGAGGTACGAACTGGTGACGGATCGTTATATGGCCTCGACTGGAGGGGCTATCTGCGCCAGTGGAGCGCGATCGTTGTGCTGCGACTCTGCTCCTGAGCTCCAAAAGTGCTCTTGGACTGAATGTCAGGATGAGAAGAAGTGTCCTAGCGGAGGCTATCTAACATTCCGTGGAAACCAGGAAGGTGGCAAGGCCTGCCCTAAAGGACAAACCCAGTCTTTCTGTTGTCCCATCGCTGGTAAGAGTTTTGCTGATATAGCCCCAAATCACAAGAACACGCGATGTGACTAATTGTTTGTTACAGGAATCTACAGCGACTGTAACTGGAAGCCTGTCGTCAAGGAGACAGAGGTCGTCGATGGAATTGAGATGGTCCAGATGAATACCATGGAGCAGTGCATGAACACTGCGTGCTCAAAAGATCAAGTCACCATCGCGAAAGCAACTCTCCCTGAGCGCGTTTCTGGCTACCCAGCACCATGTGGATCATATTACTCAGGCTTGCAACATCGCTTCTGCTGCAACCCACCGCGAGATGTTGACCTTCCATTTGATATCAAAAAGATCTTCCCGGATTCTAATGGGGGTGATGTCGCATACCAGTACAAGGACAACTATGGCAACAACAACAAGGATCCAAATGGTCCTGACGAAGATGAAGTTGGCGACGATCCTTACGGCTTCATCCTACTCGATGGAGACGAGGAGGCTTTACAAAGCAGATTTGCACACAATTTTGAGTTCGTACATGAGGACGATGGTACAGGAAAGACTTTGAAGAAGAGAATGACCTTAACGCGCGAAGACCCTGACCTTCTCGATTGGGCATTCGAACATGAAGAGTCATCGCACCTGGTCTATTGCCGGCCCAACCGAGAGGACCTATGTGCGAAAGTGTTCCATGGCAGCGCCAATGATACAATCATCAGTCTGCCTCGTCATATTGGATCTGGTCCATTCGCTCGTATCGTATCCATGGAGCCTGTTGAGGACTCGCTGCTCACGGAGCATCATTTGCGCAAACGGGCTTCCGAGGACCATTCTTCGACTGTTTACAAACTGGTTTTCGACTACGATTTTGCCGCCATCAAGCGCGAAGACTCTACGGTCAACATCAGGATAGATTACACCAATCTGGTTCCCTACTGGGATGAAATGACCGGTAAAGAGTCAAGTAAAGGCAATAGCAAGCGCAGCCTTGAGAAGAGATGGTGGGGCTCCTACGTTGACTGGCTCAAGAAGCTTAACACAGTACGAGCAAGCGATGAAGGTAAGCTGCCGATGGAAATCCAAAAGAAGATGACGCTGTATCGCAAGCGAGCCTCTTGTGCGAGAGGCAACACTCGTCTCAGGGCCGGACTGGATGTCATTCTAGACGCTAGAGTTTCAATGAACGCACGTTGGGCGTACTATGCTCAAGGCACAATTGTGCCCCTGAAAGTCGACGAAGTATACACGTACTTTGGTAAGTTGGGTCTACTCATGATTTATTCATAGTACTAAGTTTAGAATCAGAGATGGAGCCCGTTGTACAAGCTGTACTCGAAGTCTCAGGCAACGCAGAAGTCGAGTATCGTATGAAGGAGCCTATCAAGATCATCGACACCCTAGCCTATCCTGGTCTCGCCGTTAAGGGTATTGCTGCAATTGGACCTACACTAGATCTGTTGGGAGAGATGAGAGCGAAAGCAACAATTGCTGGTCAGATCAGAGCAGGTGCAAAGATCACATTCCCGCGATACGAAACCTATTTCCCGCAAATTCCAGAGGCCGATGATTATCAGAAGGTACGTGCGTGCGAAATCTGTAGAAGGACTTTCTGACCGTAATCTTCAGTTTCCAACCCCCAGTGCAAACCAAGAGCAGTCATCGAATGGTACAGATTTTGTTCCTATCCTTGATGCTTCTGTCCGAGCATCCGTTGGTGTTGACAGTAAGTTTATGAACATCTGCAGTTCGATCTACACTGACAGTTCAAGTCATGATTACACCCGTGGTCAACCTTGGAATCAAAGTCAATCATCCAAAGGTAAACGGCGATATTGTGAGCGCACAGGTATGTACCTGAGAAATCACAATCTATCTTGTCTAATTTGGAGTAGATCAAAGGTTTTGTCAACAACACCTTCCGCTTCGAGGTCACAGGAAGAGGAGACGCTGGGGTCGGAACCAACCCTGCGGCAAGTTATAGCATCTTTATTAAGTACATCTACAACTTTGGGATAGGTGGTGCAGCCACATTCAAGTGGCTAGGATCATACGCCCTGCGCCCTCTGCAACTTTGGCCTGGCGAAGGCCGCCAAAAGATCCTTTACGAGCACCATGGTCAAGTGGCTCTTGGGAAACGGAATCCCTTCATCTCGGACGGAGAATTCACCGATAAGTTTGAGCCCATCTACAACTCAAGTTATGCCTTCTTTGATGACGTCTCGGAGAGCGTTGACCTGTCTGGTGGCGCCATAGGACGCATCAACAAACGAGCCGAAGGAGACGAAAAAACTCCCCTTGACGAGGATACGACAAGGCTTTTCACCTGCAACGACGGTGGAACATGCAAACAAGGCAATTGCAACGGAAATTCCTGCCAATGGACGCCCGGACAAAGCCCAAAGAAGCGCCAGGATAGTGATGACGAGGACGATCCGATGGACGTTGATTCGAATGCCCCGTGTCCGGATTCGATTCCTGCGTTCATGTATAACTGCAAATACTTCCCCGATGTCAGCACGGACGGCTTCGACTTTCTTGGTATATGTCACAACATTCTGAACTATTTCGAAGACTTCCAGGGTGGAGGGTCTGGTCCTTTCTTTGGAACATTTCACCATACAAGTTCTGGAGAATCATCTAATCGTGCAGCAGTTTGTGGAGCCAGGTCGTCGACAACATATGCTTCAGTTGATGCCGACGGTGATTACGAAGAGGTAACCGGACCGTGGGACAAACGCTGCATTGCTGAATCCAACTTTTACGCAAGATCGGCTAGAAAGACTGAGGGTCGCCCTGGTAACACCAACTGGTTGAGTTGTGACGAGTTTCCGTTCAATGCGTAAGTCCGATTGTTTTCCCATTGATTCCCAGCTAACTTTGTGGAAGCTTGGAAGAGGGTGGCGATCCAAACGTAAGTTCAATTCAACGACCTTGCTTTTTCTCGGTATACTAATACCTAATAGCGCAACGCGAGAGCCTGTGTACCTGGGTACCAACAGAATATTCAGGGCAATGCCAACCAAGTCCTGAACGGAATCCGCCAGCAAGTAACTTGGACAGATAATGCTGGCGGTACGAGGACTGCAACGAAAGCGTGGAGCATTGATTGGCGAGGCTCGAGCGCTACTGGCAGGAACAACAATCCTAACAAAGACACTGCCTGGAACTGGGCCTTGAACAACAACAAGGAGTTCACGATGCACTTGTTCGACTCTAATTCCAATACAGACGCCAAAGGAAATAGCTATAGCATATTCGAGCACACTCTTAGGGGTGCTCCCTCTCAAGGCAACGCGCCCGCCAATCTTCAAACTGATATCGCCAACGTGGTATCAGCCGTCAACTTCATGGACAACTCAAAGTACTCGGCAGACTATAATGCTTGGTGCAGCACCGGACAGACCAGGGATCACGAGTTGTGGGGAGCTTTCACCAGAATCTCCCAGTGTAACGTCATTTTCGATAATGGTGCTGCACTGAGGAAGATCAAGAGAGGAGAGAAACCAACACAAGAAGAGATGTTTAATGTCAAGAGTGAGTCAAGATCTGTTTGAATAGTTTAACAGAACGTGGTTGACTAACTTGCGCCAGGTATTGAGATTGCGGAAGACGGGGAAAGTGTCGATATACCCCTTGGAATCAATTCCAGCGGTGATGAGGAGAACAATGACACAGAGACGGCACTTGGAGATGGCGATCACCAGAGTCATTTCCGACATCACATGGCACATCTGTCCAAGCGCCACGGGCATTGAGAATAGGATTTTGTGAGGCGTAATTGAATATGATAGCACTGTACCCGTGGCTCATGGAGCCTAACAATTCTGCCATTCCATAGTAATACAATCGTTATCGCGGTCTGACAATTACTATCTTTTGTCCCTGTCTCTCCCACAACTGATGAAAGCGTTATATAGAAAATGAAATTGCATTCCATAATCGGCTTACAGGATCCGTTAAGCTTAGTAGCTGCGACAATTGAGAAACGTCATGCAATAAGGGTTTCTTCTCAACAAGGGTTATCAAATTAGTTTACCGGTTGTTTCATTTGTGTTCTGAACACCATTCTATCTCCGCTCTCCCTTTTTAGCTTTGGTAATTCTGGATGTCAACAGGATACAACAATCAGATATCAGCAGCATTGTTGCCATTTAAAGTGGGTACACGGAATGCAATAAGTCCATCTTCTTACCCTGCAAAGCCCACCTGCAAGCGGTTCTGCAGCAATCCCCGGTTACGCTTGCTAGTTTTTTGGAATGCTTGTTGTGGTTTGGGGACGTACAGTTCATGCGCAGAATAGTGGCGCATGCAATACTATTTCGTTGCTTTTTGCTATCGATACACTTACATTGTCCACGTAAAACATGCAGGGCTCGTGATTTGTAGACCACCCGGCAACTTTGCGACCATGTGCACGCTTACTATGAGTCGGAGTTCCCAGGAAAACATCAAGGTAATGACCATGATGAAGTTGGAAAACAAGTTCAGTTTGAGGTATATGCTAAAACTGTTGGTTATAGGGTCATGGATAAGAAAGATTTGGGGTATAGTGAGCGGCAACCGCATCATTGGTAAGAGTCGCAGGAGATGGCGTTGAGAGGACGAGTTGATGGTTGGAAACAGGCCTCAAGTACAGCCCTGCTGAGATTTCCTAATGCTCTATAGATACCATTGTTCATTCCACCGTGAAATTGAAGTTATATTGTTTGACGTAAAGAATGCCGCCGCCACGTATGCGTCAACAGCAGCATGCATGATAAACTTCAACGCTTGTTGTACGTCACCGGGTGACGAGGCAAACTGGCAATCTTGAGCCATCCGAGCTTATACATAGAATTCTGCATTGCCACGGTGGCAGCTAGTATGCAAAACTCATGAGCACAACTGTCTACAGCATAGCTGTGCAAGAACGCAATGCATTAAAATCATTGTCTTCCTAACATGAGGATGACAAATCTCATGAAATCAATTCTCTTTGCATCTTGACGGCCAGCAGCTTCGTCCGTAGTATTCCTATAACTACCAATTTAACGTCCGATGCTTCACACAACAGAGCGTGTGCTCAGCCTCTTTGACCTTCTTCTCGCATTCTGCCAGCTTCCTCTTGGCTTCCTCGTAGCGTTCTCTTGCTTTCTCGAATTCCTTTTGCGCATCAACATGACGCCGCGTAGCTTCCTCGATTTTATTCGGCATGTTGGCCATCGAAGTACTCGAGTCACTATTCCAGTACAGATGGTCGCTGTAGCTGCCAATGGTGGAGACATCAAATAACGATTGGTTGCCATGCAGCAGGGGATAGCCTCTGTGACCCCGATACCGGAGAGGTATCATTGGGTACATCGCAGCTGGCCGGTTGAGAAAGGTTCCAAAGAAGAATGCCTTTGTGACGAGTGAAGTCTGCGTAGCTCAGCTGCGTCGCCAAAAAATAATTCTAGTAGACGTCGAAACGTACGAAACCTTGTAAGACCGGTATTGCAAGGTTGGCGCTGGATTTATATGATGAAGGTCAACAGAAACTGTTGAAATGGCCTCAGAGACATGGCAAATTTTATTTGTTCAGCTAACGGGAGTTGAGCTGGCTTTTGAACGTTGAGTGCAACTCAAACGTTTTTCGTTGTGCGTTTAGACCTAACTTTGACAGACTGGCATGGATCCGGACCAGAAAAACGGATATGCTGTAACTATGGACAACGATGCTGTGTTTGAAGTTCTCTTCGTTCATAAATGTTCAGGCGTATAGAAGAGAATAAGCCACGTCATTATCGCTAGCGAATAGCTAACAAACAGCGTGTTTGCGTCATACATGACCTTGACAAATACGATATACAATCAAAGACTAGATCAAGAGAATTCAGATAAGAGCAGGGCATTACGATGCGAATATTCGATACGAGCACTAACGCTGATTAATAATGTGTCGGTCATAACAGTTGTGATCAGGCTTGAACACCCTAGCATCAAGAATGATGGTTGAGCAAACCATACTCTTATCGGAATGAGAATTTGGGAAAGATTTCTCTGATCTAGTAAGCTTTGCACAGAAGGTGGGGCACTGTCGCGACTGCTTCAGTACAGCTCGGCCCATCCGTCAAGCTTTGCACATTCATTTCTCAAGTTTTGGGTGATTTTCAAAGTTCGCTAATTATAGTTACATATTTGCCCAAATAGAAGACTCTCTTTTGGGTAGATCTCGAAAACGTAACGCTATCGTATGCGGTAGTTTGTCCGCCTCATCTCTCTAGCGTCGCGTTGCGACATTGCACAAACACAGGCTATGTTTGCTCCATGCCCAGTCAGAATATGCGTGGTTATTGCTGAATGGTTCTATGGAATCATCCAGCCGTATTCCATATTCGGACATTGAATTTGTCTGCAATGCGCTGTAACTACCTCTTGACTCATTTCTTCACTATGCAGCAGTCATCCAACAGTGCTCAGCTGCGGTCTGGCACTATCTTCAATGCAAATTTGGTGTTTTTCCAATGCAGCATTGGGATATGGCCTTCATTATTCTCTCAAAGGTTCAAGTATGGGGAAATGCTTCTCTTATTGGGATATCGTGAATCAATCGCGTCTTTGAGACATTTTGCTCCTCCAGTATCGAATTGTCACCGCTTTTATCGGAGGTCGCATGAGTATGTAGTCACGAATAAGCGCGAATATCTGGACTTTACAAGTGAATATCTTTACTTCGTCACTATCTAGACTCCGGTCTCAAGACATATGACATCTTCTTTGAGCGGCGTTCTCCGCCGCCCACCACAACACCGACCTTCAAAAATCCTGTTTTTGCAAAAACATTGTCATTAACGACCAAAAGAGAACACCTCAAATCTCCCATCTTTCTATGCTATTCTTCTGACAGCCCTTCACCACTACAGCCAACTACTCATCCTCGCTCCACCCTCAAAACCCCTACAACACCTTTTCCTCTATTCTCCTCCAGCGCCATCACCACACTCCCATTCCGCCCTACCATCCGCAAGTCCCAAAAGAATCCACATGCATCCCCCTCAAGCCCAAAGAATTATTAGTCTCACACATTTCTTTTGCCGAAAGAAGGAATGCCCATGTAAGCGAAGGATACACATTATCCAAGCCCGCGCCAAACTCAACACTGAGTTTGTGTCCTCACACTATGCACCACTTGCCACACAAAAGGAAAGACGAGTATATATGCACATGTATAAAATAAAATATGTATAATTGAAGCCAGCCTCTCCCTCCCATATACCACATTTGCTAAACCCAAAACTCCATTCATACCGCAATTCCTTCACGCCCTCCCCCTCACCCAAAACATTCAAACTCCTTTTTCTCAGTTCCATTCGTAATCTCCATTGATATCGTGTTGAGCTTTTCTACCGTGTTTCCCTTTCACACTAACCCCCACCACCCGAACACCCTCTCCGCCTTCTCCAATGACCCCAAAGGAAAGAAACAAAGAAAAAACCTTTTAACCCCATTAAAATATCCACTTCATAGAATCCAACCAAAGCCCGCCTGTCCAAAGTGGAAAGAAAGATGAAGAGGAGGGCAAGAGGAGAGAAGAAAAAAGCACAATCCCATCTACTTGAACAAACTCCTCAACTCCTCCAATCGCTGCTTGGTTGCCTCCTCCTTGCTGCGCCGCTCCCTGGACATGGTCAGGTCTGCCAACGCCTTCTTCTTGTCCTGCAGCACGAGCATCTTCTCTTCGAAACTATTCTGCATAATGAAGCGCTTGATGGTGACTTCTCGGTCCTGGCCTAGGCGATGGACACGGTCTACGGCTTGCGCTTCGGCAGCGGGATTGAACTGCGGTTCCATCATGAAGACCTTGTTGGCGGTCGTGAGGTTGAGGCCGAGACCGCCGGCGCCGATGGAAACGAGCATGACACGGATGGAGGGGTCGTTGCGCAGCGCAGCCATGGACCTGTCTCGTGCATCGCGTGACATGCGTCCGTCGAGGCGGACGAGGGCGTGACCTGCGGTCTTGAGCGCGATTTCGATGAGGTCGAGGTGGGTGGTCCAGGAGGAGAAGACGATGCTAGAGTTGGGGTGTTAGTCAACTGGTTTACGAGAATACTGGCTCTACATACCTCTTGATCGGTCGCTCATCTGGATGCTCATCGCTCCAACGGCGGAATTCGTCAAGGTCGTTGAGAAGTGCTTGAGTCTTTGTGTGTGGACCTGTATAACTGCCGACCTTCTTGGCCAGCTTCGGGTCCTTGCGAATACGGTCTTGCTCCTCAAGATAGGCGAAGAAATCGGCGCGCTTGAGTTCCAGGGCAGCAGGCCGATTGACATCATCGCATACATGGCAGCGGACAAAGCCGTTTGGTTGCAGAGAATTCTTCCATTGTTCCCGCAACTTCTTAAGATGACGAGGGCAAACGAGATGGTAGCAGGTGGTCATGTAGCCGATGATGTCTTGCACATTGCCCTCTTCCTCTTCGTCTTCAGTGTCAGCATCCAATATTGACTTCTTCCCTGGGCAGTAAAGGCATTCGGCTGCGCTTGTAGACTCAAGAAGGTTGAGCATCTCATAGGCCTGTTGGCGCGTGAGCTGAGGGGCATCGTGACCTTCATCTTCGATCTCCATAGGCTGGTCGTATGTCATACCATCGGTCGTCTTCAGTGCCTCTTCGCTGAGTAAATCGCGTCCGTGTGCACAAATAAGACGGAGGTTGAGGATGGCCGTAAGGATGCGTGCGTACGACTTTCCACCCATCTTATCATTCTTGGTGACAGCAAGAACTTTGCGCTGTGTGTCCTTCTCAAACCAATCGTGCAGCTGCTTCTCTTCCCTGGAGAATTGCAGCCTCACCACGTAGTCGAGCTTCTTGGGTACCTCTCCCTTGATGATTTCCTTTGTGCGGCGAATGGTTACGGTGCTGACGAGTAGCTGGAGTCGCTTCACCACGTTAGGGTCCGCACTCTTGAAAGGATTCAGGATATGTGTGTTGAAACCCGCAGTGGTGTCGAAAGGCTTCAGCTTGATAAAGTTGAAGAGTGCACCAAGATCTTCCAGTCGGTTCTGCACTGGCGTTCCCGTAACAGCCCAGCGCCGCTGACCCATCATGTTGCAAGCGGCCTTTGACTGATTTGTTGGGTTACGGATCGTGTGTGCCTCATCCAACACAATGCGGAACCAGTTGAGATAGGGAAGTGCGCGCTTTGGGTCCATGATATCCTTGGCGATGATATGGTATGTAGTCAAAACAATGTCGTAATCAGCTAGCTTCTGGGGGTTCATGGAAAATCTCTCTGCTCCATGATACCGTGTCCATTTCAGCGCGCCACTGCCCTCGGGAAAATGTTCCTTGATCTGCTCCTTCCAGTTCGTCATGGTGCTAAGAGGGCATACGAGGAGTGTGGCCCGCGTATTCAGGGTAGGCTGTATCATAGCAGGATGCACTTTGGGAGGAGGCTTCTTCTGACTGAAAGCTTGTGCTGCAGCGATAGAAGCCTCATCGCAGATGAGAGATAGGATGCTGAGGGTCTTTCCAAGTCCCATCTCATCTGCCAGTATACCACCCAGGCTCGGAGCTGGCTTTTCGGTTCGCTCTTCACCGGTAATGATGTGCACATAAGATATCCGGCCATTGTCGCGAGTCTTGATAGTCCACATGGGATCCTTGCCTTCGCTAGAACGGTCTTGTTCGTGCTCCACCATGAAATAGAGCGCCTGCTTTTGATGCGGGTACAGCTCGGTATTGATAAGAGACGAAGGTTCACGCATGGGTACTGCTTCGGAACTGGAGACGACAGTGTCAAAGACATCGTCTACCTCCTGCCGGATTTCATCGACACTGCGAACCACGTAGTTGCTCATAGCTGTGTACTGCTGAGGAGGCTGAAAGCCATGCTGTGTGACTTGAGACTTCTGGAAGCCATCTTTGGTCTGGGGATTGTAATAGTCGTGACGCGCGAGTTCAAAGACAGGGGCCTCGAGGATGAGGTTCTTGCTCTTGAGAAACTTGCCGATACTGTCTGCCGTCTTACGCGGACAGTAAAGCTGCAGAGTCATGGTGATGAGAGCAGATGTGGAGCTGCCTGGTGGCCCTTCGTTCGGAAGCTTTCGCCGTGGCTCGGTCCAGGCCATCCACTTGAGGCCACTCGCACTCGCGGCGTCAATTAGAGGGGTGAGCCCCTGTGCCGTCTTCATGTCAACCTTACCAAACTCTTTACCCATACCGTCGAGAACCATGATAATCTGGTTGCCCTTGTTGCCGCTCCTGCGAAAGGCTACTTTGATCCGGCTTTGGCCGCCATGGTTTCCGGTGAACTTTTTGGGATCCGGAAAGGGAATGTAATGAGCTTGGATGTAGGTGTGCTTGACTTTGCCGATGCAGACCTCATCGTTGCCGTTGTCCTGGATCACCTGGACGTCGTCCTCGTCGTCGCCTAAAAGGGTTAGCATTGTTATATTGTTTGTATAGGGCTGTACTTACTCATGGTTAGATCAATAGCCGGCTTTTGCTGAGGTGGTGATGTAGCAGCAGGAGAGTTATGTTGATATTGGAGACCGAGCGCGCTTCCACCAGCAAAGCTGGCTCTGCTTGGAGGACCAGGATGTAATTCGCCGGCTTTAAGGCGCTTTGCAGGCGATGCTGTGCGCTCCTGGACGTTGTGCAGGCGCTCGACAAGTGAGACCTGACCGATGTTGTTTGGCTCTATGCGGCCACGATCGGCTTCTCCGCCTGATGATGCTGGGCGCTTTGGGGTTCCTGGTTTGGGGTTGAGTAGTGCTCGAGGATCAAACTGAGGTACGGGCGCTCCGCCGTTGTTGACGTTGTGATGGGTTGACGTCTCGCCTGGCACGTGCTCGGTTAGCTCTGGGTGACTGAACGTGAAAGCATGGGCTGGAAGAGCGTCGAAGAGATAGAAGTCGTCATTGGCTGGAATGGGGTTGCCAAACAGAGAATCATCGGGTTCAGGCGCGTTGAGTGACGCAGTTAGAGCCATATCTAATGACACGTTGTCTGCCATGTCCGCGCCTGGAACCAATGCTTCCATGTCAAAGAATGTATTGGGCATTATAGAATCTCCGGGCTTGCCAAGTTTGATGAAGAGACGATGAGTTCAGGTATAAGAAAGAAAAAGCAAAAGCGAACAGAGGAAATATGGGAGATATACCTGTCCTTCGCAGCCCTCGCGGGTCAAGTAATAGAGCAGGATTCATCTTGTCCAGACACCGACACGAGAACCCGACTTGTGTCTTTTACCTGTTGGTCTCACAAGTGAGTCCTTCCAGCTCTTCCCACAGCGCCGTAATGTTGAGCGGCGCAGCGCATCTGATGCCAAGCCTTAGCAACTGCTCGCCACAGCGCGCTGAAAAGATTGTTGGTGGCACGCTTTGCCCTTCTCTTGAACGCTGGAGTGCCTTCACCTCTCTCCCTTTGATCCAAATCCCGTCGCAAAACGCCGGTCCCAGCAAACAAGATGGACGTGATATCGATTGGTCTAGGAGCAGCGCGCCCAAGCAAGGTGAAGTCAGGGAGTCGTAGATGCAGCGGCCCGCCTCCGGTGATATTGCGCCTGGCACCAATGCGTGTCACGGCCCAAGAGTCGGACGAAGACCTGCTTCTTTGAATGACGGGCGCAGGGTCAGGAGCAGTTGGCTTTCATGGAGGCCTGTTGGGAGGTCGATTGTGGTGTGGCTGGAATAGGACTAGCCTGGGTGTGGACGGGGATGTCAGATGACCCATCGATTCTTCCGCTCGTGGAGCGTGTGTGTGCAGGACAGAGCCAGAGCCTGTAGCGACACCGTGCATGCGTTCGCAGAGCGATGGCGATGACATGGGACTGGCTCTAATGCACGCTATGCAATTGCCTAGAGGGGCTTGCTGTTGCGCCATCTTGTCCTGCGCCGCACTCGCTGACAAGATTACCCATAGCCACGGCTGCATGCCTAGCGTGCGCGCGCAAGGTACCTTTTCCTAGCCCGCTGCAGAGCCATTGTTCGACATAGAGTCCGTCGCCGTAGTCCGTCGCCCTTCGCAAACTGCGCTCAGTAGGCACTCAACAACACCAGGCAGCGTGCAAGAATCCCTCCCGGTCGTCTCCGACGCGCGTTCAACAGTGCCAGACGCCTGCAGCAGCCTCTCTCGTGCCGCTCACCAGGGTCACATGGTCGCTGATATATGCGGGGATGGTGCCGACAAAGTGCCGCCAAGTATCCTCGCTACACATAGGCACTGCCTCAAAAAGACCAGGTATTCCGAGTCATCAACTATTGCCTCGTAACACATACAGTGCGAATGACCTCTGTGGTGGGGGTGAGGGGGGGTGAGGTGCCTAGTGCAACCGCTCTCAGCAACATGGCAGCTGCTAGTTCTCTATCTATGCAACAAAACGCCACCCATGCAACACCGTCATATATGCCCATCCCATGCTCTGGCCCCTACCAGTCCCATAATAACTAGTGTACATTCACCATGCAAAACAGTCATTCCTCTCATACAACACATACCACTACCGAAGCGCCAAGCCAATCTTCGCTCAGCACCACGTAAACACCGGATTCTTGCCCTTTACCATTTCCAGCCGTTCCACAATCACCTTTTTCCGGTTTCCCTCCATGTCCTCGTTTGCCGCATACCCCAGATCGCCGTCATCGTCAAACCCGTAATCGTCAACGTCTCGTCCATGCGTCAGGGAGAATCGCCGCTGGTGATGTGTATCGCGGACATGCCGACGAGGCGTATCATAGCTCATGCGCGACTGATTTGTGGGTCGACCGTTGGTGTGCTTGTTCGCGGTCCGCGAACCTGAGTAAGTCTCGTTTACGGTTGCCGAAGATTGAGGGCGACGATCAGCCTGAGGTACGTCGAGCGATGAGGCACCACGCGCGAGGTTGAAGCGGTTCTCATTTGCGCTTTCTAGAGGAGGCGAGTTCATCAGAAGGTCTTGCTGAGGCTTCGGCGGCGGAGTCGACACAGCCGTGATATCCATCTCCTCGTGCTCCTCCTCAAGCCTAGCAGGCCTGCCTGATTGCCGTCTTCGCATCTCTGCCGACGGTGCCCTCAGTGGAACAGCAATCGGTATCTCCACTATGTCGTCCCACACACATACGCGAGCTCTCCGTGTGAGCTCAAGAGGCCCCAGGTCGGGCGTCTTCAGTGTTTCCACTACGTTCCACGCCTGTCCCTTCATAACTGCAATCTGTTTGGCATACATACGCTCCTTGAAGTCGGCGTCTTGCGAGAAGCACTTTCGGAGGGCTGTCTGAGTGTCGCTCCACCACTGTTTCGAAGTGAGAAGAGGCAGAAAGTGACGCCGCGTGGCTTCAGAGAACGGTTGCCCAATGAGAGAGACAGGGAGGAAGAGCCAACCAAACGGATAACTACGCCACTGTGATTGTTGCGTCAGCTCGTTATACCGTGACCATTAGGTTGTACTTACGGCATCCGGGTGCTTCCAGGGCCATGACAAACTATTGTCAATGGCACCAATAGAGACGGTGGGCGTTGGTCCATTCGGTTTAGGAGTGTTGGACCGGCTGGCCGCACTCATAGGCTCTCTTCGTCCATATGGATCAGCTGCTTCCATCGAATGCCTTGTGTAGTCGCTCGGCTGATGGTCCTCGTCATCCACGTTTTCGTCGAGCTTGGGTGGCTCTGCGACAATCGTGGCTTGCTGTGTCTTTTGGTCAATCTTTATCATCCAGTTGTCCAATCCTCTATCAGTGTTTCGCATGATGTAGTCTAATATGACCAGCTTCTCGAGTTGCTCCCTAAAAGACTGCTGTAGGGCTGGTGTCCAAAAGCCCCTACGTTGGTTATGCTGTCCCGCCATGCCCACTTGTTCCTCTTCATCCTCGCCGTCAGATTGCGCTCCACTCGGCCGGCAGTCCTCTGCCCATCTCCGCTTCTTCTTCCGCGCAGCCCTGTCCCCGTTGTATCCCGTGTTATGCTGGTCGGGCCATGGATTTTCCTTGAGGAAGATGTTCGCATCCTTGTAACCCTTTAAAAACACCTGGAAACTGCCCAGCTTCTCAGGGAACGGCTTTCTTTTTCTGTAATATGCTCTTCTATCCCAAAAGTCATAATGAAACGACTTAGACGAGAGGCCGACCACGTCGGTATAAGGAACAAGGTTCGTACGTAATTGAGTATCAAGAACGTATGCGGCGGCTTCAGAAATGTAGCTGAGGTTGGGAATGAGACAAGCCCGGCCGAAGAAAAAGGGAAACAAGTTCCGATGTATCCACTTTGTCCATTTCGGATTCCGTGACGCATAGGGCTCTTCATCCTTTGGCTTGAAAACTCCCACTACTTTGCCCTGGGGGTTGCGCGCAAAGTAGCTACCCGAACTGCCCTGTGTAATGAGCTTCGGATGCATGCCCTTGTCAATCGCCATCCTAACACTCTCCACAATATCGTCGAATTCGAGTTTGGTCATGCGGTCGGATGAAACGTCGTATTCAAACGTCAGGGACTCGGCTGTCGCTGGTCGTACCCAGTCTGGCGCCTGGAATACAGAGTGGTGTATCTCGAGAGGCTCGTCCTCAGCCGAATCCTGCCCCTTCTTCATCTTGAACTTTTGTGCGATTTCGTCGGCCCATCGTTCGAACCGCGCGTTGATGGCCTTGATGTCAACTCCCGAGTTGGCACGCGGCCGCCGTCCAGAAGGTGTTCTCTTGGGATTAGGCGAGCTTGGGCCGGAGCCATTCATGCGCATGCCCGAATTCCGCTGCGGCTGTATAGGGGCAAACTGCGCGTTGGAAAGGGAGTTCTGGTGGTGGTCGCCCTCGAAGTCGCTGCCAGAGTCCTCCTCTTCTTCAGCCTGCGCTATTCGGGCATAGCCCGAGGTCGGCGGTCTTTTCGACTTTGGCATTGTGAGACCGAGAGAGCGAACGACTTGGGGGTCAGTTGTGTTCTCGTGTCCTTCCGTGAGTTGCCCTGCAATTGTGACGGAATGACGACGGAGCTACTGCATGGGGTTGTTGCCGCTAGCGCCCGCTGCGTCCTAGCTTGGCTCCACTGTGGATCGTCACATGCAAGGGAGCTGGAGTCCATGGTAGGGACTTTTTCTAGAGCAGTTACTGGAATAAACGATGCATTGTGGGGTATATTGCTCTACACGCGGATCGCCCAGACAGGTTCAACGGCCTGCTGATCTCCTCATACTCTAGAAAGTGTCATCAAGGTCCATCTGCCTTCTTACTACACTAGGGCTGTCCTCATCCATGCCACCAGTTGTGTCCGTTATGTCTCCCCCAGCAGTCATTAACAAATCATCTACGATGCGCCTGCTGGCTTCTCGAGCTGTGGTCATGTTAGCTGAGTGTCTCTGCTAAAACATGGCTGTACTTACCAGGTGTTTGGAGAAGCTTGCTCTGTGGAATATGGAACTGAATCGTCTTTGGCGGACTGAAGATTTCAATCTCGTCGTCTTCGTCGCTATCGTCGAACATGGTCCCGACAGTCCTCTGAATACTCATGGGGTTTTTGCCTTTACCCGGTGTCTGTACGCTCACACCAGGTGTCCGTGGTGTTTTCAGGGGAGAGAAGATATCTGCACGCAGTTGCGGCGCAGGAGACGACGGCGGTGACGAGTCTTCTGTCCACGCTGGCAACTTCGAAGTAACACTCTTAGGCGTGGGCGCACCGCGCTGCGCAGCACGAGGTGTAAAGCCGCCTGTGGGCTTGTACTTCCGTGGGCTGATAATGGGTGTAGCCTGCACACGGTACGTTTTGTCCAGCACACGGTGCAACAACGGATCTTGATTGATGTATGATTGCTGTTTCGTTGCTGTATGTGGCATGAAGGGTGAAGAGTCGAAGCCGCTCATGTCTGGCAGCGACTGACCCTTGCCAGGAGTGACTGGTTCGAACTTGGGTATTTTGGTGTCGGCCAGGTTGGGTTGGAATTCAGCCTTGAGTGCCTCGTAGGGTGAAGATAGCGAGGCAAACTGCGGCTCATCCTCGCCGTCACTCATGTCGCCCTCCATCTGCATGGTCTTCTTGTTGGATTGGGGAGCACGTGGGGTGCTGTGGCCGAGCGAAGGTGAGTCGAAAGAGATGGTTGATTCGGGTTCCTCTCCTTCAGCAGACCGTGGTCGCGGCGGCGTCGTTGTTGTCCCTGTCATAGTCTCGTCGTCTTCTTCGACCGTCTCATCCTCATATGTATGCGATTGCTCTGTTTCTTCGTGGACAGCTGATTCGTCCTGATTCGGCGCTTCGTACCCGGAAAGCGAGACGTTGGCGCTGGCCTCAAAGAATTGCTTCCAGAATTTGGAGCCCTCCCACACGGCTTCAGAGTGTTTCCCATATTGCTCTACTATTGGAAGAATGCCCGTGGTGACGATGCGGTGCGCGCGACTGAAGTTCTGGTCGATTTCTGCTCCTGTTAGTCGCGTTGGTGGGGTGCACGACGCTGTGTTTACCTTGCAGTGTAAGAGTAATGGACTGCTCCAGCTTCTCCAATTCTTCTGTGAGCGACAGGTTGCGCTGCGGCGCCATGCTCTGGCGCGACATATTGCAGACGGTGTTGTAGTTGCTGCTGCCCCTCGTGTCCTGTTGTTGCTAGTATTTGGTCTCCCGCGACAACAAAGAAGATTCCCAAAGCAAGTTGGCTTGGCACCCCCGAAGTTCCCCGCACCTTTACTTACCTTCAGTCAGCGAGGTCCCAGCTCTACGGACACACATGCCGCTTAGCTTCCATGCGTGAGAGACAATCAATCAGTCAAGGTCCAAACATATAATGCGGAACCGCGCCGCCCCCCTCGTGACACCCATGTAGAATTCCTACAGACGTCATTCCCGGATGAACATTCGCTTCCCCTCACGTAGGCGGCACGACGCTCCAAGAGGGGTTATACTTGCGCTATCCATGCTTCGGATGACCGGGAAGTCTACATCGAGGTTCCCGTTTCTGATGCGGAGAAGGATGGTACATCAAGGACATTGAGACATGATCGTCTTGATCCTCAATCGACTGGTCTGCGCACCTTTCACATTCCTCAATTGATCCTGCAAAGATTCCATTTTTCAAACACTGTGCCATTCCTGCAGATTGCACTGATAGATACACACCATGTCTGTTCGTTTACCACTAAGGGTGCTCCGACAAGCCTCACTCAATCCCGTGGCTTTGCCTCGAATTACAAGCCATGCCCCTCGGTGGACACGCAACTATGCCGTCGCGTCGAACGACAAAAGAACGGCAATCGTTACGGGCTCTGCGCGTGGAATGTGAGATCCATTCTGTTTCCATGAATTCACTAGACCCGACTAACTCCAACAGCGGCAAAGCCATTGCTCTGAGACTTGCAAATGACGGATACGATGTGTGTATCAACGACATCGCAGGCAACAAGTCCGAGGCTGAGGAGGTTGCCAAAAAAAGTTCAGAGTATAGGTCGCAAATCCTTCGTGTATACTGCCGACGTGTCAAACCTGAGCGAGGTCCAATCTTTGGTACAAGCATCAGTCTCCGAACTTGGACCGCTCAACACAATGGTAGCAAATGCAGGTATCGCCCAAGTAAAAGCCTTGCTCGACCTGGAAGAGCAGGACTTGAAGCGCATGTTTGAAGTGAATGGTGTGTTCTCTACCAGACTCGTTCAAGCTTTGTGCTAACTAGCCACAGTGTACGGTGTGTATAATTGTTATTCGGCCGCTGCAAAACAGATGATTTCCCAGGGGACACCTGGCAAGATTCTCGGCGCAGCGTCCATAGTGGCATTCAAACCCTTCCCTCTCCTCTCGCAGTAAGCCGATTTCGAGGGTCTTCTCAATTTGGACGAATCCTAACTATCAGTAGCTACAGCGCCTCGAAGTGGGCAGTCCGTGGTCTCACCCAGGCGTTCGCCATGGAAATGGCACAGCACAAAATCACAGTGAACGCGTATGCGCCTGGTATCGTTGGCACTGCAATGTGGGACTTGATTGATGAGAAACTAGGTGAAAAGACTGGCGCGAAGAAGGGCGAGACGATCAAAAAGTACACCGAGGATTTGATTGCACTGGGTAGGACCAGTGTGCCTGAGGATGTCAGTAGTACAGTGAGTTTTCTGTGCAGCAAGGACAGTGACTACATGACGGGGCAAACCATCGTTATTGATGGGGGTATCATCTTCACCTAGGCAGATCTATTGGTATCGTCTTTGCATTTTGTTAATGTGGGAATGCTGGCCAACACTTCTGAAAATGACATTCTGCCAGCTCATGGATGTGTTGTGTATAGCAGTCGTCAAACATCAGCCATGTTAGCCACGTGCAATTTATGAGGTGCGATTGCCCATACAACGTGAACCGAACGATTTTCGGTTAACCAACGAAAGCCTTTGAAAAATCTCTAGACTAAAGATACTCTGTTGGCATTTCAAACACTCGCTTGCAAACGAACCTTCAATGACTTGCTTCAAACCAAGTAATGGTCGATACCGTCGAAACATAAGAGGCACGGGAGAAAGCCATTTCTCGAAAGCCTCCTATCACTTACGCATTCAAATCAAAGGTTTCCCAAGCGTATCGCAATGAACAATCACAAAGCGCCTGAGAAGGACGGCACTTACCCTCCTGCACCTTCAGTCGAGGACGACGCCTCTCCTGCCTCCAGCACGCGCGATTTTGACGATGATTGCCACGAGTTTGACGAAGCTTACATGCAATTATATGTAGAAAACAGGCGTTTGCGGGAAGAGCTCGGTCAAGCAGAAGTCGAAGAAGCAGAAGAAGAGGAAGTCGAGGAAGCAGAGGAGGAAGGCGAAGAGTCCCCTCAAATCCTCATTGAATACTCAGATGTCGAATCCCCGACCGCCTCTTCCCACCCTTCGTCAGCACAAGCTCAGGCCCCAAATCACACTCACACTTGTGTATATCATGAGCACGTCAGACTACCTCTGCATCAGCATCACTTAGCACATCCAAGACACCACCAGATGCTGCATAGTGCCCCAGCCCGATCACGACTCGTCCATGAGATGCCGCATATACACCAGACCGTAATACCACCGCTTCATGTATCTTCCGCTCCTCATCGATTGCAGCAAAAGCACCAGAACCGGCATGTGAATCACGCTCGATACCCACTTGAACGCTGCGTGTGCGGTGCGGATGACAGCGCCACTAGACCTGAGCGTCTCCAAGATACATACGGTCTACGTGGAGTTTTCCGCGAGCCACGCCGTGTAGAGAGACATTCCAATGTATTTCCGTATTGTAGTGGGGTGTCTGATGGGTATTTCTGGCGCAGGTATGAGAGTGGTGCTGAGCGGATGGACAGTCGCGATGGTAGGGGAGCCGAGGAGGCAGAGGTGTTTGAGAAGTTTGCGGAAGTGTTCAATGCGATGAGAAAACTGGACGCGGACATATCGGCGTTGAGGAAGGTATTGGAGGGGTTGTTGTTGGAGAGCTTTGGAGGGCACACTTGATCGTAGTTTGTCTGTACGTTTGCTAGAGTGTGAGGTATCGTTGAATGTTTGTTGGTCGTTTTATGCGCTCGTTCGGAAAACGGCATTGGAATGTTCAGGTGATTGGTGTTGCTACGCTTTTGTGACACATCAGCAACTGCTGTTCGCTGAGTCTGCGAATGGTTGATATAGCTTACCCCCTCCCTGAGATTTATCGATCACCTCGCTGTTACTTTCCTAGTCCTGTACTCAATCAATGTTCCCAAATCAGCAATTCAGCGCTACATCTTGTCATCGGCTCCATCAGCCCTTGCCATGCCCATCACAATACTCAAGACGCACTGCTTCAAGACGTCCTACACATCAAGCTTGGGAGTGGGTGTACTTGACTGACCAGCTCATCAACGACATTCGGACGATGACGGAGGATATGAGGAGAAGAAGGGAGTTGTGGCAGCGGGAGAGGGAAGAGCGCACTGCTAGCTTGAAACAGGTTGAGGAGGTAAAGGGGTCGAACTAGTGTGGTTCAGGACAGTCCTTTTAAATGCTTCTACTCTTTGGAGTGTAAACCTAGGGTCGAGTAGCGGAGTAGGAGATAGCGGGTGGTGTGTCATCGCTAAAAGAAGCGCGGTGTCGACCCAGCAGCGACTGAGTCATTCATGTAGAACAAATCCGAATATAATGATGGCTCATTTCGAATAGTCCCTTGGCGTGGATAATCTCAGAAATGTCTCGGTGTGCGATTCGAACGCGAAGCGATGGAATTCCGTCTAAGCCTTGGGCGTTGGCGTACCTCAGTGTACATTTTGGCTTCTGGCCTCTAACTCCTGGGGAACATTGTTTGCCGCTAGTTCTGCATCTTCACGATGGCCCAACTCTCCATATCCATGATCTGACCACATCTCATGTGCACGGACACGTAGCTGATGCTTTTCCTCCTGTGACACATCTGTTTGCAGCATACTTCCGTCTGAGGGGCTGTCTTTTCCTCCGTTGGACTTTCTCGACCTGGATATTAGCCATGCAATTGCGGCCGTCACAATCACAAAGCCTGTCACGCCAACCCCAATACCAGCTTTTGCACTCGTACTAAGGCCACCTGATGAGACGTCTCCCTCGAAGACAGAGGATGGGGTAGACGTCGAAGCTGATGATGGTGTGGCTGAGGAAGCGGGTGTCACTGACGGAAAGGGCGTCGCTGAGAGAAGAGTCGATGTCGGACCCACAATTGCGGCAAGTTCAAAGATGTTGCTCTTGTCACCGCAACAGGTCTTCTCCCCACAGCACCAATTTTTCCCTCCACAGTTGTGGACGCCCACGTTGCCCCATTTGTCGGCGTACTATGTTGTCTCATCAGCGACATCCTGGCATGAAGTATTCGGCGGTATACCTCTGGCTTGCTACACACGTCTCCCAGACAGTAGGGACTATTCCACAGCGGGTCTGTACAGCCTTGTCTTGACCAAACCTGCTCGCCCTCGTTGTTCCCGTTATACACTGCATAGTTCTGACAAAGACCATTTTCCATGCACACGTCGTCTGCGATGCCGACGTCTCCAGCGCCGCTATGGTTCGTCATACAGCATGCGGAATATTTTGTCGTGTTGTTGCATGGTTGGAAGGCCGCGTTAAGAAGGGTAGTGCCGTTGCGGCTGTAACAGTAGCCGGCTGCACTAGTAATATGTGATATGGCTAGAAGGAGATGAAATAACATCATGAAGTATAAGAACATCCAGCGGGAATTGAATGAAGCATGAGCTAAAATGTAGATTACACAGAGCAGATGAATATAAAGTGGCGAGTATGTAGGATGTCTTCCTGGTTGAAAGTGTGCCTCGGTCTTGCACCTGGTGACTTATTTAGAGTCGTTCAACAGCCGAAATTGCAAAACGTGTATATATATGTATACATAGTAGCAGGCTGGGATGGCTAGCTTAGTCAAGCTACTGTGGTTTCATGTACGCGCGTGGAACAATGTGAATCATGTTTTCGATGCTCGTGGAGTCCATTGAGAACGGGACGTAAGCGCCGACGCCACTGCTTCCCTGGAGCGCTTACACGAGGGGTTAGTGCTTGATCACGTAGTGGTGTGTTCTACATAGTAGTAGTATTCTAGAAAGGACTCTCAGACACGGCTGTTACCACGTAGATAAGGTTGAGGGATTCGGAGCAGTTGCGTATAGGCAAGTCAGCAACCCCAACTCTAGTCAGTGTAATGGTCCTTGGCAGTCACGTGGCAGTTTACTTACCTGTCAGCCATTCTCCACGCCCTACCGGAAATAAGTCGGGAATGGCTCGGGAAGGCTGTACTGGTGATGATTACAAGCTGCTGCTGGCAGGTATATATATCGTAGTTCGTCTTTCTCATTCTGGGCGCGCCAAAAATCATCATTCGATCGGAGTTGAGTACCAGTCAAACATGGACAAAGACTATTTGTATATCGGCCCTGGCGACTTCGTCTTTGTAGGTAAAAGCGATGATGGCCTTGCAGAGGTTTATAAGATTCACGAGATAAACAACAGCACCGTCACGTGAGGGAGGAGGTGAGAAGTGGCGTTGCGTACGAGGTGCTCCTACCCAATCAGCTTGAGCAGCACTCGCCGCCATTCCCTCGTTGGGACACACCCGCGGCCGTGATGCGCCTTCAATATCGAATCTCCAATGGCATGAGCGGCACTTACGTCTTTGTCATCAAAACTACTTCCGGCCGAACGGCACTGTCAGGTTTCTCCGCTTGAAGAACGAGCAAGCAAATTATCATCAACACCACATCCAATGTTGCGAACAGCCAGTGCTAGGTACGATTACTTTTCAATCATGTCTGGTGCACAGGGAGTGCCTATATACACAGTCTCTTGGTATCCCCGTCTTCATCAGTTGGGCGAATTGGATCTGATGCAGATTACCCAATATCGCGGGTATCCTAGGCAGAGAACACAGAAAGGTCGCTGATGTACAGCAGGTTACAAACAAATCATTACTGGACATACTCCAAGCCACTTAGGTAGTGTAGTAGAAGTCGGGTCGCATGTCACCCAGCTCCGCAATCTCCTCTTCCGTCTTGCCTTCGACCCAGTGGTCGCGCTTGCCTGCCTTCCTGAGCTTGTTCTCACGCTTCAACGCGAGGTGCATGAACAGAGTTCCGCCGAAAAGGAACAGGGCCATGTAAGCAAGAACGATACCGTGACCGGTGCGGTAATGCGGCTTCTCCTTGGGGTCGTAGATATTGGAAGAGACGACACCGTTCATGTTACCCCAACCTACAACAACACCAACCATGACACCACGCTTGAGCGAACCCTCAACATTGTTGGAAGCCCACGTCAGTGTGTTGGAGACGGTAGGGTAGATGCCCATGGCACCAAGGAAAGTTCCGGCGTACTGGATCTTTGGGTTCGTTGTCGCGAGCAGCATGGCAAAACCGACGCACCCGATGGCGGATACAACCATGTTGCAGATACCACGCTTCTTAGTCTTGTCGGCAATATATCCAATCAAGACAGTCACGGTCGCGGCAACGGCGTAAGGTGGGACGGACAAGAGCTGGGCCTGCGTGCCCTTGTGACCCATACCAAGAAGGATCGTGGGCAGGAACAGGGAGAAGCAGTACAAGGGGCAGAGGCAGCCCATGTAGATGACGGCATATCCCCATGTCTTCCAGTCCTTAAGGGCCGCGTAAACGTCTCGGCGGTCGATGCCGCCAACCTTGGCACGAGCTTGTCCATCAAGCTTGAGGCGACGTACAGCCCTCAGCTTCTCGTCGGCAGAAAGGAAACTGGCAGTGTCGGGGAAGTTGAACACCATCCACCAGCAGAAGATGCCGACGAATACAGTCATGAGACCCTCGATAATGACTGTACCAATATTAGTCATCGCCCTGCAGTCGAAGACATAAGAGACTCACAGATCCATCGCCATCCCTCGTAACCGCCAACGCCATCCATTTGAGTAATGGCAGCCGCGAGCAAACCTCCGAACGATCCAGCAAGCGCAGCTGCAGAAAAGAAGAGAGCTGCACGCATACCCAGCTCCTGACGCTTGTACCAGCACCTATATCGAAATTAGCTCATGATCTTCGAAAAGACTCGTTGCATCTTACGAGAGGTAGTAGTTGACTCCAGGGAACAATCCGGCTTCAGCGATACCGAGGAAGAATCGAGCAGCCAGCAAACCAGCCCTGTTGTGGACTATGCCCATGAGCGTCATGATAGCGCCCCACGCAAGGATGATGACGGTGAAGAAAACACGGGGGGACCATTTCTTGATGGCAATGTTGGTAAGCGGCTCGAAACCAGCATAGGAAATGAAAAAGATTGTCAGGGCAAGATTGTAGTCGCGGCCACCCATGCGAAGATCCGGTTCGATGTTGGCGGCACGAGCATTTCCGATGTTTGTGCGGTCCAGAAAAGAAAGCAGATACAGGAGCGACAGCCACGGAATCAACCATCTGTCCATCTTCCACACCAGGGCTCTGTCCTAATTATGGGTTAGCGTTGATCAGCAGCCGAGCACATGGAGTTCATACGAGTCTGGCGCGCTCCTCGTCGCTCTTGCCCGCGTCTGGATCTGGGTACTCGTCAAGATCGCCAGGAGTGCTGGTCTGAGAGCTGTTGACATCATTAGTGTAGACGTCTTGGCCCTTCTCGTTGGCCTCAAGGGCTTTGGAATCTGGGGTAGCCGCCATGTTGCCTTTGTCACCGATGGAAGGAAGCACAAGAGACTGAGGGGACACAGGCAAAAGAGGCAGACAAGGGACTATATGTACCCAGGCTCGCACACGCCGTATGGGTGTGGGTGTGCCTCGAAACGAGATAGGCTTTTGCTAGGGTTGACCCACCCGGGTTGCCCAATGGCCCCGGAACCCCATGGGGCGGTTGGATGGGATGTAAGAGTGGATCTCGCTGGCCCGTCAATTCCTGCGTCCGACTGTGGCGGTCGGTGGGTAAGGGTGCCCAAGAGGGAATGACGCGATGATCGCAACGCACTTTCGCTTGGCAGCACGGTGGCCGGCAACGAGGTTTCCATGTCTCTACAGATATCAAATCTTTCGTGCTAACGCGAGTCGGCACACCGCCCAGCCACCGCCATCCTCTCCGCCCAGCCGATCGCGCCGTACCTCTATGCAACGAACACAGGCACAACAGCTGCCCTAAGATTAAGTTTCAGCCTCGCATTCATAGTCCATTCCACGTAGAGCGCGGACCGGTAGCCATGCGGGCCTTTCCAAAGGAATTATCCCGGCAGAGCCCCTCCTAGCTCTCGGGCCAAGACCATGTATTAGGCACTCTCTGCGTTCCAGAACGGCCAGGTGCTACCCTAAATGAAGTTCTCGGCGCTATCAGTCTATCCATTCGACTGCCTGGACAAGCGCCACCCAAGACCTTGGCAAAACGCCCATTCAACATAGAACCGCGGGTACGGAATCGCTTGCAGAACACCGTCTTACAGCCGGCAGGCGAAGCTTTGCCAAAGCCTTTGCTCCGCAATGGCAGTTGCGTCGCGTTGAAAAACGACAAAAACACGCGATATTCCACTGTGTCGCTGTTGTGTTGACTTCCGACGAGGCCCACAGTGGGCGGGCACCGCTCTCGGATCTGGGGTCGCGGGGAGGCTTGGCAACGCTAGGGTGGACAATGCGCCTTGGCTAGGGCGTCCCCGCTTCCTCGTTGTCAAAACCGATTCCGGCTGCCGTTACTGGGGTAAAGCTTACGAAAAGTCAGACTGGCCTGTCGGGTAAATGGAGCATTTGTCCTGTGCGATAGGAGCATCGGCATCCTACACGTCAGCGGAACAATGGAAGCTATCGTAGCGGCTGTGCACGACCGCCCATGAGTAGCTGGGGTATTGGCCTGCAGCTAAGTACTGCGCGCAACAGTGTCTAAACCTGGACCACGGTATCGGAGCAACCGACGTCTGAACGTAACAGCGCACTAGGAGTTGAGCCGCCCATGCCTGGTCAACATGCGCTATCGTGGCCGGCCACAGCTGTTACCATTGCCCTGTCAGTCGGACCAAAATCCGATCAGCCATGTGCTCGTCGCGTGGCCAGCCACAAGCTTTCCAAGGTGATCAGCAAACCTCAGCTCCATCCCGTTGCCTGCTTTTTAATGGCTTAACGCCAACGTCTCAATTGCTGACACACTGCACCGTCATAGACTGTGGATGTGCTGCTACGGAGCGCTTGTATGCATGTCAGAGGCGCAGGCCAATAGTAGCATATCCAATAGCCTGGCTCCATGCCGCAAAATGTTTCCAAGCGGAACGTGCGCTTGCCTGCTCGTGAAGCAGAAATTAGCAGCTTCCCTGGCCACCCTACGCCGCAATAACGCACGGTATTATTAGAGTACACTGACATCTCAACAGGCAGAACTGTGCATCCGACAAGATAGACGGCAGGCTCTAATGCACGTATTCATTACCCTCTCGCTTCGCAAAATGCATCCAGATTCAGGGTCTACATTAGATCCTGATATTTCATGTATCCGTCTACTAGATTACGGTATGCACGATCTAAGCACAAACGTCCAGCCTCGCTACCGAAGGATCATGGTCGCTGACCTGCGAATCAAAATCCGGCCACGTATTAACGTGGATGTGTTCGAATTCCGCCCTGCTCTTCTTGGCAAGCGCCGGTGATACAAACATATGATCCAGAGCCTGTGCATTCCCGTCGAAGAGATAGGTGTATCGTTCAGCTTCATCAATCCTGGCAACGGCTTCAAGGTCCTTGAGGCCTGAAATACTAGCGAACTCTTCGATAGGTTGCACGAAGGCGAACTCGTTGAAATCGCCTGCAGCTATGATGCGAGCATTTTTGTCTTGTGAAAGGATTTCCTATTTCCGTCAGGGTTATTCTCGTTTCGCGTTTGAATTGAATGTCAGGGGCAAGGAAGCGCGTTTCTTTTCGTGCAAGGGGGTCTTTGTTGGATCCAACAAGGGACAAAACGGCAAGGACCTGCGCAATATAGCGGACGATCATCCCAAAACGTACCTTTACAAAGTTTGCAGTAATACGGGATTGTTCAAGACGATCAGCTAAATTTCAGGGTTAGCAACTGTTGCACACGTTTTCTATTTTTGATGAGCTTACCAACGCCACCATTTACTGGCGGTCTCGCATCACCGTGGGTGCTGCTGCTTCCGCCCTTGGACCCAAAGTGCACGTTGACGGTAAAGAATGTATTCTGCTTCTTCTCACCACTCTTTTCGATAACTTCCCACTGCGCAACCAACGGCTTTCGGCTATTCTTCCAAGCAGGGTTCTCTGGCTCAATGCGGCCCGGGTTGAACTTGAGGGCAGGTCCAGCAACTACCGCTGTTGCGTCGAGCGAACTGCCCGGGTTTGGCTTGTAGAGACGGAGAACATTGGGCTTGTACAGATACGCAACGCGGATGTTACCACCTGGTTGGCCACCGTCCTGGTCATCGACGGGCACAATCTCAGTGAAAGTATAGCTTGGACCTCCAGCAGCAGCGATGGCGGCACTGAGAGTGGTCAATGTGAGATTTCCGGAAACAACTGTAGGAGAGTCAGTATCACAGCCAAACAAGCGCCTCTGGGGCTATGCAATGTGCGACGTAAGACAAGCCACTCGTCTTTTGACACATATACAGCATGCGAACCCGGGCAACGATGACATTCTGCCAGCATGCTTCGAACTTACCGTTGTCATTGGTGGGACCATTGTCGTCCTGGATCTCCTGTACAAAGATTATATCGGGGCTGTTCAAGTAGTTGACGATGTGTTTGGCCAAATCGGCGTGGTGCGTGGAGTTTGGTGCGAGGTTTTCGACGTTGTACGCGCCAACGGTTATGGCGTCGCATTTTCCGCTTGACTTGAGTTTGGAAGGAGATGGCAGAGTCGGCGTCTGGCTCTTTGTCACTTTGATGGCTGTCGTTGGTAGGATGCGGTAAAAGCCGAAAGCGTAGCTAACAACACCAGTGATTTCCTCCACTGAGTCGCCCATCCTGGTGTTTTTGGGATTCTTGGTTCCATCAAGAGGAGTACCGATGACAATGGCCTCTGGGTTTGCATCCTTGTCGGTAATGGTCAGTCCGCCACGGCCGTTTCGTCCAGATACCTTCCAATCGCCCGCAACCCATGTGTCACCAAACTGGTTTGGCTTGGTGAGTGCGGTTGGCTTCTTGACCGTAACCAACTCGCCCATCAAGCTTTCCCAAAAATCAAGGCCAAACTTCTTCGGCTGGAGTTCGGGGTTCGCCACGCTGATCTGGCTCACATTGTTCGGCACAGCGAAAACATCGCCACCATCCAGACTGCTGTACTGCTTATTTGGTGGATTTGGCGTATCCTTTCCAATGACCAAGGGTCGTACCTCCGCACCTGACTCTAGCCTCTTCTGTAGTACCGGCGATGACAACTGTGTCATAAAGATGTAATCCTTGTTAGAACGGTATTCGGCGACCTTGCCTCCCACGACAATGGTATCACCGACTGTCAGGTTGGCGCCGAATGTGCGACCAAAAACGTATAGGGACTCGGACGTGCGCTCATCGCGATCAGGTGTTGTGGAACGCAGCCAAAGACCATCGGGGCCTTTTGCGGTGATGATACCAGAAACATTAGATACGGTCTGGTCTCGGTACGGTGAGATGAACTTCGCGCCATTGATTTCCGCAATGGTAAGGGCTGTAGATGTAGCGACCGACGCCGACAAGGCGAGAAGGCGTGTCAAAGGCGCCATTGTAACGGCAAAAGGAACTCGAGCACCGTTACGAGCAAACAACACGAGTCAAGAAACGAGAGAAAACGAGCGTAAAAAGCCCTCGCGCTCTAAACTTCAGGTCGATCTAAGGTTACGACCCGCGTCTTACTTAAATATACTTTTTCCCCTTCAATGCCCGTTTTTTTTTTCTCTAAACTATTTACTAACACCAAGCAACCCGCGTTCCAAGAACCCGGTCCAATTTCCACGATGAACAAGTGCCACCACCCCCAGCCAGCGAATCTCAGATGTACCTATCACACAACGTTGACACCGCGGCCCGCCTTTTGTCGGACGCGCCGCGGGAAGACCAGCCCATTCCCCTTGACCAAACTACTCTCAGCTCCGTTCAAGACTTTTGCCTCTCTACAGACATTGCGGCCAGCACGACACCGCCGCCCCGTGCCGAACAACGCGTGCTGCTATCACAGGACGCTGATTGGCTGATACCGGTGCTACCTTGGCTCCGAGGCCTTTTCCGTTTCTGGAAGGTGCGATTGGATTGGCGGGCTTGGGGAGATTGAAAGAGAAAATAGTAGGCGGTGATGGCCGAGGAAGGTAGGGGGGGCTCTTCATTCTGGTATCAATCTATCTTTTGGTCCGGAGCACGTGGGGTGTGGGAGGGTAGGTATGCGTACTAAGTGCGGGAAGCTGGATAGAGGAATCTGACCAATGGGAGGGTTGCACGTGCGCTATGGGAAAGGCTATAAGGGAAGGTGGGTGACGCTTTTTTCTATCTATTTGCAATGCTTTGTCGGTGTATGCATGGCAGATTAGCATAAGATTGAGTGTTTGATGGGAATTTCCGTGCCCTGCATATATGTGTTTTGCATTGTCTAGATCAGTCTCCTACCTATTTGGTCGTAGCGTCTTGATGCAGTCTGCACTTCTACCACAATATGCATGGCTACTGCTCATCGCCAGAACAACAAGGCTTTCCGGTAGTGCTGTCTTACATGTTTCCCATATTATTTCCATTGACTCCAAACTATAAAATATGGAATATATAATCGGGCTTACAATCCACACCTCAGAATGCACCATATCCACATCACTTTAAGAAAACCACAAATACCATTTCTCCTAATAGTAACTTTAGTAGTCATATCTGCTCAATACTAAATGCAACACAAAACACATTTGTGAATATTGTTCGGCGTTCAGGTGATATAAATGCGGGAATGAATATTACGAAAATTAAACTGTTTAACTAACCAAATAGCAAAAAAATAAAATAATACAAAGAATGTGAAAAATGAGATATTTTCCAACAAAGAGAGACATAGTAGCAGACAACTCGCCGCAGACAAGATAAGACCATGAATTCCAATAGGAAAAGCTTGTATAGTTAAAAGTCCGAAATAGGCAGCGAAAAGTGGTATTAAAGATAATGACGTTGTATTGCAATTTTGTGATAGTGCGACTTGAAAATCTATCTTTCTGCCATCAACCAGTAGCATCATGCCAAGGGAATATAATTAAGTACGCTGAGAAACAATACGTGTCACCACCTATTCGCATCTATTCGATCTCCTCTTCTCATGATATGCGTCGGCAACAACGACCTTCCACGCCAACCGGTCCTCTATTAGCACACGAAGTACATCAGATACCTCACGCCACAAACACTGTCTTGACAAGGTGAACTCTTCAAATCCGAAAAAATTGTGGTATTAAATATAATGCTATCTACACGTAACACTATGTAAAGCGCTAGACATCCGCCTCTTCATCTCTCCATCCTTTTCCCCGCCAGACAAGCAGAGGAAAAAGAACAAAACGAGAGACAAAAGGAAAACGGAGGGTATATGCCTAGGTATCGCCTGAAAGAAGAAGAATAAAAGCCGTTTTCCCAAGACCAACATGCCCAACCCAACCTTATCCGGGTATCAAAGTTTTCCGTCCATAGTCCAACCAAAACCCGAACTTCTAAACCTATCATCACCATACCCCCTTGGGAACAAAGAAAAAGAAAAAAGAGGCCCTCGACATTCGTTCTACACTCAGAAGGCCACACCAACGGCCGCAGCTTGACTCCTCCTCATGAAGCTCCTTCGACTCCACTTGTTGGCACCCACATCCTTGGCCGTCATCTCCATGTCATGGAGAATATTGGCGTGCGGACTCACGGGGGGCTTCATGTTCATGATGGTGCTGCGTGTACTACGAGACGTCCAGACCTCGGTTTCGATGGCGATTTCTTTTTCATCGATGAGTTTCAGGGGCGCGGGAACGCGTCGTAGTTTCCTTGGGGGAGATGAAGTAGCAATGCTGGAGACTGGCGAAGCGGGACGCGTGGTGTTAGAGTCTGTGGAGTAGAGCGTTACGGTGGCGGTGTCGTTGCTTTCTTGAGATTCGTGACGCGTGTGTAGTGTGCGTGATCCGGATGTTGATGGGCGGGAAGCGGAGGCTGGTAGAGAGGGTCGTGTTTCGCACATGTAGAAGGATGTTGCAGTTTTTGGTGTGGTGGGCTGCGAAGTAGAAGCTAACGAGGAAGTAGAACGCTTGAGCCAAGCTCCTAGACGAGCAATGGGTGTCGTGGGCGTAAGGGCAGGTGGTGGGGTAGGAGGGTTGGAGTTTAGGGGTCCGGTGTATAGTCGCATAGGCGGGGCGAGATTGCGACCCATTGTAGCTCTTCTGGGGCTCGCACCAGGTTCAGGTGTTAACGGGAGCGCCTTGGAGTTAAGCGGAGCCGAGAAGGCAGACCCAATGTCAGAGAGTGTCTCAGAGCGAACATGCATTCGCATCGAAGGAGCAAGATAAGGCACATGGTGCGATGGAGAGGGAGGAGGTCGATTAATCAGAGCAGGAATTTGTGTCTGAGAGCGATATGCGCTTGCGCGGCGCTCCTCGACGATAGTGTTCAGTTCGCGAATAGCGTCGTCTACATCAGTTTTCGTGCGGCGGATGCTACCAGGTCGAGAAGGCGCAGTGTTTGCACGGGCTCGAGAGGGCGACGGAAGGCGTGATAGAACACGTGCTGGGGATAATGTGCCGGAAGTGCGCGAGCGGCGGATGGAAGGCTTTTCAGGCATCTGATTGTCCGGGAGGGTTGAATTTTCGGGCAAGAAAGCCAGGGTAGGCGTGGGCATGGTTCCCATCGTAGTGCCTGACAACCGTCTCTCGTGTGCAACGGTGCTGTGCTCGCTCTGTACGCTGGTGCGTCTGGACTGGCCACCGACGGGCTTGCGTTGTATGAGATACGAAGAGGAAGAAGGATCTGAGGAAACTGAACTAGTTCGTGAGTCCCTCACACGAACATGTGCTTCTTTTGGACGTTCGAGTTGCGATGGAAGATTGGTCCAGTACTCCTCGTCACCAAAGTCCGGCAACGGAGAGAGATGACCACATCCATCAGGGAGATATATGGAAAGCTCAAGAGGGCGGAAGCTACGGCGGCGACGGACGGGCATAGACACGTCATCAAGCATAGATGGTAGGTCATCAAGGCCGTTGTAGTGTCGAAAATCGGTGGGACGACTAATACTAGGCCGGGCCCGCGAACGACTAGGTCGGGCAAGGGTCGAGATGCTGGCACGAGACGAAGCACGCGCAGCATATTCACGACTGTTGGACACCCACTGAGAGACGTGTCGGCTCACCGACTGGCTTGTGGATGGACGTGCATATGTTGGCTCAGCACAGGGCTGGGGCACGGCACGTGGCTGTTCGTAACAGATGCGCATGTCTGTCTCATCTGATTAATGAACTTGTTAGCATCTTGTTGAATCGATTGAGTAAGGTCGAGACTTGCCAGTGGTTCTCATCCCTTCCCTCTCATCATCTATGATATCGTCCTTGGACGCACAGCATCCGAACTTGATGACCATCCATGCTGATCCCTGCTCTTTCTCTTGCATATTTCTGTGTCCCATCATATACTTCTTTTTTGTTTGCAAGCCAGTGCAACTAATGACCCATCGCCCGAATTAATGAAAGAACAGTTGAGCAGAAACCACAACAACGATAAACAGTAGGGAATGACGCGCCTGGACTGGAGCCGGTCACAACCAGGTAGAAAAAAGGCAGTAAAAAAAATCGAAAAATCAAGAAAAAAGAAATAGAAGCGGGGAGCACAATAGGACAAAAGGCGCAGGGGAAATAAAAGAGGCTCAACCGTTGACCAGAAATGCGCTGTCCTTGCCCGTGAGTGGTGCTTCGCTCAAAGCCTCGTAGGTCCGCCGGGGCCCTCGAGAACAGCAAACCAGTCGCGACTCACAGGACGACAAGACCTCTCATATTATACATTCAGCCTTGCTCCATGCTCTTTAGTGTAGAGACACCCAATAGCAGCGCATACCCGGCATGGCGATCGTTAATCTCGAATGTTAGTTCGCATGGAGGCTTGCTGGCATCAAGGTACAAAAAAGTGCGACGGTGGGATCTGATTGGCTGAGAGGGGTCAACGGTTAAGCGCTCAAGGCATAGCGGGGAGAAGTGGCAGCACAGTGTGGACCAGTGAAGAAGCAATAGCGCTTGCGGACCGAAACTGCGAGCGAGAGCATGGCCAAGGGCGGGCTGGCCTGCTGGGGTACGCGCCTTGTTGGTTGGCGTGGCCTTTGAGGTTGCTGCTTCATTTCGGACCTGTCTGAGTATGCGCGCAGCCTTGTCGCAGCTTGAAAGCGCATCGTTGCAACACTAAAAGTCTATTCACGAACGCTGAAACGTGCACAGCGTAACGGGCCGCCGGTCTTTGGCATCGAGCTCGCAAGGGCTGGTGTGAATGCTGACGATGGTAGCGGTAGTGTTAAGTGAATCGTCGAGGCTCCTCTCGACCAGTCTCGCGTGTGCCTGCTGCATTCGCCAGTGCGCCACTGTACGCTAGGCTCGCTCCCGTCCTGCATGCATACGCTGGATTGCTTCTGCGGCCAATCCACCTTTCTATCGCCCATATCAGCCACAGTGTCGTGGAAACAGAATCTCGCCATTGGTGAAAGCCGCCAGCTCTTGAAACACTGGGCCACTCAACAAGCATGTTCAGCTACCGAATCGTCTTGTAGGACAGCGTTGCTCGGCACATGTGCTTCCTGGCTTGGCACCTTGACACTTCACCCTCCAGAAACAGCTCGGCACTTCTCTCTAGCTACTAACTAGGGATCGTCTGCGCTGGATCAGGAACGATTGCATTCACCAATTGGGTGACAGCGGAAACTTGTGAGCAGGCCCGAACGTAAAATGCACGTGTCAAGATACGGTTTGTTGACATGACAAAAGCTCTAATATTGTATGGATGCCACGAAAAGGGATTCACCATCATGCTGACGCCACACTCCGTAAATCCACCGCTCGAGGCGTATCGTGTACACCGAAATTAACATCGGGTATAAAACAAACAGACAACCTAATAAAGTCGACAGGAACCCTTCTCCATGTCCATATGCACCATAAAAATGAAACAAGGCCGGCTGGCATGTGCGTCATCAGTCCTGGCTCCAAGCATTCCGCTCGTCTCGGAAACTACCGTATGACGGACTGAGCCTGTCCTCGTCTCCATTGTGGTCGCTGACATCGCGTGTTTCCCAGTGATTGGATTCACTCGTGACGTGGGGCTTGATGTCTTGCTTTCGCTGCTCCTCCTCGCTTTGTCCTCCGACCGCGAATGGATAGTTGAGGTTATGCTCAGATTCGGGGTTATGTGCCTCGGGTTCATCAGGATTAAATCCTTCACGGACCTCTTCTGTTTCACCCTCTTCGGGGTACGTGTGCCTGCGACCAACATTAGTCATTTGCCCCATATGCGTCCCAGCCATGGACCTACACAAAGTGTTTTGCAGGGACCTCATTCCATCCCGGACCGCCTTCCTTGCGTGCACGCACACGTTCCACCTCTTCGGCTTGGCGATCTTCCACAACCAAATCTACAAGTTGGCTCCTGTCGGATTTTGCAGAGCTAGAAGAAGAAGACTTTTGGCGCAGAAGGTTACCGAACGGGACATGAGATTTGGAATGCGGCGACTTTGAGCGCGAAGATTGCCCGTTACTCGAACCCCGGCGTTGTTTGCCCTTATCCACAGACTCCTGTATACCCTGGATTTGGCTTTTTCGCCTTCGTTTGTGGTCCTTGGTGGGTTGCAGCAGGTTACGGTTGGTCGATGCAGTTAGTATATTCGGATTCGCGTACAAGCGCTCTTCGCGTGAAGGACGATGCGCTTCGATGACGGGGTACTATGTCCAAGTCAGCCTATGGGTAACGTCTGCGATATTGTTCACTTACATTCCAGTCTCCAAACTCCAGCTCACGGGCATTCCCATATAGCCGCTCTTCCTCGGCGTCGAGTTCGGGTTCCTCAACAACATCAGGTGTACCATACTTGGCACCCTCGCCGTTCAGGGCTTTGTGCGGTCCAGGGCTCATGGCTCGGGCGCGGCTCGATGTGACCTTGCTTAGCAGAGGCTCATGCTCTGAGCCCTGTCCAGGCTTCGGAATCCAGTACTTGCCCTTGCCACCTCTTTCAAATCTCATTCCTTCTGCCATGCGCGCTGCCCGCGAGGACGAATCCTCGTGTGCAAGCACGTTGTCACGTGCATCAAAGTATCGATACTCGTAATGCTTGCCTGCAAAAGTCTCCTTGGTGTCCTGTATGAGATCGAGCGGACCAAAAGCATCACGTAATGCATACTTGACGGGTAACCTTGCAGCCGAAATAGTCGCGTCGGCATAGTCGTGCCATGAGAAAGCGTACCAGTGAGCAAGTGCAAAGAGAGGCATCTCGAAGCAGATGAGGGCGTCCTGAATGGCAGCAGCTAGATTGTCAGGACTGTAACCGGCAACGTCGTCCGGTATGGCACCTAGGAACACAAGGATTGAAAGGAAGAATCCTTGCCAGTAGGAGGCAAAGATGATGCCCTTGATACACAAGAATTTTGGCATGGGACGGAAGGGCTTCAAGTCTGTGGACATGCACACCCAGAACATGGCGAGGGCGTACAGACTGATTGTAATGCTGACATTGTAGATGATACCGCTCCAAAAGTAGCCCGAAGTCAAGCCAATGTAACCTTCCTGGTATGTTCCCGTGGCTTTCATGATGATGGTAGCCACAGCGAGCAGTGGCTTAACCCATGTGTATTGGAGGATACCCCGTTTGATGGCAAGAAATGTATGCGGGTCGGAGATGTCGATCTTGGAGCAGAACAGGTTCAAAGGCCACAGGTGGGAGACCGGGGGTCGGCCGGTCATAAGAATGATAAGGGCACGTTCGCCGCCAATGAAGTTGATCAGCAGTTGGAGGAAAGTATAGATAGTGAAGGCCTGGGCTTGTTAGTTGGTATCAACTAGGGAGATATTGATCTTGGTACCTCATAAACGTCTCTGAAGGGCTCTACGTATGACGCTGCCGTGGTAGAAACCAAACTGGCCCATGATGCGCCTGAGTAAATCGGAACCCTATCCACAGTCAATATAGGCGCAGTGCACAAGGTTGGGGACGCGGACATGAGCAGTATACGGACAACATATCTCTGTAGTACTGGCTTGCGGTAATTCTTCCTACATGTGAATTAGCATGCGCTCGCAAGGGCACTTGAGAGATCCGCTCACGTTTGTAACCAGACAGCACTATAGGCAGCTCTGTTAGCCAAAGTCACGAATGATTGGGAGAAAGTGCACCGCAACCTACACGAAAGTGACCAAACTTGCTACAAGGGCGCAGGCACCAGCCACGATGATGATGGCGCGTTCAAAACGAGCTCCGGTGCCGCCAGACGAGAAGTCGTTCGCCCCAAAGCCTGGTTGGAGGCTGCCTGCATCCATGATGACGAGGCGTGGGCGGGTGATGTGATGGCAGTCGTGAGAGCAGCCACGCAGGAAAGAAAACACGCAGAGGAACGGAGAGGGTAGGCAAAAAGAGAGAAGAAGAAAGGTGAAGCTAGCGACGGAGCTCTTCCATGGTGTGCAGCTGCGCTCTGGCGTCGTTGGTCTTGTGCACGTCTCGCCTCCCGCGCTGCTGTGGTAGGTTTGCGGAGGAGCAGAGAGGCCCAAGCTTGCCCACCCCTGCACGACGCCCATGACGCGCATCCACATCTCCAACCTGGTGCCCCGTTCCCAAGTAGCGCCAATCTCCAACTGTGGTACTACATACAGCATATACACCTACATCCACATTGACACACGCCTGTACAAAGGCCCATACGAATGTTGTCTCCCTGACCCCGCGCTGTCCAAGCGATCTCGTTGCGCACATCGCTACTGCCCATGCCCGGCGTCTTCTCCATGGCGCCATGAAGACATACACGCTTCTCTACATAACGCGCTGCAATCATGGCGGGAATCGTCGCGGAGCCTTTGAACCCTCGCGACGGCTTCAACTGGTGGGCATCCAGTCTTGAAAAATCCAAAAATACATGTTAACCCTCGCAGGGTATTCCTCGTTGAACTGCTCATATGTGGTATCCTGACCATCTTCTTCCTCTTCTACTTCAACCGCCTGTTCGCAACCCTCGTCGCCTATGCCATACGCGCATACACATGGCGCGCCTTTGACGCCTACATCGACATCACCGCCCTTCAGATTTCGCTGCTCGGCGGCCGCCTCTTCTTCAAGGACATACGCTATCATGGTCACAACGAGACAATCCTGATACATGGCGGGTACATTACCTGGAACTACTGGCTGCGTCGCGTCAAAGATGCCGGTGTCTATACTGACGAAGACTCTGCTCCTGGCGACGACGACAGCGGCAGCCACAACTCGACTACCACCCGCAACTCGTCCGATAGTCCGACCGGTAACATGGACAAGGCAGAGAAAGGGGGCAAGCAAACGCGGAAGGACCTACCGTGCCGCTTTTCCATCAAGGTGTCGGGAATTGAAGCCTTCTTGTATAACCGCAGCCCTGCATACGACGGCATCATCGAGGCGATAGAGAAGAAGGCGAAGAACGACGCAGCACAGCAACAGTCCCCCGAAGGTTCCATTTCTGGAACAGACAATACAGGGAAAAACGAGCATCATCACAATAAGCTGAAGAAGACACATACTTCGGCTGACAAGACGGTCCCACGCCAGGACACAAGTCGCTCTGCTTCATCTCGTCCCAACAAGGCCGAGCTTCCTGCTTTCCTTCGGCTACTCCCAGTCTATGTCGATGTTGTAAAAGGTGCTATTGTTGTCGGAAATGAGCATACACTAGCCGTCATAACTGCACAGTTCGAGAAGGCAACCGGAACGCTGGACGCATCGGCTAGTGGCCCCCTGGATGTATACCAGCAGCTTTTCAATTTCCAGGTCACCCACCCAGTTGTTCACATGAAACCTAATCCAGATTACAAGCTCGGACAGCTTGACTCGGCCATAAAATTCAAGCAAGAGGTTGCCCACGGGGCTTCAGAAGAAAGCGTAATTGAAAAGGAAGCCAGGTACCGGAGGCATTGGCGCTGGCTGAAGAGGATCCCAAACCGTTTTCATTTCTTCTCAAAAGACTCCGACTCAATCCATACCCACGCGAAATCAGGCTCGACGAACCGCAACCCTCCCCTGAATTCTCAGTGGACGTTTCCTGGACGCGAACGTTGGAAAGGTCTAGCGCGTTATCTCGACGATACCACCAACGATGGCCACGGCGAGTGGGATGGAGTTGAATATGCCAAGACGTCTCTGATCGCCGATTGCCCATGTGTCAATATCTCTTTCTACTGGGATGTGCCAGGTCCCGTACCGGATGACCTGGACCATGGCAAGCACATAGACCCCGCTCGTCCGTACGACATAAATGGATGTACCCCACCTGACTATGGCATGGACATACAGGTATTTGGCGGTATCATAAACTATGGCCCATGGGCGGACCGACATCGTGGCGTTTTTCAATCTATCTTCTTCCCCGCTTCACGTGTAGACGCTGTTCCTTCAACACCCCTGAAGCCCGGCGAAGCTCGTGTGCTCTCTGTCTTCAAGCTCTATCTTAGCATTGAAGACGACACCGTGTTGCGCATCCCAATTCGCGAATCCTCCAAAGACTGGAAGTGGAAGGGAAAGGCCCATACATTGGCAGCGCATGACAAGCTGGGGGCGGATCAGAACAAGGGTAAAGCAAAGTCTCGCATAAGACGGGGAAAGCGCCGAGATGCCACGGGATCGCAGAATGTTCGTCCTTTCGCATGGATCGACGTCAAGATAGCCGAGAAATCTACTGTCAACTATGTCATGGACATGTACGCCTCAAAACAAGGATATCAGAGCAAGGTAGACGTCGATGTTGCAAGCACTGAAATATCTTCCAGCGTGAATCATGGCCTCTTATGGCGCTCCGGTGCGCTTACTCTTGACTGCGATTTATCTAATCCCTTGGGTTGGAACACTTTGCGAAAGTGGCTGTTCAACATCAAATGTCAAGACCTGGAACTGTTTCTGCTCAGAGATCACATGTTCCTGATCATGGATTTGGTTGCCGATTGGGGAGCGGGCCCGCCGCCTGATTATTTCCTATTTGTGCCTTTCCAATACCTGCTCAACGTCGACTTCTCCAACTTCAAGATATATCTCAACACGAATGACTCCAACATCATCAACAACCCAGCTGATCTTGACGACAACAACTTTGTCATCCTCTCTGGCAAGAGATTGCAAGGTGAAGTTTTCATACCGCTCGACAAGTTTCGACCACTTCAGAATGAGATTAAATTCGACGTCAACGGCCAGAACCTGGCACTCGAAGTCTTGATGCCACAGAAGAACACCTTACAGACATTTGTGCGATCACGAAATGTGGCGCACCTTGGCGGCCTAGAATTGCGTGGCAGCCATACCTTTATGGCTGAGACGTCCCCAATGAACACTGACAGACTCTACATGGATATTCAAGGCCACAAGCTCAACCTCGAACTTTACGGGTGGCTTATACACCATTTCATGAAGATCAAAGATAACTATTTTGGTGACGACATGCACTTTAAGACACTGGAAGAGTTTCAGGGACTCCCAGCGGCTGCTATTGGGACAGAAGGGGCGCAACCCAACAGTGACGCGTCCAGCATCTCAAATGACCTAGATGTAATCCTCGTCGTTTCTGCAGACGATGCTTGTGTATTGTTGCCGGCCAACCTGTACTCCGCAGAGCGTGGTATTAGAGCGGATCTTCCATATGCCTCTGCCGATCTCAGATTCACTAATTACTACATGGACTTGATGGTTAATTTCAGTCCAATAAGTGTTTCTCTTGGGGGCTTGATGCCTGATACCAATGTACCCAACGAGTTCTCCAGTGGCCCTACTGAGCTTTTTATTGACTCCACAATCATCTTCGGACATCGCCTATTTGGATTGCCTCCAATCGAGCCAACCTACCTTTGTAGCTGGGACTTTGACGTCGGCAGAATCAGTGGCGATTGTACGTCGGAGTTTATTGAGGCAGCCGCGGGTGCCATACGATCATTCGCCTTCACTCTCGATGACGACGAAAACACTCTACCACTTACGGAAATCCCTGTTATTCACGACACCACCTTTCTCAGACTCAGAACGAAAGATATTGGTATCTGCGTACGCGTAGCCAAAGAGGCTCTTATAATCAAGACCGACCCTGTCTCTTTGGACTTCAATGACCTTGCCGGATCTACTTTCTCCCAACGCCTCAATGTCACTGTGCCCGATTTGACCGTTGCGGCCGTTCCTTCAGAGTCTGTCTCGCACCATCGAGGGCGTTCCAAAGAAGGAGATGATGTTCCTCCTCAGGCTTACCTTCAGACTACCTTATCAATTAACTTGCTGTCGCGAAAGCTGAATTTCTCGGAGGAACGCGCAAAGCAACAGGCTCACCTACGGATGCATGACCAGAGGACCCACCGCACCGGCTTCATGATTTCGGGTGACCGTAGCTCTTTCCGTCAAGAAGATGGCACACGAAACAACGTGCGTGCACCTGCTATGCAATACCCTGACGTGCCTCACCCCATTTTTCTCTATGAGCCACCCAGTGAGCAGGATGGCTCGTTCACATCTTCCAACTTTTCTTCGGCTCGTTCATCCGCTACAGGAGGCAAATCACGTCCAAGGAGCAAGCAATCTTCTTCGGCCTCGTCCTTTGCCAGCAGCATTCGGTCTACATTCCGCCGTAGACCAGGTGATAGAACCACAGGTTCCAGTGGAAGCAAAACGCTGCTTGAGCTTCCGCTGCACCGCTCAAGTGAAAACCGCCACTCTCATTCGTTTCCCGAAACCCGCCAGAATATTGATCAAGGCTGGGTTCCTTCCTCTATTGCATTCTCAAGCAACTTAGCCGCCCCTGGGTTTGCTTTTGACCAGATAACACCAGATCTTTCCGAGGTGCCGACACTCCCTGCAATACCTGCTAACGATCAACAAAAACACATCAATGACGTTGTTTTTGACGATGTCGCAGCGAAACGTTTCGATGAGAGCTTCTCGCATACCAGCATCCTGGTCAGTGCCAAGCCAGGTATACGGGTGTACTGTGCTCCCGAAGCCGTCACTTGCGTTACGGAGATGATTGAGCTTGTTCAGCCCAAGCGACCTGAAGATCTCTTGGACGATTTCCAGGTCAACGTCATGACAAAGATCCTTCAAAATCGAAATAGACTAGAGGGAAAGGGCAGCTCGCTCGAGTTTAACATCCGCATACCATTCACTCACATCAGGTTTCAACACAGCTTTCAGACCCACTTGCTTCAAGAGACAGGACAGGACCAGTATGATGTTATTCTGAATCGACTGGGCCTCACAGCACGAATCAAAAAGTTTCCGGGAGAGCGAGCTGGTGAGGATTCCATGGCACTGCATTCAACACTGGGATCTTTGGGTCTTTCTGTTACCGAACGTGCTGGCCAAGGCACTGCTGGAGGGGTAGCAATTCAAGCCGAGATTAGGGACATCTTATTTTGGATGCTTCGAAGCAATGCGACATCGATAAATTTGTCATTTCGGTCATTTGAGAATGCAATGGCAAGCAAGAAGGTGGATTATCTAGCGGCACTGATTCACCGTACCGCGTTGCTGGCTGAGACACTCGTCAGTCAGTTCGCCGAAGTTGATCAAAGACACCAGCATCGAATGCGATATCTCGCTTGGTATCTCAGTCTTGCACAAGAGAAATATGCGGATCCCGCTTTTCTCACCAAAGCATCTTATGCACTACGCGCGGCAAGAGATCATCTACGCAGCCATGACTCCTGGAAGATCATTTCTCGGTTCCGCTATACTTGGCAGTGTCTGCCACAAGTTGAGAAGGACAACATCCTGAGCGACTGCTTCCAAACCGATGTGACGTGTCCAGAAGATGCCGAACAAAAGATCATTGCAATGCTGGACCAATGGCGTACTTGGGATCTTGCACACGTACAGAAAAGTCTTGCAATGAAACTGCTCTTTGGACATCTCGAAGACAAGCTGCCGACACCAGAGTCCGCGCCGTTATATATTGATGTCAAGTCTGCTGAGATCAAACTCACTATTGATCCTGGTCCAAGGCAAAGTGAGATATCACTAGGTATTTTGGCAATCAATGTCGCATTGTTGCCTCCTTCGAAACCGAATGGGCTCATGCTAGTCGAGTCCGAGAACGCACCCAAGAAAACTACGATTGTCCAGATCAGCTCAAGAGACACTGTCTTCCATATTCAATGGGAAATCTGTGAGCTTGCGGAGTCTCTGTTGAAGCTTTTTCAACAGGAGGATATCAAAATGACTGAGCCATCACATCCAACCTCAATGGCACTCTCAGCACCTCCCGCAACGTGTGACCACGATTTCCAGGTGGTGTTTGCAACTGACAAGGTTCAGATCACTCTCGATACCATCAATCTCAGAAGCGTCAACACTGGCCGAAATATGCGCTTCTCTTTCCTCGATGCGGATAGCAAAGCATCTAGACTCGGTGAAATCATTTCTGCTCATATACATGTAGATGTAGCTGCGAGTGAACTGGTCTCACGCTCACGGGTTCTTGCCAAAACTCAATTCGAACAACCAAGTATCGATTTTGCAATGATAGAACAAAGCAGCAACGAGGACACACCCAATGAGATAAAGGTAGCTGCAACAAGCCACAGAATCACTGTGAAGGTACAAGAAGACGCATTGGGCCTCATCGAATTGGCAGACATGGTGCTCAGAAACGAGGTGGCTTACTTCCATCGCCAGTCTGGGCTCCTTCAAGGTATCGCCAAGGCGGACGCAAAAGTTGAAAACCCCAAAGAAGATAAATCACAACTTCCAAACATATCCCTGGCGTTGTTCATGGATGCGTATCAGATTGAGCTTGCTGTATTACAGCCACTGGGCTGGTCGATTTCGGGTACATCTGGACGTATTGCTGTCATTCCGGCACTCGGAAAACACGTGACTCTACAGGTTGATTACGACCTTGAGGCCAACCTTCATCGACTATACAGCACATCAAACGAAGGCACTCATGTCATCAGCACAGTTGAGTTGCCACCACTCAATGGAAGGTTGACTATCAGGCAAGATGAGAATCAGACAAGGGTTGTTGCGGCGGGCATTGTCGAAAAGGTCCACGTTCAAGCGTCGGAGATCCAGAGCCTGATCTCAACTTTCAACAAGCCCGAGATTTCACAAATGTTGAAGGCGGTCCAGGATGATGTCGAGGTTCTGAGTACACATATTGAAGAGATGTTTCCGGCTTCTGCAAAGTCGCCAGTTGCGAAAACCCCAACTTCTTCTCGGGATACCCTGTTCACCGTGCAGATGACGTTGCATGGAATGAACATATCTGCAAGCGCTCCGGGCCGGGATCGAGATTCACCGACGGCAAATCTGGCGTTCAGGCTTTCGACTGTTCAACTCAACGCCACAAACATAGACACAGATCAGAGCATCATGCTGTATCCTGAGGCAATCGTGAGAATTCACGAGGTCACCATTGACCTGAGTTTGATAGAACTTGACGCTGTTCGTCGCTGTGGCAACCTTACCTTCAGTGCAGTCTTTCAAGCCACGACTGAACACCAATCTGAGCCTACACGTAGGGTTTACCGTGTGCGGAGCTCCGGCCTGGAAGTAAACGTCTTCGCCGATACCGCGTCTGCTGTTGTGGATGTTGTCAATCATCTCCAGGACAGGATTAGAGACTTGGACCTTTCCAAAGAAAAGAGATATCTGCGGCGCCTTCGGCATACTAAGAGCAGGATTTCCCAACGAAGAGATCGCAGTCTCAAACAGTCAACGCAGAATGACACAGAGAGTGACTCCTCTGGAGCACTCTTCACATCCACATACTCCCTGGAACTCCTCGACTTACAAGTCAGCTGGATCGTTGGTAATTCTGTTGCGCCTTTCCCACGTAATGAGATTCAAGACCTTGTACTATCCTTTGGCAAAATCGATCTGTCGACACAGAAAGACGACGCAGCACGGTTGATGATTGAGGACATGCGCCTCCAGATGGTACCCGTATCGGAGAACAAGAAGAATCGTTCACTGAACTCAGCATTGCTGCCCAAAATGGTGTTCAACGTTGCTTATGCGTCGACAAAAGATACACGCAAACTCGCATTCTTTGCTGCCGGAAAGTCACTCGACCTTCAACTCGACTCCCATTTCATTTTGCCCGGAAACATCATCGAGCGATCAATTGCTCTTGCCGGGCGAAAGTTCCGTAAGGCCTCTCAGAACTGGAGTATGACACCAACAACGACTGGAGCACAACGAAAGAACCCATTTGGGAACAAACGCTTAGCATCGCTGACAGCTGACGTCAACTTTGCTGGAGCCGTGGTGCACATTCATGGCAGTGATGCAAAGCCCGCGGCAGGCACATCAGGCAGAGCTCAGCAGAAAGGAAGATATAGCCAGTTTGTGGGTGATGAGTCAAAGAGCAGCATGGCTTTGCGAGCGCCCGGTGTGGCGATTCGGGTTGAGTACATGGATGATGGCCACGACCCCTCTCTGAATGCTGAGCTCCGTGTTGACGGATCGACCAATACACTGCTACCCACTGTGGTACCTATCATTATTGACATTTCGGATAGTATCAAAGCGGTGGTGCGTGAAAAGGATGACGACAAGCCTGATTCGCCTGAACAGCCCGAACAGTCTCAAGAACAATCTAAGCCAGCCGCCAAACTTCTCGAAGACGAAAACATCATCACGGCCGATCCTACTACCATACTAGGTAGAACTAGGCTGAACCTTGGACTTAGAATCTGCAAGCAAGAATTCAGTCTCAGCTGCCAGCCCATCGCACGCGTTACAGCGATTGCCAAGGTCGAAGACATTTACATTACTGTCAACAGCGTCAAATCTCAAGAACATGGTCACTTTTTCGCCGCGTCTGCCACATTTGAGAAGCTCCAAACTACCGTCCAACACGTCTACTCTCGCGAGTCGACCTTTAGCTTGGATATGGAATCCATTGTTCTCTCGCTCATGAACAGCAAGCATCTCAGCGGTACAAGTGGTATTTCAGCTATCCTCAAGATCAACCCGACCGCTCTTCAAATCAATGCGCGTCAGTTGCAAGACTTTTTGCTGTTTCGAGAGATCTGGGTGCCTCCGGAAATCCGACGAGCATCGAAACCTGCATCACCAAGTGCAAATTCCGAACCGCAAGAGTACCTCATACAACGCTACCAACAAGTAGCTGCAGCTACCGCCTTTCCCTGGAACGCTAACATAGCCATCGCGGACGTCAAGGTTGATCTAGACCTAGGTCAATCCATCGGAAAATCGTGGCTGCATATTCATAACATGTGGGCGTCTTCCAAGAAGACTACGACATCAGAGCAGAACCTTTGCATCGGTGTGGAGAAGATTGGCGTGCAAAGCACAGGTCGTACGAGTGGCTTCATTGAGCTGCATCAGATCAAGGTGCGGACTTCGATCGGCTGGCCGCTGGAGGACTCAGACACGCGTCAAACACCGCTGATCCAAGCTTCGATCGCCTTTCGTCAATTGCGTGTAAAGACGGGCTTCGACTTCCAAGCTTTTGTCATGGCTGACATTGCCGATTTTGGGTTCTTAATGTACAACGTCCGTCCAGAAGGCGACGATGTACAAGATAGGTTGGTTGCCATCCTTGACGGGGGCAAAGTTCACGTGTTTTGCCATGCGACCAGTGCTGCGCAGGGCCTAGCTCTATGGCAAGCAGTTGAGCGATTGATTCAAGAAAACCAGCAAGCATACAAGCAGTCTCTCCGGGACATCGAGAAGTTTCTGCGCCGCAAATCATCAACAGCCGAGCCATTTGACCGTTCGCCGTCTCAAAGCCAAATTCTGCCGAAGCAGGATAAAGACAGCTTCAAGGCGCCAATTTCACTGCACACTGACGTTGTATTGACCCTTCGCTCCATACGGCTTGGTGTATTCCCTTCGACCTTTATAGACAACCAGGTACTGATGCTTGAAGCTGGAGATATGCAGGCTCGTTTCGCGGTTGCACTCGAGAAGAAGACCAAGATTCATTCCAGCCTCGGCATGACCCTTGGCCAACTCTCCGTAGCTCTCTCGGCTGTGCCATCGCCCAAGAAAAGCAAGCCCGTCACAGAGCTTGAAGTTGAAGATGTATCCGCGAGCGTCAGCTCCGCACGCGGAGGCACTATCCTGCGTGTGCCAAAGGTCATTGCTACGATGCATACCTGGCAGGTACCGAAGAGCACCCACATCGATTACCTATTCCGCAGCTCTCTTGAAGGTAAGGTAGATGTTGGATGGAACTACTCGCGCATCTCCTACATCCGCAACATGTGGTCGAATCACTCTCGTACCCTCGCCTCGCGCCTCGGCAAGCCCCTTCCAGAATCCAACATTAAAATCAGCACTTCGCAAGCTCTCCAAGACGCCGACAATCCCGACTCGGACGCCACCGCCGAAAAACCCGGTGAGTCGTCGAATCGGCCTCGCGCTCCTTCCGTATCATCAGATGGCCAGGAGAAGATCACGGCTGTCGTCAATGTTCCCCAATCGCGATATGAGTACACGCCTCTGGAGCCGCCGGTGATCGAGACGCCCCAGCTGAGGGATATGGGAGAAGCAACGCCTCCGCTAGAATGGATTGGGCTGCACAGAGATCGCTTGCCGAACGTCACGCATCAGATTGTCATTGTCACGCTGCTCGAGGTGGCGAGGGAGGTCGAGGAGGCGTATGAGAGGATCTTGGGAAGTAGCTAGATGATTTTTAGGCATGATGGGTCTTGAGAGTAAGATCGCTTGCAAGGTATAGAGGATGAAAAAGGTCGATTTGTACATAGGCATTGTTGTTTTTGTGTTAAGCATGGCGTAAATGGGTGTTATGGGCAAGATTAAAAAGGGCATGTGTATGGCGTTTATTAGCGTAGAGTACATGTGTGTTTTTAAGCATTTAAATCAAGTTATACATCACTATGCAACGAGGTTGACAAAATGCTCAGCGTGAGTTGCGATTAGTGTGTTGGCACATAGGGTTGTGCGCGTCCCCTCACACTGAACTGGGATGTGGACCGAGGCCAATCACAAGGGCTCGTGGAAGAGAAATACGTCAAGACAATATAGTCACTGCACATACAGCCGATGTATTTCCTTCTGTCTGATGGCCATATCGGATGGTAATATATTCACATTCGATGTAGCCTTCCTTCGTTGACTCTCTCGAATATATCTTGGTAATCTCAGCGCTGTGTGTGTAATAGCGAGATCATATTACACAACCGTTTATCGTACCTTTGACCTGTCGCATTAGTGATTCTAGTCGTATACGATGCCTTCAAACCCGAGTCAGTCAGTCTGATTTTGATCACTGGAGACTATGGCTAGTCGACAATAGGGAGTAGTAAGCAGATGGCTTAGCATGGAGATTAGAACTAGTATGTTCTCACTTCCAGCACGCAAGTACGATCATGAACAAGATAATCGCATCCTTGGTGAAATTTTCCAAATCAGTTGCACTCGCTATGTATAGAAAATTTGCAGTGTTATGAGACAGATACAGTATGTGTGTCACGAGCGGAGAGCCCACCCAAAAGAGAAAGTGTTTAGTATACCCCAATCGAAAAGGCCATACATATCATGCCCTTGTTAATAATTCGGGGCGTGTACAGAACCTTGATAATTAGACCATCTGGGGTTGTTGGACTATAACGGATGATTGCTAGTAAGTATAGGAAATCAGTAAGTAATTTGCTTAAATCGACGTCGAGCCAACAAGATGTCACTTCCACAAGGTACAGGTACTATACTGGGGTGAGCCCCGAAATCCATAAGCGAGTCACAGTGGTAAATTGTGGAGACGATGAAAAAGCGAAGTGTAACGGGAATTGATTTCTATCGAAGCTAGCGACCATCCAGCAAACATGCCATCGCAAAGGCGCAGTCTACCGTGGACGAGTATGGCGAGACAAATACAATGCGTGCCAGCAGCTTTTTAGGATACCATCAGATGTAAATGCATGTAAGAAGAGTCGAAGACAAAAAGGTCGACAAAGTTCCCGCCCGGACCAACGTGGAGGATGAGCAACCCCAGGCATGTTTTTTTTTAAAGAGGTTGTCTCCTCTGTTTAGTCAAGAGATCTTCTCCTGTGCGTGTATGTATGTATGTGTGTGGGCGATCTCTACTACTAAATTTTCGTCTTAGAGAGTGATGCCATCTATTCCCAGGCTGGTTCAGGCTTGACTTCCGGCTCACCTGCCCTTCCCTTTCCCTTGTCATCGGGCTTAGGCGGACCTTTGTGGTGGGATTGGGGGCCTTGACAAAAGCTGCCTTGTCCTGTCTTCTTTTTCTTCTTCTTGGACTGGGAAGGACCAGCATTTCCAGCTGGTTCAGCTGCGGGCCTCTTTTCATTCGACATGGCACCTACCAGTGAGCTAAGCCCACTAAAAATTGTGCCAATGTGTCTCATGACATCGCCCATATCTGGGGATGAATTGGCAGGCGCCGCAAGACCATCAACAAAGCCGCTACTGCTAGCAGCGGCTGACGAGAGAGGCATGGGGAAGGATGGTATAGGCGATGCCATATCACTTCCCCATCCTCTGGCCTGCATAACATTAGTGACACGCCTTAACGCATCACTACAGCTCTCGAATTGTGAGTGGTGTAACCCACAACCAAGAACGCAGGGCGGTGTTCGGCACGCCTGGGTTCCTCCAGGATGCCATTTTGCGCAGCGATTACAAAAGGCAGTCTTGCCCTTGCGGGAGGAGGGGGCGGAGGGAGCAGCACCGGTGGTGCTGTTCTGTGAAGGCCTTGAAGAGCTGGATGCCGTTTGTTGGAGCTGCTGACGAAGGTGCTTTCCCTCTCTATATGCCGCATTGAGCGCGGAAGCCTGTTCCTTGCTCAAATGCGGAGGTGGGTGCTTCTTTCCACACTCCTGGCAGGCCTGGCCCTTCGCCTGGGCCCTCCTCTCTGTACCTTCCTGCTCAAGTATGTTGAACGCATTTACTCTCTCAGTAAGAAGAGGGTGCGCGTTTCTCAGCACCAGCTGGAGTTGTGTGTCATTTGGTAAAGCGTCCGCAGACTGGTTGTTGTTATTGGGTACAAGACCCGCAGACCGATCGACACTGGCTTCTAGCACAGCGTATCCAGAAGCTTCATGGGAGTTTTCAGCTGCTGCAGAAGCCGGCTCAGGACTTTCAATCTTGAGCTTGTCCACCGTCTCCTCTGGCATGGGCGCGACGGCATCGCTGCAGGCAGCGGAGGGGAGCACGTTGTTGTTCTCCATCGTGTATGTGTTTGTGTGTACGAAGACGAAAAGTCGGGCGAAAAACTGGCTGTAGTTACCGCAGGTATGTGTTTACGTCTGGAGAGTAGGGGCATAGGGTGCAAGGGCTACAATATGTGCGTGCTTTACGCGCTAACGTCGGTTACGGGACAGTGATGGTGAAAAGTGAACGCGTGATATGTCTTGGCGCGCTGGGACAATTACAGTGAGCCAATGTGGAAGTGATGAGAATGATTGCGTCTGAAATATGACTATTGTTGTTATCGAAATGGGTATCTCCTTTATTGGCCTTATGGTCTTCTCGTTGCCTTCAGTTGCTCCCTGAGAAAGTCCTCGAGGAATTATCTACGTTGTTTTGGCTCCGTGACTGGATGCCGTTGCCTCCATCACTACACTGTGTTCATTGCGTGCACTAGAAGTACATAAGTCTTAGTTCTGCTCAGTTCAATTCGAAAATACTATGAAGCACGAGCGAAGGCCATAGAGTTCCGAAAGTCAGGAAGCCCTAATCCATTCGCATAGTTGAACACAATCGACTAATCAGATGCTCGACCAGAGAACATTTCGAGAATCTCTTGGTCCGCCTATTTCAACAGGTAAAGATGGGGTATCGTGCGCCAAACCGCTTGGGATACAAGACCGGGGCTCCTTCACATGTTTTAACTTAATTCGGCCAATCAGAACTTGAGGACGAAATCCTTTTAGAAGGTCTCCAATATATCTAAACGCTCATATGATTGATTTCTGCGGTCTGTTATGGCTGCCGCTCTCACCTCCGCAATCGCTGCGTTTGCTAGCCCCACGCGATCGCACATTCACGAGACATAGGATCAACCCTGAACAGTTCTAAATCTACGCTACGTGATTTATATGATCTCAAGGCATACATGATATCCTATTAGCAGAATTGAATGTAGCGTATCATGATGCAATGCTTGTGAGTGTGGAATAGCAACAGAATTCTGAGTGTTGTGTTCACGTGATCTTTCAATGGACAACACACGCCAGAGTCCGCCACCCTGCATAACACCATTTGCCACTCGCACGAGTCGCTTTACCGTACCGAGGGGCAGGATTCCTTCGGAATATGAATCCGGGTTCAGGCGCATAGTTCTAACTGTGGATTACAGTGCAGCCTTGGACAGCGATGTCGAGACTCCTAGGCTGCAGTGATACTGAAAGCCCAGAGTTTTGGTGCGCTCAGTTGTCAGCCGACCACATTGTCCAAAATACTCCCTTCAGACTGCCCTGCATATGCGCGACCGAGCGTGAAACGAAATTGTTGCACACAAACGGTGCGTAGCCGCGAGATTCTGGCGTCATCGGACGGGTGAAGGCTAGTGTACTTCGTAGAGCGTGTAAGGCTACGTGATGAGACCCTGTGGACGCCAAGCCTCTCTCAAGCTAGCTCGGTGCTGCCTGAACAGCTCAACCACGCTGAAGTGGCTCTCTAAACGTCGCCGCCTCTCTCTTTCTTCTGGCACATTATTTCCACCCTTTCTTCTCCCTGCAATCTTTGTCGACGGAGGTGCCTACATACTGTCAAAGAAAGAAACTCAGCGCTCGGTGACTTTGGTCCTTCCCCACCGACCGTCTCTCACTCCCCTCCACTCCGCCATCTCCACGCGGAGCTGCCTTTTACAACCGCTGCCGTTCCCACAACACCAAAAGCGTCGAACCTCTCCGCGCCTGCGATTCTTCGCTTCGTAACACGCTTGCCTGCGAAACACTGATCCCGGTTGCAAGGAAGCTACATACGCGCAACAAGTCGCCTCCGAAGAGTGCCTCAGAGCACGCGACGTTACACTCCAACATGGCTTCTTCTATGCCGCCCGTCCCTGCAAAGGACGATGTCAACGCCACGTACGTAGCCCTCGTTTCTCTGATCCCTATCTGGTACCTTTCCGCACACCTTCGCACAACGCCGCAGTGGAGGCTATATAGCTTGTGGCAAGACAGCGCATGACTGGTTTGGCTTCATGGTGTCCGAGCCTCAGACCATACATCTCACCTTTGTGAGAGTGGACTGAGGGCGATTTTGGAAGAAACAGCCATTCTAGTGCTATCCCAACATTTACGTCATAGGCGTATAAAGACTATTTGCTAACGATTCATAGATGGAAGTACCTCGAGGCCGGCGTCGACAAAATCATGACCAATCTCCGTGAGGGCGTCGACATGAAGACGTACATGGGCCTCTATACCGCGATCCACAACTTCTGTACCGCCCAGAAAGCCGTGGTGGGGACGTCGTTCCACGCCGCCAACAACCGCGGAGGAGCCCATCTCCTTGGCGAAGACCTCTACCAGCACCTTATTGAATACCTCAAGGCCCACCTTGCACAAGTACAGGCAGCATCACGGCAGCATGTTGACGAAGCCCTCCTTCACTTTTACATCAAAGAATGGAATCGGTATACAACCGCCGGCCAGTACAACAACCATCTGTTCCGGTATCTGAACCGCCATTGGGTCAAGCGCGAGATGGACGAAGGCAAGAAGAACATCTACGACATCTATACACTGCATTTGGTGCGCTGGAAGGAAGACATGTTTACCGGCAGCCAAGAGAGCGTCATGCGGTCAGTGCTGAAACTCGTTGAGAAGCAGCGAAACGGCGAGACCATAGAACAGTCGCAAATCAAGTCGGTGGTGGATTCTTTCGTCTCACTAGGTCTGGACGAGGCGGACAGCTCCAAGTCGACACTGGACGTTTACAAGGAGTACTTTGAGAAGCCCTTCCTGCAGGCCACGGCAGAATACTACGATAACGAGTCGAAGCAGTTCCTTGCCGAGAACAGTGTGGTAGAATACATGAAAAAAGCAGAGATCCGCCTGGAAGAAGAGAAGGAGCGCGTTCCCTTGTACCTGCTCAACGAGATCATGTCTCCGTTGATGCGAACCTGTGAACAGTCGCTCATCACCAACCACTCGCAAGCCCTGCGCGAGGAGTTCCAGATCCTTCTCGACCATGACAAGGAAGAAGATCTTGGTCGCATGTATAAGCTGCTTGCCCGTATTCCCGAAGGTCTTGATCCTCTGCGTCTGCGCTTCGAAAACCATGTCCGCAAGGCTGGTTTGGCTGCCGTTGACAAGATCGCGCAGGACGGGGAAAACATCGAGCCCAAGGTCTACGTAGAGGCGCTTCTTGAAGTTCATACGCAATACCAGGCACTCGTTAACAAGGCTTTCAACGGCGAGTCGGAATTTGTTCGATCACTTGACAACGCCTGCCGTGAGTTCGTCAACCGAAACAAGATTTGCAAGTCGGGCTCCAACAAGTCACCTGAGCTGCTTGCAAAGTACACCGATGCCCTGCTAAAGCGCTCCAACACAAAGATGAGCGAAGAGGACGACATGGAGAAGCTCCTCACGCAGATCATGACTGTCTTCAAGTACATTGAGGATAAGGATGTATTCCAGAAGTTCTATTCGCGCATGCTGGCCAAGCGTCTGGTTCAGACCACATCCGCTTCGGATGATGCCGAGACCAGCATGATTTCCAAGTTGAAGGAGGCGTGTGGTTTCGAATACACTAACAAGCTTCAACGCATGTTCCAGGACATGCAGATCTCCAAGGATCTCAACACCGCTTTCAAGGAATGGCAGGCTAACAACCTGGACGAGGCGGATATCAAGACCAACGTAGACGCATCATACCACATCTTAGGTACCGGTTTCTGGCCGCTGAACCCACCCACCACTCCATTTACTCCTCCACAACTCATCGTTCAGACTTACGACCGTTTCTCTCGCTTCTACAACCACAAGCATCAGGGTCGTAAGCTGACTTGGTTATGGCAGCTGTGTAAGGGTGAGGTCAAGGCCAACTACTGCAAGGTCGCAAACCTGAAAACCTCGCCAACGTTCCAGGTCTCGACATACCAGATGGCCATCATGCTGCTGTTCAATGACAGCGACACCGTTACATACGATGAAATTGCTGAATCTACCAAACTGAACAAGGAGACTCTCGATCCCAGCTTAGGTGTGTTCATCAAGGCTAAGGTTCTTCTTACTCAGCCTGAGAATGTCAAGCACGAGTCTGGCACTGTCTACAAACTCAACACTGGCTTCAAGACCAAGAAGGTGAAGATGAATTTGAACATTGGTATCAAGTCTGAGCAGAAGGCGGAGGCGGAGGATACACACAAGACAATCGAGGAGGACCGCAAGCTGCTTATTCAGGTATGTGCCCTCTGTATTGCGTTCTGCCGATTGATCAGTATACTAACATTGCGACAGTCTGCTATTGTGCGTATCATGAAATCGCGAAAGAAGATGAAGCACCAGCAGCTTGTTTCCGAGACGATCCAGCAAATCAAGAACCGGTTTCAACCCCGTGTTCCTGATATCAAGAAGTGTATAGATATTCTTCTGGAGAAAGAGTATCTGGAGCGTCTCGAGGGAGATGAGCTCGGTTACCTTGCGTAAGCAGTTTCCTGGGGGCTTGAAAGAAGCAGGACGGGTGCCGTGGGTAACGAGTTATGGGTTCCCTTTACATGGGTCGGGCATTCATCAACATCAATGCTTTCTTCATGATGTATATCACTTTGGCGTTTTTCTTTATCTTAAGGCAAGCGGCGATGGATGGAGGGTTTGTCTACAGGGGCAAAAAGGCGTAGGTCTGATCCACGGCTATGGCCCTCATTGTTTACGCCTATTCAGTGGGTTTCAGGTAATTCCTTCGTTGATGAAAGATAGAAGCGTGAAAACCGCCAGGTATGAATTTAAAGATTGACGATCATTTACGGTATCGATGTGCGAATGAATAGTTGCAGCGTGTCCTGATATTCTCTATTAATGTCCGCTAAGGATAGGACCATCAAAATTTCTGTGCTGGAGTCTTGCGTACGTCAGGAATTACACATGACAGTAAAGACGATAAACGCATACAAAATGCAAGATCGAAGAATCAATCCGAACAACGCACTACGCCACCTTCTTCTTGTTCCTGGAAGGCCACGCATCCACCAGCCCCTCATACACCGTCACATTACCCAGCTGCACATCCCCGCCCTCTACAAAGAACGCGATATCCCTACTATCAGCATACCACGGCCTGACCCACGTACTCAGCGCAAAACGGTCGTTAGCATGTACTTCGACGACACCGGCGTCAACCACAATTGTCAGATTGAGCGTCTCGACTTGGGTTCCGTTGGCGCTCGGGCTGGGAACATCGAATAGGCGGAACAGACCTGATTCGTCGTACGTGGGGAGCCCAGATGTAGTGCTTGCTGCAGCGGAGGAGTTGGCGCGCTCGACAACGAGGTGCTCGCGGGATATGTCGTAGAGTACACGGGTGGACTCGTGGGCACCAGAGAGAATGGAAAAGCCTGATTTTAAGCCTTCAGAGCGCGAGGGGAAAGTGATAGAGGCGGTGAGCATGTAGTGGTTTGATTTGGGTGTTTGAGGCAGTTTTTGCTTGGTTCCGCTTGCTTGGGTGCCGCCGGGGAGGGTGATGATGTTGGTAGCTTGGGCTTTGAATGCAGAGGTGACTTCTCGGGCGATTTTCTGGCATAGGGTGGTGAGGCGGACCGTAGCGCCTTTGCTGCTGCCGGACTGCTGGTCTTGCTCGATTCTCCAGGAGCCTTTTTCGCGGGAGAACGTGTTGTCGATGACGTCGAGGTGGCAGCGGCTGAGTTCACGGGGGAGCAAAAGCGAACCTGTCCAGTTTTGCTGTGCAGTAATAGGGAAATCAGAGCTTCCGTATAAGTCGCCTGTAAGCCAGAGATATGAGATGGCGCGGTCGGGAGCACCACTCGCCCAGCTGGCCTGCGAATCTGCAGGTACAACTTTGCCCGCGGCAGCATAGGCGGAGCGGCCTGCATCCATTCTACCTGCCATGGTCGGCTCGAACTTCAACTTACCGTCGACAAGGGATTTCTTGCCAGCGACCCATAGCATGTCTCTCTCTTCAGAGACCTGGGGAATAATAGGCGCATGGCTCCATTCTGCGCCTAGAGTCATGAACGTTTCGCCCTCAGAATTGGCGCCGCGTTCGTCCAGGGAAAACACGTTGGCAACTTCAAAATTGAAGCCCCAGCGGCCGGCCCAGCCATGCTCTGTCCAGGTCGAATTCGCAGGTTCGTTCCACCACTCGCCTAGGTACTCCCAGGTCTGAAACTCGTCTTCATCTTTTTCGTACTGCGCGTACAGGAACATGCTGGGGCCGACACCGTGGACGCCGCCTGAGATGACAGTGTACCATGTGTCTTTCTTTTTTCCAAGCAAGGCATCAATCTGCGGGCTTTGAAACACGTACGGGTCTCGGAAAGCGGTCACATTGACAGCAAACGGTGGGCTAGGGATTACAGGACCAAATCTAGCTTTTGTAAAATTTCTTCCTCCATCTCTGGCATAGGCTAGAGATTGCGTTTCAGCACCCTTTGGATATCTGATGGTCCAGTGGATGGGTAGATAGCTAACGCTGGTGTAGAGAAGGGTAGGTGTGCCGTTGACACCCTTTTCAATGACGCTGCCGTCGAAGACTGCGACGGGATCGTTGATTCCACCTGCACGAATGAAAGGAGCTGAGTCGGGATTCAAGTCCTTGTAGGTAACCAAATCCTTGGTGGTAGCGCCTGATGCGCCTAGATGAAGGTATCCTACGTGAAAAAGGCCTGTCTCCGGATCGGTGTAGAGCATGCAAGGATCTCCAATTTGGCCAAAAGCAGGGAGCACGTGTGCTTTGGGCCGCCATGTGTCGAAGAGAGAGTTGTTGGCTAGAGTAGAAAGGTTTGGCGGAGCAGCGTTGTAGTCGATGGCGTTTTGACGAGGCAAGATCCGACTTGTCGCTAGTGTTGCCAATGGCACCACCAAAACGGGTGACGAGAGCTTCATGGCTGCAGTACGTTCAGGCAGCGAAGATGCCTCCAAACAGCAATACCGGTGTGCAACGGCATTCTTATTTGCCTTGAAAAAAAGCCTGCTTTACCCAAAGCAGAACAGCCTTGGCTCGATGACGACAATCGCAACCGTAAGATGATGTTGCGTAGGTATTTCCCCACAAAAGGTCCGGAAGATCGGAGTATCATTGGCTATACAGTTGGCCGACCTACCCAACGAGTAATGTTGGTGCCTCTCGGACCGGGGGTCGATCATGTATTTGCGGATACATTGCTTATTGAGTCGTGTTGACCGGACATCTCAATTGAACTCGTCTGCTTGGCTATTTGGGTTATGTGAGTAAGACCGCGCCGGTGTATCAGAATATCCTCTCGCGATTTACGCACCACAGCTTCAATGTCTATACCTTTTGTTGCAGCCATTCTTTTGAGTTGAATTTCCTCATTTGTTTGATTGAAATCAATAGATATGTAAGTTCCTTACAGTGGCTTGGCAAACTCAAACAGGATGAGTGCTGCATAGTGAGAGGCGGCATTTCTGCTCTCTTTCTCCGCACTAGAAATGTGAAAAGTGGTGCGCCAAGTCTGCTTCTACGGCGAATTTAGGAGTATGAGTATGACCCGATTTGTGTATGTTCGGAGAGCCTTCTAACAGCATACGATGCACCCCTGCCTTCAGAAGTAAGTCACGTGCCTACAGATATCCAGAATAATCACCTTGAAAAGGTATCCAGAAGAAACCGTAAAGGTCACTTCAGCTGCGCGAGCACACTCCTCTGCGATTTTCTGCGACTATGACATTTTGGTGCTTCTCGAGAACCATACTAATCTTTGCTTTTCCGCCTACAGTGCTCATGGAAATAAGCAATGTCGACATGAAGGTTTTGGAGTTGCGTTCCCAACATCTCCGTAATATCTGGATAGGCATCGTGGCAAAGGCACGCATTAGAGATCCAAGCGGCCCATCCTTGGAGCGCCGGTTGAAACAGAAGCCGTGGCAGATTTGTCAAAATCAATTATGGTTTGAGTGGTCATTGCGTGGATTTCGTGAAAACCAAAAGAGTAACCAAAATGCGACAAGGGACCAGAGGGACGGAAGGTGATATGCCGTGTCACATGGATGGGAAACTTCCAAGCAGTACAAAAATAAGTTGGGTCGAGCCCAGAGACAGCGACGAGCGACAGAGCTGTTGGTCGCTGACAGCCCTTGACAAATCCCTGAGAGACGAGCTGGATTGCTGCAACGGTTCCAAGGTACTGTAATGAGGCTATCGTAGGACGCCGAAGTGTGGCGCCCCAGTTGGCCGTGTGATGATTGGTGCCTGGCCGTACTAGCCAGCCTGCCACATTACGTCAGCTGTACCACGCGTGCTTCTTTCTGGCTAGCACTCCCGCGATTCCAGAACGCGTGCACTCGCGATGAACCGTACCGTCGTTGCCTTGACCTCGGTTGATCATGGAGTATTTCATATCTACTCTCTGACCAGTGCTTTCTCGCCTTGCAACCTGTTCTTCTCAGTTGCCACAGGCATCTCGACACTGGCCCAGCCTTCACATTGTACCCGCACCCCTCACTCGCACTCTTCGCCCCCCTCAGCGCATATCGAGACAATCGTTTGAAGCACGCCCTTTCGCAGTGACAAGGGATTCAGCCTACAAAACCCATCCATTCATAACATCGTCGCAGTTTCAATATCTCTCCTGCTCTACACTCAATCCAGCGTTCGTCAAACCACACCCAACCTCTACTTATCCCGACGATCCAAATGATCATGGCAACAGTTCGCGAGGAAGCGACCATGTCCGATCTTCCCAACATGCACATGCGCAATCAACACGATTATACATACCGGCTGCCTGCGTCGCCTCGGATCATTGTACCTCCGCCTACGCTCACCACTGACGTACCCGAGCTGGCCCTCGGTGATAGCCCTAGAGAGGATGTAGACATAAGCTTTCTGAAGGAGTTGGACCTCAAAGATATCGTGCAAAAGAACACGCTGCTGGAATGGGCATATGAACGGCGAAGGCAGGCGCAGATGATCTTGCCCTGGTTGTATCTTGGCCCCATGGTGGCAGCCAAAGACAAGGCCTTCCTCGAGCGCGAGGGCATCACTATGGCTCTGGCTGTTCGTACACAGCCCAACAGTCTGATGGGTGCAATCCAGGCGGCTCGCGAGGTTTGTCTGGAAGTGAACAGCATCGAAGCCCCCAGCTTCTACGCTCTTACACCCGAGTTTCCTCAGGCGACGAGAATGATCAACACGCACATTGCAAAAGTTCGACAACACACGTTGCAAACCATGGGTGAAGCGAGGCTCGGCAAGGTATTGGTTTTCTGCGAGTCTGGCAACGAGAAATCTGCAGCTGTAGTCGCCGCTTATCTGATGGAGTTACTAAAGGATTTCGACCACATCAAGGCTATGCAGATCTGCCAGGCTCAACGCTTCTGCGTCAATTTTGACGATACTCTCAAGCACATTCTACGATCCTACTGGGACATTGTGGGAGCACGACGTTCTATTGCGGTGTCGCAGAGCCAAGTACTGTATCAAACCGGCCAGAGCAACGGCGGTTCACAGCCCGGATTGCTATCGCTTCCATCTACGTCACCAAAGCAGAAGCGATGTCTTGAAGAAATGCGGCATGACGATGTTATGATGGACGAGGATATGGAGGCATCGGACGCACTCCGCTTCGCCGATCGAGACGTGACCCCATTTCAGGACCGCTAGATATTGTGCCTTTAGTATTCCGGCGGGCTTGGAGGTCTTTGTGTTCTGGCGTCTTTTTTTGTTAGCATTATACCCAGCATGGTCCAGGGCGTTTTACCGATGGCGCCGCAATTAGCAAAAGTCACGTAACTCAGTAGGATCAAAGAGCGCATTATGATATGAGCAAGTAGTAGATAGTTCCTACCTCATATGAGATATAGATTATCTTCGTGTAGAACGAATGAATCTCGTCGCTCTTATAAATATACTCAACTCTGAATCAAGCTTTAGATTTCTCTGCTTCCGCTTTGTCAAACTTTCATATCAGCCATGCTGCAACTAGCAATCATTCATTTTCATCTTTTCGGAGCGTTTGTGCCTTCCTCGTACTACAATAATAATTATCAAGTGAAGTAACAGGTAGCCTAGTCCTGACCATGTCCGCTACGCGTGGAAGCCACTGCTCACCCATGGTTCTCATACACCAATACCATACAGGAAACAGCAATCGCTGACATTCATCTCGATTTCCATAGATTAATAATGCACAACATGTTCGGCAGTAGTTATCGAGTGCCTGATGTCTTCAACACACTGTACAATAGATCAGTAAATTTACATGTTGAGCACCCAACGCTTTCCATCGTATTTTCGCCGCCGATTGGCCTCTATTGATATTCAACCATGCTTGCACATCCAAGACTACCAATCCAATTTATTCTAGCTCTCCGACTACCGTATGAACCAAGGAGACGAACAGCTTGACGTTCCACTGGTCCTGGACCACGGCATAGCTCACTCGAGTTATCCCAATCGGGCTCTCGTTGCAAACGCCCCTTGCCATTACACTATCTTTCCGTTTGATGCCTAACTTGTCGCTATCGTCTCATTACCCTTCCTCTTCCGTTTTCTGATACAGCGCCTGATATTATCATGAATGCCGACGGCACTATGGATCCTAGAGTTCTACTCAGCAAGACTCCTCCACAGCCACTACCTAATGTCCTTTCCATGAAGCACGCGTTAGAACTGGTCGCACATCTAAGAGAATCCGCTGAGTCGCAGTCGGAACGAAAGAACAACGACGCTGCATCACCTCGAATCTGTGGACGATGCGGCAAGACTGGCCATATAGCGACGGAAGTTGGCGACGACGGCCTGTACAAGGTACTTTGAACTGTTCCATCTACACTCCTCACTATCAAAGACTAAAACAGGCGCACGGAAAACGAGTATCTAATACTTCCAAACCAGTGCCCCACCCGCCTCGCCGAAAGCCTCCTACCCGACGCTGAACTCAACTTCCGCCGCGCCCAAGCCAGCGCCGAAATTGAAGCCATTAAAAACAGCATATCCCAGAGCACTTGCAGTACGCCCTCGCATTCACCCATCGCTACATCGTCTTTGCCCGCCGATTCATTCAACCGAAACTGGCGTCTCCCCTCTCTCCTCCCACCCCGCGAATGGAACCAGCCCAGACCGCCCAGGAGAAGAGCACACTATATCGAGTACCTAGAAAGGCAGAATCTGCAGTTGCCCATCTGGAAGGCGAATTATTTTGAACTGTATATGTCGATTCAGAGGGGTAGTGGTTCGGAGAAGTATCCGTATCAGGCGGGTCGTGAGCGCATGGTCAAGTTGTATTTGGCGAATCTGAGGCTTATGCGTGATGCTAAGACAAGAAGTAGGGCACGGTTGGAGAAAATAAGTAAGGACACTCCGAAGTGATGGACTTTAGGATCCAGGGAATGTCACCTGAGTGGAAAAAGAGTTGTGAGGAGATTAAGACTGTTGGTTTGTTTTGAACATGCGTTCGGATCTGAACATTTGGATGTTTTGCGTTGATGATACCACGAGAAGAACCGTCTTTGTTTCATTAGAATCATGAATTCGGGGGAGGTAATACTGGTTAAGGACTAATTTGCGGGCCCACGCATTATAATCTCCAGGTACAGAAGCATGTGTAGATTCATTCTTGATCCAAATAAAAGGGTATAATGCGTCATCGTGTCGTTTCCATGGCACACCCACCAAACTCCGTCTTTGCAACTTCCCGCTCAGCTGAACTGATCTCCATGCTCTTTGTCACCCCCAATCCTCCTCCCTGCAATCATGCCCTGACTCAGCTTCCACCGCCACCGCCTTTCCCTCTCCTCTTTCTCGCGTTCTTCCCTCTGTCTCTTCTTGCGCTCATATACCGCCCTCACGGTGCGTTTGGTGCGCTCAGCACCTTCATTGTAGTTTGCGCGTGCCAGTTCCACAACGCTGTCAATTTGCTCAGGGGTGTAAACAAAGTTCCAAGTCGACATAAAATCGCTAACCTTGGGGTCTACACCAGGGACTTTAGGGTTAGCGAGGAAAGGGAAGTATATGACTGTGATGCCAGAATTAGAGTGCATGAGCTCCCAGTCCTCTTCGACTTGCTTGCTTTCTGGGTGCGAGGAGTCAGAGGTACGCTCTTCGGTAGTACCCACCCAGATGTTGCAGTAGCCTAAGTCTTGACTTTTCTTCTTGCTGGGATCGACCTTGTGTTGGGCTTGATCGAGTTTCTCCTGAGCTTCTTGTTCTGTTTTGGCTTCGGCGCGATCAAGATCTTGCTGAATTTCTTCCATGGACTCGCCAGAGGGTGGCCAGCCCGCGCCTACAGGCCATCCCTTGATGCCACGCTGGCGAGCATATCCGTCAGCGACTTTAAGCCAGTTGTCGGTTTTCACGTCAGCAGAAGCGTCAAATGCAACCAGTATGTCTACATTACGCCCTGGGCGGAGCAGAGGGTAGATGGGTAGGTTGTTGGACATGCCAGCATCCATGAACTGAAAGTTCTTTTGTTCGAATATGCTCTCAGGACAGGTGGAGGGAAGCAACTCACGCATGCCAAGAGCGTAATTTGGCATTGCAGCTGGATCGATGGGGTGGACTTTGACGAGGTCGTCGTCCCGCTCCGCGATCATGGCGTCTATGCTGCTGCCCAGGCCTGTTAAGCTGCGCAAGAGAGGGCGTATTTCACGGTAGTAATGAGATAGCGTTGCGCAGAAAGCGGATCCCCAAATACCCATGAGTAATGGGACGCGCACCTCGGGCAATGCCAGACCATTGTCTCGCCAGACTGTCCGGCCATTTTGAAATCTTCGACCCATTGCCCACGTTGGTATTCCAGCTGACAATTCCTCACACCACATCTCGTACGGGGTGAACTCGAACCATTGAAACCAGGCTTCTTTTCTCGCCTTCTCTGCGGCTGCGACAGGGTCCTTGGTGTCTGCTTGCTCGGCGAGGGGAATCTCGTGCCGCACGGCTGTGTAGATTGGGAGAGGTTGTGAGCCGTTATCGGTAAACCGTCGCTGATTGGAGATCTTGAAATCGTACTCGCTGACGGACAACTCGCCTTTGGGTACAAGTAGGCGGGCAGCAAGCAAGGCGCCGTATATATCCACGAGTCCAAAATCAGCATCTGGAATACCTTTTGCTTTCTCAACAAGACCACTCAAAAGGTATTTGCTCGTCGGTGCACTGACTAACAGTTCGAGGGCATCAGGGGGAAAGGCAATGTGCACACCAAGCCTATTCTTGAGATGGCGAATCATACGAGCATGGCTGCGTTGACTGAGTTCCGAGTAGTAGAGTGTTTGCAGCCAGCAGCTACCACTGACTCCCGCCGTATACGTGACGCAGTCGAAGAGGCCAGCTTCCTTTGTAGACAAATACGAGGATGTACCTGCAACAAGAGCACGCAGCCCTCCTCCAGAGCCACACATGGCAATGACGGGGACATCGTCAGGGTGTATTGTGGCTTCCGGGATGTCGAGATAGCGCGCAAGTGCAGCCTTAGTGAAATGTGCGCGCTTCTCCAAGAAGGACTTTTCTTCCTGGCACAATTCGTCGGAAACCCTGACGGAAGCGTCCCAAACGATTTCCGGGTTGATCTCGGGATCATTGGCCTCATACCATATCTCCTCAGCTAATGAACCTGGAGCCATAGAGAGCTCTTTCTGCAGCTTGCGGATAAAGCCAGGCATTGACTTGACCCAATTGGGCACAATGTAGTCGATAATGGTATCACCAATCTTGGAGGGGGACGGCGACTTGGGGAACTTGTCTGTGATGGTCTGCCAGGCGGACTGATTCTCTCCAGTTCGGTCGTCCTCGCCGCTGTAGCCCTTTGCAACGCGAGTCTGGGGTGGCGCATCCTGCTCCCCTGGCTTGCCCTCCGCCTCTTTGTTTATCTGCCTCTCAGCATCTCCGGCAGATGTAGATTCTGTCTTGTTGTCATTGCTGCTACCGAAGATGTACCGCTTCAGAGAGGGTGCATCGAGGTGAACAGGGCGGAACAGTGGGCATGGAGAGTCCGGGGAGCTCAGAAAGCCAGTGACAGTGGTCGCGAGCAGGAAGGGAGGACCATAGCGAAGGCCAAGGGCGGCAGCTCGGGACCTGTGGGATGCTGGGCAATGCTTCGTGTGCAAGCTGTACAATCAGCATGCGAGGGTGGGGTGATGGAATTCGGGCGGACCTACCCACGACGCGTGCCGCGCAGCCAAAGCCGCCCGAGATTGCGCGTGTTCCTATAGCCGGCCATGCGCGAAGATGGTGGAGAATGGAGTGTGTGTGTATCGCAGAGGTGGGATCATGCGCAATATCTGCATGGAGCAGCCCACCATGGCTGGGCTGATGGGGACGCCCTCAACATGACGAGTCGCGCATGCCAAAATCCCACAAACCCGTTGCGGGATCGTACCGATCGAATGACGATCCGTATGGCGTATGCCAAGCCATGCAGGAACACCCATGCCTGGCCAGAACACACCCTTGTCTTCACCCACTGCACGTGATCTTAGTTGACAGCACGCCACAACAGCAGTTCTATGAACAGCCTCTATGTCAACGATTTCCGTTGGCCAGAGGCGCATGGCTTCTCTCACTTGTTACTGCAGCTCATTATGTTTTACTCACCATAGGCAGGTCGCCAACAGCGATCTATGGGTGGTCTCTCACCCCTTGGTGGCTTCACTTGCATGATGCTTTCTCTCACTCTGTGAGCTATTTAGCCCTTCCTTCCCTCATACTTGCTACTCTCTTGGCTTCTCTCTACACTCAATTTCTTTTCGGTAACCTACTCAGACATTGGACTACTAGACATACATCTACATTTCCACTGCAGCAAGTACGCGCAGAGACACCACCACACCAACGCAGCATGACGTCTTCACAGAAACGAGGTTTCAAGGAATTACAGGGTTCTACTATTGACGATGACGAACTGCTGCAGGAACCTTGGTACGCAATCAATCCAGATGAAATCGTGAGGATGGTCGAAAACATGTGCGACAAGCTGGCAGCTCCACTCCAAAAGTATACCGGCATCGATTCGCGCTTTCAAGACGTGATCGATGCTGTCAACAGGAAGAGAAAACTACCCGATATCAGACAGTTCAATGTAGCGATACTGGGAGAGCAGGGTACTGGGAAAAGTACTGTCATCAATGCCCTGTTGGATCGAGGATTACTGGATCGATCGGGTTCTTCCAAGGCGTGCACAGCGTATGCAACCATACTGGAACACAAAAAGGGAGCTTCCGACCAGACCAATCTGAGCGATCTCACTGTTGAGTTTCTGAACGAAAAAGAGATAAGGCATATCATCAAAGAGCAGATTAATCACTGGACCGAGGTCAATCCTGTCCGCAAAAAAGCTCGCGAATCTTTACAAGATGATGATGGTGAAGATGAAGACGAGGTTGAGGATGAGGATGAGGATGAAAAGGTTCAGCTACCAGCGCAGAAATTTTCGAATGCGAGTTCTCGGGGTGCCGTCACTGCCAAGGAGTTCTTTGAAATCGTTTTTAATGTTCGAAAATGCATTAAAACCAGAGAGTGGCTCGAGGAGCAGCTTCATCATACCAACGTTCAAGAGGGAGACTTTTTCGATACATGTTATGAGAAGGTGCTGTCTAAATTCGCAGAAATGGCTAAAGAGAAGAAAGAATTTAACCTCGAGACACGGAAAGCGTGCTGCATTAATGTTCATGACAACAAACTCTGGAGGGAGACTACTGTCATCAAGGAACTATGGCCTTTCGTAAAGGCAGTAACGATCGCGACTGGACATATACTTCTGCGCCACGGTCTACGCCTCTTTGACCTGCCTGGTAAGTCTGTCAGCAGTTTCACGAGAGAAAATGCCGACATAACAGGGTATGGTGATACGAGCCAACTGCGCGAAGCAGTTATTAATAACTTTCGAAGGGAGGCCGACTTTGAAATAATCGTTGCCCCCTTCGCGCGCCTCCAAACCAGCGTATTGCAAGAGCGGTACATAAACCGGTCGATCCACCTGAAGGGGGCTAATAAGACTATCCTTGTGATGAACAAATCAGATGTAGGCTTCTGACCGCTTTTTCCAGATTCTTTTCTGACTTTATGTTCCAGGAGCTCATTAATGAGGACAACTTGGGTACACAAATACGTGATATCAACGAGGCTCCGTTTCCGTCTTTGAAAGAGCGCCTGGAAAAGATTGAAGACTCGGAAATTAGTGACGACCTGAAAAAGGATGAAGACCCGGATTGCAGAGATGGCGCAGATGTTGCCACCATTTCAGCCCTCTTGGACCAAGTCCATAGAGAGGCTACCATTGCATATATCAAGTACGAAACAGCAAACGTCCAGAAGCTGATGAATTCCAAGGGAATCAGAGTATTCTCAGTATCAGCACTGGCTCATACAAGGGCAAGGAATCCTCGCTGGAAAGGGACAGGTATTCTTGACGAGAAGACAGCAGGCATCCTTGAGGTGAGAAACTTCATGGCGAAGCTACCGGCAGCAACCAATTATCAAAACTACCATGATCATGTCCACAGAGATTTGGTAGAACTGCGTAAAGAAGCCTCGCGCCCCCTAGAGAATCATCTGGACGATGAGACATATGCAGCGATGCGATGCGAACTGGGAAAACAGATCCAGTCACTCCGGGGTGACCTTAAAAACTGTTCCGACGAACTATCATACGAGCTTTTAGGGACGCCTTGGTCTGGCCATGACGAGCAAGACATTATTAGCAGCATAGAATACTTGACGGAGAAGGTATGGACACATCCACTCATATATGCGTCAGGATTTGCGAAAATGCTCCGTGAGAATGGCATCCCGGTGAACGGCAAGTATCATGGATGTAACATGAATGCCGAGCTGCTTAGTACTATGGAGAAGCACCTCGATAGGTGGTACGAGGATATGGATGTCAAAGCCGAAGACTTAGCTCAATCTATTTTCAAGCCAGTCAAAGCCCTTTTGCTCAGGACTCGACTGGCGATAGATGGATCCTCGGCGGAGCTCGCGCTCAAGCATAAAGTTACTGAGGAGCTGCGTCTTGCCCGCCAACGCCTCGAAGGAATTCAAAACACGCTTCTCACAAACTTACGAGATTCTCTCGCCGAAACTCTTCTATACTTCACGACCGAGATCGACATATACTGTCCCATAGCCAAGGAGATGAAGATCTGCTACGACCGCGCTTTGGACCGCGAGCTAGTGCATTTCGGTAGCGGAACCTACAGCAGACAGCGCAAAGTCCTCTGTACATCTATCATCAAGGGATCCAACACCGGTCTTCGACCACTGATAAAGAAGATTAAGAAGCTCATCCAAGTGCAGCAACGAAAACGCTGGGAGGCAGACTGCGATACCTTCATCGACGATACAATCGACCAGCTCAACGGCTTCTTGAATACCACTAAACAATTCCTCCAAACCGCTTCTTATACGACTGTAGAGCATTCTTATGCCCGTAGCGAGCTCACAAGGCTGCTCGCTGACTTTGATGTTGACCTCCGAGAAATTCAGAGCCGTTTCGAGAACGAAGCGGATGAGCATATTGAAAAGAAGGTCAAGCACGAAGAGTCCTAGTTCTGATTTGCATTGAGATACTTATACTTATTTTGGTTGTCCTTCTGTTTGGAACTGCCTATGCCTTTTTTTCGGACACTTTATCATGAATCTGCACTTTGACGGAATTCAAGCGGGCTACATCCACGGCTCTACACTCTGGCAGTCTTTTCCAAAAGCACAATATCTGCAAGTCCTCTAGACAATTGCTTTCCTTCTTCATTGCGATAAGTACAGACAATGTATCATAAGACACAAAATCTATCCATTTTACTATTCTGAAACTTCGCGTTTTCGTCGTGTCTAATACTAAGGCAGTTACGCGCCGCCAAAAAGTGGATGAGACGCAAACAGCGGTTTTGGCGGTGTCAGGAAACGGCTGCCCGCGGTCCCGCTGCGGCTCGGACCCATGCATACGTAATGCGTCTTTTGCGTTGCGTACCTTTTGCCATGATGTGCTGAGACAGATAGGCATAGCCTGTTTTGCAGAGCTCCATGATTGTCCCGCCATGGCGTAGCAGGCCTCTGCAGTCCGGGGACCCGAGGCCGGACCCTGGTCCGAATAGCAACGTCTCCACGACAGCTCTCCACAAGCATCCCCTCACATACCATCGCACGCCAACTCCGGAGACTTCTCCTTTTAGACATCCCCTCATTTACTTTATTTTAATACTTCAACTCATGTTCGCTTCATTTATACATATCAATTAGTTATAATAGGGGCTGTTCTCACCACCGCCCACGCGTCCAAGGCAGTCGCGAATCTCCCCAGCAATCGCCATGGTCGCCCCACGTAGGACCGCGCTCCTTGAGGAGAGTGCGGAAGTCGAAGTGCTCTTCGCTAATATGGAAAAGATGAAGGCCATCACAAAGAAAATCCAGGGGTCTGTCAATCGACTGGATGCGAGCGGAAAGGCAGTGCAGGAAGCCATCGGCCCAATCTATGGCAACACCCAAAAACTGCAGATCGCAAACACAAACGTCGATCGCATCATTGATGCGATAGAGCGGCTTCGCGCGCCAAAGCAAGAGAGCGCCAAGGAGGAGAGGATCATTCGCGCCGGTCCTGGACGAGGAGACCTGGACAGCTACATCGCTTCTCTCGACCGAACGAATCTCAACCTGCTAGATCTCAAGCGCACCAACCTGCGCTCTAACGAACAAGCCATCACAGAGCTTAGCGGACTATTGAAACTGGGCAACAAGCAATTGGAGGAAGTGTTCCGAGGCATACTACAAGACAGTTGTAGAGAAAAGGTCCAGGCGCTTGAATATGTCGCCAAGCGTAAGTTGGTTGTATGCCGCAAGCAGAGACAGTCTGACCATGTACAGAGAATCCATTTCCACGCATGGCGCAGGACAAGCTGCGGAGCCTACGCAGTATCCACAACCACATCTCGAAAACGTTTGCCCAAACATCACAGGTCGATCTATCGCAGACGCCCACACGAAGAATATATGCCGATGTCCGGGGCGAATATCTGGAGAGCACACTCAGAAGCTTGATGCAAGCATCGATTAGCACAGCCCGGAAGGTGCAGGCCGACGCTCTGTACAAGAAGGGTACCAATGGCATGGGAACCTACGTGCAGGCAATAGAAGGGCTTTTTGTGGCCGAGTTTGACAACTTGAACTACATTTTCGATCGGGAGGAATGGAGCGATGTCTACGTATCAACATGTCAGGTCGCTCTACAGGACTTTAGTAAAACGCTGCGCGAGCTGAATGGGCATATCCAGAAGAATATCCTGACGGACTGTTTCCTGGGGTTTGAGATTTGTGGGCTGGTACGGGCATTGTCGATGAGGCTTCAGAAGCAGACAGGAGCGCTCAAGGATCAGATCTACGACAGCGTGAAGCCGATCCGTGAAACATCCAAAACGTCATTGGGTAAAATGCTCGACGACACTAGGTCCAACACACAGGCTCTGGTTGCGCTGCCCATTGATGGTGGCCCAGTAGAGATCACCACACAGACGATGCGACGCCTACAAGAGATGACCAACTACCTCGAACCCCTTACCTCTATTCTGGCATCGTTGGGTGAGGGTGGGTGGAACTCAACTTCGGCTAACAACTCGTCGACAACGTTGGACGTTGGGCCCGACGGCGTGAAGCTATTCGGATCCTATGCGGGCGACACGGTGGACACATTGCTACAAAACTTGAGCATGAAGGCAAAAATGCTACTGAAAGGCAAGAATCTACAGGGCATCTTCATGGCGAATAACATTGCCATTGTTATGCGGATCATCCGGTCGTCGGAACTAGCGCCTCTGATGGAGAGCTACTCCAAGAAGCTAGCGGATTGGGCGAAGCAAGGCACGGCCATGTACCTCGAAGCGTGGCGAGAACCGTCTGGCTACTTGCTTGATGTGCAGTATACAAACCGTACCAAGGAACGGCCTACGTCGAGTGGTGCGGACTCTGCGACTATTGTGAAGTCGCTCAGCTCCAAGGACAAGGACGCAATCAAGGAGAAGTTCAAGAATTTCAACACGAGCTTTGAAGACCTGGTTACAAGGCACAAATCATATGCAATGGAGCCGGAAGTGCGGAACCAGCTGTCCAAGGAGGTGCAGAACATCATCGAGCCGCTGTACAACCGGTTCTACGACCGGTACCGGGAGATTGACAAGGGAAAGGGCAAGTATGTCAAGTACGACAAGACGGAGCTAAACAAGGCGCTGGCGAGTTTTGCGTAGTGCGACTGCTTGGGGCGTTGGGTTGGGCTGGATTTTGTTTGCTTTGGCGACGCGCAGAATACCCTTTGATTTGCATACATAAGCCATACGGGCCGACGCGTAGTAATCTGACACCTGTGCGAGGTGCATGTCGCGCCACGCGATAGGACCGCAGTGATTGACCGTGAAATGTACATCCTTTAGTGCCAGCGCAGAAGAGCCGATGCTCGTGCCCTCCTCGTTTCGCATCACGTGACGCTCCCCTTCGTGGAGACACGACGCTACGCGACTACCGCATCCAGCCCAGGCACCGGAGCACAAACGCTGCTGGCTCTGCAGGTGAAAGCTGTCCACTGCTCTTGTAGCAACCTACCATCGGCAACCCGAGCGTCTCCCACTCTACGCCTCCTCTTGCTTTTTTCTTTTTCTTCTCTTCTATTTCCAGCCGGTTTCGACGCCGGCACGCTCTGCGGGTGGTGACGCGGGGATTTTTGGTCTAGTGCACATTGCTTTGGCGCTGCTCCAATCGCGCCCATCCCTGTGCGGACCCCTTTCCTCCATCCAGCGACGGACGGGCAACCACGACTTCCCTTTCCAACGTCGCAGCCTCCGGACACCACGCCATTTTTCTTCGCAGCCTCCGGCCTTTTTTCAATTCATTGCTTTGAGTGCATCCCTCACTCGACAGCATCCCTTACCCCCCAACTGGTACGTTGCTCTTGCCTGCATTCCTCACTCCACCTGATTTGTCCACTTTTGGGCTGGTCCGCGTTGTCACTTTTGTTTGGCAGCAACACGCACGCCCACCGCATTCCGGGCATTGGAACTGCTGCTGACGCCGTCTCATCTACAGGAGTCCCTCACTTGACGACACTTTGCCTGCGTCTCCTGCTTTATTTCCACCATGGGTACGTAGCTGCCCCCGTCCATCCACGTCGATTCCGCGACATGACCGCTTCCTGCCGGCCGTGAGCCCTCGGGCTCTCCAGTGATACATGTCTATATACACACATCTACACACAGGGCACCGGCATCGAGGAAGCTGTGCACCAAACACCATGCAGATCTGTCGCGGGTTGATGTCGACGTGGCCGACAGGATTGCTTTTCCATTTCCCCTGGACCCCTGGCTGATCACTCCATACAGATTCCAACGGTGCTACCTCTCCTGCGCCGCCCACGCGTGCCTCCCCTTCACCTCCTGCTTCTGCGAGCGGCTTTCCAATGGACCAGACGTTCAACGGGTCGAACCCTGCGGTTCACACCATCACGGCCAAGAACCCAAAGGCCGCTGCCGCCATGGCGAATGACATGAACATTGTCCGCAGGAAGCTTACAGGCTACGTTGGTTTCGCCAACCTGCCCAATCAGTGGCACCGCAAGAGTGTGCGCAAGGGATTCAACTTCAACGTCATGGTTGTTGGTACGTGTGACATACCGCAATGCATTGTTGGTCGGAGCTAACGTGTCGTTCCAGGCGAGTCTGGACTCGGAAAGTCTACCCTTGTGAACACGCTCTTCAACACTTCGCTGTACCCGCCCAAGGAGCGCAAGCCCCCGAGCCTTGACATTTCCAAGACTGTCTCGATCCAGTCCATCAGCGCCGATATTGAGGAGAACGGCGTTCGTCTGAGGTTAACTGTTGTCGACACACCTGGCTTTGGCGACTTCATCAACAACGATGAGTCCTGGGACCCCATTGTCAAGAACATTGAGCAACGGTTCGATGCCTACTTGGATGCCGAGAACAAGGTCAACCGCATGAACATTGTTGACAACCGCATCCACGCGGTCGTCTACTTTATCCAGCCCACTGGCCACTCCCTGAAGCCCATTGACATTGAAGTCATGAAGAAGCTCCACACCAAGGTCAACCTGATTCCTGTCATTGCCAAGGCCGACACTGTTACGGACGATGAAATTGATAACTACAAGAAGAGGGTGAGTGACACATGGACTTCAGTGCTAGGGTTGTATTAACGTGCCTAGATCCTTGCAGACATTGCGTACCACAAGATCCAGATCTTCGAAGGACCCCGGTATGAGCTTGACGACGAGGAGACGATTGCCGAGAACCAGGAGATCATGGCCAAGGTGCCCTTTGCTGTTGTCGGTTCCAACACCGAGGTGACCACGGTGGATGGCCGCAAGGTCCGCGGACGTGCGCTCCCATGGGGTGTGGTCGAGGTTGACAACGAGGAGCACTGCGACTTTGTCAAGCTCCGCCAGATGCTCATCCGCACCCACATGGAGGAGCTCAAGGAGAACACCAACAACGTCTTGTACGAGAACTACCGCTCGGAGAAGCTTGCACAGATGGGTATCCAGCAAGACTCGAGTGTCTTCAAGGAGGTCAACCCGGCCGTCAAGCAAGAGGAGGAGCGTTCGCTGCACGAGGCCAAGCTCCAGAAGATGGAGATGGAGATGAAGATGGTGTTCCAGCAAAAGGTACAAGAGAAGGAAAGCAAGCTGCGCCAGAGCGAAGAAGAGCTGTACGCCCGTCACAAGGAGATGAAGGACCAGCTGGACCGGCAACGACAGGAACTCGAGGAGAAGAAGGCACGCATCGAGTCCGGCCGGCCGATCGAGGAGAAGGGCAAGCGAAAGGGTTTCTCGCTTCGCTAAGCGCCGAGACATTGGCGCGTACACGGTTCGACCTGCTCAGGTCTGGACGCATCACGCCTGACCCTATTGCCCTTCTCACTTCTCCCCACCACGTTACCAAACCTTGTTTAATATAATGCGGCCGACGATACCACTGGGTGCTATCGGTAAAAGGGACGATGCACGGGGGTGCGGCATTGGGACGCGAACATGCCCGTGCCGCATCTTGGTGCAGTTGTCCGGATTGTTGATTGATACCAACGTCTTTGCGCTCCTTCCGATTCCCTTGCGTCTTTTTCGGCAATTTCCTATTTATTAGTATTCGGCAGATGTAGTTTGGAGCGAGGAGTGTCGGACATGTTCTTTTCATGTATTTTACAGACCATCACACTAGGCAATTTCATTTGTGGGTAAACGACGGAGACACGGTGCATGTGTATGTGAGTTAGTAGTTCTTGAGCGAGCAGAGGTGGCGGCACGCGGACAAGGACCCGTGGATGGCAGGCGTGATGTTCGTTGCTGGCGGCTGAGGGGATCGTCAGGGTGCGGGTGCGTGCTGAGGCCAGCCGGCGGCTTGTGCTCGCCCACCTGCACAGCCTGGAATTGTCGCTGCCATGTCGTCACCCCCAAAACGCCTCCCCAGCCTGGTTACTGCCCGCTTTCTGCTTCCACGTCCTTCTAAGACTGCCTCTCACCCCCCGTTGCTCTGCTCTCCCTCTACATACGCTGCTCACATCCTGCTTGCAACATCCAACATCCAATCCTGCTGAGCCGCCGGATCCATTATCTATATCGGTAAGTCGACCCCGCCAGCCAGCCTCAAAGAGTGTCATGAGCGGGTCCCTCAAGCCGGGCACAAGCAACTGTTGCAGCTGAACCCGGCCACTGTTCCGGACACATTGCACCTCCACTCTTCCACAGTGCTGGCCGATTCTTGTCAGCAATTTAGCATACGTTGTCCAGCATCGAGGACGCTGCACGCTTCTCTCTACTTTGTTGCTGACGTCCCCAAGTACCCCTCTATTACGTAGCCCACAAAGGCACACACGACAGCTGCCACAACCGCCGAAATCTCAACAATGGCCCCTCCACCGCCCGCCTCGATGCCCTTGGGCGAGCGCCTTGCTGCCCTGGCGCAAACTCTGCAGTTTGCCTGGTTCGCCGGACATGTTACGCTGCTGCTCTCTACGATGCGCTATGGCTTGTCGTACCTTACCTTCAACTTTTCCTCGCGATGGGCTGCCTTCTCCTACCGCACCGCCTTTCTGTCGGCCTGTGTCACGTACGGCATTGTCGTCTACAAGGCATACCGCGCGCGCATGAGGGCAGGAAAGCAGAGCGGTGTTGTTGCGCTCGCTACCGATGAAAATGTGCAGTACTTGAGTAAGTCCCCGGCAATCCTCCACGGCACTGTGACTGTCACCAGTAGCACGTGCTAACCCATTCCTAGTCATGGCTCTCACATGGCTCTTCTCTCGCCAGATCCCGCTTGCTATCCTTCCCTTCTCCGTCTACTCTATTTTCCACGTCGCTACCTATGTGCGCTCCAACCTGCTGCCCACCATCCAGCCCCCACCCGCTGCTCAGTCTGGCGCCAAGCCGCAGGGATCAGCTGCTTCGGAGGCCATTGGCAAGTTTGTCAAGGAGTATTATGATAGCTCCATGACGCTTGTTGCGCTCCTCGAGATCTTCCTCTGGTTCCGCGTCTTCGGTTCCGCCCTCCTCTTCCAGAGGGGTTCCTGGATCCTGCTCGCCGTCTACACTGTCTTCTTCCGCGCTCGCGTTGCGCAAAGCAGCTTTGTTCAGGACGCCATCAGCCAGCTCACTGCTCGCATTGACGCTCAGCTTGCCAACCAGAGCACTCCTCCCGCTGCCAAGCAGGGCTGGGGTACCTTCAAGACTGTCGTCCGCCAGGCTGCCGACGCCACCGATATCCGCAGGTACGTTGGTGGCCAGCCTGGTGCCGCCCCCAAGAAGGCTCAGTAAGCCATTCCAATGGAGACTGGACACGATGCATCCAATCATGCTTGACAAGTCACATGTTTGGGAGGAAGAAGCAATAGTCTTTTGGTATATGGAATCTTGACGACGATACGGCAGGTCACAAAGGCAATAGAACATGTTTTTGGTTCACTGTCTCGCGCACTGAAGCGAGATTGGTTGCAGGAAAAGGAAAAAAGCGTTTGAAGTAGGAGGTTTGGTGTCACTAGCGACGATATATCCCTAGCGTGTGTGTCTGAGTGTGTCTGTGTGTATGTATGTGCGCGAGAGGGGAGAGGCGAGAGGAGGCTGAAGGTGGCCTAATGAATGCAGAGGAAGGATAGCACAGAAGCAAGAAACAAAAGGGGAAATGTATATCCGTTGGCTGGTATTGGTAAGGAGGTGTGTTGGTGCTGAATATAACTGTTTTTTCTTTCATCTCGAGGTTACGAGTAATACTGTGGGTGATAGTGGTGACCTTTGGACATGCGTTGTGAGTTGTGGGTGTTTTTGAATTGCGAGTAGAGAAATACATGTGTGTCGTTGTTTATATCGACATAATTGATTTTGGGAAAATTGGTGACAGTGCAGTGAGAGTATATAAATGTTTTCTTTCTCACGTACCTCTCTCGTGATATGGAAGAGTAGGCTGCTTACTCACGTGATTGCACTGGCTCGACCGCCGTTTATATTCCTGTCGCGCGGGAGCCCTTGGTTTTTTTTTGGGGGTTTTTTTTGTCACGTGTGGTTTCCAGTGTATACACGCGTCCATACGGCATGCTCTGTCAAGGCGGAGTTGCTGAACACAGAAAAGGACCATGTATTTATTCGTCGTTTTCCAAAAATGCTAATGTGATGGCTTCTTATTATTTGCACTGCGAAAGAACGGGGAGTGGTAAGGGACAATTGGGGACGTAAGTACCGTATTTGGGGGGAGATGGGGGGACAAAGCATGATAATTGAGACGATGATGACAAGGTTCCTAGTACGCAAGGAGAAGGTTGCATTACTTAGCATTCATTTGCAAACGTTCTCTATATGTCCCCACGTGTTTTTGTCTGCGTCTATATTTCTCACACTCACAGCCATACTCCGAAAAGTCTAGGCATTGAAGCTTTTTTTCTCCTAATACACACACTCTTTTTTCCGTATCCTAAAGCTCTTCGGCAGAGGGGAAAGATATCCCGAAAAAAAAGAAAGGAAAGGAAGAAAGAGTAGATCTCGGAGTTTGGGAGGAGAAGAAAGGAAAAAGGGAAGGGAATGGAACGCTTGTCGGGCCGAGCATGGGCGTGTCTAGGCATATTTTTTACTTTTCTGCTTTTTTGTCTGGGCGAGAAAAGGGTATGTGGTGACGGAGCGGGTCACGGGGTTTACGGTGTACGTGGCTTGCATACTCTGACTGTGTATTTAGGTAAAGAGGAAGGGCGAGGAAAAGAAAAGATAGCAAGTGAAAAGGATGGGTAGAGTGATGTGTTGTGTTTAATACTTGGAAGGGGAAATGGGCTTTGGTGATATGGAGAGAAGAAAGAGAAGTGGAGAGGCTGATACTGGGCAGAACGTCTCCTAAATTGTATGTCACTTTCTGAAGCTTGGGTCGCCGAGATTGTATATTGTAGTGGCGTAAATTAAAGGACGTAGAGTCTTGACCGGATAGCAGCTAGAAGCAGGTGAGATTGCATCACTTAGGAGAAAGCGGAAATTTGTTCCAGTAGGTACCATTGTAAGTCTTCAGCCGCGCGTTCTAGAATGATTATGTCAGTGCTGGTGGAAGTGTTGCGGTGTCGTAAGCTCAAACACAAGTTGTTGTAGCAACCACAACAATGGAGACAACAATGGTGGTACTCTAGACCTCAGTCCAAGTCTGGAAACCCCAGTCTCAGCTCGGTCAGAGATCAGATCTAGGCTCTAAACCACAACCGTGACGATAGCAAACAGGTGTTCGTGGCTTCTAGGCGCATTGTTCACGCTCAAGGCTCCTGGAGTGGATTCTAGACTGTCTCTGAAACTGAGTGGTCCGGCCCGGTGTGTGCTAGGTGCAGAGAGAACTCTTCTAGCGTCAGTCGGGGAGGACGATGACGTATTTGAACCCATTCAAAACGCAATTCTCGACAACCAGAGAATTGTCAAGGAGTCCGAACAAAAGAACAGCGTGGTATAGTACGGCCCGCGGAGATGAACGCTGAGTCCAGACTGTAAGACTTTTTTTCACGTCGTATGTAGGCTCCTCGGACTGCTATTGGTTAGAATAGCATCTGCAGAGATGCAACAATGCAGACAACGACAGCGACGACCACGATCACGATCCCACGTGCATAGTACGCAGGGTGCCTGAGCGATTATTTCCCAAGTACGGCGGAAAGTGGCTGCTCGCACAAAGCTAGGGCAACAGAAAGTAATTCGTTGCGCGCAGCTCGTGCACTAGCAGAGTTACAGTTTAACTGCCATGATGCTAAGTATGGAAAAAAGGTTGTCTGTGTTTTGCTCTGTGCGAGAAAGTATTGGAAAGCTCCACATGCCCCGTTGTACTACCGGAGAAAATAAGGCGCGATAAAGAGCGATACGAGCAGGTTGAGACCGAGTGCAGGCCGCAACATCCGAGCGCTCGGAGACAAGCGACAGATTTGCCTCTTGGAAACATCGAAAACGACTCAGGAGAGATCAGACATGGTTTTGCAGGTGGGACTGCTGTGTAGAGCGGAGCGGGTAATGTGCTGAACAAGGTTTAGAGAGAGCTGCGCCCCAGAGCTTGGATGTGGGGGTTCGGCACGGTTTGGTGTGCAAATGGGCCCCTTTTTGGTCTGACGAGGCTTGGACCTATGCAGCGTAGAGGAGCACAGAGAGGGAAGAAAATGGACAAGACCGTATTCGGGGTTAGTAGCGTACCGCAGAGTAAGAACGTGCCCGCGGACGGGGGACATGGCGGTGAGGGAACAGGCGCTGGCGGTTCTGATGGCATCAGCGCCATGGCGTGATGGAGTGGTTTTATCGACTACTAATGCAGGGCACTCGACAGCCGTCACGGCCAAGCTGACATGTGTAAGAGGCCTGTGTAAGACAGGACGCGGGAGCGGAATTACGGGTAAAGAGAGCAGCGGCAGTATGGATGGGGGAGCAATAATACAGCATAGTGAACGACCGGGTCGATGTCGGCGGCTTGAAGGGGGCCGGCCGAAACGATCCGGGCGGGAGGCACAAGCATTTCTCGGGTCGATTTGCGAGAGAGTGGATTAGAATGACGATTCAGATGTGGCGTGTATAGGGTAGTGTGGACGGTGGTGGTGGTTTTGTGTGAGCGTGTGGACATTGCAGGCGTCAGATGATGCGGGCTGCAGGACGGCCCGTCTACTCGTTAGATCACCATAGATCAACACAGATCAGCTTGGATGGTGCTCGAGGGACAGAGAATATGGTGAAGCTGTGGACAAGGTTCGGGTGAGAGGAGAGCGCAGGGTGCCGGCGGTGGTGCAGACAAAGGATGCGGTTCGGCAGAGTCTCGACCTGTATACAGCTGCACGTGTAATTTGGAGCAGATTGATGAGGATGAGCTGGTTGCATGAGTCGGCGGACGATGGGGCGCCACTGCAGTGGTCTACCAGCAGGAGTAGCAAGAGAATGTAGTAACAACAGCAGAGGTTTTTGGCCTTGGAATGCCTGGCGCCATGAGGCGCGGTGGGGCTTGTTCGCAGCTGGGCTTGGACACGCCATAGTCGGCAGCCTTCTTGCGCTGGCCTGGGCAGACGAACGGCCGGGCCAGGGCAGGGCCAGGGCGGGGCAGGGGCCCCTGGGCGGACAGGGGACCAGCTAGCGAGCCACGCTACCGTCACCCACTTTCACCGTCTCGGGTGCTCGATGCATGTGTATATAGGCTCCTGTATACCCTCACCCGTTGCGCTCTTCTCCCCGCTGACGACATTGCAAACTCACCTACCTGGTTCGCTCGCTCGCCTTGTCGTCTGCAAACACACACGCAGATATATATACATGTCCTATACATCTTCGCTCGTTCCCGTTCCCTACGCAACTCTGAGCATCTAGTCTCCACGGCAACGTCACAGCCCGCGCAACAGGACCAACAGCGGACCAGGAAAGAAGACCAGAAAAAGAGACTGGACGAACACGTGCAAAATGGAATTCTCCCCAGCACTCTCCATCAACAGCGACATGACCGACGAGGAGCTCGACCGATACTTTGCCAGCTGCGTCCCACTGTCCAACCTGCCCACCCCTCCGCCAGCCAAGGAGCCCACGCCCGCCCAGCCAGCAACCCCAACGCGCCTCTCCTGCCACCCATCACGCACGCCACAACAGCCATGCACATCACCATCCCCGTCAAACGTCGCAGCCTCGCCAACGCTCGTCGGTCAGTTTCTCGCCATTTTCTTGCATTTCTATTTTGCCCAACCTTCCCTTCCCTCCCCTGGCCTAGTCGGACCGGACGGCACAGCCAGTTTCCCTGCATATGCTGTCTTGGCCCACGTCGTCTGATTCCATACGCTCCCCTTCAACCCTAACTTGGCCGCTCCACAGCGAGCAACCGTCCCTGTCGATCCCTCTTTATTCCATGCACACATCCTTTTACCAGTATTCATGCCGACGCAATCGCTGTCCTGTTTTTGCCTAATCTTATGCTAACTTTCTATCAATAGCCTACGCAGCCCACCTTGCCAACCTGGTTCCGCTCAACGTCTCCACCCAACGACCTCATGCATCGGTCATCCAAGGCTTCTTGCTCCGTGCAGGCCTGCCTGACGACATTGTGGCGTTTGCTGCCTGCATCCTGGACGGCTTGAGCAGTCGTTTCGCGGCCGCGTGGAGAGATGCTCTTGCACTCAGCAACAAGACCCGCACCACACAGGACCTGCTACGGACAGACGCTCAGGTCAGCCCAGACGTCATTGTTTTGACGGCCCTTTCACTTGCACATGGCTTCCTTGTCGACCGAGAGAGGTCCTCGCGGCACTGGTGCATCAAGGAGAGCAATGGAGCATTCCAAGTGCAGCATATGGAGGCGACCAAGCGGGCCATGCTCCACGACATGGACTACCGCCTGTCGCGCATCTCCAACGACATGGTCCAGCGCAGGTTGAAGAATATGCAACCCACCAACGCGTCCCCATCCCTCTCTGCCACGCACGACGAGACGGACACCAAGCTGCCACGCCGGCGCAACCTTGGCTATACGCTGCAAGGTGCAGCCGTCTGGCAGCACGGCGTACACACTCCCGAACCCAGCCCCTGATGGCTCACGGCGCTATTTATACGTGAAACGACTCTTGTTCATCCGCCATCCTTGCATTCCGTTTAGCTGCCTTTGTTGAAGATACCCCTCGCCTTGCGGCCCTTTTCGCATTTTAATCGCAGCGCATTGCGCATCCATTGGCGTTTTCAGGCGTGCACCAGGCCGGGCAGCCCCGGCCATGTCGTATTGTTCCGTCCCAGCAAAGTGGACCTGTTGGTTTTTAGTATTCGAACGGCGTCTTGGGACTTTGTTTCACTGTTTGTATATATTAACCAGTACGCGCTAGAGACATGTACTTGGACAGCAGTATTAGTATATCTGTATAATGACAAAAGTTGTTGATGAGCATAATTACCTCGTCTTGTATCTGGTACTCAATGATTGTGTGATTTGTTTACTTAGGTCTACCAAGAACTTTGGGTGGTCTTTGGACTCTTGGTCGACACCTATCACGTGTTGCTCATGCGTAGCTGTCATCACAGCGGTGTTTAAGCAGAACGGACGGCTGAGCTAGTCTTCTTTGGGACAGCTTGCGCCCCAGCTCACATGCAACGAGCACATGTCGATGAACGCAATGTGGCATTCCAGCCCGCCCGAAACGATCTCCGTCATGGACAAGCCTTGATGTTGCTGATTCGCCCGCAATAGCTACGCGAGAGACTGTATCATGCACACGCGAGACGGGCAGAAAAAATGCCATGGCTGGACGCGGGGGACGTATACAACAGCACATGTACTATAGCACATGGTGCGAGCATACATAGTAGACACCCGCAGCATCCGCACGTCGACGTCAGCTTCGTTCTCTTCTGGCCATGGGGATCGCGGTGCTACTGCTGCGACGCGCCCCAGTTGCGCCAAGGCATGGGTATGCATGGCCTCATTGGCCAGGCCGTCTGTTTTGTCCTGGTTCAGTGGTCCGCGACGGTTTCGCGGGGTAGCTGCTACCCCACTTTGTACTGGTTCGCGCATACACGATGCATGGGAGGGAGCTCAACAGCTCGATGGTTAGCTGTCAGCGCTGCCTGTCCCCCGCCATGGACTAGCCGCTCCTGCTCTCCTGATATATCTCATGCGCCCCTCCTTTGTTGTCGTCATGCCAGCCTGGTCTTCACTTCTTCTTCCTGCTTGAAGTCGTGTTCCGAGGCATCTCTGCAGCCCTTTGTCAGATAAATATATAGCTTGCAGCTCCCTCATCCATCCAGTCACGCCATCTCTCTTGCATTGACGCTGCCCAACCAGCTTGCCCTCTCTCCTCTGCCATTGACCCTCCCATCATGGCTGCAAGCCCCAATCCCCGCGAGCGCAGGCCCTCGACGAGCGCCCCGCTCGCTGATCTCAAAGGACCCATTGGTCCCGCCTTTAGCCGTCCCAAGCACAAGAGGACGGTGACTGGCTTCGGTCCCAGCGAGATCAAGAGTGTTGAAGCGAGTATTCCAGAGCCCCAGCGCGAGACATGGAGAAAATATGTAAGTCAATGGAGCTGTGGCGCCACCCTTTGGGAATGATTACTTTAAAGTGCTGGCATACTAATCACCAAGCAGATGCCAAAGCCCTTCTCTACCTCAGAAGACTTTACAAAAGACACGGTTCGCCACATCGAGACCACGCTTGCGCGCTCCCTCTTCAACTGCGATGAGTCGGCCGCGTACGCAGGAACGGCCCTGGCCTTTCGCGACCGCCTGGTCCTAGACTGGAACAAGACGCAACAGAGTCAGACCTTTGCTGACCAGAAGCGTGTATACTGTATGGGAATCTGGCATATGTATCAGACGGAGTCATGGGCTGATAATGCTAGATCTCTCTCTTGAATTCCTCATGGGACGCGCCCTCGACAATGCCATGCTCAACGTCGAGCAGAAAGACATTGCTACCAGTAAGATTGGCCTCGGGAATAAATGCTTTACATACGCTAACATGCACACAGAGGGTCTGAGCGATCTCGGTTTCCGCATGGAGGACATCATCTCCCAGGAACACGATGCTGCGCTTGGAAACGGTGGACTTGGACGTCTAGCCGCCTGCTTCCTCGACTCTATGGCCTCGCTGAACTACCCGGCCTGGGGCTACGGCCTGCGCTACCGCTATGGTATCTTCAAACAAGAGATTGTCGACGGATACCAGGTCGAGGTCCCCGACTACTGGCTAGATTTCAACCCGTGGGAGTTCCAGCGTCACGATATCGTCGTTGACGTGCAGTTCTACGGCCATGTCAACCGCTGGCAGGATGACGAGGGCAAGCAGCAGAGCTCCTGGGAGGGCGGCGAGATTGTTCAGGCCGTGGCCTTTGACGTACCCGTACCTGGATACAAGACCGGCACTTGCAACAACCTTCGTCTCTGGGGCAGCAAGGCAGCTAGCGGCGAATTTGACTTCCAAAAGTTCAACTCTGGCGAGTATGAGAACTCTGTGGCTGAACAGCAGCGTGCAGAGACCATTTCGGCTGTTCTATACCCCAACGACAAGTACGTTTCTCTAAGCATTACCAAACGTGGGACCTAACTTTTGGCAGCCTCGACCGTGGTAAGGAGCTTCGCTTGAAGCAGCAATACTTCTGGTGTGCAGCCTCGCTCTACGACATTGTTCGTCGTTTCAAGAAGAGCAAGCGTGCGTGGAAAGAATTCCCTAACCAGGTCGCTATTCAACTCAATGACACTCACCCAACGCTTGCCATTCCCGAGCTCCAGAGGATACTGGTCGATATTGAGGGGCTTGACTGGGATGACGCGTGGAACAGTAGGCTCCACCATGAACATGAATGCAATCTAGAGCTAACGGAATGCAGTTGTTCAGAAGACGTTCGGTTACACTAACCACACCGTCCTCCCTGAGGCGCTTGAGAAGTGGTCTGTTCCGCTCATGCAGCACCTCCTTCCACGCCACCTTCAGGTAAGTTCGGTTCTGCGGCTACCCTCAGACACTACTGACATCGGATTAGATCATCTATGAAATCAACTACAACTTCCTCCAATTCGTCGAGAGGAGTTTCCCCAAAGAGCGCGATATCCTCGGACGCGTGTCCATCATTGAAGAGTCGAACCCCAAGATGGTGCGCATGGCTTATCTGGCTGTGATTGGCTCACACAAGGTCAACGGAGTAGCTGAGCTGCACTCTGACTTGATCAAGACAACAATCTTCAAGGACTTTGTCAAGATCTACGGACCTGACAAGTTCACCAATGTCACCAACGGCATCACTCCGCGTAGGTGGCTCCACCAGGCCAACCCCAAGCTATCTGACTTGATTGCCTCAAAATTGGGCGGATACGAGTTCCTCAAGGACCTTACACTGCTCAACAAGCTCGAGGCATTTGTTGACGACAAAGAGTTCCGCAAGGAGTTCCGCGACATCAAGTATTCCAACAAGGTGCGCCTTGCACAGCACATCTTGGAGCACAACGGCGTCAAGGTCAACCCATCGGCGCTATTTGATGTCCAGGTCAAGCGTATTCACGAATACAAGCGCCAGCAGTTGAACATCTTCGGTGTCATTCATCGTTATCTGCAGATCAAGGCCATGTCTCCTGAAGAGCGCCAGAAGCTGACGCCTCGTGTCTCGATTTTCGGCGGCAAGGCGGCTCCAGGTTACTGGATGGCCAAGACAGTCATCCACCTCATCAACAAGGTTGGCGAGGTTGTCAACAACGACAAGGATGTTGGAGATGCCCTCAAGGTCATTTACTTGGCCGACTACAATGTCAGCAAGGCGGAGATTATCTGTCCCGCTAGTGATATTAGCGAGCACATCTCAACGGCTGGTACTGAGGCGTCTGGCACGAGTAACATGAAGTTCTGCCTAAACGGAGGTCTGATTATTGGAACATGCGACGGCGCCAACGTAAGTTTCAATATTAAGCGTTTGGAAGATATTGGCTGACCTTGAAATAGATTGAGATTACCCGCGAGATCGGCGACCAGAACATCTTCCTTTTCGGCAATCTGGCCGAAGACGTCGAAGACCTTCGTCACGCACACATGTACTCTCAGTACCAGCTTGACCCTTCACTTGCTAATGTCTTCGATGCCATTCGAAACAACACTTTTGGCGACGCCGATCAGTTCTCCGCACTTGTTAATGGCATTGTGGACCACGGCGACTACTACCTCGTATCGGACGACTTTGCGTCGTACATCAAGACGCAGGAGCTCATTGACGAGAGCTTCAAGAACACAGAGGAATGGACCACGAAGACCATTACCACTGTCGCACGCATGGGCTTCTTCTCGAGCGACAGGTGCATTGATGAGTATGCAGAGGCCATCTGGAACATTGAGCCTTTGCAAGTCAACAAGGAGCCAGCCCCGTAAACGTGGTTTGATGAATTGCAGCAGACCATCGGCAGTAGATATTACAACACCATGTCTAGATTCAAGACAAGACTTGTTCTCTTTTACGTAGTTTTCGAGGGTAATAATGAATGGCCTGTGGCTATGAGAAGAATGGGGTGCTTCTTATTTGTGCTGTTTGATGATGAATCATGTTGAATTGGAACTTGCAATGTTCGAAAGCGCCTAGAAACCTAGATGCAGACATAAGCAAGCTGTGATCTTGTATTACCCTCGCATCTGCGACTGAGCAAGCATGTAAAAGATGGCTACAGACCCTGACAGTTCCGCCAGTTCCGAATTAGGCTTAGATCCCCCGCACCCCCAACAGCGAGCTGACGCACGGGTCGCGTCCGACGACGCGCGACGTCAATCTGGGCAATCTGGCCGCTCTGCGACGACATACGACGAGAGCTCTAAACACCGCAACCGCAGAGATGGCGAACAGAGGGTATGACGTAGTTGTTGACGTGGACCAAGAGGTACGTTTATCCCTCCATTTCTTTGTCCTGCAGAGGAGAATTGAACAAGGTCAATTTGGTTCATTGCGAAGCTGACGACTTCATTCACAGGGCGACTTGGGCCACACGGATTTACAAGAAGACCTCGAATTCCACAGTTCAAGTATGCAACTCGACGCAAAAAACAAAACAGGAACATTCCAAGAATGCTAAAACAACATCCCTAGACTTTGACACGCAACCCTCTTCCGCCCGCGGCGCACCCAAAATCCAACCGGACTCGACCTCATCCTTCCTCCCTGGTCCCGCGACCGCCGGCGCCCCCAGCGGCAGCAGCGGCAGCGGCGGCGGCCGAAAACACTACCTCTGGTCCCTCAGCTTCTACGCGCAAGCCTTCGACGTCGACACAGCCGAAGTCCTGCGCCGCTGCACCGCCACCATTTTCCCTCGCGCAAACTTCCTCGACGTCCTAGAAGGAAACCCAGATCTCTACGGCCCCGTGTGGATCGCTACTACCGTCGTCGTCATCCTTTTCCTCACCGGAACGATAAGTCAGTATCTAGCGCTCAAGGGCCAGGAGCATTTTGCGTACGATTTTAAGCTCCTGAGTGGAGCGGCGGGGCTGGTGTATGGATATACGGCGTTTGTACCCGTGGCGCTTTGGGGCGTGTTGAAGTGGTATGGTAGTGAGAGTGCGAATTTGCTCGAGTGCTGCTGTCTTTATGGGTATGCGAATTTGATTTGGATTGCTGTGGCGCTGGTGGCGTGGAGTCCGTGGAGTAGTGAGTTGCCCTCTTTTCCTTTCCTTCTCTCTCCCCCTGTATTTCTACGCTGCAGTTGTCGTGCCAAAGATGGGGCTTTGAAGGTGTTGTACTAATTCGTCTTTTCACTCAGTTGTCAACTTTACCGTTGTAGCGCTCGGCTTGGCATTCAGCGCTACTTTCCTCCTGCGAAACCTCTTCCCTGTGTTGAGTACAACCGAGGCAAAGACATCCAAGATCCTGCTCGTCGTCGTGGTCTTGCTGCATGCGGGTTTTGCCATTGCGATCAAAGTGCTGTTCTTTGCGGCGACGAGCCCTGTAGGTCCGAATAAGGGCGATAAGGATGCGGGTAAGGGCACGGCGGATGCTGGGTCGGATGGCAAGGGAGCTTTGATTAGAATGCTGATGGGTTGATGGGGTTTGGCTGTGGGTGATTGAGCGTACTGCGCCTGTTCTTGAAGAGCGTTTGTGATGGAGTCTTCTCGCTGTAAGATGAGAGGCGAGTTCTGTTGGTGCATCTTTGAGACGTATATCAATACCAATTTCATTCACCATTTTTGAATGAACATTCACGCGCACTTTGCAAATACGACGTTTTTTTCAACCTCATTTTATTCATTATACATTAGTGTGCGTGAGCAACTACGTGTGCTTCGCTTTCCCTTCGTTCCCAGTCATTATTATCATTACAGTTCGTGTTCCCATGTCCCTATTTGTACAATGAATCCTGTCAGTGAATCGTATCCGCCACAGGGTAATCACCATCGATCAACTGTCTTCGCCAGGGGCAACTACAAATCCATCCACTGTATCTGCCACAAGAAGAAAACTCACTGAATGGGCTCGTCTGCATACTCGCCCCAACGCAGCGCAACCACCAACTCATGGACGTTCCTCAGCGTGTATCTTGCGTTTGCCATGCCCTTGCGCTCACAGCACCACTTGACACAGCGAGTGAAGATGCCTCCGTCGACGCCCTCGAGCGGATACTGCTTGAGCTGTGTATCGAGGCTCGAAAGCTCAAAGTCGGTAGCTTTCTCTGCCTCCTCGCCAGTCTGCCTGATGAGCTGGGTAGCCAGCCAATCGCCCGCGCCGGCAAATACCGCCTTGTTCTCCTCGTACCAGTCGTTGCCGTGCTTATCTCTTCCTTTCTTGATGGCCGAGGTGCACTTCACGGAAGTCGTGTTGCGTAGATAGCCGCCTTCGATGTTGCGGTGCTTGTTGAGGGCGGCGGTGATGGTCTGCGGACCCCATTTACGCGCATAAAGGCGCAGAGAGACCTCGGGACGTGACAGGGATTGGAAGAAGAAGACGATGAGCTCGGTGTCGGTGAGGGGAACCTCGGGGATGAAGGCAGTCGAGGGCGGCAGGAGGCCAACCAGGTTGTTGAGCCTGCGCCTGAGCACACTGTTGACGGTACGTGGGTCTCCGGCCGTGTCGGGGCCAATGCGGTCTGGAGTCAGAGGGGATAGGTCGATGGAGTCGGCAGGCCTGTAGTTGATGAACTTGGTCGGGGCGGCGACGGCGCTGGAAGGCGGGCCGGCCATGAAGGGTGCTGGAGTTGCCATATCAATGGGAGATAGGATGCCCACGCCATGTCCTCTAGGTGTCATGCCACTGGATGATGGGACAGTCACGAAAGGTGACGAAGACCCGGTCACATAACGTGTTGGAGTTTCCATACCACTAGGTGATGCGGCGGTCATAACACGTGATGGAGTCTCCATGCCCATAACTGACTGTGCGGCCATGAAAGGTGAAGACGGTTCCATGCCACAGGAAGATGGGCCAGGCGCGAAAGGCGAGGTGGCGCTCGGGAAACCGATGGCAAAAGGCATGGGCGCTGAAGCCGGGCCGTTCACGAAGGGCAAAGGAGAAGCGACAGTCTCCTGGAGACGAGCATCCTAAGGTCAAATTAGCTTCAAAACGATGCCTTTTGCTTCTGGAAGGGAAAACCGTACAGCAGACTTAGCGGGCCTCGCGGGAACACCCGACTTCAAACTGGCCATGGGAATCGGACCACCGGGGATCTTGATCTTCAATGCCTTGCGTGCACTTGTTCTCTCACTCTTGGGCTTCTTGAGTCCAGTCAACTTGGGACCGAAAGGTGAAGACTCGTAAGGGTTCATGGCGGGGACAGTGAAGCTCGAGAAGTCTGCTGGAAGTCCCTTCGACGACGGGGTGACGGGGCTAGTCAGCAGCATGCCATCGTCATCGTCATGGAACCGCGTATTGCCGCTGTCAATCTCATTTGGAGTTTGCGAGACGAAGTTGGCTGCGTCGGGCAAATAAGACTGCGTCTGTTGCTGCTCTTGATTATACTCCTGATGACAGTGATCCTCCTGATGGTACTGATGCTCTTGTTGGTACTGTTGCAACTTGAGCTGCTGGCTCTGCTGAGAGAGGGCCTTGCGCAACTTGTCTCGCTCAGACTCCATCTTGATCAGGCGTGCATTGAACTCATTAGCCATCTGGGACATCTCTGACGCGAAGGTGTTGAATTCCTCATGTAAGATATCCATGTCAGCAGCGGAGGCCTTGGAGGCATTGAAGTCTTGATGAAAGCTAGCCATGCGGACTGCCCTCGATGCCAACTGTATCAGCATGCTCTTGTGGAGGTGACCTGTAACTGTCAGTTGTTGAAATTTTTGAACTTGCCAATGGGCTCACCTCGAGATTGGGCTGAGAAATCCTTGGTTTGAGCCTGTGGCACCTGCGAAACCTGCGGCATCTCAGGGACGCGAGGCATTGGCTGAGGTAGGGTAGTATCGTGGCCATGGTGAGAGCCATTGTGAGAGCTGCTTGGAGACAGCATCTCGCTGTCCGGCAACGTAGCACTGTTAGCATCATCAGCTTTCTGCCTGATAACCAGGTTGTGGTCCATGGCGGTTGAGGTTTGGCAATGCGTGAGACGTTCGATCCGAGTAATGTGTTGTGCAGAAGAAGTGGTGTAGAAGAAAACTCGAGAAATGTTGTTTGGGTGTGAGGTGAGAGGTGAGACAACAAATTTTCTCCCACGTGCGGTTGCTATGGGGGACTGCAAACGGAGCGAGTGACTGCAAACACCATGGGGACAGTGGACGGGGCAGGGGTGCATGCTGGAACCTACCGAATATCGGAGCTAGCCAGTCCGTAATCGCTTTCATAGCTGTCAAATGCGCTGTCAGCGAATAGGTGGTGTACAGACGTGTTGTCTGTTGCTTGACACGAGGGCTTCGCGTCATCTGCTTCATTTACTGACGTCGAATCGGGCTGGAAAGAATTCCTAGGACCTGAGCTGCTCGTAAAAGAAGACTTCGGTGAGAACGCGGTGAAATCTCTAATGACGTCCTCGAGGACTGGTCCAAAGGGATCAAACATTGTGAGTGGTGATGTGTTGTGATAGTCGAGTGAGTTCTGTTAGGGTTGGGATTGTAAGTCGAAGAGACTATGGAGCTCTGGTCTGTGCGCTCCTATCTCATGATTGACAGGCATGAAATGTGCATGGAGCAATTGTTTGCTACCGATGCTGTGGCTGAGGCCATGCACTGAGGCGTCGTGATATCTTGTACAGCCTAAAGTACTCAGTGCATGGTAGAAAAGTTATGATAGTTGTCTCCTATGTCGGCTAGTCATGAGCGGCTATTCTAGCCTTGAAAATAGGCTATCGATGACACCTGGGTCTACTGAAGCTTGCAGATGGTTAGTACAGAGCGGAAACGATGAGGTCGAGTGCTGTAGAGTGAGGCCGTCCTCCCGTAGTAAGCGCATAATGCCTCCACCTTGACGCCGATATATATAGAGTTTATGAAGGTCAGAAGAACTGTAGAATTTACAGGTGATTGTCGATGAGATCCAGACTATTAGTCTTTTTCCTAGGGTTGTGTTGTAGGGCCGAGATATTACGTGAACGGTAATGCGGATTGCGCAAGCTTATGTCACTGGGGGACTCGGGTGCAAACAAAGCAAGACACATCTTCTCATCAATTGGAATCTAAATGGGACAACAAGTATCATCTTGTGGTGGTCGACAGGTGAGTGAAGGAGAGTAGAAGAGGTCAAGACATGATGTTCGCCACGCTAGTCCACTTCGGGCGTCTGTTCTCTGTATCAACACGACCATCTACTTTCTCTCTATTCATGCCTGCGTTGGTAAAGAGGTTGTTGCCGTCACTTTTCAAATGATGCGCTTAGGAAAATAGACATAGTATAGCCTTTCGTGTATGAACGATTGATCTCTTGCGTCCCCAGACTCTAATAGTACTTGAAAGGAACACTATGCACTTAACAGTTGCTAATAAGCATTGACTCTTTAGCTCTGTCACATAGGAGTATGGTATACAGTTTCCTGGGCTGCAAATATATTTGGGAGATTAACGCTTCTAAGGCAGATGCCGATGTTGCTTTGGCTATTTGTATGCTTCTTACAGTCGAACATTTGCCGTCGGCCGCACGGGACGAAGCAACAGCGAGCCCAATCTTATCGATGGTTTGAATAGAACTATCATTTTGAATTGGAGCAATGATAGAAAAAATATGACTAGAGAACATGTCGTATGGACTAAGGCATAGTTGTATTATGGATGTACTAGCGGGCACGTGACCTCCAGTAAAAGTAAAAAACAAAAACATACGACAGCGGGGATTCGCCAGTGGTCACCCACCTGACTACTAGTCCACCGGTCTTCAGCTTAAGTACCGGAGATCGAACGGGATCCGCTGAGTATCTGAAGCCTATGGTCGTATGTACTAGATATTTGTCTCTTAGTTATCTAAGTAGAGCTATACTGCAGGCTGCCTTGCTTGAGGATAAGGGTGGTTGTCACGTGCGTGCCTTAGTCATCTAAAAGTGTCTATGCGCAGACCTGGACACTGGTGCACGAACAGACGATACTTATGCACTCTCTTTCTCCCCTTCTACAAGCGCCATCTACGTGCAAAAAAAGTAGGACTAGGCTCGTGCGATATTAACGATTCACTTCGTGCTAGTTTTAAGCTGTTTACGGGCGTGGTTGCGGAGTTGGTTGTAGGAACTTAGTAACAGTAAGATAAGATGCTGGAATGTGAGGTGGAAGTGCAGGTGCTAGATCATGGAAAGATAAGAGAACCAGAAATAGGAGCAGACAACACAGATAGGTACGATAGCATGAATCTCCAAGATCCTTGGTTTGAGATGAGTTGGATCCCAGCATTGCTGGACGACGTTCGGTAAATCATGCAGCGCGTCGAGATACCGAGGCTAAACTCCAGGGTATCGATAAGACAGCTTCAACACCTCGACAAGCGCATCAACGTCTCTCCCACCACAATTCACCTCGCAATGCCTGTGAACATCCTCATTGTAGGCGCTGGCGCCATTGGGGCCTTCTATGCATCGCGTCTCGCACTCGTACCAGGTACCTTGGTCTCGGTCATCTGCCGCTCGAACTACAAGGCAGTGAAAGCGAACGGCTTCCAAGTCACTTCTCCACAATACGGCGACTACACATTCGTACCAGCACACACTTTTGCCAATCCTGAAGAAGCACGAAAAAGCGCAATCGAATGGGACTACATTGTTGTCAGCACCAAGGCGCTACCGGACGTGAGCGACGATTCAGAGATACTGGAAGGCCTTGTCAGCGACAGGACGGCAATTGTGCTGATACAAAACGGTCTGGGAGTTGAGGACCCATATGCGAAGCGTTTCCCGCAAGCGGCGATATGTTCGGCTGTCACAATAGCCACCTGCGCGCAGCCAGAGCCTGGCCATATCAAGCATAACCGATGGACACGGATCAACAGCGGACCTTACCTACCCCATCTCGACACAGGCGGAACCAAAGACAGCGATGCGCGTATCACAGAACAAAACGATGCTTTTATCGCGTTGTTGAAAGAAGGTGGAATCAAGGACGCGGAGGCGTATTCACACGCGAAGCTCCAACTGGTCCGCTGGCACAAAATCGCCATCAACGCGTCCATGAACCCAACCTCCGTTCTAATTCTCTGCTCCCCAAACAACCTCATGTCGCAGGACCCAGAAGTCCAACGCCACCTCAAGGGCGTCATGACTGAAATCCTCGAGACAGCGCCTAAGATCCTCGGCCAGCCTATGCCCAAGGAGTTTGCCACGCCAGATCAGATTATCAAGTCCACGCTGAAGAACACGAGCGGTAGCAAGCCTAGCATGGCAATTGACTGGGAATCAGGGAAGAGGATGGAGATTGAGGTTATACTGGGGAATCCACTGAGGATAGCAAGGGAGAGGGGTTACGAGATGCCGAGGCTGCAGAGTTTGTACGCGATGGTTAGAATGGCACAGGAAATTCGGGACCAGAACAAGGTCAAGCTATGAGGGTTCTTGAGCATACATAGAATATATGCTAGGAGCGTTCTCTTCATACGTATGATGTACTTTTTCATACGATTGACTACTAATATGGTTTATAACGGCAGGTGACCTGCGTCGGATGATTGAATTGAGATAGCGAATTCTAGTACAACATGACTCTAGCCTCTCAATCCCTCCTCGGCCAACCAGTAAAACGGGAAGAACCACATAAAGGGCCAAAGCCCACCAAAACCAGCCATCTTTATCGGGCAATATAGCACTACCACAAGCTTCTTTTATACATAACCTAACTTCGTTGCTCAAGTCTCGCTACGCTTATATATATGCGGAGGAATACTGTAACAGGGTAAATTATTGAACCAGCAGACAATGCAGGCGTCGATCCGAAGCATATTGGAGTAAAGAATTGTCGCTAAGACACCATTCAAGAAAGAAGCTGGGTAATTAACCCAAAGACTCTGCAACTTGTGTCTTTTGACCAAATTACGTCCCCAATCCTCCACTTGAATTTTGTTCTAGTAGCCGTAGCTATACAAAAAGTTCTGTGCTTTCGATAACAACACAATTGCTGTCGTCAATTAAGGCTAGCCATTTCCTCAATTGCTACAGTCTCACCACTAGTGATTTACTTCAGATTTGCTTTAATGTGGTCAATGTTTAGAAAACGTATAAGCTTCCCAAGTTTCTATATAAAGAAGCTTGTGGTAGTGCTATATTGCCCGATAAAGATGGCTGGTTTTGGTGGGCTTTGGCCCTTTATGTGGTTCTTCCCGTTTTACTGGTTGACCAAGAGCCCAAAGAAACAGACTGAAAATGATTCCATTCAAATGACCGATAAGAACTTGCGTGTTGTGAGTTCGATATATGGTATACTATTGATATTAGTGAAGCGTGTTTCTAGCAAGTCAATGCGCACGAGGCGAATTGGCACAAGCGTGCTGCAAACTGCAAAACCCAAAATCCGGGGTATCGATAAGGAGCGGGGTAGGATCCGAGCGCCATGACCGAGGGGGCTCTTATATATTGTCTTGATATGTTGCTGGAGGCAAAGAAAGATAGTAACGGTACTAGAAATGCTTCCATCACGATTGGGCAAATGGCGGTTTGAACTAGGAGCCCGAAAGAAGCCACATGCAGGGATTGCTCCTGGCACACCCAATTGCCGGGCTGAGACGTCGATCTTACAAAGCACAGCTGTACTGACAATGCGGTGGCGGAAATATCAAGACAGTGGGACGACAGAAACAGAACGAACACTTGTCCTCGTCTGTGGGCCATGGACTAGAAATTTGCAACGAATTCGCTTGGTAATATGGCTCGATTGAGTGGCGAATGTTGGGTTTGAAGATGACAGCCTGGTTTCAACTGGGGGCGTATCGGTGAGGTAGTCTGGAGCTTCCGCAGTTGGCCGTAGCGTGTCGACTTGGCAGGGCTGGACGAACAGCGACCGGCAAGTCTACCGTATCAGAATGGGACCGCCCGTGGGCTGGGCCCGAAAGGAATGGCAGTCCCACTGTCCGAGGCAGTACTGGTGCATGTAAAGGCCATCCAGAAACATGATTCCCGAGGGACCCTCAGGGACAGTCAGTGGCGAGGCGTTGACATGTGTACCAGTAGCCATCTGAGGGCTGTAGCAATGCGTGTTTTAGTGCGAGTCCCTGATCTTCAGCGCTGCAGACCCGGCGGCTCTCAACCGCTTGGGGGCCATGCTATTAGCCAGGGCTTTTTCTGAGAAGGCGGTCAGCACGCCTGTACCAGACTTCGCCACAAATAGATGATGGCCTTTTGCAACGTGGGCTGCTGCATGACACGGAGCGGCGGCAACACCTCTCTGCCCCGCCATCATCAGCACAGGCAGAGGAGCAGGCGGCTGGCAGTGGCGAAAAACTGGAGAAACCGCGGCGACAGTGAAGAAAAAATCTTTTGGATTCGTTCGCAGCTAGGATGGCAGTATGAAATCATGGGCATTTGGGCGGAGGCAACCAAGGGCGAGGGTGTCCGGTTACTTGGTGCAGGGGCCAGCACACGCTAATCTTATCGGCTTACGCCCTGGCCAAAAATTTCTCAAAGCGAGACAGCCCACCAACAGATAAAAAGCCCCTCCACAGGCACCTTTTGCGCCCTCTCTCCACTCACTCTCCCTCTGGGCTGACCCAAAGTACTTTCTCTTCTTTGTGTCGTTGTGCCAGGATCGCATAGAGGTTGCGAGTCGTTTTTCGCGGCCGAGTTTGATACCCCGGATAGATTCACTCTATCTTTTCACGCCAAAAGTTTTTTTTGGGCCCCGCCGCCTTTGTCCATATAAGGACCACCCGCCCCTCGTCCCTCACTTTTCCTCCCACTCCTCTACCCCCCACCGAAAAAATGGCGCCTGCTGCTTCGCACGATGCCAAGGACATCAAGTCCGAGAACTCCAAGGCGCTCAAGGCGCTCGAGGAGATGATGCAGAAGTTGACTCTCTGCAAGGCCCAGGACGAGATCAACGCCTCTGCCCAGGCCATCGCCACCTTCATCAACGGCGACATTGAGGAGGCTGACGCTCCCACCAAGTATGTTCTTACTTGCTTTCTGCCTCTCTTATTCAACCACCGTTGCTAACAATCTTTCCAGGGCTGTCCAGGTGCTGAAGAAGCAACTTGCCAGCAAGAAGGACGCCGTCGCCCGTGAGCGTGCCCTCGACGCCATCCGTGCTATCGCCCAGCACGCCCACGTCTCCGCCGCTGTCGAGCCCTACCTCGTTTCCCTCCTGCCCGACGTGCTGGCCGCTGTCGGTGACAAGATTACCGCTGTCAAGGTTGCTGCCCAGACTGCCGCCGAGGCCATCGTCTCTGCTGCCAACCCCAACGCCGTCAAGGCTATCATCCCCCACATCATCAAGTCTCTCGAGACCGCACAAAAATGGCCCGAGAAGATGTGCGACCTCAAGTGCATCGAGGCCCTCACCAAGAGCGCCCCTGCTCAGATGGCCTTCCGTGTCCCAGACCTGATCCCCGTCATCTCTGGTGCCATGTGGGACACCAAGCCTGAGGTCAAGAAGGCTGCCTACGGCACCATGGAGATTCTCTGCTCCTTGATCTCCAACAAGGATATCGAGCGCTTCATTCCCGAGCTCATCAAGTGTATCGCCAAGCCTGAGAACGTCCCCGAGACTGTTCACTTGCTCGGTGCCACCACTTTCGTCACTGACGTTCACGAGCCTACTCTTGCCATCATGGTTCCCCTTCTCGAGCGTGGTCTCGTCGAGCGTGAGACTGCCATCAAGCGCAAGTCTGCCGTCATTATCGACAACATGTGCAAGCTCGTCGAGGACCCCCAGATCGTCGCCGCTTTCTTGCCCCGTCTCATGCCCGCGCTTGAGAAGAACTTCGAGAACTTGGCTGACCCTGAGGCTCGTGAGAAGACCCGCCAGGGTCTCGACACCCTCATCCGTGTCGGTGCCGTTGTTGACGGAAAGGCTCCCGAGCTCGAGAAGTCTGGTGACATTGCCACCATCGCCGGCCACCTCAAGGCTGTCCTTCCTTCTTCCGTCAAGCTTGACGAGCGCTTCGACCCTGTCGTCAACTACATTGGCGCTATCGGTGGTCAGCTGATCGACGAGAAGGACTACGAGCCCCTGAACTGGCAAGCCAACGCCGGTCCCTTCGTTGCCGTCCTTGTCGGTGATGAGTCCTCCAAGAAGGTCACTGAGGACCTCCGCAAGAGGTCTCTCCCTGGTGCCGCCGCTGAGGAGACCACCGAGCCCGATGAGGAGGAGGGCGAGGATCTCTGCAACTGCACATTCAACTTGGCCTACGGTGCTAAGATTCTGCTTAACCAGACTCACCTTCGTCTGAAGCGTGGTCAGCGTTACGGTCTTCTCGGACCCAACGGTTCCGGAAAGACCACCCTCATGCGCGCCATCAACAACGAGCAAGTCGAGGGTTTCCCCAAGCAGAACGAGGTCAAGACTGTCTACGTCGAGCACGACTTGGACTCTGCTGACACTGAGATGACGGTTATTGGCTGGACCATGAACAAGCTCAGGTCTGTCGGTATTGACAAGCCCGAGGACGACGTCAAGAAGACCCTCAACGAGTTCGGCTTCACCGATGCTATGTACAACGGACCCATCACTGCCCTCTCTGGTGGATGGAAGATGAAGCTCGCGCTTGCCCGTGCCGTCTTCGAGGAGCCCGATATTCTGCTGCTCGACGAGCCCACCAACCACTTGGACGTCAAGAACGTTAAGTGGCTCGAGGACTACCTCACCAGCTCTCCTTGCACATCCATTGTCATTTCCCACGACAGCAAGTTCTTGAACAACGTCATCCAGCACGTTATCCACTACGAGCGCTTCAAGCTCAAGCGTTACAAGGGTAACCTCGATGACTTCGTCAAGCGTGTGCCCGCTGCCAAGTCCTACCACGAGCTCTCCGCTTCCGACATGGAGTTCAAGTTCCCCGAGCCCGGTTTCCTTGAGGGTGTCAAGACCAAGGCCAAGGCTATCCTTCGTGCCACCAACATGAGCTTCCAGTACGAGGGTACCTCCAAGCCCCAGATTGAGGACGTTACCTTCCAGTGCTCTCTCAGCTCCCGTATTGCCGTCATTGGTCCCAACGGTGCCGGAAAGTCTACCCTTGTCAACGTCTTGACTGGTGAGCTTGTCCCAACCAAGGGTGAGATCTACCACCACGAGAACATCCGTATTGCCTACATCAAGCAGCACGCGTTCGCACACATTGATCACCACCTGGACAAGACTCCTTCCGAGTACATTCAGTGGCGTTTCCAGACTGGTGAGGACCGTGAGACCATGGACCGTGCCAACAAGATCGTCACTGAGGAGGACGAGAAGGCCATGGACAAGATCTACAAGATTGAGGGTACTGAGCGTCGTGTCATTGGTATCCACTCCCGCAGAAAGTTCAAGAACTCTTACGAGTACGAGTGTTCGTTCGCCCTTGGTGAGAACATCGGCATGAAGAACGAGCGCTGGACACCCATGATGACTGCCGACAACGCCTGGATTCCTCGTTCCGAGATCATGGCTTCCCACGCCAAGATGGTTGCCGAGGTCGACCAGAAGGAGGCTCTTGCCAGCGGTCAGTTCCGTCCTCTGGTCCGCAAGGAGATTGAGGCTCACTGCGCCAACTTCGGTCTTGACGCTGAGCTCGTCTCCCACTCCCGCATGCGTGGTCTCTCCGGTGGTCAGCGTGTCAAGGTCGTCCTTGCTGCCTGCTCGTGGCAACGCCCCCACTTGATCGTCCTTGACGAGCCCACCAACTACCTCGACCGTGACTCCCTTGGTGCCCTGTCCAAGGCCATCAAGTCCTTCGAGGGAGGTGTCATCATCATCACCCACTCCGCCGAGTTCACCAAGGATCTTACCGAGGAAGTTTGGGCTGTCCTGGATGGCCGCATGACCCCCTCGGGTCACAACTGGGTCCAGGGTCAAGGATCCGGACCTCGTCTTGCTAAAGACGACGAAGAAACCGTGACGTTCGATGCAATGGGTCTCGACATCCCCCCTTTTTATTATGAAAGAGCAGAGATGCTAACCGTCTTACAGGCAACAAGATCGAATCCCAGAAGAAGAAGGCCAAACTCACTTCCAGCGAGATGCGCAAGAAGAAGAAGGAGCGTATGGCCCGCCGCAAGCGTGGTGAAGAAGTGTTCAGTGATGAGGACGATCTTTAGATGGTTGGCGTGGTATTTCCTTTCTCCCAGCTTGCATGCCGGCTCAGTTGGTCGGCCTTTTCACGATAATGCGGTAGTCTACGGGTTATGGTTCATGCCTGGCGTCTGGTTATCAAAATGTTCACGAGTGCATTTTGCGGGTGCTCTGCCCGCAGAAGATAGAAATAGATTCCCGTTACTTCATGGTTACTGTGTACTGGTCATTGTCTAACATGCATGTCGTCATCTTACATGGCTTCCACACTATGTTTGGTAGGTGCTAGAGAGATGCAGTGCCACATCCTCGTCCAGCCTTGCGGAACGATTGTCTCCATCTCCTTCATTCCCCAACGTCTACCAGGACGAGGTGAACTCGCAATACTCTCGCCGCAACGACTGGTGATGCCATCGCATTTATGTATCAAATCTAGGACGGCCAATAAACAGTAGATGGCGAAAGTCCTTTCAACAAGTAACGATGTGCACTTCAAAGGGAGGCAACTAGTGGAGCTGCACCTCTCCCAGCCAGTTACCACTCACATGATGTTGGCTGTATACACTCATGACTAGCTATACAGCCCGTGATTCTGAAGTTAATAAAATCCATTTTAAAACGATCCAAGCTCTAACGTAGCTGGTTTCCAGGTTTGTCATACAATTACTCATCGTGAGGACTTCGAGATCAGCTCATTATGTATCCATTATCAGTTTTGGTAAAAGGGGGTCACGTGGGTCAACTGTGCAGCTGTTCTTAGTCTAAGTATTGTAGTGTAGTAACAGATGACTAATCAGCGTTTATGGTAGATTTCCTTTTTTCGCATAGAGGGCGCTTTATTCGCTCAATCCGCCACTGGCGATTGGATGTTACCTCTACATTTGCCTAATCATCACAGTTGCCCTTGACCATTTGAGTCGAGCACATACTAGTCGTTTACTTCTGCAGCCCCAGATAAAGAGTTTCAATCGTTTGGCCGCACGAAACTTGCTTCATCTTCAGAGCGAGCTCGCTGAGCCACAAACTTAGCAAAATGCACTAGACCACGAGGTTGTTCTGAGTGCTGTAGCTGTGAAACAGTACTCGCGGGACTGGATTGATTTTAGCTAGGCGGTATCAGTAGTTGTCAGAAGAGACGAAAGAAGTTGGGTAGAAAGATATGTCGAACCTTAAAGGGCTAAAGTAACTCAAGTAGCTCTATTGTCAGCTTCGAACTGGCGAATTTGGGTAGGAGAGGCTCAGATATACCAGAGCCCACTAGCATTACTCCCGAGACCACCAAATCGAATACTTGAGGCGTTTCGATACCGGTTTTTGACTGCAGTGGCGCCGCGCCTTATCCTACCCTGGGGGCGCACAGTGAGACTTTGTTCGATGTCGATGATAATCTGGTAGCATTGAAAGTGGAGGAATGTGATTAGTTGACCGCGTTCGTGTAGGATAATTGCCCAGTGACTTTCAGGGTAAGAAGTGGTCGAGGCGATATTGTATACACATTGGACCCACGAATAGCCCGAGCTGTCGCCATTTTAAGCACATTAAACGCTGTTACGCTGCTTGTTGGGGCCATCCTCACGCTGTACGCGATGTCATCGGAAAATACCAAGCTGGGTATTATTGCTCTGTGTACTGCTTCGTTCGTAGCCAATGTAGAAGTCTCAACAAATACGAGAAGAACATGGCTTTTCGGAGGGACTGCTAGATACGCTGCGGTGCTCGTTATGTTCGTCAGAGGAATTGTAGCTACCAAGCAGATTGTAAAGAGCTGACTTCGAAGGACGGTTTAGCTCACATCACCTTTCATGCTATACAAGCATTCATTATATGTTTGCATTTTCTATGGAGTTGCCCAAGGCGTATGCAACGCCTTCAAACCTATCTAGTGCTCAGTTTAGCATCGAAGACATAAGTCAACGAAGTTCCCGCCCAGACCAACGTGGAGGATGAGCAATCCTGGGCTTGTTTTTTAAAGAGGTTGGCTCCTCTATGTATGTAAATGTGTACACGATCTCTTCACCACCGACGTTTCGTCTCAGAGTGTTATACCGTCTACGTCCAAGCTGATCCAGGCTGGGCTGCGGGTTGCATTGCCCTTCCCTTTCCCTTTCCCCCGTCATCGGGCTTGGGCGGGCCCTTGTGGTGGGATTGGGGGCCTTGACAAGAGGGTCCTTGCCCTGTCTTCTTGTTCTTCTTCTTCTTCTTTTGCTGCGGCTGCTGCTGCTCCTGCTGCTGCTGCCACTGCCACTGCTGCCACTGCTGATGACCAGGTGGCAATGCCGGTCCAGGCGCAGGCCGCTTTTCACCTGAAAAGTTGGTGAAAAGTTGGCTCACAGTACTAAGGAGTGAGCCGATGTTTCGCATGGTCTCTCCTGTGTCGGCAGAGGGACCACCAGCCAACGACGCAAGACCACCAAAGCCGCCACCACCAGCAGCAAATGGCGAAAATGGCGCTGGCGAGAATGGCGCCGGGGGATATGATGCCGGAGGGAATGGCGTAGGCAGTGCCATGCCCCTTCCCCTTGCTTCGTTGGCCTGTCTGGCCTGTATAACATTAGTGAAGCGCCTTGACGCATCACCACAGTTCTCTTGATGTGGGTGGTGTAACCCACAGCCAGCGCAGAGCGGTGTTCGGCACGCCTGGGATCCTCCAGGATGCCATTTTGCGCAGCGATTACAAAAGGCACTCTTGCCCTTGCGGGAGGAGGGGGCGGAGGAGCCAGAGGGGCCAGAGGGGCCAGAGGGGGCAGCACCGGTGGTGCTGTTCTGTGAAGGCCCTGAGGCCGTCTGCTGGAGCTGCTGGCGGAGGCGCCTTCCCTCTCTATACGCCAGACCGAGCGCAGAGCTCTGCTCTTTGCTCAGATGTGGAGGTGGGTGCCTCTTTCCACACTCCTGGCACTCCTGGCCCTTCGCCTGGGCCCTTCTATCTATACCTTCCTGTTCAAGCAGGTTGAACGCGTCGACCCTCTCGGTGAGAGGAAGCGACGCATTTTGGAAGGGGTGCGCATTTTGCAGCGCCAACTGGAGATGTGTGTCATTGGATACTGGATCCGCAGACTGATTAGCGCTGGCTTCTGGCTCAGTGCCGCTGGCTACAACGTTGGAGGCATCCGCCTCCTCTTGCTCCAGATCCGCCCAGTTGAGTGTATCTCGGTCGACCATATCTCTGTCGACCGGAAGGGGAATGACTCTGGCGCTGCGGTGCGCTTCCATCGCATCCGCACGTTGTTGCTCCGTCTGGTAGCGGGGAGCAGGGGGGAGGTTGTTGTTGTTCTCCATTGTGTATGTGTGTATGTGTGTGTGTATGTGTGAAAAGACGAGGAGATGGGCTGTATCTGCCACAAGTATGCGTCTGTGTGTGGGAGAAGAATTTGCAGGAGCTATATCTGTTGAAGAAACTGGAGTGGAGGAGCAAACGGGCTGTCCGTGCCACGATCACGTGGCCACGACAGTGATGGATAACGGTGAATTGATAGCGCCTTGGCACACCTCACATGAGAACACAATAGCAAGCTAGTATGGCAACATGGCAGACGACTAATATGTAGTGTTATACGGCTCTTTGGCTTAAGAGATAGCATTTGGCTGACCAAACGCCATCATTTTAAACTGTTCATGCTTCACTTAACAGCTGAGGGTTCGTCCTGTTGAAGGTATCTACATGTTCAAGGATAAACAAGATAACTTCAGAAAGCTCAGTGAGTGTACAGAGCAGTATCGCCAGCTGACCGGTTTTGAAGTGTTACACGTTAGAAAGTCGGTGCAGCGGTACCAATACTCCGATTATGTGACATGGTAATGATGCCCTCTACTCTACTTGAAATTCAAATCCACCGACAGATATCTTGAGTCCTAAGTTCCAGAGAAAATCAAGAGCTGAAAGCGCACCATTCAAAGATAGCATTGGTGCAAGTGAGGTTATCGGGTCATGCCAATTTAGGCCTAGCGCCTCGGTTAATCGTCCGCTTCCAGCTCGGCTCCTTCACCTAGTCAACCATATCTTTCATGCCTTTTGTTGTTTGTCCATCTCGTGCCACCCAATCTACAGCGGACGATGCCAAATAGACCCTGGAGAGTCCTGATCGGGCAGTTTGCAGTCACAACCCGCAAATAACCCAACAAGGGTTTTATGTCCATTTGGTATGGGATAGCAGCGAGAGGCCATAGGTACGTTACCACGGACATGATCCAGAGATGGGTGCAGCAGCAACATACTAACAGATATCATAGATGTAAAAGCATTGACCGCCACAACGATCTGCACAAAACCAATCTCAAGTATAGCACCTCACTCCTGTGGAGTCTCGAACCCGCAGTAAACGATGGCATTTTACCTCGCTTTCTCGTGGCTTGCTCCATGCTACCCCTCTCTCCACTACCACTAACACCGCCAGATGAAGCCGAGGAAGGAGAAACTCGAACAAGACCAGTTGGATTCCTTGTACAAGAAAGCTCAGTCTTTTGATTTCGATACCCCGACCATGGACCCCGCTAGCACGTTCCGTCTAGATTTACGAAAATATCAAAAGCAGGCCTTATTTTGGATGGTGGGAAAAGACAAAGACGAGGCGATCAAAGGCAAAGAAACATCGATGCCTCTGCTTTGGGAAGAAGAGTGTCAATGGACTGCTGTGTCTACCGACTTGGATATGGCATTCTGACAAAATTGTCGACAAATTTGCCTTCCCCACACGTTGAAGCCAGAAAGAGATGTTACGGCGCTGCCAAACCTCCGTACACTTGGGTGTAGCACCCTGGCTAAACTACTGTACTTATTCTGAGCCTATTGGCTCTTCTAATAATCCGTCTTGTATCATCATGTGTCCCATTATAGTTGCTAGTGCTTGTTGTGGATAGTATAGGCTGTCATAGAAAACAGGAATGGAGCTAACACTATGAGAAAGAGACAATGTTCCGGTCATGATAGCCAATTGCACCCCAATGATATGAGCTGCTATCATAATTGATTCGGAAACATGTATTCTAGATTGGGTGGTAGGGCGGACTAGCGATGTGTGGGCCAAAGAACCCCACTCTCTCTATACAACCCTGCTTAACTCGGTCACATATCTATATCTAAAAGGCAGGGCTCTTATCTAGAACGGAGTTAACACCTATAATCTCTCGTCACGGTATTTCCAGTCCTCGTCTACACAGAAATAGGACCTTGTCTAGCATGCTGTACTTGGCCCCACCCAGCCAGTTCCTTTCTAATCAACCTTGTAACACTAGTGTCTGACCACCCACTCTGCTTTTGGTTTTTCAATCGGGAAATTACATTGGCTGGTGTACCCTGGATACCGGACACTCGTAAATAGCATTCTTGGTGTGTCTTCGTCTTTGAGAAAGAGGTGCTAGCAGGGCTAGCCTTATCTAACATATGCCAACAGAATGTATCGTTGAGAACTGCAAGGACGAAAATGGAGTTGTTAATCCGGTGCATTGTCCTTCCTTGCCACTGTGAGCAACAACCCAGCTCTCACTCGAGACATTTGATGATATTGCCGGGCTAATGAAGTATATGCTCGATCTTCTTCACTATCTAAAGTCGCCTTCTAGCGCAGGAATGTGGAAGAGTAAACAAGAGTCAAATGCGCAGTTAGCAAAACCAAAGAATAGCCTTAGCAGTTGAAGCGCGACACTCGTGAATCAGTAATGTTCGACGTCAGAATCGACCTGACCACCGCTCTGAGCGCATCTAAAAGCTCAATTATCATGATATATTGGCAACTGACCTTACCACTTTCACATGGTGTCAAGCGTGGGACAGTTACTCGAGCTACGCTGCAAGGTTCATCTCCCTGAATGCGACAGGACCTTCGCCACCCTTGAGCTCTTCATGGACGCAGGACCCTAAAACTGTCGCCGAATACTTTGTTCTAGTGCTGTGAGGTCGTTTGACGGTATGGCTATAATAAGAAGGCTAGCTTGCGCCAATTGCGTAAATTGAATACACGGCGAACGCTTTCCGAAGACCACAGTGAGATCTCTTAATCTTCCCATACTCGGGTCCAAAGAAGGGATCACCACAAGAACATGTGCTCACCTCATTATGCTAGGAAACATGCCAGGGAGCCACGCGCTGATTGCTAAATGCGATGACCAGGCGGCCTACCGGGAGAGCCAGAGTGCTCTAAACAGTGCTGCGAAGCCAACACAATGAGGTAGTCGGCAACTGAACTCATCACAGGATTTCCAGCGAAGGCCGTACCCATATCCCATGGGGCAAGTCCTGTCTATTCCGGGCCAGAAGCAAACCTTGGGCAGAAGCGCTATACCAAGGTCTGATTGCTGCCATTGAATTGTCGATAGAAATAGGCCAAAGGCATGCGCTGCTAGGCAGTTTTACTCACAGGTCAAATTCCTCTAGGAACTTGGTGCGCTCATGATCAGTGTTCGCGCTCGATCCTACCTTGCAACTGTTAGCCGTACGCAATTCTGAAGAAAACCAGTGTCAACTGACCTAAGAAGACTATCCTTTCTTCGAATGTTTGAGCGTATTTGACGTTTGTTTAGAGATTTTGCAGCTCAGGACCAGCCAAGCGGTACGTCTGCCATCTTTTGAATGGCGTCATGATCCGGGCAAAATACACAATCTTGTCAATACTATACCTAGAGTAAGCATGCAGAGATTTAACCGGTACTACGGGAATTCTCTTAATCTCCACCTTTCTGTCGTTGTAGGATTGAATTGCTCGGGGCAGTTTTTGTAGTTTGTTCTCAGCGAGCTTATCGAATGGCGAATATCCCTCAGAGTGCTTGGGTAGCATTCCCGCTTAGTGGCGTGAGCTTCTGGAAAAGGACTGAACTAGGCAACATTTGTCATGGGTGTTCGTTTGGCAGACATAATTGCACCCACATCGATCCTTCCCAGTCTATGACTAACAAGCTAAATGTCGTGCAACTGGACCAGTTTCATGCTTATGGAAAGAATCGGCGATATGCTGACCAATTGTTGTCAATTGCTGCAACAAACAAAGTCTTTATCGAACCCACAAGCTCTGCAAGGAATGCGGCGGGTGTGCCAACCCATATTCTTAAGTGTAAAAGTGTATGTTGCATGCGTTTACACCTCTAGAATACTATTTTATGTAGTAAATATAGTTATAGAATATTTTTCTCTTTTTAGTAGAGAGAGTAGTACTAGCAGCACTAGTTTATAGAGGTCTTAAAGAGCTCGAGGTTATTTGCTAGAGGTCATTTGTTGGAGCTGCTGGCGAAGGCGCTTTCCCTCTCTATATGCCACACTGAGCGCGGAAGCCTGTTCCTTGCTTAAATGCGGAGATGGGTGCTTCTTTCCACACTCCTAGCAGTTCTGACCCTCTTCCTAGGCCCTCTTCTCTGTACCTTCCCGCTCAATTATGTTGAACGCATCTACTCTCTCAGTAAGAGAGAGTGACGTATCTTGAAGAGGGTGCGCGTTTCTTAGTACCAGCCTTTGAGGGGCAAACCTTACTGTTATTGAGCTTTGATTATTTTTGCAAGCTTCATGTCCCGCTGCGTAGGGCAAACAATGCACGCGAACTCAATGCTTAATCCACGTTATTATACAATCACGTGGAGAAAAGAGGGCTATCCTATTAGTTTAGCGTTGAGGCAACCGATTAGCTTGAGGAGAGAAGTGAGCTGGTGCGCGGCTTGCAGGGAGTTAATAAGCAAGCTTTATGCTATAGACAGCATGCAAGGAAGCTCATGAGGAAGGAAGCAGTCTCAAAAAACAGAGCTCCAGAAGATCTGCCTACCCAGTAAAAGTATGGCCAGCAGATTACCAATGAAAAAGAAAATCAATGTGAACTGTCTGATCTGAGTTGCCAAGCTCTCGCGCGCTTTAAGGGTCACAAAGAGATTATTCATGACTCGAAACAACCATAAGGGCAGCCAATAAGCTTTGAAATCGGCGCTGTCGAAATATATGGGATAGCTTGATCAGTTTGTGGGACTCGCTTGACAAACGCATTTGCTGGTCTGGTACATCATAGCCACCAGCCACTCCCAATGGGCTGCATGTGCCCCGGTGCTTATTGCAAATTCAGGAACTCGATTTCAACCTTTGAGACAGGCCCTCAACAAATTCCATCTCTTAGCATATGTCAGTAGTGACAGGGCTACTTGAAATTTTCGGTAGCTTTAGAAGTACTGTAGTTCAGGACACGAACGTAGGTGTGAAACTTTGGGGGAGCGGTCCGTTTGCTCAATGTTGATATTAATCGCCAGCCTACCTTGCTAATCTTGAAACACTCGCGAAGGAGTTTGCCATACCAGCAAAGACCGCTTCGAGCGACGCCGTACCGCTGCCTACGCCTCCACAGCTTCCGCCTCAACAGTCTCAAATACCTACTATGCCACGTCAAGTGTCACGAATACAGATGATCGCCACCGGACCTGGTCGCCAGTTAGAACATAACTCCACGACACACTCGTGGCAATCGAACATTACTGATACAATAGCAACATCGTCCTCCATCTCCTGATGATGCCGGGGGGCCTCTCGACCCATGTGGTCATTCTGCCTATCGCGTTCGAGGTCCACGATGAAACATTCAGGTCTGCTATGGCGGATGGTAATCAGGTTCCGCGAGGTGTCAAAGGTGACAACGGAAGAGGCTGCTGAAGTCGAACAGGGATAAGCTATCGGCGTATATGGCACTTCGGATAAGAGCAAGGATGTGGGCTAGGCCAGCTTGAAGCGGAAAGCTTTCGTCTTCGTCAAATCGAATCGATCCTGCAACCTAGGCAATTGTCAGCAAGAGTCTGAAATCGTAACCGGCAAGATGCGTTCTGCTTTGGCCAGCCTCCAGATGCACAATCTGGAGTTGTTTCCGGGGACACCAGGAGCAAAAAGCTCCATTCGAGGAGGTAGCAGATCCGACTTCGTCAACCCATGTTGCTGATATTAGCAAGCGGAGTTTATCCACTTTACCAACTTTCTTCAGCACTTTCCAAATTTTCTTCAGAACTTTCCGGAACCGCATCGTCAGATAGATCATGCTATCTTGTACGCTGCTCATCTCCGACCTTTCTTCTCGTAACAATAACGACAGATCAAGCCGCCCTGCTTGGAACAGACCCATCGCTTTCTGCGCTTTACGTTGGCTGGTTCGCGCTTATTGCAGTACTTGCAGAGGAGAGGTCGTCCTGCTTCGCGATCTGCATCGGCTCGTTCGCGCGCCTGTTTCATGACCTCAAGAAACGGATCTCGCTCCTTGCCATATATGCGTAGGTAAGCGTCACATGGCATACAACGTATTTTACCGTTGGATGCAATGTGCCTTGTTCCGCTGCCATTGGCACTGTTTGTCGCACCGTCGGCGCCTTCTACGGCGCCGCAGATCTCGCAAACAACAGCCTGGCCAGCTGCGCGCAAATCACTCTTAGCCACCTCGAGGGTGTACTGAGAGGTAAGCTTCTCCAGCGTGGCGGCATCTGGTAGCTCGCCGTGGCGCTCCTGGTAGCTCTCGCACCGCCGGCACAAATACCCACCTAAGGGATCGGCTGCGTTGGCAAGCACACGCGAGTGCTTTGGACCATCCGGCTTCATGAAGTACGGATAGGTCATTGCCTTGCATGCTCGGTTGCAGCATGGCGAAGCAGTCTTGCTATTGCGGGTGATAGTTCCTTGCCGTAATGGCAAAGCCGCATTCAACCCTTTCCAAACAACGGGAGCGAGATCGAGTTGTGCTCGAATCTCCTTGGTCATCTTGTAAGATGACTCCGTTGCCCACCTGGAAGTGTAGCCAGGGTAGTTGTACGATCCGAAGAGAATCATGAAGACACTCTCCAAAATCGTCAAGTATCCGGTTGGGATACGCTGCTTGAATGCGGCAAGCTTGCGGAAGTTGCAAGCAACATTTTTGCGACACGTGGTGCGATAATGAAAGCTCCTCTCGTGTCTTTCTGGCACCGAGTGCTTCCTCGAGACCTTCAGATGGTCATCCACGCGTTTTTGCAACGCATTCGTTGACCCTACGTAGCACTCGCAGCCCATCTTTTGAATGTGCTGCAAATTACCAGTAGGGAAATTTGCATACAGCCCTTGACGAGCCGCATCGAAGCCTCCCACTTTTGGAAGCGAAAGGAGGTCCTCAAGACACCACTCTCTCTTGGAGAACAGCTCTTGGACCGAGAGAGGAATTGCAGGTATGTACAAACCCAGCAACATCTCGACACTCACCTCGCTCAGTACCCTATAGGTACTATAAGTAACCGGACGATCGGCTTCCGGCAGAGCTCGAAAATCCTTATAACTCATGCTCTTGAATCGCCTGCACAAGAGATCCAAGATGATACGCAGTTTGCGCGCAAAATCCTCATCGACCTCGGCGTCGGCGTCCTCGAGCTCAGCAAAGAGGTCAAAGACCTCTGGTTCATCACCGACTTCATCGGCAATGTTAGGATCAGGACCAGGGATGAATTCATCCTCCTCGTCGCTGTCCTCTCCAGCGTCGACTCCTGATGCACATGGCTCAGGAATCTTGGAATTGGCCTCGGCAGCCTCAGCCTCAGCGCCTGATCCACAAAGCTCAGGCACATTGGCATCGACCGCCAATCTGTCACCCATTGGCTTTTCGCCTTTGGGGACACGGGCAAGGGAATAATCCCATAATGTGGCTTGCCGTTTTGGGGCAGTGGCCACCCGTTTTGAGGCCGGCGCCTTGCTCTTTCCACCACAGTCAGGCTTGGCTGAACCTGCGGCGGACGAAAGGGTGCTTTCATCGAAATCGTCGTCAGTGTCGGTGACTACTGGACGGCGTCTCTTTGAAGCCCTTTCTGAGGCCGAAGCCTCAATCTTCTCAACACCATGGGCCAGCGGTGCTGGACCCTTGGCGGACGAAAGGATGCTTTCGTTCATTTCATCGTCAGAGTCGGTGACTACTGGACGACGTCTCTGTGAAGCCCTTTTTGAGGCCGAAGCCCCAATCTTCTCCTGACCACAGGCCAGCGGTGCTGGACCTGTGGGGGACGAAAAGATGCTTTCGTCCGACTCGTCGTCGTCAGTGTCGATGACAACTGGACGATCTCTCGAACCCCTATGCGGCTTCGAGCTCGAAGGCTCTCCCACCACGGGCTCCTCCATGGTATCTCCGTCGCTCTCAGGCACCTCCACGTACGATTGCCTCGTCGTTCGGGCGCGAGTGCTGCGGCGAAGGGAAGTCATGTTGTGTATTCGTGCACGTATGTCGATGACAGGATGCAACTGCGAGATGGTTAGTCGATGTGCGGAGCTTCTTTTTCAAAACTTACGAATCGTGTGTGTGTAGACTGAAGAGAAAAGGTCAGGCACACAAAAAGCTTCATATTACCATTCTGGGCGTGGCTTCCGTCCCGGGGGGAAGGTACGACCTGGGGGAAGGCGCGACCTGGGAGGGCCCCCGCAGAACACCAACATTCCTTTTGGACGGCACCGCTCCACCTTGCGTTAATAATGTATTTCGACGCGATAATAACGTGTAGGTCACCATTCTGCACCACTCTGAGGGGTGCAGCACCCGGTTCATCAATTGGAAGCCATTTGCCGTGGTGGAGTGGCTTTTCTCTACACCTCCTCATTGAGAACGCAGAACACCAGCACGGGACCAAAATCTAGTTCCAGCACGGACTAGAACACGGCAAGATTGAATTCTGTGTCTCGTGCAATTCAAAAATGGTCATTTCAGTGCATGAGCTCGCACTGTTGTGTAGGGCCTTCAAGCTGTATGAACAGCTACCAGGTTCGATGAACAGCATACATTCAAGCACAAAACTCGCACAATTGCAATCGTTATAATGGTAGCATCAGGATAGCGGCGCTCTCGGATCACATATTCAGAGAAGTGTTCCATGTAGTCGGCGGCCAGACACAGAAACGCGCGTTTTGTATGCGTAGGTAGACGGCATCCAAGGAGACGAGGTACGAGGCGGCTTCAGAGTCCTTGAAGAAACGACGAGGCCATCAGACTTGGATGCTCATAGAACCTATCCTGTCCGTGTATGATGCCTGCCGTGTACGATACCTACCGTGTACGATGCCTGCAGTGTACGATGCCTGCCGTGTATGATGCCTGCTGTGTCTGGAAGCCTAGTCCTTGATGGCTGCGAGATAGATCATGAAAATTATCAATTGAGTATTGTGCACTTGTGGCAACCGATTTCAGAAGATGCATTCGCCTTGGTGAAGATGGTTTGGAATCTCAAAGCAGTTTGTAGAATATCTGCTGTGGGTTAGCGCCAAATATGGTGCCCAATTGGGCCTAGCGCTTGGCACCGCTCTACCAGCAGAGCTCGCAATGGACAATATTTCCCGGGAGATCACGTTCGATTGAGCTCAAGTCTCTGATTAGAAAAGCTCATAGTCTTTTCAAAAACTCGGTGGAGTTGATACAACGCTGGTGCAAGTTGGTGGTGATGTGCGCTAGAGCGGACTAAGCGAAGGGTCGATAACGTAAGCCATTGACCTTGGTAGTGTTCACTGAGATGCTTGCATGTATGTGACATTCAAACCGCGTGCAGCAATTAGAATGCATCGAATTGCTTATTCTTTTTCATGCCAGACAACCTGTTGATCGTTGAGTAAGCGTCAGATGTGTTCTAGGGTTAGAGTCAAGCGACCATGCTTGAATGTTACATAGGTAAGCTACGTCGGCCAAACTAAACGTGATTCAGATGATGCCGTAATTTGTAGCCAGTATTGAGGTGGTCGCCCAAGTCCCGGTTGGCCCATGAGGTACTGGCTTGCTTCTTCTTCCTCCGAAAAGTCTCCGGATGCTGGACACATAATGTCTCCGAAAGTTGCAGCACTCCCCAACGGGCCCTGAATGTCTGCGGAGCCTCCTGCACGTCAAAATGAATATAAATAATGGGATGTTACCCGTCTGTCATCTGCAGAAATCCGTCAGTACCGCATGATCTTCTTCACAGTCTTGATACTCTGCATCGCATATCTCTGGCATAGCAACAACACCAACATCAACCCGACAATGTCTACCTCAACAGAAACATTGGCCCAAGTCAATCGGAAGTACTGGGAGTAAGTCCTTACACCACTCTCTCCATCGCTGATTTCTCCGCTAAAACATTCCCCCCTACAGTGTCGCTTCCGAAGACTGCCATCGCGCCCAATGGGTCAACGACCTGCAAGAGCAGATAGGGACTTTCCTCGCCGATCCGAACTCATCTTCCTGGCTCGGTCTCCCGACAAACGGCTCGCCTCAAGAAAAGATGCTGGATTATGCATGTGGCGACGGCCTTCCTTCTCGCACTCTCAAACCCCATTTCAAATCCTGTATCGGCATCGACGTTTCCGCCGGCATGCTAGCCAAATACAACGCGACGGCGACTCGTCTCGGCCTGGGTCCGGACGAGATGCTCGGGGTGCGCGGAGATCTCTTCGCAGAGCCCCTCGAGCCCACTGATCCGTCGCTGCCCGACGACCGCTTGCAGAATTTCGATCTGGTGGCTATTTGCATGGCTCTGCACCACATGCAAGACATCCAGCTGGCTATTTCCAAGCTGGCGGAGAGATTGCGGCCAGGCGGAACGCTTCTGGTCATCGATTGGGCGCGGATTAATGGGGCGACGGCGGCACAGAGGGAGTTCATGGAGGATGTGAAGGCTGAGAAGATTCTGCTGAAGGGCGTGCAGCAGGGTGGTATGGGACATGGTCATGGACATCAGACGCAGCAGCATCAGTTTGTTGATCCGGAACAGCCGTGGAAGCCACATCCTGCTAGCCATACAATCACGCATGATAGTTTTACCGAGGAGCAGATTGCGGAGCTGTTTCACAATGCAGGTTGTACGGAAGTTAGATGGAAGCTAGCGGATAAGCTGAGCGATGTTCCTGGGGCGAGGACGGGGAAGATGCAGTTGTTCTGGGCGAGGGCTACCAAGGGAGATGGAAGTGAGTAGTGGAAAGGATTGAGGTTTTGTATAAATTAAACCAGTTGTACAACAATGGTAAAGTGTAGAAGTGTTATACAGTCAGTGCCCACAGAATGCCTCCGTACTCTTCGTTTTAAATCTAGAAGCTTTTACTTGAACGTACATAGAACGCCGTAGGAGTATGTTCTTATGCATAGTATACTGTTCTTACACATGAGACGTTCCCAAGCGAAAGCTTAAAAAAGCACAGCTCTACCTGTGCCTTCTCTTCCCTGTCCGATGACGTATTCTCCCCATCACAAAACTATTCTTCCACAAGGTCCAATTCTCAATCACGCAACCATTTCAACTCCCCAGTCCGACAGCATCCTACAAGACACACGACACCATTCCAATTCTCAAAGGCTATCAGAACAGAAAAAAAAGAATGCCATCCCTAAACCTCACTCCCCTCTCCGCCCTCCGTCTAACCACCCACTTCATCCCTTCCCACAACCTCATCCCCAACACCAGCCCCCACGGGCATCCCCTCATAATCTACCACTCTGCCTTCCCCCTCTCTACATCGCCTTCAGCGCTTGAAGCCCACATGCCCAGCAACGGGCTGTCCCCCCAATGGCGCTACACAATGTACTCGACGACGCATTACCACTCGACAACACACGAGTTCCTATGCATCTTCTCGGGCCGCGCACGGCTCTTATTTGGCGGCGAGTCTAATCCCGGGAAAGTGGAAGCGGAGGTTAGCGCGGGCGACGCGGTGCTGGTGCCGGCGGGCGTGGGGCATCGGTTAGTGGAGGATGTGGAAGGCGGGTTTGAGATGGTGGGGAGTTATCCAAAGGGATGCAGTTGGGATATGTGTTATGGGAAGGAGGGGGAGGAGGGGAAGGCAGAGGCGGTGGGGAGGGTGAGGTGGTTGGAGAGGGATCCGTTGTATGGGGAGGGTGGGCCGGCGGTTTGGGAGAGGGAGAAGTTGGAACGGTTTTGCGAGGGGAAGCAGTGAATGTGGTGAGATGAGTATGGGCCGTGGGTGTTGGAATGAAGAGACAGCAACCACTCATGGTTTAATAGCAAGCTGCCATCTGTATTTAGATGAGACGATCTCCATCATCTCATAATCAACTCAATTCACTCTTTACATGTTTCTATGCTTCTTGTTTTCCACAATGGGCATTGCGGCCTTCCAGAGGATTCTTATGCCAGCTTTGTCGTTTTTTCTGTCACTTTTCTGTCTTTCGTCAGATATCGAATGATTACTCGCTCGCATCATCTCCGAAACGAAAGCTCGTGACGCATTTTTTGTATTTCTTCGTAAGATATAATTGTACAGATGTGGTGATCGTTCTATGCGTGGTATAGTACAGAAAAAGCCATCCAACGCCCGGCGGAATACGCCTTATGGTATCTCATGGAAATCATGTAGTATTTTCGTTCGTGTGTGTTCACGACTTGGGCGCCTTGGCTCCCCCCTTGCCGTCTTCAGCAACATGCTCCGCTTTGTCGTGAATCGTTTCAAGAATCTCTTCAGGGAGCACATCCTTTGCTCTAGCGCCGTTCCTGCCAGCCGCCTTCTCTTGCTCGAGCTTCTCCTCAATGCGCTCTTCCTTTGACTTGATGGCCTTTTCTACCTGGCTGACTGCGCGCTCAATCTCCACCTCCATGTCTGGCAGCTTGAACTGCTCGGCAATGAGTTTGCCGTTCCAGCGCTGCAGGACCATGACGTCTTCCGTCTCGTTGTTGGTCTGCTGATGGACTACGGCGGCCACTTTATCAGCCTGCTCCGGGGTTGGGCGGGGTGCGGCGCGAGAAAGCGCACGAGTGGGGTACATGAGCCCGGCCGTGTAGAGTTCATCCAGGGTCCATGAAGGATTGGGCTTAGGCTGGTTGTGCTGGAGCAGAAACTCGAGGTGTTTTGCCCCGCCGAGGGCTTTCCAATGCGACCAGGCCCGGTAGAGGACGTAGAAAAAGGGCAGATTGGGAATGACGGGTACCAGCATGAAGGGCGCGGTGAAGGGCATGGCGATGATGCTCCAGATGAGCTTGCTCCGGTGCATGCCCTGCCTCTCCTTTGCCAGCCTCTCGAGCAGACCAGGCACTCGTTCCTGCGGCAGATATCTTCCCGGGAAGAGGACTTCATATTTTGCCTTGCCGTCGAGAATATCCTGCTTGCGCTTGGCGCTGAGGGCGGGGATGGTCTTGAGGCCCCATTCTTCGTAGGGGATGCGGGTCAATGCCTGGTTGCCGTAGAAGGTCACCTTCTTCTTCCAGTCCCAGATGGCCTTGTCGTCCTTTTCCCAGGCGACCCACGTCTCGTTGGCCTTGAGGGTGATCTTGTCATAGAGGGAGCGGTCCTTGGGGGCCTTGTCGTGCAGCTTCTCGCAGTAGATGAGGGAGCGCCGGGTGGAGATGGGCAGCAGGAAGAGACGCATGGTGCGAGAAGGTTTGGGTGTGGCTGCGGCGGGGTGGAGGAGTTGGCGCGGAGAGATATTATGTAAGCACAAGCGCGAGATGGCGCTGCTGCAGGCGCAGGCGACGTCAGTTAAAAGGCGGCGCGCAGCGAGGCCGATGCCGAGGTGTGGCGTGGGTGGCGGTGCAGTGTGGCGGTGCACGCCGGGCTGTGCAGGTGGGCAGGTGGATAGGAGAGGGAAAAAACATATAGGCGGCCAGCACACGGGGGCTAGAACGGGGCGCGCTGAGCTGAGCCTGCTGCGCTGGCACGCTCGCCGGCTGCTGGTATCAAGGCGAAGCTCCATGACCTCACGGTGCGTTGGACTTGGGCGTTGGAGGGCGCCGAGCACAGCCGGCTCTTGTTCGCAGGGATCGACGAACAAGCAATCTCCCGGAGCACGCCAACCCCCGGGTCCCAACGCTCAACACACCACCGCCCGTCGCCCTGCCTGTCGTGTGCTCGCCGCCTGCGTCGCCGGACCGTTGCCCTGCCGGACCATGCTGTGTGCGCGTCTTGTTTACTTTGCTCCCACGTAACTGCTGCCCGCCGCCCGCTGCCAGCCACTGCGTTGGCGCCAAGCCCAGCCCTCACCACCCCCTTCGAAGCTTGCTCAGGCCAGGCGCGACATCTGACATCAGGGACGGGCGCCTTGTCAAAGGCGACGGCTGGTGCGACGAGGAAGCCCCTCACCTCTCCCGACAAGCATGACCAGCACGCCCATGGGCGAGCCCACCACGAGCCACCACCACCATGACACCGACTCCCTCGCCCACACGCCCTCCTCCCTTCTCCGCCCCGACGTGGCTGCCGCACAGGGGACAGCGCCGCCGTCCAATGCTGAGCAGCCTGCAGCTGTGACCGCGCACTCGCCAGCTGTCTCCGCCGCCTCGTCGACCTCCTCCACCCAGACCCAGACGCCCACCACAGCCCCGACCCAGCCTCACGCCAACAGACTGCTGCCCTCGCCGCTCTCGCCACCCTCGTCGTCCTCGCACCAGCGTCCCCAGTCGAGGGTCAGTGCCGTCTCGGGCGTCTCCAAGGACAGCCACGACGGGACCGCTACCAGGAAGAGCCAGGCCTACTCCATCTCGAGCACTCCGCGCACCCTGGCGTCCTCGAACCGCAGTCTCACCGCGAGTGCGGACAACAGAGAGCGGCAGCGCGCTGTTCGCTCCCTGCCGCCCTGGGTCCAGTCGGCCGAAGACGAGGAGAATGTCGACGCGACCTCCTTCCTCCTGCCCCGGACGCCCTCGACGGTCCGTCACGCCAACCACAACTTCTGCCCGACCCCCAAGTCAAACGTCCCCGGCCGCAAGTTCGACCATGTCCGCGAGGGCACGCCCGTTACGCTGGCCACGCCCGTCAGCGACACGGCTCCGAAATGGAAGCAGTTCACCCAGGCCTCCAACACGGACCGTCCCATCTCGTCGCGCGGCCAGATTGTAGATGACGACTGGCTCAGGGAAAACATGCCCGACCTCGAGCAAAAGTGGGAGCCCATTAGCGAGGCCGTGGTCAACGAACCCATCAAGGGTTTCTGGCTCTTTACGTCGGAAAAAAGAAAGCGCAAGCTGATACGTTTCCACAACACCATAATGAACCACCCCATGGTCCCTGCCGTGATCCGTGCCAATGTCCTCATCTTCTCCATCCTCGCCCTCTCCCTAGCAAGCTCCATCTACCGCCATTCGGACAACTTTGGCTGCACCAACAACTCCTCCACATGGATGGCCATTCTCGTCGATATTGTCGCCATCATCTACACCGTCTACATCACCTATGACGAATACACGTCAAAACCCCTTGGGCTGCGCTCCCACAACGCCAAAATGTCCTTGATCTTCCTGGATCTCGCCTTCATCGTCTTCGAGTCGGCCAACCTCAGCCTTGCCTTTCAAGCGCTGACGGACGAAAAGTGGGCGTGCGTGGAATCCGGCGCTGTCAATGCTTGTCCCTACAGAACGAGCATCTGTGAAAGACAAAAGGGCTTGACAGCTACGCTCCTCATTGCCCTCATTGCGTGGATCGCTACATTTTCTATTAGTACTCTGAGGTATATGCTTTCGTTCCTCATCCCTGTCCATCTCACTAACATGTTTTCCCCAGGTTGATCCACCGTGTAGCAAGGTAGTGCCTTGGCCGCTACCCGTCTTCCATTCCCCACACTCCTTCACCCCTGTACCATACCATCCCAGTCCTAACATGGTGACTGATGTTGTTTTGCCCAAACGCAGTAACAAAGCCGACGACGTCCTCCGACGTAGATCAGGCGCCTCCTCCAAGCAGCGGCAACCCGTGTATTCCCACCCTCTCCGTTTTCCTAGTCGCATGCGTCTTCGTACTCCTTCCATTAAGTCGTTTTACTCTTAAGATCCATGAGAATGGCATAGCTCTGGCGTTGTCGTAGCGTCTCCCACCTGGGTGAGATTTTCCTTTTTGCATTGTTTGCTAGTAATACCTACGGCCCATATCACTTTGCATCATTTTTTTCTATCATCGGATGGGGAAAATCAGGTGCAACAAGGAGCGTGTATTTGTTTTTTGTCTTTTCATCGTTTCGTTTGTTCCCGCTTGTTGTAAGTATGCGAGACGGCCTGTCGTATAGGTGACATAGACTAGTTGTAATGATGCAAGCAGGCGGGACCATCTCACATAGGCTCCCTTTTGGTGTACATAGCATAATAGTCGAGTGTTCCAAATCTAAGACACGCCAATACCGCAACTGCCTTTCTCTTTCCTCTCACAGACAGCTATATCCCCCATCAACAGGCATGCCCACGCCAGTAACCCATGCTGCGTCTCCACTTGCTAGAAACACGGCCGCTCTCGCAATATCCTCTGCCTTTCCCAGTCCCTTGAACGGATGTCTCGCCTCGACTGCGCTCCTTCTCGCATGAGCCTCTGGTTGCATCAGTCGCGCTATAAAGGGCGTAGCTGTAAATCCAGGACACAGCGCATTCACATGAATACGATGTGGCGCGCAATCGAGGGCCGTCGCACGCGTGAAGCCCATGACCGCATGCTTGGATGTCACATAGCTGGCTATATCCCGTACAAAACTCAGTGGTTAGCCAATTGTCTCTCTCGCTTCGTTTCCCAAGACAGGAACCGCAACAGCAATCACAGCAACGAAACTCGATCAAACTTACACAGCCCCGGCGCAGCCCTCAACCCAAACACACTCGCCAAATTAATGATCCAGCCTCGATCGCCGCTCGGACCGGGCTCCTGCCGCACCATCTGCCTAGCCGCATACTTTGTGCCTAGAAAAACGCCTTTGACATTAACATCTAGCGTGCGCTCAAACGCCTCCTCTTCGACTTCCCACACTGGCCGACTGCCGTGCGCCCCGCCTTCGATGGTGATGCCTGCGTTGTTGACCATGATGTCGATGCGGCCGTATTGCTGGACCGCTGTGGAGATGAGCGCTTGCACGTCCGAGGAGCTCGAGGTGTCGCATTTTATGAACACGGCCGTGGCACCGAGTTGTGTTGCGGCGTCTACAGTGCTGGGTTGTGTATCCGAGGTGGAGATGATGTCGGAGCAGATGAGGGTGGCGCCCTCCGAGGCGTAGGCTAGGGCTATGGCGCGCCCGATGCCTGACGAGGCGCCGGTTATTACTGCAACTTTGTTCTCGAGACGGCCGGGCATGGCGGGCTATCTGTATATATGGGCTTGTATGTTTTCCAAGGTGTCTGGATTGCAAGTCTATGGTCAAATATATGGATCAAGTCAGTTTTTAGTGCTGATTCTCCTGTGTCCAAGTACAAATCATGATTGGAAAGAGGGAAATGAAAGAGGAGAGAAGTACCAAGAGGTACAGTTCGGACAACGAGGTACATGAATATATATGTACATGCTAGCATGTTCACGAGGACACAACACTCCCAATGAGGGGCAGTTGCCTATGCGGAGCACAATCCCGGGCCTCCTACACGTCCATGTAGAGTAGATTACCCAAAGCGGAGCTTCGTATTTCCGTTTTGTGCTCCCGTTACGAATCGACGAAGCTGACTATGTAAGACTTGGCTGCAGCATCTGCAGCTAATCAACGTGCTACCATTGATCAACTGTACAGCCGCTCGAACGAACACAAGATCTTGTGTAGCATTGGCTTCTAGGAGCCTGGTGGCGACTCCATGAGCAATTACACGCGTGAAGGAGTGCATGCATACGCGTCCCAAAAAGGGAAATGGTATGTACCTTCGTACTCTACCACAGGATACAAGAGGGCGTTTTGCGGGCGTTTGTAGGGCGTGTTTGTGGGGCCATACCGGCTGTGAGTCGTCCATGAACCGTTGAGAGTGGTTGCCTTAGACATAGACGCGTCGAGCTGCGGGGTTACACATGTACCTAGGTATTCCAGATCGAGGGGATGCCGGTAGCCGGAAAAAGAACTAGTCCGAACAGCCTCATGGGTACGTCATACCAAGATGCCATCTGAATTTGCAACACAAACAGCAAAACTATATCTAAAAGTTTAGGTCTGATCACAGGACCGTGTGCAGTACAATGGCAGCAAGCAAGGGCGAGGAAGAATTTCCATGGCATCTGGGTGTCTACGATGCACATTGCCATCCGACCGATACCATGTCGAGCATCGAAACAATACAAAAGATGAAGGCACGAGTGCTTACAGTCATGGCAACAAGAGCTGAAGACCAAGACCTTGTCACTGCCACAGCAGACAAACACAGCGTTAGGTCAACCGACCCCTCTCAATGGCAAAGAGAAGAGTGCATCATACCCTGTTTCGGCTGGCATCCCTGGTTCTCCTATCAAATGTACCTCACTCAAGACATCGATCCTGAAAGCAACCTCCAAGAACAAGGTCCTCTTACCGGAGACACCAAAATCGCCCACTACAAATCCGTCCTCCAGCCCTCCCGCGAAAACCCCAGCGAAGAAGACATCCAAACCTACCTCTCCCTCCCGGACCCCACCCCATTCTCCACCTTCCTATCCGCCACTCGCAAACACCTCCAACAATACCCATACGCCCTCATCGGTGAAATTGGTCTCGACCGCTCCTTCCGCATCCCCGAATCCTGGTCCGGAAACCAAGACCTCTGGGCAAAACGTGACAACACGCTGACCCCCGGCGGGCGTGAAGGCCGCCGCCTAACTCCCTTCCGCTCCAGTCCAGCGCACCAAAAGAAGATCTTCAAACTGCAACTTCAACTCGCGGCGGAAACACGGCGCGCCGTAAGCGTCCACGGCGTCCAGGCGCACGGGCTGGTACTAGAAGTCCTGTCCGACCTCTGGAAAGGCCACGAGAAACAAGTCCTGAGTAAACGCGAGCGCAAGAAACGCGGACAGGACCATCCAGCTGCCGAAGCGGCGATCGAAGCTGATGAAAACAACGACGCTGCTGCAGCGGAAAAAGAGGGAAAGGCCAAGCCCTACCCGCCACGAATCTGCCTCCATTCTTACTCCGGCAACGTCTCCAATTTTAAACAGTACCTCAATCCAGCTATCCCCGCACAAATCTTTGCGAGCTTTAGCACCGCGATTAATCTCTCGGACGCGCTGGATGAGGAGACTCCAGCGTCCTTTGAGGAGATGATCAAGACGGTGCCGGATCATATGCTGTTGGTAGAGAGCGATTTGCACACTGCGGGGGAGGAGATGGATAGAAGGTTGGAGGATATTGTGCGTAGGATATGTAGGATTAAGGGGTGGGGGCTGGAGGAGGGGGTGAGGCAGCTGGGAAGAAATTGGAGGATGTTTGCGTTTGGGGAAAGTTGAGGGTGTGGGATGAGCGAGCATTGCATCATTTGAGCATGCACTTCTGCTCGTCGGTGTGGTTGTGGAGAGGTATTGAAGTGCTCTCACTTACATGTGTTGGGCGGTTTACTTGGATACTATGATGATGAGGCACATGCAGACATCACGCAAAGACACTCAGATAACCGTGATAGGTTTTCATTCTCTGTTTTACCATGTACTGAATCATCCTATGCATCACAATCGAATCACCCGGCCGATAAAAATTTTTTACCCTGCGCCAGACAGTCTGCTCGGTCCGACCTGGGGACCACTATAGTGAGAAGATTTGTTCGCCGAACTCATCGACCTAGGTAGTGACGCGACAGTGCAAAGTATCGTGCTGCCATTCGCCGCAGAAGACGAGGGGCGTGTTCATATCCTCATGGTAGTAAGACAGGTCCTTGAGGGACGCGGCAGCCTTGAACTCGGGGATGTGCTCCGATTGATGCATTCTACGGACTTGAACCGTGTGAAGGTCGATCAAGCGCAAGAACATCATCGCTCTACTCACTGTATTGGGGTTTCAAATTTCTTGGGGGTGGGGGCAGGGAAGGAGGCAATAGTGGATTGCCATGCAGGAAAAAAAGTAGGTATACTTACTCAGCAGGGCGCGGTAGCCGCCGGTGGTGGTGAAGCAATCTTGAAGTAACAGAACTTTCTGTGTTGGGTATTGAGGTAGTGTTCAACAGCCCAATCTTCCATATTGGGGTTCAATGATTGTTGGCCTTCCATCACACCCCATGCCCAAGAAGCATCGTGCTCGTAGACCCTAGGAGAAGCAATTATAGCGAGTCCTGTTACAACGGTAGCAAAAGGCCTGGAGGAACTGAGATGAAGTGAGGATTAGAAGAAGCGAATGGAGTGAAGAGGACATTCGTAGAGAGTAAAATAGAAATCCAAGCATGTTTGAAGTGCGTAATGGTATAAAAACAACGAATGTTGAACTAATGAGTTGTCTATTCTATCCTAGTCTATCTACGGTTTATATAAATGAGAAAATCCAGAGGCTTTTTAAACAGGAAAACACCTCTGCAGTGTCTAATGAAAAGAACATCATCAAATATATGGTGTTTAGCCAAGACGGGATAAGAGAGTCTCAAATGCGTAGAAAACATCATACCATCGACAAAGAAAAAGACCAATGGTTCGACTGTATAGCAACGAGTGAAGAAAGGCTTATTGCTTTAATCTTTACCTGCCACTGTTCCCACAACCGTTTTGCGGTGAATTAGAAATTTAGCACTGATGAGGTATCGTCGCTCTTGGTTCGTGCGTGTGGTGGGAACTAGAAGCAACGCCAATCACGCACAAAGTAAAACTCGCATATGCCGCCAACCTGACGCTTACAGCTTTCCATGGGAATATCGACAATCATTGAAGAGCAGGGTTTAAATGCGGGGGATATTTGCCATTGAGTGGGGAAAAAGCAAAAGTCGTGACGACTCGTAGTCAACGCCAATGCACTAGTAACTGCAGCGAAAGTCCGACTTGAGCAATCATGTGTACAGATGTTGGAACTCCGCTCTACGAAAGTTGTTCAAGGGACATTGCGTGTGCGAGGTTGTGGTGGAGATTCCAGACGTTCATATGAAAGGGGCCGGATCGACAACTGTGGCCGCCAAACATCCCAAGCTTCAATAGGTGAAACAAACGATTGACCTGCTACAGTACTTGCTAAATTACCAGAGTTCTTAGAAGCACGTGATCAATGAAATTCAGTCCATGTTTATGAGTCGCAACCTGCACAGTCCTGCAGTAATTGTAGAGCAGAGCTCACGGTCGGACGACTACTTCTGGCACGAACAGTACCCAATGTCCACATTGGATAATGCGTACCCTGCTGGAGCCACGGGACGGGACGTCAAACTCTGATTATCACATGCCTTAGCGTTCGCTCAAGCTTTGCTGCAAAAACGCCCACGCTTGCGATTTGGTGTCGTGACTAGTGGCCCACTTAGACAATGAAGGTGGCGCGCTCATACCGGAAGATTAATAACTTAATCTCTGCAGGCTGTAGTGTAGGCCAGCTCTTGGAAAGTGGACCGATTTTTTCTCTGTTACAGCTGTCGAAGCAGTGAACTGGATGTACCCAGGCTGGTCGTAATTGTGGTGCTGACGCTATTACTTGAAGACGCCATGAGAGTGGCCACGTATCAAAACCCTCTCATGCAATATTATTGATGGGAATTCCTGGGCAGAAAGAAATGCAAATTGGACGGATCTGTGTAGACTAAACAGCTAAAGGACACCATTGCTCCACCACGCGCTAAGCTCTCTCGTCTCCACGCAGGGCTCACAACAACCGCCAGCGGAGAAATCACACAACTACTAGATAACACCATCTCACGAGATTACTTGTACCTGTCCGTTGCTTTGTGGTCAATCAGTCCTAATCAAGCAGGTGCACTTGGGCGTGCTTTGACCTCCTTGGACGTGCATGCGGAGGAGCATTTCCCCGGCTCTAGAACGAAATGCAAAATATCGTTGAAACGGCCTCAACCTTGTTGAACTACACTAATGATGTTTTTTTCTGGTACTCCGCATTCTTCACCGGACTAGGGACTACGGGTAGTGTGGGGTGGCCTTGCACATGGACAGGGGTTACAGGTCAAGTCTGATCTAGGTCACACCGCTTATTTCACACTTTCCTTGATATGCATCCCCCGCTGCTGGCGGCGCTGAGTCCGGTTACTCTGCAGGATAAAAAGACTCGGGGATATGTTTTAAGTAAGTGGGCTGGGGATGTAAGCTTGTATACATCCGCTGTAATCCTTGTCGAGCAGGTAAAGCTAGAGTCGTCATGCAAGAGCTGATATTTTGGGTCTGGACGCGTAATTTCTGCGTCGTTGGTTGAGAGTGACTTAGTATGACGTCGTTTCAGAATAACACAACCATCAGGTTCCCAAGGAATTGGTGCGGATTCACCGGACGCGTGTTTGTCCAGGGCTCTGCTCACACACCACCTCTTATCAAGGGCAGTGCCTGCGGATGGATGTATGATTCGGCCACATACGCCATCAGGGCGTTTTGGAACTGAATATCGATTGCGTATGCGGGCCATCATGGTGGCATACAATGCAGCACGGGGTGTGTTGTTGTGCACCCCTGGTGGGCCATATGATACCATGTCTTCGATCGTTGGCAGGTGTCAAGATAAGACAACCACACTTTTCCAGACATGGAATTCGAATGTATTCGTACCTGCTGCTACTATACTATATTCTGACATTGTATAACGAAGATCGCTGCAAGTCAAGAAACTACACACTTCAGGACACGGCCGGTGATGCAGGGATAAATGGCCGTCTAGAACCACCGGATGCAGAGTATCCAGGAGGCGTAGCTGACCCGTGTCTCCGACGTCCATTGTAGAAGGTCTGGAGCTGTTGAGGCGTAGCGGGCGAATGGCTTAAGTCCGACTGGCTGCCTAGCATTACACAGCATTGGATCGCCGTGAGCGTCAGTCAACGACTATGTCAGTTCGGAGAGATTTTCCACCCTTAACTCCGCCAGAAACCGCCCGCATTTTTCTCCGTCACGTCATGGCCCACGCTGCGGGTGGTGAACTCTCCCCCATCTCCAAGCACAGTAGCTTCGAGGCTATCTTCGGCTTACCCTCGCCGAACGTAGACCAGGACGCGCGGATCCGCCTGCGGCCGATGCTTAACCCCCGCATGGAGGGAGAGGGATGCGCCCAGAAACCGGCTAGCTTTGCCAGGAACGGTGATTCAAAAGCAAATGACCATCACATGGCGTGCACGACGTGCACGACGTGAGCTGTCTTATGCAAGCCCAATGCTGTCCTCAGCGCAAATGAGCCTATAGCACGGGCGGAGGCAGCGGCGGAGCGGATTCGCGTCATTCTTTTACCTGATGCACCTATTGCTTGGTCAGAAACACCCCCCACGAGGCCTAGCCACAGAGCTCTCTAGCTACATCAACGTGGTGGTCCTACGCTGCCTCTTACTCCACCCGCCGCGCGCCTGCACCAACTAAGGACCTGCAGCCTGCAGATAGTGGAGCTGCATGCTGAGATTTCGCACCCCAGTATTCCACATTTTGCCCACGCCGTAAAGGCCGAGCCTGCTTCAAGCGCCCTTCGCGTCGCTTCCATCACGGACCATCTTACTCTCCGCCTCCTGCCAGCCGCGCGACTGCCCTTGGTCCGAGGCTGCCGATAAATATTATCTGGGCCCCTATTGAATCCAGAGACACTCTGACTTTCTTCTGCTTCAAAGCAACCCGCCAAATCTCCACTCCGCCGCGTCAAACAATTAAACTTCTGCCAAGCCATCTTGATAGTCGCCCAAGTGCTCCCAAGACATTGCGACCTTCAAGCGCACCCTGCCGGTCTCGAAACCGTCTTGGAACCAATAAACACGGACACCACTGGGCACCGGAACTCGACTCAACTCACTAGAAACACTCTTGTGGTTGTGTATCTTTCTTGCCAAGCTCGTGGTCTCCACAAACAGCCTCAGAATCCGCGCCGATCACACACATAGGCGCACCCAGAGGCTTACGCAGCGAAACACGCACGTGTTTACAGTCTTATCAGTAGCTGGAGCCCCCTTCACCGGATCTCCGCCGGACCAATACCAATCCATATCGACAAGCACAGCTCGCCCGCCAAGACCAAGCGTGCGGAAGCACCTGCAACATCCCGCGCTACAACCCCAGGCCCCGAGTCGCTTGCGGAACCAAATCTTTTATGCTAAGCGGAGTATCCCATAGTTGAGATATCCACTAGCGCCGTAAGCGGATACTTTCGAAGCGTCTCAGTTGCTTTTCGTAGATCACCAAGCCGTTCCAGCCAGTTACAGGGCCCGTCCGGTCCACGCAAGCCTCAGCGGAACTTCTTGGCAGCGCTACTGTGTTACCCACAGACGGCACCAGCCTAAACACCCACAATTACAAGTATCCCGGAGTGGCATATAAGGGGTACCTACTGCCTCTCGAGTAATCCTCAGACACCCAACCTATCTTTCTCTTCTCATCCACACTCTTCATCTCAAGCCTGTTCATCCACCAACTATCAACTCACTACCCATCTACCATTTCAATAACTCAACCTGGCGCTATGGCTTCCACCCGCCCCACCTACCACATCCCCTTCCCAAAGACGTTTCTCGCTGTCAACACTCCCGTCAAGAAAACAGTACCCGGCCCAGCTGTGTCATCTCCCACCGAGCCCGTCGTGCCTGCTCACGGGTTTCTTTCCAACCGTCCTGCCAGCGGACGCCATCAATCCGTATCCTCCGTCTCCAGTTTCGCAAGCAGCGTCGGCGCCCCAGCCTCAGAGGCTAGCACTATCAGCCCGCCATCTTCTCCCACCACAAAGCTTGCCGATTCACCAGTCCTTGGCCCTAAGATTTTCGCTCCTCTTGCGGTTAACACGAAGCATCCTGCCCCGGCGGGCTTTCAGGAGATGACTGCTGCTGAGCGACAAAGGCGCCTGAGCTTCGAGAGGTCTACTTTCCTGTCCAACATCTACTAGGTGTTGCGAAAGCCACTTGGCTGCAAGAGCAGCTTTGACTTGACACGCCATGGCATGGGCTACACCTCCTCATTTTTGAGTGAAGGAGTGTCCTGCACCAGCCCAAGTGCTGCGGGCGTTTACGACGTTATGATACCTTTTCATTTATTTTCAAAGGCAATACCAACATCACAAAAAGATCACTCGCAATTGGTGGCTACAGATGGCATGGATAGGCGTTTTATGATTTCACTTGCAGGTTTCAAATCAGGTAGCTTAGGAATTTAGCGGCCACACCAGACATATACATATCCAGACAAATATTGACATTGTAACCTGAGCACAATTTTGTCACAGTTCCAATTTCTCTGCAAGCAATGCCCACATCGGTGAAAAAGTTACACACATCCGGAGCTCCGAAGTGCTCTCGTAACAGTAACATCACCTTCCCCACTCTTTCCCGCATAGCCGGCCTGTGAATGGACAACAAATCGCAATCCTCTCCACCCACCCGAGGCAGGGCCCTCAACATCCTGGCCGCGCAAAGAAAAGCTTAGAGATGCTTATCCAGAGACTTGCATACGCCTTGTGTTACACGGCCATTGCCACTGTCTGATAGTGAAAACCCTGTGGCAAACGGCGCCTTATCGCATCGAATGATGTTTTTACGGAACGCGACGAGCATATCTAAGGTATTACGTTATGTAATACCATTTATGCTCCGTGTATGTAAACGTACAACTAGGGCAATAGAAAAATGAAGCACAAACCAAGAAAGCGACTCAGCCATGACCACAAAAAAGAAACCATAGACGAAAAAGCCAAGAACCTCACCCTTCCGCGGACGGTCCGCCCCACGCGCGCAATGTAGGAGAGCGATTTGGCGCCAAGTCCTGCCTCTCTTGTCCTTTTACTAGGCTCGCTCTTTTGCACATCGTCATCTCCCCCGTTTGTTTGCCTCCAATTGTATCCCCTATGTCCTAGCACTCTCGTGGTTCATCACTTGGCAGTATGTGCGCAGCATTATCATCAACGTTATCATGAGCATTCAACAGCCCAATTAGAAGCACATCCTTTTACTCAACCAGTACACCTACGCTTCTCGACCCCCACACACCACACAGCGAGACCATCGCCCCCCTTCGTCCCGCTGTCCCCTTCCTTCTCCCCCGCATTTCTGGTAAGGATGAAGCAGACACGAATGTCATTCCATCCCAACATACACAAATCCGCACATGAGACCAAGTCGGTCGAAAACGCGCGAAGGAAATCCGTCCCCTCTCGTAAACCATTCATATACATAGACAGATAGATATCCCACTTCGCCTTTTCTTTCTTTTCCCCCACCTACTCTGTTCCAATGGGGTAAGAGTCTCACCACAGACGATCCGACGATTGGCGTTTACAAACTTTCGCCTCCGCCTCCGCCTCCGCTTCCGCCCATGAGCCAAAAAGCAAAAAAAGGAAGAAGAACAAGACCAGCAAAACGACATTGAGTCGAGTCAGGTCCAGATGATTCAACGCTGAACTGTTCCCCCCTCAACCCCCACGCACGTAACACAGAACAACCCAATCACATAAAAGCTGTATTTTGTCTTGACTCGGGGGGCAAAATGAAGCATCAACGGTATTCTGTGATCATCTAATACCGCGCGTTGCCCGTGCCCTATTTCGCCCTGCTTTTTGCTTTGCGGGACCCACGCGTGCGCTAGTAGGGGAGGGGGAAGGAAATAGGAACGTATGTACGATGTTGCTCTTGGGGGAAAAAATACACCGCGGAAGTACGTGATGACATGGTGAAGAAAAGAAATAGTGCAAGTAATGTAATCTTTGTATATGATATACGTATATTGACATGTACTATATCATGACAGATATGTAGTGAGAATAGTCCTGTTTATGCGCCCTCTTTCTTATAAGAAAGTGGGAAATAGTAGTGTTGAATCAATTGAAAGTAGGAAATAATAGTGTTGAATCAATTGAAAAAGGTAAGAGAGGAGGAAGTTGTCCAAAGACGAATACACATAGATGCAGCTGTGATATCTTTCCCCTCCAACAACATCACGTCAAGATTCCAGTTGACAACATGGTTCTCTAATTTGAGTCAAGTCGGGAGAGGGAAATTGTAAATTATCCATTCAATTCAACTTTTTCTTCTTTCTTTCTTGCTTTCTTTCTTTACTTCCTTCTTTCTTCCATCGCCTCAACATACAATACCATACCATACCATATCAGACAGAGATAGAGCCAGAGACAGAGGGAGAGCGGGCGGGTGCTCCAATAACTCGACAACTCGACAAACAAGAAAAGAATTTGACAAGAAAAAGTTTCGGATGTTAAAAGAAAGAAAGAAAGAAAAAATGAGGTATGTGTGGACTAGAACAAAACACTTGGGGAGAAAAAAAAAGAAGAGGTTCGACGGATTAGAAAACGGCACACACAAGAAAAAATGAGGCCCCGGTTTGTTCCTCCCTCCCTCTCGAGCCCAAAGATATGATAAAACACTTGTTAATGTTGGCGAAATAGCCCAGCCAGTCCCCCTCGCACGCATGTGCGCATTTCCCAGCATTTCCCAGATAATGGAGAGAAAAGAAAAGAAAAGAAGAAAAAGAGGAACAACCAAAGGGGCCCCCAGGGAATCTCTTTCAACGCCAACAAACGCCAATGCTGCTGCGCTCTCTATGTGTCAATAGCTAGAGGGCAATGATATCTCCCAAATTTCCCAATTCGTAGCCCGCAAAATGTGTCGAGTGTCATCGTGAGTGGCAACGATCGGGGGAGTTTAATGATCGTAAAAAAGGGCTCGTGTATTATGTAAGTTGTAGACAGAGGAACGGAGGTGCGGAAATCCTAAAGGCCGTATATGCCTAGCGGGCGAGGGGAGGGAGGGCGGTGCAAGACAATCATAGAATGCCCGAGTCTTTGAGCGCGTTTTGCAATATTGTCTCCTTGACGGCGGCGAATACGAGGCGAATGTTTGATGTATCGGTGGCTTGCGTGAGACTGGCTGGGTTAGGTTTCAGCAAGAGGAATATGGACGGTATCTCTTACTGAGGATATAGGTTCAGGTGTGCCCGATTCACCTGATTAAATCTCCACAGCAGGTATTTGGCAGCGCGGTTGACGTCGTTGCCGCCCGAGTAGTCTGGGAAATAGTTGCCGAGGGGTGATCGCGCCAGCTTCGCCTTGAAGAGATCTACCTTGTTGAGGAAAAGAATGATGCTCGTTCGCATGAACCATCGACTGTTGACTACCGAGTCGAATAGGACTAAACTCTCCATCATGCGATTCTAGACAGCCAGTCAGTACGGGATCGAGGCCGGGGGAGGGACCAGGCGGGAATGCGTACTTGTGAGCTCTCTTCGAGCAGGACCTGGTCGTACTCGCTCAGTGCTACACAGAAGATGATGGATGTGACGTTTTCGAAACAATGTATCCATTTCTTGCGTTCGCTTCGTTGGCCTCCCACATCAAACATGCTGTTTCACATTAGTCCGAGCCACCAAAGAGATGGGTTTGAAGATGCGCACGTACTGTATGCTCAGCTGGCCCATTGTAAATCGTGTTTCATAGATGCCCGTCGTCTTGGTACGCGCTCGCAGAACGTCGGATTCGATGGGGACGTAGTTTGGGTCGGATATCCGTTCTACCTCGTCGAAGAAGCTGAAGAGGGGAGGTTAGCGGGGAGTCGATGGCAGACGAGCAGCGCAAACCTACTAGGGCGCCGAATCCATCAGGTAGAATTCGCTCGAGTGCTCCAGGACCTTTGGTATGCAGGGGTCGCGCCACATGGAGGTGATGGCCTGGCCAACCCTCGCATCGAGGGGCTTTTCTGGGTCGGGATCAACCGTGTAGTTGGCTAGGTAGTCGCACAGCTCGGCGTTGCCCGGGTTCTCGCAGGCAATGTCGAATTGTCGCATGGCGCCAATGAGGGCTTTGGCGCAGTCGATGACGTTCTTGTAGATGGTCAGGCGGTACATGGCCAGCTCCTCCTGCGTGTAGCCGTTCTGGTGGATAATCTTCATCTGCTTGACAATGGTCGACTTGCCGCTCTCTCCGGAACCTGTACAGGTGGGTTAGCAGGGCTGCAGGCAGCGTGGCGGCATGCGCAGGTTGGGGGTGGGCCACTCACCCAACAGCAGGATCTTGCATTCTCGCCGTAACCTGCGCGAGTCCTCCTCGAGCTTGCGGTCAATGGCCTGGCTGCGCTTCTTCTGCTCGACATCCTCGTTGTTTGTGCTCATGCAGATACCCATGGTGGCAGGCGTGTGGTGCGGCTCGCGGCCGCAGGCGATGGGGAGACGTCGGGGCGCAGGACAATGGGCTCGCAGTGGGCTCAGCGCGTCGCGAGGCGGTCGTGTGGTGTCTGGGCAGCGGTGGAGGCGAGGCGGACGGGCAGCGAGATGGGCGGCACAAGGGCTGGGGGCGCGTTGGATGGGCGGAGCTGTGCTGGCTGAGGCCTTTGTCGGCGAAGCCGAGACGCAGCTCCTGTCAAAGGGGGCCTTGCAGCGGTCGGGGCAGGCAGCTGGGACGGGTCGCCAGCGTGTCGAGCGGCAGCGATGGGTTGCGGGGCCAGGCAGTTCGGGCGCGAGGGCGGAGGGGCTCGCAAACGAGGGTGGTGGTGGTGTTGTATGGTTGGTAGGGTGCTGTGGTCGAGCTAGATGCGAGACTCCAGGGCTGGCGGTGGCTCGTGCGGAGGTGGCTTCCCCAGCAAGTTGACGAGGAAGGCGCGGGATCTGGAGTCGGCGAAGCGTGCAACGTCGCCGGCCTCAGCAAAACGGCGCAGTTGACAGGCGGCAGGCGTCGCGGCGGCAGGCGGATGCAGGCAGCGTCGGCGACGGGGAGCTGGGCAGCTGGGACGCCGGGGCTAGGGGGGAGGGCAGGGCGAAGAGGGAGGCAGCGGTTGGGAGCAGTGCGTGTGCCGCGGCGGGCGATGATGATGGTGATGATGATGATGAGGATGATGATGATGATGGCAGGCGCGGTGTGCTGCTAAGCCTCATGCAACCTGCGAGGCCAACAGCAGGCAGGACAGCAGCGATCAGGGTCAGAGGAAAAGGCACAGGCCCGGGCTGGGGATACAGAGAGCGGGCAGCGGAGTAGAGCAGGCAGGTAGCAACATGTACGCGGGCTCAGTATCGGGGGCCCTATTCACGCATGCCATCCCAATCCCATCGTGGGCGCCATGTCCGGCGGCGCGCTGTAATTGGCAGCCTGCGGGCGGGCGTCTGGCGTCTGGCAGTCGAGCACTCCCTCTCCCCTTGATCATTATCGCCGCCCCTTGCAGCCCACGCAGACGCAGCAGCAGTAACAGCGCCGTAAGGGCGTCGACACATGGCACAGCGCCCGTCTTTTTGCCAACACGTCTGCCACGGCGTAGCGGGCGCCGCGCCTTTCATCTCCAGCAATGCCCTGGATCGGCAGTCGTCGACCATGCACTGCCAAATGACTTCTAAATTAAGGACCCCGTTCACCCTCAGGCGGCGGCGCTGCTCGCTCGCGCCCTCTCATTCGCTCCCCCTGGGGCGCGGCCAGACTGCTCCAGCTGGCCCTCAGTCTGCCATGGCCGCGTCGTGAGACGCTAGGTGGCACGCCAGCGTACGGCGGTACGGTACGCTATCCTCGACACCTTGCCTACTGCCCACGCATCCAGCCCGTAGCACTCAACGGCCGCCCAGTGACGAGCCTCCCGCCATGTCGTGCATGATGACGCGTAGCTGCGAAACACCATTGGAGTCGCCAACACGACGTCTGTCAGCTGCCGCTTCATCTTGTCTAATCTCGCCCTCCGCCCGCGGCTACAATCTGCCGTGATAGCCGCAGGGGTTGTCGGCCGCGCCCCTTGGGAGCAGACCAGCCTCTTGGGCAACAGCGCATCCCTAGTGCCATGTGTGCATTGCACATCGCATTCTGCCCCCCATGACATTGCCATGTGCAAACGTGCTGGTGACGGCGAGAGAATGCCATGGCAGCCCCTTGTGCTGTACGTATCCAAGGGCCCGTGGCTTGGCTGCCATTGGGGCCACGGCTGTTGGTCCTGGGACTGTCAGCCAAACACGGCTCAGCCAGACATCATCGTAATCATTAGTAGTAGCAGTAGCAGTCACGGTAGCAGCAGCAGCAGCAGCAGCAGCAGTAGTAGTCACAGTAGCAGCAGCAACAGCAGTAGTCACAATAGCAGCGCAGCGACTCAGTCCACTCCGCTAGGCGTCGGATGGATCGCAGGCGGCATCGCGCACGAGCCCACGACCACGTGAAGTGAGGGGAAGAGTGACGGGCGTGAAGCCGACCTCAGGGCGGTTGACGTCGCTCATGGCGGGGTACCTGGACAGGACAACAACATGGCACCGTCTGTCAATTACAGGCCCAATTACGCATCCGCGAGCATTCAATGGGCCCAGGGAAAAATTGCACTGGACGTGATGCACGGGCTCTGGTCGAAAACTCCGAATAACCATCGTGACGTCACTCTTGTCCACGCCGAAACCTGCGTGAGAGACGTCTAGAGCCCGGGCCATGCCCTCGATTGCATCGCGTCCGGTGCCTGCCCCTCGTCGTCCTCTTTAGACTTTTCCTCTTGCTCTTCTCTTCTCTCGCCTCGCATCAACCCGCTTGTCTCCCTCCTGAACCCCCTCTCCCTCTCCTGTGTGCTGCATCTAGGTGATTCCGCCGGCACCACTGCTTCCCTCGCCCCAACGCTTGTCCTCGACGCTCCAGCCGGCTCCCACACACGGCTACAGCACTCCCGCCCGTCGTCCTTGGTGCAAACTCTGAACTTTGGCAACAAAGTCCTCGGAGCCCGTGTCGCGCAATCGCCTCTTTGCCCGGACTCGCCACCGAATCCAATAAGGCCCGTCTGGATTTAGCACCCTCGCCGTGCGACCACAGTACCCGTATCTTCGCGACTGCCCCACGATCGCCAGCCTGCCCTTCTCCACCACCAACCCCCAAAAAGTCCTTTCAAAGTCTCACACCCTCGCGCCTGTCGCAGTACCATAACCACTCCGAATCACCATGGCGGAATTCGTACGCGCCCAGATTTTTGGCACCACCTTTGAGATTACCAGCAGGTGCGGAACATGCCCCACCTTGTCACATCTGCCGTGGCTAACAACCCATAGGTACACCGACCTACAGCCTGTAGGCATGGGCGCTTTTGGTCTCGTTTGGTACGCCTCCTGTCATATTTGCGAATAACTCAGTATTGACCCTAGCCGCAGCTCAGCAAAGGACCAGCTCACCAACCAGGCCGTGGCTGTCAAGAAGATCATGAAGCCTTTCAGTACCCCAGTCCTGTCCAAGCGCACATACCGAGAGCTGAAGCTCTTGAAGCACCTCCGACACGAAAATGTGGGCAATTCTGTTCCCAGACTTGTCTGCAAAACGCTTACACAACCCAGATCATCAGCTTGAGCGACATCTTCATTTCTCCCCTTGAGGACATGTAGGCAACCAAACATTGACCTTGCACAACCGAAACTGACCAATTCAGTTACTTCGTCACCGAACTCCTGGGAACCGATCTCCACCGTCTGCTCACCTCGAGGCCGCTCGAGAAGCAGTTTATTCAATACTTCCTCTATCAGATCCTGGTACGTAGCGCAAAGCCATTGAGCGCGTGAAGAACACAAAAAAATAGAACTCAAGCTGACTTGAGAAGCGTGGACTGAAATACGTCCACTCCGCCGGTGTAGTACACCGCGATCTCAAGCCCAGCAACATCCTCGTCAACGAGAACTGCGATCTCAAGATCTGCGATTTCGGTCTCGCCCGTATACAAGACCCCCAGATGACGGGTTACGTCTCAACACGATACTACCGAGCCCCCGAAATTATGCTCACGTGGCAAAAGTATGATGTAGAGGTTGACATTTGGAGCGCTGGATGTATCTTTGCCGAGATGCTCGAAGGCAAGCCCCTTTTCCCTGGAAAGGATCACGTCAACCAGTTTTCCATCATCACGGAGCTTCTGGGAACTCCCCCAGATGATGTGATCCAGACCATCTGCAGTGAGAACGTAAGGATGCCCAACCGGAACTAGACAAGCCTCTACTAAGACTCTGCAGACATTGCGATTTGTCCAATCACTCCCCAAGCGTGAGAGGCAACCATTGGCCAACAAGTTCAAGAACGCCGAGCCAGAGGGTAAGTCCTGGAAATCTGTGTCCTAAAGTGCTGGGCTGACTCGTACAGCCGTCGATCTTCTAGAAAACATGCTGGTCTTTGACCCCAGGAAGCGCGTCCGAGCAGAGCAGGCTCTCGCTCACCCATACCTTGCCCCCTACCACGACCCGACCGACGAGCCCGTGGCCGAAGAGAAGTTCGATTGGTCGTTCAATGACGCAGACTTGCCCGTTGACACTTGGAAGATCATGATGTAGGTCCGCCAAAGCATAAAAAAGACGGAACATAACAGGCTAACATGAGAAAGGTACTCGGAGATTCTCGATTACCACAATGTCGATGCGGCACAGGAGCCTGAGAATAACGGCAGCTAATCTAGCCATGGCTGTCCAGAATCAAGCCATAATACTTTTGCAGCCTCTGGCACCGAGTTATGTAGTTTACACAAGTTCGATGTATCATCTGCTTGGAGCATGCGGATTTGGATTTTCTCAATGATTCCCAAGGTCTCGTTCAGTGGACCCATGTGGCATGAAGGTGGGCGGTTAGATGGACACGGCTATGTCTCTGTCATTTGGATTATCAATGCTGGTACACGAGGGAAATGTTTCATGACACGATTGGGGCCATGACCCCGCTTAGGTAGGAATATGAGATTATGTTGTCAAACAATTCGCAAATCACAACTGTTTTGAGCAAGGGATTTGCTGTGGCGGTGGCTAGTGAACAATGGCCGAGGCTTGGGCCCGAACCGGCCTAGTGCCCCCGGTACCGTAAGGCTGGCTGGTGGAGGGATGAGTGCTGTTCGTCACCGCCCGCATCGCGTTCCGCAACTATGCCTAGGACCTAAGCCCGGCCCCTTATGGCCTTGCATTTTTCATTGTCTCCAACCTGACCGCCGTGCGATTATCCTTTGCGAGCGCACAGCCATGGCGACGCTTCGTCCTCTTGTATGCGTGGTGGACTTTCATCATGCGCGGTAAGCTGCTCTGGCTGCATTCGTCTCAAGACGCGGGGGCCAACATTGCTAACTACGATACCAGAGGCCCGGAAATCGAACTCTGGCTTGGGGCAGAAGAGGGAACCGACCCAGCAGCGGACAATGACTGGTCCCTCCTGCCCTTCATGGCCCTGAGCGACGGTGCTCATGCCTCGACCGAAGACTACTCCTACTTCACGCTCCGCCGCGCACAAACCCCGACTGAGCCCGCGACCTCTCTTTTCGGTATCTCATGTACGCGCCAGCTAGACGCCAGCAAGCTCATCGACCGTCCTGCTGAGGTTACAAGGAGTACGGTACAAAAGGCAGTAGTAGTCATAACCAACAGCCCACAGCATTTTGGCGCCATCAAAGCACAATTGGGCATTGTCACTCAATTGTGGTTTTCCCAGAGGTATTGTCCAGGCTATCAGAGGGAAAGGAGGTCCCATGTCTGACGCATATCATAGGGACTTTACAGACATTGAGATTTTGGAGCGGTTTACAGAAAGTCTGCCTCAGCTGCTTAAGAACCAGGAGGGGCAGGACCACTACTTTGGCATCTCTCTCCGCGAACTCATACACGAGTTCAAATCGCAGACACTGGTTCTCTTCAAATGCGCCTTACTTCAACCCAAGGTACGATATGTTCTTGCAAGACAAGAGTTTGCGCAATCTGACACCCAACAGGTCCTTTTCTTCGGCTCCCATTGCGAACGATTATGCATGATGCAATTTGCTCTTATTTCTCTGATACCCGGCCTTATCCGCCACCTACAAGATGCTGCTGACCCAAAGTTCAATTCGTGCGAGGAGAAGTGTGTCATGCCTACGTCTCTAAAAACATCGGAGCGCGCCTCCTGTCAGTACTCAAACTCAAACAGCGATTCCTTGTGTTAATATATAGCAGTGCTCGCATACATGGGCCTACCCTTGCAGCTGTTTGGCACAGGCTCGCTCTTCGGACCGTACACTCCGCTTCAGCAGCTCGATGTATTGGCCGATCAAGACACAAAGTCGTATATTGTCGGCTCTACAAATTCGCTATTACTACAGCAAAAAGACCGCTACAGCGACATCCTCATCAACCTCGACGATCACACCGTGAACATTACTTCGGCTTCGCTTCGCCAAGCATCGGTCCTGTCAACACCAGACCGGCGGTGGATTGATTTCTTAACCCAAACCGTCTATGATACATGGGACGAGTCGGACCCTGCGCGGCCTAAGGATCATGGGTATGCTGGAAGCGAAGAGTTCATCCGCATGCAGTTTGAGGAATACCTGCTTGCAATGCTCAGTTCAGTCAAGTACAAGCAGTACATGGAAAAGAACGCACATAAAGAGCACTTGATTACCGAAGTCGAAGGGGACCCGTCGAGTGAATTCTCAACCGAGTGGGTGCACGCGTGGATGCAGACGGAGAATTTCCGTATCTGGAACAAGTTCACCGACTCACATCTCTTCGATATCGTCGATCCTAAGCATCCCTGCTCGGGTGGACTCAGCATGGAAGACGTTCAACGCCGTTTAGCACAGTACGTTTTCCTTTTTTTTCTTTTCTCCGTCTTGCAATTCCAACTAAGTTTTCCTTCTTAGTCTTTGCAACAACCCCACATTCCAAGCCGTCTCTTTTGGAGTATGTGTACTGATTCTCGCGTGGCGATTAGGCAGGTAGCAGAGATGCATCTTGATGAACGACTAGAGAAGAGCAAGGAGATTATTGGAAAACAGCTTGCCGTGGGCCAGCAAAGGTTTTCCTCTGCTTACAACAGACTTTGGGCAGAGATGGAGGCTATGCGAGAGGCCCAGAAGCAGAGAGCTGAAGAAGCAAGGATCCAGGCCGAGAAGGAAGGACGGTCGGCCGAGGAAGAGAAGAAGTGTAAGTTTTGTATTCAGAGTACGAGGAAATCGCAACTGATCAAGCACAAGGGAAACCGCAAGCTCCAGACCTCTCAAACGCACAAACAAGAGCTAGCGCGTACTTTTCTAGTTGGGGAACTTGGGCAAGTGAGAAACGAAAAGGATGGGGTAACAAGACCCCCTTGTCCTCGCCTCCGTCAGATGACACCAAGAGGGCTGAAGATTTCAAGCGGGAAATGGATGCTACGCTCGGTGCGGACACCCCAGCGACTTCGCCTCCGTCGCAGGATGTCAAGAGACGCAGTTTGGTCTTTGATGCTGAGGGTGATAAGACCACTGACGATGACAAGGCGCATGCCAAAAAGGATGAAGCTGATGTTGAGAAAGACAAGGTTGCGGCAAAGGACTAAACTGCGCATTCATGTGCTCGTCCAGACGTGTTATTGCAATTTAGCGGCATATTGATTTGGACTGGACTCAAACCGTGCTCGTTGCCGTTTGATATCGGACCGTTTTGTGGGTTCGTTGGATACGTACTCGGCGAAACTCTTGAAGTCTAACAATGTATATTACATGAATTCTGCAATCTATTCCAATCTCATTCGTGGCCGTCATTCATATCTCGTGCCTGCGATATACCTAACATCCCAGACAGATTTCGTCTCTGTCATAACTTGCATTCCCATGCACATCTCATCCCCATCATACCTTGATCCCTTCCCCCTCCATGAAATCCCTAATCGTCTGCTCCAACCCCACATCCTCACTAAACCCCAACTCCCTCGCCCTACTCGTATCATACCTCTCGGGCCAACTCTCCACAATCCTCTGCACCACCTCATCCCTCTCCTCCCTAACCCTGCCCCTAACGTCCTTCCCTGCCACCTTCTCCAACGCCTCGAGAATCTGTCCACTTGACGCCGTAAACCCAGGCAACAACACCTGTCTAAAATACCCCAGCTTTTCTGCCGGCACCTCGATCGCATGCACCAGATTCCGCGCCAACGTCTTCGGCGATGTCAACCAAATCCCTATCTTTGGATCAACTGGTAGAACAGCCTCGACGCCGTGCAACGGCTCGCGCACAATGCCCGATACAAACGACGACGCTGCCGCCGTGGGTGCACCCGCTCGCACAAAAACAGTTGGCAATCGCACGCTCCGCCCATCAATGAGGCCCCGCCTGGAGTAATCATTCACCAGCATCTCAATCATGAGTTTCTGCGTCCCGTAGCTGGATTCAGGCATCGGCACTACGTCCGTCTCGCTCGCGAGATGCGTGACTGCGCGCCGGCCGTACACGGCGCAGGACGAGGTGAAAACGACCTTGACGCCTGGACGCTGTGTGCGGAGCGTGTCGAGTAGAGTTCGCACGGAGTCGAAATTGACGGCCAATCCCAGCTCGAGATTCGCTTCGCTGCCGCTCGACATGATGCCGTGTAGGATGTAGATGGCATCCGGGGCGTGGGTGGTGATGAGGGATGTGCAGACGGAAGGGGAGGTGAGGTCGGTGGATAGGCAGAGGATGTTTTGGGATGATGAAGGGGAGGGTGGCGCAGTGATGTCGGTTAGGATGAGGGTTGCGTCCGGGTGCGTGGTGAGGAGGTGTTGAGCGAGAAGACGGCCGACGAAGCCGTTGGCGCCCGTTATGAGGATTTTCATGGTTGTTTTTGGTTTCAATATGGCTTTCTTGGGGGGTCGTACTATGGGCTGGGGGGTGTTGGAGGACCAGGACCAGGGCGACGGCTACAGGATCCAAGGCCACGGGATTGAAAGTGTCGCCGGCAGGAGAACGAGCGCAGTGAATTCTCAGAAACAAGGTAGTGTATTCAAACGGTGACTATTTCGTAGTTCAGCCACTTTCCTTTATGGTCGTCGCATACTCGGCGATGCTGCCGATGGCGGGAATCCATTACGAAGTGGGACCGGCAATTGGTCCGGACCGTTTTTGCATTCCCGAGGTCATCATTGTCGTCGAACCCTTTCTTCCTCCCTCAATTTCTCCAACGAACAGGCAATTTCCATGCTTCATGGTCGATAATACACCCTCGTAATTGGAAGCCGCTTCCCGGGCCGTTGTAACCAAACTTTATCTCGCTCAGATGCTTATTCTGTCCCCTGCCTTACAAGTCTTACATCCGTAAGTAGGGGACCATGCGCAAACTAGGTTACAACGGGAACGACGTTTGCGACTAGAATTTTTTAACCGCGCGATCCAATGACATGTCCCCGCCTAAACTCCGTATGATGTCAATTACTTCGTACACGCTCCCCCTAACACGTATTAGCTGCGGACCCAGGTTTTCCGTCGCTATTATGTGGGGGAAGTAGGTTGCTAGTTCTAGTTGCCTCGTGGAAGATTGTCCCGAGGTAACCCCAGACAGCTACTACCAAGTACAAAAACCTGGGAGGGGGAAAGATGAGGAGATCAGGGGATCTCTGCAGCTTTCTCCGCTTCTTCTTCTCCGTCTTCTGCTTTCTTCGTTGTCCAGTATGGTGATTGCTACAGCGATTTTGCTGGGACTCGCCCAGTTTCCTGTTTGGGCTGTAGCAGGTGTCCCTGCGACTATTCATACCTCGTCCGGCCAGGTAAAAGGGTTTACGGATAATGTAACGCCAAATGTTGCACAGTACCTCGGTATCCCTTTTGCTGAACAGCCGGTCGGTCGAAGGAGGTGGTTGCCTCCGGTTCCGAAGAAGAGGGACAATAAGGTACTCGAGGCGAATGTGCTGGGTCCTTCCTGTCCTCAGTTTGAAGGCGACAAGCCAAATGTTTGGCTGAACGACGCGCCTGAGTTTATTATTACGCCGCGTCTCTACCAGTCTGAAGAGTGTCTGAAGCTCAACATCTGGGCCCCCTTGGATCGGTGTGAGGGTCGCAAGGACAAGAAGGACCTGCTGCCTGTGCTTGTTTGGATTCATGGTGGAGGCTTCGTGACGGGAGGACCGACTGTCCCGTATCAGATCCCTGCAAGATGGGTTGAGAGAACGGGAGAGCATATTGTTGTTGGAATCAAGTAAGTCAAAACGAATAGCCTAGCGAGCGTCGAGAGATGACTTACCAATCTGCAGCTACCGTCTGAACATCTTTGGTTTCCCCAATTCCAAAGACCTCAAGGATGACGAACAGAACCTCGGCTTCCTGGACCAGCGCCTGGCTCTCGAATGGATCCGAGACAACATTCGCAACTTTGGCGGCGACCCGGCCCGCATCACGCTCTGGGGACAGTCTGCGGGCGCTGCTTCGGTCGACAACTACAACTTCGCCTATCCCAACGACCCCATTGTCTCGGGCTTGATTATGAACTCGGGTACTTCTCTTCTGCCAATCTCAAGCTCAGACACAAAGCACACCAGCTTCACCTATGTCGCCCAGCACTTTGGCTGCAACGATACCCGTGCCTCAGCTGAGCTTGACTGCCTCAGGGGCGTCGACGCTGTGTCCATCGAGAAATTCCTCAAGCAGCATTCCGACAGCGGCGCAGCACCAGGTCTCAGTTTCGACCCGGTACACGATAACCGCACGTTCTTCTCCGACGTCACGGCGCGTGCGTTGGCCGGAAAATTCACTCGCAAGCCTGCCATTATTGGCACCACCAAGGACGAGGGCACTGCGTTCCCGGCGTACAATAAGACGTATGGGCCGCCTAGATCCGAAGCCGACGAGGCTACGGCAAGTTACTTTCTCTGCCCTGCGGCACAGACAACGCAGAATCGCTACTTGGCTAACACCACCACTTTCCGCTACCTGTATGCTGGTAATTTTAGCAACATTGCGCCTCGGCCATGGCAGGGTGCGTATCACTCGTCTGATCTACCACTTTACTTTGGCACCTATGGTATTGCGAGGGGAAATGGCACTGACTTCCAGCGACAAGTCAGCGAGAAGGTGCAGGATTACTATCTGGCATTTGCCAAGGACCCAGTGCAGGGCTTGCCTAAGATGGGCTGGGAGGCGTACGAGCCAAGTGGCGAGGCCGTCTTGATCGGATACGAGGGAAAGGTGGTGCAGGGTGTCAAGGAGAGTGCGTTGGATGCGCCTTGCAATGGTACGAAACCGAATGGCAAGCCTTTGCCGCCGTAGAATGGGTGGGTTGCAGAGAGAAGAAACACACATACGTACACTACATACACCGTTTAGTCAGACACTTTCTTGGCAGGATCAACATACTATTGCACAATTTTTGCCAAGTACGTAGACACATGTACATGCATGTTCTTTATCCACTGTCTTTGTCCAAATCGCCAATCTCACTTCGCGTATCGCACCGCAAAAAACAACAAGTTACTACGGAATCTACTTCCGACCATTCAGCATCTCGTTACCTCATACAATCCCCCCTCGTGTATACCGCGGCCCTGGTAGCCACACCTTCTGCCTTCATCGGTGTATGCACGACATACGTACCAGGTATCCGAGCGTGCTGGGATCGCATCAAATCATGGATTTGATGTACATATGTGGCAGGAGAACAGGGTACATGGGGACACCTTAGAAAAAGCAGCTATCGATGCATGGATAGCACTGGTGCCAAACACCCTCCTTGCGCAAGCCACAACGTACTCGATTTCAACGCCGGGCTGAGCGTTTCGTCTGCCCCTGCACCACCACCACCCTCTCGCACCACAGACTCTTCTTGGACGTGAGGGGAAGCAACGACCAAGGCAAAAGAAAAAACATAGTACTATTCCTCATATGCGCCATCTCGTTAACAACAAGGTAGGGGTATCAGCCTGGTTTTCCAGGGTAGACGGGTTCGGTGTAACCGATGTACGGTATTCAGCCAGGGTACTCGCAGTTGTTTTTCTGCCGAACTAGCGACAAACGACACGTGAGTTTTTGTTTTGTTTTGTTTCCGCGGCATGCATGGTATCGGATCGTGGGTACGTGGATTGAAAAGGTGTGTGTCTGTGTGTGTCGGACAAAAAGGATGGGTGTGGCGTGAGGATGGCGCGTATGCATACGTTTTGGAGGTGTTTAGTCCAGCATACAAGCAAGTGTAGCCGAGAGGGTAGGAAAAGGAAAAAAAGGTAACGTAAGTTGGAGGTTCCGCTGACATAAGCGTGGAGATAGAGCTGAAGCTCCGACACGTGATGTGTGGCTTCAACCGTGTGGCTTTCACCTGCCACAGCGGGGTTCAGTTGCAGCTGCAGCACAGGCGTTGTTTTGGGACGTGAAGTGACGTCAAGGTGGTTACTTCCAAGCATGGGACAACAAACAGGATGCAACACGTGTAGTTGCATGCAGTCTAAACTGGCTAGTTACCTGGTACCGTGTTTTACTCCTTCTCAGGTTCAACTTATTCCTTTCCACCTCACCCAATACCACTCAATATCCCTCTTGTCCCTGTATTTCACAATCTGAGTGAGATCAAGCTCCCCTCAGCTGTTTCGAGCTTGTTGTTGATCACCTCACGGAACCTGAAACGTGACACTACCTATAGCTCCCAAAGGACGACTTGACAACACATCATGGCGAACCAAGCACCTGCGTCGCTCGTCCACCAGTTGACTGCCTCTGGTGGCTCTGAACCAGCAGGTATGGGATGAAAGCGGAGCTTTTTGATACGATTGCACTGCTACACACCCTCCTACCCCTTCTACCCCATTTCACGACAGCACGTGCTAATTCGCAATATCAGGCTTTCTCAATGATATCATTAAGAATCTGTGGCCCAACATCTGCGTGGCTGGCTCCAACATGATCAAAGACACAGTTGAACCCATCCTTGCCTCCACGCTTCCCAGCCCGCTGTCCAATCTGCGCTTTGTCAAGATTGAGTTTGGACACGTTCCAATTGGCTTTTCGAATGTCGATGTGCACAAGACGACGGCCGGAGGAATCAAGCTCGACATGGATATGAACTGGGAGGGTGTGTGTGACTTTGAGCTTGACGGTAAACTAGTTCCAAAAGTGGTATGTTTGTAAAGGGTAAATGAGGGTCAGAGATCGGGCTAACGAGACGTACAGGGTGTGGAGCGGGTTCATATGAAGGGCCGCATCAGTGTCTTGCTGTGCCCATTGACAAACGTCATTCCTCTGGTAAGTCATGTCTGATTAGGCGACATCCAGGGCAATGCTAACTAAAGATAGATCGGAGCCGTCCAGATCGCCTTCCTTAACACGCCAAGTCTGAAGCTTGACTTCACCGACGCTGCAAACATTGCCGACTTTTCTATTATTGACAGCACTGTCCGCAAGACAATTCTCGGTGTCATTGATTCAATGGCCGTGCTCCCCAACCGCTTCCTCGTCAAGCTGGATCCAAACACCGACTACTTCAAGACCTTCCAGCCGCACCACGGCGTCATCCGCGTGACCGTCGGCAAAGCCACTGGCATCGATGCGCCCAAGCGAGGCGAAAAGAAGAGTGGCCTTAAGAAGCTCATGGCAAAAGTCAAACTTGAAGACGTCCCAGACTGCTACGTCAGAGTCAAAGTGGGCGCCGAAGGCGAGTGGAAGACCTCAACAGTAGACAACAACCGCGAACCGGAATGGAACGAAAGCCACGACTTCCTAGTTACCGACTTTGAACAAGACATCACTGTCGACGTGCAGGACGAGGACATGGCGGGTGACGACGACATGGGTCTCGGTTCCACCACCATCAAAGAAATTCTCCTCAAGGGCGGAACCCAGGAACTCGTCCTCTCGCACAAGGGCCAAGAAACAGCCGGTAGACTCCTCATCCACGCCAAATTCTTCCACCTTGTCCCCGAACCACAGGTTCTTTCTTCACCTAGCCCCCAGAGCACAGCCCAAGGCCAGATCTGCGGTCTCGCTACTGTCCTGATTGCTGGTGCGCATGAGCTCCAGGGTAATCGTGATGAGCTCAATCCCAGTGTCAAAGTTACCTGGGGCGACAAGACGTTCCAGACAGCAGCCAAGACGTACTCGCCCGGCATAGATATCTTCAACCCGTCGTTCGACCAGGCCTTCCGCATTCCTATTTCCGCAGATATGCTGGCCAACCCTGTACCGTTTAAGCTGGCGCTGCTGAATAAGAATGTGGAGTTTGGTAGTGCGCAGGTGGAGTTTAGAGACGTGCTTTCTGCTGAGGGTATGGCGCTGCAGGACAACTTTAGCGTTGGAAACGGTGTGCAGATTCGGGCTTTGATTTCGCTGCAAGGGGTTAAGCCGGCGGAGTGAGTGAGAGATAGGTATGGCTAGACGAGTGATGCAGAAGACGGGACAGAAAAATGATGCATGTTTTTATTGAGAGTGAAATGATTTATTGGTATTGAGAGTGGAATTTTCCCTTTGAGAGTGTGTCTAAAGTGAAAGAGTGAAGAGTGAGCCCCGAACACCCGCCACAACCAACCCCATTCCGTGGTTGTCCCGAACCAAGGAAGTAAAATAAAAAGACTGTCATAAACCATCGTAACTCATAACGCATCGTTTCTCGTGACCTTCGCCTCCCCTGTAGGAAAGAAAGAAAGAAAGAATGGAGAAGACATAGAAAAAGAAAAATTGACTCAACCCTCGCCACTGCCGCTCTTTCTTCCTCATTCGACATACCCGATGTCAAAAAAAAGAAGAAACACGTACTTTCTCTGCTTGCTTTTCGCCCCCAAGCGTTACCGTCCCTCTGGTTCACTTCCCCCTCCTTTGTCTCTACCCGCCCCGCCCGGCGGCCACCCTCCCACTCAACTCCGATCCGGGTCGATCCAATCACACATGCACCACCGCGACACGCCGTGTTAGGAGGTGGGGGCAGCTTACATTGTGGCACCCGCCTGCGTGGCGCCATCGACGTCGAGGATGGCCGTCTCGGCCACACTCTGCGACTTGATGAGCTGGATGGTGACGTTGGGGTCTAAACTGTATACGCGCAGGCCGAGTGTGCAGACGGCGTTCCAGGGTTCGTGTTGTTCTTCTCCTTCTTGTTTAGGTGCATCTTTGTCAGCAGAGGAGGAGGAGGGGTCAGCGGGCGCGGGTTCAGTTGTAGATGAGGATGAGTCCTCGTTGGAAGAGAGGATGTGGTCTGTTAGCTTGAGGAGGAGTTGTTTGAGTTCGGAGTCGGACGTGGGAGGGTTTGCTTTGGCTTTTGCTGCGAGGGCGGAGACGTCGGTTGGCGCTTCGTCTTCGGTGACCCAGGATGCGTCGTCGTGTTCTTCCTCCGCACTCGCGTTCTGGGTGTCATGGGCCTCGCTGTCTTTGGTCTTTTGTTTGGATTCCTGAGCTTCATTTCCTTTTTTATCCTCGTTCTTTGATTTCTTCTTCTTCTTAGCTTGTTCTGTTTTCTTGGGGGCTTTAGGCTCGTCTGATTCATTCTCTTTGGTCTTCTTTTCTTCCTCGGGGAGTTCGATCACGCCCTTGGCGTTTGCCATGTCGTAGTTCATTCCAATCTGCCGAAGCTTCTGCGGGTTACGCTGGGCAAGCTTCTTCACAACATCGATAGGTTCCGGCACACTTGTGTCCCGTGTCGCTACGATTTTCGGCACCACTTCGTATACACCGGCTTCGAGATCGACCTCGGCGGCGACGCTGCGGTTTCCGAACCAAGCGCCGCGGGCGCGTATCAGGTGTTCGCCGGCTTTAGCATCCTTTTCTTGCAGTACAAAATGTAGGTCGAAGGAGTACCTTCCCTGAAGCCCTTGGAAGTAGCGGTCATCGAGCTGCTGTCGTTAGTAGATGAAGAGCAGAGCAGGAGCTGGCTGCTTACCTGACAAAGGACAAAAACGGTAGGCCCAGCCTTTTTGATCTCTACTGAGAACTTTGTATTTAGGTAGCCAGTGACCTAAACAAACCATAATTAGCTTATGTGCTGTTCCAGGTAGACTGCATTACGTACCCATGCCACCGATACGCTTGTCCATCGCTGCACAACAGTCCATTGTTCGTCAAAAAGGCGAGTGCGATCAAGCAGATCAAATCGCTTGAGCAGGTCTTCATAAGACATCCAGAAGAGACCGTCGTCTCCAAATTTGTGACCCAGCTTGTCGAGCCAGTAAGGGGTCCATTCACGAGACCCGTCGCTCCAGGGTCCTGTCCATTCTCCTACTCTAGCGTCGATTTTCCGACCCCATGGGTTGCGTATCAGTACCAGTCGGTGGCTTTTGCCATTTTCGTCTTGCTCCTCTACGGCTCTCAAGACGGAATAAGCATGGCTAAGCGCAAGACCTTTTAACGCGTCCGACTGTACGCCAAATGCACTTGAGCTGGGCGACGAAGCTGAGAAGAGGAATTCCTTGCCAACTTGCAGCAGTTCTTTCCAAAGTTTCTCTTTGCTCAATACGCGATTCGTCAAGATCTTGGTCGTGACGCCGCCAGTCAAGTCCTCGACAGCTTCGCCACTGAACCCACCAGAAATGGAATCGTAATCACCATGTACTATTGTCCTGTCAGCCTTGCAACACAAGTGTGCTAATGATAATCGGGGCTTGATCATGTAAAAACAAAAGGCTTACTTTTGGCGTACGCCTTCTCCAAGAGAGGCAGCCAAGTTTCGTTCTCGTTGGCGCATGAAGCAAAATGAAGTGCTTCTGATCCAGTCTGATAGTTCTTTTTCCACTTGGCCTCTTTGGCATTGGTTGGATCCCATCGATCACCAACTTCAGAGCCAAAGTCGCCGTCAGTAAGGTAGAGGCTGTCGTCGACAACAGTCCAGACCCACTCGCCGTCTCTGTAGAAGACGAAGCCGTACACTCCACACTCCTCGTCTCTAGCAACACAGACTTTGTTCATGAGAGCTGGGTACGTGCAAATTGTCGAAACGCCAGCAACGAACCAGCAGTCTCCAGTGCATCCCTGTCTGAGGTCAGAGCTAGAGAAGCCATCGACGACAAACTGTGGGTTTTCAAAGATCCAGTCAACACGATGGACTGATCGGGGACCGGTGGAGCTACTCGTGGGGTTGTATAATGATGCCAGTATCTTTGAGGTAGCCTTGACGTCGATTACCGCGCCCTCGGGTACGATACCGCTTTCGACAACAGTAGAGAGAGCCTGGCCTAGCTCGGATGCAGTAGTCGTGGGCTGGTTGTCTGTCGGATCCTCGTACCAGGCCATGAGACCTTCGAGGCAACTTCTATCGGTGAGGTTGCTAATGTCGAAGTCTGGATCGGTAAACTTCTCGTTTGTGCGGTGGCATTCTTTGACGATGCGTTTGACACGAGCGCAACACTCTGCAGCAGCAGCCTGATAGGATTCGGCTGCATTCTTGCCAACGACAGTCCCGACTGGGTGTTGCGGAGGCAGAAGGTTTGCATACAGACTTTGTGGGAATATCTTGGTAACTTTGGCTGGCTTCTTCGTAATGAGGCTGTCCCAGAACTCGTTGATGGCTGCCTGAGGCTCGCCAACTTGGGTGGTACCGCCATCACCTCCTGTGTCCATGGTTGTTTTTTTGTTCAATTGGATAATTTGCACGATACAAGGATTGGAGAAACAGTTAAGGAATCATGGAAGCGATGCACGACTTGGTTAGAAATAATATATAGATGTGTGGTCAAGATGGGGCCGAAACGATAAATTTGGCATGTTGGCTGCCTGATGAGTTTACAGCTGAAGCGCATTGTCAGATTGGCTTGGGATCATCGAACTGTGCTTAGTGATGTGTTGTGATGATCAGGGTTTTCAAGGGTGCCTAGATACTCGACGTGGAGTAGTCGTAGTCGGGCCCTGAGTCGCGAACTTGAGCAGAGTTTCCTTGTCATATCTGTCTTTGAGCAATTTTGCGTACGAAACATACAGGCCACAAAAATGGGTATAAGGTTAGCGAGTGCAAGGAAAAGTGCAAGGAAAAGTGCATCCGCCGGAAAAGGGTTGCACGCGACGCACAAGCTTTTAGCGCTTAGGCTGCAAGGCAACAGCATTGTTACCAAAGCATGACCTGCAGCTTCAGCTCAAGAGAGAGAGGGTCTCAGTAGGTAGGTTTCAGGTGCCATGTAATGACTGCAACAGGAGCAATAACACTGATCGTATTCGGCGTGCGGGACAATGGTCTTTGCATCGGCTACAGGCTAGCGTACCGGGCCGAGACCGTGCGCTGAAAGCGGATGAAGAACCGTAGGGTAGCTGCGAGGGGTAACACCATGACCTATCTATCTCCCATCGTATGTATGCGTGTTTCATCCCTGGTAGCACCAGGTGTGGGTAGAAGCTTTGTTCAGCGGCCGCCCGTCGTAAAAATTAGCTTTATATGGAGACGCCATGGGTCAAGCCAGGTGGAAAGTCAACAGACGAAACTCGGGCGTGGTTCTGTGCGCAGCCGTCAGGAACACATCAGAGGCGGTTTAAGTAGGCATTTGTTATGGCTAGAGGCGGTGGTGGCGCCCACCCGCACCCTGTCTGGGACAAGAGCGAACGGGTCGCACATTTTTCCCCTTTCGGCGCTGCGAAGCATCTGAAGAAGGAATTTCGAAGCTCATAGCTTGCATATGCAGCAGATCTGGTAGGGGCGTCTCAACTGGTGCAGGCCATGGAAAGACACGATGGACTGGGGTGCTCAACCCCCGGTTCTGAAACTTTTCCGAGCGTCGTCACTGCTGCATACTTTGCAATGCAACCGGCAAGCGGGTCGTTGAGATCAAGTCAGTGTCTGTTGTAATATTGTCTATTGCAACTGCCAAGCCGTGCGACCTCGTGGGTATGTGAAACAGAGCTCCCCTCCCTACCGACAGGTGTCTAAAAGTACATGTAGCTCAAGTTGACAGGTGTTTATATCGAAGGAGAAGGGGAAAAAAAGAAGACCATGTCGTGGTACCAGATGATGAGCCGAAAAGAAATTTGGAAGCATTAAGGCGTAATGGTTTGCACCAGTCGTTGTACTGTCAGAGGACGGAAGCAGAAGAAAAAAAGAAGAAAAAACTGGAGACGGGACGGCACCAGTAGCCATCTTGTTACCGAAGACAGAAAAGCCATGTAGGATTGGTAGAACGGGGAAAGGTGGTAATTCCCAGGGGGAGGAGGGCTGGTCACACCTGAAACGGCCAGAAGCGGGTACATTTTTCCTTTTTGTAGAGGGATTACGGAAGCCTGTTCCGACAGGGGCAGAAACACGTGCGATTGATTGCGTGGTAAGACAAGATGCTTTTTGGGACAAAAACGAATCGATAGACGAGGCCGCCCAAAACGCCGTGCTAAGAGATGGAGAATAAGGCCACGTGATGGAGGGATGCGTGCATGCATGCAAGCAAGCAGAAAAAACCCCGGTTGGTGTGGTGGGCGAGAAACGGGGTTGGGCGAGTTGCCGAACAAAAGACGAAGGGTATTCGGCCGTGTCGCGTGCATTTACATATCTGGTTACCGGGATCTCGGGGCTTGGATCGTAGCCGGCGATCTCTGCATTCCATCTGCAACGCAGCGAGTCAGCATCAACCATTGTGGGTTTTTCTGGCATGCGTGGTGGAGCAGCTGACACAGGCAAGGGGTGTAAGGCATTGCAGTGAGAGAAGACTCACTTATGACTTGGACGCACAGGGCTGACACGTCTTGAGCTTGCATTGGTCGCATTGGTAGATGGAGGTGAAGGGCCCGCTGTGGCACAGATTGCAAGTCCAGACGACGAGGGTGGTGTCTGACTTGATCAACTTGAAGCTGTGGGAGCAGCTGGGGCGGGCCATTGTGGTGAGGGTGAGACAGGTAGAGAGAGAGAGATATGGTGGTGAGAAACAAAAGGAGGAGGCGGAGGCAAGAACGACTGTGGGGGTGGTTAGTGGGAGAGACGGAAGGGGCGGGATGGGGACGAGTAGATATAGCATTCGCAATCGAACGAGGTGAAGGTACTGACGTGAGTAGTGGCGGCACGACGGCGGAGGCTAAGATGGAATTGGGGTAGGGCAGAGGTGTCGGGCGAGGGCCGTCTGGATCGTGGCTTGCAAAACAAAAGTGTGGGTGGAGGTGGAGGCGGAGGTGGAGGAGCAGGATGACGAGGATGCGGCCAGTGGCCGGGTTCAGGGTGGTTTGATAGTGGACTGGAGAAGGAACGACTCCAGGGCGTGCTTGCTTGTTGCTCGACCAGCGACGCTAACGACGCGGATCTTATACTCGGTCTGAGGAAGAGCTAGGTGAAGCGGAGAATAAACTTTGGTCCAAAGTCAGGTCAGTCGACGGCCGTGTGGCCGCCAGGGACGACGGAAGTGTACAACGAGCAGCAAGCGTGCAGCCGCCTGCCCATGGAGCGTTCCTGGACGTGGACATCCCAAGACGGACAGGATGGTGACACGCCCAGGGCCGGCCGCCGACGAGACGGGCCGCGAGGGCATGTGAGGCTCTGTCTGGAGCGAGGGAGAGTCGTGCCGTGCCCGCTCTCGACGTGTCGTCTGGCGGTCGGCCGCGCTGCTGTCGCCGTCGAGGGCGGGCTGCTGCGGGCGTCGGCTGCCATTTGCGTGTCATGGCATAGCATGGGCATGTCGAGGCCGCAGCAGGGCCGGCGATGCGAATGTTCCGAGAGGGTTCGAGGGCAGCGCTGCTGCAGCCAGTGTGTCACGGCCAGCGTCATGGCATATGCGCCCTCGTCCGCAACCAGCCCGTTCTGCTGCCGCGCTCGCCCGGGGCGCGCGAGCCTGTACCTGCGTGTGCGGAGCCATGGCGAGCCCCACGCTGGGCTGAGCCGGGCTGACTATCGTGTTTTCCTTTTTGGCGCTGGCGGTTCGCTGCTCGCGCGCCCCGGCCAATGGCCGCCCGCCGGGCGCGGCTGCCGGCCACCTATGGGCGCCAGCCGCATGGGCTGCTAAGCGGCCCAGACGCGATTGCCGAAACCGTCGCCGTGCATGGGCAGCAGCAGGGGCAGGGGGGGCCGCCTGAACACCCCCGTAAACACCTGCTGCAGCCCATCCAAACGACGTCGCGCGCCGAGCACGAGACTGCGAGCAGAAGCAACCACAGCACGCACGCCATCGCCGCCAACGACGCCAGCAACGTGGCTTTGGAGCCCCCGACCAGACGGGCGACGCACCCCCTCCAGCCAAGCCGTGGCGTGTCGACGTCTCCTACTACATACCCACTCACCCACCCACCTCTGCCTCAACACGACCCTCCCTCGCCTGCTTGCACCCTCCAGCCGCGCCCTGGATCGGACTGACCCTGCCCCCCGGTGCCACGATACGAGATCGTGCAACCCTGTGCGGCCCACGGCCTTTTAGCCTAGCCCCATCGCCCATTGCCCGCCTCGACAGCCTACACCGACCCTCTCTCTCTGGGCCGCAACCACTCCCTCAACAGCACCCATCCGCTGTGCCACGTCCCATCCGTCCAACAGATGCCTCAGCGCCCCCAGACCAGGCGCCTGGAAAGGGCCCTTCCCTGTCCGCCCGGCTCCTTCTTAGCCACTCGCCCGTGAACTTTGCTGCTGTGCACGCCGTTTTCTGTCACTTCACCATGGCGGCACGCACAGCCAGATTGTGCCGCCAGTCCCGGTGTTCGGTACCAGATGGCCGCTACTAGTGGCCGCTCCTTTGGCAGCCCCCCGTCGGCCAATCGGGCTGTTCCTGTGCAGCCTCGTCAGGAAAATCTCCTTCATACGGCATCAAGCCAGTGTCCAAGGCGACCGCCATCCACCTGGCCCGCCCCATGGGGCTTCATTGCTTCTCTTTTGAGCACATCTAGTCCTTGTACCACGCAGCCATGGCGATCTTGCTGCACACTACGCAAATAGTCCAGTAGCTATGTACCTCGCTTTACCCCAAAACAGACCGACTAGTTAGTAGTGGGGAGAAAAAGATACTCCAAAGAGATACATCCGTGATGCATGGAGACTGCGGCTGGACATAGCACTTGCTGCGAACATCGGCTCCGACTCCATCAGGGCAGAGCCACCATATTGGTGGCTGATAGGATGGACGTTCATGTAGCCCAGGTAGACATTGGTCGTCGAGGTACCAAAGTAGGCGGTGAGCTTGTGTAACCGAACCGTCTGCACGTGACTGTGACTGCCAAGCCCAGCGGCGCAGACATACATAGAGACTACAGATACACATACCTCCAAGAAGACACCGCACTGGGCGAGCTTCTGGAGGGTGGGGACCTCTTGAGAGCCTCTGCAGGTACCAAGGTGCATCGTGGTCTGCTTGAGGTTCCTGACTGGCTACAGAGAACGACTCCATGGTCGCGTGCCAACGCAGCTCCTGCTTGTAAGACGTTGGGTAATGCAGCTGTGTGCATAAAGATGAGCAGCAGCCGGTCAGCTTAGCCTCTTTGCCTTGTCGCTTTCTCGAGGGCTATGAACTGCCCTTCCCGCTGTGCTTTTCTCCGCCAGAGTCCAATTCGTGCGGTGCCTTTTTGGTGGTTGCGAGTCAGGTGCACGCTGGCAGTCGTTGCCTCATCGAGCGGATAGTGGGGCAGCCCAGGCCCAACCCCCGACGCACCGACGGCTCCGCTAGCATGTCGAACAATTTTGCCAGGCCTCAGCGGCCTTCACCACAATTTGCTCACTACGAGAACGTCACCCTACTCGGACCGCCCACCATGAGGGGCGCCATTGTCTTTGGCGGCACTTCGCATCCCAAGCTCGTCGAGGGCATTTGCGACCGGCTGGGCATGAAGCCTGGCTCGGCAACCCTGGGCAAGTTTAAAAATGGAGAGACTTCAGTCACCATCCGTATGTTGCTTCACACCCCTTCACAGCCCCAATGCTAACGGCAGCCCAGATACTTCGATTCGAAACAAGGATGTCTTCATCGTCCAGAGTGGGAGCGAGAAGTGCGTAGCCCAGCCCTGTCGTGCGCGCCAAAATGGCTAATGGGTCAGAATCAACGACTCGGTGATGGAGCTGCTGATTATGATCTCGGCCTGCAAAGGCGGCTCGGCCAAGTCAGTCACAGGTACTGGGCGCCTCCATGAGCTCCATGCCAGCTACTAACTGCCCCAGCCGTCATGCCCTACTTCCCCTACTCGCGCCAGTCCAAGAAGAAGCAGCACCGCGGCGCCATTACCGCCCGCATGGTCGCAAACCTTTTGCACATTGCTGGGGTCAGCCACGTCATGACCATTGACCTGCATGCTTCGCAGATGCAGGGCTTCTTCAAGTGCCCCGTTGACAACCTCGTCGCCGAACCCCTCATATCGCGTTGGATCCGCGTCAATGTCCCCAATTGGAGGGAGGCTGTGGTTGTGAGCAAGAATCCAGGTGGCACAAAGCGTGTCACATCGCTAGCCGACGCGCTGAAGCTTAGTTTCGGCATTGTGACGACCGACAGGCGCCGGGCCGGCACAGCAGTGCACTGGAACGAGAGTGCCATGTTCGAGCAACTGCGATTGGATGGTGCATACGAGACACCAGGTTTAGTCCGAACTGCGCTGGAGTCAGATGCTGATATCACGCCCATCAGTAGCATCACGATTGACCCAAAGGCGGAACCAGGCAAATCCAACCTTAGGCGCACCCCCACCAACCCACTCGTGCGGCGAGTTCATGGTTCCGAGCCAACGGGCAGCCACCCGCTGTCCAAGTCGATGCGAGCGGGCTCGATTGTTGAGCCAGAGGTGCCACTAGAGCCCATTCGAACTGATGCAGAGAACCAGGAGCAAGAAGAGCCCGAGGAGCCCAGTGCAGAGGAGAGCGGTGCCGAAGAGGAATACACGGACGAGGTTTGTTGCTCTACATATTGGTGTTGCCAGTCTAACCATCGCAGCGCGCCCGAAACGTCATCCACGGACGTCTAGTGCAAGGTCACATTGTCGACGATACCCACCCTTCGCCGTCCATGTCTGCAACCTCGCACAGCACCTGGCGCAACCGTCCGCCGTCGGAAGACGACAACGATGACATACCCAATAACATGATGGCCTCTTTCATGTCCAATGCCTCGTCCAGTCGTAACAGAGAGACTGAGCACTCGCATGCGCTAGGCGGGACCTACGACGCGGCTGCTTCATCGGAAGATGAAGAAGAAGACCTCAAGAATCCCGAACTCGAGACCATGGTCACGCTTGTCGGCAATGTCAAAGATCGCCCCGTGTTCATTGTTGATGACATGATGGACAAGTCTGCGTCGTGGATTGCGGCCGCTGAGACTGTTGTCAAGCGCGGTGGCGCCACCAAGGTGTACTGCTTTGCTACACATGGCATCTTTGGCGGCGACTGTCTTGAGGAAATGAGCAACTGTGATGTCATTGACAAGATTGTCATCACCAACGCGTTCCCCATTCCCGACCACAAGCTCGCCCAAGCAAGCGAGGACAAGCTGGAGATTATCAAAGTTGACAACCTCCTAGCTGAAGCGATAAGGCGAAATCACCATGGCGAGAGCATGAGCCAGCTGTTTATGCATTACGACTAGAGAACCGTAAGGAATAGCGGAAACGTCCGCGCTCTGGTTTGCTATTAGCAAGGCGTACGGGTGTCACTTTCCTACTGTTTGTAGAAGGCACGTAAGGCGTTGTAAGAAAGGAGCAAGGGTAGGTGGTGGCATCACCAACTTGCGTGTCATTTTCGGGCAAAATCACGATTTAACAGGACATTATACGAGGCTATGAGTTGGCCACAGTAGGTTGCAAATATCGAAGGCTCGATATTGATGATGCTTGCACCATGTCCTCTTATGTCTATTGCCCAGCTAACCTTGATTTTCTCAGTCTACACAGTCTGTGATCAACATCGTGATGTATAACACCAACGATGCAGGCCTTGAGCCTGCAGGAGTCCCGTGATTTGATACGGTGCACTCTTAACGGAACGTTGGAAGAAGAAGATCGAGATGCGTCATTGTATGTCTGGCTCTTACATGGGAGTCGGACCTGACACGTCTCGTTACATATTTATTTGGGTGAACATGTTTGTTGTGATGTCTGATCTAGGAATTCTTGGAATGTTGGAGAGTTTCTCATGTTCATAAAGGCATGTCATTTCCTTTGTACATAACAGACTACTGATCCTCCCGCTCAATAAACAAGTCACAAATTCATAACATAGTCATAACATGGTCCCCCTTCTGTCCCATCTGCCTCACCCATACACCGCCTGCTTCTTATACCCAGGAAACTGCTGCAACTGGCTCGCATCAATTGCCTTCAGCTGCGGACAGCCCAAAGCACCCACCAACTTTCCTACAATATCAGTCAGTGTCGTGAGCGGGCCGAGCAGAATATCTGGCTTCGCCTGTGCAGACAGCTGGTACAGGAAACAGCCGAGATTGTTTCCTTTGAGTAGGTCGGCAGATTTGAAGACGCCGCCGGTTAGGTCTGCCACGTCGACACCAACGAAGGAGTTGGGAGTGCCGGTGTTGCTGTTATAAATTAGTACCTACTGCGTTGAATGTTCGAAAAGGGTAGTAGGGTGACTTACCCCCCGATATCAAGAAACTTTGGGTGCAGCACCGCCGCATTCACCACATCTGCAAGAAAGTACTCAGACTCGTACGGATACGCAATCGGGCGTCGATACCAATTCTCCGGTATCCGCTCCGCGCCCTGCACAGCCTTGTAGCTACCACTCTCCCCTTCGACCCCAAACCAACTCTTCAGCACGTCAATCGGCAGTACCCCCTCAGGCCTCTCCGCCGAATGATTGGCCATAAACCTGTATATGAAGGTATATGCAGCCGGCTGTACCAGGACCCCTGAAAAGGGCCCGCTGAAATAATACGGATTACTACTCCTCTGCGCATCCACCCGCTGGCTGCGAAACGCAGTCAGGCTCTCCAGCGTCACTTCCTTCCCACCGGACGCATCGACGAGTGCTTGGAACTGAGCTGGCACGGTTTTCCAGTTGTTACCGGATTGGTAGAGATCTGGGCGCGTGGGGGAGGCGTCGGTCTCGTATTTGTTGTGCGAGCCGATGAGGCCGTTGGCGAGGATGCCCGTGGCGCTGGATTGGAGGAGAGACGGCTTGCCGCCCATGGACCAATTTAGGATGTCGCCGTCTAAGGCGCCGCCGAGAGCGGATAGCAAGATGGCGAGTCGGGGGCCCATGCCGACGACGGTTGTGGTCGCGGCGATGTATTGGGTTACGGTGGCATAGCCGGAGTGGGGGAGGAAGTTCTGCGTGCGTTGTGTTAGTTGGGTTGTAGGGAAGGTAGAGTAAAGGAGGTTAGATTGAAGAGTTGTAAATGGTAAGAAGTTGAGTTCAAGGGAGAGTGGATTTCAAGCGACTTGAGATTCAAAGGAAATTTCCATGTATGTATACGCACATGATTTGCCATAGCATTGAGCCCGGGACATGGGCCTCGAAGGTCATTGGGGCCCGGAGGAACATATTCATGTCCGCTTCCTGCGCTCACATTGATATATTGTGTCTTTGCGTCGAAAATGGGTATGGGTTCAAATAAGGCCGTGGCCGCGCTCGCACTGCCTTGTCTTTGCTCAAGCGCCCTTACTGCCTCCTCTGCGCGCTTGAGTAGGTTGGGATCATGGCTTGCTGCGTCGAGGATGGCGGTCGGCCAGGCACTTGTTAACTGGGGTGTTGCAGCACCAGCAACAAGTAGCGCTAGTCGGAGAGAAGGAAAGTACATGGTTGAGAAGTTGCAGCAATGAAGAAAGGTGCTTGCTTTCTTGACGAAAGTGAGAAGTCCTTAAGATAGCGAAGTAGGCTGATAGATATATATCTGACCCGTCTTTCCTTTTCCCGGCTGCTTCGCGGTCATATCCGTCATCCGTCATTGCTGCCGCCGTCTTTTAGTGTTCCCTTTGCTCCCCCATGACCACGTCAACCGATGGCGATAGCGATGGCGACAGGCGTACAACGGACATATGCGCTACGAACCATGTAGTGAACCAAACAAAGAAATACGTCCGTTCAAACTGGACAGGACTTACTAAGTCCCCACCATACTGCCCCAACAACAGCCTTTTTTCCCTTGAACATTCGTACATACACACTCCCCGATATAGCCATTGCTCCGCCCCGCCACCACCCCGCCAGGCATGCATCTACCCCAGATTCTGCACCTATTGCAAGCCTAGACAAAACGGTAATTCAATCACCAAGCTTGTACTTCCTACGCACGCGTACGCATACCTGCATGTGCGTCGTTCCTGGGTAGCTTATATCCTAGCACGTAAATAGTATCTACGTCCGACTGTTTGGCATTTAACACCACATTAGTGTCGGAGGAAAAAACACTTGTGTATACGACGATGAACTTTTGGCCTCTTTCCGAGGTGTTTGATTCGTTGGTATCAAGTGGATGTGTAGTATGTGGCATACATACGTCGCCACCTACACAAACTACCCGCTACTACCCCGGTGCCTTGTGTGGCGCTTTTTTTCTTGGTCATGCGGGAGAGAAGGGTCTGGGGTAAGTGGGCTTGCGTAGTTCTCCGCGTGGATCCTGGGGTTTCTGGATATGTGTGGCTGTTTGTGTAGAAGAGAGGCGCTACGTTCTTCACGTGTCTGCGTTCTAATGTGAAGATATTGGTTTTGCTAAGGACAAGTGCGTGATGGAGGGAAGTTAAAAAACATATTTCAATCATTTTAGAATTGCAAAGAGTTCTGGACTGCGAGGGTGGATTGCGTGTTCCAAACCATAGAACGGTGGTAGTCCAAAGGTTTCATTGGACTCGCTCCCATTGGCTCGGACGCGCTTGTTTCCGAGATGGCGGACTAAGGCGCATTTGGGTTGAGTCTAGGGACTGGTAACTGCCGGTGCCAGGGGAAAGAGGGCTAAAAAGAGTTTGTGATGTTGTTCTCGTTGCCCAATTGCGTACATCGGACCGTTTGCTGGGGATGAGCATCTTGATATGGGTGTGCGCGGCGTGCAAGCCGTGCGATCTGCAATTGTGCCCCTTGCTCGTCTGACGTCTGACGTCGTTTTTCAATGGCAGAGCCCTAACACTAGTGCTAGTGAGAGCGGGAGGGCTAGTTTGTCCAGCAGGGCTATTGCTAGCGGTTCTTTCTTTGGTTCAATAGGAGAGCTGCTTTTAGTCAGTCTTGTGCAGCCTGCCTCGGTTGAACCAGTTCATGCTACTGGTGAATGGTTTGGAATTCTGGCGGAGCTTCCCGTGTTAGACGCAAGTTTGGTCTAGTCGTGCTGATCACAGCGAATCTGTAAATTGATCATAAGACAACAGGATACGTGCTGAACACTTGCAACCCGTGCCTCGTAGCATTGACGGCAGTAACACGGCAATAGATAGCATTGCATAGTGAAGGCGGCTGGGACAAAGCAGTCACATCCGTCAGGATCGGCGAAATCAAATTTTACAATTACGAAGATATACCGCTTTAGGAGAAGGGGGAGGCGTTTCGTGCTCGTTAAAGTCAAGATTGTCATGATACGTATTCCGGAGAAATGAGTACGATTCTTGAAGGCAAGCTGCCGTTGACATCATCACGGGGTACGGTACCCTAACGCACCGAACCTGAACTTTGCCGGAGTAGACGGGAATTAAGCAAACTTTCTTTGCATTCCACTCTCCTGATGATAAGCTGGTCATGGCTGAACTCAGGCTGTTGTGACATGTCCTTGACAGTTGCGTGCGTTCGACATATGAGCTGCATATTATCGGACGACTGCATTGCTTCTCCAAGATTCTCAAGCCTCGTGCTGAATCGATGCGACAATCTCTTCAGCGTAGATTATGAATGAGTCTAGGAAACCCACGGCGGCCAATCTTACCATCTTTGACCGCCGTCAGCTGACTCAACGCTACTCAGCAGGTAAAGAGCCTCATAGCAATTCAGGGTATCAAAGGAAATAATGCTGTTGCCGCCGATCCAAGAATACGGCATGGAGATGGTGTACAGGTTAAAAAAATCACCGCCTTAGATGGGTCAGATAAGAGCAGCCAGAAACAGGGGCAAAACTTACCCCTAGGTGCAGTTCATCCTGATGTGTATGACCTTCGTATGCTGAAGTAACATATCCAACCTATACGAACGGTAACAAAGCTATGTCCGACAATGTAGTAATCATGAACGCGAGCGACGCGAAAGCTCATATCTATTGTTATACAATCGAAGTGTACATCCTGCAAACACCAACAGTTTATGAAAAGTAACCAAAACTTAAGCCATTCAAACTCCCAGATCCATTACGCCCGCAAGCCCTCCATAAGTGCGCCTTCTTCCCTCTTCCCTACAGCCTGGAAAACGGCGCCGTCTCCGCCAACATCCAACCCCTTCTCCGCTCTCTCATATGCCTCATCACTCCTGTCCAATAGAATCTCCAGCTCTTCTTTGCCCAACAGTTTTCCGCCTTTACTCGCCTCATTGATATCATACTTCTCTCCATCACTTCTCCTCAGAAGTTTTTGAAGTTCTTCAAGTTCCTGCTCCTTCTCCGCACCTCTTGCCCCGCCCCGATCGTTACGCACGCCGCCCTTTCGAATAACAAGCTTTTCAAGACGACGTTTCGCCTCAGCAGACTCAAGGAGCTTCTGCTCAACCGTGTTACGCGTTGCGAAGCGGTAGACAATGACGTTGCGAGTTTGGCCGATACGATGTGCGCGGTCCATGGCTTGAAGATCTTGTTGTGGATTCCAATCGCTGTCGAAAAGAATGACGGTATCTGCTGCTGCTAGGTTGATACCCTGGCCACCGGCGCGCGTAGACAGGATGAAGATGTCAGCTGCTTCTTTTGTGGTAGTCGAGGGTTTGTTGAAAGCCAATATTTGGTCTTGACGATCAGTTTGCGCAACTGAGCCGTCTATGCGAGAGTAGTTCCAGGACCGAAGATCCAAATAGTGACCAAGGAGATCGAGGGTTGTTGTGAACTGGGAAAAGATGAGTACTTTGTGGCCGCGGGATATGAGCTCAGGAAGGAGAGAATCCAGTAGGAGCATCTTGCCCGAGGTTGAGACGATTGTCTCATCTGGTTCAGTTTCCGAAGCAAAAGTTTCAGTCCCATCCGTGCCGACCTTGATGAATGGGTTGAAGAAGTTATATGGGGAATTGCAGCATAACCGAAGTTGCATAATGGGATTGCCCAACTTCTTCTGCATGAGTTGACGTTTCGCAATCTCGAAAGTAGCAGCGCGTATTCTCTCCTCCTCAGCATCAGAGCTCAGATTTTGCTCGTCTTCTGACTCTGATTCTGACTTGTCCAAGCCGGCAAAGTACTTTTGGTCACTGACCTCCTCGTAATTTTTCTTTGGACGGCCTCGGCTTCTAGTCGAAGCAACAGAAGAAGGTGTGCCAGCGCGAGAGGTCTTTGAGCTCTTGTTAGGAGTATACAAACCACTTGGAGCTTTGCGCTTGCTACTACCGTTGGCACTGCGAATGCTCAACGGTGTTCCTGCTCGACTACTCAGACCAATGCTGAGCCGCTCCACTGCCTTGTCCTCGAGAAAAGACCGGCTCGTACCATCCAGAATGGCTTGGTATAGCTCACGTTGCATCGAAGTCAGTGGTGCATACAGGACGTATTCGCGCTTTTTGGGCATCAAGCTCTCCACATCCGTCTTAACGCGGCGCAGCAGAAAGGGCTTCAATACTGCATGCAGCGACTTTACTAGGTATTGCTGGCGCTCTTCTGACAGTAGTTGTTCGAAGCTTGCCTTGTCCTTCAAGCCAGAAAAGTCAAACCAGCTCTCAAACGTCGACAGCTTGTCAAACACTGTAGGCAGAAGAAAATGAAGTAGCGACCACAGCTCTGTCAGATTGTTTTGTAGTGGGGTACCTGTAATAAGCAGACGGTTTGCGGATTGAAACTGTTGCAGCTCGCGAATCAACCGACAATCGAGGTTCTTGATGCGATGCCCCTCGTCAATGATGATGAACTGCCAGCCAAAGCCGGTAAGGTATTTGCGGTCGTTCATACAGATTTCATAGCTCGTGACCATGATGGGGAAGTCAGCTGTGCCAGGGTTCCGTAATCTGGTTTTGCGCAATCTCTCGCGCTCCTTCTTGTCGCCGTGGTAGAGCATGACCGGCATGCTTGGTGTCCATTTTTCGAATTCTGCAACCCAGTTGCTCGTAGTACTGAGTGGTGCCGCAATAAGGAAAGGACCGTACGACTTGTTCTCCCATAGATGGGCCAGCATGGCAATGGTCTGTATAGTCTTGCCCAATCCCATCTCGTCAGCCAGAATACCATTGATACCATTGTTGTACAACGACACCATCCACTCAAGCCCCTCTAGCTGGTATGATCGCATTGTACCCCCCGTGACTAGTTTAGGCTGTCGGGCAGACTTCAAGTTCGTCATTCCGATATCACCAGTCTTGATGTTCTCTTTGTCGTCCTCTGCTGCCTCTTCAGTGTCTACTTTCTTCTTCAGCTCTTCCCTGCTAAAGTAGCTAGATATATCCGATTGTTGCTTCTTTGGCCTTCCTCGACCTTTTGCGTCTTGTTTCTTAGGTCTGCCCCGCCCCTTGTTCGGAGTTATGTCTGTCTCTTCTGTGTTCGCTGTTGCAGTTCCGTTTGCTGCGCTTGCGCGTGTAGCTCGTCTCTGTGATTCGGCTGCTGTCTTTTCAGCGTTCTTCTCGCGTGTCGAAGTCGCACCGTTCGTCTTCTCGTTCTGCGCATTCTCCTCTTCTTCTTGTTTTTGCATTTGCTGGAGCATCACTGACGCATACAGCTTCGATTTGTTCATGAGAAATTCCAATTGCTGAAACTTCTTATCCAAAACCTCTCGCCCACTCTTGATGTCTGCCTGTCTCTCTTTCTCCAGCTGCGCATCACGTTTCGCGTCTGCCTTCTCACGCTGTATCCTCATGCGCTCCTCTTCCTCTTGCATCGCTTTTGACACATTTTCTTTGTCCATACTGGCTGGTGGCGGGGATGATGCAGGCGTTGACTCAGACATTAGTGTTGCGCCCATCACAGAAAGTAGGAAAATTGTGTAACGGTCCAAAATTTGTAACAAGAAGGGTATATGGTAAGGTAGTAATTATCAAAGCCAATGTCGGGCGTAGGTGGCGATAACCCCTTAGAACGGAGTTGCGGCTGCAGACGCGGTCGCGAACAATGGCGACGCGCTAGGCGAGAAATCGATGACGATATCTGGCGAACGCGCGATCACGCCCCTGGCCTTCATATCCCATTTACCATTTGCCAAGCCCCAACACCGTTCTGATCCCATCATACTCATCGACCGTGGTTTTGCATATGCCCTTCAAATAGCTGTGTATGGCTCTCCTCATAATACCAGTCGATAGAAAACAGCATCGTTTGGGTTTTCATAATAGCTTCCAACCTCCTCAAACCCGAACCCCTCGTACAGCTTCCGTGCAGGCGTCATCGTCCTCAACGTGTCAAGCAACATTTCTTTATAACCCAACTCCTTTGCCTGAGCAATTGCAACCTCCATCAACAGCTTGGACACACCAAGGCCTCGCGATTCAGGGGTCAGAAAAAGCCGTTTGAGTTCACAGGTACTGGTGCTTGACGAAGTCGAGTTCGCTAGCAACGCGGAAGACTCGGCGGTTGTCGGCGTTGTGAAAAACGGTCGGATGGCTATGCACCCTACCGCCCGTTCCTCTTCCCCTTGATTAGCTTCAAGCTGCGCTTCGCCATTCTGTGCAGAAGACGTTGTCGAGGATGGTGACTCAGATGCTTTAGGCGATGCATACGCCAACCACACTGCGCCACCCTTTTCGACTGCATATTTTCCTGGCAGTCCAGCCAACTCATGTTCGAAGTTTTGGAAGTCGAGGCTGACGGGCAGAGATTGTGCATATGCCAGAAAGAGTTGTCCCACAATTTTCTTGTCGTCTGGGAAGACAGCGGGCCGAATATTGACGTTTGCTCGAGCCATCTTCGCTTGCTTGTCGTGTACAGATTGGCTCTAAGCGCAATGAATTGCCAAAGAAATGCAGACAAGAGAATGCTTCGAATGTCTCTGCCTGCTAAAGAGGCCTGACGCAGTCCAAAGATTACTCACCCTGGCCATCATATCGAATGTTCTAGTCGCGGATTGGGTACGTAGGGCGTGTCAGTCTCGAGTTTGGTTAGGCTGGTTGGGTGGGGGCACTTCATGTTAGTGCAACCCCACAGACGAGGAGCCTCAGCCCATATTCTGTTAACTGGAAACTTCACCTATATAATGTTTGAAATTCTCTGTTCTTCCATCAAATCACGTGTTTGGTCTTATGGGTAAGCAACCACATCACAATACAGCACATTCGAGTACTAACAACCCTACCGTCTAGTGGTATGATTCTCGCTTAGGGATTTCCCGAGCACAGCTTGCGAGAGGCCCCGCGTTCGAGTCGCGGTAAGACCCATTCATCACTTTTTTTGCTGTTTCGTTGGCTTTGGGACTCTTTCCCTAGGTGCCTCTGAGAGCATGGGCTCTACTTTTTTGCCTTTGTGAAAGCTGTCACGCTTTGGGGGACATGTGAAGAGTAAGGCAACTCGACGATAGTAGCAAGTCATATGGCGCATTCAAACTTTTTCATAACAGGAATAGACATGATTGTGCTATTTTTTAGATCTTCTCTTAATCAGACACCCGTCAAAAGACCACTATAGCTGTACAGTATATCCTGGGTTTGATTGTGGGCCATGCTAGCTTTGTTCCTGAATCCACCTTTATAGCTAACTACTGGGTTCGTTTGAATTCGAAATAATATTTTTATATAACTAGTTATTGGTTATCTTTCTTGTTATTTTCTAATTTTATGATATATGAGTAGGTACAGTTTCTAGTTTATAACAATTAATAAGTATAAGTGAGTATCCATAAGAACTAGGTAACTAGTGAATCAGTAATAGAAAGGAAGACATCACATCGTATCACCCGCAAAGTCTGAATTTTAATTATGTCGAGGCTTTGCCATATCGTGTGAATGGTCTGTCAGCCTTGCACAGCGCTCCCAACATCCTCCCACGTCGCCTTACAGAAGACGGTATCCAGGCTAGATTATTAAGAATGCTATATAAGCAGCAGATCGTTAGCCTCTATACCTATGTGGAGATGTACGCGTCGTGATGAAGAACAGAAGCGAGTCAGACATGTCAGCCAATCAAACCTTCCGTCAAACGTCCTGTATACAATTTAGCGGTGTCAACCTCAGACTACAACACTTTTGTACTCGATTCGGTCGATCATGGCACTAGATATGCTCTGTAAGCCACGACACTCAGTCAAGCTCGGCGTTTTCCCAGCAGTTGATAATTGTTTTGATTATGCAGAATGACGCTCACCGCATAAAGACCTGCCAAGTACCTCAACGTTGCATGCAGAGTTCAAACACGAAGCGAGTCTTCTTGGCGCCATAGACTAGAAACTGAGGCATCTTCATTACATGCAGGATCGACCAGGGAGCATACGCTACAAGAAAGTGTCTACCTGAACAATACAGACCCATCGGAGTACACCCCTCAAACGACAGCCAAAGAGCGGTCAGTAGACGCAGGATATATTTGAGGTGAGAAGTTAGGGTTAAAACACCGGTCATTAGAATATGCAAACCCTTGAGCAGGGCCGTCGCTGTCATCAGCGTATAAGGAGAGCCGGAGACAGCTGCATTCCTCACTAACATAATATTTCCCCATCTCGTTGATGCGTCATTGACGGAAAATCTTACCGGAACGCAACCGTGCGGTATGTTGCACAACCGACACGCCCTATGGCAAGTTTGGAAGAACATTTCACTATTTACTCTTGCAGTAGCTGTACTAATCACAGAAGGGCTTGTAAAGTCTAAAAAAAAGCTATAGCTGTTAGTACGTGACGAGTAATATCCTTGTATATAAAAAAGAAGCCAGAAAAAACTGAAGCTAACGGAGGCTCAAGTATAACAAACAAAAAAAAACAGCCATAAGACAGGACCCAGTACATCACAGACCCTGCACTCTGCTCGGCTGCTACGACGTTGTCAATGGCATTGCGCTCAGCCTAGCGGCCGATCCCATCAAATTAGACAAGCAATTCCCTTATTCTATTCATCGTATGATGAGAAAAATGTAGAGTTAGGCAGTGAAAAGCCACAATCGGCGTGGTCCTCCGAGCTGAAAGGATGATGTAAATCGTACGTTGCGAGCAAGATAGCGTTGCGCACCGCCAAAGGTCTCGATCGTTTCATCACCAGCAGTTGAAGAACCCTAGCGCTGATCATGCACGGTGTCACGAGGGGCTGTCAGAACCCTGCAAGAATCATACGGAGAAAGAAAGTGCGAGCGTATGAAGCGACGTGATTGAATTCAGAAGCGGTCTGCAAACCAGCTGCGGAAGGCTTTGCCACCGCCCTGGGCGACGGTGTTCCGTGATTTTGAGTACTAAACGCCATCGATGGGGCTGAGAGACTATTGTTGGGCCTAGTACGGGCTTAGTGACGGGAAGTGCTAATTTAGCTTTGAGGGTGGCTGTTAGTTAGTTTGGTTACCCCAACCCCCCTTCCCCCATCGTTTCCCCTCATACCTCCCAAAAAATGGCATGGTGAGGTTCTTATGGTGACACGGGTTGAGTCGGCGATGTGCAGGTGCTTGCGGGCTTGTTGAGTATCCATCAGTAGGCGTGAACAGATCAATTTAGGGATTGAAGATTGGAAGAAAGACGGTCCAGCAGAGGAAATGAGAAATTTAGATGAAGCGGAGTAGCGACATGCAGTTGATGCGGATAAATTGTTAACTGTACGACTCTGGTGTCCGGTTTATACGCGGATGCGGATATAGAGTGGACTCCGCCTAACTTCGAAGCTGTCGCAATGGCGTGGTATGCAGTTTTACAGCCGCTTCCATCTTTGCATGTAATCTGGTTCGAGAGGCCAGCCTTGCGGTTCAACATGAGTTGCGGAGAGGGCCCGACGCATATCCACTTGGTGCTGAACGCCCCAAAGGGACATAACTTCCTGACTTCAATAGCTTCGCGTAGTAGACAGGAGCCGGTGGCGCTTCTCTTCGGCTTTGTAGACCCTCCAGCAGTGCACGTCTCTCGGTCGGAATGGATATGATTCAGATGAGCATAGCCCAATAATTAAGATATGCTCACTCCCACAGCCTCCTCTTAGGAAGCGGGGGCTTCCTGCTTACGCATGGAGATTGTCTTGTTGACCAGATAATGACTAAGTTGCCATTTCTGCGTTTGATTAGCGAAGGCCATATGCTCTGGGTTGTCATTACGAACCACAACTTGCTGTGTTTCAAAGTAGTCTTTCCAACCTTGTTCCTCGGCAAGGTCGACAACAACGTCCCAAGGCCACTCTTCAGCCTCAAGCTCTACCAGAGTAAAGTATTTGTGAAGCTGCTGTACATCCTTGACACTGCATTCCTGCTCCTTGTCTATAGTCATTGCATAGTCGAGCTTGAAGAGACGGAAACGCAGCACATCGGGCGAGCTGGCAATCGTAGGACCGACGGTTTCTTGGTAAAACTTGAGGACTTCCTCCTCTTTGTCAGCAGCCACGGTCCATTCCATAGCTGCTATGCTCGCGACGTGCTCAATGTCTAGCGGCATTAGGTCAGAAACCGCTTTGTCTAGACTGACTTTCTTACCATCGCCACCCATCCCCTCCCAATCATCATCCTGCCACCTCTTGACTTCCTTGTATGATCTCACATCGAAATGCACATGCTTGAGCGGGCCAGTCTTTGCCTCCTCCGGCAGGTCGTTCATGGCTGCTTCAATTTGCTTGTTTGCCCATTTGATATCTTTGACCTCCTGGATTGTGAGATAGGGCCATGGTGCGTCTAACTTTCCGACTGGTTCGTGTTCCATTCCGCTGGCTGTGACTTCGCAATGTATGGTGTGTATTGAATCTATGCTTTGCTGGTTCTGCAAGTAGGTCTCTTTGTACCATTCTGCCACTTCGTCGGGCAAGTTAGCCCAGGCGCAAAGAATGCCTGACATGTTGGTCCAGATCGCTGTTGTAGATGTGGCGAAGAGAGTTGTGTGTCTGGTGTGTACGTTCCAAGGTGCGAGCCGGTACTTCAATACAAACGGTGTCACTGGTGTGCCAAGCTGTCAGCTGTGGAGATGAAGGAGAACAAAGCCAGGAAAGAGAGCCAGGGTGCGGCCGAGACTAAAGGTAGGCTGGAATGCAGCATGATATCTCTGACGGTCGGCAGTGGCCCGACCGCGTTTTCCTCAACCAGACTACCATGGCACGAGAATCGATGAAGCGGTATGCTTGTCGTCAGTGGACCAATAGAAGCGATTCCGGCCACACATGATTGGCCTGTGAAGCAAGGAACGAAATTCTTTTTAGACAAGGGCTAACGTGCATGGCAGACGATCAACGAATGCTCCACCTCTTGTCGCAATAGCCCTGACTCGCAGGCCCATCTAGTGCGCCTAACGCGGGGGCGTCCGAGACGTGTGACAGCTATCCATGGCTTGGCCCGATATCAAGTCATGTCCAGACCATGCAGACTGAGTTTCATCGGAGATTTTTGTGAAAAATCCTGGTTGGTGCGTGCTAGACGACGGTGAACTCTGTAAGGAGAGTGGCGGTGCGAAGACCTTGCCTTAGTGTGACAGAAGCGGTCCTACCGCTTTCATGCTAGCGCCGGCATTTCTGCGGTATGCAGGGTGGCCCTTGCAGAAGATGTCCCTCTTATTGCCCTGCACGTGTTCTCCCGAGATAAATCGCCGGCTGTCTACTGCAACCACACATGTGGTACACGTTAGTGAATATTCAGCAATCCTCTTCTATCAATCCACCAGCTCGAGTAATTATATCGCCTTTCGGACCGCATAAGGATAAATGGCGCATTGGATCTATACCAGTTGGCTTACATACACTAGGCCCATGTCCAGGGTGACGTCGCTCGTGATATGCAGAAATGCCCGATTACCTTGGGGGAGCTGATATGCAGGCCCGGCAAGTCCACCCACGAATAGAATTTGCGATTGACAGTTTGCAAAATCTCTGCACAACTTTGCAGACAGTGGCAAGGACGATTTTGCTGGATCGAGGCGAGTAGATCATTGCAATTGAGTTCTACAAGGTCGAGGATCGGCCCCAGGCCCCTAGCCTGGCTTTACCCACTCCCTGGGTCAGAGCAATGGACAGAGCGTACAGATGCGATAGATGCATAGTATACGGAGTACTCTCTTGGGAGTTGGGTCTGGTACACATGCCAATACGTAGGTGCAGATGCTGGGACTAACAAATGCAAGTAGCGCGACAAATGTCGGTATGGTAAGTACACATAATATAGTGCAAGGATGTGTCTACATAATCGCTTTATCCAGCTCATCAGGCAGGGGGCCTTAGTAAATTCCCCGACATCGGTCTTGAGGCTTCAGACGCCAATGGCAGAGTCAATGGCTTTAGGCGGCTAATAAGGTTGGGGGGAAAGTTAATCTTGCACTTTGGCAGGGGGCATTCGTATCGAGTCTGTCATGCACAGAATCTCAGACGGGTCTTTTTGGACGTCTTTCACGACTGAAGCAGTAATAGATAGTTACTCATGGGGGATGAAGAAGGCCCGATCTTTTCGACTAAACCCAACGGGCCTTCTGGAAGATGTGGATACGCCAAGAGCTAACGAAAAAAAAACAAATTCCAGATGGGACTTAGGATGTCGTTCGCAACGTAATTCTGGAATACTTGTATCCACAGACGTTTTTCACCCAACTACTATTGCTTGCAAATTGTCCTTGATACTCTACAAATTTGAGAAGCTCTCTATAACAGAAATCGATAGCTTGCCATACGACTACAAGTTGGTCAACTACGAGACGTCGTGGTTGTACAAAAAAAAGGATGTAGAGGAGGGTAGGTTCGATGACCATCTCTCAATTCCAACCTATAGGTCACGGCCAATTTGGCGGCTAGAAAACAACTCGTCATCTAGAATACTTGCGCTGTTTTCTTTGTAGTACCGCATACTCAATAACGAGGAGTGAGTAGGAATGATATGTTGACATTTGCATAGCGGGTTTGGGCACGTGACCATACAGCCAATGCGAGCTGATGCAACGAAGGACGCAAGAACCTGAGCGCTCATTCATTACCCTCTCCGAATATACAGTAAATATTGTTGTTTCCGGCACAGATGCGTCTGCCGAACATAAAGTAATCAGCCGGACTGAACGCGTCGAATCAGTAATCGGCGAATCACACAGGATTTCCGTCATGGATATCGAAATCCGTCAATATCCGAGGCTCAGACACTCGACCTCCTCCAACATCTATTCCTATTCGTACAGGACAGCTGCTTGCCTTCATCAACGCGCGCGTGAGCCCTTGTTCCCACTATCGACAACATGAGCACAAAACAAGTTCCGACACTGACCCTCGATGGCGCGCGCGTCGCGCTCGAAGCTGCTGAGGCACGCGCCAAGGAAATCAACGTACCCATGAACATAGCCGTCATGGACAACGCCTGCCATTTACTCGCATTCGCACGCATGGAAGGCGCTAAGATTACATCAATCAACATTGCCATCGACAAGGCCTACACTGCGGCTGGTCATCGCAGTCCAACATCCATCTACAAAGATGCTGTTTGGCCCGGCGGCCCGGCCTATGGTATCAATCACAGCAACGGAGGCCGCTTCATGACGATTGCGGGCGGTGTTCCAATCAAGAAAGATGGAGTCGTTGTCGGGGCAGTAGGGTGTAGCACCGGGACGCCGAGCCAAGACGACGACGTTGCGAAGAAGGGAGTAGAAGCTGTAGAGAAGAGCTTTGAAGTCAAGGCAAAACTATGAGGTGTCTTGTGACTGTTAAAGCCAAGCGGCGCTCGTAGTCTTGAGATTCGAATATATAAATACAGCCCGCTGATTCTGGAAACGACACTGCCAGCAAGAAACGTGCACCTGTGTGGATTGATTCGAGAAGCTGAGACAATGTGCATGCCGTCAAGTGCTAGCCACAGTCATTGTTCGTGCCGCTTCTCTCCAACTCACCCATCAGCATGTCATTCCACGTCTGGAGAGTAAATGCAACGATTGCGTGCTTTCCCCGCTCTCTTCAGTATTTTCCAGCATCCAAACATTTCTAGTAGAGAGCTAACAATGAACCTGCTAATAACAAAACTGGAGTGTTGCAATTAGCGGTCATAAGATACTAATGGCCGCGCTCATCCAGCTCTTAGACTCTTGAATTAGGGTCCTTATGCGAATTTTCCAAATACTCTAGAACAACAATGCCTTGCATGCTGCAGCCGTAGGTATGGTGAGGTACCTCGCCTTTACTCAGCCTACGGTCACCAAGACATGTGATTTCGAGATTGTGCGGCAAGCGCTGTTTACCTTCACTTCGCCACGCAAAAGATGGGACAATGAAAGTGGACCCACAAACGAAAGTGCACCATACACCACGACAGTTTGCTCTACGCGTTTGTTATCCTTAACATGTATTTAGCGCCAAAATCCCATGTTGCAATCGCCAGAGTATTCAACCTATGCTCAATCGACTCGCAGCACTGTGGTAACAGTCGTTGAATAGAGGCGGGACCTTGTTTGCAAGTCCAACCTCCGCGCAACTCAACAAGGATATCAACTCGCGATTGGAATTACTGCGCGACAAGAATCGGTATCCGCGAGGGATCAGCCAGCTTGGCACAAGATGGACTATGACGATCCAGTGCGCGGTGAGCTGGAAAGTGCAAGTGCAGGCGAGCATTACAACGACGAGAGTAGAAGGCTCGGCGAGATACTATCATTTGCTGATACGCCGGAGCGCGTGAGGCAATGTCTTTCTTTTGAGACTCTGCATACAACGGTGAGGGTGGAAGCATTCAAACGGAAGGCGAAGACTGCCAAAAGAAACGTATGGTTGTCAATGACAAGACACAAGCTCCTGGAACACTCTGCTCATGATGAAAAGTCGGGCTATTATCCATATAGTTTGACTGTCAGACTGCGCTTCTCGGGCAGACTCATCCTGGAAGAAACACCAGATTGTTTCATAACAGCAAGACCAGGCAAATCCGAACAGCGCCCACGCATCTCAGACTCTACATCACCCACGAAGACATCTCCTCTGTTCAACCGCCCCTGGGTCGATGAGACACAAGATTTCAATATGTGCAACGTCCTCTTATCTCTTCGGCCTCCCAATGTCTTAGCCAAGGGGCTTGGACCAAAGTTCACATGGTACAACGACGCGGTACCAATCGATGCAATATTCCCTCCTGGTATACCTCTCTCCGCCAAAGAAATCCTAGCCTATTACCCTCATCACGTCCGGTGGCGAGATGTTTCGCTGCGTTTGGCTAAAAACGAATACAGGGGTGGCGATATACTGGACATTGAGGTGAGCAAGTCTTCTTTTTATGCTTCAGTTAACTGACAAATAAACAAAAGGCCTTCTTCCGTGGCGCCCCTTCCCGACACATCTCGGCAGCAAATATGAACACTTTCCAACGCGACTCCTTTAAAAAAATCATACCCGACTTCAAGTCAGACATTTTCAACTTAAAGCATGATCGCAATCTGCACACCCTTCATCTCTCACCTGGAAAATACATCATGACAATGAGCGGCGGCTTTTCAGTCCCCACGCTCGACGATCTAACACGAGATCTGCGTCATTTGCCATCTGGTCTCGACGCTCGCTGCATGACCGAGTGTTTGGGTTGGTACCTCAACTGGCGCAACGCTTTCACGCCGCCACTCCAACTTAATGTTCTACATGTACAGGCACTCAGTCGTGCGCTGAGGATTCCCTTGAGGCCGTTCGGGCCCCAGAATCTTGACGTCAACGCGTTGGTGGAATGGAAGGAGAAAGGAAGATTTGAGGAACGCCCTGTCGCTCGCCATGCACCTAGTAAATCAACTACTAGCCACTTGAGTAGAGACGAAGATGCAAGAGAGAAAAAGAACCGGATCAATGTCAACCTAAGCTCAGAAAGGGTAACGCTTCAGTTCCAGCTTCCCATCCGCCATGTTCTCACGTTCCCGTTTCTGGCGCTGCACGGTGTCGTGGGTGAGGCGATCAAGCTAGGAATTACGAAGGCAGAGATCCGGCGCATGGAGAGAGGGGAGCCATTGGAAGAGGAAGATGAGGGAGAGATTGACGATAATATGGAGATAATGTAGGCGGGTGATGAGACTAGTCAGTCCAAAAGGCGATATTCGATCACATAGGCGGAGAAACGAAAAGAAGACACTGCCATCCGGAGGATCAGTTGACATGGCTGTATTTAGTCTTGAGCATTGGTTACCAAAAATTTCATCAAATCAGCTAGACGGTTTGATTGTTATAATTGCGTAATTCCCCTAGTGATATCTGCACGCATTTCATGGCATCCATGTGACCGAAAACTGCGTTGGCGAGCAAGTCAACCAGACATGACCAACCAGGAAGATAGACCAGCAAACGCCAAAATTAAGGTCTAGAAGCCCATTTGATCCGATTATATCACTGGCACCGCTTCAGCACGAGTCTTTGCAGTCTAACATCTCACATTCACTTTGCCGCCGCCGCCGCCGCACGGTCCCCTTGCCCACGAGCAAACGCCTGCCTCAATCCATAAATACCTCGAAGCTACCTCATCTCCTCTCTTCTAAATCCAACCTCTACTCTCGTTAATCCAGCTGTACCTTGACCTCCCAGCACTGCTCAACGTAAAACCAAGCTACACTTCTCATCAACACCTACTAGTACCACCAAAACACCAACAATGCCTTCCTTCAAGTACCTGATTATTACCGTCATGGCGCTCGTCAACGTTGCTGTCTCCCGCACCGCGTTTTCATCGGAGCTGAAGCCGGCGGTCACGTCGATCCAGTACGTGACCTCCGTCACCTTGGTCTCTGCTTTGGCGTCCACCTCGTCAAACAAGGCATGCGAGGTTGCCACTGTGACGGAGTCCACGGCCGTTCCCAGCAGTACCGTCACTGTTCCTGGACACTATGGTGGATCCACCGTAAGTACTCCCGTCTCCATTGTGCAAAAAGCCCTAGACATTCAACTCACACTCACCGCAGGCCATGTCCTCGGCGACCCTGAACGTCACCAAGACCGTCACCACGAGCTCGACCAGGACAGTCACTCGCACTTCGTCTAAAATGAATCACACCATTACCACCATGACCGACGCAACGGAGACCTCCATGGTGTCGGCTCCCACCCTCACCTTTTCTTCCTCGCACCACGGCAACGCGAGTACTACCACAGGCACCGCCAATAGTACTACCGCAGTCGTAACGGAAACTAGTGGCAGCGCCATGATCAGCGCTACTTACGCTGCTCCTAACAACTCCATGCCGCTGTTTACTGCCGCTGCGGACGCTACCAACGTAGGTGCTGTCGTCCTTGCCGGGGGCTTCTTGATGGCGCTGGGATTCTAGACAGCAACGCTACTACCTCGCAGCCAATTTTTCGATCGTAGCGATGCGAAGTGAGAACATCTGTGGGGTCAAAGGTCTTTCATGGGCGATTAAGTGGTTCTCTTCGTTTGATGTATAAGTGATAGGGGTTTTGTAGTGCAGTCGATGAGCAGTAGCGACGTGCGACTCAGCAAAAAAATACGATGATTCCGTTCAATCCTACTACCTCAATTGCTCAGGTGATACTATGTAACTACTTGCACACTGCTCCTGTCCATCATTCTTTTTCTAACATCTCAGTGTCATTTCCGACGTCCTCGACAACCAAGTCTCGCATATTGCGCTATACCAGAAGCGGCCTAGCGCACCTTGCCCCACGGCGGCGGCGGGGGGCGAAGGCCTCACACAGTGGGTTGGGCAAATCTTTGAGTCACTTTGCCAACTAAACGCCTTTGGACGTCTCACACTGCAGTCTCCGCTTTACCTGCGATATCGCGGCGTTTTGGGCATCGAACACGAAGTCATCTGAAATTTGTCGCCGCACCGAATCTTAGCCGCACAAAAGGACTGTTCCAACGACAAAAAACGTCCCACGCAGACAGCGACGAAGAAGATCAAAGAGGCGACTGGCCGACCGACACCACTACAGCACCACCCAGGATAGAAGCAGAAAACACAGATTCAACATGTCTCTTACAAATTGTCGGTTTTACGAGGAGAAGTACCCGGAGGTGGAGAGCTTCGTCATGGTCAATGTCAAGCAGATTGCGGAAATGGGTGCATACGTAAAGTTGCTAGAATATGGTGGGTTCTGGGAAAGCACAACGGGTTGCAGTCCGCAGTTCTGGGACTAACACGGATGCAGACAACATCGACGGCATGATTCTCCTCTCTGAACTGTCGCGAAGACGTATTCGATCGATCCAGAAGCTGATCCGAGTCGGTCGCAACGAGGTTGTCGTTGTGCTGCGTGTAGACAAGGATAAGGGTTATATTGATTTGTCGAAGCGCCGAGTGTCGCCCGAAGACATTGTCAAGTGCGAGGAGCGATACAACAAGTCCAAGATGGTGCACAGCATCATGCGCCACGTTGCCGAGAAGACGCAGACGCCCATTGAGGAGATCTACCAGACGATTGGCTGGCCGCTGAACAAGAAGTACGGACACTCGATTGATGCGTTCAAGCTCAGTATCACCAACCCGGAGGTCTGGAACGACGTTACTTTCCCCAACGAGGTTGTCAAGGAGGAGCTCCAAAGCTACATTGGCAAGAGGCTGACACCACAGCCCACCAAGGTCCGCTCGGATATCGAGGGTATGTGGACAGATGGTGATTTATGAGTATGTTACTGACGTGTGCAGTTACCTGCTTCGGATACGAGGGTATCGACGCCGTTAAGGAGGCTCTGCGATGTGCAGAGGCGAAGAACACTCCCGAGAACCAGGTCAAGGTCAAGCTGGTGTCGCCTCCTCTCTATGGTATGTTGTGGAAAGCAAATGCAAGCGGCGCAACATTTACTAACTTATCCACAGTCCTTACCTCGCAATGCCTTGACAAGAACGCAGGCATTGCATGCCTCGAGCAAGCCATCATCGACATCAAGGAGAACATTTCAAAGGCGGGTGGTGACTGCCAGGTCAAGATGGCGCCCAAGGCTGTCACAGAGAATGACGACGCCGAGCTGGCTGCGCTCATGGAGAAGCGCGAGCGTGAGAACCAGGAGGTCAGCGGTGACGAGGACGAGAGCACGAGTGACGAGGGCGGCGTGGCCGAGGCGGATTAAGCGGCTCTGGAAGACGATTTTGGCACGAGCAACGACATCACGATGGGGAGCAATGGCTGTCAAAAAGGGACATGCGGCGTTGAAGGCGTCGACGAGGACACTTGGGGAGAATCTCAGCGTGTGCAGGACGACTCGAAATGTATGTATAGCATCCTTCCGGCCAGTGTGTGCTTTTCCAGCGTTGGAGAAGAGCTGAGCAGACGGGAGAAGAAGAAAGCAATCAAAAGCGGCTGTTGACTACCAGCATACATATACATTGCAACTGACGATGGCGGCGTGGTGTTGAATTCGGCTGCGGCGCTTGAGCGGAGTTTGGGGGAGCTTGGGCCGCTTGTGGGCGCAGGCTGGGCGGGAGATGCGCAATGACGCTGCTAATTGTGGGTTCGCGAGCGTTGGCAAGTCTGAGTCCAGCTTTTGGTGTCCGCGCAGCCAAACGCTAGTTGGCGCAATCCTGGTCGAGACCAAGCATTCCTGCTTGCTTTGCTGTCGCCCTGTTACCGCCTCTTTCTTTGTTTCCTCTCCTGGAACTCCGGGAGCAGTTTTCCTCTGCAATCTCGGGCGCTCGACGAAGCCTGAATCCAACTGCCATACCGCAACCATGGTCCGGTGGGGCGAGCTGTTCACCTCGGTCGACGGCCACGATGGAAGACACAGGGGACACGATGAGACGAGCGCACGTACGAGAGCTTCAGACTCCGGCCCTGGGTGGAGATATCGACAGCTGACATGTGCTAGTACTACCGACCACGCGCCGCGAACACCACATGCCGCCCCCACCCATTGACCCCAAAGATGTCACCGTAGTGGCCCTGCGACTGAAGCACCAGATCGAACAAGTCATACCCTGTGAGCTGGAAGAGGACCAGGTCACTCGCGCCCATAGCCAAATCATAACTGATGCCGTGCTCGAGACGGCGAAGCAGGCGGGCGCTCCCGAGCACAATGCTTGTGTTGTCTATTGCTTGCTGCAAGTCAAGAAGTGGTTCACTGCACAAGCCAAGGCTGAGCTGTGGGACGCCGACCTCCACAATGTCCGCGCCGTGGCGGCCGAGATCATGGCGAAGCGCTTGATTGAGGCCGAGGAGGACATCAATTATCTGTTTGAAGAGGTTCTTCTCAAGCGCTACTCGACTCTTATCGACGGCGAACCTACTGCGCCTGCCAATGTCGTTGAAAAGGCGGTGGATCTGCACGCCGTGACCGTTATTGGATCTTCGGGCTACCAAAAATGCATCAATTACTTGTGGAGAGGCTGGGTGGTCCAGGACGATGAGGACCCGAGCCGCTTCGTCACGTACGAGCACAAGACCAACACCAGTTACTGGGCCCATCTGGACCCCGACCGCATGCGAGTCCCCAAGTACCAGAACTGGGTACAGATTGCTATGACCCTTGTCTACCTGGGGCTCTACACCGGCGCCGTCAATACCATCAACGCTGATGGTGACCTGGATGTTGTTGAAGGCCTGCTGTACCTCTTCACATTGGGCTTTATATGCGATGAGGTGAACAAGTTCTGGAAGGTGGGCCGGTACTACATATCCTTCTGGAACATGTTCAACAGCACGCTGTACGCGCTGCTCACAATCTCTTTCGTTCTGCGTATGGTTGCGCTTGGACACCCCAGGAGCATTGATCGTGACACAAGGCGTGACTACTTTAACAAGTTGGGCTACGACTTTTTGGCCACTACCGCTCCTATGTTTTGGACGCGCTTGCTGCTCTACCTTGACACGTTCCGCTTCTTCGGTGCCATGCTTGTTGTGCTCAAAGTCATGATGCGCGAATCACTCATCTTCTTTGCCCTGTTGTTCATTGTCATTATAGGTTTCTTTCAGGCCTTTATCGCTCTCGACGTGGTGGACGATCAGCTGATGGACGACACTGTTTTTGTCATGCAAGCCATGCTGAATGCCATTATGCAGTCTCCCGAATTCGAAGGCTTTGACAACTTTTCGGTAAGTTTTGCACGGAAAAACTTCTCTTATCAATACTAACGCATGTCTGCGTACAGCCACCTTTTGGCATTATCCTCTACTACGTCTTTACCTTCGTCGTAATGGTCATCCTCCTCAACGTCCTCATCGCTCTCTACAACTCGGCCTACGAGGACATCACATCCAATGCCATTGACGAATACATGGCTCTGTTTTCCCAGAAGACGATGCAGTTTGTGCGCGCTCCCGACGAGAACGTCTTCATCGCCCCCTTCAACCTCATTGAAATGTTCTTCCTTATCCTGCCCTTTGAATGGTGGATGGACCAGAAACGCTACGATCATCTTAACGATATGGTCATGGCAGTCATCTACTCTCCCCTTCTCATCGTCACAGCCATGCTGGAACAGCAAGAAGCCTGGGTCGTCAAAGAGAACCGGCGCCGCGGCGAAGACGACGAAGACACCGTCATGGAGTGGGAACAGGTCCTCGAAGGCTGCGACTTTGAAGCAGACGGCTGGGATAAGAAGGTTCAGGCTTCGAAGCCAAACGTCGAGTTCGACACTGCTGTGCTGGAAGTCCGTCAGCTCCGCAAGGAAGTCGGTGAGCTCAAGGATATGCTCAAGACAATGATTGAGAATAGTGCTGGTGGCGGCGGCATCAACAAGTGGGGTGACGATACCCTCGGCGAGAGCGGTCTATCCAAACTAGACGCGAGCAAATTGGGCATGCAGGGCGTTGGCGAGAGCTCTGACAACGGTGCAAGGGATGAGTAAGTGCTTCTTGTTTTTCCCATCAAACAACATCATCCCTCCTCATCTATCCTGTAATTTTTCTTTATCACACACTCTCTTAATACTCTTGTAAAAATCCCCTTTTTTGTCAGTGTGTACTTGTTGTGTTGACTTTGTCGCGCTTTTCCGCATCATCTAGGCGCTTCTATAGGAGTGAGTTTGGCGAGAGTAATGCGAGCGACTGGCATTCGGATTGATCGAGGGGGCCTCTTGTCTCTCTTACTCTTCTCTCTTCCATCCTTCCAACCTGTGCTTCTCTCTTTTGTCCATCCGCTCTCGGCACGGCTGGAGAAAGAAGACCGGGTCAGCGACACGATGGCATGGGATGAAGGAGGAGGAGGAGGGGAAAGGGTTCTTTCTCTCCGTTTGGCCTCTCCCCCCACTCCCCTTTTTGCAACCCTTTGTTTGCTTACGTCACATACACCTATTCTTTTACTCTCCCTTTTGTTTAGGCAGTCTGGGATGGATGGATGCGTTGGTAGCAAGGGTGGTCAAATTGTTATTATCATAACGTCCATGTTACGTGTCACGCGGGATGCGATCAAGTCAAATCAAATCGAACTGAATCAAACCAAATCAAACAAACGCATTCTTCATCTGTTTCTAGGAACAACTTAAGGTAAAGGGTGAATTACATTATACAATCAGAGGCTATTTCTGTACTCGTTAAATGGATGCTTGCAAGAAACCGCTTTATGGTTTTCTCCATCCTCGCCTTTGCGCCATGCAAAACCATGCTATCAGCAAGTGTATGATACAACAAGAAAGAAGCCTTTTCCCTAGAAGATACTTTGCCACAACTCCTCGTACCCAAAACAAAAAAGAGCAAAAAAAATGTCTTCACCAATCAAGCAGCCGTCTGACTCTCCTCGAGCCTAAAATCCGCCGCCGACCCCTGCACGCGCTCAATCTCATTCTGAATTGCCAGAACCCAATGATCTCTTTCGGCACGAGATCTCGCGCGAAAAACGACACTGCGACCTTTGCTTCCCAGCTTAGCGACGCGCTTGAGTTTCGTTCTTTTGCCTTCTTTACGACTCTGTTCGCCGGCCCCGGCCCCTTCTTCAGCGCGGAACCAGCTTTTTGCTTTGCCGTGCCAGATGACGAACGTGGTCATTACGTCTTCGTCAGTCGAGGTCCAGCCGTCTTCGAGGTAGATGCGGGGAAGGGCGTGGTGGCCTGGTTTGTTTGCATCGAAGGTCTGGTTTTGGTAGAGGAGGTCGGATTCGGTGAGGAGACCGGAGTAGATGTAGCAGTCTTTTAGATCGAGATTGGCCATGCGTTCGTGGTGGATGTGTGCGAGCTGTTTGCCGTTGCGGCTGCGCAGGACGTCGCGGAAGATGAGCAGCGTGCCGGCGGTGAGGAGGACGCTGCAGCGGGTAAAGGGGGCGTGGATACGGGGTTTGCGGTAGAGCATCCCGCTCATATGGATGGAGCGGCAGCAAGCGATGCCGCACATGTTGTAGAGTTCGGGTGAAGCGAAGGACTGCGTTACCTCCCATTTTCGAGCAAATTGCCCGACATGGGCTTCGGTCTCTTCGTCAATCTTGAGGGCGCTGAGGTTGCGGCTGCGCGTTGATTTGTACAGTGCAATGTCGGACGCAGTACGGTGCTTCCAGTACTTAACAAGGGCGCGGAGATGTTGTACCCACTCTTTTCGACGAGCTTTGTTTGCGGCCTAATGGTCAGGTTAGAGCGGGATAAGAGCAAGCATTGCGCGTAAATACATACCTGGAGCCGAATAATGAGGCCATTCTTCATGACCAGCTCCAAAGTACGCTCGAGGTCAAGATCATTTGTCACACCATCATTGTTCATAGAGTCATCAACATCCTCGTCAAAATCCACATCTGAGCCTTCTTCGAGGTCCTCGTCAGCTGCACTAGCGCCCAATCGGGCTTTGCGGACTTTGACAACGTCAACCAGATTGATGTATCCATCGCAATTGAGGAGGTTTTGTTCTTTGCGTACAGCCTCGTCCAGTGCATCCTCATCATGCAATCGCCTGGTCTCGGTTGTGCCAGAGTGGCCCTCAACGAGCCACTCGATTTGGCCATGATCTAGCCCATATGGATTAACTGCCCAGCTGTCTGGCACCGCGTCTCGGACTCCGTCTGCCGTTGGCACAGCCGCGTCTTCTGAAGCAGGTAGTCGTGGCGGGGGCGGTGGAGTCACTTTGGTTGGGCGTGAAAAGACCAGGTATTGGTCATGACTAGCAAAGTAGAGTTGTTTGTGGTACATGAGCCCTAGGCGCTTAGATCGACCCCGTTGTCCAGTTAGTCGAATGAGAAAGCCTTCTACTGGGACTGGCTCGGTCAGGGTCTTGCGCTTCTTCCGCGTAACCGCTGTTGTGGGATAGTGTGTCTTGGGCCGCAGTTCCAGCTCATGTGACTTGAGCATGGCAATGGTGCCGTACATCTTCCGCTCATTGGCGCCATGTATCCATTCAAGCCGGTCGTAACGCTTCCAGGCAAGACCGACACGCTGGTCTTTCATCCACGATGCCAAGACATCGGACCATTCTGGTACGTCTTCCAGCTGATCTAAGCAACGTCTGATCAAGTTCTCTGCAACCGCCTCCTCTTCCTGCATTGTTTTCAGCAGAGCCTGCTCGGTATTGTCCGCACATTGCACTTTATTCTGTGAGGCTTCCAGCTGCGCAAATGGATTCACTATGCTCACACTCAAACTCATATCAGGTATATTGATTTGAAGTTCAGAAGCACGGTGCCAGCCGAGTATGTTCCGGACAAAGGTGTACCACTCGACGGCATTGGAGGCAGTCCTAGCTTGCATGATGAAGATCAATGTTTCGCGTGCCCTGGGCGACGAGACGACCATGGTCTTGTCGAGCGGAGAGTATAGATTGACCTTACTAGTCTTACGGCTGAGGGGTACTTGATACGCAGCCTTCTTACTCGCACCTGCACTCTCGATTTCTGGAATGACTCGAGTCTGGTAGAATTGCAGGACAAAGTCAGCGCCATCAACATGGCTATGGCGGCAGACGACCATGTACTCGCGCCACTTGCTTTTGATGCGAGACACAACTCTTTGATTGGCGTTTTCGTCAAAATCCTCTGGGACTTCTGCTGCAGCATCGACACGAACGAGCATGCGCTCCATTTTGACGACGAGGCCTTCTTTGATGTTTCGCCGTCGAACCCTGGTGCCTGCTCGCTGGATGGTCATCTGTGCCTTTTTGGCTTTGAGCTGGACGGCAGCACGCCTCGAATCTTCGGGGACATCGAATTTGACCAGATTTCGGATGGATGATTTCTTTCGTGTTAGCTCCGCTAGTGTGGTATCTGTGTCCTTGGCTTGCTCAGAGGAAGAAGAAGGCATTCCAGACTTTCTTCTGACCTTGGCCAGTATGCCCTTTGCGGGTGGATTTGGATCAACGTCCACGACCGCAGGTACCTTGTTCACGTCAGTGTTACGTAGCAGGGACGATGTTGAATTTGCGTCTACAGAAGCAGCTCCCGTGGTAGATGCAGGATGCCCAAGGCTCTCCGTATTGGAGAGCGGACGCTTGCCCAGCGACTTGGATCCTGCCTCGGTTCCATTTGAGGGAACTTGTAATCCACTTGCCTGCGCCGGGTGCTGCTCCTCATGCTGCTGCTCCTGCTCCTCTTCGTCGTGCCGCTGGTGTTGCTCCTCCTGCTGCGGCTCTTGGTCTTCTGTAGGGCGGTCGTCGTTGGGATCGGTTATTGGCACAGAGGACGCGGTGACAAACGTCTTCTCACTTGACCGCCGTGTCGCTGGCGGTGGGATATCTTCGTCGTCGCCATGGTCATCCTCGGGCTCAGAAGGCGCATCAACAAAGTAGTCCTCTTCCGCTTGTGTCACTACATCCTCTCTCTGTTCCGAGCTGCGAGGTATTTGCAAGGCGGGAGGTGTAACCGAAGTCACACCTGCTTCTGCATTTGCGCCGCTCGCCTCAGACTGCTGTCCGCCTTTCCCTTGTCCCCCGTTCTCTTCTCCCTCCTCGGCATCGAGATCCTCCGGCTGCGGGAAACTGTGCTGGAACAGGGCGGAAGAACTGGGGCCTTCGAGTCCGCTCAGCCGTCGTTGGCGGGCTTCGCGTGGGTCTAAGGAAAAGGTTCCGGCGCGCGTCGAGTAATTGATGCGGAGATGGTGCTTGTACCAGTCGCGTCGATGCTTGGTTAACCATGATGTCTGTACAGAGAGTCAGTCTCCACAGGTTAGGGCCGAGGAAGATGGTGGGGAAGATGCGTACCGGGATGGGGCCAATGAAGTAGCGCCTCGAGGTGAGGTGAAGGTGCTCAGGCGTGGCATGTTGCTGCAATGCTAGTCAGTCTGTAGTCTGCACAGGATTGAACACATGGTATACCAGTCTCTGTGCCGTATACGAGTCTGGGGGCAGGTTGGCGACATTGGGCTTGTGCCATGAGTGCCGCTCCTGGGGGGGCATTGGATGTCTCCTATCTTGACTTGGCCGTGGCGGTGCGCTGGTTCAAGATCACGGACACTAGCAGGCAATGGGACGCGACATGAAGAGAGGGACAGAAAGCACCAAGAAAAAGTAGTGCAAAGATGCAACTACTCTACGCGACTGTAGCTTCACATGGAGAGTCGTGACAGCCGGTTGGGTAGGGCAGGGTTAGCGGGTGGGCGACTAGGGAACAAGCAGGATCGCGGCCGTGAGCCGTCCGAATGGAGGCAGCTGGCCCCTCGTCCACTGTCGTCATCAAGACACCCCTGTGTCAATCATCATCTACATCTGCATCTGCATCTACTCTCGGCTTCAGTAATCCCTACGTCCATCATCGCACACCATAGCATCCACGCTGCTTCTCAGCCTCGTCCATGGACAGGCTGGCGTAGCGACAAACACTCACAATAGCGCAGGGGAAATGCACCCACCCGACCGAGATGCTTCATTCACTCAAGCGAACCATGGTCTGGCCAAGCCGTACCGTCCAACGTCTCAACCTGCCCGTTGGGGCAATTGTTTCTCAAATCTGTTGATTCTCGTCCTGGATGATCTGCTCCGTGGCGCCTGTCCTGCGAGGGTCTTCCTGGTAACCACATGATCCCCACCGCAGCCTGCATCCGTGCTTTATAGGAAAGGTATCACACTGCACGCCATTTACCCCCAAGTCCGGAAATCGATCCCTTGGCTTCCTTGCTTGACATGCCTTACATTTATTCAGTCGCATCACGCGTAGTACCGACAACAACCTTCATGTGGCAGTCGACTTTCTCCTCTTAAACCTGCACACCACATCCGTCTGAACGTTGAAAGAGCAGTTCTGGACCTTCCACGGCCGGTCGTGCGCCATCTCAAAGGTAAACCGGCGCAAGCTCTCTGCCGTGACTTTGTAAATCTGAGTCAACGCGAGCTGTGCACTGTCAGTAAGCGTCTAGCAGTCACGTCTGGAGCCACCTACAGGCTTGCCGACGCATGTACGTGTCCCAGCACCCCATGCGAGGATGGCCCTGTTCATCGCTCGTGTACGCTCTTCGCTCTCAAGCCACCTCTCAGGCTCAAACTCGAGCAGGTTCGCCCCAAAAACACCACTGTCGTGCTGGACAATAGCCGGATTCATGCCGACAGTATAGCCCCCTGGAATATATTTGCCGCAAAGCGTGAGACCTTGGCTTGGTGCATACCGAGGCATAGATACTGAGAATGCAGGAAATAGCCGCCCGGCTTCCTTAATCACCGCCGTCAGATACGGCAACGTGGACACCCGGCTATATGGCACGGGCGATGAAAGTGTACCGTCTTCGAAAGCTGCATCCACCTCTGCTCGGACTTTCTCCAGTTTCTCAGGATTCTTCATCAGAAAGTACATTACAGACCGCATGGTCACCGATGTACTATCCGCGCCCGCCATGCTGTGCTTCGTCAGTGTAATGTGCTGGCGTTCTGTCCCTCAGTACCTACATTCCCACCCACATGTCCGACGTAATTTCCCTGTGCGAGTAATTCACCTTCTCTCCCTTTTCTTGTACGATGGCAAGAAGCTGGGAAAGAACATCCGGCCGTTTCCCTGTCACCTCCGTTGACCGCTCAGTCGCTTTCTGAGTCTCTTTGATCGCTGACTTCTTGATATCCTCTATCGCTAGCACAGCCTTGAGTAGCTTGGGAATACACACGGCGATGAGAAGTAGAAACGGCCGCACATAGTACGGAGTCACCGTCAAGAGCGTGAGAAAGGGCATCGCAAGATGAACAGCATGGATGTAGCCGTTGTAATCTATGCTATCACGCAGGAATCCGAACGCTTGGCCAAAGAGCACTACACCAATATTGTCATACGCGTACCTACATGCTCACAGGTTAGAAAGACGGAGAACAAGCTTTCGAGCATGCAAGAACTAAAACCCACATCTCCAACCAAAGCCCAAAGTCAAACTCCTCGCCACGATCTGCAAACCCTGCCAATCGTTCCATAAAAAGCCCCAGCATCTCATCTAGCCCTGCCTCACTCCTCAAGGTGCTAGACATTGAGTACACGCCTCCGACGATTTTTCTGTATGCCGTATGCGCCTTCTCATCCGTCTGGGTGAACAGATCTGGCTGGGAGCCCAGGCCCTTTGGCCGCCATGGGATATACCAATCTGTTTTCTGCAACGGCTTTTGAACAGGGAAGATGAGCGGTAGCGCACTTGGATCCGCCACAGTGACTTCATCTGGTGCGATGCGCACAATGGGACCGTAGCGTGCGTGTAGCTGTCGAGTGGCTGTGTCTACATTGCCTACTCCATGGTGGTACATCAGCCATGTGCGGGAGATGCTTGCCCAAAGGGGTCCGGGGATGCTAGACAGAGGATGCCAGGTTAGTGTGTAGATGGTCCAAATGAGGCTATACACGGCTAGCGAAACTGGGAGGTAAACGAGGACGATGGTATGGAGATCGACGGCACCCCATGGTATCGCCATGGTTTCTTATCGCACAAGTTCGTGAAGAATAAAGATGAAGAGAAAGACGGTTCACAATCACCCTGTGATTTTGCCATCGCTCGACTGAGATGCTGAAGCGAAGGAATACATGCATCTGAACGCATCCATCGTGCATCCATCGTGCATCGGCAATATGCTGCTTCTGGGCATCGAACCCGCTCTGTAGTCCAGTTAACATTCGTAGCGCGCAGGTGATTCTCGCTGGATGATAAGGTGTTTCACTACTGTCTGATATAGGAAGCTCTCAAGGGAGAGTTGGATGTGTTTGTAAATTCTAGAGCCAAATTGCGCGCATTGCAACTAGGGGAGTTGCAATAACGTATTTGTGGGTGACGTCATGACACGCTGAGTGTGTGTAAAATCGGTACTGTGATACTGTAATGATGGCTCTTTATAGCACTGAAATCTCCTATTATCATGTTTTGATGCAAAGTCGCTCATTCTGCTCATAAATTAAGCATCCAGTCACGTCGTACTACTGCACCACACTATTCATACTGTTCGTTCAACACGTGGTAGAAACGAGCGCAATCTGTACTGTGATAATACAGATCTCCAGAAAATGGCGAAACCACTTTCCTATAGGCACTCGCTGTAGGAGTCACATCGTCTTAGTCCTAAGCAGTCTTACCCTCCTTGCCCCCATTCACCTCAGGCAACGCCCACTTCAACGCCTCCTCCCAGCCCTCCCTATTCGTGAACTTGGGCTTATACCCAAGTCTCTTCTTAATCTTGTCTACACATAGCGTACGCTCCATCGTCAGGAGGCGAACCACCCAAGGCGTGAGCTTCGGCTGCTTTCTCCCCAGCGAAAAAACCCAGTAAAGCCAGGAGCCTATCCAAGCAAAAGCCGTCATAAGCCAGACCGGGATGCTCTTGACTTCTTCCGCTTTGACGGGCGTGCCGATGAGCTCGGCCACGAGTCTGGATACGCTCCAAAAGGGGATGTGCTCGTCGTTCGTGACGAAGAAGGCTTCGCCCTCGATCTTTTCGTCGGCTGGTAGCGGTGCTGATGCCCTGGCCTTGAGGAGCGCTTTTGCGATGAGCATCTGCGCGTTTGTGCAATTCTCTACGTAGCATGTATCGTAGAGGTATGACTCGTTGCCAAATTGAATGTTTGCACGACCACTGAGGGCTTGTTGCGTGATGTTCGTTGTCATGATGCCATCACCCGCCCCGTACAGTGCTGCGGGTCGAACGGACGCCGTCAACATGCCGTTTTGACGGTTTGCCTCGAGCACTATCTTTTCTGCGAGCGCTTTGGTGTGCGAGTAGTATTCTGCCTGGTCGGGATAGAACAGCACGGGGAGGTCCTCAGTCGCTTCCACCATGGGGCCGCGCTGGTCGTGCACAATCGACGAACTGGAGGTGTACACGAATGCGCGAACAGTGCCAATGGCTTTGGCACACTCGATGACGTTCTCTGTTCCGACTACGTTCACTTTCTCCAGTACTGAGCGGTTGACTTCAAAAGGGTTGGGCGAAATCGTGTGCAGCACGACTTGTGGATTTACTTCCTGGAAGACCTTGGCAACCTCATCGCGCGAGACGACGTTGGCGGTAAGATAGGTGGCATCTGGGTTGCGATTACGCTCAGTGTTGATGTCGACGACGAAGACTTTCGGGGTCGCGCGGGTAAATTCACGAACTAGGTGATGTCCAAGGAAGCCACAGCCGCCGAATATCAGGACTGGGCCATCAATTTTGATGTCGCTCATGATAAAATTCCTGGGAGGGGGAATTTGGTGCAGATGTTGTTCTTCTTGTAGCTATGGGGCGACTAGTTCAGCTTCTGTCGTGTTCAATCTAGAGTCTCGATGGGAGAAAACGAAGAGCGAGAGGATTGGCTGACTCTCGACAAAAGACGACGCAAGGCAGGGGTGTGGCAAGGCAGCAACTTCAGTAGATTGCGGCACGACTTTTCAACCCCTTTCTTGCACGCCTGAAATTCCGAGTAAGAACAACTTATTGGTTCCTATTCACATCGAAAGACACGTTGTACCAACGCAGCGTGTAAGAAAAAGAAGGTGATTATGTACCATTAACGACTACAGCGGATCAGATTTCTGCATCTCGCAGTGTGCGTCTCTGTGCTGTGCTCCAGAAAAAAAGTCTTTCGATGACAGTTTTTGTCCGCTGTTTGTCTATGATGTTCGAAGGCCGGATATCTCGCTGATGCTGCGCTTTGTAGTAGCAGACAAGAAGACAAAGACAGGGTGCGATGATGACGATGTTCATCTCAACAATGGTCATTTCCGAGATCAGAGCAGCCGCCCACAAGATATCAGATTCATGCAGATTCCTGACTGATCACCCTAAGCGAAGAGCGCTGGCGATGCAAGCCCTTTTACGTTAAGTTTAGTCTTTGGAGATCGTGTCTTGGGCGGAGTGACTTACACAAGTCCTATTCCGAATACAGCAGCAAGTGTAAGCTTCCGCTGCAGGTCCATATTAAGTTTGTAGATTTGCTGAAGCGGGATCATTAATATGTAAAAGTCCATTACAACATTTACAGCTGCTTGAGCAACGACGACCTTGCTGACTGCTTGACAGAATTTGTTTGTCACAGCCGAAACATTAATGCACACTACTGCTTGCGCGATCCCATGGCCCATGAATGCCGCAGACGTAAAAAGGGTCAAGAAGATGCCGAAGTGAATAAGATGGCGTGTGAAGTCGACGACTTCGAAGAATCGAAGGTACAACAACAAAACGGACAGCTTCGCAAAGCAGATGCCGATGATGTACACTGTAGATAGCTGACTGAATCGCTACGGTAGGTTAAAAACAGAAGATACTTGTACAAGAGGAACATACCAACACTCTCGAATGGGTTAGAGTCACTGCGCGAATGTCCCATAAATGCCTGCCGTAGCCAATATCGAGAGCTAGCGCGTTGATTAGAGTCATGCAAGCACAACGAAGTAGACCGGTCACTCACTAGATATCATGAGTCCACTATGGGCAGCCGAGGCGAGTGTCGCAAGCACGCAGAACACTACCTTGGATGAGCTAGGCTAAAGTATAAAAGCACAGCAACTTACAATCATCCCAGCCAAGTGTCTCTTTGGAGTTGCAGCGTGCAGCGAAACGTAGCGCCACCGCTAGCAACGTAACACTTAGGAATACAGCGTTCAATACGATTAGCTCTGCATCGTGAGTCTCTGGATCTTGGAAATTTGATGCTCGACTATCAGGCGGTGGCATTGCCGGTAAGTTCCATAAAGACCCCGGCATGTCTGCAGGAGCGGTTGGTCGAGCAGTGGTCATCGCCATTGTGATGTTTTGATCGGAAAAGTGACGAAGAAAGTGAAACGCATCTTGTCATATCAATCGTGAACGGCCGAGATTTGGCTTAAAGGTATACTCAGGACCTGAGCTCTACGAGTGTATCTCTCGGCCTCGCCGTGATATCATTATGGGCGGTGCTCGTTCTCAAGGCGTCCAATACCAATGAGGTTCCTCTGCGCCACAACCCCGGTCTGGAGATCCATGTATTATGCATGTGTTTGCATCAAAGGTATCTGCCGATAGGCGCCATCTCTGTAATACCGACATAGCCATCGGCGCGCTGCTTCTGCATGTCAGACGAGCGCTAGAGTGTTGCGCGCCCAAACATAGTTCTCCCTCGTGCGGAGGTCGTCGCATTTGGGTTTATTACCGTCTGTATCTGCTCTCATCAGCTGCCACTTTTCTTCTCTTGTTTTCCCACCCGGATTTCCTGGAGCCTAATTTCATGCTACTGATATGATCGCCTACCGGCATGGCCGAGTACCGACACGCCATATCCCCAAACTGTGTCATCTTCCGAATGCACAGCTTCCTGAGATGGTCGCGATGTCGACACTTCGTAAATTACCTTAGAAAGCTGAGGAGTAAGCCGAAGATGGCCTCAGGTGCGCGAATCTTGGACCAGGGATGACGTGTGTCTGTACACCGAGACATGCGGATATCAGCAAAGCTGGTACACAATCGAGCACATGATGTGATGATGCGCGCCAGTGTGTGTCAAACAGGAATAAGGGTCTGGTAACGAACGTTTGTAACCAAGCTCCTTTAACACATTCTTCCAGGTCTAATAGCACTGTGGAGCTTCCTCGCTGCTTCTATGCGATGACTAGATGATTCCATCGTGTCCTCCTCTTGAAGTTATAGTTTCACCTGGCAAACTATATCCTTATAGCAAAGGTAGCAACTACTAAATTTCTAAGTACATTACATCTAGCTGTCCTAATCCTAGTTCCAGCACGTTCCCCGGTGCTATTTACGCCCGCCTTCCACCGGCCTCTCCAAACTCTCATTTTCTAGATTTTTCTCTCCACACTTTCACTGTTTAGCCTTTGCCTTAACTCCAGCACGTCACGCACTTGATGTTCTTCTTTTGACAAACAGCTAGCCCCAGATAAAACCATGGCACTCAATCGCTATTCTGCACTCATTCAACATCTCTCAAATTCTTTACTCATTCAACCACTTCCCCACCGTCATATCTATAACTCTAACACGTTCTTACACTCTATATCCACACCAACTTCGCCGCCTATCTACTATTTCCACGCCCAGCTACAGGCTCAATCTGTGCTTGCTATCTACGCCTCATCTTCGGGTCAGACTCCCACACACACACACACACACACACACACACACACCAAAGTCGAAGATCTAGCCGACGAGGCTCGCGGTCATCAGTCCTGTCTTCTTGCTCGCAAAGATGTTGGACGCGCTAGGGTAGAGGCCACGCCTGGTGTATTGAGTGCTAAAGAGGATTCCAACGACAAGCACAGCGACGACAATGCCAGTGATTGGGTCGAGGAAGAGCAGCGCCAATCCTATATCACCCAACATGATACTCTCAGTCTGGTAAGTGCGGCTCCATCCGTATACTACACCAAACTCATGCCTATATAGCTGATCCGGCGATTCACCCAAACCTTACGAGCACCAATCAAGCCCATCATGCTGGTAAATGTTTCGCTACCAGAATTGCCGTTATTCGACCCAGAGAGGATACTGTCGCAACGATCCAGCTTTAAACCAGACGCCGATGCTGAGCGTGCAGGTCTGCCCAGCGAAGGTCAATGCGAAAGGCAGTAGCGTCAGGTCTGCCAGTCCTATAGAGAGATACTGCTGGTAATGCTGACTACACTGACCAACAGCTACGCAACTGTGAGCAGTTTTGGTCATTTGATGGATAATTATATAATGTCTCTACGAAGCCCGCGCCAGCCATGACTGAGCCCGCAACAACCAAGCTCACGCCCAGTCGCTAGCCTAGTGCTGAGAGAGGGCGTTCCAGCGCTCCGGTCCTCCTTGCCGAGGGTTGTCCATGAACTCTTCACGGAGATCCGCTTGGCAGTACCAGAGCTGGCGACGAATGGCCGTGTCTTGAACCTACATGCGAAGACTCTAAACGACCAACGATCGCAAATCCGAGAGGCCGTGAACAATGTAAGCCCAACTAATCCCCTTCAAGTTCTGATTACCAGCCAGGAGGTTGCTGGCATCGGAACAAACTTCCAGAAGGGGGCATGGGTCCAGGTGCTAGTCGAAGTCCCAGAGTCGCTAGACAAGGAGCAGCAGGTGAAGGGCCGCACGCATCGCCTAGGTCAAGAGCATATCTGCATTGTCTACTCGTTGGTTGTTGCGAATATACAGGACACCCGCAACCAACAAGCTACCTTAGAAGCAGCCATTGCGCGCTAAAAATAGCATAGCGGCATTCCTAGATTTATATATGAAAAATGAAAAACGATGGGAGGAAACGGAAGAAGTAATCTGGGTCATCGACAAGCGACGGCACACATTTACAAGCTGGAGCAAATGATGGCAGTCCTCGAGGTCGTATCCTTTGACGACGACGACAATGGCAACGACCAGCCGAGGTCGCCGCCGGGTAAACAATGGGTTGACGAGGATATCGATGAAGACTGTTTGCTGAATTCCATGACTTCGACGTGCTGGAAACAACCGCCACTGCTTCAATATCCGGTGTGTGTTGCGTGGTCTACCGCTCGCTGAAGAAGTATCCTGATGTGTTAGTGCGGGAGTAGCATTTGGATGTTGATCCCTGGTTTTATTAGAGCTAGGCTGGTATGAGTAGTAGTACATAGTCTGACCACTTTGTATATGCTGGTCGAATGAAAGTAAAGGGAGAGTAGTGGACCTAACTAAACAGTGTATCAACCTAGACAAGAAGCCCTTGGAAGTCATGATGATATAGCTAAAGTCGCAATCAGGTGCAGGCCGACTTCACATGAACCATATCATTTGTGGAAAAGTTGAACACATTTCAATCTAGAAAACTATCATTTCCGAAAATCTAATAATAAGCACAAAACGCTACGTCATACGTATATATATTGGGTATCTTTTTTTCATTAAAAATCGTAACCGAAAGAGCGGGAAATTCATCATTTCCCTAGGCTGGGGCCACTCCGCCCGGGTGAAATCATGTTTGGATTGAGGACAATCTTGTACTTTCGCACTGGGGTGATCGTCGAGTCAGATGCGGTCGGGGTTGCTGGGCTAGTTGCTCTTGGTGAAGCGCCGTTTGATTGTGGTTTGGTAGCGGATGTGCTCTCAACGGCTGGTGCATCCTTAGATGGTGTACCGGTGGTATCGACCGGCGTGTCTCGTTGGCGCTGGGGTGGGGTCGGAGTCTCAGGCGTGAGAGGAGGGCTGTGCTCGGATATGGGCATGGGCGTGATTTGCTTGCCGTTCGTCCATGACTGAGTGGGGCGGTTGAGAGTAGCAGGGGTAGTGGTGGCCGATGAGGCAGCGACAAGTTCGTCGGAGGATCGTTTTGTCTGCGAGAATGAGGGGGAGGGAGCGATGTTTGAATGAGATAGTCCAAAGACTGTGACCTTGGAAGGCGGTGTCTGCTCGTCCGGCTGCAAGTCGTTCTTCTCGGAAGCTATAGCGGACGAAACATCGAAGCCGTCTTCTTGAGCTTCAGGTATACTTCCAATCATACCCAATCTACCAGTGCCTACTTTGGCCCACTCCCATATGCCGCGGCGTGAGGATGCTTGTAATAGCTGTACAGGCCCTCCTTCGCCCTCACCATCAGATCCATTAGCAGCCTGGCTATCTTTCGCTAGGCGATACGTGTCTTCGGAGCTTCGGTGGTGCTCGTCGAGGGCTGGGTGTGACTCGTGAGTTTTCGTCCCGTTGATCTGGGTTGGACCTAGGCGTCTTCTCTCCGGGGGAGACACCTTGCGCAGCCTTTCCATCTCCTTCTCCCTGTCTCGGAGGGCTTCCTTGACCGGCTGAGTAGCCACTGCCATTTCCTTCGATGTGCCAACTGTCGTACTCACCGGACTTGTCAGGCAGCGGCGGAGAGGGTTTCTCTCGCGTGGGCGAGTTGGTAGAGGAGGCGCTGGGGGAGGCTCTGTCTGGAGATGAGGGAGGGGAGGGCGGCTGCGCTGGTCGGAGCTGATGTAGGGAATTGATTTGGCGGATGAGCGGCCGACCCTCTTCTTTGCTGGTTAATCGAAGTTACTACGCGAGTTGCGAAACCAAAAAAAGGGGTGGAGTACGGCGGAGCTGGAAATGGATTGCAACCAAAGCAAAGCTACACACCTTGTTTCCCTTTTAGTTTGTCCTTGGTGTAACAGTTGGGACCGGCTTCGTGGTCATGATAGAGGCACTCGTTCCCCTTTTCTGTTGGATCGTTGAATAGCATACCGCCAGTGCTGGATCTGATTTCCTTGACCAGATCGATGGCAAAATCGGGGTTGTCTGTGAAGCACCCTCGATACGTCTCGACATCACGCTCACTGGCAGGGTCCATGATCTGGCGTGCAGCGATGCGGGTCATCAGCAGACGGAAAGGCGAGCCCTTGGGACTCTTGCGGTAAATGTCGTCAATCTCTTCAGCGTCGGGGACCAACTCGGCTTCGTTTAGGCCTTTTCTATACTGGTCCATGGCAACGTTCTTTAGCTGGGTCATGTGGAAGCGTTCACAAAGAAGATAGAGTTTGTGACAGGTCACAGCGTAGTCGTATTTTTGGTTTTCATCAACCATGTCGGAGACATCGTCCAGACTACCTTGGTAGAGCCATTTGACAAGCAGCTCGAAGCCGGCTGGATCGTATTCGGGCAGATCGAGGCGGTCCTTCCTCGTGTTGCCGTTTGCATCGCCTAGAAGCTCATTCTCCAGAGCCTCGGAGTGGTGGCACAGCAGGTTGCGGTGCAGCGCCCAGTGGCGCTTCGACTCGCCTACGTAGATATCGATCATGGGTCCGGAAAGTAGTCTATCGCGTTGTAGCTTAGCTTTTGCTCGTACGTGTAGTTGATGGGAATAGAGGCGGTGCGACAGGGCGGGGCGCACTGAGATGCACTGCGAGGGCGACTGCGACGGTTGCGCCAGCGTGCATTGCAGCGCCCTCGCAGGCGGCGCCCCATGGATCAAGGTGGTCTCGGCTTGGGCATGTGTGTGCGATGCACCCTCTCCATCGCGAACGTGGTCGAGAAAAGGGTCGTCTACATACTCAGCAAAGGTCGGGGCGGGCACATGGCCAATGCTACCAGAAGCCATTCGCGAGCGGGTGGAACCTGGAATGGCGAAATCACGGTGGTAGACTCTAGGAACTTGCCCCATACGGCGCGATGGGGGCACTCATAAATGCAAGGCGACTGGCGCGTGTGAGAAGAGCGGTCAAGCCGTTGGCGTGGATGCTGTGTGTTGTCTTGATGATGTTGTCGCCGTGCTGTCGACGTGCTGAGTGGAGATGGCTGGGGCGCTCGACCTCGTGTCGTGCCGTAGCGCGACCAGGGGCACTCCCGCTCTCTATTGTATCTTTGCCAGTCGTCCTCGGCCCCACACCGCGAACAACGTCGTCTGGCTGACTGGCCTTACATAACCGCTGTCGCACCATACGCTTTGTTGGCGCTGCTTGCGATGTTGTGCATTCGTGGCTCGCTCTCTCCCGTCCTCCGATCATATAGTGGAGTCATGCAGGTATCCTCCTCGTCCTCGTCAGGCCTAGAACAACATCCCATGTCTTCAGCAGCAGGCATTCTTCACCTCGTCTGAGTGTCTCTCTGGGCTCCTTTCCCCAACCTCCTTTGCCCCTGGATGATCGCACATGGTTCCTTTTTCTGCTTACTTTTCACGTTAGTATGCACTTCCCCTCAGTCCGGGTGCGACCAGCTCAGCTGCTCACTGGCTGCCCACTGTTCACTCACTGTTCACTCATTGGTCGCTCGCTTGCCGCTGCTAGGTGATCATCAAGTGATGAGGTAGGAGATCACGCACGTCTGTTCTGGATAATAATAGTTGAGAGGAAAAAGAACGCTATAGACTGTGCGGTACCGTTGGAAATGGCCCAGCCACCACCCCCGCCACACCTCCGCCTGCGCCACATGCGCCCCGAGGACCGGCCATGGGTTCTCTCACATTGCACTTGCCTGTGCAAAATGAGATTGCGTGCTTCTATCTCTTGCTGACTGCTCAACCGTTTGCCACCCTGTATCGCCTAAAGCTTTGTCCAATTTTGTTGCCGCACTCTCACGTCTAGCTTAGCGCAATGGGTACGCGTTTGCCTATACTTTTGCCATACGGTTTAAGCAGTGAGCACAATTCGTTCGTTAGAGGGGACACAAATAAACCAAAACAACATGGGCCATTGCGTTTCTGCATCGCTTCTCTATCCGAGTTGTTGGCGCCATCTCGTTTACACGCCCAGACCTTGCCTCCCCTAGCCGCATCAATTACTGCCTCCGCTGCCATCGGAGCCAGAAAAAACCACCAAAGAATCGACATGGCCCCAGAAAAAGGCCAGAAGAAGCACCGTCGGTCAAAGAAAAGACTCAAGCCGTCCAAAAAAGGTTCAGCATCCGGCCGTGACATAAGAAATGCCTTCACTATGGGGGCTGATCCACGCTTGGGCGCTTCTCACGACATGCCAATTACGCTTGATAGTGAGTCAAGCGAGTCCGTGGCATCAGTCAGTTCATGCTTTAGGCTGCGTAGCAATCGAGGGTAAATAACCTATAGAACATTCCTGCTGAGACTAAGATGTGAAATGTCGGAGCAACTAACTATCACAGAGTCACTTCCAATCCCGTCCGCCCTGCCACTGCTCTCCCAGATCTAGAGCAATCTAGAAAACAACATCAAAATCTTTCGGCATGGTCTCGCCAAAGAAGCAGGAGTGTAACCCCATTTCAGGACAGTTACGTCTCGTCCGGCTTTACTTTGCGCAGTTCACAACCTGCGCATACGCTCCACTCACCAAGGGAGTCCTCGTCTTCGGAGTCTGAAACTCCACTCTTTCATGAGTCAACCGCGCGCCGCCGGGAGTCAGCATGCACAATGCCACACGCGACAACGGGAAATGCACACAAGACCCTTTCCAACATCTCCAGGCACCGCCATAGGACTGATCAAAGTGGATCTGCATTCAAAACACGCAACAGCCGTCCGACCAACATGCGCGATGGGAAAGGTTTAGGGACTTTCTCGCGAACAAAAGCCAAAACACCCGGCCCGTGGCAATATCGCCACCTCCAAACTAAGTCAGAGAGCCGAAGAGGATTTCCCACTACACTTCCTGAACTGAACATCCCGTTGTCGCAGGAGTTAGGCAAAACCAGCGAAGTGACGGACGATAATCAGACAGACATGGCGTTGCTGGATATAGACGACTTTGAACTAAGAAGCAAAGTTGCACAGCTAATGGCTGTAGCACCAGCACTGCGTGTCAGAGATTTGTACCATCTGGTCATCGACAGCGCAGGGTGTATGGCTCAAGCCAAGAAGAGGGCCAGAACTATGAGCGAGGCTCCATGCGCTTCTCCTACGTTCGCTCAATCAACCTTCATGCGGTCACGGAAAATTGTGGAAAACGACGACAACAATGACGAAGACAATGTTGAAGAGGTGAAGGTCAAAATAGATCCGAGCAACCCTACCTTCGAGTGGGATGACGATGAGCCAGCATTGGGACCAACCTCAACCTTGAAGGCCCGTCCATCCAACTCAAATCTCGGAAACAACATTACAGACTGTAGTCGCTCACCTTTGTCAACAAGGTCAAAAAAGCGCACGAACACAAGCGAATTAAGCTCGCGCTCGGGTACAAAGCGTTTGAAGGTCCCATCTTCCAAACGTGCCAGTACACGAGAGACAAGCAGTGACCGAGACTTTATAGTGGCTGACAACGTGATCGAGTACGTCCTGGACTCTGACGAATCTCATGAGTTTGATATCCCGTTCTATAGTGCAGGCAAGACGAGAGGATTACTGAGAAGGAAGTACAGTATGATCTGAAAACAAGCGTAGTTTGGACATCGAACCCAATTCCGGGGTAGAGATCTGTTGAATAGATTGCGGGGGCTTCGAAGAGTTTGGTCAGAGGCTTACATGTATATCCGAAAAGAAAAATAACTAGGGCACCTTCCGAGATGTACAGCCAGAGGTTCAGCGAGTAGACTTTTGCCGGACCGCGATAAGCTGAGGCACTTACTTTAATTCCACATCAAATTCAATGCAGTTCTAACTTCAATACCAACTTTTGAAACACAAAACAAGCGCACGCGCAGTTTTCCTACATTCTTTGTCTCTCGCTACCACAGTTCGTCATGTCTTGTGCCGCAGTTTTGAGACCTAAACACCCATGTCTTGCGAGCAAACATCACATACCAAGACCAACTGCCATACCAAAACAGCACCTAATTATCATGACTTTAAAACTGCCACGTTTTAGTGATTAGCAAATTAGTTGCCCTAGTTTTCACATTGCCAATATCATCCTCACCTCGGCTTCCCACATATGCGCGCTTGATCTGGCAAAGTCGTGTCTCACCGCATCACCAGGCCGCGCTAGTTCACGATTCTACTTTTACCCTCAATGTTGCGCACTGCCTTATCAAAGATGCCATTTCATCTTCACCTGCCTGTCGCGAGGGCAAAGCCTCTCCCAAAAAAGCATGATGGACCAACTGCGGATAGCCTGCGTGCAGCAGCAGCTCGACTTGATCAAATCAATAGTTTAGCAACCAATTCGAAGACTTCTAGATTTAAGGAGTTGTTCTCTAGCGATGAAGAAGACGGTAACAATGGTGAGGGTGAGGGTAAAAAACACTCACGAGCCGACAATTCGAGAAGAACCTCTACGCCCAGCAAGACCACTTCAAAGCAGCGGAGAACAAATAGTCTTACCCAGACGTGGGCCACAACTGGGTCAAACGACACGATACTACCAGAGAATCGAAAACGCGAACGTCCCAAAGTTCTGAGCTTTGATGACGAACGAGAAGGTACTCATTTTACTCACACTTACAATCTATTAGTTCTAACTAGCTGTCCAGAAATCCGACCAACAAATTCTCAGCTCAAGCGACCAGGCACCCCGAAAGAGAAAGACAATACTTTTGCTTTCGACGCTAAATTGGCCTACCACAATCCCTTTAAGAAATTCAAGGCAGCACGTCAAAAACTGTCGGCTGAACTGGATAAGGCAGACCCGTCTCAATAGACTTCTTCCTCTAGGAAAACGTCTCGTCTCATCAAACTCACACTTCGCAAGATTGCGATGCTGGGCACTACCAAAGGCATTGCGCGGAGCAAAAATAACGCAGAGACAAGCATACTGTAGATCTACTATTCTTAACTTTACAGATCTGGTCCGTACACAGCTTATGTCAGACGATCTGTTCGGCAGTTGAAGTGCCGAGGTTCTAGACAGCCTTGGTAGGGAAATAAGAAGTATCTGGGCGCGATCCCTGCGAAATAGACATTTGTACCCAAATGGACCTAACTCTAGTATACACCATATGGTGTGAATCACGTGATGATCGCGATCTTTATTTTCCCTTCGTAAGAGCATCCATTGTGTTGATGATACTATGGTTCCACCTTAGAGAAGCAAATAGGGATTTATTTAAGCCCTGATGTAATCTAAGCCTGTTGCGTTCTCGTCTGATGATGCCGTGAGCGGCTTGCTAACAATAGGCCTCACCGGGACTTCCGCCGGTACGGACGCAAGGGAACGTAGCACATCCGGAAATGGCACGAAAACACGTGTCCAGCCGGCACTCACCATCCTCTAGTTCTCTAGTAAAAGGAGAGCTAGTTCTTTAGAGCGTTCTTTCTTAGATACTTCTACATATAGTTTAGCCTACGCCTCGCAAAAAGTCAGTAGACAAGAGGACTACGTAGAGTCAGCCTGTTTCTGACACGTGCCCATCGACTTGGGCAGGACATGCGAAGATATAGTTTGAGATGATGACAGAGGTCGCCCGAGATCCTGGACGATGCGTAAGACCCAGATCGACTTGCATCTTGCCTATCACCCATGAGACCTACCAAAATCATGATAGACATGCGTTTCTGCGGCCAAGCCCAACTTGCGTGAGGCCTAGTCTCGCAATCGCATGCTGATCTGTTAAGTCGGCCTTATTTGTAGCGTTGCAACGGCGGAAAGGTTGGCGCCAGCGTTTCGAGCCGGGATCCACCTCGAGCGCGTGCCGGCATGGTTTCCCTTGCAGTGATCACACAGGTAGGGCTTATAGGGGGGCGCACCAACCAACGGAACTGCAGCGACGCGTGCATTCAGACATCTTTTGCAATGTCTGTGACTGCTGATGGGCTTAGGGCCACGGCCCCTTGCAGCAAACCAACGTCGCAATGCGGTGCCGTGACCATGTCGTCTCATTGGTGACCGTATATCGCCAAGACGAGAATTTCTGGAAGTTTTCTAGGGACACCTCGCCGGCGTGGACAAGGCGCTCTCTGAGTTTCCGCTAACACGACTCGCAACGACCGGGTTTGCGATCGTATTACAACAGGATTCTTCCCAAAAATGTCCGACCCCATGTTTGCTTTTCTCCTCAGAGCGCAGACTTCACACCGATGTATTGTCGCCTGCTCTTCGCTATCTTGTGCACCCTGCTTACAATTGGCCATGCACGCGTCGCATCACCTGATCTCGACTCGAGGGAACTAGGTCTTGAGAATATACCAACATGCGGGGTTCGTTCTAGCTTCAAGTGCTTTTTTTCTTGGACCTAACGTGCTAACCATACAGTAGCTTCTTTGCATGTTGTCGGCAATGCCTGTCAGCAATTGCTCGCTGGGGGATACCGCATGCACATGTAGCGACAAGGACCTCTTGATCCAAGTGGGCAACTGCATGCTTGCAAACTGCACCATGCAAGACAGCCTGGATACCGCCAGGGTACAGGCTGCCGTATGCGATTTGCCCAACGACTCCAAAAGCCACCAGATCTTTGTGCTTACCCTTATTGTCTACTTCATATGCTTTTTATTCGTGGCCGCCAGGACCGCTGGTAAAGTGGTGGCGAAACGGATCACGATAGATGACTACATTGTGGTTATCTCGTTTCTGCTCGCTACCTTGCCCGTAGGTTGTGCTCTGAAGAGTACGTTAATGGCATTACTATTGATTGAGGGAATGCTAATCAAATCCAGTGGCCCAACTGGGGTTCGGTGACCATATTTGGAACCTCAAGGATGGTACCTTAATGCCCATTCTCCGATTGTGTATGTTCGACTTGGATTTTTCGGATACCTTGTTTTCTCGTATAACTAACAGCTTCTAGTTTACATGGCTGCTGCAGTTTACGGAGTCGTACTCGGTCTTATCAAGGTCGCACTGCTCCTGTCCTACTTGAATATCTTCTTTGAGCCGCGGTTTCGATTACTCGCCTACATTACTATGGGCGGAATCATCATCAGCACGATCATCATATTCTTTTTATCGGTCTTTCTTTGCTCACCTATTGAGTCGTTCTGGAATAGGGACATCAAAGGAAAGTGTATCAGTCCGAGGAACGTGTCTTACGCAAACTCCGCCAGCGCCATTGTTCAAGACTTGATTCTTCTCATTCTTCCTCTGGTATACATCCGGAACCTACAAGTCAATCGATGGCGAAAGATTGCCGTTGGCTTCATGTTCGCTGCCGGCACTTTTGGATGCATCACAACCATGATCCGGTTACACACATTGACTCTTTACAACATCTCTTTCGATCCGACTTGGGACTACGCTCCACTTGCTATCTGGACCGGGTTGGAGCTTGCAGCAGGTTGTATCTGTGTATCCCTTCCAGCTGTCCGGATACTGTTCAGCCGATACATACCTGCAACCGTGAAAGAATTCATTTCCCGCGTCACCAATTCATCGAACAGGTCAGGCTGGTCAAGTGGCAGTGGCCCGCATGCAAAACCACCCGTCTTGAAACCAAACACGCCGGCACAGCACGAGTGGTATATGACACGCGATCAGACCTGGATGTCGATCGGAGATCCTAAGGATAACGATCTTGAACATAATACCATGGAACTGCTTCCTATACCCAAGGCCACGGTCCAACACAACAGCCGTCACTCGTTGCAATTGGATGAACGCGACAAATCCGCGTTACCAGAAATGTCCTTGGCTTCTATTGGGTGCTTGTCCGACCGATCGTATTCCGAAGAGTTCATACGCACCAACAACCCAACGGAACCTATTTCAACCCGCAATGACCCTTCATGAGAGAGTGGCAAGAGTTGGGCAAACAAAAAACCATAACTTGAGGCAGAATTTTCCCATGAGGCTATGCAAGACAACAGCAGCTTTTCCATCCTGCTTCTGCTTGTTGGAGTAAATCCGCGCCATGCTCAAGGTCAGCAGAATATCAGTTCCTGATGCTTCATGCAGAAGGTTCTCAGCATATTGGTACTTTCACCAATCATGTCGAGAAATTTTCGCTGTCGGATTGCCACCAATGACGATGCCCTCGTCCTCGCCCGTCGCGTCCTTTTGACTCGACTTGATGGACGAGTCATGAACTGTAGATCTAGAAGGCACCTAGCTCAACCTTGAAGAGCTACAAGAATGGCGCATCACTGGCGCATCGAACATGTCATATACAGTACCACCCACAGTGTCTTGAAAACCACCTCCCAAATGGCCTTCACATCTGAGCTCGTCAATGCCCTATACATCGTCCCGTGGCAATAGATATTACGCCTTTCGACATCGGTGCGCATCGCCTCACTTTCCCCATCGCCCTCAACACCACCGTACGGAGTATTAACCCGCCCTCCTCTGAGCCGCAGAAACAGGGTTGTAGCCCCACCCCAGACGGGACATGGCTGATCAACGAGGCCACCCTATCAAGGAGCTGATCTTGCGCGTCGACGGCAAACATTCCCTGAGTCTGGACTGTTGAGTGGGGAACCAGGACTCAGGCCGGGGGAAGGCAGGGAAGATAGTGCCAAAACCATGTTTTACGCATGCAATCCAACAAAACGGGTTCGGTAATAGTGTTTCGGCAAATTCGCACGAGTAATTCCACCCACCAGGTCTTAGTGCGTGTGAAGCAACCGGTTCCCGCCTCGGAAAAATAACATCTCTTGTGCATGTTCTGTTCCTTTCTCTTGCACTCTCCTCGATCATGCTATAATGTCCAAAACAGCGATATAGACAAAGCATAAAGTGACATCCTGACCGTTCAGGCATATGTAACAGCAACAGAAACCCAGAAACTCCTTCCTAAAATCAATCCGAGACATATTCCCACTTTTATTCAAGCAGCAGCCCGGGTGCATATCCCGTTCACATCTCCACTCCGAATCGCCAAACCGCATGATCATCGCCTTTCCCGACACGATACGACGCCACACGACACGATATACGGGCTCTAGTGTCAAAGCGCCGCGCTTGGGGCCGACAGGTATGCATTGTGCCGAGGATCCTCCACTAGTTCGCTATGCGTCATGCAAGCTAGATGGAGAGCTCAACTACCCTATTTCAATTTACTGCAAGTGTGTGAGATGGCATCGTAGTTCATCCTAGTTTTTCAACACACTTGGTAAGAATGCGGATTTGCTGCTAGGTTCGATAGAGATTTTGCTGTGCGGGTTTACCGAGACCGTGGCGGACGGAAGGATCCGCGGATCTGCCGGGAGATGGGTAAGGAGTGTGTATGTATAGGTCGCTGCTTGTATAGGTGGAGACATACCCATACGCGAAGTTTTGTAGCGCTGGATATGGCTGTTGTATGGGTGGGTGTTGGTCTTCATGGGATGTATGACAATCGCAACAGACGACATCAAGGTAATTACAAAGCGAAACTGGTGAAAAAAAGGAGACGGTAAGTGAATCAAGCCTGGAGAAGAGGCTGTAGGGTGGAATTTTACTTCAGCATCACAGTTACCTACGTTGTTGTCGATTCTACATTTTCCAAACCACCGTATAGGAGACAGGTGAGCTAAGGTGTAAAGTAATCAACTTGACACTACAGCGTACCTTCCAAAGAAAACTAATTGACAGGTCGTATATACATTCAGCTCATGCTCAAGTCTCTTCCTGCAAGACCGTCCTACGCCATTCCAGCTCTCAAAACATCGCAAGCGCATTCGGCGCACTGCCCACACCTCCCGGCACATCCCCCGGTTTACTCACCAACAAAAATGACCACCTTTCCTCCTTCTGGCACCTCTTCGTCAGCGCCTCAAAATCCCAGAGCTCACCAATTGGCATTCCCCACAGACTCAGCATACAAGCATGCAAACTCCCCTCGAAGCTCGCTGGTGGCCAGACCTCAAAATTGGCATTGTCCGTCGCAGCCGCCGCAAAGTACCCATCATGCAGAAAATCCTTCATCGCATCGTCTGCAGCAAGACCAGCGTAGAAATGCTTCTCAACAGCTAAGTTGCTGAGATCAGTTTTTTCAGATGGAGATAGAGCGTTGTATTTCGCCAACCACCCAGTTCGAATTAGAAGAATATCCCCCGTTCTCAGCTCGATGCCTTGGCTCTTCGCACACGCCTGTAGGTCTTCCGCTGTTATGGCATGCGCAGTGAACGGGTCATATTCTTTGCCTTGCTGTTTCTTAGACCAAGAGTAAACGTCCAGTAACACGCCACGGCTTATGATTCCCTTCTTCGCCCAGGCATCTATGCCTAACTTTCTCGATCTCTCAGGCGCGTCCTCCCCGTCCTCGCCATCGTCGTCTACATTCGCCATGATTTCATCTGACACGACGCCATTGTAGTGGCACTCATGTACTGGATGAGCAAAATGGCGGAAGCCATCCCACTGAGAGCTACTTTGTGTGTTGTACGATACTTCATCATCAAATGCCCCTTTGCCGATCGTCCTAATACGGTGTTTGAATGGTTGGCGGCCAAACAGCGCGGGGCCAGGTACGTTAAGCGGAAGGTCGAGAGAAATAGAATCTCCAGTCTTTACATTTTCCTGTACAGTTTTGACTGTCCTTTCGGGGGTGAGCAGGTTTAGACGACCGAGTTCGTCGGCGCCGCCCCAGAACCACGCGTTGTCTTTTGGCGTGCCCGATACATGTGGGAGGGCTGCGCGTTTGGGAAAGTTGGCAGCCTCGCCGTTTGGATTTAATCGCATCGTCGTTGGTTGTTTTGATGGTCCCCGGACACTGAAATGATTGTAAATTTGATCATTCAGGACGTCTGGGGATAGTCATACAGTTAAATGTGACGTCGATAATTCGTAGGTGATAGTAGCGCTTCCCCGCGCCCCACCCTTCAACCGCATCAGGAGCGTGATAATAGATACGATCCTACATGCACTATCGGCCAGGTTGCATACATGACTATGGCTTCTTCACATACACACACCTTAATTTCACATTCAGCCTCCCTATCATGCATCTATCCCTCCATCTATGACATGCACCCCGCCGGTCGTATAGCTACTTTCGTCGCTTAGTAAGAAAGCAGCCAGCTTCGCCACTTCTTCAGCCGTACCCTGCCTTCTCAGAGGCGTGGCTTGCTGTGCCTGTGCCAGACGCTCCACCATCTCTGGGGGCACATCTCGGCTCATTGGGGTATCAATTGCACCTCTGTACTTATCTTTAGCTATTGGCCCATGGCGAAAGAGATAAGAAGCAGAGAAGACTTACGGAGCGATAACATTGACCCGGATTCCCAGGTGCCCTACCTCCTTGGCAGCAGATTTCGTCAGGCCCACAACACCATGCTTACTCACTGTGTAAGCTGCAGGGCCATAACCACCTTTCGTGCCGGCGATGCTTGCCGTGTTCACAATGCTTCCCTTGTCGCCTCTCTCCAGCATAGCCCTTAGTTGCGCCCTCAAGGCGAAGAAAGTGCCGAAGAGATTGACACTTTGTATCTTTAAGAATTCTTCATCACTGACCTGAACGAGCGGCGTCATACCGCCCATAATACCAGCAAAATTTGCTGCGCCGTTGAGCGCACCGTACTTCTCGATTGTGGTTTGGATCCATGCGGCAGCTTCAGATGAAGAGCTTAGGTCGACGCCAACTGAGATGACGTCTCCAGTACTGGGTGATGCGGAAGCTTTCAGATCATTGACTACTTTGTCTAACGCGGCTTTGTTGATGTCGGTTAACGAGAGCTTGACGCCCATGGGGTACAGCAGTTTGGCAGTTGCGAGGCCCATACCAGATGCTGCACCTGAAATTGCAATGACCTTACCACGCAGGGAAGGATAGGAAACTGTGTGGTCTGAAGTTTGAGACGACATTTTCGGAAGGCACTGTCTTAGTGCTCTTTTAGACCAGAGTTTGATGTGTTTGTTGTTGAGCTTGGTCTCTAGGCGTAGCTAATGTGTCCAGAGAGAACAATCAGCAAGGACGTTTACAATGGCGGAAACGGTAGTATGAGACTGAAGCTCACAGTAGCTATTGATCTCGAACAATCTGTGGATAAGTAGCAAGTTTGTTATTGTTGTTGCGAATCAACGGGAAAGTGACAATGTTGATGAGGTTAAGTATCCCAATTATCAGACGTAAACTGTGAATTCAACCCCAATGTATGCCTTTAAGAGTATTCATTTCGCAAGGCGACTAATGCAATGGAGCTATCTGGAGAGCTGAATTGCGCGGGGTAGCTGAATGCCCTTAGTGGGTGTCATGCTAAGAGTCCAAATCACATATGTAGCAGCTGATGCACGACATGTGCTTAATCATCTCAAAGGGGCGATCCTGACCTCTTAAGGACTATCAGCGTTACACACGCAAGCACAAACCATCAGGGATTCCATGACAACCTTTATCCAAGATCTCGCCGCAATGCAGTAAAAGCGCTGACCTCCGTCTCACCATGGGGAACAGAAATAAGCTAACAGCTCAGCACGCGAGATTGTACTCCACATTGCTGACGCTCTTCAGCTACAGCCAAGGAACAAGTCTCCATTTCTCCCCACCTCGACAGCTTTTCAATGCTTCCAACTACGAAGCCGCACATGTCTTCTTGTGCGACTTCCAGTCTACCTTCTGGCACTCCTGCGAACAGTACCTTGCCTTCTTACACTTTGCACAAGCCGGAAACGTCTTTCCCTCTTTTGGACTCCTACCACAAGTCGCACAGTCACCTTCCTTCCTCTCTCCCCTCCCATTCTGAATAGCCTCGGCCAGACCTGGTACCTTTCCCCGCATCATCTCGACCAGGACCTTGACACTCATACCATCTGTGTCCTTGTTGTCAATATCGCCGCCATGCTCAATGTACCACTTGAACATCCGAACATTCTTGGTCGTATCGCCATGCAGATCTGCCTGAGCTATCTCGCTCGCTGCGGTAGCATTGAACCGGTTTTTAGTATTGACAGAGCCTCCAGCGTCGAACAGAACTTGCGCAAATTCAGGCTGGACGTAGGGCTTTGTTGAGATAGCCCAGAACAGTGCTGTAGAGCCTAGAACATCCTTGCCATCGACCGGCACTTTCAGGTCTTTAGCAAGATAATTTGCAATGTCGAGTAGTTCTTGCCTCTTGTTTGGCAACATGTGGAATGCTGGTAGCAAGATTGAGTAAATAGGGGTTTTGGTGGGGCCCCATCGCTTCGAGTACAGGTCTTGTCTGACTGTCTCGCGGGCGTTTTCGTCGCCGCCTAATTGCTTTATCATCATCTCGCAGTAGTTCTGCAGTGCGTCAAACTCTCCGTTGAAAGCAGCAAGGAGAGTCTGGCCGACTGGATCTTTCAGATCACGGCTAGGTGCAGTAGGGTTGGCTTGGGCCCAGCCTCTGAGCTCCATGCCGTCCATACCCGCGAGCTGATCATCGGAGTCTCTGAGGTCTTCTATCGAGCTTCGCATGTCTATTAGCGAAGAGTCTCACGTCTGTGTCGCCGGTGCTTACCGGTTTGACCGCTGTTGCATGTTCTCGAGCATACGCATGAAGTCGGCAGACATCTTGTAAGAGAGTTCAAGCGAAGATCACGTGGAATGTCTAGAGACAGCACTACTCTTCTGGGCAGAATAAAGGTATTTAGAGGTTCAGGTGGTTGAGGCGGTAAGACAAAGGATAGTTTACAGTCAGAGCGTAGCGTCCTTTGCAGGAACAAGGCGGCCCGCATGTGTGGCGCCGACTACGCTAGGGTACAGAAGCGAGAGTATGCAGGCCTCTCTAGCGACGATTACCTTCCCTACCCGTTCCCGCTTTACTGATGTCATAGTATTCAAGCGAGGTTTGTGCACGTTTAAACTTTCCGAACAAGGGTCGGGGGTCAAATTGTCCAGGGCAATTGCTGGTTAATGATAGAATGAATTGAACAAAATATCTTCAAAGACCCAGCGCGCTGCCATCCCAGGTATCAAATATCCAAACGCCATTGATGACACGAGCATCGAAGATCCATCATCCTCAATCTCGGTCGTGCTTTGTCTTCAGCCAAGGATTGCTCACTTCTTCAACGCAGCATCGTACAGACTAACAAGGATGCCGACTAATGAGCCGATTTGAAGACCGTAGTAGCCTCCGGGTACATGGTTTCCAACACGCGCCACGGCGTACTCTGAGAAAGGACCCCACGCACTTGGGACCGAGGTAGCGTTGACAGTCTCCCGGTACGCGCTGTAGGCCAATATCGCCCTGGTAATGTTGAAGATGAGGGGATCAGCGGGGTATTGGCGATCCTCTGATTTGCGGGAGGTGTTTGAACGGAGAGTCAAGTTGAAGAAGTACGAGAAGAAGAGCGGCAACACCCAGCTAGTAAGTGACCACAAAGTTGCAGGCGCCCACCAATCGGCCGTCAGAAGTGCCCAGCCGTTGGGCCCTCGGATGTCTGCATTATTCAAGTAGGGCCAGAGCGCCTCGGGTGTAGCAACCAAAGCCGTCGTGTCGAGAGTGTTCCACTGTAACCCTACAGCCTCGACGAGTAGAATAATGGTTTGAATAGTAGCAACAGAGCTTGCGTTTTCACGGATAAACTCCTTGAGCTCATCGATCCTGGTCTTGTCCCATATTTCAGTGGCCTTTGACTTGACGACCTGAAACGATTGGTCGGCGACTTCAGCGAGTTGTGCGGGGGATGCGGGGATATCAACTTCGGAGACGAGCTCAGAAACACGTCGAGAAACTGGCTTAGGGGTTCGCGCCAAGGCAGTGCCGGTCCCAGAGGAAATTCTACGCTCAGCAGCCATGCTGCGGTCCACGACTGGGGTACGCTCCTCAGCCGGACTGCGTACCACAGGTGGACTGCGTACGACAGCTGGGCTTTGTGTTACAACCGGACTATGCGCGGTCTTGGGCTCTTCACTGTTAAGGTGTTAGCTCAACGCGCAACGCGTCGCGTGCTTGATGACGTACAGAGGCTCCTGGACAATTGTGCGGCGGCGCGTCGTCTTGGTAACAGTAGCAGGCGCTGTAGGCGATGAGCGCTCGCGCTTCACAGGTGATCCGTTACGGCCATAGTAGTCGCGGAATTCTGGGAGTTTGGCGAATGTCGTCTCGTTGGAGCTCAGATGGTTTCCCAACATCTCCACCAGATCATCTTTCAGGAGTCCATCAGCACTGCAAATCGAGTATTAGTTCCACGACACATGGACAAGATCGATTTGAGCCTACTCGGGAAGTCTAGCCTTCTGTGCAAGCTCAATCAGGTCAGCTTTGCGCTTCCTCTGGAGCCAGTTATGAGACATGATGAATGATATCGTCCGAGTCGCGAGAGTGTCGCGATTAAAATGATATATATATTGTAACCGAAAAGGAATGTGGTGAGAAAAAAGGTGGGGGCGGTGTGGTGTTGATCGAGGGAAGAGAGCTACCCGTACGCGAGGCTTGAGATGTAAACACGATGGCTGGGGCTCACGTGGGTCAGATGGGCGCTAAGCGGGCGGCTGTGGGACTCAGCCTTTGGGCCATGGACGTGATCTCCAGCAATACAATGCTGTCTCATAACGTGCAGGGACTCTTTGTGCATGTCTCGGGCTCACGCGGTGCCTGAGGGTACTTGAGTAATGTTGTTCTCTTATCTGCACTAGCTGGGTCCTCATCAGGTCCCTGTGCGTGCCCGCGGACAAGGGGGCGTGCCACTGTGGCGCAGTTCCGGTCTTGGCCGAAATTTTCCAGATGCAAACATCATGGCAGGGCTGCATCGGTAACAACGTCACTTTTTGCTTTTATAGCCTTGCACCTCCTGTCCCAGGCAACCTCGTTGCAGTTTTCTTGTTACATCATTTGCACTTCTCTTCAAAGCGCACCACCGTCCTCTAAGCGCTCATGGTACTTGCCCGCGTGGCCAACTTCTTCACAAACGGAGACTCTGCCAGCAATATCACCGACGGTAGCCGGGATTATGTCGCACATACACCACAAGCAGTCGGATTGTCCATGGATAATACCAAGCGGAGTGCGATGGAGGAGGAGGAGATAGACGACGAAGCAGCGCGACCGCCATACTTACATGTGAGGATGCCTAGCCTCTACAGATGAGGAATGCCAATTGATCATTTACAGGCAATGCTGGCAGGAGGCATGGGAGGCACTACAGGAGACATGCTAATGCACTCTCTGGACACTGTGAAAACGCGACAACAGGGCGATCCCCACATGCCACCAAAGTACACATCCATGGGCAACACATACTACACCATATGGCGACAAGAGGGCTTCAAGAGAGGACTGTACGGAGGTGTAGAACCGGCCTTTCTTGGATCGTTCATTGGTACCGTGTGCTTTTTTGGCGCATACGAGTGGACAAAGCGAACTATGATCGACTATGGCGTCACTCCGTCAGTCGCATATTTCTCAGCAGGTATATTCACATTCATACTATGCCCAGAAGGAAGAAGGTATTAACATTGTACCAGGTCTCCTAGCCGATCTGGCTGCAGCCCCCGCATACGTCCCCTCCGAGGTTCTCAAAACCCGCCTACAATTACAAGGCCGCTACAACAATCCCTACTTCAACTCCGGTTACAACTACCGCTCTACAATTGACGCCGCGCGCACAATCGCCCGAACAGAGGGCTACAGCGCCCTTTTCCACGGGTACAAAGCAACCCTATGGCGCGACCTACCCTTTTCCGCGCTCCAGTTTGCCTTTTACGAAGAAGAGCGGGGCTGGGCAAAGAAGTATATGGGCAGCAACAACATTGGGCTTCCCTTGGAAATCGCCACGGCCGCAACAGCAGGAGGAATGGCCGGCGTTCTCACCACTCCTCTCGACGTAGTCAAAACCCGCATCCAAACCCAACACAACGGGCCCTCTCCCAGCTCCTCCGTCACACCAAAAGCCTCGTTGTCACCAGCATCGACAAACACGAAACACGCTCCACCTGCACACTCAGCCAAGCCGCGACCTACAACGCAAAGCAGACTCATATCCACCTCTTCGCCTTCAACAACGCTCAAAGCACACGGCGCAGCTATGCTCGACACATCATCCGTCATAACCGGCTTGAAGATAATATACAAGACTGAGGGCGTAGCAGGCTGGTTCCGAGGCGTAGGACCCCGTGGCGTGTGGACGAGCGTGCAATCCGGTACCATGCTCGTGCTGTACCAGACGCTCCTGCGATATTTCGAGCAGCATCCGCTGGTGCGTGTGGAGGACATGTAAGATAACCTAGAAACGAACTGTATAAGCAACTTTTTGTACGATGAATGATTGGTGGTGGGATTAGCAGATAGATGCATGCATAGAGCGGCGTTTTCGTTTTTAAACGGGTTGAATTGGAACACTCGCCTCTTTTCTGATGAGGGGGAAATAGGTCTGGAGGGGATGATAGACTTGATGAGAATGCCAAGACCTCTTGTTGTACTCGTGCTTTTGCTTGATTGTGACAGTGGTAATGAGGACGTGAAACAGGCGTATGTGCATGATATATTGGTTAACTTGACTATGACACTCTGACGAACTAGTCACGTCTAAATTCTTCCCAGACACTTTCTCATCCCATCTTGCACATAAGCCCCTACAAAATAGATTCACGTAGTTCCTATCGCCTGCCTCTCTCATCTTCCATGCCGCCGCCACCAGAACCGCCTTGTCCAGGCATCTGCCCAGTGTTAGACCTCTTGGCGCGCCTGAAGCACGCAAATTGGACTTTCGTTCCATCCCTCAACCTCTTGAGCACCGTCCTCAAATTACCCAGTTCATCCTGCAACCTCACCCTAGCCGTGTTATCTGTCTTCTGATCCAGGACCTGGTAAATGTCGGTCTGGATCTGCGATGCCTGCTCCGTAGTATATGCCGAGAGTGTCTGTGCCATGAACTCGACGTCGAGCGTGGCTTGCATAAGCTGCGGCAGGGAAATGGTCGGCAGGGCGTCAGATTGGAATGTTTGAATCAAAGAACTTGTGGTGGATTCGAAGAGAGCGCGGAGAATGCGCGGGGTTAGGGGTGCGGAAGTTGTGCTGGATTCCGTATGCACAATGACGAGATCTAGTAGAACGGTGAAGACGTAAGGACTGGGGTCGCGATCTGCGACGCTCTTCTGGTTCGGTGCGGGAGGGGGCGCCCAGGTTGGAGAGAAGATTCCGGATTCAATTGTAGAATGGATCTTCGATGCGTGCGGCTTGGTGTAGGAACGGAAAAGCTGAGAATCCAGTTGAGAAAGGACATCGCGGATGCGGTTTGTCTCGTCCGTGAGTTGCACGCTGAAGAGAGTTTCAAAAAGGTTGAGCAGCGTAGGTGTAATTTCGGACTGGAAGGCCGACATGTTGGCAAGGGTCAAAAGGAGCCGGATTGACTGTGTGTTGTTAGTATAACAAGTCGTTTATGATGGTAAAGTGCATTTACCTTTTTACTGGCGTCAACTTTAGTCCACTCATTTCCGATGTGGTCTTCCTGCTCGTCGATGGTAAGATCATCACTCTTGACCTCGAATTCGTCACCGAGGGCCTTTCTGCCTCTCTCAGCACACTCGACCATGCCACTAAGGGTTCGATACAAGCTCGTCACGAATTGGCCCCGGACCAATTGCAACAGCTTGTTGCTTGGTGGTACAACCACATCGACCTTGGTCTTGCTTGACGCCTCAACGTAGAGTATCTTCTGAAGGTTGTTCAGTAGGAAGCTCTGCACCGCTAGGAAACGCTGTGGCAGGTTTGTAGTGTCTTTGCGATCAACATGGCGAGTCCAGTCCTCAAGCACCTTGAGCTTCTCTGCATCGGTGTTCCAAACTGCGCATACAGCCTGCACACAGCGCTCTCGCACTCCGCCCAGTAGTAAGCGCAGTGATTCGTCGATGCGGCCACCACTTCCAGACTCCAGGACCTCTAGTGAAGCCAACTCATTGGCTGCGGTGCCGATCAAAACAAGTGTCTTGGAAAGATAATGCGACCCGGAGAGCGCATTGGAGTGGGGAGGCCAGAAGGCGTACTTCTCCCACGTCTCACCTCGGCTGGGCGATGGTGGCGGTACTTTGCTGAGATCAAATCGTGATCTGGATGCCGACATGGGAGTCAAAGCAGCGCTTCGTGGGGTTCCAGGTGTCGTAGGTGTAGGACTTGTCGGCAACGGCGAGAAGAGCAATGATACGTCCTCAATAGGCGGATCTGAAAAGAACGAAAACAAGTGATCGCGGAGAATGCTGATGAGCTCAGTAGTGCCTCTCTCTAATTCAGCTTTGTGCTCGCTACTGAGCCGATGATGTACGGATGATTGTCCATGATGGCCTGTGGGCAAATTCCTCTGCGCGCGACCAGAAAGGAATGACTGTGCAATCTCCCAATACTCAATAAGCTCGGCCAGTAACCCGCCTTTTGTGGAGAGTAGAGTGTTCATCAAAGCATACACATGCTCCCAGAATTCGATTACTTTAGGAGTATCTAGCTTCGATGGTTCGACGCTGATGTTGCTGCTGGTCGGAACCGACCGTAAATGTTTCTGCAGCAAACGCAGGCTCGGTTTTTCCCCGTGAACCAGCTGCCGGCGGAGGATCTCGATTTCAACGACTGAACGCTGACAGGTGGAGTTGATGTGCAATTTGAGGTACTCGTATCGCGAGAGTAACCATGCCCAAATTGGATTTTCCTCTACGCCCAGCTCGAGCAAAATAGAGATAATGCTGAGGTACTCATCCGATTTACTCTCTTCACTCCCAGTCTGGAGGTGTGTAAAATGTGTCGCGGTGAGACGTTTCCAAGAATCGCGCTTGAACTTTTCAATCTGTCGCTCAACGTCTGACCACATTCTCGCTGTAACAATGACCTGGTGGACCTCGTCATCCGTGAGCGGTGTTTGGGCAGAAATTGCCTGCTCTACCACGTATCGGGCTTCTTCTGCATACTTGCGCGCGCGTTTGTATTCTTCCGTGATGGTCTCGTGATCCTTGTGCCGTATTGCTTCCTGTATAGCAGACCCAACCTCGAACAGGCCGCGATGATGTTCCAGAGATTCCAATATGGACTTGAGTGTCTCTTCCCTTTCACGACCGTTTAGCGCGGGTCCCCATACCTCCTCTGCCTTGACAGCAACTTCAGTCAGCGGAACCTTTATGCCATGCACGCCGTACTCGCTCTCCTTGACTAGGGCATTCTTCTTCTTTTCTACGGGCACAGCATCAACCATGCCCGCTGATAGGTTCGCGCTCGACTTCCGACCGGAGAAACTGGAACGGCTCCTTGCTCTGCCATGCGATGCGGCATTGGGTGGTTCCAATTGGTCTTTTCCCTGGGCGCGCATCTCATTGTACACGCGATCAATAGTAGCCTTTGCTCCTACAAAACGATCGAAGTTGGACTCGACGAGGACCTTGAGGGAGGCTGACTTTTGCTCGATAGACCGGGAAAGGAAGTCAAGACCGGAAAGGAGGGCATCCGTAGAGGCTTCATTGTGGACTTGTGAAAGGAAGAGCGAGGGGGAGAATGTAGTGGAGCTCAAGAGGAAGCGGTTGCCTGTGGCCCATTAGACAGGCCCGTATGTATTGCTATACTGTTTAAACGTACGCAGCTTGATGTCATCCTCGACCTGTACGTTCTTGGCCCGCAGCACTTGCACTACACTGGGGTACATGCCCAACGGGTCCTGTTCATCCTTCTGCACCAGCGTCTCTACGCCATCCTTGGACCTTTCTGCTCCTGGAATCTGCCGCGAGAATCTTGAGCTAGGCTCTAGTACCGAGTACCGTGACTGCGACCGGCGAACGGGTTTCTGGGTGACTTTGGAGGGCGGTTCGACGTATTCATCGTCTTCGTCGGCGGCATCCTTCTCTTCGGGCCATACTGAGGGGTACAGCGTCGTGAGATTGTACTTGTTCAGTATCTCCGTCTCTATTGACGAGCTCATTGCAGCTGTGGCGAGGTTCGATGGGTCATTTAATCTGAAATGCCCCCGCAGAGCGTTTGGGTGTTGCGTGTCGCAAGTGACAGCTCGCTGAGACGCGGTTGCGACGGCCAATCAGACACGCGCCGTGCTTGGCGGCGGGACTACACCTTTGGGTCCCGTAACCTTGTTCTCCACACCACCACATAGCATCTCATCTAGAGTGAGAATGGTACAATATTACAGAACACACGATGCGTGCGTATTATGTTAAAGTTGCAAACCCCTTATCTTGCTCTCACATTCCAGCTGCTGGGAATCCCTTTCCCTCACCATGTATGTGCACAACGACATTATCACAAACTGAGACTAGGTCATATTCTCATACCCAGCGCTGATGTTTCTGATGGCCTTGTTACGCATTTCATCTCAGAATACGCCATTCAATCCATTTTGCGGCCAGGAGCAAGTCGAGTATCTCACTAACCTACTTCAAAATGCTTGTGGTTTGCACTGTAGAATCTAACACTGAAGGTCAATAGTGAGATTGCTAGCTTTCACCCGTTCCTCCAAAAGCGCGGGGTTCTCTCAACGCAATAAGCGGAATTACCTCTTTTCTCACTTGCTTTCAATATCACATGTGCTCCTAACCTTTACCTTGAATCGCATCGACCAACTCTCACTTCCAACGTCGAAACTAGTCTCCCATATCAATATATAAACTACGTTCCACTGACTTACACTCTTTCATACTCTACTGCCTCTTCTTCTTACAGATACCCATCTTCTATTTCCGATCCCTACCTTAACTTCAACATGGCCTCACGTGAAGAGGATGACTCAATCATGTTGGAAGCATCTCCCGTAGTCGAACCAAACGAACAGAGCGAGTCAGACGAACAGGACGAGCAGGATGAACAGAGCGACTCGGAAATTGCTCAAAAAACGGCGCCTGCTAATTCCAAAAGTCCAACCCAAGATCCGGATTCTTACTTCACGGGTTGGCTCGATGATAACCAGAGAAGAAAGATCACATCCGAGTTTGTGGGCGACATACACATGTACGTGCACTACCTATGGTCTTGGCTAGACAAATACTCACTACATGCAGTACCTTCGATACCCATGACGAAAACATACGTGCCCAGAGCACGCTGTTGCCGAAAAGATTCTACCGGACATTCTACGAAACCTCCGCCACCCTGAGCTCATTCGTGACCGTCGATACCCATGTGAAGCATCGGGAGAGGAAAGACCTTAAGATTGACCATCGCAACGCCTTCCAGTCTATTGGAGAGTTTTCCGTCAAGCAGAGCATGTTCCAAGAGGCAATCAAGCGGCATCTAGTGTGGAATCAGAGAAAGGTTCCGTCTACATACATATCCGTCTTCAACCGTTTTAGTGCGTACAATTCCCAAAAGTTTTGGACGAGATTGGACTAACATTTATTAGGGTACGCAAAGAGACGGGCGCGTTTTCATTCCGAGACTAGCCAGCGCATCGGACAGCGTGTGAGTGTAGCCAAAATCAACACAAATCATTTGATTCCTGCGACCATACGAGGGCTTTGCAAATCTAGAATCACTATTATCACGAAAAACTACATATCTGGAAGCACCCGAAAGTTTATGAAAACCGAGAAATCTAAAGAATACACCCAGCACGTCGACATTCCCGTATGGATACACAAGGAAGCGAAGGAACGATATGGCAGTCAAATCACGCCCAAACAATGGAGAGAATCCGGAGCGGATATGTGGATGTCTATCACTGAACTAAGGCTGTCGAACCTCCGAACAGTACATCCCACAATCCTCAGAAAAAGAGATACAATCAACGGCGAAGGACATGATTATGAGTGGCTCTGCTGCGGAGCTATTCCCAAATCGCTAATTAAGGATGTTTGGCCATGGGATGGAAAGAGGCTGTACATCAAGAATCCCGGCCATCCCATTCGAAGTTTCAAAAACAGTGGTCAGACCTGGGTTTGGCACTGGGAAAAGAAGATGTGGTTACCGGACACGTTCTCAGCTCCCGCGACCGTCGTTCAGGCTGAGCAGCCCAACAACAAGCGCCAGCGCACTGATGATGCAGCGTCCCAGGACAAGGACCAAATTGCATATTTGGAAGGCTCGAAGACCCACCAACCACTCTCAATGAGCATCATTCAGTCCGTTGAGGTTCATCCAGGAGACCCTATCTTTACCCATATCCCTAAAACTTGTCCAAAATGCAACCACAAGATAGAACAAACATTGGTTCTTAGGCCTCCTCGACCCATCGGACTCAATGACAAGTATCCACGACCAAAAGTAAAACCATTCCGACCCTATTGATTTCTTCTTACTCCGTCCCCAGTCTTTGTTTCATCATTCCCTGCTCTCGATCTTTTCTCGATTCCATTTCACAAGCTGCAGGTCCTCAGATTACTGCTTCATTTGCAAAAATCTACTCCACTCGGATCTATCTAGCGTTTTCTCTATTTCCAAACAGATCAGCATATACCTCATTGTACCCTTCCAATTATCCCTGCACTTACATTCTCCGGCACGAACATGCTTAGAAGCAGAAGAGAGGGCTTCAATCTAGCATAGCACCCAAAAGTTCGAGACATCCAACACCCAGCACCATTTCCCCTTTTGCATTTTCTCCAGGAACCCAGATAAAAGTACTTTGTAAGGCAATATAAAAGTGATATTTTGTAGAACAAGGTCTTATAATGTGCACTACGTTCTCTCAAGAAACACCGTCTTTTGCGAATCCAGTATGTAACAGGTTAATCGAATTGCAGCTAGCAAGCCTGAGTAGCTGGAATTTCTTCGCTCAACAGACCTATCTTACTCCTTTCCCCAACTTCTCACCTCCTTTCGCCAGATCCAAGCAGTACGCCTACTGCTCCCCCACACACGATCTTGCCACCTATCTTGTCTTGTACTCAGCCTTATACATCCGTACTACCACATCTACATCTCCACGATTTAGCGAACCCGCAAGCAAGTAACGGAACTACATAGCCCAGCCCTGTCTTCTTTTCTAAGAACATAAGAAGACTACGCAGCCGTCGTCTCTCTACCCGAACACCGCAGAAAAGTTCTCATATCCTGGCACTTGATCTTTATATAGCCTGATACTGAGGATATGTCGTACTGAGCGGGTGTATAGTGTGTTAGCTACGATACTCACACAGTGCCTGATTCAAGACCAGATTGACTCGAGTAAGGCTATGAGGAGAGTGGGAGAAGAGATTTTGATAGCTCCTAGTATTGCATACAGAATCTATCATACATGAAGGTGCCTCATAGAGTCACCCTTAGGCGTTACTCGTATAGTCGGCTAGAGGAGTCTAGGCTCATGCCCAGGGTCAATGGCAACCCTGTATACCGGCACAGTACATATTCATCAATCTTGGGCGGCAGCTCAACTTGGTGGTCGATGTAGATGCAGGAATCGTTCAGGTTTTCCGTGCGATAGTGTTGCGGAGTAATTGTCTTTGTTGCCTTTGTGTCTGCTGTCTTCGAGGCTTTTGTGCCTGTTGTCTTCGACGCCTTTGTGTTTGGCGTGTGTTTATGGCCTACGCTAGTGGGTGTGCTTCGAGGTGATGCAACCACTGTAGATAGCCCGTATTCAGGACTGATGTTCTCAAGCTAACGTCTGATGGATGCCAGAGTATGTGTAGAGGTATGCTGGAGGCTTTGTTGGTCAACAGAGCACAGTGCTTGTTCGGACAAAGTCGATATCGGTGACGGTGGCTTCCCTCTCAAGGGACGGTGGTATTTGCCGCAGTGGCTTAAGAACCTTCCTGCTGAATCTTAGTTGGCTAAGATACCTTCGATCCTCGAGCTTTTCTTCGATTTGAGATTGTCGGAGATACTTTGGGCAACATCTCGCTTCAGGCCAATAAACTCGAGTGTTTCAACACTCACTGGGGACATAGGGTATACCAAGTCAAGTGAAGTAACAGGTTAGGATACCCAGCTTGAAGAAACCATGCGTCCGACCGAAGATGTCGAAGAACTCGAGGTACTGCCTGCTGAAGAAGCAGGTGGTGACAGGTAGCTAGAGCTGATCTTGCGCTTGTTGGGGTGGGATCGCAATCTGGATAATCCATGTCTCTTCATTCTCGGATCGATGGGTAGCGTACCCATAGTTTGAAGGAGTATACATCGGCGAGTAAGACTGTCGATCGCGGAAGGTTCGACGGCGTGAGGGCGGCGGATGGGCAGAAGGAGAGTCAGAACTAGACTCTTCGTTGTCGTCGATCACAATAGTCTCAGAGGTCTTAGAACCAGAGCCCACGATAGAAACCCGCCGTTTCATGCTCCGTTGTGAAGTACCAGGTACGGCCATTGGCATTGAAGTCGCCACCGGGGCAAGACCCGATAGTGTTCTTGTCGATACTGCCATCTTCTTGTATAAATGCTAGTGCCTGGAAGAGTTTTGAACTCGGCGGGACATTTGACTGTGTATAGGACAAGATGGTTCTCTGGTGGAGGGATCGATTTAACAAAGGTGCAAGTAGTTGGCAGGTGGGAACTACGCCTGTTTGTGCCAGTGTGGGTCGTGCCCGATGGCGCCTCTCCCACAACCAGTAAAACGGGAAGGATCAAACCAAGCTCCCTTACGCTGCCAACATAGTAAAAAAACCTGTGACAACTACAGCTACTTTTGATAGTAGAGATGTAAGTCGTCGCCACCAAAGTTGAAGATTGGTATATCGCGATCTAGTCGAGACAACGGTGTGTGCTGGCTGTCGTGCTAATATTGGCTTCAAGGCTGCCATCAGGGATGGGGAAAGGTTATAAAGTCAAAGAAGAAAATATTATAGAGTTGTAGGAGGAAATTTTGTAGAGTTGTAGGCAGGGTTTTAGTATACAGTAGTTATGTGCTTAACTACGCGAGGCGAAGATGATGCTGTCCGTTTACAATCACATGCAATGCTGTCAGTGACAGTAAAATGTCGTCATTGAACACACTATCGCTGCACTATTAGTCCATAACGCATGCATAGACGCAAACCAGTGTCGTTTGTGCTTGCCTGCATTTGCTCTCACGTGTACCTAAGAACCTTCCCGCTGAATCTCAGGTGCAAAAACCTCAATGTGCACCTTGCCACGACTCCACTCCGCAATCTTTTCTGCCGTCTTCCCGTTCATAGCAACCCATTGGGTTGCCTTTCGACCGGAGCCTAGTCTGCACAATTTGTCTTCGGTGATGTTGGTGTGTATCTTACTTTTGTCACACTTAATAATCTTTGTGTCTTTCAATATATGGCCTTCGATAATATCGCTGGAAGTGTACTGCTGAAACTTCTCAGGGAGGGTGAGTTTTGACTTCCAGCAATGCCATACGAATTCGCGGAAATCAGGTGACCACCACAGCTTTTCGGTGTGCAACGTAGCAGCCAATTCGAGTGGGATCGCAATCCGGATAATCCATGTCTCCTGATGCTTGTGTCGACGAGCAGCATACCCACGATAAAGATCCGCTGTTTCGTATTCCGCCGTGAAGTACCAGGCAAGGGAGTGGGCATTGAAATCGCCGCCGGCGTAAGACCAGATAAGCTCCAAGTTGATGCTGCCATCTTCACGTATGAATTCGGTATCTTCAAGTGTAATTGCAGTACCTTCAGGAATCTTGAACTCGGCGGGACACATGCCTATGAAGAGCATGAGATGGTTCTCAGGTGTTGTAGGGACTGATTCAAGAGTCTCGTTGCCACTGAAGAGATCTTCCACCTTGGGTCGCTTCTTCTGTTTCTTTGCCAGGACTGCGTTTTCCGCGGATTTCTTGATTCTCTCGTCAACAAGCAGAACGTGGTTGAACCTCATTCGCAGCGTATCGTAAGCCCAATAGAACGGCGTGTTTGTCTCAAATATTTCTTGAAATTCCGGGTCGAGAATGGCGGCGATGGTGTCTGCTGTAAGCCCGACCCTAGTGAACGCATCTGCGGTTGGCAAGTCATCGAGCTTGTGCAGCTGGGTAAGATGTCCCCGAATGAACGAAGGCAGTTCTGCTGCAAGATGCTCTTCCTTGATTTCTTCCTTGATTTGGGCTGACTTGAGGTTGTCAAAGATACGTTGGGCGGTAACTTGGGTTAGGCCGATAAACTCGAGAGCTTCAACGCTCGCTGGGGATGCAGGGTATACCAAGTCATCAGGTGAAGTAACTGGCGGAGACGTTAGATTATCAGACATCGTGAAAATTGACAGCAGGGCTGGAGAGGCGGTATCGGTGTACTATTGCTACTACTGTTGGATAGATCCCCAAGGCCTCTAACGAAGACCCTTCGCTACCACAGCGCTGCGAGAGCGTTAAGAAGGCGATCCCACGGTACGCCTCTACTAGCTTATATAAGACAAACCCAAGGATAGACATAGAAAGGCATGAATTAATCTTACACTTCTCTGAGTTATTGCTCGCTGTTACAGTCAACCTTTACACTGAGCTAGATGTTGCAGCACCAGCTTCGCCTACCTAATTACCCTAAGGGAGGTTGCAGCGGACGTTAAATTAATTCAATCCAATTCAACCCCGCCTCCACCTTCATCGTTGTCTTTGCTGCTAGGTTTTGCGTTTATATTTCCACGCAAATATTCACGATATCACATGGTTAACACACTATACACCCGCTCAGTACGACATACCCTCGGTATCACGTTATGAAAAAATCAAGTGCCAGGAAAAGCCTACAACTTCAGGCTCATGTATTTGTCCAAGTGACGTTGTACTTATACCTAACCTATCCCATCCCTCCCAGCTCCAAAAACGTAAGGAAAAAAAAAGACCAAAACGCCAACCCCCATGAACCCAGTATGAGATGATTTGACCATTTTATGCATCCAAAGTGAGAACAACACACTAATCTTCCTCTCTAGCCTCACGAAGAAGCGAGAAGAAATCCCTCACAACACCCAAACTACCAAAGCAATAAAGAATAGGCCACGTCACTAATGCAGTTGACTAACATGTCCATTTCCGCCCGTGGCACCACCCCACTCACTCTCATCATCGCTGCCGATATGCGACCACTCGCTCGGCGTCATGATACCGGTTCTGCTCTCAGCTTCAAACTCGCTAAATCCACCTTCTGAAAAAGCATCTGTGAAGCCACCCTCGGAGAAGATTTCGGAGCGAGCATCGTGGTCGGTGTCGTTTTGCATGCTGAGGATCTCGTGGTCTGGGCGAGGGGAGGAGGCAGAGGCGATGGTCATGGAGCGGTCGGAGCGTGGGGTTAGGGTGCCGGTGGAGAGCAGGGAGGGGGAGTCGGCGCGAGGGATCGGTGGGTGCGAGTCGGCAGAGGTGAACGAATAGAAAGATTGGGCGGCTTGGTCCGTTTCGTCGGGCTGGGGAGCGGCGGGAGAGGTAGAAGTTTCGGGAGCGGGTGTCAGATCGACGAGGGCACCGGCAGTTGGGGTGGAGACGGCATCGGCCTCGACAGTCGCAGAGCTTTCACGGGTATCGGCTTCTTTAGACACGGAAGGTTCTGGGGAAGTCGTTACGTTGTGATGGTTGTCGTCCAGTAGAGTCGCGTCGTCGTCGAAAGGGTTTGCGAGTACAGCAGCTGCGGCAGAGCCGGCGGCAAATCCAGCGGCTCCGCGTCTCCTGATGTCGCGCTTTGCAGTGTCCGTTCCAGTCGTGTTTGCCTCGTTTTTCAATGTGCCATCGCTACCAACCATGTCGTCAAAGCTCTTGGACCGATCCGCCCTTGATCGCTTCGCCGCAACCTCAGCAGTCTCGGCCCCAATCTTAGCCAGCTCGTCTAGATCCACGGCAATTCCTTCTTCTCTTGCTCCCCTGATAAGTTCATTTCTATTCCTCCTGATCAACTCTTCTCTCCTCCGCTTCCGGTCCTCGAAATCATCCGATGATTCGCTAGGGCGGCGAGGCTGAATGTCGTCACCAAGGTTATGCAGCGCGATAGCAATCTTGCGGCGAGTTTGGTCAGCCCATTGTCGGACCTGGGGAGACTCGTAAATGGCGATTCCGGCGGCGACGATAACAGATGCGGCGATTATAAGGCCTGATGTCAAGGGGTGGTTAGGACGGTATGGTGGGGTGGCGGCTCCGCGGCTGGGGGAGGTGGAGCGTGGGCCGTTGCCTGCAAGCAGGTTGGCAGAAGACTAGGAAATACAAAGGAGATGTGGAGGACAGGAAGAATTGTCGTGGCCCATACGGGGAACACGACGGCAAGCGTGCATAAGTGGAGAGCTGAGCGTGTCACTCACCTTTGGCCAGTGGCGCAGGCATCTTCGGAAACTACCAGAGCAGCAGGCGCTGCTGTGTGAGGTAGGCGTTGCAGAGAAACAGTGGAGGGGAAAGGATAGGAGTTGAAGAGATATATTTTGTCGCTGCACGACCAGAGGGTGAGAAGAAGAAACGGACTCGAGGACCAGAAGACAATGGAGTAATCGGGCGGTTGTCAAGCCGTCGCCACTTGCACAGCCACAGTACCGGATATGCAGGGCGTCGGGCGGCTTTGGCGGGGTCGCGTGCCACGCGCTAATCCCGCGCTGCGCGATCCTCTTCGCCCCGCAGTATACGCCCGACTACGCGTCTCGAATTATTTCAGCACAGTAAACTCGAAGTTACGTACGCGTTGGTGGCGCGGTCTTGAAATATCTAGTTGTGTCCTGTATGAAGGAACAGAAAGGGCCGGTCGATCTTGCCAAAGTACCGTGATCCGCGGTTATGCAGAGACACTACACCTGGGAGTACAGGTGGTTGTGCAAGCTTTCGCCACAAAGGAGAGACCAACACTCAAGTAATGCCGTCTTCATAACTCTCGGTTGTGGAATAAGCCGAGGCACTGACCATGGCATCAATTGGACACAACGGGACATCTCATCGAAGTATAGTGCAAATATCTTCTATGTAGACTACAATCGGATCGTAGGGTTGGAAAGTGTAGCATGATATCTTTGCATCAATCTGCAGGTATGTGGCGCTTGCGAGGTCGTCTAATGTCTATATCTAAGAGAATATGCACGGGCCGAAATAAAACCAGATTGTCCTAATCACACATCCCGGTGGCCTTCATGTTCCGCCAACTCCTGCATCTTCCTGGAATGTTCGCCGTGGATTCCCCAGAAACATGCAAAAATGCCCAACACGCTTGAAGTCAGCGTAACGTAATAGGCGGTACGGTAACACCCCAGTCCCAGCTCGCAGCCACGCTGGCCATCAGGCTCCACCACCGAGTTGGAGTCGTATACCGCACCGTAAAACAAGTTGAAGGTGTTACCGGTGACCACAGGAGCAAGTGTCATGAACCCCCAGTTAACCGCAAATCCATCTGGACCAAAAGCATCCACAACCAATGCTGGGAAAACGCCAAACAGGACGCCGTACCCCAGGCCGCACAATCCGGAAACAGCCCATAAAAAGTGGGGGTTTTCAACTTGGATAGCCGCCGTTTGGGCGAGAGCAAAAATAGTTGCTGAAATTGCTGCACACCAAAAGCGCGAGTGGTTCAGCCGCTTCACAATGACATCAGAACCGATGCCCGACGATAGTCGTCCCAGGAAAGAGCAAAGCGAGATTATCGACACGTGCCACAGTTGGCGGTGAGCGAGATATTCATCAGTGACATTCTGGTCCCAGTGTTTCCAGAGCGCTTGCACGTCGTGACCAATGTTGCTAAGTACGTTAGCGATGACAAGAGCACGCAGGTATAGGTAGGCATACTTGATGGTCATAAGGCCAACTCCCGACAAGAGGCCTATGAGGACCCAGAGTTGCCAGAACTCCGGTTTGCGCAGCAAGGCCAGCCCAGTGATATCTGTCGAAGAGTGAGTCGACTTCTTGCTTTTGGCGTCGGTGTCATCGTCGACGATGTCGCCAGGCCCAGACGACAGCAGGGATGATACTTCTGTCGAAGGACCGTCCAGTTCTTCTTCGGCTGCTAGAAGTGGTTGGCACATAACAGGGGAAGGAAGCACGAGTGGATAAGAAAAGGATTGCTTACTGATCTCCTCTTGGGGAAGAGCAGAGGACTTGTACTTGGTGCCACTGGGCTTTGTCGTGTGGAGCACATTGGAGTCACGTCGTGGGCGATCATTGGTGGGTACTGCAGCATAGCCAGTGCCAGCTTTGTGGTCGACAACAATAAGAAAGGGTATCGATACGAGTACGAGAAACGAAGTCGCAAAAGATAGCATCGTGAGAAGCCCGGAGGTGTTTCCCGGAAACGCGATGCCAGCGATGAGCGTGTAGAAAAAGGCGCTCAGTCCGAAAGCAGCCAGCGGACATGCCGTGGCGGATCCACGGTGAGTTGGCCAATTGAGGGTTGCTGATTCCAGTCAATATAGATCCACCAGGAGTTGAAAGTGGACGGACCAGTTTTCAAAGCAGCTTGAAAGGCAGCACAGCTGCCCACACCGCTCAAGAAAGAACAAAAGGATATCAGAGCCACACTCATATAGCCGGGGCCTCCATCATATGCTGGCAACAGTCAGACACGATCATAGCAACCAAGACCGAGGCGGCATACCAAGTTTGATAGGATAGTAGCCAGCGAAGAGCGCAAACATGCCGACGACAGCAGCAAGCCTTGGGCTCTTCCGATCCGTTATGATTCCCATGGGTATGCCGGCCGCATACATGCCCAGGTTGGCGGCGGTTCCCTAGCATTGTAAGAAAGGTGTTGCGTCCAGTATCGGGTTAGGAGCCGCGTACGATGATGTTGCTCTGGGTTGCAGAGAGCTGGAGCTTATCGGCGAACTGCGGTGCCCATGCTGAGTAGGCATACTGAATGTCGTCAGCATCGTGGTCGTTATCAGTGACAAAGACGTACATTGGTTCCACAGGCCAGCGCAATTGCAGTGGCAGCAACAACAGATGTGATACGCGTCTTTTTGTGCGTGAGAGGGATCGCATCGGCGACCATCTTGGCCAGTGGAGGAGATGTGTTATTGCAGCGTGCAGGTCATGAAATGCGGGATATAACGAGTTGCGCAATGCTGATAGTCGGCACTTGTTCAGCCGAGGCAAGCCAGGGGTGTGGTAAAGATATACAGAAGAAGATAAGATGAAAGCAAGGTGCAGCGTGCAGACAGCCTGCAGCGCTAGTTAATCAACAGCCAGGCGAGTCCTTTGACACTCGACCAACAGGCACATGTACGTGAGGATGGGAGTGTTGAGGCTGAATGCATGAATGACAGCCGTCGGAGATAAGATGGGCTTGGCGTCGTAGCGGCAGCTGGGCAGGAACGTCACCGGCCTCGTCCTCGTGCCTCTTCTCCAGATTCTCCACAACAAACCACCTCCCCATACGCGACTCGAGCGGCCACCACCATGGGCGCATTACTATCTATTCCTTTCATGGCCATGCCTGCCATGGGCACAGTACGTCACGCGCTCCGTCTCCGTTGCGCGCTGCTAACGTTGCCAGGTCTGGAGCCTTGCCGCCTCCTGCTGTGGCGCTGCAACATGTAGCGCCGTCATGGGCTCTTGCGGAGGGAAGTGCGGTAACAGGTGGGTGAAGGCGCATAGCTGTATGCGCATGTACTGATTGTCTGTAGTATCGCCACCCGTATCGCATACGCGCTCATTCTCCTTGTCAACTCGATTGTTTCATGGATCATGCTCACGGACTGGGCCATGAAGAAGCTGGCCCACCTCACCCTCGATTACGTCGACATCAAGTGTCTGGGCGAGGAGTGCTATGGATATGTCGCGGTTCAGCGCATCAACTTTGCGCTCGGCTTTTTCCATGTCATCATGGCCCTGATGCTCATCGGAGTGCAGACTTCCAAGGACCCGCGTGCGACTATACAAAACGGCTTCTGGCTTCCCAAGATTTTTGGCTGGATCGGCATGATCGTTCTCACCTTTTTCATTCCCAACTCGTTCTTCATTGTGTGGGGCAACTACTTTGCCATGGTCGGCGCCTGCCTGTTCCTTCTCATCGGACTGATTCTGCTTGTCGATCTGGCGCACAACTGGGCCGAGTACTGCCAGGAGAAGATCGAGACTACCGAGTCGCGCGTTTGGACTGGCATGCTCGTCGGTAGCGCCATGTTCATGTACCTTGCTTCGTTTGCCATGACGATTGTCATGTACATTTACTTTGCCAAGAGCGGATGCGGAATGAACCAGGCTGCAATTACGGTACGTCTAGTCTTGGCCACAATGCAGGGCACAACTAACATACCTAGATCAACCTCATCTTGCTTCTGATCTCTTCTGTAGCTTCCATCCACCCTGCGGTGCAGGATGTAAACCCGCGCGCTGGTCTTGCGCAATCTGCCATTGTAGCCATTTACTGCACCTACCTCACCATGTCCGCCGTAGGCATGGAACCCGATGATCACCAATGCAACCCGCTTATCCGCGCTCGTGGTACTCGTAAGGCGACTATTGTTATTGGCGCTATTGTCACTTTCGTCACCGTGGCATACACCACCACTCGTGCAGCGACGTATGGCCTCGCTCTTGGCGCCCAAGGTAACCCCCACGGAAACGGTTACGCCCAAGTCGGCACTGAGGACTACGAACACGGTCTCGTTACCCAACAGCCCGAGTCTCGCCGTGAGATGCGCCAGGCCGCACTCCGAGCCGCCGTAGAGTCTGGTTCTCTGCCTGCCTCAGCACTCGATGACTCTGACAGCGACGACGAGGACGATGAGCCCTCCAACAAGAAGAACCCACGTGACGACGAGCGCCACGCCACCCAGTACAACTACACACTGTTCCACATCATCTTCTTCCTCAGTACGACATGGGTCGCTACTCTCCTCACTACAAACTTTGATGAGAAGGACGTTTCTGGCAGCTTCGTGCCTGTTGGACGCACCTACTGGGCCAGTTGGGCCAAGATCATTAGCGCTTGGGTCTGCTACGGCATCTACACGTGGACTCTGGTTGCTCCGCTTGTGCTGCCAGATCGATTTGATTACTAGTTGTGCAGACAGGCCGAGGCGCAGGTTGAGATCTGGCAGATCTTAGAGATGCTGCACCAGTCTCGACGCTACAGTTGATACTTGTATGTATACATGTATGTATGTATTTTTAAAACTTGATTTAGTACATGGCGGAGTTTAGGTGCGGCTGGTAATCCGCTCGCGATCGCTTTGTGTTAAAATGTGTAAGGTCTTAAGGCGCGCGTTGTCTTCTGTGTTGCTTTTCTGTGCCACATGAATCGTATTAGAAACATGACAGTTTCCTTTGTCATCTCAAATTAGCTTCAATGCTTGTTCTGCGCGTCTTCCACGCACGCGCACCGCATGCTTGAATACCAACACTTTTCCTATTTTGGGACGTGATAGGCAAGTAAATGAGAGAAACGCGTCAAAACACGTCGCAAGGCCGCTCCCTCCCTTACCGGTCCTAAAAAATACCGAAAGAGGAAAGTGAAAGAAATGACATCCCGCGGACATGCACATCATCATCGCAGATCACAGCAAACTATCCGCCCTTTCCCCCGCATCCACGCTCAATCCCTCCTCTTAGTTCTCCTCTTATCGCCTTAATTTCCCATCACATCTACGGCGCATTTTACACTTTCGTGTTCTGTATACGACCGACCGACGGCGCAGACCGGAGTCATATGCTGCTTACTTTTGCGCAGTAATACTTTAGTTCAATACCTACAATAAAATTCACCTTCAAAAAAGGTCCGCGTCGGTGGAGGAGTGCAATATTTAGACGTTTGCATATCTACGCTAGTAGTAAGAAGTAGCGTGATAGCAAGTGCGCGCGGGAATAAAAAAAAGGGGCGAGTGAAACATGGGGTTTTTGTGGGCATAAAGTTTATTAAGAATGAGGAAGGTCACTGAGGGTTAAGAGTGGAGTTGGTGCACGGAAGGTATATGACACAACGGACTATAATAGAACAGTGGGCAACAAGAATCAAAAAAGGGTGCGCATGTGGTACTATAAAAGGCGGGGTGTAAGGCACAAGTTGAAAAAAGAGAGGGAGGAGCAAACGATTCCTGGAGAATCTGTAATCCGCCATATACGGGCCGTGTGCGGTGATTAAATTGTTCTTCAGCCAACAGAACGGCAGTTGGTGATCTGCATAGCACCGAACCTGCTGACTTCTGGCAAGTCGTTGGGTGGACACGCGAACGAACTCAATAGTCCCCGGCGGATAACAAAGCCCAAAATTCAGCGCATCCCACTCAACATTTATTCCTTTTTCCCGCCATTTGTTCCTTTTTGCCTATTTGGCTTGATATACCCTTTTGCTCAAGTCCCATCACCAACAATCGCTTCCCTTGGGCAACGAACCACCAAATCAACAAAAATGGCCAAAGACGCGCACAGGGTCACCCACAGAGGAGCGCATGGCCTCTTCGACGACTTTGACGAGGCACATGAATTGCATCACGTGCAAAAGACATCGCGGCGGGAAGTAAGGATGGCGGAGCGCATTGCCAGAGGGAAGCCAGCCGAATCAAAAATATCGTGCCTGTTTGCAAAGGTGCTTCCCAGGAACGACAAAAGAGACGGGTTTGAGCGTTTCGATAACGGAAAGGAGGACCTGTCGAAAGGAATTGCGATTGTCGTGAACGGCAAGGCGATATCGGGGGAGGACCCTGTGTACCAGAACAGGGGTTGGGATACAGGGGCGGTGGAAAGTCCGTGGTTGAAAGAGTGCGGTATGATCAGGGTTAAGAGCGACAATCCGGGGGGTTGCCATATCGTGGCCAAGCCCTTTATCCTGAGAGACAATTGACAGTTCGACGGAATTGATGGCGACACGTATCTGGGACGAAGATGGTCTGCAATTCTGGCAGGGGAATTATTTCGATGCTGCTCTGCTTCTTGGCAGGTATTTTTGGTCTGGCGAGTAATGCGCCTGGGCCGAGTAAACTCGGTTGGAGGAACTGATGGGACTTATTTTTTCTTCGCACAACACGGAGATAGACTCTCCGGTCCCTTGATTGCAATGTGCCCGCAAGACGGACATAAGTAGTGAATATGTCGGAAGCCGCGGGTTCGACGAAAATGTCACACAGAGCCCAACGGAGGTTCGTCCAGTTCGTCTCATAAATCTTGCGGGACATCGCAGGCAGCAGACTCAGCGCACCCTCCCCACACCTGCAATTTTATCTTCAACCATCTTCATTAGCATCTCCTTCTCTTTGACCGCTTTGACCCTGTCTTCCTCCAAGTCTTCCAGCTGCCTCTCTAGTTCCTTCATCCTCTCCACCTGATCCTTTTCACTCCAGTTCAGACCCGGTAGATGCGCAATCAGCTTCTCGATCTGCTGTTCCTTGAGCGTGATGTCCTTTGCTAGCTCTTTGATGTCCGCCTGAAATTGCTCCGGGGAAGGCTTTGGGGGTGGCACGAATGGTGGTTGAGAGGGATCGGTGGAAGTATTATGCTGGGCAGCCTCACGAGCTTCAAGTTCGGCAAAGCTGTCGAGGCGCTGTTGCCCTGGGGGCACGCTTGGTGGCGCATTCTCTCTTATTTGGCGTAAAGCAGCTGCCATTTGGTTGAGGAGCTGTGTTTGTTAGTACGCTGTCTTCGTTGTTTCCTTCCGTATATTGTATTACCATGTCCAGCTCATCCTGAATTTGGGTGAGTATGTCATGCATTATTCTAAAAGCGGAAGTTGAACAGGTCGTGTATGTGTATGCGCAGGTTGGAAGGAGGACGTGGGGTTGATGGAGTGCAGCAACAACCAAGGCGGAGCTAGCCTAGCGCGTCACTCAAAATTATGGATACCCGCCAATCCTCACCGCACCCACATCCAGTATTAACAATCCCCCACTCATCCACCGCGCGCCCGCGTCCGCCTCACCCACTGCTGTCCACTGTAAATATGTTCCACCTCCTGGTTGCCTCTAGGATACCGTAATGAGACCTTCCTTTCGCCCGACATGGCCCAGACACACTTCGTTACTTGCTTGGCTTCCCCGAGCGACTCCGCATCGCGTCCCTCGTCGCATCGCAACCACTTGCGCCCAGAACTCGGCGCCCATTGACCTCCCCAAACTTGTACTTGCGCCTGGATCGCGACATCATAATTCACTGCCCACGTTTCTGGACTATGCAAAACGTATAAACCTGGACCCTGCTTCTCCCCAATTCGTCGGCACACATTATGAGTATACATCTGCGCTGGCCCTTATGCGCCTGGGCTTTTCGTTGTTACGTATAGGCCGCACGTGGGATGCTGGCATTGATCTCATCGGTCATTGGGTCTTGGCACCATTGAGGGAACCGCTGCCCGTCATCATCCAGTGCAAAGCGCGCAGGATGTCGGCCAGCCCCAGCCACATTCGCGAGCTCGAGGGTTCGTTCCAAGGGACACCGCCTGATTGGAAGAACAAGGTTGTGTTTGGGCTGCTCGTGACAACAAAAAAGGCTACCAAAGGAATACTAGAAGCTTTAGGCCACAGCCGTTGGCCTATGGGCTTCGTCTTGATCTCCAGGGAAGGCCTAGTCCAGCAGTTTATTTGGAATCGTGCCGCCTCTGAACAGGGACTGGAAGGTGTGGGTGTCACAGTGAGATACACCCCACGTATTCTGCTGTCTGCTAGCGAGCATGAAACCGAGCCAGATGGCCATGACATATCAAAGAAGAGTTTGTCAAAGTACAAAAATGCAGGCACAAGGAGGGACATCCAATTAACATGGATGGGCTCACCCATTTTTCCGATGAGAAAGGACCTGGAAAAGGAGACGCTTGATCTCATGCGCTATGTTGCAATTGGCCAAGCTCCTGCTGCTGTTGCTGTAGAGAAGCGACGTCCAGGTCGTCCAAAAGGCTCTAAAAACAAACCAGCCGCCGAAGCCGCTAAAGTAGCTGCACCAAGACCCAGAGGCCGACCCAAAGGGACAACAAAGAATTATGCGGAGAAGATGCCCAAGCCACGTGGAGGCTTGGTTCCACTCTCTCCTAAGGACTACAGCGGCCGGCCCAAAGGCTCGAAAACAAAGCGTAAGACGCCAGTCGATGGTACATGAAGTCACGCTATTATCGATTCCAAGCTAGGTTAATATCGGCGCTCGAGATGTACTACTGCCACGTGTGGCACATAGATGCCCAGTATATGATTCAGCAGCATTAGAGGCGGTTCCTAGGAAGTACCAAGCATGGAATGAGAGCTCTATGATCGAGCAGGAATGTTTTTTAAGGATACCCAAATACTCTATACTTGCTCCCATCGCACTGTTCAACATGTCTTGAGAACCTCCCATCTCACGCAGGTCGTTCACGAGACCCAGTCGACAGCTCTCTCTCCTATTTAATTTGCACAGCTAGATCATTCCTACACTACACTTTTTCTACCCCCAATTTCGACTTTTTGCCACAACATGTTCAAACTTCTTATCTCCAACTTTTACTCTCTCCTACTGTTCAAACACGCGAGACAACTACAACCGCATAACTCAACTAGGCACACCCTCATACTCCCACCCCCCAACCAACCGCCTCTTCCTACCCCTCTTGTTCTCCCGCCGATTCGCCGCACACTTGAGGAAAAACGTCATAACAGCTAGCAAGAAGATGATGACGGCTGCCACCGTGGGTACGACCACAATCTTCGTGCGGTCCGTCTCGGTAGAAGGGAGATACGGACATGTTGAATTGAGGCCGACGACCCAGCAGTCGGGGGTATTGATACTATTCAGGTTGACGTATATAACTTCGTCGTCACGGTTATCAGACTTCAGTGCCTCAAAGGCAGCAAAGAGGTGGGCGTTTTCGAGCGCCGTGTGCGGGACGCTGAAGCTGTAGGGCGGTGTGCAGCGAGTATCTGCTGCTGCGTAGTTCGAGGACTCGCTCGAGATGCGCCAGGCGTAGGGGGAGGATGGGTCGTGGCAGGCGACGCGGTGCGTTTCGCGGCAGTCGGTTGTGCGCCAGCGGCTGGGGTAGGGTGACTTGGTCATGACGACGCAGCGGTTGAGGGTGCGTTGGTCGTCGCCTTGGGTGGCGTTGAGGGGCTCGCCAGGGGCAAAGGTCCAGAGGGTTGAGTGCACGTAGGCGGCGTAGGGTAAGGGGTTGCGGTCAGCGGTTGCGCCGGTGAGGGTTTGGTTGAGCCAGGGCGTTGTGCCGCATGCAGTGAGGTTGCTGATGGAGGCGATGGGCGACATGAGGTCGGGGTTTGAACTGAGTTCTAACTCTGGGGCGGTCGAGACGGCCCAGGAGGAGTTTGTTGCAGAGGTAATGGTCTGGTCCGAAGGGTTGAACAGACACCCTGATGTGACGCGGCCATCCGATCCCACTGTCGTCGCTTTCTGGTTGAATATCGTGCCTGAAGAGAAGATGTACTCGGAGTCGGCCGTGACATCGTACTCTTTCATTTGCGTATCGATCTTGCCGTAGCTAGCAACTAAACGAAAGAGCTGTTTGAACTCCATAAAGGCCTCTGTTGGCCACCCACTGTCGGTGAATAACTCGCCCTGAGCATTCTCCGACACTTGATAGTATCCGTCCAGTGGGCGGTTGTTCCACTCAACGTTGTACCAAGAGTCGTTCAGGTTTGCACGCTGATCAGACAGGAGCGTAGGTTTGTAAATATCGTCTGAGAGATTGCCTCGTAGTAAGTCACTTAGAAGTTGGCCCTGGGTTGGCAATTGGCCTTGGGAAACATCCGGCGCTACTCCATTTGGATTGGCAATGGAAGATGCAGCATGTACGTTGAAGGAGAATAGGGTCAACGCAGCACCTGTGGTAGTAGCGGTTGATTCTAGGAAATCCGCTAGTATACCGGTGAGCAGATCCAGTGTCGTGAGTGAAGTGCAATTGTAGTTGCCGATTTGCAAGAGGGGAGGCCCATTCGGACTGGGATAGTCGATAATAGTCGGAGTTGCTGTACTGGATGCTGTTGAAGATGTTGGTGAAGACGAAACATCTACAGCAGACGAAGATGCTGCAGATGATGGATCAACAGCCGCTGGTGTCGATGTTTGCGTCTCTTGACGCTTCTGCGCTCCTGGAGGAAGAGGTACTGTTGACTGTGGTGCTTGTGCTGTCCCAGTATCACTTGAAGGCACTATCATCTGTCCTGTCCTGACTGGCGCATCTCCATTTGAGCTGGCCCCATTTGATCGAGGGAGCTGAACAGGACATAAACTCCATACTTGCCGTAGCGGATCCCAATAAGCGTCGACTGTGAACTTTCGAAACCCCACAGCCAGTAGATTCGAGAAGCACTTTTGGAAAGCATTGTGCTCATACTTATTAGCACTGAAGCAAGCTGCTGTCAATGAGACTCCCGGCATAGTCTGGAAGTTGATGGGTACGCGAAGTCCAACATCTCGCTGTGCCTGTTGCGCAGTCAGCCGCCGTCGCCGTTGAACCCGTTCATTCCACACATATCACGGGTTGTGTATTTTGAGTTGCAACAACACGTGCAGGGCAACATTGACCCAAGGCATGCAAGAATCCGGACCCAGCATGCAGCGCGTAGGGACACAACACGCAGCATACTCCGGCGCGACTCACCCTAAACGCCTCACTCCAGGGCTGAACCCACCGCGTATTCACGGCATTCTGGTCCGGGTCATACAGCCCATTACCCGACATTCCTCCCGGTGGATGCAGACATCAACAATATGCGGGATGTAGCACGGCTTGCGGTAGCACCAGTAGCGGCCAGAGGAGCCGAAGAAGCCGCGACAAGCAATAACAATGTATATCCTTCAACAGCCCCAATATGCACCTGAAGCGTCTGTATGCAGATACCACGGGGCGATTTGACGATGGTAATTGATGTGATGTGATGAGATGATGTTCTCGGGGCGGTTCATCCCGGACGGCCGGGAACGGCCCATGGGGCAAAGACGCGACGGAGAAGCGACATCACGTGACCAATAGCTTCTGGTTTTCCTGCCCCGATCCCAATCCAGTTGACATTCCAACTGGCCAATCGCAACATGCCCGCCACGAAGGAGTGAAAACACCCGGTTTTGCACCACCATGTGTTGCGTGTCATCTGGTCGATTTGCCGTCCCTAGCGAAAAAAGGCCCGATGCTGCTCGTATCGCGATCAAACAACACACCAGCTGCGCTGCCACTATGCGGCAAGAAGTTGGTTTTACCTTCGACAGGGCTGGGTAGTCTTACACAACGGAGTTAATAACATGGGATCATATAGCTGAGGGATGGTGGTAAGGCAATTAGCCGCAAAGTACCGAAACCCGCAACCCGCGCCCTTACCTGCAATTCGGTAAGCGAGTGACATCACCCGCTTCCGTCGACGACGACAGTTGAAGGCCGCAGAACGCGCACCAGAGTTACGAGTGAGATGCGTCATGTCAACACCCTAGAAACAAGAGTACTGTGGATGTGAAGACAAGAGATGTGGTAATCATACGGACAAATAGAAATTGCTGGTGGATGGCTTACTCTTGCGCACACGTAACCGGCATACACCTAGCTGCACAAGACACTGAAGGACACTGGCCGTCGCTTGTAGCGCAGCGTCACATCGGCAGTTTGGTGTAAAAGATGCATGCAAGGTGGTGACCAGTACCTGTGTCTCTCGTTTCTTGGACACCGTCATACTTCCGAGCGCAAAGCGCCCTGGTGGATACATGCACTGCCGGTTTATCCAGCGCAATGGCCGGGCCCGCTGGTCATGCAGGAACCAAAAAAGAATGAGACACTGGGCGAGACAAGCGATGATGGAGTCAGCTGGCAATCGCACCATCGTCTGGCAACCGAGGGGCAGATGTGTGGATCAAGGCTCGGCTCAGTGTTTTGGCTCTGCTGCGAAGTACGGCTCCACTCGAGCCTCTCGCGTTGTGGGGATGTACCTCCGAAATGATACGTAAGTATTTTTTGGTTGGTACACCATGCCAAAGTACATGTCATGTACATGCAGATTTCATTTTTCCCAAGGGGTAAGGGAAAAGGGGGGGTGGGCGCGATGCTCCGTAGCTGAACCACACAAAGCGCAACCGAGAAACGTGTCCTGCAAGTGAGATCGGCTACAGTGTCTTGCCCTGACAGCTACCAGAGTCGTGGGGCACATCCGTTTGAACTAGGGAAAGAAGGAAACAGATGGCATAACTCGGTCCCAGAGGACGTTTGCCAGCACATTCCGCACTGTTCCGGTCGGAGACAGACGCAGACTCCACAAAGGCGTTTGACCTACCAACGTCTTCACCGCATGTAGTTCGGCACAGACAACCCAGACACCCTTGCTGCGCATCAACCGCCGAAAGCGAGAGCTCGAGCACTGATCGACGTTCAACCGCAGCAACTTGGGCGTTTCACTAGGGTCACCCGCAACGGTGCTACGGTCCCAGAAAGTCTGGGACCGAGATCAACCTCGTCTGCCACTTCGTTTTGATGGTTCGTGCATATCTACTGACAGCCATGGCCTCTGCTCTGGCGGCTACGTGTTTCATGCACAATCCCTCACTGATAAGCCACGCCATCCTAGCAACATTGTTCAGACAGCCATGATCCTGTACACATTGCTATGCAACACGGCATGGGGGGCCTTTTCCCGGTTCTACTACGTCACAAGCCTGGCAGAAAAAAACAGGAGTCTGAGTCCTATGCGGGGCGTACCCAGCTGCTGCATCTGCGATTCGACGTGACACTATAATGCTGTGATGCTGGGCCAGACTGCCGATGGAGCGACAGATTGACAGGGGCAAGCTGGTCACTAAGAGACATGGTACCAGAGATAATAGAGAAGAGGCAGTGTCTGGTGAGAAGAAGAAATTATGAGCAAGGCGGGATGGGGCTGGACTTGTGACAAGTCAAACAGTCCTCGAAGCGCCGAAGTCGTAAGCCCTACTGCCATAACGCAGAACCGGAATCTTTCAATTATGAACAAGAACACAAATACGTGAGTCCCATGATAACACTGGTTCTCCGGGCGCCTACATCCCCGGGTGCCGTGCCGTAGGTGTACTGCAAACAACACTGAGAGAAAAGTCTAGCCTCTGGCCGACGTATTTCGGACACGACCCGACAGACTGGTCACCAGCCAAGTAGCCTTTTCCCTTTGCCAAAAGGAAAGAAAAAGGAAGAAAGGAAAAAAGCCCAGATGGACGGGCAGCGGACGGCGGCGGCCCATCCAACTGGCCGCTGCCGGTCAGCAACGGCGCATGCATTAGCTAGTCTAGCTAGCAAAAAAGGGCCAGAAACGATCTCACGGCCGCAGGGCCGCCAGATCGAGAAGACAGACCGTCGAACGGAGTAAGACATCAAAGTAGACAGGCTCAAAGCGGGCATGCCCGATTCGACGGAAGCAGAAACCGTAGCTAGAAGGCCGGGAGAAAACACCGCACGAAAAAGGTTATTCATTCGGGAAGGCCGCACTATCGAATTCAGCGCATGGGATGGGTAAAAGCGAGCGAAGGCGTTAGGGTACCAGAGGGACAATCTTCGGGCAGCGGGAGTATGTAATCACCCCTGGGCAGACGCATGCTCAGGCAAAAGCAAGTCAGCCAAAGATCAACAACCACGCCTATTCTTTCTGTCAGTACCAACGCCTTGCAGCAGATTTTCCCATCCCTCCGTCACTTTTATGCAACAGATAAACATTGCGTAGCGCCCCCCATCGCTTGCTGGCTGACTGGCGCCATAGTGGCGCTAATCCAAAAGGACGATCACCCCCAAAGTCTAATAGCCGAAAAGAAGGCTGGATCGTTAACGGGGCGCATGATCGAATCTCTGCCCTCTTGGGATGTCGTCGTCGTCTTGCCATGGCATTACTCAACTAGTCATGACCTTGGATGTGGGTAATGGATATAGCGTGGTTTCTAGTCGGCGACCCTTTTTTTTCGATAACGCCGTTGGCTAACAACTGACGTTTCTGGCAACAGCTGAGTGAGCAAAGAGGGTAAATTGAGCGACGACGGACGGACAGAGACGAGAAGGCTAAGGGAAAAAAACGTTGGCCGGTCGGACCATATGTGGACTGATGCCGCTTCCGGACGTTGCCACTCGTACCCACCCACTCACATACACACAGACAACAGACACAGACACATAGTGGTAGGTGTAAGTGTAAGTGGTTACTTGGGGGCCCGCAGCCGCTCCGTCGCCCGCCGGTCGGGCGGGGAGAAGGCCGACGCTGTGATTCGAAGACCGATGTACAGTCGGGCTTGCCGGGCGAGCAAAGAAGGATGCAAGTAGTGTACGAGTACCGCCGTGTGACGCTGCATACGGGAGCACAGGGCGAGATCCAGTAGCTCAAGTGTGGCAGGCAGTCATGATGTAGACACGGCATGTGAGTTCGGCAAACAAGGGGGGAAAATGGACGTGGACATATGACAGACACGTATTCAGCTGAAGGGCAGGTGTACATACATCCAAGGAAAGAACCTTGCTGCAGTACGTGTGTAGGATTCGGTATGGGGGAGGGGAAAGTGAGGTAGGAAGACGGGCAAAGAGAGACCGAGCTGAGGGGAGAGGAATGGGATGCTACATGCCACAGTTCTAGACGGGTCTCCTCTCAAGAAAGGCAGACGCAGGAAACTGCACATACTTCTCAAAGAGGAATACACCCCCTCATATCCTGACCTACCGACCTGCAAGCCAGTGTCCCACCACACCTTTGCTTACATACCCCTCCCCTTCCTTCAAGCGCGCGCCAGCCAGCCAGCCAGCCAGTCAGTCAGTCAGCCATGTCCGCCCTGTCCTGCAAGAAAAACCTCATCGCCCAACCAACCAGAAAAAAAAGTCCCTCTCTTTTCCCCCCTCCCCATCCCCGCTGAGCCAAAGACCACTGTTTCCCATTTCCCCCGATTACCCGAGAGGGCAAGGAAAGCCTTCACATACATACATACACACAAATACACACACACTTCCATACATAGATACATGCCAAAAAAAATCAAGTGAGATCTATATCCAGTAATAAGCTCCCGATTTACCCGAAAAAGCGAACGTTTAAACCATCTCAAGAAAAAAAAACGTCTGCATCAAGGATCTGTCTCTCTCTCTCCCGATCGATATACCCACTTGTAGTATAGATCGAGAGCGTGTAGAGTCCAGACCATACAGGCACACATAGACACACACACACACACATACATGTACATTGGTACGTACATACAGGGTGGGGTGGGGGATCGTGGACACAGCCCTGTTTCGAGAGAAAGGTGGTAGAGTGGGTACTTGGAACCGGAGTGAGCAAGTGAGGAAGGGGATGTAATTGGGGCGGCGAGGAAATGCCGGTGGAGTAGAGACAAAGAGAGAGGGGGGGCGTCAGGCCTAGTGTTTGCCGATCGTTAGTGATAAGGGGGGAGTGTATGGTTTATCGGTTACTGAATCGTTGGAACACTTGGAGCGGAGGAAGGGAATAAGTGCGAGTCAGGTGGGTCGTACAGAGAGACAGAGTAGGGGGGTGGTTCTTGTCAGGTGATTGGAATACGAATCGTATTGATTTAGACATTCGCAGATTGCAAGTGCTGATTTTTCGCACACTATTGGGTATTATCGCTAGCGACAAGACTTTGGTCGCAAATATACAGATGACTCGCGCTCGGTAGAGCGCGGATGGGTGAGGAAAAAAGAAGTAGCGTTTCGAACTTTAACGCACAGAATGCCAAAAGGACGTAGCCGTAAAAGGCCGAAATAGAAGCAAGATGATACATCCTCCCAAATATGAAGCCCCCTTCTGCTTACAGACGCTACATGGGGTATCCCGCCAGTCGTGTACAATGGTTTCCCTGATGGTTTCATACAAAACAAGTAAATGTGACATGTGAAGAAGACTAGTAGAACAAGCGATGCCGGAGTCTGACGTTTCGGCAATTAATAGACATATGTGAAGTGGCGCACGTGACTTTATGGACAAGAAAGGAAATGACAAGCAAGCTGAAACAAACGAGCAGCCTACATGATGTTCCGCAGAGACATCCGGTCCTTTGGTGAGACAGGTGCGCTCCTTGCTTCTGCCGGCATTGATGACAGTGCATAGGGGGAAGGCAGTTGCCTCGATGCTGGGCTGGTGCTTGCGCTGTTGGAGTGGGGTAGAGGCAGCCTTGGCTCGGCAAGCGAGTGGAAAGGAGGCAGTGGCCGTTGTGGAACACTAGTGGGCGCAGACTGGGGCATCGAGTGGTGATGTGTGAGCTGAGGAGTGGGTTGAGTAAGGAGTTGTGGTGGCTGTGGACGCTCGTAGTTGGGCTCGCGGAATGTGGGTGTTGTCTTGGAAGAGGGGGTATCGTTGCGGTGCAGAGGAGGCAGCTGCAGAGAGCCACGGCGTCTGTAAGCATCGCTGGCAGAGTCGTCCTCGGGTGCGAAGCCAGATGTGGGTAGGTAGCGGGTGCTGGAGTTCTTGCGCTCGTCGCGGCTGCCAACTAGAGGGGCGAGGGTCATCTCTGGAGGGGAGGCTGCGCCTCGGGGAGACCTTGACTCTGAACCAGTGTCGGTGATGAGCGAAGGAGCACCATCGGCCGATACGATGGAGTAGCCGGAAGGTGAGGGCATGGGCGTTTCGAAACCTCGTGCCCGGACAGCTGCGTGGGATCCGTAGGTGGCGAGGTCGAGGGGCTGTGGTCGGGGAGCTGGGTAAGGCTCAAACCGCTGGGGCTGGGGAAGCTTGAGCGAGTGTGGTGAGTGCATCGACGGTCGGTGGGAGTCGTGTCGTTGTTGGTCGTGGCGGGGTTGCATGTGGTGGTGCTCCTCGTGGTGAGGGAGGCTGTGGGGGAGTGGGTAGTGGAAACCAGGTTGAGCGTGGTGCATGTGGTCGCGGGATCTTTGATCAGGACGCTCTGGATTTCGCTTCCTGCGGTTCTGGCCACCATTCCACCAGTTCTTGACAGCGTTGTCGCTGCGGCCTTTTAACCGTCGAGCAATCTCAGCCCATCTCTTACCCATCTCGGCCACCATCTTCTCAATCAGTTCACCCTCTTCACTGGTGATTGGGTCGTGGTTTAATGAGGGCTTCAGGTTCTGGTGGTAACGCTCTCTGCACTGCTTTGGTGACCGGGAACCGATCTCTTGTGAAATGCGAACCCAGTTGTGGGGTCCATTGCGAGCTACCAGGTTGACAAGCCACTGATCCTCGTGCTGCGACCAGGGGCCGCGTCGGTGGGCAACCATTGTGAAGTCTTCCGGTAGAGGAAGGCGAGATGTGGAAGAGAAGTAAAGGAAGAATGCGGACTATGACTCTGTTTCGATACTTTGCAAAAGGCTGAAGGGTGGAGGGTCAGTGACAAGAACTAGCAAGAACAATGACAGTGATGCAGGAGGGAGGAGGCTGGAACAAGCCGAATGAGAGAATGAAACAGTTGTAGGTCCGGCTGCAAAAGGTACCAGACCAAGTGCAAGTTGCCGAACATGTTCCAGAGTGGACAGGCAGTGAAGAGGCCATGGCCTGGACGAAGCGCAACGGGAGGGTCCAGAAGACAAGAACATACCGTATCGAGGTCGAGTAGCAATGGGAAACGTAGGATGAGGAAAGTGTTTGGTTTGGTTTGGTTGAGTGGATGTTGAGTGGTAGTGGACGTTGTTTGACGGACCAACGGTAGAGGCGAAGCACCGGTATATATCAAGGCGGACGTGGGGAGGGGGGGATAGTCAGGCACTTGGACGCCAAGGCGGTCGAGGAGTTATTGACTTGTTCGGGACGGGCAGAGGTGAGCGAGGATTCTGCTTTTCAAAAGATGCGGCTAAGGCAATGGTGAGATGGTGGACACAGAGCGCTGGGGCGTCATGGGGCGCTCAGAGCAACTGACTGGGCCCTGAGCAGCAAAAAGGCTAGTGTGATGGCTGTCTACGACGCCCACGAGCAGCGATGAACCTAGTAGAGGACCAGATCGTCGGATTCGACAAATACCCTGTATCACATCGTGGCATGGCGTATGGCGCTCGCCGGACGCCATCTTTGGGAGGGCAGAAAAAGCAAGCGGGACGCCCAGCTCGCATTTCCATGGTGGGAGGACCAGGGTGAAGGGCACACACCCCCCTGCGACGCTCCCTGGCCGCCGTGAGCGCGCTCGTCCCCGTCAGCGGCCCACCGCTCGCGCAGGATGGTGCACTTACTAGGGGCCCTGGCCGTTTGGCTGCCGATTCATGACAATGCGCAGCTAGCACATTGGCCGGCGGGCTTGTGTAGACACCATAACGATAGTCAAGAATACCCCCACTGGGCGCGATACTCGACTTGCCCTGCGCACTGTAAAACCAAACATGAGCATGGCCGCAAGGTTGAGCAGCATGCGCCTCAGCCAGCCTCAGCAGCGTCCAGGGTGTCCCGGTGCACGCAGTTCCCTTGGCCGCTGCTGCCCGTGTGTCTACCACTTTACCACGTCGCCATGGTGGGCAGGACCTGGGACCCGTCACCCTGGCTCACAGCAAGAGGGAAAAAAAGAAGATGCCTTGGACGTATGTATGGTACGTACTAGTATTGTCCAGACAGGGCCGAACAGGGCAACGGTCCCTGTTTCTTGCAAGTGCCAGTAAACATACTAGGTGGACATGGTATGGGGGGGGGGCTGTTTCTGGGGCGGCCACGACACAACGAGGAGGGGTATGTGTGTGTGAGGCGGAGGGCTGTATCGTCTGGGGCGGCGCCATTGGCAGAGACATTGTCGTGTGGTGTTTGTCGTGCGAACCACTACATGTGAGGCAGCGTTCTCCAGCGGGCGCACGATGCACGTTGCAGTCAGCACTCGAGCGTCGATCAAACGGGTGCTGGTGCTGGTCTGCGCTCCGGGCGCGCGAGTAGTGCGATCGTCACGGGCGTGACATGGGGGGTGCTGAAGGTCGGCGAGGTGAGCTTGGCGCCATCACGACTCCTTTTCGGGCCTGTCGTTCTCCCGAGGCTAGCGCCATGCCCTCAAAACAGAGGCAGCCGAGTTGGGCGAGAGGGTAAGCTGCATGAGGATTCCAAAGCGGCGAGGTGACGGCCTAGAGCGCTGCTAGAGGGCAGCAGCGTACATACGGAGACGGCAGCGCGTGGCCGCCACAGCTGGACGACGGTGCCGGCGGCCGTTGTTGGGCTGGTGGGTGATCTGGGTGATCTGCCAGCGGGCCAGTAGCGAAGAGTAGCGAAGAGTAGCGAAGAGTAGCGAAGAGTAGCGAAGAGTAGCGAGTCCGCTCATGTGGGAGGCGCGCACCAGTCAGCGCGGCGCGTGGCATTTGGAATACTGTTAGCCCCAGTCCGAGGGCCCGTTTCGGCATGCGCTGAGGGGCAGTCGACGACGTTTTGGGAAGCAGAAAAACCGTTGATTGCCAAAAGACGTCGTCACCCACCGCGAGCTATTGCATCGCCGACGTGCCTCGACTGGGGTGCATCTCGTGCCTTTGCAGCGCGGGTATCGCAGAGGGTGTGACGCTATCATCTCGATCCGAGTGAGGCTGCTTGTCGCTCGCTCGCTGGCTGCCCGCCCGCCGGCCTGCCTGTCGCTCAACCTTCTCCATTCACGCCCCCCGCTGGTGGGCCAACGTACGCCATCGGTGGGGATGCTCAGCGTGCACTCTACCTGACACCGCGACTCAACCCGCGCGAGTGTTGCTATTGTCGTCGTGGCCAGGATCGAGGGCAGCCTGGGCCGTGGTAATGTCCGCCCTGGGCGCGTCGCCGTGCCCCAGGCATCGGTGGCAGCGCACAGCTGCGGTGTTGCATCGCATCGCATCCGGGTCGACCGAGGTGGTGCCGGCTCTGGGGCGAGAGCCAGTGGCAGACGCGCTGGCCCCGCGGGGCCCTGGTGATGCAGAGAGGGCGACGAGGGCGAGCGAGAGGTGGGTGCAAGTCGAATGCGGCGCAGGCGCGTGGCTGACGCATCAGATCCGGGGTAGAGTTTCCGGGACGCACAGCTTCCGGCGGGCTGGGTGCTGTGTTTCGCTGAGCCTCAGCCGCCGCCTGCCCACCCTACACTACGCTGCACACTACATACTTACACACTACGCCGACATACCACTACTACTACTGTACATACACTACACGCGACGCGGACAATACACACGACCAGCTGCACCCCCTTCAACTTCCCTCGTCGCCAGCCTCGCCCTCGCCCTGCCTGCCCCCGCCGCATCGGCGGCCTCGGGCGGCGGCCTGCACGCAAATCCTCATGCCCTTTGCCGTTGATTCACCACCCCTGCCCCCGCCGGGGTGCAACGCGATTGCGAAAACCTCCGCCAAGGCGTGCATCGCGTTCGCTTTCCCCAGTGCGGCCTGCGACTATTGGAGACCGAGAGTCTGTGTCGCCCTCGGTCGGCCTGGGTCGGTCCCTGAGTCGCCGGATCGCCAACCCATGCTCCCAGCCCAGCCTGGCGCGGGCATGCCTGGCCTGCACCTCAACCACCGCGACCACGGCCACGACCACCAACCACCACCGCCACACACTCCTTCTGTTCGCCGGAGCTTCGCGCGGGGCCTTCCGCTTGGTCAAAGAGGCCACGAGACGCTGCTGCTTGCCCGATGCTCGTTGGCTCTTGTGCGCATCAGCCGCACCTAATCCTCTCCCCCCTACGCTACTGCCACCGATGCTGCTGTGCCGGCTCCCGCCTCCTGGTACCAACGGTGGTTCCAGCGATACAGCCATGGCTCGGCCATGTATGCTACATACGGTACCTCTGCAACACGCCGTAGCATGTCTCGCTCTGCATGTCACGGCCATGCTCTCGTGCGACAGGTTTCACGCCCCACGAACCAAACGTCTTCAGCCCACCCCCAACAGCATTTGATACCCATCCTGCGCCTGCATCTATTCACATTCGCCAACAACCACATTCACACACATATCGACACACACATGGCCATGTAGTCGCCCAACCTGCCCCGCGCCAATGCAACACGCTTCCGCGGAATTGACTCCGCCCATTGTTCCCTCCCCACGACTCGCAGAATATTGACTTTGGTCGTGGTCGTCGTCGGCGGCACCCCGTCTCCCCGTCTGCATGTATAGAAGAGGATTTGCACGGGCGGAAGGGGAGCGACGACGTACCAAGGTTTGAGACCTGTTCCCTGCAGCAACCCTGACATGTTTGTCATGGAGGGTCTTGCTCGCCCTCCCACCCCCCTGGTGCGATGATCGCCACCATCGAGGGCAACTGTTAACCTGGCTTCTGCATGTCCACCTTGGATGCGATACTACTCCAGAGGTCGGCGACGTTGAACCTTGACATGGTACAGCATCATGGTTGCACGCCCATGTGTAGCTTGTTTGTTCGATGCCGTGCCCGTGACATGCATCTCTGCCGATCCACCGTCGACGCTGTCTCTGCGCGCCAACCACAGCCCGCGCCCGCCTGCAGTGGTGGTCGTGCCGCGCGTTGGTTTCAGCAGCGCAAGCAACCATCCCGCTGCTAGGCTGCCGCCGAAGAAGGGTTAACCGCTGTACGTGGCTCTGGTATTTGGATTTTGCCCTGTTGCGTCTCCCACGCTGCTCACGCAGGGATCCCCGGCCGGGATCGTCGAGATCAGATTGACGAAATATACCCACCAGGCCAATCACAGGCCGCGCCCGCTACCTGTCTGCATCCTGAAACCCACCTCTCTGCTATGACAGCCAGCACTTGCTTTTCTCCCCACCATCGCACCCCCTGCAGCTGTGGCCTCTGGTTGACATTGGCGCGCAATCCACCCATTTCGTCTCGATGCAGTTTACCGTTATATCACCGTTTACTAATCGAGCTTTGGAGCCTACGGTTTTTGACAGCGGCACACCAGCGGTCAAACACATGACCTAGACCACGCCGTGGCCCCCTCCAGCCTCACTATACCAGGCATCCAGGTGACGTCGGGGCCTCGTACCCGCAACTCCCTGCTCTCCATAGCTGCGGACTTTCACGTCCCGCGCCCAATTCTCCAGTTTGGACTCAATCATGGCTGTATACACAATAGTTGTCTGCACGCCGCCTTCGACGCCGCAAATGAAGCTCCACTGACTCGTCATTGACTCCTGCCTAGTGCGCTAGCTGCAGCTCCGGCGCGTCCTTGGTCCATGGGCCCAACGCAAGATGCAGCGCCAGCGAGGAAAAGCCGTTTAGCTCAGATCTGAGCGCCCGCTCCAAATCGGATCGACAGGCCCGCCCAAACCCCTTTCTCTTCCTGTGCAAGAGTGCTGCAGAAGCAAACATGCTACAGTACCCTCCCAAGGCCAGCACAGCATATTGTGCTTAAGGACATTACGTCCAAGATCGACGGCCGAGCCCGTCCGTTTTGTTCCATTCGGTTGCTCGGCCCATGCCGACAACTCATCCACCTCATTCCCCCCCTTGCTTCTCTCTTCACACCCAGCCCAAAAAAACCCCCCGCTAGCGCTGCTCATCAGGGCAGTCACGTCACATCTTCAACCAGCAGCCATGGAGGACCTTCGTACCTGTCGGGCTTTCTCTTGACCTTGGAAGCCCACTTGATTGCAACAAGCATCGAAATCGAGATCTTGGTCGCACTATTCCCCTTGGGCCGCACGCCAAGACTGACGAGTATTGCCACGCGCGGGTGGACCTCGCCGAATACACCGCGCTGATATCGAATACAGGGAATGCTGCGTTTTACCGAGTCAGCTTCTTACTGCCACGCTCAAGTGTAGCTATGATGTAACGATCCAGTGCCTTGCAGACAGACCACATGAGCGTCTTCGTCGCTGGTGCCCGTTAAACGCTGGATCCAGATCGTCTTTCACACTACGCGTCGCGGTGCTGTCACTTTGGGTCACATCTCGTGCTAGCCGCACCTTTCAAACTCACTTTCAAATCTGGGCCTAAACCGCCTGTCACATCCACTGTACAAAGGGTACCGCTGACCCTTCTTTTCACATCTGACACCTGTGCGCGCATGATCTGCAGTAACAATGATCGCCCGCTTGGCTCACCCCCAGATGGAGATCTACAGTTCAGCAATGGCTGGTGAACACGGTGTTACATCTGCTTTTTCGTCTTCCAAGCTTTGGCATCCGGTCCTACACTGAAACGCCGATATAGACTATTGCCCCATATATCCTTCGCTCCTTTTCCATGTCCACACTTTCCCGTTTTGTTACACCAACGTGAGGCGCACTAGTCCGCTACCTCCAGCTGACAACTGGGGCGTTTGTCAAAGCAGTTACCGTGCTGAAATGCAATGGTGGCGCTCGACACCGTTCACATCGAAACTGCGAAAAGTTTCGGACAGCCTCAGCCGACAAGAAGCATCGTTTTGCGCCAATACACTACACAAAGACAAAGTGGGCCCAGGCAACGCTGGGGTGACAGTACGTCGCGACTTGTGCCTACGTTTGGCAAGCTCATCAATAGAGAAAAAGCGATACATCGCTCTTCATCCGCCGCCACATCACGCAAACTTACTCGCCAGTGTAGATGAATCCGCATTATACAGTTTGATTGACACATAACGTATGTTCATCATCACACCAGCGCGCTTCCGCCTCTCATTCGCCGGTTTCCCAACGTCGTCTGCTAGCCTGTATTCTCTCATTCGAGATAGCCAGCTTGCATTCTTTCGTTACCCCAGTACGGCCGAGCACCAATCAAGACTGGGCCTCTGCCATTAGGTATACGAGACACAATAGAAACTTCTCTTGACATCTCAGCATTCTGTTCGACTATCCCTGACTCGTCGATCTATTGAAGGCTGTCCGGCAAACACCGTCTAATCCTTAACAGTTTTCAGTCACTCCGCTTACTGCCCGATACCAACGGCTCCGTCCGCCAAATCCAGCATCGTGCTGCGCTGTGTATCATTTTCAGTCATGCGAGCGGTATATTCCGCTGCTCATCCGCTGGCCATATTACCAACTCTGTGTCAGCTGGTCATCACATCGGAACAGACATCGTCGAGTGTTGCTAAAGTACCTTGACAGGCGTATTCTGTACTACCAGATTGTGTTGCCTCTCACACTTCACCCCGGCATTCGATGGATTATCCTTGCTGCGCCCTCTTGACGACTGTTCATCCTCCTTCCGCAAGATAGCGCCCTACTTTTCACTTCGACACTTCACTTGCCCCGTCACTTGTCCATCTTTTCCCTTTTCCCCAAGTCCAGTGCATCATATCTCAGCAGGTATAGTCTAATGCAGGGTTGACGTCGTCTTTGCCAGATTATGTTACTCATGTCGTCTTTTTTTTTTATCTTGGACTGTGTAGTAATGCCCTGAAATTCGCCATAGAACGCACGCTTATCCTGCTTGGATTGGACTTGACATCTCGCTTTCGTCCACGGTCATGTTGTGATCGCAATTGCTGAAATGGCATCTCGCGCATGATGCCTACCCTACAGCCTGCGACGTCCGTCCCGAAAGCCCGTTAAGTTACCGTGGCCCTGGGTCCTCGTGTCCGACGGTGTTCAGATAAGGACACAATACTCGCCTGCAGTCAAAGGTGCAATCAATCATTGGGGCGTTTAATGGCGGATAAATTAGAATAGGTATATTAAGTTCATGGAACACGGCGTTTGTTGTCGCACATGGAAACTGCAAAATAGAACACGTACAACGTTTTCAATCAACAATGCAGGTAGGCGGCATCTAGGCAGCAAATGCCGATTGCTGTGATGAGGCTAATGGCATCAGTACATACGTCCGCATCGTAGAGCAGCAGCACAACACCAACAACATGCATGTACTTGCTGTTGGATGTTCGATTGCTGGTCTGGACTACACGTACAGCGCATGCATACCCTGCACAACCATACTTTGCATTTTCCTTTGCGAGGTCAACACACACCTCTCTGTCCTTGCAGCTGCCATTGGCCTCGCTCAAAGCCGAACACATCACAGAGCTGTCCGTCCCAGCTCACACAAGAGGCATGGGCTGCTGCAGCACCCCTCCACCATACGTCCATTAGCAGCGGCCAAACCACGGCGTGAGCGAGGGACAATTGTTCTCGCCCAACCATGGCGTTTGCCCCCCTCGTTTGGCCCCTCCCGATGCCACTTTCGGAAGTCAGTCAGGAGCTGAACACGAACCCGAGACCTTGCACCCGGGTCTTGAAGGCCGCACGCAAGCGCCGCACCCTGTGCGATGCTTCCGGGATTGTTCTAAAGGCGAGTACAGCGTGGACGCAGACGTAATGCAGACACGGGCGAGAGCGACGTGCAGTCCACTGCGTCATCGTCGGCCAACTGCATAGGACGGTTCTTCCAGGGTACACCAGTCCACGAGTCTTAACCCCCAGCATCGACACTTGATACGTTGAGGACAGAGTCATTCAGCGTCTTTGTAATACGCACGACCCCCCTCCTTTCCTCATCATCTCACAGATATCCCTACAAGAAAACCCTTTGTCTGTGGTCCTGCCAGCGTTACAAACTAAGCGGGTGGAGAGGCTGCTTTTCGCACCTCATACCCCAATCTGTCGAGTGTGCACGCGGCCCGATGCCGTCGGAACTACAATCTAAGTCTCCATCCTTTCATCATCTACCATAGACCCGCGGCTGTCAGATACATGACCAGGGTGACAGCCCGATGCAAGGCCAAATTGCCTTGCGAACGAATAAGCGGGGTCAGAAGGCCGTGGGCCAAGCATCCAGAAGGCCAGGCGAGCCCGCTTGTGCCGCTGTTGGCCTGTCGAGCCCAGTCCCATGGAAAAGCCGTTGTGCTACGCTAAACCGCTTGCCGTCTAATTATAGCGGAGCGGACAGCTGTAACTGCTGCTTGTCATTCCTTGCAATTTGCGCTGCATCTCTGCACCCAACTGCTGGGGTCGTCGTTGGCATAGGGAACCAACCGCCGCAAGGCCGTTTTGCAATAGTACTCGTGTTGCATGATTGGCTCTTGTTTGACTTTGATTGTCGCTTGCAAACGGCCGAGGCTGAACAGGAGCGAGACAAGTACTTCTGTTTGGGGTAAGAATCCATCTGCACAATTATTTCTCGGCCGACAACCAGGGCGAAGTACACGAGGTCACGCACGCAGGCATGTTGCGCATCGAAAGGGGAGTTAGTGGGCGGTGGAGAGACAACTGAGAGCAAGAGACACGCAGCGGAGCGGAGTTGACTCCGCTCGCTAACATCCCAACCTGGCCCCCGTATCGTACCGTTGGACCCAAACGATGCAATATCCTTCGTCAGTCGGCCTTTGCGAAAAAACGCCAATGCGTGCTGATGGCCGCTATCAATGTGAAGCAATCGGCCTCGTGCTGTTCCCACCAATAGCGAACCACACACCGCCTCGAGCTAGTCGCGGCAACGGTCGGGGATTAAACGAAAGGCAAAAAAATAAGATTCGGCAGCGATACTCGTTTTTGGCAATGACCGGGCGGCGGAGCGGCCTTCGGTTGACAATACACGCATACTAAATGATTTGGAAGGGCGGATTTACGTAGTTGAGCCTTGTCTTGGACTGGCCCTAAATTTCCGCTGTTACATACGACGCGCATCCGGCAGATTTCTGCCGAAACAAAGGGAGAGAAAAGAACATGGGATAGCGAGAAAAGGTCCCTTGCTAGGTCCCACTCCACGCACGCCGATACCCATACCCCCTCCACTCATCCCCCTTCCGTTCGGCGGGATTTTTGGTACTCTTCCTTCTGGGTTGCTTCCATGCTAGTCCTTATTGTGGTATTTGTCGTGCGTATGTACCGTGCGTGCCATGCGTCGCATCTTTGTTGCATGCGAAAGCGAATGCGGCCCTGAACTGCCAAGGTACAGTATGTACATACAACACTCGGATGCACATGACATGGGTTTGTTTCTCTTTGTCCCTCTATATCTCCTCTGTCTCAGGGCTGAGGTAGGGGAGGGGTAGAAGGGTAAGGGGACGCCTTGTTTTGGGGGCCAAAATTACCCAAACCGCAGAGCCTTGATACCCCCACGTCATCTGACCAGTGGTATGATCGTGATCTAGGCACCAGACATCGTGATGGTTGAAGTTTTCCGAGGTGTTTTTTTTTTTTTCGCGGTCACGTCCGTGTTGAGTGTGAGAATAATAGGTCCGGTAAAGGAGGGGGTGGTGACGTACATGGAGGTTTTGATGTAACGACTTCACAATACTAGAACATGAGTTTCTTGCAGTCGGATAGAGCAAGTGTGTAGATATTTTTATGTTTGAGAGAATAAAAACCATATTGTTTTAGTATGACGTGAAAACAATAAAGAATTCTATCTTAATTAGTATGAGTTACGCAGTATCATAAATGAAGATTGCTCGGAAAATTAATTGCTATTGTACAACTATTTTTTATCTCCTTGTGATATCACTGAATAAACAAATAAATTCTACAGGGTAGCCTTTTATCCTCTACTTTGCCCTCATCTTCTCGCGTTTTGAGTACGAGGGAGTGATAGTTGATATTTATTTTCTCTCTCCACGCGTACATATACATCTTTCTATTTACGCTTCATTTGTGTGTGCATATGCATAGTTTTTCGACTCTGCTCTTTCGTCGGGTTTATTTTTTGAAAATGACTTGCTATATGAGGTGTGTTCATTCTACCTTGGTGTATAGGGGTAATGGGATAGATGGGAGAGAGAAATGAGAGAGGGGAGGGGAAGGGTAGATGCGGATAGGGGTCTTGTAATGGCACGTTGGATGGGTTCACGTGATTTATCGATCTGTAGACGGGTTTGGAGTGAAGTGTAATCACGTGGATGGGGAATGGATGGTTATGTCTCTGTATGGGTGGGCTGGAGAGGACTTGTGGGTAAGGAAGTTAGGGATGGGATAGAACTGGGGATGAGAGTGGCACAGAAGGCAGTGATGCATTAGAGAAACTGATAGACGTGTTTACTTGTTTGAACAGATCTTGTGGATAGAGTTCTGGGAATGCGTTGTGTGCTTCAACTGGCTTGAAGTGAACTCGGATAGTATAGCCGTCCAGTTCCCCACTTCTTGCAAATCGCACTGTACTGCACAATCATCCATTCCCCTCTTACTTTGTTTTTTCTTCTGCTCGGCATACTTCTCCCTCGCTCTGCCTTCCCACCGCCTCACTCTTTCATCTTTTGCCACCCCCCTTCTCCTCACTGCGGCTCTCGACCCAGCGCCTAGGTATCTACCATGAATCAGTCAGCCTCTCTATCTTTGCTTTTTCTTTCTTCCTGCATCTGCTTTGCATTCCTTCTCGCCTCACCTCCCACAGCCCTACTCTATCCCCTTATCTACCGTGACAAATGTTTTACACTTCGATAGCTGGCAATCTAAAAAGTCTATTTGACCATGTGACCCATAAAGAGGCAGGACGCAGTACAAAAAAAGGACTTGAGTTGATATGATTTGCTGCTGCCCTTGTCCGGTTTAGGATTCGGATCGCTCGTTTTCCGGAATCCTTCGCTTGAAATGGGCTGGGGCTACGTGGCGGGAGGATGTGTGTGTGTGCCTCCAGCGCCAATGGAAACCGTTTTAGTCGGCCGCGCAAGCAAACGCATTCAATAGCTGATGTATTTTGTAAGTCGGCGATGTTCTTGTTGTCCATGGAAGAGTGTCTTTTCTTTTACTTTGCTTTTGTCCAGCGCCTGATCTACGCCTGCGCGTCTTGCAGACAAGACCATGTCACGAGGCGCTGTCCCATGTCTCTACTAGTTTGCCTGACCCAGCATTGTGGGTTATGTAGTGCATAATTCCACGTTTTTTTCTCTTCCTCTCTTTTTTATCCCCGCTGGATGGCTGTTTAGGGAAAAAACAACGACAGAAACTCAATCACAGCCTAGTTGGGCCATATAGCAATCATGGCAAGACCGTATAGCCAAACCTACTAGTACCTAACTTGACCATTGCCGCACGCGTTCGGGCTGCGCGTCACCAAAACAGCGCGCCCGAAGAATTCGCCCATCATTCTTTCCGTGCTGTGATTCCCCCATTTGGACACTTTTGGTGCTGACAGCCCCACTTAACTTTACCGTAAGCCTTTCTCTCTTCCTTTCCGCGTTGCCGCTACCCTTTTTCCGCTTTTCTCTCCTTGCCGAGGCTTTTGTATCGTCCTTAATTCTGTTCGCCAAAAACCCACTTTGCATACACACCCACCACCAAGCCTTTCCTCCCGCGTCGCCGAGGTTCACGTTACAGAGAAGAAAAAGAGCCAGAAAAAAATATTGAAGGGTCCGTGTTGCAACCCATCCCCTGGTCCCCGTATCTGCCCGTTCGCTAGACGCTGTTCGTTTTGCTTCAGCCCGTGGCTGCCTGGTGCTTGTCTCCCAGCTGGACAAGGGCCTCTTTGGAATCCTTCCCATTTGCTTTTTTCATTCTATCGGTTTCCCTGTTTCGAAACGGGCGGGCGTGGCGGACTGGGGGGTAGGTGGCTGTGGATTGACATTGGGCTGGGTTGGGCTGGGGACAAGCCTGCGTGGGACGTGCGACAGGGGTAAGCGAGAGGGAAGGGCGATCTTCCGTTTTTAGATGATGGCGGGCGGTCATGATGTAGCGGCATGGGTGGTGACACTGCGATGCTGGCTTGGAGTGAGGTAATAGGTGGGGAGGTTGCATGGGTGGTAATTGAGGTAGGACGAGGGGGAAGCGTGGTGCAGAGGCACGCAGGCAGTCTAGATGGGGCTGCGAGGTTGGCGTTTTGTTGGGGGCCGAAAGTACAGCTGCGACTGACAGGGTATAATTGGCGGTGGGTAGTTTAGTTAGTGAAGGATTTATCACGTGATGCCATCAGAATGTGCGGTGAAGGTAAGGAAAGCAAAGGATGGGGCTCACTGCGAGTACACTGTGGTATTCGTTGGGCTCATGGCGCATCTCAAGTTGAAACAAGTAGAGTTTATCAGTTTATTCCTTTATTATGATGCTCATGTCTCGCTGGGTATAGAACGCATTGTGTGAGAAGACAGGCAGGGTGCTGACAGGGCAGCAAGTCCCATCTCACACCACCCATGACCATGCCGAAATGCCCTCCATCTCTCATCCCATCAGAATACTTCGTCAGAATCACCCATCCAGTATTACCCATCCATAGTTACACAGTCAGAATTACCCAGTGACAATCATCAAGTCAGATTGACCAAGCGAAGATGATCCAGCGAGAATGACCAAGTGAGAACCACCCAGTCCAAATCCTCAAGCCCAGAACAACCCAGCCATAACTCTCAAGATGAGAACGCAACTGATCGTGACATCGCTTTGCAGAACATTGCAACGAGCCCAACACCATTAGGCGCAACGTCTCTTCTTACCCCACTTCCGCACCTACTTCTGAGCACGATAGTAGAAGAACTCGTCTTCCTCGTTATCCTCATCCATCTCATCGTCCTCATCGTCCTCGTCGTCTTCGCCGGCTTCGTCGCTCTCGACATCCATATGGTCTTCATGATCCATGATATCCTCGTCACCAATACCGTCATCGTCATGATCTTCAAAGGTACCAGAAAGTAAAGCCGGGTCAACACCATCAATGGGAGATTGCTGCATGACACCTTGATGCTGTCCAAACAGTAGATCTTCATCAAGACCGGCAAAGGCTGAAGAAGGCAAAGAAGGATCAACAGGAGACTGCTGCATGACATCTCCGTCTTGTCCAAAGAGCAAATCTTCATCACGATTTGTAAGGGCTGAAGAAGACGAAGGAGGATCAACAGGAGCAGTAGGGGACTGCTGCATGATACTGCCATCCTGTTCGAACAGTGGTCTCAACCACGGCAGAATCAAGCCCAGCTCCTGGGTCTGGTTGGCAGCCATGAGTCCATCCATCTGCTGTTCCTCAGTCCAGTGTTTCGGGAACTGCAAGTGCTCGTCACTGTCCAACGGCTCGTTGCTCTCTTCGCCCGTGTACTTGCAGATATCAGGGATATCAGGAAGGTCTCCAGTGGGCTGAAGCAAAGCGCGAGCTGCTAGGTCGGATGCGACTTGGGATGCTACAGCTGCTGCGGCTTGTTGGGCACTGGACCGGAAAACATTGTATACATGTTGCTCAGGACGTTTGAAGTCTGGACCGATGTAGCTTGGGCCTGGATGGGTATGGGTTGTGATAGATGTCTGCTCTACGGGCATGGGCTTGGAGGTGCTAATCCTCTCATACGGCTTGGGCGCAGTGGGCTTGAAGGTGCCGGTACTTAGATATGGGTTGGAAATATAAGAGAGAGGCATGCCATGCGTTGGCATACGCTCGTATGGCATCGGGACAGCGCCTTGCTGAGCCTGATGAGGCCGCTGTAGATACGACGGCGTCGAGACTTGTTGTTCCAATCCAGTCTGACGCGGCAACTGTCCAAGTGACTGCGTCAAGTCGGCCGTTTGTTGAACAGCTCCGGAAGTCTGCCTGATTTGCATTGCCTTTGCATCGTTAAGAGCATGCTCGTACCGATTGAGAACTGCGCGGTCGACGTTAGCCAGTGTACGACTTGTGCTGCCAATCTGCTCCAAAATGACATGAATATCTTCTGGGAACACGTAGTGAAATTTGCGGCCAGCTTCATTAGTTTTCGTGTTCTTCATCGCGAAGTCCAATGCACGCGTAAGATCTCCTGCATCATCACCTTGAGGTAGCTGCTTCAGTCCAATGGCAAGATCCCTGAATTTGATAGACGGTGGCGCTTTGTAGAGAGGCCTTTTTGCAGCTTCGGGTAGATAGTTCGCGATGTCCATGTTGAATGCGTCCCAATCTTGTGGCACCTCGTGGTTACGCCTTGTCCAGGAACGATCAATTTTGCGCATGTTGTTACGATAAGCCGTGCTGAGGTGGTCGCGGGCACGCTCAGCTTCTTCTTCTGTGAAGACGTCGAGGTGTCGATGCTTCTCTAAGATGGCGTAGTGAAGTGCAGCTGTGATGCCATTGTTTATGAAGCGCGTCAACAAGCCAGGGTTGCGGAACCATTGAGGAAGCAAGACAATGATATCCACGAGGGTAGCATTGATAGGACCGCCTTCGGGAAACTTGAACTCGTTGCCCGGTATCTTGCTCATGAAATTTGGGCGCGGGCCCTTGATAGTCGCTGGCTGGCCTATGACATTGCTCAAACAGTGATCAAGAGAAGTAGAGGAAAGAAGCCTACCTTGTGGAGCATCTTGAGCAACAACCTGAGCAGCACCTTGGCTTGCTTCGTTCTTGTCGGTGGCGTGTACGATCTGCGCGTCTGGGACTGGAGCCATGTCAGCTTTTTCCATCTTGGTTCTCGCTTCCTAGGCTACATATTAGCAGTGTTGTCAAAACTGGTGGATATTAGGAATACATACCGGCAGCGAGAGGTTCGATGGTTGGTAGGGTAAGATAAAAGCTGTACGCAGCAAATGTAGAAATGTAGTAAAATTTTTGTGGGCCGCTTTGCAAACGGAAACGATGGTGAAAGTGCGAATTTCGGATAGTGACCGGTTCTCGAAGCGTCTGCAAACGGATCTGATGGCGATGATGCCTATATCGGACTGTTCGACACACCTACAAACGGACATTGTAGGGAAAGTGACTATCTCGGACGGATTCTCGAAGCGTCTGCAAATGGATATGATGGTGGATGTGCCCATATCGAACACTGCATGTTTCTCGAAAAGTCTACACCTTGCTAGGTGAATGGTAAATCGCAGTAGTGACTGCGACATAGAAGCCGCATCAAGATATTCTAGTGCAATCAATTCCCGTGAACATGTTTGTATTTGTGAGGGGAAATTATAACTGAAAGAAGTTTTATTAGTTACAAGCTTGGCTATGGTCTTTTTGCACAATAGGGTGACCTGCTTTTGTGAGAATTAAAGTATTAAGGAAAGACAAACGCCGAGCTGATGCCGAGCTATAGTTGCCATGAATGATTCCACTCGTGAATTGACATCTCAGCAGAAGCGCTCAATTGCCCGTCTCCGCCAGTTCCATATTTACACAAGACATTTCTCTTTGGTATGCTGTCTTTCGTGAGATCAATCACCCCCGCAATGTCGGCCGCTTGTCGCACTTTTCTGCGCCTCTCCTCTTGTACCTCAGCCTTCTGCGCTAGTATCCGTTTCTCCATTTCATCTTGCTTCTTTTGTAGTACTAGTCGTTGTGCAGCGGCGCCAATCGGTTCGTGTTGACGATCCCAGTGATTAAGGTAAACACGCTTGGCGTCCTGAGGATGCGTTCTAAGATTGATATCCGCAGGCTTTGTGAGGAGAGTCAATGGTCTCCTAGAACCAAATGACTTAGGCTCAGCCTCCCACTCGTCATGCCATGTTTTGTTGATAGCTGTATCGTTTTGTGGTGTAGGCGTACCGATCCCGATGCCCGCGGAAAGAAAGGGAATCGGCTGCTCCCAGGCCTTGGTGAAGTCTGGTACTTGTACATAGTATGGAACATGGCTCGGACGCCATACGATAGGATAGTATTCATACGGTTCGACTTGGTGGTAGGTGGATGACCAGATCGTTTCTTCAGACTTCTGCGGCATTGGAACTCATCTGTGAGACCTTTTATTTTCTCCACTGGTGTATTCAGGTACGATTTGAATGATGATCGTTATCGCAGTGCCAGCCCTGTGTTTTGGTGTTCGGCTTTTAGTTCGTCATAAAGATTTAACCTCGATCGTGTTCTGTTGTAGCGCAGCTGCACATTTGGTTTTCGCTTCTAAGATTTTGAGTGTGTGACCGAAAAGATGAAGCTGTCGTATTGTAGGTGAGAAGCAGTCGATTAGTATTATTGCACTAGGCGGCCGCGGTCGTCGTAGTGACAGAAGCTCAATGATTAATGGTGAATAGTAGAGACAAACGAAGCAAACGTATATTGCATGAAAAAGAGCCGTTGCCCATTGCGTACTTGACGGTGGGGAAAAGTTTGCATGGCTGTTTCGGCCAGCGCAGCATGACTGATGATCTCCATGGTTCTGGGGGTGCAGGAGCGGGTTAAGGGGTCCTGGCAAACGCTACCCGCCAATCAAACAATCATTGTTTCTTCGGGAGGAGCCGCACTGCGATCACGGCATCAAGTATGCAACGCCAATGCATGCCCAGTCAACGAAAAACGGAAAAGATCACTGGTAATTGAGGGAGTCAAAGCACGAAGAGAGTAAAAGTGCATGAGGCGATGGGAAAAGAGAACGCTATCAGGTATGGATAAGTGACTGTAAATATTGAAAACTCAGTCGGGAATGACTATAACATCTAATCTTTGGATCCAAGATATTGCATATGGAGACGGCACAACCACTGGTACTGCTCAGTCCCTGCCGTCAACCCATATTCAACATACCGTAGCCCGAGCACGTGTCGGCGTGGAGTCACCCGATCCCAACATCTCCAAAGAGAAAAGGTACGCGTCGCGGATAAGCAGTCTGCCCAATTGAGATGGTGGTCTTATTTTCTTTTTCCATGTTTCCAGGGGAAGGTCTCGGCTGCGTCTAGAATATGCTTTTGTTGTGTGACTAAATATTTGGTTTTACCATCTCAAGCAACTCTTGTAAAGACGAACAGCATGCGAGATATCGAAAGGATGCTTCATGAAATTGGAATTAGTGTCTGTTGGCAATAAATATTAATCTATGTATGTTATCTGTTCCTATGGTAACAAACATTGTCAGAGGAGAAATTCATATCCGCAAAAAAAGGTATCATGAAGGTAGGTCAAGCAATACAAGGCATAGGCCGCGAGATATCATAGCGCGCACATTAAAAGCGCGCTCCCACGTTGTGTGTCATCCGTGTCCTTCCCGTGGCTCAATCATATAATGCATCATCGTCCTCCGAAGCGTATGCCTCCGGCCCATCTTTCTATCCGTCCTCGACTTCGGAGTCAAAGGCTTCGTCAACGTTGTACGAGCCACTAAATCGACAAGGTCGTGACGAGCTTCGTGTCGCAATACGAGCATTTTCGCTATTCTTTGGCCCAATATACACGTCACTGTCGGACTCCGAGCTGATATCATTGGGTAAAGTCGCCTTGCGACCGCGTGATGGTGCGTCTTTCTTGTGGCGCTTCGACAACCTGGAAGACGAGTGAGAGTCTTCATCGGGTTCGTCAAACGAGACAGTGCGATTGCGCTTCATGCCTTGCGTGCAGACTGCAATGGTATCATCATCGTCGTCATCGGAAGATGTGTTCTCGTCTGACTCGCTTCCAGTCTCTTCGTCATCTGAACTATCAATCGACTCTTTAGCCTGCGTCCGACGACCACGATTGTCATGTTGGGGCGCACTACTACGCTCGGCATGATTCGTCTTCACACCAGAAGTATGTCTAGCAATGGCAGCAGCATCTTGGTGGTCATGGTGAACGTCAGCAGCACCTCCAAGGTGACTCACCAGTCTAGCAAAATCCTGGGGATAATACCAGTCTTGGTCCTTGTTCTCAATGCAATACTCGATGCATCGGGTAAGGTCTAGGGCATCATACCCAGACGGCATAGTCTTGACACCCTCTGCCATATCACGCAACAAGATAGTCGGAGGAGACTGTTGAGCAGCAGTGGCCACTTCACGGGAATTGTAGTTCTGAGGCGCCCGAAAGTTAGCAACACTCACACTGGTATGGTCAAAGCCAGCAGGTTTCGGAATCATGGCGTGTTTGGTAACTGTCCAGCCCTGGTACACGCGCTCGGTTTTTGCGCGAACATCCATCGGAGTCTTCATCATCCGATAAATGCTGTTGTTCTCGATCGGACCAAGGGGCATCATGCGATAGTAATTGATCATGTCAGCGAGAGTTGCCGAAAGCGCGCCGTTGTAGAGAAAACGATCAATGACATCGACAGACTTGATGGCTTGAGGAATGAAAGCAGTGATCTCTGCCATGGTCAAATTACCAGAAGGAAACGACAGCCGAGGAGACGGGGCATCTCGCAGCTTATTGTACTTCGGTGATCTAGAACCACGAGTCTTTTTTGCCTTTGCTGCTGAGGTGTTGGTAGTCTTCTTCCGAGTGTGATTGATCCATACTAGAGCTTCCGATGCCGCATTCAGTCTCGGAGCGTACTGTTGGTAAGCTTCTGCAGGTTCCTCAACTTGATAAATCGGTGGTGCCTGGATGAACACACCGCGCTTCGAAACTGCGGCCCGCAATGGAAACCAAGCCAATACCTCAGGGATGTTCTCTGCCGCTTTGTACTCTACGGCGTTCCCTGGTTCAAGGACTTTTGCATTGAATTGTGTTATCGCATTTCCCAGGCGGTGCTTATTGTAAGCATCCAGGATCGTTCGCTCGGTATGCACTGCTCGATATAGCACCCCCATTGGGTCAACTTCACGGTGATTACATTCTTCAATAGCCCCTCGGAGGTACGCCTGAAGTTGATCTCGTAAACGTGGGATGTCTGCGAATCGTAATCCAGCATCGAGCTGGGCTTCATCCAGGATGTCTTGGACATGAGACCGCGGAAACGGGCCAGGATCAAAGTGGTTTGGGAGTTGAGACATTTCCAGTTATTGCAGCTGTGTCGCTTTGGTGAGTCTGTTGAGAGTTGTGCGTAGACAATCGTATAAATCTCAAGCGGTAAAAACGCGGATGAAATCTATGAGTCCTAGAGGCATCGCTGTGAACGAACGGCTTCATCATTATGAAAACACTGTAGTTGGTGTATCGTATACAATGCTGTATGTTTTCTCGGTATAGTGCCATTGTATATTGGCTTGAAGAGCATGTTTACAAGGAAGAGACTTTCGTGAACAATGCGAGAGATGCTCCCAACTGGGAGATCATTACAATGTTTGGTTTAGATATGCTCAGGAGAATTATAGCATGCTGCCCTAAAAAGGTTGCTCAAGAGAAGTGCATATACTTGCCAATGTAGACGGGAAGAAAAAAGATTTTGTTGATTTGTTCGGTATAGGGGCTGAATTGTTTGATAAGCATGTCTACTTAGCCCTTGCAAGCGCAGTGCGCACTCTGACCGCCGTTAATAAAAGAGTATAGTGTCTAGAACCCGGTAGGCGATTCGCGAGGCGACTCCGTCTTATTGTGTTCATTATTGTGATCAGAATCGGTCTTAGCTAGCTTTGTCTTTGCTGGCTGAACTCGCTCGTAGTGAACGCGCAGGGATGGGCTGCTCTACTTTACTCTGCCTTGATCTGAAGCGCAGAGAATTTGTGCATGTGCAGAGATGCGAAGGAGATGTGCTCGAGGATGTTCCGATGTAAGCAAAACAGATGGAGAGTCAGCTTTGCATTTATGACTTTGCTGCAGCGAAAAGCGGGGGAAAAGGCGCTAGATTAGATTTGCCTAGCGTCGCGACAGTTGACAAGATGTATCCGTTTGTGCGGGTTCCCCGGATCCAACCCCTACCTCAACAAATCTACATCTGTGTTATGGTATCATACTCCCATGCATGGTATCAAGTCTTGCAATATCTGTGAAGTTTCATTGTCAATATTATCTCTCATATGCTCACTGCTGTCAGAATTGGGAGACGCCATGCTGCGATCATGTTCACCATTCAGCCTGCTATTGAGTCCGTTATTCAAAGTGATGACAAAGAGCTAAACAATAAGGGCCCTGACCCAGTCTAGGTAAAGAGTACTCCGTATAGGAGGATGGGATGTTACACGAGCGTGATGACGTTGTGATCCTCGCCCAGAAATGCCATGGAACCCCTAAAGCAGAAACGGCAGGTCAAGACTCTGACGACGTGAGACATTTCCCAGAGTGCTTCTTATCCATATCTAACCGTGCCTTTCGACGTAGTATATCGCATCACTGTACGTATTTCAGGCAACCGATGTTGTTCCTCTTTGACTAGGGCGGCATATTCCTTGTTTGTTAGAATATGGTCCTGCCGCGGTCTGCCAAGCAGTACTTTTACAAGGATATAAAGGAAGGGCTATCCGAGTATGTTACCTTCTTCACTCATCAACTGATTGCTTCGGGTCATCATGAAGCTCTTATTCAACCTTGCTTGGCTGTCACTTGCTGCTGGCGCGACCATCCGCAGCCCACAACCAGTGACCTACGATGGCTACCAGGTCCATCGCCTTCGAGCCGTTGGTAGAGACCTGGCGTTAGCGAAGCGAGCGATGTCATCAATCCCTCACGAGACCCTGAATGAAGCACGAGGCTCCTGGGACGTGCTCATTGCGCCGGAACAATTGGATGCCTTCAACGCACTTAGGTTAAAGTCCCGAACTTTACATGAGAACTTGGCTCATTCCATCGCCCGCGAGTCTCACATCAAGAAATCGTGGAAAAGACAAGCGAATGGATCGGATGATGCATGGTTTGATAGTTACCATGCATACGAAGACGTAAGTCTACGCCCACACACCTTGAGATAATGGTCATGCTAACACGAGCGAAGCACATAACTTGGTGGCGCGATTTGCAGAGTTCCTTCCCTGGCAACTCAAATTGGACGAGCACTGGTACGTCTTACGAGGGACGTGACATGTTCGGCGTGCATTTCTGGGGCGCAGATGGCCCAGGGAAAAAGCCTGCAGTCGTTTACCACGGCACTGTGCACGCTCGTGAATGGATCACCGCTCCGGTTAGTAACCCCAAAATTATGGTACCGCGCTCTTAACTAATGTCTCTTAGGTCATCGAGTATATCGCAAAGCAGCTCGTTGATGGATACAAGGCGGGAGACAATGAGACGAAATCATTCTTGGACAAATACGATTTCTACATGTTTCCCATTGTTAACCCAGATGGTGAGTCATGCCTTGATACTTTGTTACGATTAACATTCTCAAACATATGGTAGGCTTTGTATTCTCCCAAACTGATAATCGCCTTTGGCGCAAGAATCGTCAACCACCACCCGCCAACGCTCAAAATCAAACCTGCTATGGTCGTGACGTATGTAAAACCTTACAATCCTAAAGATTGCGGTACTGATTTCGGTTACCTACATGTAGATCAACCGTAACTGGGAAACGAACTGGGATTCCAGTACACGTGGAGCGTCGAGAGATCCTTGCTCCCAAACATACCGGGGAGAGGCGCCCCGTGACACGCCTGAGAATTTGGGCATGGACCTGATGATTCGCAAGATTCGCGACCAGCAGGGCATCGAGCTTTACATCGATTGGCACAGCTACTCCCAGCTCATTCTCTTCCCCTTTGGAGATAAAGAGATGCTCTACGCGCCAGAACTAGGAATGTGGACTAAAACTGCTTCTTTGATGAGCGAGCAAATCCGCCTAGAGTCGAAGAACGATACTACCTACGTCTTTGGACCCAGTGGAGCCACTCTATACCCAACGACTGGTGCTTCTATTGATCACGTCTACAGCACTGGCCGCGCCAGATTCTCAATGACCATCGAGTTGCCAGATACGGGTGACTATGGCTTCGTCCTGCCTCCAGAGAGGATCCGACCTGCTGCAGAGGAGCAGTGGGTAGGCCAGAGGGTCCTGCTCACCCTCCTGGATGAGCCATTTTTCGATGGTGAGGGTCCGGCAATCGGTACATGGTGAATTTGAGCGTGCAGAAGCACTTTAGTGTAAAATCATCGCGCGCCCTCGGCCAAGCTATTGTTGATGGATTGTTACGGACTTGCAACGTGTTAATATTAACCCATATCCTCATGCTGATTGCCATTTTTCTTTTAACGTTTCCATGTACCTTTCCTTCTGCAGCGTTGCTAACTGAAGTGTGTTTTATACGTTTGTCCGACGGCTTGTCTTCGACTCATAGTTGGGTCAAAGTCGGTGATGTTGAGTCTGAGCACGATGGGTTACGCTAGTGAAAGTGAGTATTACACACCCACACCTCTGTCTCCTGATTGGGGTTGCCCTGATCAACAAGCCTCGTATATCTCCCTCATCCTCATCTTCACCACTCAGAGATGGAGGAGACTTTAAATCCCAAGCCACCTGGTATGAGCGCAACCAAAGCGAGCGAGATCCCACAAAACTCCTACAAAACCCACGAGCGACAACGACAGGAAGCATGGGAAGACCTTACCGCACGCCTTCACCCGCAAGAGAAGGATATATAAGTTCCAGTAAGCGGCTTCACAATGCTACCACTCAAGATTTGCAGGGACTAACAGACACAACAGGCAATTTCAACTCGCCTTGCAGGGCATCTCAACACGACACCGAGATTGAGACTGTCGACTCTACTCTTACTTTCATGCCGACCGGCAGTACCGCGGGCCAAAACCAGAAGCAAATGGCAACGCCGCCACGCCATCTAGATGTTTCTGGTGGGAACAGTTGCCGCCAGGAGAATGGCAACCAAAAGACCGAGAACTTGAATGCCTTCTTCGTGTGGGGCGAATCAGAGGAGGCAAATGAGGTCGAAACACCGAAGACTCCAACCAAGCAACATGTTCCAGTGCTTTGGCATGGGTTACCATCACCGCAAACCCCTGGCTTTGCAAAGCACAGCCCGGGAGCACCTGCCATCTGCTCAAGCGACAATGCGATTCAAAGCCCCATGTCTGAAGTACCAAGAGACTTCATCATTGGCAAAATCCCGCTTCCAGATGTCTTCACCAATGCGAACGAGTCCCTGGGTAAAGGTGCAAAGCACGCCAAGTCTGAGCAAACGCATACCGATGCAGAAGAGCTAAATCAGACACCACCAAATCCACATGACTCTTGCTCAGATGCAGATGCAGCCACTACAGAATTCAAGAACGGGAATGATTTCGAAGTGATCGAAAATGATGTGGAGCGTGACGCAGCACTTGCCCGCCAGCTCGGTGAAAGACCCAGTCCCACGCCGATGCGTCGTAGCGCTAGACTGCGTGTAAAGAAAAATCCAGAAGGTCAGTTCATATGCATATCACTTTTCCTACGTACCTGCTGATACTTGTTTTCTCAGTTATTTCTGAGCCAGCTCCGCGGCCTACTCGCAAACCTCGTTTAGACGAAGAGCCTACTGCACAACCCGAGGCCACTATCGTTGTCGCCAAGTCCGACCCAATACCATTTGAAGATCTTCCTACTGTACACTCTACTTCTTGGCAGCTACAGTATCCCCCGGGTGGCGGCACGCATCCATCCTATCCCTACCCAACGTTGGACCCACGCCTGATCTTCCACCATCAATTCGTGCCTGTCGTTAATGGCCTTCCGGATATAACTCGTGTCCCGAAGCTGGTTCTTCCCATGAACTGGAAACATGTATCATGGTCTGGGCTAAATCCTCTAGTCTTCGATCCATACCACCAAGCGTTCAAGCTGACCCCTGTCGGACCTTTGCCATTGACGTGTGAGGAGCTACACCAAGGAGGTCTGCACAAGCATGTACCTGGCGGCGAGCTACATCCGGAGTATGGCATGCTACCCGACATGCTCAAACTAAGCGATGGATCGGACGCAGAGGTATTCAACTTCGACGGGGTAGACTGGACGTTACCATGGGAGGGCCAGCTAGACTTCCACGCCCCGTCTGCCTCAGGAACAGGGTCAAACAATACTTCCAGTGGTACTGTCGGCTTCAGTGCCTTCAGTGCATTCGATTTGGAGTCTATTTATCCATGGCGCGAGACGCGTGATTGTCCTGACATGGTCATTGACCTCGCCGACGGATGGCGTTGGTTATCAACGGAAGAAAGTAACCCTACCGCTGATTTCGTTCCGACACCAGGCAAGTCTCGGCATGGTACAGGTGCTGTACGATCGGTTCGCAAGTTGAAGTCGCCGATTCCAGAGCTCATGATGCTAGCCCTTCAAGCCGAAGAGCCAACATCGCTAAGACCAAATTCCACACCAAATCCCATCCTGCTAAACCAGGATCAACCCACCAGAGGCAAAACTACCAAGATATTTTGCCCTCTGAAGAGTGTTGCGACGCCTGTCAACGTCGACATTACGCTTCTAGGTGAAACAGAATTCACCATCGCAGAGCTCTTGTGCTTTTTCCCACTGCACTATTACTGGCGCCACGCATCTGATCGACTGCATCGCGCAGGCATAACGCCAAGTTTCATACGCAACATGATATGCATGACACGTGAGCTGGATGATGAAACGGCGCCCAAGGCAAATACTATCAGCAGCGCAGTAGCCAATGCACGAAAGCAAGGTGCCACCAAGCATGAGGCCATTGAAGAAATCGATATTATAGATGCGAGCATGGGTACGCCCTCTCCTGCGCCAACTTTGTTGCCCAAATCCAACGCCGTTGAAGATGCTGCTAGCTACACGGCTGAGGGATGGACGTACGATATCTACGAGAAGATTGATTATCCTCTTCTCGCTCTTGCGCATGGTCTGCAGTCACTTCCTTCAGGCATTGATGCTGGCCCGCTGACTGCTCTCATTCATTGGTGCAGAGATAACGGTCGCTATCAAGTCCTTCTCAGCGACGTACCGGTCATGCTGAAGATAGCGGGAATCGAGCCTCTGATCGAACCTGGTGAAAGCGGATGTCCGGATAAGGAGGTTACGGGAAGATTTGCTGAGGCGTTGAAAAAGGATCGCCAGAGGGTCAAGAAGAGCACGGCAGCAAGAAAGCGGGCAATGGAAGAGAGTGGAGAGAGTTCGAGTAAGCGGATGAAGGCAGACTAAGGTGCTGAAGGTTGGCTTAGGAAAAGGATTGCTGGGGTAAGGTCCTGAGCCATAGAAGAAGCTGAGATTGAGAGGGAGGTAATGATGGGGTAACGTACGAGGAGGGCAAATGGTGTTTGGCAGTGCATCCTATGCTTCAATTGGCGGCTCGAGAGGCCCATGACGAAGTCCAATTGGGTGCAGCCTGGGTATGGCAGACCTCGAATTAGGCGGATGTTCACTAGCAGTAATATCATGCCCCGTACTCAGACCAAACCAATTGCATGAAAGATTGTATTCGTTTGTGTTTGTGTCCTGCTTTTTGTACTACAAGAATCATAATTCACACGAAAAAAAAGCTTGAGCAATAACCGGCCTCTGTTATGTATACGCGGCGACCACCGAACTCCTATCCTGACTTTGCCAATATATTACATCATTGGGGAGCCGGGTAGAGGACCAAGTCCACACTGCTGCAAATCAGCACATGCTCAAATCTCTGTTTGTACGAGCAGGTAAACTTACAGCTGGTGCGGGCGAAGGACATCCGCCCTTGGAACTCAGGTAGCAACCCATTGCTGCTGCGTACTTCATCATGCACTTCTCATTCTCGTCAAGCAAGTTCATAGGTACAATGGGTTCTTGGCATTTGCATGGTTGTCGGAAAGTCGGCGTCTTTTCATGCCTGTGGTGTGTACGGTTGGGCTTCCGGCTGCTGACGCTTGAAGGAACGTTCGCTTGAGGCTCGGCCCACGCATATGGCGATGCGAGGGTGACGGATGTAAAGAGAAGCGCGGTGAGAACGGTGGGAAGATGCATCTTGGATATCGCCTGGATACGGACAGAATGGAAGAAGGTAACGACCGAATGGGTGTCGGATGGCCAAGACTGCAGTATCTATGCAATGTTTGGCAAGATTGTTTGGAAGGAAAAGTCGTGCTGGGAAGACTAGTTGGAAGAGGGGTTTCTTCTACCAAATATTCGCGTTCTCGTACGCCAGCCAATATATCCTGCTTATGAGGCTGCACTTACATGTGCATTGCAGCTGTCCAATTAGGCGAGGCCGGTTAAACAGTTTTGCCTCGAAATAGAGAGGCGTAATCCTGCGACAGCCCCGATAGGCGAACTGGGTCTTCAGCCGCAAGATCTAGAGAAGCCGAAAACCAGGGCATCAGTCCCAAGTGCGTGTTCGTGTCCTGCAAAAGGAACTGTGGTGGCTCGGCAGCGTGCCTTTGCTGACTGCCAATTCTTAGAGTGTTTGGTTGCCATCGTGACGACAACAAACACGACGTCTTTAGAGGTTCTCGCAGAACAATGGGTTAACGGTCGTCAGATGTCTGGCAATTGATAATAACAAAGATAATAACAATTTTTTGCTGCGTTGCCTGCCTCTTCGTACCTTTTTCAAGAACGTTGTCCAGGTCAACAAGGCGTCCAACGCCACATTTACTATCGAATCCTTAGTGCCTTCATCCCCAAACTAGAAATAGTATACTTTCAGTTCACCTCCGCATTCGCTGTGACGTTCCTCGCTGTCCGATGAAACTAGTAACGGTTATGCGCTGTCTAGTGAGGACCGTTCGCATGGCGTTTGGGGGCCGGTTGACCTTTTCCTGTATCGAAAGGCTGTATGGCTGGTTGAACCCCACAATCAGCTCGTAGGCCTCGGAATCTCTGTCCTTCCGTGCAATCCGGTCTCGCCATCAGCTTACTGCGCATATCAGGACACCTGGACTTTCCCTTGTTCGTATAGTAGTAGGCGTATCCCCGCTTCGAGCCACTCCAATAAGGAAAGGCTGTGGTCAGCCAATAGTCTGGACTCAGGAGAGTCCATGAGTTCCAGTCCTCAAAAGATTTCCAAGTTACCCACGTTTTCGCGCATTGGCCCTTGTAAGGACTCGTAAAAAATCGCCTAGTGTCGTATTGTTGGCGAATTGCTGTAGTCCAGAGGAGCTTGACGCGTGGCGAGCCGGGGCCGTGATTTAGCGCGTTTTGACCTACCCCAGAGCTTCTACACTTCACACCTCCACTACACCTGGGACGACGACAAACTATCCGACTCATCACCGTAACCGTCGTAAAGGCTTACGGACTCCAACATCCGGATTACATCTGCCATGGTTACACACCGAGAATTACCGAAAAATCCATAGTGGCAAAACTTGGCTATACGGCAAACAGATATTCATAACGGGTAGAGGCAGCTTCTATATCGTTTTGGTCTTTTACATCCGACACCATATTCGCAAAACAAATGCGTATATGAATGCATGACACCAGGCTCTATGGCAAGGCAACATCTAACTAGGAGCCGATTGGATAGAAGCGATCACAGTCTTCCCTGTCAACGTCAAGTCGAGTTTCCGAAGTCAGAAAGATGCAATAGATTGCGATGAAAACTCAAATTCCTCATTTATATTGTTATACATAGGCGAACTTTACTTCCAGGCACTGTCAACAGTAGTGGTACTTGAGCATCCCTTAGGCACGGTGTACTGGCGGTTAGCACCAGACTCGTATGTCACCGCACCACTGCTTTCGACCTTGATGAACTTGTACTCGAAGCTCTTACCGGCCGGTAGGTCAATCTTTGTCGACCACAGTGGGTTGGAGGAGGTGTACTGGCTCGCAGACAGCGCAGGTGCATTTGCTGTGTTCCAGCTGCCAAGTTGGGCAATTGATCCAACAATCTTGACTGTCTGACCAAACGATGTCGTGGTCTTGGAGTTGAATGTCACTGATACGGTGGACACAGTGGCCGCACAGCCAGTAGGTGTTGCTGCTGGAGCTGAAGTCGAAGTCGGCTTCGCCGAAGATGTAGGCGCTTTGCTTGAAGTTGGCGGAGATGAGTCTGATCCACTTCCGTTGATTCTGATATCAGCGCATGTCAAGTATACTTGCGGAGTCTGAAACGAGTTCCACTTGAACGACAGCAGCGTGTGGTTGCTCGTGTAGTTTGGAATCTTAATCTTCGAGCTGACCGTATATCCACCTGCGATGCTGGTATAGCACGAATTTAGGGGTGCGTTGTCGACCCCCCTGCACTTTTTGCCATCGTTGAAGCCACCACCTGCCCCGTGTCAGTCCACTTTCCCGTTCCACAGGATCGACATTCACTTACATGTAAACCAGTCGTTCCTCCAGCAAGCCTGGCCTTGTTGACAGTCCGTGTTAAATCCACATGTCTGTCCAGGGACATCGGTGCATTTCAACTCTCCGGCTTCGAAGCAATCCTCTGCGGCTTGCTTCTCTGCTTCGGTAGGAAGGTACCCAGGAGTCAAAAACTTGTCAACAAGAGCTTGGTCTTGGCAGATTCGATAGGTGAACATGCCGCCGTGGTCGCCGTTGGCATCGACGCACCACTGTACATCCACCACATCGCCTGCGTTATAGGTAATGACGGGTTGCGAGCCCCAGCGAGGTCCGGGCTGGTTATAATCAACGGATACGCGAGCGTTGTACCCGCAAGGACCCGAACGCCCTACGGCTGCGGCGTCGAGGTCGGGCCATGCTGTCACAGGCTCAAGGATGGTGCACTCCGGGCACGTGTCGGCTCCAGACTGGAAGATTTTAGCAAACACTTATCAGATCGCTGTCTTCGACTATCAGTCGAGAATGCGTGTCTATTTACCTGCGCATTCAAGCCTGTCCGGCTCATTGGAGAGGTGAGATAGCCGTGCGCATCAGCGCTAACCGCAAGTGCGAGAAGAGGTATAATTTTAGACAGCATGGTAAAAAGGTATGTTCTCTTCAAGGGTCGGTGAAAAAGAATAAAGTTGCAATGAACCAAGACTCGGGTAGTCGAATGGCACAGCGGATGACAACAGGAAGCACTTTTGCAGTGGTTATATACGAACTCGTCCTCTACCGCTTCACGATCATCGACTTACAGTGACCTCTCCGAACGTGACGGTATGCCGTACTCAAGTCATGTCTTACATGGATACCGTCTCTCTACAAACGGTGATTGGGTTAAAGTCGGCACATAACGTGGAGTACATCGCTACCCAAATTAACATCATCTTGGACGACAACGTCGTGTCTCCTAGATGATTTCCACGAGTTTCGCTAGTCGAGCTTACCCATATGCCGCGAGTTTATGCGCTAGCCTGCCCGGCTCCGCGTTTTCGTACAGCACCGAAGATTCGTGGAATTTTGCCGTCTGCAAGATGCACTCACACGCATAGGGCACCCAGTACCGGAGTGCGTCCGTCCTCTGAACCCACCGTCATGGAACGAGGTAGCGTGCTTCGGCCGCTTCCCCTATTCATCGTAGTCACGATGCCCACCCAGGCCGCTATTGGATCGCTGTCGGCATAAAAGTAAGCCTACTAGCCCGGTCATCATAAGGGCATGCGAAAGTGGTCATGAGAACGTGAGAACGTCGCCCGGCCCGCACCTTAAATTGAAAAAACACGTTTTGCCGTCAAATGCGGGGACTCCGCCTTCTAGACGATGATGCTAAGTACCCCAGCCCGAGGCACATCAGCTCGCTTAGACCGCCACTGTCATCAAGACCTTGCGACACTTCTCATTTCCCCTGGGAGCCGGGCAGCCTCTAGTCGCCCTAGAGTCCATGCGCGCGAAAAACACTACACGCGACCGGCCAATATCACTGGGCCACTGTTCTAGTAATCCACCCTCCCGTTTCCCCAACTTCCCAATCAGGTGTTTGCACCGTCATCTGTCATTCGCGAGTCTGTTTCAGACGTCCACGAGGTACAATAAAGCCTGCTGCTCGGTCCGAGGGATCTTCATGTGTAAGTGGGTTATTCAGGTACACGTTCTTGAATGGGTTCATGACGGTCCGAGGGAACAAGCTCGTTCTTCGCATCGCATCTAACCCACTCTGGCGCGTCTACTATCGTGGATCATCTCGCACAGGCATCGAAAGTGCCGAACAACACTGACCACCGCCACTCGGACCTGGCATTGAGATTGTGGGGTGAGCTGAAGATCTTGGATGGCCTTGCAATACACGCAGCCTCACAACACGTCTATAAATCTCACGGTCAACCTCGTCTGCTTCGAAAGCATCTCTCTCCAGAGACCTTCAATCATCAGCCTTGAGAAGCACTCCTCTCTTCAAGATGTTGCTGCTCAATATCATCACCACGATCTTTTTCTACATTGCTTCCATAGCCTCCGCGGCTGACACGGCGGCATGGAAGTCCCGCAGCATCTACTTCGTTCTGACTGATCGCATTGCTCGCAGCAGCAGTGATACCGGCGGTTCGCAATGCAGCAACCTTGGGAACTACTGCGGTGGAACATTTAAAGGCCTTGAGTCCAAGCTCGACTATATCAAGTCACTAGGCTTCGATGCCATCTGGATTACCCCTGTGGTTTCAAGTATGTCTATCATGGGCTTTGCAAAGATACTATGATACTGACGCAACTTGCAGACAAGGCTGCTGGATACCATGGTTACTGGGCCGAGGACCTATATGCGATCAACTCCAATTACGGTACTGCTGACGACTTGAAGAGCCTAGTTAACGCTGCTCATGCCAAGGTATTTCTGAATTTGGCATTTTCAATACGCACTTGCTTACATCTTACAGGGAATGTACATGATGGTTGATGTGGTTGCAAACCACATGGGACCTGGTTCAGTCTCGTCCAATCGCCCTTCGCCTCTTGACCAGTCTTCATCGTACCATACCCCTTGCACCATCAACTACAACGACCAAAACAGTGTCGAGGTATGCGAAATTGCCAATCTTCCCGATATCAACACCAGCAAGAGTGAGCTCCGTACACTGTTGAACACTTGGGTGTCTTGGCTTGTAAAGGAGTATCAGTTTGATGGTGTCCGCATTGATACTGTCAAGCACGTCGAAAAGGACTTTTGGCCAGGTTTCTCGTCTGCAACAGGTGTCTACAGCATCGGCGAGGTGTTTGACGGCAACCCTAACTACCTGGCTGAGTATGCCAAGCTCATGCCTGGTCTTCTAAACTATGCGGTTTACTACCCGATGAACAACTTCTACCAACAGAAGGGCTCATCCCAAGCGCTCGTGGACATGATGAACACAGTCAGCAACCTCTTCCCTGATCCATCAGCGTTGGGAACCTTCCTGGACAACCACGACAACAAGCGCTGGTTGAACGTCAAGAACGATCAGACCTTGCTCAAGAACGCCTTGGCTTATGTCATTCTTGCGCGTGGTATCCCGATCCTGTACTACGGTACTGAGCAGGGTTACGCTGGTGGTGACGACCCAGCCAACCGAGAGGACCTTTGGCGCAGCAACTTCAACACCAACACTGATCTTTACAAGACCATCCAGAAGTTTACCGCCGCAAGAAAGGCAGCCGGTGGCCTTGCTGGTAACGACCATGTCCACCTGTACGTGGCCGACACTGCTTATGCCTGGAGCCGAGCTGGTGGCAACCTCATTGTTCTCACTACCAACTCCGGTGGCAACTCCAACACCCGGCACTGCTTCAACACTCAAAAGGCTAACGGTCGCTGGAACGATATCTACCGAGATAACGCGGCTGTCAGTGCCGACGGCAACGGCCAGATTTGCGTAACCACCACCAACGGTGAGCCTGTTGTCCTTGTCGCTGGCGGTGCTACGCCTACTACTGGCACCACTCTTACCACACGCACTGCCACTGCCACTGGCACATCCACCGCGTGCCCTACTTCTGTTTCCGTTACCTTCACCCACCGCATTACAACCGTCCCTGGCGACACCATCAGGATCACTGGTAACACGGCTCAGCTCGGTAACTGGACTCCCGCTTCAGGCCCTGCCCTCTCAGCATCTAGCTACACATCTAGCAACCCCGTCTGGACAATCACCCTCCCTTTGACGGCTGGATCCACGATTCAGTACAAGTTTGTCAAGGTCAGCAGTGGAGGAACTGTTACCTGGGAGAGTGACCCCAACAGGTCGTACACCGCACCTACGTGCCAGAACAGTGTCAGTGTGACCAGCTCCTGGCAGTAAGGGAACTCAGGAAAGGGGACTCTGGCAACTTTTCTCCCGCTCTTGACGAATTCATGGTTTTATGCTCGCTAGCAAGTGCGATTTCTTTGGCTTGAGTGAGAACATTCTTTTTTTAGATCTTATGAAACCTTTTTGTGCCTTCGCTTTTGCATTCTGAACTTGCTAGTTGATGTATCCTATGATTGCTTCAGTATTAACACATCGCTGCTTGTACGTTGAAATGAACAAAAACAAGAGTGTACTTTGCACAGCTCGAACTTCCAAGTCTTGCTTCGCGTTTCCCTCGTTTCCTACCCTATACAACCACCCCTCGTCTAATCGAATTCGCCGAACACTCAGATTGCGAGATCCCACTTACACCCCGCATCTATCTCCCACTCCTTCCAAATCTCCTTCGCCTTCTTCATAAACGCCTCCTCTCCCATTCTGGCCCTCGCAAAATCTACAACACTAACCTCCTTTGTCATCCACTCCCAATACCTCCCGCCTTCGATCTCCTTTTCTCCTCCACAAGCCGCCAGCCACGCACCCGTCTTCGCCCCTTCATCCGTATCTAGCGCAGCAAGATTCTCCGTCGCCTTGAGTAGAGAGAAGACCGGATCATAAAACCATGTGCGCCAATCCATGTCAAATTTTCCGAAAATGGAGGTTTTCGTGAAGCCAGGGCTGAAAGAGTGAGCGGTACGGTTAGTACCATGGGAAGCGGAAAAGTGTTTCTGAAGCAAGGCTGTGAAAAGGATCTGGTGCGCCTTTGTGTGTCCATACACGGCTGCCGCGCTGTCTTTGATCCCGATAGCCTTTTTCACACTGCGCCATAGCCTTATCACCACATTTGCGCTTGCTTCGTCCGGGCGCGGCGGTCTGGGGAGTAGAAACGAATCTCCCGCGCTGTAACTGCCGCCACTGCTCGTGAATACTACTCTGGCGTTGCGGCTGAGTCGCTGCTCCAGAAGATGTGTCATGAGGAGACTGCCAATTACATTCGTAATGTACACGATATCGCGGCCCTTTTCGTCATAGCGACGGCCTCCACTTGGGATGTCAGGAATGCCAGCGTTATGTACCAGCATGTCGATTTCAGTTCCTTGGGCGTTCCATCGCGAGCAAAAGGCGCGGACGCTCTCCATGTCGCTGAAATCGACTTTCCAGCAGAAGACGTTTCCTGGTTTGATGCCTTCTCCATTCACTTTGCCAGAACTGACGTTGCTATTGTTGTTAAGCTGAGACTGGATGAAGGATACGGCTGCATCGCCTTTTTCTTGGTTCCGGCATGCGAGACACACGGTGGCGCCTTGGTTAGCTAATTTGATAGCGATCCATAGTCCAATTCCGCTGTTGGCACCGGTTACGATGGCTGTTTGGCCGGTGAGGTCGCGCTGCGGAACGGTTTGAGGCTTGAAGAGGCGGGCGATGAAGAGACTGGAGAGCGAGGAGAATGCAGAGGAGAAGAAAGCAAGGTAGAGCGAAAGAGATGCCATGGTCATGCAGCCGCAGACGCTTTGCTTCTCTTCGTCGAGAGAGTTTGTGAGGGAACAATGGCTAAAGTGAAATCGAGGGTTTACGATTGCGGGTTATATTGTTACGTACAGGTGATAAGCTTACTACATGCTTTCAACCTCCGGTTTTACAGCCACAGACGCGTGGGAGCTACTGCATACCATGATGGCCTTACGCCTTTTACTAGCGTATGACTGCTCTGCAACCGTATTGCCAAGCGTACATAGGCGTAGGATGGGGGCGGAGAAGTGGGGTTGCTGCCTAGAGAGTATTGACTAGGATGTTGGCTCATGGGGCGGATGAGTACAGGCCCAATACACAAGAGTACAGACCCATGCAATCGACAGAGTATAGGCAAAAATAATAATATACACAATCAACAATCGCTATCATAAATCGAAGGTCTTAACATTGGCTGCAATCCTACAGACCCCGCATGATGTCGTCAATGGTAACAGGCTTTCTCACCGCGTTCGAGAATCCTTCATGGAACGACACCCAGATCCTCCCTGCATCTCCCTGCATCTCCCCAGCGTCATGTTGCCTCTTCGTTTCCTTTCTGCTTGCATTGGTCTCTTGGACCACTCTACCGAAGAAATCGCGCTTGACAGCTTTCTTATTCATTGCTGCAATCTTCTCTTCTGTAGTCATCTCTTCCTTCTTTTCGGCCTCCAGTTCCTCGTCAAGCTCATCTTGACCGCCCCGGCGCTTGCGATTAGCTTGTTCGCGGATTGCAGATTCCTTCCGCCATTCTTGCTCGAGAACGCTACGAACAGCGTAGCGTGCTTTCTCGTCTTTTTTGCTGACTAGTGTCTCGAATGTGGCTAGAACATCGAGCGCGGGCTCCATGCGCCAAATGAAGCCTGCGTTTCTTTGTGTAATGTCTTCTGTTTCAATTCGAGATTTCTCAAACCGTACGCCTGTTGCTACCATAGCATCGACAGCCTTCTTTACTAGCTCCTTTTCTGATGCTTTGCGTACCGAAGCGGTGGCAAATGACTTTGATCCTGCAGCGCCGGTATTGACTATGACGGGTTTAACGTCCGGTGACAACATGCGTAAGACATATGGTATTAGCTCCTTTGCCATTTCTTCTGGACTTCGAAACATGCGGGTTAGAGGTAAGCTCAAAGTTGTTTGAAGCGCCATCAACTGAGCTCTGCTAGCCTTGGTCTGCTCCATTGCGGCGAAACTTGCACCAGGACCGGAGAAGGGGGTTGGTTGGGCGTCTGGATCCGTCATAGGGTTTGCGGAGGAATGAATGGGCGAGGCGAATAGGTCGTGGAATGCTAGTACAGAGTTGGAAAGGTAAGGTGCCAGCTCCCATTCCTGTGAGCCGTGCACGGCAGAGTTGAGCGTGTCGTGGAAATGCAACCATTCGTAAGCTGCGTTGGGCTTGCTAAGAAAGGTGTCGTCTTGGAAAGGCTTTTCAGGGTACGCAGTGAAGCAGTCTGGCCCTTGTTAGCACATACTACCTCTATAGGCATATGTAGCAAACTTACCAGTCACAACACGGTCACAATCGCCACTTGTATCGACCATCTCTCTAAGACGGTCCATAGCACGTCGCTTTGCCGCCTCTGCAACACCAACAACGCCACTCTTTGCCCTCGCTGCTGCCGTTGCCGGATCAGTTGTCTCGGCTTGCTTGGGAAAGCCGGCGCCTTCGCGGAAGACACGGTCGACCACGTCTTTCGCACCACCTCGCCCCAGGCTACGAGTGGCTCCCCCACCATGTCTCAAGTCATTAACCAGATTTTCTTCTATCCACTTCCGCGACAGATGTGGTGGCTCTTTTGACTTGAAGCTATGTGTAGCTCGCAGCCGCCCTGCAATCCACTCACTTACAACCATGATCCCGCGAATGTCTCCTTCGCCAGTGCCACTTCCAGTTCCACCCTCTTTCTTCGTGCTCACGCCCCACGTAGCTTCGCATAATCGACGAACACCGTCAGAATCACACTGAATACCTTCCTTAGTAAAGATGTCCTGCATGCGTGAAACAACCATGTTAAGGCCAGGCTTGCGAATGTGCACTATTTCAGCCAGCGAAGACTGACGTAGCGGTCGTAGCGAAGGGTGATAGAGATCGTTGCAGATCAATATGAGCGGCCGCAAGAGGCGAAATTTGTCTCCCTTCCTCTTCTTGGTACCAGTGCTCGACTGTCCTTGTCCGAGTGCTTTGGAGTTCTTCTCGTCCAGATGGATTAGATCGATTAGAGCTTTTATAAAGCCACCTTCGCCAGAACCACCGCTTCCCACTACGCCGTCTACCTCATCGACAACGACGCAGACCGGTTTGCCAGCTTTACGGACTTTACCATTTGCTGTACTGGTGTTGACACCACGTACGTTCTCAGTCCCAACCATATCTCGAATTCGGCCTTTAACAACATTTCCACTGCGCTCATCAGAGGCATTAATTTCTTGGACTTCGTAGCCGGCTTGTCGCGCACACACGTGTGCGAGAGTAGTCTTTCCAAGACCAGGAGGACCGGTCAAGAGCAGGATCTTGCGATGCCTTTGCTCATCCTCTTCAAATCCATTCTTTGCCTTCTTCGGCTTGGCTTTGGCAGACCCCGGGAACACAATAGGATCCCAAGCCTTTAGCCAGCGCAGCACCGACCGGTGTGTTCTTTCGTCTCCCACTAAATCCGTGAACTTCTTTGCCCTGTACTTCTCTGTCCACATGAGAGTACGATGATTCTTTCCACTTTTGACAGCCGGCTGTTCGACCGATTGCTGTGGTAACTCCAGGTTTTGCATTGAATTGCTCAGCGCCTTCTCTTGATCTAGGGTTTTAGCCTCATCTATTAGCTGGTGGATGTTGAGTCCATAATAGCTTGTCCTCGCCTTGCCCTGAACAGGCTCCGAGCGTGCGGCAATTATCTCTTCGTACGTCTGAACTTCGCGCTTTGCCTTTTTCGGTATGTATATTACTTTCCCGGCTGCGTTACGCGCAACTGTGCCGCGCGTGGGCTGTGCCAAACTAGGTTCATATGATGTTTGCGGCCTCTTGACAGGCGATTGTGACTGCGACTTGAAACTGTAGTTGTCAAGCTCTTCGACGGGTATTGATTCGGGGTCCGCTAGCTCGTCCTGACTTGCAGGTGGTGTATAGTCGGCAAGGCCTTCTGGGACTTCAGGGAGATCTTTGATACTACTCACAGCCCTTTTCTTCATAGTGTGCTCCTTTAGTGCGGCAATGTCCTCTTCATCATCTGAGTCATCCAAGAACCCACCAATCTTGCGAGCTACATTGTTGTTTGGTACATCTTGCAAAGGCTCCCGTGCATCTTCTAGACGCTTTCTCTTCTTGGGTGACGGCGGCTGTGGCATTGACGAGCTTGGTGGGTATGCGATGGGGGATGATATGAGCGGCATGGCGTAAGTTGGAGGCGAAGAAGGAAAGAAGGGGCCTTCGGTCGAGGGGTCAGTAGGGCAACGCTTGGCTGGCAATTGCTTGCGGCGCTTTGCGGGTGTTTCTAAGGAGATTAGTACTGGTCGCAATGCGTGTTCACGCCAGCAGTACCAATCAACCCTTCACCTTCGCTTCTGAATATGTCTGCAACCCTCCAGGCGCGGTGCTGTATGACCACTCCGGCGCGGGTTTTCTTGGCTGTGTCTTCAGCAATGCACTGTTGAATGGCGTCGAGTTCGTCGGAATGGGAGAGAGATGGCTCCGCGTCGTGAATAAATTGGAGTTCAGAGTTGAGAAGGGCGGGGTCGAACGAGGAGGGAATGCCTGGGGAGTAGCTATTCATTAGTCCGGGCAGTCATCGTCAATTTGGTGTTGAAGCGGGTGACGGAGTTGGCCATTTGAGGCGCCGGAGACGCGTCGCGTTGGAGCGCGTTGTGCGGCTAACCGCTTTTGCTTTCCGCCGATGTCAGAACCGCCCCCACCACATCCCCGCGACCTTTAATACCAAGCGATCAACAACATGATAAATTATCATAGCTATCAATCCTTTTCAGTCAATGAATCAACGAAGTATTAGTTGGGGTGGTTCTCAAAGCCCCATGCAGACAGATGTTCGGTCTAGACTTGGACCTTGACATGGATTTCTATCTCAGCCTTCCGCTGAAAGAATTACACCAAACTCAAAACGAGCGTGTTCTCTATTCGTCCCACCAAGCCTATACCAAATCTTTCAGGTTCTGTACCATTTAAGCCCGAAGTTGTCCGAAACCGCCTTGCTGTGGCCGGTACTGTCCGACGCACACCGCACAAACGAGTGGTTGGAAAAAATAGCCATTATCCCCACCCCTCGATCATTTCAGTAAATTGAGCTTTTTTGCCTTTGAACTACGCAATATAGCTATTGATCCCGTGGTGTACACTTGCCAATATAAGCTTTGTAAAATAGAAATGTTTTTATTCAACAGTTCTAAAGCTGAATGGCGCAGCGGAAGCGCGCCGGGCTCATAACCCGGAGGACGCACGATCGATATGGCTACCATGACAGTGTGTTCGATAACAGCTACTAATCTCTTCACAGAAACGTGCTTCAGCTGCTCTGTTTTCTTTTTTATCTTTTTTTTTTTTGTGTGTCTGGTGTATTCATCCACCAGTAACGTATCAGGAATGACGTCCAGAGAAGAATGCATACAGGGAGAGAACTTGTATATTAAGTATTTATATTCTACTCACCTAATGACACAATGCAACCAAGAACTGAAGATCAAGTATATTTGCGTGGCTATACGCAAGTGGCGTTACGTGCGCTAATGACAGATATCTTGATCGGCTACGCATGTAGTGACGAGAATCCTCCCAGAGTATCGTTTACTCCAACCATCTACATGTTAACGCCCATTACATGGCACAACCCTTTCTCGCTGGATTAAGCAACTGCTAAATTTGCTGCAGTGTTTGCCTAGTGCACAGCAGTGACTTTTGTGCCAGCAAGTTGCTTCTTCGCGTCGGCAATTCGTTCCAACTCAATCTGCTTTTGTTTGTCATCCAAGTCGCCAGGTATCGTACCAATGCTGTTGTCATCAAAAAGTAGATCAATCTCTTCCAGGGTGAGCTGCTTGGTTTCCTGCAATAGCTATCAGTGGACCGTGTCCTTCCGTCCTCGTAGAATATGCACATACCTTGAATACAAACCAAATCGTGGGGAATGTAACGCAAATGTTAAAAGCCACAAAGATGAAGTAAAACTTGTATGTTATATCACCTAAACCAATGGGCGAGACCTGGTTCCAAATCGTACCCACAAGCCAGTTGCCGACTGCAGTTGAGAACGCCGAGCCGCGACCTCGTATACTCAGTGGCATGATCTCGGAAGCATAAACCCAAGAGATGGGACCAAAGGACACGCTGAAGATGCATGAGACGAGGAACAGGAAGAATACGCCAGCGCCAGACAATGAATTCTTTCGCGATCCTGTAGCGTCTGGGACTTGCGATCCGATAGCAGCCTCGCAGATGAGCGCAATGGTGATACCAATCGTGCCAAAGAGAAGGGGCTTCTTGCGGCCAACACGGTCGAGGATGAAAATGATGAAGAAAAGGTTGCAGATGGGACCGACGAGATTGTAGAAAGCCGTAACGAGAAGATTCTTGTCGCCAGTGATACCAAGGTTGTCGTACAGAATCGTAGAGTAGTATCCGATGACATTGATACTTGGAACATGTTAATACAAGAGTGAAGGGAGTGGTTGGAAAGAACATACCCAGTCATCTGCCCGAAGAGTTGCACAAGCGTCGCATGCATCAACCTCGTACGCCACGCAGGCACTGTAAACATGATTCTCCAACCTGGCGCGGAAATTGCCCGCTCCGCTTCGCTAGTTAGTTTGATCTCGTTGAACTCAGCTTGCACCCAGTCATCATTGCTTCCGTTGTAGTGTAGTTTTCGAAGTACTCTCAGTGCCTCGTCCGCACGGTCTGTTTCGACGAGGTATCTAGGTGACTCGGGGAAAAAGAGTATACCGGTAATGAGAATGATACATGGAGCGCATTGGAATGCGAGGGGAAAGCGCCAGGAGAAGGAATTTGTCGCGGGCACCTTGGAGGAGCCGTAGCCGACCCATGTCGAGACAATGAAGCCTACGCCGATCATCTGCTGGGTAATACCAGTCATGAGACCTGATCATTTTAGTTTTGAGCCTTTCGAAGCAAGGCTGAATGTACAAACCTCGCGTCTTTGGATGAGCGCACTCCGTTTGGTAGATGGGCACAGACATGGAGAGCAGACCTACTGCCCAACCCGCCATGATTCGGCCAACCAATATCATAGCCAGATTCTGAGCAGCACATTGAAGAATTGCGCCTATGAGATTGATAGTGGCGGCGATCATGATGGTCTTTCTCCGACCGAGGCTGTCCATGGTGAACCCACCCCTTCCAAGTGTCAGTACAACTTGTATGTCTTCTGGGCGGCTTGGTCCTTACATCAACGAGCCAAAGAAGGCTCCACCCGAGAATGTTGCATTGACAGCACCTATAATCGGCGATGACTTTGTCGTGTCAAAGAAAGTGAGAAAGTTCTTGGACTGAATGACAATGGTCATTACTCCCGAGTCGTATCCGAAGAGAAAGCTACCAGTGCCGGCGAAAATGGCAAGGGCCAAGTTGAAGAAGAGCCCCATGGTTGCGAATGCGGCTGGGATCAACTGTGAGGAAAACAAAATCAAAAACTGCTGATATCACACAGCTTAAGAAGATGTTGCTCAAGGTACATATTATCCCGAGATGCAAAGTGCGCGCCTACAACAACGACGCATGCTAGTCAGCCCACCATCGAACCGGGCTTGTGTAAATAAGCATTCAGCCGGAATGGCGCTCCTAGCTTCCCTTGGTGTCTCTGTCATAAGCTTTCAAGGATGCGACTTGGTGCAATGCTACTTGCTGATCATCTACAATTCAAATCCGGGGAGACTCGAATGATGTTGGGGTGCAGTAGCGGGAGGGGCGGGGATACAGGTATGTTGAATTTCCGCCAATAGGCAGCGTGCACAAGAGAAGCCTGGACGGCTCGCTTTCAGAAATGCAGCAATGTCTCTGCGGCTCTACACCTACTCTTAAGGTTGGATTCCTATGTTGCATAACATGTGCCGTTCGTGAAACGCATGACCCTTCGTGATTGTGGATACTCCTACCTAGACCTTGGAAATCTTCCACTCCCCGCTCAGCACGTCCATTCCTTTGAGGTTGCCACTGGCATCAACCTCTAGGACTCCCTTGTGCTCGCCCTTGGTGTCCACTAACACTGCTTTGTCACCCTGCTTTACGCCGTACAACTTGACCTCGCCACCGGAAGCGAGCCAGTCGTAGCCGAAGCCGCCCTCGCCTTGAGCTTGCCCGAGTACCAGAATAGTACCTTCGCGAACAAACAGTGGTAACTGGAGAAACCCATACTTTTCCCTGATCCATCGGCCACCTTGTGCCTCCTTGCCATCCCAGAAGCTGAACCAGCGACCGGGTGGAAGGTAGTACTCGGCAGTGCCATCTTCTTCAAATACCGGTACAGCCAGGATCTGGCTACCAACCATGAATTGGCGATCTAGATACCAGGACGTTGGGTCGTCAGGAAATTCGAGAGCCACTGCACGAACACTTGTCGGCCAACCATTAGCAACACTCTCCTCAGCCTGAGCAAAGAGATATGGCATCAGGCTGCGCTTGAGTTGCACCCAGTGTCGTAGTACGTCAGTACAACTCTCTGGCTCTGTAGAAGAGTTATCGACTAGCCACGGAACGCGGTAGGAGTTCGAGCCATGAAGTCTGCTATGAGAATTGAGTAGTCCAAATGCAACCCAGCGCTTGTAAATCCAAGGTGGTGGGCTGCCCTCAAATCCTCCGATGTCGCTGGTCCAAAAGGCGAAGGATGCCAGTCCTAAGCTAAGACCCCCACGCACCGACTCGGACAATGCGGCCGGGGTAGACTCGCAGTCGCCACCCCAATGGAGAGGGAATCGTTGGGAGCCAGCACATGCTGTGCGTGCAAAGAGTATCGCCTCATGCTCTCCATATCGCTTCTGCACCGCTTCATATACGAGCTTGTTGTAGATGAAGGCGTAGTAATTGTGCATACGATTCGGATCCACAGTCTTGTCATGCCATTGGACTTCCTTGGTAGGGATGCGCTCACCAAAGTCGGTCTTGATGGAGTCGACTCCAACGTCGAAAAGCTTCTCCATGCAATCCCTGAACCAGTCGCATGCTTCTGGGTTCGTGAAATCGACAATGCCCATCCCAGTTTGCCAGAGATCCCACTGCCATATATCGCCGTTTGTCTTCTTGAGCAGGTAGCCTTTTTCGGCTGCGTACTTGAAAACGGGACTTGCCTGACCGATATATGGGTTAGTCCAGACACTGACTTTGCTGATAAGCCCGTCCTTTTTCATCCGAGCAATCTGGCCTGCAGGGTCTGAGAAGGACTCAGGGTCCCAGATGAAGTCGCACCAGTGGAAGGCACGAAGCCAAAAGCAGTCAAAATGGAAGACCTCTACGGGGATCTTAGATTCGGACATCTTTTCAACGAAATGTCGAACAGTCTTCTCGTCGTAAGAAGTGGTGAACGAAGTGCTGAGCCATAATCCATACGACCATGCTGGTACACGGTTTGATTTTCCAGTTATGATAGAGTATTTGGTGAGAACTTCCTTTGGAGTAGGGCCGTAGATCAGGTACCTGAACGAGTCAGCTATTGTCCCCTTCAAATCTCTGAAAATCTCACCATTTCAGTCGTTGTCCTTCGACCGTCGTCTGGAGCCTAGCACATCTCTCACTTCCGATCTCCAGGTCAATCTTGTCAGGTGTATCAATGAAGACACCGTAACCTCTTGAACTCAACCAGAATGAAACATTCTTGTAGGCCTGCTCACTTGATGTGCCTCCATCTTCATTCCAGATTTCAACGTTTTGGCCGACTTTGTTCCAAGCACCAAAACGCTCACCAAGCCCATGTATAGTCTCGCCGACACCTAAGTCAGTTTGAGTGAACATGTAATGTTTGTGAGAACCCAAGTCTCCGGCAGTTTTTGGTGTGCTCAAAGCCGGAGAATAGGCGAGACCAACACTGCGGTGGCCGAGCGAAGTCAATGACTTCGATCCATCTGTGGCATGAAATTTGATGTCAAACGTGTGCTCATTGGAGCTGACGGTTGCACTCAATGCTCCTGAAGAGACTGTGGTCCCTTTTTCCGTCTTTACAATTTCACCTTTGCATTCAGGCTTCCCACCCGGAAAGAGATCGAAATCTGGACCTAGACGTCTAGCACCAGCAAAGTGTGTGACTTCGAGGGAAATAACGCCATCGAACTGGGCTTCCACCTCCACAGATATGGTGCTCAAATTGAGGGTATCACCGCGGGAAAAGATCTTTTTACTCGGGCAAAGTAGTGTGACTGCCTTGTTGTCTTCACGAGGTGTAACGGTATATACTTCTTCTGCATGCTGGACTGTAAAGCGGTCATTGACCAACCACATTCCTATATTCCATTAGCAGAGAATCCATCTTGCCAGCCTGTGACCATACCATCACGAAACTTCATCTTGGTGGCAGTGCTTGGTTCAGAGTTGTTCGGTGAGCATGTCAGTGTAGCTGACTTGTGGCCGCTCTTTACATCTCAATATGTCTCAAGATCAACATAGGTACCATCCCGGCGCTCGGATGTGCGGTCCGGGCCGTGGGGTGTTGGGAGCACATGGACGGATTACTCGGTGGCAGATAGTCCGCTACCCCTCACAATGCGGGGCAGTGCTACAAACGCGCCACCATAGAACCTCGAATGCTGATGTTGATATGTAGAAGCTAGATTGAACCATCCTGTTGTCATATGACAGTGGTGCGAAAATGTTCATGCCCAACTTAGTCGATCAACTTGCCCCACTTAGGAAATCGGCGCCTTGACTCCACCAACGGTCAAAAGGGGTCCCCGCCAATGCTAATGCCAACTACAAGAGCTGGGTGCGCCGCCACCGACGCACCTCCTTTTATCTTATCGCTCAAGGCGCCACGGTTTTGATTTTAAGGGGTAATCGACATCCAAGCGCCTTTGTCGCCCGTTGCTACGCCCTAAACCCAAACAGACATTCCAAGACCCCATGCCAGGGGGCCCGCCATGATCGAAATGAGCAGCACTGTCAAGTGAGGCGCCAGTGGGTTACTCCAAAACGTCGGTACCCGCTGAACTCACTTGGAGTAGGTGTATCGGTGGAGCAGGCTGCGTAGTGCGAAAGCTACTCAGCCACCAAACGCTACCATAAGCCCCGCGGATCTGAGAGTTAAGTGGTCAAAGAACCGAGAGGCAGCAATTGAGAGTCAGTATCAGCCATCCGAATTGCTTTATGTGAGTCGTCACATTCGCGCCCCACCATTCGCTGCGCTTGCAGAGGCAGGATGTGGTTGGGATCGCCGAGTATGCCTGAGGATGCGCCCAAACTTTCGGGGCAGTCACTGCGTATTGCACCACCCCTTTTGAATTTGCGCTCGTGCATTGACAGTAAGCCGGTCATGTCCTAATCCTTGAAAAAACTTAAGACCGGCGTGCCATTCCATCGGCAGCTTGGTTTCGCAGGAGATCAAAGTCGCCATCGTCCCCCACCTCCGCGATCATCTCCATTTGTATTATACTCCGACTCGGCCCATCGTACCGACACTTTGTTTTTCTACCTTTACACTGCGAACCTTTTGTAATCGCTCAACGGCGAAGAGATGGCTGTTACTGTTTTAATATTTTATACCCGCCGCCCCGAAGTAACGCCGGAGGATTTTCGATCGCACATGGAGGAAATCCATCTGCCCATAGTCAAAGAAGTGTTTGAGGAACATCAACCGCTTTCTTACACAATGCAGTAAGCAATGTCTTGTAAAGAGCGGAAAAAGCATATGCTTACATGCATCAACCTTTAGCTATGTTGAGCGAGTCAAATCTGGTGCTGGAGATCGATTGGGAGCAGTAACATCCATGACGGGACGAGCTGCTCCTAATGACCCTGTAGTCCTTATTGGAGTACCGTCTGACCTAGGATGGGACGCGATGGGCACGATGATATTTCGGGACGAGCTGCACGTTCAGCAAGCCCTTGCCATTATGGAGACTGGAGGAGGAGAGCGTATCAAAGAAGACGAGGATTTGTTCGCATTGGTAGACCAAACTAAGGTGGTAGTCGTGGGCCAAACAACGGTTCTCATCTAAGCTGAATGTGCTATTGGAGTGTATTTCGCGGCAAAAAACTAGGGCGGTTCATGGCGTTTCTCGAATCGGTTCTATGGAATGTAGATGTATAGTGCATAGAAAGAAAAGCATCAGCGTGTGATTAAGGTTTGTGCCATAGTTGCTTGACCGAAAGCAACGAAGACAGCATTGGAAGTTGTGATGATTTTTGTGATATGCCAGGTACTTAGTTGCTCATGATAGAGTTCGTGTTTGCAGAACAACAGGACCCAAGTTCAATATCAAAAAGTTGATTGAGGCAACGGACGAGTCACCGACAGAGCCGCTCTCCTTCACGCCTTCCCACTCCTTGCATGAGTGAAGAGTTAACCGATATTGATATAAGATGATTTATGAACGCTGGTGGAAGCTACATATACATGAACCACGTTTGTGTTGTAGCACTAGATCTAATAATCTGCTCCAGAAAGAATGCGAGGCCAAGCACAACAATCATACTCCAAAGCACTCCCTCCATGTAAACTTCTATCACGTGATACCAGCCTGTCAGTGACGCGCATGACCAGGATGATGTTCCAGGGACTCGATCCTTCCCAGGTATCTGAATCTCACCGGAACTTGATACGAAGTCACACGTCACAACGTCTATATGCCTCGACAAACGCCGTGATTTCGCACGTAGTACTATAAGCTAGGCTCAATGCATGCAAAGACGCAATAACCATATCCCTTAAATGTTTAGGTACCTTCTATAAACAGTCTAGAACCCATGATGCCAGCCACATAGGGGTAGATGCAGTTCTGAAAGACCGCCGCGGTCTTATTCCCATGCCAACCTAGAAGCCGACACTATCTATGTAGGCGTGCGGCGGTTAATCTCATAGTTCGAAGTGGGGCTGGGGGTGCTTTGCTTTGGCAGACAAACTGTTACAGATTCGCATTCTATTCCTGGCACTGGGCTCAACTCTGAGTTCTACTGCGTGCTCGCCTCCAGTGAATCATGACCTGGATTATCACGGTTTCCGAGACTCCAAGACATGGATGTCTCTCACAGTGGGGGTGGCGGCTGCGCAGCTAGTGTACGGAGCGCGCCTAGATGGAGTTACAGTGCGCCATCCGCCTGCACCCTGGGGGCAAGGCACCTGCATGCTAATATGCCGGTACCTGAATCTGTGAACTCCGCGCCGATATGATTGGTGTGGCTGGTCATCGGCCCTTTGTATATAGGACACGACTCGCCGCCATTCAAGCGTGACCAACCCTGGACTTTCTTTCTCTAGTTAAAGATCAAGTCAAGGTTAGCGGTGCAAAGAGAGAGAAAATTCTTTCACGATCCTACATCGATCCCAGTATCGAAAATCGGCGCGACAAACCAATATTTTGTGTAACACGGCGAGTCATTTGGAGAGTTGCCCCAAGAAAAGTAGCGTGAATATGCGAAGCATAACGCGGGTAGCTAACGTAGCGGCACTTAGCTTAATCGCCGTCACTTTCGTTCAAGGGGCTGCGATCCGTGAAGGGACACCAGGAGATGCTTCCTATGACTACGTAGGTACGGACTTGTTCAACGTCTACATACAGGGACTGTCCCTACTAGTTCATACTGGGTCTTACTAGACATTAGTCATTGGCGGCGGTACGGCTGGGCTCGCCATAGCCGCGAGACTCTCGGCCTCCGCATCCGTCGCCGTCTTGGAAGCTGGTGGGCTTTACGAGCAAGACACCGGCAACCAATCCGTTGTGCCATACTATGCGCTCAACACGGCCTTTATCGCCACCACAGAAAACTATCCTCGCCAGCCTCTTGTAGACTGGGACCTCCTGGCCGCCCCGCAGCCTTTAGTCGGTAATCGACGCATTCACTATGCACAGGGCAAGACCTTGGGAGGCAGCTCGGCAATCAACACCATGGCTTACCACCGAGGAACAATTGGTGCTTACCAGCGCTGGGCGGATCTAGTCGGAGACCAGAGTTATACTTTTTCCAGAATTCTGCCGTATTTCAAAAAGAGCAGCACGCTCACCCCGCCCAACTTGGAAAAGCGAAATGCTCCAAACGCTACAGTGCGTTATGATGCTTCTGTATTCGATAATGCGCTCCGCGGCCCGCTGCAGGTATCGTGGGCAAACTGGGTCGACGTAAGTCTGTGATGTACAAGATACTCGTGAGACATGAACTGACTTTATGACTTGACTTTCTATATAGCCAGCGCAGAGCTGGCTCGCACGTGCTTTGCAGGATGTTGGAGTGAATCTCAGCACCAAAGGGTTTAGTAGCGGGATATTGGACGGAGGCGCATGGGTGCCTACGACGATCGATCCGAAGAATGCAACGCGAAGCACCTCGAAAAGTAGCTACATCGATACGTTGGCTTCTTCGTCGCCCTCGGGACCTGTCGTCTACTTACGCTCTCAGGCCAGCAAGATATTGTTTGATAGTCAGAAGAAGGCAACTAGTGTTGCTGCTACTACAAATGGCCAGAGTTATTTGATTTCTGCAAAGAAGGAGATTGTTCTGTCGGCAGGGGTATTTCATTCACCACAGCTACTGATGCTATCTGGTAAACTAATTTGACAAGCTCCTCTCTACTGGATGCGGGGTACTGACATACGAGCAGGTATTGGGCCAGCGGAGACCCTAGCTACGCACTCCATCCCCGTCGTTTCGGACCTCCCAGGCGTAGGCCAAAATCTTTGGGACCAGATCCGCATTAATATACTCCGTGGTCTCTCGGTCCCGAACACGGGTACATACCTTGCTACGCCTGCCCAAACTGACGTCGCACTGCAGCAATACTACACCAACGCATCGGGACCTTACAGCTCAGCGGGAGGCTATCTCTCTTTCGAAAAACTTCCCCGCAAGTACCGTGCGGGTCTATCACCTCGCACAGCCTCGCTGCTAGACCAGTTCCCGAAAGACTGGCCGGAGGTTGAATACATCGCTTCTGGTTTTCCCAGTGGTAGCTCAGACTATCCGACAACCGGCTCTGTTAGTGCTACGCTCCTCACCCCCTCTTCGCGAGGCAACGTGACGATCAGCAGCGCGTCCATTTCGGATCAGCCAATCATCAACCTGGGCTGGCTGATCGACCCTGCAGATGGGGAAATCTTAGTTGCCGCGTTCAAACGTGTACGCGAGGTGTGGAGTAGCCGTGCTATTGCAAACTTTGTTGTTGGCCCTGAGATTGCACCCGGTGCAGCGGTGTCTTCAGATGCGGATATCTTGAAGTTTATCAAGGAAACCGCACAGCAGATTTGGCATGCGAGTTCAACGTGCGCAATGGGTAAATCTGCAAAAGAAGGTGCAGCTGTAGATTCCAAGGCTCGAGTGTTTGGTGTCAAGGGCCTGCGCGTGGTCGACAACTCGGTGGTTCCTTTCAGTGTGCCGGGCCATCCACAAAGCTCGATGTATATGCTGGCCGAGAAGATTGCAGATGAGATGCTGAAGGAGGAAGAGTCTTTGTATGAAAGGTGAGAATGCAACTAGAGTTAGCTGCACTCAAGCTGCAGTGTTCCAGAGGCTTTCCGGCACTCATTTAGCATAAACGCTCGTGTCGTAATCAATGTGGTTCCTGATGAATTCATTTCCTTTCAGAAATCTGAACTCATACTGGTGAATCTGCTGTAGATCGGGTGTTGGCGTGTGTGATAGATGGCAAGGCGATTTCTTCGCATATAATCGATCGAGTGGCTGATGAGTTGCTCTCATGACTTTTCGACTCCAGGATATCCACACGTGGGGAGCGTTTCGCATCCGAAGGTTTCTCAGGTGTGTCTTCGAGCCCGATCCACTGATGTTCTGGTATTCCATTGCCGGGCCTATCAGCATTGTTTTGGGCGGATCGTGCAGCCCTCCAGTTTTTGATGAAGGTGTGTAGCGTAGGAATGCATGTACAAATGATGCCGAGCCACATTTCAACCAAGCTGCTAACGTCAGCGATGGAGTCGACAGGATATGCTGTGTAGTGAACTAACATCCAGATAAAGTTCAAGACCATTCCCCAAGTTGCGTCTGTAGACACCTGCCTCATGCCACGGACAATTGCTTCAGTTCTGATCAAGCTGACAACGAAGACACTGCAATAGAATTAGCCCACTTCTTGACCGAACGACTTGAAGTAGATGACTTACAAAGAACCCGTCATGAGCAGCAGCGCTACGCCAAGTTTCCGGCGTGTAGGGAGGCTGAGATCCTTAATGATGAACAAGGGCAGAATCAAGAGTACGAAATCTGTCGCCGCATTTATGCAGGCATTAGACAGAAAGAAAGCATTGAAGTTGACACAGGAGCCTCCCATGATGCTGAAGTCCCAGTACTTCTCCTTAGGATTGCATGCCCAAGCAAAACCGAAGCCCGATAGGACACTGTAAATGATGCTGATGGCCATCAGAGTATAGATGACAATATGGAAGCTTCTGGAGATGGAGAAGCGTAGGTAGAAGAAACAGAGCGAGACTTTGGTAAACATCGTCGCCAGGTTGAAGAGCATTTGACCAGCAATGCTGCCAATCTGTATCCGTAAGTCAGGGACTTCCGACGAAACAGTACCGAGGTGCGGGTAGTCGATGCCTACCTTCATAAAATTGTGGAATTGGCGTGGTGTGACATCCGTAATATGCTTTCCGAGGCCATTGTTTGTTTCTGGATCTTGTTTAGCCACAGAGAGCTTACTGGTGGTGTTGTGGATATTGCTTACGATATATGGTGGTTATTGAATATGCCAGAGCTAGAAGCTATGTCTGCTGTCAACCTCGGGATGTTCTCTTAAGATTTCCGGATTACCGGTGCGTACCGTAGCACAGAAAATTGCATCTGATTTTGTTGTCAGTATTGATCCTGGTAATATGAGTTTATGAATGACTTACAGTCGTCGTATCCCGTGTTGCGCAAGATGCGGAGTTTGGTATACACCCGAATTGCGCACAGCGGTATGGCAAGAGCAGGTCCAAGAACGCTCACAATGATTACGCGATAGGCGATGGACTCGCCTGCTGTACTCATCGTACTCATGGTGGTACTGGTAGTGGTGGTGGTTGCTGTTGCGAGTGCAACCAGGAAGTAGCAGGTTCAAGGCATTTCAGTGATCCGGAAATGGCCCAAGACAGGTCAAACATTGGCGCTGAAGGGGTGTGAACGCCACCAGAATCAGGTTGCCAGCGATCAATCATATGGCGTATATAGAGTTCATCTCGCAACCCTTTCGAGGCTTAGCTGCGGCTGGAGATGCGGCTCGGAGGGACTTCCGTCTGGAATACCGCCGACGAGTCCGCTTCCCCGCCGTGAGGCGCTTGCCTCCGTGCGGTTGTCCATTCCCATTGGAACAGGCGCAAATGCTGAGCCAAGCAGGAGAGTCTGGATGGCTTCATGCATGTGGTTTGCATCTTGGCCATGTGAAAAGCGAGCCCGCCATGGCGCCAGGTTGCTCAGGCGCACGGAGTTGCGAGGCGAGAATATCCTGGTGCCGCGTTTGGCGGTCTAGCAATGAAGCTACCATACCAGCAAACGTCAACCCAAGCGAGGTTGCTAGCTGAAGGATGCATATGGGTAACAGACGAGCCGTGACCATGAATGCGAAGGATGCGGGCTAAGTTGGTCGATCACGTGATGCTACGGTTCCAGTCTCCCTGCATCCCGCATGTCCATGAATCTAGACTGCCGCATCGCACCTCGCCTCGTCAGCCTCAACCCTGGACCAGCGGCATGACCACGTGTTGACATGACGCACTGGTCTCACTAGTACCGCGATCGAGTGTTGTAGTCGACATGAACGGCAGGGACTGACACGATCGTGGTCCCACTGACCGTAGCAGTTCAGTCGCTGTCAACCAACGATCTGGCGGCGGTATCTACTGCCGGATTGGCGAGATATGTAAAAACCCTTTTCAGTGTCCACGCTGCGTCGCTTTCATCGTCTGGATCATGCCTTTTGTTAACGAGAATTGCACGGGAGGGTGTGGCATAGCCTCGCTGTCCCCAGTGAAGCTCGTGCCTTTTGCACCGTTACCCGAACCCGAGCATAGCGCACGCGGATACGGTGCGGCGCGTGTCCCATGTCCCCAGGCATAACGCAAACATGATCTCGCCGAAGTCATTCCGCATGATGCACAGCAGCGAACCGTTGGTGGGAGCAGCTTCGTAATACCGTTATCTATCGCACCCATGTCTGTAGCTGAAGGCCGGGCCCAAGGCGATCTCCCTTGCGCTTTTAGTGCCTAATGGTTTGACATCGAGAGCATAGGCTTATCATTAATCACATATTCTGCAAGTCTACAAGCATCTTCGCGCTTTGTGCCCATCTTGAGGGCCTTGATTGGGATATCTTCAGATCATGGGCCGAAACGGGCCATAAGGCGTCTATCGTATTTACCTTGTACACATTAAAAAAGGTTAGTCTACTGCACGCACATACAACCAAGAATCCCGTGGGGGAAACTGCGAGTAGAATGCAGTGGCGTTGGGATATATCCAGGAGTTTCGAAATCTAGTGGCCAGCAGCGGGTGCCCAAGAAGCAGGCTAGCTTTCTAGATTAAGGGGGATCACATGTTATCTGAACAACCCAGTAGCCATTCTCTGATATGATGTGCGTTTAAGGTATACGCAGTATGCAACTAACAATATTCTAGTGGGTTTCCAGGTCGCTGTGGAGCGAGGCTCCCGAACTTCCGCCTCAGCCGAATCTCCACATATCCACCAAGATTGGCAGAACTTCAGCTTACTCAATCCATGGTTGGTTCCTTGATTGTCCCCCATGTTGATACTCAGAACGTGTAGCCAATACCGGTGTCAATGTGCGCTTGAGAGTGGGCGCTTCTAGTGTCATATTACGTACACAGCTACACTGCAAACCCCTCAGCTCCGGCTGGGCACTAAACATGGTCGCGTAACAAATGAAGTCATCACCAATGTTGAGAACACGGACCTAAGCTGACAACAGCTGATCGATACATCATAGGTTGTGGTCTGTTGGCGCAGGGGCGACTTGCCTACTGTTCCATGCCCACGAGTCGTGAGTGCATGATCACGATAAGCGAACTCTCAGAAGCAACCAGTAAACTATTGCGTCTTCAATCTACTCCAAATGTTGGAGAAGGGAAAAGAAAAACGCATGCTCAGACCCGACTACGACTCAGCTGACAGCTCTACACCTACATACTGTTGCCACACTGAATCCTTTAGTGCGCTCTTGCATACCGATTGTAACCCAACCCAAGAACAAGGATGTAAGAATTTAGGATACGAATGATCGGTGTAGACAAGTACGTCGTCAAAGTTTCTCGGTAAAACCCGCATCAAAAGAGGGGACTGTTGTCGCACTCGAGCATGATCCACGGGACCAGTCTCTGGTTTGACATGATTGGATCTCTACCTTAACTCGATACGATTTACCAAAACCATACATATTGACAAAAAGGACTGCTTCCTTGAATGAGATGTGGCTGTTGAGCTACCAAGCACTTCGGTTGAGAAACAACTAATCCCATGTCTCAACTTAACTAAGCATACTTTAACCGAGGGTAATTGAGAATCGAGAAAAGCAAGGAAGGTAGTAGTAGAGAAGAAAAAAGAAAGGAGAGAGAAGAAAAAAGCAACGAAGGGAAGGGGAGACAGAGAGGAAGCAGAAGCGAAGGAAAAAGGAACCAAAAGAAGGGACACCGCACGGGATAGAACGAAAAAGAAACACGGAAAGACCATGCAATGGCTGTATTCCAAGTCCAAGGTCTGATGCTAGTCTCGCCGACTACAGAGGCCCTGCATCACGACCCCACCCAAATAAGCGAGACGCCATAGCTGAGCTTTTGGGCGGCGTATGCACACCTAGCGCAGCGTCGTCTACCATGTCTCTTCTACTTTTCAAGCTATATTGTACGCATCCGATTGCTCTACCAATATCGCGAACCCCTCTAAAGAAGGTGTTTCAGTATCTTCTTATGTAGCGAACATCATTTGTTTCAAAGAATATTGATAACACATTGGTTCACCAATAACGTAGTTCATAAGCGAGCTGATCACCCAAGCGAGCTGATCACACCCCACCAGCGCGTCGACGTTGACACTACAACGCGTTATGTCGCAACAACGCGATCATCAATTAACTTATCCTGAATCAGATCTTCAACTTGCTCTTTCTGATGTCCAATCACAACGTGTTCAAAGCCAAAGACGTGCTGCCTCTATCTATAACGTGCCTCAAAGTACTCTATCTACTCGACGTGCTGGAATACGCCCTCGACGCGACTGCGAAGCAAATTTAAAGCGCCTAAACAAGCTAGAAGAGGAGGCTATAGTTGAGAGTATTCTTGAAGAGTCTGCGCGAGGATTTGCGCCTACAAAGCCTGACGTTCGAGCTATGGCTGATAAACTATTGCATGAGCGAGGGAGCAACCCTGTTGGCAAGAACTGGGTTGATAACTTTGTTAAGCGAACTCCTGAGCTCCGTACGCGCTGGAGCCGTCCCTATGATCACCAGCGAGCCGCCTGCGAGGACCTAGCGGCTATCCAGCGCTGGTTCGACTTAGTCTAGAGGATGAAGTAGAAGTGGGGTATTGTAGACGATGATATCTACAACTTTGACGAAACTGGCTTTATGATGGGCAAGATTTTATTATAGTTAGTTGTCACAAGCTTAGAGGGATATGGCAAAAAGAAGCGGGTACAGCCAGGCAACCGTGAGTGGGTTACTGTAATCTAAGGCGTGGGCGCGACGGGTCGCCGGATACCACTCTTCGTTGTCTTTGCGGGCAAGGTGCTTATCAACGTCTGGTTTAAAGACTTACCTGCTGACTGGGTTCTTGAAGTCAGTCCTAATGGCTGGACGAATAATTAGCTTAGTCTTGCCTGGTTGGAGCACTTTGATACCCATACAAAGAGGCATACTGTGGGTGGGTATTGACTGCTTATTATTGATGGCCATGAGAGCCACTGCTCCGTCGATTTTCAAGATCTTTGTAAGGAGAAGAATATTATTCTTATCTGTATGCCTGCGCACTCGTCTTACCTATTGCAGCCCCTTGACGTCGCCTGCTTCTCGCCGTTGAAGCGCAAGTATGGCGACGCTGTTTCAGGCTTGGCACGCAACCGCACCCACTATATCAGCAAGGAGACCTTCCTGCCAGCCTTTAAGACTGCTTTTGAGCAGTCTATTACGAAGGAGAATATCCAAGCTGGCTTTAGAGGCGCTGGTCTAGTCCTACACGACCCATAGGCTGTGCTATCTAAGCTTGACGTAGTGGTGTAGACACCATATCAATCACCGCGACGGGTAGCCGCCTGGGAGGCGCAGACACCACGCAACGCGCGCGAGGTTGAGGCTCAAATTGGTCTTATTCAAGAGAGCGTGAGAAAACGCCGTGGGTCTTCTGCCAATTCACTCACCGAGCAGATCGCGCAGCTGAGTAAAGGGGCTCAGCAAATGGCACATAAAATGGTGCTTCTGACAGAGAAAATTACTACTCTTTAAGCGGCTCTAGATGAATTAAACAAGCGTAAGAGCCGTAAGCGGCGATACGTACGGACAGAAGAGACTCTTACTGTAGGCGAAGTTTAAGAAGTATTGGCTGAACAGGCGGGTAGTAGTCGTGGTGATGGTGAGAGTGCGTCGAAGAGGGTTCGAGGAGAGAGGCGGTGCGGGCGTTGCAAGCAGACTGGACACAACGCTCGTACCTGCGCAGTTGAGATAGATAGTGCAAGTGATAGTAGCGATTCTGATAATTAATTTAGTATATCGTAATACTTTATCGACTATGATAAAAGACTGTGATAACGTCTTGACTTTAACGCGCTGGTGGGGTGTGATCAGCTCGCTTGGGTGATCAGCTCGCTTATGAACTACGTTATACAGGTAACTGAGTGAACAAATATGTCTTAACGGCATTACATTATCGCATTACGAAGGTCTAAAAGTCTACATGATTCGATCGGCTCCTCTAATTAAAAACGTGGTTGGGCGTGAATTTACTCCTTCTTGGGGTGCTTGATTGGGTTGCCCTGCTCGTCCACAAGACCCTTTGCTCGCATAACCTTGAGCGCATCGTGGATAGGATCCAGGGATGGCTCGGGGGCCCTGTGGGAGCCAAAGTAGTTGTCGGCCCAGGTAAAGTACTGTCCGTAGTTGACGGTGAAGTACATGTGGTGTAGCGTGTGGTGGGCGGGGCTATTGATGAACTTCTCTGTCCAGTGCCCGGTAATCATGTCGCCGTCGTGGATGAAAATGGTCCAGATTTGGACGGCGACGAAGAGGACCATGTACAGATATCTCTGCATTGGGCAGATGAAGACGAAGACGCTTGAAGGATGTTAGAGGGAATTATTTAAGATTGAATGGTGCGATACTCACTGGTAGGGCAGAGACTGTACGAATCCATCAAGCGGGTGAAAAGCCAGGGCAGCCCATGGAGTAGGGACTATTTTCCGTTAGCACAGTCATCTTTGTACGTGAAAAACAAAGGCACTGGTGGAAATCAGAGCAAAGACTTACCAATCCATTTGTGGTGCGGCTTATGGATGTACTTGTATACGCTGGGGTGATGTTCGAGGCGGTGAATCCAGTAGATGGCAAAATCATTGAAGGCCATGTACAAGACGGTCGAAACGGCTAACCAAGACCAGCCATAGTCGCTGACACTGGCATACAGCAGGCTCTTGCCGCGGACTTCAGCCAGAAACACGGGAAGCGTCAACAAGTTGATGAAAGGAACGGCGAAGAGGGACGATTTGATCTCCTGGCGGACCTGGTTCTTCAAGAAACGAGGATGGTACTCGAGGCGTCGGTCAAAGACAAAGTAGTAGGATAGAGCGCTGAAGATAAGATAGAGCGAAGTAGCGCCTATCTGGGTGATGAGGAGAATGGAGACAATCTGGCGGTAGATGTTGTCGCGTGGCCATTGAGACGTCGGCGGCGAGCTGACGGGCGGAAAAGTGGCGTATGAAGAGTTTGAAAGACTCCAGTCAGCGGCGGGTAGTGCCCATGCATAGGCTTTGTCCAGCACAAGAGGATCGAGGAATTCGAGAGCTACGTCCATGGCTAACTACTATGCAATGGCACGCGGGCATAACAATTGAAGTGAGCAGCGAGGACGGCAGCACTCGTCGCCGCAGAAGTGGCTGCTGCTGGCTAGGGCGCGAATTGTTCGTACGAGCATCCGTGTTGCATCTTGGCAGGGGTTGGCAGTGAAAAGTGGGGCTTTTTCTTGTTTTTCGGCAACCGGCCTTGTTGACCAACCGACAACTCTCCGAAGCTCAACATCCGTCGACCGCCTCGTCGTCAGTCCACGTGCAGCCCACGGCCAGTCTGCCTTCAGTACATGTCCAGTTGACGGTGCGTTCACGCGGGAGGCTGTGCGACACAGCTAGTCGACAGTAATCGTAGCCGCCGCCGACTCGACCGCCATCCATGCCTCCGCACACGCAACGCGTATGAGATGCCGACGCTACCGAACACCACCAACATGACGAGCATCCTTGATCCGTTGCGACTCCGCAGCACGTGTTTTGCAATGCGCCGTTGCGCTGACGTCGTGGGATGCCGGATACGACCAACAAAACGACCGGTCCCCTACAAGTGGGTGGGTGGGTACAACCTCGTCTCAGTTTCATGAACAAAAATGCTGCGATTGGGCGTACCATCCGAAGGAACATGACAGCGGCACCCGCATCCTGTCAAACGTAAGACAAGCCAAAGAACAATATATTGTGGAACTAGAGAAATTTGCCAATGTTCTTGGGCCTTAAACACGCCTGCGTTCAAGTAATCCCAATGTTGCTGCGTTCTTACATCTCCGTCACGTTTCTTCCCTCGTAGTCATACTTGGTCCTGTTTTTCTTTTGCAGCTGCGCTGCGTCCCCTCATTGCCATGTCTTTCAATTCGACTCGTCACTCGCTGGCCGCTCGCCATATTCAATCCAACGACGATGTTCTCTATACAATCGACTACTGGGGCTATGCGGTGCGGAAAATGCCGTGCACCAACGACAAAGGAACCTGCGAATACCTCGATTCCGTCTACGCCGCCCATGAGACATCAATGGTTTTCACATTCATTATGTGGGCAGTTCTCGGCGTTATCCTCCTTTTGACTATTCTCGCTCGATTGTCACGTCCGCAGAAACAAGACGGTGCACGACAGAGCTTTGTATATCGCCTCACGAGACTAACGTCAGCATTCGTCCGGAAATGTCTCATGCCTGAATGCTCCAAAGTATTCCGATATACCACCAGACTGCAGGTCCTGGTCCTCGCACTATTTTGTGCTTACCTCACAGCCTTCTCCTTTGCTGGCATCACGTACAAGACATGGGTCACGCCTATCAAAGGCAGTGACCTGTACAACACGCGCAGTGGTATTGGTGGCTTTGCCGACCGCATCGGTGCCTTTGCGTTTGCTCTCACGCCACTGACCATTGCGTTGTGTAGCCGTGACTCCATCCTTAGTATGCTTACAGGCATTCCCTATCAAAGCTTCAACTTTCTGCACCGCTGGACGGGCCGCATTATTCTTATTCAATCCTTCGTTCACGCCATCATCTGGACTATTGTTGAAGGAAAACTCTATCAGCCACAACCTACCACCTACGTCAAGTGGATTAGTCAAAAGTATATGATTTGGGGTTGTATCGCACAGGGCTTTATCACCTTCTTGTTTGTCTTCAGCCTTCGACCTGTGATCCGCTGGACGGGCTACGAGTTCTTCCGCAAGTCACATCTCATTGTCGCCGGTCTTTACATTGGGGCCTGCTGGGGCCACTGGGAAAAACTGTCCTGCTGGATGATTGCCTCGCTTGCAATCATGGGGTTCGACCTCGTTGCCCGCAGCGTTCGAACATTTCTCATTCACACAGGCTACAAGGAAGGGGGTAGTGGTTTCGGCTTCCGCTCTGTCCCAGCCATCATGGAGACTTTCAAGGACCCGACAGGGACAATTATTCGCATGACATTCTTTCACAAGCAGAGTGCCTGGGCAATCGGCCAGCACTTTTACCTTACCTTTCCAGCGCTCAACATCTGGCAGTCACACCCATTCACACCAGCCTCGAACCCAAACAGCTCTTCTCCGATACAGCAACATACCTACATCATCCGTGCCTGCAAGGGTGAGACGGCCAAACTCGCTGCTCTCGCCGAGTCTGCCGCAAATTGCTACCCGCGCGTCCAAGCCTCTACACCTGTCATCATGATGGGCCCATACGGCAGTTCTATCGTCAATAACGAAGTGTCGAACATCCTTGCCATCTCCGGGGGCACGGGAATTACCTACACTCTTCCCGTTATCATGAACGCTCTCTCTGACTCGTCGCCCGCTCGCAACATCGAGCTTGTCTGGACCATCCGCCACCTCGAGAACCTCGCATGGATCGCGCCGGAGCTAGCCTACCTAAGGTCTCTTCTCAGCCAGACCCGCACAGGAACGAGCTTCGACCGCAACGACGCCGAGAAGAAAGACGACGCACCCATTGTGTCCGTGAGTGCGCAGAAGCGCTTCCGCATCCGCATCTTCGTCACACGTCCTGAGACAAGGAAGCAACAGCACCAACACCTGGAAAGCAACAAAGACAAAGACTACGGCGACTCCGACGGTGCATCCTTGCAACACGTCTCGTCCATCGATTCTATGGACATCGACGCCCAAATCGACGAGCTCACCACTCAGTGTCCCAGCTTTAGCATCACGTGGCTGAATAACGCGCGCCCAGATGTTTCCGCTCTAGTCGACGCTTTCATGACTCAAACAGTCGAGAACGGCAGGACCCAAGTTGTTGGATCGGGGCCGCCGCAGCTAGGCACGCAGATTCGAGGCGCAGTTGCTGCACAGAATGCGCCTGGGCGGGTGTGGCGCGGTGATGAGAGGGGAGATGTCGAATGTGTATGGGATGATCGGATGGGGTAGACTGGCTGGATCATTGGCTTTTTTCATTGTAGATATTTTGGTGGAGATTAGTCGATGTGTATATAGAATGTGTGGATGGCAGAAGAAATAGATATGCTGCTTACAGATGTCGAATTATAGATCTACTCGGTAGCTAAGAGAAATTGCGTCCAGTGAGCAAAATTGGTTATCAGTGTTGGCCTGATAATCAAATGTCCTCATTCTTTGAACAAGATCAACCAGCATCACGTACATCTGCAGAAATTCCAATCACCATGACAATCATGAACAAATACTCAAGTCATGTATGTATTAAGGAAAGAAAGAGAGCCGTCGACCAGCGACTCTTGAACATAACATGTCAAACTTTCTTTTCCCATCATTCCCTCCCCAACGCCTTGCAAAGAATTACTTTGTTTCGGGAAAAAATGTAAAATCAACAGCGTCGGGAAAGCACCTTCCCTTCTCCCTTTTCCACCCCCAGAACAATCTTCTCCACACCTCCCATATAAACACCTTCTCTTAGTCTGTTAACCAGACCACCAACAGAGAAAGAAAAGACCGCACAATCCAACACCTACGCAGCCGGGCCCGAACTATACCCTGCCGCATTCTTCGGGTCTACTTGCATCAAATCTGCACTATAAATACGCTTATAGTCCTGCTCCGTCCAACCTTGCTGCTGCGCAAGACCACTCAAGCTAAGGCCTCGCGAGCGCGACTTCTTGTGCTGAGCGTCGCCGTGGGGAAGACCAACGGGAGAATTGTAGTTAAGTGGGACGACGCCCTGACCTGGAGGTGGGAAGGGCGTTGACATGGATGCTGGGGAGGCGACTGTTTGGCCATTGGTAGTGTTGGAATCAGGTACCTCCGAGTCGACGGAGAAGTCAGAAGAGACTGATGTCTCTTGAGCTCTTTTCAGCGCATTCTCGTAGTTTACGGAGCTGGCGCGGACGACACCAGGGCGGCGGTAGCCCGTGTATGCTTTTGCGGCTTCGGTGGGGCCGTTGTTGTCAGTAGAGGGCTCGTTGCCGCCGCCGCTGCCCATGAGAGGGAGAAGACGTGGGTCCGGGGCTGCTGAGTCGGTTTGAGCGGTGCTATTGGCGAGGAGAGCTTCTTCGGCTTGGGAACGCATGTTGGGGGTTAGGCCCGAGGGAGTGAAACTGCCCGAAGAGAGAAAAGAGCCCTCGGTGGGTGGCATGAAGGATGGTCGTGAAGTCATGGTGGTATGAGCGTTTGAGTATAGTCTTGAGATTGGGGAGAGATTGGGTTGACTGAAGAGATGCAGTGGACTGAAGAGGACTGCCCGCACGTGAAAGGGACGTTTTGTAAGCGGCTCATCATATCGTTGGAGCACTGGCGGCTGATGCTATGCCATCATATCTTGGCGGGTGACGTCTTCTCAGGGTCCAAACTTGCGGGGCCCCTGTGGCCTAACTGCAACGGGCAACCGCGCCTGCTACTCAGTAGACGATAAGTTCGATTCCAGGCAAGCTGCAGGGTTGCATCTAGATCGTCGAGTTATTGGGCGGGGACGGCAGGCGGCTCGATAGGTGGGAATGCCTGCGGCTAAGTAGGAGGTGCATATCGTGGTGCGTTAGGGCTATGTTCGGGCGGGAACAGTGATGCGATAGAGGACACTGGTACAGCGGAATGGCGACAACAGGGTCTTTGTTTTTCGCCTGCGCGTGATACGTTTTCACCCGAGGATACGTTTAGCCGTGAGTAGGCTGCTGCCAGCTTCCTTGCTGTAGGCCAGACGTCTGGTATTGCGGTCAATGAAAACAGACTTTGCAAGCTTCACTAGCTACACTTACGAGGCAATTGGGCTTTGCCAGAGGTCATCTCGTTTCACACTGTATGACCGATTGATCAACACATCGAATTCCTCGATCGTCTCACCGTTCCAGCGGCCTATGAGGTCATCGTCATCCTGCAAGTGGTCAAAGCACGAAAACGCCAACGATAGAGCCGACAGTAGGGAGACAGTAAATCTGTTACAACGTTTTGTTTTCCACGACGATAAATAGACATTTGAGTAGTGCAGCCACAAATCCAAGGGTCCAAGTATGCACTGAATAGGTCCGAGAAAGTGGCCGCGCTCAGAGTTACACGACCCTCCCTGAGTGGCACTAGTCCTAGAATAGTAGACTAAGAACCTGCAAAGCCCACTCTCTATATCCAAACTTACATAAAGTGATGCACACAACGACAACGAGAGATTTCGACAAGATTTCGGGAAAGAATTGATTCGAATGCGTAAGCACAGTCTATTCAGCTTTTGGGAATGGATATACTGCATGCATAGAAAACCCTCCTGTTAGTGCCCTGTTATGCTTTGCAATCACTTTTACTATACCTATACGCCGGCGATATGGTATCATGCCAATGCACCGAGATACTTGGACACAAACTGGCCCAAAGGCCCAAGGAGCGGGTATCGGGCAGGGATGTCTCCGTTGCGCCCGAGCCATATGGCGTATGCACCAACAAGAATAGCAAGACTGACGGCTCCGTATCGGCGGTAGAACCAAAGACGTAGCTTGATGTACTCGACATTCTTAGCCGCACGTCGCAGAGCCTGTTGCCGACGGAGATCTCTCTCCTGCTGTTCGAGGAACATCTCACCGTCTTCCAAGGTCAGCCGGCGGAGACTGTCGCCTGTAGCAGAAGACTTGAGCACGCTCGACGATGAGATGCGCCACCACTCCCAGCTGTTGAGTCGAGCGGGCGGCAGTCTCTCATAGAGTTCAACGGTTCGGGCAATGTGGAACTCGACGTCAAATGGTTGCGGAAGTCTGCTCAGCATGACATAAAGTATGTCCTCGTCGTCCTTGTCAATCTCTAGCAACTCGTCCCGCTTCGACAACACAACGGCAGCAAAGAGATAGATGGGCATTACAGCATGTCGAGCCAGGAAGAAGTCAAACAGCCTCGTAATGTCCTTGTAGTCCTGTATGTTATGAGCGAACATGGTAATGGTTCCGGCAAGTGCAAATGATGGTTGGCTCTTGGGAAGATGATCGTATAGGACAGGATCGGCAGCACGAAGGATGGGCCGAAGCAGTTCGAGTTGGGCAAGGGCCGGCTCGAGCGACGACAGCATGAAATCGCGAATACGCAAGAGACTTAAGCGAGCGACTGCAGCGGGAGCATGTTCGGGGCCGAGGACAAGGAGAAAGACCTGGACAATGTCATGATAGCCTTGGAAGTAGCATAGCGAGGGGTGACGGCGCAAGACATCGAGGATGACGTAGGAGAGGTCCTTCTTTCTTTGTTGGAGCTGCTTCTCCGATTCTAGAGGAGTCAGCGCTTAAAGTCAGTTCATGCTGGCATGATCTGGCCTACCGTTCTTGGGATAGTAGACGAAGGCCCGATTGACGTCAAGGGCAACCTGATGCTCGTCCCTGTGCTCGGGAAGGCCCGCCTGGGGCTTCCTAGCCGCACCACAGTCAGAGCATCCTAGCAGGAGGGGCCCTAGATACATCAGCATGGTACAAGGCGCAATGCAAACAGTAGCGTACAAGCAGTACGACGCAGGCCATCGCTAACAAGGCCATACGACGTTGTCGCCAACTGTGCCAGGGCAGCGACGTCATCGTTGTCAATGGCCGCGCGAATCAATGCCTCCTTCTCTTGTTCGGCCGGCGAGAGGGTAGCGACAGGTGTGGCATGGCGCGTGGGGAGACTGCCGGAGCTCGCGCTCACTGAGGGTGATATAGATCTTGAGGAAGTGGGTGAAGCCATGGCCGTGGTGGCATCTCGAGGCCGGCGGGACGACGCAGCCAATGTGTCCCGTGTGCGCAAGCGGGCACAGGGAGATGGCGAGGGGCGAGGCAAGGCGGGGCCAAACGGGTGTTTCTTGTCCAAGAGTGAATAGCTTACATGTTGACTGTTACGCGTAGGCTTCCCAGGTGCTAGATCGCCGTGTGAGCGTCGCACTTCCGTTGCCTGTCGAGCCGAGGCGCTTGGCACCCCACCATCAAATGCTGGGGTCACGTGAGCCCCCAACTGTGTAACCTACCTGATCCATTCACCTCAACTCCCGGCCGTGTCCGCTGCCGGTCTCGCTGGTCGATCAATAGTTCGCTCAGCCCGCGTTGCACACGGCGCGCTTCGATTACGTGCACGACTCTCGCCCTTCTACCACGGTCCGGCAAAGACTCGTCTGGCCAGCTATACACCCTTGATATTTATTCACTGCATCCGAGCGCCAGATGCAGTTGCCTCGACGGGTAGCCGCTATTCCGCTTGTCGTATCCGTCATTGAATTCAGCCATTACGGGTCTGCGCAGACTGCCTGCCATTTGCACCAATACACCCCGGCTGCTGTACATCTGAACCGTTTTGCCTCATCAACCCTGTCTGCAAAGCTAGCCTGCCTAGACAGGCTTCAATATGCCTTTAGGCGCATTCTTTGACAGTGTATCTTCGCGCCCTTTTTCTACTTCAGCGTAAACAGTTCTTGTTCGCGCCTGCACCGCCTGAAAACCATCCTCGTTTCGATACTTTCCTATCCTGCCATCGTCTCCTGATCATTCATCATGGCACAAGCCCGCGGTCTAAGGCTTGTTGACGGTGAGTGGGTATCCGTGCCTCTCGATGTCTATCATATCATGGATAGGGACCGGCAAGGTGACGTCGCGATGCGGGATGCAATCCCCAAACCACCATCACCACCCCCTCGAATACCAGAATATGGTATACTATCGCAAACAGTCATCGCTACTCCTCTGAGTAAGCTCATATTACCTGCCAACATACGTCACAAAACCCTCGTTGACGTTGTGATCGTTGGCGAGGACTCTATCCATTTAAAGGAGATTCGTGACTATGGCCGCATTCGCCATGTGGCCACCAAAACTGACTTCAACGGCGGCCGGATCATCACTGCCAAAGTGTTTGGCCCACCGCATGAGGTTTCTAGCACAGAGAATGCCAGCGTTTCCTTACCCAAAAACCATTCAAGACATGGACCGCCAAGGTCTACAAACGAAAAGGAAGCCTGTCTCCCTCCAGAAGTGGTTGTACTTACCCTCTCCAACAGGACGCTGATGTTCTTGTGGGCTCACCATACGCAAAAAGGACCCACTATCTTTGTCCAAAAGACAGTCAGACTACCTGCAGGAAGCTCGCGGTTTGATCGTCTTGGCGCCATCCTCGCCGTTGACTTCAAGTGCCGAGCAATAGCTGTAGCAGCACATGAGGGTCGATTCATCCTCTATAAGACAAAATCCATGGAAGCATGGGAAAAGGAGATAAAAGATGGCGGTGGCGTGACGACGCCTGTTGAAGATGAGCGCATTATATCAGTTCAGGGCCAAATCATGCACATGGACTTCTTGTCATCTGGTCAGGATGAGTATCACGTCGTTCTTCTTCTGGTCATTGTCCTAGATGGTAGAACGAGGCTGTCTTGCTTTGATTGGGATTGTCGACAAGATCTAAGCCAGGCGGCTGCACGGACAGAGCGGTACTTTGTCCAACAAGGTAGGTTGTCATTTGTGCATGTGCACATTTTTGCTACCACTGCTAACTCACTCAGAGGATACGGTGCCCTCACTTCTTATTCCTCTTCGCCGTAGCCCCGACTTCCTCTTAGTCTTCGAAGAGCACATTTCCATGTACAAGAACATCCTCTCTGGTGATCCGTCATGTACACTGGTGCCCATTGATCCAAACCTGCTCCGTCCGCTCCTCCCAGGTGACAGCAAATCGAAACCACAATGGACAGCTTGGGACAAAACGCTACGCAATCCAGGCTATGCGAAAGAGGATTTTTATCTTGCCAGAGAGGATGGGCGTATCATGTATGTGGTCCGAGGCCCGGCCGGGACGATCGAAACAAATGAGGCCGGCGAATGGCCACACCGCATTGACACTGCATTTGCATGCTTACGTGTTGGTATCTCTGAGGCTTCGCAACAATACCCGGATTTTCTGATTGCTGGTGGCGCTAGCAACGACGGTCTGCTATGCAAGGTTGGACCATGGCCAACCGAACACTCACATACCGAGTCTGGTAGAAGCTCGTTTTCTTACGTCGATTCGCTGCCAAATTGGACACCGCTTACCGACTTTGCCGTTACCAAATTATCCAGTCCACGCGCCTCAGACGAACGTCAACGAGCGTCGGTTTTTGTTGCCAACGGCAACGCTCCGCATGGTGAAATCTCTGAACTTAGGCACGGAATACAAGCCGTAGTGGATGACAGTTTTAGTGGTGTAAATGGCTGTGCTGGCATATGGGTCGTCGATCACGGTAGTCATGCAGCTGACATCGAAGGGATCGTAACGAGGCAGCACTATGCAATACTCGCAATCACCCTACCACCGGAGACCCTCGTCATCCGTATCGTTCGCACTCAAATGGAGAACAACAAAGATTTCTCTGGCGCGTGGGAACTAGGTTCGTGGGATAAGTTTCAGACACCGAGCCACGACGACCCCCTTGAAGATAGTCTTGTGCGGGACGAAGAGACCATCTCTGCCTGTCCTTGGACGGACGACATATCGATACAAATTACCAGGCACGAGGCCCGCACGTTCCTTCGACCGACCTTGCAGCAAGTGGATACACTGAGATTCGATACATCACTCTTGTCAGCTGCTTCTCGCCCTGACTGCCCATTCGCTGCGGTTGTTTTCCGTGAAGAAGGGCGCACATTCTTGGAGATTGTGCAGATATCAGGCGGTGGTACCTTCGAGAGAACCAGCAATTTTCGCCAGCAACTGCCCCATGACCCTACGTGTGTCGAAATATTGAAAATCGAGAGAGTATCATACATTTTTGTCAGCACCTTTGACGGCAACATTCTGATTTTCAGACACCATCATACCCAGACGTCTTTGATGATGGAAGACTCCTGGGATCGAGACTTGCCCAATGGCTTACAGAACCTTTGCGAGAGTGCTGTAGTCTTGAGCTCGAGTGGAAAGCACATGTTGGTTTGCGGAATGCGTGACGGTGCTCTTATGAGCTCTCCGATTGAGATTCAAGAGCAACGTAGGTTTAACCCGGGATCCACATCTGACATGGCTAACATCAACAGGTATTTCCTGTCTTTCCTGGAACTGCACACACATGGGTGACACTCCGGCCAAGCTGACTCATAGTGAGACTGATAACTCTTCTGCATTTGTTTCCTGCGGTTCAGATTTCTGTCGAGTGCGGTTTTCCATAACTGCGCCGTCGCTTCTCGAGATCGATTCTATATGGTTCACTGATCATGAGCACCCTGAATACAACCAATCTCCAGTTTCGGCCATCTACCAGTTACCTTTCCTACCACAGTTCGATAGAACCGGAAGAAACCTCGGAGGATTCTTGTTCGTCGTGGCTGGTGACCGTCTTCTTTTCTCACAACTCGACCCGGACATCAAGAGGCCAAACAGCGATACATCTGACCAATTCTTTCGTGACTCGAGGATAGTCCCACGAAAACTCATTACGGGAGCAAAACCTACGAACATACTGTACATGCAAAAGCTACGGCGTGTTCTCGTGTCTACAGTCGAAGCAAAGGAAAGCCGCCCACCACCACATGGCGAGCGGGTCTTGCACTCCTCGATCAAGCTACTTGAAGTACGCGATGACAGACCCACCAATGATACAGTTGTGAAACAGGAAGAGGAGATTCTTCCACAACGATTAATTGTAGCACAATATCCTCTTCAACATGCGGAAAGAGTGTATTGCATTGTTGAGTGGCAGTTTATCAATCACCGAGACAAACGGTACTCCCTCATCATCGTCGGCACAGGTATACAAGTTGGGCCGAATCGGCAAACTGGAAGAAGATTGATATTCAGCACTGGAAGATCCGGCTCCAAGCTGGAGCTGCAAAAGCAATCCACATATGATCAGCCAGTCTACAGTATCGCACTATGGGACAATAAAACCACCGTCAGTGTCATTGGAAAGACCTTGTCCATGGATGAGTTTGATGAGAAGGATGGAAGGTGTGTGCTTCGTTTGTCAGTTTGCATTGGAAACTAACTAAAATATCGCAGGTGGTCCCAACGTGCAAAGACGGAACTTCATTCGCCTGGTATTCATGTGTCCATCAACCAACCTTTCGTCTATGTATCAACGCTCCAGCATTCGCACATCTGCTTCCAAGTCCAATTCAGTTACCCCTCTGGAAAGCCGACATTTGCTTCGCAATTTTCTGACAGTGGTGCACGTAACTGCTCCCGGCATCTCGTCATGGACGTACACAATGCGAGCGACGAGACTCAAGATGATCGTTTTGTGCTACTCACGGACAAGAAGAGCAGCTCGGTGGTGGGCCTCTACCAGCCTTCAAAGGTGACTTATAGTAGCGTATCAGACACACTGTTCGAAGCATGTCTTCCCCGCACAGTGATCCGTATCGATCGCGGTGATATCCGTCCACCATGGCGCCGAGCAAGTCCCAACGGTAAGGTTACAGGCGTCCTTGTAGACGACATTCTAGGTGCATGTACCGACGGCACCATCTTCGCCTTTTCCATCCTCTCCCAGCCCGCACGCCACCTGCTGCGCTTGGTTCAAAACCTCATTGAAATCAAGAACTCGCGCTCGAATGTGCACCAACATGATACCTTCCAGCCTCGCAGTGGCGACATCTTCCGCATCCTCATGAACAATGCGCCAGGGGCTCAACACGGCAATGTCATGATTAGAGATGTCGATCCAAGACACCTCGAACGTACATCTCAGCGCGGACCCAGGCATAAGCACGTCGATGGCGATTTACTCAAGCGCTGGCTGGATGAGAGCGGTGGTGACGTAGAGAGTCTGGTTTGCGATCACGTGGATGCCGAGATTAACATCTTGTTCATGGAGTTGGCACGAGATGTTTGTCAGAGCTGGGATCGTAGCTCTGAAATCGAAGGAAAGGGCAAGGCGAAGATGGGAAGTGGCGAGCTATACGTGCAGGTGGCGAGCTGGATGCGCGATGTGCTCATGCCGATGCTTTGAGGGGTTGTACGAGAGAGTGTGTTCGGTGAGAATTGGCAGTGGCTGGAGGAGTGACGACGCGGTGTGGCATTCAAACATGGCATTAGCGTTTGTAGTTTCACCTACAACATGGCTTTTTGCGCGCGAGAGAGAAAGAGAAAGAAAGAAGAGGAGTGTGGGTGATGATGAAAGAGCGCGTGTACGTGCATCAAAATTAAGAGCTCAGGTAGTATAAGAATGAATCTCATTCCCTGCATCAATATCTTCGCCAAAGTGTCTTGACGGACTTCCTAGCGACTCGGAAATTAGTCTTTGGGTTTCAATGAGAAGGGGAAGGAGGGGTTTCTAATGATGTGGTAAGAGGATGCGGAGGAGTAAGGTATTGTTGTGTATGAGATGTCGGGTTTTAGTCATCTAAAAGTTAGATGCATTGGCTTTTAGGCAGTGGGTGTAGGTACTAGAATTGGCAATGTGTAAGAGGAGCGGGTTAGGGGGAATGGTCGCAAGAGAGAGGGATGACTTTCTGCATAAAAGCTTCCTGTACTTCGTGAATACTTCGAGGTTTTGACAAAGTACTGGACTTCTTATCAGTAGAGTAGGTGAAGTTTGCTCAATGAAAACGTTGATGTCGTCATCGTAGTTTCTGTATAAGAGTAATTGCTCCTTCTACACGCGCTCTGGAAGCAACAGCACGCTTCTAGTCCTTCTTCTTTGTTCAAAAGTAACTTCCTAATAGTTCGATCTTCTGCGATGGTCCAACGCACGCATGCTACTCAAGCTCTGTTATGCACTTCTTTCCGCTCTACCCGCCTTCTTTCTATCATTAGCTTTACGTATTGTTAACATCAATACCGGCAACAGAAAGGCCTCAAACACGTCCGCTCTGATACAATACGCCTATCCCTAAAGCTGCAAAGTCTGAAAATCTCACCAAACCATGTCTTTCAACCCACGCTCAGATATGGCGTTCCCTGGATTTATGGATGGCGGAGGTGCCTTTGATGCTCAAACAGCGGATTGGATGTTTGAAGAGTCTCGAATGAAAGCTGAAGAGTAATTCGCAGCTCACATTCTATGGAGCTCTGCTGATTCATAGTAGTGATTCGGGGTCTGGTGCACCAAATACCGTTGCACCTGAAGAAGCCGGCGCGACCAACGAAGACGTTACCAATCCAGAATCCATTGGCGAAGAGAACACCAAAGAACCGCCCATTGATGAAGATGTCAATAACGACGACTTCTTCAACGAGTTTCTCGTTAATTATGAGTCTATCAATGAGAACGCCGTCAGCCAGGATACTACCACCGAGGGCACTATCGAAGGAGATGCCATCAATGAGCAAGCTACCAATGAAGACATCGTCAACCAAGAAATTGCTGATGAGGAACCTGCTGACAAGGAACCTGCCGACGAAGAAACCGAACCTGACGGCTTTTAGTACGAGGGCAGTTGGTACAGTTACACCAAAAAGGTGAGCCCTTCTTTGAAGGCATTTGCAGAAGATGTATTGGCTGGCCGTCACGACTCCGTCTTAGGATCAAACCCAACCTCAGGAGCAGGTCCCGCCGCTGGAGTAGTCGAAGGAGACAATACTGAATCACATCCGCAACCAGAAACACAACCAACACCCATCAGACAAGATACCCCAATCCCCGATTGGAATGAGGAAGATGAAGAAAAGGCGACATCGCAAGCCGAAGACCAGACCACGGCTAATCGAACAGTGACACCTGCGCCTAATCAAGGAGAGTCCCAGCCGCCGTCAATTGAAGACTTGATAATCCACCCATCGAGAGTCGAGCAGCCGGAAGAGTACAGAGGCGCGATCTTTGTCTGCGAGGTACCAGGATGCAACAGAGGCTTCTATCATAAACGGTACCTAAGAGGGCACCAACGGGCGATACATAGTACGCCCGGGGACCCTAGATGGAGCGTGCGGTGGCCTGGTAGGTCTTAGACTGTTTGGAGCATTGAGGGTGATATAAGCACAGTAGTTGTTAGGACGTCTTTCACGCTACATGATGCGTGCGTATTGGACTTGTATCAGCAATCGCTAGAGCAAATGGTATCGAGATGTCAATAGAAACCATGATACGCGTCCGTCTTGTTGTAATCGCTTGCAGATACCCAAGCCAATGTCAGGATTGTTAACTAGTCCTCTCTTGGACTAGTCGATGTACTTCACCTCAGCCAGGACGTGACGCGTATCGCAGAGCCTCATGTCCTTGGCAGCTGAATCATGGTGAATCCGTCATTCGAGTTTTGACCGGTCAAGAGAGTGCCTCTTGCTGCACTTCGCCTCACTCCAGACGTTGACAACTGCTCGTGGTACCAGTAGGCGCAAGGCTTCACGCGTCCAAGCCATCACACCGCCAGCTCATCATGCATATACATTATGCGCGCTCCGTGCCTTTCGCATGTTTCTGTTGGACCTAGGTGCCCTCTCTGATGTGAAGGGGCACCTTGGGCTGCATATGGAGGACTATGGTGGTTTCAGCCTTGTCGGTGTTGATTGGATGTAGGTGCCCCCAACCACGCAGAGATGCCCGATCGCTTATGCAGAGTACTCCCTAGCCTAGATATGGATGGTAGTACGAAGTAGTAATGGCATTGCGAGGATCTGGCTCGAGTTCTCGTGAGCTGAAGCGCTGTTGGTAGTGAGAGCTGATGGATTGCATCACGATGTGAACATTGCGTAAAAGAGTGACTGTATTCATTGGCTACGAACGAGTGTGTACTGTACGCGAAGAAGACAACATGTAGCAATCGAACGGTAAAGACTGTGTGAAGAAAAGCCATACAAACAACTGAAGATAAACACTGTCCCGATTGACCCAACCAAAAGAATGCCCTCTGCACAAAGCGTCAATCCGAAAGTCATTGGAAAGGATTAGTACCATGGTGACCTTGCCTCAGGTGATCACGCAGCTTGTCAGGGCGATAGAATGCCTTGTTGCAACCGTCGAAACTGCATTTCAAGTTGCGAGGACCATACCTCCGCATGTGACGGCGCAGTTCTTGAGGCCGACCAAAAGGGCGGTTGCATCTGTCGCAGCGGATGCTGTCATCATTGACAGTAGGAGCAGCGACAGCATGAGGCACTGGAACGGTGTTTGAAGGGACAACAGGCTCGAATGCATTTCCGTTCATGTGGGAGATTCCAGTTATGTTGGAAATGGGGGCCAGATCCAAACCGAAAACATCGCTTGATGTCATTACAAGTGAGTTCATCCCCCAGTGGTTGAGCTCGGGCTGAAATCCCCCAGACACCGGACCCATGAAGCCAATCTCGAGAGCTGTGTTGGAGAAGTGATATTCATGCCGGCTCATGTCAAGCGCAGCGTCGTTGATCCAATCGCCATTGTGATAGGGATACTGCGAGCCACTCTCGTAGTAGTTAAATTCAGGCGACAGTCCTTCATACCCCTGGCCTGTGAAGCTGTTGTCGAGGGCTGGATTGGAGAAGGGGTCTGTAGGCTGGCTGATAGCAAGCGCGACGTAATTTTGCCGATCATCAACATGAAAAGGGCAATGTGGTCTACTCATGTATCCAGGGTGTAGGGATACAGGGTTTGCATTGGTCGATTGGAAGGGCTGAATTGGGACAGCCTGCATAGACGTGACGCTCACCGGTCCAAAGGAGGCATACCTGCATAATGTTAAAAAAAAAAGCTTACTGTATCGGATTTTGCCAGTTGTTGTTGTCCTCGCTGGCTTGTTGTTTGGGAGACCTGGGGGAATTGAGAGATCGATTGTCCATTTTGAAGATAAGAGGTGCAAAGATAAGTCGGGCTTTGTAGCTCTTCAGAGAAAACGGGCGAAGGAAGCTAAAGTTATAGACTCTCGCACCGAGTGTACCTGAGGTTGTGCTTGATGAAGGACGAAAATCATTCCTGACAAGAAATTAGGAGGGAGCAATGGGGCAAAGGGGGCGGTAGCGGCATAAGAGTATTCTTTCAACTACTCAGCCACGGCGAGGCTAAAAGCCAATCAAACTCACGATTGGTGCCCTTCACCCCGCAATGGGTGCCCTTGCCCTCCACCCTTGTGCGCCTCATTAGCTATCTATCAAAATTGTTGACTCAACAGTATACACATATTACCTTATGTACTCTACAGAGGAGCGTGTCTGATTCATGATTCAAGTTTCACATTGCCACCATGGCATTAGAGGTCTTTCAATGCGATAGTTGTCCAAAGTCGTACAACCTTCAGGGTGAGCTAAAGTAAGTCGCTGCCGTGCAATTCACATCAAAATGCTGACGTACTAGAGTCGGCATCAGAAAAGACACTCCAAGCCCTTCCGATGCGAAAAATGTTCACGCGGCTTTGCTCTTCGTTTAGACCTCGGGAGGCACATAAAAGCTCGTCATCTTGTTGGCAACGATCAGCATCGTTGCCTTGTCGATCAGTGTCGGAAAACATTCGAACGGAAGGACAATCTCACGAGGCATGTCCGGAAATACCATCCCAGCGCTCTGCCGTCTGCCAAGAGCAATAGTTCCATGGCCGATGCTACCACAACAGATTCTTTGCCGCAGAACGTCGGAATATCATCAACTGCCAATTCCTTCAACGGAATCTATAGCATCTCCATGTTCGCGCAAGCTGCAACCTCTGGAAATATTGAAACTTTGGAGCGTCTGATGACCTTTGGATTCACGCCAGACACAACAGCAGGCGACGACTCCACTGCACTACACTGCGCTGCTCGGAACGGCCAGGCAAAGACAGTTCAATACTTGCTCGGCAAAGGCGCAAATGTCGATGCAAAGAACAAAAGCGGTCGGATGCCACTGCATGAGGCGTTCCTGGGCAGTGATCTGGACACAGTAAAGGCCTTAATCGAACATATACCAAATGAACAGAACGTACGCGAAAGATGGCAAACTACCGAACGTTACCTCGCGCAGACCAAGAACATAGAGATTGTTGACCTGTATGCACAACATTCAAAAACCAATTTTGGGCATCATTTCGCAAACAGAATATTTGGTAATGCAATGATGGCCAAAAATGATACACTAGCAGCAGCTCTACTCGACCACCCAGATTTTGATGTAAATGCACACAACGGAAATTATGCACCGATACACGATGCAGCGCGATATGGCAATGCAAAGATAATGGGACTATTGCTCGCTTCTGATAAGATCAATAAAAACTGCGGGACAAGACACCATTACCGCCTTGCACTACACGTCGCTGCCTCGAATGGACACGCGAATATCGTTGAGCAACTACTCAACCTCAAGTTCGACGTCAACTCCCAGGATGGATGTAGACGCACTCCCTTGCAACATGCTGTCAAGCGTGGGCATTTGGAAATCATAAAGCTACTCATGGATAAATGGAAGGCAGATATCTCATCTTCAGATATGTATGGTCGCACACCTCTTCTCGACGCAGCGTTCAAAGGGGATTGGAAATGTGTCCACGTGCTACTCGAACACATTGTTCCAAAGACCCATCACGACATTATGGATGACCAATCAACAAACAAGGAGTTTGTCAAGGACATAATCACTCGATTTCTCAACTTTGCAGCTTTCGAAAGTCGGCATATACTCTATAGTCCGAACAATCTCCTCCATAGCGCTGTGAAGAACCGAGATTTCGAGGCACTAGAAGTCTTCCTATCACACAGTGATATCGACGTCAATAGGAAGCATTATTCGGATGGAAGCCCATTGTTCATGGCTGTAATGAGGGGTCAAATTGAAGCAGTGAGATTACTGCTCCAACATCCACAGATCGATTTGAATCAGAAATGTCTATGGGGAGCCACAGCACTCAGTTGGGCCAGGAAAGAGAGACAACAAGAAATTGTAGACCTTCTCCTTTCACACGGCGCCGTAGACGACCAAGGAGGAAACGCACCGACAATCACCACGGAAGACAGCAGTTCACTGACGACTGTGAAAGCTGGTCACATGCACAACACATCGCTGCAATCCAAGCACGAGATCGACCCCAGATTCAATCTTGACACTTTTATGGGAGCACCTGCTTTGGACGACAATTCAGACGCTGAGGACGAGATGATGGGACAGGAATTTTCTTAGGATGGACAACGAATCACTTTTGCGTTTACAACCCACATTCCCTATTTGTTTTCCGAATTTTTCAGTCGAAAACCATCATTCACTTTCTTCTTACTACACGCATATATGTCTTAAGTAAACACATTCCAAATAACAAAAAAAGGTTTTCTCATGATACACGCACCTCCAACCTCCACCGTCTTCACAGCTTAGTGAGATATCTCTATTGCAAAAGAATCTCAAAGTGCCCCCAAAGCTCCAAGGCTGAGGCGTTAGTTTCACCGAAATCTCTCACAAATTTCACTCCACTGTCTCGTACTACTGAAAATCACCCCATCACCCTTCTTCGCCTTTCGCGCCCCTTTCAGCCTCAAGGGCACATACCCCTCTTCCGATTCGTGCAATGTGCCCTTCCTCGCTCACCCTAGCAACACCACTAAGGTCACCATTGGTTAAACGTGCCCGTTCGTGCCCCCTTGCCAATTATGCCGTCCCTTGGCAAGCATGTCTTACCATGGGTCCAAATGAGTAGCTAACAACACGTTAGGCCAGACAATGAGATCTGTCAGCTGTGAGTATGATCACGAGACAGGAAGGAGTGCGTCACTTGACTAACCCGCATGGTAGAAATGATGACGGGTAAAAGGAGTGAATGGTGGATTGGCTAGGGTTTCTATATTGGTATATGTATTCGTGGGAACTAGTCGAGCGACGAGTAAAGAACAGAGCATGAGAAAGTCACGGCATGTTCATCGAAGGTGCCCAACGAGAGTCACGGCAAATAAAAGAATCGTTTGACTGCAGTAAATCATTTGTTTCATCTCATCAAGTGCTACATAGAATGTACATGATGTCATCTAACCCATTGAGCAGTGCCATACGTGCGTCGCAACAGTCATCGCAGCCTACAATATATTCCCAAAGTACTTCTCCTGCAGACGATCATATGTCCTCGGCATCGTCTCGATAGCCCTCACCGTCAGCGGCGCTTTCCGCTCTAGAATCTCTCGTAGCCAAGCCTGAGCATCAACGTCGTACCCAATACCATTGCTCTCATCGCGCCTCGTCTGCCCATAGGCCCTAGCCAGCAAGACCAGGGTTTTGTATCGGGGTAGAACGCTGTTTTTCTTGACTTCGTAAGAGCGAATTTCCATCCATTGGTAGCCATCAATGTTTTTACGCTGGAAGCCAGGGTAGAGGTCCCGCCAACCGGGGAAGCGGGGCATGAGGTATTCTTCGCAGATGGCGAAAGCATCAACGAGCTGGTTGCGAAGAGTGAGTTGTTGGATAAATTCGTTCCATGTGAAGGTGTCGATTGTGTACCCGTTGATGATGAGGTTGAGAATGGTACGGTGTGCTTCTTGCGTGGCGTTGCTGTCGGCCTGTGCCAGCAAACTACGGATGAAGATGCGAGCCGGGTTCACAAGGATATGCCGACGATTGTTGGATATTTGGGACTCTTGGAAACGTCGCTGGACGGAAGAATCAAGCAGAGATTCGTCCTCGGAGGCTACGGCCGGCTGTTGCACAAGTTGGCTGAAGGTCTTGGTGAGTTTGCTTGCCGAGGAGCGCGCCAGTTCCCAAAGTTTGGCTACTTCTTCATGGTTTCGGGCTTGGAGATGAGTTTCCATCATCGCTGTGATGAGTGTCAGGGGTTGAGTGTAGTTTTCAGAGTCCGGTGCTGATGCTTGGGCTCTCTCAAAGAGCTTCTTGCAGATCTTGTATGCTGACCGAGTGTTGTATAACGAGATCATGAGGCCCAAGTATGACTGCGGAACAGCACCATAATTCCGGGGGTCAATCAATCGCTCATGTGTGGGCTGGCGATGGGCAATCTCTTCGCTCATACTCGAGGCAAGCATCTCTTGAAGAGCTTGTTCAACTCTGAGCAGCCGGTAATTTGGATGTTTTGCGCCTCGTTTTTCCAGCTTTTTAAGATCAGCCGCACCCAGCACACGTATTGAAGCTGCGCGGGAGCTCTCAGTTTGAGGAATTCTGCGCTGCGTCATCCTCTCATAAACCCCAATCGCTTGTTCGAGTTGACCCTCTCTCAGAAAACCCGTGATGACAATTGCGTAGTGAAGCGCGTGGACGCGCATCCCTTGTTCCGGCATAGTAACCCTCAAGAGCTTGTACGCAGCGTTCGTCTGCTTCACTTCTACTAGTGCTCGCATCAAACTGCCATACGTCCAGCTGTCTAAAGGAATATTGTTGTCAACCATCTGTTTGTAGCGCTCTCTGCTCCCTGCGAGGTCGCGGTTGAGGGCATACTGCTGAATCAACAGGTTCCACGTATGGGTGAGTGGATGACCATAGAGGGTTCCCGCATTCCAACTCTTGAGCATGCCTCCAGCGATGGCGTCAGCTCCTTCTGGATCGCCCGCATTCAAAAATGCCTGTACGTAACCCGATCTTGCTCGCACATCAGAGTCGAGTTGGACACCCATTTGCTTGGCTCGCGAGAACAAAGTTTCGAAAGCCTCGATATCGCCTCTCTTGGCACAAAAGTCGAGGAGAGGCCCAAAGGTCTGAACATCGGGTATAAGGCCATAGTTGATGCAATTGTTGAAACACTCCAGAGCGCCATCAAGATCGTCCGCACGAACGTAGGCAAGTAGCAAAATGTTCCAACAAGCGATATCTGGAACCAGGTTGTACTCTGTATGTATGCGATTGAACTGTTTTATGGTCCCCTCAACATCTGCACGCCGAGAATAGACATAAGGAAGGGCAGAGAGAACCTCGAGCGTAACTTCATCCTTGTAGTTTGTTTGAAGCTCATCAATGCACTCATGCACCTTTTCTGCATCGCCCGCGATTGCATATGCTTGGATAAGGTGTTTAAGCAACCCAGGTCGTAGTGGTCGGCCAGGATAAAAGGTACGTAAATCCTGAACATGATCACGAACGCGCTGCCACCCACCCATCTTGCTGTGTTGATAAATCAGATTTCTGATCAAATTTTGCGATGGTCTCAAGTCGGTGGGAGCGTTGGGTGTGTTGACATATTGGCTTCGATATCTTCTGTAAAGCTCGAGCCAGATCTTTCTTTTGTTGGTGTATCCTTGATACCTAGGCATCTCGAGCATTCGCTTGATGGCATACTCATAGCAAGCCGGAGTGGGGAGGTTGAGCGAGTGGAGATCGTCAAAAAGTTTGATAAAGAAGTCCCAGATAAAGTCTTCATCAGATGCTTTTGTCTTGAGGACTCGATCCATTACGTGGGGAACAAAAGTCATTGCGAAACAGGATAAATCTTGCTTCAGCTGCGGAGTTGCTGTGAGTTCATGCTCGAATTCCCGGACGTGTCTGAGAAAAGACTGAAAATGCTCCAGCAGTTCCGGTAACCGGGCTACACCTTGCCATATCTCTGGCAGCGTATCTCCATGGCGAATTGCTAGATCTATGGGTTTCCCGCGCACGCGTGGAGACTGCCGTCGGAACATCCTGAAAACACGAAAGGTAAGATCCCATTGCTCGTCAAAGACTGTGCGTCTTAGGATGGCGTCTGTGCCAACATGCAACATGTTGAAGTTCATAGCAGGATCGACATCTTCCAACAGCTTGATGGCCGGGCCAATCATCCTGAGCGCAATATATGCTACAATTGCCGCTCGATACGAAGACGGCCGACGAGCGGCTGGTGAGAGTTCGGAGAACACTTGAAGTACACGGCCGGGCGCCGCTGGCTCGCCATCTCGCACAAGAAGTTCCAAGAGATCGCATCGCAACTCATCCTGGGTCGCTAGCTGGTCCTGTGGGATGGAAGTGTAGAGCTGCCATGCTACTTCTTCTTTCCCAGGCTCTACTGAGCCGACTATCGCCTTCAACTCGGTGACAGCATCCGATCCTTCCATCAGCCTTGCTGCTTCGTTTTTGGCCTGCTCCACCACACCCGCGTCTACATTCCCTCCATCGTGCAGAGTTTGTGGTCGAAGTGTAGCAAAATGGCGGGTCGCGTGCAGAGGCCGTCGCTTCGGATCTGGGGTTTTGTACGCATTCGTGGAGAGGTTTCTCAAGAGAGCAAGCGTTTTCTCTGGATATAGAAAGTCGAGTAGTATGCCATCATTGGCTTTCGCGCCTGAGAAAGGTGGGGGTTTCGCCGCTTCATCGTCAAGGTCACCACAGGTGTTTTCGGGGATCGAAGACAAGGCCCTCGGCACTTGCCAGCTGCTATTGGTCACTCCGTAGTAGCAGACACCGGAATTCAGCATGCGCCGACTGCGTAGACATGGCTTCGGAGCGCGGAACAGCTGGCGTCCGCCGGATTCGAGGCATGTCGAAGCACGCTCGAGCATCACCTGGGCCTGTAGGAGCGCAGACGATGCCAGCAAAAATTACCGAGAAACCTGGAAGATCCTATATGCTGGTCTTGTCAGGTTTTCCGGTGCGGAGACAGATAACATGGGTCGTCGGAGTTTGCTCACAATTGTGCATGCCTTCGGAAACTGAGTGACGGCGACTATGAAGGGAAAAAAAATCGCAGAACCAGGCAGCAACAGCAATTGACGGAGGAATAGGCGGCAGTGGTACGAGGGGCTATAGTACAGGACCATATAAAGGAAAAAGCGAATAGGGCGCGTGGCGATGGCGGCCAGATGTCTATGATATGTCGAAAAGTTTACGGGCGCGCCATCACCTGAGTTTCCGATTGGCTTGGCAAAGCTGACGGACAGCTCGCCAATTGATACCCCTCCACATGAGCCGCATCCCCACAACTGCACCGTCCCTCACCAACGACGCGGCCACCATGGATATCACCAAGTTCGTGACCGGCTATCGCGAGTCGGCCTTTCTCATCGGCGACTACAACACGTACCGCGATCAATTGGCGCGACGTCTCCGCATCGTGAACAAGAAGCTCGGGCGGGCAACCCCCAAGAACGCCAAATATGCAGCAAAGGCCCCGGTGACGACGGAGGATATCAATAAGAACAGCGAGTATGGGGTACCCAAGGAATGCTTGATTAAGCGCTGACCAGGCCAGGGCTCTCCACCTCCTCTTGCTAAACTCTGAGCGCGCATGGGCACAAGCAATGGCCATGAAGGCCTCGCACTCGGAAGACAATGCCGACAAGAACATCACCGGATCTACCCGCAAGCACATCATCTCCCGCCTGCACAAGGCCGTCGTATACGCGAACCAGGTTGTCGAACTTGTCTCGGACACAGATGCAAGCGAGGCGTCGGACACGGATGTGCTAGAAGCGAGGGCGTATGCGTATGCCATGGCTGGAGCACAAGAATTTGAGAAGCAAGCCGAGGGCATCAAGAGCAAGAATGCCTCACCGGAGCGCTGGGCATTGTGTTTAAAGAACTACTCTGCGGCACGAGTCATCTACAGCTCCTTGTTGAAGGCTACGAAGAAGGACTTGTTCAAAGAAGTGTTGGCAGGAACGACTGATCCAAGCATACGCTACGCAGCCTATCAGAGCCGCATTCCGCGCACTGTGGGTGTCCCCGCTGTTGCGATCAAGTACTTTCCCAAGGATGATTCAAGTCTGGTTCAGGCTGTGCAGAAGCTGGACGCTACAGCTTTGGAGGAAGAGAGTGCCGCTTCGTCTCGTAAGTCTAGTAGAACAGTATTTTCGGAAGCAGCCTAACAGGAAACCAGACTCACAGATAACCTGGCGCGGTCGAACTGCCAATGTGGTCGATGCCGCTATTGGGCAGGCATTGGCATCGGTCGACATAGCCTCTCTTGCGCTGGATGAAACTGTATCTTCCTCTTCGTCACCCAAAGATCGAGCCAACGCATACGACGACATTCTTATCGCGAGTCAAGATGCCGTGGATGCGACGCGAAGTGCAATCGAGGAGCTGGAGAAGGAAGGCGTGGACGAGGGTGATTCCCGTATGCAGGATCTCCGTGTAACAAATCTCGCCGTCAACTATGACCTGATATCGTGGAGAGTGGGGCGTAACCGGGTGCTCATCGGAAAAGACGATGGTCTTACGTTTCCAGCCAATCCTCCACAAAAACCAAGGCGGCAACGCAAAGACGGCAAAGAGTGGACGGAGCGTGAGGAGCCTACTGGTCGCAAACTGGCACGGTTACGAGAGCGGACCGCCTTGTACGATGCCATTCTCCAGAGTATCGACTCAGTGAAGGAGCTTCGAGGAGCCGCTCGCGACAGTGATTTTATTGCTGAGCTCGACGGACAGCGGGCGTACTTCCAAGCACTGAAGTGCCTCAACTTGTCGCACGCGTATGCCTTCTTGTCGACACCCAAACAAGCACTGGCGCTCTGCAGCCGAGCATTGGCGCTAGCATCCCAAGCTGCGTCTGCCCCGCGCTCTGAATCGCTTTCCGCTACTAAAGCACCGAAATTAGAAGTCACTGGGGACCAGGCCCAAATTCTGAGGACGAACTTGGAAAACCTTAACTCGCACTACCGGGGTGTGGTAGCGCTGTCGCAATTGTCTGCCAATTCCGAGACAGCTTCCAAGGCTGGACTAGCCAATGCGGCGCCCGTCGTGGAGAGGCTCAACGAGTATCCATCGTCGGGTTCAGTCGACCTGAAGAACCTGGTGACATGGCCTCCGAAGCTGAAGCCGGTGCCTGTGAAGCCGCTGTTCCTGGACGTGGCGTGGAACTACATCGAGTACCCTGGCCGCGTACCACCCGCACAGCAGGCTGAGCCGCCAAAGGCCGCAGTGGAAGAGAAGAAGGAGGAGAAGCCGCAAGCCAAGAAGGGGTGGTTCTCGTTTGGTAGATAGTGAGCAGTCAGCATGCAGGCCGGCAGGGGTTGATGCATGGAGATCGCCGTTCGTGGCGCGCAGCCAGTTGCGGATCAAGACCTCGTGATGCGTCGAGCGCTGTCGACAATACGATAGTTCAAGCCACTGTGAATGCCAATCGCTGCCCGAATATGATGCCTGGAGCGGGTTTTTACTCCAGATTCAGAGGGATCCACGGGCTTGCTCGCCAGCGCGCACCCTCTGTTTGGGCGTTAGCCACAGATTGGAGATGAGCCGGACGTGATTGGCCTAGCACGCGGCGTAGCGCGAGGCCTGCGCACGAACCAAACTGCCGTTGTAGGGCTAGCGCCGCCTTGAGCCTCAGGGGCACTGGCATGAGCGCCATCCATGTATTGATGGTATGCGGGCGCGAACCACGACGCGCCCTACCGGCTCAGATGTTTCGTTTCAGGGACGGGGGCGGCTGTTCGTCAGAACATGGCACGGCGGCTGCGAACGCCGTTGGAGAGGCTGGCACGGTGCACAGTGCCACCCTTTGCTTGTGGCAACGGGCCGGGTGAATGGGGGACGCAGGCTTTGTGTCGTGCCAGACAACGAGGAACGAGCATGGTACGACGAGAGCAGACCCAGCCAGCTCAAAGGAGCATGGAGGGGCGCTTCGGGACAGCAGTTCTGAGGTCATGCAGGTGGTTAGATTAGTTAAATTAAGATGGGTGGATATCGATAGCAACCCCTTGCATCGATACGGGCCACGGCCCCTTATCCACAGACGCGCAGAGAAATGTATCGTGGACCTGACTGCTCAATTCTTAACCGACGTCTGCTCGCTCTCACTCTCCTTTACTACCCGAAGTCTGCAGCCGTCGCTATTGCGCCCGTCACTCCTTACCGTCGCTCACTTAGTTAATACCACCACAGTCTTTTCAGCTTTACTTTCTTGCTCGCGCTTTCTTTGGGGGCCATCTCCAGAGCCTGCTTGTTCGTCCGTCCGGTACACAAGGGTCTCTTTCAGTCCACTCGACACCACCTCGAGAAGCGCCACGCGTTTCTCGATCTTAATACTTCATCACGGCTTCCGCACTGGCTTCCGCAATCCTCCCTCGGCCCCAGGTCGACGACTCGTTCCGCAGACCCTCGATCCTGCAGGTTTTTGACCTGCCCGCCTTCAAGACGCCGTCGCCAGCCAAGCTCGAGGACAAGCTGCCGTCCATCGGCCACGACATATCCCGGCCCTCGTCCAGCTCGACCGTGGCTTCTCACACGCAGCAGCGCAATGGCAGCAATGCCTCGATCCAGCTGCCCTCGCTCGCTACGCTAGCCTCTGCCGCATCCAATGGCCCCACCGCCAACAACAGTAATGAAAATAATGATAATATGAGGAAAGAAACGCCCGAGAAGAAGATGCCATCCCCACAAAGGTACGTTGTGAACCCCGGAGGCTATGGATGGCGCCAGCGCAGGGCTTTGCATCGGCGGTACCTGCGGCCCGCCGTACCTTCAGGCTGCCTTATCGCAAAAGGCTTGGCGAGGCGCCGCACCTCAACTTTTCCTGCGGCCCACTAACATGGCATCCAGCAAACCCTCTAATGGCCTCAGCATGACTTATGCAACCTCTGCGCCCGCAACTGCTGGTGGACAGGCTGGCTCTCCGGTACGTTCTGCGTCCTCGCTCGTTGGTGTTCTGTCGCAAGGGCGTGCTGCTCTATCGCGCTCCAATTTTGTCTCTTATCTAATCGATAGCCACTACGTATCGATGATGGTGAAGCTGCTTCCAAGGTGTCCGTACTGACCTTCACCAGCCCGTCTGCCAGAACTGCTCCACGAGCACCACGCCCCTGTGGCGCCGCGATGAGACCGGTGCTGTTCTCTGCAATGCCTGCGGCCTCTTCTTGAAGCTGCACGGCCGTCCACGCCCCATCTCTCTCAAGACCGATGTCATCAAGAGTCGCAACCGCGTCAAGACCGGCGGACCAGGCGGACGCAAGAGGGTACGATGGCCACTACGTCCTTTGGTATGCACGTACTAACATTCTCACAGACAAGCGATCAAGGCGGTCTTCCTGCAGCGCACCCCGATGCAGATGGCCAGCTTGCGCTTGCCCAGCACCGTCGTGCTTCTGGAAAAATCTCCTCAGGCCTGTCTGACCGTTCGCAATCGCCCATCTCGCGTACCGGCACCCCGAACTTCAACCACCCCTCCAACATTGCACCCCAGCACATGTTTGAGCAGGCTCTGCACGGCGACTTTCACTCACCCTCGCTTCCTGGTTTCGGTCTCCGGGCTCCTTCGCCTGCTACGTCATCAGTCAATGGCTCGCACCTGGAGGCTCCTCTCCCATACGAGACGCTTGCGGCACAAAACACCGCACTCAAGACTCGTGTTTCAGAGATGGAGCTCATCAACGACCTCTTCCGCAACCGCGTCAGCGAGCTCGAACAGAGCGAGCAGTCGGCGCGGCAGACCGAGTCGACTCTCAGGAAGGAGCTTGAGGAAGTCAAGCAACGAGAGGCTGAGCTCAAGAGGCGACTTGAGGAGATCGAGAACGAGAGCCCAAGACACAAGAGGATGAAGATGAGTGAGTTCGTGGACGAGAGCCGCGCGGGCACGCCTATCAGCGCCATGGTAGACTAAGCTTCTGACCCTCGCGACGAGGCAATTTCTTTATTATCTAACGACTGTTCCATGCATGCGGGAAAATGTTTGGTGTGCGGGGTCGAGGTAGCACTCGTCCCATACCAGCTTGCTTCCCACCAGAGTAAAGTGTCGACGCTTGCTCTACTTGGTCTGCAAGGCCGTGTAATGTCTGAATACCATTCTTGTCACCAGCGTTCATGTTGGTGACTGTATTGTAATTTTTTCTGCTCCGATACCAAGTGTTGATGAGGTGAGCCGTATGATGGCACGGCTGTATGGGTTAGAAGGTTTGGGATGGGATGGGATGGGATGGGATGGGATGGCGGGGGAGGTAGAGGACAAGGGCCTGCGTTTATCAAAAGTATTGTTGTCGGGTTAGTTTATTCAGCTCAATGGGATACGAAGTGCCTAAGCAATGTGGTCTTGAATATATGTAGTGTGATTTGGTTGTGCGCATTGGAATGTAAGTATTGTGGAGTCTGGCTGTCTCGGTTCACTCGCCGGGTTCACGGTAAAAAGGTATATGAAAGGAACGTCTTGTTCATGGAAACGTTCTTGAGTTCTTTCTCGGTTTTGCATGAGAAGTAATTTACAGTCGGTTGGTCTGGGTTTCCTGTTTTTGGTTCTATAAGATTGGTACATCATCAGGACGGATACCCACATTCCAACAGCATATCAATATCGAAACCTACGCAGCTTGCAATTATTGACTCGTCTTGAATATCACTTCACGTAGCATTACCGATAGTACAATCGAAGTCGCAGCAGCATTATCCACGTTACACTTAAAAGGCGTGCTATAGGCTCGGGTAAGCCCCTCCGACATGTAAGATGCAATTGTGGTATTTTGATAAGGCAAAAGAAGAAGATTGTGAGGGTACTACCTTTCATTGGCCACATGCTACTAGAGAATTAGCCTCAGGTGGCACTACACGATATTTGCAACGCTGTCCGATGATTGTGTAGAGGTGTTGATCTGCTCGGTTGTATCGGTTGTTGGGGATGCAGTCCCTCGAGTGTAATCGCAATGCGGGCCACCAGAAAGACTGGATGCAGCCATAGTTAAACTCAATACTACATGAGTGACTGTCTTACTCTCCATCATCTTTCCAGGCCCGAACACCTCCCACAGCACTCCAGACGGCTTCAAGTTGCTGCGTACTCGGGAGGAAACGGGCAGCCGCTAACCCGATGTGAGCTCCCGCACGGACTCTTGGCAGCTAATCAACCCTTCAGCGAGTTTTTGCATCCACCTCCTCCATCCTCCTCCCACCACTCCCCATCCATTGAAGGACCAATTCATCTCCAACTTATCTCCACTCCGACCGTCAACACCATCACCATGGTTGCCATCGCTCGCTCCTTCGGCGCCGCCCGCGTGGCCGCCCGCGGCTTCTCCAACGCTGGTATGTGTCGCGCCTGCCACAGATGCTCAAGCCATTGGGTTTGAGCTCTGCAAGCTCATCAAGCAGCCATTGACCATCATCTCGCAGCCCGCCAGCCCCAGCAGAGCACTCTCGTCGCTGCCCGCAGCGCTTTCCGCAACAACGCCGCCCGCAACATCATCCAGAAGCGTGGCATCGTCGCCGAGTCCACCGCTGCCGCCATGGTTGCCGCCGCTAAGATCCAGGGTGCTGGTCTCGCTACCATTGGTCTTGCCGGTGCCGGTGTTGGTATCGGAACGGTTTTCGGTGGCCTCATCCAGGGTGTTGCCCGCAACCCTTCCCTCAGGGGTCAGCTCTTCCAGTACGCCGTCCTGGGTTTCGCCTTCGCTGAGGCCACTGGTCTCTTCGCGCTCATGATGTCTTTCCTGCTCCTCTACGTTGCATAGATGGGTGCATTGATTGCATCGACTGCCGGACATTTGGGGTCAACGGTATGGAGGGTGCCGCAATTGGAAAAGTTTTCTTGCGGATGGGTGTGCATAGGGACGACTACTACCTCTTTTCCTACTCTAGTGGCCGGTCAGATTGTGTAAAACATGTACTTTAGAGAGCAATCTGAAGAGCAAGCTACCACTACGGCTCGCTTTCCTTATACACGCATGCGTGCGGAAGCTCTTAGCTACGGTAATGAGACGTGCGGATGAATCATGTTAAGCTCAATGAACCCAATTGGATCCTCAGACTAGACGCCAACGCAACCTGACGACCGTGCCTCGTTCCGTGATAAGCTACCGCTGCTCGAGCGTTCCGATGATGGAACCTGTTCGTGCCAAGCTTTTTTGCGCAACCTCCGCTTGTGTGCGACGACACCGAACCTACGTTTCCCCATCTCTCTTGGCTTTGGGCGATTCTGGCTTTTGTTCTTCCCATAGCCCTCGGGGTTTTTTCTTGTGGCCGTGCCATGGGGAAGGCCAATTGCTTGTCTTGAGCCCCGCGGCAGCTTCTGTGGCCCGCACTAGAGCGACCCAGCTTGAGCTCGACCGTGGCCGGGGCTTACAGCAGGGCCTTTGCACTTTATACAGTGCACTATCCCTAACAAAGGTACAAGAGGGTTTGTGAGCGAGAGACGATATGCTGTTGAGAGCTTCGCGGGCGTCATACTCTTGCCCTTGTGCATGTTGATACTAACCGTAGCCTTGTACGACTTGTTGACAGGTACGCAATCAATACCAGTGTTTTGGGACTTGCTAACTTTTTTGAAGATTGTATTGTGACGACTCGATGACCGTCATTGAAATGGCGTGCTTGCGTTGTTCGAGCATACACCGAAGCCATACGCGACTCCGCTTGACGAGCATACATCTCCGATGACTCCCGACCGCTATATTTCATCATGTGCAAGGAAGATATGTTGCGCTATAAGAACCGATCATGTTGCAGCAACCATAGAGCTTGGGACTGTGACTACTCGACTCGTGGGCACATCGGCATACAATATCATGCAGCATTGAGGCAGGTCATGTCGGAGAAACAAGTACACCTGGGTCGCTGCGATACACGACACGAATACCGAATGGGTAAGACGTGATGCAAGTGCAAGTGGGGAGGCTGAGGGCGCAATGTTTCAGACGTGTGTTTGAGCAGATGGTGAAGCTATTCCCGAAACAAGCAACACGACTCTATATGCTCCCAACCCGAAAATCAGAAACCAAACAAGCGTAACACTCCTTGCACTGTACGGAACAATTGATGCACTTGTGCCTTCTGGAGACGTCATGGTCGTGTTCGGATGGTGGCGACGCCGTGAAACTAATGTAGGTTTCGAGACAAGCTTCAACATTGTGCGCCGCAAAAGCTTCATCGTCATTTGTCTTGCTGATACAGTCACGTTAGCATGTAGTATTTAGAGCGCTGCCGCCGTCGTCCTAAGGTCGAGTGGGCTATTTCTCATCAATTCATCCTTTCGTCCTCAGTCTCTGTGCCGGTCACTTTCTTTCTCTGTCCATATCTTTTTCTCTTTGAGTATCTTGAAAATACCCAATAGCAATCATGCGTTACACGGCTTTCTTCACCATTGCGGCGTTTTCCAGCGCGGTCTTCGCTTCCGCAGGTATGTTTTGATGTTATATGTTCAGGATAGCAAAGTGTCTGACACCCAGCAGCTCCTCAGGACGATGTCGCCAGCATCCTCGAGGCCCTCCGTGCGAACAATCCCGAGGATGCAGAGGCCGCCGCTGCTGCCATGAAGGTCAAGCTTCGTCGCCAGGACGACTTGACCAGCATCCTTGCCGCTCTGGAGGCGAATAACCCTGACGACGCGGCTGCGGCGAAGCAGGCCATGTCCTCGTCGTCCACCACCACCAAGCGCCAGGATGACCTAAACAGCATCCTCGCGGCTCTCGAAGCCAACAACCCTGACGACGCGGCGGCTGCTAAGCAAGCCATGTCTGGTTCTGGAGCTTCGACAGTGGCTAAGCGCCAGGATGACCTCAACAGCATCCTGGCTGCTCTCGAGGCGAACAACCCCGATGATGCGGCTGCTGCAAAGCAAGCTATGTCCTCTTCATCCACCACCAAGCGCCAGGACGACCTCAACAGCATCCTCGCAGCCCTCGAGGCTAACAACCCCGACGACGCTGCCGCCGCCAAGCAAGCTATGTCTGGTTCTCAAACGAAGCGTTGGGTTGCTTAAATCCCATTTCAAAGTATAGGCAAGAGGAATTGGATTGGGTAGTATTAGGATCTTTATGTGTAATGATTGCGGGGTTTTGTAGGGAACTGGGAATTTGTATATAGCGGACAGCTTTTTTTTTATATATTTGAAGAGTAAAAGAGAAAAGAAAATAGAAAGTGAAAACTTTTGTCGGGCGAAACTGTCTCACTAATGCTTTCGTTTTGGGGCCTGTGAGATGATGTCGTTTTTTTGTGTGGGGTATGATGGGTGGAGAGTTGCGATTGAGGGAGATGTCCCCCTGACAAAGCTGTAGAGGATGACATGGTGTAATTGTCATGCTTGCTCGTGTGTAATCCTATGAATTCACGGGTACGAGAGTGTGTTTCTTTGTGCATTCTTTTGTGAGCTGCGGGTGATGGGCGAATTCGCGAAGGAACGATATCGCCGTTGCACAGACATAGCGGATCTGGTAGTGTAAGCTGAGGAGACCTATTAAATTCTACCTCGTGGGTACAGCATGATTTTGAATAACGGGGTGGTTGTGCTCTGAAGGAGGATGGTGGTTGTCTGCAATCAGTAGCGAAGGCCATGCCAGCCTTTAAGCAAGGTTGAATATGTCCTAGGAAACTCGTAATTCGTATACCCCGGAAGTATATCAGGTCCCATAGCATAACATGTGGAACCTACCCGAAATAAACCGTAGCTGTGCTAATACTTCGTCACTGATGTGTACCGCCGTCCCCGTACAAACCACAACACGGCCCCTCCAACCCAATGTTCTACCCCGCATCGTACCGCCACCTACTTAACCACTCGTTCCACTCGCTTTCTCACCAGCTCGCCCTGTCATGCAACGCTAGGATTTTTCAATTTGGTATGTGTTTTTCCAATTTTGAAAAATTCTCAGGTTTCCACGACACGATGGCCGAGTGGTCTAAGGCGGTAGATTTAAGCCTTGCTAAATCTCTACTACAGAAATGTGCGTGGGTTCGAACCCCACTCGTGTCAATGTTTTTCTGCTTCTTTTTGCTTTATTTTGGTGTTTTTTGCGTCGTTGTGGGCGTGGGGTTGAATTTTTGGGCGTAGTGGTGGTTGCGTGGTGGGAAAATCGGTGCGGCAGCAGCAGCGGTACGGGACGAACACCAAGGCGTCTGAGCGAGGGCGGGATGTGGGGCACGTGTCAGCGACTTGGAAGAAACAGTGCATTCGATGTGGTGACTGACACTGGATCCAGGTTGCGTGCAATAGCGTACGGTGTACTGGAGAAGGTATGCGCACAGCAAGCGACGGTAAAGTAGATGTCTGCAATGGCATGGCCGAGTTACCCGTGTGATATTCGACGTCCGCCCAAGCCATGCTAACTATCAAAAGCGAATGGACATGGCCATCTTTTCCCGCCTCAAAATTTTGCTGATTTCCCCATAGGCTGCTGGCCAGTCTAACTCGACACGGGTTGAACTGTCGTCTCGCATGCACTCGATCTTATATCAAGATTATCTATATCGACACATGATTATCAAACAATACGAGCTATACCACTCGCAATCCTTTACCAGGCGCGTACCCGCCGCCCTGACCAGGTATTTAACAGCACCTATCCGCTACGCTTGTAACCACTCCTACTCCTCAGCGCCCCGCCATACTTTGCCAGCACAAACGGTATACAAGCACCTAGAATACTTAGACATCCCAGCAATGTACAAGCCCAGTCAGCACCCAGCCGTTGGAACATCTGAACTGCAAATAGAGGAAACACTGTCCCGAGAATATATCGAAGAATAGCGTTGGAAGCCATGGCACTGGCGCTGTAAAGCGGCCCGTACGTGTCAGTCATGTACATCATGCACGCCATGAAAACAAGCATATTGCCACAGCCAAACATCGCTTCAGCAATCGTAGGCACGATCCAGTGTACCTGGTATGCCGCCGACCATCCAAAGAGGAAGAGACTGACGGTCAGAATAGGGCCGCCGGCGAAGGCAAGTGGCAGACGTTTTTCAGGCACCAATCGTGAAGTAGCAAATGGTGGAAGTGGTTTCTTCTGCGCAACCGCCTGCTTCACACGAGGAATGTACCAAAACTTGCTGAAGCAGATAATGCAAATCGTGGCGGCGATGACACCGGCCCCTAGACCGAGGAACGTAAGACCAGTGGAGAGACTGTCGAAGCCATATTCCTTTTTGAAGACGAACGGGAAAGCAGCGAAGAAGGCGTACAGCAGACCAAAATTGAACGCACTGTATGCGTTGAAGGTGGCTATAATCGGCTCTGTCAACAACATGTGCATCGGTCGCGTGAGCGTCTTCGTCACATAAGTGCTGACGATCCTATGCCATGGCAGACCCTCAGTCGGCGAGAGTGGAAGCGGTAGACCGCGTTTCCTCGCACGCTGACGCAAAAGAACAGGCTTGTACGACTCGATGAAAAAGGGCGCAGGCACAATGACAAGCACGACAGTGAAGAACAGGATCAGCCAGGCAGTCCAGCGCCAGCCTCGCGTCTGCGTCACAGCAGCGCCCAACAACGGTCCTATCGCTGGTCCAAAGAAAGGTGTCGCAACGTACAACGACATAGGGCCCGACCGTTTCTCGGGCGGCCAGATGTCACTGAGCGTTCCCGATCCCATACTCAGGCTCGGAGCAGCAAAGAAGCCAGAAAAGAAGCGCAGAACCACCAACGCGGCCATGCTCTGTGCGAAACCGGTTCCGAGAGTGAAGAGCGCAAAGATGGGAAGGCTGATGAAAATGACCAGACGCCGACCAAAAGTCTCACTCAGAGGCGCGGCAAATGGTCCGCCAAAGGCGAGGCCAAGCGAGTAGATCGAGTACGCCAGGGTAGCCACGAGAGGAGAGGAGTTGAGATCTCCAGCTGCTTCTTCAATAGCTGGCGTAAACACAGACGAGGCAAAAGATCCCACAAACGCAATCCCGGATATCGTATACGTTTGGAACCATTTCCGAGCTGGGCTCCAGTTGTGCGGGTTGAGCGGGTCGTCGGGGCCATCCCAGTCGAGGAGCTTTGGTCGTTCTAGATTTTGCTGTGGAGGGATAGTCGTCGCATCGACCGCTGCTGTGGTAGTATTCTGTGTCTGCTTCTCCAGCAGCGCCGTCGCATTCCCCACATCTATCGACGGCCGGCGACTCTGGCCTATGACCTTCTCCCCCTCTTCACGGCTCGGCCGTCTCGTGGATACTGCTGTCGTGCCTGACGACGACGCCGGCCGCGAGGCACTTGGAGCGGGCATATGTGTGTGATATTATAACGGGGACCTGTCTCTCTCTCTCCTCTCTCTTTCTTCTCCAACAAACACCACGGAATCTCAAATCTCAAAGTCCAAAAGTAGAAGTCGTACGCAGAAAAGCAGAACAAGGAAAGAGAAAAGGAAGCCCACACCAAACACGAAACTCACACATACCCCATCTCCACAATTAAGGGAAAAAAAACCCTTATCTTGAGCGAGCGCCCGACCACGAGCGCTCAGACTAGTAAACAACAGATAAAAACACACAGACGCTAGGATCTCTCCAGCGGCCGCCCCATAATATTCCCCTTCTCGCCGCATTAATACCCATGCATTTACAGTTACTCGCCCCTTTTCTAAACGTCGTTATACTCCGTATTACTGTTCAAACACATACCGTGTACTCGCTACATACCTACCCTGTCGTTTCATCCCGAACTCTCTCTACCTCTCACTCTCCATATCTCATCATCGTCCCTTCCCTTCTTTCTCTCTCTAAGCTTGTAGATCTCAACGTCATATACCTTAGATCGGCCCCTCTGTCACATCACATCACATCGCCCATCTTCTCTAGCTTCTCCAATCTGCTCTCGTTCACAAGCCCAAGCCAAGCTTTTTTTCCCTTACCCAACCCAAACGTTATCAGAGCTTGTCGCGTATCATGCGGCTCCGTTCGGAAGGAAAACCAATAAAAAACAAAACGCATCGGATTCCGCGTCCGTGTGTGTGTGTGTGGCTTTGCTATTTTAGTCCATTTTCCTTTTTTTTTTAAGTGGGCCCAGCACGGCGTGTTTAGTGATAACTACGAGGTGAGAGATGCCGAGGTTAAGTTTACATATACCTATGCCTGTGCAAAGGGTGTTTTGTTGGGGGTGTTGAGAGATGGTCTGTGTTGTTGGAAAGGCGTGATGAAAATTACATACAAATTGCTTTTTTCGAGTGTAGAGTGTGGTCTCGGGCGCAATGTCTCTCCGCGAGTTCCTTGTTACGGACGTAAGTAGGAGAATCGCGTGTTTGGTGATGCCGAGGCTATGATTGGGTACACGTGCTTTCGGAGAGGAGTTGAACGCGACATATCGACTTACAATTAAGAAAAAGAGTTTTACAGCCAGACTCGAGAAAGGAGTGCAGCAGTTCGGATTGGAATGAGAAACAGTTCCGTAGCCAAACTTGCAATCATATCGCGCCTGGTGACCAAAAAAAAGATGTGAGGATAGAAGAAAGATGTAAAATACACTACCCCATATACTACACATCCGACCAAGCATTCCATGACTTTTTCCTCACTGATACTACTTCAACCACTCCGCCCACTTCCCCTCACTCACTCTTTAACCCCGATTTCGGAGGCTTACTGAATATCAAACAATTGCTTAAGCTGCACAATCAGCTTCCACTCCTCCTGACTGACATCGCTCCTGAAAAACTCCTTGAGCGTATCAATACTCTTCCTGCTCACTGCAGAATACAGCGTATCGCCCTCTTCGAGGTGGCGACCGTACATGGGCTGGCTGCTTGCTTCGATCTTGACGGCAACAGAGGGTTGGCCCTTTTTGCAGATTTGCATGGGCTTGTGGTCGCGCTCGATGGAGGTACTGTGACAGGTCAGCTGGATTGTGTGATGAGATAGATAAGAGTAAGACTTACACTCGCCCAAGTTGAATGATTTCCTTGGCGCCGGTCGCGGCGTTCTTCTTGATGGCACAAATGGGTGTTGTCATTCGCAGGGCGCCTTCGACAACGTCCACACCGATAATGATGGGGTTGGTCTTGTTGAAAACGGCAACGGGCTTGAGGACGCAAGGGAAGACGGCAAGCATCTTGGACTCCTCCTTCCTCTGCTCCTCAAGCTGCTTCATGTGCGCGGTAAACTTGTCAAACAGATGGTAGATAATGTCAGCCTCGAAGATCTTGACGCCAATCTCGTCGGCATAAGCCTTCGCGTCCTTGTCGACCTTGACATCGAAGCACAGCATGACGGCGTATTCCTTGGCCTTTTCTAACATGGTACCTGCACGAAGCACATCCTTTCTGAAGACGGGACCAATGGAGATGGTGGAGACAGGAATCTTGGAGACGCGCAGGAACTCGAGCAACGCCTCGAGAGATCCAAGGGTGGAGGCCTGGACGGAAACACCGCGACCAGTCTTGGAGACTTTGCTGAGCAGGTGGGCGAGGTCACCCATGACTTCGTCCATGAGGTCTTCCTCGTCGTCATCCGGACCTACGACAAGCAGTCGCGAACCAGCAATGGCCTGATCGAGACCATCGGCAGCAATCTTGATACCCATGGCAGCCTTGACCTCCTTGTTGTGTACATATTGCGACTTGACACGCAGCTCCTTCATCTCAGCAGGCGTCAAGAGTGCTCGAATGTTGGTTGCTATAGGTTCTGGGTTACCGCACAGCACAATTCGATCGCCTTCGTGAAGGACACCGTTGGACAAGATGACATCGATTGTCGTACCGAGACCCTCGATGACCTTGACTTCAAGAACCGTACACTCGACCTCAGAGAGGTACATGAGGTTGTTTGTCAGACGCTCTTGAGTGAGCTTGACAATGAGCTTGATCATGTCGGGAATACCCTCTCCGGTGTGCGCGGAGGTTGGGCACACGGACACGTACTTGGACATGTTCTTGTTCTTGAAGAAGAGCTCCGAGTTGAAACCCTGTTCTTGCAGCTGAGTGCGGACAAAATTCCATCGCTCCTCGAATTCACTCTGGACAGAAGGCTTCTGGAGGCTGAAACTGTCTTCGAAACCGTTGTTGTCAATCTTCTTCCAGCCGAACAGACGATCGATCTTGTTGAGCGCCACAATGAAAGGTGTTCGTCTGTCTCGGAGCAGCTTCATAGATTCGATAGTTTGCGGCTCAAGACCGTGCATGATATCGATGACGAGAATAGCAATGTTACAGAGCGATGAACCACGAGATCGGAGGTTAGTGAAAGACTCGTGACCAGGCGTATCGATGATGAGGAGACCAGGGACGTTGAAGACAAACTCATTGTCCTTGTTGACAACAGCCGTCTTCTTCTGGAGAGCTTCGACGGGGAAGTAGGTGGCACCAATCTGTTGGGTGATACCTCCAGCTTCGCCTTCTTGGACGTTGGTCTGACGGATCTTGTCGAGCAGCTTTGTTTTACCAGTATCGACGTGACCGAGAATACAACAAATGGGAGAGCGGAGGTTGTCCTTGGATCGTGCTGCCAGGGCTTCCTCGTGGGCTTGCTTCCGTCGTTCAGCAGCAGCGGCTTTGCGCGCAGCTTCAGCCCGCTGAGCAGCAGTGCCTTGTTCGTCCTCAGATGAATCATCACTATCATCTTCAGACTCGGACTCGGACCCGTCCTTCTTCGCCTGTTCAGCAGCAGCCTTCTCTGCTGCAGCCTTTTCTTCTTTGGCCTTCTTCTCGTTCGCCTTGCGCTCCTCCTCCTCGTCGGTGTCGACGTCCCAGCTATCTTTAACGCCTTCCAGTTCGTCGGCTTGGGCCTCCCAGTCGTCACCAGAGTCGCCTTCTTCACCCTTCTTTGCCTCTGCATCTAGGCGAGCCTTCTCGGCCTCTTCAGCTGCCTTGGCGGCTTGTTCCTCAGCCAGCTTGAGCTCTTCCAGCTTCTTCGCAGCCTCTTCAGCTTCTCGAGCCTCCTTCTCCTTCTGGCTCTCGCCCTTCTTCTTCTTCTTTCGGTCATCGTAAACGGGCTTCTTCTTCTTTTCGACTTCTTCAGCCAGTCCCGCGACCTTTGTGCCGCCCTGTTCGAGCAACTGCTGGAGGCGCAGCTCGTTCTTGGCCTTTGCTTCCTTCTGAGCCTTGGTCAGGTACTTGCCCTCTTTCTTCAGTTGCTCAATCTTCTCCTTCTCCTTCTGCTTCTTCAGCGCCTTGGCTTCTTCTTTGCGCTTTTGCTCTTCTGCCTCCTGTCGCTCCAGCTCCAGCAACCTCTCTCTTTCTTCAGCTTCAGCACGTGCAATCTCCTCTTCCCTCTTTCTGCGCTCTTCTTGTTGTTTCTGGAGGGCTGCCAGAGCAGGATTGATCTTCTTCTTCTTGCCTCCCGCAGCAGGAGCAGGCTCAGCAGCAGGTGTAGGTGTGGAGGGTGCGGCAGCAGCTGGCTTGGATTCGGCAGCCTTTGCAGGCTCGGCCTTCGCGGGACCACTGGCCTTCTTCTTCGCAGCCTACATAGTATGTTAGCTGAGAACAGTACTCAATTCTCATGTATCACAAACGTACCATTTCCTTCTTCCGCTGCTTCTCCTTCTCTTTCTTCTCCTTCTCCTTTTCTGCCTTGGTCTTCACTCGCGGTGCGTCTGTGGGCTTCTCCTCAGCAGGCTCCTCTGCCTTTGCAGCGCCACCCTTGCCCTTCTTCTTGCCGTAGTTGCCAGCGAAAACATCGTCGTCATCGTCGTCAAAGGTTCCTTCCTGAGGCGCCTTGTTCTCAAAGCCGCCGTTTGCATCATCAGTCGGGTCTTCGCCTTCAACATCTGTGTTGGCGCCCTTCTTGTTCTTCTTCTTGCCCCGCTTTGCGAGAGCAGCCATCAGACCTCCACCCGCGATGTCATCATCTGCGGCAGCGTCCTCAGGTTTTGACTCTGCTGCATCGCCATTCTGGGGCGCGATAGACTCGCCCAGCTCGGCTTCCCAGTCATCATCCTGGGCCTTCTTGTTGCCCTTCTTCTTTGGCGGCATCGTGTATACAGGGTATCAAGTCGAGGAGGGTAGACGAGAAGGTATGTACAGTGACCGCAACGAAGACGCTTCGACGGCGAGGACAGTAACGTCGCACTCGAGAAGTGAATGGAGAGACAGTCAGCACGAAGCGGCGGCGACGACGGTGCTAGCGCTGTCAAGTAGCAAGCAGCAGGCAGCCGATGAAGGAGTGGCCAACAAGTGTGTCAGTAGTAAAACTGGAGCCCAATAAGAACCCAGGTCCCGTGAGTCGAAGACTGCAACCAATAAAGGCCTGGACCGTTCGCGGGAAAAGAATGTTATAGGAATTTGCACCCAGTAGCCGCGGCAGATGCAAAGCACACACTCGAGGCAGCGAATTTCCGCTCTGTTATCGATTATTCTGTGTGGCGGCGGCGTGCGGCTTTGGAGGGGTAATTCTGCAGGCGCTCGGGCCAATCAATAGCCAAAAGCTCAACTCGACATCAAAAATGCGATGTGGTTGGGCCGCTGTCTCAAGACGAGGTCAAGGCAGGGATTATTAAATTCAATGCTTCGTACTGAACATTTCTTATCTTACGGCGGTATCTCTACTCCTATATTTTTCCCCTTCCCAATGCAAAATCATTGTAAATGACTGACTACAAGCGCAATATTTCCAAAGCTCCCAATAAATAAACGCCCCGTTCAAATTGAACTCCGATTGTTTGAATGCGACATTAGGATAATAATAATCACAGATGAAGCCATGCATCGGAGCCTGGCCTCGCAGAACAAATCACATATCAACAAGCTGAAGAGTCCTAGTACAGCTGTCCGCTGATGAGTAGCGACTCGACGGCAGAGCCGATGAACTGCTTCTTAAGCGTGAGATCACATCCAAATCTGTTCCACAGTTAGCTTTGATCGTTATGTAGAATGCTCAAAAGATCTTACCTCTGTTCTAACTCGCTCTTGATCTGCTTCTTGGTGACATTCATGAGATCGGACTTGGACAGAATGTCCTTAATCTCAACCAGGATTGCCTCGTCACTTGGCAGATTGGCCATCTCCATACTGTCCATTCCATGGCCACTGTGGGCGAGACTCAACCGCGAATGGTTGTCGTAGCCTGGAATGTTGAGACGAGACATGGACCGAGATGGGGGCATGCCTCCATACTCTGAGCCTGCGACAGATGCAGCTCCAAATGGCTTCCTGGTGGCATACGTGTAACCCGAGACTTCTGAGCGGTCGTCGCGGATTGTGTGCTGCTCCCACATCTCTGCTTGGTATTCTTCCCATCGCTTCTTAGGGATAGAGGCGGGGTCGAACTTGCCTTCGTCGGAGATGACAATCTTCTGACCCTTTTCACCAGTGATAAGACGAGTGTTACCCCAAGAGAAGTCGTCCATGAACCAGAAAGAGTACAGTGGGAGACCAAAGGAGAAGATGGGGGTGGCAAAGAGGTAGATGATCATCCAACCAATCATTTCCCACTTGCGTCGGACAATGAAGATGATGGCTTGCAAACCGTAGATGGCACCGAGAAGAATGAAAGCCGTTATAGGTACCACGTCTGGGGTGTACACTAGCACGTAAACAAGGTAACCAATGTAGATGATGATGACGGGCTGAACGACAGTCGAGAGAAGATCCATGAACACGATGAAGCGCATACTGAAACAGCAGAAACCACACAGTTGCTGCAGCGGAATCAGTTCAACCAAGTTGTGCACAGTGGAGTTGATCCAGCGACGACGTTGCGACATGAAGACGGAGAAACTGTCAGGAGCGACGGTCCAGGCATGTGCGCGCATCGTGTACTTGGTCTTGTACTTGGGGTGGAACTTGATAAGCAGCGTAGTCAAGTAACGATCTTCTCCGAGATGCAGCAAGTTCTTGGTGTGCAGCGTATCGACTCGAATCTCTTGGTAGGCCTCGACGACTTCTTTGCTGACGAAGAGCGGCTTTCCAGTCTCGGCGGCGCGGATGCGGTACATGGTGAAACAACCGGGAAGACACGTGACGGAGCCGAACAAGCTTTCGAAAGCCTTGGTCAAGTTGTGAGAGATGAAGTATTCGTAGACCTGCATCATCGTAACAAACGAGGACTTTGCGTTACTGAGAGCGGTTTCACCGCAAATAGCAAGGAGACGAGTGTCGTGGAGGAAAGCCGCGACGAATCGGGTGGCAGAATCAGGTGCAACTTCAGTATCGGCGTCGATCTGCAGGAGGAACTCGTAGAAGGTGGGGTTGACTCCGATGATGTTGCGAATGTGGTGGTGCATCTCAAGCTCCAACGGACTCATGGGCAGGTTGTAGTGAACGCGGTTCAAGAATCGCATGAGAACAATCTGAGAATCACGCTTTCCACGGTTACCGGGCTTGGAGACTTCAGATGGCTTTCCGACCTTGACAATGACCAAGAAGGGAACAATGTGACCTTGCACCTCGTACAGACCGGAGTAACACTTGCCCATGTTGTGCTGACGCTGACCTTCACCCAAACTTTCGAAACTCAGTGGGTCTGGATCAGTGGCCTCGGGAACACCAAGAATGTCGAGCACGATACGCGGGGTAGGCTTGTCGTTACCTTGACCGATAATCATACCGTCACAGACGATGACGAGGAGCTTGCGCTTGTCATCGTACTTCATCCGGGCTGCGGAATCGATAGCGCGGCGAAGGGACTCTTCGTCTTCGGTATACGCAGGGACAGTGGCGATGATGAACTTGTCGAGGTTTTCCGGATCAGTCTTGCGGCTGAACTGAAGAGCAGCAAGGAACTTGAACAGGACGATGGCAGCTAGCATAATAGAGATAGAAAGCAGGAAGTAGGTAGCGAATTGACACCTTGCCGAGTTTCTAGTGTCGAGATCACCGACGTAGAAAAGGTTGTTCAGACAGGTCATCATATTCGCCTTGGTCTCGGCATTCAGAGGAAGATTGTCCCAATACTTGCTGATATCTTTACCGGACTGGACTCGGAAAATATCCACAACAGAATCGGCAAGGAAGTTGGTGTCGATTTGGGCGTCACCTTGGTCTTGGCCAGGGGGGAACTTGAGCTGGCGACCACCAGGGAGATAGTCTGTGAGATCGTATACTTTGCCGTTCATGTAAGCGATGGCGTTGTTCTTGGAAGCAAGCGTCTTGAGATACTGAGGACTGTAACCAATGCGACCCTTGAGGTAGTTTGCCTTGAGGAACATTTGCTGCTCATACCACCAATCGGGACGAGAATCATTGGTGAAGTAGCGGAAGTCGTGGTATTGAGCGTTGACGTCGGTAGCACTGATCATGTTGTTGACAAGAGAGTCAGTGTAGTTGGAGGTCTTGTAGTTCAGCTGCACCGCGGGGTCAACTCCCTTGCCGTCCTTGCCCAAGCACAAAGCGGAGACTTGTACAGGGAACAGGTTGGTAGCGTCCTTTCCAGCATACTTTTCCAGGTTCTTCTGCGGGACAATGCTAGGGTAGTGATGTGGTATGAATTGACCAAGGTCGTAGACGACACCTCGGATGCCCACATAGGCCTTCCTGTTCTCTTTGCCGTCGAAGGAGGACAGTTCAGCGGTAGAGTAGACGTGCTGGGTAGGACAGATGACTCGAGGGAAACCAATCATAAGGAAAATGACAAAGGCGCAACTCCACCAAATGATCATGTTAATAGCAAGCTTTTCACGCCATGCCATTCGGACGTCCTTACGGGGTATCCGGCCAATGACTCTGATGGCCCAGTCGGGGATGAGCCAGGTCATGAGGTACACGATGAAGACCCATCGCTTTCGGCTGCCAGAGACTGGAACTGTTTCGACTTCTTCGAGCTTGGCGTCTTCTGCCTTTTCGTCAAGGGCCTTTGGCTGCTCCAAGCCATGGAACATGTCCCCGTTGGTAATACCCGAGGGGGCTTCTGAGCGCGCATCAATGTCCCGGGCGCCGAAGTAGTTGCCACCCTTGTCATCGTAGTATCCAGGTGACGGGGAAAGCAGACCAGCTCGAACGTCGCCGAAAGATCGACCAGCATCTGGGGTGTGCAAGTTGTCGTTCGAGTCGACCGCGCCACGAGCGTAGGGAGTAACCTCGGAGATGTTGGCAATCTCGAGCCAGCACTTCTCGCTCAAGAAGACTCCAGTGGCACCGACACGAGCTTCGTTCTCACGCCAGGGCTTTTGATCAAGGACCATTTCAGCCTTCTCCTTGTCGCTTCCTACAATGGCCAGATCTGTCTGAGCAAGGCCGAGGAACTCGGCAAATGGCATGAAGATGCTGTAGTCAGCAACGCGTAGACGTTGGCTGATTTCAGCAATGCCGAGGGCCTGCACCTGTTGACGTACACACTTGCTGTCGAACTGGTTTGCAATTCGGCGGTCGTTGGGCTTCAAACAGAAGACAAAGTAGGGGTTGGCCTTGCGTAGCGTCGATTCAATGGTCCTGAGCGAACTGATGAATTGGCCGGCAGCACCTGTCTGCTTGGAAGAATCGCCAGACTTCTTGGTGGCCGAGGCAACGCTTTCCGTGTCGCTCATGGCATCTTCATCGAAGACATTGAGCTGGCGTCCGAAACGTCCGGTCTTGTCGGCCTTGCGCCTGGCCATGCTGGGCTGACGGGTGGGCTTGGAGCTGACAGTGGCTTGGACAATGGTAGTCTTTTCCTTGGGATGAGACATCTTCTGCAGGGCCTCCTGGCCGAAAAGCTGCTGGATAAAAGGAGCCTGGGCAGACTTGAGCAGATGCATCATGTCACCTGAAATGAGTTCAGCATTCTCCTCCAACAGACCCTCGACGCTGTAATCCACATCACCGGTGAAATGGCGAATGGTGAAGGCTGGCGAGGTGTTGGGTGTAGGGAAGTTGCTTCCTGGCTGAACGACTGTCAGACTGCCTGGGATGATGGCCTGGTTCTTGCCGTCGAAACGCTTGCGAATTGCCTCGAGGAATTGCATGTCGGTCTTGCCACGACGCATTTGGTCATCCAGGATGCTGAGGAGACCATTGCCTGGCTTCATCAAACCAGTCTTTACGGCTGTGTTGTCATAGAAAGCCATTGGAGGCAGGGAAATCTCTTCAGCCTCGAGTTCTTGAATCTGGCGTTGGAAGAAGCTCTCTTGGCAGAAGGAAATGAGAGACTCATTGGCGGTGTTGTTAAGCAGCTGGTCCAGAGCCGAGCCGGTTGAGGCAAAGTTGGCAAAACCGGGGAAATCGACAAGCGACACGGTGTTGGAAATGTCATCGACAGGCACGGAGATTCTCGAGTTCATTTGCTCCATAACCCATGTGACAAGAAGCGAGTAGAGAGAGCGGGCGAGCTCATCTGCATTGGCTCGGGCACCCTTGGGATCCAGCATGACGGTAACACGCTCGCGATAGAGTGTCTTGGACTTGTATCGCAGACTTTGCTCGAGGCTGGGAATAGCAACACCGAGGAATTGCGCAATGGGAGCAAGAGCGTCCTTGTTCTTGACAACCGTGATGGATTCGCCACCCTCGTGCGAGTAACCACCGCTCTCATCGGGCGCTGGCGTTGTGCTCTGGCCCATTTCAAACTCAAGCTGACCGATGTGCAGGATCGTGGCCATGATCTCGCAGATACCAGCGATGCTCTCCTTGCCGAATTCCAATCGGCGCAGGGCAGACTTGAAATCGGCAAAGCCTTTGGCGTCGTCGATGCCAACCTTGAGCTGCGTGGGATGGCCGAGGTATCGCCATCTCTTGTTGGCACCGAGAGAGGCGCGGTTGCCTCCGGCATCGCCACCTACAGTATCGAGAAAAAGGTGTTTCTTCTCATTGGGACTGGTGCCGGCGAGGAGGTAGTAGAGGACATGGTAGGTACGCTCTCCTGTTGGCACCGAGGCGATACGGCTGCGTTCGAGACGGTGGGCGAGGAACTGGGCACCAAGGAGGGTGGCGTGGCTGGCGGTTGCGGTATTATACTGGAGCTCTAATAAGAGACCAGATTTGGAGGCTTGTGGAGTAGTGAGGGACTTTGTGGTGGTAAAGGCATCGAAGACGAAGTTTGCATGTTCAATCTTTTTGGACAGGGGCGTGGCCGAGTACGAGAGGAAAGCTCTCAGCATGTGGCCACGAATGGTTGTTTTTCCGGCACCAGATTCACCGCTGACGAAGGTTAGAAGCAGAACAAATGGGAGTTGCATGGGACAAGAACATACAGGAAAACGACGGCCTGGTCCTCAGAACGCTGTCCGAGGCGCGTGTAGGCCCTCTGGGCGAGGTCCTCGGCGGCCTGCTGGGCACTTCCCTCCTTGCCGCCATCGACACCGAGACTCGAGTCTGTGCAGGTATTGATGGCGACAATGCCTTGGGAGGAAAGGCAGGCGATGGGCAGATGTGCGTGGTAGCGGCTGGCAAGGGCTGATGTCAAGCCCGTGTCGTTTTGCTGGTGCTGGGGCAACGAGGGCAGCGAGGGATTCTGCAGCGGATTGGAAGCCATGATGGGCAGACGCGTCCCCGTGGGAGCGTTGGTAGCGACTGTAGGTGTCAGGCAGGGGCGGCCGCAGGATTAGAGGGCAGGCGCGGTTTGGTTTGGGTAGAGTTGGATGCTGGGTGCGGAGAGCCTTGGACGCCGGCCGTGTCGGTAGGGCTGGCTGGCTGGGAGCAGGGGGAGCCGGACAGAGCAGCCCCAAAAAAGTAAAATATCAAGGCCGCACAACCGGAGGGATGGCGAGCAGGCCTACGAAGGGGAATTACAAGCAGCGAACGTGGAGAAGAGGGTACAAACGAAGGTAGAAGATGTCCAGAGCCGTTGACGGATTGCTAGCAAAGGGGTCTCTGTTCTGAAGGCTGGCCGTCTGCAGCGAGGGTGCATGGGCCGTCGCATGCCTAATGCCTGTCAGCTAGCACGCTTTGTCCGCCGCCCGCACACGCCAGCGTGCGCCCAGCGTTGGCCAGGAGACCCGGCGATCACGAAAAGGGGGCGCAAAAATAGAAAATAATACCCCAAAGCGGGCTATTGGAAGACGGGTCCGCTTCCACGGCTCCACCCGTCTGCTTCGAGACGTATCGATGCGGCCAAGACGAGCAGCCTTGCCTTGCCTTGCGGAGCATTTCCCGTTCTTTGGCAGCCGCTGCGAACTAGAGTATTGATGCCGTTGGAATGCTTGCTGGGTGACGCCATGCTGTGAAGCAAGATGCCGTCAGCGGAACAGCATGCAGGGTGGTGCTCTGGCGCGGTTGAGTTTGTTGACACTGTGCACCGGACGGCGAAGAAGCAGGGCAGCAAGAACAAAATAAACAAGCAAGCAGCAGGTGCCCGCGTTTGCCATGGCGGGAACCGCGACGACTGTCCATGCCGTTGTGGTTGGGTGCAGGGCGTGCATGTTGCAATGCATTAGCTGGCGAGAGCATTATCGATTGCGCGGCCGTCACGTGCCGACGTTGCACTAAAGCCCGTGAACGCCCGCCACTCCGCCGTCGAGGAAATAGTATTTGTGGGCGACAGCCCTGGAACTGCATACTCAAGTACTGGCTGCACACGACGGAATTGCTTCGGTGCCATTCCCAGAGGGTGAAACACGCGTGAGCATGGCAGGCTAGGACCATGGCTACTCTATTATGTACCACTTGTGTACAAGTTAGTATGGGTCTGCGAGCAGGAGATGAAGGGGAGCCCGTGTGGATATTGGAAGGCCTGCCTGTGCTGCCTGCCCCCTGCGCTCAACATGAGCCTTCATCAGGATCATGGCGGCAGCGATCCGATCCCATGGGCCGTGTCTTATCGATACGTCGTCGCGGCACCAGGTGAGCTGAGAAGCAAAAAAAAATATTGCCATGTTTTTCTCTCCATGCCGGGATGCCCGCATCATGGCCACACCGGATCATCAGCGTTGCAACCCATTATCCCATCGGCTAAAAATAGGGGGCTCGTCCATCACACTCTCTCGCCAGCGCCACCCCGTATCCCAGGTCGGCATGGTGTTGATGCATTGATGCTGGTGCTGGTGCTGGCGCCGGTGGGTGCTGGTGCTTCGCCTCCCCCGTACCAAACACCGGAAAGCTACTAATCCCCCCTAGGCACTCCGCACCATGCCCCATTGGGACTGGCCGCGAATCCTCGAATCGTCGCCCTCAGCCAACAAACATCGTCGGCCTGCTCTGCTGCTCTCTGTCTGCGTCCGACGAGTCCCTCTCGTTGAGTGTGTCTCTGCATCTTTGTCTTCTTCTTTCCATACTATCGTTTAATCAATTCGCTCGCTATAGTCCTGCTTGTTGCTGCGCTCAGCAACAGGTTGTAATCGCCATCCCTCCCTCCCCCTTGCGTCCCTGACACCGGCCAACGCCCACGTTCTCGACACGCCCTTACGTCTGGCAGACCCTCGTTATAGCATCGACGGCCACGCTTCTGCACAAGGGGCGACTCGCCTCAGCCCTTCATCATGAGCTTCGTCAACAACTCCCGCATGTCGGTCTACTCGACCGCGTCCGCCGCGCCTCATGGCGGAGCCCAGCCCTCGCAGACGTCCACTACCACGCTGCTCAACACGCTCAACTCGGCCTTCAAGAATGGCCGTTCATATAACCTCGAGGCCAGCACCAGCCTCGTGGTAAACACGTGGGTGAATGCCAAGAGCATCATCGACAACCGCATCGGCGGCACCGTCGACCTCGAGCTGGGCCGCAAAGCGTGGGAACATGCTCGTAGGAGAGCTGAAGACGGATGCATAGTTTTGGCGTAAGCATTGCTTCTCTCTACCGTTTCCCATCCAACACCATCGACTAACATTATCTTTCCAGCTCACTGCACGAATCCAGCCCCTCGCTCCTCTCCCCCTTCGTCTCCAGCTTGCCGCTCTCACTTCCATCCAACTTTTACATTGCCCTTGAGGCCCTCAAGGCCTTTACCCACTGTGTCACGCCCCAAAATCCCTCCACACCCCGCTACTCGGCATTGGCCTCCATATTCACCATCAATCTCGCCGGTACCGTCGTTGGTGCTGAAATTAAGCTTTCGACCTCTGGCCTCGATGTCCAGCAAGGCCTACTGCAAATCCCCTCGCAGGCTGGCTACCGTGCCTTCGACGTCTTCTACTACCTTAACTCTAGCTCCGCATCCAAACAGGAGAGGGAATACCTCGACATCCAGTCGCTCGACAAATACGCCCTTCTCCGCCGTTCCGGTACCTACGAACCCCCGTCCTACCTCCCCGACGCCGACGATGCCGCAGCTGCCGAGGACTTCCGCGCAAACCTCAAGGCCATCGGTATCAAGGGCCAGAAGCTGACCAGCCTCATTAGCTGCCTGACTGGGTTGTTGAAGTTAGGCAACACACTGGATTACTTCATGGACGAGGAGGCGCTTGCATCCGTGTGTGAGGATGTCGAGACCCTCATGGACCTCCCCGAGGGCACTTTCCGCCAGAAGCTTGCCTCCAACGAGCGCGAAGTCGTCATCGGTGGCATCTACGAGGCCATTGTTGATTTCGTCATTGCGCACGCCAACGCCTCCATCAAGGACGAACTTCAGCGTGCCAAGAGTGGGTATGCCATGGACGGCAGCGATGGCAGCGGTGTTTTGACCCCTGCTGAGTCCGAGGATGGAGATATCGTCAACATCACCGTTGTTGATATCCCCAGCCGTGCGCTCGGCAAGGCCGTTGCACTTCGAACCGTGTTCGATGACAGCGAGGGCATCAATGCTGAGATGCGTGAAGATGGCGTGCCTGTACCTCCGGTCACCAACTCGGTGCTCGAGGCTATGAGGGATGCTGTACAGGCTTGCGGCCACGATCTTGGCATCAACGGTCCAGGTACTCGCGAAAAAGAGTCTGAATTGGAGAAGCGCGAGGCTGTCTTGGATAAACTCGGTCTCGAAATCCCCGAGCAGGACAATTTCGTCAAGAACCTCCTGTATCCTGTGCAAGGTGGTGGCATTGTGCTTGGAAAGCATGGTCGCTTCGACCTGGCCATGACCGTGGCCAGCAGCAGAGTGTGGTTCCATCTTGCGCTCCACCCCTCTGACAGCATTCCCACGTCCTTGAACCAGGACCTCAACTCTGTCTGGCAAGCTGGCGTCATCTCCCGACAGCTGCGCGAATGGCGCCTGCCTGAGTGGGCTAACCGCCGCAACCGAAGCCTTGACTTTACGGCCGATTTTGATCATCACGAGTTCCACGACCGATATGCTCCTCTTGGCTGCATGGACGGCCAAGAAGGCATTCAAAACTGGATTCTCCAGCGAGGTTGGAGCAACGGCGAAGTCGTCGTTGGTAAGGAACGTGTATGGGTAAGAGAGGGCGTATGGTGGGAGGCAGAGTCACAACTTGACCTCAAGACCCAAGAACTTGGCGCTTCGGGCATGGTGGGAGGCATGGACAACGGATACAACAACCAGCTTCCGCCTACTGCAAGCGCCTTCTTCCCGCCACTCCCTGATGTGCGGTCTGCCACTCCTCAAAACCCATTCCAAAGCACGACTAGTCTGCACGCAGGTGTTGCTGCAGATGCCAAATCACTTGCTCCCACCGCACGAACAGTCCCTACAACAGGGCCTGGTGATTACGGTCTTGGTATGAAGGGTGATGAAAACAAGGGTGTCACCTACTTTGACCTCGAGTCATCTGGCAATGGAGTCGTCACTCAGACCAGTTTGACAACTTCTCGACGGATCTGGGTCGCTTTCGTCTGGGCAGTTACGTTCTGGATTCCTTCGCCCCTACTCAAGTGGGTTGGACGAATGAAACGGCCTGATGTCCGCATGGCATGGCGAGAGAAGCTCGTTCTCGTCATGCTCATCATCTTGCTCAACGCCACCATCATCTTCTACATTGTCGCTTTCGGTAAACTCTTGTGTCCCAACAAAGACAAGGTATGGAACACGGGAGAAGTGTCCGCTCATCAAGGTGGCAAAGATTTTTTTGTCAGCCACCACGGTGTCGTGTACGACTTGACGTCGTTTTGGAAGAAGCAACACAGTGACTCTAACACCGAGGCTACTCCGGAGCGCATGATGGAAATGGCTGGTGCCAACATGGACCCATACATCATCCCGCCGCTATACCTTGCCTGCCCCAACCTCATTCCGGATACCCCCCAGAACCGTGTCTTGCAACTGAAGCTCAACGAATCCATTTCCGAGAATCTCAACTCTTTGGCTGTGCACCAATCTGGCTCGCAAACAAACATGCCTGACAGTAAAGCATTGAAGCAAGAAGATTGGTACCCTAAGGTTTTCCTTCCGGCCATCAAGCAATACAGGAAGGGAGAACTTGTCTGGAAGATCGATGACCTTCTGAAAGAAGGCCAGGATAGCAACCACATGTGGTTCAGGCTCAAGGAGAAGGTCTATGACTTGACAAACTACTTCGTTACGATTGACTTCATGCAAAGCCAGCCCCAGTACAACTTCCTCGACCCCAAGCTGGTCGACATGGTCAAGAACAACGCTGGTCAGGACCTTAGTGAAGACTTTTCCAACAAGCTCAACGAGACTGCGCAAGCCTACAACCTCCAATGTCTCGACAACATGTTCTACGTTGGTAGGACGGATTTCCGCAAAGACGCAAAGTGTGTGGTCAACGACTATATTCTGCTTGCCTTTACCATCGCGCTGTGCTCGGTCATTGTCATCAAGTTTTTGTCTGCCCTCCAGCTGGGTTCGCGAAAGCGCCCAGCCAACCAGGATAAGTTCGTCATCTGCCAGGTACCTGCGTACACGGAAGGTGAAGACTCTATCCGAAAGAGTGTGGACTCCCTGACAGCTCTCGCTTATGACAACAAGCGCAAGCTCATCTGTGTCATTTGCGATGGAATGATTGTTGGAGGTGGTAACGATCGTCCTACGCCCAAGATTGTGCTTGATATTCTCGGTGTTGATCCCAAGGTCGATCCTCCAGCGCTTCCCTTCTGGTCGGTTGGTGAAGGAAGCCAGCAGCTCAACTACGGCAAAGTATACTCGGGTCTCTATGAATTCGAAGGCAATGTCGTCCCCTACATTGTAGTCGTCAAGATGGGCAAGGAATCAGAACAGCACAAGTCGAAGCCCGGTAACCGTGGTAAGCGCGATTCGCAGATCTTGCTCATGAGCTTCCTCAACCGTGTCCACCACCGCTCTGCGATGAACCCACTCGAACTCGAAATGTTCCACCAAATCAACAACATCATTGGTGTGGATCCAGAGCTGTACGAGTACCTGCTCATGATTGATGCCGATACCATGGTTAAGCCCGATTCCCTCAACCGTCTCGTTGCAGCCTGTGCCCATGATTCCAAGATTGCCGGTATCTGTGGCGAGACGAGCTTGGAAAACGAAGACAGGTCTTGGTGGACCATGATTCAAGTCTACGAATACTACATCTCGCATCATCTGTCCAAGGCTTTCGAAAGTTTGTTTGGTAGCGTCACCTGTTTGCCCGGTTGGTAAGTCTTCTGTCATTGATCCAACAACCACCAGACCATTGCTAATGTACTACAGTTTCACCATGTACCGTCTGCGCACTGCCGACAAGGGCAAGCCTCTGATTATCTCGGACAAGATCATCAAAGACTATGCCGACTGCGTTGTAGACACCCTGCACAAGAAGAACCTGTTGTCGCTTGGTGAGGATCGTTATCTGACGACACTCATGACCAAGTACTTCCCCAACATGTCGTACAAGTTCATCCCCGATGCCTACGCGCTCACGGCTGCCCCCGACACCTGGAGCATTCTGCTTTCCCAGAGACGTCGATGGATTAACTCTACCATCCACAACTTGGCTGAACTCGTCTTCTTGAAGGACCTCTGCGGTTTCTGTTGTTTCTCTATGCGCTTTGTCGTCTTTGTCGATCTCTTCGGTACCCTCATTCTCCCGTCCATCTGTGCGTACCTGGTGTTCCTGGTCTACACCGTCGCTACCGGCACAGGTCAATTCCCTCTCTTGTCCATTGTCATGCTTGCTGCCGTGTACGGTCTCCAGGCACTCATCTTCATCATCAAGCGACAATGGCAACACGTCGGCTGGATGATCATCTACATCATGGCCTTCCCCATCTACTCGCTCGCGCTTCCTCTGTACTCGTTCTGGAAGCAGGATGATTTCTCGTGGGGTAACACTCGTATCGTCATTGGCGAGCAAGGAACCAAGCAAGTGCTCACCACCGATGATGAGGGCTTCGATCCCAAGGCCATTCCCATGATGCGATGGGACGAGTACGCTGAGCGCAACGACCTCCCCGGTCGTCGCGGTCTTCCGGGTATGGGAACTGAGAAGGGTGCCTTCAACGCACATGAAGAGGAGGCATACGAGATGAACGATATGCAATCCGTCTACTCATCGGTCAAGCCAGCCTCTACTGTCATGTCCAACATGCAGCACATCTCGCACATGCCACCTCAGTCTCCTGGCCCCTACCAAGGCATGCAGACCCGCCAGTCGACGTACTCGCACATGACTCGATACCAAGACAACCCACAGGACGGCCGTCTTATGTCGATGGGCAATATGAGTGACCACTACCGCACCAACACAGCCTCTCCGTATGGTCAGCGACAGAGCATGGCCGGCTTCCAGAGCTCGGACAATCTCATGGCATCTACACCGCCCATCCGCGGACGCAGCCCTCTCAGCTATGGCGCCAACCAGTCACGCCCCGGCAGCACCACCAACTTCCAAACCATGATGAACGGGCCGAGTGACGGTCAGATCATCGAGACGGTGCAGGCTTGTCTCAGAGACGCCGATCTCGACAGGGTGACGCGTAAGCAGATTATTGCGCTTGCCGAGCAGAGGTTACAGGTGCAGCTTACTGGGGAGCGGAAGATTTTCCTTGCTCAGGCTATTGACCATGAGCTGGCCAACATGGCGTAAGCAATGGGGCAGGCTGACTATATTTGCATTTAGCGGTGTTTATCTGTGACATGTTTTACACGATGTGTCCTGTCTTTCATTTGAATGTATATTTCGCACCTGGGCGTAAACTATATAGGAAAAATGCGGGGATCTGGCTTTGGATGTATTTACATCGTTGGGTTGATGTGAACTATAATAAGGAGTTGTTTTGTTTAGATAAATATGGATCGAATTTGACATTACTGAAGACGTCCGTTGTTAAGTTAGAAGAGAATGAGAAAGTCTTGATTTGAGTGAATGAATGGCGCGCATAGCGTCCTAAGGCGACAAGCTTATATTCTGGTAAGATTGTAATGTGGTGTTGCTGGTTAGACTACGGAGTAGTCGCAGCCCGATGGTACGTCCCTGCTCCCGGCCCAGCACCAGGCGCGGCCAGCCAGCTCCGCCGTCCCGACCGCCCGCAACACCTCCAACGTCACCCGGACCCCAGACTTTCCTTTCTTTCTCTCTTAAACCATAAATAGACTGCTTACCGACATGGCGCCGAATCGCATAGAACAAGACGAAATCGAAAAATACTGGGAGATCTTCAGCTCGCTCAGCAATGGCGGAACGCATCTCGACGGTGCGCAAGCAGCCCCCGTGCTCAAGAACTCGCACCTCAGAGACGACCAGCTAGAGCGGGTATGGGATCTTGCAGACGTGGACAATGATGGAAAGCTAGACTTTGAGGAGTTTTGCGTGGCTATGCGACTCATCTTTGACCTGATCAATGGAGTATGTCGCGCGCTGGAGCCGCATGCCACGTCCCTACTGACAAGCACCCACAGGTATCTGCGGATGTGCCCCAAGCCCTCCCTGACTGGCTTGTTCCCGAGTCAAAAGCCCACCTTGTCCAAGCATCACGCGCCCTTACTGGCTCCCAACCCGCATACGAGACGGTCGAGGACGATGACGACACACCGGGCCTGCGCGACGGCTTCGACTGGTTCATGTCGCCCAGCGACAAGGCCAAATACGAGGAAATCTACACTGCGAACCGCGATGGCCACGGCAATATTACCTTTGACAGCCTGTCAGGGTTATTCGAGAGTCTCGAGGAAGTGCCGGACTCGGACATACGCTTCGCATGGAACCTGGTGAACCCCAAAGCGAGGGAGAGTGTCGGCAAAGACGCTGCCCTGACCTTCCTGCACATTCTCAACCAACGAAGCGAGGGATACCGCGTCCCACGGAGTGTACCCCCGTCGCTACGAGCCAGCTTCGAAAAGGCGCACATAGACTACGATGTCAACTCGAGTGCCAACTCGCGGTGGGCGACTACCCGCGACGAGAACACGCTCACCGGCCGCAAAGCAAAGTTCGGTGATGCATACCTCACTCGCCTGGGCATCGGCGACCGCGCTACAAGCTACGCAAAGGGCACGGATTTCGGGGGTCGCACAACAGAAGACTGGGAGGAGGTCCGGCTCAAGAAGCAACTGCGTGAGCTCGAGCAGAAGATGGCGGATGTGGAGAAGGAGGTCGAGCAAAGACGGCATGGGCGTAACAAAGATAGCAAACCGGCGCTCGTCAAGCGCGAGTTGGAGCTCCTGCTCGATTACAAGCGCAATGTGCTCAAGGAGTTGGACAATGATGAGGGTGGCGCGGTGAAGGGCCTTGGTGGTATTAGAGAGGAGATTGATACGGTCAAAGAGCAAGTCGAGGGATTGCAGGCGCATTTGGAGAATAGGAAAGCGGTATTGGAGGATTTGAGGAGACAGATTGAGGATGAGAGGTAAGATGGGATGCAAGCATGTATAGATTTAATATCAAGACAACCAATCCAACCATGTTCATACACGCTTCAAGCTATTTACCCAGTGCTTGTACTCTATCATCGCAATGGCAAAATAGTTAACCCCCCTTCTCTCAAGACACATACACAATTCTAGACAAAAAAGGTAAACAAATCAGCCATACAACAACCCCTCCACCTCTTCTGCAATCGCAAGACAACTCGTCAACCCAGGACTCTCAATCGCCAGTAAATTCACCCACCCCTCAAACCCTTCTTCTTTCTTGATGTAAAAATCCTGAAACCCTTTTCCTTGACTCCCACTCGTCGCCGCCAACCGCCCCAGCTTCGGTCGTATCCCCACGTAATCGGGGGCTATGGCTTCTTCATCCACGCTGGGCAGGTACGCTTTGATGTCTGCAATGGCGGCGGAGAGCGTAGCTGTGTTGGGCGTGTAGTCGGTGGGGGAATCGGTCCAGGAGACGTCGGGTCCGAAGCGGATGCGGCCGGAGAGGTCGAGGGTGAGGTGTGTGCCTAGGCCTGCGTGGCCGGGGATGGGGGCGGGATAGATGAGGGTGGAGGTGCGGGGGCGCGAGGAGGAGTAGGAGAAGTAGGTTCCTTTGGCGTAGAAGGGGGTTTGCTGGCGGTGGGGTGGGAGGAGGGAGTTGGAGAGGGGGATGGCGTAGAGACCTGCGGCGTTGATGAGGGTCGAGGCGGTGATGGTGGTTGTTTCTGCGGTGTCGGCGGAGGATGGGGTCGAAGTGGTGATTTCCCAGCCGCCACGGCCACTGTCAATGGGGGTTATCTGGGTTACGGGGGAGTGGAAGGCGCAGAGGCCGCCTTTGTCTTCAAAGTCGCCTTGGAGGTACTGCATTAGAGAGTGCGAATCGATGATGCCTGTGCTGGTGCTTTCGAGTACGCCCGCTTCAGCGCGGACATCAGGCTCTCTTTCCTTGGCCTCCTGCTTACTGAGGAACCGCGTAGGGACCCCAATGCTGGAGGCGAACTCGTGGATTTTCTCCAACGCCTCCATTTGCGAGGCGTCTTGCGCGACGATCCATTTTCCGGTGTTACGATAAGGAATCCTGTGTTGCTCGCAAAGTTCATACAGAAGGACTTTCCCGCGGAGACAGAGTTTGGTTTTTAGGGAAGACGGGCCGTAGTAGAGTCCCGCATGGATGACTTCGCTGTTTCGCGAACTGGTTTCTGTGCCTACGGATCCGTGTTTTTCTATCAGGATGGTGGAGCTGGATGGCCGGGACTGTAGCTTGCGAGCTATGGCGAGGCCGACTACGCCGCCTCCTATCACGGCGTGTGTGAAGTCTGCATTGAGGCGAGTTGTTGAAGAGAAGGTTTTATGGAAAGTTTTTAGGTATTTCGGGATGGTGGGTGTAGCACGTGAGAAGGCGCGTAAGATCATGTTGGTTAGGAGACCGAGATAGGGAATGAAAATTAAAAACCAATACTATGCAAGCTGCAAGACATGAAGACGTTTGTACAGTGGGATTGTAGGAAATTGGTCCTTCTAGCTTTGTTGTATGTAGATATCGATAGCCAATGCTTATCTGCCAGGATACTTTTTCGTGACGTTATGAGCTGTTTGTGTTCCTGGCGCTAATGCAGCGGGGTTGTACAATCGTGACCGTTCAGTCGGAGCCATTGTTACACTTACCACCTGTCTAAACACTCAGAGTAAAGAAATAAGAAAAAAACACTGTGACTGATTGGGTAATTGAAGTGTGCACGACTGCTTAGTTCTGATTGTCTGCTCTCCCAGCTACCTGCACAATCAGCTCAACAACGTCATCGGTACATTCGCCAAATCAACACGAGTACCCCCGAAACAAACAAGAGCCGATACCGCCTTGAATGTTCTCAAGGTTATCCCACCACGCCACAAGAAGAGCAACAACTTCACCACCACTCAACCGTCTATTCCACACCCCGCCATCCCACCACACCCCCTCCCCACTCGTTGCCCGCGTGAAAGCCGTAACCATGGCCTCTCAGAACAACACCACCAACACTCCTAAAATAACCTCCGTTACGGACCTCCCCTCTTCGGAAGCAAAATGGATCAAGCTGCAAAAAGCCACCTACACCGACGCCCGTGGTACCTCTCGCGTCTGGGAAATCGCCAGCCGCAAAACCACCGGCAGCGCGGGCATCGACGCCGTAGCCATGGGCAACATAATCTACCACCCTTCCAAGCCCCCCTCCACCATTGTCGTGATTCAGTTTAGGCCTCCAGTTAATGCTTACACCATCGAGTGGCCGGCGGGCCTCATCGACGCACATGAAACGCCCCAGGAAGCCGCTGTGCGCGAACTCTACGAGGAAACGGGATACAAAGGCACCGTTGTCTCTACCTCACCTGCTGTGGCTGCGGACCCGGGCATGACGAGCGCGAACATGTGTCTTTGTATGATGGAGATTCATCTGAACGAGGGGGATCCGGAGCCAGAGCAGCATTTGGATGAGGGGGAGGACATTCAGAGGGTGAATATCCCCGTGGCAGAACTGTATGAGAGGCTAGAGGAGTTTGCGAAGGAGGGGTACGTGGTGGCGGCGAAGTTGTATCATTGGGCTGCCGGCGCGAGGTATGCGATTGAGCATCCAGAGTTGTTTCAGAAGGGGGGAAAGTAAGGGAATGATGTCGTTTGTTTGGGGAACGTGTGCCGAGTGCAAACTTTCCGCGTTGCAGGATAGTTCGTGGCTATAGGATAGAGTTCGGACTACGGCCTGTAGGATATGTCACGTGTAAGGATGAATACACTGAGCCGGTAAGCATAGTCGGCTTATAGTGTACATACTATCCACGATATTGCATAGATTACTGCTGACGCTATTACACGGTCAGACCACAATCTTACATTACAATCTGACCTCATTGCATTGAACACTTGCTGAACCATGGCAGTGACACGTATCAATTCTCGTCTTCAGCAAGACATAGTATTCTAAACATTAAGCAAAAGTGATCTATCCGGGTCCATCGTACGGCCCTTTTCACGTATACTAAACCCCCTCGCAAAGGCTTTTTGTTTCAATCACAATCTCTCCCCCCATAATGAGCGACGCCATGTCATAATTCCCAGAACGACATCCTGTGCAGCCAAGCATGAAATATTTTCCTAGCCAACCTCGAGTCCATCGTATAGAGCATAGGCTAAGAAAATCTGTTATGTACACCCAGACAGGTCTGCAAAAAGACACTAAGTTGTGTGGTGTTTCGCTAAAAGAACGCCGGTAAGAACCCCAAATGCATGACTAATGTGTAAGCAACAAGGAAACGGTGAAACGCTGAACTGGCTTGATGCGCGACGGTCTGCGTTGTAGAGGAATGAGTGGTAAGACACCAAGTCGAAAGCGGGAAAGCGCTTATTTGCTAGGCTTCTGCTTGCTGAGCCTCTTTCGCTTCTTGGAGTCGGTTGAATCATTACGGCTGTGGCTGGCAGCGGGGATCACGGGCTGTCCAAGGGGCGCCGGTGATACATCGCGCATCAAGCTGCTCTGCTGAGGGGCCTGAAGCTCGATCTCATCGCCTGGTGCAGTCTGGACATAGCTCTGGTATGCAAGAGGGCTGCGTCCCTGTCGCTGGTCCATACTGTTTGACCGGTTATACGATGGCTTTGGCGATTCGAGAGGAGACTTTTGCTCGACGGAGAAAGGCGAAGCTGTGCGCGATTGTCCGGGTCGTTGTGCGTTCTTGGATTGGTAGACAGAGTCGTCATCGACCGAGTCAACAGACTCGCTGTACACGCTCTTACCGACGCCGACTTGGTAGGGTCCAGCGCGAGGCTCCTCGAAGAAGGCACCACCGGCAGGCTTCTGGGTTTGTTGCGTCTTGTGGTACGTACGAGCATCCTCAGGATCCATGAAACTTTCGACACGGCGCGGCAGGTAGACGGAGTTGTGCGCAGAGGTGTCGTATGAGGCAAAGGAATCCATCGAGGCACGTGGGTGCAGAGGAACGTGGGGAACGTTGGGGTTGCGGGGCATAGTGTTGGGCAGAGTGAGACCCGAGTCGTTGCCTTGCTGGTACCATCCGTTGGGCAAGCGCTGTGCAGGGGCGAAGCGTCCATCGATGTTGTCCGAGGGCTGGAGGGGAGCTCCACCGGCGTTGGGCTTCTTGGCTTCGGCGGCAGCCTTGAAAGTCTCGGGAACGACATTGAGATCATCACCTTGGGCCTCGGCATTCTCAATCGCCTGCTGAGGAGTTGTTTGAGCATCAGCAGTTCCGGCGTCGGCACGAGGTCCTCCCCATGTACGCTGACCAGCAGTGAAGATACCGTAGACCATGTACATCCAGTTGAAGAAGGGGTTGATGATGAACATGAGAGGGTACAGCATGATCTTGTAACGACCAAGCTTAGCGCCAAAGTACAACATGAGAAGCCAGTTGAGTCCAAGCGAGATGGCGATGAAACCAACAGGCAGGTTCTTGACCTTTTGCGACGTAGTCATGAGCGAGATACACAGGATGAAGAAGAGTAGAGCCGTAGTTCGAATCGTGTTCTGCATGAAACGGACGACGAGAAGGATGGGGTAGCGCTTCCAGAGACGGATATCAGTCAACATGCACACTTCGTTGGTGATGAAACCCAAGAACCAGCGGCGACGTTGCTTGAGCAGCGATCGGTATGTTTGCACAGCCTCGGTCTTGCAGAAGGCACCGGGGTTCATCTGGATCTGGTAACGTTCCTTTGCGCCAACCATGAACAAGTGGGTGAGCCAACGGTCCTCGCCCAGATGGCACTTGCCGTAGTCAAAGAGATCGTCGCACTGTTCAGCCTTGTCTGCGAAGTAGTACTTGGCCATTTTGCGGAAAGCAGAGAATCGAAGCATAGTAAGAGCACCGGGCAAGCAAGTAACGGCACCGCATCCGGACTCGACGGAACGCTCAAACAGCTGGCCGTGGACGTATTCCATGTCTTGGAGGAGCGTGATGAGCGACTGCTTTTCAGTGGTAGAGGTAATGACACCAGTCTGGGCCAACATGTTCTTCTTGCTGCCAGGCTTGAGCTCCATCTCGTACATGAAGTTCTGGATGCACGTCTTGTCGAGGATACAGTCGGAGTCGATGAAGAGCACGAACAGGTTGTCGTTGCGCTTAAGGTACTCGGTGTAGATCTTGTCAATGAGCTTGAAGGTCCTCTTCTGGCAGTGACGCTTTCCACCGTGGGGGAAACGGGAGATTGTGATACGGCAGCTACGGTAGATGACATCAATCGACTTGGGGTACGAGTCGAGCGTGAGCGGCACACCGAGCTTCTCGATGGTGTTGAGGTAGAGCTCGTCCTCCTGGTCTCCGTCGAACGAGAGGAAAATGTGAAGGCAAGAGGGTGGGTATTCGCAGTCGACGAGCGAGTCACAGGTTCGGAGCAGAATCTCGGGAATCTCCTTGTAGCAGGGCATGACAATGACGACCTTGGGCGCCGAGGACTCGTCAAGGACGGATTTGATTCTGCGGGAGCGACCGATGGAGTGGGTGACGAGCTGGTAGACACAAAACAGCCATGGGACTGTCAGGAGACCAGCAAAGGACCAGAAGGCAAACCACTGGAGGAAGCCAACCATCTCCTTGGGGAAGTATTGGGTGACCTGCGGGGGGAGTGGCAGAGTGACGACCATGATAGGCAAGAAGATGGCACTGTCGCTGTCAGACAGAGGTTGTGGTGTGGGGGAGGGATCAGACGTACCGGAGAGCGAAGAAGAGAATACCAAAGAAAATAGACAGAATGCGCACACTCATGGTCTCGGCCTTTTGGAAGACCTTGACAATGCAGTACATGAACGCAGCGACCCAGAGGAACCACTCGAGCAGAGCCATTAACATGAGCGGAGCAATGATGGAAACATAGGCGATCTGGAGCAGTCAGTCTGTGTGTATTTGATGGCAGTCGCAGCACTTACATCCTTTGCTGGCCATGGGTCGGTAATGTCTGGAATGCTGTCATCGGCTCGGGCAACAAGGCCCATGAGCTGGTGAGGATCCATAGTAAGTGATTAGAAGGGTGTATTCGTAGTGTCGTGAAGAAAAGTAAGCGAGCGGTGGTGGTGATGATATCTGTTTCGAACAGCTATCTAGCGAGCGTAAATGAAGGGGCCGTCACACCGCGCCGTGTCGTGGACGGGCAACAGTGGTACAAGGCTAGAAAACAGTCTCAGGCACACAGGCAGGACACTGGCATCCAGCGGTGGTTCCAAAGATGCAGTGCACAGTAGTAACCGACTAGCTCGTGATGGGCGGCCGTGGCGTTTTGGAGGCGGCGGTAGCGCTGGCGGATGGCTTGAACTGGTCGTGGGGAGGGCCCTGATAAACGAGTGGAAGGGTCGACAAGCAACGCAACAGAGGCAAGGGCTATGCTGAGACCATGGACGAGAGCAGTGCTGGCAACGCAGGCTGGGAAGGGTGAAGAGGAGAGGCCTGGAGTTGAAACAGAAACAGGAACTGGAATCGTCTGCACCGCCGGGAATGAGCTGGTTTACAGGCACGAAAACAGGAAACGCTTGGGCCCCGGCACCTTGTCTGCAAGCGTGCTGGCGGCGGTGGGGGGCAGTTAGAGGCGCGATCGGCGCAGGGAAAACACGACGCCTAACCTGACTCGAAAACGAACCTCTTGCATGCCCAGGCCCGTGTCGTCCATTCCCCCTCTCCATGCCAATGGACTTTTGCCCACCGGCGGCTCCGTGCCAGCCGGGGCTCGCTGTTATTTTGGGCCACCCAGGTTTGCCCCATGCGCCAGCTGCCGTTAGCTGTCTGGGATTCCCGTAGCTGCCATCCGACGATGTGTTTCTGTTCTGTTTCGCATCCGCGAGGCAACAATCGTGGGGCCCGGGTGTTTGACGTGGCCATCGTCCACGGCGTGTCGTAGTAGAAATCTCGTATATGCAAGTGTGTAGCGAAAGCAACCCGGCACATGGCCTCGTCTCCTTGGCAGCCCCCTGTGTGCGGCCAGTACCACTGTGACATCACGTCTGGTCATCCATCGCAGGAGCTTGCATGACCATAGCAAATGGGCAATGGGGTCGATGCCTCAATGCCGCTTCCGTGCCCTATAGCATTGCCAAGCCATGTCTTGGTGTGCTGGGCACTCAGGGGGGGCCTGCACCACACTTTGCTCTCGCCATTCACTAGCGCCCTCACGCCTCCTCTCCTACTCCTACTCCTCTCCTCTCTTCCCAAAAGAAAGCCAACCCCAACATATGTACGGCTAGCCGTTTTTTCTTTCGCTGTGGTCAACAAATGCGCACCGGAGCCGTGTTCCCAGGGTCTTCCGGTCATGCGGCCCAAACAACCCTCTGGCAGTCGTTGGCGATGCCATGGCCTTTGCTCCTCTTTTTCTTCGTTCTGGTTCCATCGTTGCCCTTACGCAGGGGAGCAGTGGCCGCTAGGAAAAATACTCTGCCAAATTACGAGCCTGCAGTGGAGATCAGCAAAGTGGCCCGCTCAAAAAGCACAAACGGCCCTGGTGGTCCCATCATGCCTGCCCAATTGCCAAAAGGAACCTCTGCCGCCGTCTCCGTTTGTCCAGTCGCATGCCATTTTTAACCCTCTGTACGGCCGGGGTGGGCCTTGATCCTCGTCATATCGCATGTAATAGAACAAGTAGGCACATGGACGTTGCACCAAGGAAGCTAGGTCAGCCACACTCACACCTAAATTTCGCCATTCCGTATCCGCCGAGCCGGCCGGCGGCGCGCAATCGATAGTGCTTACTCCCGCTGGCATGGTCGCTATTATCCTGCTGCCATCAGCACTTTGACAAGCCAAGTTCCAGCGCTTGTTCTTACTTCTGTACTGTGTACATAGGAGTACCGGGCTGTGCTGTCCTGCGATGCTGCTTTTCCCAGGGCGTGTTGCTTGGCGCGTTGAGTACTTCACCGCCCACCCAGCGGCTCCATATTTCCATTTTCGGTCCAGAATGAACTGTGGACGGAGGTTGTCTGAATTTAGCCGCTTCTGTCGCGCACGAATCACCCGCGATAGCGCCGTGACTATGTACTCTACATCGCGCCGCAACATCAGCCTTGCTGGCCCCTGAGGCACAATGGCAGAAAAAGCATCGCTCAATGTGGCATCGACGCGGCCCCGTTGTTCCATGTAAAATGTATGTCAATAACAGCCAGTCGCGAACTGGACTGGGTGCCATGTGCTTCTTGTCAGGGGCGGCTGGTAAAGAGTTAGACACTATTGGCTTTGGTGTTTCAGCGTCCCGTTATTGGTTCTGCCTGCTGTATTTGGCAGCCCTGCAACCTGGTTCAAATCTTCACGGAAAAGGGTCCCTGGCCAGGTGCGATACGCGAAGAATACACCGAATCGCCGTAGGCTCTTTGGCTGTGTGGCTGTGTACTTGGGGTCCTCTCCGTCTGTGGAATCGCAAAACCTCGGGTATCTGTCGCATGGGTGTCGCATGGATGCCGGAGCAATATCATGTATGTACAACATCGGCTACCTGCTATTGTCGTGTCTGTATCGCATCAATCACCTGCACCGCCCAAACGACCCGCTTGACTGGTAGGCCTTGCTGTGATTAAAATACAGGCGCGCAGGTAGAAGCCTCGCCCCAGTATACAAACAGTGAACGCGGTCCGCCATAGTTGCAGAGTGGCGTGGCGTGCTCGGTTCGGCTGGGAGTCTTCTGTCCTCAAGCCCAGCGGCATGCTAACGTCATTGTTGACATGGGCTATTATGACGGCAAGAGTTGAGGAAACTGAATTTACAACGTGTATATACTTGTTATCCACGAAGGGCCAGTGAGGGGTACCACGCCCCCAAAAACGCGCTTAGTCACCCACTGGCAACTGCGGGACACTGAATGACGCACGGACGACCGCGACGACTGAAGCCGCTGCAGGTACAATTTACACCCTCACCAACGCGGATTCACGTCAGAAGTTTGCTCCGCCTCGGCATTGCCAGAGTCGCGAACCCGTACGCTCCTTCTCGAGAGCTTGTTCACCCGAGCCCGGACAAATGCAAGCAACAGCTGCGCCCGACATATTGCCCGTCTTCCATGTGCGCATATCATAACCGATTCGTGCTATCCTCCGCCGCCCCTCCACAGCTGCGGGATCGCCTACTCCACCATGGAGCGGCAAAGGAAGCGTACGCATCTCTGGTTGCAACCTGCAGTCGGGTGCTAATAGCCATTAGGAGAGCTTCGTGAACTCAACATTCGCGCCTGGGATGGCGACCAAGGTACATACATCCAGCGGACTGATAACCACAACTTGCCTGCTAACAACAGGACAGATGTCTTTGCCGTCCAAGGCTCCCTCGACTCGTCCATGAAGAAGAACACCGCCTTCATCAAGCGCCTCCGAACCGCCATCACCGCTTCTGCCCAAGCCCAGTTCCTCCAAGAAATTCGCGCCTTGTCTCTCCACAAATATCTTTCCGAAATCATATCCGCCTGCTACGAAGGCTTGTGTAAGCTCAAGACACCCGGAGAGATTGCGGCCGGTGTCGAAATCGTCAGCGCCCTCCACCAACGTTTTGGCCCCACTGAGTTCACTGGATACATTGGCTGGTACATTGGGAGGGGACTTGCCACCCCGGACAAGTCACATCTGAAGACGCTCGCTCAGGATGTGCGAGAGCGTGAAGAAAAAGAACGTCTAGCACGTCAGCGTGTACTCCTTCGCGTTGCTACAGAACTCTGGCTTGTGGGTGTTCTGCGAAGTCTGGATGACGTAACTCGGCCTGAAGAAGCGAGCAAGAGCAAAGATAATGGCAAGCTGATTGAAGGCTCGACCAAGACAAAGTCGCGCGCAGAGAACGCCGACGCTGAGCCTTTTCCGCTCGAAGTCCTGAAGGACATGCTTGGACACGACCGCGAACACGTCAATCTGCCTCTGGTCGTCATCTTCGTCAAGGCTTTTGCATGGGATATACTCGGCACCAAGCCGCCTTCTGCCGAGGGTCGCAAGACTGTCAATGACGACGGAACTACGGTACCAGACAACAACGGCGACGTGTCTGGCGCCGAGGACGACCATGACGACAGCAAAGATCAGCCTCTTGTCTCCCCAGAATTGCAACAGCGGTTCCGGAACATCCTCACCCGCTATTTCGAAGACGTCAAAGCACACCTCCTTCGTGATCAGAAACACATACTCAGTCAAGGTCGTAAAAATGCCGAAGCATATGTCAAGTCTGGTGAGGTTTTTGAGGATCGCCAGTCCAACTATGAGAAACAGATGAAGTCGCAAGAAAAACTCGTAGCCAATGCACAAGTCTTGGCCGATGCATTGAATGCAGAAATGCCGGACTTGAAGGAGAAGGACGGCTCTTCAAACACGGGTGACGGTTCTATTGGCCTGATCAAGGCTGGTGAGTATCTACGCGGCCAGAGTGATGGAGCTGGCATATGGGAAGATGAAGAAGAGCGCCGTTTCTATGAGAATCTGATTGACTTGAAAGACCGTGTCCCGGGAATCTTGCTCGAAGAAGTAAAGAAGAAGAAGCCGGATGGCGATGAGCAGGTCGGCAAGAAAATTGAGCCAAAGCCCGAGGGCTCCGAAAAGGAGGCAGCAGACACACCCACTGATAGCAAAGCGGCCGATGGGGATGACCAGTCTACTGCCATCGCCAACAAATCTGTTGGGGCGCAGGTTGATGCCCTTTTGGCACGCCTACCCGAGCTTGCGACCAAAGATGCAGTAGATCAGACTGCAATGGACTTTTGTTTCCTAAATTCAAAAGCTTCGCGCAATCGTCTTATCAAGGCCGTTCAGGAAATTCCCAAGGGACGGTCCGACTTGCTGCCTCTCTATTCTAGACTTATTGCCACGCTCGGAAAGTACATGTCTGACGTCCCACAAGGACTGGTATCCTACCTTGACGAGGAGTTTAGGAGTTTGCAGCGGCGTAAATCCAAAGATTTCCTTGGACAAGTGCGTACACAGAATGTCCGCTACCTCGCCGAACTGACCAAGTTCGGCGTCGTGCCTGAACACGTCATTTTCCACTGTCTCAAGGTCAGCTTGGATGACTTTTCACGCATGAACATTGAGATTATCTGTAATCTGCTGGAGAATTGCGGCCGTTATCTACTCCGCAATCCAGAGACGTCTCCTCGCATGGCCTCTTTCCTAGAGACTCTTCAGCGTAAAAAGGCTGCTCAAGTCATCGGTCAGCAGGAGCGTATGTTGATCGAAAACGCTGTCTACTACGTGAACCCCCCGCAGCGTGCCGCAATTGAGCAAAAAGAACGCACTCCGATCGAGCTCTTCCTACGCAAGATTATGTACCAGGATTTGACCCGCCGCTCTCTGGACAAAACCATCAAGCAGATCCGCAAGATGCACTGGGAAGAGGAAGACGTGGTCCATCTTCTTCACAAGGTCTTTGCGAAGCCTGGAAAGATCAAGTACAGCAACATCCACCTTCTAGCCGTTATGCTGGGGACCATCCATCGATTTCATCAGGACTTTGCGATTTCAGTCATCGACGATCTCCTCGAGTCAATCACCTTTGGACTCGAGTTGAACGACTTCAAGTTCAATCAGCGACGTATCTCTGAAGTCAAGTACCTTGGTGAGCTATATATATATCGATTGGTTGACTCGCCCCTCATCTTCGACACCCTGTACAAGCTGTTGAATTACGGCTGGGAGGGTGGATACATACGACCCGGAGTGTACAATCCCTTGGACCTTCCTGACGACTACTTCCGCATCCGCTTAGTCTGCAATCTTTTGGAGACATGCGGCATGTACTATGACAAAGGCGCAGCAAAGAAGAAGCTCGACTTCTTCCTTACCTTTTTGCAATACTATGTCTGCATGAAGGAGGCGCTCCCAATGGATGTGGAGTTTATCGTACAAGATGCATACAACCTCGTCCGACCACAGTGGAAGATCATCACTGATCCGGAGGAAGCATCCCGTGCCTTTGCTGAAGCCGTCAAGCAGAACTACCAGACCGCGGCAGCGGACAAGCCTGTGGAGCCGGACGAGGATGACGTGTCTGCATCTGATGATGAGTTAGATGGCCCAGACGACGAGGACGTCGAAATGCCAGAAGGCGAAGGCGACAAATCATCTGGTGACGAGGAAGACGAGTCAGAAGACGATGAACCTGTCAAGCAAGCTTCGTCAGACGAGGAAGAGGAACGCATTGTGGTGACACGGCAGGAAGACGAACGTGATCCTGAAGCCGATGCTGAGTTTGACCGCGAGCTTGCCAAGCTCATGTCTGAGAGCGCAGAGTCGCGCAAGCACGACCGAAAGCCTGTGTTTGATGTGCCACTGCCCATGCGCCGCGCCCGAGAGACTCCTGTCAACGCTGAAGACAGTGGAGGTGAAGCGCCAGCTCCGGTCGCTGCACCTTCATCGCAGACAATGAAATTCTCGCTCCTAAGCAAGCGTGGCAACCGCACGCAAACCCGATCTATTGACCTACCTTCAGACTCGACATTTGCTGTCGCCATGCGCAACAAGCAACAAGCCGACACAGAGGAACGACAGCGTATCAAGAGCCTTGTTCTTAACTACAACGAAGCTCGCGAGGACGCCGACGACACAACTGGTGATTCACCTTTTCTTTACACCCTTCAACCTAACACCAATAGAATACGCACTAAAACATATCAAGGCCTGGACAAGACTCCGAATCCATATGCGCAGCCGCGCCTGGACAAAGCTGGGACCAATCGCAGCAACCAACGTGCAAGAAAATTGCAACTGTCAGATGTCAACTGGTAGGTTTCTGCTCTTCCCTTCGAATTGCCTTGCATCGCGCGCAGTGTCGAAGCTTTGAGAGATGGCGTTAGCCCCAACATCTCATGCAGTTCACGTTTACAATCCACACGAATTCAACTAATGATGTAGGACATGATTGTTGGGTCCATGATACTACGGATAGCATCCGAGTACGAACATCAAAGGCTTCCACGCTTGCCACTGCTATAACAGAAAGCATGCAACTTTACCTGGTAGGTATCACCGTTTGATCAACTCCACAACAGCGTGACTTCGTTCGATGAACTAAGCAACGGCTCCTTCCTACGAAACGGACGACGTGCGTCCACGAGGAGCATCCTGTATGCGAGCGAGGACGCTAAGGATTTGCGTGCGAAGAGCTGCGGTAGAGGAGGACAAATTCAGTGGAGTGTGATGGAGCAGTGTCTACCTATGCATACCAACCGATATGTCCTGTTTACAACATGCAGCAATTGACATGGAGGCATGTATCCAGCTGTGCAATGCCACCATAGTGTCATGGCCGGCAGTATACACTAGTCTTCATAGTCTAGTGCTAATTCTTGTACCAACTAAATTGCAATCCTTTCTTTTCCTAAGATACCTATGGATGACATCTGTAGTGGACTCGGTGTACGGTAGGTGGTCTAAACGTTGTATGTTCGAGCAACTAATGCAGATGGCTTGTGTCCCAGGCTTGTGACAAGCGCTGTCTCTTGTTCTAATTGGAAGGTAATGCGCAACAGGACATCATGTATTATCTCTATCACGAGCTACAAGTGACGATATTGGACCCTTGGCTCCAGGGCGCATTGACTAGCGCGCCAAAAAGGGACCTAGTGGAACCAGTACGTCACCGAAAATACAAGTCAACAAAACAGCGCGTCGCCCTGTTGCCAAACTCTTCAAGTCTATCTTTATAATACCATACCTGGCCCCTATAGTCGCACCGGAAGCTACTCCGTGTAAGCTTCGAGATGCTGTCCATTGCTGTCTTGCTGGCTGTCCCAGCCTCGGCTTTAACGGTGCCCTTGTTCCTACAGGCGCAAGGCCAAGCGCAATCACCACTAAGGCCGCTGGACCATTCGCAGAACTACAAATTTGACCCACTGTTGCATCTTCCTGGAATATCACCCTACTTCGATGCCATAGGTAATGAATTCATTGGGAATTTATTGTAAGCTAGCTCGCTCACTGTCTGCAGGTTTTGGTCTGGAGCACACACCTCCCGTAGGCTGTAATGTGACAGCGGCGAGTTACATTGTTCGCCATGGTGCCATCTACTCAAACGATGACGAGTATGAAGAATACATCAAACCCTTCCTTTGGAAATTGGAAAAGCATCGACAAGGATGGTCCGGACCCCTGGCTTTCATGAGCAAATGGCAGTCGCCCATCTTGGAAGACAAACTGGAAGAATTGACACCATCCGGTGCTGTGGACGCGAAACTGGTGGGAAAACACTTGCTGCAGCGGTACCCGCATCTTGTCCCTGAAACAAAGAGGATATTGGCGGACAAGAAGAGCAGGACCTTCGACACTGCCGAGAACTTTGTCAAGGCTTTCCCCCAGGAGGACGATATTGAAATCGTGCGCATTACAGAGAACAAGAACGGCTCCATGGAATATCTTATCCCGCACAAGTCTTGCAAGAACTTTTCCAAGAAGCCCGGCGAGAAGGAACAGCAGAAGGTCATTGAGATGTACGGCAAGAGCGTCGCAAAGCGTCTTTCACCCTACGTACCCTTTGAGCTCAAGCCCAAAGACATCGTCGGCCTCCAAATGCTCTGCGGCTACGAGTCGGCCATCAGAGGCGAGCGCAGCCCCATCTGCTCCCAGTTCACCGATTCAGAATGGATGGCATACGAGTACGCCTGGGACCTGAAATACGCCTACATGGTCGGTCCCCTCAACCCGCTATCACCCTACCTCGGTTTCCCCTGGCTCCAAGCGCAATCCGAGCTCTTTGCGCATATTGAAAAACACGACACCCCCGGCGACGGCTGGCCCGACTCGCAGCGCTTCTTCCTCGGCTTCACCCACCGCGAAGTACCCCCCTTCATTGCCACGGCCCTCGGCCTCTTCAACTCCTCTTCCAACGCCGCAGAGCAATTCCCAACCGACCACATCAACTGGACGCGCGCCTGGCGCATGAGCGACCTCATCCCTTTCCTCGGTCATGTAGGCATGGAGAAAATGACGTGTGAAAGAGGCGCTGTGCATGGTGATGGCCCCGGTGTGTACATCCGCTTCATCGCGAATACGGCGCCTCGCCCCATCCCAGCGTGCCAGGATGGTCCAGGCGCGAGTTGCGAGTTTGGGCAGTTTAGGAAGCTGATTGGCGAGGGGGCGAAGGCGCATGCGGACTTTCACAAGGTGTGTGATAAGAAGAAGTGTAAGGATGCAGGGTGTGTGGAGGAGGAGTAGAGAGGTGTGGCGGTTGCGTTGATGGATTAGTGGTGTGGCAATATTAGTGCTTCACGTTTCTGCGTTATAATAATGGCTAGATTTGCAAAAATACCAACCCAATACTTGTCAATTGACTCATCTACTCTAAGACGCTGGTTCAACATGTTTTCAAGGCTGGCAAAGCAAATCCAAGGTTATATAGCATGATTGACTGAATCGCAAAAAACATCTACTTTGAAGACGATTCTCCAAGCCGTCGCACTCTTTCGTTTCTGGTGTTTAGCACCTGGTGCAGAATCAAATGTTGATAGTACAGAAGGAAGTTTCAGAGCGTTCTTACCCAATGATCGATCTAGACTTCCGTCTTCTTTTATCTACGCTTTCCTGATGCACAGGAGGAGATGCTGTTTACACCGAGAGAGTAGCAAGGCCATAGTAACAAGAGCAAGAACAAGTGAACTTAGAAGCCTATTTGAACAGCTCGTCTTCCTCTCTCCTCCGTCACTCTCCAACACCACTTTCAGCTTTGTTTTCCCTGAACCCTTACTTCTATATGCTTCTTGAGTACCTTACAATCATTCGATCCATGTCCAACAACTCTTCCGATACTTTCTCCGCCTCCACTGTTCATACGGCTTCAGAAGTGCTTCGTCCGCTGCCATACCCTCTTTCGAAAGTCTAGCTGCTCGAGCAAGTGTCATCACTAGCCGATGGACCTTTTTCGACGAACCGACACCAGCAGGTCGCCTCCCCTTGCGTTCGATCGCCTGCCCCCCAACTCCAGCGTCCTCGGGCATCCCTCACAGTGCGTCGACCGAAGAGCCAATACACAATGGGGTTGCCAGGGTTCTGGGAGAAGGGGCACAAGGACAAATTACAAAGGTAGGGTTGGCCTCCCAATGATTCGAGTCCACCATGATGGAAAGCTGAGTTCTGAGAAGCAGGAGGTATACGTACGTATAACCCCCCTTTGTTGATGACTAACAAGATACTACATCAGAGTGGACGTTAGATGAGGGAGTGCGGGCTTTTATCTATTGCACAGCAGTTTTTTCCCCACCCTACCAGTCAAGTGTGAGATGCGCAGGCTGAACCCGAAAAACATCTGTGTAGGTCCGTTCCACGGTTTTCATGACTCGTTTCGTCGGTCTTGGTCCTGCGCTTGGATCTCTACCGCGGTTTGCACGGCTCGCCTGTGGTTCATATCCGCGGATATCGAAGCGTCGAGCCTTTGTATCCTGAGCCCTTTCGTCTCTACTGTTTCTCTGGGCCCAGAGGTCGAGCAGCTTTTGGAAGAACAGCCAATTAGCGGTGTACTTGTCGCTTTCCGGAACCAGATTATCGAGGACCCTGTCGCCATCGCCGGTCTTGCTACGGTCGTCAGTGCATCGGGTGGATCAATTCCCATAGTACCGCGGGTGGTCTGAGCCTTGGTGTTATACTTGCGAGTCGTAGAAGATGCGCGATGAAGATTCGGTAGTCGTTTGTGGAAGAGCTATGAATGAACGCAGTCCAATTACTTGTTTTTCGCATCACAGTGCTTCGTAGTGTTTCGTGGGTAAGACAATCTGTTTGTATATTGTATGGTAATTCGCTGAAGAACAGGCATTCTTATGCAAGGTGATTTTATTGTCTTGTTCTATGGTCACTGCGAGTACCACCCGAACACGTCCCTTATCTCCTACTCAAGCTAAACTCCAATCCAACATTCCCCTCACAATTCCACAACAATCTTCTTCGCACTGACTCCCTTCTTCAACACATCTACACCATGCTGCATGCTCTCCAGCCCTTTCCCCACAACCTCAGCATCGGGTTTAGCGTGCATTACCCCCTTCTCAAGTGCTTCAGGGAGAAACTCACCAAAGATGTATTCCCCAATATCCTGATGCGGTGGAGCCAAGATTTGGAACGCCATGAGGAACTGTGGGTTGTACCACTCTGATGCCATGTCCGCTGCACACGGCATAACGACTGCTATGGGCGCCTTGCTTTGGAGGGTTTCCACAATGGATTTGATCATGCCGAAGCTAGAAGATTCGGAGATGGCGTCGTACACACCGGCGAATTCAGTGTCGGGTTGCTGGAGTAAAGCCACGATATCGCTCGCCGCAGACGCAGACCTATAATCAAACAACTCTTCCGCACCCACGCTCTTCACCAATTCGAAATTAGCCGGGGAGCATGTCGCGATGACGCGGAGACCGGATGCGACAGCGAGTTGGATCGCAGCGAGTCCGACAGAGGAGGAACCACCCCAGATTAGTATCGTCTTTTTCAACTCGGTCTTGCGTGGTGGGGTAGTTGGTAGAGGCAGATTGAGTAAATTGGGTGGGTAAAGACCAGATGCAGCGGTTGCGAGGGCGAGAGGTAGTACGACACCGTTTTTGAAGGGGAGGGAAGCGGGGATAGAGATGGTGTGGCTGGCTGGCACGAGGGTGTAGTGTTGGAAGGCGGACTGTGCGGTATCGTTGGTAAGAAGTGAGGGACAAAATCTGTGATATGCATTTTTTTAGTCCGTTTTCGTGGCCGGCAGAGGCAAGGATGTAGTTCGGAAGTAATGTATCGTCTCTAGGAAAGGTAGGAGCAAAAGGGAATAAGAAAGTAGACGTACGCAATAACCCTATCTCCCTTTGCGAATCTCGTTACCCCTTTACCGACATCTTCAACTGTACCAGCGCAGTCTAAACCGAGGATGAACGGGTAGTTGTATACGTATTTGTGCTCCTCGCTGTGGTATTGGATTTTCCAATCCGCGGGATTCTGTACGCATTAAATTTGAGCACTATATTCCCTGAGACTGGACAATGACATACAATAGCAATAGCCGCATTCTTAATGACCACTTCTTCAGGTCCAGCGCTTGGATACGGTGCTTCTTTGACTACAAAGGGATGAGCACCAGGCGAGGTGATCCAGGCAGCTTTGTTCTGAGGCATTGTTGGCTGTGAAGAGTTGATGATCGTAGATTGAAGTGGTAATAGTATGAGTGGAATGATAGTATGATTGAGACTAAAAAGGACAGTGATCCCTCTCTTATGTAGTAGTGGTTCCAGTACATACAAACAGTATTTTGCTTCACGACACCTACGTACATCTCCAAATCCGAATGCGACACCGAGAGACCCCACAGAGCGGCTGAACAAGTTGACCGCCGGTCACCTCATCCAGTATAGTGATTTGTGGGTCGGACAGTGTTACATCGTATTTCTTTATGGAAGGTTGTGTTTACACCGCTAAGTCCGCTTATCTCCGGTTTGCTCCAGAGAAAGTCTACACTCGGCAAGATGTACATGCCGGTCGATGTTAATGCCGCTACTATTTGTTTGTGTTATCCCATTGGGGTACCCTGAGCGGAAGAACTATAGATCGAGGGTTTCGTGCATCGTCGTGTATGTGAGCCTGACGCTATCGACCAAGCCGGCGCATTTCAAAGTTGTGGCTGAACGACGACCGAACACCTTAACACACAGATTCACCGATGCTCTAGAATTTGCAAAAGGCCGGTACAAAATACTCTACAATTCCCATGTGCTGCTAAAGCATTTCAATATGAACTTTGGGTTTGGTGTAAGAGTTATAGCTTTTGCCTGTCTTGTTGCAGGAACCGCCAGATACAAGTGAGAGGCTCCTCATGACGCGACAGAGTCGCGTCTTGTTGCTCGTTGGCTTTCGTTTCGTCAACAAGTCCAGACTGGTTATGAGTGACGATTGATGACAACTGGACAACAAGCGTCATTTAACACCGTTTTGGATCACCTGAGATGTGGAATTTGGAAGGCTGGTGTCTGCCAGTTCCGTTGATATCAAACTCAAGCCTATAGCGCTGTAAATGGAAAGATTATTTTGGTAAAGGGATTGCGTAGGTAGTCATACGTTCAGCTCACTAGAGCTTGCCCCTTACAACTATTATCTATAGATTATCCTCTTAAGACTACTAGGCTAGTAGTTAGATGGGTGACCACTGGCGAATTCCCACTGTCGTATGTTTTTGTTGAATTTTTTGCTCGCGTCACGTGCTGGCTGAGATGACAGCGAGTTCTACTAACCATCTATACCGAACCAAGCCAGAGCAGTAACGTTGGCCACGCCGTTGGAGGGGCCATAGTGGGGCCGGAGCTAGTACATCAAGTAACCCAGCAACTGCACTCTCCTCCAAGACGCGATTTCATCACCACGAACGCCATTCTTAGTCTCCAAACTTGTACACCCAAAAGATATAAGGGAAACAACACTATAGGCATAACACCAATGCAAAACCCGCCAATAATAAAAGAACCAACTTTCCATCCCCAAATGCTTCAACCTCAAGCCTCCCATCTCCTTACTCTCCCCGGCGAAATCCGCAACCATATAATCCTCTATGCTTTTCATCGCGCCCCTGGAACACCACCCCCTTTCTCCCTCCTCACCAGCGCCATGGCCCTTCCCTGGACCTGCCGTCAGCTCTACTCCGAATACGCCTCTCTCGCGCGCTCTCAAAGCACCATCTACCCCCTCTCCTGGGCCAGCGCCGCGCACCTTCGCACTCGAACGCGGGAACTACTGGATCCAGCTTGTGCGGCAGAGATCACGCAGTTGATGTTGCATTTACCGCTCGATCTGTCAGGCATGTGCGTACGAGAAGGAAGGCGGTTCGGCGTACGCAGCTTTGGCTTCAAAGAAGCGGGATTAACGGGGGTGAAGGAGGTGTGGTTTCGCTTCAAGGGGGCGTCTACTTCTCCCAGCACCAGGAGCAGTAACAACAGTACAGGTACTGGTGGCGGTGTAGCCAGAGAACTCATTGTATACATTCTCTGGCGTCTTCTCTGGGAAAAACAGCTTCCGCATCTCGCCAAGATAGGGTTTATCCATGAGGGGACAATGCCCCTGCTCTCGCTGGTGTCGCTGTTGGGGATGCTGCGCTCGTTTACGCCACTTGTGGTGTCGACGAGGTGGCGGGTTCAATCGGATTTCGAGCATGGGCGGTTGCTGTGTGTGGAGATGGGGGGTGCGAGGAGGAGGGTCGAAGTGCTGGTTGGGTACAGTTTTCGAGAGGCAGAGGAGTATGTGGGTGTTTGTGGAGAGATTGCTGAGGTATGTGCTTTCTGTTATTCTTCTTTTGATTTTGCGGTGTTGACTGGGGACGGGGGTGGTTTTGTGAAGAGAAAGTTATCGATCTTGCTGTCCAATGGTATTCATGGAATGGTCTTTTTTTGCTGACTTGGTTGTTACAGGATAGACACGCGGAAGTCATTATTGCTCGGCGGAGGGACTGCAAGTACGTGATGCCTTTGGACCAAATGACGGATGAGGAATTACGACATGAAGTAGATAATTTGCACACTCTGTTTCCAGTATCAACGAAAGAAGAACCTTTACTACAGCCGCATGTCAATAGAATACGTGCTATGTGTAGTCTTGAATCATGAGATTTGGGAATGGCAATACATTATCATCTCTTGAGTCTACACTTGTTGACTAGTCTTCACTTGAAGAGCCGGCAGGGACTCACGTACGTTAATCTACAAGATTATGAGCATCCAAGTACCAGTTGAATATCCTCTCAGATCTAATGCAACCAAAGCCATGCCGACTAAACCAAAACCTAGCCAGACTTTGCAATTTTCCCTAATTAACCCGAATTGCACCGCATCCAGATTCAGATATCCATCAGCAACCAATGACAAGGGATCTTATAAATGCTGTTCGGCAGATGTGATGGCCTGCTCGTTGCCTCGATCAGGTGTTCAATCCCGGTGGTGGCCTCGTGGTCGAGGTTCCGCCCGAATGACTGCTTTTGTGTGCAGACCCGAGCCCTCTACGCCTATCGACCATCTAGGTCTCGCTTGACCATGCTGTGGAACGGCCCGATGGTGTTTTTAGATGTCTTAGTCCCCATCGGGCGCTGGCCCTACACCATACACCACCATTGCCACAGTCGCTAGAGATGGGCTTGTGCTGTAACGGGTTTCTGTGGGCCTGATACTGCTCCCGGGACGTCCCTGGGAATTGTTCAATCGTCTACAGTTTTCCTTTTCCTTTCATGCAGGTTTGTATTGAATGTCAGCCAGCAGAGATGGTGGGGCACCTCAGCTTCTGGAGGGCCGATGGGCTCAAGGCTGACACCAGAAGACGAAGCATCATGATACGAGGTGGGTGGCACTTGGCTGCGGACGCGTTGTCGGTGCTGAAACTATGCGATGTTGGGAAACAAAAAACCCAAAGAAGAGCTAGTTCAACAACTATATCCAATCATTTGGTGCTGAGGGGGTTGATGCGGGCGGGTGTTGCGGGAAGGATCATGGTCAGAAGTGCGGGCCATGGCTCGGGAGGAATGCCATGTTGAAAGAACAGAGGGGCTCATCGATAAGAGCAAACGCTAGTGAAGCATTCAATATATTTTCATGCACTCCGGTAGTGCTCGACGTGTATGCTGCGGCATGTCTAGGTCGGAGAAACGGATACGTGACCCGACTAGCTCGAGTACAACCAGCCACCACCAGACACGTGAATAAATGCTGGTCCCGACAAACTGGTAACTCTTCAAGCAGACCTAGGTCGTAATTGAAGTAAGTGCTGCACCACGGATATTGCGCCGCCGTACCTTTCGGAGCTCAGCGTTCCTGCATGGAGGAAGCAACGCCCGCGCCTGAATATGACATGAGATAATGCAGGCTTGTAGTACCTGCGGTAGGTGATGTCAATATAGACAAGGAGCACACCACACGCGATGGCGCAAGGACTGGAGAGCTGAGGTATGGCAACGCCGAAGACGTGGACAAGATATCGCCGACCCTAGATCGCACCATGGTCGGCAACTAATGATAGGCTGCGGCAGTGCTCTAGTTTTCTTCGTTTGGGGGATCCAAGCGTTATTGACATTCGAACCGCGCATGATCCTTTCAAGCGCTGTGGCGTCAAGGTCGTTGCGTGATAGGTTAATTGAAGCTCCGCCTCAAGATGCGCCTGATGTGTGGGTAGTGGGACGGTCCGTCGGGTCTTAGTAGTTGGCAAATGATTAGTATTGGCGTGAGACTGGACGCAGTATGTACATGATGGTAAGGCATATTGCGATCTGTTGAACTTCCCAACGTCATCTTACTAATGAGAGGACCCATTAGGGAATATTTCCCATGATCGCAATATCCCACCCAAGGCATCTCAGCAAGCTGCGAGTGCAATTAGTATTCTGGTTGGATGGGAAACGCCGCTAGCTTTCGTATTCCGAAGACGACACAGCCCGCTCCTACAGAACCTCTCCGCCTGGATGGCAGCCAAACTGCTCTAATTACCTGGTGAGGGCTTGCTCTGAGTATGCAAGAGCGGACGCGGGCGGATACAGCCTTGGTTCGTAAGTACCAGATACCAAATGGCTGGTCGGCTGTATCCATTACTGCTGTGGTGCTTACACCTCACCGCAGTACTTGCAGTCGCAGAATGACGGACAGCCAGTGAAATCCGGGTTTAGCCGGAATGATTTTCTGATGATCAGACTATCTTTTGTGATCATCAGCTGCCAACTCCAAGACTGTATCCAAACAACAAAGTTTAGTTTGAGCAAGAGTGGTTAGTTGTGCGACATGAGTAAAGGTGTAGTAGAGGTATTTCGTGTACCGCGGACGCAATCGGCAGTAAGATTCACAAGGATCGGCGATGGGCGGGAACACTTGGCCAATCTGCTGGTGTGATTTGATTTAACCATTGAGCCGCGCAGGCAGCAATACTAAGCGATTGCAGTGTTGAGCGCCAAGAGTTGGACCATCTCGGTTGTGTGGTGGCTGCAGAAACGATGCAAAGGCGGAGTGAGAACGACGTTTTATACGAATTGCAGGGCCATTGAGTGATAGTTCCACGCGGCCTCCCTGCACTAGCTTGCTGTAGACCTTGTTAGGTGAGATGATGTAGAGACAATGAAGAGGTGCGTAGTGGATTGGCTGAAATATGTATTGACTCAGAAATGGTCGTTTAAATCGATATGTATTCTGCAACAACATATTGCTGCAGTGGCTATCGTCATTTTGGGTATGTCTGATGACTATGCATGGCCTTTGAGAGGTCTTAAGACATCAAGGAATGCCTAGCCTGGCCACCTTCATAGAGATAGCTTCTGGAGCAACGAAGATACCTGTCGAGATTTTGAGGATTACTCAAAAGGACTTGCATGTCGTTTGCTGTAGTATGATAGCTTTTTCGCGACGCCTAGTTGTCGTTGAATCGATGGGCGAGCTACAAGTCAGGTACGTTTCCAAAATTGCTCTCTATTCTTCGACTCGAAAAATTTGGTACGGTGATGGCCCACACATGAAGCCATCTGCCCAACTGGACGACATGTTCAAAAGAAGGCATGCTGAAGCGGCAGCTTTTGATTTGGCACCAGGCTGCTCAAAGATGCTCTGATCCGGCATTGGACTTGAAAACAACCATTTGACGAGGATCAGCTACTGGAATAAGTACGAACATTATCGAGATACGATGTGTGCCTTATTTTCATTTGTGGTCGTTGAAAAACAAGACGGGGTTGTGTATGCGATGTTGAAGGTAGGTATTAGCGCCGTTCTCGGAGCTCGAAATTTGGGCGCCGGGCTAAAAAGAATATCGAGTCATAGTCATCTCTTTTAGTCCGCGCCGACTACTCTCCACACTCCGAGGTCCGCAGCACCGCCCGTTATAAGACGAATTGAATTGGAACGACCACGATAACTATCACAACTACACCAATTTCACAATGGCATTCCCAATCCTTCATGCCCGCGCAGAGGCCAAGCCGCTGGAGCACCGCTCATGCCTCACGCCCACAACAGCAAAGAAGCTGCTCGACGCTGGCTACCCGGTGCTCGTCGAGCGCTCGCCCAAGGACCCCAACTACGCCCGTATCTTTGCCGACGAAGAGTTTGAGAAGGTCGGCGCGACACTGATTGACGAGGGCGCATACAAGACAGCGCCCAAGGACCACATCATCCTTGGCCTCAAGGAGTTGCCCGAGGACTCATTCCCCCTCGAGCACACATTCGTCCACTTTGCCCACTGCTACAAGCAGCAGGGCGGTTGGGAGCAGGTCCTTGCCCGCTTCCCCCGCGGTGGTGGCACTCTGTATGACCTCGAATTTCTGCAGGACGAGTCGGGCCGTCGTGTTGCGGCCTTTGGCTACCACGCCGGTTTTGTTGGCGCTGCGCTCGCCATCAAGGTACGCTGACACCAAACTTCTTCTATGTGCACCGCTGACTCTCTCGCCAGACATGGGCATGGCAACTCACACACCCCAATGGCGAGCCTCTCCCGGGCCTCGACACCTTCACTGACGGACGCGGCTACTACAACAACGAAGACGAGCTGATCGCCCAGCTCAAGGAAGATGTCGCCGCTGGCGAGAAGGTCGCTGGCCGCAAGCCTAGCAGTCTGGTCCTGGGCGCTCTTGGCCGATGCGGCTCTGGTGCCGTCGACCTTCTTGAGAAGATTGGCTGTTCAGACGTCAAGAAGTGGGATCTCGCAGAGACCAAGGAGCGTGATGGTCCTTACCCCGAGATTGTCGAGTCGGACATCTTCGTCAACTGCATCTACCTCTCCAAGCCCATTCCACCCTTTGTCAACAAGGAGAGCCTTCAGTCACCGAACCGCCGGCTGAGCGTCGTGTGCGATGTCTCATGTGACACTACCAACCCCCACAACCCCATCCCCATCTACGACATCAACACTACTTTTGACAAGCCCACAGTCGAGGTGCCCGTCGAGGGCAACGGCCCAAGGCTATCTGTCATCTCGATTGATCACCTCCCGTCCGCCCTCCCCCGTGAGTCATCAGAAGCTTTCAGCAACGCCCTGCTGCCAAGCTTGATGGCTCTCAAGGACCGTGCGACAACGCCAGTCTGGCAAGGGGCAGAGAAGCTTTTCCAAGAAAAGGTGCAGACACTGCCGGGCGGTGTTCCCAAGAAGGAGGTATAGAGCTGCCAGGCGGTATTCCCAGAGGTTACAAAGCCGTCTAGAGATACAACGACGAAGCAATGCTTACATGATGTTATGATTTATATACTGAGACTTAGATAAAAGAACCCAAATTCAAGCGCATGGCGACCAAATCGCCAGAGTATTGTGCGCAACTTCACTTCACATCTGTCTTTCAGTGCCACCATTCCCATTGTCCTGTCCAGCAAGAAATCGCAGTGTTCGGCATCACCCACGTCTCTGGCACTACCACATCTGTGAGTGTGGAGCCAAAGCCACACTCAATAGTTGCTGAAACGTCCTCGCACCACGGTTGAAAGTACGAACTGTAGTCAATGCAATCAATCATAGGCACAGGCTCGTGAAATACCATGGGTTCAGGCGTAGGTGGCCATAGACCACTTAAACTTGAGAGATGGTTGTTTGGCATGGTGTGTTCAGCGAAAGCCAGATTTTGTTCACAGTCTTCGCTAGACAAATGGCTCTCGCTAGCTGTGTAGGGCGTTTTTGTCGGCAGAGGAGTGAGCATAGGGTATCCAGAGAGCACCAAGGCTTGTTCGTCCACTTCAACAGTACTATAGCAGTCGTATGACATGCTGCGCATATGTCCGGTTTCGTCCGAGGGTGACGAATTGCGAGGTGAGTCGGATTGATCGGAGCGTGAGAAATCACTCATAGAGTGATGTTTCCTTGGTAGTCTTGGTTGTTTCCTGATGTTTGATCTGTTCTTGTTCTCTGAGGTGCGGCGAGTTGATCTCGGTTCACACATGATGCCTTTGGTGATACAGCGCGAACATGCGGGTACCTTAGCTGTCAGCGTTTTCTACAACTATGCAACCAAGGAGATACATACTGCCTTGTTGCACTTGGTCTTTGCTTTGGCACATGTAACGCATGCAATTGCTCTCCTCGAGGGCATTCTCGCGTACGGATTTCGTGGCTGCGATTCCGCAGCTGTGTAGTGTGATGAGCCACGTACAGTACGGGATGGCTCGAGGTCCATTATTTCTGTTTGGTGTGCTCGTCAAAACGAGGATTCGATGGTAAATTGATGTATGCCCAAAATAGAGCAAGTCTTGTGTGCGAGATACTTTAAGATAAAGTATGGGCCCCAGGATAGATTAGCAGACGGCACTCGCCTCATTGATGGCTGGCAGCTCGAGCGTGATATACTAGTGGAGCAGAACCGAACCGAACGTGACTATCTTGTAGGACTACATTGAGTAGATGACTGGCTAGTCGTCGGCACGGTCTGAGCCGATGCTAATCATAGCACCAGCATGTCTACTTTTCGCAAGGAATGAGACAGTGTAGCAGGTCCGTATGAGTGCCGATGAGGCGTCCTCTACACTAGTGGAGTCAAGGCCGAACGCAAGCACCTAGACGTGCCCGCATTAGACAGGGCCCCTGGGTATGGTAAGGTGGTACGCCACAGCGGACGTGCCTCGAGCAAGCGGGTATGGTAGGCTATGTTTCGGCAAGTGCGTGGTGACATGGGGTCTTGTGCATGCTGACGAGGAATGCGTCGCTAGATCTTGGCATTTTTATGATGACAGTCAGTAATATACGAACCGCAATGTGGCTGGATCCTCTGAATCCCCGATGAACAGGTGGGTGCATGTTCAGCAGCAGGGCTATTGGCGCATATGGTAAGGCTGCATATATCGGTATTATCCTCGCAGACGTCTATGAAACGCACAGGAAGGACGAATCAAAGAGAGTGAGTCCAGGTACCATACGTGCAAGCGCAACAAGTCGCAATGTAGTTGAGTATGGCGGAATCCGTCAGCAACAGGGTGGTATTAGCGGCAACCGCTTTGCGGGCCAACAGTATCGCGAATAGACCTGAGTATTGGGGGCCGATTCCTCTGTGGGGAGGCTTCATGAATTCCGACTAGGTGTAGCAATGGTGAGTTCATGTGGGGTGGGATAGAGGGGAGCTAGAGAGACGGACCAGCCGTGGTGGCGCTTTGTGGTGAGTTGACTTGGGAGACCCATGCTCAGCAGCTGCATTGGGAGCCGGGATTATCGCGAGCTGACATGCTTGATACCATTGGTTGCAGTTACCCTGAATTGTGGGCCTGGCGAGCTCATCAGAGGATGTGGATGGACTGGCATGATGAAGGTGGGAGTACTCGTGGATCGGTCGGCGTTGTGCCTGGCCGGTGTTGGTCGGGTGTGGAGTCGGTCGTGACGGGGGCTGCCGTGAGCACGAAGGCGACAGCCTGGATATGCGAATGCCCGAAATTTGACCCTCATGTACTTCGTAGACGAAAGACGCAAGCCAAGATGCATCGGCTCAACCCAATCCATCAACAGCTCGCAAAGACTTGGGGTTCCCAAGGATGGAATCGCACGAGCCATGCTGCATGCGTGCCGTGCGAGCGTAGCGAGCCCCGTATTGGACCACCAGCCTGGAGTCGACCTGCAGGATCCTACAAAACCAAGCACTCGTTTTTGGAGCATATGATCGCCAAATATACACTAGTGTCGCTGATAGGGAATCCTGACTGCTGTCTCAATCGTGACTACATTCTGAGCGGCGTCGCTGCTTGTAAAGATAGATTGTTCCGGAACCATCAACACCGGCCAGTCTGTGTGGAACGTGACGGTGAACTGCAGACCAAAGAGGCAAAACTATGGAGAATCTTGGGCAACATATGCCCCGAGCGCTGGGTCAGGACAATGTCAAGCTCAAATTCGACGTTGACTAACATGGGGCGGTTATGTATAAGCAAAGCTTGTACCGAAAACGTCCTCATGGGGCCATGAGCTTCACCAAAATACCGTTCTGGGTTAGGGAAAAGGCTGATTTGGGACTAACGTCCCGTTTTTTGTGACCATAATTAGGACTGGGGTTCTTACTAGCGGTATTCCTCTGGGGGCATATAGGGAGGGCACCGCGGATCGCAACTATATTCCTGTCTATGGATGGCACGTTCGCAGCGTTTAGCTCTTTTCGATCCCCGGACCCTTTCTTTGATCTTATATTAGAGCACATGCAGGACAATCGAGGTTTTGTAGCGATGAAAAAGTAGAGTTCTTGTCTACCGATTCGAAATCTGGATAGAGCGGTTTTGTTATGTGGCGCTCGGCATTGTATATCGGGGATATCGAAAGGCCTTGTTGACAGCAACCAGCAAGCGGCTGAAGCGCTTAACGCGTCACTCTGAACCTAGCCATGGCGCGCGCGATGAGGTATAAGTGTCTATCAAAGGCGTAGCATCTGTGGGCTATTTGGTAGTTGGACCCTGAGTAGGCAAGGTATGATGATGCGCTAATCCGCTTGCAGCCTAGTCAACCGGGTATCTGCATCGTATCTGCAACGCACCTTTCCAAGTCCTGTACAACGATCCATCCCAGGCCTTTTGAAAACAGCATTAGCTTGAACATATTGCCTAGCATGAGTCAAAGCGAAAGCAGGGAGCTACTACCTGGGAGGTTTCTCGTGGAAGAGGAGCATCCTGAAGCATCATCTACCCCGCCAGACCTGCTCATCCTGAACCAGCCAATAGCGCATTTCAGTGCCTTCTCGCATCTCTGGAAGCATACTGGCTACCGGGTGTGCGCAGACGGTGGTGCAAACAGGCTTTTTGACATGTTCGAGGGAGAACTGGCAGACCAACGCGAGCGGTACGTAAGTAGATGCGAGAACTCGAGCCACTGTACATTCGCTGACCTGGGCAGCTCCCTGACATAGTCCACGGAGACTTGGACTCGTTGCGCAATGATGTTCGTGATTATTACCATGGCCAAGGGGTCGCAGTGTCACGAGATGGCGATCAAGACAGCACAGATTTTGGAAAATGCATGCAGAAAATCTCATCGCGTGTCTCGTCGTCGGCTGTGCGAGATGTCCTTGTCCTTGGTACGCTGGGCGGACGCGTCGACCAAGGGCTGGGACTCTTGCACGAAATGATCAGAGAAGAGACCAAACACCCTAATCTCCGCTTGTGGCTCTTTTCAGAATCCAGTCTATCGCTGATTCTGCGGGCCAAGGAAACGGTCCTCAAGGGATTACGGAAGAGCAGCGTCTTCACGGAGAATGTAGGACTCGTTCCTGTATACGGCCCAGCGACCATCTCGACTCAGGGACTGGAATGGGACGTCAAACAGTGGCCTACGCACATGGGCGGGCAAGTGAGCACTAGCAACCATGTCAAAGCAGATAGTGTCAAGATAGAGACTGACGCACCCATACTTTTCACAATAGAGATCGCGCCGTTGAACTTGTCGTAGCCATGTACAAGGCTTGCGGAAATGCATATAGAATGGCCGTAACCGCTTGTACGTCGCTTCGTTGTGTAGCGTGCGTCTCCAATCGGCTGTGTATGTGTAGCGCAAGAGATACAGTAGTGTGCCCATGCTGGGAACCTTGTCAATGAACTGGCAGTAGAGAATGTATTTCGATGCAGATTTGTGGTGAGCTGTTTGGGCTAGCACTTGCTCGTGCAGTGACAGCCAGGGAAAGCACAAGGCGCGAGCGGACATTCTTGCCTCTACGCCATTCCTCGCCTTGTCTTCACTTTCACTGCCGCGATCAGCCTCGCCACTCAAACGCTCGACGCGCTTGCCAGACCCACATCGCTACTCACGCGCGCTGCCTCCTCACAGCTTCTTTTTTTTGGGCCTGTATCCCTTCGCTACCCGACGTTAACTACCACGTACTCCCCATCTCCGCTTCATGAGTTGCTCGCTGCTCTCATACGCAGCCTCTTCCCGGTAGGTAACACGGCAGCAAAGCCACCCAGCCACCATTTACCTTTGCACAACACACACAGCACTTTTTCCACATTGATTTACGACTGCCACTCTTTCACCTTACTCGTACAGGATAGCTCAGTCGATATCAACACCGAGAGCCATTGCTGCAACTCGCACGGGCTGTACCACGTAGGGCGAGCTGTGGGGTAAACCACAGGGCCAACGCCATCGATTCACCATGTCATTCATGCCAGAAGATGCTTCGTCCGTCTTGTCGGAATCAAGCGACGGTCAGTCAGCACAGAACACTGAGCAGCTCACACAATCACCTGGTGTGGGCAAGGAGGTAGCGTCGCCCAGTAACGGCACAAGTGAGAGAGCAACACCTAGTCACAGCAACTCGGTTTCGGTAGGAATATCCTCGTCGCCTTTGCCCTTTGCACCATTTGTCTCATCGCCGCTCAACCCTGCAAGGGCAACATCAGCAGGCCATGGATCCTCTCCAGGAAACCAAACGCAGTCAAGCAACGAGATGCAGGCCGACAATGGTCGCACACAAACAACCAGAGGACGACCTCACCCAAGACCTCCACCTCGCCCTTACTTGCGAGCACAGAGCACAAGTACACCAGACCTGCATAATCCGACACCGCGTTGTCCTGCCACGCCAATCACTGTAAATGACTTGGGCATAGACTACACCCGCTACTTCAAGCCCTTCTCAGACTGTGCCAGTACTCCCAATCAAGGCCGTAGAGCTTCTTCAGAAAGGCCTGCCCAGTTCAAGCTCACCGTCACCCCGCCTGCGACTACGCCTCCACCGCGAGGGTCATCCTTGAATCCCTTTCTTACACCAGCATCCTCCGAGACAGCTGTTCAACAAGAGTCACACAACTTGTACGATGCGGAGAAGAATGCTTCTTTTGTGGATGACCGCTTGATTGCGCCCTACGAGGACAAAGACATGGCAACATGGCCACTGGTATGTGACCAAGCCGAGGCGGATGACGAAATGCACATGCCTCGCGAAGACGACGACGTCCGGTTCAGACCAAAGATAAGCGACCATCTTACAAAGGAGAGCATCGCTTCCACTGTTGGACTAATTGTCATGATATCTGGCCTGATGTTTATATTTGTCGGGCTCCCTGTGCTCTCCGCCGTTGGTCTCATCAATTACAATTCAGCATATGGTGTGCCAATCAACATGTTTCCCAACTGGGCACCACAGACCTGGGCCACAGTAAATCATAAGAGATATCCACTGTTAGAGAACATGAGAAGAGGTCTGGTCGACCCCGATACACCCCAGTCTGTGAAAACGAGAAAGGGTGCATTTGGTGATGAGTATGTTCTGGTATTTAGTGACGAATTCAACGACGATGGTCGGTCATTTTACGAAGGCGACGATCCTTACTTCTTCGCTCCCGACATCTGGTACGGAGCCACGCAGGACCTAGAATGGTACGACCCGGACGCTGTGACTACACGTAATGGGTCGCTTCAGATACGCTTGGAAGAGTTTTTCAACCACGGGCTCAAGTTTCGGTCGGGTATGCTGAACAGCTGGAACCAACTGTGCTTCAAGGGTGGCATATTCGAGGTTTCTGTGTCTTTTCCCGGACCAGCGGGCGTGCAAGGACTCTGGCCTGGAGCGTGGACAATGGGAAATCTCGGTCGTCCAGGCTATCTCAGCACAACGGACGGACTGTGGCCCTACACCTACCAAGCTTGCGATGTCGGCATCACACCCAACCAGTCTAGCCCTGACGGCTTGTCTCACTTGCCTGGCCAACGACTGCCATCGTGCACCTGCCCGGGCGAAGACCATCCCACTCCCGGAACCGGCAGAGGCGCGCCTGAAATCGACATTATCGAAGTAGGAGCTTTCCCAGGCTACCCTGGACCAGACGCATTACCTATAGCAACGCAAAGCTATCAAGTTGCTCCATTTGACATCAACTACTACCCGAATTACAATTTCACGGCGTTTCCAGATTTACGATTGGGTGGATTGAACACCTACACCGGTGGTCCGTTCCAGCAGGCCATCTCAGCGACCACAACGCTTAACAGAAACTGGTTCGACAACAATCAATACCAGCGATTCTCCTTTGAGTACAAACCTGGGTTCGGCAAGGACGCATATGTCGTCTGGAAAGTAGCCGACCAGACCATGTTCCATCTGGATGGCCGCGCAATCGGACCCAACGGCAACATCCAAGCCCGGCAGATATCAGAGGAGCCCATGTCGCTGATCCTCAACCTTGGTTTCAGCAACTCCTGGACCTACATTGACTGGAAGAACCTGGTCTTCCCAACCACACTGCACGTTGACTATGTGCGATGGTATCAGAAAAGAGGCGAAGAGATGGTCACGTGCGATCCGCCAGGCTATGAGACGACCGAGTATATCAAGAAGCACCCGAAGGCGTATACGAACGCTAATTATACGGTATGTCTTTGAGCTCCCTGATAACTTCGGGGAGTGCTGTAGCTGATGTGTAACAGTTATGGGACCAGACAGGTTATCCCTGGCCAAAGCACAAACTCAACAGCGACTGTTGAGCGTATAGCGTTTTGTTACGGTTGCGATTACGTGCATAACACGGATACATACAGCACCTTTTCTTCACACTTCTACGCTTTGGAAGCACCATACCACACTGGCATGTATACACTGGCATCTTAGCCGTTTGGCCACTTTACTCAGTTGAATGCATGCATCACACCTTGACACTGGACCAAACTGGGGACATTAGGAAGGTCATATTTAAGCAGCGACATTTCGCCCCCTTTGTATATGACAAGGTTTTCTGAACACTTTTTTTTCTTTGCTGTGATGACATAGGGATACGGTTTCATGGTACTAAAGGGACCAATTTATCGGTTCGCCGAGGAGTACAGAATTGCAAGTACTAGCGTTTGGAGAACATATCAGAAAAAGAAAAACAGCTTAGTTACAAGTAGCGCTGAATAGTCGGATGTATTGGATGTAGGGAATAGTAACAATGCATGGGTTGTTTCTACATGGTGCATTTTTGTTATGCAGTTTGCTTCGTTGTCATGTATGCTTGTGAAATCTATATCACTTTGTTCGGCGCTATACAGACATGTCTGAACCCAGACTACCATTCGTAAGTTTCATCACGCAAGCAGATCTATCCAGCGGAGAAAGAGGATACAAAATCAAGTCTCATGCCGTACTGGCGCTGCTGAACACCTTACCAAACGCATCGCCTTCCTCCATGCTCAAACCCTCATCCAAAATATCATGTGCCATATTAACCACCTCGTCCTCAATGCCCGCCTCTAAGACTAAGCCCTCACTGAACGCCAGACGTGTCAGCGCAACAAGGTAGGCGTGTTGTCCACCGAGCGTATTGACCAGCTTGCTCTTCATATCAAAATCAGGGTTGGACGTGGCGACATGGTAGATAAGCTTCATAGTTGCGTTAATAGAATCTACCTTGTGGTCCTGCGTCGGGGCGACTGGGTGGCGGTACAAGCTGGTTATGCAGTGGTCGAGGTACTTGATTAGTCTGCCAATGCAGAGCCGGTTTTGTGCCAGGCGACTGGAGCCGTGCTCAGAAAGGGAAAACTGGGTGAGTACCGAGAGGACAAGAAGGCGCAGGTTCCATAGGTCGATCTCGGGGACTGGGTCTATTGAGTCGGGTGATGCGGAGGGGTCTGGCACAGGCTGGGGCCGCTCGGTGAAGAGGTTGGTCAGACGGTTGATAAGAGCGTCTTCATTGTTTGTTTGGCTCTCTGGAGCGGGGTCTCCAGGTGTGATGGGTCCAACTGAAGTGGGAAGTACGGACGTGCTGAGTATGCGTAACATGAGGTTTATCTGTACCAGAGGTTGCTCTTTGACTAGCAGCATGATGGCGAAACTGGAGGGTATTGCTTGCCACAGGCGGACTATGGCCCCAGGATCCGATGAGGACAGGCAACTGCTTGCCACCAGATACAGCAGCTCAAGGCAATCCTCGGCGTCAATAGAGGCGGCAATTCGGCGCTGTTTTGACGAGTAAAGGTCTGCAATTGCTTTGTCGCCGCCCTTGGCCGCCTTGGAAATGGGGTCAGCAACAAGATCGACAAAAGCAATGATGAGTGGAACAACACGTTCAGTAATCTTGACAGCAGTGTCGGCTGGCTCGCATGCAAGGATGAAATGCAGCGCATCGAGGATCAGTGAGGTGGGGGCATAGTACTTTTCATTTTGACAACGTTTCCAGAGATCGAGAAAAACATGGCACATGTGCAGGGCCAAGTCATGGACATCGTTGGGTGCCATGTTTGCTAGTGCATCGTACACGATAGACGACAGCTTTTTGGTGGTGTTGGAAGGAAACGCATACTTTGTCAGTGCTTCGAGTACACGGTCAGTGTCCTTGGAAGACGGATGAGAAAGCAGGCGGTGCAGCAGGGCAAATCGACGGTCTTCCCGCCTAAAGTGCTGTAGTAATGCAGCGTCTATCTTGTCTCCGAGCACTGGTGCTGGCTCTCGCTCCTTGGGCCTACTACGCGGTTCGCTCAGCTGCAGTGCTGGCAACGGTACGGGGCTTTGATCTATAGCCTGCCGTTTCCGCTTGCCAGCCTGTCGGGGCGTAGCAGTCTTTGATTTATCGCGGTGCTTGGACGGTGATGCCATTACCATATCGTCATCGTCGAAGCCATCGCCGAGCGGACCTCTGGTCTTTTGCTCTCTCCTGGGCGTGCCTGCTGGACTGACAGATGGCGGAGGCGGCTTTGGTCTTGAGGGCACAATTCTCGCTGTTCTTCGTGGGATGCCGGCCTCTCGGGCCTCGTATTGGTTGAACATGCTGTCCGTCTGGGCTGACTCGGCCTCGCGGCGTAACTTGTCCATTTCGGCGCGCAGCTTAGCCAGCTCAGATCCATGCTGCTGTTGCTGGTCTGCCAGCTGGCGCTCATACCGTCGGTTTTCAGCATCGTGGCGTCGTCGAAGAATATCGGCCTCGCCTGCCCTGGTCTGCAGTTTGTCCTTGAGCTCTTCGGCCTCTTTCTTCTGGCGCGCCTTTTCTTGCTCCAACTGCGATGATCAGCAAGGTGAGGACGCGCGGGTTGTACAGCGTGGGCATCGCACCTTTTTGATGCGCTGGAGCAGCTGGTGGGGGTCAGCCTGCGAGGGCCGTGGCGGCTCTTGCACGTTCACGTAGTCGTGGTGGACCGTCTGGTTGTCAGCACCAGCACCGCCTTGACTATAGTCGCCAGGCCCGGCGGCAGCGGCATAGTCATTGTAACTGTCATCGCCGCCATTCTGTTGGTAGTCGTAGTCGTATTCGTTGGCGTAGTCTCTCTGGGGCTGTGCGTGCTGTGGGACCGTCACCACCCAGGGCGAAGCGCGCGGCAGACCGGAGGCATCGTTCAGGTTGACGACTTCCTCGCCGTCGTCAAGGCCATAATCGGATTCTGGAGCCGGCTGTGTCTGTGTCCGGGGCTGCTGTGTAGCGCGGTAGGCATTTGCCTCCAGGTGCTCCAGGGCATTTGCGGGCAGGTCGTCTAGGTCGTCGTCGTCGAAATCAAAGTCATCGTCGTCCTGGTCGGCCATGGTGGCTCCATAAATCGAGGCGGGCGTGGGTGGGCATGTCCCAATGGCGGTGCAGCGCGACGCGTTTGTTTGGTGTTGGTTGGGCAGAGAGACATGGCGGCGGGTCGCTAAGCGGAGGAAGCATGACGTCTGTCCGCTTCGACTTGTCCGCAATTTCACAGCCTGCCTAGTTAAACACTCCCTCGCACGGCTGGCTCACCACTGCGCCCTGCCCACCACCCCGCCGTCGCATCACCACCACCACCTTACCACCACGGCTGCTATTGCTACAACTAACAACTAGTACCAAAACCCGTCCGCGCCCGCCTCACGCTGCCACCTCTCACTCAACCCCCGTCTGCGCTCGTCATGGCGCGTCCCAGAAAGGACGTCAAGTTCCAGCACCAGGTGCGCAGTGCCAGCAATGGACGCACCCGTAGGCCCTCGCAGAGCATGTCCGAGTTCAGCGACCCAGGCAGTCCGACGATCAAGGAGGAGCCCGCGCCCCCGGTACGCTCCCTCGCTCGTTGTGTCCCCGCCATGCCCTCCGCAAGCTGACTAGATTAGGCCTCCGAACAACCACCCCAATCCGAGTATGAGAAGAAGAAGGCAAACTTCATTACCCGCACCATATGGACTCTCGTCATGATTGCCGCCTTCTTCTGGGCTCTCGGTGCCGGCCACCTCTTTATAATCATCATGGTTACTGCCGTACAGTGCATATCCTTCAAGGAGGTCATTGCAATCGCAAACGTTCCCAGCAAGGCCCGTAGCCTACGTTTCACAAAGTCCCTGAACTGGTACTTTCTCGGAACCGCCATGTACTTCTTGTACGGCGAGAGCGTCATCTACTACTTCAAGCACATTCTCATGGTCGACCGTCTGCTGCTCCCTCTGGCTACCCACCACCGTTTCATCTCGTTCATGCTCTACATTATTGGTATGCTGCCTGCGTTGATTCTGTCGCGCCAGACTAACTCTCTCAGGCTTCGTCTTCTTCGTCTTCTCTCTCCAAAAGGGACACTACAAGTTTCAGTTTACCCAATTTGCATGGACCCACATGGCTCTCTTCCTCATTGTTGGACAGGCACACTTTGTCATCAACAACATCTTTGAGGGCTTCATCTGGTTTATCCTCCCTGTTTCCATGGTCATCACCAATGACATCTTTGCCTACCTTTGCGGAATTACCTTTGGCAGGACACCCCTGATTCAAATTTCGCCCAAGAAGACTTGGGAGGGCTTCCTTGGCGCCTGGTTCTTCACCATTCTTTGGGGCATTGGCGTCACCCACTTTGTGTCCCAGTACAAGTACTTCATCTGTCCCGTCAATGACTTGGGCGCAAACATCTGGTCCGGCCTCGAGTGCAAGCCAAACCCAGTCTTTATTGCCCGCAACTACACCGTCCCTTTTCTTCCCGAGGGCCTTCCCATTCCCAACACGTTCAACATTATGCCCGTCCAGTTCCACGTCGTCATGCTGGCAACCTTTGCCTCACTCATTGCCCCCTTTGGTGGCTTCTTCGCCTCTGGGTTGAAGCGCACATTCAAGATCAAAGACTTTGGCGACTCCATTCCTGGACATGGTGGCATGACGGACCGCATGGATTGCCAGTTCATCATGGGATCTATCGCCTTCTTCTACTACTCCAGTTTCATTGCTGTTCACCACACCACAGTTGGTGGCGTGATTGAGGCTGCCATCACCGGGCTTACCTACGAAGAGCAGATGGAAGTTGTCAAGATATTGAGCAAGCACTTGGTCAACCAGGAAATAATATCACCAAAGGTATGCTCGCCTTTTTGGCAACCCCCCATGCATTGCATGCTTATTGACCCTTTACAGGTGCTCGAACTTCTCTCCCAGCAGATGGTACGGAGATGAGAAGCTGGTGGGATACATTTGGTTCTTTAGAGTATTTCTTAGTCCAATTAGGGATTTAGGGGAGAAATTGTGATACTGCGGAGTAGACGCAGCTGGCATTCGGCAGGCATGGCAAACGGCGGCATTGGTAATCGGACGGCATATACCCTTTCTGTAGTCTGACGCGCACCTGATCTTGGGTTTCTTAATGGTGTGCTTCATCGTATAGCATATAAGTAATATCCTTTGCATTCGCTGTCATGCTTTTTCATTGGTAGTTGGATGGCGACAGGGATATGACGGCATGGCGGAACCGAGGCCTTTTGCGCACGGGCGCATATGCACTTCGACTTTCGGACTTTGTTCAGGTTGGCTGCATCACATCAACGCCAATGCCACCACGACCTTTTGTGAACGACGGACTATGGCGTTGTCTATGCCCAGGATTTTCAGCCAATTCCGCGACCGGTGCCACCATAGCACGAGCAGCTAGACGGCCACAGCGCAATGCATTCCAGAAAGATGGAAAACCGACTCCCCGCAACCAGTTACGTGCCTACACATTGTCGAGTCCATGTCGCGCCGCCAACGACTCCTTCTTCTCGCAGGCTGGCGCTTCGCCATTCGGCCTTCAAAGCCTTGGGGAGCAGTCCCATCCTCCATCCAACCCAGGTCCACGACCAAAGCCTCCACTTGCACAGCTTCCAACTAGCGTTCTCTACGAGCATGCGCGCGCCGAAGGAGCCAAGGGCCATTGGGACGAGGTCATGAATATTTGCAGAGTCTTGATCAAGGACAGAGGAGAGCAGCCCAACAGGGAAATGTACACGGCCGTACTGCACAGCTTCGTTAGTTCCAGCAATGGCACAGCGGGGAAGTTGCGCAAGGTACTCGAAGAGATGGGCTTCTGGAGAGACACGGATGGGTCTCTGTATGGATACCCCAAAATTGAGCTCGATACTCGCGCATGCGAGTGTGCGTTGGAGGTGCTGGCAGTGCATCCCGACTATCTCCTTCGCGCCGAGATTCTTGAGTACATGAAGTCGCGCTGGCTCACCCTGTCGGGGCGTGGGCAGAACTATGTTGTGGCTGGACTGCTGCGTGATCGCCACTTTGAACAGGCACTAGATATGATGGAGGACATGGTGAGGAATGGCATCCGTGTTGAAAACTGGGTCTTCGATGAGGCCATGTGGATATTGATGGAGTTTCAAGAAGTGGAAGAGGCTTTTTATGTCTTGAGCCTCAAGGAATCCATGCTGAACAAGACCGGCGGGACAGGTGCGACCAAAGCGAGCGACGCGCTCTGGGGCGCATTACTGGATGCTGCGGCGCAAAGACAGCTTGTATGTGTGCCATAAACTCATTACACGTTCAGCTCAAGACACGATACTAATGAGGCGCAGCACGAAGAAACAGTCAAAGTGTGGATGAGCCAAGTCCAACCGGGCTACCTGAAACCAGGCACTGGGACCTGCATGTCCGTTCTTGCCCTTGCTTCTGACCATGGAGATGTCGAACTGGCTACCGATGTCTTTCGACTGCTCACGGACAGAGACACCACGTTTACAAGCCACCACTACGAACTCATCATGTCTACCCACCTCAATGCCAATGATCTAGAAGCTGCATTATCTGTCATTCTCATCATGGTCGATGTCAACATCAAGGTTGACGCTGGAACATGCCAGCCACTTTTTCACTACTTGGCCACCGACACTGGGGACGGAACCAGCCGGCCGCTGGAGGCTTTTAGGCTTCTTCAAGGCTTTGAGGCTGCTGGTCGTAAAGTACCCACAGCTGCGGTTAATGCATGCATCCAGGCTAGCCTAAGTCTGAGACGCCTTGAAGAGGCTATTGAGATATACAAGGCCCTGCACACGGTGTCGCCCGCGGGACCCAACACCAACACGTTCAATCTTCTCTTCAAAGGCTGTCATGAGTTTGCACGCAAGGAACTGGCCATGTTCCTGGCAAACGAGATGCTACAGCTTGGGCTGAAGCCTGATCGCATCACATACGACCGGCTCATACTGGTGTGTATACGATCCGGTGACTTGGAAGATGCACTGTTGTACTACGAAGAGATGATGTCTACCGGAGGCAATGACTCGATGAAACCGCGAAGGGGGACTTGGGAGTCGTTGATTCGTCTGTGCGTCAACAAGGACGACGATAGAGCGGTTGCACTTCTGAAAGAGTACAAGCAATGGATTGAGGAGCCGCGCGTGCATGTGGAGAAGGCAGTCGTCGACCGGTTCGAGTACGGGATCCAGCCAGGCCTCGAGCAGACAGGACAGGCACGCACGGAGAGGGGTCTATCTGAGGGGATGGTGGAAGAGCAAGGTGCAGAGGCCGGGGTCGGCACGGAAGCACCGGACCCAAGAGATGGATTTTTGCGCCTGGGCAACGACGTCGGCGCGGACGCAGACGCGGACGCGGAGACAGCAGACTTGGACAAGACGGCCAATGGCGAAGGCGCACAGCCGAGTGCAGCTAGGGAAGGAACAGTGCCCTGACAAAGGACAAGAAGGGAAGGAACCGCGCGAGGCTCTCAGGCAATCTGGCGTCCCAAGCGGCGCCGGCATTAGTAATCCTCTTGATCGCGTCCGTCGGCAAATTTCTTATCCTGTCATTCCATAGTGTGAGCCGCATCATCATCACCATCAGCATCATCCGCCGCTTCAAATCTGCAATCCCGTCTTGGAGTGTCCACAGCGTGTGGGGGGCCCGACAAATATGTAGTAGACAGCTACGCGTGGGGTCATGGTCACGACTGAGCGGTCTGGCTACACACAACGACTCGACACGGAGCAGAGTCGTCCTCGCACGAGCTGCCATCTTCCGATGGATACCACCGACCGACAGGGCGCGCACGGCTTCTGTGGGGAGGAAACCAGTTGCCGAGGCCGTTGGGATCGGCGAATCAGAGCCACGGCGAATCAAGGTTTTCAAGCAAACTAGCTCGCTCTTGGGGAAGCTTAATCCTTACCGCAGAGCCGCAGCCTCAACCGGCCCACTGCCAGCCTCAACCTGGGCGATAGCGGTGCAACCAATTCAAGGATTTCACTCCTAGCCGCTCGACTCGATACGAGCGAGGCCGAACTATGGCCGCGGACTTACCCTGCATCTTTTATTGTTGACATGCACGGGATTACCACAAACGCTTACTCCACACTGCCTAAGGTTTCATCACGCCTCCAACCGGTGTGTATGGGGTGTTACCCGAACCGGCCATCGGAGCCTGCCACAATCTTGCCTCTCCAGTAGTCAACCCCACGGTGTGGGGACAGAAAAGTCGAATGATGCATTGGCTGGAGCGTCTCCATGATGGCTCCCACACTACTGATATTGTGGGGAACACAGCTCTGCAGTACAAGTAGCGACATGCCGTCTTCTCCCCTTCGTCTTGTCCAGTCCTCTTCTCCCCTTCCTCTGCTTTTACCTCTCCTTCCTCTACCACAATGGGACTCAGCGGCAAAACCCTCCAGACGGCGCAGCTTTTGCTCGTCGTTCTACCAGCTTTTGTGCTGTTTGGATACAACCAGTCGGGCGTGGGTGGCCTTCTGTCCCTCCGTGACTGGAACGACCACTTTCCTGAAATCAACACGATTGACACGCATGGTGCTGAGAAGAGCAGCAACTCCACCAAGCAAGGTGCCGTTGTTGCTAGCTTCACCATTGGTGCTCTTTTCGGTGCTCTCTCGTGTTCCTGGATCGGAGACATCCTCGGACGACGAAAGCTCATTTTCCTGGCTGCAGCTCTGACGCTCGTCGGTGAGATACTGCAATGCACCAGCTTCCAGCTTGCCCAGTTTGTTGTCGGTCGCTTCATCCTCGGAGGAGGCGTTGGTGCTTTGAGCGCTACGGTTCCCGTCTGGCAGTCTGAGTGCTCGTCATCTGCCAACCGTGGTAAGCATGTCGTGCTCGACGGATGTTTTATCTCTCTGGGCTACCTCCTCGAGGCATGGATCAACCTGGGTTTCTTTGAACAAGACAACCTGCCCCTGCAATGGCGCATCCCTCTCGCCATCCCCACAGTCATCTCTGTCATTCCCATGCTGGCGGTATTCAGCATCCCTGAATCCCCTCGCTGGCTGGTCGCCAAGGGCCGTGTGGAAGACGCTCGCGTCAGTCTGTCCAGCTTCAAGGGTCTGGATTTGCACGACCCTGAGATTACTGCCGAGATTGCTGGTATTGAGCTTGCACTTGAGGAAACCAGCCGCAGCGCAGCAAAGATGAGCGACATTTTCACTATGGGCAAGGACAAGCTGTTCTACCGCTTTTCACTCTGCATTTTCCTCCAGTTCTTGCAGCAAATGTGTGGTAGCAACCTCATTTCCACTTACTCGACTGTGAGTTTATCCATTTTCAAAAATCACATAGTAACATCACACTAATACATTCAATAGATCATCTTCCAGCAAGGTCTCGGCCTCAACAGCGAAACCTCGCGCATCCTCTCTGGAGGTGCCTTGACATGGAAGTTCGTCTCCTGCTTCGTCGCTTTCTTCACCATTGACCGTTTTGGACGTCGCAAGCTCTTCATGTTCAGCGGTGCTGGCATGGCCTCTTGCATGTTGGCTCTGGCCGTCGCATCCAGCTTCCCAAAGACGAACCAATCCGCGCAGATTGCCTCTGCATTCTTCGTCTTTCTCTTCAACTTCTTCATTCCCATTGGCTTCCTCGGCGCAAACTTCTTGTACTGCACTGAGGTTGCGCCGACCCGTCTCCGCGTGCCTATGGCTGGTATCTCGACCGCCAACCACTGGCTGTGGAACTTTGTCGTCAACATGGTGACTCCTGTACGTACATCGCTTGTTCCCACTTTTCTACTCCTGCTAACGCTCAATGCTAGGTCGCTATCGAAACCATTGGCTGGAAGTACTATCTCGTTTTCCTCATCATTTCCGCCATCATTCTCCCTGTCGTGTACTTTGGCTACCCCGAGACCATGGGCCGTAGCTTGGAGGAGCTGGAAGTCATGTTTACCGAGGGCAAGAGCATTCCTGCTATTGTCAGCATGTCGCGAAAGCCTTTTACTGGTAGCATTATACCTGAGCACAAGCTCGAGAAGGCAGACAGGGACGTCAACGAGGAGTACGCATGAATGGCTATGAAATATGCTCGCTGTTTATAAAGGTCGTCAAACGAAAGTGACGGGTTTTCAAAATCTCTGTATATAGAAGCACGGTAGCTGAGAAGTGCTACGCTACGAATTATGATGAATGGATCAAATGATAATCAGGTTGTGTCCCATTCGTTTGTCGTGATTTCGAATTTCGCGCGTTTCAGCCAGCTCCGAACACGAGGCTGGATTTCACATCCTAAGCCATGCTTTGCCCTCGTGCGCACATCCCAAGGCTCATGTCACTTAATTTTCCTAAAGAAAAAGAAAAAGTCCAACTAGAGACTTTACGAGCGTACCTGTCACGGTCTCCTAGAAAACCTGGAGAGAGGATAGAGGGGCCCCATTCCCCATTCCCCATGGCAATCCCACAGTCCAACCCACCCAACCATCCCCGCGATGCACGCGTTCTCCTCTAAAAAGCTTAAAGCCCATGCACATACGGAGTGCATGCATAGAAAAGTCAGGTTGCCCGAAAAAGGGCCTGAGAGGCGTATCCTATCTTGCTGATTGGTCCGGCAGTGCGTCATATGATCGGCAGAAGCCGGAAGGAGAAACGCAAGGCTCAGAGGCTAAAACCAGCCACCGCATCACGCTTCCTGTTGTCCCCGCTTTCTCGTTCTTGTGGAGGTGCACTGTATGTGTGGCAGTGGTCAAGGCGCATTTCCATGCACATGCATATATCCACATGCAATGACGCTCGAAAGTGGAGCGGAAAATAAAAAGAGGGAGTGGTTGGAGCGTACAGCCACCACGCTGTCGAACAAACCAGCAGTTTAGCCATGTGGCCGCCTTTTCCGGTCGCCTTTTGCAGTCGCCCTATTCTGGATTAGGGCTTTTGTCATGGCTATGGCGGGAGGCTGAGGCGCAGATCAGAATGGCTTGGCCATGTGATGGCGTCTTAGTTGGACGCCGTATGTAGACGGACAGCAAGTTTTGGGAAAGGTGGTTGAGCTTGGAGTGGCTTTGATGGGTTACATGGCGATATGCGGGGGAATACTTGTATGGCGTAAGGGAGTTGTCGTACGAGGTTAAAGAGTATACACATCAATTCGTATTCATACAAGTATATAGAGAGAGAGAGACATTGCCAAAACTCCAAGTCCAAATCACCATCTAATCCCATCTAATCACATCTCGCTACCACCAACATGTCCTCTTCAGACTCTAAAGCCACCGATAAAAGCGTGCCAACAACGACAACCTCAGACGAAAAACCAGCCCCACCGGCCTACCACGACGCAGCCTCATCTTCCTCCTCGGACCCACCACCACCAGCCTACACCTCCGCCCGCCGCGCCCTCGACACCCTCTCCCACGGGGACCCCGACGAAACCATCTACGTCCCCATGGTAACCCGCACTGTCTCCCGCAGCATCCACAACTACAACCCCTTCTCCCACAAACAAGGTACCGTGCGGCAAAGCATCGTCACCCGCCAAATGAAGCGCTCCACATACCTAGCGCACTATGTCAAAGACGCCGAAGGCAACTATGTAGGGACTGGGAAACCAGCGCCGGATATGGAGACCGTGTTTGTACCTGCCAAGGGAAGCGAGGAGGATCTGTTGAAGCAGGCTGAGAGTGTGGCGCTGAAGGTGCAGAGGCTGAGGGGCGATGGGATTGGTGAGTGGGGGAAGCCGATACAGGATAATGTGTATGTGGCAAGTGGGGGAGGAATGTAAGAGATTGGTGTTTTTTTCTTTTCTTTTTGGATTCGGTATCCCAGAATGGATATATGAGCGTATTTTTGGAATGTTGGGAGGGATCTTTTTTTGTTTGTTCAGGTAAACAGACTGTGTAATGAATTTCAATAACGATCATGCCTTTACTGTTGGTTAGTTTGAGTTGTTGGAGGTTCAGAAAGCGTAGGTAATGAAGCTGGGATGTCACGTCTCTTATTAAAGAGCTGGTCATAGTCTGGAGGTGGAGACTGATGCTCTGCAGATGATTGAGTGAATCGGAATGCTTGTGAACCTATTTCGTGGTTTCTTAGCCGAGTGCCATGTCCCTTACATCTAGTTAACACCCTGACTCGAAGCGAACTTTATATCTCTATTCGGCGTTATACTCTGTACACGACTCGACACCTATCGAGCCTTGACACGCTCTGTGTGTCGCTGAACCTTATGCAATGTTATTTGTTGAATTAGCTAACATGTTTCGGTATGTTCGCGATGACGATCTTGCCAAATCCTTTAGGGAAATACATGCGACTTTATTCTATCTGTCTATCTCGACTTCATACCTAGTAGTAGCCTTTGTCATCCCAAGGACTTCTCCGTTTAGCCCACTCTTCAATTGGCGTCAGCTCCACTCCAGTTCCTCAACCACTGGCTTCATATCGATATTAAATGGCTCATCCTCCGCCTCATTGTAGTAAGTGTACGCCTTGAACATCTGACTCACAACCGTCTCCGTATCCAGTCCCCTTCCCTGCATCGTCTTGCTGATCTTGTCGCAAAAGTCCGACACAGTCTGGTTTTCGTAACCCAAATCTTTGCCCCAGGTTCTTGCTAGTTTCTGAGTAAGCTCAGAAAGCACAACGGTTTCAGGTCCGCCGACTGGAATATCGCGTCCGGCAAGGTCAGGACGGTACATGGCAGCCATCATGATTTGCGCGACGTCGTGGTAGCAGATCCATGATACGCGCAGGTCGGGTTTGTGACAGTAGACGACAGTTTGTCGGTCGCGAATTGGAGGCAAGGCCCAGCCTTCGAGAAGATTGTCGAGATACACTACGGGCTCAATGCTTATTACTGGGACGGACTTTCGTAACAAGGACCTCATTTTTCTTCGGTCATCTTGGGCGGTGATGTCTTGCGGCTGCTTGGGAACGGGCATACTAGCATTAAACAATACCAAAGGGACGCCGGCTTTCTTTGGTGCTTCGCCAATGTCTTTTGCTGCGGCGATTATAGGTTCGGATTTGTTGAATGAGGTGGACGGGAGATTGAGGAACACCCTATCCGCACCTTGGAGCACTTTCTCCAGGGCATCTTTGTTGCCAAAGTCCGCGGCAAAAGCTTCGACCGGCTTTCCATCGATTTGAAGTGGTTGAGGATTGCGACTGACGGCAACAACGTCATGGCCTGCTCTTGCGAGAGCATGGACTTGGTGACGGCCCTGAACGCCAGATGCGCCAAACACGACTACACGCATCACCACTAAGCTCTTATACTTTCCGATCTACTTTTTTGTAATAATTGGTTGTCCGATATACAGGTTTGTGGTGTAACTACAGCATCTTTGAATGAGCCGTTAGATTTGTTGGTACCATTCGAAGCGGGGCGGAGTTGATCAGCCGTGGTGGAAAACCATAGCCGCATTGAGCACTTGGAACTGTTCTTTTTTTGTAAAAGTCCATGGCACGAGATAAATCAAAACGAGACAATGGAAGAAAAAGACACGGGAGGTGGTTATAAAATCAATTTAGGGGTTTGAAAGAAACCCTTATCCTCCATCTACTACGTAAGCCATAAACTATCTCTATTAGTCGTTTCCATGTCCTTCTATAATCACTAATTTATACTTGCGTGTTCTTGAATAATTAGAAGATTCTTTTAATTAGATCTTCTCGTCTCTCTTAAAAAGCGTCTTATAGTCCCTATGGTTTATGCGTCCGTTCTCGCTATCTATTGTGTGATAAGGCCTGGTGTCGGCGGATGCTTGGGTGTCACGGGCACGCTGTGGAGGTTGGTTTGGTAAGTTGATGATTGATTGTCCTTGGGCAGGTCCTGTGTTCTGTATCTATGTACTTCATGTCATATAATGATCATGTAACATTTTCTCCCAGCCTTCCTAGACTCAGTTGCTTTTCCTATATTCTATATTTTAAATCTCGTATGGTTTCCGTCCCAATTTATACTTGTACGTCCTTCAATTTGTGCTTCTAATATCCTTCAATAACCCTATTTCATACTCACGTGTTCCTTAATAATCAAGAGGTTCTGTGCCAGATCTCCTTATCTCTCTCGAAAAGCGTCTGGAAGTCCTTGCGGCTCAAACGTTCGTCCTCGCTATTCATCGTGTAGTCAGACTTGGCTTTCTCGGGGGCTTGGGTGTCGGACTCGGCGTTAATAAACTCCTTAAGGTTGGGAGCTTTAGACTTGGTGCTGATAGACTTGGTAGTCGCTGAGCTCACTCAGGTACTACTCTTGCCACGTGTGTGACGTCTCTACTTCCGGATCCTCGATGACGGCACGGAAGATCCTGACGTACGTGAACGCTGTGGTGAGATCTCCACGAGCGTCAAGGATCTCATCGGCAACCTTGACACTGACACCACCTTGGTTCGCAAGGTGCGCCAGTTGCACGCGACACTGTGGTGAGGCATTGTGATAAATTGCGCTCTTGACAGAATCCACGACATGCTTTTCGATGATACCTTCTCGGATGGACTTAAAGACGTTGAAGGCAAGTCTAGCATCGTCCACATCCTGGTATGGGGTTCCAGGCGGGAAGCTCTCGAAGTCACCAACAGTATACTTATACTTAGGTTGCTTAGAAGTGCTGCCAGTGTTGTTGTCGCCCCAGCTAGGAGCGATGCCAGCGGCGTTGTGGCTTCGCTTGATGACGAGGAGTGCAAAGTCTACATTGGAGAGATTGTCGATGTCCTGTCCCGTAGACCCATGCCAATGCCACAAGTCCTCCACATGAACTTTGGTAGCTACATCCTTGTCGCATGTACTTGTGGATTGGGCAGTCGAAGCTATCTTGGTTGAAGGGAAATCAGGTATGGCCAATTTAGATCGACTGAAAACCTGAAGAGATACCGTTGATTGGGCAGTATATATGAGGGTCGAACGTTTTCGGAGCGGCCGGCCGATGAAGAGATTCGACTCTGGGTAGCTGAGTTCGACGGCATCGCAGACTGTAGGATAGGTCCGCTCAGAGAAAACGAGACGGCGAGACCCAGGGCGAGGGCGAAGTGCGAAAGAAGGCCATGTTGTGCCAGTGTCGGACAGGACGGAATCGCGGTCTGACTGGTATTCGGCGTCGTAGAAATCCCCAAACTCGGGGGGAGGAGAGCCCCGATGACTCATGGCAATGCGAATGATAGCAGCGGACAAGCGGCGAAGACAGGAAACAGGCGGCAGCAGCGACGGCACGATGTTGTTAAAGCGTGGAGGAGAAGAAGAGGTGGTTAAGCTACCACTTTAATCGTAGTGTTCAATCATTGTTGCGATCTTCGCAAGTGCGACAACAAAGCGCATTGAAAAGGATGAGAAACACTAGATCGAAAACGGTCAATTTCGAGTGCTTGTATGTCATGGGCAATAGTAAACTCACTATGATAGAATAACATCATGTCATCGCTGTTCGAAAGACTCTGGCAGGAGCTATATAAAGCGTGAAGCTTTTTCCCAGCATAGTCTGGTAAAGCCTGTCAAGACATGTTGCCGGTGGCCAAATGGTTCAGGTGCTTTCAATTCGAGTACTATTGTGGTTAAAATATACAGGTGAGGTATAGAGATGAAGGAGGGAAGGAGACCGAGGGCGGGGCGGCGTATTTATATGTGCGGGCAGCCTGCGCTACTTGCCTTCACCGCTACGTATTCTGATGACGTGACTGTTGCCTAATGCCGTTTGATAGTAAGCTCTGCGTACAAATGCGGTGCAAACGCGGTGCTCTCACTTGTGCATTGGGGTAAAGCGCGTTTGTTATTGCGAATTCTCTTGGTAAAGTGCTATTGCCTATCATCGATCACGAGCAAAAAAGAAAAATTACTGTAATAAGCGGCTCGACGTTGTAAACGCCATTTGGACATCACTGATGGGAAACAGGCATTCCAACGGGGCCTATCGGCCTTGAAAAGACGACCCATGGCATTTGCACAGTCAAACGTGAGATCAAGAGAAGCAGATTGAAAGCATCTTCAAAAGGGTCGAGAAATCTGCGTATGACGATAATATTTGTTTGAGCGGCCCAAGACAGCTGCCTTGCTAGCGTTGTTTGCTCTCTGGGAGAGTAACTCACGGGAAGGTGGCTATCTTGGCACACACTGATCAGTGTCACTGCCCAACAACACCACCAACATAACCACCTATAGACAGAAATACTCTAATTTCTTATCCAAATTACTCTTTCTTCGACTCAATCCACCTCAATTCCCACCATATCGAGCGGAGCTTGCCTCCAAGGTCTCCTAGAAGCTCAGACTCTTCGCGAGACAGACGCCAAGGTGCGCGCGACTGGTCCAGCAAGCCGAAAGAAGGTGAAGCCGTTCCCTTCAAGTCAAAATCTATAAGTTTTAAAGCTATAACTAGCTATATCGTCGACGGAAAGACTGAAGGTTTGCTCAAAGCCGTTGAGGTCATGCTACCCGATATATATTCTGCCCTATATGTCATGCCGGCAGAGCAGGCTCGGGTTCTCAAGGACGTAGAGCCTCTATATCAACCCGAGAAAGGTCAAATACTACTTGACTACAAGCCTTCGTCCACCAGCAGCAAGCTCTCTATAGATAACTGCTACATCGAACGTGGCAGGACGCGCGAAGCATCGGCCGTTTACCTTCGCTCCCAGTCCCTCGTCACCTACTACAAGACTCCAGACAAAGTCACTGTAGGCTCTCTCACCAAAGACCTTTCAAAGGCCGCTTTCGAGCACGTCACTATGAGGCAGCCCAAAGACCTTGGCCCCGATCAAGTGTACCGCCCGAGCTTAGAAGAAAGTTAAATTTGTAGGCATTTGCTTTTTCAGCACGTCTTCATTGCGTAAAATACCATAATCCATGGGGGGGAAAGCTATATATACATGCTCCTACATCAAGCAAAGAGCCAACCCAGAAAAGAGAAAAGCAAAAGAAAAAAAAACGGGTATATCCCCCAACGCCTCTCATCCACATATCTCAATCCTTCAAACTCCATGCCCACAGACAACGAAGAAAAAAATTAAGAAAGGCTACATAAACACGCCCTTCCAGCACACAAGCTCACAGAGCTCAGGAAGCCGTCATTCTCACGACACCAAACCCATCCTCCCTCAGCACCGCCCTGCCGCCACCAACCATACACGTGCCACTCCCCCTATCATCAAACCAGCGACTCGATCTATGCCAACTGGGTAGATTCTCCTCATCCTCATCCTCGTTTTGGCAACCCCTGTTACACCCGCCGTTTTGGCGCCACTGGGTCCCCGCCCACTTTGCGCAGCGCGCGAACTCTGCGCAGCGCGTGTCTCGCAGCGTCTTCTTTTGCGAAAAGTCTGCGAGAGCGGGGCGCGGTGCAAGTCGTCGGAGGGAAATGATTGCGTGGGCGCAAAAGTCCCGGTGGGGCAGAGGTAGCTGGGTGCATGCTAGGGCGGTTGTTTCGAGAGATTCGAGGGAGTAGAGGAGTTGGTCGTGGGCGGAGAGGAGGAAGGAGACGGATGTTTGCTGGTGATGGTCTTGTTTGGGGGGTTTGGAAAGGAGGCTGGAGGCTTTGCGGCGGAGGAGGCGGGCAGGACCTCGATCTGCTGCTTCTTCTTTTGTCTGGGAGGAAGAGTCGAGGGTGCGTGGTGTGGGTGTGATGGCGCGTACGATGGCGTCGTCGAGCTCTTCGAATGCGCTAGTTCCTGTATTGTTGACTTCCCATTCTAGCACTTCTTTTGTGCAGCCGGACATGCCCATGTAAACCAAGTCTTTTAGTTCCATTAATAGTTCGAAAATCATGCGCTGTGGGACGGGGTTCTGTTCGAAGAGAGCCTGTATTGGCGGGAGAAACCGCTGTGCTATCTCTCCGCCTGTATGTAGGTTCTTGCCATCGGCAAAAGGAGCGTTGTCGGCCATCTGGAATTCAATCTTGGACATTTGACGAGATAGGCCGGCTGCGAGGTGACGAATCTGGATCAGTGGATTTTGAGTAAGAGACGATTGAAGGGTCGGCGTAAGGTCTACCAAGATATTAGCATTTGCGTTTCCATAGACCCGCCCCCTATGGGACGAATATTGAGGCACTGAAACACATACCGGTAAAAGCGACTTCTCCAGCAAGCGCCACCAGTGCTTCAGCAAGTTCTTTCTCCTTCTCCTTGAGCTCTCGTCTCTGACTCTGCATTGCCCGCCATGGTACTACGAAGCCTATGCTTTTCCCATTTACGTCTACAGTCTTTCCGTCTGCAACCTCCTGCGTATTCTCTGCCACGGAGCCCTTGGCGTATTTCTTGCTCTTTTGCCCCCGAAAATCATCTTGGTTGTACTGGAAAGCAAGAAGGAGATCGTTGTTGTCTTTGGTGTTGCGAAGATTGCGCCAGACGCTTAGGACCGCGTGCGTAGAGAAGAGGTGCTGATACGGCGACATTTTGTTTGCGCAAACGAAATGAATCTCACATTGCTACCATTTGGATTGCGACAAAGGCCTCAATGCACAATATTTGGGTCGTGTTTGCGATCGACCGGAAACAAGCAACGCTCTGTTTGCAGGTTGGCGGAGGGAAGCCGCGACCCCTGTTTGTCAACAGATTTAACCGCATTTGGATGCAACGCGTGGGGCTGCATGCATGTGAGGGGCAACGCATCTGCCACGCGCGATCCATGATGCTGGGTCCATGGGAATTGTGCTCGTAAACTTGTCCATTCATAAATTGCGATACTCTTTACATGCATCGACATGGAATCGACCCTCGTTGAGGTCTCTATAATACAATCGTACATCAGCATCCCATCCCAATTCGTCCTGAAAGATCAAACACAGCCCAAGCGATTCCTTTTATGCTGATGCGCCGAAGAACACCAAAATATGCATCGCTGCGAACAATGACGGAATCCAGTTGGTTCCAACGGTAATTAGATCATGCCAGCCATGCCTTGTGATGCATATGCCATAGGCTTGATATTTGGATGCGCCACGGCGTTAAACTGAGTAAAGTTGAGCTTGTAGTCTGGGCCGATTTTGATAAAGGCACCCTTGTTGTGGGTGCTGTCACAGTAGTTGGGCGCCGAAAAGACGGTGATGCAGCGTCCGTCATGCTCGACCTCGTAACCTTCCATGCGTACCTCGTGCGACCGGATGATGGCTTCGAGACCGTTGCTCTCGCAGAAGCGTTTTGTAACATCGGGACCAAATTGCAAGCCTACGCCACGCTTGCTGGGGCCTCGGCCTGGAGTGGTCTGCGGATCGGTCCACAGCATCTCCATCATGAGACCGGATTGTCCTGGTTGGCGCTGCTTGAATCGGTTCAGCTTTCGTACATCGTCCAGAGTAATCTTGTCGTCCGAGAAGAGACCGCCATGGAGCACAAAGTACTTCTTGCCGATGAGGGTTGCCAGAGGAAGGGCGGAGAAGGACTCGGAGAAGAGCTTGAACACGCGCTCGGTGTACTTGGCCTTGCACTCTCCCTCAAAGCCATACATTCTGTTCATGTCGTCTGTTTCATGGTTGCCTCTGTTAAGGAAGAAGGAGTTGGGGTACAGCCATTTGTAGGCGTACAGCAACAGGGCGATCTCAGTGGACCAGGACCCACGGTCGACAAAGTCGCCGTTGAAGAGGAAGGCGTGCTTTTCTGAAGGCTTTCCAGCCAGACGGAAAATCTCCATGAGGTCAAAGAATTGGCCTAGCCTGGTTAGAAAATGCAATACACCATGTGGGTTGCGACAACGTACCATGGGTGTCACCACAGACTGTGATTTCATGGCCTTCAGCAACGTCGTGCTCGACCATGGTGGGCTCCTTCTTGACAATGTCCATGACGGCGATGATGATCTGGTAGACGTACTTGCGCGCCAACTTCTTGCCGTTCTTGAATCTCTCAATCATGTCTTCGATGAACTCGATGGTCATCTTGTCTTCGAGCTTTGCGCCGTCGTACGAAGGGTCGACAACCATGTGTTCGAGGTCCAAGCCCTCTGCTGCTGAGGGCGCATCTTCAACCTCGATGGCCTTAAGGAAGGCGTCTCGCTTGACCACCTTGTCGCACTCGGTCATGCGCAGTTTTGCGTTGGCATCATTGGGAGCCTTCTTTACGACGAGCTTCCAGTCACGGAGAGCTTCTCGGTGCTTGAGAATGGCTGTGTTGGCCGAGGCACGGCGGTAGTATGCCTGCGGTGGTGGTGGGGTAAGCAACATGTTGGCTGGAGGGTGGTGCGGGTATGGTATAGCAGTACCTTGACATTGTTGGGATCGAGTTCGATAGCCTTGTCTGCGTCTTGTATAGCGTAGCCGTACTGTTCGAGCTTGATGTATGTCTAATGCGCAGGTCAGCAAGCAGTTGGAGCGAGAGCGAGCAGGCTGCGTACCTGGGCGCGATTGGTGTAAAACGAAGGCTCTGCATCGTATGCTTCTATGGCTTTTGTGTAGAATTCGAGGGCCTTGTCCCACTCCTGGTTGCGAAAGGCATCGTTGCCCTGGTCCTTGAGCTTGACGGCGTCGTCTGGCGGGCTGCCCATGGTATGGTGTGTGTTTAAAAGAGACGGGGCGGGCCGGAGCAATGCGAGGCACAAAGTTTTGCGACTGCAGGGAAAGTGCGACTAAGCAAACGAACAAGTGTTGGAGAAGGCGGGCTGGAGGCAGCAACAAACAATGACGCACGTTAAAGATGGAGAAGACGGTCTGCCCGCACTGCCCGCCAAAAGTTATCAAGCAATTCGGTCCCGCCCTCTCTCGCCTCGTCTCGCCTTGCCACTCGACTAGCCTCTCCCGGCGCTGCAGCCAGCTGGCGATCCTAGCATCCGCCCAGCCGTCCAATGGCCCGCAAGGGTACGGCAACGGTCAAGACGACCTCTAGACACAAGAGAAGCACCCAGGCAGGCGCCAACGACGGCACGTTCAGTTCGGCGGCAGGCAGTGCAGACCACGACGCTCAGAGTAGTCCATATGCCACCCCAAGCCAAGGACACGGCGCTGGCCATGGGCGGCCGGATGCCGATGCGGCGGCCTCACGCGAGCTACTAAACCTCTCTAAAGCACCAGAGTCAGGTCCACGCCCTCAGCCTTGCCAAGCCTCTGCAGCAGTGGAACAAAGCAGCGGTAGCACCCTCCAGGACCTGTTCCCCGTCCACTTCAACACCCGCTTTGCTCCTCCGGTCCTCGAGGCTCCTGGACAACACCCTCCCGATTCTGCCACCAGCCATCCAGTCCATTATCCAGAACCCGAGCCACACGCGCGCGCTACACGTCGCAGTTCACGCAAACATCAAAGTCGCCGCAACGCACCCGCAGACCCTACCCCCGAGAACACAGCCCCCGAAAAAGAAGACGACATGTCCGGCGGCGCGTACATTCCTCCAAACCAGCAGCGCAACATGCGCGCCTGCATGGTCTGCTCCATTGTCCGAACCCAGCAGCAGTTCCTGACCCAGGGCTGCCCCAACTGCGAGGAGTTTCTCGAGCTCACCGGCAACCCTGAGCAGATCAACGACTGCACCTCGCAGGTCTTCGAAGGCCTCATCACCGTCGCAGATACCTCTAAGAGCTGGGTCGCCAGATATCAGCGCCTCGAAGGCTACCAGCCAGGTGTCTATGCTTGCCAGGTCGAAGGCATTCTGCCGGATGACATTATTGGCCTCATTGAGAGTGCCGGCATCAACTACGTGCCCAGGGACGGTAGCGAGCAGGAGATGCTCCCCAAGGACTAAGATTGGGAGGGACAAGGACTACGAGCACGATCGAGACGCCGCATGCGGTACCGAAAGTGAACATTCTGCATTACATTCTGAAGCGACGGCGTTATGGTAAAAAGGATTCACCGAATCCCTGGTAGCGACATACATCAGCTCAAAGAAATAATTTCATTCAACCACGGCATTCCTGTCACTGTTTTCCTTTGTGACTTGCTTGATCACACGCGACTTGAACATCAACAGAAGCTGCTGATTCGCGTTGTTGGCCATTTATCCAGTGTTTCTCACCTGCATTCCTTCGGGCGTAACGAGCGGAGTTAAGCAGCCAGTCCGACGCGAGAGCCTCATCAGGAGTTCACGAGCATCTGCTATGCTTTTCTAGGCCAAACGTTAGCTGCGGCATGCAACCGCTCGGAATGGCTCACCCCGACACGGGCAATCAGCTGCTCGTCCATCTAAAAAAGGGCGCTCCACATCGCATCAAAGTCAAAAATGCAAGGTGTCGCGCTGGGGGCCTGTAATGCACGATCCTCCTTTTCCGAGTCTAATTCGTCCCGTTTCCGTGACTTGCATTTAGTCATATAGTATTGGGGCCCGCCAGCTGGCTTGTTCTTCCTCAAAGCAACTTTTGTTTACCGCTGCAGCGCAGTAACTACCATCACCATGGCCAAGCAGATCCAGCAAAAAGCCCCAGAGGGCATTGACCTCTATTCTCGCTTTGCCTTCGCTGGTGCTCTCGGCTGCTCCGTTACTCACGGTGCCTTTACGCCCGTTGACGTGCAAGTTTCAGCCATCTCTAACCATTTCTTACCCTAATAACATCGCGTAGAGTCAAGACCAGGATCCAGCTCGATCCCGCGACCTACAACCGCGGCATGTTTGGCGGATTCCGCCAGGTGATCCAGAACGAAGGTGCTCGCGCTCTCCTAACAGGCTTTGGCCCTACCTTTGCCGGATACTTCATGCAGGGCGCCTTCAAATTCGGCGGCTACGAGTTCTTCAAGAAGCAATCTATTGACCTCCTTGGTCTTGAAAAGGCCCGCCAGCATCGTGCGGCAGTGTACTCTGTTTCTGCTGGTTGCGCGGAGTTCTTTGCATCCATAGCCCTTTGTCCCCTCGAGGCCACCCGCATCCGCCTCGTCTCGACTCCCGGGTTCGCCAATGGCTTGATTGGCGGATTTGGAAAGATTCTAAAGAACGAAGGTGTTGGCGCTTTCTACTCTGGTTTTGGCCCGATCCTCTTCAAACAGTACGCTACTTCCTAGCAAGCCGATTCTGCTGTCCAAGCAGAAGCAGAACACAAGCTGAGTAAAAGCAGGGTCCCCTACACAATCACCAAATTTGTCGCCTTTGAAAAAATCTCCGAGTCCATCTTCGCCATGTTCGACAAGTCCACCATGTCAAACGGCGCCCAGACAACCGTCAACCTGGGCTCTGGTCTCCTCTCTGGTTTCGCTGCTGCCATTGTGTCGCAACCTGCTGATACCATGTTGTCCAAGATTAACAAGACAAAAGCGCTTCCTGGTGAGAGCACCGTGTCTCGTCTGATTAAGATTGCGGGCGAGCTGGGTATTCGAGGCTCGTTTACAGGTCTTCCTACGCGTCTTTTTATGGTGGGTGGATTGACGGCGGGGCAGTTTGCTATCTATGGGGATATCAAGAAGGCGTTGGGTAAGTTTGATGATGATCAGGATCTTTGGAGACCAGACTGACGTTATCCGCAGGTGCCACTAGTGGTGTGGAGATTGCAAAGTAAAAAAAAACTAACTTAGTCGTTGAATTGCTCATTAGTAATGGGATATAGAAACAGAGATAGAGAGTTAGGTCCGTAGAAAAAGGGTTAACGTTTCTTTTACTCTTTGGTTTGCCCCATTTCTGTAACATCACACCAAAGTATCTCGGTTTGTTCTCTAGACAACAACAACTCCACCCTTGTAAGAATACGCTCTTCTCTTTTGGGCAATCTGGATGAACCTCACAGAAGGGAATAATTTGCACACCTTCCGTGATGCTACTAGATGTATACACATGGCGCATGTGGTACCAAACACAGCAACAACCTCCAAAGCTAGTCTATGGCTGCTTGGCACACCTGGCATATACGCCGTTGATACCCTGCATCCAGAAATCTTGCCAGTCCTCGACGTATAGGATCGATGTACGGGGTGTTTCTAACTCATATGATTTAAAACGATACAAGAATGGAAAAATGGTTTTATTTTAGTGTAACCAATGTTTCTTAGGTTGTGGCACTCTTGCTTCGCACTTTTTTTTCTTTCAATTATGTATAGTTATCACTTGTCTCTTTTGTCCACTTACACAAACACTAGACTGACGACGAAGATTGCATATTTCTATCTGCACATTATCCCGTAGATAAAGAGTTGATAGCGGGAATAAATAACACAACCAAGTCTGGCCCATGGTCATCTGCCAGAAAGAAAAAAAAGGGGGAGGGGATCGTTGTACGCGTAGTGTAAACGTCACCGTCTAATGCAAAGACCAAAAATGACACACATACACAGTGACAAATTCAGCGCGATAAAGACATAGAGCAAGAAAAAAAAAGTTAGGTTTGGTTGAGAAAAAGAAGAAATATTCATTATATTCGTAATCGCATGTCCCCACGTGCCCGTTTTACGGTTGTCTACAAACAAAAAACAAGGGGGATATATATGTGAACCTTCCATCGCTGTGCCAGATACCGTTGCGCCTATGCGTATGCAAATGATAAACAAACAAATCAAACCTAATATACAGCCAAGTTGCGAAAGACATGTCTATTCTATGCCTTTAGAAACCATTGAAACCCAGCATGATACCAGCACCGGCAAGGGCAGCACCGCTGACCCATGGGTTGGCAGTAGCACCTGGTAGGGCGGCACCGCTAGGGGTCTGGAATGAGCCACCGCCACCTGTGATGCTAGGGCCGTTAACCCTAGGACCAGCAGTGCCTACTGCGGCCGTAGAGACTGCTTTGGCAACGACAGAGGCGTTGGGTACGCCGTCTGAGCCTTTCTTGATTTCCTGGACATTGGACGAGGTGGCGTTGAAGTTTGTTTGGGCGAGGGAAATCTGGTTGTTGTCGAGATCGTAGACGACGTATGCGGACCGGAGGAAGGTGTCGCCAAGAACAGCAACAGAGTTGCCGGCTGGTCCAACTCCGAAGATGCAGACGGGCCGCCCGCGGCTGACGGCAGCAAGGATGACGAGTTCGTTGAGGGGAACCGAGATCTTGACGCCGGAAAAGTTAAAATCGACCGAACCTTGTTCGTTGGCCAGGTTGCAGTTGACAAAAGCGGCGCCCTGCGAGGCATCGTACTGGGCGTTGTACGTCTGGTACAGGGCATTGGCAACATTGTCGGGTAGGTACATCAAAGACGAACCAGAGTCGAGGAGAACAGGCACGTTTTCGTCCTTGAAGATGGAACCATCGTCACCGTTCTGACCCATGCCAGTCAGGACAATGATGAATTCAGCAAACACGCCGCCCCGCTCCTGAACGATGGGCAGGGTCTGCAGCTGGCCTTCGAACTTGTCCGTGTCCACACCACCAAACAAGATACTTCCAGTCGACGCATCCAAGTCATTCAGCCACAGCGAGTACGCGTTGCTGTTGATGTCACCGTTTTCCGCCAATTTTGCAGGTAGGTTGGCGTAAGGCTGTAGTCCGGCGCGACCGACGGCGACCTCGTTGATGGGGTATCCAATACCGAGAATGCCTTCTTCTGAGCTCGATACGTAGCCAATGCCGAATTGCAGGTTCTCTACGGTCTTGCCGCCAATACGGAATGTGTCTGTGGCGTAGTCTCCGGCAGCGCCTGATCCATCTACATAGGAAATGTTGAATACGCTGTTAACATACTGGTAAGTCGATGACTCGTTTGCGTTGTATGTGCCAGATTCGCCGCACTGGTTCCCACCCTGGACGCAGAAGTTGGAGTTGACCGAGTTGACCCAGAGATCGCTGCTGCCTGTGTCGATGTGGAGGCGGAACTTTTGGGGAGGGGTGCCTAAGCTTGCGTTTGCAAAGTAGAGAGTCTCGAGGTTGTCGAGCGTTTCTTGGACGGTTTTTTGGCGTTTCCGCAGCCGATCGTGTGCCACTGGGTTGGCAACATGGCGGCGCTGGGTTTCAAGGAGGACTACCCTGGGGTTCTGTTTTTGTTGTCAGCGAAGGCTCGCCAAAGGACACGAGCAAGTAGGCCGGTATTGATGCGGAGGGAACTCGCTTCGCACAGCCGAAATGATGGGGTAGCCAAGCGCAGCACCTACCTCTCGTGGGGCAAGCTCTAATGCTCCCGTTGCTGACGCTAGTAGTGCCGACAGCAACGTCGAATACTTCATCGTGACAATGATACTTGTCAAAGTTTAAAAGTTAGGTGTAGTATAGAAGGTGGACCAAGGCGGAATATAAGAGCTTGGCGAAGGCGTGTCTACCAGTAGCTGCTGAGGCGCAGGATGTCGAGCAAATAAGCAGTGGGAACCAGGACAGGACAGGGCAGAACCAGGAAACCAGGGTGAGCAGGCCGACTATAAGGCGCCTTCGGTTTCGCGTCTCGGGGCTGTTTCGATGGCTGTAGGCGGCGCTAAACTTGACAAACCAGACTTGGGAGCTGCGGAGAATATCTATCCAATGACGGAACCGTGGTAAGCAAGGCTGCGGGTCAGTACAGCAGTAGCTCTTGATTCCAGTGGCGATGACGAGAGACAAGACTCTGGAGATTGGCAGTAAAATTGCAGACCAAACTGGCTGCGCATGACGAGTACGTAAGGCCTCTGGATCCGTAACACAGATTGACTTGACCTCATCGCACACGTGCGCGCGTCGTCATCGTCCGGCCTCGAGCGTCCCCTTCGGGCATTAACCTCGCCAGCTCGCGCGCCTCTGCTTCACACTACCTCGTCTGCTGCCACTTATTTCCGTCCGGGATACGCAGGGTTCCGAAGCGGCTCTCAATGATCGGCCGATGCTGACGGCTTATGGCTGATGGCTGATGGCGATGCAGGCAGGACAAATCATAGCAGCCGTCTCCAGGTTTACTCCAGGCACCGCCACACAGTGTCTCGCCGTGGGCATAATTAGATATGTGCGTGAGGATGAGCAGAGCATGATGAACATGAGCATGTGTTCCGGCGGGAGTTGCGTCGTACATCCGGGTCTACCGGTTGGTTACGTGGACTCGCTGCACAAAAGAGGCGCATCTGGTGGTGGTCGTTGTCGGTTGACCCATACGTCAGAGCCACCCGCTTAGCGCCGTTCCTGATCCTTTCCAACGCCCGTACATGTACGACCATGTAGTGTACCCTCTCCCGCGCTCGCCATGTCCAAACGTCGGGCTGTTGTTGTTGCACCGCCATTCTCCAGGCGTCTGAGGCTGAAACCTTTTGCATGCGCCAGCACAGCCCCGACCATGTAGCACCGTGGCTGTGGCGCTTTGGTGCGCAATTTGTCACATTGACTGACGACGACAGCTGCACCCGCTTTGCCGTATTAGTGGATTCGTCTTCAGCTAGAGTGCGGGATTAACAAGTCCAGACTGTCCCCAGGCATGCTGTGGCGGTCGCCGGACCGATGATGCACGTGACGTCTAGTCCCAAAGCGGAAGACCCGTGAAAGCGCGTTTGCGGACCATCGCGTCTCTCGCGTCACCCCTCCACATCCCACATCCACCAACCAACATGTCCAAAGCAGAGTCTTCAAAGGCCGCCGCCGCCAACACGGTTAAGCCCAACCCTAATGCTGCCGGCGGTGCAAACTACGAGCTGCCATGGTAATTTATCGCCCAGTCCTTCTCCATCTCTCCGGACTGACGCCTGGCCAGGGTAGAAAAGTACCGTCCCGTCTACCTCGACGATGTCGTTGGCAACACCGAAACCATTGAGCGCCTCAAGATCATCGCCAAAGATGGCAACATGCCACATATGATCATATCCGGTATGCCGGGTATCGGAAAAACAACATCCATCCTCTGCCTCGCCCGCCAACTCCTCGGCGATGCCTACAAAGAAGCCGTTCTCGAGCTCAATGCCTCCGACGAGCGTGGTATTGACGTTGTCCGCAATCGCATCAAGGGTTTCGCCCAGAAGAAAGTCACACTGCCCCCGGGCAGGCAAAAGCTCGTCATTCTCGACGAGGCTGATAGCATGACGAGTGGTGCGCAACAGGCGCTGAGGAGGACCATGGAAATCTACAGCTCCACCACGCGCTTCGCTTTTGCGTGCAACCAGTCCAACAAGATCATCGAGCCGCTGCAGTCGAGATGCGCCATCCTCCGATATGCCCGTCTTACCGACGCCCAGGTCGTACGTCGCATCATGCAGATCTGTGAAGCCGAACAAGTAAAGTACTCCGACGACGGCATTGCTGCTTTGGTCTTCTCGGCAGAGGGAGATATGCGGCAAGCCATCAACAACCTGCAATCGACGTTTGCTGGTTTTGGTTTCGTCAACGGAGACAATGTCTTTAAGGTCGTGGACAGCCCGCATCCCATCAAGGTGCAATCCATGATCAAGGCATGCCACGAGCAGCGCATAGACGATGCCTTGACATCCCTGAAGGAGCTTTGGGATCTGGGCTACTCGTGCCACGACATCATCAGCACCATGTTCAAAGTCACAAAAACTATAGATACACTGAGCGAGCATGCCAAGCTCGAGTTTATCAAGGTCAGTATTATCTACCTTAGCCGTGACTCTGCAAAAGTTAACATCCAGCAGGAGATTGGCTTCACACACATGCGCATCCTCGAGGGCGTGCAGACACTCCTGCAGCTCTCTGGCTGCGTTGCGCGCTTGTGCAAGATTAACATGCAGCCCCAGTTGTTTGCTCTTCCTACCAAATAATCAAAAGTTGTGGCATTTTTACGGTAGCATTTAGCATGGCGTTTGGCGTAGAGATGACCGAGCCATGTTGGCAGAACCAATGGAATTTTTGATAGCCCTTGTCGACCCTGCCACATGAGCTTACTCTGTAAACGTCACCACTACAGACCAGCAGTTTTCAGGCTATGTAAGGGACATGTTGGTTTCATCTCGTATTATACTAGATAGAGGTAGTCTCTACAAACAATTATCTGTCTGGCGGAAGCGTAACACCATCGCTCAATTAGTGGGTTGGCGCAGCTGTAGGGTAGATGGGACTAGGGAATTCGGGCGCTGCTGACGATGTCAATGGAACAGGTGACTGCGTATGCGTCGAGTTCGCAGGGCCCGAAGAAGTAAGATTAGCAGTCACCTTCTCTGCGCCCGTAGCAATGTCATAGTGATACAGCGTGCGGTTAAAGTACGCCAGCGCAGCGACAGCTACACGAGTCGTTAGTAAATCAACACCTCAGTAAAAGCAGTGCCCGAATATATATATATATAAAAACTTACGCTGATAGTAAGGTATCTCATGGCCTGCCTCATAGATACGTGCAAAGCTAAAGTTGCCATACTGCCGTACCTCGCCATATTGCGTGCCGTCGACCACCATGGCCTCGTAGCCCGCGGCGCGGAACTCCTTGCTGTGCGTGTAGTCGAGTGCCAGACTGATGGCTTCACCGCCGAACCAGTTGCCTGTGACGCGGATAGTTAGGTTAGCAATCCAAGCTTTTCTTTCCCTTTCCATTCCTCTCACCCATGTATAGCAAAAGAAAGCAGATAATACTACGCGAAACTTACAGATATAATCCGCATCTCCATACGCCAGACTAACCCTCACATCCTGGTCAAGCAGGTACTCCAAATCGAGTCTAAAGTTGGGATAAACAAAGTCGCCCGTGTTCTGGAAAGCAAAGTAAATCGCGGTATTCGACGTGGTATAATTCAGCGTCACACCGAGCGCCTGCTGGATCTCTGGCCGACGGAGATAGGCGCGGAAGTTGTCAGGGGGCGTGGGGTCGTCTTGCGGATGCCGGATGTCGTAGGTGCCGCGGCCGCTGTAGTAGTAGAACGGTGCCTCGACGTTGTCCCGGCACATGTTGGTGGCTTGGTTGCAGATTTGCTTGACGCCGGGGGTTAGGTCGGCTTCGGTAATGGGGCGATCCACGTGGTAGTAGGTACCGTTGCCTTCGGCGGCAAGGCGGCAGACGCCGATTTGGTAGAGACAGCCGTTGGCCATGTTGGTGGCGAATTTGGCGTACGAGTAGACGGTGTCGTTGTAGGCTTTGATGCCGTATGTGTTGTTCACGGCAAACTCGGGGTAGTATTGTACCTGGGTGGCTTCGTCGATAATGCCGTTGATTATACCAAGAGAGTTGAAGTTCATCTGGTAGCCGGGCATGGTTCCGTTCTGAATCTTGAGGTTTTGCTTGTAGAAGTAGCTGAAGAAGGCGGGGCCGTAGTGGCCGCCGTAAGACTCGGTGAAGAGGTTAAATTCCCGTGCTGGGCTCACGGGACCTACTTTGGCGTCGAATTTGGGAATGGTAGCCAGCAGGGCTTGGAAAACGTGCTACGTGCGGGTATTCGATTAGCAGAAAGCACACAGAAATGAGGACGTTCATCAAGACTTACCCATGCTGCGGCAGCAGCAAGATCCGTAGTATCAATTTTACCCTCATTGAGCGGCTCCAGAACCGGGTATCGCCCCTTAGCCGGCCATTCAGTCGAGTTGTAATGGAAATCTCCGGTCACTTCGTTTAAACTGCCGACTCCTTGCTTCTGGTAGCTGAAGCCCGTGCCGACAGGCTGGGAAATGTACAGCATATTGGAGACATTGTTCCAACTGTATGGATTGTACACAGCGGTGATATTATCGTTGATCATGCATGGCCCGTTTTCCTCAAAGAGCCCAATCAGCGAATCTGATCCGGGACCGCCATTCAACCACAGGGTGAACGGGTCCGATGCAGGATTGTTCCTGGACTCGAAGAACCAAAAGAAAACGTGGACCTGGGAAGAGTTAGTCGAATGCATGTAATCACTGAGTCCAGAAAAGCAAAGGGAAATCGTACATCGGGTGTGAGATCCACGTATCCGGAGTAGCTGTCTACACCGGGCGTCGTCTCGCAGATACCAGGGTTCTTGTATCGAATGGTGACATTGTTTGGCGCCGTAGCCGTCTTGTAATCGTCGACTTCCTTGGGCAGATAGACCGCATTACTGCGCTTGCTCCAGTGCTTCGCCGACAAAGCCACAGCCTGCGACGTAAGCAACGAGAGTGCCAGCAGCGGCGTTACTACCGACCTGGTCAGCATAATGGCTTGACCACCAGCAATGTCAAGTAAAAAGTACAACAAGACGGGTTTGAACGAGCGAAAAGAGCAGCATCCCAAAAACCTACCAACGTACCTTGGCTGGCGTATTTAAGCTTCTAGGGACAATGCTTGTCACGGTTTGACCATCGGCCGCGCCCCCACTTCACTAAAGGGAGATTACCATGTCGAACGAACTACTACTGCGGGATATCGCCCAAAGGTTACGATGTCGCGAACAAGGATGGTATTGGTTCCTGCCCCACCGAGTTTAGCCAGCTAAGTACGTACAGACTATACAATGAGAGTAAGCACCGGGGATCTGCTTCTCCACACTAATAAGCACGCAAAAGTCTATTGTTGCCGAGTTGATAACGAGAGATGGTTTTCGCGGCAGTATGTAGACTGTAGAGTCGACAATGATATACGTACGTTTACTTGGCCTTCTCACGCTGCTGATGGGCTGAGTAGAACTCAGGGGCAGAAACTGCCAGGTCCCCCAGAGGTCATGCACGATATGCTTTCGGGTGTTATACGGCCAATTGGTGTGGCAGTTATATAATCCGGCTACCCGGCTTTGAGCGCATGCAAGAGGTCACAATGGTACCAGGAAACAACGGGTGATTTGCCCGACCGCGCATCCTTTCTCTTTTTGCACCTGCCTTACTCCCTCTTTTGCAGCGGTGGCTAGGAAGATGGGGATTGATGCTGGATCTGGGTATGATGGCTAAGAGGGCCGGGTTAGACTGCAGTTGGGAAGTGTGTATGTATGTTCATACGATACAAGCACGGGACGTTGGTACTTCAAACCAATAGCTTAGTCCCCATCTTCATCCAACAGAAGTATGCCCGATGACGTCTAGATACTGCGCACTAGATTGAGTCGTTGTTAGTGTGAACATCGGCCTCGGAGATAACAATCCGACCAGATGTGAGAGATCGACTTTGAACTGCGTATTAAACACTATTCTGCTATCGGACCGAAGAGGATTACCATCGTCAAGGTAAGCACTCAGCCTATGTCAACACAATAGGTAAAGCAAAGGGAAATCCGTATTCACTGGGCATATGCAAGGCACAGGAGTACCCTACATGAGAGTGAGATGCATAGTCCCAAGTGTATGTAAATGAGTAAGACACACAGTTCCAGGCAGCTCAAGCGACTGTAAACCTCAATCTCCGGAGCATCCGACATATTTAGATCTCCAGAATACAAACAAGGATCAATCCCCTATAAACATTTCAAAAAATTATCATTCGTAATCTTCGTTGCCTTCGTATAGAATCTGTCGTTCAAGAAAGAGACACATTGCACCAGCAGGAAGTATTGAAAATGACTCCAAGAGGGACAGAGAGAATGACGTGAAAAAGTGAGTGACTGAGAGAGAAAGAGAGAGATGGAGAAAAGAAATAAAAAAATGGAAGGGCGGACCAAGCCAACAGACCTCTCACTCTCTCTTCTCAAGGAGTAGAGAGAGACAAGAAGCAGCCGGTACAACGACCCAAGAAAATAAAATATACAGTCCGAAATCCCGTTTTTCAGAGCACCAGAACGCGGTACCTGACCCCCCGCCGCAAAACAAAAAACATGGGAGACAACCCATGTCCAATTACGTCTTACTCAGTTTGGTTTCTTTGCTTTTTCCCTTTTTTTTTCTGGCGCACCTTGTACAAGAATAAATGTCGCCATGCTCTTTCATGGTCAGAAGATCTCATGACCCAGTCCTCCGTACCCATCATCTCTGGCATTACCTTGCTTCCCTCTCCCTTTCTTTTTACCTTCTTCTTCAAGCTCCTTGGGCAAACTCGGCACGAGCGGGACTGTGACGCCATCAGGCACAATGCTAACCGGTTCCTCGTGTCTGATGCTGCTTCGCGAGAACTTGTTGCGCAGGCGCGAACTCTGCCTTTGAGAATTCTTCGCTTTGCGGCCCTTGGAGCGCTTGGTAGTAGGCTCTGCGGAAGCGTCTTCGTCTTCTTCATCTTCACCGTATTCATGTTCCGACGCAGATGGTACAGAGATCATGTCTGTGTCACCTTCCGAGTCGGTGGGTACAGGCTTGTACTCTGCGTCCGAGTCGTGGGCAGCAGTTTTGCGCTTCTTGACAAGTCTGCCCATGCTCCTCAGTGCTTTCGAGTCTGATAACGAGGTACGGACCTCGGGTGATGCAGCTTCGTTCTCGCTCTGTGTAACGTCGGGTGTGAGAGGCGCAAATCTCGGGACGGGGGGAACGGGAGGCAGGTCGTTGTAGAGGACCGTGTGGAGCTCCTTGCGGGCCGAGGCAAGCTTGAATTCGAGGTCGGAGACGCGCTTGGTAAGCTTCTTTTGCTTGTGGAGGTCCTTCTTGCTGGGCATGCGGTGAAGACCTGGTGTTCCTGGCGTGCGTGGTGTGCGCACAGGAGTTGCGGCCTCGACTAATTCTGTCGTTAATCCCAGCTGCATCTTCTCAGCGGTGTGGAGCTCACGACCATTTACTCTGCCAGCCATGCCCGGTCTTACAAAGACCTTTGGTGTGGGAAGCAGCCCGCGCTCCTTGGCGTCGTAGTATGCGATTTCAGCGGCCTTCTTGCGCTCTTCGAGCAGCTGCTGGTGCTGCTCTCTGTCTCGCTCAGCCTCGGTGCTGCCAGCCTTCCGCTTGCCCAAGACGCTGCCAAACATAGATGCAAATGCGCGCTGTATGCGCGCATACGCTCCTTCGCTCGATGCAGCAGCAGAACCAGAGCTGGAACTGCTGTTGCTCCTATCCAATGCGGCAGGGCCAGAGAGAGTCCTCGAGTGCGCAGGTCTAGCTACCCGCTCCTCATGGCTGGCAGAGCTCTTCCTCGTCGTGGGCGGCAGCGCATTCTCCTCATTGAACTGGTCAATCAGTTCCTCGACGCCAATGTCTTTCCAGAGCTCGTCGGGCGGCGGCCGAATGGTGCTGTTTGTGTTTGTATGCTCTCGAAAGCGCGATGCGCGCGGGCGATTCGCATCGTCGGTCTCTTCGCTCATGGCCAGCGTGGTGGCACGTGTAATGGGCATAAGCGCTCCTCAGGCACACGGCAAGATGAGGAGCGTGAGCGGAATCTGAGGTGGAAAGTGAAAGATTTGACCAGGCGGCCGGGCAGCTGTTGTTGTTGTTTGCTGGACCCGAAGGATCGCAAGACGGCCATGGCCCAAAAACAAGCCATAGTACCGAGATTGAGGTCCCTGCGGCAGTGAACATGACTTGGCGCTCGGTGATTGCTCGTACCTGTGCGTTACACTCCACTATGCCGTTGACACGTCGTTGCCAGCCACTCACCGCCCTGGCAACTATGCTCTTTATCGATAAAGATGTGATTTTTTTCTCTCTCAACATACTAAGGTTCTAGTAGAGCAGACGCCGCGGGGCTCGACTCGATATACAAGTGCATTAAACCGATCTACATGCAGTCCCATGGTGCACATACTGCACGTAATCCAGCAGGAAAACTCGCCCAAAGAAAACACGCATGCAAAAACAATCTTCCATCTCTCTATAGCTTGGCCTTGGGTGCCGACTCCGCGGCCAGCGCCTCCTCGTAGCAGTCATCCAGGTGCTGTCTGAAGGCCTTTGCCGTCTGCGGACGCTTCAGTTTCAGTCTGTGTCTTGTTAGCGTCTGTCGTCGAATCTAATCTTGCCACGGAAACTTACGTCGGTGTCAAGAGCTGGTTCTCGATCGTAAAAGGATCGACAAACAGTCGAACAGCTCTTACGCGCTCGTAGCTGTTGAACTTGTTCTTGCGTCCAACCTTGTCCAACTCCTTCAGCACCGCCTGCTGCACCTTTTTGCTTTGACACGCCTCCCTGAGCTTCTCCATATCGCCTTCGGGAATCTTCTCACCAAGGACCTTGGACGCAAACTGCGGGAACAGATCGGGCGCAACTCCGAAAATGGCGACGAGGAACGACTGGTGCGAATCGCCGTGGACGTAGGCAGAGGCGAGGTAGCTGCAGTTTGCCAGGTACTGGTTTTCAATGCGCTCTGGTGAAATGTACTCGCCCTGTGCGAGCTTGAGGACGTTCTTCTTGCGGTCGATGATCTTGAAGCGGCCGAGTTCGTCGACAGTGCAGATATCGCCCGTGTGGAACCAGCCCTCGGCATCAACAGCCTTTGCCGTCTCCTCCTCATTGCGGAAGTACTCTCTGAATTGCGAAGCGGCGCGAATGACCAATTCACCACGAGGGAAAGGCTTGTCGGAAGCAAAGTATTCCATGTCCGGCACATCGACCAGAGCACACTCGGTGTTTGGCACCACACCACCACAGTTACCCGCTGAGAGATCGCCCTCGGCCTGAACCAAAGACGCTGCGTATGTCTCGGTCAAGCCATATCCCTGAGGGAAGTGGTTCGAAAAGACAACACGCAGGAATGAGTGCAGAGTGGGATCAATAGGCGCAGAGCCACTGACCATGACCCTGCATCGATCCAGACCAAGACCCGCGGCCACCTTGTTCGCCCAGATGCGATCATACAGCATATGCGTGTTGCTTGGGTTCTGCTTGTCGTTGAGAGCCGCAAGCTTGGTCGACACCACGTGCCGCGACAAAGCTCCCTTGATACCAGGTGCCTGAACTGTTGCCTCCTTGATCTTTCCTCCAAACCGGTTGTACAACCTCGGGACACCAGAAAAGACGGTTGGTCGTATCAGCTTGAGGTCATCGACGAGCTCGACAATGTTTCCGTGGAAGTAACCAATTGCCGAGCCAGCTGCAAGCGCGGTATGCTCTCCCAGACGCTGGTAGATATGCGCAAGGGGCAGGAAAGAGCAGATGATCTCGTCTTGCTTACTGCCCGTAAGCACCATGCTCGTGCAAGTCGCAGAGTGCGCGTTACGCTGGGTCAGGACGACACCCTTGGGATTACCGGTTGTTCCAGAAGTGTAGTTGACGGTAACAATGTCATCGGGTGAAGGTGGGTTCATCGGAAGAGGCTGCTTCTCGCCCAGGGCTTCCACATCTCGGATGTAGTGGATCGTCACGCCTTGCTCGCTGGCAAGCGAGTTCAAGAGGTCGCCTTTGGACTCGCCAGGAAGCTCGCCAGCCGACAATGGGTCAAGTACCACGATAATCTTCAGAGTCGGGAGGCGCGGCTTCAGCTTCAATAGCGCAGTGACATGGTTGATTCCAGCAACCACGCACGCCAGCTCTGCGTGGTTGATGATGTACTCTGTCGTGTCGGGGCCCAGTGTGTCGTAGATGGAGACTGTGTAGAGGCCTTGCGACATGCAAGCCAGGTCAGTAATCTGCCACTCCGGCCTGTTCTGACACCACAGTCCAACACCGTACTTTGACCCAGTCACACCAGCCTGTCTGTGCAGGTGCACCAACCCAGCACCAAAGTCCTTTCTCCGCTTTGCAACTGTCTCGTAGTCTTCCCATATGTAGGGGCCGAAGGTCTTGGCAGTAGCATCATATGGGCGGTGACCGAGGCATTTCTTCTTGGGCCACTTTGCAACTGAGTTCTCGAATGCCTCGTGCGGTGTACTGATCTGTCGCTTGGTTAGTCCTTGCTTTGAAGAAATGACGACTGTTTCTTCGGAGTGAAACAAAAAAGTGAAGTACCTCGGGAACTAGTTTCTCCAACAGAGGCTTATCGGCAAATCTCCAGTGCCTGTAGATAGCTGTTCTTCCTTCCGTCGCGGTACCAGGCAGGGGAACGCTGTAAGGCTGTCCCTTTGGCGGAGGCGCATGGAGCTGGTTCGCGCGCTCAATCTGAAGATCTGTGCCTCCAAACATGTTTGTAGGCTGCTATGTGCGCAACACGTCGAGAGTGAAGAAACCCAGATGTACAGTGTTTACGCAGGTTAGGCGGGTGCAGCAAGTCAGCAGGGCAACCGATGACGCCAGCGGTAATTGTTATGCTTCCTACACTCCATAACCAGAATGTTAGTAAAAAAACATCTCCAACGTCCAAATATAAAACGCTGTCACCAGAAAATGACAGCATACAGTACGTACCTGTGATGTCTAGTGCGCCACGACGATCCTTACCCAACGAGCGCAAACAAACTTCCCTTCTCAGCTAGCTATGGAACGTAGCCTTGCACCACACACGCGCCACAAGCTCCGGTATTGCTAAATAGCACGAGACGTGTCGAGATGAGAAGTCAGAGTTGTCAGTCGAGAAAGAAAGAAGAAAGAGGAGAGAGAAAGAGACGGAATCACTCGGGACACCTACACACATCCACCCACAAGCACGCGCGCACCGCACCAAGGCCCACTCTCCCCCCATATTTCGCCTTGTCCGTTGCTCCATGTGCCTCGGCATCTCTTGGGGGAGGGGTCCACACAAATGACGCGCTCCGCACCCAACCCCGGAGGAAAGCAGACGAGCGCTCCGGGGCACAATCTCCACAATCGAACGTGTACGCCGAGTGGCTTTTTTGCTTTTGCGGAAAGAAAGCATGAATGGGGGTTAAGCTGCGCGCTGCTGACAACAGTATCTCACTCTTTCTCTCTTTCTCTCTTTCTCTCTTGAGCATCACAGATCACCAACGACCTGCGAATCGATTGTCCCCAAACTACGTAAGAGCGCAGTCGTTAGTTTCGTACGATGCAGATGCAGCAGCACCCGTTCCCTCGTGAACACCACGCAAAAGCACAGGCATGTGAAACTCGAACAACATAGTTAGTGTCAAGCATGTGCGCCCTGCCTGCCTGCCTGCCTGCCTGCCTGCCTCCTCAACACAACACCACACAACACAGATGGAGATGGGGATCCCTGTGGGAAATGCGATGCAGTCATGCGGCAGGTTTCCCTGTTTTGTCACATGCCGAGCGCAAATGCACGATCAATCTGGGGTATTAGGTGCGGCGAGACGCTCTGAGATGCCGCGGTTGATTGATTGGTCGGGCTGCGGGGCTAGGCTTGGAAGGGATGTGCCGAGGCATATACTATCTGGTATGCGGCGAAAAGGGTACGTAGCTTGACGAATGAGGAATGAAGATTGCGGAGGGGAGTGATATAGTAGCTTTCTGTTTGCTACTGCAGATGTTGTATAGTAGGAATAAAAAAAAGAGACGGAGGGGAAAGAGGAGTCGAAGTTACTTGGTATCAAATTGCCTCATCTGTTACTTATCCACATCACGTCGCTTTCCTCGTCCGCCGTCAACAGCTCTTTTTTCTTCTTTTGTTTGAAGAAAACTCAGCCTCGGTCCTCGCCCTCCTTCCCGCATTCTTACGTCGCACCCGACAGTGACGCAGAAGTCTTGGGCTCCGCCGTCTTGTCTGCGTTCTCCGGATGTTTATCCTGGGGCTTCGTCGCGGACTTGCTGAATGATTGCTCGAAATCCGCAATGATGTCGTCAATGTGCTCGGTTCCGACAGAGATGCGGATGAGGTCCTGGACACGGCCGTGTTAGCAAGTCTTCACCTTTACGAACAATTCGTCTACTTACCTCAGTAACACCAGAGCTCAGCTTCTCTTCGTCGGTCAACTGCTCGTGTGTCGTCGTCCAAGGGTGGATAGCCAGCGTTTTTGAATCCCCGACGTTTGCCAAGTTGGAAATGAGCTTAAAGTTGTCTACGACCTGAGATCCCGCCTTGCCGCCTCCTGTAACGCCAAAAGACAAGACGCCTCCGAATCCGCGAGGCAGATACTTCTTCGCTAGCTGGTGGGACGGATGGCTCTCGAGGCCTGGGTACGAGACCCAGCTTACGTTCTCATTGGCCTCGAGCCACTTGGCGAGCTTGAGTGCGTTGTAGGCGTGTCGCTCGGCTCGCAAAGAGAGCGTCTCAACACCGAGGAGAAGCTGCTGTGCGGCGAAGGGATTCAGTGCTGCGCCCAGATCACGCTGGATCTCGACGCGCGCCCGGATGATGAATGTGATGGGGCCAAAAGTCTCCCAGAACTTGAGGCCATGGTAGCCCTCGGATGGCTCAATCATCTGCGGAAAGCGTTTGGCGTGCTTTCCCCAGTCAAACTTTCCGCTGTCGACAATGACGCCGCCAATGGTGGTTCCGTGACCTGTAGAAATTAGTTGGTTGTCTGGTTCATGTGGGAAGGGAATCTACCTCCGATCCACTTGGTAGCAGAGTGCACAACAATATCAGCGCCATGATCGATAGGCCTGACAAAATAACCGCCTGCACCAAAAGTGTTGTCGACAACCACTGGAATGCCAGCCTCGTGCGCAATGGCTACAATCTTTTCGAAGTCGGGAATGTTGTACTTTGGGTTACCGATACTTTCGAGCTGTGAACCATGTCAGCATATCATGTGTTGAATTTTTTATATAAAAACAAGACAAAACTCACGTAAATGGCCTTGGTCTTGTCGTCAATGGCAGCTTTGAAATCTTCAGGCTTGTCGCCGTTGATGAACTTTGTGTTGATGCCCAAACGCGGGAAAAAGACCTTGAGCTGGTTGTACGTGCCGCCGTAGAGATTTGAAGTGGAGATGATGTTGTCGCCCGCGTGTGCCAGAGCAGAAATGGTAATGAACTGTGCTGCTTGACCCGACGCTGTAGCCAGTGCAGCGACACCACCTTCGAGCGCGGCAATTCTCTCCTCAAAAACTCCAACAGTTGGGTTTCCGATTCGGCTGTAGATGTTACCAAACTCTTTGAGGCCGAAGAGTCGGGCGGCGTGGTCGCTGTCGTTGAACACATAGGACTGCCATGGTGAGTATTTTCTCACTGTTCTAAAAGGACTCGACGTTCATGGGGGTCATACGGTGGTAGCATAAATGGGCACGGCACGAGAGTTGGTGGCTGGATCTGGTTTATGGCCTGGTTGTTCACGTCAGCAGCAGTCACATATCGTCTTGCTCTACGACAATTGCTTACCGGCGTGCAATTGCAGCGTCTCAAAGTTTTTCGAGATTTCTTCCGCCATGATGCTGGCTTTAACAAGGATGGATATGACGTTTCAAGAACTTTTTGATTGCCGTATCAACTTCTGTGTAACAGTGCACAAAGCAGGGCTCAATGGATTGAGAAAGGAATACAGGAAAAGGAGGGGCAGAGAGCATTTGAGTAGCTGAAATGGTGGACCATCGTCCCGCAAAGTCACGTCATTTGCGCCCACGCTCGCGTAGGAACTCTCCAGCTCAAAGTCTCCAGGGTTTCCGCACTCTACGGCCCGTTTGGGGGTTTGGTCGCACTGATTGGCAGACGATTTCCCTTTGTGGTCATGTTGCGTGGATTGGCCAGATCGAAGTGCTTACCAGATCTGTGTGTACCTTTTCATGGTGTAAGCACTATCTGTCACGGCAATGGTGAAGAGTTACGGGTTAGGTTTGGTGTTGCGATCACGCAATCTGGGACGTTTGGTTGGCGCGGGGTAAGGGTTGGAGCTGAAGGAGGGGTAGGTACAAGCTGGAGACGCGCAGGCTGACGCGAAATGCACGCGCATCATCTATAGGAGGCCAAGCCTAATACCTTTTCAATCTAACTCTTTGAGGTAGTTTTCTGAGTTCAGCTTTTCGATACGGGAAGATTAAAGGCAGTAGGCGTGGTCCGCGCGTTACGGGATTGTTAAACAGGCATAACGAAAGACGCAATTCTAGCTGCAGATGTAGGTGTATGTTTTGCTTTGTGCCCCAGTACCAGAACTAGGTCAAGAGATATGGCGAATTCATCTGAATCAGATAGGGCCAGCAAGATGCTAGCAAGATACACATCCTGGAGCAGATTTAGAACAGTTGTGTCGAGTACTGGTACTATTCTCCTTTTGGGTGTAGGAATGCTGTGAGGGTGTCTACTATAGATAGGAGACTTGGATTTAACCAAGCGCCGCCCTCGGCCCTTATCCCCGCTCTTCTCTTGCTGCCAATCTCACGGATTAGCAACACGATGGGCATGGAATGCTATTGCTAGCATCGTATACGGGGCATACGCGGTGTCGTAAAAGAATAGCATATAGGTAAGATTTCGACGCATGGGCAGCGCGCACCCCATACACACGTAATATTCGTGTAAGAGTGGGCAGACTTTCAGCACGCAACGAAGAAACTAGTCCTCAGCAGGCAATCTTCTGGTCCTCTGTTTCAAGCGAAGTCGAGTCGGGCGCCTACGGAGGAGAAAGTGGCTCTGGCATGTTTTATGGGGCGGTGTGATGCAAGCATGTCCCCAGAATAGAGCGCGTGCAAGGCATGAGGGCGACTGTTGTACAAGAAAGGGATGCGACGGTCCGCGGCGAGGCAGCGTGCTGCTGGTCGTAATATGGTCGTGTAGATCACGAAGATGAAACGAAGGAGGGCAGCCCAGACTCGCAGTGATGACGGAAGTCGGCACGGTGACTGAGGCTCTCCATGCTGTGGCCGAGGCAGGCAGGATGGGCTAGTAACCTGAAAGTAGATTTGTCAAGGCTCGAGCGACGCGTTTGACATGCGGTCGGGCAGTGGGTTCGGGGTGTCCCGAAGCAACAAAGGGTGAAACGTCCGTCATGTGCAAAATCTAGGGCGATTCTTGGCAGCGATATTGGTACATACGGCTGGGACGAGATCAAGCGGCCCGAGAGAGCAGCCACAGGACAACGCCACAGGGCCGCACATTTGTGGGCAGACAAACGTCGCCAAGCAGGTCGTCTCGAGACGAGAGAGTGGGAGCAGGAGAGTCGCGGTCAGAGGGCGGCAGCGTGGTGGAGCACGAGTGATCGCCCGAGGCCGTTGAAGGCTCCACACGGCAGCGAATCATGGAGGCTGGAGCGGGTAGCACGATCAGGCGGCGCCTGCAGCACAGGCCTGCGCAGGCATGGGCAGCCCGGTGATCCTGTGCGAGTGGGCCGTTTCTCGCCCTCTGCTTGGGAAATCCGGCTCGCTGGGCATTGGGTGCTCTCTTGTCAGCTCCAGCCAGGAGAACGGTTCCTGCTAAGCTTACGGGACCGGCAGAAGAAAGACCTGGACCCCGCCACCTGTACGCGCACCCGCCCTAGCCACGCACGACAAGCGGCGCGCGAGAACCGGGTCGACATGGCGTGAACAAGTCGCGTCGTGTGTGAGAGTGTGTCCAATGTGTGCCCTGGTGAGCATCAGGCCATTCCTCCCGTTGTGTGCGCGCTACTAGCCAGCTGGGGTTGCACGGCACAGAGCGAGCTTGGGCGGCATCCTGCGGCCCACGGCATGGGTGTGGGCTTGCAGACCCCATACGCCAACCATTGAGAAATGGCCCCCCACCTCCTCAGGCGTCGGAGGGCTTTCCCATCCAGGTTGGGCGCACATGGATAAGGGGGATCGAGGGACAGATGGCAGGGCAGTACGTCGCCTGGCATGGCTGAGGACAGGCCAGATAGACCGGCCGGCGGGTAGGGTGGCAGAGTGACAGGGCAGCGCCCATGGCGATGGCGACGAACGAGGCTTGGGGCAGACGGCCAACTCTGGCGAACCCCAGGGTTGCATGGAACCGTATCATCGGTGGGCGGGCGACATAGCTTAAGTCTGCGTCGACCCGTGCCAATCTGTTTTGACCCCGGCGTGGTGCTACGAATCAGTGCAGCGGCCCTAGTCGCTTTGGGCGCTGGTGCGAGCAGGCGGGCGGGCAGCTGGAGGAAGCTGGAGGTAGCTGGAGGGTAGCTGGCGGTGACGAGGCGGCCGTGGCGGCCGTGGCGGTCACAGTTGTCTTTGTTGTTGTCGCCATGGCTGCGATTTGAGATGGGATGGTGGTCGAGGCATGGGCTGGGGCGTGGAGGGCGTACATACGAGGCGTCATGCTGCCGCGGAGAGTGTCGGTTGCAAGTTGCCGTCCCAGCGTACGGGAAACTTGAGTCTATCCTCGCTCGGCTAAATCTGTCGCCAGCCGTCCTATAGTGGCTGCGTGCCCTCTCAGCCGGCGCCTTCGCCTGCCTTCGCCTTCGCCCTCGCTCTGCCATTCTTCAGCCCGTCCGTCGCCGTCTTCGCCTCTGCTCTCCGCGACGCTCCTCGAGGCCTCGATGCATTGCGACTGACACGCCCTCGACCTCACGCCAATCCTCACCGTCCGACTGCCAGTGCCCGTCTGCCTGACTCTCGCGCCTCTCGCAGCAACAGAACCGCCTGCAGGCCTCGCCGTCGCGTCGTCGCTGTTGACCATCCGTCCCAATTCCCTCGTCTCTCGGTGCCATCAACTATCTTCCCTCCAAAAGGTCCCGTCCATCTGCGCATCCGCTGTTGTCCTTTTGCGGACCATCCAACAGGTATGTTGCTGCTCATTCGCAACCCATTAGGTTCGCCCGGTAGCTTGGGCTCGGGTCAGCCAGCGCTGCCCTCACCTGCCCTGCCGAACCCCATCAGCGTTGCCACATGGCCATTGTCAGACTGCCTTACTGACAAGCCCAGGTCGTTCCACGTTCCGTGGTTGACAGTAGCGTCGCGGTTTTTGTTTTACTTGTTTTTGTTGATTTTATTTTATTTTAGTCGATCCAAGGTCCCGTTCGGTGCCTGCCGGCGTAAGTGCACCTTCCCAGCGGGTCGAGCGTGCCAGTCCCTGCCATTCACTCGCTGCAACCCCCACACACCCTTACGCCCTGTGCTGACAACGTGCAGATACCCAGCATCCACCATGTCCAACATCGTGGTCACCAATGAGACTAAGAGCCAGTCTGTCCGCACCACAAAGGATGGCAGGCAGATTCGCTACAATTTGCAAGTGATCCAGCAGCCCGAGCGCGCCCGCGCCTGTGGCAGCGGTGCAAAGTCGAGTGCAGACAGGCGTCCAGTCGACCCGCCCCCGATTGTGGAGCTGCGCGTCTTTGAGAACGACCAGGAAATCACCTTTGCCTACAATGCAAACTTCTTCCTCCACGCCAGTCTGGAAAATGCCCGCAACATCGCTCCCGGACGCGCCCCTTCGACTGCTGGTCCCAGCTTTCCGGTTCTCACGGGTACCCCAGTTGCTGGCATGGCTTATCTCGACCGCCCTACGCCTGCTGGCTACTTCATCTTTCCTGACCTGTCTGTTCGTCACGAGGGCAAGTACCGTCTGAGCTTTGCTCTCTTCGAGAACCTGGCAGAGGTAAAGGACCTCGATCCTGAGGATCCCGACGTCATCTACGATGGCAACCACTTTGTCACCCACCGCTGCGAGGTCAAGTCGGCTCCCTTTACCGTCTTCTCAGCTAAGAAGTTCCCTGGATTGTCCGAGAGCACGGCTCTGAGCCGCATGGTCGCCGAGCAGGGCTGTCGTGTGCGCATTCGTCGTGATGTGAGGATGAGGCGTCGCGAGAACAAGTCGTCCAAGGAGTGGGATGAGTATGACGAAGAAGGAGGAGCCTATGAACGTGCCAGGGGCACTGCAACTCCCGACAACTATGGTCAACCACCAAATGCCCCGCTCGAAGATCGTCCACGTTCATTGTCCAGCGCCAGCAACCCTGGCCTCGCACCACCACCCCGGCGTCCGAGCATCGAGGAGATGGGTCATGGTTACCCTTCCAGCAACGGTTACCAGCAGCAAATGCCTCCCCCGCAGAACCCTGCTTACCCACAGATGCCCTCGTATGGCTCCAGCCAGCCTCAGTATTCGCAGCAATATCAGCCCCCGCAGCCAGCCCCAATGGTGCAGCCTCCTCAGCCCCTGCAGCATTCAACACCGTACTCGCACTCGCAGCACAGCAGCTACAGCAGTCACAGCAGCCAACATCAAGCTCAGCCTCCAACGCCCATGAGCCAGCAATACGGCTACGCTGGCTACCAGCAGCAACAGCATCAGCAGCAGCAACAACACCAGCAGCAGCCGCCACCCCCACCATCGCAATACGATCATGCTGCACCTCCCCGACAAGAACAGATGACTTCAGACTATGCGCACCCTGCCGACTATCGCCGTTCGTCTGTTACGCAATCCTCGGCTCAGCAATACCCTGCTTCTAGCCACCCAGTGCAGCCATACCACCCTATGGACCAGTACGGCCGATCGCAGCAAATGAGCCAGCCTCTGCAGCCCCTGCATTCCTCGCCTCAGTCCTACACATCCTCGGCTCCTACCCACCAGTCCTTGCCGTCTTTGAGGCCCATTGTTGCAGACAAGCTGGAGCCCGTCTCTCCTTCGTACCAATCCCCGCCTAATGCCATGTCTGGCTCCATGTCCGTCAACTCTGATGGATCCAACCAAAACTACGTTCTGCCCAAATTCAACCCTCAGACACAGGGACTTCCACCCATGTCAGCCTCGTCGAACAAGCGCTCTTTCTCTAGCACTTTCGACTCTCGTCACTTGAACGAGCGCATGGTCGCGGGAAGTAGGCCTCAGCCATCTGGTGCTGGATACAGCTACGACCCCGAGTCTCCTGACATGGAAGAGCCCATGGATAGGGCTGCCATGAGCTACAGGCGTGCCGACGGAACACAACGCCAGCGTCATGTACCCGAAGTTGGCGTCTAAATCCACGCCCCGCTGACGGCCATGCAGCCACTAGGAGAGAGTCGTCAGTCTACCATTTGATCTGCATCGGTCTTTGTTGCTGGTGTACGGAGTTTTGTGTTGTCTGTCACGGATCTTATGTGCTCCGATCATCTATACCCCTCGAGTACGACAAACGCGCGACTTTCGCTATGGCGATCTTATTTCTTATTTCTCTTTGCTTTCGTAACCCGGTATTTCTCTATGCATCTATTTCCATTTCCCATATTCGTAGCCACACGCCAGCCGACGGAGCTGCGCACATCTATTTCCTTGCTGTCTTGCTTTCGCACACTACTACATATACTTGCACATCTACATACTTCAGCACCACCATTACGTGCGAATTCCTATTCCTATTCTTGCTACTGTTGTCATGTACTCCGTTTATTGCGTGAATCACCAGATGGAACATACGTGCTCACACAGTCAGTCGTACACTCGACCTTTTCTTATTGTAACTGGATGGGATGGGAGGCATCTTTTTACTCAACTTCGCATCTGTTGTTACAGCTCGAAAGGTGGCTTTCAGAATGCAGGATGGATCAGAAAATTACATACAAGGTCTCAAGGAAAAACAAGGGAGGCTAGCCTGTCGATTGTATAGATTTATAGTCAGCCCAAGGCTTCAATCAATGGCACCCTGTGCGTCGTTACCCACATTCAAGGCTTGTGACATATTTTTGTTCGCTGACTAGAGTACCTGGTTTTCTTACAATTTCTAGCTTTCGTATTCTTAAACATTATAGCAATCTAGCTTCAGTATTACTCGACGAATGTGTTTCCTCTACTGCAAAATATAAATGGAATGAAAAATATTACAGAGAAGATACAAGATAAGAAATCTATAGTAGGAATGGACGACAGGATACAAAATAGAAAAGACAGACAAGAAAGGACTACTAGAAAGACAACAGAAAAGACAGACACAAACCTCCAAGCTACCTTCAAACATCGCACTTCAACTCTACGTTATCACCTTTTATCTGCGTCGTATGCATCTCTGGTGCCGCAGTCCCCCTGCCACTCGGCTTCTTACCAAGCAACTTCGCCACATACCCGTTCCTGCCCCAGAGGTGAAATGGATCGATGAATGCGATGCCACAACTTCTTTTGTTCCTCTTCTTCTCTAGCCTGAGCGCCTCAAGCTCCGCATCACTCAAATCCCAAAACTGCGTCTTCTGATCCTTGCCCCTGATCAAGCCCCAGACATCAAACGGGTCAAACACGGTGACAAGCCACGGCCTATCATCTCCCCACCCGGGCCCTCTGCGCTCCGTAACACCGTCTCTCGCCAGAAAGACCGAATTCGACGGGGGCAGACGCTTACCAGGGTGCCAGATATTCAAGATGGCCGAGTTAATAAACATGATAGAGGCCTCGAAGATCCAAAAGTACGTCTCGTTTTTATATATATCCGAGTCCCAGCCGGAGAAGTACTCGACGAGGCGGTACAAGCAGCGGATCGTGACGATATTCGCGCTCACATACATGACGTACAATACCACTCGGAGATGGGGTTTCAGGACGCCGGCTTTGATTGCGCGTCGATGGAACTGCGCCGCCAATAGCCCGAAGGCGGCGAAGAGAATGGCTTGCAGAATCAATGAGGCGCTGACAAGGCGCGATCCGAGACGCCGCTGGGCATCAGTTGAACTCGAGTTGGCCATTCGCCAGGCGCCTTGTCCGATGAGCACTTCGCATACGGCATCAAGGCCGATGAAGGTCGTGGCGACGCGGCCTGGGTGAATGGGCGCGAGGTAAGGGATGTAGTAGAGCAGGCGGGAGAGGATGAAGTAGTTTATGAGGGCGTAGATGGGGGGACCTGAGAGGACCAGACAGGTCGAGGCAATGAGGTAGCCCAAGTTGCCGGTGTGGTAGGCGCCGAGGAGACGCATTATGAAGCCGCTGATCATGAGGAGGGCAGCCCAGGGGAGGAGAACTGTGGTACGCCATGATTTATGTTTTCTTGAGGGTCGTTAGAAAAGAGGGGATTTGGTAGGGCTAGGGAGTGAGGTTCTATGGTACGCACATTGTTTGCCAGATGTGTATAATTCCAGAAATGGAGAAAAGAATTATGAAGACGATTGGGGCGGCTTTGTTGGGTGCATAATACCATACACTGCCTGGAGAGTAGGCTCCAGCTCCCATAGTGAGGTGGATGGGTTGAGGGGTTGAGGAGGTCTTGCTTTAAGTATAGGAGTGAAGAGTATAACAATTGAGAAGCAAAGATCAATGAATGTTATTATTCAAGTCGACTGTAGAGTCGTATGAAATGCTTGGGCTAATGACCAGTGGTATGAGATGTCGGAGGCTTTATACAAAGACCCAAAGTGGCTGAGTGCTGCAGTTATCACGACAAAATCGAGTCTGTTGAATGAGAAGATGCAAGGCTTTCCTCCAGAAAGCCTGAGCTGCAACTGGCGTCATAACGAGCAGTCGGCGAGCGCGACAAGGCTGCTCAGGGCTGCCGTCTGTGTCGAAATGCGAAGAATGCGACGAGGCATGAAAACCCCTGTGAGGCATACCACGAGGCATCGCTTAGAATCGAGCAAATCAAGCATAGCGATGAAAAAAAGGTCAACCAATAGTATGTCCAATATTTGCCACTCACCGGTCAACTCGTGGTGGCTCAGACGGGCTGCATTACCGGTGATGGTTGCACGTGACCTTGTGGGGCGATGCCAGGAGCTAGAACCGACACAAGCTAGCTAGCGGTGCGGTGAGGTATCCAAGGTGCAGCCTTCATCTCGACCGGCATCTATATCCCGCAGAAATCAACAAGCGTCATTGCGCACAGTAATTCGTCAATCGTCTCTAGTGTTTCGGCCGCGTGCGTATTTCATGAGTGTGGCTGGAAATGATACGCCAGCCCTGGGTGCCGCAGAGGATGCTTCTAGGCAAACCCCAGCCGAGCCTACGGTGATGGACGGGCTATCCAGCTCAAAAGTGACGGGTGCGCACACACCCTGGTCGCTCTCCTCGTAACACCACTTACTCTTTACAGTCGAGTACCATGACCCCTCTGGCGTCTTTGGATTGATTCAACAAGACTTGGCGGCACGGCTTCCCCTTCGCAACTTGCATTGGAAAGCCCCAACCAGGCCATTGAGGTCAATAGACTCGCTGCATGTCGACCTTGTGCCCAGTCCAGAATCAGCTCAAGCTGCGGGTGCGGCGCCGTCGACCTCAGCACCAGGACAAGGTATGCCCAAAAGACCGCGCAAGAGACCTTCAGGGGACCTAACAAAGAGAAAGAGAGACGACATCAGATCCCTGGCCTGCGCCAAACTCCCTATCTTAAGATTTATCTGTTGAGATGCGATGACTCTGATACGTACAAGTCAACAGCACGTAAACAGGTCCGTGAATGGGTCAAGGAACATACGCCGCCTTCTCAGAGTAGCACGGCAAACACCCAGGAAAACCATGATGCATTCGAATGGATGATTCTGCATGTTGTGCTTCCTAACACGTCTGCAGCAAACCAGACTCATGGATCTTCAAGTACGGCAACAGGCGAGAAAGAAAAATCTGGACCGGCTTCCAGATGGACTCGCGGGACGACAACGCTACTCGAGAAACTGCGTGCCGACTTCAATGTCTCGTCCAAGTCGGCACCTGACCGGGTTGCTCAGATACGAGTGCCTAAGGAAAGAGTTCCACCACATATGCTTCCTGCTCCACCACCTGCCAGTTCTCCGGTAATTAGTGAGGGCCCTCAGGAGCAGGACCGAGCTTGGCAAGATGTCATAACTAGGTTCAAGGTGCTCATACTTCTTTCTTTCGATCTTCGTGTGAGTCAATATGAAGAAGATATTCGAAAGAATGACGCTCAGCGCTCTTTCCCTGGCTGGAACTTCAACACATTCTTTATCCTGAAGGAGGGTCTTGCGAGAGGCTTTGAGAGCGTGGGTTTGGTTGAGGATGCTCTGCTGGTGTACGACGAGCTCTCGATCGGTCTCGATAGTGTGATTCGTGACCAGTCGAGCGAGCAAGCCCAAGGAAGCGTTCTCCTTGACCATTCAGACGATATCTACCAAAAAGCGGCAGAGCTTTCGAAGCAACAGGGAAAAGACGTCACCGTCACCTCTGCATCGGCTATCCACGACGATAGACCGATTAACGCCTTGAGAAAGGATTATCGTGGCCTTATCCTTGCTAACAACATCTCGGTCTTTGACTTTAGACTGTACATCTTCGCTCGTCAGATGGCCTTGCTTCTGAGGCTCGGAAACTCAATCTCGGCGCGCTCAGATCTTGCGCTTACGCTGAAGCCCCGGCCCAATGCTGGCGTTATTCAGCAATCGACTGATGACAGCGCCATTGGTATGAAGTCGAGTGCTCCGACTCAAGATTCAGAAGATCTTTTCTCGCTGGCTGACCTTTGTACGCGTGCGTTGCATTTTATCACGTTCGCTGGAAGGCTGTTGCGGGACGACCTACTCAATGGGTAAGTACAAGCACGTTTGTCTTGGTCTATGCTAATTCCTGCATTCAGAGCAAAAGCACATGAGACAACTTTTGAGGATTACTTCGTTGAGAACGTTGTTCGGTCGTGGACATTCGCTGCCTTGGAGCAGGTGTTGCGCGAGACGTCGACATCGTCTCTTCCATCTGACAGGCTGAGTAGGGATAAATCTGCGGTCGCCGCAGGAAAGAGCCGGTCCTTTAGTGGTCGCGGCAAGGACTCCAAGTCGAAAAGCTCTGATCCAAAGCACCCTTCTCGATCATCTTCTTTGAATCGGTCTACGACCGATGCGCCATATGCGCAAACTGCACCAGGTGCCCAAGTAGTGTTCGAGAATGGCCAGTATCATGACCGCCCGGCCGCTGGGCAACCCAGTACTATTCCTTCCGCCAAGAACGGCTTGCAGGAACTAGCTGGCACAAGAGCACAGCTTCTCGCAATCCAAAGAAGGTTGCTTGAGCATGCAGGCAAGAACATGGGTTGGAACATCGGCTGGAATGCTGTTGTCGCTTCTTTGAACGAGAAAGAAGAGCTGACAGATGTGAGCCTGGATGAAGAAGAGGAGGCGGAGCGTGCGGCAGAGCAGGAAGCTTCCAAGACCAAATCAGATGCTGAGCTTGAGAAGTCACGTCTTGGTATATCTGCAGCAGCTCTGCTCACGGCAATGTCGTCGCTCCAGCAGTTCAGGCAATTCTACGAGGTGCGTAATATGATATGAAAGTTCGTCCTCAGCGCTGACCTCCAACCAGACCCTGAGTGATCTTATCGTCAAGCATTACATGGCTGCAGGTCAGAACAAATCGGCCGAGACAGTACTCGGAGACCTAGCTGCTCTTAAATTGTGAGTTCACTTTTATGTAAAGCTGTTGATGGCTTGTTCTTACATAGGACAGCGAGCTTGGTGATTTTGCCGCAGCAGCAACATACTTTGGACGCATGGCCTCGTATTTCGCGGAAAGTAGGTGGAATACTGTCGAGGCTACCATGCTCAAGATGCATGCCCGCTGCCTGAAGAAACTCAACCGAAAAGACGAATACGTTCGCACAGTACTGGATTTGCTGGCCAAGTCGGCAGCGAGTCGGATGACGTCCAAGAGCTCGTCAAAACGAATCAGCGCTGCAAACCTCACGAGTGTCTATTCTCAAGCATGGTTAAACGATGATAATGTGGATACGACTGATGTATTTCACGAGATTGTTGGCTACTCACAGCAGTTGCCTTATGATGTTACGGTTCAGATGGCCAAGTACTTCAGCGACATTTCCGTCGAGCCCTATGTGCGGCACTACGATGACAAGGACGGGTTCCAACTGCGCCTCCAATTCAAACATCTACTTGAAGACGAGGTTGAAATTCGGGCAGCTAAGATCAGACTGGTCAGCGCAGTTTCTAACCAGGCCAAAGATATATGGCTTGAGGAGATTGGAACAGTCCAGCTCAAAAAGGGCTTGAATCGCATGTGGATCGGCTGCAATGTATGTGATCTGCTGTTCCTTTACATACATAGCTAACTAGTTGCAGGTGAATACTATTGGGCCATACATGGTAGATAGGATCGTGTTGGAGGCGAAGCGCATCGTATTCCTGCACGAACCCCTCCAAAAAACTGAAGCGACAACGCCTCTCGGTATCATCACGTCCGTGTCTGCGCATTCGCTCAAAGCAGCCAAGAAGGCCAGGATTCTGTGCTTTCCACGCAGCGAAGCTTTCCAAGCCCGCATCTATCTCTCACATTTGATCAATATCGACAAGCCACGTCATATCGAGGTCGAGTTCTCCAGTGGCTGGAATGCGATAACACGGGCAGACATCCGTCTTAAGTCTGCTTCTGCAGGGTTGCGGCTGCGCACAGCAGATGCGACTGTAGAGGCGGGTGACATCAAGCTCGAAGACAGCAAGCAGACTCCTGGTGTCATCACGATTGGAGAGATGGCGGCTGAGTCCTCAGCAACGCTGAAAGTGCCTTATGATATGGAAACCATCTTGCAGGACCTTACTGTCAAGATTGACGTTGACTATAGCACCGAAAGTGGCCAGTTCCAGTACACCTCGTCCTTTGTCATTCCCGTCGAATTACCACTGGACGTCAATGTACACGATCATTTCAAGAGCAAGTCCTTGTTCTCAAAATTCAACATCAAGACTGCCAACCTTATACCACTAGAGCTTTTGGGCGTTTCTCTAGAAGGCTCCGAGGAGTTTGATGTTCATGCACCCAAGCAACCGAAGGAATCACTCCACGTGTTCCCAAAACAACCAGTGGCGGTCACATACAAAGTTGTTAAGAAGACTATGGATGCTGCGCAGAAGCGAAGAAGCCGGATCAGTACGACTGGCAGTCTATCACTGTCTGTCACGTACCGTTGTCTCAACGAGGATGTACTGGATCGTATGCGGAAGCTGTTTGCAGAGGCTGTGGAAAACAGCCCAGTTCATCGTTTGGCTCGCCTGCTGACTGAGTCCTTCATCAGCCATCTCGAACATGGCATTCTGCCACAGCAGTATGAAAAGATGGCGTTACTTGGACGTCTTGACCTTGGAGCATTTGAGGACATGGGATGGGCCGACTGTCTTGAGAGCCTACCACCTGTCATCCGTGACGAGACGCAGACATGGCTGCAAAAATGGCATGAAGTGAGTAATTCAGAGCGTCGGTCATCCTACAGGTACTAATATATGGCTACAGAAAAACAGGGTAGTCTCTCTTGAGAAAGATGCCTCGCCGAATGCCAGACATCGTGTTATTGCCCCTCCATCGCCCAACCCACCACGGCGCATGATAATCACAGTATCCATTCCGCAAACACACATCCTGCACACAGCCTCTCTTACACTGAGTTCACCCTCTACCGCCGCTCATCCTCCCATTGCAACCATTGGCCAGCCTCTCATGACCACCCTGCGCATTTCGCATACCCGCCGCTGGGCCTCCTCTTCCAGCCTCGTCTCCGCTGCCAACCTAGACGATCCCACCGATCCAATCGATTTCGTCTACACCATCGACGCACATCCAGATGTATGGCTCGTCGCCGGCCAACGTCGCGCCCACTTTTCCGCCACAGAAGACCAGGAGCACGAATGGCCCATCGTCCTCATACCACTCCGACCTGGAAACACGCTCTTACCCAATATCGACATCCGAGCGAGGCTCAAGCCAAAAGCGGAAAAAGCTAAAGGCGAAGAGCAAATGGAGATTTTGAACTCTGAGACGGATAATTTGAGCTTCGGGGATGCGGTTATGGTGGTGGAGGATGTGAGGAGTAGTACGGTTGGAGTTGGGGATATGGGGACTGGTAGTTTGAGGAGCGTGGTTTGGCTGGAGAGTAGTGGGGCGGGGGTCTAGGTAGTTAGTGGGGTTGGTGTGAAGAAACCATTTGGTTTGGGGCGATGGAGAGTTGAGAGTGAGGCACCTTTTTGAGTGAGAAGATATACGTCGTAGTCGAATATAAGTCCATATATAGCCAAAACTTTGACTGCTTCAATGTGAAGTGCGTAAGCTGAAAAACGGTCTTTAAATAACGGAAGTGGATTTTTTCCCCCAAGAGAACAATAGCATCAGCTCGGAATAGTACAACCGTCACGTGAGGAGATTGACTAAACGACCAACTGTGAACGCAGTAGAGTAGGTGTGATGACTAGACACAAAGCTATTTTAGTAGCTATATGGTACTCTTGGTTCTTCTTCATCCATCTGGTATGAAATGCGTTAGATGTCGTTGAGGCTGCAAAATGAGCCTTGAGCAGGCGAAGCGAACCTTATTAAGAGAGAGTGCTGTCTAGGTGCAAACAAATTTGGATGTTTTATATTGGATCAAGATCTTAGTCTAAATAGAGGACCCTACTCTCTGCATTGGTTCGCACGAAGAACGATTCAAGGAAGGTAGCGAGTGAGGAGCATGGTCGGCAGTAAGTTTGTAAGGCAGAAGGCCAGGTAGGGGTGCAATATCGAGAAGTTATGGACCTATATGGTGCTGGCAAAGTGCCTGTTCTGGGCAACATGACGTCAGCGCGACAGATGCGTTCTAGTCGTCAATCATGTATCAGCAGTTCTAGCAACGGTATCAAAACTTGTTGTATCATATTCTATTCCGACTTCAGAAAACGGCGCTCATCTAAAGTCCTACCGACTCATCATCTTGGCACGATCAACCCTGCAGTCGAGAGCAGCGATAAAACAAACCACCTGACTGGCGCAAATGCCCCTCCCCTCCTTGAAACATCTTTCCGTTTTAAACAATCGGGGTTAATAACATTCCACGCTAACACAAATAACCCATCACCCCTGGCATCATCAACCACCGGAAGTTACGTGGAGCCCTAGGCCCAATTTATACGGCTCTTTTCTACCACCTCCCATTTGACTCCCGGTGTTCCACCTACTGCGCAACCCTCTCACTACCCTCCTTACACAGTTTTGCGATATTGGCAGCTTTACCCGTGTTTTTCCCGTGCAGACAGATTCTCGGGCTGACGGATGGGGCATGCGGTTCGGGGAGATTGTGAGCGGGACCCGCTAATCAATTCACGGAGAAATTCAAGACGAGATTGCGTCAGGTTGATGGGAAAATGCGCACGATTACCGCCAGGAATCTGGGGTAACGATGAGCACAAGGCTGGGCGTGCCCACATGCAGTGGATACGGAAATGTAGTATAAAGAGAGGGGTACAGAATAGACCGGTGATGGTCACCTCTTTTTCGCTCCCTTCTTTAGCTTCTTATCGAACGAGGTGTTTTGCTCACGGTATCGAGCAACTTTTCCAAGAATCTGACTGAGAAGAGAAAATATGCTATCAAGCGTGATGAAGCACTGGGCGATACCGCTCGCCATTCTTTCCTTCTGTACGTAGAATCACATATGCACCATCAGCCGAACATTCCCAACTAAGACGTTCCAGTCCTCTCCCTCGTTCACGGTCTTCCCCACGATGCCTCTCTCGTTGCGCGCAAAGCAACCAACCTACGCGTCATGCCCCTCGGCGACTCCATAACCTGGGGCTGGATCAACGGTGGCGGCTCCAACGGGTACCGCGAGCGACTTCTTTCCGACCTCAAATCCGGCGGATATACCGTCGACTTCGTCGGCACGCAGAAGTCAGGAACCATGGCCGACAAGGACAACCAGGGCTTCCCCGGCTACACGATTTCTCAGATTCGCGGTGTGGCCAGCGGTGGTCTAGCCTTTAAGCCCAATGTCGTTTTGATCCATGCCGGTACAAACGACTTGAACAGGGGAAATCCAGCGTCAGAGCCAGATGCGGATGCGCCGCGCCGTCTGGGTCTCTTGATCGATGATGTGCTCAAGGCTGTTCCTAACGCGGTTGTTATCGTGGCCAAAATTATCCCGTCGAAGAAGTCAGGACTGGCGGCTAACATTAGGACGTTCAACAATGCGCTGCCGGCGATTGTTGCAGCGAGGGCGAACAAGGGATCGAAGGTCTCTCTGGTCGATATGAATGTGCTTAGCTTGAACGAGTTGAGCGATGACTTGCACCCGTAAGTAGTGATTCTGTTTTCCTCTGCGAAAGTGTTATAACAAAGGGACTTGCTGAGCTGACTGATTGAATAGCAACGCTGCTGGATACTCGCGCATGGGTGATATTTGGTACGCGGGCATCAAGGCTGTGGCGAATTCTATCCCCGCTTAGGCGTCCCTGGTTATCTTTGAGGCTTACAAGGCCCAAGGTGCTGACGTGTAGTTGCAAAAGAACGAAAGAATACAAATTTCAGTTAAGCTAAGACTCTCAAGCTGTTCTCGTCCTCACTCTTGCATATCAAAATGTTCGGCCCATTGGTCTCCAGGAATCGCCAGTTTGGTGTCTACACAGGGCCGTCATCTCGGGCTTTCCGTCTGCTATCGGCAATGGTGACAGCGGTTGACGATGGGGGCTGGTAACGAGTGAAGAGTATTTGCAATCGTGGTTTTCCTCTTTACGCTCTAATTTTCCAGCTTTCTTATGCTTTGATGGTCCACCTCGCAGCTATCCTTGATCTCGGCCCCGGAATCCTTGCCTCTGACTAGACAAGGGGTCGTAAACGCCAGACTTACAGCGTATCTGCCATTCCAAAAAGTTAGGCGAAGATATTGAAGTGAGTATGACATGGGATTTTGAGTTTCCACGGCCAAGAAACGTATAAAATGCTTTTCAGGTAAATCCATGAAAGACCAGTTGTAAAGTTTATCCGCAACAAAATCAAGAGCACGCAAGTGCGCCCACATGACAGGCTTGCCACCGTCGGCCTTGAGACCAGACTTGTGGCTGAATCAAGATATATTCATGATATACGTGTCCATAATCTATGTACAAGACTGTTGGTAAACACCAGCTAAAAACCATTCCACATTAAACATATAATACCTATTCCTTGAGCGCAACCTCGCAACTCAGCAGAAGAATTCGACACCGAACCCACGCTTACAAGAAGTAAGCAGCAGCTCCAATGAGAGCAAGGACTTGTCCAGCGCCCACTTGAGCAGCAGCGTTTGCAGTCTGCTGAGGAGCCTGACTGCCAGATGCGGTAGTAGCGGCAGAGGTGCTACGAGAGGCGCTCTCCGCAGGAGGCGTCGTAGGCTCCGCGACACCAGCCGGGCAGTGCCAGTGGTCGCCGTGAGGCTCACAGGTGCTTGCCGTCGCTACGTGACCGTCATCGTGGTCATCATCGTCGTGTGAGTGCGTCGAGGCAGAAGGAGTGATAAGGGCGGTTCCGGAAGTAATGACGTTGAGGGTAGTAGAGACAGAGTTGGAAGCGGGTGTAGACTTTTCGGCAGCTTCCTCAGCGGAGTGGCTGGCGAGCTGCTCGGGAGTAGGAGGAGTAGTGGGTTCTGGGACGCCGTCGGCACAGTGCCTGGGTGAAGTTAGGGTTTCTGGTCGCGGGACATTGGTAGGCGCCAAGATGCTTACCAGTGGTCGCCATGGGGCTCGCATGAGCCGCTTTCAGTGACGGAGACGGTGTCTTGAGCGACGATAGTCGCAGCCGCGGCGAGGAGAAGGGTGATTGAGAGCTTCATGTTGACTTGATACCAAGGACCGTGAGTGAGGTTTCGTTAACGAGTGATGTATAAGAACCCGAACCAGGTCATCTTTTATACAAGGGTATGCGAGGAAACTACCAAACACCTATATATTAAAACTTTTCTATTATCTCTCTCCGGTGGCATACACGCATGCCTGGGCGGATGGCCAAGACCTTGGCGGAGGACATCGAGGTACTCAAGTCCCGTAAAATCGCTAGACAGGTCACTCCATGGCGTTAATGACTGGCGGAAAAGTGCTCTAAAAAGGCTCAGGTGCCGAATGTGACGTTGTAGTATCATGGCGGAGCGTGTTGGGGCACACTTCGACGCTTGGCACGTGGGATGGGGCGGTGGAATAGTGGAGGTAGTCTCAACGGAAGGCAAAAGCTCAATCGGCGTGCGCCGAAGAAAGTCGAGAAACATTGGATACTTCTGAGAAAGCCAGCTTGTTCCGAGTCTGTACTACAAATCAGTGCCGTTGGGCCATCGAAGTATGCTGCTATGTTGTCGACTACAAGTCGGACATGAGGAAGACTACAAGCTTAGGGAACTGAGTAGGACGCCAAAGCTAGCGCAGGTACCATCAACAGGCTATCAATGTGCCTGGATTTTGACCAAATCAGCAGTTTTCCAGAATCGGCTCGCGTGATCCAGTGCCGGGATTGGCAGCAGGGGAATTTTTCTGCTCTCAATCATGGCCGAAACTTTGTTCTATTCCAATTCTCAAGAGTTTCTAGTTTCTCCAAAAGGTTGGGCGTACTAGTCACATTAAACCCTTAGTTCTTGGAGATGCCCTGTACGGATGTTTTTGAAGTGTTGTAACGTCACCATCCATGCGACCCGTCAGATAGAGTGATAAACCCTTCCAATAACTAGAGTTGAACTGTGGTCAAACTTCTTACGATTTTTCAAAGTTAATCCCTCGACACATTGTTAGTTCATAAAAAGGAACCAGGTACGTATATGATATTCAAAGTATCAGTTCAACATTGGTGGGTCTGAGTGCTAATCCTCCGAAAATCTGATTAGCTCACGATATAAAATTCCCCAGCCTCACTAATGCAAGTTGATCCATGATCCCGGACATGTTCGCAGCTAGCAAGGTTCATCAGGGTACGACTGCTTAAACTAGAGACATTTGCAATGCGCGTATATCATTGGTTGCTGTGGTAGTGGAGCTGTTTGCTTTCAAGGGTTCACTACGCCCATTCTTTTCAAAGGTGATGCGCGAGCAATCGACTCAACGTTTATTATCTAAGTCAATGTCTCAAAAAGGACAGAGTGAATAAGAAATCATTCCTAGGTCGACACTAAACTATTGGTACAGCTTTCCCTCGATATTCGATATACGATATACGATGTGTGCTAGCATTGCAACCCATCCTCCCAACAACCAAACGCCGGTCTGTTGCACCGAGTTAAGAATGCTGTAGCTTCTATCACGGGCCGCCGGGTAGAAACGAATACCATGTTCCAAGACATCTTTGACAATCAAACGCTTGTACATGCTCTCCACTGTCTACTCTTCGATCTTCTCCGACTTCCAGAGTACCCAGGCAAAGACAGCCATCAGCTTCAGTGCTGCCGCAGTCCATAAAGAGCCTGCGAGGCCTACATCGCTATGCGCAAACAATCCGCCCATGCATGCTCCGACAAGCAGAGCGAGAGGCGCACCAATTCTCCTGTTGCGCTCGACATTGGACATCTTGAAGAGTTCTGGGTCAGAAAACAAGTCGCAATAGTTGCTTGTAAGCACAACACTAGTCAGGCCGTTATACTTCAAAGCGCGAGACGTGACAGCCTGTCCACTAGACTGAAAGGCAACAGCAGCAAGCGGAAGAAGCACTTGCCAATGCAGACCTTCTTTTGTGTTTTTACCGAACGTCGCAACGGTAGCTGCAAGAATGATGAGCAGCATTTGGAATGAGTAGGATGCAATCAGGACCCATCGCTTGGCGGGAGAGAAGTACCGATGGAAACGGGCAAAGCAAAAGGAGCCAGTGCAGAAAGCAGCAATCGACACGCCTGCCTTGATCCAACGAACGCCTTCAGAGGGCGCGATAATGCCTAAACCAAAGTAGACGGTGTTTCCTGTTGTATAGGTGAGCTGGCTGGGTCGAGGTCAAGACGGGCATGTCCAGGTGCTTACCCGTCTGCATGCTCACAAAGGAGCCCCATATGAAAACGGCAGAGCTGTCGAGCAAGCCCGTGATGGTATAACACAGGATCAAGACGACATCAGCCCAGTTCCTGCTAACATTGGACTGCATGTGGCGCCTCATTCGCTGCAAGGCGGGCGCGCCCGACTTTCCGCCGACGGCCCCATTTCGGCCGAGAAGTGGCGTTTCCTCGTCTGTGGCGTTTCCGGGTAATGCAGTGCTCATGGTTTGCGCGCGTGGAGAGAGGGGAAGGGAATCGGATCCTTGGGCGGCCACGGAAGGGCCGGAGATGCTTTATGTTCGATTGGAGCGGATCGCAGGCTGGAGCCGTCGGTGTAACCGGGACGATGCGGCTACTGGCAGTGCTGCAGGACGTCAGGCACGTCAACTCAAGCTTCGGTCCAGGCTGTCCAGGCTGTCCAGCTTCGCGCGCGGAGGAGACGGCAATTGCAGGATAGCACAGGAAGAGGGTGTGGCTGAAAATGGAGACCTTCCTTTTGGGATTGATGGCGGTATTAGGGCGTGTTTTGGATGGACAAGCAATGCTACTCGAGTGCGGGGAAAGCTTAAAGTTGTGGGCCTGGATCCGTGGAAAAATCGAGGATTGGCGGCTGCATGGTGATGAGTGATGGTTAGAGCCTTGTATTCATGGCGTCATCGGAAACACGGCACTGCGCGACGCGCAAGACAAGCCGCCATCAAAAGGACGCCATTGCCGGCTTCAATGGGGTGCTACTCTCCAGCTCTGGCCATCTCGCCATTCACTCGAAGCCATCATGCATCTCTCGTCGTTGTTGGTCGTGCTGAGCTGCTGTAGCAGTGCCATTGCAGCGCCATTTGAGCAACAAGCACCGCTGGTCGGCAGTGCACGACACCACGCTGGGCCGCACAAGATATCCGACCCCTACAGGCCGGATGTGAAGGATCCCTACGACCGGAAAATCGATTCCCAGGGCGATAAGCTCCAGCCGCTGCCATACGTGAGTATACATTCATACCCCGTGACCCATCTACCATAGCTCTACAAACCCACTAACACCAAAGGCAGCGAAATGGTGACGGAGCAAGCGTCATGGGACCTCGAAACCGTGGTCGTGAACGCCAAAACCCAGATCTCGTCCGCCCACCTAGCACTGATCATGGTGCAATCCCCAATATGCGCTGGTCCTTTGCCGACTCGCATATCCGCATCGAGGAGGGTGGTTGGACGCGTGAGACCACTGTCCGCGAGCTGGGCACCAGCAAGGAGCTCGCTGGAGTTAACATGCGTCTCGAGGAGGGCGTCATCCGCGAGCTCCACTGGCACAAGGAAGCCGAATGGGCCTATGTGCTTGAAGGAAAAGTCCGCATCACTGCTCTCGACACTGAGGGTGGCAGCTTCGTCGATGATCTCGAAAAAGGCGATCTATGGTACTTCCCCTCTGGCCATCCTCACTCCCTCCAAGGCCTGAGCCCCAATGGTACTGAATTCCTGCTCGTCTTTGACGACGGCAACTTCTCCGAAGATTCGACCTTTTTGCTCACCGACTGGATGAGGCTGACGCCCAAGTCCGTCCTCGGCGAGAACTTCCGCGTGGCTCCCGAAGTCTTCAAGGCTATTCCCGACAAGGAGAAGTACATTTTCAAGGGCTCAGAGCCAGACTCCATCGACAAGGAGGTTCCGAGTGATAGCAAGGGCTACAAAAAGTCCAAGCTGCAGTTTACCCACAAGATGCTTGCTCAGGAGCCTCTCAACACCACCGGTGGCCAGGTCCGCATTACAGATTCCACAAACTTTCCCATTTCCAAGACCGTGGCTGCAGCCCACTTGAGAATCCAGCCCGGCGCGATTCGCGAAATGCATTGGCATCGTAAGTCATCACCATCATACTTGCTGCAAATTTACCATACTAACGCTCTCATCAGCTAACGCAGACGAATGGTCTTTCTTCATTGCCGGCCGTGCTCGCGTCACCATTTTCGCCGCCAAAGGCACGGCCCGCACCTTCGACTTCCAGGCCGGAGATGTCGGCGTCATTCCCCGCAACATGGGCCACTTCATTGAGAACCTTTCCGACGACGAGGATGTTGAAGTGCTCGAAATCTTCCGCGCAGACAAGTTCCAGGATTTCAGCTTGTTCCAGTGGCTGGGCGAGACACCGCGCAGATTGGTCAAGGAGCATCTGTTTGAGAGTAGTCCCAAGGAGGCAGCGGAGTTTGAAAAGGCCATTCGTGATGCCGAGAGGGATCCTATCAAGGATGTGGACATTGACGACGACGAGGACAAGGAGGAACTGTAAAGAGAAGTTGGGGAATGATTAAATATATGGAAGGAATAAGTAAGAAAACATTTTGGTATTGATATTTGGGCTGATTTTCAAATATAATGAATGACATTTCCAATGAAGAACATATCCATATCTCGTCAGTGCAACATCTATAGACTAAAGTACAGATACAATTACTTAGTGTGACTGGTTACAAGTTTCTGCAGTGAACGTCGCGTCCGTATCACCCTTGCCTTGAACCTCAGCCCCTCCACAGCGGCATCTTGAGCCACACTTGAGACAATTTCGGAAATGGTTGTATGCTTCGATTGATATCGATCCGTATGCGTGGCCCAGGTGTAAAATGTTCGGGTAAGCGCTACAAGCGATTGGGCGTATACCTGCACTGCAGGCGAGTGATTCGCAGCCTCGATGTCTGCCCAAGTTCTCATCACGTGTTGCATCTCTGTGTTGTGCATCGAGACGGCTGTTGCTCGTGCCTCACGAATGGCCTGGAGGTTTTCGGTAGTCTCATTTCGCTGTTCGAGCAGTAGTACTGCTAGATTCAGGCGATCACCATTTTCGATATCCCTGTTGAGACCCACAACGTCATTCTGCAGCCCGACGATACATTTTATGCTATCACACAAACTCTTGTGCAGAGGCGAGGTCCAGAACCCTGAGGTGTCACTGTTGTCACTGCCGTCACTAGCGGTGCTGCCGTCGTCGCGTAGATCTTTTGTCTCGTTGTTGTTGCCAGCCTTGAACTCCTTGGCCTGTTGAGATTCGGTACCAACTAGTGTGTTTGCTAAGATGGCAAAGAAAGGTGATAAACCTATTGTTCCCAACCGTAACCGCAGATAATCTTCGGTACTTGACATGGCCGTGTTCTCTCGAAAAGTAGACTCCTCTTTCAGGGCTTCTAGGTAGTCGATAACCTCAGCAAAAACCTTTGGAAGAGTCTGAGGGGATAAGACCACTTGAGATTGTCGAATGAAGTTACTTGCGAGTGCGAGTACGTTTGCATAGTCGCTTTCCGTAAGGCTATTAACGGCCAGTTCTTCTTGACCGGCAGTATTAGGAATTGCTGCTGGATGATTGCTGATAGCTATCTTTTTGTGCGTTATCAGCGGGACTTTGCGATGAAGACTTATGTTCAACCTCTTGAAGATAGGATTATCCGTGATACCCTGCACCGGCGTGATATGTTTCGTTGGATGGAGTCGGTCGGGGCTTGTAGCCTTCAACGCTCCAATGATTTGTTCGAGTATAAAAACTCTTCCTAGGCTGTTCATTCGTTCGATCTCGTCATCGATGTTGCAAAGGAAGTGAAACCAAGCAGTCATGGCTAACAGAGTGTCTTCAGCTTCCTTGATTGCAGGGAATGCTTTTCTCAATGCAACAACTTCGATTGTGGCCTTCTTCCATGTCCATTCAGGATTTGGTAGGGACGTTGGAGATTGGAATGCACGATAATGGCGATGTATCAGTACAGCAAGATCTGTCTTCTCTGTATCCAATACAAGCCCAGTAGCGTCAAACGTTGGTAGCTGAGAAGGAATGATCAGGCCATGTTCTACCTCAACTAGGAAGTTTTCAGGGGAGGTATCATCTGTCGAGTCCAGAGTGGGTGTACTTGCAGCGTTGTGTGTCGATTGATCGTATGTGTTGTCATATGGAAGAGACTTAAAGCACTCTGCAGGCCTTGTATCGTCCTTGGTTCCACGGCGTTTTGATGTTGGCCTTGAGCTGATGAATGGCATGATGTTGTGACATCTGGTGAAAGGAGATCATTTTGCATCTGTGTAGACAGCTGCTAGATATACTAGAATAGTAAGCTTACACCGGCTAACGCGATACATGTTTATCATCAAAGTTATCTCCTTGCGTCACCAACTGTCGCAAGAAAAAAGGATTGAATAGAAGTACTAGTTCCAAATATCTCACTATCTACTACGGTAGTTGGGGGATTAGAGTTTTCTTAGTCAGATCACACAGACCGTGGTTTGCGAAAAGGGTAACAGAGTGACGGAGCAACCGCGGCCATACCAGGGAGGATCTCCTTTTGACATCGATACTGCCTCAAAAATAAACTATAACTCGAACTTTGTCGATCAGTAACTGGACCCACCGGATCCATGCGGCTATTCCCATCGACTAATGCTACCACAGCCACCGCATTCTCTAACTGAACATCTAGGTATATCCCTTCGGCAAGCAGCGAGCCAAGCAGCGAGCCAAGCAGCGAGCCAAGAATAGACTCCTGATCTTCGCACATAAACACTCCTTCACATGAATGTTTAGAGTACTTGCAGACGTTAAAACAAACAATTTGAATCTGAGACAACACTACCTAGACTGATAAGTACCACGGCTGATATCAATTCCTTGACTATCTCTGATACACCTTGTCCGTGCTCGCTTACTGACAACGTCACAGCATACCTTCACTTGGAGAAGATGATGACGTGAGCCCCCTCAATCAAGTGCGCCTTGCCCCTGAGCAAAACCCGCGACTTACCAACCACGAATGTCGCAACGGTGTTTGGTCTTCCCGTGCTATATGAAACGCAAGACAGTGTTCCTGCTCTTTCATCTCAATTTTCTCATTACTCTATACCACTTGATATTTCTTTTCGATCAATTTACTGCTAGGTGCAAGATGGGGAATGCAATTTCGACTTTCAATCGTAAGCAAATACAACATGTAATCTTCGAATGCTATAGAGGATTAATGCGCGTCATTGCACAGATCTCGACAGGAATGGACCAGAATACCAACGACTCTTTCCGCCAATATTGCAGACACAGAACAAACACCTTCTCAAAGGAGGCCCACTCGCACTTTATGAACCTGCATTCATCATATCTTTTGAAGGACTTTTCCTCCAGTTGCTCTTTTGGGGCATCTATTCTGGCCTTGTTGGATTTTCAATGAAGCGCATGATGGACCTCCACTACTTGTCCATAACGTTCGCAGCAACCTTCTTACTGCTCACCATCCACTTCCTATCCGACCTGGAGCTCAATTCTAGCAAGTTAATATTCTTTTCGCAACATGTGGGAATCGAGTTCCTTATCATCATTCGAGTACTATTGCCGCCCTGCATCATTCGACAGTGGACTGGTCAAATCTTTTTCCTGGTTTGGCTTGTGGTGGTGGGATCTACTTGTGTGATCGTTAGCAACCATGCCGTCTACTTTGCCATTGCAATGGCGAGCCTATCTGATATCTTGATATCCGTTACTGGGCTGGTGTTAATGGTGAGGAAACTAAAGCAAGGACACGCAAGTCGGCTTACCAGTCACAAGCTGACTATGGAGGCCATATCTGGCCTTGGTTATTTTATCCACGGTAACTTCTGCGATTGATAATCATACTGTCCTCAACTGACATGCTTCTCACAGGTCTCTCGGCTTTGCCAAACACTGTGATCGTAGTTCTGCTTCTGAGGTCACAAGATCCATCTTCTTATTTCGGAATGGTATGGACTGGCATTGCCATGGCTGCACTGCTGGCTGGTGGGCTTCAGTTGCCCGTAGCTGGCATGTACTTTAAAAATATTACCTGCTGCTGTAGTCGCCAACGCAAAACATTCCAAGGAGAGATCGATTGGGAGGAGTGGATGCATCAGGAAGAGATGATAGCGATGAAGGGTAATGCTAGTTCGGAGCGAAGGAACATCTCTACTTCAAGTGAGATATCGTTAATGCCAGTCTACATGAACACTACCTACCAAACACCGCATCGAGAGTTTAGGTTCCACGCGCAATGATAGGGGGAGGGGGATCAGACTGCGAAGCATATTTGGCTTAGAAAAATCTCAGCTGTACATGCATGGGTGTATAGAATACTCGTTTTTTTAAATACCTCATCGAACCGTCACCGCTTTCTTGCCCTTCTCATTCTGTATGTAGTCATCTATACACACACCAATGATTTTGTACTGGTCCATGAGGTGTTCGCGACTGATGAGTAGGTTCCCTGACCCTCCAGTCTCAATGTAGCCGTAATCGCGCATCTGATCCATGATCCCATGCGCAAACTCTTCTCTGACGAGAGCCCTTCCACAGGGCCATGGTGTCTTTGTAATTACAGGCCTGCCAATCTTCAAATTTCTACAAGCCGATGCTTGCATTTTGTAGGCTTCCGTGTTACCAGTGAACGCTATCAAATCAAATGTCTTGCCCACGTCGCCGACTTGTACTAGCCCAAGACCATCCCGAAGAATGATGCGGTCATCTTCATCAATTATCGCGTAGGTATCACCCAACGAGCTTCCTTGGACCGCTGTGAGTGCTTCGAATATGAGTGCGAACGGAGCGATGATAGTACAACCGCAATTCACTCGCACTTCACAAGAGACTTTGGCTGTGGTTTCGTTCCATAGCCGAGATTCGCAACTAGTGATGTCGACCATATGGTAGTTCATCGACATGTTGTGGCTGCGAAAAAGTTCCAGTGTTGGATTCTCCCATACAGTACCGCTGACGCACCGATCTACCCAGGAGGAAGGTTTTGCATTTGGATCTGTTGTTGTCCAATTTGGCCGTAGTTTTCGTAGCAGTCGTCTTCTGTACTGAACCAGGTTGCCAGTGGGATCTATGAGGCTTCCCAATATGGTCGCGGATCTGACCAACATCTTCCCAGTCTCGTCCTTGACCACATTCCTTGGCTGATCGTTCGTCGGTATAACTTCCGTTTCCTCCGTACCTCTTTTGAAGTGTTTTCCACAATTGCAACCTCTGAATGTGAAATTAAAGCCAGTCGTCTGGGTGTTTTGAATCTGCCGAATTCGCATATATTTCTTCGGACTACCTTTGACCCCCGCCACCACGACAGATTCAGCTTGGCCGTCTTTGTTCAACGTTCCCAGATTTATCACTCCAGCAAAGTAATCTGTTGTCAAAGGGCCGCTGTAGTTCTCAACGACGGGAATCCAGTCCCATTCCCCTCGTTTCCGGTTGCTAATTGCTAGTTTGGTCCATGCCGAGTTTGTTTCTATGGAGAGTCGTTGGAAGAAGTTGAATGAGATCTTCTCTATATCATCTCTAGCAATCTGCTTTTTGATTTCCTCGGGAGTGAAGAGGCCGTTAAATATTCCAAGAAGTCCTCTGAATATATCCTTATCACTTCCGGCATTACGTGGCATTAGAGAAACGGCCGAGAAGATATTTGCAACACCTCTGTTGTTCTCACGCCACCAATACGGTCCTCCATTAATGATGTCGGTCCTTGCACTCTCGATACCCCGCACTTGAAGCCGGAGACTATCCAACGACAGCTTATCTTCGTCAATAACTCTCAGAATCGCGTCTATGGAAGCATTGTTCATGCGCCTAGATTTCTGAATCCAATCTTGCAACTTGTACGCTTTGTCCATGGAGTCCACAACAAGGTCCATCCACGTGTCCCATCCCCCAATACGTGATATATCCTTACGATTTATCGCCCATATCACAATGTTCTTGCCCAGGATCATCTCTTGAAACGTCTCTACTCGCGTGAAGTAAAGATTTTGAAACAGCGATCGGACGTGGTTGACACAGGTAGAATAACAGTTCAGCACACCCAGATCGATTGCGGCTGCCCTGACCGTCGTCTGAGGCATTGAGAAAGCCCAAGTTGCTTGCTCCCATTCTTGAAGTTGCCTTTTTTGATCCGGCATAATGCCCGGAGCACCTGCAGCGAGTGCAGATCCTTCCATGTGTGATATAACGTGGTCGACAAATTTGAGGTTATCCACAATCTGCTGCGGATCCCAAACGACGGGCATGTCAAGAAGGATATGACACCTCTCAGCGCTTTTGTAGTACTCGAACATCGTTGAGACTTCGATAGCCTTATCAACATCCGAGTTCTGTTTGATGCACACACATTGTGCCCACAGGTATTGAATGTTCTCAGTTACCATCAGCCTTTTTATATCGTCTAGCTTGTCTTGGTGTGTTGTCAATGGCCAGTCTACGCCAGGTATGCCGCAGTCCCACTCTTTTTCCGCCACTGCCTCCCAAGTGTATGAAACGATGTCGAAGCTCTCAATGTGTATTTCGCTGGGACTGACAACAGAAAATTGTCCGTCGATCTGGCAAAGTAGTCTTGTAGGAAGATAGAACGCCATTTTGAAGAAACCAACTACTTGAAGCTTGGGAAATTGCTTCTTTCCAGTCTCGAACGAGACGAAAGTCAAAATGCACGCAGACCACACTCTTACTGGAGAAGACTGGAATAAGCGACTTTATACGCATTGCTGCCCTAGAGTAGTACAACCTTGTCTTTGACTGCGGTGATTTTAGCGCCTTCGTTGCTTTTTGTCACAGCGGGCGCTTAGCAGGAATTGCCTGATTCGCTGTGCCTGGCTGCGGGCCTTTCGTTATGCAAGGCTAAGCGAGCTCGAGGACGAGAACGGCATCAAGTCAGTCAAAGAACGTCGCCATTATCCGACCACTTCTAAACAACTAACTTTATCTGCTCTCGTATAGTATCATCGCATATTGTAGTCAGGCGCGATAGCCGTTGCGAGGATGTTGAGAGATGACGGGTTGCAGGTGTAAGGTCCTCAGTTTGTTCGCATTTGACTTTGCAACATCCTGCGAGGCTATAACTATTGCCTATTTGTAGAATAAATTTGGGGGCGAAGATAGCTGAGAGCCTTGTCGGACCGATACATCAGGCAACCAATAACGGTTTGGAAAGTAACCGCCATATATGTAAGGCTGAAACATTTGTTTCAGTAAGTATCTGCCTTACTCTGTGGAACTCTTCAAGTGCACTTCGTCAAGGCTGCGACTACCGCATCTCCAAAATCTGAGGTAGATGAGTTACCGCCTATGTCTTTTGTTCGAACGCCCGATTCTAGTGTGTCTTGCACAGCTATCTCAATGGCTTTGGCTATATCTATCATATTAAGAGTATCGAAACATCAGGGCGATGGATAGTATCATTCCCGCTGGATTCACGATGTTCTTGCAATTGAGATACTCGTACTGGTATATCTGGAACCTGGTCTGGCAAAACTCACTATTCTAGAACTCTGCTACGTTCCTGCCGACGATGTAGGTTTTCCTGCTGGGATAGCCTCATCGTGCACTCTACCCTGTCCAGAACGCTCTCACTTGGCGTCATCCCACGTGCAAAGAAACTTAATTCTAAATTTTGCTCGCCGAAATGGAGCGGCGTAACAGATCTGCACTTGGCATCGATCGGTAATTCAGAAGGCAAGGCTGAGCAGAAGTGCCAGAATCATGGTGCACGGGTCTTCTGAGCAGACCAGGGAACAATAAATTCAATAAAGCTTGATTGTTCCCCAGCATTCTCCTGAAATGATGTGCTCTATCGCATACGGAGTATGTAAGCATTGAAAGTTTATTCTCGCAACCCATACTCCCTACATGGATAGTAGAAGAGATCATCGGATATTCTTCTTTATGGATGTAATCCGGTCTGACTTCGGATGCTGACTTCGGTCACTTCCACATCTTCGACCAACCATTCTGAGAAATTCACCCTGAAATCATTACGGGGTGCTCAGCCATACATTTCATCCCGCAGGCTATGCAGCTTTTCCAGGCCAAAATAGAAAACTCTCTACTAAAAAGAAGATCAAAAGCTGTAATCAGTTCTCAAAAGATAGAGAAAGCTTAGCATTGTCCAACGTAAGCCGATACCACTGCGGCGCTTACAAAAGTTATGGTTAAAATCTCCGCAGTTCTTTAGCTCTCCCCGCTAAGATAAGAACTTAGAGATTTAAAATAGACTGTAAGGTTTCTATCAAGTACGGGGTCTATATGTAGGGCCTCATTCATTACGTGAGAGAAGCAGGGTTTGCCAGATGAGCTGTACGTATATCATACAGGCTGAAGCGGACAAATGCAAGGCCAGCAGATAAGGTCAGCAATGTTGGAAAGCAATTCTCATGCTCGAAGTGTGTAGTTCAAACAGTCATCGCACGCTGACTATGAGGTGCATACTTATATACAAGTAAATTGAGAAAATAGGGCTCAAACATAGATGAACAAAACTGAATGACGTTCAAGAGGAAGGCATTTATATTGTGTTCTCAAGATAGAAGTACCATCGTTTTTCCTTCAATTATCAAGAACGTGTTGTTGAGCATTGAAGTGCACATCCAAGATGCAAAGTTTAGTGTCATATGGCCTCCTGGTTCTATCCTACTCTTTGGGAGCACTCCTATTGAGTCTAGCATGTCTTTTAATTTTAGTTTCTTCCCACTACAAATCCAAAGTCTCGAGAAATGCTCAGAAGCTTGGTAGCTTGCCATGGGTTGGGCTGAGACCCGAGGCTTTCTCACCTTGCGTGCCTGTCTTCGCGATTGGAACATTGGGCTCCAGCATTCATCTCAAAGCTACAGATAAATCGGAAGACCGTATTGACCAAGATCCTGTCGTCATCGCGAGCAGATTGCTCATGTTGACTGCCGAATTCACCGCAACAAAGCTTACAGCGGCATTGTCCCTTGTGTTGAAGCGACTAGCAAGCGATCCAACCTACATCTATGTGCCCTTACAAAAACTCGAAACCAAGATTACCGAACATTCGGGCCGGTGGGATCTAAGGCTACTCTACTCTTTACTGCATCTCGATTCTATATTTGGAGAATCCATGAGCTATTTCAAGTTCAATGGCTTTGGAATCGCTCTCATGAGGATTGTCACGGCTACTGAAGGTATGAAGCTCCCAGGGGATGATTCCATCATAGTGCCACAAGGAACGTGGTTTGGCGCCCCAGCAGATGTCGTTCATTTGACGATGATCACTTCGAGAATCCGGAAGAATTCAAGCTGTGGCGCTTCGTGGAAGCGGATTCCAAAGTTCGAGTGGCAGGGAACATAATGACTACTTTGAGCGACTCGAATTCGGCATTCAGGCTTGGAAAAATGAGATACCGGCTTGGTGGCGCGATTATTGAGATGGGATGCTCTTCAATGCGCATTGCGATAGTGGATATGGGCAGCAAGTTAGCATTATCTGTGATGAAATGCTTTAGGTACTCAAATATGAGGCATCTTGGGTGAATTATATTCTTTGTTCTTGTGATTTCAGATGTGACACATGCATAATCACCTTATATTGCGATGTCTTCGTACATAACTAGACGCACATCAGCTTCTAGCATTGACTACATGTCCCCTATGGGTGGAGCAATCATACATGAAACCGCAGGGGCATTTTTCCACGAATGCTATAACCGTAGGGATATAATTTTAACCATCATACTGATATTTGTGCGAATCCGGGATATCCAAATGGGGCTAAAGGTTGACATGACTGCTGGTATCTGAGATGAAAGATAAGACAGTGTGCTTACATAGCGTAGAGAACATAGTTTAAGTAGCTATTATTTTTCGCTTGAGTTGTGCGAAGTGAAAAGAAGTGAAAGGATTGTACATGATGAGAACTGTTTATTTCGATGTTTTCCCCACTGCCTTGGAGACTGATTAACATCTACAAGTTATATAGTAGACCACGCATTATCGATAGGGATCATAGCACCGTTAATCATTTGAGACTCGTCTGAAGCAAGAAAAGCGATACCGCGTGCAACATCATCGACGCCGATATATGGAACTGGTGTTCCTTCGCTATCTTTGGACACGTGGAGCTGCACGATAGGGCTATCAAGGTAAGTACGGATACTTCAAAGTGAACAAGGTGGTACTTACAAGAATGCATTGAAGCCAGCTGAATCAAAATGTTCCATCTGCACCGAGCTCGCAATGTTTGTAGCGACTCCTCCGGGCAGCACGCCATTGCAGCGGATTCCTTCTTTGTGGAATCGCCATGCTACGTTCTTAGTGGCACCAACCTGTCGTCATGTTAGCCGTGGGAATATGTGCAAGTTGCTCCAGCGCGACGAAGCGTTAGCATACTAAACCATGTTTGCTGGCAGTGTAAGCAATCCCTGCGCTGGCTCCCGACGTCCCTGCCTTGCTGGACACGTTGACAATGGCACCCTTCTTCTGTGCCTTCATAGCGGGAAGTACCGCCTTCATCATGCGAATTGGCACGTTTAGGTTGATGGCCATGACTCTCTCCCACTCGTCCTCATGAATAGTATCAGCACTACTCCAGCCGTCGCTTACGCCAGCACAGTTGACGAGAACATCGATGCGATTGTGCTTGCCAATGCATTTAGCCACGGCGTGCTCAACAGCCTGGGAATCAGTAAGATCTGTTTGATAGAAGGTAAAAGTTGAGAAGTCCTCGGCGAGCTTTTGAGGCTGAGCACCAATGTCGATGCCAAAGACCGAAGCTCCGCGTTCCAAGAAGAGACGTGTTGTTGCGAGGCCAATGCCGGAGCTGCAGCCGGTAACTATGGCGACTTTTTCCTGGAGAGAAGCGATGGACATTGTGGATTAAGGAAGGATTGTCTGTTGGCCTGAACGTACTAGGGTCGTGACAAGATGGTGGCGCACACGAATTAACGGTGCGCGATGCGCAGCACCGAAAAACCCAGCATGACGTCAAAGGTTAGCGTGATCACATGGGCTAGGGGGACCAGGACTACGTCTACGGCTGCATTGATTACTGCTGCTACGCATAAGCTTATTGATCCTCTAGCATTACCGTCCCCTCTTCTAACATCAGAGTCCTCGCTCTCGAGCATTAGCATCTCTTGTACATGGCGCACCGTTCAAACTCGGCCTTGTACCAAACGGCAAAGACCGCCACCCTCAATTATCCAATACACTCACCCCAACATGTGTTCCCAGTGACCCTGCTTAGATTTCCTCCTCCATACGGTGCACATCGCTGTCCTTTGTCCACCTTCTAATCCTCTTGCCCAAGCCGTAATACAATGGGAATGCGAAAAGAGCCGGACCAACAGTGCAAGCAAAAATGACCATGGCTGGCGCTATCCATCCTTGCTTGCTCTGATGCGCAAGATCAAACACCCAGTAACTGTATGAAAAGGCGATGAAGTTTTTGCATACGGTAGCGACCACCATGATCTCCCCAGAGATGGGTTTGTAGCAGTCAATCGCATAGGCGATGCAGATAGTCGGGACGGTAGTGACGCTGAGTCCGGCGAATCCGTAGCCCCAGACGACAATATGACCCCATGCCCATTGACGCTGGTATGCGAGACCTCCAAGTATCAATGAGAGCATGGTGATGATCATGTAAAACCACAAAGCAGGCAGCCGCATCTCTGCTTCGCGCACACCACCGTTCTTGCGCGTCGCACGAGCAGCGACCCAATCGGAATATGGACCCGCTGTTGCAAGACCAATCAAGGCACCAATAGCGAAGGCAAAGTTTGTGTAGCCAACTTGTTCGGGCTTGAAAAGGTAAGGTGGCGCTGCGAGGACGGGAGATTCGGTAATGTTGAAAAAGAGAAGTAGATCAGCGGGACCAGCCAGCATCAGGCCTGCCCATAGAATAATGGGGTTGAAGAAGACTTTGACGGGCGTCCATGTATCGCGGACGATGAACATCTTCCACCGAGGGTCGGGCTTTCGGAACGGCATGAATTGTGCGCGAGAGGGACGGCCATTCATTGCGTGGGAAGCATTCTGGTTATAGTCATTCGATGTGGTAATTGTGGGTTGCTTTTCGAGCTGTTCTCCGTTTTCGCCGAGTACGCCATCATTTGAGGTTCGAACCTCGTTCTTGGGCGTGACCGCAGTGTTGCCGCGATGATACTTGGTTTCCGGGAACGTGAGTGCAATAAGGACGATCGAGACAGCAGACAGCGCTGTTTCGAGCCAGAAGAAGGATCGCCAGCCATGATGACCGCCGATCGATCCCGCCATGATGGGACCCAGGAAAGCTCCCATGAAATATCCAGTGCTAAGATGTTGTTAAGCCATGATCACGGGATAAGTGACAAACTTGCTACTCACAAGTACACGCCAGTCCAAAGACCTCGTTCGTGGAGGAAGAAGACGTCGGCAATCATCTGAACCGGAATGCTCTCGCTGGTTGCACACACCAAACCATTCACCGCCCTCGCTGCGAGCAGACTGCGATGGCTAGTTGCCAACGCCTCCCATATACATGTCAACAAGATGAAGACTGAGAACACCAGACTGACAGCGCGGCGTCCGAAGATGTTGGAGAGTGGCACGATGATGAAGTTTGCAAAACCGAGCGTGATGACAGTGATACCAGTCAGCAGGGCCAGCTGGTTGTTGTTCAAATGAAACTCTGCGCCAAGCAGTGGGAACATGGGTGCTATGGACAAGGCGCCAGTAACGGAAATCCATGTAAAGAGCCATTGCGAAGCCATGACCATCACTGTGTTATTTTAGTGGGGCTATTCTCCTTCAGCAGGTCAAGAACATACTCTTCCATTTACGACTCCAGTTCAGAGGATCTCGCGGATCCGAGGAAGGCTTCGGGATAAGCTGTTTTTTGACCGAACCATCATCAACGATGATTTCGGTGCCAGGAATGAGTTCGACATTGTCGATGCTGGCCGCCATCTTCGTGTGTTTAGTGATTGCTGAAGAGTGAGACTGTTGATTTCTGTGCCGTCAATTGAGTGGCCATAACCCTAATATATAGCTGCAGAGTGCAGTAGTGAGAGCACGCTAGGGGAGCTGATGGTCATCGATTTTGCTTTCCACATCCGAACATTCATCAAAGCCGGGATATGCCTGGACCGAGATCTGCAGAAAAGGTTTTGGGTCATCAATTCAGTTGTTTCAATTGGCTGGTTATTGTTGTGACACGACCAGCTTGAGTTACCAAGCATAGACTACGGCCATGCAACTTGTTCGCATTTCCGTAGTCCACCGCCAACTTTGGCAATGGTTCGCGAGGGACTCAAGAGATCTACACTGTATGCTAGCAAACTTGACACTGTCTGCATAGAAAGCAGCGCGAGATGCCTTGTCACATCGCTGACTGGTTGCAAACGGCCCATGGCCTGGACAACGCTGACCTTGATCAGCAAGGGCATGCATGGCGTGAATGAGCTTTCTTTCTCAGATTCATGGCACATGGAGGCGACTAATTTGAACTGTTGACTGGCCAAAAGCGTCAGCGCTATCATGTTTTCCCCTTTGGGCCGGAGTTCTGCAGCTTGTGAATGGCGTGTTACCGAGTCGTGCCTTAGACAACAAGAAATCAGTGTGAGCCACGTTGCGAGCCTAGCGCCCCAAAGATCAGAAGCTTGAATTCTTCCCCGGTCTCCAGAGTGGAGACCCACGTCTGTGCTAAAGTTGAGCGTCGGGGAAAGCACGTCGGCATTGCGGGGACGCGCGCTGACAGAAACCCGCTAGCGTCAGCCGCACATACATTGTAGGGTGTGGCAACGACATCTTACTCAGCAGAACCTTTACATAGCCAATTCATCAGCATCATATTCAATTCAAAACCTCAACAGGCCATGTAGCTGCGCGTTGATAGGCACTGCGATTTATGAGTAACCTGCGACTGGTTGCTATGTCCCGTGTCTCTAAGCACTAATTCTTTGGGCAACAAACCAATTTTTTCTGACAACAACTGGATGGCTTGTAAAAGAAGAAACGCAAAGGATACCCACGTGGTGGCATGTGTTGGGCTGGAGGGTTGGCAGATAACGCTGGTCAGAAAAGTGCCTCGCCAAACCAAGGTTCTGCGAAAACTGTAACGGCTGAAATGCAAGGTGTCTTTTGGCAACTGGCATTCTTATCTTGTATGATCTTGAGTCTCGCATTAGCCCGCCAGCATCTTGTTGAGTTTGTGCATTATTAGTTAAGCATAAAGACTGGCAACAAGCTACGTATCGACGGCTCGACCCACTTCGGTCGCTGCATTTGTCTTTGATGTCATCAATCATCAAGCTTAAAGGCAATTAGAATAGTGGGTCCCGACCGTACATGCGGCCGCAGAGTTGTTACCGTAGTGCAGGTACCCATGGATGGCACTGCTTACTCTTTCTGCTAGTACAAGATTACCGTCTAAGCTGTGGGTACTAACTAGGAGCAACCACACTTGTTGACGAACTTATCTTTTGGTCCGTAGTTGGAAGACGAACTACAACATTACGGACCCGTTTGCAAGGAAATGTGAAGACGTCAAGCTATCTCGAACCGTCGGATAAAGTTGCAAGTCAAGGCTATAGTAAGCTGAGAAGATCTACATTGAATGAAATCATTGGTTGGCTGAGCACATTTCACGTGCTCTTGAGTGGTGAGCAGCGTTTATATTGAGGCTTCTGTCAGCTCACTTGACTAATCCTAAGGTAATCTGCATCTTCATTTGCTGAATTCAGCCTTCAAGAGAGCATTGAAACACCAAGTTCCGCTAGTGCCTACGCATCGCTGTCGGAGGAAAGGTCTGGAATGTCTGACTCTTCATCTGACACCGCTTCTTCGATGACTTCGCCATCGTCATCCCACTCCGCATCATCCTCTAACATGATGGTCTTTCCAGTTAAGACATCGAATGCCTGCATTTTTATATTCGGAAGTGTATGAGCCAGTACTCTCACCATTCGAGGGTTCGCCATCTGTGTCGCAAGAATGCGCGCCTGTTCCTCTATGTCGTTTTTGAGTTGCAAGAACCCACGTGACGAAGTATTGCAGCATGTAGCATGCGTTGCGGAGGTAATCAGAGGCGACTCATTGGAGAGACTAAGATTGATGATTATCTCGTTCAAACGAAGCTCCTTGCAATGGTGTCCGACATTCAGAACATCAGCGCAGATTTCGCGCATGCGTATTCGCAAACGTAGTAGCGTGGTAAGAACCGCGGCTATACTTATACAGATGTGAAGCTCTTCACCATGTTCTTCGCTTCGCACAAGCCGAGTACCAACTAAATCCAGCTCTAGAGTAGCTAGGTTGTTTGTTGACAAGAGTGGGCGTATTGCGCAAGCAAAAAGATAGTCGCGGCGTTCGGAATAGCGAACTGATTCGTGCATTTCACTGGTGACTAGTACGCGCAGGCTGCGCAGCTTCCGTGACTGTTTGATGATTGTAGCAAGACGGAGAAGATCGTTGTTATATGCAGTCGTCCAGGATAAGCGCCTTACGCGGCCGATAGTACCGTTCCAGCTTGACACAGGTGAGGCTTCTATGGGTGGTGAACCATTTCGAGATGTCTGGATCGAGTCCCAGTCTTCAAATCCGTTCAATTCCAAGTCCATTATCACCGCGGTGTCTTGGACCAAAACCAGGTTTGATCCCGCATATGGAGAAGAGAGTAAGCGTTGTAGTGTCTTATGAGTAATATGGAGATAACGGAAGCATGCGGGACGAGCAAACTCATTCCACTGCTTGCAAACCGTGAGGCGGGTCAAGTCGGAGCGGAAATATTGTGAACCGACATATTCGAATATCGTAATGAGGATCTCGGCAGGCAGTTGGAGGAGCGACATGCGTTAGCAGATGGTAGCGTTTGAACCAAGCAGGTTCTATGTTCTACTGCGGCTCAAAAAGTGAATACAGCACTTGTTGTTGATGGGTTGGGCGTGCAATATAAATGCTCCCAGGTCAATGAGATGTGCCATAATTGGCCTAGCGCGCAAACGACCTAGCCGACCACCGTCCACCCAGATTCACTCACCTTGGCCTGGTTGCTCGCTTTTAATAGTTTTTTGTCATATTCATTTTATGTTCTCCTCCTCCACTACCAGTCGCCCGCCTCCCTTACCCCTCATAGCTCTTCGACGTGTCCAAACTTTTGTCTTCAGATTGAAGTAAACATCGGAGTAATTTCAACAGCAAGCACAATGACAGCGCCGAGGGAAGATTGGTTAGGCTTCAGCGACATACCTCCAGAGTCTGCAACGTACAGGCAAATCAAGACTATCCTGGACTCAGCAGATTTCCAGCACTTAACGAAGTGTGCGAGAGACGCGCGGTACAGATACCAGACTGATCTACCTACCGATATCGACTGCAGCATTGATCTCAATCGATTTGCCACTGGCTACGAGAACCTGGTTCTCAAAGTTGAGTTCTCCGACGGAGTCTATTGGATTGCCCGGATCCCCTATCGCACTGTCGATAGCCACACCAAGGCTTCCCTGCTTAGCGAAATAGCCACAATGAACCTCGTCCGCGAACGTACAAACATTCCAGTACCTCGTATATATGGATTTGGGGGAATAGACGATAATGCATTTGGGTATCCATATGTTTTGATGGAGTTCATGGGCGGTCATAAGCTCAATGATGGACTTGCAAGAACACCTCTGCAACACCAGGCCAAGGTAGCCAAGCAATTGGCAAACGTATTCGCAGAGCTCCAAAACCTCACTTTCAGCCGTATCGGACGAATATGGTGTGGATATACACTAGACCAGCCAGTCACGATCATTCCCATGGCGTGGCATCATTCACCAGGTCCTTTGGAAACGTCGCTGGAATACTTTTACAACCAACGTCAGGGGCAGAATCGAAAGATTGTTGCTTTGCATCCGAATGATGCGGATTGGCTAACAGCATGCTGGGTCTTGAAATCAGCTCTAGCTCGCACTATCATCGAAGATAGAATTCGAGGCCCGTTTCCGCTATGTCATCTTGATCTTCATTTCGGCAACATTCTCTTCGACGACGAATACAACCTTACTGGAGTCATTGACTGGAGCAACGCGCAGGCAGCCCCTCTTGAGCAGCTGTCAGTCTGCCCAGAGTTGGTCATTTTCCCTGGGCTGTCTGAAGAGGGAAACCGACCGATCGTCGAGTTCAAGAAGCTTGTAATAAATTTCGTCAGCGAATTAGAGAATAAGGGAGGAGAAGAGAAGGAAGATCTAGAAACGCAGCCCGTGGGCCAACAGCAGGAAAGTATGAAGCGCGACCTTGATATCACTCCGCTTTCCGCCTACATGGCTTCTGAGAGTGCCGAAATCATGCACCGCCAGTACATGGCTTCACCGAATGGAAGTCTTTGGGCTGCTAAAAGGGTGGCAAAGCTCATGTATGGAGAGCATATCACCTGGGACCATCTCAGAAAAGTCTATGGCTGCTTGCCACTTTACTAATGCTGATACCAGTATTGCATTCTTCACAGCAAGCCCTTATCATGCGATTTCCGCTGAGTAAAACTAGCTAGCTATCCAATTGTAGGCATTCAAGGCTGCTTTCTGCGGTAGTACCGCATTCATTCCATTGAGGGGACCCTGTTGGTTTCCCTGGACATGTGGTATTGTTTGAACCGACGGTGATGCCCAAAGTAAACACGATGTATAAGATGCGGTATTTATCAAGAAAACTGCCTAACTTTCTAATAATGCAAAAAAACATGTGCCTTCACTCAACGACTATTCGTTCGCCCAGGATACAAGATCATTACGTAATCAGAGCGCTACTTTCGCACATATCATCGGCTATCAGTGTCGAACTCATGCACGTCACTTGAAGATTGTGGGGCGTGGAGCCGTATGGGGCACTTCGCGAAGCGAAAGCTTGATGAGCCCGCCCTCTCGTGACTCGTACCAACTGCCGATTCGTTGTATAGATTAAGAATTTCATCCAGACGAGAACATGGAGGGAGTTCAATCCAGTCACTGGTCACTCGTCATCACAGCCTGACACAATTCATACTTGAAGAAAAGGTCATTGGTAAAGCTATTGATTGCAGTTCGGCACTTGAGTTAACCTGCGATGGCATGTTCGACCGAATGCAGGCTTTGATGATACGTTTTAAAAGGCTGCACTGATCTGAATTCGTTGTCACATTCTCTTCACCTTATTCTCGAGATACTACTTCACTATGTTATGGTATGCGCTTGCTCTCAGCCCACTGTTGACACAATGTGTCTCGGCCCAAAACATGCTTCGATTCGCATGCTCTCAGTTAACTGTCGAGCGAGCCGACCCACTTGTAACTCCCGGGCAGCAGCCTTCACCACATACACATCAGATCGTTGGAGGAAACTCCTTCAATATCACCGTAAGAATCTCAACTATAATCTACAATTCTGGCTGACCTTCCAGATGGAGCCAGGCCTCTTCGACCCGCCTAGCCGTTCCACATGTACATCTTGCACCTACAGCGAGGACTTCAGCAACTACTGGACAGCATCTCTTTACTTCCGATCGCCTGATAATGGCACCTTCCAGCGCGTACCTCAGTTTGCCAACGTCGGCCTCCAGCAAAATGGCGGCATGACCGTCTACTATATGCCATACTCAGCCAAGAACAATAAGATGACAGCCTTTAGGCCCGGTTTTCGCATGATCGCCGGTGATCCCATGGCTAAAAAGCCTAATCGTGCGAGCATCTGTCATCGATGTTTGGGCAACGGTGAAGGCTTTGCTCCTTGCGATGCAAAGGATACTGCAGAACTGCCAACCAAATACTGCCCGGGTGGCATCCGAGCAACAGTCATTTTTCCATCATGCTGGGATGGTAAGAATCTTGACTCCCCAGACCACAAGAGCCATGTAGCATACTCAAATAGTGGTGGTCTTGGATCACCGAACTGCCCCAGTACACATCCAGTTGCTATCCCCCAAGTTATGTATGAGATCATGTGGGATACTGGTCGATACAAAAACAATGCCTGGTACGGAAATGGCAAACAACCATTCGTGTATAGTTTCGGTGATGGGTGAGTCTTAGATACCGACTGTCATCTTCTCACATTCGCTAACCCAATCCAGGATCGGCTATGGTCAGCACGGTGACTATCTCTTCGGTTGGAAAGACGACTCGTTGCAAAGGGCTATGGACGCTCTGCCGACTGGCAAGTGTGCTAATGCTAACTGTCAAGTTTTGAAGATTCAGTCCGGACAAGAGTCGATGAGGTGTAAGAAGGCCCAACAAGCGGTGGAAGACGTCGGCATGGGCGGCAACTGGCTAAAGCAGCTGCCTGGAGGTATGTCGGTGACTTACTGAACTACAGTTGAATGCGAGGAGATGTTTGCTCAAACCTCCACTACTCTTGTTATGGTGTATATGGATTTCATACAGATAGGGTTTGGTAGGGTGGCAGTGGATAACAAATACTCGTTTGATCCGAACATTGGTTTCGCACCTGCCGAGATGTGAGGCCCGAACAATTGGTTCGGAAATAAATATTCATCATTGGGAAACACGAGCGACAGGGTAAATTATAACCAGACCAGGGCCCAGCCCGGCTGCCAATTTCGGCTTCATGGGAACTGACGCGACTTGGAATGCTATTGAACCAATATCTTCTGTGATGACATTGCGGATGTTCTTAGCAGCTCAATGCGATTGGCGCTGCTAAGTAAAACGACGACCACCACCCATACTTAGACTGGGATGTCTGATGTTGCCACAATCAGATGACTACAAGAATAACTTTGTTGATTAGAGTTTATGCATATACCTATGCCTTGGGTGATATGTTAAGCTTGAAAGGGAATGCATCGTCTACAATACACAATTGAAGTTTGGTACAAAGTTCAGTCACGGTTCCCACCAACCATCTGCGCAATGATGGAGAATCAATCCGCTCTGTTCAGTTTTTTTGGGCGTCTTTGGCGTTCAACTAGCCACGGCCACGGATTGATGTTTTATTCTGCGAAGCATGTACACATAGCAAGCACAAAGATTACCTGCCATAGTCGTTCGGCTAGCCTAAATCAGAAGGCACTCTTCTCAGACATAATGCAGCACCCTGGCACCGCCAACATTATATCACCAAGCTTTAGATGAAGAGCGACACCGCTGGTGCTCTTGCATAATCAATTGGTTGTCAGGGAAATCCAGCAGGGCCGAATACCGTCACCACCTTGGTACCAGGGTACGTAAGAGAAAAGCGCGGCTCGCGCCGCCAAGCTGCCCCTCACCATCTGTCCCAACACCTCTCCTTCCGACCCACAACGGCCCCAGAGCCGCGAGCCGTCATCCGTTACCACAATGAAGCTCATGATTTGAGGGAAATCTCTTTACCGAATGCGCGCCGGCTTACTCAAAGCAGGACTCCGCTCGTGAAAGCATGGCCATACATAGTATTCGTGGTAGCGCCCAGCATGTCTCGGTCCGCGACGACCCATGCCAAGCACTGTATGTAGAACTTGAAACCGCAAGGTCGAGCTATAGCTTGTGGTTGCTCTCTTTTCTGATAAAAAATACTATCTACTGCCTTGTGGCTCAACGGTAAGAACATGGCGCGTCCAGCAACAGGCACTTTTGCCAATCCTGTTCTTCCGGGTTTCAATCCGGATCCGTCAGTCGTCCGCGTCGGGGATGACTTTTTTTGCGTCACGTCATCTTTTGAGTACTTTCCGGGAGTGCCAATCTACCATAGCAAAGACCTCGTCAAATGGGTGCTGATCGGGCATGCCCTCACCCGGAAATCGCAACTGGACATCAAAACCCCCGAGCCTGGAGGCGGCATCTGGGCAACAACGATCCGGTATCATAACGGTGATTTCTACATTATCACCAATTCTTTCGACCGGTATCGGCCGCAAACTGATGACCGAGTATGGCCTCGAGGCTTTTACGTAAAGACTCACAACATTTGGAATGATAGTAGTTGGTCAGACCCAGTATACTTTGATCAGGTCGGGTTCGATTTTGACCTCTTCTGGGATGACGATGGTCTAGTTTACCTGTCATCAACATACCGCAAAGTCGATCGCTCTCCGGATCCCAAGATGAAAGATTTCGCGATACATATATCTACTGTTGATCTCAAGTCTGGGACTTTGACATCAAGGCCAAAGATGATACGCGAGTCCGTATCAGGCATTGCCGAAGGCTCTCATCTCTTCAAACGCAATGGCTATTACTACTTGTTCACTGCTGAAGGAGGGACCGAGTCTGGGCACTGCGAATATGTGACTCGAAGCCGAGAGAGCCCTGTCGGCCCATGGGAGTCAGCACCACACAACCCACTTTGGCGCAACACAATTGATGATGAGATACAAAATACCGGTCATTGCGATGTTGTTGAAGATTGTCAAGGCCAGTGGTGGGCCATGTGTTTGGGTGTGCGGCCTAGGAAGGAAGGTAGCGAGTGGCGGACTTCGGTTTTTGGACGGGAATCAATGCTACTTCCAGTTCGCTGGGAAGATGACTGGCCGATATTCAATGAGGGAAAACCAGTTTCGCTGAAAATGGAAGCACCGAATACTTATTTTCTGGAAGATGACAAGAGGTGGAAGGATGACTTCACAGGTATTAAGTTGGGACTTGGATGGTACAGAAAGAGTAAGCTGGCTCAGTGGTCACTAGTTATATCTGATACATCTTTGCTAAACATGGTCAGATACCCCGGTCAGACAGGATTTCTCAATGACCGCACGCCCAAATGAGCTTACGCTGTACGGTGGCCCATACACCCTGTCAATGCCTGCTTGTCCGACACTCTTTCTGCGAAAACAAAGGCACTGGCCCGTTATTTGGGAAACCCAGCTGGATTTCCAACCAGACACCCCACATGTTGAGGCTGGGACTGTGGTTTGGTGGAACCATACTTGCTATGCCAGCATAGGAATTACACTGATAAATCGTGATGGGCAACTACAGCGAGCAGTCCGCATGACTAGTCCAAACACGGAGGTCAAAGATTTAATCGTTTCCGAGCAAGGCGCAGTGAAGCTGATAATCGAGAGCACCCCTACCAGCTATCGGCTGGGATATCGAGAGATAAAGCATCAGACGGAACAGGCGCTTGAGGATTGGACTTGGCTGGGAGAGGTTGATACCCAAGTCATGACTCGACCCCCTGAAGTTGGCCAGCCTTTTACAGGCATGATGATGGGGCTGTACTCGTTCGGGGTGATGCAACCTGTTTTGACTCCAGCACATTTCGCATATGCCGAGTTCCGGTAGTCGCAGCGCTTTTCGGCTAATATCAGCCTTTGTACGAAGCGAAAGCGATAGCGAGAAATATTTCGTAGGGAAATAACAAAGGATTACATCTAAAGCGATGCATGCTTACGTTGTTGTCAAAGAAGGTTGGGGCTGATGACAGGCCACCTGACTGTGGTGCCTGTGCCCAAACCCACCCTCTAAGCACCTGATATGTACTGTGATACGACTCGATGAGGAAGAAGAATCAAAGCAGGATGTGCCAGTGGCGAAAGCTGAGCAACTCAGTTAGTTTGCTGTGTTTGAAGAATGATGACCAATCAAGAAATATATTTGGATATATTCGGATGATAGTATTAAACGAGATAATAACCCTTGTACATTTGCAAAGAAGGTATAGCTAGATATGGAAGCCGTCTCAACGAACTTAGTTAGACGGTCAAGACGTATGTAGAATATACACTACTCTACAGTCCTCTATGTACACAACCGACTGCCTTGCCAGATCTAACGAAAATAATAGATATTGTAACGTTGACGTTATGAGTTTAAGGCTCACATCCGTTCTGTAGACCTCATATCGTTATCGGGTTTGCTTTCCGTAGCCGCCCACCTCGCACGAAGCCGAAACCTTAGGTGTCGATCATAACGTAGATGGAATAAGGATTGCGTATGATGCCAAGATACCGTTGAAAAGTTGCAAGGAAATAGGTCATTGACAGATCTAAAATAAAAAAGATAACGATCGCGGCATGGCTGAATCGCTGAGCGAAGCAACCGGGCCGATGTCAGGTCATAGGCCTGGGTATCATGTGGGAATAAGGGGAAAACACGGGATTTCCGTGACCCGCGTGCCGCTTGGTCGTAACCTATCGGGCCTTTGGTGGAGATGTACGGCATCACGTTAACGATGTGGTTGAGAGCACGGATTAAGAGACGCCAGATGATGTATATCCATGACAGGTATCAGTCGAAAGGAAATAAGAAAAGGAGTTCCACGCGAGCGGCTGATCAGCTGGCAGCCGAAAGGATGAACGAAGCGAGTTTAAACTTTGAACAAGGCTGATGTGTTGAAAGGTCTAGTCGCCGATCTGGCAGGTGCCCGTCTGCCCATGACATTGGTTATGCTTAAGCGACCAGGAACCTGCCGGTGGGTTGAACCGATTCGGGCCTTTTCGCAGATGGCGCAAGCTTCCCGCGCCAATGAGACGGGCCGGGGCTAGGATGGGGGACGGGGAAGGGGAAGGGGAAAAAGAAGAGTGGAGGTTGGAGGTTGGAGGGGCTGAGGCCAGAACATCTAGAACAGGTGCTCCAAGCAACTGAAGCTGCACAGACTGTGGATGACGTTTCCAGTGCTTGGGCATACGTACATACTGTGCATGCCACCGTGAGACTCCAGATTGCCGATTTGTACAAGGGTCACTATTGACAGGCGTTTGTTGGACGCGGAGCAGGGGTGCAGGGAGCGCCGAGCGGAAGGGATGTGGACCCACTTGCATGTGGGGCCATAGAGATGTGGAGTGATACTTAGGAATGTGGAGTGAAAAATACAGTGAATTAAGGTCGCGATAGAACGACCAGATGATCTAATGTACGGGCGTTTCAGTGTCGTTCAACGAGGTCTTTCTGACTCTCACTATCGCTGTTGCGCGAGTTGTCGTCGTAGTGCTGCTCAAAGTGCCGTGAAACGTATATGTTTTTGCCGTCGTCACTGGATTTGTCGGGGTATATGGCACTGCCCGAAGCAGCCAATTCGATGTCGTCCATGTCGGCACGCCTCGCTGTGCTTCTGACCCCATGTGACGTGATCTTCACCTTGCCATGCCCATCGGTTCCCAGCCCGTATCCATTGCTGCCACCGCGGGATGAGAAGCCGGGTATGATCTTGACAATTAGGGGTTTGAGTGCTGGTAGCGATGCACAAACAATAGCAAGATTCATCTCGATAGACGACCAGTACGCAGCTCCCGCACTATAATACGTAAAGTCGTTTATGTTTGCCTCAACAATGGTGAGAGCGTGTAGGCGAAGGACGGATACCACACACACAAACCATCCAATGGTCATAATCCCAATCAGTGCAATCTTCGGGCGCTTCGCGATTTGTAGTTTCCAGATGACCCTTACGGGGAGGGAGGCCACCATAAGGTCGGTGAAGATGTTTATCGAGGCATTGGCGTACCACAAACTACTCCGCCATTAGTATGTGATCCTTCTTGTCGCTAAAAGGCTTATCGTTCTTCAAGAGCGCTGCATGTCATAGAAGATAGGAAATTCAGTACTGACCTGTAGGTATTGATGCACTTTTTGTTTTGTGCCGCCCCTGGCTCAGGGCGGCCGACTGGGCATGTGAAACTTCCGAGGATGAGTGATAAAACAAGCCAGGTGATGCAAATAGCCATGGCAATGTATAGTGGGATACGCATTTTCTGTACGCTGAATATTCGACGATATTGCAACAAGATAGACATCTTTGTGGAGGTAAGGCTGACAAGATATAATATGATACTCCAGAACAAGTACTGTTGCGGTCAGTAGATACACTTGCATGAGAACGTTGCCCTATCTGTACCTTGTTTATGATCGGAAGCTGAGCGGGATTGACAAACATGATATGCTTGCCGTTTCCGGCTTGTGCCTCTACTGAATGTTAATGGAATTGTGCCTTGCGTCGTTTGCATATTGTCTTACGAAGGACTTGGAAGACTGCCGAAATGATTGACGTTATCTAGACAGTGTAAGCCGAATTCTTATGTGCGTGAGTCCTGAGAAATCTCACCAACGCGGCAATGATTGTGTAGTCCTGACACATGTCAGTATCAAGCAATGGCAAATAGATCTCGAAGATAATTACCTCCCATCCTAACTGCACTCCTACATATTTAAGACGAGTGAAGATCCGCAGAACTACACAAATGAAGGCGAGTATAGTGAAAGAAATTACAATCGACTGGGTGAGAGGGCCTTGATCCTCCTTGACCAGGACAGCCAACTGCTCAGGGGAGAGTTTGTCCATGGTGAGAGTGGAGAACGAACCCAGTGGTGTGGATCTTCCGAGGGTATTAATACGCAGATGTCGAGAAGAAGGGGCTCTTAACCACTGTTCGTCACATTGGAAGACGATTTCCCTCAAGTATGTGGCGGAACGAACGTTAGGTGCGACCCAAGTACTTCATGTCGGAGAGCTGGCACGTCCACAACCCGAGCTGCCGCGAGTACGCGAAACTTAAAGCCCTCCGGCGAATGAACCCCTTGCAAATTGCGAGGACTCGATCTGAGGGAGGGATGCCTGACGGACGAGCCAGAATTAGCGCATGTTACGATCCGCAGAAGACCAATCATATCATACTCCACATCTCGAGCACTAGTGGCAACAAATCCTCTAAATTGCTGTGTGTACGCCGTGCCAGGGCTTAAACAAGTAATTTGTCCAGAGTAGCTAGAGTTGGCCAAGAGATTCATAATACAGCCAGACATGGGTGCCACGGTGAGCATTGACGCCCTGCAGGGGACGTCGAAGATATCCCGTTAGCTTGGGAGATCAGATAATGCATCGGCTGCTCAGCCGATGGGTAACTATGGTGCAAGGCACAGTCTGAGATGTGGCACGTTCTACGTTGGGCTGATTAGAGTTTTTGTTCATGGAGAACCGATGGACAGCTTGCTTTTTAGCACCCGGATCTACAAACTAGAACCAATCGCCCTTGCTTCCGCGATCCGAAGTGTCCAGTCCACCCGTCGCGTGGCAAGCCTTACTCCACCGGAGTAGTTCGACGATGGTCGTCGCAAAAGGACACAGCTCCGACGAGTGTGGTTTTTGCACAAGATAGCCTGGCTGTGAGGAGTTTAGTTGGAAACTTTGAGATTCTGAATGGATGCTTGCCCCATTGATCACCACCCATCGCGGGTGGCAGAAGCTGGGTGTCACTCCACGCATGCCAACGTCAGCACTCGTACCAGTATCCACTGGCAGTTTCGGCCATGATGCAACAGAGAACGAGCCCTGGGACCGAAAGTCGTATGCAAGTGCATGGCGCAACTCGAGTACCACGGTCCTCGGTGCCGATCTCGCCAAAATGGGACAACCGGGTCGGCACACATGCAAGACACTGCTATCGGTACTGTTACGGCCGAAAGCCACTAAGCCCTTCACATACAGTACCTAGTGATACGCCTACATGTACGGCTCTGAACTAGTGAACGGACAATGCAGTGTCGCACACAGTTGACAGGCCGCTCTGTCTGGAGCTTAGGAAAGTGGGTCACACTAGAAGAGCTTCGTCAGCACGCGTGGCTACCCCAAAGTTCACGCTTCCCCTAGTAACCCCCAACGAGCTGGACGGGCATCCCCGACCCCATGCAACCTTCCCGTGCAGCTTCGACACGTGTGTGTGTGTGGGAGAGAGAGAGAGAGAGAAGGAGCTTGTTTTTAGTGAAGAATTACTAGGTTCTAGGCATTCTTCTCAACACCTACGACCTCCTCGCACCCCCGCCACGCAAACACAACACGCGAAACCTCAGCGACTCCTTCTCTCATCTAGAAACAAGCCTTTCTCCAAGTCCTTAGCGGTTCCTGTTGTCGCTTTAGTGTTATCACTTTGCTCTTTTGTATAGATACACGCGGGCCAGGTTCCTCACTAAATGCTGTACAAGCTCCGTACTGACCCCGCATCAGGGGATCCCGGCTTGGCACATAGCAACTCTGGTCGACAAGCCCTTTCTCCAGCCGTACATTCAAGGCTAGCAAAAATTACTCCATACACATTGCTTATGTTTAAGAAATATCTGAGCACACCTCTAAGTCTTTTAGCAGAATTATTAATGAGAAAAAACGAGCCAGGCCTTCAGCTTTTCTCATCTCGATGCAGTTGGCTTGGAGTAAAGGAGTATATTACCCCGTTGTCATCGTAGCAAGCGAAGCATATAGCCGTTCACAGAAAGTATACTTCTTTTCTTAGACCCTGCATGAATAGGGGAAATGACTCTGTCATCCACCGCGCCAAAGACATCGACGGCCTGTAAAGTCCGTTAGTCTAGTAAGGTTTTTGCAACCAGTGGAATGTTTGGCGGGAAGACACACCGGCTTCAGGGCCAACCTGCTAGAAGCACATGCCCGTTCTTGGCAGGGTTTTACTCCGTGACCCTTGAAGGTAGCGCGAGCCTTGCCACGAAATTGCCTATCCTAGACATATATAATCGCAGTGTGACACGGTTAAGCATCCGAGGATTCTCATGGGTCGATTGATATGTTCCCTTGTGGAAAAGAACTTGGAGCATCCCGTGTCACATCTTGGCTGCGGCTGAACTCCACTCGAGAAGGAAAATTCTTTTTGATTGGGGTTTCTAGAAAAGGATGTCTCATCGATATCTCGTATTCTCGCCCAATCATCGCTCCTAGCTTTGACGGAGTTGAATCATGCTCCCATTTGATTCACGTAAACGTCATCACAAGTGCTACTTCCATGTTCGTTTACTAAAGGTTATATGCAACAAGGCACTTCATTCACAAGAGCCAAGGCGAAACGGGAAGTCGACCAAAATTACACGAGATCGGGACACAACCTTAAGCAGGTACAGTGGAACAAACTCGGGAGCGTTGCGATTCGCGTTTCGATGCCCTCCCAAGTTGACTTTTCCCCTAACACATGTGACCTCGGCGATAATCTCTTAGGCTACAAGCCATTATTTTCATGTCAGCGATGCATAAGTACATGTATCTGCCCAGCCCGGGAGAATCATAATGCATCTTACCATACTCTCAGCCCTGAGAGACAAGCCCTCTGAGATCCATGTCTTGTTAACGCAGACGATGCTCATGTAAATGGGTATCGATTCTTAGTTTGAATTGTCCGTATTCCTTTCCAATCACACCTCCGACCAGGTCTTGCTACGCATCTTTCGACATCCCCTTCAAACTTTTCATCGAGCTATCGTTTGGCAGAAATCGGTCTCTTCACCTTTGGTCACATGTCATATTGCGATCCTGATAGAGTTGATGATACACTAGATATTCTGTAGTCTGAAACTGGCACAACGTAGCTACCGAAACCTTCTTCACAGCTGTATCGTCTTTAATGATATAGGCTTTCGTTCACGGTCATGACAGAGACATAATAGAGTCGAGGACATGGCTGCGTCGTTGTGAAAGTAGCCTTATCGCCCAATTTATTTAGGGAGACTGTTTTTCATTAATTATTCAAACGATTGTCTGCACATCTAATGCCAGTGTCAATTAGTCACGTTTTGAATACTAGGGATATGTGCATGAGCAATGAGCCATACTTCCGTGTAGGGTAAGAAACATCACTTGACCTCGCAGCTAGTTTTTAACTTGTTATATCGGTTGCTGGGTTGCTATTATTGAGTACTTCATATGGTAACATAGCTTTCCGGCGAGCAAGCCGTATATCGCTCAAAACAAATCAATTTTTAATCAGTGAGCTTAGGTTTCTCCTACTATGAATTCCGTGTTCTGTTTCATAAACATTTAGGCGTTCCAAGATTAGCAACAACTACGTTTCCGTATCGGCAAAAGAAGATGATACTCGATGATGTCAACGTTCGCCTTCGGTTTCGACTTTTGTTAGTATGCAGGCAATTGTTGTAGGCTTCGAAATAACATCTTTCTCAAAAACTGGCGAATGCTTCTCCTAATCAAAAGGACAAGTGCACAATTCCTTGGAATTACATACCAATTGCTGTGCGTGATTAAGATATCCGCTCCAATCTAAGCAATACATGCATCAGTCTTGCTGATTGTAGAAGTGACCCGGACACCTTTATCGCTAGCCCTTTAAGAAAAATGAGGAATTCTCCTACACTTTTAATTCACTGTGCCAGGACGAGTACGAGGGATGTAGGTCGTCAAGCCGTTTTCACTCATTTTGAAGAACTCAGACAACACTCGCATACATCAAACATATCGAAGCTAGTATCAGAACTCAAGACAGGCTGGGATGTATCCTGCCTCAACAACTTTCTTCTCCTATTCCACAATGCAGCGAACGTGAAGTCACGGAATCATTTATACTCGGTCTCGCTCGACAGCATGGCTTAGCAAGATCTTCTTAGCAGAGACTTTGTCTTACAACGTTCTTGCGCCCAAGTAAGTTCATGAATGATTTTTCAAAGCTTAACATCCTCGTCACTATCCATGACTCACTGTGCTTCTAGACGCCTCATTGTACGTCTAGATTTGAGTCCTTTGCTTATCTTACTCTACTGATGTCAGCACTAGATGAATTCATGAGCCACTATTGGGTTTCTGGTGAGCTATCGAGAAGAGTCGACCATAACGATGAATAGCCTCACATCCATTGCTGTAGGGGTGATGATACGATCAAGGGGCAAAGCAATTGTGCGAGGCAGACTATGTAGATGTCAAAGTAGTATGTTGATGAATAAAAAACGGGCACTTAGTTTTAGACACAGCATTAAAAGTGGCGCAACTAGCCGCAAGGCTCTCCAACGGCCGCTGTCGGCCAAGGTGAGGCGAGTGATAGCAAGGAAACCCCTCGTTGCCACATTTCCTATGTACGGTTTTGGGTCTTGGGAGTTGTTCTAGCCATGGCTTATTGTTATGCTTCAATTGGTCCTAGGATTTGGGGTTCGCAGTGTAGTGCCGCAAAACGGCCAAGAACAAAGCAGTGGGTAGATTAGATGTACTCCGTACTGTACTATACCATACTTCGGTCCAGCGGCAAGATCGGCCCCACCAGCAATGAAACAAGGCGTACCAACCAATCTCTCTCAACCCTATGTATTCACACCACATCGCCTCATCTTACCCCCAAGACCGCTGCCACGTGCTCGTGACATGTCATGCCTTGCATTGCCCTACCGTAAACCGGGCATACGTAGGCCCATGCTTCCATGCAGACCAGTCAGCGTCCAGGAACAAGCATTCCCCTTTTTGGACAAGTAAGAGCCGAGCCGCCCTGCGACCCAAAATTAAGTCCAATCTGTCTGCCTTGGGGCCCTGTCGGACGTTTTCTTCAGTGTTTCAGATGACGTCGGGCCTAAGATGCATAGAGCGCATGGCTCCTGGTGTTGCGTTGTGTTGTTTATAGCAGCGCAATCATGACATCGAACGCGCTAGAAGGCGGTTGGACCCGAGTACTCTGGAGTTTGCTGTCTGTACTCCGTAAAACGGGTGGCTATGTAACTGCAATCCTGACGTGCTGGGCGAAAACATTGAGTGCAATTGGACAAGGAAACGTAGTCCGGGTGCGGCGGCTCAGCCAGCAACGTTTGTTAGTCCACAACGGTGGAGTCGGTCACGATAGCAGCCGCTGTCTGGAAGCCAAGGAAAATCATGGTGGCCCCTGTCTCGCAACCCCGCGCGCGTGAAGCAAATGGAGAGGAGGGAAGAGGGGGAGGACAAAGATGCATGCGAGAGATCCGAAACACCACCTGTAGAAAGACATTGAGAGCAGGCGCTTAAGAAGCACGACGTATGTAAGGCGAACTGGCTCGTTGTACTTGCTTTTCCCCTACTTATGCACATTGACATCACATCTTCTACACATGTCCAACGTGCCAACATCCGACTCAGAGATGCTACAACTGGATGCCTTTGTATGTAAGAACCCATAAACCTTGTCCGCGCTGTAACTCACACCCCCGCCCACGCGACGCTCGGGGGCGGTTGGGTATCGTGACAATGCCCGGGTAGTCGCCGGTACTGGCGCGCACGCACGCGAGGGGGGCTGCGCGTGGGAGCTTGCTTCACTATGTGCGGCGGCCACCGTGAGATTGCGGTGCTGGCTAAGAAGGCAACGCGTGGGCGCGGGGCCTGAAAAAAATCCAGGCAAAATGGTATAAAAGGCTTGGGCGGCGCTGGACGGAGAGCGCCACGAATCAGGCTGGTATTGTTTTGAGGCAGAAAGCGCGCCTTCATCATTCTGTTCGTATGATGACCACTGCTTCCTAAATCAGGATCAACAGCGGAATCTTGATAACTCTCTTGCACCCCTTACTCTCCTGTCGCTCTTTCCACACCACCCAGCTCCCAAGTACACCGTCTACAAGTCTCGTCCCAGGACTCGAATTCCGCATTCTCCAACCCTCAAAAGTCACCTCCCTCGTACGCTCTTGTGCGACTCCGGCTATCCAGTCCCGCCCGTCCGATCCGGCCAAACACGCCAAGATGAAGGACTGCCCCGAGTGCAGAGGAAACGGCACCGTCAAATGCGACGCCTGTCACGGCAAAGGCGGACCATGCTGCAAACGAACGGGCCAAAAACAATGTACCATTTGTGAAGGCACAGGTGCCATCCACTCGGAGCATTAAATCAAGCAAGACAGAAAAGAGCGGGAGAAAGCGCCGTCCACACGAGCCGGGCCATCCCAAACTCCAAAGGTACGCAGCATCTTCAGATTGTTCGAGCAACCACCAAAGGATCCTTTGGCACAGCCACACACTGTCACACTCCCCCGCTTTATACGAAGCATGTGCTTTCTGATCATCTCGGCGTTACCCGGCTTCCTCCGGACCATGAACTGACGTTAGGGCAGGTCATCATCGTTATCGTCATCAAACTCCCCCTTTTTTATTTCCCTTCATTTCAGAAGCAAAGTTTTTTCGTCACAATGACCTTTTCCATTGTCGTCGCGCGGGACGCACCACCAACAAAAAAATCAGCAAAATAAATAAAAGGAACGTCGCCCCACGCTATAGACTTTGTCCCGCGTGTAAGAGATGGGAAAAGCGCCAAGGAATTAGACCTATGGTACGCAGCAGTGCAGCGGCAGGATCACGGCAAACCCCCAAGCAGGAAGGAGATAGAGAGTGCATATGCAAAGCCACCGCCGCACGCGTTGATGGAATGACATACACTCAAACAAGTCCAACAACGAACCCGACTGTTCCGCGGTTTCGAATCTCCCTCGTAGCGTGTGGGCGCTGCACACATTTTGATTGGTCAGGGCGTTAAATTTCCATTGAGGTTGATTGGGAACCGTTTTGCCTAAACGGCTGGAATTTGTGAAATCGCGGGAACAAAGGGGGCAAGGGCTGTTGGTATGTTTGAGGTTTTCGCAAAGGGGTGGTGCAGATTAGTGCGACCGTTGGTTGCGCATTTCATCTCCGTCGTCGCTTATTTTTTTTCTTCTTCTGCCTCGTAGCAGCGCCCAACGGGTGGTTTTTCAAGTGGGCATTATAGAATTATCCGGAAGGGAGGCTTTCTTCTTTTGTTGAGATACCATATAGAAATACACGTTTTTCCTTTGTTCAAAGAAATGGCCAATATCCAGAAAACCGTAGAGGCATACGTACGTAGTCCCAACTTCCGCGCAACGTATATACGTACGTAAACTGCGATCTAAGTGATACCCACTGCACTCGCCCCGTACCCGCAGTTTCACGTGCAAATCATTGTCCCGCTGTGGGACTACCCAACCGTTTGGCTCTATGCATGTAAGCACCCTGCACATCATCAATCCACGTTGAAACACATCCACCCTGGACGCCAACGATCAACCATAAGCTGCAACCAAGCTTTAATTCAAGGTTATGGTCAGATTCATCACTCCACTCCGCCATGTGTGGAGCAAATTACGAGTAAGGTTGAAAAATCGATCCTATTGTGTAAATTACGTTCTGAGATGCACGTAAACTCCACTCCTACCCCACCCACAGAAACTCTATGTAAAATCCCCAGACGAGCACATGGCGGATACGCATATCAAATCGACAAACTAAATTTCACATAGTACGTACGTACGTACGTACGTACGCATATGCAACTGTAAAAGATTGCCAGTGGTCGTGCCAATTCATTTGCAAACTCTCCGCGATATCCCGCGGCATCACGTAGCAACACCAACACCAACACCAACCGTCTAAGAAAGAAATGATGCGTGTGCGGACTAACCGTCACGAAAAGATGAGAGACAAAGACGAATTGAAACCACGAGACTAGGTAACTGCTTCGCTTACGAACTGTACACCGCACACTCACTCATCCGCGGCTCATGTAAACAGCAAGCAACGACATGAGAAGAATTGAACGCGTGAAAGTAAACAATGACTTCAGTTCTAGTCTGAAAAATTCCCATGGGACAGCGAGATAAAGTGTAAAGGCCAACAATTCACTTACGAATGGTACGCTACACGCCATGAGAAGCAAAAGAAAAAAGGATGGTAGATCCGCATCCTTAGGACAGAGGGCAAAAAAAGAAAGACACCTGCTACATGTGTAGAAACCACACCGGGCACGTGCTCCTCGTTCATCAGTAGCAAGAAATAGCCATTAATTTACCTTTTTGCTCTCCCTCTTTTCCAACAGAAGTCGCACTGGACGGCGTAGATTAATTATTCACTCGCTAGCTAGCTCATCATGTGCGTATACAGGTAAGCATACATTGATAATCCAAGTTATATACCAAGCCAATCAGTTCATCCCCCTAACACCAAGACAACAACATCTTTCGCCGTAAAAAGCCCGCAAAGCACGTCTCTTACTTCCTCTTATACCTACACACCTACAGCTTCGCCCTCACCACCTCCCTCTGCATCGCCGGCCCATCCCAAATATCCCTCTCCACCGCCCTCGTGTTAATATGCTGCATACCCAACTGCTCAATCTTCTCCACGCCCAGGAGCCGCATGCAAGTTTCTGTTTCGGCCTTGAGAACTACAACAGCGTTTGCGTTAGCATATCTCGAAAGCAAAACATGACCAAATAATGGTGAAGAAGGGGAAAAAAAACTTACTCTCAAGAACCCTTTCCACGCCTTCTTTCCCGCCAGCTCCAAGGCCAAACAGCGCGGCACGACCGAGACCCACGCCTTTAGCTCCCAAGCATAGCGCTTTGACGACGTCGGTGCCACGCTTGATGCCGCCGTCGACCCAGACTTCGATGCGGTCGAAGACTTCCGGGCAATACTTGCGGATTTCAAGTAGTGTGTGGACAGCAGGTGGAGCAGTGTCCAGCGCCCTGCCGCCGTGGTTGGACAGAATAATCGCCTTGACGTGCGGTGCGTGGAGCGAGGCGAGGTACGCATCCTCGTGCGTTTGAATGCCCTTGAGCACAATGGGCTTGTCGGTGTGTTTTCTGAGCCAGGGAAGTGTAGAGCGCCACGTTAGATCGGCTGCCGTGCCCCAGAACAGACTTTGGCCCACGCCCATGGATTTTGGCTTTGGCTTCTCGTTCTCACTTGCCTGGGTCGGCGTCTTCGCGTCGGGCGAGGTCTTGCTGACGCTTTGGGATTCCTGTACGGCAGCTCGCACGGGCAGGTTGGAGCCAATGTTCTTGGTGCGCTCGTCGTGCTCGCGTTTCCCAGGGACGGGGGCGTCGAGCGTGAGGCAGATGAACTTGATGCAGTCGAGCTTGTTCATGCGAGCGAGCATGGCTTCGCTCTTCTGTCGCTCATTCTGGACGTACAGCTGCCATCCAAACACCTGTCCTGGCTTCGCGTCTGCCACGATTTGCTCAGGCGTCATAGATGCGTTTTGCGAGATGAGATGCATGGCACCGAACTTCTCGCATGCCTGCGCTATACCCCACTCGCCATCTGGATGCGCCAGCCTCGCCATTGCAGCAGGGGAAACGTATATGGGGAGCTTGACATTGTTGCCAATCAATGATGTCGAGGTATCGCAGCGTGTGCAGTCGACGAACACCCGCGGCCGGAGTAGTATGCTCCTATATACAGTATTGTTGAATGACTTGCTCTGCAGATCGTCGGATGCAGAAAAGTAATATGCCCACGCCTTGTACGGGATCTGCTTCGTCGCCACCTCTTCTATCTCGTCCAGATTCAGAAGACTCTCCAGATCCACCGGCCCTTCTGCTTGAGCTTCGCTTGTTTGTTGTGGCGACTTCTCCTCCTTGGGCAGAGTATCTGGATTGATTGTTCCCAGCTTGTCGGAGGGTTGGAGGTTTTCTTCGAGGATGCCCGGAGGGTGAATGGGATCGTACTCGTCTGTCGCGTCCTTGCCTGCAAGTTGGAGGATAACTCTGGAGCCGCCCGGGTGCTCGGGCAGGAATCGTGTTACGTCGTAGACATTGCCGTAAAGGATCACCCAGCAGCTTTCAGCCGTGTTGTGCTTTGCGACTAGTTTTGAAATTAGCTGTCAGGAACCGGTGTGTTGAATGTCATTGCGACGGACCTTCGGCGTAATCGAAAACCTTCGCCATGGTGTTATTACTCAAGTTTGTTTATATTTGTCTATATTTACTTAAACAAAACAAAGCAAAAAGCGCCGATGAAGCTACACACAAGCAATGGAGAAGGACGAGAGAGGGAATCGCAGGATAAGAGCCGAAGCTGGAGCAGATGCCGACGACATCGAACTAACCCACAGCCGTGGGGAACGACGCTCGGGGTAGTGCCCCACCGAGTCAGGCAATACGGCCCGGCTATCTTCATTCGCCAGGTAAGCCGGATACCGGACCGGTTGATTGGCGGATCGGCTGTCCTGGCCTCGACTTTACAAACGCCGCGGCATCTACACAAAATATCTAGTAATGGTTCTGTCTTTTGTGTGCTTTCCAGGCTATTCATTAGAGGCACAGACGCTGGGAATAGAATGTCTAGATTTGCTCAAGTCTATTGTCGTTACATGCCTTACGGGTATCCTTGAATCTACAGCTGGCGGATATGGGATTATAGCCCTCTATACTTGCTTTAATGTAGAGGCATTCCCACTACTTTTCGTCCTCCACTCACGCCTGACCCTACTTATCCTCTCCGTGCCCAGGATTCCGTAGGTAAAGGAATAACGCCTTCGCCTACGTATGTGTTTCCTTGCTTCATCTCCGGCTGCTTTCACACCGTCGTCCTCGTCGGTAGTCTCCTCTGCCGACGCCTTGACGAGTTCGTCGAGTGCTGTGTGAATATCTTGTGAAGACACATGTCTTGATGTACTAGAGCCGGGCTGAGTTCTTATCTTTGATAAAGAACCCGCTTGCACAGAATCCGATTTCGCCGTCTTCTCACTACGAACGGCTTCCCCGCGGCGATGCAGCTGATGCATCGAGCGTCTGAGAAGTCGTTTCTGCTCGGCATCGCCTGCATCAAACATTAACACGCTGTCCTAGTTGGATATCAGAGGATCAAAATATATAAGCTTTTCGGATGACGAGGCAGGGCCAGGCGTGCAGGATGCTCACCAACCCTCCATCTGAAGATCCTGCCAGCTCTGCTCCATCTCGCCCTCATTAACTCCTTCGTCGCCCCAATCCATCTTCTCGAGCTCGTTGCGGAAGAAGTCTTGTTCTTCTTCTAGAACGCCAGGCTTCGCGCCTAAGCTCTCTGGATACCGCTTTAGGTTGTGCCAGTGCGTCAATGATCGCAGGGCTTGCTCAAGAGGTACACTCTCGTCGACTTCGGCATCCACATCGCTTCCCGCCAACCAGTCGTCGCGAAGTTCTGGTCTGCAGTGCAGATATACAGCGGTAATGACGCGCATGTTGGATTGCCGCCACTTACGACCGCAGTACGGCACTTGGTTCTTGAAGAGTTTGAGCGTGTATAGGCGCAGCTCTGGCTGCGGCACTTTGAGACTCTTGCGGAGGAACTGTGATGATTTGTATGATACAAGCATGAGGTTGCGATGCGCTTTGTTTTTGCATATCTTCTGCATGATGCGCAGATAGTTGATCGATGTGAAGAATGCGCGCCAGGAGAAATTGGTGATGGGCTCTTTGGGCAGTTCATTGGTCGGAAAACCCAACTCGTCCACTTCTGGAGGCTGAATTTGAGTAGACGGCAACGCTGGCTCGACGCCTGACTCATTCGAGTCTTGTCTGGAACGCCGGATCGGAGGTGGGGCAGCATCATCCTCATCCGACTCTGCTGCGTGCATCTCTCCTTGATGATGTGCGTTGGCCTCATCTTCTGTCGCATTTCTGGAGTGGGACCGGCAAAAGTTGAAAAAGTTGAGCTCCTCTTGCTCGCTTCTGAAGTTGACAATTTTCTCCACCTCTTGAAGCTGCAGCAGCTTTAGGATCAAAGGGACATAGCTTGAATCGACAAGCAGCTGGGTGATGTACTCAAACTTCAGGATATGCGAGACCTTGAACCATTTGAGGATGAGAATGAGAGTACCAGTAACTGCCTTGTCCAGCACCTCCTGCGTTCGCATGGCATCCAGCTCCTCGTTTGTGGCTAGCGTGCCGCCATGGCCGTTGATACCGTTCATGTCGGGTCGCCCGGCCGTCGTGCCGTTCTGGTTGTCTTGGAACTGGAATCCACTCTGGAGGCCGTTGGCTCCGCTTGACTGTGTGACTAGTGCTGTTACGTGAGCGAGAATTGCTTTGATCAGGACAATAATCAATGACTGTAGATTTGGCAATGCGACACGCTAAAGAAGTGGTCAGCTCGGGCACTCTGAACATTCTTGGGTAACACTCACGTAAAAGTCTTCAACAAGCTGCAATCTCTCCTCAACGCTGCCAGGAGTAGGGGGTTCCTTCTTGGGTTGATCTTCCTTTGGTTCGAGCGATAGCTCTTCAACATCAGGATGGTCATCGGGACCTGTCCAGCCTCGTTCGTATTTCATGAAAGCGACGCGTTCCTCCCACAACTGTTTCATGGCACGAGTAGCCTTCATACGCTTCGCAAAGAGCTCTGCAGCTTCCATGATGGACGTAGGTATGTCCGAGCCCTCCCATTTCCGGCCAACGAGGAGATCCTGCAGGTCAGTCGAACCCTTACCACCCAGCTTGTTGCTGGATTCATCAAGTGGTGGGTATAGAAAAGGGAACATCTGGTTGGTTTGGTAATTCTGCTTTTTGCCGCCTTTGCCACCGGGACCAGCGGGAGAAGGAGGGGGTGAAGGCGCGGGAGTCGCGATATGAACTGGCTGATGTAGGATCGAAGTGGTGTTGCCAGTTGTGTCCCCAAGTCCAGACCCAAAAACGTGATTGCCAGCAACTTTGTTCGGGTGGTTCTTGAGCGGTGGCAATATCGAGTTGTTTTCTGGCTCAAGAGGGAAGAGCGGCAGCGGAGGATTGTATGCTGGATACTTTGAGCTTATCTCTTGTCGGAAGAGGTGATAGTCAAGCGGCGAGGCCGTGATGAGCGGCTGCCCTCTGGAATCTTCCAATCCGAGACTGGTGTCGCGAAACGTTTCCTTGACCTTGTCGACCTCTGCAAGGCCGCCAAAGGTCACAAGCATCGTCTTCCACAATAGCAGAGAGATTTTGCAAAGCGGCAGATTGATCGACTCGTCCCATCTCAGCTTTGCGATGAGATCAACAAACAGGACAAGCAAACCCGGTTTGTTCAGATTGAGAATAACGCTTCGGAGTGCAATCCCTTTTCCGGTCTTTTCCTCGTCGCGCGCAACTTCCAGGACAGCATAGACGGCCGTCATGGCACACCAAATCTCGCGTCGCTCCGCTTCTTTTGAGTCGCGCTGCACTTCCGGTAGTACGTCAATCCCACATGCTCTCCGGAATGAAGCGTCGAGGGTGTCCACCAGGCTCTGCATCCCACCACACTCGACCAATAGGCGTACATTGCGCTTGATGAGCGCAACTTGCCTCGCTGACTTGACATATGCGGTGTTGCGTGCCTGGGCCGCGCTCGGCTCTTGGCCAGACGGTGGCTCGTCATCGGCTGCTGGTTCAGACAGGCCTGCATTCTCGTACCAACACCCAAGAAGAACATAGAGCAGCGCCTCGAGCTTCTTCAGCCTCGATGCGGGCTCCGTTTCTTTCAATCCTGCGAGCAAGCTTTGTACAAAATCCTTGCGTTGCGATGGCGCAGCAGAGGCCCAGTCCAAGCCGTCGTCGCCTTGTGCCGCGTCGCTCAACCCATGGAATGCGCTCCACTCGAGTGCATACGATGCCTGTGTCTTGAGCAGCATGGCCTGCTCCTCCACTGCATAGGAGAACCACTCCTCCAGCTCCTCTTCAAAAGACGAAGCATCGTCGTAGTTGAATGCATACGGAGCAGGCTCGACTTTGGGTATGCCTCGGACGAGGTGCTGCAGCTGCGCAAGGGAAAGCGAGTCGTTCTGCGGGGTATCTGGGGGCGGGCCCGGCGGCGCAGGAGGTGGGAGGTGTGGTGCAGGCGTAGGAACGGAATTGCCTCGTTGCAGGCCTGGGCGCGTGGGCAATGTGAGAGGAGGACCAGCCTGGGGTTGGTTTTCGTCCTGGTCGAGCAGCAATCGCTGCTGTTCGGCGGTATCGAGGGGCAAGTCGAGCTCCTCTTCAGGCTCGGCTTCGATGACGGGGAAATCGGCGGTCGAGTTCCCAATCAGCTCGGCCTCATCGACGATTGGAGGCACGAGTGGTGGCGCTGCGGCTGGTTCGTCGGGTACGTCGTGGTTCTCCATGTTCTGTTTGTTTGCGACAGAGTGGTTATATTTTGCGGGGCCTGTGACAGACGTCTGGTGCCCACCATCTGCTGGGGGCGGATTCACGTGCGGCTCATGGCTGCTTGGTCGAATGGTTGGGTGCACCTTGGAGAACGTGTGTGGTCATATGGTTCGAGAAGGTGAGTCGATGTACAGATGCAGGTGGGGTGGGAGCCGTCCGCTAATGCGCAGGTAGGCAGGGTTCCGTCTACCTAGTGCGACTCAAGCTGCTAGCCAACATCACGTTGTTCATCATAGTTGTCACCATCACTGTGCAATTGCTGAGGTGGAGCAGGTTTATCAGAAACTCCATGTTGCTGGAGGATAGCTCACGTGGCTTGAAAATGTACCGCTTACCATTCGGAAAGGAAAAAAAAAAGTAGTTTAACGACATGGAAAAAAGCAAACCCACCCTGGCCTGCAAATATACGAAAGTCGCACCACGATTACTATCGGGCTAACGCAGACAACACAGACGGCCGCCCGAGTGACCGAGGCAGTGGTAGTTGGACTCCCGTACGCCGAGTTCAAGACAAGCATTCATCAACACTGTTGGTGCAAATGAAAGAAGACGGGTCGAAGAGAAGCCCGTGTAGAAGACAAAGACGCATGTACATCCCGCAGAGTAACAAAATCTCGTCAACATCGTGTCGAAAGAACATGCGCAACCAAAGAGACCATGAAGGCGGCATCCAAGCTTTACATTGGATTTGAGCCCGTTTGCTCGCCATTTTCTTGACGCTCTTTGATTTCGTCGGGCAGGATGCCATTTTGCTCGCATGCACGCTTGTAGATCTGGCACTCGTCCCATGCACGCTGGCACTCTGCCTTGAACTTGTCGCAGCTGGCGCTGAGCTCGGTGATGGCCTGCTCGGTCAATAGCTTTTCGAGCGTCCACTTCTCGATGTTTTGTTGTTCATTCTCCTTGAGCTGGGTGATGAATTGGACGGCGCGCTGCAGGATGGAGCCCTTGTTCTTCTCGCAGCCTGGAACGATCTTGGCGAGTTCATTGATGCCCTCGTTGATTGTTTCGCGGCGGCGGCGTTCCACTGTGTTCTTGTCAGTCGTGGGATGCATAACTATGGGGATGATGGGTGCGCACCTTCTTTGTGGTTATCTCTCCGCACCTTGTGCCACTCTTCTGTGCCGACCTGAGGCTTATGGGCGGCGTTCTGTGGTGGCGAGTCGCTGGGTGCTGTCTGACCTGGGCGGCCCGTCTGTGTGGCAGCCTTGAGAGCCTCGAGGCTGAAGTCCTGCATGCCTGTTTGCTGGTTATTGTGGTCACCCATGCCAAAAGAGCCATCGCCGGAGTTCTGGGGTTGGAATTGGAGTTCTGTTGCTTGGGGCACCGTCATCTGGTGGTAGGCAAGGGCGGCGGCAGCAGTATCACCAACGCTGGCAGTGTTGGTGCCACCATTGTGGTGGACGTCAAATTGCTGCTGCATGTCGTCGTCGGCGGCGTTGTGGGCGGCTAGGAATGAAGCCGTGGCCTGGTCGGTCAAGTCGCTGTTGGAGGCGTGAGGCGCAGGCCTGTTGATGCCTTGGTCGCGCGTGTCGCGCTTTCGCTTGTTGGTGTGGACGTTGTTGTGGGCATCCAGCTTGCCGTCGGTAGGGTAGCCAGCAGTATCGGCCATGGTGTCGGTTCAAGGGGAAGGGTATCAAGAGACGGCCGGGTCTAGGCAGAGTTGGAACGCGCTGGAAAGTAGAGGCAGCGCAAGAGGGTCCGCGCGTGGCTGCCGATAGCGAGTGGGCGCGATGAGGGATGGTGATGCGGCGGCGGCGGTGTCACGGCAGAGCAAAGTGACGCAGTGGTGCGTGACCGAGACTTTGGGTGGGGAGCGGCAGGTAGACGGTGCTTGGGTTTGGGTTGGTGGACGTGGAGTGAGGTCGACGACGACGCGCTTGGAGGTCAAGGGTAAGCGGCAGGCGCAAGACAGCCGAGGCGGGGGGAGTTCGCAGTCGGGGGATGGCAGTTCGCAGATTGCGGCGCTTTGCCCGCCAGTTCGCGCGCAAGGGGTAGGGAGCAGCAGACAGAGGGGCAGCTATGCGCCTAGCATGGGGGCATACAGAGGCCTGCAGTGAACAAAACATTAGCACGGGCGCAGGCAGGTGAATACACGGTAAGGTAGCCGGCGATTGGGCGCATCGACGGTGCTGTGGCTGCGAACGGAACCGTCGAGGGCGCAGCAGAGGGCCATGGGCTCCAGTCTCATGACGCGACGGCAGCGGTGGGTCGTCGTCGTAAGGAGCACAAGGAGCGTCGTGCGCCGTCTGCTGGTGGTGGATGCGCGCCTGCGACGAGGCGCGGGATGCGGAGCACCACGGCGGCGAGCCCGCCCTCAGGCCCTCTCTTTTCCTCACCATGTCACTCGCGCTCACTCGTCTCCTCCGCTAGAGAAGTCGGGCGGGCGCAGGCATGGTGCGCAGGCGGCGGCGCGAAGGGCGAGAGAGGCGTTGCAGAGGGCGGCGGGGGTTCGCTGGTGGGGAGTCGAGCAGGAAAGCGACCATGGCGGTCCACACTCACCACGGGCTACGACGGTCGCTGGTAACGTAATCGCGAGAACAAACGGCCCTCGGGTCCTGCAGGCAACACGGCGGCTGCACGCAGAGTCGATGCGGCCAAAAAAAACAAGGCAACACGGCGGGCACTCACCTTTGTATTTCAGCAGCGCGGCGGGATGCTGGGGCGCGACGCTGAGGGCCGTGATATGGTATGAGCAGGTCGGAATCACGAGGAGGAAGAAGGTCACGGGGGAGGGCGGCGGCGCTATCTCTTCTAAAGTATCGCGAAGGGGCGCGCACTTGTGCCCGCACGCCAGCCCGCCAGCCAATCACATGCCGGCCACGCTGCAGCCTGGCTCCACTCTTTCCCTCTCCCCAGCCCACTCCACTGCTGCTCTACTCTACACACGCCAACCACCACCACTACCAGAGCACAGCAACCTCCCTGGGCCTCGACCGAGTCGTGCATCACGGTATCGGCACCTTGTCTCTTCGCGATCCTCGTGAGTGGTTGCATCTAGACACCAGCACCCGCCAGCCCTGGCCTCCGCTGCTGCCCGTGGCCGCCCAGCCCGCCCACACTATGCTGCTTACCATCAACACCGCCCATCCTCCATCTCTCCCACCACGCCCGTCTCACACTCCCAGGCCCAGCCTGTTGATTGCACGGCTGACACCCTAGACGACCTTGGCTCACCCGACGTCTCCAGCAAGCATTCACATGGCTCAGTCAGAAACAGACGTGTGGCATGTGACACTCTGCGCCCCCACATTCTCGAGCTACCGCAACCCCGCTATCCCCTTTTGGGACATACCACGGTCATGCAATCCACCGCCCTCAACTCCAACACGTCGACGCTTCCACTTGTCGTGGCTGGACCTCTTTGTTGGCAAGAGTGAGGAAGCAGACACTTGCCCTACATCTCAGACAATCTTATTGGCACCAAGCAAGTGACTCGCCACAAGTTCCCAGCCCGTTCTGCCTACGTAATCCACCGTGGCTTGAACAGACGCAACACTCCAGCAACCTGTCCCCAAAACGTGCTAAATCTGAACCCCCGTCTATTGACAGGAAGTCATCTGTCTCAGACTCCATCTCCACTCCACTCCACACGTTACACATGCAGCCTTGCAGCCTCTGGATGCAAGCATCCCAGACCAGCCACAAGCAAAGTCACAAGACTTGCAGTGTTTACAGTGCTATTTCTTCTGATTGTTCTGACAAGTCGATTGCTTTTTCATTCACTGGTGTCTTGACGTATTCTGACACAGGGTTGTCTGCTCATCGTTCCTACAGCTGGTTCTGTCAAACGAATCCAGTACACAAGAAAAGAGTTGTAGAGATACAGCTGCACTGCCATGGCCCTTCATTCAATCCTATGATTCCTACACAACAAACAGTTACGAACCCGAGATGAAGCTGCTTACGCGTAGACTCTGCACATGACGCTTCCTTCGCTCCTCTAGTGCATACCACATCGTCTACAAGCACCCCTCGCAAAACATGCATGTCGTATCTGCATTCTACATGCACCTTCAAATGCACTGGTCATAGATCATCTTGATTCTGCATGTTAAATAGCGTCTAGACTGCAGAGCAGACGAGACTAGGCTGGGTTGAAGAATAGGGGGTTGTGTAGATACATGTGGCGAGATTACACTACACATCCAAGCATCGTTTTCTGATGGTACCAAGTGGACTGTAACACCTTCAACATTTTCTGTGTGCAATGATTCAGCTTTACAAGTAGAACCTGTGTAGTCATCTATGCTGTGGCTTGTTATTGCTTTTGTCTCTACTGTTATTCCCTAGTTTGCCACAGTACACCAGCCTCATCACATACACCCACCATTCTTCAAGCACACACCACTTGAACTCATGCAAACCTGACCGAAAATAAAAAGCCACAGAACAAACATGGACTTCTGAATGTACTTTTCTCATGTAAATTTTACTTCACTAAGAAAAAGGGATCTCCTTCAGTCCCCCAAAAAGCCTACTCAAACACCATCTTATTCACCAAACTCCCCACCCCCTCAACACACACCTCGACCACATCCCCATCCTTCAAGAAACCTTTGGGCTCCATAAACAGCCCGACTCCACTCGGCGTCCCCGTCAGAATCACCGTGCCCGCCCTCAACGTCGTGCCGCGGCTCAAATGCTCAATCACAGCACCTATACTGTAAATCATATCATCGGTACACGTTTTCTGCCTCACCTCGCCATTGACTTTGGTCCAGTAGTTGAGCTTATGCGGGTCAGGAATCACACTCTGGCTAGCGATGCAAGGACCGATGGGAGCGAACTTGTCAAAGGATTTGGCGTAGCCGAATTGGCCGCCTGAGACAGAGGCAGGCAGTTGGTAGTTTCGAGCCGAGACGTCGTTGCCGATGGTGTAGCCGAGGATGACCGAGGGCGCGTCGGCGGCAGATACGTTTTTGCAGTCGCGCGAAATGACGACGCCGAGTTCGCCTTCGTAGTCGAGCATGGACTGGCAGCTGGCGGGGATGGGGATGTCGTCGAGGGGGCCCGCGAGGGCGTCGCGGGGTTTGGTGAAGATGGCGGGGTTGGAGGGGATTTGGAGCTGGAGAGGATGAGTTGGGATGACTTGGTGAAAAGGCCCGTGGAAAGAGTGGATAGATACGTACATTACATTCTTCAGCGTGCTTGCGGTAGTTAAGTCCCACGCAGAGGATGATATTTGTCGTAGGGAGCGGACATAGCAACTAGCACCCCTTTACATCAGCACATCTTCTTTCTCTTCTTCTTCTTCTTCCCATTCCTCAGTTTCCCCTAAAACGGACAAAAGTCAATCCATCTTACCTTTGCAACTGTAGCCTTCCCTCCAGTCTTCTTAAACCCACTCTCCACACTCCCCTCCACCACCTCAACACTCCTCCCCTCAATCTCCTTGGTAGGCACCTCCTCTTCCAAATTCCCATATACCGTCTTGCCCTCTGCGTCCTCGAACCGAATCAACCGCTCAAACGCCGCCATGACTGCTCTACTCGTGCTGAAATATACCTGTACAGGCCTTGTTGTTGCTTACGAGACTCTGAACTGACGAGGTCCTGCGTAGTGAGAGGTAAGTACCGGCCGTGAAACAATGCGTGGGCAGTAATGAAGGAGAGATCGAGTGGGGAAAGCGAACATCAAGACGAGAAAGAGAGAGTGAGAGATGTGGATTACAAATGGATCGTGCACCGATTGCGGCTTCACGACGCGGAATGTGGAGTATGCGCGCTGCGAGGTCCAATGCCCCACGTACGCGGGGCTCTGGTTCGGCATTTCGCGGTGGAGTAGACCGAAAGCTGCATCGTCGTTACTCACGGGACTACGCGTCAAGAGTGGGATCAACATTTTTCCGGAGGCCATGCTGGGGACAGAGAGAGTGAACTCTGGACGGATAGTCACTCAATTGGTACCAATGACGTGGGAAAGATGAATCCAATTCTGAACAAACTTCCAGCTGCGTGGGTATTCTCTTGTCGTCTATCGTCAATCCCTCTAGCGGTCCGTCTCCAAGCCTGGGTAACAGACTCAACCGCTCATCTCCACATCCCCATTGCTGTTAGAACCAGCCTCAGGATCTAACCGTCCTAAACACCCCGGGCAATTGTGCAGTACCATATGCGCAAACATGTCGCAGTCGATGCAAAAGTGGCTTTGACAAGCCCTGCATTCATACCTACCGCTCTCACTAGCCTTCTGCTCCTCGCTGTCGTCGTCTTCTCTTCTCGTGTCGTTGGTTTCACTCTTTTTTTGGGCTTCGCCTCTTTCTTTCGTCTTACTCGGTGGGTCGCTAAAGGCAGCCAGACAGCCCACGCACTGCTTGCTGCCTATCTCGCGTGCCCGGGACCAGGATACTGTGGCCCAGTTGCGGAGAGGAAAGAGATGATGGTACGAGCGTGCCAGATGGGTAGATAGAAGAAGCGTGAGCTGGCACGACGGGCAGGTAATGGGCAGGGAGCACACCTTTGCGCTACACCTGGAACAAGTATACCCGCCCATGGTCAGGTTTCCGTGACATGCGCACATGGTCAACCGGTCTTCTACTACGCGCGATGGGAAACCCATCATCATGAGTGCAGCTGCCGAGTCTACAGGTTGGGCAGCTGGTGCGGCTGTAGCGGCGAGCGTAGGTTGTCGAATGACAGGCGGCGTCGTAGTCGCTAGAAGCAGCTCCTTGAGCATCTCTTGATCTGTGGCGATTGTGTATTCCGACTCGTCCCCTGCATTGGTTCGTTTGACAATTTCGGTGCATATCTTCAGACGTGCGCCCATGCCAATGATACTGACCCGTGTTCGGTCCCTCACACATGCCTTGACCGACTGATGAATATCGCCCGGGTCCAGACTGAGCAGGCTGCCAAAGACGATAATGACCTCGCGTGTGCCGTGGCTAGGTGTGTGGTACAATGTAGCCCTCGCCAGCTCCAATGCGTTCTGCAGACTGGGCGACCCTTTGGGCTCTTTGCCATCGTCCTTACTTCTCAGCCCTTGTATTGCCGCAACGTGCTCTGCCGGGTTCCCTGAAAGCTCCGAGATTCGTATGCAGACGCCGTCATGCATGCCGAGAACGCTCATCTGCGATATGGGGTTCTGCTCAAAGAACTCGCGAATGTAGTCTTGTGTGTAGTTGACCATGGTGATGAAGCGGTTGGGCCGCATGTCCTTCTCCAGCATGGCCTCTGAGAGGTCCAGCACCAGCACCACGTGCCGTATGATGCCTCTCTGAAAGGGTTTTGTATCCTTCCGTAACCGCTTCCGCTTGCGCTCTTCTTCTCGTTCTTGTACACTCTGCCCCAGGGTACCATCATCTGCCGGCTGTATCGTCTTCTCCACCGTTCGCGAGTACTCCGTCTCCCATGCCTTCCGTTGAGGCGCCTCCTTCACCGGCACCTCGACCTTCCGCCTCTTGCTGGCTGCCGTCGACTGCGCGCGCGTATTGGAAGAGCTGCTCTTGGAGCCCACGTATTCGTCGTCCGACACCTCGTCCTCAAAGTCGTAGTCGGAATCCGCCATGGCTTGCGTTCGCTTTATGGCCTGGGCGCAGTGCTTTTGGAGCTCGGTCGCAAGACGTCCGATATCATAGGTGACGGCAGAGATGGATAGGCGGGTGGCGGAGGGTAGACTGGCGCAGTTGGGCTAGGATGCGCATTCGCAATGCACCGCGCCGGAGCAAAGGTTGGTAGACACCGTGTGGTGTAAAAGCAAAGGATCGTTAGATGACGACGATCATTCAATCTCGCTTCTGGAAGGCTGCAGCTGCAGCAAGGGTGGGTGGGCCGAGTTGTTTTCCTTTTTCGTCAAGGGCTATGGTTTCATCAGACGGAAGGTTCCAAACAAACTCGAGTTTGGGTAGGGTTCGCCGTCAACGGTTCACGGTGGAAGATCTTCGACCCACATTGGAGGTGGAACGTGTTGCACACGTAATAAGCTCGACGCGCTCGCGTCCGGTCTTGCACGTGAAGATGACAAACCAAGGCCCAAACTACTATAATAATGAGATCCATTTAGCAAACATTATATATATCGTAGCTGGCATGACGCATCGAATGTGTCCAGAGAGCCCCAAAATGGTATACGCTATGCCCAAACAAAAACCGCCTTCATAAAAAACATTACGCCGTTGCTTTTGCAGCTCCCAGATTACCATGACATCCTCCTAATTATAGGTGCCTGAGCCAGCGACCGTGGGCATGGGCCAGTCGTCCTCGGTGATGCTGGACCAAAACACCCAGACCATTACTACCGCCAGAAGGGTGAAGAGGGTTTCAAATAATCCTCCGTTGATCTTGCCCGAGGTTCCGTTGCAGATGTGGACGCTAATGACGTATTGGAAAATCTGTGCGATGGCGAACAGGAGGGCTGCAGCGGCAAGGTAGACTGAGAACGTGTGTTAGCGGATGCGCAATCGTTTCTGTTACAAAAGCACTTACGCATGGGCTTTCGCTCGCCAAGGACGCGCAGGACGAGGAAGGCCTCGAGCAGGAAGAAGACGACAATAAAGAACAAGGGCACGAGCTGGTAGAGCGTGTAGAGAGCATATGCTCTGTTTGGTGCATTTAGAGTCGAATCCCAGTAGCCGGTCCAGCCAAGTCCCGTATCGAGGGCAATGTAGCCGGTGCCAACGAAGATGATGATGGACGAGATCAAGAGCAGACCAATGGATACAGGAGTGCCGTCGTCAAGAAGTTGGTAGCCGACGGCGCCGTTGAGCATGAGTATCCAGGACGTGGCGGTGATGGCAGCAATGTGGATGGCGACGAAGACCTGCAGGATTAGACATTTGCGCCAGAAAAAAAATTATGGATGAGAACAACGTACGATGCGCACTTTGCTGTCGAGAGGGAAGCCGCCGATGGTGAAAATCTCGCAGATGGATACAATCATGTAGCCGATAAGGAAGAGCTGCATTTCTCTGCGCCGGAGGTTAGCCTGGGATAGCAGCGCTCACTGGTGAGGTACGAACCTTCTTCCGACAGCAGCCTTCTTCCTTTGCGATCGCCATAGTAGGAATAATGAAACAAGAAGCGCAATGGCGCATAGTAATATCGAGCCTGGCAGAGGGGTCAATAGTTTGTCTTGGGCGAATGCGCAAAGCTGTGCGTACCTAGGTTATGCAGGTTGCGACCTCCGCCGACAGGAAAGCCTTGCAAGGTGCAGCCATCCTGCCATCCGTTGTTGTTCCTGGTGGATGCTGGGTTGAAGAGCTGTGGGAGAAAACGGTTAGCGGCGCGAGGACAAACAGCCAGCGGGCGGGCAAAGGGGCGGAGTGTCAGCAACATACATAGCACACTGTAAAGAGGAGCGTCAGTCATCGGTGAGGGCAAAGTGCAGAGGATATTTTCGTACCTGGTAAAGTGCTCCATTGGTTGCCCGAATCTCTGCAGAAGTCGGCAAACTCTCCGTATGAGTTGACCATGGTTGCTGGGTGGCTTGGGCGGAGCGGAGCGCAGCGTGGGACTCGGGCGCGTCGAGTTTAGTGGGCGGAGGAACTGTGCTTGTCTCTGGGGGCAGAGGCAGAGGCCGATAGGGAAGCAGAGTGTGCGCAACGGCAGCAGGCGGCGGGCGTGAGGACAGCGAGGTGGTGAGAGTCGGGGTCGAGGAATGGTTCTCAGCAACGTCTGCGGGCGTGGCTGGGGAGCTTGGTTGAAACAATGCACGAAGCCAAGCCTGTGAGGTTTGGGAACCGGGGCGGATTGTTTGGCTGGGAGACGAGGGCGCTACCAGCAGCTGCAGCGTGGGCGACAGGGAGCCGGTGGTGTCGCGTTTGAGCGAGGCAGCGTGGGCAGGAGGATGCAGCGGCGTCGATTGCGGTGCGACAGCGTGGATGCAGAGTGAATGGCCTGGCTGCTCTCGTCAGAAGGCCTCAGGGCCGAGTTGCACGATGCCGAGCGAAGACGTTTAATCTCGGGCGCAGCCAATGGCGTGGCGGCGAGCTGGCGCTAAGGCCCGGGCAGCGGCGCCGCCCAAAACCTGGCAGCACCGCATAACAAACAATCGCCATGATTTGATTTGGCGGCCCCACGAGCAAAAACAACGGCCGTGGCGTTCCCAGCCATTGTTTCGGTCGAGTCGGAGCGGGCAGACAGGTCGCCATGGCCTCTGCGAACCAGACGGCGTGCGCCAGTGCCAGAACAAAGCTCTGATGCACAAGGAAACAAGCCTGCAAGTGTGCAGATGTCAGGAGCACTGGCAGCCGGGGCGGTGAAACTGGCGAACATGACGTCGGGCGAGCAAAAAAGTACAGGACGCGGACGGATGGGTGCGTGGGGAATCGATCGCCCGACCGCCTTGCCATTTTGCGCGCGAGCCGGCGCTGGCGCTGTGCATGGCGGCCATTTTACTTCCCTGCCGCCGTCTTTATGCCATGCATGTTCTGCCCTACGGTGCCCTTCACCCTCACCCAGCCAGACAGGCCCCGTCCGTCACATGCCACAACCACAAGAATAGAATAGCCTTTCTCACAGCAGCCGCATGCGGCGCAACGCGAGAAATGGCCTGCCCGCGGCTTTCTTTCCGCATGGCCTGCCAGCGTCTCCACGCGGGGCTCCAGTCTACATACAGTACTAGCACATCCCACCTCCACCAGCGTCAGCTTGCATGACTACACACACGGCAGCCTGCTTGGATTCACATACAGTTGCTGGCAGGATAGACGGCAGATAGGCAGGCAAAACAAACCATGGCCAGCACCACACAAGCTTCAGCCGCCCACACCACCCTTGCCGCCATGCCGCTCTCCCCCTGTGAGCAGAAGAAGCACTCGGGTCGTGCCAAGCACGCGCGTCCCAGCTGCTTCTTGTTCGCATGCATCCAACCTCTGATCCAGTGCCCAAAACCCGCTTCCATCGTGTGCACCCGTTCAGATGTGACCGGCTGTCGTTGCTCACCGCTCCACGCTAGCCCTCCCCTGTCGTGCCCTGCCCTGCACACACGCACCCACCCCAACCCCATCCACTGCTCGGCTGCTTGACCCTGTGACGTGCGCCCGCAGCTACTATCTTTTCGTTGCTTCTCCTCCCCCCATCCATACTTTGGAGACGGGCTGCTCCCTAACAGCTCGCTACCTTCACCATTCCACTCCACTCGAACAGCGCCCGGAGGCCCGCCAACATCCCGCTCCACAATCTCTCGTCCGCGGCTCGCCCCAGACACCACGACTCGGCTTATCTGCTCGGTGACCACGATAAGGACAGCGTCCGCTCCTCCTTGGACACGCCCTCGTCCGAATCAGACCTCTCCGTCTGGAGCGACACGGGCGATCTAGTCGACCAGCTTGCCGACCGCGAGGACCCGCTGCGCCTGCGCATCGACGACAACCATTCCTCATCCACCTCCCGTCGCCAGCAGAAGCGCACCCGCTTTGCATCCCACGACTTGCACGAAAAGGGTGCCCGCATCCGCAAGGACGACATCCCCATCCCCGATCCCGGCCCTCGCACAATCTCAAAGGCGGAGCGTATCCTCGCTGCCATCATGGCTCCCAACGATGGGCCCTCCCGTATCCACGGCCTTCACGGCAAGAAGCTAATGTGAGCTCGCCTTGCCAACAAACCATGCCCGGATCCCCTCGCTAACAGCACCAGCTACTTCACCAGTGTCTTTGTCTCATTAGGTGTGTTCCTGTTTGGCTATGACCAGGGAGTCATGTCCGGAATCATTACGTGCGCCCTCCTGATCCCGTCGCGACTCGAGCATATCTGATCGTTCTGCAGGGGCATCTACTTCAAGGACTACTTTAACCAGCCCACGGCCGCCGAACTGGGCACAATGGTGGCCATTCTCGAAGTGGGCGCCTTCATCTCCTCGCTCGTCGTTGGCCGCATTGGTGACGTGCTCGGTAGACGCAAGACCATTCTCTACGGCTCCCTCATCTTCGTCGTTGGCGGAGCTCTCCAGACTTTTGCAACCGGTATCCCGATGATGCTGCTGGGTAGAATCATTGCTGGTCTCGGCGTCGGTTCGCTGTCTACCATTGTCCCCGTATACCAGTCCGAAATCTCGCCCCCACATAACCGAGGAAAGATGGGCTGCATCGAGTTTACGGGCAACATTGCTGGCTACGCCGTCAGTGTATGGGTCGACTACTTCTGCACTTACATCCAGAACGACTGGTCGTGGAGAGTCCCTCTGTTCATGCAGTGCATCATGGGTCTTCTCCTGGCTGCAGGCTCCCTGCTCATTTGCGAGTCCCCGAGGTTTGTCCCATGATAACAGCTTCCGGACCCGACTAACCTCTGCAGGTGGCTTTTGGATAACGATCACGATGAAGAGGGCATTGTAGTCATTGCCAATTTGTACGGAAAGGGCGATATTCACAACGCCAAAGCACGAGATGAATACCGAGAGATTAAGATGAACGTCCTGCTCCAGCGCCAAGAAGGTGAACGATCGTATGCCGACATGTTCAAACGATACTCCAAACGCGTCTTTATTGCCATGTCCGCCCAAGCCCTTGCGCAACTCAACGGTATCAACGTCATTTCGTACTATGCACCCCTCGTCTTTGAGGAAGCCGGTTGGTACGGTCGCCAGGCTATTCTCATGACTGGTATCAACGCCATCACCTACCTGCTGTCTACCATCCCACCATGGTACATTGTCGACTCCCTGGGTCGCCGCAAGATTCTCCTTTCTGGAGCACTCATGATGCTGGTCTCTCTTTCTGCCATCTCCTACTTCATCTTCCTACAGGCTTCGTGGACACCCAACATGGTCGTCATCTTCGTCATGATCTACAACGCTGCGTTTGGTTACTCATGGGGACCGATTCCATGGCTGTACCCGCCGGAGATTCTGCCTCTGAGCATCCGTGCCAAGGGTGCCAGTCTGAGTACCGCCACCAACTGGGCCTTCAACTGGCTCGTGGGAGAAATGACACCCATTCTCCAGGAGCACATTCAGTGGCGTCTGTACCTCATCCACGCCTTTTTCTGCGCCGTCAGTTTCGTCATTGGTAAGTTTGGCGTTTGAACATGGAGCCAAGAATCACATGCTAACATGGTTTGTAGTGTACTTCATCTACCCCGAAACTGCCAACGTCCGTCTTGAAGACATGAACTCTCTGTTCGGAGATGCCACCTCCGTTATGCCCACCCCTGAGACGCTTGCGCAGGCCGAATCCTTGTTCAGCGGCGAAGGCCGTGGCTCACCTGTACCCTCGCTCGACATCCGAGGCGGACGCCGCGCCGCAGATGATGCCATTCCCGGACTCAGCATCGACCCTCCTGATACCGAAAGCGGCAACAAGGATATGGCCAAGGCCGACACGGACAACGGCGACGGTATCGGCGGCTGGATCAGCAACATGGTCAAGAGGACAAAGGGCAACGGCGAAGGCGACAGCTCGAGCGGTGGAAAGTACAAGCAGATTGGACAGGACGAGGACTAGACGGCCCCTGCACCGGTGCAAATGTACCCCATTTCGCATTTTCCACACATGTATCTGCATGCTGCAGCGGGCGCCGACCACGGCATTGTTACAATACCTCGAGCGAGCAGCTCGACGACTGAGTGTTTTGGGTTGATAGAGTGTGTAAAGCATTGTCAGGGCGTTCATCTTTATCTCGTCTACGGCCCAATTAGGCTAGAAATTTTGTCAATTAGAACCTCGTTAAGAGGATTCTCCGCAATGTCATGTTCTAGATCATCTTCTACCTGTTAAGGTGTGTTGGAGAAGGCTAGTAGTCTTTTTTATTTACCTTCCAGTTTATCAAGCCAGCATCCTGTAGAATATAAACGTTGTTCAAGGCAATACATCGGACATATTCCAGTCAATTGGACTTCTCTGCAGGCTCACCCTAGCTTCGATCTTACTTGACGGGTGGAATTTGAGTTTGGCGACGTGCGTAGGTGCCATATCTGTCCGACCCCTAAAAGTAGCAACCTGGCCATGCATCTACTCTACGGAGCATCGTTGGCAACATGGTAATGACAATTGGTGTTTATCATTCTGGGACGCCTGGCAGGATTCGGATGGTGGCTTTCACGTGACGGGCTGAGTGAACAGGTGTCGCGCGCGGCGTCCGGCTCTAGCTCCCTTACCCGTAGATCTAATTCGGGACAGCCCACCTCCTCGATTCTGCAGCGGCGAGTCTGGTCCATCGACCTTTTCTTCTTTGAGCCTTTCATGCCCTTTCTTCCCAGACCATCTGGGGGTTTCTTCTACGGCCAAAGGCCTCTTTTAATTTGATTGTCTTTCCCCGCATCCACCTGCGTGCGTACGGCTGCACCGAGCGGTCGCGCAAGCTCCCGTGGTACCAACTATTCGTTTACCCCCCAAATTCGTCTTGAAGCCACGAATCCCTTTCCATTCTCCTAGACTGAGCCGCGACGATATCTACCCTCGACCGGATACCGAGTAGTCACTCACTACAATGGCGTCAACCGCCCACGCAACGGGCGCTGATGCGCATGCCGATGAGCTACGAAGGAGGAATGTAGCGGCGCAACAAGATGCCCAGGCTCCACCAAGCCTACAGGTGCCCGTCAAGGAAAAGTCGAAAGAGAAGGTATGCATTCTCATACACACAGCATCAGGCAGGATCCGATTGCTAACCTTCCTATAGCCTTTCAGTGTCCTCTCGCTACTTGACGAGTACGAATTCATTTGGGCCCCTCTGATCTTCACCTTCTTCGCTTTCTTCACGCGCATGTACAAGATTGGCCTGTCGCCAATTGTGACATGGGACGAGGCTCAGTATGCACATCCACTGCTCCACATGCGAACCAGGTACTGACTGCAAGCAGCTTTGGCAAGTTCGGCTCACACTACCTCAAGCGCGAGTTTTATTTCGATGTCCATCCGCCCCTCGGTAAAATGCTCGTTGGTCTGTCTGGATACCTGGCTGGATACAATGGTTCGTTCGAGTTCAAGTCAGGCGAGACGTACCCGCCGGAGCTGAACTACACCTTCATGCGCCTCTTCAACTCGGCTTTTGGTGCCGTCTGTATTCCGCTGGCATACTTTACCGCAAAGGAGTTGGAATTCCGCCGGCCCACTGTTTGGTTCATCACATTGGCCGTTCTTTGCGAGAACTCATACACCACCATCAGTCGCTTCATCCTTCTCGACTCCATGCTTCTATGCTTCACCTTCACAACTGTCTTCTGCTGGTCCAAGTTCCACCGCCAGCGACACGACCCCTTTTCTCCGGAGTGGGGTCTGTGGTTGATGTTGACTGGTGTTTCAATCGGATGCGTATGCAGCGTCAAGTGGGTTGGTTTCTTCGTCACAGCTTTGGTTGGACTTTACACGGCCGAGGACCTGTGGCACAAGTTTGGCGACTTGAAGATGCCCAAGGTATGTAACATAGGATGTTCGCCTTTGGGTCGAGCTAACAAGACCAGGTCGAGCTTGCCATGCACCTTGCGTTCCGAGTGTTCAGTCTGATCCTCATTCCGCTCGCCGTTTACATGTTCTCCTTCTACCTGCATTTCCTCATCCTTGAAAACAGCGGACCCGGTGATGCCCAGATGAGCTCTCTCTTCCAAGCGAATTTGAGGGGAACCGCAGTTGGCAAGGACAGCCCGTTGGAAGTTGCGTATGGCTCTCGTGCGACCCTCAAGAACATGGGATATGGAGGTGGACTGCTGCACTCCCACGTTCAGACATACCCCGAAGGCTCCACACAGCAACAGGTTACTTGTTACCACCACAAGGACGCCAACAACGACTGGTTCTTCTACCCTAACCGCCACGATGTCCCATACGAGGTGGATGAGCCGCTTCGATTCCCTGGAAATGGCGACGTCATTCGTCTGATCCACGCACAGACTGGTCGCAACCTTCACTCTCACCAAGTCGCGGCTCCTGTTACCAAGGCTGACTGGGAGGTTTCTTGCTATGGCAACACGACTGTTGGAGACACCAAGGATCACTGGGTGATTGAGGTCGTCCGTGACGCTGCTTCTAGAGATCACTCCAGGATTCGCACACTCACTACTGCCTTCCGTCTCCGACACAAGGATCTTGGTTGTTATCTCCGTGCCGGCAACGTCAACTTGCCTCAGTGGGGTTTCAAGCAAATTGAAACAACCTGTGTCAAGGCAAACAACCCCCGTGATGTATACACACACTGGAACATTGAGACTCACGTCAACGAGAGACTGCCACCCGGCAACCCTGGCGACTACAAGTCACCTTTCCTCCAAGACTTTATTCATCTTAACGTTGCCATGATGACGTCTAATAACGCGCTCGTGCCTGACCCTGACAAGCAGGATGATCTGGCGTCTAGCTTCTGGCAATGGCCCATTCTCCATGTTGGTCTTCGCATGTGCGGTTGGAACGATGACAGTAAGTTTGCGTATGATTCTTTGTTTGTTTGGAACGCTCACTGACATGGAAACAGTCGTCAAGTACTTTTTGCTGGGCAACCCCCTCATCTACTGGGGCAGCACAGCTTCTCTTGGTGTTTTCGCACTCATCGTTGCCTTTTATCTGATACGCTGGCAACGGGGCTACAAGGACCTAAGCCAATGGGAGATTGATCAGATTCACTACGCCGGCATGTACCCGGTTATCGGCTGGTTCCTGCATTACGTGCCGTTCGTAGCTATGGGCCGTGTGACGTATGTGCACCACTACTACCCAGCGCTGTGGTTTGCCATTCTCGTCATGGGCTTCTGCCTGGACTTTGGTACGAGGAAGTTGCCCAAGTCAGTGCAGTGGGGCATCTATACGGTGCTGTATGTGGCTATTATTGGCTTGTACTGGCTCTTCCGCGCCATTTCATTTGGTATGGTTGGACCCAGCAGCCAATGGAGGCATCTCAAGTGGCTCGACAGCTGGAGGATCACGGACTAGACGAGGTTTTGATGGCTTGAGATTCGTCTCGTCGCTTTCTTTTTCTCTTCCAATTTTCCTCTCACGAAGAAGAAGGGGAATTTTGGACGATAGGGTGGGGATAGGTGGGGATGTGAGTTTGGTAGAGATTTCAGAAAACATGTACAATAATCTTTTTTGTCACTGAAACGCTTTTTCTCTCTCTTGTGATTCTTGCTTGCATCGGCACTGTTTCTCTCCACTTTCCACGCTGGAGTATGTTGTCTGAAAGTGCTTTAACTATACAGACGGACTTGGGTCCGGCACCATGGCTATATAGATTTGAGTGAGTAGGGCTGGATCTACTCTAAAAAAAAAGCTAGGCAAAAGACATATTAGATATAAGCGTACAGTCAAAACTTCAGAGTGTGACCTCTAATACACAGCTCTCTCATTTGCTGGAGAAAAAAAAAGAAGAGTAGCGTGGTGGTTGACTTCACCTCTCTCTGCCTTGTACACACACACACACACACACACACACACACACACACACACACACACATTTACCAGACAATCCAGGTACGTCCGTGATAAGAAAGGATCGTATGAATAGTCTGTCTGTCTTATTTACCAAAGAACGGCTAGAGAGGAAAGCTAGTGATTGAGGTTTGTGTCACCACAGATTGACTCGGACGGATTGGGTTGGGGGCTGAAGAGGGTGTGAAGTGGCAGCAGTGGGGGTGCTGACACCGTCGTGCTTGTAGTATTTTCTTCGTGAGACTTTTACGCACAGTGATAGTTGACAGATGTTGAGGAGTCATGGTGTGTAGGTAATCACGTTTGAATTCTTTTTATGCTAAACGGATTTATGTTTTTTTTTCATGTACATAGCGTAAGCATTAACAAGATCTTTATAAATACATGTATGAAAAATGAATGGGAAGATCATCTCAGTTCGTCTTGTCATGTATCTCCCTTCGACCTAGTCCTATTTGTGTTCAAGTCCTTCTTTCCTAGAGCTTCTCTACAGGGGTTTGGCAAGCAAAGTCGGTAATTTTGGTTGATCCATCTACGGTCTTGGTGCCAGGGTTCGGGTCGTTGCAAGTAGCCGTCGCGGTAACGGGGGCAGGGACAGTGGAGCAAGTGACAGTGTGCTCCTCGTAGATGGTCTTGGTGTATACGAGCTGGAGTGGGTGTTTGTTAGCAGTGGCGCTCGAAAGTATCAAGGATGAGCATAGAGAATACGTACCGAGGTGGTGTATGGAGCGTATGTGGTCACGACTGGGCACTGGCACTCTGTTTTGAATGTAAAGTACTTGGGGCAGTTGGGGCAGGTAGAGATGCAGGTTCCGTCCCTCCAGCCAGTTTCGCTACCTCCGTTGATGCTGAACGAAGCATGGACACCAATGTACAGGTTCAGGTTGCAGGCGCGCCAGCTAGTCTGGATGGGGATGGTGCAGGTTGCAGATACGCCAGAGGCAGTACAGAAACCCTTGCCGAGTGTGTATGGCCATTTGCCCTGATTGTCCTCTTTAATTTCAGTCGTCTGGACGGTGACATGGAGATCAGAGTACGAGTTGCCAGTTGGCAGGTCGGGGTATTTGACAATCAGGTTGTTCCCAGAGACGGAAACGCAGACCTGACTGTAGACGGTGTTTTTGGCACCGTACACAAAGTTACCGCAGGATGAGCCGGAAAGGTCACGGACCAAAAGGCCACTGAAGGAGGGAGAGGCCTTAGCGCCAGTAATGGCCATGGCGGCCGTGAGGAGCATAGAGCCGAGGTTGGAGAAATGCATATTTGTTGTGAGATAGAAGATCTTGTCTTGAGGGTGATGTTGCTTGCTTTGTGCTTTGTGCTTTGTGCTGGCAGTCCTGGAGTCGAAGAAGAGAGGAACTCTTATACTGTTTCCTCTTCTTCAAACTCCTCTGTAATCATCCTCATCCTCTTGTCTGCAGAGTGTAAAAGACTAGTTTGCCACGCTGAACAGTGACTTCTCCACAATGATAGAGTGAAAGGCCTCTCGAAAGAAGCCACGATATTGACTGTCAGGCCATGGCGTTGTCTGGACCGGTTGTTGCACTCATAGCTGAGTGACTGTCTGATTTCGTGACTGTGACGGCGACAGCGACAGCGAATACTACTGGCAGAATCTCACTAGCCTCTTGTAGCGTCTTTGTAAGTCACGTCAAGATCTATCATAGGCCTGGAGCTCAGATAAGCGATGAGCCATACCGCTTTCAGCCGGTGGTGAAGCACATCCCCACGATCAAGTACTAAGATGGCTAAAAACGCCACAAACTAGTTTAGTTTGAGATGGAACAAAATATATTATTGTTTTTCCAGCTACAAATGGTTGACGTGGGATTGCTACAGTAGGCTTAGCCCGGCCGTCTCGCACCAATAGTAATCGCCATCGATGTCACTGGGGGCGTAACACAGGTATCGAGGTTCAACTGATCGACTGCCAGGAAGTTTCACGGAGTCACTTTTGCAAGAGGTCTCAGCTACCTCGCCACGGGCGAGCTGTACCTGCAGTTTGAAATGAAGTTAGTTTCTCTCTGCATAGGTGAACCCTTGTGTATCACCAATATACATATTGGATGGCGCAAACTATTTCTCAAGTTGTTCTGACTAGGAAGAATCGACGAGCAGTCTAGATGTGGTGCGTTGTCTGCCGCGGAGTGAGAAGGCATTGTGTCTGGGTAAGCGCTCCAGTAAATGAATTGATGACTACTATGCGCATTATTTGAATTTACTGATCAACAAGGCTCTTTCCTTTAGAATAGCAAAAGGAAATCGATACCTTGCTCTTGGAGAGGTGTACAAGCTGTAATTGCCACCTTGGCTCGAGTACACCAGTGTAGAATGCATGGCTCTGATGTGTATTGTCTAGGCCATATGGAGAAGCCGCAGCGCGAGTTACCCCGCTGTGCCAAGCTGATGCCGAACCAAAAGGTCAACCTGTGCCTGGATGATCCAGGCACTGGTTTGGATCCAGCCTCGCTTGATGTGTCACTAGGTATCGCTCTCTCCGGTACTTTGCACTCTGCGCGGCTTGACAGTTGCGCTATCCATGGCATTCTTCGGTCTTGGATCGGCACTTCGCCGTCTACCAAGTTCTGGGCCAGAATCGCGAACTAACATCCTGGTAGACTAGTGTATTTGGCTGTACACTAAGAGTGATCAGTGATACATGTATCATGTTTAGCCATTTTTCAAGATACTTTAAGCAATGCAAATATCTCGAATACAATATATCCTACTATTCTTGTGTGTTCCGGTAAAGGGGAATGTTGTAGATAGTAAGGCGGTTATGCTGGTGGTGGAGACGATACATCGCCTAATTCAGACGTTCTAATAAACTTGAAAAAGCAAAAAGAAATTAGTTACGAGCACGTCACGCCCAAATTCACAGCTTCAATAGTGGAGACTCTCTAGTTGTAACATTGAGCACTGTATATTTGATTGATGATTTATTTCTTGCTTTCTTTGCTGACATGTCTAATGCCGCTCTTCTGAATTTCAAATTCGACGCCACGGCCCGGCGAGGGAGGGGCCCAGGGAGCAAACACAAGCTTGAACCAGCGCCGCCACTTTGATATGTGGCTATCTTGATCAGCCCATTCGTCTTGGCCATTGACGGTGTGGATGAGGGGCCTAGTGGCAAAGACAGGCTGCTTCTTGAGCGCGATGCGGCATGCGATTTGGTTGGTCCAGACAAGGCCAAGCGAGGGTGTCTTTTGGACATGCACCTGCTCATATGGCGAGTCACCCCAGCCAGTGAACCAGGCTTGTTGATGGTCCAGAGATAGCGGATCAGGCGAGAGCAGTAGTGGTTGGTCTTGTGGCAGAGGCGGCTGGAGTATAGCATCATTGGGTTGGCCGTCAGTAGAAAGAGTGCGGACGGTGCCCTGGCTATTGGTGGATGTGGTACGTGAAGCAGCGTTTGAAGAAGAAGAGGGATAGGCAGAAAATGGGGCTTTGGTGAAGCGATCTGCGACCTGGTTTGCGACAACAATGGCTATGCCTTCTGTGCGCGCAAGCTCCCTCAACAAGGCACCGAGCTGCACCAGCTGTGTGCCGCGACGCGCCATAGATGCAGCAGCGCCATTTCTAGTGCCTTCCTTGTCGAACTCGGCACGATAGTTTGCAGCCACCGAATCGAGGACCACAAGGCCTACATCATGTTTCTTGATAGCCACAGGCAGTTGGTAGCGCAGAATATGCTCTTGCGACTCAAGGTCTGGCGTTTTTATGCTGAGGATGCGGGATAGCGAGGGCTTTTCGGCAGCAGAGAGAGAAGCCAGAGCCGGGTGGTTGGAGAGCAGCTGGGCAAGACGAGTGGTGGACAGGACAGCCTCTGTGGAGATGTAGACAGCCGACTTTGCAAATCCGTGGGGTGACTTGAGCTGCGAGGCGAGGAGAAGGGTCAGCAGCAGCTGGGTTTTGCCAGCGCCACTGGATGGAAGCTGTCAGCACAAGCGTACCAGAAGATTGGAGAATAGGCAGACAGGACGGACCTCTCACCAGTAACCTCTACCAGGTACCCACGCGGGATGCCTCCGCCCAGGGCCGCGTCGAGCTCGTCATCGAGAGTGCTTATACACGCCCAGTCGCGTTGAGGGGCGGGGGGTGGTTCCTCTGGTCCGAAGCCAAGCTGTTGATGCAGGGCAGCAACCACGGCATCTGCGAGCTTCCTCAATTCGCCAGCAGGCAGCTGGGCACGTTTGGCAACGGCGGCGGCATCCAGAGTGAGCAGGTCATTGGTGGTGATGAGGGCCTTGTCGAGCGAGGGCAGCAGATGGGAAAAGGGTTTGGCGTCCAAGTCAGGCAGCACCTGCAGCAGATCCGTCATGGGCCCAGTATGCTCAGCATCGGTGGCAGGCGGGCGGACAAGGCTCGGGCGCGTGATTACTTGGTCGTCGATATACTGTATGGATAGTAGATAGGCAATACAATAGCTGGGCGTGGAGACGGTTCCCGAACGAGTTATTCCGGTTCCGATTCCGTTTCCGTTTCTCCATGCGTGCACGCTACGTCACTTGCACGCCCCGCCTCTCCACGCCTTGGCATCCATCAGCCACGCCCGCCACGCCACACCCCGCCAGAGCTCTCATGACAAAGGCAGATAGAAACAGAGGCTGTATCATGCGACCACCAGAATGTTGAGCCCAGGTTTCGTTTTCCACCGTCGTGTCGCCTTGCTCAAATAGACATTTTGAGTCTGCCTGACAAACGGGGCTACGTACGCGGCTGGTACTATTCTAGAAGCTCGCTCACGCGCTGCCGCTGACACTTCCACTCGTCCGTAGCTCTATGAGCTGGTTCCTTGCAGACCCACTGACCCTTCTCCTCGGGAGAACAGCCTTACGCGCCTGCCGTATCCTCACGACCGAATATCCTTCTCTCTCTTCATTTGCTCTTCTGAGCCGCGGCTGAGCTTTTCCGGCCCTTTATCCCTCGTCGTGCTGAATCTTGGGCACTGCAACAGCACCCTCACGCCAAGCTAGTAAGTCGTAGCACGAGAACACCACATTAACTGCCCCAGCTCGACAAGTCCCTACCTCTTTGTCATTGGTCTAAGCCCTTTCCACGCCATCAGGTAAGTCTCGGGTCATTCACCTCTCTTGTCTGCCTGTCGATGGGTCACGTACCGAGTCAGCGGTCGGCTTCTTGCCCTTGGTTTCAAAGCCCGCCATGTCTTTCACATGCTCAGGTGCCAGGTTCATACCCCTCTTGGCACATCTTTTTCTCCGTCCGTCCTGGGCTCTAGAATAAGAGCACGCTCCCCAGTATCTCGTACCTTCACACTTTTGGCAACCTTTGAGTACCTATGCCGGCCTACTGTCTTCAAGATTGCCACTACTTTTATCGCAGTGCCCTGCGGCATCTCAACATCGCTACCTCCATTTCCCCTCTCTATGCGTAACTGACACCCCTTGCCATGACAGTCCGCAAATTCACACAACCTTCGTCTTTGGAGGATACATTACGAAAAGCTTCCAAGATGTCTGGCGACGAAACAGCCGCGGTTCGCTCCCAGGAATCTGCGAGAAACAGCACACAATCATACCCGGCCGAAGCACAGGCCCCGCTGGCAAGTCACACCAATCCACACTCCAGGCCAGGTATCACCTTTGCCCATCAAGAGAGTCTCCCCAAACTTCCTATCCCTGAGCTTGACAGCTCATGCAAGAAGTATATCGCCGCCCTCAAGCCTCTGCAGACACCGAAAGAGCATAGTGACACAGTACACGCTGTGGAAGATTTCCTCAAGTCTGATGGCCCGGTACTGCAGGAGAAACTCAAGAAATATGCCAGTGGAAAAGCAAACTACATTGAGCAGTTTTGTAAGCGCCTGTCATCCTGTCAGCATCCTCGCGCGTGCGCTGACCTTATCAGGGTACGACTCGTATCTCAATTTTGATAACCCCGTGGTGCTCAATCTAAACCCATTCTTCTTACTGGAAGATGACCCTACCCCGGCTCGTAACAACCAAGTCACTCGCGCAGCATCCTTGGTAGTCTCCGCGCTTGCGTTTGTTCGGGCTGTTCGTCTAGAAGAACTGCCCCCCGACACCGTTCGCGGCCAGCCCCTGTGTATGTATCAGTACTCGCGCCTGTTCGGTACTGCCAGGATCCCGACAGAACACGGATGCCAAATCGGCCAGGACCCTACCTCGAAACATATTGTCGTCATGTGCCATGGCCAAATCTACTGGTTCGACGTTATGGACGACAATCACGACTTAATTATGACTGAGAAGGATATTGCCCTCAATCTCCAGGTGATTGTCGATGATGCCCAAGAGGTGCCAATTCAGGAAGCCGCCAAGGGTGCAATAGGCGTGCTGAGCACAGAAAACCGAAAGGTCTGGGCTGGCCTGCGTGACGTTCTACACCGGGAAGAAGGATCAAACAACTCTGATTGTCTGAATATTGTCGATTCGGCCTTATTCGTGCTGTGCCTCGACTATACCGAACCACAAACTGGCGCCGATCTTTGCATGAACATGCTCTGCGGTACGAGTAAGATTGAGCGCGGAGTTCAGGTCGGCACATGTACGAACCGCTGGTACGATAAGCTTCAAATTATCGTTTGCAAGAACGGAAGTGCAGGGATTAACTTTGAGCACACCGGCGTTGATGGGCATACCGTCCTTCGATTCGCTTCCGATGTATACACAGACACGATCCTTCGCTTTGCTAGAACTATCAACGGAAGCGCTCCTAGTCTGTGGGCTTCGTCGAGCCCCGATCCTGCGAAGCGTGACCCTGACAGTTTCGGCGACGTTCAAACTACACCTCACAAGCTCGAGTGGGACATGGTCCCCGAACTAGGTACAGCCCTGCGTTTCGCCGAGACACGACTAGCAGACCTCATCCAGCAGAACGAATTTGCTACCCTTGAATTCCCACACTACGGAAAGAACTTTATGACCTCAATGGGCTTCTCTCCAGATGCTTTTGTTCAAATGGCATTCCAGGCTGCTTATTATGGTTTATATGGAAGGATCGAGTGTGTGTACGAGCCTGCCATGACCAAGATATACTATCACGGACGAACCGAAGCTATTCGTCCTGTCACCGAGGAGTCGGTGGAATTCCTAAAAACGTTTTGGGGAGAGAATCCCGCTACCCAAAAGATTGATGCACTTCGCAAAGCTTGCCAAAAGCACACCGAGAACACGAAGATTTGCTCAAAGGCACAAGGCCCGGATAGGCACCTCTATGCCTTGTACTGCATTTGGCAGCGTGCCATTGATGAGTCTCAAGAGATAGTCAGTAGCGACGGCTGGGACTCCACGCGACCGTCCAGCCCCGATGCTTCGGGTGTTGCATCACCCAACCGTAATTCTGTTCTTTCTGAGAACGGATCCATTTCGAGCTCACCACCGCCTGGTCCTATACAGCACTCGATGCCTGCTCTTTTCGCAGACGCCGGCTGGGACAAGATCAACCAAACCATCCTTTCCACTTCGAATTGCGGAAATCCTTCTCTTCGTCAATTCGGCTTCGGTCCTACGTCTGCTGAGGGTTTTGGTATTGGCTACATTATCAAAGACGGCAGCATTTCCATTTGCGCATCTTCCAAGCACCGACAGACAAGCCGATACATCGACGCGCTCGAGTCGTACTTTTTGGAAATCCGCAAACTACTGCGACAGATAAAACGCCGTGGTACTTCTACCGACAAGACGGCCACACGTGCACGCGAAGCAGAAGACAGACCAATCGCCACTCGTCTGAAGAGTAGGGGACGAATTATCTTGGGCGAGGGAGCCAAACAACAGACGCCCTCGGAAAGTGTAGCAGATGACGAAGAAGACGATGGTCTAGGTGGATGTAGGACTCCCCCTTCCCCCCCTTCCTTTTTCTCCCTTGATGAGGTCTCGAGCGCTGGTTCTTCTGCTTCCACTTCTTCATCATCTCCTTCTTCTCTCCCAGGTATGGTTCTTCCGCCGACCCCGCCTCATTCGCCACCATTCAAGCCCATGACGGCGGTCTTGTCGAGCTCACAGAGAAAGCCAATGGCTGTTGCCAAGACGGTACGAGCGAGGCAGGGAACGCAGGGGACAGCTGCCGCGAAGAAGAAGCCCATTTTCTTTACTTCGTAATTTCTTTCTCTTTTCTTGGTCTTCTCAAAGTCCGCGTTTTAGCGTCATGGAATCTCTTGCAATATCAAAGCTCTCGAGACTTCATCACTTCACACTTCTACACCCCGCTGCAATCAAACGCATCCGATGGTTAGAACTTTTTGGAATTTCATTTTACTGATTTTTGATCTTTTTCTGCATAGATGGCTTTTTCGACGCGGGTATGCTCCGTCAGGCGCTCAACGCCAATCGAGCACAGGTCGAACCGGTCGAGCGCGACGTGATACGCAGGAATATTGGAAGGAGACTGAGACTGGCTGAGTACTAAACGGGTATGTTTTGGTGAGGATAGCGTACGATCAGTACTTCGGAACGAGGAAGTTAGGGTGAGGGGGAGACTGTATATGTCAAGGCTGTATATTGCTCGAAGAACAAATGCACATATTCATCATAACATTTACGCGTATCTGATTCAATATATGCTGAGAGATACAATATGTGAGATGGTTGGCTTTTGAGACTAGTCAGGTTCGGTAAGGTATGCTTTGTTGAGTTCTATTTACACTGACGGATGAGGACCGTCGACTCAGATGCACACGGTCTTGCATAAATGCCTTTTTATACATCATCACGCCTTGCTGAATCCCAGCTCATACAGATAGCCCAGAACTAACCTTCCATGCTGAAGCACGTGGTCCGGGTCCATATGCTCCATGGTATCGTTGGCAGTGTGGATATACGGGTTACGGTATTCAAATGCAGATTCGAAGACAAACGACGCGGGGTATCCGCTTCGCATGGCCGAGCCGTGGTCTGAGCAGGCGTAACCGCATGTGCTGTTGACGTAGGGGATGTCGGTGTACTACGTCGTCTGCGGTCAGCCTTTGCAAAAACAGACAAGGAAAATACTCACCTCTCCAATCACCCTCGCGACAAACTGATTCAGCACGCCATCGGTAAAATCCGTAATCAAACCAAAACTCTCTTCCTTACCCGCCTTCAGCGTACCCTTGGTATAACCCACCATATCCTGCTGCAACATAGTCCAGATATCCCTGCCCGCCCGCTGATACTGCGTGAACACATCCTGGCTTCCTCTCAATCCACCCTCCTCAGCCGCATACCAGTGAAATTCAATGGTATTCTGCAGCGTAGACGTCTTCCCCGCAAAAGCATCGTCAGTAAGAAGCACACGCAGCGCCTCGATCAAAAGCATCGATCCACTTCCATCATCGTCGACGCCTGGCGCGCGGCCCCGCAGCCTATCGCTATTGTTAATCGAGTCAAGATGCGCACCCACGACAACCGTGCGGTTCGACTTTCCCTGCACACGGGCAATAACCGAGTTCTGTGGCCACGAGGCATGCTTGAAAGCGGTCGCCGTAACACCGCTCTTCCCAGACTTGGTAATCACATCCTGGACTTGGCCGAGGAGCCACTGCGCGGCGTCGGCACCAGACTGCGTTTCGAGGAAACGTGTGGGGAACGCAGAGTAGCGCTCTAGATTGGCTTTGATAGTGTTCCAGCTGAGTTTGGGAAAGAGCTGGCGGACGTTTGCAGAGTAGAGGAAGTCCTGAGGGTAGGCGGGCCCGCGTTTGATGGCGAGGGGTGCGGCGTGAGTTTCGCTGATGTCAAAGAAATGGCTGCCGCAGCCTCCGCCCTGTTTTTTGTTTTACTATTAACTTCTAGGTCCAGAAAAGGTTGGAGGGGGAATGTGTAATCAAAAAGGAAACCTACAGTAGCAATCTCCCATCTCTCGGCCTCACTAATCCTGCGTGTCTCCCCAGGCGCAACTTCAATCGTAAACGCAGCATTCTTGACTTCCTTTCTTGCCAGCGGCTCTCGTCCTGCCAACGCCGTGCTCGCACACACAGTTGCAAGGAGTGCGAGAGACTTCATGTTTTCCGTCCTTTCTTCTTCTTTTTCTCGTCCAAAAGTATGTTAAACCAAACCAATTAGCTCAGGAAAGGAGAACGAAAGTCCACCACCACAACAAAAAAACGGGTCAGTAGGCAGGTAGCGGCAGAAGACAAGGAAAGAAAAAAAAACCACTGGACCTGCTGCCCATGAATCAAATATATATTCCCCTCCCCCCCTTCCCCATGTTCTAAATACTCGCTTCATTACACACGGCCTCGGATCTTCGCCCGACATATTAAACGCCTAGTCCCCCCTTGTCCTATGTCCTAGCAAGAAAAGGATCTCGTACCACTCACAACAGCATCGCAAACAGCAATACATGCGTATGACATGCAGTCAGGCACGCCGTGTACCCAATGGGGCGGACGAAGTAAGGTGCCAAGCGAATCTTCTCAGTGCAGGTCGTTCTTGTCGCTTTCCTAATCAGGAATAGCCGGGTCTTGGGAGGAGGGATACAGAAAAGGCAGGTATACGCATGCACCTTGTACCTTGTTTTTTTTTGTTGCGGGACTGATAGTAAGCGGGCTGGTTAGATTATTCTGGCGTGTCACCGACGGAGTAAGTAAACAAACTGAGTATGTAAAATGCGCAAATGGCTTTCGATTGAAATGTATAATATCTTTTTATGCATCGACAGCGAATAAGTGAAAAATAGTAAGGGGAAACAAAACCCGTCTCTTTTTTTATCAACCATCACCAGCGCCAACCAGTCAACCAGCCAACTCAAGTGTGTGCCATCAACAACTCCCGCGCTACATGCAAATGAACAAAAGTGGGTATAAGTGACAAAAGACTATCCGTCTATACGTCTTGACGCAATATAAATGCCACCAAACCTGCGCTATGCTGAACCACACGTGGTTCTGGGGCCCGACAAGATGAACAATAAAGAGGAACGACACAAGCGGTCCGTCGGTTCGTGACACTTGCGTTTGAGGCACTGCGGCTCCTACCTCCGGCCCTGTGGTCGTCTGTTAGCAACTTTTGAATCAAGTGTGTTTGGAGGGAAGCTGACGTACTAAGACGCTTGCGCCTCCAACAGCGGCTCGCTGTTTTCCGAGCCAGCCTTTGGGTGCTTCGCTGCGTCTTTGCAGGATAACCGTGTTGCTCAGTAGTCGTTGGTTCATGTCGTACCACATGGATTTGACCAGCGCATTTTCGCGGCGGAGGTTGTCGATTTCTTGTTGAAGCTCGGCCTGTTTCTGTCAGTATTCTAAGCTTTGCGTGATCTGATAACCGAGTGCGTACCGAGCCCTTTCCTGCCGTTTCTGCTTTAGCCTGGATGAGTTGTACGCGCAGCGATTCGTTCATGTCGATCTGTTCTTGAAGGTCCTGTTTACACAAGTCAGCCGAGGCTCTTAAATGCAGCGTGAGGATGGAGAAGGAAAGAAAATGTCGCCAAGACAAGTATACTCAGGCAGCCAGGCCAGGGACAAACTTGCCACATAGTCACTGAGAGGATCTTCCATGCAGTACTCGGTATCGCACATTGCTGGCAGCTTGCTTGTCTCTGACAAGGCTGCCCGCGCCATACAATCCAGTGTAGTTTGTCCCATGACCGTCGTCCAAGCAGACTCCTCGGAAGGTGATTTGTTCTTCTCAGGGTAGCTTCTCTGCGGCGAACACGGCGACACTAGAATACCAGTAGTAAACGACGACTCGAGTTGATGTCGTTTCATGGTAGTGACAGCAGCGTCAAAGGCAGAGGAAGACGACTTGGCATGAGAAATCTGATCATTGCTTACCTTTTTCGCTTTATCCAGAGCCGCTTCCGACGACAGTACAGTCTCGGCAATCTCGGAGCTGGTCGCGTCCAGAACTTTGGGTTGTGTTTCCGGAGGTGCTTTGATGACTGACTCTATCCGTTCGCGCATTTGCTGTATTGTCTCTGCCCGCTTGAGTTCGAGGAGTTCTGGCGGGAGATTTTCGCGGTCGAGCAACGCTGCTCGCAAAAGGCTAGCCTTTTCTGCATTTGCAAGTTCCAACTCCCGCAGTCGGTCGTTTGTCCTCTCTTGCAGTACTAGCAGACGCTCATGCTCTTTTTGCATACTAGCCGCCCGTACGTCATCGTCAATGTCAGCTTCTACCGAAGAGTCAGCTTGGCCTGTTTATTTTACTGCACATTAGACCTACTCCTGTTCAGCTCGTTACGAAGTTCAGCCATCTGGAGGTCCTGCTCTCGTAACCGACGGCGAAGTTCCTCAAGCTCGGCCTGAGCTGTCTGGAGTTTCTCGTTCTGCTCAAGAAAGGGCCTATTTAAGACGTCGTCAGCTTGATCATAGTGAAGTGTATAAGAAGGTATCCTACTTTTGGCTGTTCTCGTCCTTTTCCGCCATCATATCGGATCGCAGCCCCAGGTTCTCCTGCATCTGCTTGAGTGTCTCTGTTTCCAAGGACTTTAACCGGGCAGTGAGAATGTCGACTCTTTGTTGCAAAGCAATGGCGTCTGCGCTAATGCGTCCTTCGGATGTGTGCTTCACTTCGGGTTCTTGATTTGCATTCTCGTCTTGCGAGAGTTCATCCTCCAGGGTATCGCCACGGTCTGCATGGTTTGCTGATTCCAACTCCCGTATCCGCTCCTCGAGCTCCTGCTTGGCATCCTCAGCCTTGTATTGTAGCTCGCGCGTTTGCTCCAGTTGCTTCATGAGCATCAGGTTCTCGTGCTCGACTCGTGTCCGCTTTCCCTTTTCCTCAAAGATGGCTTGTTCGCCGTTGGCCAGTGTCTGGCCGTTCTCCTTGATGATATTTTGTAGGACTTCGATTCGCTCCTCGACGTTTTCCAACTGTGCCAACCGCTCACGTGCTTGTTGGTAGTCTTCCCGCAGCGCCTCCAGTTGCTTCGTCTCCTTGGTCAGTGACTCGATCTTCTTCTTGAGATTCTCGTTTGCTTTTGCCTTTTGGCTCAGCTCGTCGCGCTCCGCCTTGATGACTTGTAGCTGGTCGCGCAGCTCTTGTTTTGATCCTTCCTCGGCCTGTAACCGATCGAGACGGCGCTTCTGGCTGTCCATAATCTCCCTCGCACTAGCCAGGTCCTGCTCAAGCTGATCAATGTACTGGCGGTCGCGCAGCAGATCATTGCGTAGGTTTTCGACATCATCTGACTCGGCTCGCTGCGCCTGGCCGGCGCGGACATCGAGGTAGGCGCTTGCTTCTGCTACTTCCTCCTCCAGTCTGGCTATGCGCTCTCGTGAGGCCTTGAGCTCCTCGCTCAGCTTTGCAACTTGCACCTTCAATGCTTGCCGGTCCTTGTTGGCCTCGAACAGTTGCGCCTCTTGCTCAAGTTCATTGCTTGGGGCGGGTGGTTGGCCAGAGGCTGCGCGGGTGGGTGTCCGATAGCCAGGGAGGATGGGATCGGAAGTCAACTCTGCATCGACACCGAGTTCTGACATGCGCTGGTCGAGGGCCTGCATTTCCTGGATGGCTTCGGCAATGGTTTCAGCCGTCTTGGTGCCGAGTTTGGGCATGACCTGGAGCATCCGCTGGTTGCTGCGGGGTGAGAAGCAGGCAGCGAGCAGCACGGCCATGGTCAGCTTTGCGACGAGCATGGTGGATCCGTCTCTTGCACCTGTCTTGAGGTCTGGTATCATGCGTTTTGTAAGGACGGGCAGCTGCTCGCATTCTTCGCGGATATACGTCGATGTGGTGCGCTCGATGTGCTTGAGGTTCTGCCATCGTGGGATCCAATTGTCCGACTGGCGGCGGTGGTTTTCTTCAAAATTGGGTAGGGACTCATTGAAGTAGTCTGCGTCGATGTCGGCGAGGATCTGCCAGAGTATCTGGCCGTCTTCGAGTTGGTTCAGCGAGGTGATTCTGTAGGGCAGGTCGAAGGTATTGACCTGCAGCAAGAAAAAATAATCATCAGCTGGGCATTGCTCGAAACAGGCCTAAGGTGTGCAAGAGGCGTACCCAGTCGAGGAGCGCCTTGAGCAGCTCGGGCTTGAAGTCGTCCATGGTGAGGACGGTGCGGGCGTCGTGGGGGTTCGACTAGCCGCGTGTGTGCCTGTCTAGGAGTAGGTGTGGGCAGAGATTGGGGTGGCAGTGTCGCATTTCGAGGCGTGTTGCAGAGACTTGTAGAGGGCGCTGCTCCACCACGCACAGGCTGTTTCCTGGCAGCAAGGACGTGTCGACGCGTTGAGGGTGAGGTTGGGTGTTCCCAGCGCTAGGCCGGAATACAACTCACACTCCCGCGGGGCCGCCTTCACCGCTGTGTGGTGCTCGGATCGCGACGACGACGGAGGCGGCCTTGGGCACTGACGACCGAGGGCGATTTTCAGAGTGTAGGCGTCTACAGTCGTCGATACATGACGCGCATCATGGCGTCGGGCCCTCGCAGGCGACATGCACGTCCCCTTGGGGGTGTGGCCCAGAGCCATGGCGGGGAAGGGGCCGCGGCAAGGCTCCACCATGCTGTCGTCTACACATGTCAGATATCAGAGGCCAGCCATTTACATATCACGGTGCGAAGTACATCACGCATGGGACAGGAGACTCGGTACAGACAGCACTGTGTTCAAAACCCACTAGCAAGACCTGTCCCCCAAACTCCAGAGCGCCATAATCCAGAGCCCAAAATGAGGCGCAGAAACGCTTGCGTCGTGCATTCTGCCCTTGATCGTCCCCTACCACACCACACCACTACTCTGCTGCTGCGTCGCCGTCCTACTCCTTGCCGTTCTGCGTCGTGACAATGCCATCCTCCTCAATCTCACACTTGTACACGTCGCTCAGGGCCGACACTATCTCGAGCGCCGACGCGGGAGCCGTGGCCGAGAACCCCTTGATAATGTTGTACTCGTGCGTAATGATACCTAGGCCCATGTCGTCAGCCTCACTTCCAAAAGCATGCATCCCCGGTGGGGAAACGAGGAAAAGAAAATCGAGAAAAGGAAAACGGGTGGTTCGGGGGCTTACCCTTGGCCGCCCTGATGGCATCTTTGCTCTTCTCTACAATGTCGTCGGGTGTATCGTTGGGCCAGCTGATGATGACGCTGCGCTGTGGTGCGGTAGCCATGGCAAGGGTCGCGAGGAGCGCAACAAGGAGTGAGAGGATAACGGAGCGCATCTTGGATCAGTCTCCCGGTGGAGCCTTGTAAGGGTTGCAAGGAGAGCGGGTTGCGGTGCTTTGCGTGCCGAGGCGATCGCCACGAGGTTCCAGGTGACGTATTTGGTGGTCGGATTATCGGTTTGCTGAGGGATTATAGCAGACGTTCCAGTGCAGTCGGTGTAAGCGGCTATGTACGTGTCCTAGGTGAGGATATTAGGTGGGCTAGAAATAACGAGGAAGGTGTTTCAAGTTGGGGAGACGTTGGTTCCAGAAGCGGAAGGCACCAAGCGCTGGACTCGTCCACTCCTCGCCCTTCGTCATATCTCGCCACTCGCCCCAACCAACCACACATCTGCTGAGTCTACCAGTACCAAAGGCCGACTTCAACGTCGCACTCTGCATGTGATTTCTCTCTGTGCGCCAAGAACAAAGCATCACCCAGGCCAAAACACTTGTGCATAATTCTATTCATTCATTGATTCCAGTGTCTACTTGAGACGTGCCACCTAGCTCCAGGCTCACGACAAGTGGCCATCGCAAAACCGTACTGTACTTTCATCGATCAAAGGGAAGGGGCCGCCTACGTGGCGACAGTGCTCGTGCTCATACTCGTGCTTGTGCTCATGCTCAACGTTTCTTTTAGTTGCACCAAGGTGCCGCCATTGTATCGACAATCCGTGCAACCAAAGCAACGTGGGGAAAGTGAAGGGGTAGAATACAAGTCCATCGAAAGGAAGGCAATGAAAGAAGGAAAAGAAAAAACTCCGCCGTGCCTCGTATCCATGCGCCGTAAGATGCCAAGGAATGCCTACGCTCCTTGATGATGATCGTGTAGCCGTAGTATACAAAACCAATCTGCTGATAGCAAGAGGTGGTGAATGGAAGGAATATCTCCATGCAAGGAATATGTCCAGCCCGATACCTTGCCTCACAGACCAGACCGGTTGACAGAAAAGGAAAAATCCTAGTTGCAGTCCAGTGGACAGACGCACATGTGGCCCGACCATGTCCTGAAGCTTTTGAGTACTTTTGATTGCTTTCAAACGTAGTATGCTTCGTCAAGTCATATCATAACGTCGTCCAGCCTCCGAGCCGCCTCATCCTAGAACCACTGGCCATGACCGCCGTGACCACCATTAGCGTGGGTGCCGTTGGCTTGAGCCATGCCGTACTGCTGTTGCTGTTGCTGTGACTGATAACCCTGGTTGCCATTGTTGTGCACAGAGTTTTGCAAGTGGAGAGGAGGGGCAGGGTTGCTCAAGCGGTGTGGCTGACGGTGCGGCTGCGGAGAAAGGATGTTGGGTCCATAGTTGGCATTGGACGTGTACATGGGCGCCTGCTGGTACTGAGACTGGGGGCCGTATGCTGTCGATTCGGAAGCGCCCTGTGCAGCGCCAGGAGGAGATGTCTGTCCAGAAGCGTTGCGACCCGTGTAAGCAGCAAGGCGGCTCTCGCGCTCGGCAACTTTGCTCATGATACGACGACCGTAAGGGGTCTGGCGGATGGTCGGCAGAATCGGACGCATGGCCTCGATGAGGTGGATGCACAATTCTGCAGGCGCAAACTCGAGAGCAGTCTGGATCACATAGTTGCCGTACGAGTCGCGCATGAGCTGCTCAAGCTGCTCAACATCAAGCAGTTCCTCAATCATCATGGCCTTGATCTGTGGCTCAGCGCAGCGGATGCACTTCTCAATGACGTTAGAACTGAACTTCTGCTTAGACAGCTCGCAAATCTTGCCCTGGAAACCCTGGCACATAGGCGTCGTGAAGGAGGCTTCGTTGAGGTCTAAGATGTACTGGACGACATAGTTGCCAAAGGGATCTTGTACAAGATGGAAGCTGTGTGCCGTAATCTGACGGATGAGATCGACCTTCTGGAAACCAGAAGCATGGTCGATGCAACGCTGTAGAACGCAGCAGCCGTGACGGTGTGTGCCAACAGTGATACAGTGTTCGCCGACAGCGTCGAAGATGAACTGTGCATCAGTTGACTTGAGATGATTCAGACACTTCTGGATAACATGATTGCCGTTGAGATCCTGGATGAGGTCGACGACTTGTCCAGACAAGGCGCGAATAATCATCTGCGTCTGGTCATCGGTCGAAATGAACTCAATCATCTTCTGCAGAGCGCGGGTGCCGTGCTGGTTGAACGCAATCTGAACCATGGCGGGAGCTGCATTGCGAACAAGCGTGTTGCGCTGCTCGTCGTTGCAGAATTCAAGCAACTTCTGGCAGAGGTAGTTGCCAAAGGGATCAGTCATGAGCTCGACAACGTGGGGAGCAGTCTCATCGAAGATGATCTGGATGTTCTCCGTGTTGCGCTCCTCGAGTTTCTTCTGCAAGAAGCGACATCCGTGCTGGTCCTTGCACAGGTTGTAGATTTCCTGGCGTGGCATCGTCTTCAAGTCGTAGTTCATGTACTTGTTGGCGTCATTCTGCATGCGGCGACTCTGGATGACGCGAGCCTGGCTGTCCTGAACCCGACCGCCTGGTCCATACGTGGCATAGGGGTTGTATGTTGGTGCGTTGCCATACATGCCGTTGGACGCATAACCAGGAGGTCCACCGTACTGAGGTCCACCATACTGCGGTCCAGGTCCCGACCCAGGTCCAAGATTGAGGCTGTTCATGGCATTGTTGAGCATTGATACCCCATAACCGTAATGTCCAGGGTTGGTACTTGCAGCGCCAGAGTACTGCGACATGGTTGGCTGGCCGACGTTTGCCTGGCCGACGTTTGCCAAGCCTCCGCTTCCGCCGTTGGGAGCAGCTGAGGTAACACTAGGGCCGTAGGGGGCGGTGCTTGTATGCATGCCAGTTGCAGAGTGGTACTCTGACTCGCGATTTACCATGGACAGATCGCGGCTGTTGCGATTGTTGGGCATGGCGTTCTGCGGAATGCGACCGAGGCTAGCATTGTGGTTGTGAAAGTGCTGCTGGGCATGGGACGTGAAGCCAATGCCGCTCGCTCCATTTATGCCGCTGCCGCTGCTGTTCTTCAGAGTCGGGACGTCATTGGTGGAGTAGGACTGAGTCAACTTTGGCATGGCACCTGTAGGGCTGGCAAAGCTGAACTCGACAGAGCGACGGTTGTTGGCCAACGTCTTCTTGGGCGTAACATCAACGTTGCCGTTGCCGTTGGATCGACCGGAGTCGTAGTCCTCAATCTGCTGGGCTGTGCGGAACGTGTTAGCGGGAAGGGATTGTTGAGCCTGACGATGGCGGTGGCCATTCCAGCCCGAGAACTGGGCGTCCGGGCCAGGGGATTGGGAAAGGGCCAAATCAAGCGCAGCGGAAGATGCAGAAACCTTCGTACCATTACCTGCGCCGTCGCGACGAACTAGGACTGGGAAATCATCCTTGGTGTTGCTCATCTGAAGAAAGCCGTTGCCGTCTTGCGAAGCATGGGCCCTGTCTTCCTGACCGAACAGATACCCGGCAGTGTCAATGTGGCCTAGGACAGCCTCAAGGTCCGGAAGACCTGCACGGTGGCCATAGTCCATGCGAGTCACAGGCATCGACATGCGGTTGTTCCTGTTCCATGCAGTCAGTGGTTGTCGGGGGGAAAGGTAGAGTAAAGCCAAACTTACTTGCGCGCAGCTGGGCTCAGCGGGGTGAAATCGTCATTCTCAAAATCATCGTGGTCCTCCTCAGAGTTGCGGCGAGAACCTGGCATAGACTGCGAAGGGAAAGTGCTGCTATGGATGCCGTTGGCACCCTGGACGTTAGCAGGTGGCGAGGTAACCTGAGAATTGGCCCTGCTGCCGCGAGTAATCATGGCTGGATTGATGCTCGACATGCTGAAGCGATTAGGGCGCGAAAGCGCAGATGGGAAGCCGTTGCCCTCGTTGTACTCAGGTGGCGTCGTGGGCTGGCTATGAGCCGGGCCGCCGTATGCGCCCTCGCTCGAGAAGCGATTGCCTTCCCCTTCGCCGTGCTGGGCTTGAAGGTTAAGTAACTCCATCTCAGCGTCGAAGCGCCGCTTGGCTTCTTTGAGATATTCGTGCTCGATTCTCTTTCTCTCAAGCTGGTTAGAAGTTAGCTGGCTGGTCACGCAAACCGAGAGGTGTAGCGCGAGGCAACGGCGCCGCTCTTGACGTAAGCCGTCGAAAGCAATGGCAGATGCAAATAAAGGTAGGGAATATGTACTCGAAGTGATAGGAGAGAGATATACAGTAATAGCGCTAGCAATGCTGAGGAGTTTGAGGAGTTTGGGGAGTTTGGGGGTTTCGGGCGTGTGTTGGGTTTAGGCGAGAAACAAAGCAGAGGTGAAGGCAGATATCAAAACATCGGGTCGCAATCTCGCCAAAACAAACGGGCTGAGCGGTGACAGCGGCGGCAGTCGAGCAGGAAAACAAGGGTCTCGCTAGTAAAGGCTCGGTGAAGGTGACTTACAACTTGGAGCTTGTGATAGGTCTGTCAGGATATCGGTCGTTAGCCCCAACTCTTCTTCACCACGCATTTACTCAGCCAAAAAGCACGACACTCTGGATACCGATGCAGGGTAACGACTGGCACCCAAGTCGGTCCCTGTCGCTGTGGAAGCTGCGCGGCTCTGACATGCAAGTCACCACCAGCACCAGCACCAGTCCCAGCTCTTCCACGCATACTTGTACGAGAATGTCGACATACCGCTGTTGTGAATTCGGTCGGCTCTGCCGCCTGTCTACGTTGCTGACCGATAGGAGACAAAGGAGTGCTCAGGGTTGGGATGTTGTTGGTGGTGAAGCGCCGGTGCAGGGTCGCGCGGCTGTCGCCATTCTGAGCAGCGCGGTTCAAGGAAAAGAAGGACGCCTCTTCGCGTGGAGATCGCAGGCCGTTGCCTCCCCCCATGCCTTGGTAGGCCATGCTGACTGGAAAACTAGAAATACACTGGTCTTCACGTCAGCGCGAACGTCGTCGAAGCTGGTGTGGGGGTTTGGCGGGCGGTGTGGTGTCGGGGATGGGAGCCGCGGCGGTTGTCCCCTCGGTCCCCTCCAGCCAACCCGCCTCCCAGTACCGCGATGGATAAGACCAAGTCACATACAAGATAATTGGTACACCGGGCAAATGCCCTTGCTGGCCTCGACTAGCCCGCTGTTCGTGGTCGTTTAGTATAGAGATGGGACGGAAACGATGGTGGAGGGTCGGCACGTAGGCAGGGACGGAGGTCGCTGGTAGTGCGGGTCACAGCAGCGCGCACTGGATGGCCTATGCACAGAGCGAGTCGTGGCTTGGGACAAGACAAGGCTTGGGGAAGAGTGGCAGTATTGGCCACCCGTTCAGAGGTGAAGCGCCGGAAGAGCAAAGTCCAGAGAGCCAGCCAGCCAGCAAGCCAGCAGCGAGCGAGCAAGCAAGCAGAGGTGGAGCGTCGGCTTCGCAGCCCAGGTCAGGGTCCATCAGGGGAGGCTGTGGCGCGCCCAGCTAGCGGTGCTTGGTGCGATTTGATTCCGCATACGTTGCGCTTCTGCTTGGTCGCGGATTACGCTGCCCAGGCGTCGTCCTTGGACCCTCCGGTTCCCGCAAAAACCCTGTGCATGCACGCGCGCCAGAGACGCACTCGCTGCTTGGGGGTAGACGCGGCTGCGGCGCCGTCACAGTGTGGTCTTGCTCTTGCGGCCCTCAGCGACGACGGCGGCTGATGTTGGGCTCTGCATGGGCTCACCTTGACCGTCACTGTCACAGCCTCCCATGATATAACACGACCCACTTGTGCTCCAACATGCGCGGCAAACGTGCCTCTGATTGCTGCTCGCCAGCGAGTTCCAGGCCCCTGGCGTGGGATGGGCGTGCCGGCCGGTCGAGGGCGTTGCATCTCCTCACGTCATCCGGCAGCTCGAGGACCGCAACAGGAGCTCAACCAGTCAGGACTGTAGTCGCCAGCCGGTCCGCGTTACACGCAATGAGGGGCAGTGCAGCTTTCCACGGCCGGACACGGGTGCATGCCGCCCTGCACGTCGTCCCCATCCGAGAAGACGAGAGGTTGGAGTACGTACTCCCGTAGACCGATCCAGGGCTCCTGGACCTGCGAAGCCGTGTCTTGGTCTACTCCAACTTACGAGGAGCGCAGAGCTGCCCAGGCAGGCCGACCGTGAGCCTGCCAGCTTGCCTCTGTTGCAACCAAAGACCCTGACACCCTGTTGCACGTACTCGTCGTGCACACAATGGCAATGTCGATCTGCCTGGAGAAAGCCAATGTGGTTAGGACGGCCTGACCGCTCTCGTTTCAGGTTGGAAAGCCAGCCATTTCCCCGCACGCCTCGCATCTCCCAACCAGCCAGGGGGGTAGTGTACAGAGTGGGATCAGTAGGACCGGCTAAAAACTGCTTCTGTGGCCGCCTCCGCATACGGTGGATGCTGTCGGAAAGGGTTGGCCGTGCATGACTTTGGATTGTTAAGAATTTGATGGACGTCCTCATGAAGTTCTTCGTCAGAGGCAGGCGGCCGCACGTGTCGCTGACCTAATCCAGCAATCACCCCTGCCCTGTCCGCCGGTGCTTGTCCAGCAACTGCATGGACAGCATGTATGTACATGTATATGTATGTAGGTGCGGAATTCCTTCGTGTTCGTCCTACCTCCAAGATACTGCGCAAACAGCCTTCGGGATCGATGCAGGGTGCCGGACATGGTAAAGTCTAGTGCATAGTCGTGGGCGCAAATGGAGCAGAAAGGCAGTTTGTAGCATACATACAACCTCGCAGGACCAAATTTGACCTAGTTCACTAGGCGTTGTGTATCGTTAACATCCTTCCAGCGAGTACCGTAACTCTCACTCGCCATATTGCTGGCTGTGCACTATATTCAGACTAGGCCGAAACAAGCACTATTCTCCACCTCCACCTCAAAGTTGTCAACTTGTGTCAGATCAAGCTACCTCAATATCATGAGCTGAATGGTGAGCGACCATTTAAAGCAAAGCCGAGGTCTGGATAGGGCGCACCATTCAGCTTGCGCGTGCGACCATTCCCCTCCTTGGACGCCACCGGTTCCGCACGCTTCAGCTGTCTAACAGCAACGCGCGCATATTTGAGCCGCTTAGCACCCACGGTTCAATGTCCCACGTCACCTGTCTTTTCCGACAAACATGTCTGAAGCACTGCAAAATTTAGTCAACCTCGTCGCGCGGTCCACCAGACATGTAATACTGAATCCAATCGTTACAGCAGCCCTCCTCTGGGTCTTAACCAAAGCGCCTCCACAACTTCATAGTCGGCTTACAGATAGGATCGCAATACTCCGAGACCCCATACATCATGCGCAGATTGTAAAAGCGTTAAAGGTGTGCTTGGCGCTTGGGTCAGCGGCCGTTTTGAACAAGCAAATGAACCACGTGGCTTTGAATTCTGGAAGGTTTCGAAGCGAAAAAGCAAGGTGGAACTGGAGTCGCGAGGTCGCTGTCGTCACTGGAGGCTGCTCTGGAATTGGCGAACTGACAGTCAAGAGATTGATTAACAATGGAATCCGGGTTGCGATATTGGACATCCGTCAGCTTCCTCCGAGTCTCCAGGGCTGTAAGCCGACATGCTTCATACTGCTACGCGCTTCGCATGCTGATAGTCATAGTTGCGAATATCAAGTTCTTTGCTTGCGACATCACAAACCCAAATGCTGTCTACTCGACTGCGGAGCAGATCAAAGCCACCTTGGGCGCGCCTACCATCCTCATCAACAATGCCGGCATTCTCCAGCCGCATACCATCCTGAACACGTCAGACGAGTACCTGCGCAAGATATTCGACGTCAACGTGCTCAGCAATTGGTATACCGTCAAGGCCTTCCTACCCGACATGGTGCGGCAAAACAAGGGCCACATCATCACCATTGCAAGCACAGCAAGTTTTGCTGGCATAGCTGGCATGGGCGATTACAATGCCACCAAAGCCGCGGTTCTGAGTTTCCACGAATGTTCGTTCTTTCAAGTTTTTGCTTCGAAACGGAAGGATACTGACTTTGTTGCGTAGCGCTCAACCAGGAGCTCAGGCTGCATTACAACAGCCCCAACGTGCTTACCACATCGATTCATCCGCATTGGGTGCGCACGCCTCTCCTCACGCCTCTCCAGGACGAGCTTCAAAAGGGCGGCGAACCTATCCTTGAACCGGCTGTGGTTGCAGACGCCGTTGTTGAGAGCGTTATGAGTTGTAGTGGCAGACAAGTCATGCTACCAAGTAGCAGTAGCAGAGCGTCCTTGGTAAGGGCCTTGCCGAATTGGGTACAGGAGAACGTTCGGAGCAGTGTGAGCAAATTGATTCGTAAATGCGCCCAGTAACCTGGGACACGTATGCTAGTTGTTTAGTAATGTACCCAGGGTGTGTGGACCAGTTGTTGGGGAGGTGGGGTTATGCTGGTTGTAATAGTGAAATGCGATGGCATGTTCTCGGTGGTATTCGTGGATACGAGCGGCCGAGGCCGAGATACCGCTTTAAGTAGGTTGAGGAAAAAGCATCAAAAGCTGCATGCAACGTGCCGTGGTGTGAGTGCACCCTGGTCGCCTTCCTTGTCTTTTTCACTTCGCACGCGCTCAAAACAAAGTTAGGCCTACATACGAAGGGTAGACAACAAAAAGTGCGTAAGATGATAGTACTGATGCTGATCAGATAACTTGCAAAGGAACGTAGACTCATATCGCAAACACAGACCGGACGCGCTGTCCTTCCACTATTCAAGTTCTCGTAGTTGATAGCATAGCTTGCTGCAAGCGCAGCATAAAAGAGAGGCAGAACGGAAGTAAGCTTCATTTTGGTATATCGGAAATGAGTGTGGAGAAGTTGATCAATCTATTTTTTTAGTGAGGAGAAACGTGCGAAAAGCTTCATCAGGCGTCGCGGCAGTTCAAATATCGTTTCTCTTGCTAACAACTTCATGGAATAGAATATGAGAAGAAATCAGATTTCCTGAGATACTACACGCGGTAGTGCAGGTATTCCTAATTTCCGGAATATGGGCGAGTTGAATCGAAGCATTATCATGTTAGAGGACTATTAGAAGACAAGGAATATGCGAAATTGCGCTCAGGACGTATTGAATGAGATGTATTAGTATAGACCTATTATAGGAGCTAGTGTGTGTGTAGTTAGTAGGTAGCGCGACTTGCTTACTACCGATGTCAACCAAATGTCAGAAGCTTAATTCTATGACACTTGTCTACTTTATCGATCAGAGGTACGAAATTCATAAGTCTCCTGCTAACCCTTTGAATAAAATGAGATAACGTGGTTCACAAGTGAGTCGCTAACCCAAGCGAGTCGCTAACGCCTCACCAGCGCGTCGACTCCAACACTATAACGCGTAATATCTCAACAACGTAATACTTAATCTACCTATACTAAATCAGATCTTTAACTTGCTCTTCTTAACGTTCTATCGTAACGTGTTTAGAGTGTAAACCGTGCTACTACTATCTACAACGTCCTATAAAGAACTCTATCTAATTAACGCGCTAGGAAACGCCCCCGACGCGACTACGTACTAAAGTCGAAGCGCCTTAATAAGCTAGAAGAGGAGGCTATAGTTAGGCGTATTCTTAAGAAGTCTGCGCGAGAATTTGCGCCTATAAAGCCTAACGTTTAAGCAATAGCTAATAAACTACTACATAAGCGTGGGAGCAACCCTATTAGCAAGAACTAGATTAACAACTTTGTTAAGAGGACTCCTAAGCTCCGCACGCGCTAGAGCCGTCCCTATAATTACTAGCAAGCTACCTACGAGAACCTAGCGGCTATCTAGCGCTAGTTCAACTTAGTCTAGGCGACAAAGCAGAAGTAAGGTATTATAGACAACAATATCTATAACTTTAACGAAACTAGCTTTATAATAGGCAAGATTTTATTATAGTTAGTTATTATAGCATTAGAAGATTATAGTAAAAAGAAGCGGATATAGCTAGACAACCGTGAGTAGATTACTATAATCTAAGGCGTAGGCGCGTTAGGTCACTAGCTACCCCCCTTCGTTATCTTTGCGGGCAAGGTGCTTATTAACGTCTAGTTTAAAGACCTGCCTACTAACTAGATCCTTAAAGTTAGTCCTAATAGCTAGACGAATAATCAGCTTACTCTTACGTAGTTAGAGCACTTTAATACCTATACTAAGAGGCAGACTATAGGTAGGTATTAACTACTCATTATTAACGGCCATAAGAGCCACTACTCTATTAATTTTTAAGATCTTTACAAGAAGAAGAATATTATTCTTCTCTACATGCCTGCGCACTCGTCTTACCTATTATAGCCCCTTAATATCGCCTACTTCTCGCTATTAAAGTGCAAGTATAGCGACTCGATCTTAGGCTTAGCACGCAACCGCACCAGCTATATTAGTAAGAAGACCTTCCTGCTAGCCTTTAAGGCTGCTTTTAAGCAGTCTATCACGAAAGAGAATATCTAAGCTAGCTTTAGAAGCGCTAGTCTAGTCCCACACGACCCATAGGCTATGCTATTAAAGCTTAATATAGTAGTATAGACACTACATTAATCACTACGACGGGCAGCCGCCTAGAAGGCGCAGACGCCACGCAACGCGCGCGAAGTCAAGACTCAAATTAGTCTTATTTAACAGAGTATAAGAAAGCGCCGTAGGTCTTCTACCAATTTACTTACTAAGCAGATCGCGCAGTTAAGTAAAGGGGCTTAGCAGATAGCACATAAGATAGTACTTTTAACAGAGAAAATAACTACCCTTTAAGAGGCTCTAGACGAATTAAATAAGCGTAAGAGCCGTAAGCGGCAATACGTACGGACAGAAGAGACTCTAACTATAAGTAAAGTATAAGAAGTATTAGCTAAATAGGCGGGTAGCAGTCGTGGCGACGGTAAGAGTGCATCGAAGAGGGTGCGAGAAGAGAGGCGGTACGGGCGTTACAAGCAGACTAGACACAACGCTCGTACCTGCGCGGTTAAGATAGATAGTGCAAGTAATAGCGGCGATTCTAATAATTAATTTAGTATATTATAATAGTTTATTAACTATAATAAAAGACTGTAATAACGTTGCGAAGTCGACGCGCTAATAAGGCGTTAGCGACTCGCTTAGGTTAGCGACTCACTTGTGAACCACGTTATCTTGTTAGTACATGTTAAAACCTAGACCATTGACTTAATTTTGACAGACAGAAACACCTCTGTATCTCCGCAGCTCTATATCAGGAATCTTTCTCACTGGCTCATGAACAGTCCCGCCATTTAGGCCGGCGAATGGATAGTGGTGACTTGGCTAGAGCGAGGCTAAGGGGGAAAGTTAGGTCTTCTGTAAGCTAATTCCACCTCACCCCTACCCCTATCTATTTTCTGGCTTAGGATGGTGCACGTAGCTATCATATGAAGTTATGCGCTATGTGATGATTTATCGTGTATTCAATCTGAAGCTCTACAATATAGCCATGCAGTATTCAATATCGTCAGATACAATCGCACGCTCAAAGTTAGTCTCTTGGTCCTCTACAGTGGCATCCTATGTGGTAGGTAGAGAAGCCAACAAGGGTAACGACAATCTGGAGGGCCTTCATGATGATTTGTATAGAGCTTTGGTGATAACAATGATGACGATGATGTAGATAAGCAATGTGTGGTGTGGTGTGAGAATGAAGCAGCATCTCATGGACCGGCGCTTGAGTTAAATACAGAAATCTTCGTCCAAGCTACCAGGCAGGCCACTTCGTATACCGGCAAGCAAATCAAGATCATATGGCATTCCACCTGATTTTGTACACGAAGAGGATGGTCGCTAAATAGTCTTTGTTGAGGGACTTCATCACTTGCATTGCCTGGTAAGGAATGTATTTTTGTGGTGTTATATACGCTAATGTGCAACGAAGAATCTTCTCGCCGTTAAAGAATGCAGCCTCGTGTTTTATCGTTCCTATGTTTCCATACTCATATGGTGGCGCCTTGGGTGATTCTATTTGCTTTACCTAGACTGGCTCTGCTGTGTTATCTGGGCCTCGGGGAATCGCGTGCCAAACCGCCGAAAGTGGAACGCGTCGCGTCCGTCACAACCAACCACTTTTGCTACCACATTGAGCCAACACACAATCCACCACCATGGCAGAGCCACGGGACGACGTTGACATGGATACCCAAGACATTGAGGACGAGACTCCTCCTTCAGACGTCTTCATGGCGCCGTCCATCTCTAAGCCGGATCTTTTGGGCGGGCGGTCCTACTCGCACTTCTCGCCCATTCCAAAGCAGATTGCGGATGATATGTCTCGCGAAGTAGTACTGGGCGTCGACGAAGCAGGACGAGGCCCCGTCTTGGGTACCGTGATCTTAGCTCTGTTGGACCATGTCCGTGACTGACACTTGCAGGCCCCATGGTGTACGCCCTCTTCTACTTGCCCATCGAGCTCCATCGCTCGCTCCTCGCCGAAACGCACGGCTTTGACGACTCCAAAGTCCTGAAGGCCGACGTCCGGTCCAATCTTATGCGCAAGCTCTGCACACCAGACTCCGATCTCTACGAAGCGGGCGGTTGGGCAACACGGCTACTATCAGCACAAGACATCTCAGCGCACATGCTCCAACCATCCGTATACAATCTGAACGCCCAGGCCATGGATGCAACAATAAGTTTAATCCAAGAGGTGTTGGACAAGGGCGTCAACGTCAAGGAAATATACATCGACACCATCGGCAAGCCTGAAATTTACCAAAAGAAGCTTGAAAGAATATGGCCTACTATCAGCATCACAGTTGCAAAGAAAGCTGACAGTCTATATCCAGTCGTCAGTGCAGCGTCAGTCTGCGCTAAAGTCACTCGCGATGCAGCACTCGACGTATGCTACGAGCCGTATCACGCTCGCAGCCTAGAAGCTGGAGCTGGCGCCCAAGTCCAAGTCGCCTGGGGATCTGGATATCCGTCAGACTCGAAGACGTCGGCATGGCTCAAGGAGAACATGGATCCTCTCTTTGGCTGGGGTAATGAGACTCGCTTTTCCTGGGGAACGACCAAAGAGCTGCTTGAAGGGAAGAAGGCAGGGGTTACCATCGACTGGCCTAGTGAAGACGACGGCAACGACATGCGGATGACTGATTTTTTCAACGGGAAAAACGAGGCAACCGGAGACGAACTCGTCGATTGGTTTGGTCAGCGCGTGACGGAAGAGATGGAAGTGTTTTGACGGCTTTCGCCACGCAAGGCACCCTTGCATAGACAGCATCGCTACCGAAAGCGGTGAAGCACATGACACCCGTTGAACACAACCATCGCAACTTCTACACTCACGGGCGCATCCTGACTCATAGAGCAAGGCTTAATCCCTTGCTGAGTAGGCCAACTGGGTTTGTTCATCGGTCCGTTGAGGCATTCGCACAGGCCCACAACAACAAGGGCTATCCAACATCGTTCGCATTCTCTTTAAAACGGCGATTTACGATGACAGTCCAAGCGCAACCCGCAAAATTTGCACTACATACAGTAAAGCCGCATTTGCTGACAAGGAAACCCGTTGTGTCGCTTATGCCAACCATCCTGGCGGTACGAACAGAGTCAGATTGCGCACGTGAGCACACCCCTTTGTTGGGACTATCTCGGTGAACATACATATCCGTGTGCTTTTCTGTCTATGCGTCCGATTTTGCACAACGTCCGAGCGTGCGCGTGTGAACGTTGACATTGGCTTTACATATAGCAGCCGTTGGTCCGGATGCAAACAAGCTAGTCACTAATCATATTCACTTCACGTTCGTTGTAACCACGTCGCTCTATACAAACAGGTCCTCATTCTATTCCCAGCCCATTTGCTCCGCCTCGTACAAGCCTTTGTGACGCCGCAATCCGATTGTAACGTAACTAAACCACGTTTGATACCTGCCACCTATCCGAAATATCAGACGACATAGGAATGACCAACAACGCTTGCGATATTCCTTTGTATTGTATGCAAATGTGTCTGACGAAGCAGCGGCACACGAAGTCGTCTTCAGCAGACGCCAACCACTACACACGCTACCACATGCAACAACAGCATCGTGGGCCAACACACGATTGTACCATCTGCGAAAGCGGACGAAGAGGCGGCGTTGCAGCACGCGGAGCAGGTAGCTATTCCACCTCGACCAGCGAACGAGAAACCAGAGCTCCACCACGTTTAAGTCTTGTTATTCGCAACTTAGAAGATGGTGAAGACAGCGACTCGGATTTAGATCCTGTGTCGCCACCGCTCTCTCCCAAAACGATCACGCTTGTTCGAAAACCGCGCAGCAGGTGTCGCGCGGCTACAATGCACCAAGACGCCTCGATGAAGCGCAGGTCTGGCTGGAAACCGAGTCTCAAAGAGGAACTCTTGCGCAGGACGTCTACCGATTCCGCCATGGGACAGATTGAATTGTGGACAAGTCACTCAGCAGATTTTTGCACCGAGACAACAAGACGGGGTTCCACAATTGAAGAGAGTGTAAAGACTCCACAGCCACAACGGAGACGCGGATCAACATTGCTGCATCCATCGCCTCCTGTCATGTCAGTAGAGAACCACGCCACGACAATGAATGTACAGCCGATCTCACCTTTATTTGGAAGAAAGGATCTCTTCCCTGCGCGCAAAGGCTCGTCGCTGCTTCATCCGTCATCTCCTTTAACCGATACAGAGACAGGGATAGAGAGAGGGGTGCGCAATATGCAGTTGAAAACAGTCATGTCTATTCCTCCGAGGAAGTGGCGATGAGAGATGCTTTCGGCACCTATCGTCATCACCAACAGCAGCATAACAATACATACCCGCCGGGCGAAGACGAGATACCTGGTTCATGAATCAGGACAGGAAAAAGTTGGGGCGACGAGTCAAACAACGGGGTTATACACCGTGTATTTTTGGAATTTTCGGGGGGTTACGATGGGTTATATCACGAGTTTTATGCAAACATCCTTGCTGCAGTCCGCTGTTGTTCTAGTTCATATAGAGTTAGCTCTTCGCACAGCATGTTTCTTCTTATAGACAATCAAACTTCTACACCACGATACCATACTCGCCCTGCGAGCGCTACTCTGTAACTGCCAAGATGTCTGTCATGGTAAACTTAATGCGGTGATGCTTGTCTTCCTCCTGTACACGCTGTGACGTAACTGTCAAGTTGTCCTTCGAGGCAAATCCTACATCGACAATGAACATCTGCTGTCCGAACAGCTTTTCCTGCTTTGTCTTCACCTGGAGCAGGGCGTGATACAAGTCTCCCCTGCGGTCGCGAAAGTGGCTCACTTCCGATCGTGCCAATCGCTGAAAAGCATTGGAGTTAAAGTCATCCAGATCGCGTTCGCCATCTGGCCATACCGTGTCGTCCAGATGGCACCAGGATTTTACCTCGCTGTCGTTGATTTCCTGTTTGCAGCCCAGACTGAGAAAGACACTGTGCTTGGCTAGGAAAGGATGTGTCTCATCTGTCTCATCCACGGTGAGCTCCAGACTGGCGTTCCACCAGCGGCGGCCTTGCTCGGTGGACTCGCCCTGTACGACGCGATCTTTGGCATTCCACGACTCGCTAGGGAATGCGCGGGCAATTTTCAGACCGCGCGGCAGGCTGCGGATCAGGAAGCCGAAGCGCCGCCGCATGCTGTGCGATGTGGATGTGATGAGACTGTTCCTGATGTAAACTTCACCAAGCGGCGGGAACTGTGGTAGCAGTCGCAGCGGTAACAGACCGACGCTGGTCGTTGTGTCACGAAGGTATAGATTTGCTGACATTCTTCGCACAGGAATGACGACTGCGTTATTGAAATCGTGTGAGACATGGCATCTCAGCACTGCTGCGTAGAGCGTATACGGAGAGCGGATCATGACTGGCGAGCGAATTGGGCGTATCTCTTTTGAATACTCGTGGATCTGCAGCCATATCCGCAGCCCACGGTTTGTCAATGTGTACGGGATGACGAGGTCGTCAGAAGCGAAAGGGATGAGGTCTCTTGCTTCGCTGAAGTCTCGCGGATCGCTTGCCAGCGCATCGCCAGAGGTTGGATTGGCGGTAAGCTCGCTGCTTTCCCAGGCAAAGATTGTCTCATCCTCTGATACCTTCATAATCTCTTCTTGGAGCCTGCGGAATGCTTTGACTTTGCCCTCGCCATAGAGCAGAGGCATGTTGACGTCGAAGATACCAAGCAGGCTGTAGGCAATGTCCTCTGCACGCGTTGCTCTTCGCGCGGAAGCCCAAGACATGCGCATGCCGATGCTTGCTGAGCCCAGGCTGCTTGCCCCAGTCAAGTACTCCTCTGCAATGCCGGTCGTAGATGATATTATGTCTCTGAGATCCAGCTTGCTGCCGAGGCTCTCCCATTTGGCAGAGAAGAACTCCATGCCTACAAACTCTTGGCCCGGATCTGCGCCCCTTCGGACACTACTCGGCGCCAACAGCTCTTGGAGCGTCCATGCTCGAGTGAACCACTTGCTGCCTCTAACCTCTTTTTCATACTTGGGACTCAGTATCCCACGACTCAGCATCGTTTGTCCCCATTCGGACGGAGGCTTCACAGTATTCTCTGGCTCTCCATCATCTTCCTTGCCCACATCAGCGAGATATGCGTAGCATTTGGCAGATTGCTTGTACCAGGCGAACATGGAATTGATCGCCTCGCTCAGCTCTGCGCTGCCTTTGGTGCGGGGTGGAACATGTCAGCGTGGCTTTTCCAGCACTAGCGGTTCCTAGTATTACGACGTACTCGTCTTGTTGATGCAGCAAGTGTCGATCCAGCACCAGTCGAAGTCATCGCGGATCGCTTGCTCACATGTTTTGCTGATTTTGGCGAATCCCTTCTTTTTCTTTGCGCATGTCATGTCCTGGAAGTCTGCAAAAAGGACTTCTTCCTCTTCCCAGGTATGCGACAAGATGGCATAGCTGGGGACGCTGTCCAGAAACTCTTGTAGCTCCAAAGTGCGCGCATTTAATAGTCTCATGATAGAACTGGAGTCTTGATAGTGCGGAAACGACGTCGAGTTGCGGGGATCAGTTAATCGTTCCCTTAGTGTCACCTGAGAGCGCCAAGCAGAGAGGCTGTGTACTCAACACATACCAGACAGCAGCGTTTGTGTCTACAGGCTCGTTTCCCGATAAAACAGAAGTGCAAGTACTCGTAGTACGTTAGGTGTATTCGAGTTCGATGTTCCTATGCGCCTTTACCAAAAATATAGCGGATACCCCGCTGACCTTCACCCCCGCCTAACCACACAGCCAACCGCACAGCCAACACCACAACCACAACATCTACACCCAGCACCTCGCTGCCGCAAAAAAGATGCATCGGCCGGGAATCGAACCCGGGGCTAGCCGAAACAGCCCAAGCTACTCTTTGAGTCGAGCAGATGGATGGCAACGGCTAATTTTACCACTAAACCACCGATGCTAAAGGTGGAAAGCAACTGAGTGAACTCTGTGACCTAACCAGGGGTCGAACCTGGAATCTCTTGATTTCGGATGTGAATCGTAGTCAAGCGCCTTGCCATTGGGCCATTAGGCCAGTCGTTGCTTAGTAATTTGATGGAAGATACTGCGGTTGAATCAAATACAAAGTCGTAGCCAAATTGTCCAACAAAAGACTTGACAGCTGGTGAAAATCGTGAGGATTGAGTTGCTGGTGAGGCAGCTTGGTGGTGGGGCACAGCTTGGAAACGAAAATTGCCGTTCCACTAGAGTACGACCGGACGAGCCTTGTGCCGAGATTCTCCGGAGTCTGGCATTTCACTGGACGAATACGCGACGAAGGATCCCTGGCACTACTGTTTTTCTTATCGAAGTCCTTTATCTGGAAAAGGTTATGTTTGTAGTGAATTTTCGTCTCCGCGAAGGTTTCCCGGGATAGCGAACCCAACTGTCGCCATATAAGCGAAGGTTACGCGCGAGAACATAGGCTAATAGATCCAGAGCAAGTTATGCAAGGATGGCTGAATTGACCAGGAGAGTCTGAGTCAATGATGCCAACGGTGTTGGAGTGGTGTGGTGAAAGCTCACATCAACACTGGCAGGTACGGGGAAAGTCTTGGAGAAGTCCTGCTCTTCTTGAAAGGGAAGGTGTAATACCAGTCGTGACTGAGCGTCTCAATATTTGCACTGCAAAAGCGCACTTCGATCTCAAAACTAACGACCTGCTGAGCATCAGTGCGATGTTCAGGTGCAGCTGTAGAACTAGCAACGGATATGGATATGGTTACATTGATCTTCGGACCAGCGACTTGAGTTGTTGCGCAGTTTGAGTCCCAGTGTCCGAAGGAGTGACGGTATGCGAACTGACGCTTGGCGGAGCGCCTCGCCATGTAATGCAAAACTGGAGCCTGTTCGACTGGCAGTTGTCTGGGACTGCGCCTTGCTGTAGATCTTTCGTCAAGCAAGCGTATACCTTGTTACGCTCCTACTACTCGGGATCGATATCATCAGCTTTAGTTGTGTTTAGAAAAACACGAGATCTTGCTGGTAATTTTCCTGGCTAGTTGGCATCTCCCAAGGACTACGTTTGTCAGCGGAATGATGTGAGCAAATAGCCTAATACCTGTGAAAGCATATCAAGCCACCAAGAACGTCATCAGCTCCTTGTAGTCACTTCCTGTGGCGGCGTCCGTGCAAGGCGGCAATCTCCGTGATCGATACGATTGAGTTTCTGGACTTGGCCAGATAGAAGCACTTGTAAGGTGCTCGAGACCTCTTCCTTTCCATGGGTTTGCAATAGTCGATGATTGTATCATTCGGGTTGCTCGACTCTCTGACCCCACACGCGATACGTTGTCGCGACTTGACTCTCAGCCAGGGTCACTATTGCATATTTAGTATGCTTTGCATAATGCAGATTGTATATGCAGTGACCCGTACCATTCGTCATCGCGGCAATCTTCGGTACCACAATGCGGAAGTCCGAGTAGCGCGTATTGGCCTGTAGTCAGCGCCATGGAGGCTGGAAACCTAAGCAAGATGAGCCACGAAGGGTTTGGATGTGCAAATCTCCATGCACGTCGCGGCAAGCAATCCGCGGCAATGGTACAGTCTCGGCAGCTGTTATGTTGCCATCAACCACGCACTTAGCGTCCAACAAGCCTATGTTAGGAAGGAGCACGTTGAAAAGCAACGGTAGTGCTAGCCTTAAATTGCCCTGACTGACTCGATGTATTCCGTGTTTGTGGGACGATCTAGAGCAGCTGAAGCGTGCCGCTCGGCTCGTGTATTATCCGCATGGCTTGTGTGACAGCGGTGTTTCTCCACAGTCCCACAGATGCAGTCATCTCCACAGATAGCCGTGGCAATCGCGCCCTGTTACTCAGGGGATTTGATGACTGGACTGGGGCTCGGGGCGCTGGCAGCAGTGGCCTAAGCAAGAGGAATCGATGGAAAAAGGGTCCGAGACAGCCGGAGATGCCCAGGACATATGCTCGGTTCTCAATGATGGTTGTTTGTTGAAGTGCGATGGTCCAGGAGCGGGTGTTGTTGACCCGTCCTAGCGTGCCAAGCCTCATCCACGAGGACCATGAGGACTTCCCCGCCGCCATCATCTTGCTAGTCTCCTCTGAACGGAAAAGCGTAGGCTATACTGTGAGTAAATTGATTTCTCCACGACAGATAACGAAGCTGATCTCATGACTTCTCTAACTGGATAGCACAGGTACGCAATACTACACGTTACTTTTTCCAGGAGCATGTTTCACCACGACGCCATTTTACGATCACCAGTCCTAACATACCTAGTTCAGCTTGGAGGATTTGCGTGATCATGTGTCCAAACCCGAGAAACATCTCGAGTCCATTCGAAAAGCACCAGGGAGCTCACCCATTCTTTGTGCATCTCGCTTGTGGTCGAGGTGTTGGGATTTCGCGATACCTATACCTATTCGTCAGCCCGCCGATCAAGAGAAAAAGCAAAACATCGCTCACCCGGCTCTTTCAAAGGGGGAAAGGAGTCGCGCTTAAGAAGCTCCACTCAATCTGTTATTTTTTGTTTGTTCTGAGGAGGCTGTACCACATAAGCTGTCTGGTGGAAGCCCCAAGCCACCACTCGTATCGACATGGGATCGGGTGGCGCGATGTGGCAGATTTAGTAGTACTCTTACAACCCAGTTTTCAGCTTTCACTGAATGACTTGTTAGTTTGGTTGTCTTTTTTCAATCAAGCATGTCGTTCTCGTCACAGCGGTGAAGGAATTAAAAAGATTGGCCTGTGATGATTAGGTTCAAAAAGCAGACTGTTTGTGTGGTGTGGAAGCTACTTGTGGACATGCCACTACATCAAAGCTGGGTCATGCGGAAAAGCACATAACTACCAAAAGCATTTTCGGAGTGGAGATACGATCCAATCTCATGCCGGAACCCAGCACCATCAGCACAGTACTCATGTGGCTGTTTGAAACGCTAACGACCCTGTAGACAAGGGATGAACCCTACAGGCCAAAGGCTAGCACACGGCTCCCCCACTCGCGTACCTTACATGCAGACGCCGAGCGAGCAATTGGTCCGCACAGCGCATATTCTGCTCCTGGGTTCGTCCTGGCAGCCTCGGCGAGGAGCTGTGAACCATGCGTCTGCGGTACAACTGGGGGCTCAAACGCCATATTGCTACACGATAACCTCTGTTCAATACCCTGGTCCCTCCATCTCAACTTCACATACCCACGCTCCTTTCTTCTCTCCAAACATTCGTTTCGCGATTCCGCCTCTTCCACGGCCGCTTTTGTGAAGTTGGGTCACCTCGAGGAAACATCAGTACACCACTAGCTTCTCATCACACCATGGGTGGGGATGCAAGAGCAGTCTCATCTTCAGCACTGCCTCATGCTTCGCTCGCCCAAGACCAGGGACCACTTCACCTTGCCATTATCGTTACACTCATCTTGATCGCGCTTGTAATCTATTCGCTAAGGGTGTTTACGCGTGCAAGGCTGCTTCGTTCATTTGGCCTTGATGATGTATTCATGTTTCTAGCTGCGGTATGCTCAAGAAATCAAGTTACGCAAGCATCACACAACTGACAATTTTGACAGCTATGCGCGGTCGGCATTTTCGTCGTATTTACTGGATCAGTGGAGCTGGGTCTAGGACAAAAGTATGAAGACGCCGCGTCGTCAGTGAGCAAGAGCAAGCAAATAGGACCATGGGTTTTAGCAATAAAATCCGTTACTATCTTCGGACTTGGACTGTTGAAGCTGTCGGCTGCTTTTGCTCTTCTGCCCGAGTCTAACTCAAAGTTGCATGCATATGTGTACATTGGTCGTGGAATCCTGATCATGGGAACTGTTTGTAAGTTTACACAATAGTGAACGAACCGGGCAAGAAAAAGGCTAACGTAAACAGTCGTCGTGGTTTGTCAAACGCTAGAATGGTTCGCATCGCTCCTTGTTCAATGCGCGCCTCTCTCCGCAGTTTGGGATCTTTCATATAACGAGAATGTGACATGTATGTCGCAAACGGAATCTCAGCACTGGGCCATGGCGAATCATGGTGAGTTGTACTTGGCTAGCCTGGTCAAAATCATGCTGACGCTGTATATCAGTGACGAGTGCATGTACTAGTTTCATTCTGGTCTTTTGCGCAATCCCTACCGTTCTTGACCCATCATTCAAAGCTGGTGCTAGATTATATCTTACGGCAGTGACTGCAGTAGGACTTTTGTATGTTCAAGCTCTCTAACAGCGTCCACACTTTGGTTAACGACTTTACAGTTCCTGTGTCGCCGCCGTAGTCCGAGTCGGAATGGTCATGACTTCCTGGGCTGAGATTGGGGATCGAGGCAGATACGACTTAGTGTTCATGACCTGGGGCGCCGTCGAACTCACAACAGCCATAATAGCTGTCAATCTTGGAATGTTGATACCCCTTGGTGGAGTGTCGAAGACGCCCAAGACGACGGCCCAGACGGCACGCCCGGCCCCCAAGATCTCTAGCCCAATAGCGGGGAGTGCAGTCCACGTCTCACATGGTGATGTTGATTCTATCTTTAGCGCTAACCGCTGCGGGAGTTCCAAACCAAAATCGCACGATCGTGACTCTACCCAAACAATCACGTATCGCCCGAACACGGCCTACTTTCCTTCAGGCTACAACAACTCCAGTTTCACACGCTTTCACGACGACGAGTCCAACCTCGATTTCGACATTGAAACCCCATCCACCCGGTCACCACGTAAACTACGAAAGCCATGCCCAACTTCGCGCTTCTCTGGATCGACGACTTACACGATCGATACACGCCGAACAAGCAATTGGTCGCAGTTTAGTGGATTCACATACTATTCACAAAGTTCGTCCGAACTTGGTAACTCACAGGAGAACACGGACTTTACGCAAGCCGGCGCGACTGAGTTAGCGGAAATCGTCGAGCACCCAGGAAAAGAGCGAGAGGGCGAAGCAGATACAGCCAACCAGCAAACAGAGATCCGTGTCTTCTCTGAGGAAGAGGGAAGGAGTGGAGAGTTTCCAGCTATCTTTTTGGAGGACGACTCGAGATACATGAACACTCCCAGAGCCTAGTTAGCAAGAACAAGAAACACGTGTTCAGGCCTACACACAAATGTTCTGCTTCTAAGCTAAGGCTCCGACCTGCGCGCATCCAGGAACGGGTACCGGCAGTCCACAACGCCAACACCTCTATCCAAGCGACCAGGAATTGCGCGTGTAGGGAGGCTACATGTGCACCTCACTTGGTCAGCGATAGCGCAACGCGATTCTGTGCTTCAAAACGAACGACTTGCATACGAGACTGCATACCATTTATTTCCTTTGTTCCGAGCGAAATCGACACAACAGGCTATTTTCCTACCTGCCCGACATGTACCAACATTGTAGAGCCACACCATTCTCGCGAATATTTTCTATCACAGTACTGCATACCATTCATATCAAGGTCGCTCATTGTATTGGCCAGAGCTAGATATCATTTGTATCTTAGAGCGAAGATGCCAGCTATATATTGTTTCGCCAAATTTATCTTTAGACATGCAATCTAGTGCTAGCCCTCAGTATAATGCCTAATCGTTCAAATCCATCGCTTCTTGATGCACTGAGCCTGGTGCCCACTAGGTAGCTCGGCCCAATCAGCCGTTAATGTCCTAAACTACGCGCGGCACACAAAAAGGCGGAGTCAACGCACGCTGCAATGCCTGTCCTTTCCTGCCGAAAACGTAGTCGCCATCATTAGTGTAGCCCGTGCTAAATGTCCCCCACGCGCGCAGAGGTTGCAATTAGCCAAGCTACAATGCGAAAAAAGAAAGTAGCACAAGCAGAAACATATAGAATGTCGAGAAACTCGCCCATCACCAGACATCGACTGACTGTCGTCTTCCGGCCACTCAACCAAGTTATTGAATCTACTTATGTCACACATAATGTCATAGATGAGCTTCTTTATACAGGGTGTCCGGACAACCGCCGCTAGACTCAAAAGTTATGTGCTCAGGGTATACGCAATGTGTGCCATGTGGTCAGAGAATCGAGGTTCTTGCGGTCTCAACAACTAGAATAGCATGAGGAGCTGATCCGACTGGGGGGAGAGAGAGGCACAGAAGCAATGAAAGGAATGTGCATTGTGTCAGGAGGCAGGAAATGGTCGTTATACTAGACTTGCACGGTTTATCTGGCCTCTATCAAGAAAACTGTATGTGGTGATAAAGACGCTAGAATCAGCTGTTATTCTAGATAAATATAGAGATACTATATCCCGAGTCATCGCGGACATATGATGATCATCATATTGGAGATGTTGAAGAAGTTCAAAAATACTCCGGTAAATTCAATGTGTTCATGGTGTTGAATGCAGTAGTCGTGGCGATGGATGAGGGGCAGTAAGGCTGCTGCGGGACACTGATGACGCGCCCTTTGCCCTCTGCACTTTCCGACGCGTCGCGCCACCTTGCCAGCAGCACGTGCAACAAGGAGACAGCATGCGTTTCAAGGCCTCAATACAGAACGTCACGACCTTCACGAGTAGGCCTGCCATATTTCCCAAAGCATCCAGCGCTGACAGTTACATAGAGCTCACGGCATCGCTCAATTCGCTCGGTCCACTTGCGTGGGTCAAACTCAGCGAGGAGCAGGTATGCTTCACAATCATACCAGAACAGGGCACCCAAGTATGGGCGTGAGTCAATGCTCTCAGTATCTGCTTTTCACTTCGATTTAACCACATATAGTGTTCTTTCTATTGTAAGCTCGGACGAGTCAAAGTCGACAAAAACCTAGTCCTAACAAGGCGATGCAGGATGCCATTTTTGAGACTATCAGCGTACAGTCCGCAGCGAACAATGTAATCAACCTTGAGGTGCCACTGACGTCGCTCAATCGCGCTCTCAAGTCGGCGCTGAATGCGACTTCAGCTCAAATACGCCTTACCAAGAAGGACAATCTTCCCGTGCTGGCCCTTACTATTGTCACCACCACATCGTCCAACACATACAGCGCCTTTCCTGCTGCCTCTGCTGGCAACCATGATGGCTTCGACACTGCATTTGACAGCGACTTTGGCGGAGGAAACCGCGAAACAATTGTCACACAAGAGATACCCGTACGGGTGCTTGCGCCAGACACAGTAGCCCATTTGCACGAGCCAGCATGTCGAGAGCCAGACGTGCACATCATCCTACCGCCTCTGATGCAACTCAAGAGTATCAGCGATAGGTTCACCAAGTTGGCGCTCGCAGATACAAAGGCAGGCAGTGCCATGACGACGGCGAGAACGCGCCTGGAAATAGCGGCAAACATGCATGGGTGTTTGAAGATGAGCATCAGATCCGATGCTATGAGCATATCGTCTGTATGGACTGATCTCAGTAACCCGGAGCTAGATCCAGGCCATGTGGCGGGTGGCGAGGATGGCATTGCCGAACACCCCAGTACGCGTATGAAGCAGCTCGGGAGCGCCGATGGGCGAAGCGACCAAGGCTGGGCCGTGGTGCGCATTGATGGTCGTGACTGGAGTAAGGTAATGAGTGTAGGCAGACTAGGAGGACGGGTCATTGCATGTATGTGGCAGGCATTTACCGCTTTGTTGATCAATGTCGTACTGACTCTGCGCAGGCTTCTGCCACGAACATGCCTTGATTTTGTATGTTTACCTGCCTAATGACAATGGCGAGGATGAATCCGTTTTGACGGTAAGTCTGTTCTCTACTTCTCTAGCACCCTATAAGACTCATCCGCATACAGTACTTTATTAGCTCTTACAGTGCGTAGTCCGTGTCGTATATCCTGCGTAAGACTCAGAATGTAGTGGCATTTCATGACGGATCATAAGCAAAATATCTTAGCAAGGCTTCTATCGCACGCACTTGACTTCTCATTGAAGTATAAAGAGCATCTGATACCAAATTTCAACCCTACCTGCACCAATGTTCCCGTCATACCTCCGCACCACCATCTAGTCTAACCCTCTTAGACACGCAGCCAAACACTCCAAGCAATCCAATTGATCTCCAACACCCGTTCCTTCACCCTACACCCCCTTGATCCTCCCCCTCCCAAACTCCGGAATCCCCTTCCTCTCTACTCCTCCCCCTACACCACTACTAGTCTCACCCATGCCCTTCACCCGCCCCACGCCCACCCCACCCCCATATAATTCGCCATCCCTCCACGCCTTCCCTCTAAACGGGCGCGTATGCCCCGACTGCTTAAGCCACTTCGCCAGCAGCACACCCACCGCGGCCCAGACGAGCGCGAGGAAGATAACCAAAGGAATGAAGAATGTCATTTTCTGTGCTTCCCTACTTGGTGTGGATGGAGGAAGCGTAGCGCTTAGACGTGGCGTGTTGGGTAAAATAAATGATCGTGATGTTTTGGAAGTGAGATAAAGAGGGAAGGGCGGGGAAGCGGAGACGGACGGATGGCGCGGATGGAAGGGTGGCTGATCGCGTCGGATCTGGGGCTAGGGAGAGAAGGGAATTTGGACGCGCTTGCGTAGCGGTGGCGGCTAGGGGCGGGAGAAATAAGCAGAGAGAGAAGGGTTTTGTGGGACTGAGATTTGAGATCTAGAATTGAGCGGATATGGATGGGTGGGTGGATAAGGAAAAAGAGGACTGTGGAGTTTGCCTTTGGTAAAGAAAGAAACAGAATAGCTAGCAACATATGTCTCTCTGTATTTGCTGCACTTTTAGAAGGTATTCACACTTCCGATATCAGAGCATGGAAATTCACAATTGGAAAGTAGTAATATGATATATTTACCACGAACGGGACATATGCATTGCCCATTGTCTATCTCGAACCAACATACCCCCGATCTACACACGCTCTCGCGTCTCCGTCTCCTTCTCCAACACCTTCCCGTTCTGGTGCGCACCAACAACCGAGCTCCTGCGGCGCTCTGCCTCGTGCGCCTGCTCCGTATCGGCATAGTCGATGAGCAGCTCGCCGCGCTTGCCGTAGCGATGGGGCAGTTCGTTTGCGATCTTAACGACATTGAAAGCGTTTGTAGTCTTGTGGAAGATTTCGTCCATTTCTTCGAGGGAGCGATATGCGGTTTCGGGGAAGAAGAAGTAGACTGAGGGAACCATGGCGGCATTGATAACAGCGAAGATGATGTAGGTTTGGTAGCCGATGTTGGCAAAGGCTGGGGGTGTGATCATGACGACGAGGAAGTTGAAGATCCAGTCTGAGAGGAAAGTTAGTATCAAAGATGATGGAATACTCGTGTAAAGAAGGACTTACTGGCTGTAGTGGAGATGGCATTGGCAGGGGCACGAATGGACAGTGGGGTAATCTCAGCAGGATACAGCCATGTCATTCCTAGCCATCCAACAGCGAAGAAGGAGTTGAAAACAAAGAGGAACACAGTCTGGTCACGTCAGTCCCACACACTATGCGTTGAGATTCAAGATAACGTACCGCGAGCAATCCCAGGCTGGTATTTCCAATGTTGCTCGTAGCACCGGCCAGGACTGCCATGGAAATCGACATGCCTGCCGCACCAAAGATCATCAAGGAACGGCGACCGAATTTTTCGATAGTAAAAATGGCAATCCAACTGGCAATCCAGTACTCGGTACCGTTGCAGGCAGACAAGAGACGACTTAGGAAGGGCGACAGACCAATAGAGTTTTCAAAGATTGTAGCAGCGTAGTAAGTGACAAGGTTGATACCAGAAATCTAGAATATGTTGTTAGAAACAATACAGCGACGGCTCTTTATTAACATGACTCACCTGTTGAAACATCTGGTTCACATACGCCAACACGGTACGGTGGAAGTTGCGGTTTTTGTTGCGCCTGAAGCAGTCGCGGAAACCACCTCTTGACATTTCCGCAGTGACATCCTTGACAGCTTGGAACTCTGCCTCGATCTTCTTGTCGGTTGGAGGAAGATCACTCAGCGCGGCCAGCACCTCTAGCGCCTCTTCTTCGCGTCCCTTGAGCACCAACCAACGGGGACTTTCAGGTAGGCCTGGGATGAAGAGAAGAATGAACAGAGCCAAGATAATCTGGAAAGCGATAGGGAAGCGCCAGGCGATACTGCTGGGCTCCAGGAAAGAAAAGCCCAGATCGAGCCAGTAACTCAGCATGACACCAAAGACAATCAAGGAACCCTCGATCATGACCATTTGGCCTCTGCGATGTGGTTTGGATGTTTCCGATTGCCATGTCGGGACCGTACTCGTGTTCATGCCGTTACCGAAGCCAGTGACCCATCGCCCAACAATCAGTTGGGGGAGTCCATACGATGCAGTTTGGAGAATAGCACCAACAACCATGATAGCAGAGCCGATGAAGATGGTCTTCTTGCGTCCAAGCATGTTTCCCAGCCAGATGGTAGCAACAGCGCCAAAAAAGCAGCCGAGGGTGTATGCACCGACGGTGATGGCTTGAATAGTTGCCGCATGGCTTGTAGAGCTTCCTGGTGGCGGGTTGACACTGTCGATCTCAGGGAAATATCTCACAAACGACTTTAGTGTGAGCAGACCGCCCATAACACCTTGATCTAGTTGCAGAGTCAGTTTTTGAAAACCAGGACTACAAAGCAGAAACATGCCAAACACGTACCGTAGCCGAAGAGAGCAAAATCAGTGCCTGCTATGACAGCAATGGCAATGTTGAGCTGGGTGCCCTTGAGGCCGTAAAACTTCTTCATCGTGGACAGCGATGTCGATGAGAAAAGCTGTACGCGCCTTGACTGGAAATAACGCCGGCAATAATGGCCAGGCAATAGAGGCGCTCGCTTGAGAAATGCAGCGAAGAGCGTTGAAGAATGTATGGCAACGGGCGCGACGGTCCCTTCTTAATAAGGACTGCTGCAGAAGCCAGTCCTCTCAGCATCTGCGCACCCGGTTCCCAGCATCGGGTCCACGAGTGCCATGTTGACCGGCGTCGTCCCCACAATTGCCAGAGGGGATGACGTTTGGTGGTTGAGCATGGATCGTTCCCAAACCCCGTGGAGTATGGCGTGCGGAGTAGGATGCTACCCGGCTATCTGGGGGCGGCAAGCATTTCCCTTTTGTGATTTGTCGTTTCTCGCTCCAGCTACCCCAGAGACGTTGGAAAATGCTGACCGGATTGCCGCATTGGGCAGTGCCGGGCATGCGATGATGTCGGACATGGCTGATGCACCCTGAGGTTACCAAGGCAGCGTTACCTTTCGGATCCAGCAACGCCGAGAGAGGCTCCGAAGCTTCGGCACACTGAAGAAAAGGCTTGTCGGCATGCCAAAAGGCGTAGGCCGCCCTGTATATCCCTCCCCCAAGTACCGGCTCAGGGAACGGTAGACGCGTCGAAGCTTCGAAGCTTGTTCGAACCCCAATGGCTGGTGGCATTTCCCTTCTGGCTGGATGGTTAGATCGGGAATCTCCAAGGAACAGACCGCGTGATGCGCCCCGGTTTGCATGGGGAGAGTGGGTCAGGGTAGCCTTGGAGTCTGTGGGGAATGCTTCATTTGACTAGAGAATGTGACTCTCGTGAGTCTTGTCGAGCCCCATCTTGAACCGCTTGGGCCATATTCAACGCATTAAGCCTGCCTCCCTGCTGTGGTAACAAGCGCTTATGAGCAAATATATATGCACCCCGAGACGAGGCTGCATGCCCGGGTAGTCACGAATCAGAATCAAAACACAAGTCATTGTCACTCTAGAATGCCTCGAGGTCAGAAATGCATGCACGAGATAGTATATTTGCAATGGCTGAAGAAAGACAGAATTCCCACTGTCGTGTGTCGTCCACATTCCCGGATTTCACCTTCCTCCACAATGATCTCATTCATCTCCACGTCCCGTCGCATCACCTTGACTCGACCCGCGAAAAAGAGACGGGCCGCATGACTCGTTCCAGAGGCCAGTCGGATGTTTTATGTATCCCAGCCGACGACTTGTCACCAATAGCCTCACGATGCGCAAAAACTTCACAGTCTTCGCAGGTCTTATTTGGCACTCGCTCGTATAAATGTTTGTTATTGTACGCGGCGCCTAAGGCCTTTTTCTTCTTCGCCGAGTTCTTCTTCCGAAGAACCGGTTTGCCAGCCCGACGTATCTTGCGCGTTGATGTATCAAGCGTAGCGCATCTTGTTGAGACGAGACCCACGCCAAGGAAGAGACCTGTCTGCCATTCAGGAACAGAGTGCGCATTCAACACTTCGAGAGTCTGATCAATGTCCTCTATAATGTTGTAGACGGGTGGCTTGCCTAAACCAGCCGATACTCCGACAAAGTCACAAACTTCGTCTGCTTTGGCCAATGCAGTTTGCTGCGTAATAGACAAACAAGAAGCAGAACACTCATCTGACAATGGTGTTGGTGACTTTTCGTCACTGTCCCAGGCATGCTCAACAAACAATGCAAATAATGCACTAGTCACCACATCGCAATCGACACTGGGCACAACATCCGCCCAAGATCTCGTAAGTATAGTCGACGTAGGAATTGCGCTGCCTGACATAGTGGATGACCATAAGGACTCGAGTCAAAGAGTGAAGGCGGGTATGGTGACTCGGAAAACTTGTTATTTAAATTCATCTGCATTGTGAAAACATGGCGCATCCAACGCACTAGGCGCTCCTCTTCACAATGGCGAAACTCAAACGCCAGCAGGATAGCCATATGGGTATTATATGCGCATAGCCTCTCTTGCAGCAGGCTCCCTCTCCATTTCGTACTCGATCTTGCGTTTCGGGCCCTTTGAGTCTTTTGACGGCTTCTTCTTGGGCTTCGGTGGTGGGCCAGCAGGGCGCTTGCGCTTGAGATTCGCCAGTGTCTTCTTGAGCGCCTCGGTGTCGTCATCCTCAGACTCGTCTTCAGCTTCGTCGCTATCACTCTCCTCGTCTTCGTCACTTGTGCCGTCATCCGGACTCTGGCCTCCTATCCAATCTTCAAAGTCCTCCAGGTCGTCGTCTGATTCGCCCTCAATGTCACTGACATACTCGACCTCTCCAACACCCTTTTCTGTCTCCTGCTCGTACTCATTCTCTTCGTCCTCATCCTCGATGCCTTCGTCGAGGTCTTCGTCTCCCTTGAGTTGGCCCTCCTTCTCCAAACCACGCATGACTCGCTTCCAGATATTAGGCTCAACGTTGATCCTGTGCTCCAGTTAGTCTCCGTGCAAGCTTTATTCGTAACTAATAGGACATGTGTGTTGATGCTCATTAAAAAATTAGAGTGTTGTTGCGGTTTTTGATCCTCATCGTGGATCTCAGGGTTAAAAAGTGATAATCATAGCAATTAATACGAGAAGAAAAGGAGGATTGGACTTACGGTCGGTCACCATATGCGCCGCTGCGCAGACGATCAATGAGCTCTCGCTCGATCGCGCGCTCGACCTTCGCGGCAGCGAGCGCCTTGCGCTCTCGGCCTTCCTCTCGTCGACGGACTTTGGGTGCAAGCCTAGGTACAAGTCTTTCTCCCAGACGCTCTTCTTCCTTGGCTAACCGCCTTATTCGCAGGTTCACTTGGGTCAGACGAGTCAGGCGCTGCTTGTTCTTGTGGACCAGGAACTTGGGAAAGTAGGCGAGGTGTTGGTCTACAAGCTCAAGCGCCTGAGCATAGTTTTTGGGCAGTTTTATCTTCTCCCACCATTGTGACGGAAGATGAGCGCGTTCAATCGCCTTGATGTACAGGTACAGGTTTCCGGTCGCAGGGTCTGAGCGGATGGTGGCGTATCGAGAATTGGCGAGGGGGCAGGATTGCTTTGAGCAGTAACCAGACACATTGTGCTCATTTCTGCAAAAGGTTTGGTCTTTGGTTGTTTTGAGCTCTGCAATAGTCAGCACCTCTATGTCCATCTAAAGCCATACGGAGTACCTACTGAAACTACAAAAATCAGTGCCGATAATGGACCACACAAGGTCGTCGGAAGCCATGATGCTGTAGGTGGCGCGTCGCCGACGATGCTGTTCTTGTCTTTGTTGAGCAAGCACAGGAGCCTGTTCTAGCCTGCGATTCGAGAAAAGCCTCACGTATAATGGGAAAGAAAATAGCTTCCTCGCTCTGGCGCAGGATGAACAGGTTGATTGAGCAGGCGCAGACCAGCGACGATCTCAAGAAATTATTTTAGCGTGCGCACAGACCACTGCGGAGGTGTGTGGAGCCATTCATTCTTCCGCCCATCTTTCGTCCAGTGTGAAGACATGGCGAACATGCCCATAATGCAATTCAGCTCGGCATGAGAGCCATCGTCGCTGCTCTCAGTCGTACATGTCGCCATAGAGTGTGGACACATTCAATCCTACCTCGCCATAGCTTTTCCTCTCTCAACTGCTCACAGAGCAGAGCATTGCACAACGCACCCCTCCATCATGTGCGGCCTACTTTGAGAGAGCCCCAGCGCCGTCTGTACCATGCAGATCACGAAAACTCCACCATATATGCCCTTTCTACGGCTCCCGGGAGGGCTGCAATAGCCGTCATCCGCGTCTCCGGCCCAGCATGCAAGCAGGTTGGTGACATGCGCCCCGCTATGTCATGTTGTATTGCCAAAGGCTGAACACCTATCAGATATACAAAGGTCTCTGTCCTTCCACTGCCTTTCCAAAGCCTAGATACGCGACGCTCCGAAAACTGTATACCCCAAACCTACCGCCTTCACCTGCGACAATACTCGACTCAGGCGCTCTTGTTCTCTACTTCCCCGCACCGAATACTGTGACTGGCGAGGATGTTTTGGAGCTACATGTACACGGCGGTCCAGCGATCGTGCGCGCAGTATTGGCAGCCATACCTGAGTGCAGCGCAAAATCAGGAACCCCTGCGTCCACGCCCACGCCAATCCGATATGCTGAGCCTGGAGAGTTCACCCGACGTGCGTTCGCCAACAATCGCATGGATCTGCCTCAGATTGAGTCACTCGGTGAAACTTTGTCAGCTTCTACCGAGCAGCAACGCAAGCTGTCTGTAAGAGGTACAACCTCTTCACTGGCGTTGCGGTATGAGCACTGGCGCACTCTCTTGCTGCAGGCAAGGGGCGAGCTAGAGGCCTTGATTGACTTCTCCGAAGATCAGCACTTTGACGAATCACCAGCGGAACTATGCGCCTCGGTTGCGTCCCAAATCCAGATCTTGAGCGAACAGATGGAAGCCCACGTATCCAACGCTGTCCGTGGAGAGTTACTGCGTAATGGCATCAGTATTGCGCTTCTTGGAGCACCCAATGCAGGCAAGAGCAGCTTGCTAAATCGAATCGTTGGACGAGATGCTGCCATCGTCTCCCAAGAGGCCGGCACAACTCGAGATGTGGTTGAGATAGGGCTGGACTTGGGTGGATGGCTTGTCAAGATCGGAGACATGGCTGGTTTACGCAGGGCTGGCCTGGTAGGTGGCGACGTGGTCGGAGCCGTAGAACAGGAAGGCATAAGGCGTGCCAAGCAAAGAGCCCTGGAGTCCGATGTCTTGATCGTCGTCCAGGATGCGACAGCTGACACGGATCCCGAGGTCATGGAGACGGCAAGGCAGTGTGTTGACTTGGGCATCAATGTGATAGTTGCTGTCAACAAAAGCGATCAGCTGACTTCCCTCGACATGGCTCAACAAATCTGGAAGGACAAAGTTGGTTCTGCGCTGGGCCTAGACGAAGACCGGATATGCTTCATTTCCTGCAAAGAAGGGACCGACAGCAACATACCATTGTTCCTTAGCACCTTGCAAAACACGTTCCAATCCATGACGACGGCTTTAGTTCCCGACTCGGACCCTGATCCAAGCATCTGGCAGGAATCCCTGGGTGCAACCGAGCGTCAACGTCTTCTCCTGTCGGAATGTCTCAGCCACCTCTCCGTCTTTCTCACGACCGTCCAGAGCCCGACGCCAAGTGCCTCTTTGACCGGTGAGGACATAGTGGACGGTACCGATGAAGTGGATATTGTGGTCGCTGCAGAGTGTCTGCGGTCCGCGGCTGATGCATTAGCCCGCATCACGGGCCGAGGTGACAGCGGGGACGTAGAGGAGGTTTTGGGGGTCGTATTCGAAAAGTGAGTCTACTCTAATTTTTCTCTTTTTCTCGTTTTCTGTGTAATGGTGTCGTGTAGCGTTCTGCAAGTACCCGCAAGGCTTTTTTGGTTTTGACCCCCCGAGACTCAGATTTTGGGCTCCGAAGGGGACTAAGCAGAATCTATGCTGGGGACGCCACAACGCTTGCAGCGGCATGTTGCCTGTGCCGTATCGACTGTGGAACAGCACCCGCGGATGGTCGGGGCGACCGTGTGGTGACCGTCGCCCTAAGCGTGGTTGTTAGTGGGGAGCTTCTGGTGAATATCTAACTGACATCACTGTGCTTGTAGGTTCTGTGTCGGAAAGTAACGAAGACGATTGCAACGCCATTGATAGTCCACAAGTACGACAACCGTACGAAAGAGAATGTCTTCAATGTGTGGGCGGAAGTCGTTGGGACATCTTTCGGTCTACGGAATTAGCAGCGTAAAGTCACCGATGTGGCTACCCAAGTACTCCACACAGCTATTGTTCCGATTGGACGTTGCATAGACGGCGATGAAAAGTGAAGGAAGTAACAGATGAATGTTCGAAATATCGATTGAACGAGTATAAACCAAAACAAAACAAAATCTTGTAAAATGCAAATAACTCCGAAACACCCAAATAACCAGAAAAATCTAAATGCTATACCCTGTACCCGTATGCTTTTTTCGTGTATTTAAGCATTCCAACTGTTCAAACGAAATGGGGTATTCCAGTACTCTGTTCTTGCGTTCCAAGAAGGTCGAAAACAAAAACGCCTAGCAATGCCATGTTTCGGTTACAAAGAGAAACATAACTCTCTAAGACAATACGCCGGTGGGTAGCCCCGCTTTCCCGTCTCTTTCTAGTGTGTATAAAAATATTTGCCTGATATCAAACGCCGTCGCTTGCTATGCCAAAGTAGTCGAAGAAAAAAAGACGATGATGACTGGAAAGTAGACAATAGAAATGGTCGTACAAGTACATGAGAGAAGCAGAAATAGGAAAGAAGGAAGAAAAGTAGAAATACATGTGTACCAGGGCCTCGAGCAGTGGTGGTGAAGGGATGTGGAGAGAAAAGAAGTGTCGACGCTGGTGGGTGACTTTGTCGTTCATCGTTGATGGTTGTTCGTTTGAGAGGTCATGGTATAGAGCATACAGCGTGGAGAGTCGTGACTAAGAACGGTACGAGTGATGGCAGATGTTTCAGGTAGTACCCCGGTAGGTGTTGGGGGGAGGCCCGGTCGACAACTCAGTTATAGCCTCCACGTCCCAGGTTGGCAGCGTCCTCCTGGGGGTTGGGTGGTGACATGCTTGAGCTCCTTGATGTCGGTCCGATTGTCTGATATTTGATAGAAATGATGACGAGATGTTTGCTGGAGCGGTGGATGTTTGAATGTAACAGTGCTGATTGAGGCGGCACAAGGTACGTATATGTGGCGGAAGGTATTTGTCCAAGTGATGAGCGATGCTGGTTGGAGTGAAACAAGACACAGTCTTTGTGGATGGATATGGATGTGTGAAGGGATGACTGAAACAAAAGACGAAGGAGAGAGTCGACTTATATGAAACAAGATACGAGAGATGTAGAAGAAGAGGGCAGAAAATAGAACGGGAATAGTAGACTCGGGAAACGGAAGGAAAGGAAAAAAGGGCGCTCGGGTGTTTTGGTGACTGCGTCGTGCTTCTGCTACTGCTCTCCGACCAAGGCTTCAGCCAGGCACCCAAACCGTCTTTATACGCACAGGCCATGGTTTTGCTCTCGTCGACAGGCTCACGCACCCAACCACAGCCGCGGACCCGTAGCGGCCGGCCCTTGTTCAAGCCACGATCTGGTCATGCTAGGCCGTTAGTCGCTGGCGAGTGCGCAGCACGCCATGGCATTTGCATCGTGGACAGGAATAAGTCCCAGGGCCGGTGGGTGGGTGCGTGGCAGTGACCAGACGACGCGCGGGTGAGAGCCGCAATATGCAGGCTAAGGTAGTGTGCACGGACGGGCAGGGGGTGAATGACCAGGATGGCGCTGTGAATGTGCGTGTGCGTGTGTATGTAAGTGCGCGGCTGATGAACTCGGCTGCGGATTACTCACACACGGCCAGGCCGCCTATTGGACGCAGCATGACACGCAAACATGCGATTGCAAAGCAGCAACCACAGTCAAGTCACCACGGGCAGGGCAGAAGATGCGAGAGAATGCTCCAACCATCGGCTTACCTACCGACTAGCCCATGCCGGGGTCCGCTACCACCATATTCCTCTTCCAACGTCCCGCCTGCGCTCCTCCCTACGCTATCCCCCTTGCGACCCACGCCATGACGCCCGAACGGTATTTGTTAAGCCATCAGCGCGCTCCTCCGCAGCATTGGGCAGCTCGATACAGTCATACGCCATCATAGCATCATCGCTAATTGCTCTCCTCCCGTTTCATCTTGGTCCTGTGTACCTATCTACTCCACGCCAGGAATCCTACCACGACAGGCCATGTTTTTTATTTGCAACATGCCGCTTCCGAGCAAGCCACGCCGGGACAACTCGTCGTGCAAGCCGAATTCCAAGTGCTAACTTGGTCTGCGCAATCGCGCAATCGCGCAACCGCGCAACGTTGCATCGTGCCGGTTGCAAGTCCAAGAGAAAGAGCCTTGGGGGAGCCTCAGGCACCCAGTTGACCCATTGCCTACTCCGGCTAAGAAGATAGGGTGCAGGGCCGAATGTTTGAGCCCTACCCGCACACCCCTATGCCTGACCCTGTCAAGTCTCCAGTGTTCGTCCTACTCGCAGGCCTCCCGCTGATGCCTACACAATACCAACGGTAGCATTCGACTCACAACCTCCGGCGGCCTGTACAGCCCTTGCCGGCGGCCGCACGGCGACCCGAACTTCAGCGCACATTGCACAGCTGTGCTGCACTGCAAAACCACAAACTAATGCCATAGTGCGTGACGTTATACCTCGATCAGGCATAGTTACCGTTGTCAGGTATCAGCTCGAGCCGGAGACGTCTCCGCAATGGTATTTTAGGATGCAGGAACAGGTGCTCGCCTGGTACCTTGTGCTGCTGAAAACATGGGCTGTGTACCCACTAGTGTGTTGCAAAGGATATGCTCCCCGACCAGAGCTAGGGAAGCGGCCGGGGAGGGAAGAATACCCGCGGGACCTTGAACATATACCAAATCTAGCAAAGCAAAGGTGTGCGTCTCAAAGCTTGATCTAAGTCATATCCAATACATTTTGCATCTTCTCACACGTTCCTTCGGCTTCCCGGTCCCTCGGCATTGGGGAAATGCGCCGGGGTTCGGATACCTAGTCCAGCGACAGCCATGCCAGTGGCCCGAGAGGGCGGGAAAGTCTCACCAACAGCATGGCAACGAGGATCCCTGAGGGCCATGCCTTGGCCTTGATTGCCCCCAGTATCCAATGCATTGGGAACACGCGATGGAGGGGTAGATACGCAGGGCACTCAACGAGCTCGTGGCCCGTCTGCAGCCAGATAACAACTCGTGCGGTATAGCTGCACTATCGCCATAGGTAAAAATGACAAAAAGGGAAATATGCACAATCCGAAGCAGAAAGTAGCGGACAGCCCGACGATAATCCCAGCAAGAAATGTCATCGGTGCACACCCATACGGAAACCTTGGCAACCGACGCCTCCGATATCGTGGTCTTCTTTTTTTCCGCTTTCGAACACCATGCTGTACATGACTGAACTCCTCCTACGCGCCCATCTCGCAACATACAAGCTTGGCTAGAGTGTGACGTGGGTGGGCGGTGTGCTCAACCACATGGCTAGTCTGCAGGATCACACCTTACACAGCCCCAAAAATAGTACCTCTCCGACCTTTTCTCCAACATGCAACCTCCAAACAAGCGCGACAAGCGCTTGTAGGGCTGACACCACCATGGCCCGCTGACATGACGGCGCATTCGCTCAATGCAGCAACTCCGCTACCCTATCCAGCCATCTCACTCCCATTGGCGCGACCGAAGCGTGGTCGCTGCAGCTGTGGTGTATTTTAGGATACATTGTCAGCTGCCTCTCCATACCCAATTCAGCCCTATTTGGGGTGATTTGTGAGAGGCAGCCATACATATCTGGTGTTATTTTGGGCAATTGGCCCACTGGCTCACGCTTCCAGGCCATTGGCTCACTCTTGGGATACTCGATTGAGGTAACTGCTCACACACGTGGGATATAGAAACAGGCAAGTAAATCCCACATCCCCGAAAGCAAGGTTACCCAAGATAAGGCGGATTCTTTTTTCCCGAAAGATCGAGTTGGAACGTGGCATAGCTTGCGTTTCGGGGAAGCTCGAGTACACAGACGCTAGGCTATGCGTAGGTAAGTATTCTTGCTGCCTTCTTTTGACTTTGCCTAGCCTATTCGTACCACGTTACACACAATGCCATCCAACCATCCAGTGCTTCCATTCTGCTCATGACTACAGTGTCATCTCGACTCATTCTTTCTCTCCTTCCAAGCATATGCAAGCACCGCCTCAGTCATAATCTCCGTCCCTCTGACCACATTCCCAGACCCACGCCACCACCGTGTTACGTATACACTCGATCAGCCCTTTTTCACTCACCACTATCGCTTCTCCCTCCGAAAATTACCTATTGTTGCCTAGTATGTAACAAACTCACCCCTAGTCCGCGAACGCGTGGTCCACCCCTCGGATCGACCCGACGCGACACAAAGGACGTGTGCGTGCGCTTCCCGGTTCTTCCGGGGTTTTGTCCGTGCTTTATGGTCCTCGGACAGTGGTAACGCACCGTGCCTACTGAGGTACGGAGGAAAGAAGGAATTAAAGCATGGCTTTTAGAGGATCGGAGTTAAGAGAGTGGGCTGCTCGTGAGGTTGTATGTTTGGACCCAAGCCAGGAAGTTGGGCTGATTTTGGACTTGTGAAAAGGGAAGAATGATGTTTTTTTCCCTCTCTTTTCAAAGTCAGATCCACGAGTTGCTCAGAACGACTAACGTGCATCCATGAGTCACGCAAACACCCAGCGTCATCATTGTCCTCCAACTCTCAACCAAAGTCCTCTCCCACCTGAACGGTTGAAGACGCTTGTGGAGATCATGTTGCAGATAGATCACTTGCAAGTCCCTGTACTAGCACTACCCAACGACTAAATTAGGACTTGTGGCTCGGAGTTTGCTTGGTCCTTGCTATTAGGTCTTCTAGTGGGCTATACTGTGCTTGCAACAATGATCGCCTGTCCCAGGACATGAGGATGCTCATCCTTGCAACTATAGCTAACATAGACTTTGATCTAACAAGAAGCTGAGATTGAACATCGATGGGCGTTGAATGGATAAATCTACCTAACACCAAGAAGTCTGTGAAGCTGATATAAATGACGAACTGTAACTTAGAAGATCAGAGCGACAAAGTCAAACAGGAACCGGCGTGTGAAAAGATTGACCTGCGATGTACAAATGTGCGAGGTCGAAATTTTATCCAGGGGAAGTATAGTGGTGCTACAAAGAATAGCCGCACACTCGCCATCGCCCCTTACTAACAGTTCACAAAGTACTTATCAAAATGCTCTCCAGGCGGCGCAACTTTGCAGTGTGTCGTCCCCTCGCTATCCTGATCTTCAGTGAAGAACGGAACCACAGTCCCATCCTGGCAATTATGCCCAACCAGACAAGCATCCACCTCGCAGGCGAAAAAAGCCGAGTCAAGAAAATCCAACCGCGCAACCGAAAATTGCTTGCCAGTTGATGCGATGAAGGATGCGAAATCTCCAAGACCTCCGTCGGCAACTTCAGTTTGGCCACCAAGGCCAAGATCAGGGCTGAGCTTCGAATTCCCGCCATTGATGCCGCCGATGCCAAGGGGCCCGGAAGAAGCTCCCGAGCAATCCTTGCCTTCAAAGAAAGTAACTTTGGCTACGAGCTTTGCCCCAGAGTTGTCGGGGTCTTGGCGAGAGACGAGAAAGGACGGGTTGGCGGGGACAGCGATGGCTGTAGCCGATTGACCAAGAGCGGCTGCGAGAAAGGCAATCTGGCTGGTCTTGAACTGCATCTTTAAGGCTTCGGCGTTGATGATTTCGACGTGTAGGAAGTATGGAATTTGAAACCTTGTATGAAATGGAGTTTTTTTTTTGTATGGCGTATGAGCTGTCGAGCACGGAAATAGGAAACTCAATGAGACGATGTGATAATGAGAGACTGAGATACTGACTTGAAAGCAAGATAACATCAGACTTATGCTGATTTCTGGAAGTGCTCCGACTCCATTCGGTGTCGTCGAAAGTGGTAACTTGCCCGTAATAGATGTGGAGCTAAATTTATCGGTGGATGACAATGAGAGTGAGGTATATACAGCCGCAGAGGGCTGGCACCATCAGTTTCGGAGCGGTCAATGATTCCCGCCGACGACTTCTCCTTGACACGTTGGTGAGTTATGGCTAGTACCCGGGAAGGTAATCATAGGCCCCGATCTCTATTGCAAAGATATAACAAGCATCTTCGTATGTGAATAAGCTTCTTACAACATCAATCCCTTATATTCTGCTGATCTTGCATGAAGCGAATGGATCGCATAACCTGCTAATCTCGATCAGTTCTAGTACCGGAGAGCATGCCCTAGCAGTAGGGATATTACGCTGCCTCCTTTTCTGGAATAGATTGTAGCTGTACTGAACTAGCCATATACGGGTGGCAGTCTCTTGTGGCGATCAGGCATGGATCTGAACGCCGCATTAGTCTTAAAGCTAGTATTGACGTTTTAACGTTCTTCAAGGCTTACTAGGCTTATATAAAGTTATACATGAGTGTAAGGAATAACAGAGCTCTTGACTAGATAACTCCAAAGCGATAGTATAATTTACGCTTTAGGAAAGACTCTTTCTAGATGAACGCGTATAGAATAACCACTACGTAATTTTTACATAGAGAAGGCGCTTTGTCTGTAGAGAGAGTTATAGAACACTACTTCCGTATAGCAGATGACGACGCATGTGTGAAAAAAACAGATTACTGAAGTCGAGGTACCCCTTAAATTTTGCGGAACAGCGGGGTTTGCGTCACCCATGGATGCACGTTAGTCGATATGTTGTGAAAATGGACAGGTAGATTTTGAATAGAGTACAGTCTTGACTGTTTCCTCAGCCAGCATCATGTTCATAAGAGACAAGAATCACAACGCAGAAGAATCTATAAATCAAGTCATACACATCATGCATTTCATGTCATATCTATATGTATACACATCCAACCCCCTACGGCTCCTCTACCGTGCTTCCATATGGCACACCAGGCACACTGTGAATATCCACAAACCCATACTTCTTCTTATCCTCCGCGAGCCCCTGTGCCCAAGCCGCCATATCCTTCTGGAACGCCTCAAGGTTCTTCTCGTCACTGAGATCAATCGGGCGCTCATCCTTACCCAACTGACGAATCTGCGTACCAGCCGCAACATTCGTAGCGCCAAAGTCATTGTCGTCTGTCAACTGGTTGATCGCAGCGTGCACCTCACCCGCGAGAATCTGGCGTGGGAGTTCCGGCTCCAGACACACGGGACGCGCGAGACCCACGCCATCGACTGTCTGTAGGGCGTCGACCATGGCGGCGGCCGTCTTGAAGCCACCAGTGACATAAGTCCGGGTCTGAGATAGCTCGGGCGTGATTTTCTCGGCAAACTCGAGGAAGAAGGCTTCGCGCTTCTTGGTCGATTCGCGCTTGTGTGCAAAGGCAAGTTGCTCGTAGGTTCCACCGGAGAGCTCGACAAAGTCGAAGGAGTTGGACTCGAGCATCTTGCACAGTGTGGCTGCTTCTTCGGGGCCGAAACCCTTATCCTGGAACTCGACCGAGTTGAGCTTGATGCCAAGAATGAAGTTGGGAGATGTCCGCTTGCGGATTTCTTTGCCAATTTCGGTGATGAGGCGCGCCCGGTTCTCGAGAGAGCCGCCGTACTGGTCGGTGCGCTGGTTGGTGGTGGGCGAGAGGAACTGTGCGAGGAGGTAGCCGTGGGCGCCGTGCAGTTGGATGCCGTCGTATCCAGCTTTCTCGAGGTACTCGGCCGCGTGGGCGAAGCCTTCAATTACATTCTTGATGTCTTCTTCCGTGGCGGCGCGGGGCTTGGCGAAGGTCATGCCCATGATGTTGCCCTTGAGCTGCACATCGGATGCTGAGATGGGATTCTTCTGGATGTCCTCAGTCACCTGGCGGCCGGGGTGAGAGACCTGGCCGACAATCAAAGAGCCGTGCTTCTTGGACTGTGTCGCAATCTCCTTGAACATTTCGAATCGCTCGCCCTCATACTTTGAGCCCCGAGGGATAATGGGGTTGCCGGCGGCCTCCAGGTGGTCGTACTCGATCATGATGTTTCCAGTTAAGATGACGCCAAATTGGCCCTCGCCCCATCGTCGGTAAACGTTGACGAGGTTCTTGGATGGAACGCCGCGAGCCTCGAGGTTCTCAGGATCCCAGGACGACAGACGCTCCGTCATGGCGCCCTTGAGGAATCGGTTTTGCGCAGTCCTCTTGGAGAAGACAAAGTCCAGGGGCTTGCCCAATGGGGCAGGGTCCTTGTGCTCTGCTTCGTATCTTCGTGGTGCCATGTTGGAAATATGGAAAATCGGCTACTGGGTATCAATACAAATAAAAACTGCGTAGATTGTTGGTGTGAAGAATGTTCTGCTGAAGGGTATATAAACTACGAATGTCTAGGTATGCAGAAACTTCTAGTCTGTAAACAAGTTGTCATTGTCCTACTACTGTTGCATTTCTAAGCGTCTCTTAAAGTCGGCTATAAGAAAAAAGTAGCAGGCTCGTCCGAGGGAGACCCATGACGACGTCATGAGAACACGCAATGATCTGATGCTCGGCAGAGCTACTTCGGCAGATGTAGGCGAATTATGCAAATCCAGACGAGGGTAGACCGGGGAGGGCTCGAGATCAAGTTAGATTCGTCCCTGTCGAGACGTTTGTGGGGCGGGCGAATGGTCTTGAATGGCGTTAGCTTATGTGCCCAAGATCGGCCCGGGTAAACAGTGCGTACTAGCATCTGCCGGCGGACTTCATGGTGTGTTATTGGCTGGGGATAAGAACATTGAGAATCTTAGAGAAGAGAGTTGTCCCACCTGATGCAAACCTATTTGTAAGTTTGTGCAGATACAAGTGTGGGGTGAGATTCTGTAGACGTAAGTATCATGATGCAGCTAAGACTCCATATACACATCGTCAAGTCATTACATCTAGCCTGTGCAGTTACTGGGTATATACGCACGTATGCAAAACAACAATTACGAGCTTCCAGCTCCATCCGTCTCCTCCTCTGCCTTCTTCGTTCGCTTCATTCTCTCTTCCGCCGCCCGTGCAAGTATTTCCCTTCTACTCATGCCACCCGCATTAACGCTTCCTCCACTTGCACTACTAACCACAGTGTCTCCACCTCCACTCGCACTCCCCAGAGTAAACTCTCCACCTGTCCACCCTCCATGGTCATGTACTTCCTCTTCGCCAGTAGGCTCATAAAACTCCTCGTTGCCTACGCTTCTACCTCCGCTCTTCCAGTCATCGCGAGCTACCTCGCGCTCAATCTGCTTGCACAAGTTCCAGAAGTTGCGGTCATGGGGACCCCAGACGTTGTGAGCGAGCTCGTGGCAGAGCGTGTTGCGAATCGTCTTGTAATCGCGATAGCCGTCATATGCATCGGTTCGCAGCCGTAGCTCGATGACTTCTCCTTTGTTTCGGTTCAGCCCTAATGTGCGCGACTCTTGCGTTGTGTGCATGGCAGGATCCATCTCGGTAAGCAGCGGAACGCTGAACTTGTGTGTACGCATTGCCGCTTTAATGCCTGCATCGTCGCGCAGCCGTTCGAGGAAGCGCAAGGAGCGCTCAGGGTTTGGGAGATATGGCAGTGGCCTTAACGTATGAAAGGTGTACTGTGCTTCTTCTTGTATCCTCTTGTAGTCTCGATTCCGCGCTGGTGTGGCGGCTTTGACAGGGCCAGGTCGACGGGGTGCCGAAGCGGCAGATATGGTGCTGTTGAGGGACGATACCTCCTCCTTCGTACTTCCCATTAATGTTATCTTCTTGGAGGCGAGCTCAGTGAGCGGTAGAGTAGCATCTTTGAAGGGCGGCTTCTGCAATCCGATCTTGCCACCAACAAGGAACTTTTGATTCGACGACGGTATCGATAGGTCTGCCTCTACGCGTTGTGAGAGATCGGAGATCGTAGCATCCTTTGGGAACGATAATACGGTAGCTTTTCCGTGATGTGTGAGGGTGACTTGGATGTCGTCGCCAGCGGCTGCAGGTACTGAGGAAGTATCCGCTTCTGCCATGGTTGAGCTGTTAGTGATAGCAATAAGTATGTTCCTAGATATCTGCTGTATAGTCTACAAGTGTAAGTGGCTAGGTTAGCAGTGATCAAGATGTGTTGCTTCGCAGCGTGTGGCTGAGCTATAAGCCGTCGGCTGCTTCGGTGACGTTCTCCAGAGCTTCTACGAAGTGATGCTTTGCCATCGGCCATTTGTCATCACTAAACTCCGACGCGGCTCTTTCCACCACCCAAACTGCCCATCGACTCAGCCTCACTGTTGAGCAGAAAAAAGCATCAACACAAGCATTGCACAGAATGTATATGTAACTATATATTTACCAAATCCTCAGTCGCTACTTCAATGGGTATCAAAACGTATGCTGCCGTAAATAACCATGCGCAGGCTATGCTCAAGTTACAATCCCGTAATCAACATGACAGACGCTTCCTCTCCGCAATCCGGGCCGATCAACACATCAATCCAGCTTCGCCGCCTCGGTTGCCTTCTTCTTTTCCTCTTCCTCCTTCTTCTTACGCTCTGCTTCTTCCTTCTCCAGGACTGCTTTTGACTTGACCCACTCTCGTGTGGCTGGATCCCACTCGTGTCTACAGTCATGTTAGCTACCATCTCCTCACCAGCACAAACATTTTGACGTACCCGTTGAATTCGGTCACGATCAATGCCTTTTCCTGGTATTCGGTGACAAGGATCTTGTCGTAGTTGTATGGCACCTTGGCCACAACGCCCTCGAAAATGGTCTCCCGCATAGGATACAAGTCTGATGTTTGGTACCTATGATAGTTTTTGCAGACCCACTCACCTGGACGTTCATCGGGGTGAGTTTCAGCTAGTCCAGTGATGTCGATGAATAGTCCGTTTCGAGTATCGATCCAGCGGGCATCAATGATATTGGCGCCGTCGCCGCGCTCGCGCTCCCAGATCCACGGGTTGACGTCCAGAAGGTATTCTCGTTGTACCGCACCGTCGTAGGATACGTAGTGATACTTGGTCTGGTTGTATACCTTGCCTAGGTGTTGCAATGTGGAATTGGAGACCTGTGTATCGAGATCAAAGTCCCATGGAAAACGCTGTAAGTGTGAGCGGATACGTTTTATTTGACCAGGGTGAAGCACACCTTTCCATTCCACCACCAACCCAGCAATGTTCCATGCGCAATCCAGGTGTCCAGGTCATTCTCGCGGAAAAAGTCCAAGTAGGCGCGGATCATGTGCTTCTGGGTATCAGTCCGCTCCTCGTCAGATACGATGCCCTTGAAGTAGCGCCCGTCATAGTGACCGAGTGTCAAACTACCTCTGGAAGACTGTCAGTTGTGTCCCCAAGAGTGCTATGCTTTCTGTGTAGCGAATCGGTAATGACAGTGTTTGCGTACCCAGGTTCGTGAAAGTATTTTGTGTCAGGTTTGTCGCCGCGGGCTTCAACTCGATCGGCCAGTGACTCCTTTACCGAAGATTCGACTTCTGGTGTTGGAATGGCGAGGGACGATACAACGAGGGATGCGGCTGCAAGAACGGATGCGCATGTGGGTAAACGCATGGCGAAGTGCCCAATGCCTGTTGGGTAGGTATACGTTTGAGGCGATCTCGGACGAAAATAGGATGACTATCGCAAGTACCAAGTACTCCACTGGACTCTGCTACTGATAGCCGACAAGCAGGCCACAATAGGCGAGTGTGTTGGGTATAGAGAGTCGTATGCAATTGAGGAAGGTGGTCGCGTGCTCCTGGCTTCAACGATCGACACAGCGGAGAGAAGACGAGGAGAAACGGGATCGCACATGAAGCCAGGACGCCGCCCAAAGGATTATGTATCAGACAAGATGACGCATACACGCACCCACGCGGCATTGGGGAGCCTGCCCTGTCCACTTGTGCCCTGGCCTGCCTTGCTTCAGCTTCAGACATTGCCGCCTGCCGGCGTCCTACCCCGGAAATCGGCACCGTTGGAAGCGAACGAGATGTCGATTCCGGATAGAATAGTGGAGCCGTGGCAGAAGGACATTACCCACTTGTACGACTGCATCCCTGAGCGTTGGCAAAGAACGTGTTTCAACGCTTCGCCCCGGCTTACTCCTACGGCTTCAGTGGTGGCGTGTGTCTGTCAGCTCTGAGCACTGCTTTTTCCTCTGTACAACGACTTGTTTAACCAATCGACGTATACTTACGCGGCCAGGGTTGATAGCAACCGAACGTGCGGCGCAAAGTGGGTTCTGCTAGTGCATGTCAATCATGATGTCGCATGCATCTTTGCCGGAAATAGCAGGGCCTCGTCATCGCCAATTTTGCAGCATCGAGCACCACTTTTCTCTTCCATGCCGTCGGTCCTGAAAAGGCAGCCTCCCTTTCTTCGGGTTCCAAGTCTAGGTTATTCGCAGCGTTCAGCACTGTCACCATAGCATGCATGCGCGCATCAAGTCAGTCTCGACGAGGCGACTATTCTGTCGCTGTAGGGCAGCCTCTGTCATTACATGCCATGCTTTTTGCTCTACCTATACATGGGCTTGCTCAGCCTCACGTTCAAACGCTAGATCCATCCGAGACCTGTTGTACGCCACATATCCAAGAAAAGAAAAAAGGGGTTGTCAACTACGAAATCTCCATTGCATCCGCGCCGTTCATAACCGCAAAAGAGACATCGCCAGCATCGCCAATAAGGCGCTTCTCCGACTCAGTAACAAACTATTGCCATGTTAGCTTGGCCCAGTACAAAGGGGTCTCGTGTGAACTTACCTTGACACTCCTGTTAGGGTCGTAGAAAAGCGCAAAGCTCCGCTGTACATCGTCGATAGTGACTTCGGAACCATTCCTCTTGCCGCGTATCAGGTCCGATGTGGTGATCAAGTTGCTGGCGTATCGTAACCCAGCCTCCTGACCAATCTTGGTGAGCAAGGCGAGCGCATCTGGTGATACATCAACCTCTTCCTCTTGCGCTCTTATCGAGATGATTTGTTGCATCTCCTCGGATGAATATGGGTGTGTGTTGACAATGACCACACGATCTAGAAAGTCCAGCGGCAGTCCGTGTGGCGATCTGTAATCGGTGCCACGTATCTGTGTATTTCCTCTGTTGCTAGCCATGATGACGATTGGCGCCAGCTCATCCTCCAGCGCGCGGTTGACAAACGAGAAACACTCGATGTCAAGCATGTGGACTTCGTCGATGAACAGTACGCCTGGCACGATGGTGGCCTTGCCCTCCTCTTTCCACTCGGCGACCTTTGTGTTGATTTGGTCACGCACCTCGCTGCGGATCTCGCCCGTGTCGCCTGAGAAGAGCGCTAAGAAGCCCTGCGTCCTCGAGTTGATGACATCGATTTCGTGCAAGCTGACTGTGTGCACCACCTCGCGCCGCTGTTGCAGCTCGCCTTCGGGGCACTGGACGAACTTGGTGTCGACGCCCATGGCATCGTAGTCTCGTGAACGCGTGTAGGAGCGGCCGAGCTTGGTGATCTTGCCCGAGGCTTTGTCAATGGAGATGATGTCGCCAGCCATGACCTTTTCCTTGGTCATGCCGTCGATCATTTTGGTGCCCATGTCGTAGACGGTCTCCATGTCGGTCGTTTTGATGGTAAGCTTGCCCTGCTTGTTGCTCTGCACATGGTGTTAGTACCGCTGTGGTGCTCTGCATGCCCGCACCCATGCCACTCACCCCTGTGACGCTGCGGTCAATCTGTATCTCCACCACCTCGCCCTCAATGACCTCGCTCTCCTCGGTTATCCGAACGCCAATCGACTTGCGGAAGGCCTGTGTGAGAGCCTCCGTCTTGGACATCTCCAGAGAGAAGATCTCGGACGAGGCAAGCATGGTGAAGGGCACGTCGGGGCCCAGCGACTGCGCCATACCCATAGCGATGGCTGTCTTGCCCGTGCTTGGAGGACCGGCTATCAGGACTGCGCGACCAGCAATCTTGCCGTCTCGCGCCATCTTGAGAATGACGGCTGCGGCCTTTCGTGCCTTCTCCTGGCCGACTAGGCCCTGCGACGAGACCTTTGGCTCAAGCGTGTCATCGTCGACGCCGAGACCGCGAATGTGTGAATGCGCCGCGATGAGATTGAGGCCGCGGAGCTCCTTGCTCTCGGCAATGGTGGTGATGGGCTAAAAGTGGTCAGTCGTTGGAATAGCAATCGGTCGCGCTGTCGGCGGCACGTACCATAGCCATGGTGATGTGTGTCGTGGCGTGATTGGGAGCTTGGGTATGCTACAGCAACATTTCGCGGCGGGCGCGCAGACAGAAGCTCGACGATTGCTAGCTGGAGCGCACGGGCCAATCATCCGCTGTCTACCAGTATGCAGCGCGTCGACACGCGCTTCCCCGGTCACATGATACGCTTGGCAATCGTGGACTGCATGTAGATCGCCGCGCGACGGCCTCTAGCATACATACAAGTACATGCCCCGTGCCGCGCAGTGTGCTTCTTCATTGACACAGCCCACCAGGGCGATCTTTACGGCCAGAACAAACCCCTTCCGTAAGCGCTTGCTCGCTCGCTCGCTTGCTTGCTTGTTCCGCGCTTTCCTTCTTTTTGCTGCCTGCCACTGCCTTCATTCCCGTTGTGCTTGGCGTCGTGCAGGGGTGGGGCACAAATATGTATGCTTCATCGTCCTTTACCTGGATTCTCGATAGATCCAATCGCTCCACTTACCTGCACACTACTCCTTCATGAGCTCGAGTGCTGCTAAGCGGCCGCTTGATCCGCGGGCGCGTGGGAACAGCCCTACCAGCAAGCGGAGTCGCCCGCTGCCAGCCAAGGTTCGCCCCCCTGCACCCTACTTGCATTCACCTCACGGAAAGCTGACGTGAGAACAGAACACGGCTGCACCAAGCACCAAGATTCAGAGCCCACCGCCATCACGGAAAACTTCGGGCGCTGGACTGTCTATTGTCGTGACAGATAACCCTAAACTAGCCTCTGATCGCAACAGACCGGTCGACTCTGCCCATGGGAGGGAGCGCCCGCAAGAGAACCAAGCGTCTAGACAGGTTGCTTCGGTCATGTCTCATCGTCCAGGTAGTGGAGCATCTACTCCCACCCAACACAGTGCACCTCCCGCTCCTTCGATGCTACCCATGGATTCAAGACAGTATGCGAATGCTGTACAGTTTCAAGACAAAACTACCCATGACAAATCTCCTCTTGGCATGCAGTCACTGCGAAAGCTCCAAGATAGGCGTCGTGCTATAGCGACACAGGCTAGCTCGACTAATGGACCTGCCTCAGCAACCGCTCCACTTGAAGCTAAAATCAAAGCCCAACAAATGGAGATCTCTCAACTTAGAAAGGAGCGAGATGAATTTGAAAGGAGATTAGCAACAATGGAAAGTTCGTTGGAGAGTCTGAGCCGTTCAGCAGACGGGCAAGAGCAACGACAACTGGATTCTTCGAATGACCTACAACCTTTACTGACCCGCTTAACCGCGCTTGAGAATTCCTCACTGGTTTCGGAGCTCCAAAAGACAGCAGATGACGCTGTGGCAAAGACACTGGCTCTTGAAAAGGAAATGATCAAGTTGAAGCGCTCCCAGGAATCTCAGACTCATGAAATTGCTATGCTCAACCTTTGGAAAACCTCGCAGTCCAAGACCATTACTGAAGATTTGACCAAACTAGCCACAGACAAGATTACGCAAAAGGCTGAGGAGGTCAAGGCATTGATACGCAGAGAGATTACTGAGGTAGAAGAACGCCTGGATCAACGTATCTCCAGCGGAAAACAGTCACTTCAGGAAGCTTCCAGTAAGGCTAAGGACGTGGAAAGCTTAGCAGCGACAATGCAAGAATTTCCTCAACGACTGGCCGACATCTGCAACAGTGTCACCAACATAGAATTAGACATGGACAGGACAAACTCTAAAGTAGAAAAATTCGAAGACGATATGCTGGATTTCAGTCAGTACGTAAGGAGGATCAAGGACCTTGAGGAAGACATGGACAAATGTCTGGACTTTCGTCAAGATGTTCGACAAATAGAGTTACCAAACCTTCAGCTAGCAAACGATGAGATCACTCGGCGCCTGAGAAAGCTTGAGCAGAATATACGCGACCAGAACAGACCTACCGAAAAGGTCTACGATGAAGCTGAGAGAACGGCCTTGCCAAGATCAATCAAGGGGCAAACAGCGGCTGGGTCGATTGATCTTGGCAACCTGGCTATGCGCGTGGATGAACTGGAGAGAGTGGAACAAGGCTATGAATCCAATCGATCCAACACACCAACCATCTCATCAGCCAGTGTGAATACTCTCGCTCGAAACGTGGAACAGCTTGCCAAAGACTTCAAAAGCTTCCAACATACTCAAAAAGAATCCAGAGATTTAGTGTCAAAGTTGACGGACGTTGTCAAGCGACTTGATACCACCGAGAAAAACCTACAAGGGCTGGAAGCGCTCAAAGATCATGTTGTGCTAGACACGTCTCTAGAGGCCAGTCACAGCGAGCTTCACCAACGCATCTTGACAGAAATCCACGCTCTACAGACGGATCTGGACAGCAAAATCACCAACATACAAACAAACCGGTCGAGTCTTCCATCCGAAAACGTACCTGCAGAAGGAGAAGATAACGATCCGACCTTGGCAACTACCACGGCAGCACTCATGGCTCGCATAAATGACATGCAAGCTGAACTGGATTCGCTGTCTGACGATTTCAACGAAGCTGGCCAGAAGATCTATGAGCACTCTGCCACTATTTCTGTCATCAAAGACCAAGTCCCTGAACTTTTCCGCCAGCAATTCGATCCATTCAAATATATGGTCGACGAACGATTAAGTATCGCCAATGGCAAATTGGATGCACATGCTGTTGCCCTTGCAGAGATGAGAAAGGAATTCGTCGATACCCACACAGCGAATGCCCAAGCTCTAACGACGAAAGCTGACATCCAGGCTGTGGGAAAGCAAGTAGACAGCATTACGTTTGCATTGAAAGACCTTGAGCACCGATACCAGAATATCAGCACTGAAGAAATGCACCAGAAAATGGTCCATTGGTTTGTGCAGATGTACCCAACGAGTGCAACCTTGATAAGAGACACGGCACAACTTCAAGCGGACGTCAGCCACCTCAAAAACTTCTGCAATGATATTGCATGGATTCGAAGTCGTTCAGGGGTTTTACGCGATCTGTGTAGACACGGCGCACAACTGCAAGCCATTGCTCAGCAGTACTCTACACAAAATCAAGAAAAGATCGAGCAGGCCCTTTCTGACGCGCAAGTGCGCCTGTTGCAGGTTCAGCAGGCTGAAAAAGAGACGCAAGATCAGGTCTCTCAAATCATAGCTCAGGTTGCTGAGATGCAGGCTGTAGCCTATCAGCATCGACGTGATTTCGACACGATGAAGAATACACTCATCGAGCCTAATCGTGACTTCTTCGGTCTGTTTGGCACTGCCCTTATTGTCCTGGCGCAACTTCAACAAGTTGCCGAGAGCCTCAATCAAAACCTACCTGGCGCGCCACTGAAGCTTGACTGGGAGTGCTATCTTCCATCCCTGGTTGAAAGGTCGAAGACAAGCGCAGAGGAAGAAATGCGTCATAAGTAAGCAATAAGTACTAATACTTCTTTTTCAAAAATAATGCTATATTTGCACAGCATACTACGGTTGATCTTGAAGGTTATTATGGGATTTGCAGGAGGTATTTTCAGGATTTGAAACTTCGTAACATATGATACCCTAGTGTGATAACTATATAAAGTCATTTATCTACTAGCTAGACCCGCCCCGTGTATTTAAGAGCCAAAAGTAATCACAGTTTGGCGTTGCAGTTTGTTCCGACTATGTCAGTACTTACAGGGTTTCTCGGAGGTAAGCTAAGCGCACTAGTTAACTCCGCCAAAAGGTTTCGCGCGTCACCTTCAGAAGCTTGAAGGTAGGTAACAACTATATTTTAACATTCCAAATTGAGTCCTCAAACAAACACAAAGTTCCAGTCGCAATGGCACAAGCAAATATCACGAACCCTCCTCCTACCTTGAACCCGCCGTTAGGCAACACAAATACCTCCGCTGACACAGACACCTCCATGCCCGATGCCGACACTCACGCAACAACCACCACCAAGCGCAACCCCAACGACACACCCCAAGAAAAAGAAAAAGAACCACACATCCTCCACCAAACCACCTTTCGCAAACTCCCTTGGGCCTACTTCCACCTCACCCTCACCAGCCCTTCCGCCTCCACCATACCAGACACCCCAGACCTCTCTCCCCTCCTCATCTCGCCCCTCCTCACATCCGCGCTGCGCGCCTACCTGGGCACAATGGGCGCCGCAATCCCGATCGACATCTTGAAAACAGCAGGCCGCAACGTGTGGATCAGGGTGCCGCGGCAGGACGCGCGGGGCGTGCGGGCGGCGCTAAGTAGTTGGGTGGGTAGCGTGGAGGGGGAGGATGTAGGGGAGGGTAGAGGGAGGGTGGGTGTGATGTGGAGGGTTGGAGGGCAGAGTGGGGCTTTGGGTCTGGTTGGTGGTGGTGATGGGAGGGATGTTTTTGGTTGAGCGACAGGAGATGGAGAAAGAAAGATGGATTAGGGTGGAGTAGGGACTGGAAACACTTCGTCTCCTAGCGGTGGAACAGCGGCTGGCCTTGATGGGAGCAGGCAAAGCGCATGTGTGGGCGTGTTAAGCCCTCAATTGCATCGAATGCAGAGATTGCGTAGCATGGACAGCTACAATGGCAGTCCTGAATCACACATCCAACAAGAAGCGACAGGCTATTCGAGAACGGGAGGCCAAAAAGCAGAGAGTACAAGGAAGGGGAAATGACAGCAGCCATTCAAGCCTACACAATTTCAAGCAAAGAGCACATAAGGCTCTGTAAAAGCTACAACACTCCCCCGGATTGGCAGATGGAAAAGGATCTAAGAATAAACCTCCAGCGCTAAAACTCATTTTGACACCCCGTGTTCTCCGGCCAAGGGTGGTACACAACCTGTTCAGCTATTTCTTACATTTTCAACCCGAGACCATCACGTAACATCTACTGCCAGCCAGGCTGGGGTGGATGGTGACTTTGCGAGCCACCATAGCCACCTGCATGGCCCGGCGGTGGAGGGTACTGCTGGCCTCCGTATTGGTTTTGGTGTGTTGGAGCCCCACCAAACTGGTTATGTTGGTGGTTGTCGTAGTTTCCTGGGCCGCCGTAGGGGCCGGGCGGGCCGCCATATGCAGGGCCTCCGTATCCAGCTAGATGTCGTTAGTCTTATGTTTTTCTAGGAAAAGAAGTTTCGTACCTTGTTGGCCGTAACCACCAGGGCCTGAAGATGGTGGTCCCTGGCCGTAGTTAGGAGCTGGCCCACCATAACCCGACTGTCCACCAAAACCGGCCTGAGAGCCATAACCGTGCCCCTGCTGCGGCTGTGGAGTGTGTTGTTGTGAGCCGTAGCCCCCATGCCCTTGACCTTGGTTGTACGACTGTCCGGGGGCAGGTGAGTAGCTTGAGTGACTCGGGGGGCCGCTGCTGTGGTGGCCACCAGGGTTGTAGGAGGATGGCGGTGCAGTGCCAGTGTATGATCCACCTGACGGGGCGCCAGAGTTGCTATAGCCGTAGTCGTTGTTTGGCTTGTTGTGCTATAGTCTGTCAGCACGGTACACCTGTACCTCAACCGATATCACGTACAGATCCTCCTCCACCTAACGCACCGCTGAGCATGCCTCCAAGGCCGCCCGCGAGGCCGCCACCGCTCGAGCCATGGCCAGAGTTGTTGCCATGCTGTCCTCCAGACGAGTTTCCATGCTGCTTTCCACCACCCAGCAGGCCACTAGCGAGCTGGCCAACGAGGTTTCCAGCACCGCCACCGCCACCGCCAGAAGAGCTTCCATGTTGTTTTCCGCCTCCAAGCAACGAACCGGCAAGTTGGCCGACAAGATTTCCAGCGCCTCCGCCGCCGCCGCCGCCGCCGTGACTACCATTGCTTTGCTTGCCGCCTCCCATAAGCGCGTTCATCGCGAAGCCCTGTTCCATTTGTCAGCGGAGCCTGGTTGATACCCGACTGTGTTTCATACGCCTAGTCCACCTGCTCTGTCTCCTGTTGGGCCATCGCCCATACCTCTTGTTCCGTTACCGGCATCTGGGCCTGAAGTGCCTTCTGGGCTGCTGTATGGGTTCGTGTGCTGTGCGGGCGTGCTGTGGTTTGAGCTACCGCCGACGGGTGCTTCGCTGGTGGGAAGCTCCCATTGCGAGACGCCGGTGCTGATCTGGACATCTGTTGTGACGAGTCAATATATGCGCGGGTATGGCATGCTTATGAATCGTGAGCATTCGGACGTACAGTAATACTTTCGAGATCTATGTGTCTGTTAGCTGTGTCGCGGGGCATGAGTACCAAGGCGGGGCAGCTTCAGCAGCTCTTCGCGCAAGTGCAAGAGAGACGTACGTGTTGTCCCACTGGGCGATCCATCCCGCAGGGAGCTTGGGAAGGGTAGGATCAGTAGGGCCCGAGTCTGGCGAGACTGGCGGGATTGGGGGAGTCGGCACGGCCATGTTGGCGCTGTGGAGATGAGATGCGGGGCTGAGGGAGAGAGACCAAGGAGAGGCAAGAGGGCGTGCGGAGGAAAAGAGCAGTAGTCAGGGTGGAGACAGAGGCAGGAGAGGTCGTCAAGGCATTGCAGATGAGTGGTTATATGGTAGGCGTGTGAACAGCCATGGGCGAGTGGCCCTGGTTAGCGGTTGTAGTGGGGATTGGCCAGGGTGCTGGGATGCTCTGCGAGGCTGTGCACTACGCGCAGTTCGGCAAGTGACGCATGTTTGCAGGCGCGGGTTATGCCTTTCAGCTGACTTGAACACATACAGATTCCCCATCCAGTTAACCACGGCCAACGGCGTCTTCCAACGGCGCTTGTTCTGGCCGTCCTGGATGCACTTGTGGCTGAGACAACGCCCTGTCGTCATGGCCAGCGACAACCGAACCGCTGCCCAACCGACGAGCCCAACCCAGGCCCAATACTAATACACGGATATCTCACAAAACACCTCATGCAACGCCTGCCTAACGTCCGCAGTACCCGGTACGCCATTTCCTTTACGCCCTGAACCCGAAATGATGATAAAAACATCAAACAGCCAATCACCACGCATATCCGCCGCCGTCGTGATCATGATCTTCGTTACCGTTCCATTCTTCGTCACCGCTGGGCTCAGCATCGAGAAAGTCGGCCTCGTTGAAGATCTCTTCGCGTGGACGGAAGTTGTCGATGCGGAAAACGACCGTGTGACACCGACCTTGCACAAAGAGATTCTCGTCTTCAGCTGATGCTGCTGCATCTTCCGAGCCAGAATCATCGTCCGACTCCTCATCATAGCTCATTGCTGCTCTTGCCCGAGATCGTAACCGCTTCGAGCCCCAGCGCTCATCTTGCTTTGGTGTACGACGCAGCAAAGGGGCGTCACTATCGCTCTCACTGCCGTGATTCATCGTGGCAGGATCCGCCTTCTTCAATGGTTTTTCTGCCACACCTTCGATGAAAGAATCCACCTTGTTGTCGTCATCAACTTGCGCCTTCCATTCCCTAAATGCCCGCAACGAAGCGAGATGGGGATTCGGCGCCTCCCACTTCTTCGCGAACACTTTCTTAAACTTTGCACTCCACTTCTGCCTAAACTCTGCCCTCTGTCGCCAGTCAGTATCTACCATTGCTATAATAGTAATTTCTTGCAGCCAAGGTAGATCCTCAGCAGACTCAATCAGCGAGTTGAACAGATTAGAAGCCGATGTCGAATTCCAGTTTCGAAGATATTGCAGATCTATCGTTCGTAGCGTACATGGCCAAGTGGGAATCTCGTTCTCACCCAGCAGAGTTTCATAGAGGGGTTCGTTGTCAGAAGACATAGCCAGAGAGCTATAGTAAGTAGTGTCCATCCTCAGGACCTCGAGCTTGGGACATGAGCGCTTGAGGTCGACCAGGAAAGAAAGGTCGAGGGCTTGATTGTGGTTAAGCACCAATTCTTCCAGCTGTGAGCCATGCGTAACCAAAAAGGCTTGAAGCGCATCCGACAGTAGCTCGCCACAGTTCGTTATGTTGAGACTGACAAGGTTGTTCGGTAATAGAGGTAAAAGACGCCCACTGACGACTCCACATGTCTCAAATGACAGACTCCTCAGATGAGGGAGGACAGCCAGTGCAGACGCCAACAACTCTTCTGTCGTTGGCTGAGCTTGAATATCATCGCTATCAACTTGACTCACTTCAGGGTGGAATTTCGTGAAGGTTACATCTCGAAGACTCTGAAATGCACTGTCTGTGTGAATGCTTCTCATCCATTGAGGGCCTTGGTTGCAGAAAGTTCTGTTCCACCGCCAACTTCTCAAGTGCAGACTGGTTTGGCGTAGGGCGTCAAAAAGCTCGTTTGGGTATACCCACCGACGGATTCTCCGAAGCCGTTCTCGAAAGGGAGGCCTATCCATGGGATCGAAAATGTCAATCTCACGTAACGTTGTCAGTGATTGTATGAGAGCCGCAAGATCTGTCACGCTATTGTTGGCATCCGTAAGGGCAGTCATCTGCGTGGCGTCCAGCTCTAATCGCTTCACCATAACTCGATAGTCATCGTAGGCTCCAGATGGAGGCGTGATGAGGTGGTGGACAAGATCCTTTCGTGTCTGCCGGGTGGCAAATATGGGTGGATTGCGATAAAGCGCCGTCAAAGCTGGTTTCGCGAATGCAGAGCACATTCTTGCCATTCTTACAAGCCATGATATCGCGCAAGTAGGTTTCATATTCTCGTCGTGGAGTGGGTGTGATGCGTAAACGAAGATTTGGAGGAGCACGTGGTATGGTAGGGACGTCCATGCCTAAACAGTTCTGTGTTAGCATGATGTGAATCCTCAACACAGCTAGTGTAGCTGGTCCTGAAGTAGCAAGCACAACGTACGGGTACGTATCCATCTGTAGGAATGCCTGTCTCTTGCCGCTCAACCTGCGTTTCTTTGTTCGGCGCAAGCGGTGCACCTAGAACAGCTTTACGCCGACGGTTCCTATCTTTCTGCACTCGCTTTGCTTGCGACTCAGAAGACGATGGCGCACTCGTTCGTATCCTTGTCCGCACTGCTATTGTTCGCTCTGGTTCAATCTCAAAGTCCGCATCGGGGTCTTCGTCATCTTCATCTGAGCTGATATCTTTGTACGAGATGGCTCGCTTTCCCCGCCTTCGCGTACTTCGAGGGGATCGCTGGCGCTGTACTGGAATAGGGCCTGGTGAGGCATGCTCGTTTCCGCTAGAGACTTGATCGACTGGTTGCGTCCGACGAGTTGATCGGCGAGAGGGAACGATTCGCTTTTGAGAGGTCTGTTCGTCGCTGGAACTTCCAGAAAGGCCATCGTCGCTGCTTGGTTCCTTGTAAGAGATGGGAACTCGTTTCCGCTTTAGTGTTACAGTCATGTCGTACAGGATCAGGCTAGAGTAACCTCAAAGAATCTAAAGGAGATGATGGATCAGTTGCGGTCTGGGCCTACAGCAGGCACCTCAGCCTTCCCAAGCAGGCTCTGGAGTGCATGGAGTGTCTCGAAATAGTTTCTGCAAATGCTGTGATCGCTGGTTCGTGGTGCAAAAGTGAACTGGGGGGCATGCATGCGGACTACGGAGGTAAGAGAGCAACCCATGAGATCATCCCCGACCGCTAACCCAATGTAGTTTGGCTCCCGCCAGTGTCACGTGCTCACTCAGATCACAACAAACTTGAGAACCACACCAACACCAACTCCGCAGAAAGACGCTTTCTTGTCTACCTCGAGCCGGGATAGATAAATTTACAGTGCATGTCTGTGGCATCTGTACACTATCGCGCTCCTGCTTTCGCATCATCTGCACTGCTATTATCGCCAGTTGAATATAGGCTGCACACGAAACCCCCATTTGCAGTGGCTACAAGTCGGTCTGAACTCACTAAATGCGCGCCTCCACTTTGAGTTCTCGGTTGCCTTGAATGCAACTGAGGAAGTGCACGACATGTAAGTTGCTCAAGGCTTCATCGGATTTGTGCTCGAATCATCTCTGATGTCCTTGTGTGCTGGCAGAGCATGCCAGGAAGGCAAGACAGGTTTTCGGGCAATATATTACTATACGAATATCTATCAAAGAAAAGAGCACCATTATTTCTGGACCGGAATCTAACGCAGATCCTAGAAGCCCATGAGAACTTGTCAAAAGGGGGCACTAGAAGCGAGCGTAGAACGCCTGATTCCGACTTTCGTTCGCAGTGGAAGCCCCCGTCGAGCGATACACTCGACAAGATGATGGACGATGAGAAGCAAAAAGGCTCTTTCACTCTGAAAATACACGCCATCACTCTACAGAATGGCCGGATGGCCACACAGACAATCCGCGACAACCCGACCAACAAAGTTCGGGTCCTGTTGCGGCTGTCGAGTACCATAAGGGTTTCCATCATCCCGCCATCCGATATGCCGGCCACAGGATCTTTTTCACGCGAGGCCATTCTAAGAGGCGCAGATAGGAGCCACCAAGAAGCCTCAGTTGACATGAGTCCCATCGTTCTCAAGCCTAGGGACATATCTGCAGAACCAGGAAAGATCGACATCCGTGATGCATACAGAATGATGTTGAGCGTCAATTTTGCGAGTCAAGCGGACGCCCAAGAGTTGTACAGTTATATGGGCCTTACTGCGGAACCAGCTACATACATATCGACCTCTTTTCCAAATATCCTCAATTGTCCGCAGGATAGGATAACCCTGCCACTAAAAGCAGCTGGAAAGCCGCTCGGCATTCATCTAGAGATAAGCATGTACTGGAACAGCGCTGCAGCAGGGGACTCAATACTCGCAAATCACAATCGAAGTCTCAAAAGCACCATAGAGCCACAGAGCTCGTATCCCACACCGCCCCGTGATCTGACGCCACGCTACAGACTAACCTATGTCTATGGAAATGAGACTCTGGAGCGGTCAGATCTTGTTTGCCTGCATTGTTCCAAGGGCAGGAGACTAAAGGAGATCCACGATCTCGAAATGCACTTGAATGCCTGGCATGATAACTTTGCCTATCAGCTGGTGCCGGAAGGGACTGATGACAATGGCGTTACACACTGGCGATTCGTCAGCGAAGTTGCCGATTCAAAGGCAGATCAACGAGCAAGTGATCGCGTCGAAGATCCCCGCGATGTTCGCGTAATCGCCCCAGATTTTCCTTTTGACAAACAGCGGTTCCTGGAGGGTGATGATGGGTACCAACGTGCCGCCAGGGTCGAGAAGCACCTGAAATACACAAAACGAAAACAGACGGTGGACATCCTCCCAAGTCCCGTACCGAGGCAACGGAAGCTCCCAGAAGATGTTCAAGAAAGACCAGAGAAAGAGAAGAAGACTTTTGTCGTACCGAAAGCACCGCGTGGAATTACATTTTTCAGATCGCTGACCAAAAGGCCTTTACAGCCAGGCGAAGAGATCAGTGAAAGCGACGACGAATTGGACGAAGGCTGGATGTATCTTCGCAAACATGCTGAAATTGATCGGCTCGGCACGTCTGGACCTGCACGCCAATTCCTCAAAGCTTTTGACGATTTTGTGCATGAAGAAAGTTTGCATGCGGATATACATGCAGGGGACGCAATTATTCGCTTCGCGAAATGCAAAACCTGCATATGGTATGATGATACCGTCAGTGAATTCACAAAGAAGCTCAATGAGCTGTTAGAGGATGGTATCATATCGAAGGAGGTACAAACCAAAGCCATTGAGATTGTCAATGCCCGAAAGAAGAGCACTGCAGAGACTAATTATCTTTCTCAACAACTGGCGGAGATGAACGTTGGACATGGTAACGACGTTGATCTACCATACGATGAGTGTTATTGTGGTGAAGATGCATCAGCAAGCCCTGGCACATCAGGTATGATCGCTTGCAACAATATCGTAAGTGATCAGATCTCGAAGCACACGTAGCAGTGACTGACATTTGTTTCATTAGGACTGCATACGGCGTTATTTTCATCTCTCTTGCATACAAAAGCATGCTGAATCTCAGTCGCCCATAGTCCATGTGAGATCTATGACATGGACCTGTAGCGAATGCAGAAACCGACCTAGCACGGTGGGCTAACTCTTTTTGTTGCTTCAAATTCGTGTTCAAGCGGGGCGTTATTTCCTATATCGAGCAAACTTTGCGTTTAAGTGGTATGCATTTTTAGTTATGGAGCTACATACAGTTTTGCTTGTGTCTGTTTAGATCACGATTACTTCCAAGCTGCTTCCTCGATACCCTCATTGTTCTTGCTTTTGCGTTTGTTCGAGTTTACAAGGCACCCGAGCATGCGAAGGTGCGATTTTCGAATATACTGCATGCAGCAAACCCCGCTAGGCTTACAGGCATCTATAGAGGAAATCACTATCCAGTGAATCTCTTGCACACATTCTTTATGCACAGCATGGCAGCGAAACGCATGGTGGTTTTCGGAGGAAACCTACTATTTTTTTTTAGCTAGCCTGCTACATCAAGATGAAATACTGATCACGTAGCAAGAACGCGATACACGTCTGGCAACCTTTTATGCATCAGGAAAACAAGACGCAACCTCAGTCGTGTATAATCAGATACCCGTTTTGGCGGACTACCAACTCCTTATTAACCTGCATATAGCATATAATACCTCTAATATTGACGCACTTTTACCCCCTTTTACCCGTTCCCCCAGACCTGCCGCAAATTTCTCTCTTCTCAGCCAAATTAGCCCCCAAAAAACTGTTTAGGTAATATGACCCTCGACATCTTTTCTGCCGTACACACCTGTCCATAGTACCACCCACATGATTACTACCATGCTTTCACAACAGAACGAATCTTCCACTTAGTTCTGCTACAAATCATGCCAGCTCTACAGCGATGCTCACCTCGCATGCATGCCACAGTCATACTTACGAAGTATCTTTTCACGGCACGGGTACCAATGCACGCAAAAGCTCACTTGCATCCCTGGCCCGTCTTCCCACTAATGCAGGTACAACACGATACGACCCTTCGGCACTGGACCTCATTCCAGTCAGACAGCTCATCTACCTGTACTCTGCTCTTTCCCTTCTGCCGTCACCGTTCTAGAGCGACAAGAACACGCACTCGGCTCTCCATCACGTCGCCCTGTAACCTTTCCATCTAACCCAGGAACCCATGCACACCCTCCCCATCCCAACTACGCAAAACACGTACGTATGTAAACGGATCCGCAAAGCACCACAACTCAAATATTACGGTATCTTACGTGCGTATACTCCCCTCCCCCCTCCGGAGACAAGTCCGACTCTACGGCCGTATCAGAAAACGGGTGGCATAACCTATGGTTTCGGAAGGACGGACATGTCAGCACGGCTAGTAAGGGTACATGGTTTTAACCTTAAGAAAAAAATAAAATAAGCTAAATACAAAAGAGAAATCTTTTAATAATGACGTGACGGGCAATTACACATCTTGCGCCGGCCATGGAAGCGAGGAAAAAGAGGGTCGGATGGCCTTGCCTAAATACACTTTGTGGACTAAACTGCATCCGGGCAGTGTTTATATGATCGCCGCGTATGAAAAAGGAAAAGGGAAAGGGGTGTGTGGGCAAAGGAAGAGCGGGAGAAGGCGGAAGGATGGAAAAGCTGGGCCATAATAACTGCCTGTTAAGATTTGTTTCAGCCCGCTAGGTAGAGTTTTGGGGAAATGCGATTGGCAGGTAAGCGCGGGATGAAAACGCAAAACAGGCAGATGCACGGTGGCGATTATTACGGGAAACGAGGGCGGCAGATATGTCATAATATAGTGATGCTTTTTCTCTATGTTTTGGTATAGAACTACTAGGTAGCATGTTGCGGCCCGATTTCCACTGCGAACGCGATAATGAGCATGGTGCTCTGTAGCAGCAGCATTAATCCTCCTTTCCGACTGTAACATGTTCAACCTTTCGCAAGCTCCGCCTGTATGGGGAGTGTGAGAAGAACCTATGGTCCGTGCATACGCGTCAAATCATCTTCCGCTCTCCTTCCCTCTTCGTCTCTCTCGGACTTGGATTACTTTTCTGGGGGGGAAAGCCCGGTCGTGACGCGGAAACAGAATACTTGGTCGTGCTAGCAACATGCGCAGTTGACACAATATTGTTAGCAATCCAGACTGAGGCGTTCAAAAGGTCAAGCAACGAATGTCTTTGTTGATTTCTGCAGGTTTTGTGTGCTACCTAGCGTTAAGAGAAACACTAGTGCTATGCCCAGCAAGAATTCCATCGTATATCGAGAAATTTGAAAAACCCCATGTGCTTATTTTGTCCGAACTAGTAATTTTCCTTTTATTTGGACCGGCCGTTTCTCATGGTCCGATCGCACGCGTGTTTTTTGTGCGCCGAGATCTCATTTGTTTGGTTGAGAAAAGGATGGATAGAGTTTCGTTTTTACAAGGCTAGAGCGTTAGCAAACGGGTATTTCTTTTCCCTCTAAAGAAACAGTTATTCAATTGCCGATCCGGACGGACTATTTGCTTTTCGGGGACCAAATGAGGGAACGGTTCAGTGGGACCCAGAAAGTAAATTAATCATGATAAGCAAGTGCTTTCGCCCGGTTCTATCGTCGTGACAGGGAAGCAGCATTTGCGAAGACGACGTACTTCCACGATAATGGCAATGGGTCGGGCCCGCGTGTTTCAACTGTAGTCATTTTTGTACAGGCTAAGTTGGTTGGACAAGAAGCGTCTGTTTTGGTTTTCGGCGTTGGGATGTGGTCGATGCGTGCATGCATTGGCGGCATGTACACTCCCTTTTCGCTGCAGCTGTCGTCGGCAAGCCTCAATTTGTGGCCATAAACCTGCACCTAGTCATTCGCCCTCCAGGCGCCCAACCAATACCTACTGCCCGTTTCTCCCAGACCTCCCAACCACCTCCTTTTTCTGGCGAAATGGCTGATCGCGGTTGGGACTCTTAGATGTCATTGATTGCCGGGTTGGGATGGTATTCTAGAGGGCGCTTAGATGCAGTTCGCTGAATGTTCTTGCGTGGGGTAGCAATAAAAAAAAACATACCCCGTATTTGTGGTCATGCATATCGAATAGAGAGGTGGGCGATAGTGGTACCAGAGCTTGTGGGATATTTCTGGTGAAACTAAACCCGTCGCTTGTATCGCCCGCGGGTGTCCATGATACCCCGCCCGATTCGTCTTCCCAGCCACTTCCTATGCTGTCTCCCTGGTCAGCATGCAGTGACTCTACGTCGTGAGAACATCATCCATGACAGTTAGATGGACAGGATATACCCAGATCAATGTGCAGAAGCGTAGTACGACGTGGTACAAGACCTGTTCTGTTCAAACGACGGAAAACTCGCGTGATGATTGGCCACGTTCGGTTTTAAGATTGATGCTATTGCTCGTAGTTGTTTTTCTTTTTTGGATACAAAGGCCGTGATGCAAAACTTATTGAGAAACCATCTATCGTACACGTTGCGATAAAGCAACCGGCCGGGGAGAGTGTTCCGTTGCCGGAAGAAGGAAAGAAACAAAACTCTTGACTCGTTAAGATGGCAACTGTAAAACATTAAGTAGATGGAGCCATGTCATATCCTAACCTTCATAGAGTGTCAACATGCGGTCAAGTGAGAAATGAACTAACAGGTCTTGACAAAGAAACGAGCCTGAAGGAGAAGATAATGATGATGTGCTTGGGGCACAAACAACCCCAAAGCAAAAAGTAACAGCATGAGCATGGTGAATGATGCGTGCGCGAAACTGGCAGAACATGCTTCTATGATAGCATGCTCATAAAGGTCATCGTGAGTGCATAAGTAAAGTCGTTGACGGAACGCTTTCAAAACAAGATTACCGCCGTGTGTTGCTTTTGTGACGAAGGAAACGCTGTTATATGCCAACTGTGTCTTTAAACGAGTGAGGTGTCGTAGTTCGTGCCTGAGTCTCTTCGACTCCTTCCATGCGGATGTCCTTGTCCCTGGATTCGATCGAAGATGGCAAAGGCGCGGATTTGGGCGTGAACGATGCATATGCTTGGCTGCGACTAGGGTCGGCCGATCCATATGCGATGGGGGATCCCAATTCGGCGGGTGTTTGGTGTTTTTCCAGCTCTAGTGGCTGTGGTCTTGTGCGCCTTCTCTTCCCGGAGGATGATTCTGAGCCTTGTTCGGTTCCGACTTGTTGCTGTGGTGTCCGTACGGGAGCTGCTTGCGAATGCGTGGTTGTTGGAGGAGTTGTGCGATCGAGCGGCCGTGAATCTGGGCCAAGTGGTGATGGCTCCGGTGGCCCCGTAAGGGACTGTCTTCCTCTCCTTGGGGGTGGATATACTTCACCTCGCGCTGCAGCTTCCTGTGCTCTCTGTTGTGCCTCGGCCTTTGTCGGTCTACCGCGTTTCTTCTTATGTGTCGGTTCCCCCGCTGGGTGTACCGCTGAGGAATACGCAGGGCCGGCGGGCATGAATTCTCCTGGGTAGGAATGCGGGGGACGAGGTTGCAGCAGTCGCCCAACGGGTGCAGAGGTCTCTGGTTGGTGTGGTCGCTTTTTAGATGTGTCGGGGCCTGGGTACATCATTGGAGCTGGCAAGTGAGGACGTCGATAATCTTGTCCTGGAACAGTGTATGTTGCCGCAAGGTTCTCGAATGCCATTTGGCTGGAGCGAACAGACCGACCTAAGTGTAAGTGGCATATTAGCATGGATTTGTCTGTGTCTGCACATGAAGCTGGGTGGGGTTGACTTGTTGAATCAACAAGAGAATCGGGTAAACCGAAGAGGCAAGGTGAACGCACCAGGAGGCAACGCCATGTCGTTCCATCGTGGCTGGATATTGGCGTCGCGTATGAATGCAAAGAGAACATGAGAGGGTACTGGAGCTGCCTTTAGCACTTCGGCAAGTAAGTATACCTATCAAGGATGGGTTGGGTTAATCGGGTTCACAATGGCAACGAGGGCCAGACGGGTTGTTTTTGGAGGGGTATGTACCTTTTCGTGCTCTTGCCACGGTGGGTCGCGTGAGAGGGAGGGCTCCATGTCGTGATCGTCGAGACCAAATGGAAATAGGTGAGGGCAGAAGACTAAAAAGCAGCTACGGCAAAATCTCGCTGTATGCAACCAGACAAATCGAGCATCGATCACAAGGCCTTGAAGTAAGTGGACCGGCGCGAAGAGCAACGCGCCCTGGCGCGCGGTTGTATAGCTGCGTCTACTACCAAGAGAACAAACGAGAGTGCTGAAACGAAAGAGTAACGAGCGGGATGAAGAAGAGCCGTAAAAATCAAAGAAACCTGCGGGGGGCTCTGGTGGTGGGTTTCATGCCAGCAGGCAGGAAGAGCGCGTCAAAGGGACCACCTCATGAGGCTGGGTCAAGAAGATAATTAGGAGAGACTGCTGCTTGCTTGTCAGAGATTACTGGGAAGAGCCACCCGGTATGTTATACATTAGCGGATTTGGTCGAAAACGAATGGGAGGCGGCTAGTCCCCACTTGCAGACTGTAGCTCCCAAGGCTTCCCGCACGGGGACGGTCCAAATCAGTGCTTGTCGCAAATCGATAACAAAGCCCAGGTCTGCAGCATAGATCTGGCGGCGCTTTAACCCATCTCGAAGGCCGTCAGTGGATGTTCAGAAACGATTGCGCAAACGGGCGAGCCAATGGCAAGGGCTCTGGCCTGAGCCGTGTCTCACCAGCCGGGGAGGGTTTAGGCTGAGACCAAAGGGCCTTTCTTCCCTTGCACCACACGTCCCCTGCCGTCGTGTTTTCTCCATGCTTACTTCTGCCTCGGTTGGGCTGGCTGGCTGTCTGGCGGGCTGGCTGACTGACTGGGAGACATGTACCTACACAAGCAGGTTGCAGTACCGTGTTTTTGCGCGACGGCGGTCAAGGTGAAGCGGCCATGAGGCGCACATGTCGCGGTACACAGCAACAGTGGTTCGTGGCGCGCGCGCAATCTGTCAAGCGCGGTCCAGCGCGGATCGTTCAGAGAGCGTCGCGCCTAATAGGACGACTGCGACGGTGGGATCCCTGTCTCCAACGGTGCGATCTGTAATATCCTCCAGGACCAGTACTAGCGAGACATGTATAGAGCAGAGCACCACGTTCGTCGCGGCTGCATGGCTCGACGCCCTCTATGCTTCTCTTGCTTGCGTCGAGCTGGCCGGCCACCGGAATAAAAAATAAAAAAAGCGCTTTGCATTGCCAGGCAGCACCGCCCAGCTGCTGGAAAAGTCTCCCGCGCGAAGCCATTCGACGATCGGGAGCGGCCCGCGACTCGGCATGGCCTCCAATAACACAGGTCACAGGTGTCCTTTTCGATGGCGGGCGGGCCTCGCGTCTCAGAATTTCCAGGCTGGGTGCAGGGAGGCGTGTTTTCGGACTGAGTAGCCGTTGGGTAGAGTTTGCGCTAGCGAGCCGGGCAAGCTCGCTTAGACTGGCCAATCACAGCACACCGCCAAGCCCCAGCGTCCCGTAATGAACTCTCGACATCTTGCCCTCGCGGCCGCTCCCATTGCCATCAGAGGTTCCGAGACGTCACGCCCGCCACCCACTGCGCACGACAGGCTCTACATGTGTTGAGGGCCACCGACCTGGATGACGTTGTCCGGCATCGTTGAGACCGACGACATGCACATGCAGAGACGGCCAAGTCATGATACACTCCCACCACGCTTGCCATTTCCTCGAGACGTCATGAGCCGCTGATCGTGGGTCACAGCCCCAGCAAGGACTCCAGGTTTATCGTGTGCATACCTACATACGTACGTACGCAAACAGCAAAAAAAAAGGCGGTTTCGTTTTGCTCATGCACCTATGGATTGGGTTTGCGCTAGTCTGAGTCGGAGTGGCTTTCTAAGAAGCAAGTGGCGGCTGTTTTCCAACGGCTTCCTCGACTGTCTCAGTCCTTGGAGACATCACTCGTTCTCGTTCACGGCGCCCGACGCTCGTGTGGGCACTGATGCTATTTGAGGCACGCTAGGGCAATCTTATCCAATGTATCCTACATGTACATGAGTCGTCCCCACGCCCGCAAAAACCACCCCATGGGTTTCCATGACACCATGCCTGCATGCATAGCGCCAATGCCAAAGCCGCTGATGTGACCAGCCTCTGTCATTGCCGGAGCACGTTTTCCATAAGCCAGCACCGTCATCTAGCGACGCTTTGTACAACCTTCAGACATGTGTGGTGTCCAGCCATGCTTCTGAATATAGCACTCGACGGCACCGCGTACATACACTGTCTAGAGCGCCAATGGGGCCGGCGTAAGTGGGCATCCCCCAGCAGCCTTTGCAACAGAAGCCTGCCAATGGCCTCATTTCGCCCAACACTGACCATGTCGCTGCCACGTTCTAACAAACCTTGTAGAGTCTCTTCGAGTTGCCAGTAGTCTGCCTCTCTTTACCTCCCTGCGGCTTTTTGCACGATAATTCCTTGTACCAATTTCTTTCTGTCTAATATATTTCCTTATATCGGTGACATGGTTTGTGTGCGCTCGACTGGCTTTCGCCGGCGGAGGCGCCCTGCTTCCGCAAATGCGAGGCCGAGGCTGAGACTGGGCCAAGTGGGACAAGGCTAGTTTTTGTTCACATCTTCAAAGTATCGTCAACACACCCCACGTCGCGCATGGCGCCACTCGAACACATCGTCTTCTGCCCAGGTCTCCAAGTCCACATCTGCTTATACGACAAATGCGAATATATATTTGAGAGAAACACAGGGAATTGCCAGCTGTGCCAGTGAGCCAAGCGCGCTCGAACCCGCGATAACATCTGCGTGCGCCGACCCCGAACCCGCGTACCTGTATACCAACCGCGTCAAAACAATACATGCTGTGGTCGAGCCGTGTCGCTCTGCGTTTCTAAGCCGTTTAATGCGTACAGAACGAAATCTGGGCCCTCGCATACCACCCGGTGTCCAGGGGGAGAGCAAAGATTTGCCCCCCAGCCGTGGCCCAGCTGTCTCAAGCGACCGTGTCCGCCCTAGTAATTCGCTTCTTGTTCAAGTTTGCCAGAAGAAGGTCTGATACTGCCTGTTACGTGCGCATCGCTTGGAACATGAGGTGATTAGGTAGTCGTCCTCTGTGTATGCGTGATCAAAGGCATCAAACGTTAGCGTCCCTTCCATTCAGAACCTCGCGATCCTCCACCCTCCGCCCACAGCATCTCCCTCCACCCCCACGACGGTCGCCAACATGGCGAATAGCGATTCGGAAAAGAGCCACGCTCAGTTAGAGCCTGAGCTACGCGAAATGAAGCTGGAAGGCGCGACCTCGGAAGGGGCAAGTGAGGGTCACGGCTCGGGTCTGGTAAAGGTGGACGAGACCGACTCGCTCGACCGCGCACCCACACCGCTCAGCATACCACCTAGGCTCAAGTCGCGATCCAAATCTCGGTCGCCCATGGTCAAGCAAGAGTCAGACGCACCCTCGCCCGCCAGCGCCCACGAAGAAACCTTAGGTGGAGACGTCACGTTGAAAATGGAACCTGGCAAAGCACCCAAGCTATCGCGCACGGCGGCCCAGAAAGTCGTCACACGACCGCCTCCGCTGTACCTCGACCTCCCAGACTCGACCGAAGCCGCCAAAGAGACTTTCATCGTCCTACCCGAATGCACATACGCGAACAAGACCATCGGCACAACAGATCCTGCGCTGGAATGCGACTGTCAAGAGGAATATGACGCTACAACCAGGAAGAATCATGCGTGTGGCGAAGACTCGGACTGCATCAACCGCGCCACAAAAATGGAGTGTGTGGGAGACTGCGGCTGCGGCAGGCGTTGTCAGAATCAACGCTTCCAGCGAAAACAGTACGCCGACGTCTCCGTCATCAAGACAGAAAAGAAAGGCTTTGGTCTTCGCGCCAACAAGGACATGGCGCCGGGTGAATTCGTTTTCGAGTACATTGGCGAGGTCATCGATGAACGTACCTTTCGTCGGCGCATGGGCCAGTACGACGAAGAAGGAATCAAGCATTTCTACTTCATGTCTCTTACCAAGGGCGAATTCGTGGATGCCACCAAGAAAGGAAACCTTGGCCGATTCTGCAATCACTCGTGCAACCCCAACTGTTTCGTTGACAAATGGGTCGTCGGCGATAAATTGCGCATGGGCATCTTTGTTGAGCGGCAGGTCAGAGCAGGCGAGGAGCTCGTCTTCAACTACAATGTGGATCGGTACGGCGCGGATCCGCAACCATGTTACTGCGGTGAACCTAATTGCAGCGGTTTCATTGGTGGAAAGACACAATCTGACAATGCAACAAAGTTATCCACGGATATGATTCAGGCGCTTGGCATTGATGATGGTGCTGCCTGGGACGAAGCAATTGTTGCCAAGAAGCCCCGCAGGAAGAAGGCCAGTGAAGACGACGAGGAATACGTCAACGATTTGCAGCCAAGGGAACTCGACGAGGATGGAGTGAAGAAGATTGTGCCTGCTCTGCGCCAATGTACCGAAAAATGGATAGCAGTCAAGCTGCTCAGCCGCATGCAGAACAGCAACGAGAGGGTTGGCCACCGCATTGTTCAGTTTCACGGCTACCAGACACTGAAAAAGACGCTGAAGATATGGCAAGAAGATGCCAACGTCGTTTTGCAAGTACTTGACATCCTTCAAAGACTTCCGCGAATCACGCGAAACAAAATCCAGGAATCTGGCATTGAAGAGGCTGTCGCAGAACTAAAAGACTACGGAGATGAGCGGGTCGAAACCTTGGCTGCAGAACTTCTCAGTGCCTGGAGTAAACTAGAGGTTGCGTACAGGATACCACGTATCAAGAGAGATCCAAACGCCGGCACACCTGTCCGCACAGAAAACCACTTCGAGCGGCGTGAACGAGGCCGGGAGCGATCGAGGTCTAGATCAAAGTCACCTTCTGCAATTGCGCCAAAAGGTCCATCTGCCACAAACATTCCCTCCGGCCCTCGTGCTTTGAATGCGCCCCGTGGTCCAGCCGGCTTTTTCGCTGCTGGCCGGCCAGCTAATCGACCTCGTCAGCCCAACAACCTTCCACCAGGATGGTTCCAAGCCACTGCAGAGAATGGCTCAACGTATTTCTACAACTCATCCGGTGTCACTCAATGGCAACGTCCGACCCAAGCTGTCAACACGCCGACTCAACCGAACAAAGCTAAGAGTGATACGCAGATGCTGCAAGACATCATATCACGTATAACGTCGACGGAAACACCGACCAGACATTCTGCCTCTACTACCCCACAACCAGCCCCTGATGAACATAAGGAGCCGGCGTTGCGTGATGAAAAGTGGCGCAGTTTACCGATAGAAAAGCAGGAGAAGATCTACGAGGCAACAGTGAGTTTTTTTTTAATCCATGCAGCGAGTGTGACTGACTTTTATAGTTGTCACCCCACGTTATGGCTGTAACGTCATCCTACCGGAAGAAGCTGGATAAGGAAGATGTCAAGAGACTTAGCAAAGAAGTAGGTCGTTCCACTCTAGGTCCATACCAATCTGCTCACAATAGTTGCAGGTCGCAAAGAAGCTTGTGCGCGGTGACTATAAATCCGGACGTGTCAAAGATCCCACAGCTAAAATCAGCTCAAATCATGAGAAAACCGTGCGAAAATATGTGAAAGAGTTCATGGACAAGGCCGTCAGGAAGCGGGATCAACGGCAGAAGATGAAGACTTCACAAAGTGTTACCATGTCGGACATTAGGAACGGGACACCAGACACTCCACAAGATGCAGTTAAAGAAGGAGGGAGCGAATGCACTTCTGACAGTGTGGCAGCCATGGCTGACGATTCTGCTCTTTCCGATTCAGCATCTGAGCTGAAGCGAAAAAGAGACGAAGAAGGTCGATTTGGTTCACCAAAGAGAACACGCACTGGCTCTGAAGTGCCGCAACCTACGCCTCCGCCTCCGCCCCCGCCTCCACCTGCATCAACCGCAATGGAGGATTCCGACCTTACGCCCATGGACGATGCTTTGGTGGCATCTGTTGCTGAAGTTGCTGGTCGAGGGCCTGTGGGGGATAAGACTGCTTTCCAGCTTGACGGTCATGGTAGCCCAATGCAGCTCGCAACACCCCCCACAAACGGCTCCAGCGACCAAAACCAAGCCCTTGTAAACGGAAGCAACCTTTCCCGCTCTCAGCAACAAAGATAATACTGCCCTTTTGTTTCGAATCATGTGTTACTTCAAATCTCTATCTTTTTAATCAATTCAAGATCAACTACAATGGACCGAGACAGGCTTCATTTGCATAGGCATATCAAAAGGCGTTGGGTGATTGAAAAATCACAGAAGAGCTTTGTGGAGTCCGCCTGGTTTTTATCTGGCTAGCGACGGCACGGATGACGGGAGGGACATGGAGTCTTTTGTGACGAACATTATCAAAAGCATTAATTCGGATTGGTGTCTATATCTTATGGGATTTAGTCAGGGTTGAAATCTGCTCTGCACAGCCTCAGATATCTTTCCAACGGGATGGCCTGTAACTTGGTAACTAGGGGTAGTTCTTCAAACCAATGCAATAACTATAGAGCCGTCGTCTGGTCATATCCAAGGAAGATACTATAATGAATGGGACATTCGAATAATTGAGGAGATTGGCACTTGGTATACACCCTTGCTCCATGGCTATCATGAGAAACAACCTTCTTACCCAACTGGAATTCGGTATTGGCTGTAACGCCGTGCCAAATATACTGCGAAACAAATCTTTCCATTATGGTCTTTGGGACATTGCACTGTATTTCACCATCTTCATTCTCTTCTTTTCGGCCTTGCTTTCCTATAGCCCGTCGTGTCGCTGCGCTAAAACCGAACCGTTATCGCCGGAGCTTTGATAACCAGAACATTGATATCCACAAAAGATGTGGTCGCTCTGGGGGTATTGGAAAGTAACGAATGCATTTCTCAGTTCTTGGGTATCGGCACATTCTTAAATCGACGCTGATATCGAATATATAGTCATCTGGCTACACGCGCAGAGGCATTGCTACATGGTCTAGTCACACGATTGGAGAGCTGGAGGACACGACATGCAGAACCATGTACGCTCTTTGCTGATACTAACATACTAGTTACCCCGCGCCAGCGCCTCACTGTGCGTGACACTATCATGGCGTACGAGGCGTCTGCGGCGTGTATCGGATCGTATTGCCATTTTCATCGGCTGGAAGAGGTTTAGTCGAGGGTCCAATGTACACTAAAATTTAGGGTTTCCATTGGACAGGCGTATGCGGGGATAGCAACGGGTCAGTGTCGGTCGACCAGTGGCTTTATCAGCAGAGCAAACAAATCGAAGTATAAAAGGCGGTGACGATTTCCTCAAGGGATGTTGGGTCAAGTACTCTCGCTCTCTTTCAAGACTTGAACTCGATTCGGATTGCGTGTCTGTTCACACCCCACCAACGTCGTCCCCGCACCTGCATTGCGTGGCCCATTGTCTCCTCCAAAACACAATTGCATCCTGGATATCGTATGCTGTGTGCCGCATACCGCATAAGCCGATAACTCATACACAATGGCCTCCCTTCTCCGTACTGCTGCTCGCTCTCGGGCGATCATTCCCCGCGCTCACACAGTCTCAAGGGCGACAGTCGCTCTCAAGAGGCAATATGCTACCGCCGCTGCCGCGGCCACAACAGATGGCGGAGAGCAGTCTTTCTTCCCCGATGAGCCCAAAGTTCCAATCGTGAAGACACAAATTCCTGGGCCCAAAAGCCAAAAGGCTATTGAGAAGCTCAGCAAGGTGTTTGACACCCGGAGCTTGAACATGATGGCTGACTACTCACGAAGCTACGGAAACTAGTATGCTACTTCTGCTCCTAGACAAGAGTACAGGCTGACTTTTGATAGCATTGCAGATCTTGATGGCAACGTACTTCTTGATGTATATGCTCAGATTGCCTCCATCCCAGTTGGCTATAACAACCCCTCACTTCTCCTTGCGGCCACCTCCCCGGAAATGGCCTCAGCCATCATCAACCGTCCGGCCCTCGGAAATTTTCCTCAGCATGACTGGGCTGATATCCTTGAAAGTGGAATACTCTCAGTGGCGCCAAAAGGTCTCAATCAAGTCTTCACTGCTCAGGCTGGCTCCGACGCCAACGAACTCGCTTACAAGGCAGCCTTCATGTGGAAGCGACAGCAGGAGCGTGGAGGTGCTGATGCTGAATTCTCTGCCGAAGACATTGCGTCTTCCATGAACAACAAGTCTCCCGGTGCTCCTGACATGTCTATCCTATCTTTCAAGACTGGCTTCCACGGCCGTCTCTTTGGCAGCCTTTCCACCACACGCTCTAAGCCCATCCACAAGATCGACATTCCCGCCTTTGACTGGCCACAAGCCCCATTCCCCGTTCTGAAGTATCCTCTCTCTGAGCATGAGGCTGAGAATGCCCAAGAAGAACAGCGCTGCCTTGACGAAACTGAGCGCCTTCTTAAAGAATACCACAACAAACCTGTCGCGGTGGTCGTTGAACCCGTCCAATCTGAGGGAGGCGACAACCACGCCACACCTTTCTTCTTCCGTGGTCTCCGCGAAATCACCAAAAAGCACAACGTCCTGCTCATCGTCGACGAGGTCCAGACTGGTGTCGGCGCAACCGGAAAGTTCTGGGCCCACGAGCACTGGGGACTATCGACGCCACCGGACATGGTCACTTTCTCCAAGAAGGCCCAGACAGCAGGATACTACTTCGGCAACAACGATCTCCGCCCGAACAAGCCTTACCGCCAGTTCAACACCTGGATGGGTGACCCAGCCCGCGCTATCCTCTTCCGCTCCATCATCCAGGAGATCCAGCGCCTCGACTTGGTCAACAACACAGCGGCCACTGGCGACTACCTCTTTAGCGGCCTGGAGCGACTCAGCGAGCGATATCCCCAGGAGATCCAGAATCTGAGGGGTAAGGGCCAGGGCACGTTCATTGCATTCGACAGTGTACGTAGGGACGAGGTCTTGAAGAAGGCCAAGGGCCAGGGTGTCAACATTGGTGGTTCAGGCGAGAGGGCAGTCAGGTTACGACCTATGCTTATTTTCCAGAAGCACCATGCTGACTTGCTGCTCGAGAGGCTGGAGAATGTGTTTCAGTCGTAAGAGGAGGGAGAGTTAATTATTACGAGCATGGAGTTCAAGGCGTCGAGGGTTTTGGTCAGCACATGGGGGTTATTAGCCAAGTGTCTTCGTGGCATGCAGAAATTTATAGAGATTTGGTCGGCCTCCTATAGTATTCTCTAAGAAAGATATAGTGTAGGTTTTCGAGAAATATATTCGCATCTGTAGAGCACACAGTTGGACGGACGATCTAAACACAAGCGCTAGCAAGTACCATCAGCATTCCTCACGCTCCTGTTCCAGTTCTCAGCACCGCTCAAAACAAATCCCCTGCCGGCCAACAAGAAGTCTTATGGCCGGTACACATCGTTCTTCCTCCCCCATTCCGCACTTAACTCGCCCCCGCCAGCCTCCAACAAACATTCACCAGCGCCGCAGTAGCACTCAAATGTGCTACAGTTCTCGTCACCGCTATATTGCTCACGTACGACGGATAATGCACCATGAGCTTCGCCATGACATGGAACCCGAGCAGATTCACTATCTGCGCATCATTCGGGGTCATGATTTGTGCCAGCGCGGCAGCTAGTGCGAAAGCTATTCGGTCTCATCGTTAGCCCGTGACTGTACAATCAAGACTCTATGCAGAGGAAATACGTGGTGGAAAAGAACCGCGCTCATGAGCATAATAACACAGCCAGTCAAAGAGAGGGTGAAGCAAAGGAAGTGCACAGAGGCAATAAAACAAAAAAGAGAGGGTCGAACCAACGTACCCGGAAAATTCTCCATCAGAGCATAATGCGCGCTGCGCAGTCTCAGCGGGAGTCCCTGCAGTTCATGCACGTATCTCCTTGGGTGCTCGTTATCCAAGCCCTCGCGACGGCCCATGGCTTGTCCTGCAGCAGAGATTGCGCCTGATGCGCCAAAGGTCCAGAAGAGGTAGAGGGCTGAGAGAGCGGGAATAGCGCGCCCGGAGGTTATGGATGTAGTCTGGAGCCGGTAAGTGAGTAGGTGAGGCTGAAGGGAGGGGGAAGAGGACATACGGATATACCTGGGAGCAGCTTGATCAGGGCGTGCACAAGAGATTGGCATATGCTTTCTGGCGCGGTGAGGTAGGAACTGTTTTGGGGTATTAGAATTTGGTTTATGGAAACAGACACGGAGAGATTAGGACGCACGTGACGGGTACGAGAGCGATGTACATGGGCGCTGCGGCCATTATCATTACTCCAGAGGGATTGAGACTAGCGAAGGACATGTTAGTATACGTTCATATTACTTGTGTCCCTATGTCCGTCTTTGGTGTTTCCAACGTCTCGTCGATGAAATCGTGATGACGAGAAACGCAACGCCATGGGAATACCTACATCCCATTATCAGTAGCCGCCTGCTTCGCCTGCTCTTTCTTCTCGTCGGTCATTTTGCTGCCCAGATGTTTGCGTTGTTCCGAGTCCAGCTCCAGCTATAGTATGCGTGCGTGAGTGAGGTTGGAGACCGAGAGCAGATGAGAAGATCACGATATAAGAACCTCCAGAGTAAAGGCAGTATGTCCGCCGCTATCTTCCTTTTTAGAAATAAACTTCTGGACATAAGCCGTAATATATACACAAGCACACGAAAGCAGCCCTACTCTTCAATCACACTTGCACACCTATCGATGACGTTTGCGGCCCCATTCACATTCCGCCTCTCCCCCACTCACATGCAGGGCCAGCGGGTGTGGTGGTGGGTGGTATGTGTGTCAAGCGTCGGAGCAGTATCCTTAGCAAGCTTATTGGCCGGTGCAACGAGTCACCGAAATAGCTTTAGATTCGTGACTTGAGAATTAGGGCCTGGAACCCCATGGCTGATCTGCGGGGTTGGAATGGCATACTTGAGGAAGCTGGAGGATTTGGAAGCGCTAGGTCATGTGCGTTTCCATAATCGGTCGCCTGCATATATGGCACTTGTCATTTGATGATTCTCTGGCCGAGTTGTTTCGAAATGTTAAATGGTGGACACATGCGCTTATCTGTAGGCCAGGCTCGCTTCAGCGCTGCCGCGGAAATAGGCCTCTTCGGCTCCAACCTCGCTAGCTGACCTTGCGATTTAGTGTTCGAGCAGCGGATGGGCTGTTAACAAGGAGCAAACAAGGCTTCGTAGCACGGTGTGCCAAGCTAATGGTATCGAGGATGAGCGAAGTGCTGTTTATAAATTATAGTTCATTGGACCTAGTGTGACTAGCTGTGCAGTCACTTTTGTGAACCCGCCATGTCTAAAATGTTCATCCCAAATCTTTTCTCTAACCACCTGTTTCCAGTGCCTCGAAACAAACAATCAGAGAGAGCTACTGTTCTTCCCAAGTAAGGTTGAAGCGTCCGGGTGCGTTCTCGTACTCGTTTAGGCAGCTGATGACTTCGTCGGAAGTGAGCGCTTCCGAGAGGATGCCTGCGTTAGTTGGTGCAATAAAACCACTGCTCACGGCATTCTTGACCCATTCAATCAGACCAGTCCAGTAACCATCTACGTTGTAGACAATAACAGGCATGCTGTGAATACCCAGCTGGTTCCATGTGGTAACTTCCATGAGCTCTTCAAATGTTCCATAGCCACCTGACAAAGCCACGAAGCCGCCTCCAGGGCCTCCCTTGATGACCTCCTGAGCCATCATCTGCTTTCGTGTGTGCATGTCTTTGACGACCGTGGTGCGCCCATATATGGTTTCGTCGATGGAATGCTTGCTGGGGTCTGCGGGATCGTGGTTCTGTTCTAGCCGAGTCAGGGCAGCGGGAATGATGCCATGGACGCTGTTGGGGCCTGAGAGCGAGACGAGGGTTCGTGCGACTTCTCCCATGAGCCCTACCGTGCCACCACCGTATACAAGCTTGATGTTGGCCTTGTGGAGGGCGTGTGCAAGGGAGCGGGCAGCCTCCATATGTACAGGCGATGTGCCGCTCGACGCACCGCAGCTACAGTTGTCAGCACCGGAAGGGAAAAAAAGGGACAAGATAGGTTTGTACGTACAACACGCAGACGACGGGCTGCTTGGCCGTGCCATTGCTGGTTGCTACCTCGACGCTGGCCATGTTGCGAAAATGTTGTAGGTGTTCGGAACGAGCAACCGGGATCGGAACGAAGCTCGTCGCGGGCGATGAATGACTATGTCACAGAAGAGGGGTAGCGACACAAGGCGCTGCAAATGGTTCTACAGCCGCAAACCAGGGGAACGAGATGCCTGTTCTTATGTCGTCAGGACTAGGCCGCGGAAGAAAAAAAGCATAACGAAGAGCCATACTTCGACTCATTGATGCCTGTTCCAGTGGAGCTTCTCCATGCACGTCAGAAGACGGTAAGCCGCATGCTAGACCCTGACGCTAACCCGCCGGCCTTGGCGAACCCAATTCCTCAACAACCGCCCGAGGCCATCTGTTCAGACATCGCGACTCCGAGCAATTTATTTTTGGTGTTTCTCGTAGCAAGCCGCTCAAGCCGGAACTCCGCTTCCGCACCTTGCCATCATGCCAGAGGCACAAGCAGCCGCTCCGCCGGCCGAGCAGGGCAAGAGCGCAAGTTGCCCCAAACTCCCTCTATGTTGTCTTCTAACGCAGCCTGTAGGTCCTTACGTCCATTGCCCAGAGCGTGGGTATCTTCATGCTCGTTCAGGCCGGCATGAAATATTTCATGCCACAAGCCCCCAAGACCGCGTCTGTCGCCACACCTGGGCAAGCCGGATCCGTCGCCCAACCCGCTGGCAATGTCGTGATACCTGCCTGGGAACAGCGCCCGCAATCCCTCGCGCCAGGCGCACAATGGAGCCATATACCCTATGCCGTCGCACCCATGTGGCCTGCTGGTATCGAGATGGACATTGCCATGTACATCTCGGCATCCGTCGCTATGCCTCCCCTCACCTCGATGCCCAAGGAATCGCTGTTAATCGATGAGAAGAACTTCAAGTTCGGGGACTTCAGTGATAATAGGGAGATCCATACCGAGTTCAGGGTACCCAGGGAGGTACAGCGCAATGCGACGCTACTTGCTCACTTCTATGTGGCCCAGACCGGCAGCGTGCTTGATCCTACGCAACCAGGCTACGACCCCGCCAAGGCTTACCATTTCATCCGACCATTGTCTCAATATCAGCCGAAAAAGAAGATTGCTAAGACAAGGAACTTGTTGAGCGACATGCCTGAACGGAGCGAGGAGGAGACGGAAGAGGAGAAGAAGGCGCCCAAAATTGTGGCCAATTACTACCATCCCAACTTCACCGTGTCCTTGATTCCAGACGCCGGCACGGTGCAGTACGCCACCATGCATCCGGGTCCTCGAAAGTACATCACCCTGGAAGCTACCGGCGCACGAGATGAGACGGGTCAACACGGCTGGTACTATCCGATTGTCTTCACCAACACCTTTTGGCAGCTCAAGAAGGACATGATTGAACTGAACGAAACTGTCACGACTATCCCGCTCCACGTCAAGCTGAACAATTATGCGCATTGGAAATTCAACCTTTTCGCCGCCGTTGACGAGAATCTCAGTGCCAATGCTCGAGCCGCGGCCGCTGGCCAATCTACCCCGGGAGGTGGCGACGGCTCCGAGATGGAAATGTTCAAGGAAATCATCATTGACAGCAACTCGTACCTACTGGCCATCACTGGTGTCGTGTCTGTTCTCCACATGATCTTCGAAATGCTCGCATTCAAGAATGACGTACAGCATTGGCGCAAGAAGAAGGATAACGTCGGTACCTCTGTTCGCACCATTCTCGCAAACGTCTTCATGCAGGGCGTCATTTTGCTCTACCTCATTGATAACAACGAAAACACCTCGTACATGATTCTGTTCGGTCAAGGTATGGGCATAGCCATTGAGGCCTGGAAGATCACCAAGTCCGTCAACGTGCGTGTGCGGCAAACTGCACCCGGCTCCCTGCTTCCTTACACCATTGTCTTTGAGGACAAGCACGTCCTCTCTGAAACAGAGAAGAAGACCGAAGAATACGACGCCATCGCCTTCAAATACCTCTACATGGTCGCCGTACCGCTACTTGTCGCCTACGCCATCTACTCGCTCATGTACGAAACCCACAAGTCGTGGTACTCATTCATCATCACGACGCTTGTCGGCTCCGTCTACGCCTACGGCTTCCTCATGATGGTCCCCGCCCTCTACATCAACTACCGCCTGCAGTCCGTCGCTCACATGCCCGGCCGTGCAATGACGTACAAGTTCCTCAACACCTTCATCGACGACCTCTTCGCCTTCACCATTAAGATGCCTACTCTGCACCGCCTCGCTACCCTGCGCGACGATGTCATTTTCTTCGTTTACCTCTTTCAGACCTGGAAGTACAAGGTCGATTACAACCGTGTCAATGAGTTTGGGCAGGGCGGTGATGATGAGGAAGTCGAGGAGAAGGATGCCAACAAGCCGCTTGCGGCGCATCCGGATGGTGACAAGAGCTTGAAGGTGCCAGATAAGGAGAAGATGGAGAAGGTGCAGAAGGAGAAGGAGCAGGCGCAGGCGACGGGGAGTGAGCAGAAGGGCGCTGCAACGAAGCGGAAGTAGGGGAGAGGAATATTTTTTTCAGGTGTTTGTAAGGGGGTTGAGTTTCTCGTACACTAAAGAGAAAGACATTCCTATCTCCATGTCGTTGAATAATATTCCTTTGGAATAGACACAAGTCATCAATAACCATTATTCATAATCGCATACACACAATCTACTTGCTTGAAGCTTCCAATACAAGGAAGAGGCCAACCGATTCATTACAGAGCTAACTCGACCCAAAGCCACAGTCATGCATTGTGCCCAACCAAGAAAATCTGCACTAGCTGCCACAACGCCTTGCAATGCTCTCAAAACACATAAGAAAAATATTCTTTTTGAAGCACCGGAGGACGCAAGCCTTGGAATGGAATGTTGCTTGGTAGGACGAACAGAAAAATGTATGTGCAAGTCGAAAACTGGGTGAGTTAATCCACACGGTGAATTCCACCTATGGCGGTCTTGAGCTGTTTTGCGTAGAAAGGGAGGCGCTGTTCCAACCCTCCCTTCGCGTATCCCGAGTGGTACAATTACCAGATTAAGAATGGATTGCTGTGGTGAATATTATATGAAGCCTGGAAGCTGAAAGCCGAAGCCGGGGACGGCAGGTGGGACTGCAACGCCTTGGTCAGCTCGAGGAGAGACATGACGGGGGTCATGATGGTTTGGTCGATCGTGCTTGCGGAACTTTTGCTGGCCGGCAATCTCAGGCCCTCCGCGTCCGCCGCCAAAGTTGTTGGCTCCAAGATCTGTGCGCTCGTTCATATTGTCACGTCCATTGGCATTACCACGTCCAGCATGGTCCCCACGTCCACCATAGCCGCCACGCCCACCACGGGGGGCATCAGTGGGTACACGCCGACTAATAGCTGCGGTTCGTTAGCACCGTCTCACGTAAAGGAGAATCGAGCATACCTTTGGAGGAAACGCCAGCACCAATCTCGATATCCGGCTCCTCGATCACCATACCCCCTTCCAGAGCCATACCACCGGTTCCGCCATACTCAGCAGTCAATGCCCATTTACGATCAGCCTCGGTAAGTCGAGAAATGGGGATCACACTGATACCCGTCTGGTAGTCACTGCAATCACGGGGACCAAAACCAACACCCCATCGGGTCTACGACTGTTAGTAATTCATCTTTAGCAGAGGAACTCTGTCCTTACCTGGCGCGCTTTGGATTGGGCGGCAGGGTCGTTGAGGCTGTCCATGCCCTGCTTAGCGGCAACAGCATCAGGACGGGTCAACATTTTGACAAAAGCATGCCGCTTATCTTGGTTGACAATGCACGTTTGGACTCTACCAAAGCGAGAAAAGATGCTCCGGATCTCACCTTCTGTTCCGCCAGCACCGCCTACGAACAATGTACGACTAAGCACTCTGATATGATCGCGCGGAAGGGTATCATCCCATTCAATATACTTTGACTGGCCATAGGCAGCTTTAGGCGGACTGGGCTGTCGGCGTAATGGCGAGCGTTGCCGATATTCATTACGATCATTACGGCCTCCCTTTTGCTTACTGCGACCACGACCGCGCTCACCTCGGTCAAAGCGTGGCGTGTTGCCTTCAGCGCCTGCATTTGGGTCGTAGACACCATACGTTGGACTCTCGCGGCGATTAGGGTTTGGTGGAGACCTAGGCGCAGGCGATCGTCGACGTTGATAGTCGGGCGATCGGCTCCGGTCTCGCATTCTACTGTCGGGCTGGTCATATCGGTCTGCTTGAGCACCGTTGTTTACAATTGAATGAATCTGTGGAGGTGTTTGCGTAGCCACTGGGGGTTGTAAAGCCGGCACAGGCATTCCGCCATTCTGAGCTGTGGCCAATGCATTTAGTACCTGTATCGCCTGATCAGGCTGGATTGAGCCAGTGCTCATGGCCTGCAAAATTTGGCCTGCAAGTTCATTCATTCCAAGGGGCGGAATAGGCAAACTAGGCTGTCCTGTTACGCCAGGAGGTGGCGGAGGCGGCACAAAGCCAGGGGGTGGAGGGGGTACCATGTTCTGTTGAAAAGAAAAAGCTGGAGGTGCTGCAGGCGGAGCGTTAGTGGGAGCATTTTGCTGGGCAATACCAGCAAGGGCAGCAATGAGAGCATTAGTATCCTGTGATGATTGTACTTGAGCTGGCGGGGCAGGTGGCTGTGGGTTAGCAGTGTGTGCGTTGAAGGCTGGGGTTGTCCCGTTGCTCTTGGGCAGTTCTGAGAGCAATTTTACGCCTGGATTGTCGTGCGTTAGCCAAAAGAAAGAGCATGAGTTGGCCTTCACCTACTGCTTTGGCCACCATTCAGCTGTTGTTTGAAGTGGGCCAGCATGTCCTGTGGGAATGTCTGTCCGCGTTCCCAGATGTCTATAAGCTTGTGGATCTTCTCCTTCTGAGTCTCTGGTGCAGATTGGATGAGATTCATCATCATGGCTGGTAGCACATCTCGCATCATCTGCAGGCCCGAAGCAAATGTTCCTGGCACAGCATTCTTAGACACTGTCTGACCGGCTTGCTTAGCCTTCTCGACCCACTGACGGGCGACTGCATCTACTACGTATAGCACTCCTAGCTTATGTGTAGCGGCGCTGTTCTGAAGCTGTTGGGCGATTTTCTGGACGATGACGGGGTGGGACTACAAACAGGTTCAAGTCCTTAGTATAATGAACCGAAGCGCGCGGAGGCGGTGGACGAGGTCGTGGCGACTGGCATACCTGAATGTTCTCGACGCACAGTTGCGTGATGGTTTTGATCTTGGTGGGCGTGACGCCTGGGGGCTTGAGGGCCTGGAGGGACTGCAATTGTGTGCCTAATTCGTCCATGGCAGCCATGACTACGTTCAATGTGCCAGATCAGAGACTTGAAGCGAAAGGAAAAGAGAGCCCTTGGCAGTGCGCCACGGGGGTCAAGCGTGTGGTGAGGGAACCGTGATGGCAAACACGCAGCAGACTTTAGTGGAACCCACAAGACGGTGACGAAAGTGAAAGGATCTAGGGAGGTAGCAGGCAGACTGTAGACGAAAGGAGCGCTGAGCTGTCTCTTGACGGAGGAGCGAAGAGAGCTGATGGGCACGACAAGCTAGGACGCGAGCGCGCGGCGAGAAGCGACAGCGCAAGCGATTTCACCACGGAGCGCAAGAGTCGCGGCGAGCCAGGGAATCAAGTGAAGCAGGGGATATAGGCCGCAAGTGGTGTTGGTGGTGGTGTTCTACGTCCTGGGCGCAGTTGCAGGTAAGACGGGACGGACGTGTAACATGCATCGGCAGGTTTGACAAGGCGGCGCTAGCGCAGCACGTGACGCGACCTCGGCCCTAGTACATGCACGTATCGAGGAGCCCTGCGTCCAGGGATGCAAGCCGGATGATGCAAGCAGCATGACAGCATGCCTCGGGTCTTGGAACAGTTTGTGAAAAAAAAAGATGATTCTCGGTGCGACTCGACTGCACGCAGTCTCCAGCCCCGGCCACGTCGGCGGCCCCAACTATGGATGGCTTGGATGGCTCTGCCGGCGGCCTTGCTTGTTCCAAGCTAGCAATGTGTAGTAGGTACTACAGTACACACCTCGGCCCTCGTGGAATTTGTACCAGCCATGGCATTGCTCAGACGGCCGAAAAGGCCAACGGCTCGCATGGGACGCTCACCGCCGGCACCGATGCCACAGGCCATTGGGGCGTCGCTGCGTGTGCCTGGCATGAAGTAATTGTTGAACGCCGGAAAATGAGGGACCTCCGAACCATGCCCGCCCTCTGTGGCTGCTGCATGGGGGGTGCGGGCATGACGAAGACCGTGCTGAGCTCCACCAGTATTTTCTTGCCTCGTTCCGACGCAACCTTTTAACCTCCTTCCCACCCATCCGCCCTCTTATCATCCCTTCACACTTCATCACAATGGCCTCTGCTCTACGACTGTCGAGCGCCCTCCGCGCCGCCACTCCCCTGCGGACCACGGCCTTCAATGGCCTCCGCTGCTACTCCAGCAAGACTGCGGTACGACCCACTGCAGACCGTCCTCGAGCCATTGCATCCGCTGACAGAACCAAATGCAGTCGCTGAAGGAGACCTTCGCCAACAAGCTGCCTGGCGAGATCGAGAAGATCAAGAAGCTCCGCAAGTATGTTGGGCCCCATTGCCGTATCTGCACCACTTCGAGGCTGACATCATAACCCAGGGAGCACGGCAACAAGGTCATCGGCGAGGTCACCCTCGACCAGGTCTACGGCGGTGCCCGTGGCATCAAGTCGCTCGTCTGGGAGGGTTCCGTCCTCGACTCTGAGGAGGGTATCCGTTTCCGCGGCAAGACTGTACGTCATGGTATTTTCATCGCGGCGCACACAAACCCAGCGCTAACACGCAACAGATCCCCGAATGCCAGGAGCTCCTCCCCAAGGCCCCCGGTGGCCAGGAGCCTCTCCCAGAAGGTCTCTTCTGGCTTCTGCTGACCGGTGAGGTCCCCTCTGAGCAGCAGGTCCGCGACCTCTCTGCCGAGTGGGCTGCCCGCTCCGACGTGCCCAAGTTCGTCGAGGAGCTCATTGACCGCTGCCCCAGCGACCTCCACCCCATGGCTCAGTTCTCCCTCGCCGTTACCGCTCTCGAGCACGAGTCCAACTTCGCAAAGGCCTACGCCAAGGGCATGCACAAGTCGCAGTACTGGGAGCACACGTTCGAGGACGCCATGGACCTCATTGCCAAGCTCCCCACCCTCGCCGCAAAGATCTACCGCAACGTCTACAAGGACGGCAAGGTCGCTCCCATCCAGAAGGACAAGGACTACTCGTTCAACCTGGCCCACCAGCTCGGTTTCTCCGAGAACAAGGACTTTGTTGAGCTGATGCGCCTGTACCTCACCATCCACACTGACCACGAGGGTGGCAACGTCAGCGCCCACACCACCCACTTGGTTGGATCCGCCCTCAGCTCGCCCTACCTGTCCCTGGCTGCTGGTCTGAACGGTCTTGCCGGTCCTCTCCACGGACTGGCTAACCAGGAGGTCCTCGTCTGGCTCCAGAAGATGAAGAAGGCCATTGGCAACGACCTCAGTGACCAAGCCATCAAGGACTACCTCTGGTCTACTCTCAAGGCCGGCCAGGTCGTTCCCGGTTACGGCCACGCCGTCCTCCGCAAGACGGACCCCCGCTACGTCTCGCAGCGCGAGTTCGCCCAGAAGCACCTGCCCGACGACCCCATGTTCAAGCTCGTCAGCCAGGTCTACAAGATCGCCCCCGGTGTCCTCACTGAGCACGGCAAGACCAAGAACCCCTACCCCAACGTCGATGCCCACTCTGGTGTCCTCCTCCAGTACTACGGCCTCACTGAGCAGAACTACTACACTGTTCTCTTTGGTGTTTCCCGTGCGCTTGGTGTGCTTCCTCAGCTCATCATTGACCGTGCCGTCGGTGCCCCCATTGAGAGGCCCAAGTCTTTCAGCACCGAGGCCTACGCCAAGCTTGTTGGCGCTAAGTTGTAAGCGCGCTGTGATTGCGTGTCTTACCCTTTGGAGAATGTGGAGGAGTTTACTTGAGATTCAGAGATACCTAGTCCCTTGTAAATTATGAAATGTAAAGATAGGAAATGAAGGCGCTACAGCGCCATTGCACCACGCTCTTGTGTTTGATCCCAGCCTGGATGGACATGTCTTTACCGCGGACTGGTTACCATTTCACTACGAGCATGTTGAAAGTGACGGTGAACAGACCGCGGCCGTAGCCAAATGCACCGAATGCATGTGGTCGGTCCAATAAGAGGAAAGCAAAAAGCAACCTAACAAGAAAACTAACCGGAACACAGGGGTGCGCCCGCGTGCGTGGAGTTTCGTTGAGCGATGGGGAACCGACGCGGATTGTTGGGCTGACTGGGGACACCAGCGGAATCCGATATCCGATAAAGAAGACATGTTGCTTCATGGCCAGATGGGAACGTTGTCGACGACTCTTCCCCTCAAATTTTGTTCTTTCTTTTCTTTAAATATATCCTCGCCAAAAAACACGGCAATTGTGTGTGGACCGCACGCAAAAGCAAGCCCTAGTGTGTACTTAGGGCATTCTCGGGACGCCAGCGGCGCAAGGGTCAGCTAGAGTACGAGTACGGGCGGGAGTGCGCCAAGGACCCGACAGCCTCAGGAACGACTCCCGTTATAGCGCCGGTCGGCGGTCAACAGCAACACAGACCACCTTGCAACTCCATATAGTCTTTTTCCATGCTGCGCCCTCCTCTCCTTTTCCACATACTTGACACTACTCTTATTTGCGACGGAGCACCCTTTTGCCTTGGTCAGGCCCCGTATCTTCGACAAGAGATCCCCAGAGAATGAGTTCCACACCCGTAACCGGCGTCCCTGTCATGGGCAACACGGCGCCAAAGCTCGAGAAGAAGCCGGTCAAGTTTAGCAATTTGCTGCGTGAGTCGTCCAGTATAGACAACAAGCCATCCAAAACACACGCTAACCGTGCCCGACAGTCGGTGCTGGTCTCAACCTGTTCGAGTGAGTACACAGCCCTCCTTGATACGTTTCACCAAACATATGCTAACGGCACATCAGAGTAACATCTCTGGGACAGGTATGCAGCCTCTACAGCCGCACCTCGAAACCGAATCACGCTGACAATTGAGGATAGCCGTTGGAGGTCGTCAAGACTACCATGGCTGCCAACAGGTCTGAGGGCTTCGCGGGAGCCATAGGCCGCATTTGGGCCCGTGGAGGTGTTCTTGGCTGTAAGTGCTCTACAAGCCCCAATGCTCCGGCTGCCATCTGACAAACATGATTTCCAGTCTACCAGGGTCTCATTCCATGGGCCTGGATCGAAGCCTCCACCAAAGGAGCCGTCCTCCTCTTCGTCGCCTCGGAAGCCGAATTCTACGCCAAGTCGTTCGGCGCTCCTGATTTCGTCGCCGGTATCTCTGGTGGAATGACGGGAGGTCTTGCGCAAGCCTATGCTACCATGGGCTTCTGCACTTGCATGAAGACGGTCGAGATTACAAAGCACAAGGTCGCTGCCACTGGAGCCAAGCCCCCAGGTACTCTCGAGACCTTTATGCAAATTTGGCGCACCGAAGGTCTCCGCGGTATCAACCGCGGTGTGAACGCTGTCGCCGTGCGCCAGGTGACCAACTGGGGTTCTCGCTTCGGTCTGTCCCGTGTCGCCGAGACTGGTATCCGAAAGGTTACCAACAAGGAGCACGGCGAGAAGCTGAGTGTGATTGAGAAGATCACTGCTTCGGCCTTGGGTGGTGGCTTGAGCGCGTGGAACCAGCCCATTGAGGTCATCCGCGTCGAGCTCCAGTCCAAGACTGTCGACCCCAACCGCCCCAAGAACCTGAATGTTGCCACGGCCTTCAAGTACATCTACTCGAACAACGGCATCAAGGGTCTCTACCGCGGTGTTACTCCTAGAATCGGTCTTGGCGTTTGGCAGACGGTTTGCATGGTTGCTTTGGGTGATGTGTACGTCCTATTCCCTATCCATACTGCGCCCTATATACTAACAGACTTGCAGTGCCAAGGAGGCTGTTGAGAAGCTTACTGGCGACAAGGTTACTGCGAAGCATTAGACGGCGTTCGGACAGTTCATCTGTGGGGTGTCATGTTTAATCTACGATCTAAGCAAATGTCCCGAAGATAACCCTGAACCTTGATATCACGGTAGAGCACCATCATTACTCTATACTGTAGAAATTAATGTCCGAAACGGAGAGTACTCTGCGTTTTCGCGAATACATACTGTTAACGTGCCTTATGTGACTACACTAGATGCCGTGCAGTCGGCTACTAAAAACACCAGTCGGGTTGATTGCGCATTCTGCACTACGCCTGCGGGGAAGTAACTTTGGCGTACCATCCCATGACGGCCCAATCAGGAAGCGGCGCTCACCACTAGCTCACGTCACAGAAGCAATCCACCCAGCTTGTTCAACACCAGCCTAGCGACACTCACTTCACCCTGGAATCGCCAGTCCGAGTCAGCATGCAGTATATACCATGAAGAAACACGTCGCTTGCGTCCCGACTGGCAGACAGTATGCAGATCATCGGGTAAGTTTGAACTTTGCTTGCCATGTGGATGCAGCAGCTGTCACCTGCCAAAGCAACAAAACAGGAATCTCTAGGCTTAACGAAAGACAACTATGCTGACTTGAATCAGTTTACCCATCGCGTCCTGGCCCCGAGGTTGTCTGCATGGCGTTGCGACTTGACTGCACTCTCGCGGCGATACAACTTATATTTCCTTGCTTCTAGAACTGTCATACATGTTTATGAGCCGGAGTTTCCAAGCCAAACGTTAACTGCTGACCCTGTCCTGACCTTGCATCCGCCTGACACTGGTGTCCGTGGGTTCGGTATCGATCCTCTGGAGCCTCACTCTATCAATCGCATTCTTGTTGAGTACCTTGGTAACGAAGAAATCCTTCTTATCGCTTGCGATGATGGCGATGTTATCGGTTACCGCACGGCGACGATCCATCGGGCACTTCAACGACGAAACAACCGAAATGAACCTGCTAATGAGGATGATGCCCACGTCTTCCTCCATCGCAACGTTGGTGCAAGCGCATGGGGCCTAGCCGTACATCGCGAAGCTCGCATTATTGCAATTAGTGCAAACACACACAAAATTACCATCATCGCGTATGCACTCGCAGAGCACACTGAAGAAGCAGACATATCGAAGAACAACGCCCATGGGTCGTCAAAGTCTACTCTGCATTTTCCTCTCTGTAGACAAAACGAAAACATGTTCCAACTTTACACGACCAACAACCTACCATCACTGTCGTTTTATCACTCTTCCGGCCGCTGGCTTTTGAGTAGTTGCATCGACGGCCAGACCATACTGTGGGATCTCTATGCAAAGCAGAAGGCGGTCACGTACCAATTCGGATGGTGTAAGAGTGCTAAGGACATCTCCATTACACCATGGTATGGGATAAATGGGTTTACATGCGCTTGTCCCTCTGCTTCAAACGTGCTTCATGGAGCCTGGGGTACAATACCATTGGATCCAAGGTCAGCACACTATTTGCCGTCCGCAGAAGAAGAGGCTCTAGAACTCGAGGATGTACCAGACTGCTTTCTGGATGCCACCGCTCAAAAGAAGCGCTTCACGGCTGAAACACACAACCCGCCCATGTCGAACTTTGTGTTTAGTGAAAGCGAGAACGAACTGAGCGACGTCGACGATGATGAAGTCGAATTGTTGGAGGAACAAACACAAGAGGGACAAACATTTGATTTTATCCAAGAGAACGGAGCCTTTGTTCAACAGGTGAGAGATCACTCACTGACTTTTCTTTGAAGACAACCAACACCTGCGTCATCTTGTATCTTGTTCCACGAACAACAAGTGCTAACATAGATGATGCAATCCAGAATGTCCCTCAGGGATCCCAAAATCTATCCAATACCCAACAGTTTGCACATGACCTGCGGCGTACCAGCAGAGCACTGGACACTTCAGGATCGGCCCTGAGGCCTTATTGTGCAATTGAACGGGCTAGTCGTGACGTATGCCAACATCCTAATATCTACCATTAGACATTGAAAGCTAACTCACTGCAGCCTGGAGATAAGGAATTGGAAGACCCATTCGTCATTCTCACAAAGGAAGATATCTTTCTTGTACAACATCCCTTCAGAGCAAGTAAGCACACCGTGTCAATGCAGCGCCCACTGCACCTTGGTGAATGGGTTCCATCACTCGCACCCCAAGATCGGCATTGTTTCTTTTCGCAAATCCCTGAATTGGGTGTTTTCATTGTCGGGTCGCCGATTGGCCGTGCGGCGGTGTTTTCACTCTATTGGACCAAGGATGAAGGCAATCCACGTCGGCGATACGGCTTCAAACTCGAGTATCTGCTGCCATTTAATGCAGAAAAGGAGAACGAGATTGCCGATGTACCGACTGAACGGATGATTGGCATGGCGGTGTCTCCGATCCAAGGCATGTTTGATAGTCCACAAGAAACAGCGGGAATCATCGACCCAGAGCAAGGTGTGTATCAGCCGAGAAGATGGCGCCTTTTGATGTACTATATGAACCATACCATTCTGAGCTTTGAGCTGTCGAAGCCGAGGGAGAGTCAGTCGCCTGATCCCGGAGAGTTGGTTGTTTAGAGCTATTTTCTTTCTCTTTTGGAGTTTGGAGGGTTCTCACTCAAAGCCAATCCGGATATGTCATTTGGAGGAAGGAGGGGTGATTAGTCCCTGACCATTATGCCTACTCTCTCCCATGTAAGTAAGATGAAGAAAAGTGTTTGGCAGGGTTTCCAAGTGAGAAGCATGATCTTCGTATCAATTGTCTGGTACCTCTAGGCTTTTTTTCTTTCGTAAAATTAGAAAACAAAGTCTTCTCTTTATGTTGCTAATAACACATGAGCGTTGCTTTGCAATAAAGTTCCAATGACCACACGCGCTCTTGTAGTTTTATCCAACGAAGTGCTGCTCCAAGAAGTGAGATGAAGGTGTTATGTGGAAATGGCGTTGCACCTTGTGCTAGTGCGTTAGTTTTTTTATCAGCACTGACTAAACATACGATTAAATCAGGTTCCCGACTCTTCTCGAAAAAGGTCTCGTGTAAGCAGATAAACTCTCATCGTGTGCAAGGGGTAATGCAATTTGCTACGCACTCATCAATGTTCTATAAAGTCTTGTATAATCTACAAACGAAAGTAAGATAGGCAGCCGTCTCGCCATTTGCAAGAACGCCTCTATTCAACATAAGCCCTGAATGCTGTTAGGGTTTCATACGTGGTGGATAGGTTCGCGGAGGCGAGGATACGAGCATTCAGAAGTTGCTTGGTTAAAGCACTGCTTGGCGTCGATTACCATACATGAGCGTATATCCGATCCTACTCTATAATTGCGTAATCTTCACTGTCTTCATAATGCCCTTGTTATTAAGCGCATCCTCACTAATCAGTCCACCTTTGTGCTCATGTTCCCAGTCCTTCAGCCCAATAGTACTTCCACTTGGACTCGATCCACCTCCGCCCATAATTTGGACATCATGATTTTTCGAACTATGATTCGTGAGCTGGATATCATGATCGCCGTGTCGACTCGAATGCTCCTGATATCCTGCTCGTGATGGATGGCCAGACGTCCATGCGCGCGAGCGCTTGCGACTGGCACTATCGTGTGTTGACGTTTCGTGGAAGAACTGACGGAGCAAGGGGCGGAGTGTGGCGGCGGCGGAGGTGGCGAGACCAATGCCAGTTTCGCAGGTAGACCAGATTGCAACGTCGATAGTAGAGTAGAGGAAGTCAGGGATGTCGTTGAGGCCATTGATGAAAGGGAGGCGGACGATAGTAGCTGAGGAACCACTGGTACGGAATTAGTGTACAATACTTTGGGTAATCGGAAGGTAGAATAATCTTACATGGCGCAGCAGGCGAGTACAAGGCCCACAGTGATCTTGTTCCTCTTGTTCATTTGTAACTTATGCACGATGAAGATGGGAACAATGCTGAACGTCCAATCGGTGATACATGACAACGCAGAGTAGCCATAGAACGAGTTCACGACGATGTTGGAGGGCATACAATGGCCTTCAGTATCACCGCGAAATTGGTTCCAGAAGAAGGAAACCGGCCAGCACTGGAAGGTGAAGATGAAGAAGAAGTACACGCTGTATATCTGAATGCTAAGCAGGGAAGTCCAGAGAATGATGCGATGAGTTCTCTCCTGGGCGATGCGCAGCAGGAAAATGCCGATGCTGGCTTTGAGAAAGATGTTCGTGACAACGTAGGTCGGTTCGCAGGTCCACCACCACTGCTGCGAGTTAATACCAACGTACGCTATACTGTAGATATGGGACTACACACCTTCATGCCAACTGGGTAGTTTTCATCGGGAATGAGATATCGTCTTTTTCCAGTTCCGTTCGCAACGCCGAGCCGCGCTGAGGTACAATAGACCAAGAATGCAATCAGCGTAAAAACAGAACAGTAGTCGTCAGCCGCGAAGTTCTTCACAATTACCAACTTGCAGTAACATCGAAGCATCACAAGCAAAGTGCATATGCAAATGAAGAAGCCCAGCACACCAATGAACTCTCCGGATCGGTCATCGCGTGCCATGGTTATCGCTAGAAATTTGGGGTAGAACTGGGGTCCAACTTAAAATCCAGCGCGCAAGCTTGACGACTATATTCTTCGCACGTCCTTTTCTAAAGGGGCTGACATGACTCTGCACGTGGGGATCAGGCCTACTACTTATGTGGAGAAGGAATTTCTGTCGACTCGGAACACACGTGAACGCGGACTAGCTCATGATTTTTATCCAGGGTGTTTCAGCCCTATACCGGTCATGACTTACATGTGCGCGATCGGTAAGTGGGTATGCCTGTTCGCTACTTTTCTGGATTGGCTGGATTGCGCGAGTGGCGCTTTATAGTTTGCGCCAATTTTACCACGCGGAGCTGATAAGCTCTAGAACAGCTCGAATGCGCATAAAGTGGGGATGGCGGATCAAATTTTTAAAGAATTGACATTGCTTTATCGCCCCTGGAGCTGGGTAAACATGAAGTCCAGAACTGGATCTACATAGAAATGTGCTGTGCCATAGGATTGTGGCTGCCGATCCACCAGATCTTGACTCGCCCCGCGGCAATGGTCATGAACCATCTGCAAATCCCCCAAGATCATTACTCTGGGCAGTGCTATGCAGAAAGTGAGACGGGTTACGTCTGCGATGGCATAGCCAACATCACCTCGAATACCATCAACTTCCCCAAACTTCCACGTACGAGTACAGAGGTGACGTTGAATTTAGCAGACCCGAGTGTAAGTAACGAACCGTTGGTGGCGGTTCAGTCTAGCGCGAATAAAGTTCGCAGTAAGCGACCATATTCGCATCCATCCGAAGTGGCGCTCGCGCATTCCGATTTGATAAAAGACAAAGCTACCAAGAGGGTGATTGAAGAGCTAACCGCGGACTACGAAGATAAGCCACAGTAGTTCGTAGATAAACTAGGTTTTGACCCTGCTCGCCTATGTGCTGTAACATATGTGAAGCCAGTCATCATCCAACTCTCAGATGTAAAGCCAACGAAGATACAAATCTCATTCGTAATGCTCAATAGGAGTCGAAGGAGGAAAACTCAATAAATAGCTAGCATGGAGCTTCCCAATAATACTCCCTAGATTACAAAGACGGGTTCGCTCTAGAATATAAGGCCATCAAGCGACTACGAGAGTATTTAGAGTTTAAAAACGCTATAATCATAGTTTCATTCTGTCGCACCTTTAGAGAGGCGGTCGAAGTGCAGAGCAAGTTAACGAAAAACGGACTAAAACGTGGTGGAGATGACCTGCAAATCCATATCATGTGTGCGATTCCATCAATCGAAATACTAGCGCATAAGTTCGTGAAGCATTTCGATGACTTCTATATTGGATCCAACAATCTGACACCTACCACAGCGTACCTAAGGCACTCTTAGTGTTGAATCTATAAACCGGCATATCATCCTGGTTGGAAAGCCTCACTAACCCTTAGCAAAGTAGTAATGGTATATCTTCAATACCATTCTCCAGTTCCTTCTAGATCTACTATCTACCATACTCTCTATTCTATCTATACCTTCACCATAAATTGGTACCTATACTCATGGATTGCATGCGCATCCATTGAAGTCACCTGCGGTACACTTCCCATCCACTCCCTGGCAGTTATGCTGGTCGCACGGGCCATTCTCAGTTCCACAGGTCAGCTCGCAGAGACAACCCTTGAACTTGTTCGTGCAAATACCGAAGCCACCCTCAGGGAAATTGACACCAGCGCAATCGAACTCATTGCACCCGTGAGACTCCAAGTTGCCACACTGATGATCGTTGTCCAAAGACGAGCACGGACACCCAGCAAAATCTCCAGTAGTGCAAATACCATCCACGTCGTCAGCTGAGCCTCCGCAGTTGTTCTGATCGCAGGGGAATTTGTGATTTGCGCACTGGCTAAGGCAGAAGCAGCCTTTGAAATCGCCAGTAGTGCATGTTCCAAACAGACCCCCCTCAACAGCGACGCCCGAACAGTTGTTTTCGTTGCATGGTCCTGGCTCGGTTCCACATTGACTAACGCAATCACAGCCGGCAAACTGGCCACCTGTGCAGATGCCGAGTCCTCCAAGAGGGTCGTTAAAGCCCGCACAATCGTTGTCTAGGCAGGAGCCGGGGCTTTTACCACAGTTATGAGCGCAAGAGCATCCGTTAAAGTCGCCCGCTGTGCAGACGCTGCCACCGCCAGCAGGGTCTGGAGAAGAATTAGTACACTTCACCAGATTTCTGATTCGTCAGTGGGAGTGTTGGTACTTACCATTGTAACCATGACAGTTATTTTCGTTGCAGGGGCCAGGGGTAGGGCCGCATGCTGCGCGAGGCATGATAGCATCCGAGCCCAGTATCGCATCATTAGGCATCGCGGCGAAATTAGACGCTGTTGCAACTGCAGAAAGCAGGAAGAAGACGTGTTGAAGTTGGAAACGCATCTTGGAAGATTGATTGAGTTAATTGAGCGAGCTGATTGGTCTGGTAGAATCGTAGAGCTGTAAATGCTGGCAAGAAGCAATCTAGGAAAAGAGTTAGATACAATGCAAGAGAGAAGTCGTGTTTGGTTGATCTGAGAATTTTCGGTCAAGATAGAGCCTTATATGTCTTCACCAGACTTCGATGACAGTTATTTTGAATGTACCTAATCCTGAGCGAAACAGAGTTTGTTGTCAGCAACTCCTGTCGAAAACTCATCGAAAATGAGTTTGTCGCTATTGTTAGTTCTTTTCACTTCGATTTGTTGTGACTAAGTGTATATATGGTACATGTGGCTGTCATAGCAAGAATCCGCAACTATGGAATTGGGGAACTTTCCTTAATCCCTCGCAACACAATATGTTGGATTTGGACGTCAAAGGTAGTCCTAATCACTCTGTTCACGATTACTTTCTCCGCTAAGACGAACAGTTTTGAGTCAGTGTACTGGTGGGTTTTCAGCTACACTTCTGGCATCACGCTCCTGGATGTTTCAGAAATCTCAGCCTCGTACGGATGACGAACGACGGTAAAGTTTCCACAATAGTCTCTAAGTCACCGAAAGTATCAAAAACTTGAGTTCTGGAAGTATTACAAGGCAGTTCGCACGTACCTTAATCAGTCGATGATGACCCACAGACACACAGACACACCCGAAGATTGTCTTACTCCATAGTTGAAATCTCCTAGGAGGGGCTTTACCTGAGTTTGCGCTCTTCGATCTGCATAAAATACTGCTCGAACTGGGAATCTTCTGTCCACAGGATAGTTGGGTGACATCAGCTTGTTTTGGAAAGTAAGCTGACACGGAGTTGCACCTTACTTCTTCCAGCCGTACTAGACTAGAATGGTAACAGGCAGCATGATAATCCTGCCCGTACAATTAGAGGAGTTCCGAATTGAGCTTTCCTGCGGCAATCCTTGTCTAAGGAGATCCTGAACTTGGGGGCCAGATACTAAGACAACCCCCACACGTGCACCTTGCCAGTGCATCTAATCAGCCCCAGAATTTTGTTGACCAATGTAGCAAGCTAAGAATACGTACCAGAGTGACATCAAAGTAGCCATGCGATCTGTAAAGTGGACTCCATGGCTTGATTCTCCAAGCTTCGCTGATGAGCCAACTGATATTATCACAGCCTCCAAACCAATACATTCCCCAAACTGCGCTCTATGTCTCAAACGCAGGCTTGTTCGAACGAATTTGATCAATGCTGAAAACTAAAAATACTAACATGGAAAGCTACCTAAACTCTCCAGAGTATCGAGATCAACTATAAGTACCAAGTTACCAGTAAAGATTGCAAGTCAATATCCTCACACTCCCCATTATTGGCAAAAGCTCACTTTTACTCCAATTCTCGATAGTATCACTTTTTTCTATACTACCACACCAGACCCTTCCATTATCTACAATGCAGATTCTCTCGTTAATCGTTCTTTTTATTGGGCTGGCATCGGGATTGCCAGCGGTACCCGTGAAGAACCTGCATGAGAGGTCCCTGTAAGCCTCCCCTTAATCTTCGTGTCCTTTGCTGCTAAGCTGCGACTAACTGGTAGATAGCGCCGGAAGTACCAACGCCATTTCTCCTCGCCAGTTCGGAAACCAGCAACCGAACAAGCTTATTTCAATGGACCCTAACCATAGACGCTTGGTTGTCGCCTCAATTGGCCCGGGTATCTTCATCCGCGCCCGTGCTGATATCGAACGAGAAAATGAAAGTGCCCCTAGAATCAGCCGAGTCTCGGAGAACTCTTTCCCTACCGACAGCCTAGCGGATCAAGCCCTTTTCAATTCAAATTTGGGTCGAGGCGACCCGATCGAAGCTAGTATCCGATTCCCAAGCTTGGGAGTGATGGCAACGGTTGTTGTGACCCCAACTCGGCCCAATTGGACAGACGTGTTCAGACATATTTCCGGCGTAAACGGTGCGGCGGGCGACCCTCGAACGGGTTTTCGAGGCCTTCTCCTTGGTTCGATCAGAGAGGCTGTTAGGACAAACTCATTCTATGCCAGGTACGGGATTACGGATGAACAGTTTGGGGGGGCTATAAGGCCGGCCCCTACTGTTTTGGTTGTAGCTTGGGTTGATATTATCTGGTCAACGATTACTCCTTGATTTCAAACACATTACAGGGCTAAATAAGCGGCAAATTTGGTCACTTATTGTTTTCTAGTTGGTTACTTGGATGAGTTGTGTAGAGGTTTGAACGCGGAGAAACTACTTGCTGGGGGAGGGGTGGGAGGGGTTAGTTAATGTTTTGGTTGTAGAATCGTATAGAAAAGAAGTCGCAAAGCTTGTACAGCATTCAACAAGTTTCTTGACCTTGAGTGGTCAGCATTACTATCCTATCTAACGCTCGGATCTAGAGATCTATTGATAACTTCTCTGGTTATGACTTTTAGTAAGGTGTAGCCATAGACACGTCTTTTCCAACCATAAGAAGAGCTTAGCAATTGATCCTACGTCTCAGAATGGCTGAGCAAGTCATTTTGAGCGATCAACACCCGTATGACTTGCAGATCCGGCCATCTCTCTGCCTCTCTAGCGTTGAAAAGTGGGTTAGCCTGGGAAAACCTGGTATGTGAGTAGATGGCAAGGTCTTGTTGCAACATCTATAGTTTAGAAAACGTTCTCTTCATCATACTGACCAACTAGATTATAAAATTTAGAGCCTTCAATGTTTATACATAGTTTGCAAAGGTCTTGCACTTATGTTCAATACGGCGAAATGGTTGTGCCTGTCTACAGGGTTTCAACGATCCACCAAACGCTAAAATAGTCTTAGTGACTCGAAGCGTCTCAAGAAGCAGATTAGTCGAATTACAAACACTCTAGAACAATAGAAAAACCATGGGTTAGAAATTTATGCGTGGGGACTGAAACTTTTGCCATCCGTAGTAGCGATCAGAGGCCACTAGATAGGAAATTTGGTAGTGAGGGACCCACAGAGATATACAAAGAGATATGCACTTGTTATTACACCAGTCGTGCTTTCGCAAGCTTAGCTTAGAGTTTTATAAAAGTATTTTCCATTCTAAACGAGTGTATTGGTGAGTTTTCCTCCAGCGTATACCTAGATTAGACCCCAATAATCAAGCGAGCGAAATTATATAAAAAAACCAAAATAGTCCCTCTCCCAGAGATTACAAAGCCGTATTCATCAAGAACCAATTCAACTAATAGACCATCATGTTCTGAACTTTGCAGGCGCAACATCGCAGTTGATAGTAAAGAATTCCATAAAAAGTGTGGAACCTCCGTCGAACTCGATGCTTGGAATGTTGAAGTTGATTGAAATGGGGCCGCTGTCGCCTTTGAAGACACAGAAAAGCGTAGGGTCGAGATCCACGAGAGTGGCATCGGTTGCCTCCGTGAAACCATCCTCTTCCACGAAGAGAACTGAGCTTTGGCCTCCCGTCAAGTCGGTCACCTTGTGGTCTTGGCCATCGGTAGGCACACTAATCACTTGGCTGTGTCCATTGTGTTCGCTAATCGTGATGCGAGCAGGGCCACTGAAAAGCGCTGCGCGCTTTGGCAGCGCAGCATTGCCAGCTGGGGCCGCAATGGTGACGGCAGTGAGGAGGGCGAGTGTAGCAGCGAACGTAGCCCTCATTTTGACTAATTGTTGGTCTGATGAATTATGGAGACTGGAAGAATGACTTAATAAACAAATTAAACGACCGAAAGTGAGTGGAAGAGTATGAGAAAAAGGAAATCTGAAGATTTGAAGAAAGTTTTAGAGGTGAGATGCAAAGAAGATGATTTTCAGCGAAGGGTAGCAAGATTCCTTTTGTACTTCTGGGACGAACTGAGGTGTTGTTTCTTAGGTAACACTCTAAGCAGTCTATTCAGAAACACAGCTTATCAATAAAGTGAGGACTCCTTAATATAGCATGATGTTGTCTCGGAACGGCCTTCAGGTACCATCTGGCTGATGCGCCAAGCAAAGCGAAGAGGCGCAAGCCCATTATTAGGAAGCTGACGGGTGAGCTTATGCAAAAGCTTGATTATTTTATAATCTGTGAAACAGAATTAATTCTCCTGAAGTCTTGTTTGGTGAAATAGGCGTAGTTGAGTAGGGACGATTAAGAGTGCCGAACTCCTATGAATGGAAGAACGTTTTCAGGATCGACATTCTCCACAAACGTCTTGTATACAATCTCACAGATCGAATGGACACGGCTTGGGTGGAGGAGAGCTGTAGTAGGTTAGTATTTGGATCGCTTCTGAAAAGGGCGACTTTCCATACGTATACGATTGCCGATTTGGGAAGTAAGCCTGTGTTAGTGCCAGATGTTCCAGAAAGGATTGGTCTGCTGAGGCGGAGAATTTTGAGATGAACATTGCTTAGTGATCTCAAGCATTAAATGGGCTTAGTTGGACTAGCGGCTGCGGCTGCGGATGCGAAGCGGTCGTCTCAAACTAGTATTTGGCCACCATCTTATGCCAATCGGACGTGTTCTGAAACCTTTTTTTGTGGCGAAATTCAGTGAAGCCACTCGAATTACGTGCTATCTGTAGGAGACGACATCGTCTCAGTTCTTCAAATCCAGGTCAGAGGGCAACTGCAGGGCCTTAAGTAGAGAACTGTTCTGTGCGAAGGAGTGCGCCTAAACACGGGACGATTGCAAAAGAGTTGAGTATATCGAGCTTAAGTGCAGCCGTGTAGGCATACATGCAAAAGATTGAAGGAGGTGAAAGCTACTAGACTTTTGGCGCCATTCCAGCCTCAACATAGGTAACTAGCGCGGCCATGCGTTGGCTACCGTGCCCGCGCGCGCCACGCCCAGAGTCGCGCAATGCGCAATTCAGCCAACGAGGGTGTTACAGGGGGCTGGGCCATACGAGATCTGCAGGTGAAACGCTACCACCATCAGATGGTGCTGTAGATCTCTAAAACGTGCACCTGTAACGTGCACCTGTACTGTTTTCTGTCCAATATGCAACAATCGCACGACCTGTCGCTATACTTTTAGATCAAATCTTGTTTACGGTTTATGAGCAAGTATAACGAGGTTGGGTTGAATAATCTCAACCGTGCGCGGCCCAGGCACCTGGTATAAGACTCAAAGGATTCATCTGTAGGCAACGGTGGCGATGCACCCGCATCTGCAGTGAGCACGTAACTCCAGTTGCATGGTCATATGGTAGTGCATCTCCGCTTGTCCAGACATCCTCTTAGGTAACGAAGAACTTTGAGTGTTGTCAACCTTGCTACAATTGGCTTTGTTGTTGCCGTTTCTTCCGTATCCGCCTCTCTTTGCGCAACTCCAATACTTCATCCAGTTACCATCCCTACCACTGTACATAGCTGTTGCGAAGACTTTGGCATGGATTATACTTATAGAATATATGAGAGCTATATATAGTGACCAGCTTGGGACAAGCTACTGTCAGCCTGCTCAAGTCGCGCAGCACCAGTTTCTTTGATGAAAGGGTCCACGGATGCGTCGTTCCGTCACGGGTATAACAGTCGGCGTGTTAACTCCCGGTTGTTTGAGCCGGTGTTTTGAAATTGGAAATGCACTAAGTGGATAATTATCCGATTGAGCCAAGGAGGCTCTTAAAGTTTGGGAATGGGTCCAGGGACATGTGTCATGTTGATCACGGTGTGGCGCAATGGGAGATCTAACAACGGAAGTCTGCATCCCAAGAATCACGGTTAACCTGCCTACCTCAGTCGGCGCCACAGCAAAGTTTGACGCTTTATACGGAGTAACGCGCTTTCCGTCACTAGTCGATGAATAGTTTAGAGGCTGCAGCAAATGATGTTCATCAGAACGTACTGCCCATACATCCACAGCTTGTCCTTTTCGCACTAGACAAATGAGGATCATACCGGCAAAACATGATCTACAATACCCCTGTACCCCACATGTCCTCATCGATGGGCAATCTGAACAATTCTGCTCGTTATCTGTCCAATCGGAATATTCTCTCACGGAGCTATCAATGGTAGCTCGACCATGGCTGGTTGCCTGTTGAAGGTCCGTTGCGTGCATGGAACCACAAGTCAGGGTAATGCCTGGACGATCCTCTGTCTGTGCGCTAAGTCGCTCAAATTTTGGCATGATCTGTGTCAATACAGTGGCACTTAGCAAGGACGACTAGAATGTAGTCGTTTTTAGTTGGAGCGTTGACTCTGAAGGCCTCATATGAATGAGCCACTGTCCGCGGCCTCGACAACCAACCTTTGCTACCTGCCTCAGGTTCCCGAACTATCTGCTCCATATTCTGTAATGTTTTGGCACCATGCAATCGTGATTGCGCTGTGCGCAAGTGCTTTCAGCTTGGCGGCTGCAGCACCAGACGCCGCCTCGGACGCAATAGCCAGGATTCCACTGTGCGGAGTAAATTTTCCCTCGAAGGAGTACGTGGATGTAGCTGACTAGGATAGCTTGAATGTATCACAGAGGGTTTGCCTCTTATCGGTTGCGGTCTTCTCGACGTTGAGTGCCAGTGCAACTCCAAAAACTCGACCACAATTCTGCAACCGTGCTTGCTAGAGAAATGCACGCTTGACCAAACTTTCGGTACGTCTATCGCAGCGTCAAACTCAAATATTGCTGATTTTCGCGCAGAAATCCTTCAAGCACAAGCCGATCTCTGCAATCGACCACACGATTCGTATACAGAGATGATGAGGATCACAGCATATGTGACAGGCGTAATACCTGTCATCGCTGTTGCTATGCGCTTCGCGTCGCGTTGGATTGGTGGTAATCCTTTCTGGTGGGATGATTGGATCCATCTCGTATCAGCTGTAAGTCCACCAGCAGTAGCCGCTCTCCTCTGTACTGACGATCGTTTGAGATTTTGTGCATTCCGCTCATGGTCGTCTTTCAACTCAATATTAATTCTGGAATTGGAATGCATCTTTGGGACTTGACATATCAACGTGTCTATGACATTGGGCGTTGGAGTATGCACCGGAGCACATACAACCTGCATATCGTACTGACAAGCATGCAGCCTACATTGCTACCATCATTTGGGGAACCGAGATGTTACTACTCAAGTACAGCATATTGTGCTTATATCTCCGAATCTTCCCGAACGTATGGTTGAAGCGGGCTGTCTTCGCCTTCATGGCCTTCACAGCTTGCTTCACAGTCCCCCTCATCTTCACAGCGGCTATCCGATGCATTCCGGTTCGGGCTCAGTGGGATCTCGAAGCTGCAAAGACAGCAAAATGCCTCGACTGGCTCATCATCCTGAAGTTGACAGTCGTCTACGAGGTTATTGCAGAGGTCGTCCTGTTCGCCCTTCCTGTCCCAATCGTCCTCAAGCTGCAAATGGCAACGTCAAGGAAGATCGAAATTCTCATCTTTTTCGGTGTCGGTCTGCTGTAAGTCATCCACCATCCACTTTACGCTTATGCGGCGTTTACTGACATGCCCAGCATCATCGCGGTCTCGATCGCACGCGTGCCCTTCTTGAAAGGTGTTGTCGATCAAAGCGATCAGACATACACCATCGTCGGAACATCTATGAGTACCTTTATTGCTAGCGGCCTTGGCCACCTTTGTGCTGCAGTTCCTACGGTACCGGCTTTGATACGATTCGTCATGAACGGCTTCAAGCATAAGACTGAAGCTTCCTCAAGCTATGGCCAGAGTGGTCGTTCGCACGAATCAAGCAAAAAGAAGAACTACAAGTCGTTGGAAGACAAAAAGAGCGCCGGCTCAAACTACTCGGGCGACACGCTCAAGGTATCGAAGCAAAGAAGCAAGGAGGGTGGCAAGGATCCATACAGACTCTCGACACAGAACTTCTCGAGGTTCGAGTGTGATGGCGACGACGTGGGTGACGATCGTTTCGTGGAGCTGCGACCAGTGGAGACTTTCGTCACCAAACACAACCCCGGTCAGGCAGGAGAATCGCAGGATCATCACGGTGGAAACCAACCCGTCACCATTGTGGTATCGAGTCCTGTCCTGGAGGATTCGTCATCCGACAAAGCTATACTTGACAAGGAGTACATAAAGAGCACTTGAAGTAGATATTAGCGACTCGAATTGATTATGCAGCTCTTGAAGGGCAGACAAGACAAAAGAGCAAAGACACCATATGAGGTACTGTCCTTGATCATACTCGTCCATCAGATTTTCGAACAAAACGCTGTTTTCCTGGAATACACAACAAGAGCATTTAAGCCGCCAATTCAAGAGGCAGTGTAGCACGTATAGTCAACTCATCCAGGTGTCGGCCAGAGACCAAAGGTATGTTGGGCATGAACCCTCCGAATCTTTCATAGTAGTAATGCGTTGCGACCCAGGGCTAGCGCTTGGTTGGATCATCTTTCGAAGTACGATCATGAGATTGAGCAGTGCGAGACTCGACAAAGTCTCGCATATCCAAGCACTGGCTTTTGCTACTACGTGACTATTTACCGATTTCAGTCTAGCTAATCACGGGATTCTGCTAACGCCTCGGTAAAACATGAGTTTGCCTAAGCTTGGCTTACCAGCTGATAACACCGCCGACGAGTTACTTCTCATTCTTCTTCCATAAGCAGACAACATGCGAAGATATATGAGCAAGTCGCAGCGAGCATGCGATAACTGCAGGGCTCGCAAAAGTGCATGTCGCATTGAGTCCACACCCCCATGCCGGCTATGTCGTCTCTCACAGCGTGAGTGCACGTTTGAGTCCGCATCCAAGAATTCACGCGCGTATGCAGCACCCACAGCACATGTATCACCGACAAACTCTCTGCAGGAGTCAGCTAGCTTGGGAGTCACAATTGAGCAAAACAACGCTCCTAATTCTAGCGATGGCTTTTTCGACCAACAGGGTTACCTTTTGCCAGGCGAATTGCCAGATCCATCCGACAACCTTTGGTTTGACCAAGCCATGATCGACATGACTAGTATGCAAGGCTTCAACCCCATCAACACACCGCCTAATGATGCGGCCACCAATCATCTTGCGCTTCCTTCATCGTCAGCACAAGGACCTGCGACGACAAGCATAGTCTGTGGCCTTACAGGGGACATGGACCCCTACCTTATGCAAAGATACAATTTTGACTCTGACAATAACTTTGTTTTCAAGCGACTGGCTGTTCACTCCGTGCACCGGGATATCCATCCAGTCCAGCTCTTAGTCTCAAATACCACAAATGCAGTAGAGGAGTGTGACAAAGAGTATCATTCTTTTCGCGAACAGCTAGAGCAGCTGGTGAGTCCTGACGTGGGTGTTAGGTTGATCTCCTTGTATGGGTACCAAAACCGATGATACTTCCATACCGTTTGTACTGACAAGTGTAGATTCTTTCGATTTGTATACCCACATTTTCCAGTAATTTCTCGAGCACAGCCAGCAGAGCCTAAGCGATCGAAGCCTTCTATTCTGGCCGCAATATATCTAGTCACCTTACCATTCGCCGGCTTCGACGACTATCTCTCCATCCAGATAGCATACGATCTTCCCGACGCAGGAAAATTATGGGATCTTGCTTTACATGTGTTGCATCAGGAGATGCATAAGCCGGACTTTTCTACAATACAAACGTTGATCCTACTGTTGGTTTCACCACCGTACAAACCACTCATGCCAGATTATGCAACAAAGTGGTCACTTGTGGGCACAATGGTGGCTGTCTCACAGACACTGGGCTTACAATTTGACCCTACCTGTTGGAGCATCCTACCCACTGAGGTAGAGCTGAGAAAACGGCTATCGTGGGCTGTCAAGACGATTGACGTCTGGCATGCTGCTGTCTTGGGCCGCAGCTGCCTTATACAAGATGACGATTGGCTTGTTCCGTCACCATCTGTGAACGACTTCTCGCCAGAGGAAAGCAATACGCCGTTTCCTGCGCACTTCATTCATATGTATAAACTTACAAACATTCTGCGCACGACTTTGAGAACACTTTTGTAATTTCTCTCAGCCTTTCCTAAACTACAGAAAGGAAACTAACATCTACAGCTCCCTAAAAGCGGTTCAGTCCCTTGCACAAGACTACGAAGACACCTTGTGGAAGGCGCAAGCCCTGATGGAGGAACTCAATCGCTGGTTCAGCGGCGCTGCCGAGATCCAGTCTCAGTCGCAGAACGAGGATGTTACTTCATCAGGTTCAATGCTTCTGGGTGGTCATGTCGTCAAAGTACTTCTCTTTCGAGCGATACTTAGGCCGTTCAACGCTTTCAGAAATAGCGCAGAGCCCGCCGGTTCTACCAATGAGCTTCGTGAGCTTGAAGCGCGCCGACTGTCACGAGCTGGAGCGAAAGCATGTATCACCAGCTTCGTGACGTTTACGTCCAATCTGAAGAGCAGCTGGATTCACGGATTTTGGCCTTTTTGTATGTAAAGAATGGTGGCCAGAAAGTATTCGTTGGCTAATAATATATTTCAGGGTGCACGCTGGGCTGGTCTACATTGTGCAATCTATCGCTATTGCTTTACGTGACAGCTGACGGTCCCGAAGAGGCACAAGAATGCAAAGCTCTTCTTGACCATGCCCGACAAGCTATCCGATTACAATCAAGATCACTTGACATCCTACGATTCTCACTACTACGCATTGATTCAGTCTTCTGGAAAGGCCTGGAAAACGTTTTCACAAGTAAAGATATTCAATGAACAACGGTTTTGGACAAGAATGATATAAAGGTTGACTGAAGATAGTTTAAAGCAAGATGGACGGCATTTGAGAAGTCAAGAATTGAACGGAAGCTGAATAGCCAACCAGCTATTTTACAAGTGTGTTTTCTCCCTCGACTGCAAGTTTCCCTGTATGCGTGGTGACCTTACTCACACCAACCTCTTCCCCTGCTTCAGTCCCTACAATGACCGGCACCTTCTCGAACGAGTTCCGGAAACAAAAATACAAGGCACATCCTGCAACAAACCCAACGATAGCAAGGGAGCCATACATCCATACTAAATACGGGTCTTGTGATACAGGAGCGAGGGCAATGCAGATCGCTGCAGCGATGCCAATTGTCAGCCAGAACAAGGCGGAAACAAGAGAGCGAAGGCTATGATTAATTAGTATTGGTAGCTGATTTCATCTCGGCCTCGACAACCTACCTTGTGGGTGCTTTCGTATACGCCAACTCCAAACCAGTGATGATAACAAAGGCTTCAGAAAAGGCGACAAGAATGTAAGCTGGAGCTTGAATCCAAACGTGGATACTGTTTGGTGGCGACTTGTAGATGTAATGCTGAAGTACACTTGCGTACGCCATGGATATTGATGCCAAGATGAAGCCAGCTGTCATTCTTAGGACAGGGCTGAAATTGAGCTTATGTTTGCGGAGCAAGGGGTAAATTACAACTTTGTCGTCGATTAGTGCATGTTCTTTTGAATGTATTGGTGTCGCCGTTGCAGGTACTCACAATCTAGTAGTGGAATGAAAATGATCAAAGCGATGGGGTCAAGATTTTGCAAAAGATCATTTGGTGTACCATGCAGTGCCATGTCTCCAGCTTGCGAAATGAGATTGTTCCAAATCTGAATCCAGCAGATAAAGTACAGCGGAAGGAAAAGGAAGAACTGCGAATGTGTTAGCTAGCTACAGTCCTCCGCTGAAGTATGTCGTACTTTGCATGCAGTGATACCCAGTTGTACTTCCTTTACAGACCTATCAGTATATTTGGGGGATTGCGCAAAGCGATGGCGCGAAAGAGTTCCTCGGGCTTCCAAGGCGCTTGGCTTGGCCTTTTCAAAGCTTCCCTCTTTGACAGCAATGGTTACGATACGAGCGGCATCAATGACGGCTGAACCATGAGGCGGTGTTCGGATAAAGAGTCGACTGCTAAGGATGAAGACGATCGCTGCAATGACGATGACCCTGTAGTTGTCAGCAAGTTAACCACAAAGGGGATGAGGAAGCAAATCAACTTACACTAAAGGGATCAGATATGCAACCCAAAACCCCACATGAGCCTCAACATTGACCGTAATCAGCGGCGAAAGTGCACCCACATTGACTGCCCAATAGAACCAATTGAACATGCGTTCGACAGTCAAATCGGGGTCTACGATCACCCACTCGCCAGTGGCCAACTGCTTTGTATACGCTGCATCAGGTTTGTACTGCTCTGCGCACATGGGTGTAACATTCGCCTTGATACTACCAGTGCCCAATCCAATCACTACCATGGCCGCAACCAGTCCGCCAAAACCGGCCCCAGACTGGATCCCGGCTGGTGTCGATGTAGCAACGAGAATCACGAGACCAACAATATAAACACCGCATCCGAGGGTGATGGTCTTGAAGCGGCCAAGATACTGGTCTGCGATGATTGCACCGATAACCGTTGAAGCGTAAGCCCAAAATTTAAAGAAGTTGCCTAGTGCTGTGGCGACTGCCTGACCGCGACCAAGGGCGCCGGGGAGGTCAGAATGCGGGTTGTGTGGGTTCCTTAATAGAAGCATTTAGTTAATATCTTCGGCGTCATGTTTCCCGTCCTGCTTGGCGACTTACTTGATGTAATTTTGGATTGGTGTACTCAAACCAAAATACGTAAATCGTTCTCCCAGCTCAACGATCAAGATGAGCAGCACAACCCATGGGATGCGATCGGGTACGCGGCGTAAGGTGCCACACTCGACACCTGGGGTAAGCCCAGGGGCATTGACATCGTTACCATGCTTCAGGTCGTCGCCATGTACCTTAATAGTAGAGGTGTGATTGGCCATCGCGTTTTCAATGCATATACACATGCATATATTCAAAAGAGATGAATGAAGCTAGTTGAGGTAAACACACATAGGTAACGTAAGAGTCTTCTCAGACAACACATGCCTCAGTGCCCATCTCTTTTTGTACATATATCCTTCCACTTTCCACACTGACGTTAGCTACAGCTGTCGCTATCGCTAGCCCCGCACTATCCCTCAACTTTGGCTCAAGCCATTTGGCCTACGAGTGGTGGGCCCGATCGGAGCCGATAGCGCTAGACGCGGATGCCGCCAATCGGAGCTTCGCACTGGGATGCAGCCCGTCTACTCTTCTTCCGAGATACAACATGCCGGCCCTACAATTTCGCTTTACTCATACTGTTCAAACTACCTATCGAATCTTTCAGAAATGGAAGCGCAAGTCCCACAGCCTCTATCGCCATACCGAGGCCAGCCTGGTAGCCTGTTCCACCCGCTCCGTAATTATGAACAATGATACGGCCATCGGAACGCGCTTCTTTTTCGATGCGTGAGCCTCCTAGTCTTCCAGGTCTGAGACCTGCAAAGTTTGCCAGGATCTCTGTCTCAGGCACATCCAATAAGGGTTCCAATGTCGTCGTCCGTTTCCAAATCGAATCTGCCTCGTGGGAAAAAGTATCGCCGGTACTATGGATGATTGAGTAACCATATTTAAACCAAACTAATATCGTACTCACTTGTTGCCCTTTTGCATAAACCCCCCAAGGATAACATTACCATTTGAAAAAGGCCTCGGAATGATATATGTTTCATAGTCCTTGCCGTGGCGCATGACGTTTTGTTTGATCTGTGGTGCTCGTGCGAGCAGGATTTGACCTCTGACAGGAAAACATTTCTCGTCCTGGACACCGGGCAGATGCCGCGCGCCGTTTCCGGTGCAATTGAACACGATCTTGGTGTGGTTGCTGAGAAACGCGGCATCTAGATGCTCTAGCTTACGGCGAAGGAACTTGACGCCACGCTCTTCGAGATGCTGTTTGAGATATTGGATATGTTTGGGAGCATTGATAGTCACTGTAGTGAAAGAGATGCCATACTCGACACCCGGTAAAAGCTCGTGTGTGGGTAGCACTGTGAACTTTTTGGTATGTTAGCAGTAATTCAGTAGTATTTAAATACGCACTGACATCTTCCAGGTAGCTTGCGAGAGACCTCAGCTTCTGCTCAGCGGGCTTTTCATCCCAGAACTCGAATGATCGCGTCTTGTTGATAGCAGCAATGGAGCTATGGGCATCTGCAAGCTTCATGAGGCGTTTATATCCAGCCTTGTCCCAAATAAGAGCATTTTTGTCGCTCCCGGATATTGCGGAGAAATTTGCACCAGCCCTGCGTGTGTAAGATTACTTGGTACTATAGACAGCCCTGTCCCTTAATGAATATCTTACCATGGTGAGGTATAGTTGATAGAGGTATCTCCTGGTAAATGCTGCGCGACAATTGTGGTGCGATCTCCATATCCATTCTCTGCGAGAATGAGAGCAACATCCAGTCCTATCACTCCAGACCTTTACCTAATTTAGCATGTAGAGGGTCCAGGCGCCGTGAAGACAACGTACCCAACGACCACTATCGAATCTTGCATAACTGTTCTCTTTGCTTTGACCGAAGGCGCTTCGTAGCGTTGATGTGCAGATGTGCGAACATCACAACCTGTTTGACGGTTTTTATACCCACATGCTCACTGGTCCCTATTTTCCAAATGCGCAAAACGAGAGTTCGCGATGACTGGGCTGTGCGCGACGGTCACCCCACAAAGCACTAGTCAAGCATGGGGCTTCTTCATCTTTCCGTTGAGTTTCCCGTCCAGCTTTCCGCACTAGCATAAGCATGGCACCTCGACTTGCGTATCTTCCGAGGTTCACCGTGTGTAGCGCTGGCTCTTAGATCGTTTTAGGCTCTCCAAGCTCTTATCGTCGGTCCGACAAGCTGATAGGAGCGTACGGCCTCTGGACTTGGCATTCCTATCAGATCCGCTGCGCGAGTAATGATCCGATCTAGGGTCCTGGGGCAGCAAGCATGTCTAACACGTCAAGATGGCATAGGAGAACCAGCTGGCAATGTCTCCAAATTACTATGCTTGGGAGTTTATGTGAGACGAGAAGTAACATTCTTTCAATCCACCTCATTAATTCAATTAGAAAAGAATACGACATCAATAAGCATGACCATTAAGACACCATCAATAGCAGCTGATAAGCCAAGCAAGATTTACCAGGCTCCAGAAGAATGGCTTGCGCGGCTCGATCCAGAATGGGTTCACGTCTGGAACGCACATGGGGGACGCCACTGTCAAGCCGAAGAAGTATCAATTGAAAAAGTCCGCCAGAAGCCTCTGGCATATAGCTTTACATACCCAACGTGGACAGGGAAGCATAATACTATACCCCAAACAACTCGTTTGTTGACAGCGAATAGGCCCTCGTGTGTTCAGAGAGCACAAGATCAAAATTCCCGTCACCCGACCCGCTGGTCATATCAAACTTCGAGTGTATGCACCAGAGGGACAGGGCCCTTTTCCTGTGCATTTGAACTACCATGGAGGTAAGAGGCATCATCACATAAGTTTGATCTTCCTGACATTGAGACAGGAGGATGGGTTTTGGGTGGTCTTAATAGTGAAGCTGCCTGGTGCAGAAGTGTTTGTAATAACATCGGCATTGTGATTGTCGACGTGGATTACCGCCTCGCTCCGGAATTTGTGTTTCCAACAGCCATATATGACTCCTGGGATGCACTTCGATGGGTACTCTCTCATGCTGCGGAGTTGAACATCGACGCCACTAGTGTTTCGATCGGTGGTCTTTCCGCAGGTGGTCAGATGTCAGCAGTTCTTTCGCATATGGCGCGCGATGCAGGGATAGAACTCAAACTGGCGCTATTAGTTGTGCCTTCAACTGACTTCAGATGGCTCATTGCTGAAGAACCCTTACGATCAGCAGTTGCCAGGCTTTATCCCAGTGTAGCGCAATACAAGGATGCGCCTTGGGGAGGCCTAAAAAGAGAACAGTGGTTCTTGAATTATTGGATACCTACTAGTACGTCTCCATTGTCTCTTCATAACCAAGATAAATCGTTAATGTGAGGAAGGTATCAGAAAAGCCGTCTGTGATGACTGGGTAGCTTCACCGATACTTGCCAAGTGCTTCGATAGACTACCGCCAACCCACATCATAACAGCTGAATTTGATATATGTCGGGATGAAGCGCATCGATACGGCAGGTTGCTAGCAAATAGTGGGAACCGTGTGACTCAGAAATGCTATCTAGGGGTGCCACACGCGTTCGGGCACTATGTTCATCCTCAAAAAGGTCTAAGCAAAGGACATGAGTATATTCGAGACACTTCCAGGCTATTGCAACAGGCACATGGGCTTCTTCAAGATAATTGAAGCGACCATCAAGATATTCAACATTCGTTTTGCTTGGTCGAGCGGGTTAAATTATATCCATGCCGTATCGGACTGATACATTTGCAATAGTCAGTTACTATTGGTTTGGAGACACAAAACATTCGCCTTAGCATAGATAATTGATTCGCTTTATGTCGCGTCCGACAATGTGGCTGACAGCTTGCGATCGTGGAAGGACTACACCGTTTTTCTGCCAGCTCGACGACGCATCGCCACTTGAAAAAAGCGAGAACTTTATGAACTGAGATAATTCAGACTCACTAACAAGCGTTGGGAAGTCTTACCTACTATGGCTACTACGGTTGCGGTGGCTTAGGTATTTGTTCTAGGAAGACGTACCGCATCGCTAGCAATGTGTCATAGATCTTGCTAAACCAGAGCTCAATGTCGCATGCTTTTCTGCAATTTTATTCATAGCAATTAGTTGTCCTTCATGTTCTGTGGAGACGTTCCTACCATAATATGCTGTAAGGCTACCACAATTACCTACACGTAAGCACGGAACGGAACGGCACGAAACGTACAGCCGTTCCGTCCTTACCCTCCCATATGATTGGCCACTCCTCTTCGCATACGGATTGAGCAATGCAAAGTGCTCCATGTAGATTCAGGCAACAACACTTTGCACCTTTTCCAGTTGCACATAAATTGGCTCGGGTCGCATTTTCAAGATCACTATCAAGCTAACACGAATCTTGTGCGCACCTTTCCATACCTCAACTTATAGTGAATCAATTACTCTATCACCATCTCTAAATATGCCCCTCAATCTTTCCAACCCCGGCCGCCCAATCGAAGCTGGCGTAATTCTCGTCGGCGAAACTGAAATCCTTGACGTCGCACCTATGGACCTTCTCCATGGTATCAGCAAAAGTTTCGTTGAGATGCTTCCTCTTCCAGATGAACTCAAAGCAAAAGCTCCTGAGATAAACTTCCATTGGGTTACTGAGACAGGTCAGCCTGCTAAGTTAACTTCAAACATCACTATGCAGGCTACAGTAAGCCCTTTCCCCACTAAACCCATCTACGCAGGAGCTGATATATAGCCATAAGGATTCGTTTCAAACTTGCCCCCCGCTCGACATCGTGTTGCTCGGTGCCTACCGTCTCGGCTACGTTCCGTCTTCCACAGAGCTCTCCTTCATCGCTACCTCGTATGCCACCTGCTCCGCCTTCCTTACCATCTGCGGTGGGATGCTAGCCGCGCAGCTCGCTGGAGTGCTCGTTGGCAAAACAGTCACTGCGCCGCGCTTCATGGTCCCTGAGCTTCAAAAGCAGGACCCGAGATCAAATTGGGTGGAGCAGAGGTGGGCGCGGGATGAGAAAGTATGGACCAGTGGAGCGTTGTTAAATGGTTTAGATTTGATGAGAGAGTTTATGCGCACGTACTGGCCGGAGTTAGCAGATGTATCGGTGAGGATTGGCGGACTGCCGGTGAGGGACGTGTGGTATGTTGGTGGCGATGGGTTGCCTTGAAAAGAATAGTTGAAATGGCTCTAGGAGCTGAGATTACGTATGATCGAAGTTTCTTTTCTTCGAGAAGTCATTTTGTGAGATTCTGTCTTGAGTTTTAGCCTCGTCACACGAACCCGCAACATAATGAGCTATGCACAATATTTTTGACCATGACAAAGTTACATGGGTGCTGTATGGAGCTTTAATGTGTCTCAAAGGGGCAAGAAAAACGCTTTGTTCATACCTATCTAGACCCATAACTCCAAAATCGATCCGAGTCTTAGAGCTCGGTCTGATCCGCATTATGATCCTATACCCGATCCGAACCATATCTTAAATCCAATTCCAGATCCCCGAGCCCATGGGTTTGACCGAGAGATTCCATAAAGCTAAGCCTTCTGTATTCAGATGTAGGGTACCTTTTCGTACTAGGAAGGATTTTATCAAAAGCCCCTAACTGCCTGAATATTCCTGGGCTCGGCACCCTTTTAGACCTGGAAATTTCATAATGGCCAAATTATGCTTATATGTCAGTGGCGAAACGACGAAAGTAGTCTTTATAAAGCGTAAGTGCAATCTCTACTACTGCATGAGGAGTTAACGAGATAGACTTTTATCACAGCGCTGAGAGATTTCTCTAGAGAGTGATTAGCCTAGTTTTAGTGAGACAGTTAATGAGCATCACAGTATAGCCAAATCATCGCCTAACATTTGACTTCCCAGCATTTGCAATGCTAATTCTTAGGCTTGTCCAGCATTACGCGCTCAAACAGCCAATATCCTAATACAATTAGAACTAAATCTGACACAATATCGCATACGTAAATTACTGATTAGCCTACCTCGTCGCCGTGCGAAGATGTCAGGCGCGAGAAGGTTCCTCCCTACGGGGCTTGCTAGAGCAGATCTTCAAGTCCCCATTTTTTTTTTTGGAAATCATCTCCATGGATACTCTAGAATCTAGTGGAGCGGAAACTTCGAGAAGTAGATACCTCGCCTGATATCCTCATTCCATTCCCGAAATTAGCCACGACTTTACGAGGTGGGTTCACAACCTCTAGGGTCATAGGTCCTCGGACGAAAAGTTCGCCATGCAACGATAAGGCTTTCACCTACTCTGGCTTGAAGGCTATCGTAATTCGCCATTAGTATTTAACTAAGGACGTTTTAAGCCCTGAAAAGAGATTACTCCACTTCGCACAACATTCACATCATTTACTGTTTCGACTCCTAAACATAGTCTATTTAGCCTGGACAAAGCAATGTCCTAACTGAAAATTATCATGTAATGTGGACGCATTGGCGGCACCGCCCTCGCTTTCTGGCTCGCACGGCAGCAGCACCATGTTACAGTCATCGAGCGCTGTCCTGATTAAGATATACCGGCTTACAAATTGATCTTCGTGGACATGGGATTGAAGTCTTGAAGCGGATGGGGTTTGAGGCTGCTTTCCGCAAGAAGTCAGTGAAAGAGCAAGGGTTAGAGTTTGTGGGCAGCACTGGCAAAGTCATTGATTATTTTCCCGCAAATACGACCGGAGAAGGGCTTCATAGTTTCACGTCAGATTATGAAGACATGAGAGAAGATCTCATTCAGCTACTGTACGACAAAACTAAAGATCGTGTACGATTCGTGTTTGGGACGATTATCGAGAGTTTCGAGCAGCTGGACAACTCTGTTGAAGTTCAGCTCTCAAATGGAGAAAAGAGCCACTACAACCTTCTCATCGGCGCTGACAGACAGTGGTCTCATACACGGAGGCAGATGTTAGGATCTCGAGCCGAAGATGCTATTCACTTTCTTGGGGTTTACACTGGTTACTTCACTACCCCACGCCAGATCAAGAAAAGAGAGACATACAATGGAACCGTTTACATTGCTCCAGGTAAAAAGCTCTTATTCACGCGAAGACACAAGCCAGACTGTGTCTAGGTGTACCTGGTGGGACAGACTGATTCGGAGAGAGTGATGGCTGCACGGAAAGCCGGTGTAGAGGAGGAAAAGGCCATTCTCTCAAAGCTTTTCCGCTCCGCGGGGTGGCGCTCGAAGGAACTGATCAAGGGACTAAAGGAATCAGCTGACTTTTATTGCAAACACATGGGTGTTCTTAGGGTCGATTCCTGGTCCGAGGGACGAGTCGCGCTTCTGGGAGATGCAGCTTATTGCCCCACTGCAACTACAGAAATGGAAACAACCTCCAGTCTTGTCGGCGTATACGTTCTGGCTGGCGAGATCCGAAAGCACTTCAGTCGCTCTGGTGCCGCCAAAGAAGAAATTTCCAGAGCCCTGCACGCTTACGAGGAGCGCTTCCGGCCATTCATGAACACCGGTCAGGATGGTATTGAAAAAGATAAAACCTACAGGCACAAGATGCCACCAGTTTTGCTTTTTCTTCGGGTCCTGAACACGATCATTTCTCTCGCTGCATTCTTCAGGCTCGATGTACTTGCTAGATATACCATCGGAGACTTCCGGATTACGAGGGGATGGACCTCCGGCAGGACGAGTTATAATCTCTGGTCTTTGAGGCTGTCTACAAAGACTGCTTCCATAGCAAGCTTGACCGCTTCAGTGTTCTTTAGGCGATCATTAGGATCGGCTATGTTCTCCGTGAGCGCCCCACTTATTGCTGCAAATAGGAACGCCCGCGCTATGAGCATACGTAGTGCCTCAACAACACTTCAAACCCCTGTGCTGATGCTGTCGTACAATTTTTTGTTCCTGATACCCAAGTAACTTGGAGCCAACTCGATGTAGGTGTAAAAGGCTGAGACGCGCTAAGAAAAGCTTGCGCTATTCCTGAAAAGCCATAGAACAACGACGCTCAACAGAAAGCGTTTTCTGATGCAGATCATGAAGGCAAACTTACCGTCGGCTCGTCCGAGTTCCGCCACTTACTTGTATACTTTAACCCGACAAAGCTCCTTCCCCACTTCTTCTCCGCAGTACCCACCTATTGCAGTCAACCCATTAGATTGTTAACTTTCCACACATACACTTCCATCGTTCATAAAGGCATTTGCGAAGGCTATCCAAGAATGCCCAATGCCAATTATGATCAGATGTCCTCCCGATTGCGCAAGTCATCGTCAATTATGCGTTCCCAATGACGTGCTGGGGGCTGAAGGATCCGTCTCTGTGGCTGCGACCCAAACCTTGTTTGGTGTTAACTTAGACAGCGTGTGGACCCAAGCTCAAACCAGGAATGCACTAACAGCAAAACGAAAGTATATGTAGTGCCGCTCTCCCAAGAGGCGACCACTTCGGTTCGCCAGCGTTTACACCTAATGTGGTGAATCAGAGAGACTGTATTAGCAGCTGTAGTTGAGTTTAGAGCGCAGATGGCGCTAGATGAACAGAACTACTCCTGGAGGATAATACTGGTGACAACATTGTGTTTGGTAGTATCCACAGTCACTGTTGGTTTACGGTTTTACGTTCGAAGTGTGATTATCAAAAATCTGGGGATTGACGATTGGTTCTTGGCTGGAGCTCTGGTGCGACTATCTAAACCTTCTCTAATACTGTTTACTAATATGCCCAGGTCATGTATATTGTAGTGGCTATTCTGACTGCATCCTGTAAGCTTGAATTAGACTGTCCGCAATCAACATTGGTCTAATCGGGAATCAAGGCATAAGTTTTGGACTCGGTCGCCATATAGATACCGTCTCTTTCGAAAAGAGATCCGTGTTTCTCAAGGTTTGTCAGTCTCTAACGCAAGCGCTCGTCACTAATGCTCAACCACCACGTAGCTCATCTGGATTGCGTCCCTTGGATATGGAGCTGTCATCGTGCTTATAAAAATGGCCTTTCTCTTTCAATACCGCCGTGTATTCCCACTCCGCAACTTTCAGCGTGTGTGCAACTCGTTTCTTGTGCTCATAGTCCTATGGGCTGTGGGTGGGACAATTGGGGCTATACTCAACTGCCGGCCTCTCAAAAGGAACTGGGATCCCTTACGGCCTATGGGTTGTGAGGGCCGATTGAACTTTTGGTTTGCCATGGGCATTTTGCATCTCCTCACTGATGTGATCATCTTTATTTTGCCTCTGCCACTGCTAAAGACGCTGCCTCTACCAAGATCCCAGAAGACGATTCTAATGGCGATTTTCTCTCTAGGTTTTTTGTAAGTCCCCCATTGTTCTAGCGACGTCAGACTGCGAACTCATAGAATCTCTTCAGTACATGCGCGATCTCCATCATCCGTCTGACCACACTCCGAGCTTCGACCCTAAGCGCAGACCCGACATGGACAACGGCAAACACAGTAACGTGGTCCGTATCTGAAGCTGCTTGTGCGATCATCTGCGTGTGTGTCCCGACGCTGCGGCCACTTCTGCGACGATTCAATGGCTGGCGGAGGCATTCTGGCAACGCAAACGAGTTGGTAGCATTACCGAGATCGGACGAAATCGATAGTGGGGTGCCCGGGTCGTCCAATATGGACAGCATGGGAACTCAAAACAAATCTGCTTCGCGAACAAGAACTGATGTCGAAGACGGCTTCAACCAGGCCGTGAGTAATGATGAATTAGGCAGGCCAAGGCCTTGTCATTTGTCTGAACCAGTGGCAGCCAATGGCATAGACTGAGTGTAATCGCGCTTTTACCTTGGTGAATGTCTATAGGCTGACTTGATTAGTTAGCCGGCTCGTGTCCAGCCCAAACCCTGTTTCCCTAGCAGCGGCCCTTGTCACATCACGACTGTTATGCCAAATCTCAATTGGCGAATCGCTCTGCTACACAACAAAGCCCGACGGAGTTTCACTTGTCTAGCCTTGAATACTCATGCCAACTACTGGCTAACGATAGTTTGGCGGCCTCGACATCGACAATTCTCCAAGCAGGACTGCCGCTCGGTGGCACTTTTACCATCGGACCGCAGGAGTTGATACTAGTCGATCAGCTTGTTCACGCCACCCTGTTTGCTGCTGGCAAATATTTGAGGTTAGGAGAAGCTGTTTGATTCCAGCGGTTAGCTGTTCCCATCGCATGGTAGCCGATACCCGACTAGCCGCCCTGCCACAATGTGTTCGTTGGAGCTTGCTGCTCTGACCCGGGAGCGAGACAACGCAACCCATGGCACCCTTGCGCGCGCCCGCTTCACATGACGACTTTTTGCCAACTACGAGACTGTTTGCGCAGTAAGTAGGTGTACGAGGGTTTACGGACTGCACCACGTTTTGCCGTGTAAACCATCATGCCTGAACAAGCACGTGGATTAGACGACACTTGTAATTGATCCACCAAATACCACGACTAAGCCTTAAGCAAGGCCCTTGGCTGCTATAACCTTGGGGGATGTAAGGATGGCGCGAAGAGAAACGCCTAGCGCCTGTATCATTTTACGACAGTCAAATATCACTGCGAGACTACCGCCGTGCTTTATGGGGCAGTCCAACAAAAGCGCACTTCTCGCCGGAACAATTCTTCCTTCAAACCTTCAACTGCTTGTTCATAATAACCCAGGCCATATATAAAACCCCGACACGCTTACAGCACGAGGAGACCAGGTGTACCCACGGGACTTCACTTGGAGAGTTTTGGCGAACAGCAAAAGAAAAAAACGCCGTTTGATCTGCAATGCCAGGAAGAGGAGGAAGAGGATTGGCAAAGGCCCGTTGTTCACAAAAGTTGTGTGTGTGGGAACTTCTAGAGCAAGGGCACGTTTGGCACGCATGCTTGTCGATATTCTTAGAGGCGGGTCTTTGCGAATACGCGCGGCACGATTTGTGGAGAGGGCGCTTGATTAATGATAGCGCATGGGGATCGATACGCAATTAGACCTAGGTTCGCTACCAGGACTCCTTTTGAGACGGGCTTGTGAACAGGACAGATAAGTGGCGGAGCAGTATTGTGCAAAGTGGCAATGCTTGGGCCCGTTAGCGGTTGCAGCCGTCGGTAGATGCTGTGGCGGGTTTCTGTCGCGCGCATGCTGTTCAACGTCGCCCTTTGGGAGCTGGAGTCTTGTGTGCGCTGTGTTGTATGCAGCGAAGCAGGGCCGATTGCAAAATTCGAACTCGGGGCGCGCGCTCCAGACCCTGAGATGCCAGCGCCTTGGTGCGGGGTGACGTGAAGCTCCCGTCTCAGGGTCCAAAAGAGCGGGTCGCAATCGTTGGGACTACGCTGTATGCGGCTCATCCGCGCTTGGCAGTGAATTCGTTCGATGCAACTGGATCGGCTGGATTGTGCCTGGAGGCATCCAAGTGCTTGGCACACACTGTCCTACCCTCGACCTGCCTAGAAGGGGCCCGTTCGCCATCCAAGTAAAAGGAGCAGATATCCACATCGTTTCCTGGTTGTGCGCATGGCTGGCTCGTTACACTTTGTGCTGCAAGATTGGTATCCGCTTTGGCAAGATTGCCCTCCACTTCCACGGGGTTTTGGAGAGTCTTCCTAGACTCGGTACATCTAGCCCTCCCACGCGCGCAATAATGGGTCAGTCGTGAGCTACGCGGCCTTAGTCCGGGCCGTGGTACGGCCTGTTGGGCGTCTTCCCCTTTGTTGGCGTTTCAAGCCACTCCGGCTTCTTGCGTGCGCATCCACGCCGCCAAGTTACGTACCGCGACTCAGCCCCTTATGAGGGTGTGAACGCTCCAGAAGCTCCAAAGGCCGCGAACCGTGCACACGGCGCGGCGGGATCTCTCCCCAAAGGTATCCATCTTCTCCTGGTGAACGGGGAGTAAAGCCGGTCGGCCGTGTTGGTATATATCCTGCTGTCCCACCAAGTAACACGGTACCCCAACTCTTGTCGTTCGCAACCTGCGCCATCAACCAAAAAAATGTCCCGACACAGGACTATCGCTCCTGCGGAAATCGAGCGCCAGATTGCGCGAGGCGAGCCAGTCGTGATTCATGAGGGCTATGCCTTGAATCTTGGAGAATGGATTGACAAACATCCGGGTGGTCGGCTTGCGATCCTGCACATGGTGGGCAGAGACGCGACCGACGAAATCAACATGTAGGTGGTGCAGAAGACTTCTATATAATCGTGGTAGTGCTGCCGGTTAGCGCTAATTCCGAGACTCCGGTCGCACTATTCCCCCGGAAGGCTTCGGAAACGGTTGTGTAATCATCACGCATCGGTCTAGAACTGACGTTATGCCAGCTATCACTCGAATAGAGCCCTGCTCATGATGACAAAGCATCGCATTGGTCGCGTGCAGTTGCCCTGGGCTAATCTCGAGCCCCCAATCCGGTCGCCAAACTACTACAAGAATCTGGAAGAGAAGAAGCGGTTAGGCGCAGCGAATGAAACGGAGAAACCACGGCGTAGCAAGAGTGTTGACTTGGGATGTGTGGGTCTACTCTCCACAACATTGCATTACTGCCGTAACCGGTACATGCAGCCGTGACATGCCTGGCTGACATTGAAACCAGGCCGCAGCCATCATCAGCAAGAAACTGATTGGAAAATCAGACACTTGTGTGTACCGACCAAGCTGCCGACCCGCAAGCGACCCTGAAAAACTCCCACTCATCGAAGATGATACCGAGATATGTACCACCGCTATCACCGCCGAAGACGAGAAAAGGAGACACCGAGAGCAATATGCTCTTGAACAGGAAGCGTTGGAAAGAGATCAAGGTATCCGCGAGAACCCCTCACTCGATGTCGAAACCCAAAGGGCAATCATCGAAGACTACCGCACTTTGCACCAGCAAATCAAGGACGAGGGCCTGTACCAATGTCGCTACTCGGAGTATGCCAAAGAATCGATACGATATAGTTTCCTCTTTGCTGCCTTTGCCGGCCTGTTGTATATCAAGTGGTACCTCACATCTGCCATCTTCTTGGGCCTCTTCTGGGTACGCATAATCCACACTCTTTTACTTCTCTTTCTTTCAGTACTAATGCCACCTCACAGCAACAAATCATGTTCACAGCCCACGACGCCGGCCACCGTGGGATCACCGGAAACTTTGTCTTCGACACACTGGTCGGCGCCTTCATCGCAGATTTCTGCTGCGGCCTGAGCATTGGGTGGTGGAAGTCCAGCCACAACGTTCATCACCTGCTAACTAACATGCCCGAGCACGACCCGGATATTCAGAATATCCCTTTGTTCTCTACTTCCCCCACCTACATGAAATCTATCCTCTCGTCGTTTTACAACTTCCAGTTTGTATGGGACGCCGCATGCGATTTCCTCGTCCCCTATCAGACCTACCTCTACTATCCCATCATGGGCCTCGCGCGATTCAACCTCTACTTCCTTGGATGGCTACATCTCTGCTCTCCGCGCGCTGCCCAACTTGGTGCCGCATGGTGGACACGCCCCGTAGAACTTGTCTTCATGGCATGCTACTGGTACCTCTTCGGCTACTGTCTCGTCTGGCTGACCCTCCCCACCTGGCCTATCCGCATCGCTTTCGTTCTTCTTTCCCACCTCGTCACCATGCTCCTGCACGTACAAATCACCCTGTCTCACTGGGGCATGCCAACAGCCGACCTTGGACCTACGGAATCTTTTCCCCAGCGCCAGATGCGAACGACAATGGATGTCGACTGTCCAGCCTGGCTCGACTGGTTCCACGGTGGCCTCCAGTTTCAAGCTGTGCATCACCTTTTTCCGCGTGTGCCACGGCATAATTTGCGTAGGGGACAGGAGCTCGTTCGCGAGTTCGCGGCCAAGACAGGGATCAAGTATCATTGCTATGGGTTCGTCGAGGGAAACAAGGTAGTTGTGGGAAGGCTCGAGGAGATCTCGCAAATGGTGAAAGTCATGGTCGATTGTCAGAAGCATATGGCTGAGACAGGAGAGAGTGGGTTGCATTGAATGTACGCGCGGGCGCAGCAGAAAATAACAATCTTCGTTTTAAATCCTACTTTTCATTCCAACTATGCAGAAGACGCGCTCCGTCGCCAGAAACCAGGCGCCTCGTTGAAGTCGTCCTCGAAACGCATAAGCGGTGGCCTTACATACAGATCCACCCAGTTTTCATCTTCCCACAACTGTTCCTGGATATCGACGTAGGCGTAGGTGTTAAGGTACATCCAACCAACATCTTCATAGTCGTGATTTGTTTCTCCACCCTCCCAGTCAAGCTTTTCGTCTTCCTCGTCTTCGTCTTCCTCAGATTCGTCTTCTTCGCTATCAGGCGCCCAGTGGCTGTTGACGAGTTTGACCACAGGGCTGAACATCTTTTCGAGTGATTCGAGGCAGATGTCGTCGACGAGCAAACAGAAATTGTAGCGAGCTCCCGCATGGTAGCGAGGGAGTCCGTTCTTGAACGGGAACTCGCGGTCGGCACGCCAGTTACGTCGTAGCTCGTCCACGGACCAACTCTTGAAATGCTCGCGGATCTCCTCAGGACCTGCTCCTTCGAATTTGGACCGGTCATCCATCACGACCAAGTCGTGTCTCGAAGAAAAGTCTGGTTGAACATCTCGTATTATCAATGACTCTTCAATGTCCCAGCGGAGTACGGAGCGCAAACGATCCCAAGCCGCATCGTCGCTGTACGAGACACGGTACACGGTCAGACCCCAAGGCGCGTCAGGTTTGAGAGATACAGAATTACTCAATTCCAGGGGTTTCTCCCTCGGTCCCTCGTTGCGATAAGCCTTGAATATATCCTGGCTAATAGGATGCGCCTTAGCAACCGCCTCGCGAGCAGCACGAACCTTGTCAGGATCGAACTCTACTATAGCCTCCATAGCCTCTTTCATGGCGTCTATGTAAGCCTCAATGCGGGCTCTATCCGCTTTTGAAACTCGCATGGCAGGGGCTATTTGAATGGACTGGGCACAGTGGTGGTGAAATGGGAGGCTGAAGAACGAGCGATTAGTGGATTGGAAGAGACAATTGCTCACTGTGATTGTGAGGTTCGGGAATATGGAGCCCCTTAACCAGAAGGGCATAGAGACTTTGAGGAGACGAGGAGAGACATGGGTTGAAGGGGAGAGTGGGTTATTAAATAGTAACTTGCTGCAGAGGTAGAAATGTTAATCATAGAGGCTAGCCTGAGTCAGGCTAGTGTGCGACGTCGGCGCGCCACTAATGTGCACTGAGTGCCACATTGAAAAACATATTTAGACTTCATGTGGGTCCCGCTATTCTATCAGAGGATATCCTATACTGAATGCAGTATGATTGGACGCTATATTAGTAATTAAGAATCACAATCTCTGGATCTGATTACCGTCATGGACTGTAATATCCAGTCTTTTGTCTTGACAACTGAGCAGCAACATCTATAGTATCTGTGATCAATCTTAGACCTTCAGTCTATATACTTGGGCTGTTACACCAACTACGTACACCTGGCTCCGACACTTCAGTATGCCCGCCGCCATCAGATTGTACCAGTCTAATGACCCATGTCAGATGCAGTGTTGCACTGTTATTACCTATGAAGTGTAGTATTCAGGAACCATATACGCTGCTCAGTGAGCAGGACAGATCTTTGACGGCTGATCCCCACACAACCACGAAGGAGAATATATCTAAGGCCAGTACACACTACAATCTAATGTCAATGGCATCCGTTTCGCTGTCAAGCCTCAACATCGAGAATATTTCTCGCCTTGTTGAGGATGAAGCAAACTGCCATTCACCAACGACCGGCTGTACAGCGTGGGGATACTGTGAGCCCACCGTAGGGTCGTAGCGAGCAGGTTGCAGCCATTCACAGTTCACGCAGGAGATTTGGTCTCCACAATTAGTGTGCTATTGTTCACGTGCAGGTCAATACCGCTTCGTTTGTATCGTCACAGCATGTGTGATAACAGGCCCGGGCGCGCTACAGTTGCCTGCCTACCTTCCTCTATATAACAACTAATTCCATCCTACTACTTTCTCCACCAACCGTACGGGAAACTGAAAAGACCTTCAAAAAGAGCTTGGTCAAACTAAATACCATCTTGAAGAGGTAAGTACCATCAACTCCCCCGGTTTGGCCAGCAACTTTTGTTTTCTTCTTGGGCGATTCCCTTGTTTTCAAGACAACAATTGCAAGAACATTGTTGCTAACAACAAGCAGGCGGCGGCCATGGCGCCTGTGGCACACAATAACGCCTTTGGCCCTGGGGCAGTCAGCTGGAACATCGGATTTCCAGATGGCAATATCACTGCTCCAGAGATGATTGCGTATATTCCACATAGCCTTAAGGGGATTGACTGGATCGACCGGTTGATTTCTCATGGGGCCAAGGCTTCGCATATCGCGGCAATGATAAACGAATTCCGGATTCTGCCTGACAACCGGGTACACATGCCCAACTCAACGTTGATCATGATTTCCTATGCCATGCGGAGGGCTGGAAAGCCCGGTTGGACCATCAGCACCCACTTAACCAAATGGGTAACGAAGGTTTGGCGAGACGACGATCTCAACGTCGTAGCCTTTCGGACTCCAAGAGAAACCCACCCAAAGAAGATGAAAGGCACCGCCCCAGAGCACCTAGCTCACAACCAGAAGGTAGAGCCGGTCCAATTCAAGGACCTGGCTAGAGGGGTCAAGAAGCACCCTTCAGGGGCTGACGCGTTGGACCTGACGCGCTGTGTCATTTACGCTGTCGAACATCCAGACGAAGACTGGAAGTATCCAGATGATTTCAAGCGTCTGGTAGACCACCTGGGTGGGCCTACACAGGTTACTCACGCCCATTACGACAAGCAGGCGTTTGCTCGCCGCAATCATGTTAAGTTTTCTGCACCACCGCCGAAAACGAAAAAACGTAGGCGAGAATCGGAATCTCAAGCAACTGGCAACCAGACTGCCACTGCGAGCAAGAAGTCTAAAACTTCTGGCGAGTTTGGCAAAACCATGGCTAATTCTGAGAGCACACGACGCAGTAGTCGTCTAGCCAAGAAGAGTGTCAGATTCACTGAGGAGTCTGACATCGACAGGCAGGTATGTAAGACGACTGCGGTATCCGCAGTCTATAAATCCTCCTTGTCTCTGAAGACATCACTAACATCTCGTCAAGGACAAGAAGCTCTCCAAACCACTTGTCAAGAAGTCCAAGCTCTCCAAAGGGCGTAATGTAGCTGAGTCAGAGTCGACTGATGCCAGTGACAACAGCTTTGCTGAAGACATGGGTAAATTGGAACAAGAAGAGCCGCCCGAGGCCGAAATTCGTCGTCGTTCAAACGCACGCGGAGCTCGCGCCGCCAACACTTCTACAGAAGATAGTGATGAGGACGTCTATTTCACTCCTCACTTCGGGTATAAGTCTGAATACTCTTCTGACATGAGGCCAAGGCAGACTAACCCAAAATGCGGTTACAACGATGGCCCAGAACAGCTGGTGTATAAGCCGTCCTACCAGTATGGCTTGGGAGCAGGTCATAACAGCAACCAGCACGGCTATGCGCCAACTCAGAGTGCCCGTCAGGTCAAAGTCAGGTCTAGCCTTGGTGCTTCCCCATATAAATTCGGATCCCGCAATGGCGTTCAGCCATTCGGTTCTGGAGCGGGTCTGGACGACAACCAGTTCAGCCAAGGAGAGTGTCACAATAGCAACCAGTTCGAATATGGACCGACTCAAGGTGCTCGCCAGTCTCACTTCTCTAGCCTTGGTACTCAGCAGTCACCCCCTGTTGTGGGTTACAGTAACAAACAACTCGGCTACGGATCCAGCAATGGCGTCTCCCAATTTTCGGCTGGGTACAATTTTAATGATGCCAGTCTGAACAAACTCCAAGACCAAGACGCTTCTGAACTGTTCGGTCTTCAGCCCTTCCAATCTCCTCATAGGTCTAACTTCGCTCCAGTTCAAGGTCCTCAGCAGTTCAACTTTGCTCCTTTCCAGGCTCGCCACCAGCCCCCGCTCGCCAAGTAAGTACCCAACTCTATCTACATGTTTTTGATCCAAACTAACATCTCTTCCAACTAGTGTCGATCAAATCTTCGGTCCTCCAAGGCCATACCCGACTGTCGAAGAGACTGCCCACCTCATCAACGAAGACTTTGAGGCTGTGAAGCGCTACCAAGCTGAGCACAACCCTCGCGTACTCCCTACCCCTATCCTTGACTACGACCGTCCACGGATCGATATCACCAATGTCCATCTTTACGCCCGTCCTGGTCTGATCTCAGACGTCGACATGTTTCTGTCCGCTCACGACTACATGCGCTTCGGTGGTCCACGCCTCTCTGCTCCCTTCCGCGACCTGCACAGCTTGGTCTTCCTCGATCCTACTGACGCCAGTGATTGGGCAGAGAACATCCGGTGGGCCAAGGAGCAATACATCACCTTTGGTAATGTCTGGTCTGAGGAAGCAAGGTCTCTCAACATGATTACCGTCCATCGCATGCGCGTCGGCTGGCAGAGTCAGGAGGCTAAGGCCTTCATGGCCGAATCAGAGAGGCAGATGCGCGCTTGTCTGCGGCAGTAGTCATGCTTTCGAGCTCTTTTTCCTCTCTTTCCATGTCCTTTCTTTCCTTTCCATTTCTATATATTATTGTTGGATTTGGAGTTCGATACCCCAAGGGCTCTCCCTCTTCCAGGCTATATGGTCTTGCTTCATTGATTCTGGTTCTCTCTCACGACTACTTCATTTGTCGCATGTTTGTTGGTTTGATGGTGTTTGCCTTTGCAACAAGATCCCCCACTCTCCCAGGCATATCCATAGTCTTGATTGATTGAAGACAAGAATGGTCCATGATACATTCATATGTTGCATGTTTAATGGCTTTGTGCTTTTATAATCTATGATTTGATGGCCTTATCTCTTTTTCATCCTTCACTACTGGCTCGACTGCGGCGATTGGCCTATTGAAAAGTATCACAAAAACGGCAGGCCGTTGATGGCCTTATAAAAGCTTCCACTGCTCCTCCAGGATATACGGTCCTGGTCAATTGAAGATGGAAATTGTTCACGATCCAAATGGTTCTCAAGCAATCTGATGTACCGTAATTTTTTGTATATTCCGCTCGATTTCTCAACTCCGCTTCAGCGTCGAGATGAGGACGAGTTAGCACAGCAATGGTCACGCAAAACCTTTATGATGGGCTCGGTCTCACGAATTTAGGCCTCGGAAACACTCTACAAGCTCATCGTCTCTCTAGACAACCGCCATCCTGCTGCATCTGAAAACCCTACCCAGCGAACACATTGCCGACCGTGAACCTCAGAAAGAACTTGTCTTCATCCGAGAATAACCATCGCTACCTCTTGACACGCTGCGATGACCTGACATCCCTGCGCTTTGAGGGACCGCAGATCCGCACGATCGCACAACGCCTATACCGCTTCTGCAACTATTGCCCCATCCGCGTTGCGAAGCAACTATCATATTGATAGAATTTATGCACGAATCAGCCTGACTACGCGCCCAATTTGCTTAGGATCTAAGATACACGGGTGCGCAAGAGTAGGAAACGCGTCGCTCGGATATTCTAACAGACGTTGAGGGAGGGGGACGCATAATTACGCGCGCACAGGTTGCGAACAAGAAATGGGCTTGATCCTGCTCGCTCTCAAAAGTGAAATATGCTGGTAAGGCCAACAGCTCCATGTCGCAACATGGTTTTGGATGTACATTCTCCAATAAACTAGGTTGTCGCGCGCTTAACGCAACATTGCAGATCGGCGACTGGCCACTGGGGGCCTGATACAACGTCTCCCTAAGCGCTGAACTTCGCGTCGCGACGTCGTTATAGCAAATGCTTTGAATCGTAAACTCTGATTCTCTAGAGAGAGACGTGTACATCGTTCAATCCTGACCTAGACTTTTTCTTTTTACATCTTTCTACCGTGATTTCACAATGGGAGCGATCGTGATGCTTGGGGGAGAGCAACAAGAACACCAAGAAGATGGTATGAACGAGCCACCGACATCAGCGTCAGCAGGTTTGTTACCGTGGTCCGATATCAGGGTTACTGAAACCCCAGGTGGACTTTCGCCAGAGGTATGTGTGGCAACCGTATTCCTCAGAGCATCAAGTTGATAGGCGATATTCAGTTTGAACAGCAACGACGAATCCGGCGCTTTCAAGAAATTGCTACACAGGAGAAGTTTGCTGTATCTCCACTAAGTGTAGATATCAGCAAGCAGCTCTGCGAAAAATGTCGGATGATACCCTGGGATCAACTTACAACAGCCCAGCTTCCAGGTCCTGCTGGAGTTCGCGTTCTCTTCGAAATTCACGAAACCCGTGAAATGCTTCTGGAATCTCAGTGCGTGGTGTGCAAATTTATCGGTTCCATTTGGCCGGAGGGCGTGCTCCTAGATCGATGCTTTCTAGGGATGAGATGCTTGTGCAACATGTTGCCCGAGCAAGCGACAAGTCGTCACCATTCTCCCGGTTACGAACACAGTCCGCAATTCCAACTGTCTGGACATGTCAAAAAGACACAAGTTTGGAGTTCCGAAAACTTTGGCATCCTTCATCCGTGGTCAAGGCATGATGAACTGGCACCTCGCCGCGTCGATACTAACCGTATCAACGTCGAATTGATCCGTGAATGGATCGAGACGTGCAAAGTTTCTCACACACATGACTTCGCAGGTACGAGAGGCAAGGAGCGTGTTCCAGGATTCAAGGTGATCGATTGCCAGACCAAGCGCGTCGTCCCAGTTGTGCACGAAACTTGTCGATATGTTGCGTTGTCGTATGTTTGGGGCAAGGCCTCAGAAAAACAGCAGACAGGGCAGTACCCAGAAACTATCGAAGATGCAATCACAGTGTGTGGAATGCTAGGGTACGAGTACCTCTGGGTTGATCGATACGTAAGATGATTCAACAGTGCCCATATATCTTGAACAGTATGATGACAACTATAGTGTATCGATCAAGACAACGAAGAAGAGAAGAGCATCCAGATCAATATGATGGACTGCATCTACTCGCAAGCGGAGTTAACAATAGTCGCTACAGATCCAGATCCGACGAAGGGTCTTCCTGGCGCCGGATCAAGGCCACGTAAGAAGCAACAGTGTTGCGATTTAGGCTGCGTTGAGTTGATCAAAACGTATCATACCGACGAGGTGATTTCGCGATCGACATGGGCAGCTCGTGGCTGGACATTCCAGGAGGGATATCTGTCGAGAAGAAAACTGATTTTCACCGAGAACGAGGCCGTTTACCTGTGCGACGACATGTACTGCCAAGAATCAATTCGCAGAGACATTCCAACCCGGAAAACAGAGCAAGGCCAGGGACTCGCTGGCGAAGCACTGAGTGGCATTTCTCCAATGTCGACCAACGAACGAAAAGGCCGAGTTGAAATCGACGACCTATTGAACGAATACAACAGCAGAGACCTAAGTTATCAGTCAGATGCTCTTAATGCATGCCAAGGCATCTTGAGAGGTCTTTCTATACCGCATAACTGGGGACATCCACTTATGCCACTGTCCTGGTGGAAAGCAGATCAACTGCCACAAGAATCATGCACGCTGAATCTCTACTGGAAATCTGACGAACCTGGTATCCGACGTGGAAACTTCCCTAGCTGGTCCTGGGTGGGGTGGAAAGGTTCAAAGACATTCGCCAACTACGACCACTACTTCGCCGACGCTGCCACGATTGAGGTAAAGTCGGTAGCAGGGGAATGGCTGGGATTGGAGCAATGCTTCGATCGAAAAAATGGCTCATTGGTGACTGCTCTGTCAAAACGCCTACGCATTACAGGTTTAGTAGTGCGACTAGCACCGTATGTTGTCAACGAGACTTGGGTCAAGGAGCGAATGCCTGGATACCAGGCAACACACAAAGCACCTCGTGTCGTCTTCCCGTACTCGCACAATGTCGATATTGTAGCGACCGTGCATTTAGACGAAGAGGGTGCCAATGCAGACATTTTGAAAGACACGGTGGGCTTACTTATTAACCGACATCGGAAAAGAAGATATCGCGTCATAATGCTGTTGCTAAAGCCCAACGGAGAACATTATCAGCGAATTGGAACTTTACATTGCCGTAATCTCGGTGTGTTCAAGAACCAGAGAGACTTCACCCAGTCGAAAAAGATTTTGGGAGAAGAGAATGGCTGCTTCTGGATGAAGGATTTCACACAAAAAGCTGTTGAAGTTGAGTAAGGGCGACGAAACTGATGTTGAGCGTGTATACCATGTTTTAAGTAAGCCAAGGCGGGTTTGTGTAAGCGGTACAGTCTCTAGCGTATTTTAGATATTGATGTCCATGAACGAAATGCCAGTAGTGACGTAGTAGTAAGAGCAATGTCAGCTGTAAGCAAGAGCTGAAAGCCTAACCACTCGTGGTCAGTGCTTGACCCATCAACCTATCATCCAAGTTCGTCTCCGGCGGGCATGTCCGACTCCACATCGCTGAATCCTTTACAGCACAGCCACGATTGAACCCATGTTTAGATCACTGGGTAAAGGCAACCACTGAATCATGTAGCGCCAGCAGTCAGCACCCGCAGACGGCGTTTCGCTTCTGAAGCGCGCGCATGATTGAGCCATCACCCGCCATCTTATGTGCCCCTCCCCCACCCTAATCACATAACGATCGTTTCTTGTGCGCGTTGCACACAGAGCAATACGCTTCCTTTCTCTCCTACTTCTCATTTGGCATCACAAAACGCGAAATGGCAAGCCAGGATTACTACGGGCAGGGTCAAGGCTACGGGTATAGTCACGAAGGCGCAAGTCAGCGGCCATGGGGCGCTGGAGACAACAACCAAGGCTATTCTCAGGCTCCGGGCTATGGACAACAACACGACCAGTACGGCCAAACGAACCACAGTCCTTATCCACCAGCGCAGGTTAGAGAATTCGCGCGCCATCAGCGCAAATCGTCGCATCCATGTCAGTTGCTGACCACATCGTAGAGCCCATACCCGCCCCCTTCGCATGATGCTTATGGGCAGCACCAAAATGGCTATGGCGCTCCTCCTCAACCTGGAGACCAATACCAGCACGGCTACGACGCAAATCGCAGCACTTCCCCGTATCCACCTCCAGCACTCCAGCAACAAGCCTACCATGACCCAAATCAGCAATACGGAGCGCCTCAGCAGCAGGGTCATCATGATCCCCACCAAGGTTACGGCGCACCACAATACGGCCAGCCCGGCGCACCAGGTGGCCCAGAGGAAGGAGATCGTGGTCTAGGTTCAACTTTGATCGGAGGAGCAGGCGGTGCTTTCCTTGGAAACAAGCTTGGTGGTGGTACGCTTGGTACTCTAGGAGGCGCACTCTTAGGTGCTGTCACAGCCAACATGGTGCCCGACAAGTAAGCCGGATGGTCACTTGAAATCTCCTCAAGGTCCTCTACTAATTCATCTACAGGAAGGAGAAGAAGCACAAGAAGAAGCACAGCGGTAGCCACAGTTCTCACCATTCGCATCATGGGTCACATGACGGTTCTCATCATGGATCGCATCATGGGTCTCACCACGGATCTCACCATGGATCGCATCACGGATCCTCGCACCATTCGCACCGCAGTTCATCTGGGCACAAGCACAAGCACAAGAGTCATAGCCGAAGCCACAGCAGAGGAGGGAAAAGCGGTTCTAGTTCCAGCAGTAGTGACTCGGACTAGATTTTGCATTAACATAGGGAACCACCTTATCTGATGCGACGTACCATTCGCTTAGCAACAATGAAGATGCGTTCTGATTAGTGTCAATTGTTTTGGTTAGCAATCAGTAGGTAGCAATAGCTGCAATAATGAACTTGCGCTGTGCGTTTGTCTTTCCTGGACCTTCCTTGTGTCGGAATGCATGACATCTCTCACTATCACCAACAAACGCTTCCCATCTCCCCAACAATCGGTCTATACCTTCACCTAAAGTTAATGCTTCAAGTACATATTTCGCAAGATTACCGATCCTGCCATCAAGCAGTCACTCGCCTTAGCCTCATTGGGTGGGCTCCCTAGCACAATAGTTCCGTAGTGGTTTAGCACTGCGACTCAGAACTGGGCTGCTCGCTAGGGGGGCGTCTGTTGGCCGTAGAACGTTGGTTCGATCCGGAAGACAGACGTCGGGCAGCTGAGGCACGGGCGAGTCGACGGCTTGACAAAATCAACCGCTTGGTCAAACACCAACGGCTTGATTTTTGCCCTTTCTTTTTTGTCGAATTCGCTGTGAAAGTAGTAGGTGTAGGAGCATATGACGTATATTGCGAATCGGCGGCCGTTTGTTCTAAACTAAGCTACTTCATGCTCAGGAGTTGTTTTTGACACCCAATTATACCGCTACTCTAGTTACAAAGCAATACCGTCTTACTATGGTACAAAGCTGTGACATGCATCCATGCTCGTCCACAGACTTCGACAGTGGGTCCGTCTGAACCCTTTCCTATGCTCAAACAGGCTAAGCGCATCGCAGCCCTTTTCTCCACCAAGTTACTCATCGCCGCCGCCGCCGCCGCAAATTCCAAAATAGCCCCGCAACCGCCCTTGTGAAGTTGCAGATTTAGTTCCGCCAGATATTTTCCGCTGCTGCGAAGAGTATCCTGGCAAATTCAATCGCAAAAAGTTGCAAACATGGCCGACGTATTTTTGAGTTTCTTCCGCAGTTCGCTGCCTGACGAACTGGCGGCGGTAATCGAGAGTACCATCAAGGCGACCGAATCAGGAGATTTCCAGTCTGTGCTTCAGTCGCCAGAAGCACAGATATTGCTGGGCCACCAGGACGACGAGGCGACCAAGAATGTCAAGAGAAGCGATTTTGGGCTATGGAGCGACTACATTTTCCACCGTCTCGGACTGATACTGGCGAAGCGGAATGAAGAAGAGTCGACGCCCGCAAACCAGACTGCGCTGTACCGGCAGCATGTCTACTTCTTAATTGCAGTCGCGGCATTGTATGCATTCATCCAATCGAATGTTACGGGTCCTCCACTGCCTTTCAAATCGGCAGAAGTGCTGCTGTCGAAGGAGATCGCAGCTGACGCCAAAGCCCTGGCCAAAACGCGCGAGGAACTGATCGTATCGTTGAATGCCGATGGCGTTGCAGCATACAGGCTCACACCCAACGTTGAGCTGCTGTGCTTGGCAGACACTATTCTCATCAGCCCGCCTATCCAGAAGAACATCCCAGCCTCAGTATGGACCAGGCTACGAGTCAACTTCATCCACCAGCGACTGCTCAGCGAGCCGGCGCCAGGCCTCCAGAACACCATCTATGATGAACTCAAGGCCGTAGAGGACCTGATTCAGAACTCAGGAAAGAGCGCGGAACTCAAGGACCTGCACTCCACATTCTTACTCGAGCGTGCGTCCATCCATACACACCACGGATTCGATAAGAAAGCCCGAGCAGATCTCGACCAAGCCGCATCCGAACGCAAGTTCGAGTTCGCATTGACAGGACTAATGGGCAAGAGGACGAAGTTCCAGCAAAAAGACACCAGCCAACTGACTGTGCTGGCTCGAAGTGCGGAATCAGAAGCCAACGGGACATCGGAAGAAACCTCCAAGCCCAAGAAACTGGATCTAAACGACGACACGCTACTTGAATCCATATCCTTCACCCACAACACCGCGTCCACGGAGATCAAAGATGAATCGGAAATCCCAACCTCACTCCGGGACATGGATCCGTCGAACCAGCCCCTGCTCGATCCCCTCGACTCTGTCATCATGCTCTCCCTCGCCGAAAGTATCAAGAATACTAACCCCGCAGATGGACTTACGCGCGAGCAGACCGAGCCGTATGCGACAAGAGTGCTCGAGGGCGGAAGCTCAAACTGGCAGGTTTATACGCAAGCGCTCCTCGTCCGCAGTCGCATCGAGGGATACAAGTCGCGCACCATGGAACGAGGCTTGCTGCAACTCCAAGCGCTTGTTGATCAAGTCATTGTAGAGACTTCGGGAGACGCTACGACTGACGCTGAGACGGGTGAAAAGGTGACTTCTTTCCTTCCAAAAGCGAAGCAGGACGAGTCGGCACCGGTGGAAGAGCGCCTACGCTATGTCTTCCCGCTGTGTGCGCCCTCGCGATGGGAGCTCGAGGCTGAATTGGCATCGCGCTGGGTATCGCTGGGTGGACTGCGATCTGCGCTCGAGATCTACGAGAGACTGGAGATGTGGGCTGAAGCCGCGCTGTGCTATGCAGCCACGGAAAAGGAAGAGAGAGCACGCAGGATGATCAGACGACAGCTTTTCCACGCCACCAACGGCGACGATGAGAATGTGGACTTGGACGCTGAGAAGTGGGAGGGAGCAGAACGGGATCCTCCACCTGCCGAAGCACCGCGTTACTATTGTATCCTGGGTGATCTAGACAACGACCTGTCACAGTACGAGAAGGCATGGGAAGTATCTGGGAAGCGGTATGCCCGGGCACAGCGATCTCTCGGCCAACGCTACATTGCAGCCCGCGACTACGAGAAAGCCGCCGAAGCGTATTCACTCTCCCTAAAAATCACACCCTTGAGCCACCCGGCATGGTTCGCCCTCGGCTGCGCCTACCTCGAACTACAGCAATTCAAAAACGCAGTCGAAGCCTACTCGCGCTGCGTGCAGCTCGACGACCAAGACGCAGAAGCATGGAGTAACCTCGCCGCCTCCCTCTTGCACCTGCGACCCAAGGTAACCGAGAACGAAAACGGAGAAGTGGAGGAGAGACAAGTAACCAACCACCCACGAACCGACGCACTCAAAGCCTTCAAGCGCGCAGCAACCATCAAGCACAACGACTACCGCATCTGGAACAACGTCCTCGCCGTTGCCGCATCCACGAACCCTCCCTCATGGGCCGACGTCATCACCGCTCAGCGCCGCCTGTGCGAACTCCGTGGCTCAACTGACGGCGAGAAGTGCGTTGACGCTGAGATTCTGAATATGCTCGTCAAGCACGTTGTAACTGCCGACGAAGGCTTTGACATCTCACGCCCGGGTCTCGCACGTATGACGAGCGAGCTCGTGGAGAAACACGTCAAGCCGCTTATCACGGCATCCCCGCATCTCTGGCTCATTGTCGCGACGCTATACACGCACACGCAGCGTCCAGCGTCGGCGCTCGAGTGCCATGAGAAGGCGTGGCGGGCCGTCACGGCGCAGCCGAAGTGGGAGGCAGGCACCGAGGCGGAGTGGAATGCTGTCGTTGATATGACGGTCGATTTGGTGGATGCGTATGAGTCGCTTGGTCCGCGTGAGCGTACTGAGGGTCTGAGCGCGGGTAGTGGCGAGGTGGTGGCTAAGGACTGGAAGTTTAAGAGCAGGAGTGCAGTCAGGAGTGTTATGGGTAAGGGAAAGGATAACTGGGAGGATACGCCGGGATGGAATAGATTGGTGGAGAGGTTGGAGGAGCTGAAGACGAGGGATTAGGGGTGTTGTTTGGTAGGCAAATGTCGTATAGGCGTAGAGAGGGTGGGAATCAAGGGTCAAAAGTTGGTAGGACGTAACGTATATTACTTGAACGTCCAGGTTTTTTCCTTTTCTTAGAAGAATGCTTTATCGGGGTGCTTGTGAGTATCACATTATTGGCTCATTGCCATGCTTCTCATGAACGTAGTCAGTTCATCAGCATCCCCTCCTCTTGCTCAAGTAGGTAACTTGCAACTCAGCACACCAAAATACACCAATTCGCTAGTGACATATTCTTGGCCTTCGCCTTACACCGCACTCAAGCGTCATGCCCCCCGCTCACCTCAGTGGCGACTTGAAACGCCGTTAGACGTGCATAATTTACCGGCGGGATCTTGTGTTCACATACAAACTAAAAGTTTCCCCGCAGGCTTTGTCTTTGACTGGATCCCTCTTTTTTCTGGATCCCTAGTGCTTATTGGTGGGGGAAACTAGTGTAACGAGATGCAAGAAAGACCCGGTAACCGGGATTGTGAAGAGATGGGAGCTGCGAATGGCTTCTGGCAGGACGTCTTTGCAGCCTCAGATAAGCTCGAGGGCACGAGGGGACAGTAGTGATTGTTAGTATATTGGTGTTAGTTCTGGGGGTCAGAAATGGACTTGAATGTAGTATCCTCGGGGCCAGCATGTTGTTTAGTTTTCCTTGAGTCAGGGACAACTGATCCGCTCCGTATTCATGAAAGAAAGCATTCACTATACCCGGTGTGTGAAGAGATGTTGAGCCGCTCGACCGAACGACAGTTGGCAGATTGCCAAAGTCGGTGTCGACAAGCTGACGGTGGCTTAACACTGCTGTTAAGTCTAAACAAGAAGGGAGGCCAAGACGCTTGCATTTCGATTCTGTGAAGAATAACGAAAATGGTCGTAGCTCCGCATGGCGTAGTCAACGTGACGATGGAAATCCTTGTACCCACTCTGTGGTACCCAGGCAGCAGCCTATGGTCTGAGAGCTTCTGGAGCACAAGGCCCGTTGGCAAGATTGCACAAGCTGGCTTTGGTGTTGACGAGGCCTCGCCAAGTCGTTGTTGACTCAACGTACTAGTACGACTGACGAACCGGACGAGGCAACCGTTTGCGACGGGCAACAGAGGGCCGACAGACCTCGTGCCATGTGGCTCGTGATTACATAACATCTGACTGCAGCAACCCCCAGCATGTACTACAAGCAGTGGAAGGGGTGTTTCAGATGGTGAAAGCAAGGGCCCGGCATCGTGGCAACTGTCCTCGTGGGAACAACCCTGCTGGAGGTGAGGAGGTGTTCAAGCCATGTTACGTTTGCTCCCGCTCGGAGGTCATTAGCAGCCAGGCCGGGAGGGTCGGGGTGACTGCAGTCATCCGCTGGCCTAAATGGATGCGTCATGAGGACCTCGCACCAGATAAATTGAGGGCGCTGAGGCGAACCAACGCGTGTCATTGCAGTGCGGGCAACGCCCGGTCTCTTTCTGGGGAGTCACGATGATGGTAGCCGTGGTGCGAAGGAAAGCGGGCCGAGGTGAGTTCCCTATTTGAAGATGCATCTCGCACCTGTAGACGTGATGCCGTGTGTTAAGGGTTGGTGAGCAGAGCATGACGGCGATGCCGAGCACTGGGTGCCTCGATATCGTGAGCGTGGAGTTTGTTGGTTGGCAGGGGAGAAATGGAGCCAGCGATGCTATTGTCAGATTACCCATCTATCTTGGTGGGTCAAACGCAGCAGCCGCATGAGGCAAGGCCCCGGTGGTCTCCGAGAGCGTCGAGAGTTGAGCGCGTGTGTACGCATTGCCGGAATTGGCGAGCATGGCGAACTTCAGGTGGGAGCCTGGTTCGCGGTAATTCCTAGAGGGAGGTATTATGGCGGAAGCGCTGGCAGGTTAATGCCCTGTTTCTGGTCATGGGCGGCTTACACACAGCCACGGAAAGGCCGCTAAGGAACGGTTCGGGTCAAAGGCAGTGGGTAATACGGCATCAGCTTTTCTAAGAATACGTAGAGGCCTCGCTGACCATTTTCTGGTTGGAGGGGCAGCGTAGGAGCCTGAGGCGCGCCGGCGAGGGCGAGAGTGAAGTCACGTACGGGCAGCAGCAGCAGCACGCGGACGACGTAGACGATGAGACGAATGGAAGACGGGCAGCAGCATGATGCGAGGGCAGAGGAGATGAAAGGAGGCTGGGAGATGAGAGACGGGAGCAGAGCAGAGCAGAGGGAAGGAAGACTCGGGGCGGTAGGGAGGAAGTCAGCCTCATGCTGCGGAAGGAGCGGGGGCGGGTGTTGTCGCGTTGTTCCCGATCAGGCGGGACGCAAACAGAATGACGCAGCGCGCCGCCGCGCGAGGCAGGCACGCTGGCGGGCGCGGAAGGTGCCTTGCTCTGTGTGTCGCGGGCTCGAGGCGCTCCTTCCGTGGCAGCGCGGGCCGGGATGGATGCAGAGGCAAGAGCGGCGAAGGCGGCAAAGGCGGCGGCGGCGACAGCAGCAACGGCGACGGCCATGGACACAGCGAAAAGCGCCATGATGGAGCAGCAGAAGCGGCATGGGAGCGGTGCCTGGCAGCGGCGAGGGCGGCGGTGGGTGGTGCGGGGGCTTTTGGGCGATGCACAGCATGGACAGGGATCTTGACGATTGGCCGCTGCAAGCCACGCCCGAAATAGACGGCGTCCTGGTGCCGTCGACGCTACGGCTCACCACACTCCAACATCGTCGTGCATGTCTGCCCTCACCACCAGCGACTCCTGGGGCCAGCCTGGGCGCCGCCGCGCATTGGCTGCTGCCCACAGCCAGCTGCTGCGACGGCCACCACTCAGTGCGGCCACCGCCCTGCCGCCCTGGTGCCGGCCCTCAGGCTCAAGCCTCGCCCTGACAGCTGTCGACGGTGCTGATGCTCACTCGACATGCCATGTATATCATCGTCAAGGCCACCGCCGCCTGGCGCCCCGCCGTGCTGCTGCTGCTGCTGCTGCTGTTGCTGTTGCTGCTGCTCCTACGCCTGGCGACCCCATGCCTCCGCCTCGCCGTCTTGCTTTTCCTCTTCCCTCCCCTGCGCTGCCCGTCCATATTGCCCTCCTATCCGCCATCCCGCTGCTCGTTTGTCTTTGATCCTACCCATATCCTCCTCTCCACGCCCAGGCCCCACGCACGCTGTCTCAAGCTCTGGCCAGACCCTTCCGCATCCGCGCGGGATACCATTGCAGACGTCTTAGACCATCACACACCTACTCATACGCCTACGCGCACACGCAGAGGCACTGCCCGCAGGCCGTCTATTCTCCTGGATTCCCAGCCATCGTGGCCTCTGGAAGTCGCATGCTTGAGCCCTCCAAACCTCGGCTTACCCAGCGTTCTCATCACTGGCTGAAAACATCCCCCATTGGCAGGCAGCCGTCCAGCTAAGCTTACTGCCACTCCGCGGTGCTGCGTCATCAGAGGCCTCCCACCCGAGCCTCACCGCACGGCTTCCAGCCGCTCGCTCCCTTCTGTCGTTTGGTTTCCCGGGTACGAGCCTACCAGCTGTCGGTCGCTGCGCAACACACTGCTCAACTCTCATAGCCCCAGACCCTACCACGCCTGCCGCTAGTCTACCACCTTGACGGGTCCACGTAAGCACCAAAAGGCCCTCCAATCTTCTCAAGCCTCGCTGTGATCGCCCGCCGCTTCTGTCCGCTTGCGTCTATGCTCTGCCTGCTGCCTCCAGACCAATCCCAGACTCTTCCGCTATTCCGGGTCATCCTGCCGTTGCTTCCATACCCCATCACTGTCTAGCATCAACCGTCACTGTCGCCTATCTCCACCGTCAAAGTGTCCTTGGTCTTGCAGCTCCACAGACCATCTCCGTCGCAAGGCTGTCGAGCCTCATCCATATTGGCCAGCGTTGCGCCCCTGTCTCTACTCCTTTGTCTGCCCTGTAAGTAGTCCCGTCCGTCACATGGAATTGCGGGTCGCAACGTGTGACATCTCGTAACAGCTCACTCATATTCATGTTAGCACCTGGCATCTGCGCTGAATCAACCTCCCTCGCTACCACAAAGTGTCACTTTCTGCTCCCCTGTTTCGTTAGCAAGGAGCAGCTATTGTCCAAGCTGGTGTAGACGAGGCGCTGGGGCTTGCAGTGTTTGACACCGACGCTCAAAGTCGTCCAGGCTCCCGTATGAATCCTTCTCCTAAAAACCTTGTTTGCTCTTCTCCAAGGAGACCACTTCGGCCAGCCTCACTGGTCAAAAGACTCACCACCATTGTCTTAAACCCTTCCTTTCGTCACAGTGAAAGTGCTCTCTTGCGAATCTTGTCAGACCGTCTCAAAATTTTCTCAACTGGCCTGCTTTATCTCTGTACCCATCAGGTGTGTGGCCAACTGTTCTTCAGCCAACTCAGACAGGCCAAGGGGCAACAAGTCTCGAACCACGCCCCTCGTCGTTGCCTGCGTTGCGACCCCCACTCCCTAGGCTGCATACTAACGTGATTCCAGATTTCGCCTGATAGTGCTCCCAGGCCGCGTCCTGCAGGCACTGATAACGAATTTAGAGCACTGCACGGCGCGGGCCCTAGTAGCGGCGGGACTTGAGCGGTTTGCAGTGCCAGGAACTGCAAAATCGTTGTCCATGTCAGGATTCAGCAAGAATCAGCAGTATGTGTATGGTGAGTGATCTCTGCCTCATCTGACAAAAACGGAAGGCCACCTGCCAATGTTGGGTCGGATGAACCCGGCACTTGGCCACGTGCGAACCATTAGCATGTTTGACTGACCACCTCCCATTCAGATGTCCAAAGCACCAGATCAAATCAGGCTGCAAACTACACAGGCATCATACAACCTGCATTCGACCCCCAGTATACAGCTGCGTCCGCGGGACTGGCCCATGAGCCTTCAAGCGCAAACATGCCCTACCTGCCTAGCTCAGCCTACGAGTCACGCGGTGCGGCCAACCATCGCTCCGATGCACCATTTATCGATGCAGAGGCTCGTCATCCCGCTCCCCTCGCATTCACTGAAACGGAAATCACCGAGCAAATTACTCCTGCCCAAGGCACTGCTGGATCTACGGTAACGTTACAACTCCGGACGAATTACAATCTCGAGGCCCATCACTGCACCTTCACTCTCATGTTTGGCGACGAAAAGTGCATCGGCGCACTTCAAAAGGTCGAATACGACGACCACGACCAGTGGTACAACTATGTCCTCAACGTCGAGGTGCCCCCCTTCCCGCTCACAAACACCTGGGATCCAACCATGATGTTGAAACTGCAGATTGAAGACAAGATGGGCCGCTCGCGCATCGAAACAAACGCTGGAAAATTCACCTACACCGACATGTCGCCAAACCTAGCATACCAATCCTCGTCTGACTTTTCCAGAAAGCGAAAGTATTCCACAGAGGTCAGCGACACACAGAGTTACCCAGAGGCCAACACTATTCGAAAGCGCGCAAAGTTCTCGCAATACGCGAAACCATCAGCGACGCATGGAGCCTACTCTGGCATCCAGGAATCACCACTCCAGAGCCATGCTCCACTGTCCAGTCCGTACGCTCAGACGAACGGATATGAGGCATCCAAGCAAACTGCCTATACCCCGGAATTCTCGCAGAAAGGTCTGTACGCAATGCCCTCCGGCATGGGCGTTGGCCAAGGCAGTTACAAAACGTCGCACTTATCCCCGAACCTACACGCATATGGCTCATACAACTCTCCTGTGCATGGAGGTCATGCTAGTGTACCAACTACGGTTCCTGTGCTTCCTTCGCCCGCTGCGGTTCCAGCACCAGTTCTTGTACGAGCAACCCACCTTGCGCAAGCAAGCGGGAGCAGTTCGTCAGCACAACCCTTCAACCCCTACTCCATGTACCAGTCCAAGGCGATTCTCAAAATCGAAGGCGATCTCGACAAGATGAGCGATGACTGGACTGCAGAAGAACTTAATGCCAAGAGGCGCCTTGTTGAATTCAAGAGATCGCAGCATGGTAGCACCATAACCACCTCCTTTGCACCTGTTACGCCTGAAGCACGACCAGCTCGCAGCATCTGCGTGAGCTGCATCTGGTGGGAAGAGAAGGATGAGTACTTCATCACAAGTGTAGACACGATTTACTTGCTAGAGCAGCTTGTCAACGTTCGCTTTACAGTCGAGGAAAAGAACCGCATCCGCCGCAATCTCGAAGGCTTCCGACCTCTGACCGTATCCAAGGCAAAGCAGGACAGTGAAGACTTCTTCAAAGTAATCATGGGATTTCCCAATCCCAAACCCCGCAACATCGAAAAGGACGTAAAGGTGTTCCCATGGAAAATCCTCTCACACGCACTCAAGAAGATCATCAGCAAATATGTATGTTTTCCATTCCAAGACGCTGCTGCAGGCCATAAAGCTAACACTACGCAGTCTGCCAGTTATTCTTCGACGGCTGGCGTCGGATCGCTGCCTCTCGCATCTACTGCGGCCTACACTCCAAGCGCCGTCTCGCAGGCAGCAATGAATACCCATCGAAACACGTCGCCGCAGTCGGTGAGCGCGTCGATTGCGTCAACAGTCTACACGCCCCATATGGCTTCCTCTAGCCTATCCCCCCACCAGAAGATGGCAGCAGGCCTCGAAGGGTCAGCAGGACACTCCATGCCGGTTGCTCAACGGACGCCTCCAGGGCAAAGCATGACTCAGTGGGGCGCTTCCACTCACCAGGTGTCGCCATACCCACCAACCCTCACACCTGGAACGCGGGGCTCTTGGGACTATGGCTATCTTAACGCGTCGGGTGTTGCGGAGATGCCGTCGATGGCGCATCCCTTGCAAATGCCACGGCCAAACCCAGCAGCAGAGCTCAGCCACATGCCGGCAAACAGTGCTTACCACCAGTACAGCGAGGGCACGACGAGGGTGTAGACGAGACAAGACGTAGCGCCAGGCATCGCACAATTACAGCCACGGCCAGGCGTGGTGGGTCTGGGATTTGCGTCGGGTCATCCGCCAATGTCCGCATGATCTCTTGCAGTCTAACCATATTGGGTGCAACACGACGAGTCCTCCACACCACTCATGTCAGACTCGCCTCGAGGAGTTTGCCTAACTGCGCAAGCCCACTTGCTATCGATTTCGGGTTCTTCTTTTTTTTATACAGCATTTTCGACCTTACCAGGCGTTTACGGCGGCGGTTTTCCACATTGTCATTTTAGACGCATCATACCCCGGGCCGGTGGCGTTTCTGGCTCCTTCACTCTCATTACTCGTTCTGTCTTCTAGTCAGCCATGCATATCCAAGGCCCCGACAAACTGCAATATCATCGATCTTGTAGTTACGCATATGAAATGATCACGAGCGCATATTAAGCTGGTAACGGAACCACTCTGCATCACGGCGGCGTTTCATCACTAGGCCTTTTTCTCTAATACGTGCCTTTCTCACTGGCACCCTCTTTTCCCTTGTTGTCCCAGGGCCACTCTTACCTATGCATTGCATTATTTCTTAGACTCTGCATCTATTATCCGGGTTTTCCGCTGCATCACTTTTTCCCAATACCATACAGGACACACACACTCTTGCATTAGATAGGGCGTAAATGGGCGGTGGACGGCGGCGGAAACATGTATCTTGTGGCAAACCTTGCCTGTGTCAGCTTTTCATCTCCCTCTCTCTATGTTTTCTTTGGGGTTTCATGTTCTTCGTGTTTGTTTGTTCTTTTCTGGCTTTCGAGATTCCCCCCACTGGATCCTGTCGCGCGACTCAAATGTATCGTAATACCATCGTTGATGTATTTGTCTGTTTTTTTCAATGTGTAACAACCGTCCTCTCACTTGTGCATTTGTACCAATTCAACTCTTTTTCCCGCTTCGACCTGAGCTACTTGCGTCCACTATCGATATGTGATGAGTGTGATGAGCAAAAAAAGATCGACTCCATAAAGTCTCTCGCTCCTATCTAATCCCACTCTCCTTTTTTTCTAAGTTACTTCCATAACTTGTTACATACTACTAGTACTACCTAATCCATCCCCCTTCCCTACACACTATACACTCCTAACCCCCTCCTCCCCTAGTCACACCCAAAAGAGAAGAAATCACGCTCCTCAAAGCAAATTCAAACGCCTTCCATCCCACTCCGCTTTCCTTCTTTCTCTATATCTCCAAGCGACAGTCATATCTCCAGTTCACCAAACAAAAGGGCAAGAAAAATAGTTTTTTTATAAGAGAGTTCGCATCCGTATCTACATACGCACATATGCCTCTCTTTTCTTATACACCCTAATTGGCATGGTTGTAGCATATGCACGTACTTCCAGCCCCATAAGTTATAAACCAGATTGGTCCTTTTTCTTCTTAGGAATAGCGCAAGGGAAAGGAGAGGGAAAAAAGAAAAGAAAAAAAGAGGCTGATAGCAAAAGTGTGTAGTATGGTAAAAATACGAGACAGAGCTTGAGTAGAAGTGATATTGTACGTCTGGGATGAAAGAGTAGGGCAAATACTAGCCTACTAGCAAAAACCAAGCAAACAAACCAAGCAACAGCAACTCGGACCAGTCTTGTAATAAGAAGAGTAGGGTATATTCTGATTTTCGTCTACAAAAAAACGCGTTGAAAAAACACCTCATTATATCGTTCTTCGTTCTTTTTTTTTTTCATCTTTCATCCTTCGTACTTGCTCGTCATACACGTCATGTGCGTCAAAACATGCAAGAGGCGTTCGTGAGCGCATCATTACCACATACCATGCCCGCAGATAAAAACAACCAAAGACACAAACTCAGCAGTCTGAGAGTGGACCTCCTCCCACACAAAAGACACACAACTAGCCGCTTGGCCAGGGTTCCAGTGCAGCAAAAGGGTATAATGCAAACCAACCAATCAACCTAATCCCATCCCGATTTCATTCCATCATTTGATTCCGTCGCGTTTCGTTCTGATTGAGGGTCGTCAAGACATTTATTTCTTGCCCTTCTTCTTGTTCTTCTTCTTGTTCTTGGAGCCGCTGGGTGTCTGTTCGCCAGTCGCCTCGCCGTCCTCCTCCTTGTCCTCGCCAGTAGGTGTGGATGGGGTCTCGGGCTCGGCCTCCTTGGGGGAATCAGGTACTTCGACTTCAGTCTCCTTGATATCATCAGCGACGGCAGCTGGGGCCTCAGCAGGCTCCTCGACCTCCTTGACAGGCTCAGCCTCCTTGGCCTCAGCCTTCTCGACAACCTCAGCGCTGGCAGTCTTGAGCTCCTCCTGAGCAGCCTTGGCCTTCTCGAGCTGCTCCTTGACAGACTCAAGCTCAGCCTTGACCTCATCACGCTCCTTCTTCAGAGCTTCGGAGTCGGATTGCAGGGCAGTCGTCTTCTCCTCGTTCTCCTTCAAAGTGGCCTGGAGGGACTCAAGGGACTTCTTGGCGTCGGCGGCTTCAGCTTTGGAGGCCTCGAGGTCCTGGGTGGCGGTCTCAGATGCCTTGCTGGACTCTTCCAGCTTGGCCTGGAGAGCAGTGACTTCAGATTCCTTAGCCTTGGCGGCCTCAACGGTCGATTCAAGCTCTGAGATCTTAGCGTCGTTAGCCTTAATCTTCTCCTCAAGCTCGTTCTTCTCGGCAGTCGACTTCTCGGCCGATGCCTTGAGGTCTGCAATCTCAGCCTCAAGAGCCTCCGCCTTGGAAGAACCCTCAGAAGCCTTTGCAGCGCTCTCCTTGGCCTCAGCCTCGGCCTGCTTGGATGCCTTCAGCTCCTCCTCTGCAGCTTCCTTCGCCTTCTCAGCGGCGGCCAGGTCCTTCTCAAGAGAAGAAACCTTCTCGCTACCAGATGCCTCCGCAGCCTTGAGAGCCTCAGAGTGCTCCGACTCCTTGGCGGCAAGCTTAGCTTCGAGCTCAGCAACCTTGCTGGCTTCAGCCTTGGCGTCGGCGAGCTCCTTCTCGAGAGCGGCAATCTTGTCGTTGCTGGAAGACTCAGCGGCCTTGATGGATTCAGAGTGTTCAGCCTCCTTGGCCTCAAGTTGGCTGGTCTTCTCCTTGAGAGATGCCTCGAGCTCGCTGATGGTGCTGCGAAGGCCCTCAGTCTCCTGCTTGGATGATTCCGTGGCCTTGGTAACCTCCTCCTTTACGGCCTCAAGATCAGCCTTTGCGGTAGCAAGCGCCGTCTCCAGCTCGCCGATCTTGCCACTATCAGCAGACTTGGCCTCCAACTCAGCCTTCTGAGCGGTGAGGCTCTCCTGGGCCTCCTTCAGGCTGGCCTCCAACTCGGAGATCTTTGCGCTTGAAGACTCAGTAGCCTTGGTGGTCTCCTCCTTGGCGGCAGCGAGCTCAGATTCCTTGGCAGCAAGGCTGTCCTGAGCCTCCTTCAACGAACTCTCAAGCTCGGTGACCTTGGAACCAGAAGCCTCGGCAGCCTTGGTGGTCTCCTCTTTGGCAGCCTCAAGCTCAGCTTCCTTAGCGGACAGGCTGTCCTTGGCCTCCTTGAGCGAAGCCTCGAGGTCGGAGATGGTCTTTTGGAGACCCTCAGCATCGCCCTTGGATGACTCGACGGCTTTGCTAGCCTCCTCCTTGGCTGCGGTAAGCTCAGACTCCTTAGCAGCAAGGCTGTCCTGGGCCTCCTTCAAAGATCCCTCAAGCTCAGTGACCTTGGAGGCAGATGCCTCAGAGGCCTTGGTGGTCTCCTCCTTCGCGGCCTCCAACTCAGACTCGAGCTTGGAGACCTTCTCGCGGAGCTCCTCGGCCTCCTTCTTGGCAGCGGTGGTCTGCTCGTCGGAAGAGCCCTTGGCGCTCTCAATCTCAGCCTCGAGCCTGCTAACGGTGCTCTGGAGTCCAGCAACCTCCTCCTTGGCGGAGCCGATGGCCTTGGAAGCATCGCCCTTGGCAGTCTCGAGCTCAGCATCTTTAGCCGAAAGGCTCTCCTGGGCCTCCTTGAGGGAAGCCTCGAGTTCGGTAATCTTAGCAGTGAGCGAGTCGACGTTGGTCTTGGCCTCCTCAGCAGCCTTGACGGCGGCTTCCTTCTCAGAAGCAAGAGAAGAGGACGACTCCTCAAGTTCAGATGTCTTGGCGGCCAGGCTATCTTGTGCCTCCTTCAACGACTTCTCAAGCGCAGAAACCTTTCCAGCAAGCTCGTCGGCGTCGCCCTTGGACAGGTCGGCAGTGTTGAGCTTCTCTTGCAGTTCGCTAATCTCTGTCTTCAGGCCATCGACCTCAGTCTTGGAGGACTCGGTAAGAGCCGCAACCTGCTCAGTGGCAGCGGCGTGCTCCTTGGTCTTAGCCTCGAGGTCGGCAGCTTTTTGGTCGAGAGTGTCCTTGGCCTCCTTGAGAGAAGCTTGCAGCTCGGCGATGGTGTTGCGGAGACCCTCAGCCTCCTCCTTAGATGCCTTCTCGGCATCAGCATCCTGGGTGCCACGGGCGGCAAGCTCATCAGAGAGCTTGCTGTGGGCAGTCTCAAGTTCAGCGTGCTTCGACTTGAGCTCTTCCAACTCAGAGAGCTGCGACCTGAGGACGGCGACCTCGGCAGCAAGCTCCTCAACCTTTGTCTTCTGAGCATCGCGGTCGGCAGCAAGAGCGTCAAGCTCAGACTTGGCGACAGTGTCGGCATTCTGACTCTTGAGCTCCTCGATTGTGGCAAGGGCCTCGGCAAGCTCCTTCTCAGTGCTGCTCTTTGCGGCGGTGGCCTCCTCCAACTGTGCCTTGACAGAGGCAAGTTCAGCCTCCTTGGCCTCAAGCTCAGCTGAGTTGTCAACCGACTTGTCAGCCGATTCAGTGCCGGCTGGTTGCTCGCTGTCGATCTGGGCCTTGAGCTTCTCAATCTCTGCCTTGTAGGACTCAATGGAGTTCTCGAGCTCGGAAACCGTGCTGCGGAGGGTCTCAACCTCCTTGTTAACATCGGCAATCTTGGTCTTGAACTCGGCCTCGCACTCTTCGCGGACCGTGTTCCTCTCCTTGGCCTTGGCCTCGCGGACTTGCTGTACAACGACGCTAACCATGTGCTCCTCGAGTTCCTTCTTGTCCTGCTGCAGAGCCTGCTCGCGCGACTCAAACTCCTTCTCACGCTCCTTGTGGTCCTCCTCTAGAGTCCGCACGTGCTCATCTTGTGTAGCCGCAATGCGCTGTGCCTCGTCCAGGTCATTTTCGGCACGGGCCAGCTTCTTCTTGAGCTTGGAGATTTGCGTCTCGAGGCTGTCGGAAGCATCTGGTGAGGGAGGAGAGGGGGAGTCTGCTGATGGGGGGGAGCCATAGGTCAGTATGTTGCTCGGAGGTGGTATGTTTAGTGGGGAGGCTCTGGAGTGTATGGTGGGTGGGTAGCGTGGAACAGCTGGAAAATGCGTTATTGGGCAGGTGGGGGCATGGGGGACATGGGAAGATGACGTACCGGCTTCATCTTCGCTCAACCGTCTAGGGGCCTCGCGGGGCGTCTCAGGTGGGGTATCTACGCCATTGTCGTAGGGCCTTGAGTCGTCCTTGCTCGGGGGTGTGGCCTCGGTAGTGGTGACCGGGGGAGCTGCGGGGGCAGGCACTGGAGCACCAGCGCCAAAGAAGTAGTTGTACGCCCTCTTCATACTGCTGGTTCGTTTGGGGATGCCGGGTCGGACTGAACTCGTCGACTTGCGGCCTCGTCGGTCTTCTTGCTGGCTTCCTTCGCCAGTTACGGTGACGGGTATTATTTGGTCTGGGTTCCTATCCCTGCGGGTGCTCAAGCTTCTGGCTGGGAGGAGTCGTCTGCTGAACTTTTGAGATCCCGACTGGATGTCAGCGAGGATCTGCTTCTGTTCTCGTGAAGAGACCCTGGAGGGATGCTGTTAGCGGGCTGGTCTAAGAGATAGGGTGCAAAAGCAGCAAAAGTGGCTTGACATGTGACATTGGTTGCAGGTCAACAACAATGGGGTGGTGGGGCAAGGGAAGACGAGAAAACAAAAAAAAAATTAAGAAGTCAAGGCGTGAAGGGAGCAACAGGATGTGTGTGTGAGCTGGGCAGCCGACGGAGGAGCTTCTTACCAAAAGCGGCAACGACAAGAGCAGGGCACAAAGGCGGGCGTGGTGTGGACCGCAGAGGGGTGGTGGGATGGTGGGAGGGTGGTGGTGAGGGGAAGGAGGGGTGAGGAGAGTGGGAGGGAGGAGTGGGAGGAGAGGAAAAGGGAAGGAGCGTTTGGTTGACGGGGCAGCACTCACTCATAGCTTTCTTTCCTGCCCCAGCTCGGCATGATTCACGCGCTTGTGCTGTTGCTATCAGTCGGGTCGGGGGTGGGCTTCTTTGGCAGCGCCACTAAAACGGCAGCTTGGGGCAATCCAATCAAGGCGGTGGTGACCAGAAAAAAATTTGTTGCCCTTTCTGAATGTGGGCGGGCCGTCAAGAGTGGTCACCGCACGGTACGAAATGGAGCTTTACTTATGTACAAGGACAGCAACGGGATGGATCCTGCATGCAAGCGTGGTGGGCAGTCGGGCGCTAACAGACGGCTACGAGGATGATACAGAGGGCCGGGGCGGGCAGAGCCAGTCATATACAGCACTGTGGCTGCTAGCAGCGGCGACATGGCCAGCATTGAGGCCTTGGACTGGCACACGCCGACGGATGCGATGACACGGCGAGGGTGCGCGCGCGACCCCAAGCGGCTCCACCCTGGCTTTTCTTACCGCCTCGACTAGCGGCCGCCCCACGCCATGCTCCCATCGAGCAGCGAGTGTATGGGAACAAGCAGCAGCACGGATTCATACCGCGACTCGGGCGGGCGCGCTGACGGCGAGGGGGAGGGGCAGCACGACGGCGACGGCGACGGCATTGGCAGCCCTGCGCTCCACGGCACTCTACGCTCAACGTCTCTCCAACACTGCACGTCTCGGCTCCACCAGAGCGCCCGCGGGCCAATCGCGGCTCTGCACGTCAGTACCACCACGTCGCGTCCAAGACGTGCCTCGAACCATTCCGGCGAGCGTCGAGCATTTGTCGTGCAGGCGCGGTAAGCTGCAAAAGACGGCCTCTGTCTCGCTCCCCCAGGCTGCGCGTGCCACAAAAAGAGGCAGCCCATGTGCCCCTCCAATGGCCCCGAGGGTTGGGCGAGGGCAACAAGCACGGACACGACGCGTCAAGGTGTGACTCGGCATGATGCGAACGCCAATTGCCTGCAGGAACCACACGGTCTTTTTCCTTTTGCACCTCCACCACCACCGTTACATACCATACGGCTCCTGTGCTCGCCTGCCCGACATGTCGACCCTGCAGTGATGTAATCAAGCCCGGTATAAAGTATACAAACAGGGCCTAGCCAGCAAGCACACCCTCTGTCATGCAGGCGCCGCCCTACCAGTCAACAAAAAAAACAGGGCTGGCTGGCTGGCTGGGCTTATTTTTCCCTTATGCCAGAGTGCAAGGGAAGGAAAAAAATAGGCGGTCGATGCGTTGATGCGTTGTTCGGGCGATCCGCACCATCAGCATCATTTTTTTCCACTCGCCAAAGGGAAAAAACGCCGCCGCCCTACCTCGGCTGTATCATAGTCCGATCGCCCTAGGAAAACTCTCTTGAGACGACCGCCCTGTTGCGCCATTGACGTGAAGACAACCACAACCAGATCAAACAACCATACTGAAACATGTTGAAAAGAAGAACAAGACAAAGAGAAAGAAAGAAGAAAAAATCTCTTCTCCTGCTCACCGCATCCCCCAATGCACGCCCATTCACACCCTCGCAGCCTCCTTCGCATGCATCCAGACATGACCTGGTACACCATACCCTGCATACCCGCCCTGCCCGTTGAACAAGCGCCGCCTCTCCGCGCTAGCCCAGCCACGCACGCGCCTCTGGCTCACCCACCTCACCTCGTACTCACTCTCGCAACCCACCGCCTCTTTGCCTCCCCTCCTGCTCGCGCTCGCCTTGCCCAATTCTACCCAAAGATCGTCGTGGCTGTCGGGCTCCACACACACACCTATCTCGGCACTACTATCCCACCATACATACCTGCACATGCTTTCACATGCCGAGTGAAGTAATGTGCCCGTGACATGCAATCAACGAACCATCCAAGTAGGAAAGAAAAGACGAGCAAGAAAAGTTTGTTTCATCCGACACCGCTTCATCCTGGTATTTGTGCACACACCCACAACTAGGTAGACAGGCGGGTAGGTGGTCAAGATAGACAGGCAAGCAAACCCTGGCCGGATATCATATAACGGGATACCGGCGTCGGACGGGACGAAAACAAAAAAGCAAAACAATACAAAAAAACAAGTGAGACGTTTGTCGAACCCTAGCTTCGTTCTCACCACCAGTCCCTTATTTCCCTTTCTCTCTCTCTCTCTCTCTCTCTCTCTCTCTCTCTCCAATTTTGCCCATGTAGGTGTACTATGTACGACGAGCATGCATACATAATAGCGGTCAAACTGGACCGGGGTGGGTCTCCGATTTTACCTAGAAGAGGTATAACTCGGTTGTTACTTAGCCCCCCATGTTCATCTTTTCATCGTACATATCTCTCTCCATCACGCAATCTTCTCCACCTTACTTGTGGCACACATGGCACAATGCATGCATGTAGTTAGTGCCCATTGATTTGAACTAATCGCAGAACCCCCCTAAAAAAAAGAGAGAGAGAGAGAGACTTCCCATAGAGGTTTTCCAGAGAACAAAACGCCCGTGACTATGCCTCCTAAAACTGCAGACCCCGTGTTTGTTCCATAGGAGAGAGAAGAAAGTAGGAAAAACACATACAAACTCCGTGCCGCAAAGTGGTAAAAGGGGAGGAAGGGGGAAAAGGAAAAGGACGTAAACATCAGATAGGGTAACCCATCAAACTCCCACCACCATCACCATCATGAATCTCCACTTTTTGCCTAGTTACTCCCTCGACTCATGCCGACCGTTGACGCCTCGTTCGCGCAGTAGCAAGACCACTTCGCCAACCACGCCTGTTGTTACTGGGAGTAGCCCCCCTCGCTTCGGCTGATGTTGCTGCTTCCTGCACACTAAGATTGCTGCCGCCCTCTGGACCTGGAGCACAAACTGGCGGTGGAGTACATTCGCTTCGACACGTGGAACCACCACGGGTGCTACATGGCACTGGCCCCGTTGCCGTCTCCATTGCTGCCGCCCCTCGACGGTCCGCTATCTGTGGCGAGGAAAGCCGCCGCGCCCATCCAAGGTTAGGCCTGCCGCTCGATATGCTTTCTCGACTTGCACTCTCGTCCCGCCGGCTTTGTCGCGCCTCTCTTAACACCTCTCTGCCTCTCTTCAAGTGGTTCCGCCCTGTGCATCAGAAAAAAGGTATTAGCTTAATGCAAAAAAAAAAGACAACTGTATTTGCTCCCGCCTACTGCGGGGATCCAAACAGACCCCTTCGTATCCGGTCGCTGATGCCGCCATTACTCGACCCTGCATCTCCGTTATTAGACGAGTTGCCTTGCGGAGGGGACTGTGGACCGGAAGATCCTGCACGATCGTCGTGCGCGTCATCTGTCCCCGAACCCGCATGGAACGAACCAGGCATGTGCGAGGTAGGATCCTCTTGATTCCCAGACGGAGCAGGGTTGCTCGACTGGCCCTGACCACCCTTGGTAATGCCCTTTCGGCAGTGTGGACACGTATCGTGCTCGAGCAGCCACGCCGATATGCATGGATGATGGAACCAATGCTTGCAGGGCAGCATCGTCACCTGTTCGCCAATATTGACCTCATCCATGCAAATGCTGCATTCAGCCTTGTGTTCCTCGCCTAGCATCTCTTCGGTAACCTCCTTCCGGGGTAGGGCGTCGATGTCGGCCTGCGTGGCTGGGCCGGGCGCATTGCTGGTCGCCGTTTGTTCCATGAGCTGCGAGACGATGCGATCCAGTCCTTCTTGTGAATAGACAAAGTCTCCCATGTTGCCTCCACTGGGGCCCATCATGCCCATTGCAGAAAACAGGTTGAGGATGGGGTTGCCCATGAATTGCTCCCCAGGGCCGTGATTGTGTTCACCACCAAAAGCACGCTGTCCGCCTGGAGCATGGGCGTGAGCGTGGATGTGGCCTGGAGGCGCGCCGAATGCGGCAAAGAGGCCCGTCATAACGCTATCCACTTTATTAGCATCCACGTTATGGTCAATCAGTGGGCTTGCTTACTTTGTCAGTTCGTCCACAGGCTCGGCCCGCCCACCAGTGTTGCCGTCTGGGGGAAAGATGCGGACTCCGCCGTGATACGTGAACCTTCCTCCGCGGATCTGTGGTCCTCCTTGTGCGCCTTGATTTTGTGATTCGTTCGAGCCAGAAAAGAGGCCCTCGCCCTGGCCTTGGCTTTGTCCTTCACCCTGACCCTGACCCGGATTCTGTTGCTGGCCTTGTGGTCGTAGTGCAGCGCCAGTCAACCCGTTCAGCATGGCCATGAAGCCGCCTATAGACCCCGGTGGCATGGGTCCATGGGGAGACACGGACCTGGTAACGGTGGCTTGTAGGTTGTAACGTCCGGGCGCTGTCTGCACAAACCGAAAGTTGCTAATGTCGTCCTCGTCTGGGTCATCATTGTGCGACGGGTTGTGGTGAGGATGGTGGAGACCTTCGCCATGATCATGTAGAGAGCCAGAGTCATCGTCGTTGCCAAACATGATGCTATCCCGGGGGTCATTGTTCTCTTCTATCTGCTCGGCATTAGCAACAGTCGATTAATGTTCGCTTCGTCTCGTGTGGTGAGCTGGAAGCTGGGTTTGACGGCTTCCACTCACGATCTCTGTAAAGTCCGAGCCGCATTCTGGGCATGACAGGCCATGTTCATCTCGATACCACTCGTCGGCGCACTCGTGGCAGAACATCATGTCGCGGTGGCCGGGCCGCTGGGTTTGTGATTGCGCATTTTGGTTGCTCGACTGATCCATGGTAGCGTGCGCAGCGGGCGTAGAGTAGAATGCAAGGTAATAGGAATTGTTCTAGGGCGGTCTGGTGCAAGAAACTAGGCTGGGAAGCAGCGTTCTAGTAGCAAAAGAGTCGCAGGCTCGGATCCGAAGCTACCACCGGAGTATAAGGAGACAGCCTTGTCTTGCGCAGTCGGCAGTTGTACTGTCCAAGGTGGGAGCGCGCTGCAGTACAGGCAGGTACGGGCTGTAGCCGCGAGGTCCAAAGGCTTCAAATAGGCTTCCAGTCGGGATGAGGAGACGTCAAGACGCAGCTTGCAGCGAGATTTGGTGGCTTGGAGCCGGACTTGTCAGAGGCAGATGACGTTATCACAGCAGGGTCCAGCGATTCGCCCCGCCGCACGCCCTGGACAATCGCAGATGGGCTAACGAGGGATGGGAAAACACGCCGGGTTCGTGTGAGCGGAGTGGAGAGAGTCAAGGCAAGACGACAGCCGGGTTGCTTCGCGTGCCTTTTTGTTTGCGACAATGGCCCGTTGTCTGGTTCTGACTCCGTGCTTGTTCCGCTTGCTTGCTGTCTCCGAGGTTTCGGTCGTATTCTACTTGCTTCCAGGTCCACTCATCTCCTGAAGCCATCACGTTCAACCAGGACATCAGACGCCCGAATCCGCTAGGGCTTGGTTCGTAGTCACAAACGCGAATCGGAGGATTTTCCTATCTACATACAAAGAGTCAAATGCCACGATGGTTGACCATCTCGGCCAGAGGTATAGAGCCCGCCAACGCCTGTCCATGTGTTTATATCATCAACGTGGGTAAATGCCAAACTTCCCACCCTTCATCCATCTCCATGTGGGCAGAGAAGCGTTGCTGAGATGGCGGCGCGCTTTATGACCTGCGCGGGCCACCCCTCAGCAGCAAACTCCCCACCACACCCGCCGCAACCACGATGCCTCCCACAATCGCGGCACCCACCAGCCCCTCCTTGGCAACTTTCTCGTCGATGAGGCTCTTCAGACTACCGGCCTGCAGGTTCGCAGGCTCCAACTCGAGCAGCAGCTCATTGTATCGTCGGGCTTCAGCGTAATTGCCGAGCTTGTAGTTGCCAAGCGCGAGATAGTACAGGCATTCGCGCCGACGCTCGCGCGAGTTGCGAAAGATCTCGGAGAGCAGGCGCACGCCTTCTTGCTGGTCGGGACGAGAGGTCGACTTGATCAGGCCCTAGAGCACCATGAGCTGGGTTGTTGCGGATGCTGCCTTGCCACATGGGAAGATACCACGGGCAGAGCGGGGAAGTCGTACCCATGCGTAGTTGAACTTTGTCTGCAGACCAACATATTCGCCCTCCTTCTCGTACTGTGCGCGGAGGACCTGTAGCTCTTCGGGCTTGAGCGGCGACTCAACGTCGGCAGCATCTAGGGGGAATGAGCGTTCGTCGGCCCAGAAGTCGTTATCCCACTCACACGGTAATGACGGCGGCATAGCGGCAGCTGGTGTTGTGAGAAAAGCCCAGAAAGAATGCGTATGCCAGAACGGCGTTGGTTAGTTAATGTTGTAGGGTGGGCGTAATGGAGGTGTTCGTCGGCAGGGAACGGGCGGTCTCGTGAAAGCTCCAGCTGCCAAAGCCGAGCAGGCGATCTTTTACCGTGACGTACGCCTCGCAAACTTGCGGACCTTCGTGTAACGCCACACCTGCGCCACGCACATCAGTTGCAGCCGCCCGTTGCCATGCACGCGGCCGGGTGCACGGGCCACGCAAACAAGAACATCAACACCACGCTGCTGTCGCGATACACATGACCGCTCGACTGCCAGAACACAGCCAACGATACGTTTGATCTGAACACACACACATAGACCACGCGACCCTAGTCTACTACTCACCACGATGCTTCTCGACGAAGATCCCGCTTCTGTAGGGTCACTCTATCTATGCGACTTGTTCATGGCGACTAACGCAGCAACAGCTCATTGCGCAATGCACCTCGCACTTCAAGATTGGCAATGACAAGACCTCGCTCCACCGCATCAACGAGGCCCACAGTACCCTGAGCGAATTCCGCACACAACACCTTCGCTCCATCCAGTCCTCTCTCAGCGCCCTGAACCGGACCCACCAAACACTCTCCGCAAACCACAGCCACATCCTGTCCCAGCACAACCCGACCAACCACGCTGCCGAAATACTCAGACTCGACACGGAAAAGTTCAAGATTGCGAAACAGGCGAGCGATTTGGAGATTGAGGGCGAGAGGCTACAGAGCGACCTGGCTAGGCTAGGGAGTGTAGCCAGCGAGCTAGAAGAGGAGGGCGTCGAAGGAGGTGTTGAGCCCCGGGCGGATGAGGATGCTACAGTGTAAGTCAACCTCGTGATACGGAACGGAAGCGGGTAGACAAACATGTCTCCCAACCAACCATGCCATATACAACACGCCATACACGTAGATGCTAACACGTACTTTAGACTAAAACTCAAACTCTACCGCACTCTCGGCATCGACGTCGAAGCTGACCCCACGACCGGCGAGTACAACAAGGCCGTTATTCGCAACGCCGCAAAGGGAGACGTGCATGTCGTCAACATCGATCCCAAGTTCTCTCGGCACTTCTACACAAACTATTTCTGGCGAACGCTGTGAGCGCGATTTGTATTTGAAACTTGGGGTTGCGGCGTTTGTTTACGACTTGATTCCGAGATACCTTTTTTCTGTTCATGGCGTTGGGCTGGCAACGTCCCATGAGTCCCATGGCGTACTTGGTTAGGTTTTTGGATATGGAATCAATACCCTACATTAGTAGATTTGCAACGGAACAAAGTAACCTGCAGATCAGAATCGGGGCTAAGTTAGTAGACTGATAGTGTGACTAATTACCTGCACGGGAAGCGAGCGCAAATGCGGGTACTATCGTATTTGGTCTGTTGGACAGTAGTGAGTGAGAGATCTTCGACTTGGCGAATATTCACTCAGGACCAGACATCCCAGCGCACAGCACCAAAAGGCATGTCTTAACGAACGGAGTCAGAGTCTATTATTCTATCCCCTAGTTCAAGTGTCCAAAACGCTCAGCATCTCCTCTACACTCTGGAACTTTTCTCTCTGCTTCCCCTTTGCCCTACCCCTCTCCCGCTCCGCCTCATCAATCCTCTTCCAGTCCGACCATATCAGTGGTCTGACACCCTTCCTCTCCACAGACTCCCTGATACCTTCCCATCCTAGACCCGTACTTCTGCTGCTACCATCTGTATCATTCAAGAACGGCACGCCCGCCTCCCAATCCCGGGCGATGATATCAGCAGAGGAGAAGGCATCCTGCATAGTGCTTGCAATGACACCGGTTGGCCCGCGTTTGACCCAGCCAGCGCAGTACAAACCAGAGACGTGACCGGCTGTCAGGTTCCCAGGGCCAGCCGACGGTGTGATGATACGTCCGTGCATGTCGTTGGGGATGATGCCCAACTTGTCGTCAAAAGGAACGCCAATGTCAGAGAGCCCAGGAAGTGCTGTCGACTTGTAGCCTACTGACCTAAAAGCCGTGGAAGCTTCGATTATGGTCTCTTCGCATGTGGGCACAACACGAGTTCTTTGGTCAAAGGGATCGCCATCGGGTACAAAGGTCTGCTTGGTAAAGGTTACCGAGGAGAGGTGGTCCGTGTCGGCAAGCATGGCTTTGGGAGCTTGCATGAACTCTAGCGCCCAGGATCGTGTAGCATCTTGGGCGGAAGTCTTGGAGCCCTTGAGAAGGACTTCGGCAATGCGTTTCTGAACACGGGGGAGCTTCTTGATGTCTGCAGGATAAAGGGAGCGGTCAATGGGTCCAAATGCGACAGACGGTATTTGCATGAGCTCTCGCGCTTCTTTGACAGTAAAGGCGGCCTGCATATTTGTTAGCGCCGCGTTGCAGACAATAGGAATGTTCCACCTACCTGTATCGGACCACGTCTTCCAACTACCCGTACAGACCGAACCCTGCTCTCTGACAGTGCCTGGATAGCTTGTTCCGCAATGTCTGTACCGCGGAGCGCATCTACAGGGCTCAACAAAATCCGTGCAACGTCCAGGGCCACATTTCCCTGGCCTATCACCACTGCCTGTTCGCCAGCCTGTAGGTTTGGGTTCAGGCCTTGAAACTGTGGTAGCCCATTGTACCATCCGACAAACGACCTAGCCGAATACACGCCTGGCAGATCCTCTCCTGGGATATGGAGTTGTCTATCTTCACTGGCGCCATATGAGAAAAGAATCGCATCGTAGTGGGGCTTCATCTTAGCCAATTCAACATCGTATCCGACCTTGACATTGCCAATGTAATTGAAGCGCGGCGACTGTGCGACCTCCTCGAAGGTGTCTTGACAGTTCTTGACCTCTGGATGGTCGGGCGCTACACCGTAGCGGACAAGTCCATAGGGTACGGGAAGCTGCTCGTACATGTCAATGACGGCATCGCGGTTCTTATTCATAAGGCGGTAGGCAGTGTAGAAGCCTGCTGGACCAGATCCGATGACAGCAACACGAAGGGGCCCCCGCGCATGTGCTGCTGTGCTGTGCTCATGGTGTGGGGAGACGAAAGGTACCGAGACTGCAAAAGAAGCTGGATGCGCTATCGCCGGTCGCACTCGCGCAGCGCTGATGCTTGCCGTATTTTGGGAAACAGCGCCAGCATGGCTCAAGCGCGCCGGTATGTTTGTTATTCGTCGGGCGCAACTGGCACAGACATAGTGCGCTTTGCCCAAGTGGCGTGAAAGTAACATGGTGTGAAGGACCTTGCAGACGATAGCGTCAATTACGATTCCAAGAGGTCGGAAGATGACTAAGGCCACCGCACGCAGCTTCAGGTCTGATAGACTCACACTCCCAATTGAAATACCACACGTGCAAAAAGGGTTTCCGTCTCATCTCGGAAAAGATACAAGTGCATCCTCCTCCGACAGAGCCGCAAATTGCCGAAATGCGGTTGTGACGACAGCTCGGCCTCCAGATCCGATGTGCGGCCAGGAACGCACCCATCACCATGCACGCCGGGCACAACCCGCACAGCCCCCCACACGTTCCTGGCAACCATGGGTTTCAGTAGCTCGTGGCTGTCACTAGTCAATGCATTGGCCCATCCCAGCCGTGCGTCTTCCGTCATGGCAATACGGGACTTGCATTGGTCGACTATTGATTGTTGTCATAGCAACCCCAGTATTTACCTACATATCCGACTCTGTCCGCACATAGGCCCATGTACCTGCGCTGGCATCTGCATTCCTGTTCAACAGGCGAAAGAAAAATTCGCCACCTCCTGGGCTGACGGTTGAGTGCTGAAGGTCTTCTTGTCGCTTTTCCGCTCTCTTTTGCAACCATGGCGGGCCGCTGGCAGCCCTATACATTTGCATACGCAAATCAAATGACTTCAATGGCAGACATAGATCCTTCCCGGCCCGCATTTGACCCAAAGGCAGTTACCAGGGCCAGCCGCATGCCTCCACCGCCACCCAAGAAGAAGCCAGAGGGGCCGTTGATTGATTTCAACAAGCATCCAGACAGCTTTCTCGTCCTTCCCTATGGAAACACCAACGCCAAGCCCATGAGCCCAAAGATAAAGGTCATCATCAATGTTGCGCGATGGTCACAGTTCGGGCTGCGAATCATCACCCTCCTCGGCGCAGTTGGAGTATTGCTGTGCGGCATCTTCATTCGTGGCGCACAGGACACAGAAGGGTACATTATGCGGATACCAGTAAGTGCCTAGTAAGACATCTGCGCATCCGTCGCTAACAAACGTAGCCCGGTGTGGACCTTGTCATCTCGTTGTATGCCATATATCACTTAATCCGTAATCCCAAGAACCGACCAGCAGGTAGCGCGGCCAGCTACCATTTCTTTGCGCTTGTCACCGACGCTGGCTTCATTCCTTTCTATGTCTTCACCGTCTTGATGGCCCGACGAAACTACGACATGAAGCCCGGAGATAAAGGACGCTGGGTCACCATGTTTCCCACAGATGCCGAAACTAATAAAGTTCTCTTCACCACCTGGGTTACCGCCATTGCTGTTGGTTCTCTGCACCTGGTTTCAACATTCTTGGACATGTACATGGCTCTTGTCTTCCGCAAGATTGCAAGGCTGCCTCCAGACATGAACCCGCTCGAGAGCAACCTCACATCGCGCAGAAGGGCCAAGCACAAGCATAAGAATTCGTCCATTTCAGCCATGCAGCCTCTCACTGGCAACGAAGAAAAGAACGTCTACCGGAATACAATTTACAGTGACCGAACTTCGACAGCTGAGTCGTTGTACATGGACGTTCCAAGCCCAACCAAAGACCAAATCGCCTTCATGCACACACGCACAAAGTCCGACAACATCTACTCGCCACATACCCCAGCATCGGCTCGTCAGTCCAGAGAACGTTTCTCCATGTACTCTCAGCCGCCTTCTGCATACCAGTCTCGGAAGAACCTCAACCATCGCAACGATCTCCTTCGCGACGAGGATGATGACCTTACCTTGGCCCAGCGCAAGACCATGCTCACTAACCAAGGCAACATCAAACGACACTCACGCCCCAACTCCACCTATTCGCCTGTGAAACAGGAGAAAGAAGAAGCAACCGGTGATCTCTCCATGCAGCAAAACTCACAGCGAAGTTTTAGAAACTCACAGCAGAGTCTTAGAGAAGACAACTGGTTCGTTCAGGCCGACGGGAACGAGGACGACCATGACGACGACCACACCGCCCCAGCACCAAAGCAATCTATCTTTGCCTCCGCCAATGCTACCAAAGGCTACAGCAGCGTGACCGCGTACGAAGTCGTCTCGGACCCTGAAGACGACGCCGACGCCCAAGACGCAATGCTACCCCGTCCTCTCCGCATGAACCCGCCTTCTCTCACCGACATGGCCCAACAGTACCAACAAAACACGCCACCGCCCTCATACCCCCAATCCAACGACTCCCACCCGAACGGCCTAGCCTCTTCCCCCGAGCGCCCACACTCCCGCTCCAGCACCCCGAAATCCCGTCGCTACGGCAACCTCCAAGACGCCGCTGCGGCCGTCCGCTCCAGCAACTCTCCCCACTCCACCTCCTCCAACACCTCTCCTACAAAAGGCTCTTCCTTCCGCCGCCAACCCAACCAATTCCCCAGCGCCACGAAACAGTACTCTGTCAACGGCGCGCCCGTCTCTTCCCCCGCCGTCTCCGCTCCGTTCTCCCTCAACAAAAAATCCTACACCTCCATCAAGCGCACCGGCGAGGCCAATTCTACCCCTGTCAAGCACCAGTCTCCGCGCGTCATTAGCAGGAGCGGTGTTGATTACAACGGCGCGTTTGACGGCGATGACATCGCTGATTTAGGCGTTGCGATGATGGGGCGGAGGAGAGATGTTAGTGGCAAGGTTGCCGAGGAAGGCAGAGGTGGACTGGGCTGGGAGGGGAGTGGCATGGTGCAGAGGAAGGCGAGTGGTGTTGCGCGGGCTTTTTGAAAATCCGTGAGTAGGAATCTTTTTCGATTGTGTGAATGATTGTTGGGTTTTGAGACTTTTTTTTGCTGGGAATCGCGATGGCATGGAGTTCTTTTTTGATTACCTCTTGTTTATTTTTTCTTTTTGGGTGGAGAAATTTGTATGCATGTATGATTAACCTGGGATGAAAGCGCGCCATGTAGGGATGATGATGGATGATGGATTAGCAGGGTCAGGGATTTTGATATCAACATGAGGAAACTATAGGTAGGCGTTTTACGCTCTGGACTATCAATGCAACAACGAATAATGGCACCACATATCCTGCACCATCACTTCGACAACAAATTCTTTTTCTTGATTTATCGTTGATTGATCGCTCATCTTCGTGTAATCGTTACATAGTCATAATACTTCTTGCTCGTTACAGCAACGAATGCTCCAAAACGACTTTTATGTACAAACAAGGCCCAAGCCTAGCACACATAGTCCTAATGAAGGCAAGTAGCCAAGGCAAATCCATAAAAACAATGATGAGCATCAATGAATCCTCCCAGCTATCCAGAGTTTGGATGACGAAAAGCAACCAGTAGGTGCTCCGTATGCAGTGAGACAAGTGATATACATCAATGAGTTGAGAAGAAAGACAGCATGCTCGTAACAGGTATCGGGACGCCACCCATGCAATGCAATGCTATGGTCGAGCTGTGAGAATAGTGTTAAAAAAAAAGAAAGAGGACAAAAATTACTATGCAAAAGGCGTTTCCACTATCTCGCGGGATAAGCTGGATAAGGCCCGTGTTGGTGGTGGTGTGGAGGAGCTGGCATAGCAGAATGATAGACCGCGTGTTTATCCTGGGGAGGATATGCTTCGAACATGACTCGTCTCTGGGGTGCCTCGGTCCGAAGAGGACTGGGTTCAGGAGGTCCTGTAGGGAAACGCTGCGAGTTGTTCGGACTGCTCATGAATAACAGGGTATCGACAGCGTCTTTCTCTGCTTGCTGACTAGGCATACGGAGAATTCCTGCTCTAGGGGTGACTGGTGATCGCATGTCGCCGCTCAAGTCACCGCTCAAGTCACTGTAGTATTTCCTTTGACCGGTTCCCAAAAGTGGAGGGGGCACATGTGAGACGGTAGTTCGGCGTCTTCGTCCATTTTGGAATGTGGGAACTGAAGCGAGACCATGACCATGGCCATGCTGAGCACCAGTGATGGAAAGGAGGTTTGCAGTAGCGTGCATTGCAGGCCGTGTAGCCGATGTCCAGTATGCTATTAATTGTTAGCAATGTTCCTGTCAAACGGCAGAAAAACCTACTACCTGGTGTTCCCCCATGTGATCGCGTCTGATCGGAGACTGGGGACATGATCATCTGGTCAGATATATCCGAAACTCCGCTCGGCCTCCTTCGTCGATCCATATCAGCAGGGGAGTCAAATGCCAATGAGTCGCCCCTTCCTGGAGCAGAGTTAGGCGATCCACGCTGCGATTGACTTTCTTCCAGTTCTTCAAGCGACTGCTTCTCCCAGCCGTTCTGAACCTTGACCATGGCATAGGAAAGACGCGTCTTGAGCTGGGCAGATAGCTGCAATGGCATCAGCATTCAGTCACACAGACATGGACCCAGACGACAAACCTCTCCAATGCGAGTACCCGAGTGTGTGTCCATGCTCCTGTTTCTCTTGTGGGCCGCCACGGGTCTGTAGGAAGCCGGGGTTTCCAATGTCACACCGGCAGTTTTCAAAAACCCGTCTGCGGTTCTCTTAGAGCCCTGGGTTGCTGGAGACTCGAGATCTTTGGGGCTTGCTGCGGTGCCACCGGATGGCGACTCTTTGACGGTTGCGGTGTCGACGCGCGGTGGCGCTCGCGCGTCTTCGACAGACGTCTGGACCGGCTGTTCAAGCATTGGCGTTGGTGCGACAGCAGATTTGCTCTGACTCTCTACATGCGTCGAGGAAGGGGCGGTGCTTTCGGTCTCTGTTGTTGTCGATGTAGAGAGAGTACTCGAGGAAGAGGCCAACGCGGGAGCGGAAAAGGTACTGGACACGGCCGAATGATTTGAATCCTGTGAAGCCCGGAAGTCTGGGTTTTCCGGACTAGCAATGGGTGCTGGAATAGCAGCGTCGGGGGCTTCTGATGGCGCAATGGACATGTGAGTACCACGGTGAGAGCTCGGTTTGGGAAACGCGACTTACGCATTATGGGCGGACGTGGCGGCGGGGTAGGCGACAGAAGCAGTAGCTAGTGGTTGGAACAGGCGTCCGGAATAGGCTCCAGAAACACAATTTGGACACAGCAATATTGATGGGAACAAACAGGTAACCAGGTAAGGATATCCAGGGCGGCAATGGGCGTCGTCTGGAGAGGGAGCGATGGTCGGAGACGTGTCGCTGTGGGTGCGCTCTACGCGAAATAGCAGCGGGTAGAAACGCGAACGGGCGGGCTTAGTTCCCGGTTGGGAAGCGGCAGAGATAATGGACGAAGACGCGAGAAATAGTCGGCGACAGGACAAGGGGCAAGGTATTGATTGCAAGGCTTCACGGTCGCGTCGAGGGCGTGCGTATGAGGGCAGGATCGGGGGGTTATCTTGGGCGTCGAGTGACTGAGGGCATTTGTGAGCCGCGCGGTCATGTGCTCTGCGACGCGTGCGCTCTAGTGGGTGGCGATGTCACGCCAATATGCGCACCATTCCCAATAGTGGGCGGTAAGAGCGCCTGCATGCCCCCAATCTGCAGCCGAACGGCTGGTCTAAGCAGAGTTTTCGAGGTAAGCCTGCCATTGAAACCTGTCCGCCCATCGGGTGCCCGCGATTCTGTCTGTTGGGCTACCCCACTACCTGCTAATATTAGCTCTCGTCGCTCCCAGTCATTGCACGAGAGAGAAAGCCATACATGGTAGCTGGAATCAATCGTTAGAACGAAATATCACCTTGTAAACTGGAGAAAATGGTCGAGGTTCTAATTACATGGCATTGTGACTAAAAAATGCTTCAACACCACCAGTAGTGACATGTGCCAAAAGCAATGAACTGAATACATAATTCTGCGTCGACTCCTACGCGCTGCTGCTGCTGTTGTAGTAATCCCACTTGGGGAGCTTCATGGTTCCCTTCTCGTTCAAGTGCCTGTGCATGTCGAAGCTGTTCCACAGCAGATGAGGCTCATGGCCCCAGCCCTTCCTCAGGCATTCGAATTCGGCCTTGTTGAAGTAGTCCTCCAAAATAGGAACGTAGTCGGGGTGGGCGCACTTCTTGATGATGACACGGGCTCGCTCCTTGGGCGATAGACCCCGCACATCAGCCAGACCCTGTTCGGTGACAATGACGTCGAGGTCATGCTCCGTCTGATCAATATGGGTGCACATAGGCACAATGCAAGAAACGCCGGTAGGGTCCGTCTTAGACGGGCGAGTAGATGGCGTATGCATGATGGAATACTTTGCAGAACGGAGGAAATCGGCAGATCCTCCAAGACCGTTGAGCATTCGACTACCCATAACGCACGTAGAGTTGGCATGTGCGTAAATGTCAACTTCTACAGGTGTGTTCATACCGATCACACCCAGACGTCGGATAATCTCGGGACTGTTGGACACTTGCTGCGAGCGGAGCAAGAGCTTATGTGCGTACTGGTCCCAGCCCTTGTAGAAGCGATCAAAACCAGTGGGCGAGAAACGAATCGAAGTAGCGGTTGCAAAGTCCAGGTTACCAGAATCGAACAGATCCAGGAAAGAGTCTTGAAGAACCTCAGTCCAGACCTTGAGGTTCTTGAAGTTTGCACCACCAGACTAGGCTTGTTAGACTACGAAATGCAAAATAGAGAATGCAGCAGCAACAACTTACAGCAAGACCACCAACGACTGCATTGGCAATGTTTCCAATACCAGACTGCAGGGGCAACAGATTGTCTGGCAGGCGGCCGTGGCTGACCTCATGCTTCAAAAACTCAATCAGGTTCGCAGCAATGGCCCTTGAGGTTTCATCCTCGGCGGCATTCGGCTGTGTCTGATCGGGATAGTCGCTCTCCACAATTGCAACTACCTTCTCGGGGTCGACAGGGATGTGGGGTGTGCCGATGCGGTCTTCTGGAGACATGATGAGGTATGGCTTGCGGCGTGGTGGGAGGTCAGTCCTACATTCAGTCAGCAAGCCCATCTCATATATGACATCCAGTAATAAACTTGCATGGTAATATCGTGCAATCCCTCAAAGGAAGGAGCGGCAGTGTTGACTTCAATGATAATCTTATCGGCCATTTGGACAAGTTCTGGCGAGGCGCCAACACTGGCACCAGGAATGATACCGCCATCCTCGGTAATTGCAGACGCTTCGACAATGGTAACATCCAATTTGTTGTGAGGCTTGTTCAATGTGTAGAAACTTGTCTAATTAGCACTAGTCGCTTCTCAGCGCTCTTGGAGTCGTTTACTTACCCGTACATCAAATCGACAGGGAACATACTCAGGTGCTTATCGAAGAACTTGATGTTGCCATTGTTAATGCCTTTGGCAATTTCCTTGCCGACTTGATGGGGCGACCGGCGCTCAATCATGTTTAGTCGCGCCCATCGGTTCTCTGTCTCAGCACCTGAGGAGGCACCGACGAAGAGGTTGTACTTCAGCTGACCCTGGAGATTGTTCTTCTCGACATGGTCCGCTAGCGCGGTGGGAATTTTCCTGTCGTCATGTTAGTCCAACAAAATGGATAAGCTGAAAGCGAGGCACAAATCCAACGCAGCATGTCTCTTGCAGGGCCCATAGCCACAACTGATTCTTGGGTCGTCCTAATTGACCTGACTTGATCCATGCACAAGGGGAATTGTGGAGTCGGGGATAATTCGGCTTTCGTCACTTGCCAAACTTCCGTTCCCCCTCGGAACCACGGGTACTCGTCTGGCAACATCGAAACACGATACGCAATCTCATTGCATATTCCAGAGTGTTCGAAGGATTCCATCATACGATTTCCTGTACACACAAAGAAAAAGACACACTTACTTTGGATATCCCACACCGGTGAAACCACTCCAACCAATGTACGCTCCATTGGGGAAGTGGTGAAGCAGATCCTCAGCTTTGGCAAGTTTCTTGAGGTAGCTTGGTCTCCGGACTCGACTCTTTAATGCTGCTGAGACAGACATGTTGGGCTTTGTGTTTTTCCAATTCCAATATGGTGATCCTCAAGAGTATGCTTATCGATAGAGCTTTTGAAGCTGTTCGAAAGGTAAACAGCCCAGCGGGAGCAACAGGATAGAAGATGAGAGAGTGGAGAGGGGCCGCGACGGGCAAGTTTGTCACATCAAAGACTCTGGGGGACTCTGGAGAATTTAAAGCAAGGAGAAGCCAAGACTAACTCGATTTGAGCACCACTGGCGTGTAGGGTCGCCGTGGGCTGATGCACATCCTGACCCACCCAAGCATGACGTCGCCGTAAAACCCCGGAGAGAGGGGAGCGCACACGCCCCCTTAGTGCTGGAGGGTTAGTTGCTTTTTTTTGTGGTGTGTAACTTTGCAAAATTAGGCCAAGCGCAGCGGGTAGTAATACTCTTGAAGGATTGTAGTAGCTTATGTGAGTACGGATGGCTTGTAGTCTTAGAACCCAGCATCCGCACATATGCGACAGATACATATACCCCCATTCCTGACATGACGCAGCAAGTACAACGAAGGAAAACAACCCAGATGCCAGAACTGGTTTGAATAGATACGTTGTATCTGAAAAGCAATACAGCGAGCCTGTGTTTCTATCCACAAATCGGGCTGGGCCAATGCGCTTAATCAGCTTTACTGAAATGGATTGATTAATGATATGTTGATCGAATGGCCACACACTCTACAACTCCATCACCTCCTGTGCATCTTGAATCAAACTACCCCGTTTCGTTCCCTCAGCCGAAAAATAAGTCTTGAAGACATCCTTCAATACCTTGTCGCCCAAGTTCATATGTTCGCCCTTGGTGGACTTGAAATGTAGACCGCCCTTCTCATCCAGCTTCTTCAGACCAATCCAGTCCTCCTTGTAGATATCCCGATCCCTCAGCTCCGTCACCTCGTTGCTGGTAAGGTTGGTGTACGCAAACCAGCCGCTCTCCTTGGGTATGACGGTGGTATCGTCCTCGAACACGTACATGACAAAGTTGTCCAGTGCAGCAAGGTGCTTTGCGTATGTGACGTTCTTCAGCGCTCGCTCGTTGTTGATGTCGGCAAGGAAATTGGATGCCTCTAGATACTCGTCGGTGGGCTCGCCAGTGGTTTCGTTGGTGGCTTTGAAGTATTGTGCCGGAACAAGGTGACCTTGGACCCAATGGCCCCAGGTGTTTGCTTTGAGTAACCCGATATAACCTTTGCATACCCAGTCTCCATCTTTGCAAAGCTGGTACTTTGCGATACCGTTGTGCTGGCTTCCAAAGGTCACCAAGTTCTTGATCTTGATGCGGTCCCCACACCTTTCTACCAGGCCGCGGAGAAACTGTCCACCCTGCGAGAAGCCCAAAGCATTAAGGCCCGGCGCCTGCGACAGGACCTCGTGTTCTGAGATGTCATCGCAGACTTGAGCAATCTGCTCAGTCACATTACCCAAGAACGTTGCAGTTCGATCGCTTCCGGCGTCTTCATCAAGTCGGATGTAATACACATAAGTACCCGGGTTTATCTCATTCGCAAGCTCGCCGACGCTGTGCAGACCGTCTGCGGCATAGTTGTCGCCTAGGCCGTGCCAGATGAGTAGTGGCAACGGTTTGGATTCGCTTCGTGTAGGAGGTGACGCCAAAGCTTGCGCCACCAAGAGTAAGATCGAGACGGGAAGTAAGCGTGGCATTGGAAAACTCCTGAAAAGGTTGTGGTGATTCTAGAGTTGAGACGCGCGACCTGGAAATGCAAGAGGAATGCGACGGATCCAAGACGCGTTGCATGACGTTAGCATCGAACCAAAGCAAGTGCAACCGAACATGGTCCAAGCGCCCTTTGCAACTGATGACCCAAAAGCAGTATGGTATTCGATATTGTAGATAGAGTAGGACTCCGCATTGAGAGACGAGACTGGGCACAATAACATGGCTGTAATTGCTGCATATCCGTCCGTGGTATACGACTATACATAAGAACACATCTTTTGAACGCCCAAACGCCAACACCAGATGCGCCGTGCCGTGCATGCATGTCTGTAAACGACCTAGTTGGCAATCAGAGGCGTCTGTACCGATTTGAGTACGTCCTGCTTCATCGCCTTCCTCTTTTCCTTGCTAATCGAGCCCTTCTTCTCCGTCTTCTTCGCCTTCTTGGCCTCCCTCTTTGCCTGTTTCTCCGCAAGAACCTCTTCGTCCAGCAGCTCCTCCTCCCATTCATCCCACTTTCGCTTGCGCTCCGCAGACTTGCCTTTAGGCGTGCCTTCTGTGATTGCGCCTTGGTATGGCCCGTCACGTACTTGGCTGTCCTCCACCCATAGCTCTTCGGCCAGCCAGATGGGCAGCGCCTTGGTCGCTGGACCCTTGACATGAAGACTGCGGACGTTGCGCCAACCCTGACCGACATGCTTGCTGACAACTTCAGATACTACGGCAGTGGTGTTCTCAACAACTTGCTGTGGGGTCATTGAGAGGTTGGCGACCTTGATCGAGGTGTTCGCAGACGGGCTCATGCTAAGGTATGTCGAGCTCAGAGCGGATTCGATCTCCTTTGCTACACCCTGTGGTGTTCCCACCACATTCTGTGGTTCCTTGGCATCCTTCTTTGCGCTCTTGTCGACGTGTGCACCCGCGGTCAAGCGGATGGGGATCGGGCGCTTGGACTTGCTCTTGTAGAAAACCTTGCCTAAAAATTCTGCGACAATCTTGATGACGCGATCGTCAACCATGAAGACGTCGTACTCAGCAAGCAGCGCACGCTTTTGTTCGAATGCCTTGTATCGCTTCTTGAGCTTTTCTACGCCGAGTACGCGCTGTACCTTTGCGCGGAGCGCGGCAGGGAAGGCATCAGATGCCACGAGGTCCTTGTATGCTCTCTGCGGGTCTTTGGTAAAAATACATATCCGAACGTCATCGGCGATGATGGGGTGGGGAAGCTTTCTGTGTCTTGTCAGTGATGCGCTTCGTTTCACAAGATGTGCGACCATACATAGCAACGGGCTTCATGCTCTTAGTATTGGAAATTTGTTTCTTTGTTGAAAGGCTGAGAAAGATGGGATCGTCGACGTCCTCCGGCTCATCCTCATCAGCAGCCAGACTCTTCTTTGGTGCCTTCTCCTGCTTCTCTTCGGCATGCTTCTTCATATGCGCAACGAGTGCCTTGGCGGCGCGCTCGACTTGCGACGGGTCGAGTTGGTAGGGGGTGCCATTCGCGGGTTTGGTAGTGAGAGGCGCCTCGGTCGCCTTCTCAGCCTTGGTGGTCACAGCCTTCGATTTCGCCATTGTTGGTGTCGTATAGTGGTGCTGTTGTCGTCGCTGGAAATTCTGGCTAGACCCTTGCTCGAACTTTTTGCCCGGGACAAAGGTTTCTCCGATTCTCCGAAGTATTCGCGGGGCGGGTTGTCTCCTTTAGGAACATCTATGGATTTTTGCAGCCAATCATCGCGTCGTAATCTCTCGAGACACACCACAGGTTATCTACCCTTGCAACTTTACCAACCAGCCTGCATCAATGGCAGTTTTTTCTTTTCTACATTGAGCTAGGTGGTCAGCAGACTGTCAGCGGTGTTCTTTGGTTGGATCTGTCCTGGCCTTGGACCTAAATCCGGCATCAAGCAGAGCTTCCAAGAAACAACCGCCCCTCCAGGAACCGAGTGATCCGCAAATTACTGGCCAAATTGGAGGATGAAGGCGTGCTTCTAGACTCCCTGCTGCGCTGCACAGCGACAATTGTCTTTGTTACCGAAGGATCGCTCTCGTCCGGCCTTGGTTCAGCCGAAACGCTGTCACCGTGCGCTCGCCTGGCCACCTTTTTCACCCCGAACGCGTCTATACGCCATGTCGCGTCTTTCAGCTCCACTTTGGGCACGGAAATGTTTGCAGTCGCGTTTAGCTGCATCGACCGCTGTGTCAAGATTTTCTTTTCACTTGCATGACGATCGTTTGCGTTTCTGTCACCGCCGGGCTGTGTGAATCCATACATTGCTGGCCTGGCCGAGCTACGATTTGGCAGCTTGAGACATCTGGAGCAGATGATAAAATGTCGATTTTCTGGTTGAATACCACTATAGTCTGCGTGTGGTGTGCCTCAGTAAGCAGGACCTGGATGCTGTCTTAGAAGCCATTGACGTGGATAATGTCAGCCCAGTCGCGTGCCAGGTACCAATGACTGCGAATTAATGTGGAATGAGCTGCAACGCAGAGGGGCTGGCACGGCATGCAGCAACTAGATAGAGCCGAGGGTGGAAACATGACATATGCCTTCGGATCATGCCTGTACATGCATTTTCGTAGACGCAGCCGTGTGCAGAGAGAGCAAGCTTTGCGATAGGCATTGGGAGAAAAAAACCCGACCGATACGAATGTTTAAAGCAGGCAGAGCGGGCGCAGGACACGCACACTGTAACAGAAGTCATTTGGAAGACGCAGGAGGCCTTGCAATGCCCTGGGGAAGCCGTAGTGAGGTCCAATTCCGGTTGGCTCGTCACGGCAGACCACGGTCCGAGCTCTTTCACGCTACTACAACCGCGACCGCGACGTCTTCAACGACCCGTGTCGTGACCGCGTAGCCTCGTCATCGAATGGCTTTTCTCTCTCCCTAACCAGCTTCTTTCTTTTTCTTCCCAGATACCCTCGAGGCCGCCTCTGCATCTTCCACACCCGCCTCTGCAGCTCTCCGGCCCCTACGTCTTCCAGCAGTCACGTCTATCCTACCCTCACATTGACCTCGACACGCTGTGTCTCGCGTCCCAAGAGCTCAGTAGACGACATGGACGCCTCTCTGAGCAAAGTGTTGCCGCAGACTCTTGTGCAGTCTACTGAACTTCAGCCGGAGCGGGCGAGAAAGGCCACGCCCACACTTCTTCCGGCCTTCGGCGAAGATGGGCCCTTCTCCTCGTCACCCTTCCCACACCCATCCCCCTCGAAACGCAAGTTCGAAGAAGACTCGCCAACCTTCCCCAAGCAGCTGAAGTACTACCCGACCCCGCAGCCTACCTCATCAACCAACATTATCTCCTCGTCGCCCCGCCATGCCCGGCCGGGCTTCGAACGCACCTTCTCCGCTCTGTCCGAGCGGACCCCTCTTGGCGCTGTACCCACCGTAGACCTCCCAGCTGACGGCGAAATCCTGCGTATGGGTCGAAGCTCAAACACTTCGGACTACCAGCTCTCTACTAATCGCCTCATTTCACGTGTGCACATCCAGGCTGCCTACCATGCACCAAGCGCGCTGTACCCTCATGGCTACATCGAAGTCGAGTGTCTGGGTTGGAATGGAGCAAAGATTCACTGCAAGGGCCGCATCTTCGAGTTGAGTAAGGGAGACACATACATGTCGGAGAACCCGGAGACAGCAATCATGTTGGATGTGCAGGACACCCGTGTCATGATCGCTTGGCCATCTATTCCTGCGCCCAAGCTGTCGTGGGAGTCTGAAGAGGAGGGCATGCCTACTCCCACCCGTCGCCGCGCTCCCGAGAACTTTGACTCCAGTCCTCCTGTTGCTCCTCGTTCGCCTGTGTCTCAAAGCCCCATCCGCCGCCCCAACTTTACCGGCCTCGGCACTAACACCCAACCTGGCCATGTCCAGGTATTTGAGGACGCCGACGCCGACGAACGCAGCCCCAGTATCAAGACTCCCAACTCGGTGGATCAGACATTCATTCGACCCTCTCTGCCAAACCCGAAGTCTAGCCGTGATGCAGACGCCACCGTCGACCCCAAAGCGAGTGTCAACTATGCTGCAGACGACTTCTCGGACAACGATGAAGAAAACGATCCTGTCGTACATTCTTTCGGCCCGTTTGGCCAGAACCTTCTTGGCGGTCTTGCATCCTTCAACACGGTGACGCCTACACAGCCCAACAACTCGCGTGTCCGTGCTCCCTTGGTGTCCCCTTCCCCTAAGCGTCGCTGCGCAGAGCCCATTCGCTTTAAAGAGTCGCCCATCAGGAACCACGTTATCAACCAGTTGGCATTTTCTCGCATCCACTCTCAGCCACTGTCTGCCATTCACAGCAACCTGCCGGCTGAGTTGAAGGCTTGCATCTCAAAGAGCACCGAAGACAAGGACACGGAAGGAGGTGCAGTGACGCCCCTACCTCAGCTTACCACCCAGGATCTCAAGAAGATTCTGGATGATACTCCCTGTGTTGGTGAGATTCCTCGTGCTGGTAAGGACGCTGCTGGTCAGCCCCTTGAAAACGAGTTCTACTATGTTCCGGAAATGGACACCAACCAAATGAGGCGAGAGACCATTACTGCCGGCACTCGCAGTACCGGTCTGCGATCCGTTCGCAAGACCCACAAGGTATTTCATAGTTCCATACAGTGCTTTCACTGAACAAATAGCTAACCGCTTACAGCAATACTACTGGAAAAAGCCCCGCGCTTGAGGTGCTCTCGACTTGAACAGCTTGTTGCTCCCCGCACACGGTTCAACCTCCGATAGACTACCTTCCCGTCTTATACTGCTGCAGCGCCAATCTTGTGGTCCCGGACTCTCCTCAGATAAAGATCCTACGCTGCCGACACATATGTTTCTAAGTTCTACTCTTGTTTTATTACACTGCATAGCGAGGCGTTACGATACCATTTTACCCGCTTCTCCTTGACTTATTGGAGTCTCGAGGCATCTTTTCTTGTTCTTGTTTTCTTTTCTACATGCATCGTCTCCTCTCTGCAACCACACGATCATGTCAAAAACGTTTTGGTGGAACCACGGTGATATATGATGGGTGGTCGTCATCAACCATATACTTTTTTGCCTCATTTGTATTGCCTTTTTTTATTATCGCGGTCGGTTCAAGGCTTACTACTTGGTGGGGGACAGAGAGTGTAACATCTCTCTTACGACAAATTGCAACGTACGCCCTGTCGCTTACAGCATCAGACAGGCTATGATACCATCCACTGGAAATGAGGGTGTTGGAACACATTTGCGTAATGGTCTCATCAATGCCAGGGTAGTTTGTGGTTTTTGGGTTCTCCTTTTCTTCGGTTTTTCTTTTCCATGAGTAGCCATCTGTTTTTTTGTTTCTGCTTGTTTAAATGCTCAAGAAGTTTTTTGCCATGTTCATTCAGTTCCAGTATAGTCGGATTTTCACTCGACAATGAAAAAAAAAGTTCTACTATTAGCGAACTCTAACTAACAAAACTCATGCTTTTGGTTGTGTGACCTGAGCTCAAATCATATGGTTGTTTTCCTACCCCACTCCCAAGGCTCTCGTCGTAGGCCTGGTCCAGCAAGACTAAGTTGTTCGCCAGCTATTTCCGGCTACCACCCAACCCCTCTTCCGCTGATTTTAGCCCCTCGGCAACAACATCATGGGCCCATCACCGAAGAGCAAGAATTCTGTCATGTTCACGCAACTACGCCTCCCCGGAAGGACGAGTTTCCACGCTACACTGTGAAATTTCATCAATGACGTAATGATTGTACGATGATGACACGTCGTCACGTGACGTTAATAGCTTCTCGTCAATGCGCAGAGCATCACGACAAGCCCGAACAGGTGCCAGACGCGAGTCCGAAGGAACAAGAGAATCGAAGCTGGTGGGTGTTTGAATTTAATCGATTCACTCTACATGCCCGGGTTCCCTTCATGAAAGTCTCAAATCAGAGACAAGACAAGCACGCCGCTGAGGGTGGCAAGTGCCGCGAAAGTAGTAGTGACCTTGCCCTCATATCCATCGCATGCAATCGTTGCAATTCGTTTCCACCGAGCCGGATACTCTCTCTTCGCCAGACGCCAAAATAAGCGAATCGTCTATTTGAGCTTCTTCTTGGGGCGGAGCTGGTTGGTGTGACCGCACTTCTTCTTGCGCTGTTTTTGGTCGTTAGCAAAAGCGTCCGACTTTACTACAAGGAGTCCTCATCAGGCCCATAAGATAGAACGTACGCAGTTGACAGCCCTCGGTGGCAGGCGGGCGTAGCACTTGCGGCAGATCATCTTGTCGCAGTTGTACTTGGAGGCAAGGGCCTTGAGCGAGGGCTCAATGATACCACCACGGAGACGGAGGACAAGGTGGAGTGTCGACTCCTTCTGGATGTTGTAGTCGGAGAGGGTGCGACCATCCTCGAGCTGCTTTCCGGCGAAGATGAGACGCTGTTGGTCCGGGGGAATGCCCTCCTTGTCCTGGATCTTGGACTTGACGTTGTCTGTCCGTTCTTGTCAGCCCCAAGCTCCTTCCAGAATCACTGCTCTCTGAGCGCTGCGTTTGATGCGTTGCTTTGCGTTGTGTGGCGGTCGTCTATCGATCAAGGGTATGGATGCGTACCGATGGTGTCAGAGGACTCCACCTCGAGGGTGATAGTCTTGCCCGTCACTGCAGCGGCGTTAGCATAGTTCTAGCAGATACACATACGGGATGCGACATACGGGTCTTCACGAAGATCTGCATGTTTGCTGTGTTGCGGGATCTTGGTGTCGAAGTTCGTCGATTGATGGCGAGACGAAGCGGAAGACGAATTGGCAGTGTGGGCGTCCGAGCGTTGGCCTCTAACGTCTAAGCGACTAGCGCCGGCTTTGCCCCTCACGTGCGATGCCTTTCATCCTACCCAGGGAACATGGAAATCGATAATCATTGGCACTTTGGATGTGATGCGAGGTCTGCGTGATTAATCATTAACGCTTTTCCGAAATAGCCGTAGCGATGTCCTCTAGTTGCAATTGTCGCGAACATTTGAGGTCACGATAAAGCAGGTCCGCTGGCAGCGAGGGATGATGCACAAATATCGTCAATCAGGTTTTTGAAGATCTGAATTATCTTTAGTATAGTCGTATACTTCCTGTTGTTGGAGTTTTCAAGCTTCGCGTGGATAAACTTGCCAAGTCTGTGTACGATATATTTAGCGGTTAAGACTCAGCGTGATGATGAAGTTCATAGGAAGAAATCCTATTTGATAACTGGATGATGTTGTAGAATTCAGTCGTCTTCTATGATTCTACATAAGATATTCCAATAAATTGACAAGGACAGACCATGAACCATCCCAGGTCCGTCAGCCATCTTTCCGCTGTACCCGTTTCCACTGCTCCACTCTCGCTTCGGTAAATCTTACTGCTAGTAACAGCATGTTCATTGAGAGTCCCGCCAAACTTCTAGCCTTCTCGAAAAGCACTCTGGCCGCCTCTGGGAGATCATCCTGTTTCTTCCATAGCGGATACGCTTGTCCCGGTTCTAGAAGTGGCTCGTTCGCATCTACCCCATTTGGCACTATCACCAACATGCTGTGAATCTTTTTGACAAGATCCAGTTCTTGTGACAAAGAAAGCTCACGAGATGTGCGCTTTGGCGGGTGTTTTGTCTCGCTTTCGATGGGAAACATGTTGAAAAGGGCATTGCGGAAGTCGTCAGTATCCTTCGTGCGTTGTATCTCTGCGTTGTCCAGAAAAGTATCTGCATAGAAGTCCAGATATTGGTCCATCTCTGCAGGGCCCATGCAGAACACGTCTTTCTCTTGTAGTTTTGCCATCTCTTCGGCTGTAAGACGCCCGGCGTCCATGTCTTTGATGTCATCGACAGCTTTCATCTCTTTGCACCACGCATTCCAGTTCATCTGCGTCGCATTGTTTTCAGTCGGAGGCTTCCAGCAGCGCTGCTCTTGATCCAACGGATACAGAAGCTTGATACAAACAAGGAGACAGCTAATTAGTTGCGCTTCAGGAATGTGTCGTATACCTAAGCGTTTTTTGTCCACATAGTGCGGGACGAAGTCGTAGCCCAGCAATTCCCCCAGGCGCCTTGTTGTATCATACAACTCTAGAGGCAATGCAAGCGTTTTAAGATAACGGAATAACAGCAACGGAACATTCAGAGGCGGCCACATGATGCCGCGGTGGGCATCATAGCTCTTTTGTAGATCTGTGAGTGTTTTGTAGAATCTCGTGTAGGTAATCTGCGCACTCGGATCGAGAACAGCGCGATAGGCAGGCGGCAGCCGATCTCTCATCGCAAGTGGGAGTAGCCTGATGGCTCGACGGTAAGCCAAGTTGCCGTCAGTGACCCATGCATGAAGGTCGCCTGGCGTACAGGGTAACCTCAACGTTGTGATGCCCAGGTAGCATAACACGAGACAATCGCTGAGGTTCGGTGCAGTCGACAACTTGTTCCCTCTCCTCCCTTTTCCACTGCTGACATGGCCTTTCTCGATATCCGTGCCCTCATCTTCGCTTTCTAAGGTGCTGAAGATTTGTGACTGAGACTGTGGATTCGAAGACGCATCTTCATTAGACGCAATCCTGTCTTCTAGTTGAGCGATGCGCAGTGCCCAAAGGTCGTGAACTACGGTTTCGAGTTCAGCAGGCAGTCCTCTGTCGTGCACCAGGAACCATACTTGGTGCCGCAGTATGAGCTGGAGGCACTTCAAGTAGAGGTCAAAAGCTCGTGAGCCCTTGTAAATCTTGCTCGACGCCTTGTCATCTTCCTCAACCGTCTTCTTTTTACGCGTGACTGTCCGGGCGGCTGAGATATAATCGTCTTCGTCTTCTCCACGCACTACACCGGCTTGTTGATGTCCATTCTGGCAGTAGAGGTGCCCATCCTCGCCTTCTTCGTAGCGCTTGGATCGACAATTTTCGATGCCGCAAGGAGGACCTTTAATTGCCATGGCAGTTTGGTAGTTTGCCTATGTCAGGCCGAGCCAATCAACTAGCGCTAATGCACAAAACGTATTGAGGATAGACAAGCTGTACTACTCGGTCATTGGCTATTGCGTACGCATGAAAAGGAGCTGTGTTGGGGCTGGTATCTGGGTATTAGTTTCTGCACACAGAGACTACAAGTTGAAAGTGCACGTTGTTGGGAGCAGAAGCTTCGAAGTAAAGGAAGATCGTTTTCGACTAGCGCGAAAATGAAAATTCCTGTACCAGCCAATGAGGATCTCAGCGTTTTGCCGTAACATCATCACCTTTTATTCATTGCCGTAAGTGTTAGGGATATATATATGGATAGGGAAATGATTCATGATTCGTTTCCCACACATGGCAATTCAAAGAAGCCAAATCTGTCCGAAAAACGTCTAGCACCAGTCGCCCAGTGCAAATTGCAGAGGAGAATGCTACACTTGCCACAGGGCTGCGACTTCGCACAATGCATGCAAAGAGTGTCACAGCCCTACCTGTAGGCTGTTCGCGTTCCGCGCCTCGCTTCCTGCCAAACAGTCTACATAACCAACGAGTCATTTATTTGGGAGCCTCCTTGGCGTCAATAGCAGCCTCCTCGCCCATGGCGGTAAGGACAATTACGTCTAGTTTTCAGTCAGTACGAAGCCATGCATGCGATTCCCCGAGCGACTCACTAGTGTCCTTGCCGTCCTCAACGAAGAGCTTGTTGATCTTGTCGCCAACCTCACCATCGGGGATCTTGACGTCGTCCTTGGTGGCGCCATCGTCGGTCATGAGGGAAAGGAAACCGTCGTCAGTAACGTCAAGCTGTGTGGTTGCAATTAGCCGAGAGCTGCCGCAGGGTGAGGGGCAGCACTTACGAGCTGGTACTCGCGACGTGTGACGTTGGGGACGTCCATGTTGTGGGTGGACGGGCACAGTTCTTCGAGCTTCTTGCCAGTGAAGAGGTCAATGGCAACCAGATGGACCTTGGCGTGGCCGTGCTTTCCCGTCTTGGAGGTGCTCATGTCGACGATCTTGCAGGGACGGTTCTTGATGCAGACGAAACCGTTCTTCCTCAGAGCAGAACACTGCATGGGGTAGGTCTTGGAGGCACCGGCATCGGCGCTCTCGAAGGTGTGCTCATGCTGCGGGAGGCTGTTAGCATAGGCACACGAGGCAGGGCGGCCGCACAGAGGCGTAAGACGGCCAGGCGCAACGGGCGGCGAGGTTGCTCGGCAGGGTGGGGTAAAGGGCATATGCGGGGTTGTGGTTCGATGGAACGTACCTGCGCGTCGTCGGCCATGGTGGTGAATGAGAGTTGATGCGACGGGGTGAGGAAGAGGCTGAAAGTCGGGTCTGCTGGGCGAAGAGCAGTGGGGGAGGGCGGCAGTGCTTTAATGGGGATGGGAGAGAGAAGTCTGCGTGTCTGGATTTTGATTTTGGGCAGGCGCGAGGGGCAAGGCGGCGCTAGACACATCCCTGCCTAGCGCCGGATTAACGTCCCGCCGGCGCCCTCGCGCGCCCCGTCTACCAGGCGCCGCGGTAAGCTGGCATCGCCGGCCGTCTGCTCTCTGACCGATACTCAGACTGAATCTCTGGATGCGCCCGCCGACGCTTTCCCCTCTACATCGCCATGTGGGGCCTGGATAGGCTCTCCCAGTACTCGACGCCTGCGGGCACACCGCCTCCACGCCGCGATTCCCGCTCGCCAGCTCCCCGAAGGGGTTATCCCGTCCCAGCCCAGCCCGTGAGGCCTGGCTTGACGCCCCGCTCCTCTTCGCTGACACAGCTGGTGTCTCCCAATGCTTCGACCGCAAGTCTACCGCTGTCTGAGCGCATGCCCAACGGCGGGCTGCGCAGGCGCCAGACAGGTGGAATCCCTCCCAACGTCCCCGATCCATTACACGTGCTCGAGACCATAATGGGAGGGCTGCCGCGCAATCTGCCGGCAGCAAATGGCCATGGGGCTGGAGAGGCACTGGGGAAACCGGAGCAGTTGGAAGAGCACATTGATTTCCAGGGGCTGAGCTTGCAAGACTTTGTCGCCGACAAGCCTGCTGAGCGGCACCCACCCACTTCTGTACATACAAGTAGCACCCAGTCAGTCGAAGAATGTACGTGCTTTTACTCTGCATCGTGAGTCGCTGCTCATTGTGCCTCCAGACGACATAGACAAGGACAAGTTTGAGGACCTACACAAGTCCATATTGGCGTGCGATGAAGTACTCAAGTCGGTCGAAGCAAACCTCACCAACTTCCAGTCGGATCTCGAGGCCGTGTCGGCAGAGATAGAGTCTCTCCAAAACCGGTCAGTTGCGTTGAATACAAAACTGGAAAACCGCAAGGTGGTCGAGAAGCTATTTGGTCCTGCCGTAGAAGATATCAGCATCTCCCCAGCCGTCGTGCGCAAGATTGCCGAAGGCCCTGTCGACGAAGGCTTCGTACGTGCCCTCGCAGACGTCGAAAAACGCGCCAGGACGATACAAGAAAAGGCTCGGGACAATCCAGATTTAATGGCGGTCAAAGACGTCAAGCCTTTGCTGGACGACCTCATCCACCGTGCAATCGAGCGAGTACGAGACTATATAGTGGCGCAGATCAAAGCTATCCGCTCGCCGTCTATCAATGCACAGGTTATTCAGCAGCAGGCATTCCTAAAATACAAAGATCTCTACGCCTTCCTTGCAAAATACCACGCGGAACTCGCGCAGCAGATTGCCCAGGCATATGTCTATACAATGCGCTGGTACTATCTCAATCACTTCACTCGCTACCGGACAGCACTTGAGAAGATCAAGGTTCATGCCATGGATAGATACGATATCTTAGGCGAGGATCCGAGCGCCAGAAGGAGTGGTACGCTGCTCGGCCAATCGCGGAACGCACCAACATCCTACGATGCCTTCTCACTTGGACGACGCCGCGACGCCTTGAAGAACTCTTCGGCCAATGCTTTGCCAGCAAACGTGGCTGAAGACGAAAAGTCGGCTCACTACCTCGAAGTGCCTTTCCGCAGCTTCAACCTTGCCCTCATTGACAATGCTTGCTTTGAGTATACCTTTATATCCACGTACTTTGCTCCTTCGCAGAACTTTCATGCCATCTCAAGGACCTTTAACTCCATTTTCGAGCCTACGCTGGCAGTGGGACAGGCAGTCACGAAATCGCTCGTCGAATCAACCACAGACACACTTGGCATTCTCCTTTGTGTGCGGTTAAACCAACACTTTGCGTTTGAGCTCCAGCGGAGAAAAGTGCCGACTGTAGAGGGCTACATTAACGCAACGAATATGTTGCTATGGCCACGCTTCCAGCAGGTTCTGGACATGCACTGCAGTTCACTTCAGAAAATCACTGCATCGCTACCTGGCCGTCCTTCTACGGGCGCCGCTTTGCTTTCTACAGGCTCTTCTAATACAACCTCAACGGCGCCGACGCCTCTTACCCAAAAGTTTGCAAACTTGCTGCAAGGCATACTGGCGCTCTCGTCAGAGGCAGGTGACGACGAGCCGGTCAGTGTGTCTGTAGGGCGGTTAAGGAGCGAATACGAAGCCTACCTCACCAAGCTAAGCAAGGGAATAAGTGATACTAGAAAGAAGGACAGGTTCCTCTGCAACAACTATAGTTTGGTATGCACGATATTAGCAGACGTTGAAGGGCGGCTTGGAGAGGAGACGAGGGAGCGTTTTGAGAAGCTCAGGGACTCTTTCGATAAATAGAACCAAGTCACGCATTAAAGCAAGGCAAATAATATCATCTGCAGCTCCACAACCCAAAGAAAAGCGGTGACATTTGATAACTTTTTATTGGTCTATTGAAAATGCGTCGGTATTTACTCCTGACGCAAGCACCTGGCTAGACAACGAAATAACATGACGTCTCCATTATATAACCATTGCTATTCAGATTACCCATTCGAATTCCTCCTCTTATCAACTTAAGACCTCAATGGAGCCCAGTCCTTCTTTGTCTGTTCGGTCATGAAGCCACCGATGTAGATACCCTTGCCGAGAGTGAAGCCCTTACTCCTTAGCAGCATGTACATGGCGTTGAGGTGGAAGTAGCTGTTGGGGATGACAAAGTCGAACATGTAGTTTGCGGTGGTGCTCATTGTGAGCGTCTTGTTGGCAACGGGCACATCGACGCTCTTCTGGCTAGCCTCGTTCCAGGCCTTCTGGTCAACAGCGTCGATCATAGCCAAAAGCTGCTTGAAGAAGTTGATGACGTCGTCGAGCGACGAGAAGGTAGAGGGGTCCATCTGAGGTGCTGCGGCGGATCCGCTGACCTTGAAGGCCTCGAATGCAACGATCTGGAACTTCGCGAGGATAATGGGTTGATTGCGGAAAGGAAGCATGTCTCCGAATTGAGCATCGAGGATGTCCTTCTCGGATGTGGTGTTGCCCTTGGAGATCTCCTCTTTGGCGGCAGAGAGGACGCCAATGGCGCTCTGGGCAACGCCACGGAGCGTGGGGATGGTGGTGTCGTAGAAGGAGTATGAGGTAGACATTTTGAAGATGTAGAGATGTGTGGTGTTGATGTTGTGAAGTGAGGGATTGAAGAGAAATGGAGGGACAATGGGCGGTATATGTACTATATCTATCTTCTCATATGAGGTCTCCCCACTATCCGCTAGCAAAACCCGGAACGTAACAGTCCCCTGTTTCTTTTTTCCGAACCTTGATTCCCGCTAATCAGTTTACCAGCGTTCCTGGCCAATACTACTATGCAAAGGTCTTTGTCTGACCGTCTTCGTCCAGGGAAATGGACACGTTCCAGGCGAGCAATAGAAGTAGCTAGAATCGATGTACACCGACTTATGCCCCATTAGTATGATTATTTCGTAATGCTGCCGCCGCTAGCTAGTGCAACACTTGTTGCGGTACGTGGTCGAGGGGCACGATGCCGGTGCGGGAATGTCCACTCCGCGTGTCCGCCCCGCCAGAGGCACGGACCGCAGAATTCTACCCTTGCCACCGGTCAATTAGGTCCTATCAACACCAGAGCGATAACGACCTCCTTGTTTTCATCTCAATCAAATCAAGTCTGGTCGTAGTGATTTACACCGAGTTGGGCTGATACTGGTGTCCGCATTGAGTACTCAAAATGGCGAAGCGCAAGCGTGTCACCACGCACACCAATACGATCAAGAAGCAGGCAAAGAGTCTTCCAAGTCCACCCCAAGAGGCGAACCCACTTGAACCAACAAGCGTCCACTCAGTCATTTCAGAAGAAGAGATTGAGGTCGCGGTGGAGACGCTCAAGACGCTTGCCGAGCACCCTCTTCTGATTAAGTCAAAAGCATGTAGGGACCTGAGGACTGCCGTATTTGACTTCCGTCAGGCGTGCACCACCGGCCTAAACTCTGCTGGTACGTGTAAGATGCTTCCGTCCAATGCCGCGGGCTAAGTGAAACCTCAGACGGCAACAATCTCACCGCGCGTATATCCGGAGCACTCACAGACTCCAAGTACAAGGATGCTCTCATCCTGCTGGCCGAGATGCGCATTAGAAAAGAGACGCCGACGCTCGGTGCTCTATGCCGCTGGGTGCGCACTTTGGACGTGGTATCTGGACTCAGCATCCACGTGGAAGTGCCAAATCATCGTGTAGTCGGCGCCAATGCCAATAATGACGAACTCATCCAAGTGCTTGACTCGATACTCCGCGTCACAGGCCCAACAGACGTCACAGCCCACGGTGCAGACGCATCTCAAGGCATCTCGCTGCAAGAGACATGGAATCTGCGAGGTAGCAGCGAGCCTACACGCCAGGTCCGCAGCAGCATCGAAGACAAGTCCATCTTCGCCTCATGTCCCTCCGACCTCAAACAACGCTTCCGCATCATTGAAACAACTGAGGGCCTGCAGCGTAAGCCACCCAATCTGCACCCAGCCATTCTGTATGCCTCGCAAGACGACGCTGTGCCGCTCGGTCAAGGCCCTCAAACATCATGCTTCAAGCACCCCATAGTGCCCAACCTGCGCCTGATCAAGGACGTGCTCTCTCCAGACGAATGCACTGCTATCATCGCCGCTGGAGAAACAACAGAGTTTATCCCCGACGCGCCGCTGCGGCCTCAAGGCGAAGACACGAGTGTGCTAGCACATAACTTCTACTGGATTGTCGACCAAGCATTCCACGACAAGCTGTGGGCGAGAGTGAAATCCTTTGTGCCTGAGAGTGTGGCGGGTAAGAAAGTCCGAGGCATCAATCGCCGGTTTAGAGTATATCGATATGTGCCCGGTGCCGAGTACCGCTGCCACATTGGTGCGTATTAAATCTCCATTCTGAACCCCCCTTCAACTCTTTTACTAACCTAGTTTGTGAAACAGATGGTGCATGGCCCCCCTCAGGCATCGACCCGGTAACAGATACCTACCAATACGACGCCTCACCACCTGACGCCCGCCAATCCTCCCTCTTCACCTTCCTTATCTACCTCAATGACGATTTCAAAGGCGGCGAGACGACGTTCTTCATTCCTAGTGTAAAGGAAGGTGTTATCAATGCGTATCCTGTCAAGCCCATCATGGGGAGTGTGGCGGTCTTTCCGCATGGCGAGGCGCAGGGCGCCTTGTTGCATGAGGGCACAGGTGTGGTGGAGGGTGCCAAGTATGTCATTAGGACGGATGTCGAGTATGATGTCGATGCTAGTATCTAAAAGTCTCTTTGTTTTTTTGTCCGTCTTGCCACTTGGTGAGATCGACTTTATGCAGGTAAGTTGGAAGTGAGAACAAACATCAGGGTCTTTGGAGCACCATTTCTGAGGTCCAAAAAAAGGAAAAGGAGGCGTTGAAAATGTGAAAGTCCATGAAAAATTGTATTTTTTTTTTCTCATGGCGGATTAAACAATTTGTATGGACCGCGGAGATGAAAATGAACACAAGACGACTCCATAGGAGCGTTAGCAGATATGTCAATAAGAGAAAACAAATTTAGAATTACTAAAGCTATAACTATCTTACAAACCCTTACATTACGCCCGTTTTCTCACCAGGGGAAAAAGTAGTACAAAGACTTACGAAAAAAAAAGAAAAAAATACATCCTCCTTCAAGAATACCATCATACTACCCTCCTCACGTCTGTCTAATTTTCTGCGTTTTTCCTTAGGAAGCAATGGCACCACATGCCCTAGCAGAAAGAAGAAGAAAATCCACTCTTTCCTCTATCTCGAAGCAAAAAGAAGGAAAAGAAAAGTTCATTTCCCAATATTTTTATAATGATAAAAAGATAATATTACATATATGTATACTGCCAGAGGGTGGGGGGCTCAAAAAAGTAAAAGAAGACGAAAAAGGCAAGTTGGAAAGATTTTATAATGGGAACAACGAAAGTTGTCCCCTTCCCCCCACCCTCTCTCCCTTAACTCCATCCCTCAGTCGCATAGACTCAGAAGACTCAGAACAAAAAAGTCACACGCCGTCTGCCTGCCCATGAAAGAAACCATCCCAATTGTTGTCAGCTCGGACAAATATATCCTCAACTACTAAAACAAATTTTCTCTCTCAAGGACGAGAAAAGAGAACGAAGAAGGAAAAGTAAAAGTAGAAGCAGAAGGACTCGCCACCTAGGCCTTAATACCCTTCTTAGCAAGGTAATAAGTCAGCAGGTTGAGGTGCTGCTCTCTAGCACCAGCCACGACTTTCCAGAACCCGCCGTCTTCCTTTGCGCCGTCGGATCCGTTGATGCGCTCATGGAGTGCAACGCAAAATTCAATGTCTGCCTTGCGCACGTCGGCATCCTGGTCGTCCATGCAGCGGACGGCTAGGCGGCCGAGGCGGGCCGTTTGCTCGGGAGATAGCGTGAGGTTCTTGTCGCCGCTGATTTGTACGAGGGACGCCAGCGTGGTCAGGGCCATGGTGATGGTTCGGGTGGGTGCTTGGCCTGGGATCGAGCATACTGACGATTTTGAGTTGGGTGAGGATGCTGGAGTGGATGCGGATGAGTCTTCGATGAGGGAAAGGACGGTTTCGAGGCAATCTAGGGTTTGGCCGTACTTGACGATCTCGTCGGCTGTTGACTCGAGATCAATGGCCATGTGTGATGTGTTATCGTACTGCGCCTTCGTCTGCAAAACGGTTCGGAGCACACGAGGATAATACCTCGAAGTCTCCTTGCGGTAGAGCGCGAGCAACGCACGGATCGTTGCCAGAGCTTGTACCTTCAGGTTGACAGCCTTAATCTGAGGTGCCTTCAGCTCGTGAAGTGGTGCCTCAAGGAAGTCGAGACAAGCTTGTAGTAGCTTGCCAAAGTTCTCATCATCGGGTCCCCAAATATCCTGGTTTGACTTGACCATGTCCTGCATGCGGCGGAACATGTGTGCTTCGACTGTGCGGCCTTCAATCTTCCTGATGCCACTTGCGAGCAGCTGTCGGTTCTTAAGCACTTCAGCATTGTTCGTCTCGTAGCTTTCCGTGTGCAGTATGCTTCCAGTGCTATTTGTCTTGTGGTGGCCGCGCGGACGTTCGTCGTCGCCATTGCCCATCATAATGTCATTCGATACGCTGCCGCTGCTGTGTCGACGCTCGTTGCTCTTTTCGTTGATAGGAAGCTCCTCAAGAACAGGTTTCCCTGATTCGCTATCCATGTGTGCCGGCTCCTCGCCAACAAATGGATCCTCGTATACCCGAACTTGATCGCCAGTTTCGGTTCCACGAGTGCTGGAACGATCTGGTGTCCTTGTGTGCAAGCTCCGTGTTGATGAACGTAAACTGGCAGCCTCGAGATGACCCATAGACTTTGGACTCCTCAGCATGGATGCACGGGGGCTCGGTACTGGTAGTCGACCGACAGAAGTCCTGGGTTTCGGTGGCGTGCGCTGTGCGGGTTGTGCTACAGGTTTTGCTAGATCCGGAATAACCATTGTGAAATTGTCTTCATCACCTATGTCAATCGCCTCGTTATCGATTACCATACTTCCACCAAGTCCATTCTTTTGTCGGAATGGGACGCTACCTGGGTCATGATGACTTTGTGATCGTACCCACGGCTTCACCCTGGTCAATTCCTCGTCCTTTGCTGGGGTCACAGCTGGGCTTCCATGTCGAGAGCCTGCACCGGGGGGTTTGCCATGTGAAGTGGCTTGTCCAATTCTTGATTTAGGCCGAGCAGGACTGACGTTCGGGCTGTTGTGCGTTTGCGCTCGAGGCCGGGCAGTGCTTTTTGGTGCAGATAGCTTCTTTGTAGTTGTTGCAGCTGGTGTCTTTTCCGGTGTCATGTTAGGAGTTTTGCCTGGCCGTCGAACAGCATATGGATCAGCTGTGGCCGGCCTATTTATCTCAGGTCGAGTAGGGCGGGTTGGACGGCGTGCTGTCCCTGACATTAACGAGCCGGTACCTGTTGAGCTTTTCAGCGCTGATCTTGTGGAATCCCCAGACATGGCCGAAGGGGGCCGTGCTGGTCCAGACGACGCAGAAAGATTCGAAGTTGTCCTTGCGCCGATTGGTTTGCTGGGTTGCGACTTGGCAGGTTCAGTGTAAGTCGCAGCAGCAGAACTAGGGCGCTCGGGCATGTTCTTTGCTGCTGCCAACTTGGCTCTCCTTTGCTCAGCAATCTTCTCTTTGAGGGCACTCCGCGAAGCGCCGGGACCGACAGATTTTGAAAAAGATGAGGAACTGGTCTGCGAGGAAGTGAGTGAGCTATTTGGATTGTTGGGGTCCTTCTCGAGAGCGGTCCTTTCGCGCTTGTCGAATGTGTCGAGCATCTTCGCAGCCCTCTGAGGCCATACCAAGGCAAAAGTCCAATATGCGCTTCGGTAGGCCTCTCGCACCTTGGGGTTGGCATCAGACACCCCCTTCTTGATGATGCTGTCTAATGTTTCCATTCCTCCGGAATGCTCAATGTGTGAGGTGTGCCTGCGAATTAGCGTTTTAATCCAAGTAGCAGAAAACGTCCTTGGCTGGACGTTCTTGTCCTGCGAGGCGAATGAAACATGTTGTAGCAGACGACTGCTGTACGAAACATTTTGAAAGATGGTATCCACAGTGACGTTTCCGTTCTGGGCGGCAATGTTCTTCGTAGCAGCGCACATCTTGATGAAGCACTGCAAAAGGATCTCACACCAGGGGTCGATGGCAGAACCGAGCGTCTTGGCGAGCTCCTGAACCAGCAGGCAGCCGTTGGTAGACATTGTTGTGCGAAGGGAGTTTGCGACTTTGAGGATGCCATCAAGGAGTGATTTGACGCCCGCGACGAAAACTCCGTGGAAGTCATGCGGTGCATTGCCTTTCAAGATGCGCCTGAGCTTGGTGCAGTTCTTATCTCGCGCCAGCCAATTTTGCTCACTTTCTTTTCCTTCATAGCAGGGTGCCATGTCACGGAAGATGTCATCCAGCTCGCGCTGCGTGTAAATGTGGATGGGGTCCATGACGACGACCTCGGCGGGAGGAGGTAGCTCGGATGCATAGCTGTCCGCGAGACCCATGTCAGGCTGCACTTGTTCGACTCGCTTTGCAGAAATGGTTCGTGCGACAGGAGCCGGTTGTGGTTGTGATAGTGGTTGCGGTGGTAGCGCCACATCTGTATCCTTTGTCATTGCTGCATCGTCCAGGTGCGTCGTGATGTAGGTGGCGATGGCTTTCCGGACGTTCATGGCAACGAGCTGCTTCTTCAGGTTCACTTTGGCATGTTCGGGTGCGTGTCTGTTGTCATGTCAGTCCTTCTCCTTTGTCCTATCGCCAGCCAGGTAAAATCGCGCATACCCAAAGAGATCGACGACAGCCTTCTTCGCCGTGTCGCGCACGCCAGCATCCGCGTCTTCGAGATTTGCGACTAGCTGATTAGAATAGCTCTTGAAGGGGAGGCCTTCGGTCTGGTTCATCTGTTGTCACGGTGATGTCAGACTTGTCTTTTCTTCTCCTTTGATTATACCATACGCGCCCGCCCGCAAAGAAAGCCTACCTTGACTACCCAAGCCATTGATGCCTCTTTGGCGCGCGGATTGGTGCTCTTGACGGCATCGTGGATGAGCGCATCAATCTCTCCCGGGAACAGGTAGTGCAAATCAGCGAGGATTTGCGAGGCGGCGATGCGATGACTCTCGCGCGCATCGCCCAGCTTGTCGGCGAGAATGGAGCATAGCACCGACGATTGTGAGACGAGAATGTGTGTTTCCTTTTGCAGTTGCAGTCGCTTGATGAAATGGCTCAGCGTCGAGAAGCCCGTGGACACGAGGGCGGCCGAGGTGGCGGCGGTACAGGCGATGCGGATGCACTCGAAGATGGGAGCCTGACAGTTCTCAGGGACTCGGTTGTGTTTGATGCTCGACTTGAGGGCGTTGAAGAGGGTGAGGCGGGACTGGACGTCTGTTGACGGCTTCTGGAGGGCCTTGAGCAGGTCCGACGTCTCTTTCTCCATGGTGGGCACGAAACGGGCCCTTTGGTGTGAGGTGGTCCGGCAATGGTAGAGGCGGGGGTTGTATGTGTTGTGAGCGTTGTTTATGGCCCGCACGGTGCTGCCGTAGTTGCGTTCGCGCTAAGCTAGTCGCTCAGCAACCCGTGCGTCGTCCTAATGCAATCAACCCTGGCGCCTCCAGTGCCACTCCCCCAGGGCCCGATCCACTCTTGGAATCTTCGAGATAAGACGGCCGGGTGCCTGTTGGAGCTGCTCAAACTGCCTTGCGACACGTCCTGGCTTGGGCACATCGCTTCCATGGACGGAAACGACCCATGCCGAGCAGAGTCTTCCATCTCCCGCGAGCTTGCCACGTCAGACCGAGAATATGACTACACCATCCATCCATGTATAGCGGCTCGAGTTGGGCTCGCCGCCGTAACGTCACAGTTCTTTGTGTGGTCATTACCAATCTCAACAGCCGCACCTGACATTGACAAGCGAGTGGCTTTTCTTATTCGTCTCAAGACTAATGTAGTAGCATGCACCAGACTCACTCAACGACAAACAAGTTCTACTAAGCCTCCGAATTCTGAGCGTGCCTCTCCTCCCATACATTGATGGCCTCCTCAGCAGCCTTGACTCCACTGAGAGCCATGGCACCAAAGGTAGGACCCATGCGGTTAGCACCGTCGACCTCGCTCAGCTCCATTCCACCCACAATCAGGCCAGGCACAATCTCACGGGTGCGCTTAACAATGGCATCCTCGGCGGTGCGCATGTCCAGTCCGCGCATGCCGCCAAGCTTCTCGAGCTGCTGCATCGAGACCAGACGCTTGACGGAAAAGGCGCCAAAGGGGCCGTCGTGACCAGTTGTGGAAATGACAAGTGGGGCATTGATGGTGTTAGGGTCCATGCAAGACTGGTCTGTAAGAGGGCTAGTTAGTTTGCATCACAGAGAGACAAAGGCGCTCGACGTACCGTCATGGTGCATGGAGACCAGGGTCCAGTTGGTGACTACACCCGCGATGCGGACTGCATTAGGGTCGCTGGGCGTGGGTGCCGGGCGAGTGATGAGGTCCTCAACAGTCGTAGCATTGAACAGCTTGATGTTGGGGAACTGCAGGACCTTGGACAGCAGAGTCGACGTGAAGAGGGCAGCGTGCTTGACGACGACAAAGTCGCCCTCGTCCTCGTAGGGTACACCGAGCTCGTTTAGGAAGAGCTCGGCAGGCTTGCGCATGACCATGGCACTGAAGAGTTGACCGCCGAGCCAAGCACCGCCGCCAGGAGCAACACCAGCTTCGACGATGGCAATCTTGAGATCGGGACGCTTGGTGGCGAGCGTGAAGGCAGTAGAGAGACCACAGGAGCCGGCACCGACAATGACCACGTCCGACTCGGCATAGGTGTCGAGGTCGTTGAAGTAGCGGCGAGTCATGGCACGAGAGACTTGGGATTCACGAATGGGGGCAAAGGTGAACTTGTCCCAGTTGTGCTCAAGCTCAGCAACAGTCTTGGCCTGGTCGCTGGCAGCGGCCTTGACAGCAAGGTCCTTCTTCAGGCTCAAGTCTTTGGCGACGTCAGTGCCGTTGGCGGCAACAGGCGTTTCGTACATGGCAGCAGGGGGAGACATGTTGACAGTTTTTCAGGGGTTGAAGTCTGCGAATGGTTAGGGGTATTCTACACTGGTAGATGTAGAGCAGAGCAGAGCATGATCCTTTACGCAGGTATTATCCTGATCAAGTTCAAAACCGTATAATCTCAGAACGAATCCAGCCATGGCCGGCTCACAGACTGAAGTGATCAAGCACAACAGCAGCCGAGACGGACATGGCGGAGACGAACACCGGTTCATGCAGTATACTTAGCTGTAGAAAGTACCTAGATGACTTGAGGACAAGACCCGCGTGCGGAGCACGGCCTGCACTGTGGCAGCCATACTTGAGGTTCGAGTATCTAGATGATGGTTAGCCATGGCTCCCAGACGAAGTTGGAGCTGGTGGACGAGTACGAATGATGTTGAAGCGGAGTCAATTGGTTTCTGCAGGCGTGTAGGGCAAAGAAGAAGAAAAGAAGACAATGAAGAAGATCAGAAGAGGTGGTTAAATACTGGCAGAACCCCGCCATGCATCCATGAGTATCCTCCGTCACCCGTTGGGGCGGGGTAGCTCTTGCTATCTGGGTTCGTCACTGCAGTAGACCCCCACTGTACTTGCCGTCTTGGGAGGCGTGGAGTGAGCACCGCGGACGATGTGATTTGTGAGAAAGGCGTGCCGTAGCCGAGCGTTGTCCTAATGGTCCAACGTCGGACGCAACTATGAGTAAACGATTGACGGAATCGACGGCCGGGACCACATTACGACAATACTAATGCGGCACGTGTTGGTGCAATTCGACATTTGCGCATGATGTTTGAAGGCGTGCATGGATAGATTGGGTGTGGACACTTGTTTGTTCCAGCGTCCAAAGAGAGTTTCGAAATAAGGGCTGGATGGCACCAAGACATACACGGGAAATTTGAAATTATGCTTTGCCGTAGCTGTCATCTATTGGTCAGAAAGAGATGATTTTGGGCACATTGGTTCGACTGCCGGTCGTGGACATGACTAATCAGTGGCATTGGTAGTGTACGGATACGAAGCGCGGGTTGACATGAGAACAGATGGGGATCCCCTGTCACCAGTCGGTAGCAAAGAGACATTTACCTATGTGGGCGACGCAAAGTTGTCTAGGGCCCCTCCCAAGGTTGCGGCTATCAAGACACCTGGCTATATGTGTCTGCTTGGGACCACTGGCGTTACCCTGGCGCAACTGAGACCAAGTTCCGTTCAGATCCGCGGACAGGACATAGATCTGTCAGTCGATCCGACCCCACGACATACTAGAGATGACAAACCTTAACACAAAGCGCGCGATGGGAACACTGGGGGGAGAGCCATGGTCTGATTATGTATCACGGGCGCAGCTTGTGGCAGTGCAGCATGGGCAGCGTTGCGGAGCGGGCAGCTGAGACAGCAGTGCGGCAGAGGGCTGCGAAGGCGTGGTATGCGTGTCTTGTGCTTGTATGACAATGTGCGTGGTAGCAGGGCGGGACGAGATGGTGTTGGCTGGCGCAAATGGCGGCGGGGAGGACAGGGCCAGGGCTGGGGCCGATCAGCAGGGACGGTTCGGGTGGATGAAACACGTCTGTGTTGGCGTCGTTATTCCCGTTTGTTTCAGGATTTGGGCAGCACAGGCACAGGCACAAGCGCAGGCGCAGGCTCAGGCGCAAATGACCAGGTGCCGGTGAGAAGAATAATTTCCGCCGTTGACGCACGCTGGCAGGCCGCCCGGGCGCTGAAACGAGGGCATGGAACGAACGGCGCTCAGTCTGTTCCGAGCGAGCGGGCATTGGGGGTCATGTGCGGGCAAAGCGTCCGCGTACCTGCGTATAGACTGCATCCTGTCATACTGGCCGCCGTCACCGAAGGAGCGCAGTGGCAGCATTACCAAGCAGCGGCGGCGACGAGCACGCAACCGTGTGCAGTGCTGTATGTATGTATGTAAGACGAGATCGGGGGGCTGGGAGGGCAATCGGTGATTAGCAATAACGGTGATGATTGTTCGAGACCCCGCTGGGCTCGTGATGGCCATGGCCCTAGGCTGCGCTGTGCTTGCTGCGGGTTAGTGGGTGTGTACTCCGTATGGTGCAGTTGGCTTCCATGGTAGCAGTATGTGCTGGTGGCAGCGGTAGTGGTAGCAGTACCAGTAACAGTAGCAGCAGTAGTGGGTGTCGCAGTAGGCGTGGTGGTGAAGGGGACCGCAGGAGGTGTACAGTAGCCTGACAAGCGGCGCGGTGGCCATCTAAGCGTGAGCGATCTGCGCCGGCGATGGCGTGGGGCTTGGCAGGGCCCTTTGCCCTCTGCAAGGCGTCGAGCTGACGGCCTCGTGTGTGTGCGTGTGTGTGCGGCGGGCATGCGGGCGTTCGCCGCAAGAAGGGTTATGGCATGCTGGGGACCGGGGCGCACATGGACAGCGCCCTGGAAGGTTGCCGGCTGCCGAGTCGTGTGCGGCGTGCAGCTGGAGCGGACAGGACAGACAGCCTGCCGCGTATCTGGCTGCTAGACCCTGGCCAGCTCAGGCCGCCTAGACGCCTCCTCCACACACTCGACGCCAGGCCGAGGGGAGAGTCCACGACCACCCTCGTCGCGCACAGAAGCCGTTCGCTCCCACGCTGCACCGACGCTCCCTGCCTGTGACCGTCGCCGTCGCCGCGCCCTCTGCCACGCCGAATCTCGTCTGCTGCCCGTTTCCACCTGGCGGGCACCCTCTCACAACCCACCCACCCACGCCCACCGCCCCGACCACGGCTCCCGTACCACCACGCCCACCACCACGCCCTCACCTCTCGCCCGCGCCCTCGCCGCCTGCTGGCTGTCGGACAATTGCTCACGCCCTCCAGACACGCTGCCATCCGCAGCCCTAGCAGCCCTCGGGCGCCCACGCTCCACGCCTCCCTTGCGTCCGCACCCGCTCCCGCTCCGCACATTGCTACGCCAACATGGACAGTCCAGGAGCCTATCCAGAGTCTCCAATCGACGACGAGGTCGTCTATCCCTGCAAGGGCTGTGGAGAGGTATGCTGCCACTCCGTGCTTGGTTCCCGCCAGCTTGCTCACCCGCCACTTCCAGATTCTCGAAGAAGGCAAAGCATTCGAATTGGGTATGTCCTCCCTGCCCTGCACCTTCCTCCTCGTACACCGCACGCTGACACGCCCCAGCCGGCAACCGATGGCACATCGACTGCTTCCGCTGCAACACCTGCGGCACCCTTCTCGACTCGGATGCCAATCTGCTCCTCCTCGGCGACGGCTCCCTCATATGCAACAACTGCACATATAGCTGCAACCACTGCGGCAACAAGATCGAGGACCTGGCCATTCTGACCGGCGACCAGGCCTTCTGCGCTAATTGCTTCAGATGCAGGAACTGCAAGCGCAAGATTGAAAATCTCCGCTATGCCCGTACCTCGCAGGGAATCTTCTGCATGGCATGTCACGAGTCGCTCATGGCTCGACGGCGCAAGAAATCTAAAAAGCCGCCCTCAGTCGCCCCAAAAGTAGACAAGTCTTTGCCGGCCCTGCCTCCCCAGGAGCCATCGAGCAACGCCTTCACCCCAGACCTGGACACGCCGTCGGATGCTTTCTCAGAACCCCCGACGACTGACGTGTCTCCTAGACCACCCCATCCTCGACGAGGTGACTCGTCCTCCAACTTTAGACGGGATGCATCGCCTGCTCCAGATCTTTCTCGAAAGGGTCAGTCTTGTCAAGCACCCACATACTTTACCAAGTTCTCTTTGATACTAACTGGGTTATAATACACAGACAACACCACACTTCCTGTCACAACCTACGGCAAAGACACTAGTCGCTCGGAGCCCGCTGACACTGCAGACGATGGAATCCTCCTTCCCTTTGCTCTCGACCCGAATCCGGCACCAGGCCCCTCGCCTCTAGGTCAATCCAGCAGACCCAACGACCGAACAGGCTCCAAGTCTGCAGGACTCGGAGATGGAAAGAGCAGCCGCGACTACTTCAACAGGCCCACGGCCGACCATCGCGACATGCTCAAGGAGAATGGCTCACGGGATGCCTCCAAAGAGCGAAGGCAGACATACCAGCCCCAGACACAGACACAGACACAGAGTCCCCACATTGCTTTCCAGGAAAAGGGAAGACAGCCTTCGGATACATTGGTGGACACGCTCAAAAAGAAAAAGAAGGACGGCATCACCGAGTCTCCCTCAACCGAGCCCCGGTCGAGGAGCCAACACGCCTCTCCTGCACCGTCTTCCACCTCAGAGCCATTTAAGCTCCAAGACGTTCCCAAGGGCAAGAAAGCCGAGGCAAAGCGCAAAGACTCTGAAGATACGGCTTCGTCATATAGCCAGCAACAGCAGCAGCAGCAGCAGCGCAGCATTTCCAACACCGCTACACCCTCTCGGCACAGCCGTTCATTCATAGACTCAACCTACACATCCTCTCCACCCATCGGTTCGCAGGACTCGCCTGATACCTCGGAATCGTCCTTCGGCTCTAACGTCGTTCTTGAACGACCTGCACGTGGTGACTCGCTCAACCCTAGTCTCAAGGCTTCTGCGCCTATCTCTCAGAACGACAGGTCTGGCTCGCCTACAACTCCTACCTTGAGCCATCCCGAGCGATCGTCATCTGCAGCCGCAGCCACGGCGCAATTGAACGCCGGCCTTGGTATCACTGCGTCGGTGGATACGCCATCTTCCAAAAGCCTGTCGGATGTTCCTGTTCTCCCTGCGCGGTCGGGCGGCCGGCCAGCTCCACCCTCAACCGACACTTTCACCTCTCCGCGCGCTCCGCCACAGCCACCCTCAGCACAGGCTCATAAGCCAACCGAGTCTCTGAGCAGCGCCCAGAGTGAAGCTTCCCGAGATGCCTATCCTCCGGGTGGACTGCCTCGTTATAGCCACCAGGGCGACTTCTCCATGGACGAGGACTTTGCACGACTGTTAGGTAGTCAAGAGGGAAGAGAGGACAAGGAGAGTGGTGTTCTCAGGAGGGTCTCGAACGCTGTCTCAAAGCATGGACGTAGTTTCAGTGATCGTTCAGTCACCACGCGAGGCCACAAGAAATGGCCCACCAACGGCTCCATCGACATCAGCAGCCCCACGGTGGCTTCTCCAGACTCCAAGGAAGAAGGTGCCAACCTGAGGAATGAACTGCGCCGTGCACAGCAGCGGATTGCAGAGCTCGAGGCCGAAAAGAATGGACTACAAGAATCGATGCACAGCGCAGCCGACATCAAACAAGCCAACACAGTGTTGCGCGAGAAGCGAAACACAATGGCTGTCTTGGACACCCAGCGCGAAATGGTCATTCGCGAGTTGGAGATCATGACTGAGCACCTCAAGCGCGCCAAAAACAGTCAAGGTTCCATGGACATTGGTCAGCTCAAATCAGACATTCTCAAAGACTTTGGAACCTCGTTGCAAAAACTCAAAGACAACTTGGGTCATCAAATAGAGGATCTGATCACCAAGAGGTCAGACTTGACCGAGGAGATCTCTAACCTCATCCAGATGAAAGACAAGGGTTTCCAAGAGTACGAGTCACTTACTGCAGCCAACGCTAGACTGTCTGCCATGAACCGTGATCTAGTGGACAACATCCAGACCAATCTCAAGAACAACAAGAAGCCTGGCCAGAATCTGGACATTGCCCCCAACGGCCTGGGCATTTACAATGCCCAACACAAGGGCGGAAAATCGGAGCTCTCCGTCGATACCTCATCCATGCCTCATGACCATTCTTACGCCAACCTTCATGACCACGACGCCGAGGCAACTGTTGCTCAGCCACAGGTCGTCAATATCAGGAAGACGGGCAAGCCTACCAAGTTCTCTACCTGGAAAAAGGGTGGCCAGGCCATCACCAAGAACGTCACAAAGGGTTTCAAGGGTGCATTCGGCTCGGAGCAGAAGCAAGAGGACTACCAAATCAAAGTCATTGGAACTCCTTATGGCTCAGTGCACCAGCAGCCTGATCTTGTCTCCATGTCCAGCTCGATTAAGAGTAGCCAGCAAGACCAGAATGCCCAGCGCGGTTGGTTTGGTGGCAAGCCTGCAAGTGGCAAGCCTGGCCAACCCCAGTATAAGCCAATGCAGCACAACGAAAGTAGCCTCAATCTGCCTGCGGATGCCAGCACTGTACTCTTTGGTTCTGACCTAACGGCGCGATGTGAGTTCGAGAAGCAAATGATTCCCCGTATCGTCAGTCGATGTATCGAAGAGGTCGAACTGCGTGGCATGGACGTTGAAGGCATCTACCGCAAGAGCGGAGGCTCTTCTCAAGTAACTCAGGTCCGCAAAGGTTTCGAGACAGACTCGGAACACGACATTTCCGACCCGGATTTGGACATCCACGCAGTCACATCCGCGCTCAAGAATTACTTCCGAAGACTCCCTGTGCCATTGATTACATTTGATGTCTATGATCGATTTTTGGAAGCTGGCCGTAAGTCTCTCTCCGGTTTGCTTCTATGTTTGTCACTAACTCTCGCCCAGAACTAGAGGAGCCGAGCGCGCAAGCCAAAGCTTTGTCTGCGGCCGTGAATGAAATCCCCAAGGCCCATCGCGACACTCTCCAGTTCCTTGTGTTCCATTTGTCGCGCGTCATCCAGCATGCTAATGACAATTTGGTATGTATTCTTCTCAAGATCGTTCAACATGCACTCTTTTACTAATCCCTTTTGCCAGATGACCCCGTTGAACGTGGCCGTTGTTTTTGCCCCAACCATCATGCGACCTCTGGACATTCAGCGCGAGCTCACAGATGTTCAGCAGCAGCGCGTTGCCGTGCAAGCGCTCCTTGAAAACTACAAGGCTGTGTTTGGTGACGAGTAGAGTCAGACTGCCTCTAGCTGCTCGGATTACATCTGTTCATTGGGAACATATCCCATGTGGAAGCGCACTCACCCTCCATTGGCTCGCCTTTCACTGTTCGATTCATCTTCAATCTTTGTATGTCGATACTGGATGTTATAATATGGTGTCGAACGCTTTCTTCTCTTCTATCTTGTACCATACGGCTCTGTACTTGGCTTTGGATGGCTTTCATACCAACGACTGTCAGGGGCGTATTCGTGGGGGCGATGGAAGTTGTTATACCCTTGAGGGCTTTGTTCTTTTTTTGGTTGTCTTAGCGTCAGGTGCGGCATCTTGATAGATTCATGAAAAAGCAACACATTGTGTGCTTTGTACCAGTCAATATGGAATGAAACTGGAGGCTGACATGTGTGGTCTAGAATCTCACATGCTCCACAAACATGTGCTGTTCCTATGCTTGGCAGTTTCGTGACAACGCGCTAACACGCTCACAATGACGTCACGGTGTTGCCCACTAAGCGAACAAACATGTGAGGCAGCCGGTTTCCGGTACCAGACCATCACCTGTCACCTTCCACAGCTCTCCGATATCCATCAACCGATCTGCTGCTCGCATTCTGATTCCACAGCCCTTGCATCTTCATACACATACACCAATACACCCCTCATCTTCCTTTCTTCATCATGTCTTACGCAGAGATGGCTGCCAAGGGCCCCAAGCAGAGCCCTGAAGAGGTGAGTTTTTCGAGACAAGATCTGATGTGTGTCACAGCTAACCACGAGGTAGGCGTAAGTCAATCTTATTTTTTTCTCCCAATTCTGGAGAATTGGCTTGACAGCCGCATTCACTGCACAGATGTGGTCACGCACGTCGTAGAGATTCGCTGTCAGAAACCTACACGCAATCCTACATCCAGAGCATCGAAGGCCACAAAGCACAATACTGACGAAGAAAACAGTCGTGCCCCCGCACCACCACAAGTTGAACATACCCCGGACGACAGCATCCACTCGCTTGTCGACGTAGACAGCCCCCACATCTCCTCGGTGCCTTCCGACTACGAGTCTCAATCTGTCAAGACCGACACGCAGGCTGAGCGCATACAGCGCGAAGAGGAGGTCAAGGATGAAGCCAAGAGATTGAGAGAAAAGGCAGCTGCTAAGAAGGAATCTGCCAAGGAGAAGGCGAGAAAGAACGCCGACAACCCCGTTGTAATTGGCAATGCTGTTGGCCTCGCCATTGTTGGCGGTATCGTCGGATTCGGCGCATACAGGCAGTATGCACGCGGCGAGTTGACCGGCAAGGTCGTCGCCGCTTGGGCTGCTGCGCTCGGTCTGTTCGGTATTGGTGACTACTACGTCAGCCAGTATGTTTTGACTCTTTCTCTTGCCGTTCTAGTTAATCCATTACTCACACTTGAACAGGTATTTCTTCAAGCGAAACCCCCCGCAGTAAATGCAGTTCTGCGATCATCATCCAAAACTCCACTTCATTCCTCTATGGCATCACAACGTCGGACTTGGTCGGGCGGCTTCATTACCTAAACTTTAGTGGTTTAACTTGGTTCAGCTTGAATGTCGTATGCTTCCAACAGTGTTGGCAAGATGCAACAAGCTAGGAGCTTTGGACTCGAATCCAGTCTCGAAAGAGATGTTTTGCTGAGTCTACTTTTGTACATACGAGGTCCACGTTCAATATACCCATTCTAATATCTCTAAATCGTCTTTGTGAATGATCTACCGGCACGGCATTTGATCCCTGCACGCCAGCGTGACTTTTGTCGAGACTGATCTCGGGTGACATGTCACGTGACTGCGATCGCCAGCGACGCAGATCCCTGCTCTTTCCGCTTAGAAATGCAGGTCCCGTAACTTTTCCATAGTGACGACAGCGTCTTGTCCCGCCGTCAACGTCCGCCACGACTTTCATTCACCATCTCTTCTTTGTTTCATATCGTTCTGTATCATGTTTCGAGCGGCTCCACGATTAATTGCGCGTCCAGCGCTGCAGACTGCGTCATTGCGGTCCATCGCACCCACCAGGCGGTACATCAGCACGGCTCCACCATCACAGAAGTCGAGAAGTTTCAAGAGCCTGGTTGCGCGAGTGGGCATTGCAGGCGCCATAATATATTACTACAACACGACGGATGTTTTCGCGGAGGAGCCTAGGCGTATGTCTGAACTCGGGAACACAGAGTAGTTGGAACCAGCGAACTGACGACGATTCCAGAGCTTGTCCAGGCGCTTCCAGAAACCGAAGTTGAATCCGAGCACCTCCCTACCATCGAATCCATTTCGGAAGAACGCAAGCGAAGGCAGGCGGTACAAGCACAACTAGAACTTCAGAAGCAGAAAGAGGCAGAGAGCGCACAGCAGGATGGGGAGCAGGGTGGCATAGAAGGGCTGGAAGAAGAGGCGGATCAGCAAGGCGCGTTCAACCCAGAGACTGGCGAGATCAATTGGGACTGCCCTTGCTTGGGAGGCATGGCTCATGGTCCTTGTGGTGACCAGTTCAAGGCGGCGTTCAGCTGCTTTGTCTACTCGAAAGAGGAGCCCAAGGGTATGGATTGTATCGACAAGTTCAAGTACGTTCATCACTTGGCGGAAGCGCAAAGGGCTTCAATTCATAGTTTGGAAAGATTACTAATACAAAAACAGGGATATGCAGAACTGCTTCCGTGAATACCCCGAGATTTACGGCTCAGAACTTGACGCCGACGCCGATGACGATGAAGACGATATGGCCGCGGCTCCCGCATCAACTGAGACATCTGGCCACGCTTCAAATGTCTCTCCTCTTCAGGCCGACTCTACACCCAAGGCCGCTCCAAGTGGAGACTCCATGTCAGTTCAGGACAAGTCGAAGCCAAGCGCCTCAGATGCTGGCCTGGTCCCTGAAGATTACAGACCGGAGAGGAAACACAACCCTATCTACGACGCTAGGGGAGACATGAGCAGCGTGGAGAGCGAGAAGGACAAGAAGGACAACGCAATTGCAAAGAAGGCGGGTGCACAAGCAAAGAACCAGGAGCCAGTCAGCGAGAGCAAGGACCTAGTACCCAAGTCTAGCCACGACGCCAATGAGAAGGGAACAGAGAAGCTCTCTAGAAAGTAGAGGAAAAGGGTTGGAGGTTATGAAGGGAAGCATGATTTACTCAAGTGTACTATATTACGCCGTTGTACTATATTGCAAAGATGTAACACCATGTCTGTGTTTTATAGTGAATTGGCAACTAGCGGAGAGGGGCAAAAGAAGAATTGAATCTCTACACAGGTTGAGCCGACACTTTTATTTTGATGTTCGAGTGAAACTCCGCGCTGTTGAGTGATATTCCTTGGGGGTTTTCTGCGTACTGACAAAGATATGAGATTGTAACTCCATATCAGAGGGATAGCGACCGACAGAGCAAATGAGATTCCTCCCTCCTGTTCCACAAAAGCGAGAGAGAGGGAAAAAAGACGTGGGCAGACATGTGCGAAGTAAGATAACAAATCAAAAAAGACGCCGGAGACGCCTTCCTTCCTTCATTCGCTCAAAGTCAGAATGCGATTACATACATACAACTCTCCTCTTCCCATCTCTTTTAGACTCAACACATATACCTATCAAGCCGACAGAGCAAGAGCAAAGAGGTAAAAGAGGAGAAGAGAAAAAAAAAAGCCTTAATTGCCACCCCACTCCAACGCGCATGTCTCAATCAAACCTGTCTGTCTGTCTGTATGCAGTACAGTAGTAGCAAATAGCAAGTAGTAGTCAAAAAATACATTTCCCATCCATCCATCCATCCATCGCCTCCTTCGCCTCCATTTCCCATACATCTTCCATTCAAACTTTCCCTCCGCAAACCTGTAAAACCGCACTTTGACCAAAAGAAAAAAAGAAGTTCCTCGAATGAGTGCTGATCGATAGTGCGTGCGTATTTCATGAGACAGAGAGAAGAGACAAGAAAAGAAAAAGTGTCCTTGTTTTGTTGTCATGTTGATGTGTTCTTTCTTTCTTTTCAGTCTTGATCTCTAAATCTCTATTTTGCTGTATCCCTCTGCACCCTCGGCAATAGGTTGTGCGACGTCGGCGTCGACACTGTCGCGCTTGACACCCATGCTGTCCTCGCCCTTGCCAACGCCAAACATTCTTATGGCTTCGGTAAGTGCCTGCACGGCATCTTCGTTGCTCATGCTGCCGGGCAGACCCTGGCCGCCGATTGAGCTGCTGATCTTCTTGGTGGCGTCTTCCAGGGCGCGGACGCGGCGTTGGAAGTTCAGGCGGTCCATGAAGAGTTGCTGGCGGCGGCGTTGCAGGTCGCGGCGCTCGGCGGAAAGGAGCTTCTCGAAGTCGTTGAAGTGGGCGAGCTTGAGCTGGAGCTTCTGCAATTGGAGGTTGACGGCCCCTGAGACGAGGCGTGTAATGTGTCGTTCCTCGTGAGAGGCGAGCGCAGAGGAGCGAGCTGCAGAAAGGGCGAATGGGAGGGTTGCTAGGGGATTGGTGCTGGACGAGGACTCTATTTCTTTTGTGGCTGCTGCAGTGGATTCGGCTGAGGTGTCAATGTCCATAGCGTCTCCACCTTCTGGCTTCACATCTGTGGCGGTTGCTGCGGGCGTAGACTGTTCGCCCTCCTTTTCCTTGCCCTTCTCTGACGGAGCTGTAGGAGCCTTGTTGATCTTCTCCTGCAAGATGCGCTTCATCTCGGTAACGCTGCGCCCTGAAGCTACTGCGGCTTCGGTGACATTTGCAGGTGCAAGACCAGCCAGGAAGCTGACTACACTCAGAATTGGGTTGTCTGCATGGTGAATCGGGACGCGGCCTTCGCTGAGGTACTCCAGGTCGCGTAGGAATTTAGTCGACGGTGTCGCCGATTGTGACTCTGGTAGGTCTGCCTCGACGTATTTGTCCTCGATTTCCAGCTGTAGAAACTTCATCACACATTGTTCCCGAGTCTTAGTTTGGACGTGGTCTGCGACACGGTTCCAGTCGTCATCAAACTCCTCCAATCCTTCAAGCAGCAGAAGAGTCTCTTCTTCTGTCCATTTTTCCTCGGCCTCGGTGGCCGCCAGATCCTCTGGGTTGGAGATCTTGATGAAATCTGCTGATGATGTACCAGAGGGAAAGTTGCCCTCTACGAAACACCTGGGACACAGATCCCGCTTCAGGCCTCCAGCGGCCTTCAATTGTCCTGGCTGCTCAGAAGGCTTGGTCTCGTGGAAATGTACGCGCGTGCATTCAACACCGCAGCTAAAACAGTTGATGACCTTGGTAGGCTCTTTCGCGGCAGCCTCGAGATCCTTGACGTCGACCGGTCCACCGTTCGCACCCGCTTCTCCATTGGCTGTCTTGGGTTCTGCCGAAGCCTCCTTGCCATTGGGCTCATAGATGTTTCGTCCTGTGAGAGACTTGGTCTCACTCTTTGCGATCGGTTGTTGACTTGCTGCGCGGTCAGTCACTGCAAGTTGCTTGCCCTCCGTCACTTTTGAGCCTGGCCCCGGTTGGAAGGGCTGTAGTCCACGGGGCGTATCGACTGTGACGCGGAAGTGGCCAGTGAATGGTGGACCAATGTTCGACGGGCGTTCCTGCGGGTCAACCTAAATGCTGTCAGTATTGTATCGAGCGCATCATGGCGTGAGATATACTTGGTAGTTGATCAATCCCCACTGTTCAAGGAAAGCGTGCACACGCATGATAGCGCACACGTCTCCGGCAAGATTCCTGCGGCATGCGGTGACTGTGAGGTACTCTGATGGGTTAAGACGGTATGTGTTGATCATGAAATCACGGTAGTCACGGTAGACGGCCGGGGTCTTGCTGCGATTGCGGTTGTTGAAGAACTCTGGCAGGGCTTTGCGCTCACGGTAGTCGATGTAGCGCATGTCAAACCAAGTCGCATAGCTTGGAATGATAGTCGCATAGGTCTGGGTAACGAAGTGCGAGCGTGCTGCTGATTGCAAATCGGCCTTTGCTTGTGCTTCGGGATCTACGACTTCGGCGCCCTCGCCGCTCTCCTTCTTTGCATCGTCGACACCACCCATTTCTTCGTCGTCCTGACCGTCTGCATCTTCGGCTTCTGGTCGCGGTCCTTCGGGTGCATCTAGAGGATTGTCGGATGCGGCGGCAGGTGTGGCAGTCGTGGGTTCGTTCGAAGACTCCTTAACAGCAGTGTCGTCGAGCATGTTCGTATCTGGTTCGGAATTAGGATATTCATCTTTGGATTATGTGTAAAATTCTGGCCAGGAAAGGAAGATAATAAGGATGATTGTAGGTTGAAAACACGTTCAGGGTCATCAAGCCGACGTGGCTGGGAATGGGTGTAATGGAACAAGCACAGAAAGCTACGACATACCTTGATCAAGCGCATTGGTGTCTGCGGCACCTTCTCCGGAGAGAGTTGGGTCCTGTGCGGATGCGCTTGTTGTCGCGTCGTCGGCCATAGCTAAGATAGTGCTGAGCAACACCTACGATGCGATTAGGCGCTGGAAGGCGTTTCGCGGTGCTGCAAGAAGAAATCGCGACGCGCAGGGGCGTGGAACAATTGCGCGATCGCGATGACGATGAGCGAGGGTATTGCAGCCGTGTGGTTGGCGAATGAGGGTGGGGATGAGGGGGGTTGCGATGGGTGGGTTGAAGTCGCGTCTGAAGTTCGCGATGCTCTCGAACGCCTAAGCAAAAGTCCACTAAGGAGCAGTTGGTCACGTGATTCTGATGGCGCTCCTGGCGCTCCGCATGCAAGGGCTAGCGCCGGATATCCAACCTGGTCAAACCGAGGTTCCAGTTCTCCACGCCATTGGGGTCGTCATCGCCAGTCTTGAACTCGGTCTTCCATCTGGTCTTCTCACTCCTGGCTGTCTTTCTCTTCTCCCGGTGTTGCGCCAATTTCGCCCACCATGTTTTCTGTCGCCCGCAATTGCGCCCTCCGCACTGCCCGCACTCGGCTTAGACAGTCGCAACCCACAGCCGTTCCCCAGTACTCCGCCTTCGCTCGCCTCGCCTCGACCCTTGCCGTCCTCGAGCAAAAAGAGGGCAAGATTGTGTCCCAGTCATTGGCCGCCATCACAGCAGGAACAAAGCTTGGAGGCTCAATAACAGCCTTCATTGCGGGAAGTGGGGTCAAGTCTGCCGCAGAAGAGGCCGCCAAATCAAAGGGTGTTGAAAAGGTCATCTACGTTGAGAATGGCGCATACGACAAGGTCGGTAGCACAGTCAGCTACTATCTTCATGAGCTAATAATATCCCAGAGCCTCCCTGAGAACTATGCGCCTCTCCTGGTAGAGAACATCAAGAAGGGTGGATATACACATGTCGTTGCCGGACACTCAGCGTTTGGCAAGAACATCATGCCCCGTGTCTCAGCGCTCCTGGACACGCAGCAAATATCCGACATTACTGGAATTGAGAGTGAAGACAGTGGGTTGGGACCTCCGCCATCGCTAAGCAAAGTACTGACACGACCTGCAGCATTTGTACGACCAATCTACGCTGGTAATGCCATTATGACCGTCCAATCGTCCGACAAAACCAAGATCATCACCGTTCGAGGTACCGCATTCCCTGCGCCTGAGACTGAAGGTGGAAACGCGACTGTGGAAGAGGGCGTCGACCCCAAAGCGGAGTGCCCGACTGAATGGATATCCGAAGACCTCCAAAAGTCTGACCGTCCAGACCTTGGATCAGCAGAGAAGGTTGTGTCGGGAGGACGTGGCCTGAAGTCCAAAGAGGAGTTTGACAGGCTCATGCCACCTCTAGCAGACGCGCTCGGTGCTGCCATTGGTGCTTCAAGAGCAGCAGTCGATAGTGGTTTCGCCGACAACAGTTTGCAGGTTGGACAGACTGGAAAGAATGTCGCACCACAGCTCTACCTATGCGCTGGTATTTCTGGCGCTATTCAACATTTGGCTGGTATGAAGGACAGCAAGGTCATTGCCGCCATCAACAAGGACCCCGATGCGCCAATCTTCCAAGTCGCCGACGTTGGCCTTGTCGGCGACCTATTCGAAAAAGTACCTGAGCTTACAGAAAAACTCAAGTCGCAGTAGAGAACAAATAGATACCAAAATCTACACATGTAAATTAGTCTTGACTATCCATAACGAAATCCAAGCGGGATGCAACTTTCGCTAATGTCCACTGAGTGGGTCACATGGGATTCTGTGCAGCTTACGTGACGTTGACACCTTGGTTGACTAACTTGACATAGGAGTTATTAATCTTGGCGTAAACTAGACGAGTATTAGCAAAGCTTCTTAGACCTAACCAAATTGTATTCCCTCCTGCAACAAGGGTCCTAGCAGCGAATGTAATGTACAGCTCTAAGCCGTGATGGTTCTAGCATGCAGTAGACAAAAAGCGCTGGAGAATCTCTTCATATAAAAGATCTCGCATGAATCTTTACAACGTGGTGCTCAGGTTTCTCGTCTCTCCATACACACGCTCCCCGCATGTGAACATGCATGGATCCTCAGCCTTGTGTCAATATAAAGTCTTAGCGTGCATCGGCGGCTGATCGACCTTACACCACCCACCCTTGCTCCACCGCCAACCGATAGCCGAAAAGCCCGGTCCTTTCGTAAGCTATATCGCCCGTCTGTACGTGCACACGCGGCATTGTTAGTCCAGCAGAGTTTCTTCTTTTTCTTGCTCTCATCGCCCTGTTGCCCTCTTGTTCGTGTGATGTCTCGCGACCCTTGACTTCAGCTCAAGAGCTAGCGTCGCTACTTCTGGTCACCTGGGGACAAGAATCCTTGCCACTTATAACATACTGGGCCCGCACCTGCGCATTAATCGGAACATCTCATCATCGTGTGTATTCCATCTGGAGCATTGCGTACTTCTGCAATCTACCGAAATTGCCCTCCGCCATTTAGTTTCGCGACAGACCAGTGTATTATCCCAGACAAACCGTCGCACTGTACTCTCCTACGGCTGGTTGCATTCAGTGATGGACGGACCCCCACCTGATAAGGATGCAGCATGAACATGAGGAGTCAAAACAGCCAACCGGCTTACAACAAGGGCAGCAGAGAAGTCAAGCTGAGCCTGAAACATCAAGCGCTCCGGTGCTCGAGAAAAGCGCAAAGAAAAGATGGCGGGATATATGGAAGAAATGGGAAAAGGAGGAAGCCGACTGGTGGTTCGCGAGTACTGGCATTCCACTGCTAGCAGCTACTCTTGGGCCGCTGGCCAATGTGAGCTCTATCGCTGCCTTGGTAACACCTTGGAGACAGCAGAATATCATCAATGGTGAAGTCTTGACCGACTTCGAAGGGGTTCCGTTTGGCGATCCACGATGGTACGCGCGGTTTCCGACCAACAGATCTGAGCTAACAAGATTCAGGTGTTATTGGATCAATGTCGCTTCTTTGATTTGTGGATTTCTCGGAAACTTGTTTCTCCTTCTTAACTTTACACAGCGAATACGATATATCATCGCCCTACCGGCCACTGTAATTCTCTGGTACTTGTCGTCTGGCTTTCTCATTGCGATCACCATATGCATGCAGATATATGCACCACCTGTCCGTCCAGAACAAACGTATACCCAAGGATTCTGGTACGCTATTGCTGCAGCATCCTTCTACACCATATGTTCCATGATTCTGATGGTCAACATGCTGGGATACTTTCTTGGCCACTATCCAGAAAACTTTGCGCTGAGCGACAGCCAGAGGACACTTATCCTGCAGACTATGGCGTTCTTCATCTGGCTGGCAGGTGGATCCGCAGTGTTCTCAAAGCTTGAACAGGAAGCTGGCAATGATAGTTGGCGCTTCGCGGATGCTCTCTACTTTTGCGATGTCACCATCCTTACAGTCGGTTTCGGCGATATGGTGCCAACAACCGATGTGACCAGAGGAATTGTCTTCCCCTACTCAGTCGGGGGAATTATCACTCTAGCCCTTATTGTATCTTCGTTATACACCGCCGTCCGCGAACTGGGAGATGAAAAGATTGTTCAAAAACATGTCGATCGCTTGCGGGAAAGCGTCGTTGAACGCACGGTGACCAACCCATTCGATCTCCGCCACCGCGAGCATGACGCCCATCGCCTTATTAGGAGACGCAAACTCGGGTTTCCCAGGATATCTGGGCCAACTGAACCGCGGCCTTTCCGTAAACCTATGCATGAGACCGCCCATCGTGCTTCGACTCTCCCATATGTCACCCACGCCCTTGGTATTGCTTCAAGTACGAGAAAGCTGAATTTGAAAGAAGAAAAGGATCGATTCGAGGCTATGCGCAAGATCCAAGCCGATACTAAGAGGTTCAAGCAGTGGATGTCCCTTTTCTGGTCTACTACCACGTTCTTGATCCTATGGTGTGTTGGTGCCGTTGTGTTCTCGATAACTGAAAGAGAAAGCCAGGAAATGAGCTACTTCCATGCTCTTTATTTCTGTTACGTCTCCTTACTGACCATTGGCTACGGAGATTTAGCCCCGAAGACCAATTCTGGACGTTGCTTCTTTGTCATCTGGAGTCTGATCGCCGTCCCAACCATGACTATTCTCGTCTCAAACCTGGGAGATACAGTCGTAGCAAACTTCAAGAAATGGAGCGACCAACTCGCCGACTTCACCGTGTTGCCTAAAGCAGGTATATGGCGAGCATTTCTTGACAAACACCCCTGGCTTCATAACTGGCTGCAACGCTGGACAGAAAATCGCGCGCGCAAAAAGCGTCTGAAGAAAGGATTCGAGGTTGCAGATGCCCGGCCGGAAAACGCTGGCTCAGGTTCGTCTAGTATTGATAACAACGACAATGGAGACCTTGAAAATCTAGCAGAACAGCAAGAGGGCGAACCCACAGATGATCCCGAGACAACACCGGAAATGTCTACTTCTCAAGCTCTGACGAGTACTTCTATATCACGTCAGCTAGCGCACTGTATCCAAAAAGTCTCTTTCGACTTGAGGAAACCCCAGAAATGCTACAGCTACGAGGAATGGGTCGAGTTCACGCGCTTAATCCGCGCAACGCACCCAGAACGCCTAGATCGATATCTAGGCATCAGCTGCAATCCCACAGATGACGAAAATGAAGAGGGGTTAGTAAATTGGGATTGGCTTGGTGACCATAGTCCTCTGGTCTCAGGAAACAGTGAGAGTGAGTGGTTGATGGAGAGACTTGTGGAGAGTTTAGTCAGATTAGAGAAGAGAAAGGAGGTTGCAAGGCGGAGGTTTGATATTGGGGCGTTGAGAGACATGGAGAGAAGGGCAACAGAGATGCAGGATGATAGATGACAAGGCACGACGACATGGATCTTTGATAGCGACTTGTTTTTATAGCTGATCGTGGTGTATGTTTTCTTTGGCTTTCGTATATTAATGTAATGTCCGCTTGGATACTAGATACTTGAAGTTGAATATCTCAACATTGAGAAGACAGAGCAACACCAGTTACGTTACACTGACAATCACTTACGGAGTATTCCAGGCAACACTAGACTTAGCAATGATGCGCGGTGTTCAGCCTTACGGCAGAGCTGGGCGGAGCCAAACACAGCGGAAAAGCTAAACCCGCCCATAGGTAGTGACGCCTGCACTGAAATCGTGTGAAGTCGGGTGGAGAGCCCGTGGAAGGCCTGATCTACCACGGGGCGTTCGGAATGGATACTGCAATAGGGCGATCTGGAGCGGAATGACCATGGTGCCAAGGGCTGTTAGCACACTTTATCGGATTATCGGTGGCCGACACCCCGTCCAGGGTAGTAGGGAGACTTGCTCGACTCGTACAAGTCACAATCACACAACAATTGTATGTTTCTATGCACCCGGATCATGACCGTGTCTTGCTTCTTGTTTAGCCGACAACATGAAACGTTCATATTAATTTTTGTCAGTTCAATGCCTAAATTAGGGCAGCCGCGCGTCCACAGAACAACGCAATGACCCTGCTTGGCTCGCAGGTATTCGCTCAATTAGGAAGACCTCGCTAAGCGACAAGTTCGCGGGTTAGCGCCTCCTCCGCCTCAAACGTTGAAGAACATCGAGGCCTGAAGTATGACACGCATTTGCAGTATTGGGAAGTAAAATGCTAAACTAGCTCACTCCATGGGCTGTTTACTGCCACAGTCTTAGTCTCCGCTTTCAGATGTGATTTGTCGAGTCAATCCCGACTTGGCTGTGCCGCAAACGGATACGCGTTATGCGAAGGAACGCGAACGTGAAAGTCCCGACTAGCCAGGCATCAACTTTTGTCCCCTGTTTGGCGCCACTCGTTCCATTCATTTAATAGCACAAACTCTACCCCTATGCCGCTCATTTACACCTCACCACTATGAGCACTACGACTGTTGAACCGCCGCCGCCCCCTATTGGTGACTCTCCAGTAGAACATGCTGCAACGATGTCCCAAACTCCTATGTCCGAGAAGACTGAGCAAGATAGCAATGCAAAAATCATTGAGAATGAAGGAGCTGCCTCTGCGAAATCGAAGCAGGCGTCTAATGATGGCTTGAAAAACTACTTTGTAAGTAATCGTTACCGGCTTGTTACTTTAGCTAAGAAGACAATGCGTAGCGTGTCTTTGCCTACGGAACTCGTTTGGATTATCTGCTCCTTCTACTGTGCATTATCACGTCGATCGGCTCCGGTGTTGCTTTCCCCCTGATGACCGTAGTCTTTGGTGAGCTTCTATCCCAACAAGAACGTAGTGTGGCTTTCTAGTCTACTGACTGCCTCTAGGCCAACTCGTCGGGACATTCACAGATTACTTCACGCCAGGGACAAGTGTCACAGCGTCCGAATTTCAAGATGAAATCAACAACTTGACATTGTACCTGGTGTACCTCTTCATTGCGAAGTTTGTGCTTTCTTATATATCTATGGTATGTGAAAGCCTATTCTATGCCTAGTTGAGAATCTAACGATGTTACAGCTCACTGTCAGGATCAGTGGCCTCCGTATCTCGGCTGCACTGCGTCTGGCATACTTGCGAGCTCTGTTCCGACAGCCTGTCAGCGTGATAGACACGATTAGCCCTGGAAAGGTTTCTACTCGGATCACTACCTCGTCGAACACTGTCCAAATCGCGATCTCGCAGCAGTTTGCTATGATGTTCCAATCGTTTGCATTCGTCATTGGAGCGTACATTATAGCATTCATCGAGAACCCATTGCTCACCTTGGTCGCTTCAGCTTCCCTGCCCTTCATATTGATACTTATGGGCGTTATAATCCCTCCATTCACACGAATAAACAAGATCACGGAAAAGTATAGCGAGGATGCATCTGCCATGGCATTCGAGGTGTTTTCGTCTATTCGCATGGTTGTCGCGTTCGGCGCTGAAGACAAGTTGGCACGGCAGCACGAAGAATTGCTGACCAAAGGGACAAACAATTTCAAAAAGGCTGCACCTATATGGGGACTCTTCTTTGCACCTACAATGGTGGGTCAGTATGGCACGATGGCTATCGCCTTCTGGTTCGGCATCAAACAGTATTCTGAGGGCAAAAACACCGATGTCGGCTCCATCGTGGTCGTACTGTTCGCGGTCATGATGGCCATTATGAACTTTGGACGAGTTATCACTCCAATCGTTGCCATTGTCAAAGCAGCAGGTGCCGCTGCCGAGCTGTTCAAGACTATCGACGCACCAGTTGCAGACATTTCGGGGCTGAAAGAACCAGAGATCACAGCTAATGCCAACATCACGTTCCAGAATGTGGCTTTTTCATATCCGAGCAGACCAAACGTTCCAATTCTACAAGGGCTCGATCTCGAATTTGAAGCTGGCAAAGTCACAGCTATCGTCGGTCCTTCGGGAAGTGGTAAGTTTCCAAGTGTCTTGAGTTGGTCTGAACGTGTACTGACATCCTACCTAATCTGTCAGGCAAATCAACTATTGCTGGTCTCATGCAGAGGTGGTACGATCTTTTGGGGACAACAGCCTCAACCACACTGAACGATACCCGTGACGAATCCGAATCCAGCGCGCAAAATACCGAGACGAAGCAGGACAAGACCCCCAAAAGATCTGGATGGTTCAAGAAGCGTACCGATGGTAAAAGCCAGGAGAAACAAACGAAACCGGCAAAGGATGACAAAAGTAAAGAGGAAGAGCCCGATCTTGGTCCCAACACATGTACTGGAACGGTGAAGATTGGGGACACCGACATCAGACAAGTCGATCTCAAGTGGTGGCGCTCTCAGATTGGCATTGTGCAACAAGAGCCATTCCTCTTCAACGACACACTCTACAACAATGTCGCGTTTGGTCTCACCGGAACAAGGTATCAAGACCTCCCGAAGGAAGAGAAGATGAAGATGGTAGAGGAAGCATGTCGTGAGGCATACGCTGAAGAGTTCATTTCAAAGCTACCGGAAGGCTTTGAGACTCTAGTAGGCGAGAGCGGTATTAAATTGTCAGGTGGCCAACGTCAACGTATTGGAATTGCCAGAAGCATCATCAAGCAGCCGCCTATCTTGATTCTGGATGAAGCGACAAGCGCGATCGATGTGCGAACAGAGCGCATTGTACAGGAAGCACTTGACCGAGTATCGAAGAACAGAACGACCATTGTCATTGCCCATCGTCTCTCCACGATCAAGCGAGCGGACAAAATTGTCGTCTTACGTAAAGGGCAACTAGTAGAGCAAGGCACTCACGATGATCTGGTGAAGATTGAAGACGGTGTTTACTTTGGTCTAGTTCATGCACAAAACATCGCCATGGAAGCCGAAAACGAGGATGCTGAACTGGAGAAAACTAAGACTGCCGACAGTATAATTGGGGTGGAGAGAAAAAAGACCGACAACATACTGGAAGATAAGGATCCAGAATACAAAGAACGAGGCCTGGTGAACAGTTTTGGACGCCTACTCTTCGAGCAACGCGATCAGTGGATCCTGTTCAGCACCGCCATTCTCGGTATTCTCGCTAGCGGTACCGTCTGGCCCCTCCAAGCTTGGATCTTCGCACAGGTCGTTAATGTCTTTACACTCCCACCAGACCAACTTGTTAGTGAGGGTAACTTCTGGGCAGGCATGTTCGGAGTACTTGCTGGAGGAACATTCCTATCCTATTTTATCATGGGATTCGCTTGCCACCTTATAGCTATACACGTCGCCCTTCGGTACAGGCAAGAGTATCTGTACAACCTCATTCGGAAACGCATCTCTTTCTTCGACGAACAGGGTCATTCTCCCGGATCTCTTACGTCGAGACTGAGTTCAGACACGACACAACTACAGCAGCTGATGGCAACGGAAATGGGTGTGGGGCTGATTGCCGTTGCCAATCTCGTTGGCTGTATCATCATTGCCTTCGTCTATGGCTGGAAGCTTTCTCTAGTCGGTCTCTTTGCAGCTTTGCCACTTATTCTCGCTGCAGGATATCTCCGTATGCGTCTGGAGCGGGAGTTTGAAACCAGCAATGCTAAGGTCTTCGAAGACAGTAGCCAATTTGCAGCTGAAGCTATTGGTGCCTTCCGCACAGTACTCAGTCTCATCATGGAAGACTTGATCGGTGATCGGTATGAAACCTTGCTGAGCAGCCATGTTGGAAGCGCTTTCTCGCGCGCAAAGTATGGCACACTTGTCTTCGCAGGGAGTGATAGTATCGAACTAGCTTGCATGGCGCTCACGTTCTGGTATGGCGGTACACTCCTGGCGTCTCGCGAGTACGACAATGTGGACTTCTTTGTCATCTACCAGGCTATTGTACAGGGTGCTGCCGCAGCAGGCATGTTCTTTTCTTTCGCTCCAAACATGGCACAAGCAAGTGGTGCTGCCAACCGCATCCTGAGCATGCGTCCAACGAACACTAACAAGTCCGCTTCCTATGCATCTCTGGATACATCTGAAGAAGGCGTCGGCATAGAATTCCAGAATGTATACTTCACCTACCCATCTAGGGAATCACCTGTCCTTTCGAACCTCAACATCCAGATCCAACCAGGCCAATTTGCTGCGCTTGTTGGCGCCAGTGGCTGCGGAAAATCGACCACGATATCACTTCTTGAACGTTTCTATGACCCATCCTCCGGCCGCATCTTGTGCAACGGGCAAGACATCACTACTCTAGATCCCTCAGAGTACCGCAAGCAGATCAGTCTCGTCAGCCAGGAACCCACGCTCTACGAAGGCACGATCAGAGAAAACGTCGCATTATCCGTTGAAACAGCGACCGACGAGGAAATCGAACAAGCATGCCGCGACGCGCAGATTCACGAGTTCATCGCTTCTCTTCCTGACGGGTACAATCAACGTCTCGGACCAAAAGGCATGTCGCTATCCGGAGGTCAGAAACAACGTCTATCACTTGCTCGCGCCTTGCTTCGCCAACCGAAGCTTCTTCTACTGGACGAGGCGACGTCTTCTCTTGACTCTGAGTCTGAGAAGCTGGTGCAAGAGGCGATTGAGCGGGCTGCTGGGGAGGGTAGACGCACCATTGTCTCTGTTGCGCATCGCCTGGCTACTATCCAGAAGGCGGATGTCATCTTTGTGCTGGGCAGTGGCAAGGTGTTGGAAAAGGGTGATCATCAGACATTGTTGAAGAAGAGGGGGGTTTATTGGCAGATGGTAAGTTGTAATATCCTTTCGGCTTCGTCCATTACAAACATGCTAACGCAATTTCAGTGTCAAGCTCAGGCTTTGGATGCGTAGATCCAACTACGTATTGCAATTTCTTTTCTGGTGGTACAGTAAACATCACATACAGATTTCTTCTGTGTTGTATCAACTTGGCCATTCGAACCCATTTTTGGACTTCTTTGCTCTATTTTAATCTCTCTTCGGAATTGAGAAGTTTTTTTTTGGCGATAGACATTTTCGTTCACATCCTGGTACAAGCCGTTAAATATTCGCAGCTGGTTCTCCACTGCGGTTCAAAGTAACATTGATCGTATATCACATGTACTCAAAAATAAACAACCCTCTCATAGACAATACATTCGCCGACCTTAGTTAGTAGTTCTGCATTGTTGGATTGTTAGACCTATTGAATATTGTTGTGTTAATCACGGACTAGCGCGGATTGGCCAGAAAAAAACAGGATGCGCCACGCAAAGATTTTCGTCAGAGCAACCCTCACATCAGTAACCTCTGAGCAGACAACAGCAAAAAAAGAAAGCCCGACGTGGGGGTCGAACCCACAACCTTGAGATGTAACAATCGTGTCTGTTAGGACGTGATAACTAAGAGTCTCACGCTCTACCGATTGAGCTAGCCGGGCTGTTGTTGCTTTCGATGGAAGAAAGACCGCTAGAAATAAATATATTGCAATGGAAACAACTTCTTATTCTCTCAAGGCTCAAGGTCTTGCTCTGCAGGTGTTTGGACGGAAAAAAAAATCTCGGTGGTATCCAGAGTTTTGCCGAGGACCGGTTAACCACCTCTTGCCAAATTCTCGACCCACCAATAGGCATGCCCAATTGTGGTACTAAATCTTAGGTCTATTCGTAGACTGCCGCTCCAGCGTTTCTTCCAAACACTGCTCTCAAATCTTTATGTTGAATGCGTAGACGGATGCTGCGGCTTTTCTGGTTCTTGTTGGTTGATTTGGATGTTTAAAGTCGCTAACACTCAGCATGGGAAGACGACGACGACGACAATGACGGCTTGCGATAGACCATGCAGGTTACGTGCCGTACATGGTTCTCCACTTACGGGGTTTGCCTTCTTTGCAAAAAGCAATCTGTAAAATATTTCTGCAGTTATTGGTTAGACGTGTCTTTCTACAGTCGGATGTTAGTATGCCTCTGCGGACAGAACAAAATCACTCGCAGCCAAGGTAAACGCGTAAGGTGAGGCTGAAGATTCAATGTTGTACTGTATAGATACATGTGAACTGCGAGTTTCCGCTTGAAGGGTGCGCAGAAAGATGCTTGTGGCGTGCAAGTCGCACTGCATTGGCTTAACGTTCTGGTGCAGGTGGTTGGTGTATCGACGTGACGCTTTTGGACGCGCTAATTATGCTTCAGAATTCCTAAAGAGACGACCTTTTTCAAAAGAGAGTAGAAACCCACAAAGATTCGCTGATAGGTTGTATGAGGCGGTATTGTACGCTGTTCAGCAAAAGGAGTGGACGAGTATTGCCAGCTCATCAGGCAAGCCACGAGCCGAGGTACAGTAGGTACTTACTCTAGTTATGACGTCAACGTCAACCCCACCAATATGCTCACATCGTATCTCTACGAACTTTGACAACTGTCTTCATAAGACTGTGCTTCAGCCTTTTATTAGACATGTGCTCAAGCTCAGGTTTGATACTGCTTGATCCTACAACAAGACTAGATAAGAAATGAAAATAGAAAATGACGGAGAATGCCATCTCTCCAATTCTAGTAAGGAGACATGACCGAGTTTCTGCCTTGAAATGAGTTGCTCGTATTAAGCTATTCAATTACATAGCTGATTTGAACAGAACTCTATCATGCTTCCATTGGTTTTCCCCGCTACTCACGTCAGGCCGAGATAGCCAAATCTCTACCGCAGACCCACACTTATTCAGTATCAGACCAGAAATCAGAGTCTTCCATTTCACCGACAAGGACTGTCGCGTTTGTAGCAGCACATGACTTGGAATGTATCCCCTGACGAGCACGTCCGCGTTGACCAAGGATTACCCAAAGCCACGCACGCTCTCCAAACTATTCATAGCTCACACCGATGGTAATATAGCGACTATGCAGAACGCTCCGACATGGGTCCGAAGTACAAGACAATCTGGTTTATGCTGAGCGGTTTCCATCGGCTCATAGGCGTAGAAATCTACGTGCGTAGCGATATACTACATACCAGAATCGTATGAACTAAGTTGCTATAATGGTACCATGATATACTTTTTCTGTCACAGCCACGGTCTCGATGTCACCTAAATCACCTAAATGCACAACTCTGCAACAAAAAGAAAACCTTAAAGTGGCGCAGAGTATACCAAACTGCCTCAGGCTGACAAGCCTCCACAGGCCTCCGCCCGGACGCATGATGACAGCCCTGCAAGCAAGGAATCTAGACCAGAGCAATGCGGAATTATTTGCCTCAACGGTCGATTCCCTCTCAAAACCCCAGCTGCCGAAATGAACTTACTCGGTGGCGGACCCGGGACCGTGGTTCTCATATATCCCATCAGGAAAAAACATGCCGTGCCTGTCAGGATCCTCCACAATCGGTCCATCCCGCAATCGCTAGGTAGACAAGCCTTACGTGAACCGAGCACTTTATATTAAAAACGTTTCATTTTTTTTTTTGACGACATCGCGGGTGAGGCATACAAGAAGGCTGAAGGAGGCTGAAGCAAGCAAGGATACTCCCTCATTACCCTTCTGCAAGCTGTATGAGAATCTTGTTGGGGACTGTCAAAAACGTATCATAGTAGACCATACATACATGCATTAACCTAGTAGATGCAACGTAGTTCGCATGCACCTTTGGACTCCGTTCTCTAGTTTGCCTCCCCCATGATGGCAGGGATATCGCTCCTTCTGCGGCGCAGGGATGTCGGTAGTACAAAGTACATATGGACCTCACGTGGAGCACTCGGTCTCTCTTTTGATGCCGGACAGCCTTGCATAACATGGTTTTCCATGCCAACAATACGTCCGATCGTCCGCTCGGCCCTAATTGCAATAGAGTTTCGGTTAAGTTGAGTTCCTTCTCTCACTACTGGTGCGATGGGCCGAATCGTCATTGTCCACAAGCTTGGCAGATATTGCTTGTAGATCTTGGTCTTTCCCCCTAGCCGATCGATATCGGCAGTTCCGAGTGTACTTGTAGGTTAGTGGGAAAGGGAGGCAAGGGGGGTTCACTTAGTGGTATGGTAGACCAGTTCGTAGATTGTGAGCACAAGCACATTCTACGCTAATGCTCATGTCATCACCATATGGCGCAAGTGTTATGTAAAACACCGAAGCTTACAGAGTGGAGTAGAGGGAAAAAAACATAGTTTGTATACCTAGTTTTGCTATATACGGAGTAGACATCAGATTCAACATCAAGATCCAAGATCAGAATCCATGAACCTCCGTGCCTTTCTCTGCCTTTGCAAACACAAGACAGTCTGGATCTCATTGAAGCCCCAATGCTCTCTTCACATGCGAGTTGGTGCTTGAGATTGTGCCTCAGATTACTCAATCTCCTCGAGCGTCAAGTCTAAATATACACACTTGAACATATGCAGACACACGTACCATCCTCTACTCTCGCCTATGCCGATAGAAAAGCCTTAAACCCTAGAAATACAAGGCTTTTTCTTCTGCTCCGAAGCCATGACTTCATAATCGGCCAGACTCCAGGTGCGACTTGAGATGAGAGCGGAGTGTTTCAGCGTTTGAATAGGGTAAGCCGTTCAAGATCGGAGGTAAGGGGGGAGGCGCCCGCTAGGCAAACCGGCGACTCTTGCTAAGGAGACTAGTGGAAAAAGGAGTAGTGAATTACCATAGAATCAAGGAGGAGAAATCAAGGGTTAATAGCAGAATAGTTAGAATAGAATACGCATGGTCGTAAGGCATCGAGGGAAAAACGGACCTATCACGGCAAGGCCGACAAGAGCGGGAGGCGTCACGCCATGGAGATTTAGTTTCGGAATGCTTCTTTGGGTAGTATACTTAGAGTTTGCGGGATAGTAGCATGTCGCGTGCGTAGGTATGGTAACTTATTACGAAAGACCCCAAGAAGGGCAATGTCCGCAAAGGGGAGGATAAGGGGTACAGACTTACTGCTTACATGTCCCTGGTAATAGGAAAATCTACTTCACACTCAACATCGGGTTTGCAGGTGTTGGTTAGATCGTGACGAATGCTAGAAGATGTAAAGGCCCGTTGATTGTTCTTTGGGAATCTCAACCGGCGGTGATGATCGGTACGAAGCGAAGAAAGAAAAAGGCTCCGTTTCGTGGGATCTCTCATCTCCTCCGATGTCCAGAGAAAGCTTGGCAGCGGGTCAGGCCAACTAGCTACATACTACGTGGGAAAATCAGGTAACGAGATTGCAGGCACGCGCGCGTGTCGTCCGTGAAGTGGAGTATTTTTGTACGTACGAAGTAGGTACGGTGCAAGTGTGGGGCCGAGGCTAGGGATCCTACATCGACGCATGTAGTATGCATGTGAAGCACCAACGGGTCAGGCTAGGCGGTCCTCAAGGCAGAAAATGAGGCCAGAACGAACGGGGGAAGAAGAAACCGGGACCAAGTGGTTTTTAGTTTTGTTACGCGTGTTTCCCATTCGTGAAAGCGGGTCTGGACTGGATTTAGTCCAGCCCTTCCCGGCGCCATGGGCCGATAGGTAGGCTGCCTGACGAGCACAGAGGTGTCTGTCTGTCTAATGGGCTTTGGGGGATTAGCGACCAGCAACGTTGGTTGACTAGAGGTTAGGGGGAGCATGCAATTAGCCAAGTTTAGCCTTCCGTGAGGCGTTCCACGTACTCGGGGCCGCGAGGCTGTGCGTTGCGCAAGCCAATCGGCAGCCACGTAAAACTAGACCTTGCTGCACATCTTCCTTTCAACGCAACCCATGCCCCTAGGCAGTGCCATAACGCAATGATATGATGCAATTTCTGAAACAAAGCGCCTGGGTTATTGGTGCCCAATGATGAAGATGTGTAATGAAGAAACTGTAAAAGTGCGGGAGCAGAATAGAAATGCAATATCTTTGGTTACTACATGTACAAGCTTACTAACGTTTAGAAACAACCAACCCCGATCCTACTAAGCCTAACCTCTCTAATTAACCGCCTTGCACAAATCTCACCCATCCAATGCAATCCGCGTGGCCTTTCCCCACTGTGATTGACCGGTTTTACACAGCCTCATGAACGGTAGAAAGAATTCTGTACGCTTCTGGGATCCTGATACATTGCCGATGTTGTCGCATTGTAATCCTGCTGACTAGTTGCTGTACGTGGCGGCACATGTGGCATGGTCACATATGGGGCTTGGGTCGTGGGGGCTGTGTAGGGCACGGATCGGGATAGTATTGGCTGCTGAGCAACTGGATAGCTATTACAACCGTAGACGGAATGGTTTGGTGACGCGCCGGTGTGTAGCGAGGGTGATGAAGGATGCATGTACGGGGTCGTTTGATTCCATGACGGGGGTGCATTCGAGCACAGTAGTGGTGGCTGAGCATATCCATATTGAGGCATAGAAGTTGCGGGTTGATGCAAGTGCGAATTGGGAACAGAGGCAGGTATGCATATGGAGTATGGTTGTGGAGATGACCACGTTGAGTAGGCGTCGTTGTCGAAACTTGACCACGAAAGGCGATCCCCTCTCCGTGACGATGACTGTAGTAGAGAATCATACATTGCGGGATTGGGGGACAGGTAACCGTCGTCTTCGGCGTAGCTTGCTATTGGAGCTGGTGTGCTGCAATCAGATGGAGAGCTTGGAGCGTTGGCGAGAGTGATGCCTTGATTTTGATATCGCCGTACAAGAACTGTGTAGCTGTGGATTGTTAGTGGAACGCCTAGAATCTGTCTGCAAGTAACCCACCGATTCTTGATATCGTTTTTCGATCTTTCCGGGAAGTGCTCTCGCTGGATATCTTTCCAATGGCGCCCAAGTCGCTGGACTGCATCAATGAGCTCATTGTCCTGTTGGAATAAGTTAGCGCACAGGGACCATCAAATTCTCTTCAGGTTGTTGTAAACTGACATCATTGTCATGCCACTCGCTACGGTCTAGAGCTGGGTCGAGTGACTGTTGCCACCGCTTTGCACATTCTGTTAACTTGTTAGTAAAACCAGGCCTTGGTAGAACACAGAAATACATACGATCAGCGCTCCTTGTTCCCACGCAGCTTGCCACTACTGTCCATCTGATGGTCATCTGTCAGCCCTCCGCATAGATTCTCTGACTATGGAATCCCACCTTTGGCCGTATTCTTCAACTCCTCTCGAGAGAAGATCATCTTCGCTCTTTGACCACTGTCCCTTCTTGAGACCCCCTGCTACTGAGTTGTGCCATCGCTTTCGGCAGTCTTTGTTTGTCCGTCCAGGGAGGCTGTCGGCGATTCTGCACCTGTGTAGCAGGTCAGACAGGAAGCTTTAGTCTTTGTAGCCAAAACATACCAATCTTTGACCTCTCCTTCTCTCACTGCAACAGTCAGTTACTGGTCGAAACCGTGTGCGCAAAATTGTGTTCTTCTAACCATGAAGTAATATGAATTCATGTAAAGAAAATCAAGACTTACATTGAGCTTCAACCCCCTCTCGTAGCTTTTGGTCTTCTGACGGTGACCATTTTCTGGGAGGGTTACTGTAAGGTTCCATTGGTGCCTCGAGAGACCAAGTCTTGACACGTTTTGTGGGGTGACTTGGCCGAAATGAGGCACAGCGAAGCGAAGGGATTTGATGGCAGTATAGGTTCAAAGAGGATATGCCTTGGTAAGACGATTGGGATCAGGGTTCAAAATTCTAAAAGTACAAATATGAAGGCATAGGAAGGGGTAATGGCCAAGTGTATCTGACCTTACATGGTGAAGGACTTGCCCCGGTTTTAAGGTGCAGGCAGTCCAACGACAGCCAGAGTCTTGGCAGTCCAGGTATTTGGGTACAACAGAGGGTAGACGGGACAGGATAGCGAGGAAGTCCCTTGCCAAGCTGTGCTGTTCCAAGTGGCACCTGTATCTGGCTAGTGAGTGCGTTGACTAGGTAATCATGTTGAAACTGTTCGATGATACGAAGTAGATTACCCTTGTAGCGGGAAGGGGCTTTGCCCATCATGACGCGTGCGCATGGTGCTAATGCATCGACCGACGGGCTACTATGGGAGGGTGTACAGCCCCAAGGATTCTAGAAAGGGTTGGTGGCCTGTAAGGCATAGTTGCATGGGCTATTCACCGCTAAACGAACCGAGGAACATCACAACTTTAGCTGCCGGTCAGAATGAGCTTATTGCTCCACGAGCCGTGCCCAAAGCGGCCGGGGCCTTCACGGGAGGGTATGCGTCTGAGGGGCTTCTCGGTAGCAGTCCATATGTAAGTTACTGGTTGATGCTATGGAATCCTTGCCCCTGAAGATGATTGTGATTGGCCTACAAGCAACATGAACAGACGACGTTGTGAAGAAAGGGTATGCTGCGAGTCGAATATCCTGACTGCAATAAGAAATCTTCTCAAGAGCGAGCTCAGGGATATTGACCAGTGCATCGGTGTTACTGAAATCCGAGTTGCAAGCTGTAGGTCGACAGGGATAAGGACTTGACAAAATTAACGGGACCAGCTGGCGGAACAGTCCTAACGGCGCGCTGCGATGATTAACAGTCGATCACTGTGCGCCCAAGCGCCGTCTTCCCTTGGTGCGCATCACAAGATTTAGTCAAAAACACAGTATTGGTATCGCACTGAACTTCCTTGCATACCGTACGGGATGTCCAAAACAAGCTATCGCGGGATTTTACTTGCGTCGCAATGCATCTGTGGGAGGAAATCTTTTGCTCGTAGATTTTGATATTCATTCTATGGAGTAACAGCGTACGTACAGACTGATAGTTTGGCGGCTCGGGGTAGCCGTGCGTAACAGAGTTGCAGTTCATGACACGGCGTACGAGCAGCCATTCTCCAAGGCCCTAGAGAGCAAGGTTGAGGACAAAGCCACACGCCTCCAGTGCGGGGGAACTAACCTGATTGACGATGCGGCACCATCCGAAGACGACGTCGCTGTTATCATTCTAGTCCACTTGACACCAACGGCAGCCACCACGTGACTGTGAACGACCAGGATAGCCTGCCCTGTTGTCTCCCGTGCGACGCTCGGTTTCCTACTCCACCTCGCAACGAGGTCCTCCGCCCTCTGACCCGATTACCCCTTGTTGTTAAGGCCGAAGACAAGGCTGAGTGGACAACGTGTGACAGTGGCAATCGCACATGCTCGACTGCGCTCCAAACTTGGATGATGTGTTTCAGGTTTTGCCCATAAGCCTTTGTGCTTTAGCAAGCAGAACAGTGCTCTCGCGACCCAGCTTCCTCTGTCCATTTGGACCACCTCTCGCTTTTGCCATTGTTTTTCTGAAGCGCTCTCGCTCAGCAGCCTTCTTCGCACGCTCTCTCTCGGCCTCTTCGCGCGCCTTGTGGCGTGCCTCAGCCTCCTCTCTCTTCTTTTGGGCCAGTTCACTCTCTTTCTGGAAGGGCTGGGGGCGTGGCCGTCGCTGGCGCCGTTGGAAACTCTGCTGGCGCTCTGGTTCAGGCGAGTTTTCCTCGAGCATGGCAACACGGTCGGGGTGCGGCTCTAGAGTAGGCTCGGGAGCGGGCTCCGGGAGCTGTTGGTTGGTATTCTCGTCGCTAGCCTCGCGGTCGTAGACGGACTTGCGCGAAGTAGCGCCCTCCTTGTCTTCTCGTGCTTTCAACTTGGCATATTGTTTCTTGATCTTGGCCTTTTCGATGAGGCTCTTCTTGATCTTTTCAACTGGGCGCGCAGTTAGCAGCTGAGGCGAGGCTTGGCTTGCCGCAGGGGCACAATATAGGGTTCAGATCAGTCGCAGAGGTATCCGTATTCCCGTGCAGATATTGACTGGCATCGTAGGCGTCTGGAGTGCGACAGGGATGCGAACAGGAAGAGGCTTACTTTTTCTTCGATGCGTGCCGTCGGGTAGGTTGGCAGGTCCGATGGCGAAGCCCTTCTTCTTGTGCCTCTTCGCAGACGAGGCGGCGTCGCCCTCGTGCGGTCGTTTTACCGCCATTGCGCGAGTTGTCGTGGTGTCGCAAAAGTTTGGATGAACAGCGCTAGGATGGGAAGAGCACAAGAGACCGCGGAGGTGCGGCGGGCTTGGCAAAGCGGAACCCGGCCACCGTCTTCGTATCGCGTCTTCGTATCGTCGGCGGCGGGGAGGGGAACCAGCACCTGTCCAGAGTACATCCATGTGCATTCCCGTGCCTTTTCCCAAGCACCAGTCACACTCGTTGCGTCGCAGGCACGTGCAGCCAGCAATGCCGGAAAAAGCGGTTCTTTTTTCTCGTCGTGTGACCAAAACCTGTCCATACTTACATTGATAGCGTCTCAGCGGGCGGGCGGTGGCACCATCGACTTTATCAGCAGCGATTAGGAAACTCGGGACATTGTACATCGCAGCGCGTCATCCGCCCTCGTGCGCCCCTCTCTCTCCGCACCCTCGACTGGCCAGCTCCACGGCCCTTTGTCGCAGACCCGGGCAGTATGATGGCGCAATGAGGCTGCGACTGGAGCCAGCGCACCCGGATTAAACTGGAAACTCTTACTCATACCATCTCGCCGGGCCAGCAGGTGCTCCAACCGCTCCAACCTGACCCTCTACGCCATCGCTGCGAACCTTCATCCTAGTACTCCCACACTCTCCACGCGTCTGCGCATTTCTCTCTGTATGCTTTGATTTGCTCACCATTTGCTCCTATGCCATCCATTGCCACCATCTGCTTCAGCCATGCCCATATTTCATGAGCCTAGTGACAGCCCGCGGGCGCCACCAAACGTGCCTCACCCATTGACGACCAGCCTCCAGGCAGTAGGAACCACAGATTCTGGTCGGCACGCGGGCTGGAATTACAATATGCAGGAACAAGGACCCGCAGCATCCGGATCGTCGCTCGACGCGGATCCTGAGTCTCCTAGCCAAACGCGCAAGTCATCCGCCTTGGGTCGGAAAGAGTGGATGGAAAGGATCAAGAGGACAAACAGCCCCTCATGGGCACAATGGCAGGGTGTGAGTATATGACAGCCTAGAGGGGGATTATTGCTATGCCCATTCACCGTAACGGTTTGCTGACCTACTTCGCAGAGTGACATCACAGGCGACCACGACTCTCCCATCCGTCCAATCTCCCACGATTGCCCAAAGACAACTCTTGTTCCTTCCGCCGAGTTACAGCTCTCCCAGACGTCCTCTCTCGAACACGTACGAGACCATGCAGCGGCAGGCCTGGAGATTGAACGCCCCCGATCGGCATTGCACTCTGGAGATTTCCGAGAGAAGAGAGTAGGGCGCACTTTGGGCGATGATGTCTCGTCTTCCAACTTCCTAGCGACATCTCCGGTGGTGCCCTGGGATCCTTCTTTTCCATCGGCTGCGTATCATCCAAATCGGAATGACGTCTCATATGCGGAACCACACAACAGCGACAGTCGCACAGCCCCGCGCTCACGGGCAACATCACGGTCCTCACTTAGTTCTATTACACTTTTGCCTCCAACAAGCCCGCTTGTGCAACAGGCAAATAATACTGACCTGGATTTCTCTTCTACCCCAAGCTCCCGACAGGCTTCACCAAGCCCCAGTAGAAACAGCCGCCGCCACACATACACTCCTGCGTCTTTTCATGGCTACCAACCTACCCAGATGGCGCGCTCTGCAACTGGAACGCCTGCTGCTCGTCATCTGCGCTACAGTAGTTCGATACCATACCAAGCTCATCAACCCCGGCGAGCATCGACATTTAATCAGTCGGAACCTCAGTCCTTGTCGCAAACTCCATATCTCCATCCACGGCGGCCTTCCTTTTCATCAGAGGCGTCTCCACTTCAGCACGCACCTATGGTAGGCTCATATGAAGAATCGATCCTTCGAGGACGCATGTCTACTACCCCGTCGCGGCCTCTTGACTTTGTCGCCAAGATTGGCGTTCTCGGAAGAGGGCAGTGCAAGTCCAGTCTCAAATGCCCACCTCATGTCACAATCCCGTTTCCAGCAGTTTTCTACAGCTACAATACAGGAAACGGTAGAATCTCAGACAATGAGCCGAGTCCTTATGTCGGTCTGATTGACTTGGAGAATTCATTACCAGCTCCCGACGAAAGCAGCGAACCTGGTAAACGTAAGCGGAGGCATGTTGCGCCCGCTCCAGATCAGGACGACTTGGACTTTCGAATACAGCTTGGCGATGAAGAGAACGCACAGGATACAAAGGGAGAGCTTCGCCGGAGAGAAAAGAAGAAACGACGATCCACATCACCCAAGGCTCCCCCTGGAGGTTGTTATCGCATCCCTTCCCAGGGTCAACTTCAGATTGTTCTAAAGAATCCGAACAAGACGGCAGTAAAACTGTTCCTAGTTCCGTACGACGTCTCAGATATGGAGCCAGGCCAGAAAACGTTTGTTCGGCAACGAAGTTACTCCGCTGGACCCATAATAGACATGCCCGCTTCTTCGCGGAAGAACCTTGGTACCGATCGGCCAGAAGCTGCTCTCAGCGGCTCGGATGACCCCAATGATCGCCCCATTCTTCGTTATCTGATTCACCTACATATTTGTTGCCCGTCAAAGGGCCGATATTACCTATACAAAAGCATACGCGTCGTCTTTGCCAATAGGGTGCCCGATGGAAAGGAGAAACTGAGAAATGAGATCCAACAACCCGAGCCCAGATATAGCACTTATAAGCCATCGCGCGATTCGCTAGCTTCACAAAAGACTCCATCTGCTGGAGCTCAGCCCACTAGCGAAGGAGATTCGCGTCGTCGCAGTGCTGGATGGCCACGCCCTTACTCACAGCAAGCGTTCGATCAGCTCGATGGTCTGAGACACCACGCACCGTTACCCCCAATAGCTGTCAAGTTCACTGGCGGTACTACAAACTCGTCTGCGTCGAACAGCTTCAACTCGCCTATGCCAGATTTGCCGCCTATACCTTTCAATTTCAACCGACTAGCTGCTATTGAATCACGACCCGTCTCCCGCGATCACATGGATATGGACCCAAAGAGTCCTTTCAGAACTCCAGTCACATCTCCAAGATCTGGTGTGAATAGCTTGTCCAATCAAGCCGACGGTGTATTTGAGAAGCTCAACAAAGGCGATGTTGGCTATGGCGGAAACGCATTTTCTCCTATCAGTAGCCCAAACAGCCCTCCCAGTGCGGGTTTGCTGTCGCAGAAGCTACGTGGTTTAGACGTTGAGCGTAATGAGGAGGTTTGACCGTGTCCTCGGTTGCTCAATCGCAAACGTCCAGTCTGCTTGTCTGTTTCTTACTCTGCATAATATCACCATTTCATACGTCTAATACCCCATCGGTTTCTATACTATGCTGGCGTTGCGGGATGGTACTCATGCGGAGCAGGTCGATCAGAAATATTTGCTATGTCTTGTATGTATATAGATGACATGAATACTACTCAGCTCTTTTCAACTCTTGTACAAGCATTCACGCAGTTCACTAATCCAGTGCAACCGTCGGTATCAAGAAGGCTGTGCCAATAGCATGTACTCAAAAATGTTGGTTTCTGGATGGTTCCAGCTTTCATCCCATGTACAAACAGATTGTAGATTGTTTACTTGTCTATACGCCTATATAAGGTGTACTCATCTCATGTACAGTAGGATCGTCCTATCTTATGCATTATTTCCTGATCCAACAAATGATGCTAGTGCCGTCATAAGGCTTAGCGTGGATGGCGGGGCCTGCCGTTCGCAAAGAGTGACGTCGGCAATAATCCATATGCTCATCCGAGCAGGAGCTTTCCGTGGCATTGTCAAATACCTCTACTCACAGGACACGTCGCACGCCCAAATCCTTCAAGTTTGAAGTACTAGATTTACATAAACCCTTTTGCCTGATATACTCCATTGTGCAGCAGCAATGGCTTCCAAACGCGCGGCTCAACTCTTTTGTACCCGCGCAAATGCGTCGATCGTAGCACGACAGACTCCGCGACTGGGCTCCAACGTTGTACGAGCATTCAGCCTTGCATCGCGACAACAAAAGACATGCACTTCACAAAGAGGGACAGCTGTAGCAGGAAGCGCACCAAGGCTGCAGGTGGCGCCTGCACAGAAGAGATGGCATTCGCAAAAGCCAACCGGCCTGAACAAAGTCTACCAGTTTGAAGACGTATGTTGTTTTCTCTCTGGCGACTGAAAATGTCTAATCTTTCAAGGTCCTGCACATTCTCGAACACCCTTCCGACTCTCGTCTTCTCATCGACGTGCGCGAACCCCACGAGTTCGAGGCCAACACTATTCCGACCTCTATCAATATCCCTGTCACATCCCAGCCAGATGCGCTACTACTAAGCGAGGAAGACTTTGAGGATCGCTTCGGGTTCCAGAAGCCACCCAAGGCCAAAGAGGTGGTGTTTTTCTGCAAGGCGGGAGTGAGGAGTTCGGCGGCGGCAGGCATTGCGAGACAAGCCGGGTGAGTCCGATCTCTTACAAAACGTCATATCACACGAGACGTAAAATATCAGAACCAAGATCGGTGACTAACAGGCGATAGGTATTCAAACGTTGGTGAATACCGTGGCTCATGGCTCGATTGGCAGAAGCGCGGCGGTCCCGGCACCAAGTCGCCGCCCAAGCCAGATGGCATGGGAGAGCCCAAGGAGCCTACTACGGAAACCAAGCCTACTGCTAGAACGGGTACCAGCGGGGAGGAGGATATAGGCACTCAAGGGCAACCAGTACCACCAGTTGGAGGTTTCACTGGTCGGCAGTAGATTGGCTGATACACGAAACTAAGGCACCAGGATAGGATAGGATACGTGATTGCTCCAGAGGTGTAAATATCGCAGCCTGTAAATACACGGAAAGTCTATGAAACAGCGTCACATTCTTCAATCTCGTGTATTCAATATCGGACATGGAGATAATACGTCGGCCGCCGTAATGTTTAGACCATGGAAGTAATCCACCTGCTAGAAGGGAACAGCCCCAGCTTTTTGAACTCCTACAAACTACATCATAAAAGCTCACTCGGATTCCTCCTCAAAACACTTCTTATACTCCTTCCACAGCTCCTTGATCCCCTTCCCACAGCACTCCTTCCACACCCTCTCCTCCTCATACTTACACGCCCTCAACGCCCCATTAACCCTCCTCACCACATCCTCGCCATGCTCCTTCTCCAACCACTCCAGGAAATATCCCGTCCGCTCATACCCCGCATCCCAGTCACAATCCGTCCTCCTCTTCCAATGCGGCGGCGCATACCCCGCCTTCAACCTCACCCAATCCGCCACGCCCTCTGTTAACCCCGTCGGTGCGGTACCCAGCGCATCTTGCTGCCAGCAATGAACCATCTCGTGTATGAGCACGCCCATCATCTCTTCCTTTTGACGCGCGGGAGCGATGGAGGAAATATAGGATGTGTTGAAGTGGATTTCTTTGTGTTGGTCGTCTAGTTCTAGCCCTGTCGTGTATGCCACGCCGTCCATGGCGCGCAGCACAAGTGTCACGGAGCGTGTGCCTGGGATGTCGGATTGCGGCATCCCGCGGTACAAGTGGGTGAGTACGGTGTCTACGGCGTTGGAGAGGGCATCCGAGGCGTGGATGAGGCGCAGGAAAGCGTGTGCGCCGGCGGAGGACACATCGCGGAGTTCGAGGCGGAGGAGGGGGGTGCGCGAGGGCTTGACGGTAGGTGTAGACGGGAGCGGTGCGGCGATGGGGGTCGTGTGGGAGGTGGGATTGAAAGGGTGCGCTGGGGGTAGTGTGGAGGACTGCGGGGCGGGTGGGTCGGAGGTATCGGTGTTGTTGTTGGTAGTTGCGGACGACATGATTTGATATTGTTTGGTGGGTTGGGAAGACATTGATGTGAAGTTGGATGCGACTATTGTTTGGCGGGAATAAGGATTCGTGGCCGGATCTTGAGGAATGGGGTTATCTGCTATATACACAGGGGCGGTAAGGAAGGCCGCAATACGTACGGACTGTATACCGGTACGTGCCGGGATTGTATGCTTCCGAGTCAGATAATGCGGGCAGTTAGAAACCTTATTTTAACGGATGGTGTATCGAGTGTATTCTTGTCTATATGATCTATATTTCTTCCGATCTTGGTGTACATCTAGTCGTACCTCGATGATGTGGAGATGTTCGGTCCTGTAAGTCTTCCCCCTTTCCATCCACGATGCTTCCTTACGGGCTCTTGAACACCTCGGGGAAGACGTTGCGCAGTTCTTGCAAACTACGGATCTGGTACTTGCTGGCGGGCGTCTCAGGCGCGGGGTCGTTCTTGTCAAGCAGATGTGCTGTTTTCCATCCTCTTTCTTCGGCAGCTTTGCAGTTGATGTACGAATCATCTAGAAATAGTGTTAGTGACGATGCTGGAGGAATCACACCCCTGTAGTCTAAACTCACCAACAAAGTAGCATTTCTCGTTTGACTTGATACCTGCCTCGGCCATGGCTTTGTCGAACATGTCGGCGTGGGGTTTACAGGCGAACTTTTCCGATCCATAATCACAGTACGTGATGCCCTCGAACAGATCGTCAACTTGCAGTAATTTGACGACTCGCTTGCCGTGGTTAATGTATGCGTTTGTGAAAAGCCACAAGCGTACTTTGCTAGTGTCGATGTCTTCAATCAGCTTGCGTAGTTCGGGATCCGGCTTGATGACATCTTCTAGAGGTAGTGCGTCGTCGACTTTGCTGTTATATTCCAGTGCATCGACTTTGTGATGGCGCACGAGGCCTTCAATGGCGAGGCCGTATTCACGGTAGTACCGGTAGTGTAGCTCGATGGCATCCTTTTGCGATAGACTGAGGTGCTCTTGGAAGAATTTATCTGTAGACTGTTGAGTGCATGTTTGGAAATACGATAGCACCAGACGAGAACAAGATATAGTATCAGACTGAATTGCTCAAGTCTGTTTATACAAAGGGATTCTTACCTATCAGCTCTGCCATCATACGATGGATTTCAAGGCCTGCTCATTTTAGTACCAAGTATCACAATTTATACAATACAGGCTACACACTCTTAGGATAGAGCTACGAAACAGTTAGCAGGAGTCGTCAAGTCTCGGGGGCAAACTAACACAATTGTCAATATCAAAGAAGAAGACGGGCTTCTCGTCCTTGTCTGCAACGGTAGAGTTATTGGCGGGTGAGTCATGTGCAGACCGGTACTTCATGGTCGCCGGTGGCGCAGCTGTGTTGAAATCCATTGTATCGGTCAGTTGATATCTGATGCTTGGTTTTGTAAGGAGTTATTAGTTGTAGTAGTAGGGTCTGTAGTAGTACAGGAAAAAAAATGGAGTTTGGGAAAGTGCCACTAAAGTACGTCAGCTTATTGTGAATTCGAAATTTAAGGCGTGACAATGGGCGGTGGCGTCATACATTTTGGCGGCGTTGCAAACGACAAGTATGCAAAAGTGTTTCGACGAACTTCTGTCGGATCGAACTCGGTGCTGTCCTATACAGTCATCGACGGCGAGTACATGCTCGGTCGCCGGCCTGTTTGGGACTAGCGCTTGGGTTGGGGTTGGCGCGTGCATGACTGAAAACCGCAACGCGCGCAACCCCGATTCTCATCATTCCCGCTGGCGTGTCGCTGTTCAACTCCCTCCCCCCTTCGTCCATCCACACACCCAGCTTAGTTGCAGGTGCTGGCTGTATTTGTATAATCGCCAACATTGCGCTCGCGTCTTGGTATTGGTACTGATTTTCTCGGCTCTTCCCCTGTTGTAATTGCAGCGCCAACTGCTTCAATGTCGTCAACAGCCACAGCGCCGTTGTCGCATGTGAACGGGGCCGGCGCGGTATCTGCAGAGGTGCTTCGCGAGGCGGAATTCCTTCAGAAGATTCTGCAGATACGCGACGAGGTGTTTGCTAGCAAACATCCGCGCATCCACCTTCCAGCCAAAGTAATAGAACAGGTTGCACCACGTCTCCCCCAAGCTGCCTTGGGCAGGCCCACGACAAACGGCACATCCACCGGATCCTCGTCTCATCTGCTTCCTCCGCGTCCAGCATCGTCGGGGCGACCCCCCACGTCTCCAATTCCCCCTACACCCACACAGCGACCTTTTGCGAACAAGTCTTCTTCGTCAAGCATCGACCCTGTCTTGCTCACAAAGTCGGAACACTTAGTCAGGGCAGAGCAGCAGCTTAAGCGACAGCAAATAGAACGCTCTCTCAAGGACCAGTTCGACCGAAAAGGTCGCAACAACGATGCTGATGAGCGAGAAGCTCTCATCGATGTGGAGCAGTGTTTGATCAAGGCTCACCAACTGGTTCCCCCAGTCTCTGGCTTACCATCTACAGCTAACAACAGCGATGGCGTCGAGTCGTTTGACGAGAACTCCTATTACTCTAGCAAGGCAGACAGCTGGTCTCCAGAGCCTGATCCCGCTGATTACAGTCATGCTGCTGCAACTCCACTGACCCCGCAAACACAACAAACTGCCCAGCAAGTGACTGTTCACACTCGTCCAGCTGATCTCCCAGTGATCGATCTGGATGAGGAGGCCTATGAGCCGGCTGATGATATAGAAATCTACGAGCCTGAACCAGCACACGTGCATGAGGACGGCGATGAAGAAGAGGACTATTCTCCGCCCCCAGCCGATGTTGGTCCAAGTGAGCCTGCAAGAGGCCGAGGGCGCAACCGTAACGGTGGGACAAACGGGTACGATATTGAAGTTTTCTCTACATCATCATCTCTGTTATTTTCTTTCTTCGAGCGATTGCATATCACGAGACACGTTCAATGCGGAATACTTGTAAACCGGACTGGAATACTAATCCCTCGTTGCTGACCACTAAGCAACTTGGGAATCTAGACGTCAGCTTGGACAAGATTCTGCGCAATGGATGGCGATCTCCTCATTTTGTCTATGAAGCATTCATTTCAAGATTAATTTTCACAAGATCAAGTGGCTAATTGGCGCATAGTTCATCACGTCGTCAAAGCCCAGCCGGCGCAGTACCATCTGTACAGAACCCTCGAAAACGGAGAAGAGAAGAGAGACGAGAGCGCGAAGAGAGGAGACGCCAGCAGGCCAACAAATCAGCGCCGCAGTCCCCCGAACCTTATATCAAAGAAGAGCCGCAATCACCTCCTCCCTTCGCAAGCTACTCAGATCCGCAGCCAAGTAAGCGTCGCGCGTTGCAGCCTCAGCCAGATGAGTTGGAGGTTGTATCGGCACAGGCAAGTCCTAGGATGCAGCCTGTCTATTATCGCGATCAGGAACCGCTGATACGTTCTTATCGTGAGTTTGATGAGCCTTCCTCTCCTACTGTTATACGCACACCACAACGTAGAGTGCAGCGCGACGACCAAGATCTCAGGCGAGTTGCGAGTCTGCAATTTGCGCGACGGCCGTACTCTCCTAGTGGTGGCGGGGAACTGTATGCAGCGCCAGAGCCCCGTCAGATACGTGCAGCATCCCATGCCTTTGTCGAGCGCACCGAAGTGCCACCCACGTACCGAGAAGTGTCAGCTCGCCCGTCAGCAGCACCAAGATACATCCGCGAGCGCTCACGGTCGCCTATTCACGAATACATCGGACATGGTTCGTCGCCAATGCTCATGGCCCCGCCGCCTCGTCGTATTGTTGTCGACCAGTATGGTAACAAGTACTATGCTGCGCCCGTGGATGCTCGAGAGTCAATGGCGCCGCCTAGCAGACGCATAGAGGTTGACCCCTACTATGAGCGCGCTGTTACTCGAGAGCCGGCGATGCGTGCGCCTGCTCGGACAGAGATGTATGAAGAGGATGTAATACAGAGAATGCCACCACCACCGCGACGCTATGTCGAGGCATCGGACATGGAGATGATGGAGAGTCCGTATCGTCACCGAGAGGCGTCTCGTCGTCCAATAGAAGTGGAGTACCGGCCTGCACCTCAATATGAAGAGATGGGCCCACCGCGAGAGTATGCTTCTGCGCGGTCATATAGCATGCGTCCCGAGGGAGCGCGGAGGGAAATACCCGAGGGGTATGTCCGTCACGAGAGCGTTCAGCCATTGGCTGTGCGTGCATCGCAACCCCGCTTCCGCGAGGTCAGTGTGATGCAACAAGAGCCTTTTGATGAACGTCGCTATATCAGCGCGCCTCAAAATAGGCGCTATGTCGAAGAAGGGCCCATGGCGGGTGCGGCTGAGCCGTATCCTGGCGAAGCGCGTCACGTGTATGCCCGGTACTAGGTTTGTGATTACACAGTGCTGCACTTTGGGACTAGTCGGCACTTGTTGACATCCACGTAAGATTGAGTGTATTGGGTACAGGCGACGATGCGGGAGTAGACGGATTAGTTGTAGTAGTAGTAGTAGTAGTAGTAGTAGTAATAATGGACAGCATTGATTGCATGGTCAGTTGGAGACATGGCTGTATTGCTTCTCACGTGCATGTGGAGTGTCAAGATATGCAAGACAAAGGGTCTCGAGGTGGGAGCGTTTGCAGAGGAGCAACGGGTTTGGTAGCGACCAGACGAGTGTTTCAGCGTGGCAGGGCGCAAGGTGACGCATGCCCGGCTGTAGCAGGCGACTAGAGGAGGCGGATTATACCGCATGAGGCTGGTGGGCGGGCAGCCGTCATGGCACCACCAGGGGGAGGGGCGCGGACGTAATCGTCGGGACCGTGGGAGGGAGCGGGAAGAGGGTCGGGCGTTGTTGATGGATGGGGACGCTTGGACGGGCTCTCGGGCCTGTTTCGTCACAGCAAGTCCGGGGGCGTGTGTTTGTCGTGGCGGCGTGCGTTGTTTGGCTGCCGTATGACGGAGGCCAGAGGGAAACGACGGCCCTCCGACTCTGGGCTTCTATTCTTACCGGGGAAGGCCATGATGGTGTAATACGGAGCGCGTCTGAGCGCGGGCTATACTGCATTGGTGGCCGATGTGCAGGCTCTCGGTCCACCACCACACAGCCCAGCTCAACAAGCAGCCGGCGTCGACCAGCGACACACGCCCTGACACCATGTGGAAACCAGCCAAAATAAAACAAAACAGAGGGCCGTGGCCGGCAGACGTCCAGCCCAACGGGCGCCCGGCCGGCCCGCTGTGTCGCTGCGCTGTCTTGTCGTGGTGCCCACTGGGGTTGCTTTTGGTGTTGGAGGCACACTGGGCCCACCATCGCGAGTGCAGCCAATCAGCGGCCCGCACCGCCTTGCTCGACGCTCGCTCGCCCGCCAGCTGCTGCGCTCCCCATCTTCCTCGTCCTTCTTCCCTTCCTTCTCTCCCACCACCCTCCGCCCGCCAACACCCAGGGCGAACCCCCGACTGCCATGCACAAACTCTCAAACTTCCCGGCCCAGGCCCGGCACGGCTGGGAGAAGATGACCCCCTCGACCGGCTTCTCCTTCTCGAGATCCAACCACGAAATGCCCGTCACAGCTCCGATCAAGCGGCCCTCGACTGCAACCTCAGCCCCGCCCGTCATACCCCCCGGCACCCAGGTCAATCTGTCCTTCAATGTGCCCTTCTCCTCCAACCTCGCCGGCCCCGACCCGGACGACATCATGTGGGCCAGCCCGGGGGCAAAAGCGCGGTGGACTCATCCGGAAGGCACGGCAGAAGGCACGCCCACGCACAAACTGCCCGTACACGCCCAGAACGTCGAAAACCTGCGCTCCTTGTGTCGAGAGGTGAGCGAGCAGACCGAGGGACGCGTCTCCGCTGTCGTCACGTCGGCCGAGTCCAAGCCGCTACCCGGCCTGCAGCGGGGCCCGCTGCGGGCGCTCGTCACTAATGTCTGTCTGTCTGGCGAACTCGAGATTGTCAACTCGATGCGCTGCAGGATCCTCAACTCCACACCCATTTCTCTGGTACGCTGCCTTGTTGGAGTCGTGACTTTTTCGGCCCGTTGCTGACATCTTGGCATAGCGATCTTCTTTTGTCGACATTGATTCGCAGCTCATCATAGACTCGCCTACACAGAATGTCAGAGGCGCTGTGCTCAACCAGCTCGATCTTATCGCCAAGGCGACCAAGGCCGACATCTTTTTGCTCATGCCCAAGCAGCCCGACATTGAGACGGCCAGCTTCCATGGCAACATTGATACCGGAGCCGACCCGCGCCTTCGCTGTGCCATCTATGGAGATCTCGAAACCATGGAGCATGCAAAGACACGCGTGTTGATCATGATCGACCAGATTGTGAGTCCTTGAAGCCCCACTGATGTTCACTAGCGCTCCATGCTAACGCCATGCCGTCACAGCTTAAGCGATGTGTCGATACTATGAAGCTCGAGCTAACCATGCATACTCTGATATGCGGACGTGGACGTAAGAACATCAAGATGATTGAGTCAGCTACAGGAACAGCTATTTACTTCCCCCCGCCCTTCCCGCGCTTGTTCGGCTATACGCCACCAGGCGCCCAACGGCGCCCCGACGATCTAGTGTATATTACGGGAGAGAATTCCGAGAACATATTGCGCGCCAAGCAACGTCTGCATGACCTTGTCATGTCGACCAAAGTCTTTGTGAAGCCCGTCATGGTTACTGACACCAAGCTCGACGCTATTCTGCTTGAACGTCTGGACAAGGTCCGCAAGATCATCGAGAACAATGGCTCCTACATCCTGCTGCCTCCTCTGGGAGTGCAGCGTGGTGTTGTCCGCGTACAGGGCACTGACGTCTTGCACGTTGAGCGCACTGTACGCGAGCTCATGCAACTTGTATGTTTCTTCACCGTCAGTTATTTTATGCATCTACTTACAACCATTAGGCTGGCCAGTTCTACAGTGCATCGTGGTTCATCACTCACCCTGACCCCACGCAACGCCCTCCTACCCCGGCTGACGTTCGTGCCATGTTGTCTGACATTTGCATCAACTCGGGTGCTGAAGTCAGTTTCGAGAAGCTCAACTTCCACATCTATGGGTCTGACGATGCCGTGCGAGCCGCTCTCATGGTTATTAGCAACATCCCATTTGTGAAAAAGTCTCAATACAACATGAGCGTCAAGATTGAGCTTGCCAACGAGCACAAGGAGTTTGTCAGCGGCAAGAAGAACGGCAAGATCAACAAGATTATGAGTCACAGCAGTGTCCAGATTGTGTTCGATGGCTTCAACGAATACAACTTCTACATTGTAGTCCGCGGTGCCCAGTACGAGGCCACAAAGAACGGTCTAGACCTCGTCGAGCAAGAGATGCCTGCCTCCATCTCCTTCCACGTCCCCGACCAGTACCACAAGCGTATCATCGGCATCGGCGGTCAGCACATCCAGCGCATCATGAAGAAATACTCAGTCTTCGTCAAGTTCTCCAATGCCATGGACCGTGGTGGATTCGGCAAGGAAGAGGATGACATCAAGGTTGACAACGTCATCTGCCGCACGCCTGCGCGCAATGCTCAGAACCTAGACCTCGTGAAGCAAGAGATCATGGACATGGTTGAAAAGGCCGACGCCGAGTTCGTCTCTGAAACCATCAACATCAATCGCTTGTACCACCGTGAGCTCATCGCTCGCCTGGACAAGATCGACGAGCTGGAGAAGAAGTTCAATTGCAAGATTACCTTTCCCAGCACTGAGGAAGCCAGTGACATTGTTACTGTGTCTGGCCCTGAGTACCAGGTGCCATTCGCAGTTGATGAGTTTTTGGTGAGCCTCTACTCGACGTTTTGTCATGAGACATTATCACTAACCAGTTTCAGGGTATGGTGCCAGAATCTCACGATCTAGCTTTCCCGTCAACTACCGAGCTTAGCGAGCACATCCGCTCTGCCGAATTCAAAGCCGAGATCCTCGACAAGCTCAAGACTCAGCATGAGGTCGATGCTCAGCTTCAGCAACCTCAAACCGAAACCGTTGATGGCAAAGAAGAGCAGATCGAGGCCTTCCACATTGTCTTTACTCGCAACAACGCTGGTGGTCTGAAGGACGCCATTGACTTCTTGCTCAACCACCTTGTCATGCACGGACTGGACACTAACACGGTTCGTGGCGCTCTGCCGCGTCCCAAGTCTGACTCGTTTGAAGACTCTTTACCCTTCTTCGAGTCGAAGCTTCTACAGCGTGCTGAACCTGCTGTCGACAGCACTGACTCTCCTACTCGCTCCCACTTTGGCGGTGACGACGAGCCTCGTGGCATGCTGGACCGCCTTCGCAAGCCAGGTAGCATGTCGTCTTTCACGTCCATCTTCAACGGACGCAAGAACACCAACTCACCCGGATCGCTCTTCAAGCATGCCTCGAGCAACGCTTCTAAGGCATCCCTTGCTAGCCTGGAATCCACCGGTAGCTACCGCAACCCATGGAACGACAGCGGCATTAACCTTGCAGACGATGAGCACCACACCAACGGCTGGCCCATGCCAGTCCCTCGTTTTGAGTCCAAGTTTCCTTTTGGTTCCTCTTCCGCGGCGTCTGGGGATGTGACACCCCGGTACGATCCGCGGGGCTCCGTGGACAGCGGGCGCCCTAGCACTTCTCATTCTGCATCTGGATACCCGGCCCCTATTGGGCCTCCTCGTTAAATGATACACCACAATCTCGAACCATTTATTTGATACCACTACTGTACCCCCGGCCTTTTAACGAAGAATACCCCGCTACGCGTTCATTGTCTCTTGTACGTGTGCGAAACGAGAAAAGAATTATACCCCCAAAACCTTCCCAATTCTAGGGCGACATCACGTATAAACCCTGAACCTGGCTGGTTGTTTGTTTTGTCTCATTTTTTTGCTGCGTCTCATTTTTTCCCTTTACCTGCTGTTTTTCCGTTGCTGCGTCTTTGTACGGGTCTGTCTCTTGAAATGGCGTTAGTTTGTTTTCCTGTTGAATGTGTTTTCTTTGCGGATTTCGAAATGATTCCCCTCCATCCTACTACTCCTTACTCCTACTACTGCTGGACGAATCGGCGCAAAGAAAAGAATATACCAATTTGCTGCTTCCTTGTGGAAAACAAAAAAAAAAGATCGCTCAGCTTTTGCGTTCTTCAAGTGTGACTGCGTGATGTCTCTTTGCCTGTATGGTGAATGTGATGCTGAGTTTGAGAGGGAAGAGTGAACAACCTAGCTCACATGTCGATTCTGGCTTTTTTTCGTTGACCCCACTACGGCCATACAAGTGTGAGGGACTACACATAGATTGTATCGAGGAAAAGGGAACCTAGAGTTGCTGGAACGATTGAAATCGCAGACCGCAAGGATTACTGATGTACAAGGAATGAGTGAGAAACGGACAAAGGGAGAACGATCGGCAATGAACAGAGAGGCAAGAAGAAACTTATTCACGTATAGAGCAAAGTGTCAATGTGTACGGTATGTGTGCATTGGTTTCTGGATCAAACACTAGTAGTACATAGTAGTACAGTTACTTTGATGCATGATGCAGCCGACGACATGCTAGAGAGCTGTGGAATGAGTACATGCGCCCGATGCCGAAGGATGGCAAAAGAAGGTAACAAGGAACTTTTTTTTTTTTGAAAGGACCACAGCAGTTTCCGTTGCTCCCCTACCGCCCTGCCACAATGTTGTTTCCACTGGCAAAACTCACGCCGTGTCCTCATTCGCAGTTAAGCCTCCTCCGATTGCAGTAGAGAGTCATCTTCTTAATCAAAACACACGAAACCATTGCGAATTTACCGCTTAGTCTTCTTCTTGGCAGCAACGACCTTGAAGTTGCTGGAATCTAGAGGCTGCTGCTGTTGCTGCGCGGCGTTGGCGCCACCCTTCTTGGCAACTTCAGACCAGCCGCTGCTTGCAGCCTTGTTCTCGGCGGGAGATGATGTGTTACGCTCATCAATAATGCCCTTATCGGCTAGCTTACGGCGGCGAAGGAACTCCTCGGCGAAATGACGAGAGTCGAGCGTGCTAGAGGCGGAGTGGACAGACTCCGTAATGAGCTCTGCATCAGCCGGGAAGCTGAGGAGGGATGAGACAAAATCCTCGGCTGCGAAAATGTTAGCAAATATGTCCCTACAAAAACAGACGCAGATCAGACATACCATTGATGTTCTTGTTGAGGTCATGTCGGAGCTCATTGACGGCCCACTTTCGGAACTCTTCCTCGGCATTGGGCTTTCCAGATGGTGCACCCACAGTAGTACTGCGAGTGACAGTGGGCTTCTTAGCAAGAGACGGCACAATGGTAGAACTAGTTGAACGAACGGCGCCAGGAACAGGCGTTGTCGTGCCCCCTGGAGTCTTGACCTTGCCACTGGCGCCCACTGTGGTCCATGAGCTGCTACCAGGAGGCCCGGCAGGCCCAGTGGGCAGCGTGGGCGTGCCCTTGCCTGCCAGATCAGCATATCGCTTGCCAGCAGATGGCGGTGGAGCAGGTGATCCGAATCCGTTACCTGCAGCTACACTTTGAGCAGCAGCACGTTGCTTTCGAGCTTCCTCCTCCTTCTGGATCTGTTGGAGCGTCTTCTTCGAGCTTGGAGTGGGCTGTGCAGCAACCTTGCTTGCCGTAGGCTTGGTCCATACCGAAGTGCTGGCACTAGGTGTGACAGGGGAAGCACCGCTAGCCCAAGTCGAGCTGGAGGGCAAACCAGGCTGTACTGCGGGTGATTGGGTTTGAGCTTGAAGTTCTTTCTCGAATGCCTCACGACGAGCTGCAGCTGCAACAGCTTCACGCTCTGCCGCCTTCTTCGCCTCCATCTCTTGAATTTCCCTGAGAGAGGGTCCATGGGTAGCGTTGACAGGCTCCTTTGCCCATGGTGCGACAGAGACACTGGGGGTATCTGCGGCTGGGGTTGCTGCGCCTGAACGAGATTCAGCGTTGAGATTCTCCGCAACGATCGGCTTCCTCTGGGCAGCAGGCGCAGGAAGAGGAGATTGAGACGGCGGTGGTGGGAATGGGAAAATTGCGGGCTCAACTTTGTTCCACGCGGTCGGAGGCTGAGGTGATTGTTTCGCAGAAGCAGCTTTCTGCACCTGTTCAGTAAGTGACAGTGGCTCTTGTGTGTTTGAAGATGGCTCTTCCTTGTTTTCAGGTTGGCGCTCCTGGACATCTGCGCGCTCGGGCGATGTCGGCTCCGACGCTTGCTGCGACTGCTGAGCCGATGAAGAAGAAGGCTTTCCAATAACCCCCTCTGGCGGAGGAGCCGCCTTTGATTGTTCCATGTCCGTCTGGACTCGCAACTCATTGAATTCGGCAAAGCGTTCAGCGAAATTTCGAGCAGCCTGCACATCTTCAGCGCTGCCTTGGCGGATCATAGCGTCATGCTCAGCTTGTTCGCGCTTCAGGCGAGCCCGGTCGCCAATCACCGAGGCCACATATTGGGCATGTGCATCAGCGTCCTGCTGTTGTCCACCAAAGCCGAATTGCGGCTGGTTGTTACGTCCCAGATTAAGACGCTCCATCATAGCAGGTACATCTTGGTCTCTACGGTTGTTCATCATGTCCATGCCAGGGCCAATGGGGCCTAGGCCAGGTACAGGGCCCGGACCAGATCTGAAGGTACTATCTATGAGCCCAGGTACGGGAGCTCCTGGTGCTGCTCCCTGAGGAGGTGATGGCTGGTATCCACCAGGTGATGTTATGCTGCCGAAGCTTGGTTGGCTGTGCAGACTGTGTGCACTGGAATGATGGTTGAGCTGGTTTGGCAGTACACCCATCTGGACCTGACGGGCAAGCGCCTGTTGCTGTGCAGCGAGATGCTCCTTTTGACGAGCCATAAGATACTGCTCTTCCTGCTTCCGACGTTCAAGCGCGTTCTGTTGCTCGGCGGTAAGAGTAGTGCCGAAGCTCGGGAAGCTGTTTGCGAATGGAGGCTGGGCTCCTGGAGCAGCGGCAGCATTAGGACCGGCACCGGCCCAGGAGTTGCCGGGCTGAGTCGTAGCAGGACCATGGGGAATGCCAATCTGAGGGACTAAGAAAGGCTCACGAGAGTTGCCGATACGACGGATGAGTTGCGCTAGAGGTTCGTAGTCAGGTTCTTCTGCCTTCTTAACCAGCAGCTCAGGCGAGAAAAATCCAGCCTTGTACCAATCGTGCATCTCCAAACCAGAAAACGGGCCCTGAACATTGCCTGATGGATCACGGTAGATCCACCTCATCCTATCCGGCATGACCATCATGCGCTGCTGCGGCACTGGGGGCTGACTAGAAGCGGGGCTTCCAACGCCTGGGGTCGAGGGCTGCGCAGTCCTGGTGGGGTTCAACGCAGCCATGGAAAGAGAGGTAGTAGCTATATTCTGGGGTTGTCCCGTTGAGCTGTGGTCATCATGATGGGCGTTAGAGAAGTCGTCGAAAAGATTGCGGTTGGCGCGGAAGGGGCTGTCGGTGTCACGAGTGGGTGCCTGGCCACCAAAGGCATTTCTTCCAAATGTGCCAGTCATGCTATGTTGGCGATCACCGTGCGAAGAGCCATCATCAGCGGGGGCTCGATTCGGGTCGTTAGATCGCATTTGCTCTTGCATGGAAGCTGGGAACAGGGATCCGAGTCTACTGGAACGACCTACAGTTGTGCCATGGGCGTGACCAAAAAGCGAGCTGTTACCCAAGCCGGCCAGAGAAGGCGACTGGGCTTCACCTACGTTTCCGAAAGCACTTTCGAACCCTCCCAGGCCACCGCGTTCGCGGGTTGGGGTGCCCAAAGTGTGAGATGGCCAAGCCGAAGAGCCTCCCAAGCCAGGCAGACCACCACCAAGCCCAGGCAAGGTCGGGAAGCCTCGATTGGGACCAACGCTCGAGGTTTGGCTACGGTCGCTTGCTGCAGTCTCGAATGGCACAGGCTTCCCAAGACCTCCCAGCCCACCAAATGCATTATGGATGCTTGAGTGGACCGACTGATCAATGTGGAAGCTGCTCATGCCAGGAAAATGGGCGTTTGGGTCGCCGGAATCGTCCGAGTCGTCATGCTGGTCCCGTGCGTGGTGTGGGCTTTGATATGGATTGGTATCCGTCGGGCTCATGGGCTCGTTGCCAGCTCCACGAAGGGGCGACTGGTCAGCAAAATTATTCTTGCTATACATGTTATCCGCAGTCATTCCGAATGCAGATAATCCAGAGTCGTCACGGTGGTCTGGGCGGTGGGGCGTTGCAAAATTGCCGAAGCCTTGAGGTCGGGGCGGACTAACATCTTCGCCGCGAAGCGCAGCACTGCCCGTCGGGTGGTCATGGTCGGGGAAAGGATCTGTGTCGCTGCTCATTGGCCGGTTGGTGCGGGCCTCCATCCACGACGCATCAGTTTTTGACGGCTCTGCCTCGCTAAGCTTGCCCAAGTTGTTCGTGGAAGCTTTGTCTTTCGGGCCGTTGCCAAAGTCCTCGACACTGGGTTTACCCATTAGCCCTTTGAAGCGACTTTCGCCGCGCAAACTCCCGTAGCCAGGCTTCTTATCAGCTTGTGGGTTGGCAAAGCTTCCAAATGCACCAAAACCACCGCCCGCTGCTGCAGACCAAGGCGATGCACCAGCACCAGGACTGAATGGCGCCGTAGTACTGCGCTTCGCAGAGCTAAAGGGACCAGCGTTCTCGCCGGCGCCCTTCTCCCGATCACGCTCTTCACCCGGACGACCCTCTGCGGATTCCTTGTAATCCGTCCGACGACGTACCAGAGCAGGCGGTGGAGTGACGGCGCTGCCTTCTTCTCGCGCGAATCGTGAGGTGGCGGGGGATGAGGGGAACGGATAGGCTTCGCCCGTGTCACGACGTCGAGCGCCTGGTCGCGATGTAGTAGGCGAGGAGAGACCGTAGGGTGTGCCTGGCCCCTGTGACACAGACGACTTGCGCAGTGAAAGGCCTTCTTTAGGAGTGCCGTCTTTGTTGGTGTTCTGGGTGGGGGGTTTCAGCGGCGAGTTGACAGACGAAAGGAAGATCTAAGCAAGAGAGCGCACGTTAGCCTCGGTCACGGCATGGTGCAATGGGGGGTTGGGGGCCTACCTCTCTCTCCTCGTCAGTCATGTCGTTGAGGCTCAGCGGCAATATGCTGCCATCCTTGTCCCAACACTGATCGACCCCGCTCGGCGCCTCCCTGCCACCACCATCATCTTTGCGGCCCCAGGAAGCGCTCGAGGCTCCGTTGGTGGCATGAGGTTCCCATACACCCATGTACAAATCTGACAGTCCATCGTTGAGATCCCCGGCCTGTTGTTGTATCCGGAACAGCTGCGTGAGTTGGTCTCGTGAATACCGGCCCTCGAACGAACTACCGTTGCGACCAGGCTGTGCATGCGGGGGGACATAGACACCGGCATTCGTTGATGAATTCTGCGGCGCAGGGGCATCTCGTGGAGCTGGTTGGGTTGTTGAGCCAGACAAGCTGGTCGCGTGTGAGGGTCGGCGGAATGTTTGCGTGGCACCGTTGGTGCGTCGGGCCCTGTGGTCGGCGTGAGTACGAAGCCAATTGCGAGGCAACATAGTGCAGGGCAAGGACGGGGTGCAAAATTCCTAGCGACTCGGAATCACGGTGCATCGCGCCTAGGGCTAAGAATGATGTATATGCATGAGGAGCAAACGAGAACAAGGGCCGACTTACCAGTCGCTGCCCGCTTCTGCGCGCGTTGAATTGGCAGTGTTTCCCGCAGCTGCCGAAGCAAAAGAAGTAGGAGCCATTGTGGGGTGGTCAGGACGTGTAGAGGAAGCGTCTACGGAGTCGGGTTGAGAGCGTGGAGTCGAAGCCAAAAGATTTAGTGTGGGGATGATGCAGTCGCCTTGGTCGAAGGGAGGAGCAGTCGAGGCGATGGCAGGTGAGCAGCGATTCTGGCGCGAGGCGGGAGGGCAGTGTGTAATGGCACAGGTTGTCGTGGCACGGGTTCGGCGGGGGGTGGAGGGGATGCAGTCGTACTGTATTGCGGCGACAAAAGAAGAGCTGCAACGGTTCGGCGAACATTTGAGGTTGGCGCCAGCCGAGAGAGGCGCACGTGACTGCGCCGGTGGGGACGGTGATGTTTTCTGCCTCTCCCCCGCCACTCAACGCGTCAACGCGTCGCGCCACGTCCATTTTTCCTGCTGCTGCTGCTGCTGCTCGTGCTCGTCATGCAACCAGTCGTTGCACGTCCTGCACGGAAACCACGCCCGGGCACGCCTCCCCCCTGACGTTGCTGTGCAAGGGCAGGTTCAATTAACCTTTTGAGCCCCTCATCGCCTCTTGCCCTTACCCCACCACTTCCATTCCGCCACTCAACCACCCCCTCAAAGGCATGGCGTTTGCTCCTTTCTGTACATGCTGGGTTTGCTTCACCCTACTCTTCGTGCTTCTGTGATAATATGACGCTAGTCGCTCATTGCCTTGTTCTGAATCTTCTACCGCAACCGAGCCGGCTGCTCTGCCAATGACGGAGCCGCTATCTCCTGCCTGCGGACAGCCGTGTCCATTACCACTGGTCAATGCCAGGACTCTCGCCGTTTTCCAAGGTACACGAGCATGTGGTACCATATCTATTCTGTCTACAAGATACACAGTACTCTGGTCCTGCAGATTTCGGACTTCCAGAACGAGCTAAACAGTACCCCAGTTTTGATCGGTTTGCCACTAGCTTCAGTCAGCACTCTTCACTTCTAGTGTAGACCATGACATATGTTTGCATAGCCGACAAGAGATATTGGCCGCATCCACACAAGAAGCATCAATGAGTGGGCCGCGTTTTGGTGTACCAGGAATAGTTGAAACAAAACTACTCCTACCACAACTTCAATAAACCGTATTTTTCACTCCTAGTGATGTGAAGCAGATACAACAATGAAGTCAGCAATCACAAAAGAAATAGAATCAAAGAGCCAGGAGATGTTCAGTATCAGAGGATCCTCTGGTTTACACAGTACATGTCATATCTTGCTGTTATACTATCATCATTCGACTATGATGCATGAACACGATCACTCCGACGAGGTGGAAACGATTGTGTTTGTTGCGGATACGAACGAGACACAAAGTGGCTGCGCCATTACACCAGTTTTGTTCCACAAACCTTCCGCCAAATTGTCAACGACGGAGTAGTATCTCTCTATGGTTTGTCAAGACTACAGAGACTAACGAAGCCTATCCGCCACCAAGTCCCGTCCTCCGTACGACGCATCGTGAACACATGTCTCTGCTTGCCAATTTCTCTCGGTTTCACTAGTTGTATGGATGAGTATCGCGCCTAACAACCACTAAAGAGTTTCCCGTGGTCACGGTTCAGCGGTTCGGTCACTCATCTCTCCCAACAGCAAGGAAGTTTCGTTTCCATAGGTGGGCGGCGCACATGGGACAACGACTCTTGAAGCTTGTGATGCACTTAAGCCGATTGTATTTCAGCCACGCTAAAGTCCCAATGTTAGGGAACCCAAAGGGTTGTACACCGATAAAGTTAAGAACAGCCCTGGTACCTGGCTCTGACTGTGCTGTTGTATCGGTAACCGTCAACCTTTCATCTTATGCTGAACAGCGCTGAGATGAACCGCTCGCATCGGTACGAACCATATAATTCACCGCACCCGCTATGTGTTTCCTTTTTTACTACACCTATCATTGCCACCCATCTGCTTCTGAGACACTCTTTCTGCGCTGCCACGCGTCTCTCATACAATGCAGGGAGTCCCAATCTCTCTTGGCACAATCTTCGATTTCTGAAGCGTGTGCGAGGCTAAGGGAAAGAAATGTCTCTTCACCATATTGCATCAAGTGCTTAGCAAGACGAAGCGGACGTGGATTGGCCTTGCAGGACAACGAAGAAAAAAGCATCCACTAAATTTAGCGCTGCAAGTTGACCTTAAACCCGGTTGACTGTGAAGAATGGTGCTAGATCATGCATCGCTGCAGGGGCTTTATGCGATTTGCGCGAGGCCTTAGGCAACCCTAGGTACCCCAGCCTCCAGTAACAGTAAGCAACGCTAAATCGCTTTGAATTCACAGTGTCCATCATACACCTACTTCAGTTAAACTGTCTTGGAAATCGTGCATATTTTAATAAAGCTAATCTGAGCATAGCCTATATACGTCTAAGCTCAGTATGTATGTCAGCCCGCATACACAAGCTTCAGCGCTTAGCCAACCAAGCTTTGCCATTGCGCCTGCAAGCTACAAGCATCGAGAGTTTCAAAGATAAACGTACAGATTACGCCTTGACTAATGTGGTCAAGCCCTAGCTGTTGCTCGCATGGCCGGATAATCTCGTGGCGTTTTCTAGACCATTTAGCCATTGAGAGCATTTCTAGAGTTACACGAGGCCATTTGGTCTCGGAGTATCAGTACAAACACGGCAAGAGACAAGATATGCATGCTACACGACTGTAGGCTCCATAAGAAAAGACAGAGAGTCTGGATCCTTGGCCTGCACAACGACCAAGCACCATCTCAGCAAGGCCTACAAACCCTTCAGCGTGAAATGTGGAGAGTATTTGAAGGATATGGGGCCCCGGGAAGTGTTTGAAGCCTCCGTCAGGGAATCTCAGCGTCTTTATTGTTATGGCAGAAAAGACTGCTCCCGACGCTAGCGTCGTTCCAGTATCGGTCAACACGTCTATTGACGATGTAGAACCACAGGGGTTTGATGCAGCAGCTACGAAGAAGCTACTACGGAAGCTTGATTGGCATCTCATTCCTTTCATGTCGCTGATCTATTTGTAAGTTCAGCACTCTAGAAGTCATGTTCTCTCATCTCATTTATGCCTAGGCTCTGCTTCCTCGATCGCACCAACATAGGAAACGCACGCCTCGACCACCTCGAACAAGATCTCAAGCTGCATGGTCTCCAGTACAATGATTGTCTTGCTGTTCTGTTCCCCTTTTACATCGCCGCGGAGATACCGTCGAACATCATGATGAAGCGCACCCGGCCTTCTATCTGGCTCACGTTCATCATGTTCTTCTGGTCATTGGCAATGATTCTGCAAGGCTTTGTTAAGAATTATTCTGGTCTTATGGCTACACGAACGTTCCTCGGCGTGTTTGAAGGGGGCCTCTTCCCTGGAGTGAATTATTACATCGCACAGTGGTAAGTAATCGGCGAAGCTTCGGAGCTCGATCCATAAATAAAGAATCCGACAATGTGCTAATTGCGTTAGGTACGTTCGCGACGAATGTGGTTTCCGAATGGCCCTCTTCTTCTCCGCAGCCACTCTCGCGGGCGCGTTCGGTGGAATCCTCGCACGAGGCATTGCAGAGATGTCCGGCGTAGGCGGCAAAGCAGCTTGGGCCTGGATCTTTATACTCGAGGGGCTTTTGAGTATTCTGGTGTCTATGACTGCATATTGGTGTATCTACGACTATCCAGCCACGTAAGTATCTCCCTGAAAAACCACCCCGTTTTTGCCTCACTGACCCGACCAGCGCCCGCTTTCTGACCCCCAAAGAGCGAACCGAAGTCCAGAGGCGTCTGAATGAAGACCATGGCCATCTGTCAAATGACTTTGACATGAAGTATGTGTGGCAAGCCATCAAAGACTGGAAAATCTACATCTTCATGCTCATCTGCATGGCCGGCTTCTGCCCGATCTACTCCTTCGCACTCTTCCTCCCTACCATTATTAAAAACATGGGCTACACGGCCAACGAAGCCCAACTCATGAGCGTCCCGCCATATGTGTGTGCCTGCTTCTTCACCATTGCCGCGTCATGGTACGCCGACCGCGTCAAGAAACGAGGCGTGTTTCTCATGGGATTTCAACTCATTGCTATCGCCGGTTTCGCCATGCTTGCTGCCACTGGCAACGCTAGTGTACAGTATGCAGGTACTATTCTGGCAGCTATTGGGATTTACCCGCAGATCCCGCTCGGTATGGCCTGGAATAGCGGAAATATCGGAGGCAGTTTGAAACGAGGTACCGGAATCGCTATGCAGGTTATGGGTGGCAATTGCGGTGGTATTATTGCGTCGTATGTGTATGTCACACGTGACGGGCCTCGTTTTATCACTGGACACAGCATCTTGATTGGCTTTGTTAGGTGAGTCTTACACTTTGTAGCACATTGGGTAAAGTGGCTAACGAGTATTTTAGCATGGCTTTCTTTCTCACATTCTTCATGTCGACTTGGTTTGGTCGGGAGAATGCGCGCCGCGACAAACTCGCACTCGAGGTTGGTCACCAGGAATTGACTGAGGAACAGAAGACGTTGGAGAGGGAACTTGCGGATAACGTGCCCTGGTTCAGGTACACTACATAAACTGTTTCTATGCGGTTTGTAAAGAGAAGAGAAAATTTTGCTCATAATGCCTAGTAACCCAAGCGCAAAAGGTACACAAAACAACACTGGCTGAGCTCGATGTCTGGTTTTTCTTCTTCTTCTTCTTCTTCTTCTTCTTCTTCTTCTTCTTCTTTTTCCCCGATGCATAGAAAGCTCAACCCTCTCCGAAAAGTCTACATCCCTTTCATATCCAGCTCTCTTGACGAAATACCCACAAAGTCAACAACGCACTTTCCCATCCCCCTTTCCTCCCACGCACTACAATTCCATCACATACGTACTACGTACGTAACCCTCGACCCACCTCCCCCAGTTTTTATTTTCTCTCCCGCACGCACCTCTCCTGCCCCCTAGCCCCTACTCCATATTTCCCCAGCCCGACCCATACGATCTGATTACAAGGCTGCAAACGATCCGTACATACCTCGATAGAAAGATATGCCCACCAGGGCAACTATGGTTCCCTACGAGACAACTCACGCGATACAGGGAACCACCTGAAGGCATCATACTGACGTCTTTGTGCGGAAGTCCTGCATTGGCAAACATGGCTATTACGACTACAATCTTCGGGAAAATATGGTGATGACGGTTTTCGTACTTCAACAACGCTCGGAACATGGCTAGGGACGTGTTGCCGACTTCATTGGACCGGTGTCTATTCAGCACCAGGGCTAACTCGTTTCAAGCACGATAATAACGATTTTTAGAGGCCAGACTCGGACTACGATATTGAGACAATAACAAGCGCATCCGTATTGTCGTAAAGACATTGAGTAGCTGAATGGTAGCAGACAAGTACGCATTTCGTCCGAAAGCCGAAACACGTTGATGCGAACGCGACAGGGTGAGTATAGTGGCTGAAGTACAAGTAAGACGGGTATGAGAATGAGTGCCGGGAAGCTTCATTCTATCCGCATCGTGTGTAACTTGTTTTGGGATAACAGTGTGAAACCAAGCAGAACTGCGTCTTCGTCTGATTGATGCCGTCTGACAGATGCAAAGTTTTCTCCCAAGACGGTGTTGAGTAAGCCTGCCCAACGTCGGCGCAAAATGTTGTCAGCTTTCGAGGTAATTCCAGGGACGATAGGCTGATGATGACGTGCCGAATTATCCACATTTTCAACGGTTGTCGTATAGCGATCACCGGCGCGATCCAAATATAAACAACCATCCAATCTGACAAGGGACGGCCTGCACCGCCTCGAACCGGACACGATGCAGCTCCGCCGTCGCCCCCGCCACTCTCACGCAGGGCGCCAAGATGTCCGCAACGGCGCCTGCTCTCCAATACAGACAGCAAGCTTCGGACTGTGATCAAATCTCCGTCCCAGGTACAATGCAAGTGATGGATAGCGGGGATACAGGGCGTGATAGGTGTTGGGCCCGCGTCTGCAAGCGCTGATCTCCCGCGCCAGTGTCTCAGCTAGCAACGTTTCGGCGCGTCGCCATTGGTCCCGGCGTCGATTACGCGGATGTGGCTATGCCGGTTTCATGCCCGAGCCTTTGATACATGATCCTTCTCCCCTATCCTCCAGCGCGCGCCACATCCACCTCCACCACCACTGCTGTCGCTGCCGCTGCTGCGTCCTATACAGGTCTCCTTCCCCCCTCCGCCCTAAGGATTGCTATTGCCGGATTTCTTCTTCCTCGACAATACCGGCGCTGTCCACCTCTCCTGTGTGCGCCCCGAGCCTGAACTGGATTCCTCACGCAGCACTTCTGGCTCCTTGACTCGCCAAAATTTCCCGCCCGACTGGGTGACAGCCAGACGCAGCGCCCGCAATGTGGTTCCGCAAGAAAGAAAGCGACATTGAGATGTCGGGCATGATGGATCCCTCGCAAACAAAGAAGAAGACCAAGACACCTGCAGGCCCTCCCGAAGAGACAGAGTATCAAGCGTTCAACTGGAAACGCTTCTTCCTCGCGCCAAAGTACATACGTAAGTCGTAGTCGTCGTCTCCTCGCCGCCCACTTCATGCTGACTCGGAAATTAGCATGGCACATCCTCTTCATTATCATCGGCATCATTACGGTCATCATCACCATCAAGCACGACGAAGTCGTCGAGGCATGTCTCTCACCGCATTTCCATTTTGTGGGGCCGTTCACGTGACTAACCAATGTACAGAAACTACGACCATGGTCGGAAAAGGTACGCGACCTGCCAGCAGGATGGATAATACCCATCGTCATCTTGGTCATCATTTCATTCCCGCCACTTTTTGGCCATGAGATTATTGCGCTGCTGTGCGGTGTCGTCTATGGACTGTGGATCGGTTTTGCGATCGTTGCAGCGGGCACTTTTATCGGTGAAGGTAAGACTCTTTCACCACTCCTAGCCCAGTTTCCTATAGCTAACCATTGCAGTTGGCACGTGGTACGCGTTCAAATATGCGTTCCGGAAAAAGGCCATCAAACTGGAACGCACAAATCTAAATTACGGCGCCATGGCCCGTCTGACGCGCGACGGCGGCTTCTTCATTGTCCTGGTCATCCGTCTCTCCGCCATCCCGGCCCATTTCTCGACCGCTGTCTTTTCCACCTGCGACGTCAAGTTCTGGCATTTCGTCGTCGCGACCTTCTTTTCGCTCCCAAAGCAAATCTTCCTCGTCTACCTGGGTGTTCTGCTGCTCCAACAGAGCAACGACGACGTCATCAAAACGGTCATGTTCACCGCCGTTTTCATCATCACCGTTGCCATGGGTGTTTGGATCTACCTCAAGATGCGCACCATCAAGAAGGTGCTATTGGAAGAGCAGGAAATGAGACGGGTCAAGAAGGCTGAGGCTGTTGAGCTGGTACCCAGCACTGAGAGCTCGTATCAGAGGAGATATGACGAGGAGCCATCAGAGTGGGCCCCAATGCAGCCAACACAGGTCAGCAGACCGTTGGAGAGGAGATATGATGACGATCAGGGAGATTGGGCGATGCAGCCAACGCAGCCAACGAGAATGGTTTGAAACCCAGCCAAATAAATTCTCATTCGTGTACCAACTAACTAGTAGGATTTTTAAAGTATTGGTAATGGCATAATGACGTTATGACTTTTTGTTCAATCAGGGCGTATTACTCTTACAACAAATTCTTTGCGATTCAAACAACGGAAACAACCTCACACACAACCACTGTATTTGAAGTGCATATGCGAACAAGAATGATCAACGCACGTGTCAACAATTGAATTCAACAAAACGAAGATCAACAAGGAAAAGGAAAAAAGGGTCAACAACTAGCAAACCACTACGCACGAACCCTCCCTCCTACAGGGACTTTCTTGCCCCACTGTTTCTTTTCCAGACCCACTCAAAATCAAAACGTCCACACATGCCCAGCAAACCATCTTCCCAGTTCCACCCTTCTCCGCTTTTACTCCGCGCGTCCTCTCCTCTCCCTCCCCGTTTCTGAACTACGCACGCATAATGTTCATCACCCGGTGAAACGCGTTGGGTCGGGGAAAAAACCTCCCTAGTCTTGGTAGAACAGACTTTGGGCTTTTCTTCGCCGTTTCGAATGAAAGAGGTATTTGTCACAGATGATGTGAGGAACCCCAGGCAATCAGCCATGCAAGGTACCGCCCTGCGTTCGGGGGTCTGAGAAACACTTGTTCTTGCAAGTGCAGTTTGGTCAATCAACAAGAATCATCTGACTAAGACCAAGTGTACGGAACCAGATTGGAATACTGACGATGTTCAATGGTTTGCGGAGACGATCAATGTAGTTGGCCTTGAAAGAACTCTTAGAGGTCTAACGATGCTACTTGAAACTTTGTCGTATGAGAGCACTGGCCCGCGGTATAGAAACATAGAAGTTTATATCTGAATGCATATTATCTTAACACCAAGCATATAGTTTGAGGCGAACACAAACACAGCAAAATGTTCTTCCGGTTTCTTCTCTTTGCCCAAATCTCTTCGGTAGCTCAGCAAGGAAAAGTCAAAAGACATACCCAACAGTCAGTTTCGAATGTAACAAATCTACTCTTTGAGAACTTTCTCCTACTTTTCCGATACCATCTAGACTCCAACACAAGAACTCTCTATTACACCACTACTACACTGTAGGAAATCCAACATGCCACTTAGTCTACCTCCATTGTATCCGCACCCCACAGCCTAAAGTATATCTCTGACATGGAGACCGCCCCCAGTTCAAGGCACACGAGAGTAACTTTCCCTTTTCGTCATGTATCAACCCAGCTCATTTTTTCTTCTACAAGCGATGGGACATATATATCACAGCATGAAAATCCCAAGCGCTTGCACACGCTAGGAGCTTCCGACTGGTAAGCAGTGGTAGATATGTACTCGGTGAAGAAGGTTTGATAGAAACAGGGGGGCTAGGGGAGGAGAGTTTCTGGAGAAGAAAAGAGGGGTGGGCGTGGTGAGGTAGATATGCTGATGGCGACTTAAAGCATGGAGAGCTTTTTTTATGCAGATTAGCGAGGAGGGAGCTTATGGCGAGAGAAGGATGCTAGATACATGTTTTATTTTATTGAGAGGGTGAGGGGCATCGGAGTACGAATGCTGGGATAGCTGTGCTGTTAATCACTTGGAATCTTCTTCGTTATCTGGTAGGTTTCTCATGCTGTATTAGAAATACTCGAGTGTCACGCGAGTGCAAAAAGAAAAAGAAAAAACACTCTCAGACAACTTGTACGATTGGGTTCCTGATATGCTGGGGCTCACAGCAGAGAGCAGCCTGCGCTAGACGTCTGACACAGGTTCAACAAGCTCCAAAAGAGAACTAAATAAGCCATGAGTTCCGTATGGGCGTATTCATTCCTGTGTCCTTGCAACTGGCTATGCTATCCTACGCGTTATCATACTTTGGATCTCGTGCGTTCAGCTTCGGATCATACTCAATCTTGACCTCGTGCTCAATGCCGTCCTCATCGACCATTAACGCATGGTTGGCCTTGATCAAATGCCACTCATTCTCATCAAAAGTTGTCGGCTCGCTCGCGATAATCGTGTGCTTGCCCATTCGTTCAGACTCTAGGAACGCCTCTACATTCTCTAGATCCCTGCTGTCCGGATTGCCTGGGTATTTGGTGTTTAGCGTCCGGCCGGCGAATTCAGACCAATAGAGACTGGGCGGCTGCTGGGTGGCGTGGTTGCGGAAGCGGATAGCGACCATTCTCTTGCCGTCGGTGGTGCAGAAGTTGAGCGAGTTGGGCGTGTTGGCGGCACCGAGTTTAGCGTGCTGGAGTTCGAGAATGCGGACGACTGTCTTTTGCATGGCGTCGAGCATTTTCTGAATAGGATAAGATTTCTCCCAGCTGTCCTTTTCTCCACCGTCTGTCAGGAACGTCATGTACAGGGCAGCAGCGTGCTCAGAGTCTGTGCTGCCCATGATATTGCAGTAGGCATCGAAAGAGAATTCGTCTGTCATGTCGCGGCGGATGCTTGAGAAGTTGGAAACGACTCCATTATGCATGAAGACGTGGCGACCAAAGACAAAGGGATGAGAGTTTACTGGTGTCACAGCGCTGCCGCTGGAGGCGCGGATGTGGGCGAAGACACAGTGTGATTCGGTATTTTGACACAGAGACTTGAAATTGAAATCGTTGATAGGCGGGGATTGCGACTTGTAGAGGGCTGGACGCGGCCCGTCCACATGCTTGATGTACGAGGAAGTAGCATTGGTGTACCCTGCGCAGGTTCGTAAATCGAAACTTGTGAAGGCGTTTGAGAATGAGTTAAGGAAGTCTCTTGGCCATTCTAGGCGCCATGCACTTACACGCAATACCCAAGCCATCCATGTTCAAGAGAGAGTTTCGCATACGCATAAGCTCATCGGGGGCATCATGGAGATCCCTATCTTCATCGTGTGGAAGAAGTTTAGGTAAATAGTGTTCAGAGCATTGCTTGCTGATGCTGTTGGCGGGTGTAATGAGGACATCAGACAGGAGGCATGGCTCGGTTGGAGAGATGTAGGCAAACCAACGACACATGGCGTTATTCTTGTTCGAGGGATTGCTTTTCTTTTTCTGTATGAAAAGGTACGATGGATCGGTTCAATGACGGGTTATATTAATATATAGGGGTAGTGGCGTGGGCTCTTCCAGGAAAGTGATCGCGGTGGAGATAGATGGGAGACGGGTTGCACTGCAGACTCAAGATGCAGATTCTATGACGTGTTCTCAGCTACGAGCGAGTTATGTTGCGGAGGAGGTTGCTGGCGTATCCGAGTAGGTATCACAGGCCAGTAAAGCGACTTGGCGATGCTCGATGAGACGGGACGCAACCGTAGAGAGAGAAAGAAGCAGTCGCAATTGTAGATAGGTTGCTGTGACTATACTCTAGAAGATTGAGGTTACTATCAGAAGGTGATGGGTATGTCAGACTGGATGATTAAGCAAATGCAAGTACAAAGGAAAGCACCACGTGGAAGTGCGGGGCAGCGGGAGCGGGGCATCCCGCTGATAAGAGACATCGACCAAGCTGATCACTAGTGTGTCGTGAAGTAGCAATGCGTGTCTAGAGATGCAGCTGAACAGAGACTCCTGTGTGGCGGATCGTCGAGTTTAAGACTGTGGTACATGGCTGCGTAGGCAAAGCTCATGCCCAGCGAATAGTTCCCGAAGCATCTTAACCAGCAGGCAAATTCGATGAGACCTAATTCGGTTTGGCACGCCACAAGAAACCGGTCTGGTAAATTTAGACGTGTATGTAGCCCGGCCGGGGCACATTAGTCGTTATGCGAGGGCGACCTTTGGGAGCGAACTAAATTAGTGTTCATGGGGCGGAATGTAGTGAATGGGGACGGCCAACGGGTCCGGTGAGGATGTCAGCGATGTAAGTGTAGGATTAGGAGTGGGAATACTGGCCACACAGCCCATATGCGTTGGAGGACGAGCATGGCAAGTCAATGCGGATGGGAAAGACAGCCGAGCGTACGCTTGCCCCCGCATCACGTGATGTTCCCTTCACAGATACCTGTGACGGCAGCCCAGCCATGCCGAGGCGGGCTGGGGAAACAAAGGCTTGGTAGTAGTCACATGTCGTGTGAGCAGCCATCCGACCCTAGTTGGCAACAGCTGAAGCCGTATACTGGCCGTGCGCCCCTTGGCTCGGCACTTCTCAGGCATGATGCCGTCATTTGATAACTGTTTACCTGGCCTACACCACGCCAATCTCCCAACGATTGGGAGCTGCGCGACTTGATTCAAGCTCCGGTGCTATCAGCCGAGAGTTCCTCCAGAGGCTTGCATGGTGCGGCTCCGCGTCCCTTTGCCTACCACACGCCGTATCCGACACCCTCATTCTTCCAAAACACGCGAGCGGCTATCAGTCTTTCAGCCGCAGAGATACACACCCCCACTCGCTCTCATCCGCGATACCCTGAGCCCTGGGTCCAGGCAAGCCGTGGTGTGGCAGCGCTGTGCGCTCAGAGGTTTGCAGTTCGCCCGGTGCCTACCGACGGGCTGCGAAGCATCCACTAGCACGCTTCGGAGCGCAGCAAGCCCATCCATAGCCCTGTCCGCCATACTGGATTACGTTCCCTTAACAGTCGTCGCGCGGGCGCCGACATGGGTCCTTGTCGCGCGTTCCAGTGCCTGGCCTAGGCGCCGTAGCCCTCAGTTGCTCTGCTTGGGGGCAAAGTGTCGCCCACCCCGGATCACCACCACAACGCCCGTCTCTTGTATGGTGCGCTATCGGGCATCCGACGAGGGCTGGCCATGCGCCCTCCACACCACACTACTCACACCACTTGCTCAGCGAGCGGGGTTACTGGCGCATCCAGCCGGCTGGGCTTGTCTGCGAAAACTCTGTGCCGCCTGCCGACGACGATGCCCAGAGCCATGGGTACGCGCGCTACGCCTAGCCCGGCTAGCCCAGGTTCAACCCCTAGCGCCCCGCTAAACCGCTTCGAACGCATGGTCGTATCCAGTATCCCAGCCCTCACCACCGCAAGGGATCCGCTGGCAAGGCAGCGCGGCAATGTCGCTGTGCCGCTCCAACTCTGATCTATAAAGACCCTGCCCTTTCACCCTGGGTGTCCCAGTTCGTGCTAAGCGATTTCTCCTCCATCGCCTCTACCCCTCCTCCTTCCGTCCACTGCTCTTCGGTGCGACTCATTTTGTAGCTCTCGCTGCGCCCTCACCTCCTCCCAACGCGATCCATAGTTGGCCCTCTACGCCGAGCCTTCTACTTCTACTCCAGAGCGACAACTCCCTTACAGCCCAGCCCAGCTCAACCCATCTGAGCCCCAGCCCAGCCCATACCTAAGCGACTTTCCATTGCGACCAACACTACTCCCTAGCGACATTTGCCCTTTCTGCCAGAGCGACAAACCCCCTCTCCCCTTGCAACCATGGTAGAAGAAAAGAAGTATTCCGGCGAGTTCGTCCGCGAATCGGAGCCCAATGACGATATCCAACATGGCGAAGTGACCGACAATTCGGATGACTTGCAGCGTCATCTCGGAAACCGTCAAATCCAGCTCATCGCCATTGGCGGCTCCATAGGTACTGCTCTGTTTGTGTCCATCGGTGGTGCCCTCAACTCGGGCGGCCCTCTCGGTCTGCTGCTGGCCTACGCTGGATATTCCTGCATCATCGCCCTTGTGAACAACGCCATGGCCGAAATGGCGAGTTTCATGCCCGTCTCCGGAGGATTCATCCGCATGGCTGGACACTGGGTTGATGAGTCCCTTGGCTTCATGGCCGGTTGGAACTTCTTCTTCTACGAAGCTCTGCTGATTCCGTTTGAGATAACGGCTCTTAATATTGTACTAAAATTTTGGAGAGATGACATTCCAGTCGCTGCTGTCTGTGCGGCCGTCATCGTCCTCTATGCGTAAGACGCCCGCCTTCAATACATGGAATGACGACTAACCGCTCCCTCTATAGTGCTTGCAACGTTCTGGCTGTCAAGGCCTACGGTGAAGCTGAGTTCTGGCTCTCAGGCGGCAGTAAGTATACTTATCCAGCTGTGGATGCTGAAATAGAAAACTGACCCATTGCGCAGAGGTCTTCCTCATCTTGATCCTCTACTGCTTTACCTTTATTACCATGGTTGGTGGCAACCCTCAGGGCGATGCTTACGGTTTCCGCTACTGGCGCGACCCGGGCGCGATTCCCGGAGCCACGTCCCTCGATCGGTTCGAAGGATTCCTCGGTGCTCTGTGGGCTGCCTCTTTTTGTATTGTCGGCCCTGAGTACATCTCCATGGTATCTGGTGAGGCTAAGCGCCCGCGCGCCTACATCAAGACCGCCTTCAAGACCGTCTACTTCCGTTTTGGTGCCTTTTTCATTCTCGGCGCTCTCTGCACCGGTGTCGTCGTCGCCTACAACGACCCCCAGCTCGAGTCCGTGCTCAAGTCTGGCGAGAAGAGTGCCGCTGCCTCTCCCTACGTTATTGCCATGAGCAACCTCAAGATCAATGGCCTTCCTCACCTCGTCAACGCCCTCTTGATTACGAGTATCTTCTCTGCCGGTAACACATACACCTACTGCGCCACCCGTAGCTTGTACTCGCTCGCCATCGAGGGTCGCGCCCCCAAGATCTTCCGCAAGTGCACCAAGAATGGTGTTCCCATCTACTGCTTCTGTGTCGTCATGATCTTCCCCTTCCTGTCCTTTCTGCAACTCTCGGACAACGCCGCCAAGGTCCTCCAGTGGCTCATCAACATCATCACCGCCGGTGGTCTTATCAACTTCATCGTCATGTGTGGCACTTACCTCGCCTTCTACAAGGCATGCAAGGTCCAAGGACTTGACCGCAAGACACTCCCATACTGCGGTTACTTCCAGCCCTACGGAACCTGGATTGCCCTGTGTTTCGAGATCTGTGTTGTTTTCGTCTATGGCTACTCTACTTTCAAGCCTGGCAATTTCACTCTCGAGGGCTTCTTTACCTACTACACCATGGTCATTGTAGCACCAATTCTGTTCACCTTCTGGAAGTTGTTCAAGAAGACCAAGTGGCTATCACCACACGAGGTTGATCTTGTTTGGGACGCCCCTCTCATTGACGCTTACGAGGCCTCTTTCATCACACCACCTGTTGGTTTCTGGACCGAGATGCTTCAGCTCGTTGGCCTGAAGCGCAGTGTTCCAGTCGACAAGCGTGCTGTTTAAGATGCCTTCAGCAGCAGCTATGTTTTTAAGGCACTGTGGATGACGTGCATTAAGGTATTGATATGATATTGACCTAGATGGTTAGATCGGTCTTTTTCAACAGCCCATAGGTGCTGGTTACGAATTCAAATGAATACAGATACCCCTTTACTTTTGCAGCAGCAACATACTGGCGACTTGCGATTGATGACCGGCCTCTGCTATTCCAAAGCGACAAACAGCGAGGCTGATTGCTAACTGGCACCCACGCGACACTCTTCCTGTACCCAACTACGGCAAACCAAAGCGACGCCACCATGGCCACACATGTACGATGCATCAATTCACCATGTGATCCTGACGCGGTGCATGAGCCTAGCCCGGCCTAAAGTACGGCATCGATTAGTTTTCACCCCACGGCACTTAGACTTTGCCACGCAGCGCCACAACAAGCCATCATCACTGCTAGAGACTCGATTACGATCTGTGATGCCGCCAACTTGGGTTTTGACGGCAGCGCATACCTGCTCATCGGAAGATCGGCAAGCTCGGAAACACCAGTCCTGTCTGGACACGGGCTACTAGAAGGCGTAGAAGCTCACACGCTGCCTGCAGCCAGCCACGCCACCGGTTCTGCCTCGCCACGACTGCGCAGATTTTTCTTCTCACAAACATTATTGTTGTGCGACCATGAGCCAGTGATGGCTGGCTTTCGTTATCGCAGGATCGCCAGGGCATCGTTATTGGCAGGGACCGCCTTGGGCACGCACCGCCCGGGACACTGTCTCAGGCCATCTACTCTCCAAGCTCGTTCACAGGCTGGACCGTGCGATTTCTTGGGCCGGTGAAATGCTGATAAGCATCAGTTGGCAACGGGTGGCTGCCCCAGCAAATAGCATTTTGGCCGGCGAGTTATGGTGTGGACGCTTGGTACCTGCGCCTCCACATTTTGAGCCCTGCCAAGTCCTGGCATCCTCCAACCGCGGAGTCGCATAATGTTATCCCTCGTCGCCAACACCAGCGTCAGTGCGCGACATGTTTCCCGACACTCGCTCGCTCTTCGCATCCTAATATGACCATTATGTCCCGGGTCTTCCTCCATAAACCATGGCTTCCGCTCATCGACACGCCACAATCTCGCCGCCGTGTTGGTTCTCCTCCTGCACCAATCACTCCAGGAAACCCGTACTAGCCCACGGAGGCGGAAATGGACTATTACATATTTGCTAGCAGCTAGCTCTGCCGTTCCTTGCAGCCCTTTTCTCCGCATTTGATAACGCACTGCGGGTCTGGGATCCATTCTTTTGTTTTCGGCTGTGCGCGCGACGCATGGTCCGCTATCCGCGCACGACTAGGATCATAGGTCCGAGGAGATCACGATACTGGATAGATTGGTGTCACGCTTTCACCTAAGACTTCTTGTATGCATTTTGTGGGGAAAAGTCCTTGGACTTTATTGATGCTTCTGCTATACGCCGGTGTAAACGAGGTTGGGAGCTTGGCGGTTGGAGTTGGAAGGTAAGAACCGCGCCGCAGCGTGCCGCGACGGATACCAAGACTGAGAATGGCAGTAGGTGAGTATGTGTCAGTTTCAGTGACTGGTCATGACATTGATTTACTGCATCTACAGCCATCTTTCCGTCGGAAAAGGGGCTTGTCGGGCACTGTTTGCGTGTAATATTGACGACGCCATGCTTTGATGATTCTGCACGATCGGACAAAGGTGCATCTGGCCGTCTTATTGCTGAGTCTGACTGCTGAGTCTGATTGCATGCAGTCGTATTACTGATTTGTGATGTTATAGTCCAGTGCACCTTGTTTGTGCTTATCGTGAGTATCGGGGATAAGGATGTATAGACAACCAACCATATTGGAAACCAGTAGACACAGTTATTCAGAATAGCACAAGTCCTTCAATTCTGTCACACCTGTTTTTACAAACTACGTTATCGTGCACAAAAACCACTTGCCACGGCTAGACAGGACATATCCTTAAGTACACTCAAACGCAAAAGCGATCACCTTCTCAACCACACTGTGCACCCATCCATCACTGCCTTCTCACCTACCGTGTCTTATCACCGTCAAGCCACATACATACTCTACCACCTCTCACTTATCTCACTTCCCGCCCCGTCAGTCACTCATCAAACAAGACCACACTTCATCAAGCAAATAGATACGAAAATGACCGCTCAAACTTAATCCTCGCTCCTTATCCGTTATCTCTTCTCACCCATTCCACTCGCCACATTCGCCACAAGATAGCCTCTCAACATGCTTAGACGTACTTTGCCACTGCTCAATTGTACCGTTATCCGCGCCCTCACAAATCCCCTTCCCCCCCTCCTAAACTGTCTATCAATCCCGATAGCTCGACACTCCATCGGGCCTTCCCCCGCCACACACAAAACACCCATGTGCCTGCTTGCACCTTGCTCAGAAAAAAAAACGGACCGATTACTCACGCATTCTTACCTCACCTCATCCTACCTTGGCTTGTTTTTTGGCTGGCTAAGACGCGGGAACCCACCTTCCACATGTCCATACTCGACACATTGCATGTCTGCTAGGTGCAGGTGGCGTGTGGAGCGATGGACGCGTGACATAAGTAGTATACACTTATGAGGAAAGGAGGGAGGGTGCCTGGTTTGGGTGGGTTGAGCCGGGCTGGGCTGGGCTGGGCTAAGGTAAGTGTGTGGGGAGTTTGGCTTTCCTTGGGTATACGCGCGTTCCTACGGCGGGCACGGGAGGATCTGGGGAAGTGTCTAGTATGTGAGGAGTTCGTGTTTGGTGTGGTATGGGTTTGGCGGGCGGGCGGGCGGGTTAGTTTAGCTGTGTTGGGGTTGGGGATCCGAGGCGGACGGGCGGGCTTTTGCGTGGCGCGGATCCAACTGGGTGGGTGGTAGTGGTGGTGTGCATGAAAGGATAGAAGGAAGCAACGAAACGAGCCTGGTTTGCGTTACATACGTGCAGGATTTTGCGTGGGTTTCCTTGTTCAGAGATGGTGAAAAGTGGTACTTCGTGGCTTGGATATAGGCAGGGAATCTCACTCGTGCGTTGTTTTGCGGTTTGGTATTTGAATGCCTTTTTTGTCTGGATTCTAAACGTCATGCGAACAACACGACATTCATGCATGTCTCATGAAAGCCCATATAGCTGCGCCATCGCTTCCTCCATGTCAACGTCGTTTCTCGTGATAAGCGGCTTTTGATCTGCAATCAGTCCCTGGCAAATCTGGTATCCAAAGTGCAGCCCCAATGTGACAAGTAATAATGGTATCACGATGCGTCCGAGCAGACGCCCCCAAGAGATGGCTGTCTCACCCGAGTCAACGCCGCTCTTGTTTGTCGAAGTAGAAGAATCTGCGCTCTTACTCTCCCTCCTTTCGTCCTCTTCCTCGTTTGCTCCGCCCTCCAAGACGGTCAAGTAGGCCAGCCTTCCCAGCCAGAAATGCCATCCAATCAATACAAGAAACGCAAGGGAGATGTTCATCCAAGAGAACTGGGCGTACGGAGATTCTGCTCGCCTTCCTAGGATCTCGTACATCTCGTCAAAGCCTTGGACCGTACGATGCATAATGAGAGGGATGATAAGCATTGATGCGGCGATTCCAACGACTTCTAGACTGCGCATACCGAGACGCTTGATGAACGTTGATTTCCGCTTGTGGAGATGCCAGTTCCGGATGATATCGTTTTCCCGAGAGTGTGTTGTTGACATTGTGAGGAGCATCATGGTGCGATGTCTAGAACTGAGGAGATCCGGATATGAATAAAGTATCGATAGTGACGGTATAAGTGTAGCAAGAGCCCAGAATAGAGAGTGGCCTTTTCGGTATCTTGATTGTGAGTTTTGTGGGTGCTAGGTCGTATCCAGGGTAAACAAGTCGCGTTGATAAGTGTCGTGATTGTCCCTGCCGCTGCTGAGCTTCATCAGGGCTGGCCTTCCTGAGTTTCCGGATGTCTCAACGGAGTGCTCTGCTTCTTGGATACGACAACAAGCTCTTCTCCTCCAGTTCATCCAGCGGGTATTTGTTCTTGTATGCGTGTGCTGCTGGCGCTTTTCTTTTCCACTCGCTCTGTGCACGTGAGGCCCCCCTTTTATCAACACACAAAGAAACCGGTACTCTATTGCGCAAAAACGATTCGACCCTGCTGCTCGTTTGCCTACCCTCCTCTTGTCTTTCTCGTGTTTAGTCTACCGTCTAACTGCGACCAAAAGAAAACTCCTGTTGGCACTTTCTCTTCTAAGCTCACTCCTATGAGTGTCGCATAAGCCGGTGCCAAGCCCCCGCAATTCTCACACCGCCTAACCCGTTCAATCGACTCTAGACCTTTGGTTTCAGCTCCACAGCAGAGTCCCTCGCTTCGAGGAATACTCAGAATAACGGAATGCGAAAGCTCTTGGTCAAAGGGACGAAGCAAAGAAAGGCAGTATAATAGTCACACCCGCCACCACGGGTTTGTACTCTTCCGCAGCGCCCCGAGGTTGTAGTTAGGTACCCGGCTGCCCCGCGTTCCACATACTGAGCGAGTCGCGTGCCGCGCCACAACAAGCACTGATTGGCCACAGCTGCGCCCCGAAGTACATGATTGTCAGTGGTAATTAGCTGTGGCATGGAAGGATTGAAGTAGTGATGAGAAAGGAAGGTGAGCACGTAACAGAAATGGTCATCATGGCGATGTGGTGGGCTGTGCTGAATGAGAAGTTGTTGGGTACATATTTTTGTGGCTATTTTACTGTGAATGAAAGAACCCACGAGATGTAAAATGTGTTCAAAACTTCGGTTCAGTGTGCTTGAGGCTTTTGTTTCGGCTACTCTATTTGTTCGACTTGGTTTTTTTGTGTATCTGCAAAATTCTCGATAGTGGAAAAGTGGAGCTGCAAAGATACATCTTAATGCCTAAATGGCAAGATTTACACGGTGAACCAATTGGACTCTAGGGCGTGGAAAGGAGTTTCTGAGGAGTAAACAGCAGATCGTTGTTACTAGATCTCTGAAATGAAGATGAAAAGGTTAGTCGCGATGGGGATTCCAGACATAACACTAGAAGTTGACAACAACAGTGATTTTACTGACGCCTTGTTTGCCTATAACCATAAATAAAACATCAACACATGCGCCATGTTAGTTCGTGTTGTTATTAGCTCAGTTTGCAGTATGGTATTCCATGTTCTGTGCCATGCTGATGATGCCCTCCGTACTGATTACCTAAACAGGGAGTTACAAGCTTCTTAAGAGATCCACGCACCTGGAGTATTGGATGCACCGCATTATAGTAGCAACAGGTTGTAGAAGAGAAGTTAAAACTGCCTTGCCCATTCGACCGGCTCCTATTGCGCATGAACCCCTACCACTATGCTGCTCTAAATCAGGAGTTTTCTTGAACTCACCGCGAGCTTGACCTCGTTCAAAGCATGAGGTGTTGGACACTACGCTTTGTTTCTTCCCCTCTTCTCTTTTTCCATGGTTTGAGTATAAATGGCCAATGAAAATGATGTAAGTGCGCCTTCGTTGCAAAACCTCTACCCGTAGAAGTTTTGAAATCGACATCGGAAAACTAATAAAAAAGCTATTGTGTTAGTCCATTGACAGCGAGCTAGATAAAAACAACCAATGCGGTCACACAAGGCCTAGCCATAGTCTAAGCAACATATAGCCGTGAAACTGACGCCTTCACCACCACCATTACCTTGCTGCAAACATACCACCTAAGCAGTCATCGCATTCTTGCCATAAGGATCGCGCATCTTTCCTAAAATAATTATATCTGATACCGATTCATCCTAACGACAGCGAATAATACTGCCGGACCATCCACACATCCCAGCATGTTCCCAGCCAAATCATACAGCACCAGAAACGCTCATGAGTAGCGTCCTCAGCTATATCGACAGAAACCTTGACGTGTTTCACACAGAGAACCTCCATGAATCCCTGGCAGCCGTTAAGTTCTAGAACATTTCTTTTTACGTGAGATGGAACGGTCTGCCCTCTTACTGCTGGAACAATGTCGCTCTGCCACGGAGGCGCTGCATAAAAGAACTGTATCACATTGAGCACGCCACCTCACTTATGCAAGTCAGAGCTAAGTATGGCTCCTTGTATCAGGACGAGTCGTGTGGTAGGTTCCGAGTAGCTGAAACAGAAAATAGGCGTCACTGTGAGGCATCAAACACCCGGATAAGGCAACACCGAAGATAGAGAACGTGTTGGCGATGAGCGAATAGATGGATACGATTTGATTCTTTCATACTATCTTCGAGATGGCTCGATGAACGTACTGTCTCCCTCGTCATCTGGGTCTTCTTCAGAAGAATCTTCGTCATCATCCGGAGCTACGTAATCATCGTCTGCATCGTCCTCTTCCTCATCTACATGCGGTTCGTTCGCGGGAGGGATATGCCTCGATCTCAATGTGCGGCCAGTGCTGTTGGTTTCGGGCTCGAATTTCTTCACCTTGGCCCTTACCCGGCCCTGCATGCCTCGGCCCTCAAAGTCTAGTGTCCACGAAAGCTCGAGTCCTTGCTTCCTAGTGCCGGCGTTGTCAACGATCCAGCTATAAGGCGACTTCAACACGATTTTGGTTTCGATGGTAAAGGTGCCCCAGCCCTTGGCCTCGAACTCATAGGGGGGAGCTCGGAGAATGTGGTGACTGGGCCGGAACGTGGGATGCTGCGATATGTTAGCTCTCTAAGAAAGTAACAAATAAATAGCAGTTGAAGCATGTGCATATCTCTGATTGAGCCACGCACGCTTTGAATCCCAATCGTGCTCAATTAGAACTAGCTGGAAACACTGTCCGTAGAGCGCTTGCGCCAGATGGTGAGTTTTAAATCCCATCTCATGGCTGAAAGACCAACAGAAATCCCAACTGACCAAGTAGATATGCACTTCCTTAATAAGCTCCGGCCGCGACATACGAACAAAGAATGTCCAGAGATGTGCATTCGAGCTACCAGGGTTCCGGATAAGCCTATGCTTATTTCCTATTAGAATCATAACACCCTCGATCCCGCCCTGTCCAACGCGAGAACCCCTATCAATTTCCTCTTCAACTCGCCTCTCCCCATAGGTAACAGGATACTTTGCCTCCAACTGCCTTGCCAGAGGCTTGTCAGGCGATGCACTGGTACGCGTCCTGCACATGGGACAATTGGCCTCCAGGTCGTAGGATGGGTCGTAGCTTGGATCAAAGTCTGCGAGGTGAACGTCTAGACTTGAATGCTCAATCTGATTGGTGGAAGAGGCGTCTGCCCATTGGGCCATGCACGACGCGCATAGCAGATGGTTGCATTGCGTTCTTACGGGTGTGAAGAGCAGGAGCTGGCAAATCTGCTGAGCGTGAGCAGATTTGTGTAGAAGTTGTCGCTGTTGCGATTGTAGCTCACAGGGCAGAGATCATCGTGTGCAACGTGCTCTTGTGTTGTTGCGGGCGTTGCTTGAGCCATGGTGGCTTGGAAGAGGAGAAAGCAAAGAAAAATGAAGCAGGTCAAGTCATGGCCGAGACTGGTGTTTAAAGGACGCCTTATTTCGTAGTCTTGGGATGGTGCTGACCGGTCTGGTACAGGCGGTTGGCATGTTGTCATTGGCTGTAATGCATTTCAGGCAACATCGTTGCCCCACAGAACACGGCAACGTGTTAGTTTGCACGTGATAGCGCGTCACTATGAAGCATCAGTATTTTAAGATGTATTAATCCACTAAGCTCCTAACATACGTCCCCGTCATCTATAACCGTTGTCGTGGCCCCATGGCATATTCTCTGGTCTTAGTCCCATGGCCTCTTTCTGTTCCATCTGTCTCTGCAGCTCTGCCTCCCTTTTCGCCTGTTGCAAATATCGCAGTCTTTCCTTCCTTGCCTTCTCCTTTAGCTCACCGAAGGGATCAAACCGCTCGCTCTCTGGGTTCTTGAAAGGGTTCTCTCTCCAGCTGCCCCGATCCGTCAGGGTTGTGCTCCTTGGTCTGTTGTTCAACATGTCGTAGGCTTTGTTGCGCTGAGGGTCTTCAAATGGATTTGGGGTTGGAGGCGGGATTTGAGAGTTGTTGCGGGTCGTTGACACAGTTTCTGGACGCGAATACGGGCCGGCACCGAAAAGTGTGTTACTGCGGTTTGTTGAGCGGGTCAGATGGCCATCTCCTCCGCCATTACTGGCCCCTTGGAGACGCGCGAAGATTGAAGCCGCAGTGCCGGTATGTGCAACCTCTGGAGCCCGGAGAGCCTGACCCATGGACGAGTCGTACTTCTCATCTGGTAGCGGCATGTGGTCCATATAGCTCCTTGCTCTGCGACGCCTGATAAAAACCACCGCAGCAACGAGAAGTGCCAAAGCGCCTACTTAGCTGTTAGAAACGACTGAACATTGTATAAGACGGGTGTAAGTAACGAACCAAGTATACCCAGCACGATTGCCGCAATCATGGCTTGTTTGGTCATGATCGTTGCCTCTGGTTTACGCGCCATTTCCGAAGCGACAGTCTCACTCGATAACTCCGCTGCCGCAGTCGACAAGGGCGGCGGTGGAGGTGGAGGCAGGGATACTGAAAGCGTTGGGGAAGCCTGCTTTTGTCTATCGCTTTGACTCTTACTTCCGGGCGTAGAGGTGATGGCAGGAAGGCTCGTTGTTGTTATCAGCGTCGTGCCTGTGGTCAGGGGTACGGCTACAATGGCTGTTGCCGATGTGAATTGGAAAGACGGTAGAGACGTTGAGGAGGTACTGCTTTCAGACGACGAAGACGATGAAGGCGAAGGCGAAGAGGACACCGTCGGTGGAGGGGGTGCGTTGGTCGAGTCGGGGCCCAGAGTTTGGATGGGTTGAGGTACTGAGTTTTCTGATGGTGATGGTGGCTCCGCCTCGTCTTCAGATTCCGAATCTTCGCTTTCCGATTGTTCACCAACCGTCGAAGGGCTACTGAATGGCGAGTCTGGACTCTCGGGCCCTTCCTCCTCTTCCTTCTCCTCTTCGGTAAGGGGCATCGTGGTCGCGGTCCCATCTTGACGCCGTGCGAGCCTGGAGTAGATTTTGACTGGTGACGGCCTTCGGAGTTGATAGCGAGCCATGGCTGAAATAATAAACAAGTATTAGATAAAGTTACACACAGGCTAAGAGGCTAATAGCGCAGATGAAGCAAGAAATAACAACAATGAATGTCTCCAGGACTATGAACCGAAAAAGAATGGATCCGTTCAACGGAGAGGTTGAAAAGAACGTCTGACTTCCTCAATGACAACGTCAACCCACGGCAATCAAGGTGAGGAGAGAGAGAGTAAAGCAGTGGAACCTGGAGACGCCAATGCTTTGAATGGAGCATGACGGCCTGGGGGCGGGCTTGTCAGGGTCATTTAGTCTCAGTCGCACAACGTCTCCAGTTGGCGAATGAGTGGAGCTGCTTGGCCCTGTCTTCATTCCCAGCGTTGGCAAGAAAATACTATAGAAACGGCACTTCTCTCATTGGGCTAAGTTGAGTATCCTTGAAACTAAGGCTCAAGGACGCCCAGTAACCTGCAACACTCGATCAACAGGTGAATGAGAGGAACTATCTAGCTGGGCAATGCTAAGACATGCATCGGCCGGGGTATGAGGCTTGTTTGAGTTCTGTGGTTGGGCACGGGGAATACTTGAGACGCCTTGGCGGTTTGACCGTTCAATGATGCAGCACCTTGTGCTTCAGCACACCCATACGCGCGGCGGTATCGCATGGGTTGCCAGGGCGCTACAGTTGCTACTGCTTGGACAAGATGCGAACTAACGCTGTCAGTTCTGTTGACAGAATGCATGATGCTTGGTGGATGGAGCAGGTGGAAGATCTGTAGAACAGTCGCCTAAGCCATGCACTGGGTCTCATTGGTAGAGAGCCACTACAAACCGACCTTAAATAATTGTTGCAAGAACTCATCGGGGTATTTCATGCGAGTGTGTGATTAGTTAGGCGCTTTTGCATGCAGTGTTACGCCTGTGAAAGCTGGGGCAGAGGTGGAGCAAGGAGGCGCCGCTGGGTACAGGTGTGGCGCGAAGACCCCGGATGAAGTGGAGCCTCACCGTGGTCAGGCCAGCGGGCCACCAACTTGCCGCATCAACAACGTTCCACATCCGTACCGATAGCTCAAATACAGGTAGAATTGTCACGTGCTCCCTTAGTCTTTTGACGCATGAGCCCACCGGTTGTGAGATTTTGGCATTGTTTACAGATAAAACGTTAATCACGGATTTCTACATCCCGTATGCACTGTGGCCCAAAGCAGCATACAATGAAGCCACACACTGCAGGAAAAACAAGATGTGATACAAACCATATCATCCATTTAATTATGAGTGCATACTCTGGAGTGAAGATTGAAAAATAAATGCAAAAACGATGAGCCAAATCTACATCGGTATAGCTCGGTCCATACTTTGTCCCAAACACATCTCATAGTACATCCCCCTATTTGCAAGCAAGTCTTGGTGGGCTCCACACTCCACAATCCTTCCCTTGGCAAACACAAAGATCGCGTCTGCATCTTTTATGGTACTGAGACGATGTGCCACTGCAATGGTTGTACGGCCGCTCTGCGCTTCCTCAAGCGCTGATTGAACCACTCGCTCAGACTCGGTGTCAAGAGCGGATGTAGCTTCGTCAAGTAGAAGCAGACGTGGTTCCCGTATCAATGCTCGGGCTATTGCGATGCGTTGGCGTTGCCCTCCTGATAGTTGCGTGCCCCTGCTACCACACATGGTTGCGAAGCCATTCGGTAGAGAGGTGATAAAATCGTAGATGTTGGCTTGTTTGGCTACGTTCTCAACTTGCGCATCGGTGACATCAGTCTCCATACCCATGGCTATGTTGTCACGAACCGAGCCTTGGTACAAGACAGGTTCTTGCTGGACTAGCGAAACACTACGACGATATTTGCGGGGACAGAGGTCCGCCAAGGACTGATTGTCGCAAGTTATCCGACCTGTAACCGGATCGTAGAATCTCTCCAGAAGAGATATCATTGTCGACTTCCCACAGCCGGACGCGCCCACGAACGCAATGAAGTTGCCGGGCCGTACGTCAACATCGATACCTTCTAGGACTTTGGCATGTGGTCGAGACTCGTATGCAAACGCAACATCTTGCGCTTCAATATGCGCAGGGCCCTTGTCCTTTTCGTCGTCGAATGGTGGTTTAGAAGCGTCTTCCTCCACGGCCGGCGTTAATCTTCGGAGCCAGAAGATGTAGTTCGCCGCGGTAGCCGCTTTAGTCAGACTGGTTGTGTATGAGAAGAAACCCGCGGCTGCTTCTCCAGAAAAGATAACGCCGATGAAAACGGTGAAAAATTGAGTGGTGTTATACTCGCCGGTACTAATGAGGCGACCACCGTACCAAAAGCCCTACGTTTTGTTAATTGTGTCTTTCCGGACCTGGGTGCATACGATAGTACATACCAGAGCCATGGCCAGAAATGAAATAGATTGCGACAGCGCATACCAGAACATGGTCCATACCAGAGCCCTAATACCATCTCTTGCGACATGGCGCAAACGGTCCCCATATCGTGCAAGAATGTGTCGCTCAAGTGCGAGACTCGAAACTGTGCGAATCGCGGAGACAGCTTCAGAAGCAAGAGCGGCACTGCTAGCAAATCGCTTTCCAGTAAGTTCTTCAAGCTTAAATTCAAGCCGGATCCTGAGATAGCCAGCAAGTACAATGGGCGGTAGGGCTGAAGGCATACAAAGTCAGTATGGCTTCCTTGTTGGTTTCGAGATACTCACCTCCAAAAACTACCACAAGGCCCAGCTTCCACCCAACGGCAATAGCAAGAATGGAGCTGGACACAACATTAACGATGTTGATGCAGATGAGCATCAAGTTAAAGCCCATGAGCTCGCGGAGGTTATCGGGATATCCTGAGAGATTTGAAACAAGCGCGCCGCTTGCATTGCTTTGGTCGTCGAAGAAGGCCATGTCTTGCTTGAGTATCAGATCAAATATCTCGCGTCGATACTTTCTTCCCACAACTTGTGCTACAATGTTGCTCGACCAGCCAACAGAAGCGTATACGACCAGATTGCCAAGAGCAACGATGAAAAACATGAGAGACCAGAAGTCACCCTGGGATACGGCTCGATCGGGAGGTAGCTCGAAGGCTCGGACAACACGCGAGAACAGTATAGCTTGAGCAGGGAACGTCGCTCCCCCTGCAAGAACGGCGATTAGTAGAACTAGAAAGCATTTCCAAAGCTCACCCTGTTCCTTGAGAACCAGAAAGGTGCACTTCACCAGATTGTAGTTGACTCCATCTTTCGTCGATTGCTTTACCTCGTGATTCGTACCGGATGCTTGGGTCTGTGTACGTACTAGATCAACCCTCTCTGCAGTCTGATCATGTTCGAGCTGTTCTTCATTTTGGGTCTGGCCCAGGTCCTGAGCTCTGACGAGGCGAGTGTACGCCCCGTCTTGCGCCAGGAGCTGTTCGTGTGAGCCTTGTTCCACAACAGCGCCGCTAGCCATAACAACAATGTTGTCCGCGTTGCGAATAGTAGAGAGCTTGTGTGCTATGACGATTGTGGTACGGCCTTCAGAGACGCGCTCTAAGGCTTGTTGCACAATCTTCTCGGCTTTCGGGTCCAGGGCGCTGGTGGCCTCGTCTAACAGCAGAACAGTTGGCTCTGAAACTATACTCCGTGCGATCGCTATTCGTTGCTTTTGACCACCTGAAAGGTTTGCCGCGCGCTCACCAAGTTGTGTGTCGTAGCCCTGTAGGACGTTAGCGTTGCTCCTCTGTGCACAGCACAAAACAAACAAAAAAGAAGAAGAAACCTACTTTGGGTAGTCGTTCAATGAACTCGTCGGCATAAGCATCTTTGCAAGCTTTTTGCACCAACTCTCGCTGCTCACTTTCAGGCAGATTGGCTTTCTCAGTACCGACAAGGCCGAATGCGACGTTTTCGTATACTGTTCCAGAGAATAGAACAGGCTCTTGTTGAACAAGACGAACTTTTGTCCGTAGCCATCTGAGGTTCAACTCTCTTATATCTATACCATCGAGAGTGATCAGACCACTGGCCTGATCGTACCAACGTTCGATCAAACCGATGATGGTGGATTTGCCGCTACCTGAGGCTCCTACTAGAGCAGTGGTTTTACCCGCGGGGGCTGAGATAGTCAAGTTGTTGAGCACGGTGATGTCGGATCTCGCTGGGTATGCAAAACTGATATTCTTGATCTCGATGACGCCCTTGCAAATGGCGGGTACTTTTCCTTCCTCGCTCAACGAATCGATCTCAGACTTACGATCGATGGTTTTGAACAGCTCGTCTGCAGAGGAGGATGCCTTCGTCAACGCCAAGATCTGAGGAGCTACTGTCGTCATTGCAGTAGCTGCCACGATCACAGCCAAGATTACGGTAAACACGTCGCCTGTGGAGAGGTCAATGATTTTCGTCGCCAGCTATTAGGGCTATTCTCTCAATTAGTAAAGAGGTTTACATACCGCTCTGTTTGATCTCTCCTCTGGCAAACATCCGAATGCCCTGCCAGAAGGCCAATCCATAGCCGCAGTAGACGCAGAAGAATTCAGTGGAGAACAAGACGGCATAAGTAGGCGATTTCTTCATGCCTACATCCATTGCTTCGCCGAGAATTTTGTCGTACTTGTGCGATAACAAAGGGTGTAACCAAAAAGCGTGAACGGTGCGTATGGTTGAGAAGACTTCTTCTGCAAGCTGTCCAGCTCTTGAATAGATTGGTAGCAGCTGGTTCTCGTTCTTGGTATCGATGCCTATGCATATGCCGACTACTATCAAGATAGTGGGGACGATGCTAATCGTAATCAAGGTGAGCTTCCATTGTACGATGAAGGCGATGATGAAAGCTGACACGAATGTCGACAAGCCCTGGATTGTGAGCGTAAGCTTTTCAGAGATGCCATTGTTGACATTATTCCCGTTGCTAGTAGCTTGCGTTGTGACAGAGGCAGCCTGATCTGAATCAAAGTAGGCAATGTTTTGCCGAAGAACATGTTCAATGAAGTCTAGGCGCAACGCCTTGGTGGTGCGTATGGCGGCTATAGATACGAAAGTCTGGCGATATGAGCATTGAAATATCAAGACACTGGGTTCCCAGCGGATTGTACATACCGAGTGAATGTATACTAGAGCGAATTTGGCAATGAAGAGATACACAAAGTACAGGGTATACTTGTTCACTTCGGACCGATACTGTGCTGGGGTGATGCTACCAGTAGAAAACCCAGTAAATGTAGAAACAAATCTGACATGTTAGCGACGCTCTTGATACTGCTGCACTACATAATACTAACTTCCCGAAAACTAGATCCCTGGGGAAACTGTTAGTGTTTGTCTCGTCAGATGGCACTAATTTACCTACATGAGTGGCAGTAATGTCCCGGCAGCGATGGCTGCAACAAATGCAATGATATTCAGAATCCAGCCGGCGCGATCTGTATACCGAAAGACGCGCTTGAACAAGATCAACAGTAAATTCAATGCCGGTATTGTTGGTCCCTGGGCTTACCACATATCCAGCCATGCCGCCCTTAGGCGCCTGCGATGTATCATCATTGCCGTGGTCTGAGAATGTGCTTCCCTTGACATCTCCAGATACTTGCGTGTCAGATTGAAGTGGCTGAGCTAGATGATTTTCAGAAGGCATGGTTGCAAAGAAAAAGGCTGATGCAGATAAACATCACAGCAGCTGATAGCTGAACAATTCCAAAAAAGTCGGCCAAATATACGCGTCAAATACAGTACAAAGTACGGACTCCGTGGATGACATGTCCGTAGCTAAGAGGCAACGCCGAAAGGGCGCCTTGGACGACCGAGCGCGACATCGAGATGACCCAAGGGCGCAGGAGTTGAATGCGAACCCTACACGAGCACATCAGCCTATGGGGAGGAAGCACTACCTTGGCACAATCACGTGTCCTAGGCATCCACAGCATCTTCTACCGTGTTCGCGGGTGCTGTCCCATAATGAACTGCAAATAAAATTCAACCTGTTCCAGTCACAACTTAATGTATGACTCCGCCTTAGAACAAGGCCACTGGAGAGGAATCGATTGCTGCCTGGTGTTTACGTGATTCTCGTTGAGAATAATGACATAGTTGATGGCTCCCCCTGTGCCCGGAGTCCGAGAACCCCGAGAGCTCCGTGGGCTAACCCCTCGCATTACTACAGCCACTCTCGCACTCCACGCGCAGCGACACCGCGGCACTAATCGAGCCTACAACCGACGCCATGGAAGATGAGGACATGGATGGGTCGCCCGATGGGGGCATGTCTAAGCGTGCGGTAAGTACGCAGCCCCGGAGCTTGGCTCGAGGCTGCTTATAGTGATCCACCCGCTGATGATCCACAACACAGTGTGATAGCTGCCGCACGCGTAAGATACGCTGCGACCGAGCTGTGCCGTGTTCGAACTGTAAGGCGAGCAAACTAGGTATGAGACGCCGTCGTCGCTATGCTCACAACGGGCCGTTACTGAGAAATGCAGCTTGCAAAACAACCGCTCCTCAACAGAAGGCTCAACGGCAAAGGGTCCACATCTCTGAAGAATAGTACGTGTCTCAACAATTTGTTTATTCTGATTGGCTGTATTTGCGAAAATTCAACCATGCGTACATGGCTTTGCAAAAGCAAACTGAGAAAACTGAGCGAGGTTCCCATTTGGCGCCCAGTTACGAACGACGGCCAATGACATGAATGCTGACCTATGACAGCGAGAAGAAGATCGATCGAATTGAAGATCGTCTAGCAGGAATCGAAAATGTCCTCGCCAGTCTTTCGTCAAAACTCGGCAATATTGATCTTTCCAAAGACATAAATGAATCCAGCAGCCAGTCACGTTCCAGCCGAATTGGGCGAAGCCCAGGCAGCGGCTTGCAAGAGGCTCCTACCCCTGCACCGTTTGAAGGCGAGAGCTCAATCAACATCCAGTCGGTCTATGCTCGGGAGATGCTAGCTCAGGTGATTGATAACACACCGTCAATTGGCCAAAATGAAGAAGTCAAGACAGCACTCACGGCTCTCTCGGAAATGGTATCACAGCCGAGCCAGACTCTGGCTCCAAGTAACCGCTTGATCAACCGTTCCCTTTCCGAGGTGGATCCCGCAAGGCTTGAACAGCCTCCCTGGACGGAGGTTTGCAGGGCTTTGGATGCAGCTATGAGTTGAGTTCTAATACGCCTTGTTACTTGCGTGCCACTGACTTGCTAGGTTATCCAACAATGGCATTTGCCGTCGTATTTCCGTTTCTCAAAATGCCAAACCTGAGGGAGATCTTCTACGATGCATACCATAATCCCGGCACGTGTACCGCTGCTCGGCGTGTGCTCACTTACGGGATTTTAGACAACATCTTCGACGAATTTCTTGCATTTCCCCCTGCGGGTATGGATATCAGCGAATACGCTAGTTACACAACCATATGCAAACGGCAATCAGAGGTAGCACTAAGCCAACTCGACCTATTCATGCCAGCAAGCTATGAGAACATCATGGCCTTGGTACTCGGATCAGCACAGGCAATAGAGATGTGTAAGCCCTCCCTTTGCTGGGTCCTTATATCGTGTGCAGCCGGTTTGTGTATAAGCCTAGGATATCACCGCATCAACACTATGATTCACGATACTCCTGAAGAGAAACAGTCGAAGATCTACATCTTCTGGATGATATACATGTTCGACAAGACACTATCGCTGCGATTGGGCCGATCCAGCATCCTGCAGGACTGGGACATATCCTTACCCTTCGTACATGATACCCCTCACGACAAATCAGCCGCCAAACCAACTCAAATGCTGTCCTACTGGGTCAAGGTCGCCAGGATTCAAGGATTGACATATGAGAAACTCTTCTGTCCCGCCTCCTTCCTGAAGACCACCGAGGAGCGTATGGCTACTGCGGTTGACTTGATCAATGGCATGAATCAAGCGTGGTATGAACGTGACGACGTAAAAACCTTCACTCGTGCAACCCGAGGTAAAAATGTGAACGGCGTCACACAGCAATCAACTGGAATAGGCCCCAGCCCCAACGAAACCCCACTACCGTCTCAAATAAAGCAATACATGCAGCGGTCGAACAAAAATGAACCTGAATACAACCAGTACATCAAGAGTATGCTACGGAACTTGTTTTAGCGTGATATGTTAGGCTAATTGTACCAGATGCATACGACCGCGTTGAAGACATCTTCTTTTATTCTGACGTCGTCTCACACTACTCCACGTGTGCGCTCATACAGCGCTCTGTGAGCCCAGGCAATATGACCTTCAACAAAGAGTGTCTTGAATCATCGCGAGCGGCTCTTGAGGCTCACAAAAGGGCTTCTTTGCAGTTTAACAAGAAAGGTCAAGAGGAACTGTGGTCCGGATATGTGCACTGGTCCATTCTTCAAGCACCATTTACACCGTACGCTTTTTTAGTCACATTCGTTGACGTTCCAAGCTAAATGATGTAGGTTCATTGTGGTCTTTTGCAATGCGATTCAAAAGACAGACACATCTGATGTGAGCGCCGACCTGCAGTCACTCTCAGAGTTTATGACTAGTCTCGAGTCATGTCGTACTATCTCCGAAGGCGCGGACAAGCTTTATAGGATGTGCCATCTCTTCTTACGGGTTGCAAGGCTTTACGTGATGGCGAAGACACAGGATGCTGCTTTGCGATCACAAAACTTTACACAAAGCACTCAACCCAGCTACTACAGTACTGCAAATACCGCACAGCTCGACCTCAACGCCATGTCACAATTTGATCCATATCTCAATGCTCTTGGATTGTTACCCAACTCAACCTGGCCAGCGGCTGATTACAACATGAGTACCGGTGATCCAGGTAGCATGCAAGCCTTTCCACAAGACCAAGGAACCGGAAACAACACGAGTATAAGTCAAATGGACCTTGGGTTTGGGCCATCAGGCGTAAATCACAATGCTATGCAGGACTGGTTCTCTGGCTCTATATACCTGATGAATCTGATGGAGCCGGGAGATGATCTGCAGATGCCGGATCTGAATTTGTGAAAAGATTGTTCCAACGACAAACTGGGCACGTCGACGTCCTCGGCATTTGCAGGCGAGTCGCTTATGATTCTACGAATTGTTTTAAAATAACGCGTTTCGCGCGAGGAGAGCTATACCATGGATAGCCCAATACCCAGCTTTCTGTTTCTGTTTCTGGAGATGCCCCGTGCATTGTGACACCAATTTGCTACTGCGCTTCTTCCCAATATCATCGTGCAGTTCGGAAACTCCTGATGTTACTGTTATTGCATACCCTCGGAGTTGAGTTTTCACTTAATCTACTGACCGATGTGCCAGGCTGCCTGCTCTCAATACGCCACAGGACATCACTGCTCATCACAGTACAAAAGCTTCACTCTAGGAGCCGATAAACTTCCTAACAAATTTCACAAAACTTCACCGAGAAATCAGACAAGCTCAAATATCGATCAACAGCTCCATTCACTTCTATATATTAACCTTGCTACAGCCCATCCACAAAGGTACGATCGCCTTTGGAAATAAACACAATTTCAAAATAAGGAAACTCCAATCCGCACTAGCCATCACCCAAGTAGCTTTCTGAATGGTATGCCAGGTGGAGATTGTTCCATCGAACAAATTCTTCACAGCTACCACTTGAGTGTCGAGTATAAAGAAACCAGCGAGGGCGCTTAGTTACCAGCGTTCTTGCCCTTGGCTTTCTTAGCGCCGCCCTGGTGATGAGGAGCACGAGCGACAAGGTCCTCCTCGTCCTCGTCCTCGGCCTCGACGTCACGGCCGTTCTTCTTTCCCTTACCTTTAGCACCGCCTTGGTGGTGGGGGTCACGGGCTTCGACATCGCGGCCGTTCTTTTTGCCCTTGCCCTTGGCACCACCCTGGTGGTGAGGGTCACGAGCTACGATGTCCTCGGCATCCTCGACATCACGGCCGTTCTTCTTTCCCTTGCCCTTGGCGCCGCCTTGGTGGTGAGGATCGCGAGCTACGATGTCCTCGTCCTCCTCGACGTCACGGCCGTTCTTCTTTCCCTTGCCCTTGGCACCGCCCTGGTGGTGGGGCTCACGGGCTTCGACCATGACATTGCGGCCATTCTTCTTGCCCTTGCCTTTGGCACCACCCTGGTGGTGTGGCTCACGGGCTTCGACATCGCGGCCGTTCTTCTTGCCCTTGCCCTTAGCACCGCCCTGGTGGTGAGGATCACGAGCTACGAGGTCTTCATCTTCGTCTTCATCCTCGATGTCGCGAGCGTTGTTCTTGTCCTTTGCTTTCTTGGCTCCACCCTGGTGGTGGGGCTCACGGGCTTCGACCATAACATCGCGGCCATTCTTCTTTCCCTTGCCCTTGGCTCCACCTTGGTGGTGGGGCTCACGGGCTTCAACGATGACATCGCGGCCGTTCTTCTTGCCCTTGCCCTTAGCGCCGCCCTGGTGGTGGCGAGCTTCAAGGTCACGAGCTGAAAGAGCAGCAATGAGGTTGGATGCTTCTTCGTGCTATGAAAGTGTAAGTTGGTGTTACAAGGGAGAGATTATGAGCTAGACATACTGGCATCCGCGCCTCAACGGCGTTATCAACAACTTGCTTATTCGGAACAACATAAGCTGAGGCAGTGGCACCGAGGGCCAACAGTGTGATGGTGGAGAACCGCATATTGAATGTGTTTGATTAAATGTTCGGAATTGAAGGAATTGAACGAGAGGATCTGCCTGCAGAGACGAAAAGAGATGGACTGAAGGAGCAAGTTGTGAGAAGGAATGAGCACGTTCAACGTTGATGCCCTTTTACCCTTGGATGTCGAATCTACTTTATAGTTTCGGCCTCAATGCCGCGTGAAGGCTTACGTTGATTTATGCGTGGATCTCTCTGAGACGCCTTGCATTGCCTGCGGAATTGAACACGGCAGGTCGGACCTACCTCAGCCACGTGTAGTCCAGCAAGACGTAATGGATCCCAGGGCCTGAATAGCGGGTAGTCAAACAGACGGAGTTGTGACAGGATGTTATCTCCACCAATAACGCCATCGAAGGGGTACAAGCACTGCCAAAGCTTGGTGTTTCCCATGTGATCGGAACCGAGTCAATGCCTGATAGACAGCCCGGCCTAACCTAGATCGCGGTCTTGGGAACCAATCATGAACATTTCGGTATGTTACCATGACAGCCTTCTACGCAGAATCTGTGCGGTTCCAGACAGGCGTCTTGACAGGGCCCAATCTAACCGCGGCGACACGCATGGAACTCCGCGTCATTTAGCACGATGGGCATTCACGATTACACTTTCGGTATTGATGCCCGTTGTTGCTATGCAGCACGGTTGTTCCAAGTGCGTGTCAAGTCGAACCGACAGGTACATGTTTTGCCTAGCGGCGCCAAGCTGAAACCATGGTGTGGAATATGAACATCGTATCTTGGCTAAGCGACTATCTTGAAACCCAAGTAACGGATTAGCCAACGGGAGGGCTGAGACCTTCCGCTGTCCTTGTCTCAAGAATGCTTGGTAAAAGCTTGATTGCTGTTTGACAATGCACTACAAGGCTGCGTGCAGGCTATTGTTGCCTGGGGACGAAAAGTCGGGTTTGACTGGCTGTGGGGAAGCCGTCATAGCGGACTTGTTTCATCCACTCCGCGCTCCTGCATCAGTTGGAGTTCTGACTGCGATTTTGACGTCGTCGCATTGATGGTTGGGGTTTCACGACGAGGGGACACACTGTAAAGCACCTTGTCCCCTATGTACTCTGGCCCATTCGCCACATTTACATTTTTTTTTTGTCTTTGTCACTTCGCTGAGCCGGTACTCTCCTTTTCTATCGCAGGTCGACATACGTAATTTTTGTTTCCCTTCTCCACCTCCACATTATTTGTTTTCTTTGCACATTTCTGCCTCAGGCTGACTGTTCAATTCATTGTTATCAGCCGGATTCACCATGGAGAAATACACAGATACCAGCTCACAAGATGTCGACTCGGAAAATGCTTCCCTTATGAACAACCAGACTCAACGAGACGAGACCTCAAAACGGCGCCAAAGCTTTGTCTATCTCACACTCTTTAACCTCTTCCTGTTCATACTATCCATGCTCTCGATGATATGTGCGGTAATGTCGCAACGGGACTCGTCCGGCAACGCAGCCGCTAAACTCATGGACCAATTCGACATTTTCTGTATGGCAAAGCGTCTTTATCAAAAGAGAGAGAGAAAAGGCTAACATATCCTGTAGCACCCGCCATGCACCAAATCGAATACAGCCACACCAAGTTCTCCTTTCCTAACCCTCTCAACTCGTCCAAATACGTCGGCACCAGCGACGAAGTCGACAACGCCTGGATGGACATTGCTTACCGTAAGCCCATACTCACTCCCCCCTTTCCACCCCACTGCCATCTCACATACGACCCATAGTCCCCGACCAAATGGTCTCCAAAGCCGACTTCCCCAAGCTTCGCAAGCCCGCCGACGCACTGCAAGTCACGGACCCCAAGACAGGCGAGACGGGATACCGTGTCGGTCTCGAAGTCTTCCACCAACTCCACTGCCTCAATCTCCTCCGTATGTCGACATATCCAGAGCACTATACTAAGGTCTGGTGGAGCGACACCGCGGATGAGCCGGGCAAGGTGCGCGCGCATTTGGGTAAGTACCCTTCTTTTCTCTCTTTCCTTTTATCTCCCATCACCATCCGTACCAAGCGTACTTGGAAATGGAGCCTTCACTGACGCGAAAACCAAACAGACCATTGCATTGAGATCCTGCGTGTAAATCTTATGTGTCTCTCCGATGTCAACGTCTTCACCTTCCATCCGATTGAAGGTCAGGGCTACTGGCCCGACTACGATAGCCATCACGTGTGCAGGAACTTCGATCGCATCAAGGATTGGGCGAGGGAGCATGCGATGCCTGAGGCGGATGTTTGAGTACATCCAGCTGTAGAGAGAGAGGGGTCCAATAGAGATTTTGTATAGTATATGATTCAGATAAGCTCGTATAGACCATGGGGCTAGTTTGTGTAAATGAAACATTTTGTGGAAGATTTTTGATTTTATGGACTCCTGCTTTTCGGGTATGCTATCTTGATATGCGACTCGAATACTTCAATTAACTACATGTTAAATAAAAAAAAGTGAAGTACTTATGGCGATGCATGTAAAAGTCAACATCATATCACGAGGACGGTGGACACAAGTTCGGATGCAACGTTCATCTTATATTGTACACATTGCGGATCGTCGTGATATCCTCATGATGTCACATATGATACATGCGCGCTGCTCTTGAGCGCAGTCGTCCGTCCTGGTAGTGACGTATCGTGGGCCTAGATGCATCCATCATTCCCAAACTTCCTACTCCAGAGTCGTCTCTGGATTCTTCGTCCCCACTCATTTTCCACCTCCCAGCCCACTGGAATTCCTATAAAGTATACCATCCAGCAATGCGATGCATGCCCAAAGAAAATTTCCTACAACTCCAGAGTGTGGTTCGTACCTTGCTTCTTATACAATAACTTCACCACAGTCGATGTAATTTGGCCGCCATTTGCTGGTGTCCAGTTCGCCCTCTGTGCTGCTAGGCACTGTGACCTCGGCAGGCTTGTACAGATACCATGCCTTCAATGCTGCTGCCGCTGCTCTTGTCCTCGCCTCATCCAACGAGCTGCCTGCTCCCTCACCCAGCTTGTCTTTTCCACTGTACACGCCTACGACGAATACAGGATGCCTGCTTAGACGTCCAGTCTCAGAGATGAGTCGTGCAATGGGTGGCTCAAAGCCTTCTCGTGCGCATAGCGTTGAAAGATCCCGGGTTGGTGTGCGGAAGTCGAAGAGCGAGCTGATGTCAAGGTGTCTGCTGAGGAAATGGTCGCGGAAGAAGCGCTTGACGAGGGGAGAGCCTAGATGTTGGTGGAGTGCGCCGAAGAGGGCTCGGACGAACGATTGTGCAGCCACCTCCATTGGCACGCCTGTCCTCTGTAAGGCATGGGGGCTAGGAGCCGCATTGTCTGAGCCAAATTCATCTGTCTTCATAATTTTGTGTGTTGTGGTGACATTCCAGCTCCATGGTGCCTGTCGTCTCAAGGCAGCTGGAATGTCGTCTCCCGATTTTATCCGCTTGAATTGTAGCAGGCCTGGGTCTACCTCACCACCGGGTTCAGCCGCCGCTTCGATGCCCCATTCACGTGCCACGGTTGCTAGTGCCTTGGGTCCAATGTAGGCTTCAACTGCAGCAAAGACAACAGCCATTGGCAGCCGTGGGTAGTTGCACAGGATCCATTCGGATGTGTAGTAGCCAAGTAGATGGCGTCCGAGTATCGACAGTGAGGCATTGTTGAAAGCGGGATTGGGGTCTGCGGATGGATGTACGAGGGTTCGGGCGAGAGCCTGAAGGGGAAAGCGGGGAGGTAGTGATAATCGACTCCGGAGGGCGTGGAGTTTTATCGAGCGCTCGGCGGCGTGTGGGTGTGGGGAGGGCAGGCTCTCAAGTGGGAGAGGATGCGAGCCAGCGGGCCGTGAGTGGCTTGCTGATGACGGTACGCCCGAATTTGCTGCGATCTCTATTTCCAATTCGCCGTCGTGTGGTATAGCGACTGTCGACTGGAGGCGTGCGTGTATGCGGTGGCTATGTGGTGCAATTGCTCGCGGAGCATTCTTCGCCGCGGCATATGGGCATGAGGGACGGCGTGGCAATGGCTGGGCCAGCAATTGCGAGGCACATCTTGATATGGGTATGCGCTTCATGAAGAAGACTGCACAGAAACAGCGGGAGAGGAGGGCAGCAAGGCGGAGTCGGCGGCAGCAGCAATTGGGCGCTCGTGTGGTCTCTGTCGAGTGATGATGGCCACCAAAGAATTTCCGCCAAGACTGCGAGGCCCGTGCTAGCCCTACTACGCATGCGACAACGACCTCACCCAGCTCCGACAACAGCAGAACCCCCACGAAGACCCGCACACTCACATCCACAATGGGCGGCGGAGGAAAGATCCCGTACGGACTCCCCAGGACACCAATTGTACGCGGCATTGGCACTAAACATCGAACAGATACCCGAAGCACGTCTGGTCGCCGGCCGGTGGTTGGTACGCCCAACCCGCCAACTGGAAAGCCAATACGGCCGTCGTCGGCCTCGCCATGGGCGGCATTGTCGGCCTCGCCTGGATGCTCAGCGCAAACCGTGAATACCGCGACAAAATGCCCGAGCGCCACCGCTTCTTCCCCAGCCGATAGTACGACCCTCCACTCGGAACAATGCACCCCAAGCTAACCACTACACAGCTGGAGCAAGCAAATCAGAGAGCACGAGCGGAAACAAGACCAGAGTCTGATTGAGAAGACGCTGGACAAATAGGGGGCTGGTATCGGGATTGGGGACACTACGGCGACGACAGGCTATGGCTGTATATAACTAGCCAGCCGCTGCTTGAAATCTGAAAGCCTATTTTCGACACGAACACCGTTCCATGTCTCTCCGGCATCCGATTGAGACAGTACAGGCATGCCGACTTGTTCAATGGCAAAGCTGGCTGATATTGACCCCCACATTGCACCCTCTTCTAGATTGTCCATGATTGAGCCGTTCTTGCCACGCACGAGGCCAACCGCAAGCCCGCCCAAGAAGCTATTTCCTCCACCGGTGGGATCAACCACCTTTTCTGCTGATTGGTGATAGGCCGGCATCCATTTGCGCTCGCCTCTGCACGCCACGAGGCAACCGTCTTTTCCGCACCGGACTACAACCCCACCATTCCCGTCTGGCCCAATTCCACTCTCTAACCATTGACTACTCAGCTCTTCTATCGTGCGGAAGTCGACTCGATCTGTCCCATCTGTGCTCTTGCCGAAGAACCCGCCAAGTTCACCATGGTTAGGGCTGACGATGTCAATGTACTTGAGCGCTTTCAGGCAATTATCAAATTCTTCGCGGGTGCACAGATCGGGAACAGGCTCCCATACGAACACGGGACGAAGTGCCCCAGCTGACTTATCCTGCTGCTTGCGGAGAGCAATGATGTTTTGGACCAGATCAATGCAACGTAGGGGTGAGCAAATCAAGTGGAAAGACTTGGACCATAGCAATGGAGTACCCACGAGCGCCTTGTGGTCCAATCTTAGCTTTGGCGTTAGGTATCGGAAAGCTGCACGTGGCGAAGTTAGAATCAGTATGCACTTTAGTGGGTGATACGGACCTCGATGCTCATTTTCCCCCTCGTAGCCATTCCATCCCCGCGTAGTCAGCCGGTCTGGCGTCTCACGCATGAGCACTCCAGTATTCCACTGAGCAATATAATCACGCAGCTCATGAGGAAAGTCTGATCCACAATCTACAATCCAGCCCACTCTTTTGGACTGTGGCGGGGGAGAGAAGATGCGTGCACCTAATGCGGAATACGTTCCTCCTCCGCCGACAATATCCTTGACTGGGGCTTTTGGTGGGGGAAATTCAATCTCGTCTCAGATGATTCAGTGCATTGTCGAATAGGGTATTCTTGAGGACATACCGATTATGAACATCCCCAGTGTACAGAAATCATAGATTCGATCTTCTTCCGCCATGTTGAAGGTCGCGGCGATGATGCTTTGTGTATGTACTGTAGCAGGCAGTTCAAGATGGTAGTCTGCCGCTGACGTGCATTCGCCGGTCGGACCACGCTTGGCTGCAGACGGCTAGCGCAACGTGGGCAGCCGGCCATGCGCCTATGCGCCTTGAATAGACGGACCTTGGATCTTCAATTGCAGAGTGTTGTAATCCTTTACTGGACAGTCTTGTTTACCAGTTTCTAGGCACCGGTGCTGTCTGGTCATAGCCAATTGTCCCTCCTCAGCCATCCCAAACGTCGCACGGGCTACAGCGTGCCGTTTGTGACTTGCGACCCCTTGGCAGCGCCCAAGGTAGCAGACCGAACAGACGTACCTTCCCTACAAACGCACCAACGTGCCTTCCCCGCATGGCTAACAACATGAACAACCTGACCACGCTGATCAAGCGGTGAGTTCCTGCCTGCCTCTGCTCTCCAGCCCTCAACTCCCTCCTACCACCATCCTCTCATCCAACCACCACCCAACGTCCCCCGCCTTGCCCTACACCCACTTCAGACCATGGCCGACGGGCCTCATCCGCAACATGTCCTCGGCTCGTCTGGACAGATCCGTGTCATAGCAGACAACGTACTGACATCGATGATCCACAGGCTCGAAGCAGCCACCTCGCGTCTCGAAGATATTGCCAGCTCAGTCCTCCCAAACAGCAATGATGGTGCCAACGGAGCTTCGACAAATGCCCCTTCCGGTGTAATACAATCAAATACCAATGCCAGCACCACCACGCTGGTGGCTGAAGCAGCAGCGCCACCCCCGGCAATTGAGGCCTTCGACGAACTGGTTAACTCAGAGCTAAAGCACTGGCTAGAGCTGAGTGGAAAGTTGGGAAGCGTCATCGAGGGACAATCCAAGGCTGTTGAGGGAGCTTTCGCCGCCGAGCGCCAGTTCCTCTTCATCGCGAACAAGGCCAAGAAGCCTGACGACCGCACGTTGATGGAGCTGCTGAAGGACCTCCAGGCAAACATGGAGAAAACAGACGAGTTCAGGCAGAGCAACCGAGACCCAGCTCTGAAGGACCCTCTTTCCATGGTTGCTGATGGCGTGGGATCTCTCGGCTGGGTTACCATTGGCAAGGGCGGAGGCACCAAGCCCTACGAGCACATCAACGAGCTGGTTGGTGGGGCTCAGATGTACGGTAACAAGGTTCTTAAGGAGTACCGTGACAAGTAAGACCTCCTCTGATATGGAATTGGCTTGAGACTAATCTATTTAGGCCTGAAGGCGAATTGCACGTCAAGTGGGTTCAAGCTTACTACAAGCTGTTCAAGGCCCTGTCTGAGTATGCAAAGAAGTACCACACCACTTGCGTAGCCTGGAACAACGACGGCATCGATGCCAAGGAAGCCGCAAAGCAAGTCGCTGGTGGATCCAGCACACCTGCACCGCCCGCTCCTCCAGCAGGAGGTGTCCCACCACCACCTGGCCCTCCCCCACCACCAGGACCACCACCGCCGCCTGGCGCGGCTCCCGCAGCTAAGAAGGCTGCTCCTGATATGAATGCTGTTTTTGGCGAGCTCAACAAGGGCTCAGATGTAACTAAGGGACTCCGGAAGGTCGATCCAAGTCAGATGACGCATAAGAACCCGTCATTGCGAGCAGGCTCGGCTGTGCCTGAACGCAGCGATAGTACTGGCAGCTTGGGCAGGAGTAAGAGCCCGGCACCACCCAAGGCGAAGAAACCCGAGAGCATGCGAACAAAGAAGCCTCCTAAGAAGGAGCTGGATGGAAACAAGTGGATAATAGTGCGTCTTGTCTTGAAAGTTGCAACGACAAACACGAGAGCTATATGCTGACTTTTGCAGGACAACTTTGACTCGCCAAGCGAAATCATTGAGATTGACGCTGAGATCAACCACTCTATTCTCATTTCCCGCTGCAAGAACACAACCATCCGCATCAACGGCAAGGCTAATGCGCTTTCTCTCGACAACTCATCACGTACATCTCTTATCATCGACTCAATGGTCAGCTCCATTGATGTTATCAAGTGCCCCAACTTTGCACTCCAAGTCATTGGAACCCTGCCTACCATTCTGCTCGACCAGGTGGATGGCGCCACCGTCTACCTGTCCAAGGATTCACTGGCAACCGAGGTTTTCACCAGCAAGTGCAGCAGCGTAAACATTAATCTACCTACCGAAGACGACTACGTAGAAAACCCACTACCCGAACAGATCAGGAGCTACGTCAAGGACGGCAAACTTGTGAGCGAAATTGTGGAGCATGCGGGTTAGATAGGGGATGGCTAGGTCTATGCGGAAGATTTGGATATGGGATCTTGACTTTGTGACACTTTTTGAAGATGTTTGAAGGTGGAAAGCTTCTTTTGATGGAAATCATTTCCTCACTTCAAGGACGAAGCCCTATTGCATCGTTTGCGTTGTGTAGCATGCAAGACTCGTCTATAGAAACCTATCCTCATCCTCACTCAAACCGCACTTTTTGCTGTCTACTTCTTTTTCCTCTAGTAGTTTGTCCCTTGCCGTGAAGACACCACTGCCTATCCATGGCTCTATGCTATCTTTTCTTCTTCCCCGTGACCCATTTACATAAACGCTACTGAAACAAGACATCCAGCTATCAAGACCTTGGTGTAATACCGCGACTATACGCAAGTTGAGCCAATCAAGTCCGCACAAGAAAAAGGAGGTTTGCATTCTTTCTATTCATATCAATGAGCGAGAAACATAACGCTTGAGTCGCTGGTGCACGCTGAAGGAGGAAAGGAAAGAAACAAACAAAGTGAATACGGGTAGTGCAGTGCAGGGTAAAGGGTATCAAATGGAGGAGTAAAAAATGGATTTCAGAAAAGAAAACGTAGAGGTTGAAGAAGGAGAACATGGTATGGTATGAAAGGAAACAGAATCCCAATGTACGTAACGTAACGCTGCAACAACGGAAAGAAAGATCATCGCACACAAAACTTGCTTGCACTTCGCTGCGTTGAATTACGTCTCCATATCGTTGTCTGGCCCCGCTGCATCCAAACTCTCTGCAAGAGTTGTGTTTCACGCACCCCTCCCCCACCTCGGCACTTTTGCCAGCCGACAAAGATGTCATATGTGTTTCGCCAAGTATCACCTTGGCGTATATACATGTCATGTTTGACATTGTCGTTTCTTCCGTCTGAGCTTTCATCATGCTGTGGCGCAGATGTCGCACAGGAAAGCTTTTCACCAACCACCAGCTGGCTCTAACCGGCGTGTTTGCGTCTGAAAATAGCCGTCAAACACGCTCAACTCGGGTTTACGTGGCGCAGGCACGCTGTGCTCCGAGATATCGACGAGCGTTGCCGTTGATGTGCCGTTGGTGAGACCGAGAGAAGCAGCAGCTTGTCCGCTGAAGCCCCCGCCGTCTAAGCTTCGCCGCCGTCCTCCTCCTGTCACTTTACCGCTGTTCAAGCTAGCAAGGACGAAGCTCATCTTGATCCTCTCTTTTGGTCGTGGCAAGATCATCTTCTCAATGATGCTGAGCCATTCTGCTTCCGCTTTCAGCTGTCTCTGTTTTCTGCCTGATCCAATCAGACCAGTCCTGAGGCTGGAAGTGGTGGTTGCATGCAACCGGTTCCGCCAGCTTGCCACTCGGTCGAGGTGTGCATGGAATGACGTGTCCTGTGTCGAAGCAGCCCTGTGCAGCGCAAAGGCCGTCAACGATTGGCCATGCGCTACCGTCATCATTGTCAGAAAAACGCATCCTAAGGAGAAGACATCTGCCATCCTCTTGCCACGTGAGTGGGAGTGGATAGCTTCTGGTGCAGCATAAACGTAGGACTGATCCTGCATAATGGTGGTCAACTGGTCGATACGCAGTGTGTCCACCATTGTGGGACTAAAGGTGTCAACATTCTGGCCAATGTCGAAAGGCGCAAAAAAGACACGCGCTCCATCAATCAAGATCTTGCGTGGCCGGATGTTTCGATGGCAGATGGACTGTGAATGGAGATACTCAAGTGCCGATGACAAATCCTGCATCCAATCCACAAGCAGTTTTGAACGGTTCGGGTCGGTTCCGGGAAGCGCCAGGAAGTCGTCCAGACTATACTGAGCCTTTTCCGTCAAAATTCCTACGTGGTTTGGCTGGGCATATGAACAAAGCAACTTGGCAATGTTCTTGTGTTCATATTGTCTGAACTTGATAATTTGCTCCAGTAGTGCGACTTTTTGCGCAGGACGAGCGGTCACAAACCGCTTTCGTACGAAGACACGATCGTCGCTGGTACCGAGCATCCGAATTCGATCCACACTCTTTTCAGAGTTGCGCGATGACCGGATAAGGCTGAGGTGCTGTAATGGAAGCGTTTCTCTAGCAGTGAAATCGACGTGAAATCCGTTCAATGGCAGTTCCTTGGACGTAGCACGCCATTGCTCCTCGACAACCTTTCGTGCATTCGCTACGATACCTTGTAGACGATCTTCAGGGAATGGCAAACTCTCGTCCCTGAGGTCGAAAAAAGAAGCTTGTCGCCACGACGCTACATCATCGCACACGAACAACAGTATTGCAAGCCTGGGGTTCGATAGTGTCCACTGCCAAATCTTCTTCACTAGCGCAGCATCCCAGCCCTGTTTCCGAACATGTTCATAAAACCATCCAGACAGCGACTGGCCTTGAGACGACAAGATCGATGTGTTGATGAACCCATTTACCAAGGGAACTAGCGGAGGGGCGGGCTGGCGATAGGGATTCGGCGAGCCAGGATACTCGCCACTTCTGAATGACTCTCCAGATGCCGAAGGGGGCGGAGACAGTGGTGCAAACCCTGCTACCGCGTTGATGATTCGTATTGGTTGGGGGGCGAGGGGCGTTGTGGATCGGCTGTATTGCGGAGTGCGATCTGGGCTGCTGCTTTTGGGCGATGAGGAATCTGTTGATTGATTCGAGTAAGTCGAAGCTGGGCTGGTCATGACATTGGACCATGGGTTGTTGTTCATTTTTGTAGGCGTCGTACTCCGGCTCGTGCAAGACGAAACAGAGGACGTCGCTGGAGACGAAGCATCGCGACTGTTGTACCATGACTGGTCGTTTTGGAGGTTGACCATGGAAATGGTGTGCTGCAGCCCATGCTGGGGTTTAGGATATTCCATTGCAGGCGTGCGCCATGGAGAGTTCGAAGCGTGCTGCATCATTACAGAAACAGAATCTGGATATGTTGGAGACGGGCGAATGACGCGTAGGGTTACCGTCGGCGGATCTTGATATAACCGGCGGCGGCCGTGGGTGTCAAAGTGTCAAACCTGACGTGTACGATACGACAGAAGAATGCAAAAGCAAATAACAACAAGCAGCACGAGAGGGTGAAGGAGGGTGAGAGAATGGGTTGAAGAGAACTTGGGTCCAGGAGCCCTGGTCCACAGAAGAAGTACAGCGGCACCTTTCGGGCAGCGTCAACCTTCTCGGACTCGGACAGGGCAGAGTAAGGCTGCCCTCAGCGTCAGTCTAGAGGCTGTTGATGTGTTGGCAGACAAGCTGCCCGCATTTCCTAACCGATTAGTGGAGGGCGACAATATATGGCCTTCTTCAGTGGGTGTATGTGTTGGGCGAATGCAAGCTGGGCACGAGCGCATCCCATGCGGGTTAGTTGTATGCAGGCGAACGTGGCCGCCTCAGAGTCGCCTTCAGAGTCAAAGACAAAGAATATGCATATGTTCGCATCCATACCTTCCCGTATGGTGCCAGATCACCCGGCAGCCTGCTATGGAGCGCGCGATCCGTTCCGAAGCCAGCAGACGCTGTCGGTCGTGTGCCTGGCCATTCGTCATGATGTTTAGGCGCAGAGGTTGCCCGACTTGTGCACGACACCGACGGCGCCCGGGATGCAAGGGCAGCACTAGGGCCCGAGATAGTCCTCGGCGACGCGCCAGGCCTCTGCTGGTACTTGTGGGGATAGTGCCGACACGTTGCTGGTGTGTCTGCCGCGACGACATGTAGAGGACACGAGCTTTCGTGTCACGCGGCTCACCGTCACTTCTGGGCGTCGGATGCGGGAGCAACGTATTTCCGCGTGGCTGCGGCATGACGTTTAGACGGCGCGAAGTGGCTGAAGATTTGTTGGTGGGTAGTGAATGGGTGGTCAGAGTATGGCCCATGTTGTCACGCTGCGGGAGGTCAGTTGCCCTTTGGCGATACGCCTGGGGGGTCAGTGTGCAGCAACGGTGACAAGCTCCAGATGACAGCGGGCGCTGCCTGTGTCAAGTGTGCTGGTTTGTGCGGACGTCACGATCGAAAAGGACGAGAGATGGCGTCCAGGGGGCGCACAAAGGCCCTGCAGAGGCTGAGAAGATGGCAAAGTCGGGCACAGGACCGTCTTGGACAACCCCAGGGTGAAACCAGGAAGCCGGGAGAGGCGGCACGGGCAGCGCTGATTGGTGCAGAGAGCCTGGTCACGTGTGGGCCTAGCGTAACTCTGAAGCGCCGCTAGTTTGAGCACCGTTGCCCAGAACCAGACCTCAACACCAATTGTCTCAAGGAGTCCAGTATCATCATGCTATCTGTGTTCCCACCCCCAAACCGTTCGATCCCCGAGCTGATGCTTGGTTGGCATCTACCGGATGCGGCTCGCAGGTGCTAATTTAGTCCCATCCCCAGCTGCGGCAGGATCATCGCATAGAGATCTCGTGTGCCACCCGTCACAGCTTCAAGCAGAACCCGTCTCAACCCAGTTATGCGAGCTTCAGCAGGGCTCGGTGTTGCTTTGCAAGTCTTGCCTTCGGCCCAGTCACGCCATTACTAGTTCCACTGCCACCCGATCCACACGCGGGCGCGTTTTCCTCACCGCGTTTCTTCATGCTTCTCTAATTTGCACTGCTAATGACACACTAAGAATGCCCGTTTCCTTTGTTCGGTGAGAAACTTTTGCAGCGTCCTTCTTTTCTTCTTCGCCACTCTTTTTTTTTCTTCAAGCACCAACGCTGCTGGGCAGCCCGGCCACATTCACACTAGCGACTTTAATACTTCGACGTCGACTAATAAACCCTCGACTATGTTCTTCAAAGGCGCCCTAGTTGGCACCCTACTTGCTGCTGGACACGCAACTGCTTTCAAGGGTCGTCAGGTCGACGCTCTTCTCCAGCCAGGCCTGGATATCGAGGAGGTACTTCGACGGGACGCGGGACGCATGGCCACTCTTACTCGACGACAAGACGCAAACCCTGCAGATACGGCACCACTAGCTTCACTGACGCCCGCAAGTGGCGATGCGTCGAATGTAAACCAGGCGCAATGGGAGGAACAGACCAGGGCGGCGTGTATGAACACTCTAAGCAGTCTCAATGGCCAGGCGTCGAACCCTAGTGGAATCGCCGTCTGCTACAACCTCCCGTTTCTTGACAACACAACTGGTGTCTTCCAGGCTGAGCTTCGAATGTATAATGTGTCGGCTCCTATCGACCCATGGGTTGGTGTCACTGCAGCCGATGTGAGCATGACGCTGTCGTACCTTGGTGCAACTGTACAGAACATGCAAGGCAACTTTGCAAAGCGGGAAATCATCTCGCCAGTCGTTGAGGGCCGTTTGATCGAGAGACAAAACAACAACGGACCCAACATCAACGGCATGTCGCAACTGAAGGTCCTCATGTATGTGGGAAGGATTAATGAGAACCTGATGGGCTCAGCCATGACCCAGTAAGTAACGTGAGCTCGTTATCGTATTACCGATTCTAACAGTACTTCTAGAGAGTCTCTAAAGCCTCTTCTCGTTCCTCAGATCGACCTAGCTGCCAAGAACCCAGTCACTGGCCGGGACGTCGAGACCACACTGTCATCCCAAGAGGCATCCTTCGTCAACGGCATCTTCTCTCGAGCAGGCACTGCTCCTACAAACGCCGACCCTCAAGCTGCTGCGTCCGCATCTGCCGCCGTCTCTTCTGCCGCACCCTTTGTCGTTCCAGGAGTTGCATTGGCCTTCTTCCCAATCGGTCTTGTCATCACATCTGTCTGGGCCCTGTTCTTCTTCATTGCCGTTGGCTTCGGAACATACGGCCGTATTCAATACCGCGACCAATACAGGAGGCGTGTCAGGGCTGAGTTGGCTCGTGGTGTTCGCACCATCTAATATGCCACTCGTCGTCTTCCTCGCTCTCCTTCCCAGATTGGTATCTTGCTTTTTCTTTGTCAACACAGTGCTAGAAACAGAGGTTTAGCCTAGTATGAAGATTACGTTCGTTTGGATACCCCTTCCACTTTATACATATTTGTACATAATTCTGGTAGTGTGTTTGGTGTGGCGGAGACTTCTCATCGCACTAATCACTCCTACCTCTTCCCCCTTTTACCTAGCATCCTGGCGATGAGAGTCCCTGTTGGCAGCGCAAAACAGTTTCAGTTCTTAAAAAAAAAAATTACATAGCACTTAAGAGATAGCAAAACATATCAAAATTCAATACATCTAGCTCTGTTGATGTTCAATTCCCGGTTCGTGCACTGATATTCATTGTTCTGTTCGCTGCTCGCGTTACACGAAGGTGCGCGCGCGTGGTCTGGTGGAACTTACAAGGGGTTAGATTTCTGCTTCCAAACGGAGTCTCTCAGTTGTCCGAACCATTCATTGTATTTCATTTTGCCTCTTGCTCAGTCTTGTAACGACGACTAATTAACACTGTGCCTGCCTCTTTTGATAGGCTCTGTTTCAGCGGTGGAGGTAAAAGTAGTCCAGATACAGCCCAAGTCTCTTGCTCTGTCAGCTGGGCAATACAGGGAGAGGCTTTGTAGTTGATCGACATTTAAACTGAATTCAGAATCAGGAGACTGAAACTAGCTGTTTGTGCAAGTGTACTAGGCTGGACTAACACGCAGTGTATCCGTTTACCCACGCTTCACTCCGCACGCTAGCAACTCCAAAGGCAAACAAACGCACTTCACGCTTTGATATTTGTACTCAACGAATCCGCACGAAGATCCTATCTCTAGATTACCCACTAGCTTGGCTCACATTGTTTACATCTGCCCTCGATCAACAGCCATCCACACAATCCCCAAATAGCGCACGGCATCCATTCAGCAGCTACTACACATCTCATACACACTCTACACTCCTCGGAAACCACGAATATACATCCTCAATATAACAACTCCAACATGCGCCTCTTCGCCCTAACCCTCGTTCTCATCACGGCCGTCACGGCTCTCACGAACTGCGACGTCTGCACCCAACGCTACAGTTTCTGCGTCGAGGTACGTTGTTTGCCAGCCAAGCGGAGGAAGAGAAAGAGAAAGTAATGTGCGTATAGCTAACTGAATACAGAATGGACACACCCACGGTCAAGAAGGCTGCCAGAAGACGTGTGCGGAGCATGTGTGCCATGTGCTACGCAGGGAAGGCAACGAGGTATGTCCTGTCTCTTTCTTGTTTACCCTTCTCGCTTTTAGCCGTTTGGAGAGACTTTGGCTGACGGATGTATGGCATAGTGCAAGGAATGTGGCGAGGTGTTCAAAGTGTGTGGTGGGAAATCGAGGTATGATTTCTAAAGGTTGATAGGGTGAAGAAGGAATTAGAGATGGAGAGGCGATGTCTTTGGTGAGCGCAGATTGGATCAGGTTGGCATGCCCTTGGTCAGGATCGGTCAATTTGGGGCACGGAGTCGCTCATATGATACTGTATTCCTTATGAATTGAAGTCGTACCCACGGTGAAAGCTATGCGACATGATACCCCATTACAACTTCCCCATGATCGGGCCCGCCCACTCACCCTTCTCCACCCTCTCACACATGCTCTTCAGCGTCTGTGCTGCCCACTCGAAATCCCGCATCTCAAGGTACACCTGTGCGCTGAGGCGAGCCCACCAATGTCCTCCGTACCAGTAAATCATAATGAAAGTATCATACTCGTCGCTGCTCAGCTGCTTCATCCAGTCTCGCACCTTGATGCCCACGTCTTCTTTGTCGATGCCGCCGCTGACCGCAGCTTGATATACTTTATCGAGCAAAATGGGCAAGCGTATGTTAGACATGCAGCACTGACCCAGCGTACGAGTGCTGTTCTCCAGCACCTCAGTGCCAAGTACGGATGCAACATGTTGACCAGCAGCCCTCGCCAGCGTATGGCAGTACTGCAGGATTACGGCCTCACCACCGAGGGACTCGCGCCATTTCAGCGATGTGGGAACGCACAAGTAAGGACTCGAGTCAATGGTTCCCACATACTCGAAGTTTGCTACGAAGGCTGGCTTCTCTGCGTTCACAAACGCGGATCTATTGCTCATTACAACCGACTGCTCAGATGTATTCTGCTCGGTGCCAGGCCGGGTAAATGACGGCTTCGGGAATGGCGAGACAATCTTTGCGCCTTTGGGCGTGTAGCCGTGAGAGGTGGGCAGAGTGCTGCGCATGAGATCTTGATTCCTGTGCGCAACGTGGAAGATTGCGCAGCCACGGGGGACATGGAGCCATCTTTGCTTCGTTAGCATCTATGATCTGAGGATCGCCTTGTAATGAGGGAACTCACTTGTGGCAGTTGCTGACGAAAAAATCGGGATCCAAGCTACCAAGATCGATCTCAACGTGTCCAACGCCATGGGCTCCGTCGATCAAACTCATGACACCCAGTTCTTTACACTTGGCTGTCAGGCGCTCGAACGGCATTCGTACGCCGGGCATGCTGACGACGGTATCGAAGACGGCGATTTTGACTTTTCCGCCCTTAGCTTCGACTTCTTTGACTTTCCTCTCGAATTCCTTGACGAGCCAGTCGTCTTCGACAGGAAATGTGTACTCGACTTTGACAGCCTCGGCTGGTGTAGTCTCAGTAATGTAAGAGACAGTCTTCTCACATGCACCATAGATGGTGCTGAACATGAGAATGTGTTCGCCTGGAGTGAAAGTCAGGTTACGCAGGACGGTGTTTACACCTGTGCTGGCGTTGGGGACGAAGACCAGGGTGGAAGAGGGCGTGTTGAGGAGCTTGGCCATGGCCTCGCGGGCCTCATCTAGGTAGTGCGGATACTTGTAGATAATGAATGCATCAGGCCGAGCTTCAGATGCATCTTGAAAGGCGCGAAAGCTCTCACGGACGACACGTGGGTAGGTGCCGAAAGAGCCTGATGTGAGTCAGTCGATACGTTGCATTGATGAAGCTTTTGTATAAGCTGGCTCAACATACCATGATTTAAGTTCAGAAATCCCTTATTAAATAGAAACTCCTTGTCCCGGAGCTCTTTCCCAAATCGAACGCCATCTTTTGTCTTGATGTCTGCGACACCATACTTTGCGTTTGACGTCATAATTGTTTACTGTAAACAAAACTATGTTGCTGAGATTATCGAAATGAATGTCATGCCTCAAGAGCTCTATATACACTGATTGAAATGAGTCATTGGGTAATGACTGGTGAGTTTATCGACATTCTTGGAGGCGTGCTGCATACTAGGCATCGCAGCACGCCCTTTCGTGACATGATAGCAGCAATTGGCCAATCAGCATCCTGGGCGGGTATTGGCGGGTCCCATTATCCACTGGTGATCATCCAGCTCTGAAAAGTTGTCGTTTCCAGCATCCCCTTACGAGCGTGCGTGAACACCGTAGTAGGCGCTCAAAGAGTTTTTAGAGGAGTTGTCTTGTTGTTACATTATACTATTCACATCAAAAGAGTTCATCATGGTATGACAGGATTCGTCTGCTTTCATGGACGAGAGAAGGTGCATCTGGTATTGCCAGGGCCTTCTGTAATTAAGGAATTCGCAGTTTGTCAATATATTTCCGCCGATGATATCCTGATCATCGCTATGGGCACATGCGGGGCCCTTCCCGAATGTGGGGAATAACGTGTCACGTGCCTCAGGTGATCGAATAAGCCATTCTTCTGTCATTGCTTTTGGTGACGCTTGTTCTGCAGCATGCATCTACTGATTTCTCATCCAAACATCGACGTACTAGTCGTTGGTGGCGGCAATGCAGGTTTCTCAGCTGCCATTGCTGCCGCCGAGGCCGGCGCCCGTCGTGTCGTCCTGGTTGAAAAAGCGCCGAAGGAATGGGCTGGAGGAAACAGTTACTTCACAGCAGGCGCTTTTCGTACCGTTCACAATGGCGTTGAGGACCTACTACCCATTGTCAACAATGTTGACCCCGAGACAGCAAAGCTCATTGATATGAAGCCTTACACCGAGGACGATTTCAGCAAAGATATGCACCGTATATGCTCAGGCCGCTCCGATGCCGCTCTGAGTCAGGCACTAATTAAGGAATCCAACGATGCTATCAAATGGCTTGCAAGAAATGGAATCAGGTTCCAACTGTCCTTCAATCGCCAAGCGTACAAGGTCAACGGCCGATTTAAGTTTTGGGGCGGCCTAGCGCTCAAGACAGAGGATGGTGGCAAAGGGTTGATTGCGGATCATCAAGCCTGCGCTGAACGGCACCAAGTGGAGGTATATTACTCTACGGCCGCAAAACAGATCCTCACTTCTTCATCGGGCGCCGTAACAGGAGTCTTGGTAGAATGCGAGGGCGTAGACACATTGGTTACAACCAATGCAGTCATCCTTGCAGCGGGAGGCTTCGAAGCGAATCCGCGTATGCGCTCCCAATACCTTGGTCCGAATTGGGATGTCGCACGTGTCCGTGGTACACCTTTCAACACCGGCGAAATGCTCGAATTCGCTGTTCGCGATGTTAATGCTAAGCAAGCAGGCAATTGGTCTGGGTGCCATTCTACCTGCTGGGATGCCGATGCCCCTGCAAATAGTGGCGACCGGGACGTGTCCAATGAGTTCACAAAGTCTGGATATCCGCTTGGTCTAATGATTAACATCAACGGCCAAAGATTCGTCGATGAAGGCATTGACTTGCGCAACTATACCTACGCAAAGTTTGGACGCGCTATTCACGAGCAGCCCGAAGGCGTAGCTTTCCAAGTTTGGGACCAACGCACAATATCATGGTTGCGTGACGAAGAGTATAGAGACGAGCGTGTTCATAAGATATGGGGGGCTACATTGGAAGAGTTGGCTGAGAAGCTCGCTGCAAAGTCGGGGCTGGACGCTCCCGAGCAATTTGTCGAGACAATCAAGGAGTACAACGATGCAGTCTATGCATCTCAAGCTGAAAACTTGGACAGGAAGTGGGACCCAGCAGTCAAAGACGGACTCTCAACTCAATCTTCAACTAACAAGTTAGCTCTAGCAAAGTCTAACTGGGCGCTTCCGCTCGATAAAGGCCCCTTTATGGCTGTCAAAGTATGCTGTGGCATCACCTTTACGTTCGGCGGATTGGCCGTAAACCCCGAGACGACTACAGTCATTTCCAACTCTGGTAGAGAGGTCGGAGGGCTATTTTGTGTTGGTGAAATGCTTGGAGGGTTGTTCTATAGCAACTACCCTGGCGGCAGTGGATTAACATCTGGCGCAGTCTTTGGTCGGAGAGCTGGAACTGCAGCAGCAAACGTGGTCAATGCTCGTGCTGCGGCGGTGCCATCAGCGTTGTAATTAAGTGCTTCCGCATGTCGCTAGTATTCCTTACAGAACCAAGCCAGGAGATCCAGTGTTGCAGCCACTGCAACTGGACATTGCGCAGTTGTAAGACATAGCTTCTCAATTCTCATGCTGGATCAATCTCATCGGTCCCAGTAAGTTTGTGGATTGCGGCAACGACTTATGTGTGTTGTGAAATTAGAATGCATTCCTCAACATTCGAACGTCATACACTGTCTGCTGAAAAGACTGTCATGACTAGAGGAACGTGGGTATTGATAACGCCGCTACGCCGTTCAAATGCTTAATCCGTCATTTACCGCTTTCTTGTCCGCTTTGGTGCCGGTTTGGGTTTGGAGCGATTGGTTCTCCGAGTGGTTGGCGCACTATCTTCCTCAGACTCAACACTGGATTCTTCTTCATCGTCCTCTTCCTCTTCCTCTTCAGCAGACTCAGACACAGTACTCCGAGGCTTAGTATTTCTTGTAGTACTGGCTACCAGCTTGGAGCCCTTTCCGCTTTTTGTAGTCCTGGTAGCCCTTGTGTTTTTGGTATTCTTTGATGTGGGAGTTGCCTCTGTCACGCTTTCAGCCTTTTGTGAGCGCACGCCGTCAGGCAGGTCTTTGAGTAGGCCAATGCCCGGGGCGTATATGTCCTTGAATTCGTCTGTAGGAATCATGGGCGGCGAGGAAGCCACGACCGAGCCTGGGCTGTGGAAGCGCTTCTGCCACATCAGCTCGCCAAAGTCGTCTTCGGGCAGCTCGAACTCGGGTAGATTGACAGCGTCTTCGGGGTCGAGCGGGTCTGGATCATCGGAAAAGGCAAATTCGTTCTCGCGCGTGTCAAGCGCATCCAGGTCGTACCATTGCGACAACTTTTTCCATATGCCTGGGATGCGCGTGTGGGGTGCGTCTTCGCCGGCGAAACCATGAGAGCGCATATCGGTATGAATACTAATCATGCGGAAGTGCTTGTGCAGGCCCGTCGGCTTCCATTTCATCATGCTCTTCAGCAGCTGTGTCTCCTGCTCGTCGGCCCACGGGTCGCTGAGAAGCTCATCTTGCGACTGCACGGCGCCTGAATCCTGGGGCGTCTTTGGTTGCGTGTCGCCAAGCGGAGTCGAAGCTGCGCTGGCTTTGGCCTTCTTTCGGGGAGGCATTTGTGGCGAGTGGATTCGCGCAACAGTGTGGTGTGCGAAGAACGAGGGAGTGACGGGGTGAAGGAATGCGACAGGCACTTACGCGACGCGAAGCTGCGGTCCCCACGCGGCGGGCCGCCAGAACTTTGGCGCGTCATGCCCCTCATCCCCCGACACTACTGGATTCCGTCGACGCCCCCACTGCTGCCATGGATGCAGGCGATTCGATTCACAATGTCTTCGCCAGCGATCGCTTGTGGGAACAGTCCTCCTTTTTTGACCTGACTGAGCTGCAAGATTCGTCCATCTTCGCCCCGCTGCAATTAGATAGTGAGCCGTCGCGTCTCTCTTACATTCATGTGAACGCGTCTTGTTGACCTGCTGCAGTCGCCGCTATCCGATTCGACCACCCGTATGCCCCCAAACATGATCTCGACCGCGAGCTGCGGTTACCAGACTTGGAAACGTTCGAGTTTGGGCCTCTACCGGACCTCGATAGTCTAGATGAATCTAGTATCGTCATCGATACTCCGCCCTTGGAGCCCGACGAAGACATCTGGCAGACAGCCCTCGATCAAGGACCCGCCAACAAAGACGTCTTGTTCCATACATGGGAGTCTTTTGAAAAGGGAGACAATGTCGAAACTCCATCACCGTACCTTAGCGAACAGGGGCCCGCGGCATTCGACGCTGCGCTGGTATGCGACCAAGAGAAACACAGTGCTGGTAAGGTACTCAAAGCCGACATTCTCCTACAGTCACTCTGGAACCTTGGACTGGGCCGATCGTCTATCCTCTTTCGCTTCAACCCCAAAGTGAAATCCTTTGAGCCTACCATCGTCGAAGGGCGAGCTTCTGGATTGAGTCTGCCAGCTGCCCAGAGTCTGTTCACCTATTTCATCCGCACCGGCAACTCATTTTTATATTTGCGGTCCTTCGCAGAGCGTACTTTTGCTTCAGCTGAATCGATACCAGCAAAAGTTGCCCTCGCCACGTCTGTATCAAGCATTCTCGCCAGCCTGGAAGATGCATTGGGGAAACAGTCTTCCAAGATTCTGTCCCTAATGCAACTGCAACACCATTTCGCCAAGCCTCGCAATATTCTGACACATGTTGCTCGCCTGGTGGATGCCGTCAAGCACGCAAAGACCAACGAGCAGTTGTCTTCCATCTTGCATCACCGTCTTCTGGAAACTGAAGAAGGTGACGATCAACTCCGTCAGCTGTCATGTCAATTACTTTGCCATGTAGCTAGGCCGAGCCTGGAGCTGTTGAGCGAATGGATTGGGATACGGAAAGAGCAAGAAGCATTGCCTATTTGGCAACGCGACAGCTTCGTTACACTTGAAGACCCTTCTCCCGAGACCCCAGCGGTCGAATATACCTATAGGTCAGAAATGATGCCGAGATTCATATCCCCTGAAGATGGCAATACGATATTTGAGACTGGAAACAGTCTTCGGTTTCTGAAGACACAGCACCCGCATCATCCGCTCGCTCGCTTAGATGGATTGGCTGTTCAACCTCCAGATATGGAATGGGCCTTTCAGTGGCAGGACATTGAGAGATTAGCGTCAAAAGCAAAAGACTATGAGGAGAGGCTGAGGCAAGCACTACTAGCCTTTGATGGAGGCCAAACCGATGCTGTTGATTCGCTTCCAGCTCCATCTGCATCACCACCAGCCGCAGAAGTCCCAGTCGACACTCAAGATCTCGACCGATATTTTGAAGACTCCATTCAGAAGATGGATGCGGTGCCCAAATGGCCTTCTGAAACTCTGCCTGACGAGCTCCACCTGCTCATGGAAAGCATTCTCGATACGACAAACAAAAACGATGACGCAGTCTCTAACACATTTTCTCCGCCCATGTCTCTAGCTTCCACACTTTCCTTCCGGCCACTCATCACGGCACAGGCCAAGCTTGTGAATGCAGCTACAGTTCGTCTTTTCTTCCGTTCCCACCAACTGCGCCATCATCTGTCCTTACAGCGGCAATACCATCTTCTTGGCGATGGTGTCTTCTCGTCACTGCTTGCTACTGCTCTCTTCGACCCTAATCGTGAAAGCGCTGAGCGACACAAAGGAAGAATGCGTAGTGGCGTTCAGATGGGCTTGCAGTTAGGCTCTCGCAAATCATGGCCGCCAGCGAGTTCAGAGCTCCGATTGGCTTTGAGAGGTGTTCTTAGTGAGAGCTACTACTCTTCTGCACTCTTTCAATCTACACTCAAAGACGATGAGACGTATACACCCAAAACGTATTTGCACAACCGGGACAATGACGAGCTTCCGGGACAGCTTAACTTTGCCATTCGAAACCTTACGGAAGCAGAGCAAGAGAAGGTCATGGACCCTGACGCCTTGCATGCGTTGGACTTCTTGCGTCTGCAGTATGTGGCACCACCCCCGTTGAACCTTGTCATCACAACCGCAGCACTAGACAAATACGACCACATATTCAAGTTTCTACTGCGACTACTGCGTATGCTCTTTGTGGTTTCGCATCTGCCGCGCGAATATGCCGATCCAGAGTCTCGATACTTGAGGATGGAAGCCTACCACTTTGTGGTCACGTTGACCAACTATGTTTTCCAAACTGGGATTGCTGAGCCCTGGAATGAGTTTGACCGTTTTGTATCCAAAGTTGAGAGGCGTCTTGACCAGGAAGACGCAGCTGGTGAGCTGGGTGTCCGCGTCACAGAAGGCGTTGCCTCATTGCGGGACGCCCACGAGAGATGTCTGGACGGCATTCTCTTCGCACTTTTGCTCCGCAAGCGCCAGCGCAAAATCATTGCACTCGTAGAAGAAATTTTCGAGCACATTCTCCTATTTGCTAAGATGCAAAACGCGAACACACGAGACAAGGAGGAGAGCGTCAAGAGCCTTTACGCAAAGATGAGAGGCAAGATCCGTGTGTTCTTGAGTGTCTGTCGAGGCCTGACGGGCAAGCAAGGTTATGGCAAGGGAAGAGGCACGGCAGAGGAGAACTCGGTGGAGCGTCTCGCCGTTGCTATGGAAATGAATGGGTACTTTGCTGCAGCATGAAGAACTAGAGTATAGATAAAACGAATATGCAGGAAGTGCTTAATCTGAGCATGGAAGGATTTGACGAGTCTCAATCTTTTCTGGTATCAATCTCGGACCAGGCCAACATACAATAACTTGCAGTGCAGACGAAATAACGATGTTGAGCAGCTTTACACAAATTCACAAGAAAATTACAGCAATGAACAAGATACTGTAAATGCGCAAAATCCAATTTCTTCCATGTTTCTTCAATCTCAATGAGAGACTCTAGGCTTCCAAAGTCTTTTGCGTCGGATATTCGTGAAAGCTTCATACTTATCTCTATGAAGCCATTTAGTATACTGTATGACTCCACAGTTCTACTTAGTGGTTACGCCGCCGCTAGGAAGCATCACGGGGGCCCCGCTACCCCTGTTCAGTTTGCGGAGGTCGGATCCCCGGCAAGTTGCTCAAACCTAATCTCTAGATTCGGGCTGGGTATTCTTCCTATGGAACATCATAAGATGCGCTAATGGTCTTCGACTTGATTTACAATCTAGGTGGCGCCATAGAGCCTGGACGCCATCTGGCCTGTGTCCTAGTAAGCGTGCATCTTGCAACAGCCTTTGCTGAACTAAGTTTGAGGCCGAATCCCAAGGAATTGTAAAGTGTACAGCAGCGCCAACGCAACTGATTGGGTAGCCAATGCGTGGTAAGACGCTCCTATTCGCTCCTACGGAGCCGAGAAGCTTGGTTTTGCTTCCTCGCTTCTTCTTGCTACTTAGGTACGCAATCACCAGGCCACCCGTAAGCTATTTACAACCCACTGCAAGACGACGGAAGGGATCCATGAAATTACAAATTAGAGCACTAGCGGTAATACGCCCTTATCTAGAAATGAAGGCAATCATGCGTTTTTTCTACAGTTCGAGAATAAGGGGGCATAAATCTAGGATGGCTGTCGACAAAAGAGATGGGTATCTTTATCGTCACGAGATTTCCTCTAGCTAGAGCATGAAATTCTAAAGTAGATAAGTTTTCCTACCTAGAATCAGCTTGTACACACTTCCAAGTCTTTGCATCTCCTCTCGCTGCTAGATTGTCGCTCCTCGTTTGCAGCCAGATTTGGTGGAACTGCCGAAACTGTAAAGACGCCTGTGAACTGTAGATTGGATGAATTCTAACTTTCGGGAACTAATGCCCTGTATGAGAATACGACATGGTGTTTACTAGCAGCTTAGCCAATAGGACCATAAAGAATAGCGACCAAATAGGTAAGTGCTTTGCTTTGACACGTGAATGGTTTCGTTAACTTCGCATCTTGCAAGCCGGGTTTTCATCCGATTCATCCCACCCTGTGCTAGATTGACGCACCTCAATACCTCCTCCATATCTAGATGATCTTGGCCACCTCTATCTGTATTCAGTGGCGGCTGTGTACCACTCGGTCATATCATTAGTGGTGGAAGTTCTCCGAAAGATAGCTTTTAACTTTTAGGCAGTGCACGCTGGGGCCCTCAAGTCCGTACATAAAGGACTTTCAGCATGCATCAGAAACCATGGTATCGTTCCCTGTCAACTGAATTGCCATTCCTTAAAAGCGATCACCATTCTGGCTTCGATAATACAACATTCCTTAATATTGAACAATGGCCACCTGCAAGATCATCCTCGCCCTCTTCTTCGGTATTGTCGCGGCCAACAGCGATACCACCACAATCATGATTTCAGGTTTTGGCATACCCCCAACCGTAACTTTCCTGCCAGACATCGCTGCTTCTATCATCTCCGCGAACCCCACTGCGACCACTTGTAGCCTCACGTGTCTGCAAGGCAATAAGTGTGGTGTCTTCCCTAAGCAAATCCAAGTTTTTGGGCCTTCAACATACAGGATAGAGATGGAAGATCCTAACCCGGACACTTCTGCTACGGCTTGGATCGAATGCAGCATGTCTAAGGGCGCGGTATGCACCCAAAGCTGGAGCGAGTTCCATCAAGAACCAGAAATTGTTACTATCACTTTACCTCCACATTCCATCGGCGCTGTTGGCTTGTTGGTCACGGCTGGTTTGGAAAAGTTGCCAGATGCTCCAGTGAAGCCTACTGGAACAGGATCGGGCGGGGCGCAGATTAATGGAACAGTATCAAATGGTATGTAGAGAAACCTGCTATGCATGCAGGCTCTTGTTTGTCCAGACGTTCACTGGCCATGAAGATGTTAACCACACTACAGGCTGGACTGCACCTGCGTTGCCCACCTCGACCTACCCACCTCGACCGACTGGTGCAGCGAGTGCCAATGCTGTAGTCAGCGGTGGACTACTTAGTCTAGCTGCTGCTGTATTTGGTGGACTGCTATTGTGAGGAAGGCAGCGTCGGTACATTTTCGGGTTTCTGAATGTATATTTTTCTCAGATGATTTGATTTGTTCAATTCTACCTCGTGTTCGTCGAATACAGCGGCACTAATGCCTTGACGACCTTTTTACTTGAGTTTCTTAAGCTTCTCTAGTAGTTCATCCATACTAGACGCATATAAATCAAACTTGCCAAACACATCAGTGCAAGGGTCGTGTTCTTCGAATGAGAGATATGCCGTCTTGAATCCCACCTTCCTTGCTGCAATAAGATCCCATGCATGGGCCGCAACAAACCATCTCTCCCCCTCTTCTTTCCCTATCCCTCTCTTAGAAAGATGCTGATCAGCGTTCTCGTACACCTTGACATCAGGCTTCGCGATTTGGATGGCATCGCAACTCAAAAGATGCTCAGCGTCGAGATCAATATCAGCCATTTTGAAATAGTTCAGCGACGTCTCTGATCCGCCATTCGTTACACCATACACATCCCACCCAGCTGCCTTCAATCCGTCGAAACATCTCTTGAGCCCTTCTCTTGGTCCCATGCTCTTGAACGCCTTCATCACCTCTTCGAGATCTTCGTCGGTGACCGCATCGGTTGGTAGATCTACCACGGCGCATGCCCGGCGAAAGGTCGATTTCAGGATCTGCGCAATGGGCACATAAGATCCCGTCATAGAAACATAAGTAAAGTCGCGCTGTGCAGCGTAAAACCAAGAAAAAAATAGCGTTTTCGGGTCTACCTCAGCGGTCTTGAGTTTCGGACCCAAGCGAGAATGAATGGCTTGGATTGGCGCGGAGAACTCAAAGCATGTTCCTATCACGTCGAAGGATGCTGACTTGGTCATTTTAGGATCTTGAACAGAAAGGTAGGATTCGGTTGAGATTGTCCAGCTTTGCTGAGCTTGGGTTTGGAAGATGTCTTATACAAAATAAGCAGAGAAGACCTCGGTAGATGCTAATAGCCCATATGACGTAAGCTATCATCAACTAACCCCTCTTCCATCTCCATCTCCTCCTTCATCATGAATGATAAAGTCTTCATTCAGGTCACATGATGCAAACGGCGGTACAAGGGACCATATTCCTGAATGGTGCTTTGGCCCCCAGTTGTGGCGCATGGGTCGCAAAAGGGTTCGACTGGGGCTGACCGTGGGGCAGCATGTCGCTTACAGGCTCCCGCCATAGCTGTGCTGTCTAGGTAGCGACATTGCATATCAGCTCAGGCTTCCCATATCTTACTTCTTTTCTATCTTTCCCCTCTTTCCCCCAGTTTATCGAGCGGAACGAAAGGATGGCTGGCATGACCAAGGCCGTGCTCTTCGCGCTCGTAGTAGCATTAGGCGCATCCTTCTATCAACTCTACATCAAGGATCTTCTTACCATTACTTTTGGTGTCGGGCGGATAATACAAAGTATTGATGAGTTTCCATTCGATTGCAGGCGCATTGAGCATCCAAGGCTAGAAGCCTGTGAGGACATCTGGCTCGATGATGAGGGACGCACATTGTATGCTGCATGTGCAGGGACACAGGGCAGGCTGGCTTGGAATCAGGCGTAAGTCACATTATTTCTAGCTTCAGAAGCAGAGAGCATGAAGTTTGCATCAGAACTGACATCTGTTAGAATGGAACAGGTGAATGTGACTGGACGCCGACCAGGTGGCTCGGAGTTCATCGCTTTAGACATCGACAACCCGGGCGCGGATGGCCTCTTCAATTTCCGGGCTATTAAGCCAACCGGCAACTACAGAGGAGCCACAGGAAACAAGGAACTTGATCTCCTTGGATTTGATGCCCATATCCTGGATGACAGCACTATCCAATTCTACTTTGTCAACCAGCGACCTCCAGTTGGGCCATCTAATGAAATCATTGACGCGACAAAGACGGGCGACAACTCAACCGTTGAGATTTTCGAGATGAGAAGAGGCCAAAACACCATGCGCCATGTTCGCACAATCGTCTCGAGTGAAATCTGGACACCAAACCGCATTGCAGCATTAGGAGATGGTTCGGGTGCGTTTCTCCTGACAAATGATCACTCCAGGAAAGTTGGCTTGGTAAGTCAGAACACACCAACACTGTGACAATATCTGTATAGCAAAACTAACAAAGAAAACCTCAGACCCGACAACTTGACTACTTCCTCGGCGGCGGAAACGTCGCCTACTGCTCCGGCTCTGGAGACTGCAACGCCGCCTACTGGGGCAACGAAATGGACGAAACCCTCCTCGCCCACCGCACTCACACTCCCCTGCATGAGCACCACTATCTGCAACCCCTCCTCAGCCTCCTTCCTCGCACCAAGCTGAAATTCCCTAATGGGCTTACTCGAGGCTTTGACGGTCTCTACTACGTTCCCAGCGCGGTCGACGGCCAAGTCCGCGTCTTCGCCCTGGAACCTACCAACCACACACTGCGCCTCCTCGACTCCATCCACGTCGGCATGCCCCTCGACAACATCTCGCCCGACGCAAACGGCGACCTGTACGCGGCCGGGTTCCCCGACCTAGTTCAAGCCGGCAAGGGGTTTGCAGACCCGTACAATGAGATATCGCCCGTGACGATCTGGCGTATTAGGAAGACGGTGGATGAGCGGGATGGCGTCGTCAAGAGTGTGGATTATAGGGTTGAGAAGGTATTGGAGGATCGCGACTCGAAGGTGCTGAGTGGAAGTACGACGGTGAGGCATGATGTCAAGACTGGTCGGCTGTTTATTAGTGGTAAGTTTATGTTGGTGAGCAGGTCATGTGAACACGATGTACTAACTTCTGTGTAGCTGCGGTCCATCCTTTCCTTGTGGTGTGTGAGCCACGCTAAGTGGAGGCTTTGATTTGAAGAGCACGTAGTGAGTCTTAAATTGTGATCATACAGATACTGATAGGTTCCGGAATCACGCGAAATTGTCAAGTGTTGGAAATGGACAGTTGAGCGGAGAAAATGACATTCATGCCCTTAGATTACTAGGTCTAAATAAATGAAAATTGCGTACTTCTCCTCTTCATCCGCGCTTGACTAGCCCCTTTGCTTCGGCCATTGCAACCATCTCTTCATTCTTCTTCCTCTGTGCCTGTAGCTCCTCCTCCTTCTTCCTCGCATTCTCCCTCTCCAACTGGTCCGGACGCCTGATTGCGATATCCTTGGGCTTGTTGTCCGAGAAGAAGTACTTGAGGCTCTTCTCAATGATGTAACAGGCGATGAAGTCAAACGCCATGATGGTGGTGATCATGATCTTGAAGTCGGTGGTAAAGGGCACAAGCTTGAGCTTCTCATTGAGCTCGGGAATGAATTCGGTGGCACAAGAGAAAGCAACACCGGAAACGGACACGAGACCCCAGTACATGCCCTTGTTTTCACGAATGGACTCACGGAAAGGACGGCCCTGGTAGTTGATGGCGAAGGTGGAGATCTGCTGAATAAGCTGCAGGAGGTAGATGGCTGAGTTTAGGAGCGATGGCTCAAATTCTTTCTCGAGGTCCGGGTTGGGATCCTTGGGCTCAACGCGTTGCACATATTGGCTGACGTAGATGAGAGTGATGATGTGAATAGCGAACTGGCCCAACACAGATCCAATGATGTAGGTGTTGAAAATGTTGGACTGCGGGCGTTCCTTCGATAGGGCCTCGACGGTCTTCGCGCGAGAGATGGAAAGGAAACAAACGCTCATCATCATTCCCGAGATGGTGACTTGGCCATCGCCAAACTTGATGCCATCAAGGTAGAGCACTGACAAACTGTAGGCGGAGATCAAACAGTTGAGGGCGAGGATCTTGTACATCTGGATCGTAGCAACCAGGGTGCAGCGACCTTGACGGATGATGTTGGGAATAGCGACGACGTTGGCAAGCTTCGACGTAAAGGGCGCAGCGACAGACGCATCACCAAGTTTGATGGTTGGGGGTTCGCCAGCTAGTTCTTCCATCTCTTGTGCCATCATCTTTTCTTGCATTTGCTGAGCAAAGTTGGCTGCAGTCTGAGGAGGCTGAACTTGACCAGGCTGTTGTTGAACAAGGGTACCAGTAGAAGCAGATCCGTTCGCAACACCATTAGCGGCAGGAAGAAGACCCTTCTTCTTGGCCTGGGCCTCCATTGCTTTCTCGTAGTGTGGATTGGTCGGGCCCGGTGGGTACAGATGAGCGATCATGATGGGAACAGGAGGTGGAGGCTGGTTGAAGCGCTGCATGAGATTGCACTGCTTCTCGTAAACGTTCTTCATTTGCGTATTGCGGAAGTGTTCACCGATCTTGTCAAGATCTTCATGGGTACCGTTAAGAAGAGCAACACCGATGTGAGCCTGCTTCAGAGCACCAACGTCGTTGGTACCATCACCAGCCATGAGAGTAGTGTAACCGCGGTCCTTGAGACCAAGGAGGATCTCTTCCTTCTGTTTCGGCGAGACACGAGCGTAAACCCAGGTGTATCGCAGAATCTGGTTCCATCCAGGCTGACCAGAGAATTTAGAGAGCGCGTATCCAGTAAGACAGATATCCTTTGTCTTCAAAATCTCATCATCCAGTGGCTTAGTTGGGTCAACGGGAATGCTGATTTTGTCGTCGACGCTTCGCCACACAAGCTTCTCGCCAGAATCGTCGTTTTCAGGTGCGTCAAGAATGTAGCACTCGCGATCGACAATCTCGACCTGCTTGGCGACATGGACAGCGGTAAGAGGGTTGTCACCAGTGATCATGACAACACGGTGGCTGGACTCGTTCAGAGCGCGGACAGCTTCGATAGCGTCAGGCTTAAGAGGGCATTGGAGAACGAGGAAACCGGCAAAGTGTAGGTCAGATTCAACCTGTTCACGCTTGAGATCGTTGATGCGGTTCTGGCCCCACTCTCCTTCTTCAGACAGGAACTTATATGCCAGAGCCAAGACACGGCCGCCATTACGGGTAAAGTGTTTGAAGGTCTCTTCGTAGTGAGGGGGAGTGTTGACCAACATTTTTCGGATAGTTTCAGGCGCACCCTTGACCGCAGCGATCGTGCTCCTGACCTTGCGTCCGTTCTTGTCGTTGACAAGGACAGTTGCTACGGAGCTCTGGCGCTTAAGGGCAGACGAGAATTGGAAGCGACGGCGGATTTGGACAAGTTCAGCATGGGATTTGGCGGTAGTCGATGTGGCTTGGAGAGTATCCTTGGCTCCAAGCTTCCAGCCGAGGGACTGAAGGGTAGCCTTCTCCATGGGCTCACCCACAGTCTCGCCGTCATCGAGTTTAACCAGGGCGTGAGCGGCGGCAAGTACCAGTGTCGTCTCAGTACCAACATCTGTAACCTTTGCGAGATCCGTGTGTGCGCCATCCGCTGCAACCGTAGCGCCCTTCTGGCCAAGAGAAAGTCCAGCAATGCCGTCAACAACCAAGTCCTCACCAGTCAAGGTACCAGTCTTGTCAAAACAGGCCACATCGACCTGGCCGGCAAAGGGAATACGGAACGGCTCGGTACAGAAGATAGCGTACTTGCTGAGAGCAGCAAGAGAAGTGTTGACAGCCAAGCTGAGTTCCATGGGGAGTTCAGGAGGTACGACGCTCGTAACGATAAGAACGCAGTCGAGGAGGAGCTTGTTACGCTGGCGGTCTAGCCTCACACCCTCCTGCCATACGTACCACGAGGCAGCCAAGGCGAAAACAGTAAGGAAGAGGATGAAGAAGAGGGCTTCGACGTTGTTCGCGGAAACGCGCTCAGTAGCAAAGATCATAGTCCTGACGAGACTTCCCTGGTTGGTCTCGAATCCAGTCTTGATCACGATAGCAACAGCGCCCTTATCCGGAGGCGGAGGGACACCAGATGAGAGCTTTGGGACGACGCCACCATCTTCCTCAATGTTGCTTCCATGCGAGACCTGGAGGACCTTGGTGCCACCCCAGAGGAACGAGTTCTTGTCCAGACCTTCAGGCTCGATGCGCGCGTCGCCAGGTCGCAGTTGTACCGATTCCTTGAGCACTGGCGTACTCTCTCCTGACAGCATAGCTTCGTTGACAATGGCCGAGCCCTCGAGCAAGAGCATATCGCATGCGACACCAGAGTCTTCCTTGGTCCTGCCCACGCTGACAATATCGCCAGGAAGCAGCTTGTCGCTCATAATCTCTTGCCATCGCTTCTGCCTGTATACCAGGATCTCATAAGGCTTGATACTCATTCCACGGAACTCGTTCAGGGTCCTCTGCCTCTGCCACACGACGGTACTCTCGAAAACGACCAGCATGAAGAGCGTGAACAGCGAGTAGTACCAGTATTCATCCAACATCCACAGACCCACACAGAAGACCTGAAAGACGAAGAAGGGGGCAACCGCGTGTTCCTTGAACAGCTCCGTGAACGTCGGTACGGGGATATCGAAAGCATTGTCCCCATAGTGTTGCTGGAGACGCTCAATCTCGGCGGGCGAGGTGAGGCCCTGCGCCTGCTGGAATGTCTTAAGTTGTGGCTTGGGTTCGGCATCGATGGCGTAGGCGAGTGGGGCAAACGAGCCCTTCTCGGCGTCGTAGAGGAAACGTCGCTTCTGGAAGAGGAACGAGATGTTGGGCTTTCCGCCAACCTGGTCGCGAACCAACTTGACAATCTCGGCGGCACCTGCGTTCTTGATAGGCTGCACTTTGATCAGCTGTGCGCTGCGTACGTCGCTAGCCGCAGTGGTGGTGAATGCGCTCTTGAGGTTGACATTCCAGTGCGTCATGAGCCAGAAGAGTGACTGGAACGTGGTGATGGTGGCAATCCAGACAAAAGTCCATTCCGACGACTGAATGTATTGCTCGTAGCGCTGGGGCGAGAAGTATATGGCGGAGAAGGCTGGCCATATTATCAGAAAGGGCCAGATATATGTGTGCAGCTGCAATGGCAGCGGGTTGTGCAGGCTGGCCTGCTTGATCTGGGGGTTGTCGACAAGCGGCGCCATAGTTGTGGTGTCGTGGCCAGACGAACGTCAGTCTTTGAAGTTATTGCCCGCTATCCCTCGCCTCGCCATTGCCTTCGGCGCTAGTTTCCCCGACCCACGTGGAGTAGAATTCACGGACTCGCGCCAAATGCGGACTAGCGCGAACACGGTTCTGTTTCCGCTGCTCTTGTCATTGTACGGGGATGGTGGCTCCGTTAGATGCATCATTCGTCCATTTTCGTATTTTTTCTCTGAAGTCTATGGATACGCTCTAATTCATCGTCTGGTACGTCCAATCAGCATTGCAATAATTGTCACCACTGCATCATCTCTGCCCAGATGCTCTCCAGTCTACTATCAAAGAATACATCGGTCCATGCTATATGCTGCATTGCATCTCTTAATTCCGCTTGGTGCTTGATTTCCATAACTCCACACAAGTCGGAAAGCTTCGAGATCCACCAAGCGCGGTCCTGTTCTACCGCAACAACCGAACAGGCCACGACCAATACCCAAGCCAGCATCTTTAGGTTCTTCTCACGTCCCCACACTTCTATCACCGAGGCTGTGGGTCGATCAATTGCCATGCGAAGTCGGCTTAGGAAAATGCTGAAAATCTTTGCGTTGGTCGGGAGTCCCCGTAGGCCAGCATAGACAAAAATCAGTGTTGCAACAAGAAGCCCTTCAACCACGCTTGCTGCATCTGCTGTGTTTCTTCGGTACGCCTGGTCTCCATCTCTGCATTCCCGGATGTCTCGAGCGTCTCTATCGAAATCGATGAAATCACGGGATTGATCGGGCACAGAAAGAACGATGTACAGCATTTGGTAGAGGAGGTTACTCAACGTAAGTCGGGAGACGCGACCATACCAATGTGAAGACATTGCTAGGGATATACGATGTAATCTGTAGAATATGTTAAAGCATTCCGTCGGGGCGATTGACAGTTGAAGCGGCGATGTTGGCGACGTATACGCTGCTTCTTCCATGAGCTCGTCAGGTAAGGGAGGCGCGTCTGGATCGAGGCACACAAGCGGGAATGAAGGAGGCATTCGAAACGCTGCAGCCGTATGAAAATCTATCCTATAGGTACCCTTCTAAGCAAACAGTCATGCTTCCTATGTATCTGGAGCTTACCATAATATGCCGCGCAGCAAGCCGTCGTTGTGGCCGAACGCGAATAATCCGCCCCGGGCTATGACCATTCGTTTCAGAGCCATCAAGTGCATCTGGGCAGTATCATATGCTCCGCAAAGACTCTGGTCACGGTAAGCGGGTGCATACTAAATGAAAAATATTCGGCGTTGAATATGGAGTCCAACCTCAAAGCTAGCAAGGGTCAAGACCGTGCCAATGACCTCGTCTGAGACAATCCCATCAGGCTCCGCGAGCTTGGAACTGATTGCATTTATTGCATCACATTTATGTTTGAGATAACAACACTGTAGCTCATTGAGTCCCTTCGCAAGCACGCCGTAGATTGCCCATGTTGCTAGTGTAGCGTGTAGAAGACCAGCATCGTGAATGATCCAAGATGGCCAAGTATTCTTGGCGTCAATAGCAATAGAGTTACTCTTGGGCGCGCCTTTATCTGAGGAGGTATCAGTATGTAGAATTCGCCTGTGTGCGTCTCTTCCAACAAAGTCCGTCTGTATGAATGATACGTACACAACTGAAATAGAATATCAAACTGCCGCGTCCCTGGTATAGGCAAAATATCGAAAGGATCGATGCGATGAGCACTCGGATCTATTCTCAAGCTTGGCGATTTCGAAGCCGCTTCGGTTATCTCCTCTTGTGTCTTATCACCTTCTCCCCCTTGCAAGCGGCGTCTCTTTCCCGTTACCTCGTCAAGTGGGGCTTCTGTCATAGCCCTGGACGAGGAGGGTCTTTCTCCCTTGCCTTTCCCCTTTCCTCTTTTCATTCTCGGCTTTCCACCCTTGACATCTTTTTCGTTTGCTGATTTATTAAGCCGAAACCGACTACTTAGTTGCTGTCTTGCCATGACCGTGGTTGCTGAACTGTGTTCTGATTTGTCCGCCAGCGGCGCCGTTGTTTTCGCCTCAAAAAAGTTACGCATGACTAGCCTCCGGATCATGCCTCGTTCCGCGCCATTTGGCAGATGTGGCTTTTCTGTAGTCACAAAGAACTCGTATTCGCGTACTGCAGTTGCAACCGATGCATTCTTCGTTGCGGGCCGGTCTGAAGGCGAGGTTTTAATCGCCGAAGTCGGGGTACTGTGATTCGACGGGTTTCGTGCATCTGCCATGGCGGAGGTTGATAGTCTGTCCAGACGCACGAAGAGACATGCCCGAAGGTGCAATCAGGAATGTAGGGCAGATACGGTGTCGTAGTTGTCACTTGGTTGGCCTCCTTAGTTAATGTCTAGTCGCTCTGTTGGCTGAATTGGTACGTAAAACACCAAACTTGATTCTTGCCACAACTATCCCCTAGGTTCGTGATGTGGCAGCGATCGATATTTGTGGCAGTGGTCGATTATATAAACAGTTTGTTGATTACGGCAGCGGGGTAGGATCCAGAGGCTTCAGAAACGTCTTTTGATTGGAGAGTGGTTCGCATACGCGATACATCTTTCGGGCGACCCGCAGATATGCCTCAGCCACTTGCAGACCTCCAGCCAGCATTTTGGTCCGTAATAGCGAACAGTATGCTTACCTGTGTCGATTTTTTAATAGCCAGAGTGTTATCTCCGCCGATACTTCCATCTGTCAGCAGAGTCTTCACAGTTCCTCTCGCATCTTGGCGTAGTCTTGGAACGAGTTATATGCAGCTTGGCAGCATGATGCGTGGTGTTGCAGTCCATCTGATTGCGGGGTATGGCGTCATGTTCGCAGAATGTAACTTTTGAAGGAAGCAATCCGTACAATATCAGACCATTAGAGAGGGGTGGGCGGCCCTGGAGAGGTGTCTAAACCGTAGCCATGCTGACGCAGCAGAGCTAGCCCTATCAAGTCAATAATAGCACTACTAACCCCCACTCTGTTACGGGATTCTCGTCTTGGCTCAGTCTGACGACGATTTAATTTGCTGAGCGTCGTGCCGAACGAGATCTGAAAAGGAACGGACGATGTTCTTCGATTAATAGCCTGAGGAAAAAATAGATATTCTTGGTAATAAAGCTTGTTGATTGCCCCTGAATGCGCGCCCGCTGCGCCCAGACCCTAGTCTATATTTGAACACGAAGATGGTACAAATTATTTTCCCTTATCCTCCCTGAGGCTCACAATCTGGTTGAGCACAATATCATTCTCTGTCGAATCGATATCGACGCAGAAGTAGGCCGTTCGCAAAGCCTGGAAACGAACAAGAGCATCCGAAGAACCACTCAAGTCCAACGACGTCTCGCTGATGAGATTTCTGATTCCCTTTTCGATGAAGGCGTTCTTGTAGATGACCTCGGAGTTTGGGTTCAGATCGTCGGCCCAGCCTCCTGTCTTCCAGTCCAGTGTGTTTGGAGATTCGGTCTTAAAGAGCGAGTTGTAAATGCGCGCCGTGACTGGGACACCAGTGGCCGCATCCACCCACTGGATGTATGCTTTGGGTTTCTCGGTTGCTGGAGCCTTGACTGCTTTGATCTCTGTGACCTTGCCGCTCTCATCTTTAGAGAAGGATGTAGCGCGAATCGGGAATGGCACGTTATACAGACCAACGGTCTTGTTAGGTGCAAGACGGAAGTAATCCGCGCTGTCTTCCTCTCTGAAATCACTGCGGTCGATGTAGACTGCATTACCAATCTTGACTTTTCGCTCTCCAGGGATGGTGCCCTTGGGGTCATACGGCACCGTAAGCTCCTGCTCATCTTCGGCAGCAAAGTCTTCGATAATGACCTTGATAGGGTCGAGCACGAGCATTTGGCGAGGTACTGTTCGCTCCAGGTGTTTCCGGATCGATGCTTCGAAACGTGGGGGCTCAATTTCAGAGAGCGCATCTGTGACACCGAGCTCGTCGACAAAGTTGAGCATAGCCTTGGCTGGGATACCGCGGCGACGGAGAGCGACCATGGTAAATAGACGAGGGTCGTCCCATCCTCGCACAGCTGGCGGAATCTTCTTTGTTTCGACAGTGCCGTCAGCATTCTTCTTCTCTACTGTGGTTCCTTCGACGAGTTGGAGAATGCGTCGCTTTGACAAGATGGTACCGCCAACGCTGAGACGGCCGAACCTACACGCTATTAGTGCACGCAACGCAACAAACAAGGTCTGTACTTACTCTCTCTGCATAGGCCCCTTTTCTTCCGACTTTGGCACCTTCATGTCTAGTTGCTCTAGAAGCCAGTCGTACGAAACACGCGACTGGCGAAACTCGACGGTACACATGGAATGGGTGATGCCCTCCAGAGCATCGCAAATGCAGTGTGTAAAGTCGTATGTAGGATAGATTCTCCACTTATCACCCGTCCTGTGATGGTAGTTTTCCTTTACAACACGGTACGCTGGTAAATCCCACATTTGCGGGTTGCCCTCGTCAGGGTCGGTCAACTTCTGCTTCATACGGAGAAATGCCTCGCCAGCCTTGTATTTTCCATCGCGCATGGCTCGGAACTCGGTGATGGACTCTTCAATGGGTCGCGTTCGGTGAGCGCAGGCATAGCGCTTGCCACGGTTGTCTGGTCCGCCACGCTGATTGTTGATTTCCTCGCCTGCATGCGGGTCAAACTTGAACAGGCTGATAGTCAATGATAGACTTACGCGAACAGTGGCAGACATAAGCGCCGTCCTTGTTAATCAACTCTTCAGCCAGCTCGTATAGCTTGTCAAAGTTGTCGCTGCTGTAGGTAATCTTCCACGGCTCGAAGCCTAGCCACTTGACAACGTCCAGGATTGCCTTGAAGTAGATTTCGTCTTCCTTCTCGGGGTTGGTGTCATCGTAGCGCAGGTAGCACTTGCCGTTGTGGTGTTTTGCGAAGCCAAAGTCTACAGCAATGGCTTTGGCATGTCCAATGTGCAAAAAGCCGTTGGGCTCAGGCGGGAAACGAGTCCTGACTTCGGATACGGGCTTCTCTTCGTAAATGCGCTTCAGCCAACCCTCGGAGAAGATGCTGGTCGGCTCGCTCTTTGCGCTAGGCTTTGCCTGTTCCTTAGGTCGCAGGGCATGTTCGGCTTTTTTGGCCTTTGCTGCAGCTTTTTTCGCCGCCTTTTCGAGGGCGCGCTTGGAGGGGCCCTTTCCCTCCTCGGCGGGCGGTGGTGCGGGAGCTGAAGGCTCGGCCATGTCTGTGTGTAAGCTTTTGTTGTTGGTAAGATGCTTGTGATTTTTGAATAAATTTGCGCGGATCGCAGCAGTAGCTTGGACACGGAGAATACACGTCTGTCGTCGCGACTTACCTGGTAGTGCTGTGTGTATTAAAGGTAGCTCGTGTGCAGCTTGGAGGGGCACGAGGGGTCGATATCAACATTCTGGAGGGGCACTGACTCAAACACGCTAGGTAGCAGCCTCACTAGCCAACGACGCCACACTCGGCGCCGCTCTGCGTCATGCTTCTCTTCCATACTTCATGCAACAATTTTGCTTAGTTTATCCTCGGTTCTCAAAGACTGCAGTTGTACAGACATTGAATGTAGGGCATTGAATTTTCAACCAAGTGTTGCTTACCGTCATTATCACGATGCTACCACGCTGGCATGGCTGCGTATTCTGTGCTACAGACACTTGTTCGCTATTTGCCCGTACGTTCTCATTTAGTGAATGGGCAGACAGATTTCATTCTCTCGTTTCCTTGACTAACGATAGTTGTGGTATCTTCCCTAAGGTACTTTACAACGCATGAGCTTAAGAATGGCTTCTTCAATGGTTCGATGTGAAGCTTTCCAGCCGCCACAGTCTTGCCAACTGTATGCCGGTGAAATGTATACATAGATCCCTGCTGCATCCTTTTAGAATCTGCTAAAATGCATACCTTTACGATCAGCTTTCTTGCCTACTACTAATTACTCAACAAACAAACATCCACAAGAAGCAACAGTTTGACATCCATGACAGACGCTTCATCATCAGGACCAATCCGTCCAAACAATGAAGTCCCAGTGCCAGCTTCAGAACCACTAACCGATCAGAGGCACCGAAGAGCCAGTCTCCTCCTCTCCGAGCACTACGAACCCCTAATCGCCGAGATACTCGCTGAGGAACTCCCCAAGTACACCCACAACACCGCCATCGATCCTACAGATCGAGTTCAACACAAGCGCGACTGCGCCCTGATTCTCGCCTCCGCATCCCCCATCTTCACTGCCGCCGTGACAGGAAACCTCGTTGCCCGAATGATATTAGAGCCCCAACTCCAAAGCGAATACACTGTTCTCTCAGCTCAAGCCCACAATCAACCCTCCATCTATGCTCACTTCCTTGCCGATGAATACGGCGTCCCCCCAACCCCCAACCAATACCTCACCATCGGCAACACAATTGCCTCTTACCTCTCCGTAGACCAACCCTTCCCAAATGCCTGGCAAATAGACAACGTAACCTCTCCACCCGTAACCCTTCAGTCCTCCTTGACTGGCCATAGAAAGTACCTTCAAACACGCTTCTCCACCCGCTCTCCCCAACGCATCACTACCCTCCGCCGCTTCTGCGCCGCAGCCCACACCCGCTTTCTGCAAACACCTGCTGCCCTGCACGACACGCCTTTTCCCTTTCCCCCTGCTGAATGCGGGTACTCCTGCGACTCGCACACGCGGATAGCACAGCACCGCGCGCGCCGCGGTTCAAACTACATTATGAATCTTGTCGAAGATACGTGTGCGTATTTGCACCAGTGCGGCACTTTTACGCAGCTTTTTGTAATGCATCCGTTGATCATCTTCTTGATTTTTCGAGCGAGTCAGGCGGCGATGGCGGAGATTTTGTGCTCGGGGCTGCTGCAGGTGTGGGTGGAGGGCGGTGGTGGCTTTAATGCGTCGCCAGCCGGGAGGAGTGTGGCAAGTGCGCGGCGTGTAGGGAGCCACGAGTGGAGAGGATATGAGAGGTGGGTGGTGAGGGAGTCGAGGGTTGTGGAGACGTTAAGGGTGCAGAGGCAGCGCGCGGAGGAGTGGCGGCAGGCGCTGGACTGAGAAGAGAGGGATGTTGGCGAAGAAGAGGGAGAGACTGAGAATGAGGAGGAGCGTGGCGTGGAAAGTGAGTAGGTCATGCGTGGGAGATTTTCAATTGTTGGCGTTCGAAGTAGTATCCATCCTTATTAGTGTTGTTCAGTGCCGCTCTTCTGTTCTGCTCCATCGCTTTCTCTGTTAGTACATCAGTTGTTCCATTCCTTTCTCTTATACACCCCCTTGACCAATGCCGTCATGGTGAAGTAGAGTACAAGTGACCTGATTGCCCAGACCGCTCTCACCTAGACTGCTCTCACCCACAGCGCGACAAGAAGGTGACTTCTTATCTACCAACCACAACCTCCGCCCCAAAACACCCACTACAACCTCCACCCCCATACCCCTAGCAGTATACAAATAGCGGCATCCTACCACCAACACTTCCTGCTCTACTAAGTCAAGCTACTTCACAAGCACGAGCAAGACCTCAACTCCATACTACCAACCCACAACATGCCCGGCCCCAACAGCAATGGCGCCCGCACTGCCTCCAACGAGAATGTCAAACCTACCTCCCACTTCGATCCTAACACCGAGCTCCTTGACCTAGGTCGTACGCGCTTCGACATTGAAACCGCTGCACCCTCCGACCGAGACACCGCTTTGGCGCGCCCGGGCTCGCACACGGCGCTTCTTCCGCGCGCCGGGCACGCTCCCCGCGGTCTCGAAGCCCAAGTACACGCGTGGACCACATTTCAATACACTACGGACGAAGTGGATGTAAAGGAGGAGCTCAAGGGAGATTTGCACGGTGGACAATTGCATCGGGTGAATCGGGCTGCGAGAGGGGAGGAGCCTGTGATCAGGGAGAAGGGAGGGAAGGCGAAGGCAGGAAAAGGAGGGGATGAGAATGAGTTGTGTGCTGGGAGGAAGCCAGAGGGAGGTGGAGCGCCGATGGCGAAGGGGATGGCGGAAGAGATGGAGAAGAGTATGTTTTGGGATCAGAGGATTATCTAAGGAAGAAAGGGGTTAGACGATGGGGATGTCGTGGATGAGGAAAGTTGATATGAGGTCTTGATTTTACTTGATTAGCGAATTGGGGGATAGGATGCTGTGGAACCGGTGCGAGTGTGGGCGGGGATGGCCGATAGGGTTGGGACTTCACGCGATCAGCAGGTCAGGAATATTGGGAGAGCATGGCGCATACCTCCTGTCCTTTTGAATGAGATTTTCATTCCTCAAGTCTTTTTGAAATGCCGGTGTACAAGACCACATAGACTCTCCCACAGTACTTGATCTTTTCCCCTTACCCACTCGACCACCACCTCTCGTGCCAAATCCACCACGCGAATCCGAAACGCCAATTCCACCGACCGACCCTCCTCCTCTGTTTGCATGTCAACGACGCCTTCTTTAATTTTCCGGTCGTGCATGCGTCTGTAGGCTCGACTCCACACGTTCTGGCTAGCCTCGCCGGTGCCGGTGGAAGTCGCAGGATCCCAAGTCCAGCTGATTAAATCGAGCGAAGCCATGTGATCGGTAATGGCGTCTTTTGCAGCCTGCGGGTTGACGGAGGGGGGCAAAGAGATGGGATAAGAAGTTGGAAAAGGGAGGTACTCATTTGAAATTTTCTCGATGCGGGCGTGGCTCTGTTTGCTTTTGTTAGCCAGATTAATAAATCTCAAAATAAACGGTGTATGAGGATATGAATATACATCCGTTTCTACAGCTTCATGAGTACATACATTTCTCGGTCGTAGGTCGCCAAAACTCCATGCCACTATCCAACGCTTGGTGCTTCCCCCTACTTCCACAACACCAACAGCCCAATTGGTAATGCCGTGCTGTTTCAGTAGCCGGATAATGGTCTTTGCGCTGTCAAGTTTGCCGAACAGACTGCTGTACCACTGGACCTTTTCTTTGAGCTGAAGACTTTCGTTAACAATGGTAGTCACGAAGCCGACATCGCCGCCGCCGTCAAAGACCATTTCGTTTTCCGATCCGGTGCACACGGCATTGGGCTTGGAGCTCTTGCCCTCGCCTCTAAGACTGGCCTGCATCTCAGACTTGCTGGTGAAGAAAGGCGGGTTGCACATGACAAAGTCGAGACGACTGATGCCAAGGGCAGCAAGCGGAATGAGAGGGTTGAGGGCAGTGGTTTGAAGTAGTTTTGTGCGCGTCATGAGATTGTTGAGGGCAAGGTTGCGGGCCGCTGAGTCAAAACTCTTTTTGTCAATGTCTGTAGCGCACATGGTCCAATTTGGGCGAGATCGCAAGCACAACATGGTGTAAACGGCGGAAGCGCCGGTGCCTATGTCTAGACCGAGGACCTGGCGGTTTGGGTCATACTTGTTAGAGTAGTCTGGGGACGTGGAGTCAATGAGGCCCTGCATCCAGGCGACATAATTCCAACGGTTGGGTATTGGTGGGCAGAGACGGTCATTAGGGACGTCAAGTTCGAGGCCAAAGTCTGATTTGAGGATTGCTTTTGACAAGGCTTGGACAGTCTCTGGGTTCTGAAAGTCGAGCTTGCCCGAGGCTCGCTGCCATATTTGCTTAAAGTCATCAATTTTCTTGGCGAGGGCTTTGAAGTCGATCGAATCATACGGGGGTCGCTGTCCGAGATCCATTGTGGCTGCGAGGATGCCAATGGCTATGTGAGGTATCTTCACAAGCGTGGTCGCAGTGTCTACTAGCATGTGAGACTGCGGAGCGCAAAGCGGGAAGTGACGCTCGGGCCAACAAGACGTGATTGGTGGTGGCTTTGCGATGAGGTGATTATGGGATGGAAGGGAGACAGTGGACAATATACAATTGATATACAAAAAAGGTAGAGGGATAGCGTCGCCGCAACTCCTGTATACACCTACCGCAGTCTACCCAACGCCGTACCATACACTGTTATATCAAGAAAGGCCCGTCGTAGGCTCCGTCTGGTTCTTGCAAGCGGACTGCTTCGAGCGATGGAACGGTGCCTGGTTTGTAGAAGCCTAACAGCATCTCCATGTCCTCCTCGGTCATGGCGCAGAGGTCGTCTAACGAGTACTGCTCGCATACCTTGGACATCCTGCATCGGGTCAGCAAAGGGGTCACCGTGGGTCGCGACGCGTCACATACCACTGCATCCGCTTTGGCCCTTCCTCGATAGCGGGCGCAACCTTTCTGAGTTTCTTGCGCAGCATGCCGACTCTTTGGACGGCGTTGCCAATGTTGTGAGGGAGGCCGGCGGCGATTTGTCTCCTGACAATGTTGGCCAGCTTGGGCCCGTTGCCGTTTGTGCTGACCATGATTTGCAGCGGCCCATCGCGATGGACACTGCCAAAGTAAAAGTCGCACTCAGGCGGGACGTCTGCAATATTTGCTGCTATCCGCCTTTCCTTGCACAGCTTGTAGATCTGTGACGAGGCTTCTGGGTCGTCGACTGCCGTGAGAACCATGTCGACGCCGTCCAGGTCTGAGGGCTCGAACTTTCGGTCCACATAGTCGACCTGGCCCTGTTCAACCCGGTAGGCAACCTCATCGTTGAGGCCTTCGCGGGGACACACGACGGTGATTTTTGCATCGGCATTGAGGACGTTCACGATGCGGCCAGCAGCAACCTACTTGAGTCAATCGTCAATACTCTGCACGGAGACGGCTGCCGATAGACTCACCTCGCCGCCGCCGACGACCAAGACACGTTTGCTGCGAATCTGCCATGCGAGGATCAGCGATCCGCCGCCCTGGATCTCTGGGTAGGGAGCCTTCATGATGCCGGGGGTGTTTTGCGGAGAAGATGGCGCGCCGGGCGGAGATGCTCATGGCAGCCAGCATGGGGCGTCATTGCCAAGGCGGCGACTCGTAGCACGCAAGAGGCGCGACATTGCCGCGGATGCACGCCGGGCACGTGATTCTCCGAGAAGCGCCGCTGGCCGGGTCACTGTCGCCGAATATGGTGGACTACAGTGTCACCAACCTGGTCGTGCGTAGTCGTGTGTGCCAATTGCAGTCAAAGGTAAAATCATAGTCGTGGACATAGTCGTGGTGCCTTGCTAGCGGCCAAGGGACAAGCCGCCTTAGCCGCACGCCCCCGGACACTGCGCATCCACCATCCTGGCCCCATATCCATCCCAATCCACATGTCGTCCCTAGACGACGCCTCCCCTGACTCTCCCGAACATGGCCTCGCGCAGGTCCTTGGGCGGCGGTCGCGTCCTGGGGAGCGGTCGGAACCTATCGCCCCATGCGCCTTCGCCGCAGCCCGCAGCCGTCCATCGCCGCAATGCCAGCCTGCTCTCGCCCTCTGAGAGCTCCGTTTCGCTGAGTTCCCAGACATCCAACAGCCCCGCCAGCACTGCAGAGACTCGTGAGGACATTGGAAGCAAGGTGCTGGCTGCGGGTTCTACAGGGACGACGGCTGCCAGCGCGTCGAGCAGACTCGTGTGTCCCATATGTAATGAGGAAATGGTGCGTTCACCAGCCCGTGGCTCAAGACCAACACTGACTGAATGAATGCAGGTCACGTTGCTCCAGTTAAACAGGTACTTGCCTCTGCCTGCCGCTACTCCTTCCTGTCCCAGACCTGACACCTACTAGACACCTCGACGATACCCACCAGAACCTTGTCGTGGAGGAGCAAGATGAGGTCAAGAACTGGTTCGAGGCCCAGATGAACAAGGCCAAAAAGTTCCAACCCCTCGCTGTCCTCAATCAGAAGCTCAAGGGCCTCGATGTCTTCGAGTCCAACGACGCTCCAGCAACTACCCACGTCTCTCATTCCGCCAGCAGCTCCACTGCCCATGCCGCTTACGAGCCCGCTCCCGTCCGCAGAGACCCTGACGAAGACGTCACCCGCGCTCACTGGCAGCGGCCTGCCTACCGCGATGTCTGCTCCGACCCAATGTGCGCCCGACCCATCACCGCTTCGCAAATGGCCTTGGGTGGAGGTTTACCCGCCGTCAACTGTAGGCAGTGCGGAAGGCTGTTTTGCGAAGAGCATACCATGTATCAGATGAAGCTTTCCCGCCAAGCCAAACACGACCCTGTAAGAGGCATCTGGTGCCGTGTGTGCGAGACGTGCTACAAATCAAGAGACGGGTACAATGACCACCGCGGCTTAGAGCGCGACCATTTTGCCGAGTTTGTCAAAATCCGTCAGAAACATGTAGACAGGGAGCGCATGGAAGTTAGCCGGCTAGAGAAGCGTCTGACCAAGCTCACCCAACTCCTTGCAAACCCGCCGCCTGTAGAAGAGACTCCCACAACAGGCAGCTGGTTCTCGCTTCCAGGAGCCAAGAACCAGCGCAAGGCCCTAGAGCAGTCCATCATTACCTGGGAAGAAGATGCCAAAGTCTCCAACTGTCCCTTTTGTCAGCAGGAATTTTCGACTTATACGTTCAGGCGATCGCACTGTCGCATGTGTGGTCGAGTCGTCTGCAGCGATCCAAAGACTGCGTGCTCGACAGAGGTGGGCCTCAATGTGGCTGCTAATACTCAAAAAACAGAAAAGGAAGCCGGCCAGGTTAGCTTAGATGTACGCATGTGCAAGGACTGCCAACATACGTTGTTTGCTAGAAGTGACTTTGAACGCGAACTTGCCAGCAAGCCCAAGGACCAACGCGCTTACGAGAACCTCGCACAGTTCGAAAGAGGCATTCGACTGCTTCTCCCCCGATTCCACAAGCTTCTGCAAGCACTGCAAGACCCAGATAAATCGCCCACGCCGCAGCAGTTGGCTGATGCGACCAAGGTCCGCAAGAGGCTGATGGATGGATTTGCTCAGTTCGACGTCGCAGCCAAGCGCATACGCGATCTGCCTACCGACTCGCCCACCCAGCAAAAACTACAAAAAGCTGTTTACCAACAGGCCTACAGCTTCTTGAGTCTACACATGCTACCTCTGAGGTCCCTTCCTAAGATCCTGAAACATGCCGCTCCTCAAGGACGTCCAAACGGAGGCAGTGCTTTGGCCTCAATCAAATACAACGACCGCTCTGCCGGTAGTGTTGTGAGCAGCAGCGAGATGTCGGCCATGGAGTCAGAGGAGAAGGAGCTCAGGGAACGACTAATTGTGCTTGAGGAACAAAAATTCATGGTGTCCGAAATGGTTGCTAATGCTACCAAACACCGCAGATTCGACGAAGTATCAAGCTTAGCGCAGAATTTAGAGGATTTGAACAAGGAGATTGACCAGATCAACGGGCAACTGGGACAGCTCGACTTTGCTGGCGCCTACCAGGCAGGCATAGCTAGTGCGCAGCCAGGATGAAGTCCCTGTATATTTCAGCATCAAACATTTTGGGTTTATTTTTACACGGGATTGTGGTCGAGGAACCAAAGACTTTCACCAACGACGGGCCAGTTGCTTGCATCGCGGACCAAGCCCCAAGGCCGAGTCGATCCACTGCCCTGTTCCAGGGTTCAATGAGCTAGCCACCTACTAGACATCTCAAGTTTATCTTGAGCACAACAGCAGCCTTCATTGCTGATTCGTAGGAAAGAAGGCTTTTGGGAGACTCGAAGAGGATTGGGAAAGCTTCATCACTGTAAGATAAGAGTGCCGTTAAGTATGAGAATATTGGGGTATAGCCAATCAAGGAAATGAACATATACAATATTGAATCTGTCCATGCGCATTGAAGACTTTCGTTCTCAGCCTGTCTTTTCGTCTGACCAGCGATTGTTCAACGAGGCATCTTACCATCACACCTATTCACAGCACCGCGGACTCCTCCAAGTTGCTGACATTCTGAATACACCGGAAAAGATCCACTTGCAACATTAGAATTTTCACACATTTATTCGAAGCATGATCATCGCTATGTCTCACATTGTAACAGACAGCTGAGTAGGGGAAAAGGGCGAGTGGCACTGCGAGGCGTCAAGGAGAGGAGGGTGCGTGGTTTGAGGCGTTTTGAAACCAAGTATGGCTGTCAAATGGGACAGCTAGTAACACTACAGCTATGATGGACATACTATATCTGTTATCTGCACACAGCTCGTACAGAGACTGAGTTGACATACGATACCGATGGCGTGTATACATGAGAGTTTTTCCATGAAGCTAGCGAAGTTTTCTTCTCGCTTCCAAGTCTCCGAGCCATCAACGTCCGTCATGTGTTTCTTCCCTGCCCCTTTTGAAGCACGACCAAATCCCATTCATCAACCGGTTCATTCCTAAGGTCCCATCTAGCTCGAATAGTAATTTTCGGCATCTCAAGCCCTGGACTGCTAATAGAATCGTGCAGAAGTTCCAGCTTCTGGACTTTACGCGGCAGCTCTGTCGGACATATGCAATAAGAGTTGACGTTGTGCACACATTCAGGGATAGCTTCACACTTTTCTTTTACTATGTCGAACCAGTCGTAGTCGTATCCCTTGGGTGGAAGGCCTTTCCAGTAGTCTACGGCCTCGAGGGAGTGCCAGTAGCTTAGGGCGTTTGCAAAGGCAATGCTGGCTGCTGCGAGAATGGTGGTGGTAAGGTGCACTGTATGGGTTATCGTTAGAATAAACGTGGGTATTGGGATTGTACATACTGGTAATTCGAGGTATGCGTGTCAGTGATCGAGGCCGCCTAGTGTGGATGGTTGAAGATTTTCACAGAGAGGAATTCAAGAGGACTTCATATTCACAAAAGACTTTAGTCGTAAGTAGCAGTGAAATCAGGAGTCTTACATTTGTATTCATTACATCATCATATCAGATCAGAAAGCCAATCAACTCACCTGATTAGACATGTACAACCTAGAATTCATCGCCGCAACTACTTGATGTGAGAATAATTACATAAGGACATGATACTCATGAGCGGTTCTTACGTGAATCACATCTGCCGAGAAAGTAACACGGAACTATAAGTATACTCGGGGCAATTGCGAAGCCACAAACACCCATGCTGAACTACTCTTACATGAGATGGCGTCGTAACTGCGGCGTAGCTAGTCGCTGACAAGAAAACGCTTGGCTATCACGTTGGATATTCCCTCATACTGTGACTTCTAATGAGACATGAGATATGGATAGTTTAGCCACAACTGTACCAGCGTTGTCCAGTGAAAAAAGAAAAGAAAAGCCTTCAGAACATTGGTACTCAAAGTCTAGACATGGTGTAACACCAAGTTCCGCTTACTGTGATCACCGCCGAGGATAATGCCGCTGTCCGCTTTTGCTGACAGCACGGGCGGTGAGAATGAATGTAGGATAAGCTCTCATCCGGCTACCATAAAAGATGCTCCATGCTGTGGTTGAAACGGGCTTCTTCCCCCAGTTTTTATTTCTTCATTTTGACCAGAAACATTACTCACATAGATATTTTGCCTAATCGTGGCTATAGATTGAAAATATGTCCTCCCCAGTCTTGTTATCGTACATAAAGCCGCTTCCGTGGCTGGTCTTCGATGCACTGCCATCGCACCGAACTCGTCGTTCAACTATACACGATTTCCAACTACAAATTTTCCAGGCCCTGATAACGCTAATAAGATAAAGTCCGGATAGCTGGAAGGGAGATTCCTTCTGATACAAATGTCCGCGTGCGCAAAGCACATGATACTCTTACACCCCGATTTGTATTCTTGCTCATGATGCTAATTCTCGAGTAAGAGACCTCGTCTTGTATGACTTCTGTCGTCTCGCATTGCCTTGTCAATTGCACACTGCGCAAGAGTCGTTAGTTCCTCGACTAGCTCCTCAACAGCCTGGATCTGGCGAACTGCATTCTCCATCCAGCGGCTCATTGGGATTCTTCCAACCATAGGCGGGACGTCTTTCAACAATTCGAGGTCTTTGCGAGATTGCGGCGCCAGAGGTCGGTGCAGAATGCCATAGAAGAGGGTGAGGAGGGCCGACATTGGGTAGTAGAGGATCATCCTAAGGGACGCACTGTATTAGTGCATGGCTTACGAAACATGAGAGCCTAAATAAATATACGTACCAAAAGCTATTTTCGTCAAGAAGATGACTCGTCATTTGAAGATAAATTAGGGACGATCGACTAGCCTCGATGCTCAGTTCTAGGCTCGTCCCGACACCCTCCATCTCATCCTGGTTTCCGAAACTCCAAGCGCGGCATCTGCTTGTTGCTTGATGTATAGCAGCAACGCAGTGGTTGTAATCCAAATGCAACATGACCGAAGACATGACCTCCACGTTTGTTGGAAGCGCCGCACGCGTGAACGAAACCGTGGGCCTGTATGGAAGGGGGATAGATAGCCTCCAGCATTCGAGATCATCGTCCAGCTCACGAATGTCTCTCAATATCTCGGCATCCGTCTTGCTCAAGGCGCGAGCAGAGAACAGAGCGCTGTAAGCCTTCGACTTGATGATGCTCAACGATGGGTGACCGGGGAAGAGATGTACAGTCTCGTAGGTTATGCCTGTCCCACACTGCATCATTTGAGAATAAATCTGCTGAAGGTAGACTGGTGGGAGAGTAATGTCACAGTGCTCATCTTGCAGACACGGCGGTTGGCCCGTCCGGAGTGACAACTCTTTATCCATAATGTAAGTCGTCCAGAAAATATTTCGCATCAAGTATCGCTCGCGAAACGAAGGATTCGCGGATACAATGCTCGCATCAGTACACGAAGGATACGTCGTAGTATGTGCACCGAGCAGGTAAATGATTCGCGTAGTGACAGAAACTTGGATGAGAGCACTTGGAAGGTCCCCAGAAAAGAGATGATACATCATCTTCAATAGTACTCAGTCAATGTATGATACGAGGGACTCAAAAGGACACTGATACGTACCAGCATACATGATGTCTGCAGTGTCTCCAACGTCACTGGTAGAGAAAACGCTGTCAATATCCGATGCGCCGTCAGCGAGTATTGCTCCGCATTTGAGGTGATCTTCGTCGGCTCGCGGATAGTAAAGAAGGATGTGAATGCTAGAAAAGCAAAGATGCAAGCCTGTGCATTGTGCAGGTGATGAGGCGGATGGCTCGATGTGGATGAATAGGCTGTGGCAATTGTGTTCTGAAATAGCACCGGGTCGACGAGGGGGAAGACGTGACATACGAACGAGCGGTGGTACAGCGCTAAACGCTCCTCGACTACTTGCCGCTCTGGCATGCTACTGGGCAGATTCACATTCATCACATTAACCGATGTACCCCAGTCTGAACGGACGATGCTACGCCAGGACTGACGAAGTGCTGTGATTCGCTCAAGCGACGCATCTTCGCCTGTGCGGGAGCGGATCCACTGCTCTCCATGTTCCGAAAATACAGGTATGCCGTTACTTGAGTTGATGGAACCCAGGCGCCAGCCCGCAAAATGAAGAGAGCCCAGGGCCGGCTGCTCAATGGACGATGGCGTTGAGGTGTCGCGTACTTCATCACTCCCGTCGTCCTCTCTGTTGGGCGCAATATCTGTTGTTGAATCTGAAGGATCAGACAAGGAGTCACGTGGCAAAGTTGCACCTGTCTTTTGTTCTAATGTTTTGGCCAGAAGTCGTTCCAATCGATCGACGCGGTCTAGTAGCTGATTGCGATGTTGTTTACTGGTAGAAGTAAGTGAAACAGCACAAAAGGAGATCACGTTTTCTGACATACTTGCTATGCCGTTTGCGAACGATCCGCCTTTCGTACGAGCACTGCAAGCCACGATGAGCACACCAATTGCATTGTGGGACCGCCCCATCGCATTTGATCTGAGCTCAACCGTGATATTAGCCACTGAATGCAAGCAGCCACCGCGCTGTCGGCTATTATGAAAGCCACTGACCTTCTTTTTGTAGCAGACATCACACGCCTTCGTGATTCGCTTCGACTTCCATGATTCCACTGACTGGTCTCCACCACTCATATCCACAGTTTCAGGCTCCATTGACCAATTTGGCTAGACTGCTGTTCCTGCCTCACCCAACAAAAATTATGGAACGCGCAAGTACACACGCGGAAGCGATTCTGGTTCCTCAAGTACCGAAGGTGGTGTTTTGACTCGAGGAGTAACTCATGCGTCCGGAACGATGCGGAAGAAGAAGAGGAGAAAGTGATGTGTCTCGGCGTCCACGTGCATAGACCGACGTTAGGGGAGGCAATGGTGAGGTTGCAATTGGCCGGCGAGGTAAGGTTCCGAAAGGGTTCCGAAAGTTCCGCTTACATAACATACGCTCCACAACTACTAGCCATATCTGGATCGCGTCTGAAACCTGAGCGCATAGTACAACAGTACAGCCCCATTCGATGATGAACTCAAGGGGTATCTAGTCTTAAGAAATACCAATCTCCGTCAATTCAGCTCCACAGCGGGCATTCAAACATCCCGTTGCAATGTCAGCTCCCCAGTCATGGGCTTTTCTAGCCTCCGAGATAGCGATGTACGCCTTTTTGTACGGACTTCGTCAAAATATTCGTCCGACCTCCGATATGATAAAGGCTTCTTTTTTGTTATCACTTATTAGTTGGCCCTCTGTATCTCTTCGCGCTTTTTAGTGGAAGCCTCGCTACTTTTCCTTTTGTAATAGACTGCTGCCTGGTATCCTGCTATCGACCTCATTCTTATCATCATTGTTATTATTTGGGTTGGGCACTGTATGTCCAGAAGAGGCAATCAGCATGTCAGACCGTCAGCTCTCAGAGTCGAGCCACCCTCAGTCTCCTAATCGCCGGTCCTCCATTGCTTCCCACCAATCCCATCACAGCCATCATCATCGCGAGCCTGACACTATTGCTGGAGAGATCTTGCGAACCTTGACTCGCCAGTCTGCATTCTCGGAGAGAGATCGTGAAAGGGAGCTTCGTGATACCGAAGCAGTAGACGAGGATGAAGAGAAGATCTGTGATTGGAACATGGCTCATGAGGTCAAAGAGATGAACGCGAACAATCGAGGACAAAAGCCAAAGCATTTGGGTGTCACTTGGCAGAACCTTACCGTGAAAGCGGTCGGTCAAAGCGCAATGATACAGGAAAACGTCCTCTCTCAGCTCAACATGTGGCAGAAGATTGCCGAATCGAGGCGGCCCAGCAGTATGAGGACGATCCTTGAAAACTCGCATGGCTGTGTCAAGCCTGGTGAGATGTTGCTAGTACTCGGTCGGCCTGGAGCTGGTTGTACTACCCTGCTCAATATGCTCGCTAACAAACGCTCTGCGTACGCTGAGATCCAAGGCGATATCCGCTTTGGCAATCTTTCCCCTGAGGAAGCAAGCAAATACCGTGGACAGATTGTCATCAACACCGAACAAGAAATCTTTTTTCCGACTCTAACAGTCGGTCAGACTATGGACTTTGCCACAAAGATGAAGATTCCCGACCAAGGTGTTCGCGGGCCGCAGACTGAGAAGGAATATCAACAGCAAATGAAGGACTTTTTGTTACGTTCGATGGGCATTGAACAGTAAGTAAAGCACGCTACTAGGTGCATGGCTGATGTCAGGTCGGGTGCAACATCTTGTTTGACTCGATGTTTATCCTTCTTATTTAAAAGAATTTTGCTAACGTTCTACCAGTACGTACGATACCAAAGTCGGCAACGAGTATGTTCGTGGCGTGTCTGGTGGCGAGAGGAAGCGAGTATCTGTCATCGAATGCTTGGCGACTCGAGCCAGCGTCTTCTGTTGGGACAATAGCACTCGCGGTCTCGATGCAAGTACTGCTCTAGAGTGGGCCAAGGCAGTTCGAGCCATGACAACGATATTGGGTGTTACCACGATCGCAACACTATACCAGGCAGGAAACGGCATCTTCGAACAATTCGACAAAGTGCTTGTTCTCGACGAGGGGAAACAGGTTTTCTACGGTCCGAGAGAAGAGGCACGTCCTTTTATGGAGCAGCTTGGATTTCTGTGCGATCCTTCAGCCAACATCGCAGATTTCCTGACTGGCGTAACGGTCCCTTCTGAAAGAGCCATCCGGCCCGGCTTTGAGGCTTCGTTCCCTCGATCTGCCGATACAGTTCGTGAACGCTACGAGCAATCCGATATCTGCCAGCGAATGAAGTTAGAGTACACGTTCCCGGAATCAGAATACGCAAAGACAGGAACGGAGGACTTCAAGGAATCTGTAGCCATGGAGAAATCCCGACATCTTCCGAAGAACTCTCAGTTCACCATTCCCTTGGGCAAGCAAATCACAACTGCTGTCAGACGTCAGTACCAAATTCTCTGGGGTGACAGAGCGACCTTCGTCATCAAACAGGCACTGACCATTGTTCTCTCGTTGGTGACTGGTAGCTTGTTCTACAACGCTCCTAGCACGAGCGCCGGTCTTTTCTCGAAAGGAGGCACACTATTCATTAGTGTGCTTTCCTTTGGTCTGATTGCTCTTTCTGAAGTGACTGACAGCTTCTCTGGTCGACCTGTTCTCGCCAAACACAAAGAGTTTGCTCTATACCACCCTGCTGCATTTTGCTTCGCACAAATCACTGCAGATATTCCGATTGTGACTGCGCAAGTCACTAGTTTCTCCCTGATTGTGTATTTCTTGGTCGGACTGAAGCAGGATGCGGGTGCGTTCTTCACATTTTGGATCGTCCTGATCTCGCTCTCGATCTGCATGACTGCATTGTTTCGGCTGATCGGGTCTGCTTTCGACAAGTTTGACGACGCCGCAAAGATCTCAGGATTTCTGGTCTCGGCGTTGATCACGTATTCGGGCTACATGATCCCGAAGACAGCCATGCATCCTTGGTTTGTCTGGATATACTGGATCAATCCTTTGGCTTATGGCTTCGAGAGTCTGATGGCTAATGGTATGTTGCGAATTACTCTTCCCTTTCACACATCTATAGTTTTCAGGGCTAACGATCTATCTCAGAGTTCAAGGGGAAAGTCATACCTTGCGTCATCCCCAATCTCATCCCTGCCGGACCTGGCTACGACATGGCGGCCAATAATGCCTGCGCTGGTATTGCGGGAGCGGCAGTCGGAGCAAACTCGCTTACTGGTGAAGAGTACCTGGCTTCCCTCTCGTATTCTACTGGTCATCTTTGGAGAAATTTTGGCATTCTTTGGGCGTGGTGGGCCTTGTTCGCCGCTTTGACGGTATACTGCACGAGTAATTGGCAAAACACATTTACCGGAGGTGGCTCGCTTTTGGTTCCACGCGAGAACATAAAGAAAGCAACCACTATCTTGGCAGTCGATGAAGAGTCTCAGGTGAACGAAAAAAGCCCTGGTTCTTCAGATTCAAGCGGTGTAATGGCTTCCTCCGAGAAGGACACATCTGATGGCCTGATTCGTAACGAGTCTGTTTTCACCTGGAAAAACCTATCGTATACCGTCAAGACCCCAAGTGGACCCCGGGTCCTACTCGACAATGTCCAAGGATGGATCAAGCCGGGCACTTTGGGCGCTCTCATGGGATCCAGTGGAGGTAAGTTATTTTCAATATATCTTGAGTTGACATTTGAACCCTGCTGACATATCATTCAGCCGGAAAGACTACACTTATGGATGTACTCGCTCAACGAAAGACCGAGGGAATTATTCATGGTTCTATCCTTGTTGATGGACGACCTCTTCCGGTTTCGTTCCAACGCAGTGCCGGTTACTGTGAGCAATTAGACGTTCATGAACCGTTCACGACTGTAAGAGAAGCTCTAGAGTTCTCTGCTCTTCTACGTCAGTCAGCGGACACACCAAGGGAAGAGAAGCTTCGTTACGTGGATACGGTCATTGACCTTCTCGAGCTCCGCGACCTAGAACACACACTGATTGGCCGACCTGGCGCAGGCCTCTCGGTCGAACAAACAAAGCGCGTCACCATCGGCGTTGAGCTGGTGGCGAAGCCTAGCATTCTCATCTTTCTGGACGAACCAACAAGTGGCTTGGATGGCCAGTCTGCGTTCAATACACTACGGTTTCTTCGCAAACTCGCAGGAGCTGGTCAGGCCATCCTCTGCACGATCCACCAGCCTAGTGCACAACTGTTCGCTGAGTTTGACTCTCTTCTCTTGCTTACTAAAGGCGGCAAGACGGTTTATTTCGGAGACATCGGTACCAACGCCGCCACGATCAAGGACTACTTTGGACGTAATGGCGCACCTTGTCCTCCAGAGACAAACCCAGCGGAACACATGATCGATGTGGTGTCGGGTACTCTCTCGCAGGGCAAAGACTGGAATAAGGTGTGGTTAGAGTCTCCTGAGCACGCCAAAATGACCGAGGAACTTGATCACATTATCGAGGAAGCTGCTGCGCAGCCGGCCAAGTACGTTGACGATGGAAAGACTTTCGCTGCGGACATGTGGACGCAGATCAAGGTGGTCACACACCGCATGAACGTCTCACTTTATAGGAACATTGACTATGTCAACAACAAGATCGCCTTGCACATTGGCTCTGCTCTGTTTAACGGGTTCTCCTTCTGGATGATTGGAAACAGCGTATCGGATTTGCAGCTGGCTCTATTCGCCAACTTCAACTTCTTGTTCGTCGCGCCCGGCGTATTTGCGCAGCTCCAGCCCTTATTCATCGACCGCCGCGATATTTACGACGCTCGGGAGAAGAAGAGCAAGATTTATTGTAAGTTTTCTGCATCCAATCTATACCGAGCATTCCTCTAACTTGAATCCTGTAGCTTGGGCAGCTTTCGTCACAGGCTTGATCGTCAGTGAATTTGCCTATCTTGTCGTCTGCGCAGTCTTCTACTTCGTCTGCTTCTACTACACCGTCGGCTTCCCGTCTTCCAGCAGTGATGCTGGCGCTGTATTCTTCATCATGCTCATCTACGAGTTCATCTACACTGGCATCGGACAATTTGTCGCGGCATATGCTCCCAACGCCATCGCTGCAAGTCTCATTAATCCTCTCGTCATCCACACCATGACGTGTTTCTGTGGCGTCCTTGTCCCATACGGCCAAATCACGGCGTTCTGGCGCTACTGGATGTACTATGTCAACCCGTTCACATATCTTATGGGTGGCTTGCTCACATTCACTTTGTGGGACAAGAAAGTTGTCTGCAAGGAGTCTGAGTTCGCAGTGTTCGACCCGCCAAGTGGCCAGTCATGCGGCGCTTATTTGGAACCATATCTTCAAGGCTTGGGAAGAGCTGCAAACTTGGTGAATCCAGATGCGACGCAAGGTTGCAAGGTGTGTCAATACCACCAAGGAAGTGATTACCTGGCCACCCTCAACATCGAAGAACACTACTATGGGTGGAGGAATATCGGCATATGTGTTCTATTCGCTCTGAGCTCGTACGGTTTGGTGTATGCGCTTATGAAGTTGAGGACGAAGACGTCGAAGAAGGCAGAGTGATGGAGGTAGTTTGGTTGTATTTTGTCGGGCAGATTGTCAGTGTATATTCGAGCGCTGTGGTTGTTCAAAAGCTTTTCCCTTTACATGTAGAGTGTGTTTATTATTCACAACATTATTAGACAGTTGCGGTACATTACCGTCACAAAATTGGCCTCCCCGCCGCCTTAGCAATAGAAATTTTACTGCGCCGAAAGTTGGCTGTAGTCGTACAATATATATAGACTTGTTATTTGAGCCAATCTGGTTTCTCCAGTTGGCGCTGCGCTTAGTGATTGGGTTCATATTTGCATTTAAATCAAACGTTTACAAAGAAAAGATTTGTTGCTTTAATTATGATATTCTTACAACTGTGGCTCTAGAGGGATGTCTTTGGTGTTAAGTACTCATTAGCTTCCTACTATTCTCCGTGGGGTACTAAGTCAGCGAACTAACACCGAGGATGGTGCAACTCAAGGAAATACCGCAACAGCCGGGCTTCTTCCCAGCACCTAAACATCATCCACCACTTAATTGAAATCTATCCTGTAACGTACAGCAATATGGGCAACGCATTTTCTGTCTTATCCAATGCATTCAAAACTCTCATATCAGCCGTGACTCTTCTCAAAGCCTTGTCCGATGAGTTCAACCAAGCTCTGAAACGCGCGTCACAATCCCCGGGCCTCCCGAATCCAATCCCAACTCAAAGCTACTGGCTCAACGACCCTCCCTTTCCAGAACTTGTTGATATCCATTCACCCAATCTACCGCAGACTGCAGATGTGGCAATAATTGGCTCCGGAATTGCCGGTGTTGCAATCGCACGATCATTATTGCATGAGCGCCGCCGCTGCGGCATCAATAAAGAGGAGAAAGTGGTTGTTCTCGAAGCCCGTAAGCTATGCAGTGGGGCTACAGGTCGGAATGGCGGGCATATCAAGCCCACGGCGTACGAGGTGTTTGCTCGATTCAGCAAGGCCATGCCTAAGGATCGCGCTGCCGCTTTGACGCGTTTTCAAATGCGGCACTTGGAATGCCTAGTTGATTTATGTCAAAACGAGGGCATTGAGGCGGCCGAGGCGCGGAAAGTTGAGACTGTAGATGTGTTTCTTGACCAGATGACGTTTGATAAGGCCGTTAAAGAGGTAGCTGAAATGAGGAAATGGTTACCTGAGATTGAAGTTGAGATATGGGATGCCCAAAAAGCACAAGAGGTTTGTCACTCCTTCTGAGATAACTGATGCTTTTCTGAAGGTTGATGTGAGTAGAAATTCGGTGTGAATAGCGGTGTCGTCGGCGCGTTATCCTACCAAGCAGGCGCCATCTGGCCGTACCGATTTACTGTATCCATCTGGAAGAATCTTCTCACAGAATTCGAGGGCACGCTCTCTATAGAAACGAAGACGCCTGTGGAGTCCATAAGTTCACCGGATAAGGCACCGGAAGGCTTCCCCTACGCTATTCAGACTACCCGAGGAACAATACATGTCCGAAATGTTGTTCATGCTACCAATGGATTTGCAAGTCATCTTGTACCCGGCCTCCGCAAGAAGATCGTAGGCGCACGAGCGCACATGTCGGCTCAGCGACCAGGGGAACTATTCCCTAACAGTGGTGGCATGCGCTCATGGAGTGTGATTTATGGTGGGGAGTTTGACTATGTTACCCAACGGCCTTCCGCGGACGGTGATATTCAAGGAGATATCATGCTTGGAGGCGGCTTTATGCGGTCGCTAAAGAAGGGCGTCGACCAAATTGGACTTTATGACGACGGTGATATTCTTGAGCCTCTGACCATTTCGCATATCTCAGGCGTGTTTCCTGCAGTTTTCCATCCCAGATGGGGTGCTGGTGGCGGGTTGAAACAAGTGTGGTCTGGAATTCTGGGATTGACTGGTGATTTACTCCCTCTGGTGGGCCGGCTGGATACAAAATTGACAGGTCGAAATTCTCCGAGTCAGCACGGCGTAGTGGATGCAAAGAGCAGTTGTGGAGAGTGGGTTGCAGCCGGCTTCTGCGGGGAAGGCATGGTCTGGGCCTGGCTTTGTGGAGTTGCTCTTGGAATTATGGTCGCTGGAACTGAGGAACACGATGTGACGGAAGCTCCTGGGAGACCTGGTGGCAAACTGACAGACTGGTTTCCGTCGGAACTTTTTGTCTCGAGCAGGAGACTACAAACTGCAGATGTGACCAACTTGGTTGACCAGATATAGATTGAGATTGGTGAACCCATAGGTATTCAGACGACACAGAAGCACATGTTGATCGTAGAGATGGTTACAGTTAGGTATTTGCAGATTTGTTCAGGTTTTGACATGATTGAAAATCATCACGATGGCACTACATATTTTCTGAAGACCTTGGCCGCTGTTTCAGTTATAAGAGTTGCAGAATTTGAATATCGGCCTTGTTGTTAATATCATGACGGTGGTGTGGATGATGCAAGGGCAAACGCATTATAGACTAGTAAGCATGGGCTTTTTGCCCCGCATTCATCCCTACGGTAGTATACAAACTGCAACAGGTATATCGTATTCGCCTTAACATGAGCCGCGTCAATTGCCAAGTAACAATACGACCAAGTACTTATGTCATCTTATGCGACTTTAGGTACGCTGCTTCGCTTGGAAAGAATACTGAACGAAACACTCCTCTCGCCCACAGAGCCGTCAAGGGCTTTGACGGGCGAAGAGATCTATCGTTATACACAAAGGTCGGATGTTTACTTGACACGATCCCTTTTGATTTGCTATTCATCAGCCGTCTGTCAAGTCGAACTACGGAAACTCTCCGAAGTTGCTGCAAGATACGCGACCGTAGATCCTTTCTGGGCGGCATTATGGAGGTTAAATTCTTCATATGGACATTCATGCTGCGACCCACTCCAAGACCGTCTGGATCGCACACTTCCCGTCGACCCACCTCGCCAATCAACTTTTTAAGATAAGCTCACGGAAGACATGTCGATTTCGAGGAGATCTTGGAGTGCGAAGTCAATGCCGACGTGTTCCCCCAATTATGAGCAACGGTCAGCAGTTTGCGCCGGCACAGACTCGAGCCGTCAGCACTTGGGTTGCAAACGGGCCTATGGAAAACTATCTGACCAAGTGATTTGGCAGATGCGACAGAGATTGCACACAGCAGACGTGTCATTGTATCTTCACAGGAGTAACAGTCCATCTGTACAGCAGGATGTCAATCGCAAAATGTTGGATGTGCTGTAGCGTGCCCAGACGGGAATCTTGGGTCCCTTTGCATGAATGACGGAATATTAAGCCTGTTAGGAATGGCCGCAAATACAGAGCAGGCCTAATTATCCCGTGACGAGCGGACCGTCTTTTGTTTCCAAGCACCACTCATGCGACGTTGATGGCGTTTCAAGGAGTGCAGGACCGGAAAACAAACGCATCAGGCCAATGGCACACCCTAGTGCCTCGTTTCCCAGGAACACGTTTCGCTGACTCTCGAGGCCTACACGGGCCTCGGTGGCTTATCAGGCTACAGCTAAGGCCTAGCTTTGCCGCAACGAGATGGCGTAGTTTCAGAACATCATGCGACACCTTCGCCCATACGCCGCTTTGCAGCGCGTTTGCCAGTGTCATTCTGTAACGACAAGAAGACGGTTGGACAAAGAGCCGCGAAAAGAGCATAAATAGTATATTCAAAGAGTCTTGAAACCGCGGATAATGTCGTGCCTTGCAGCAAATATGTGGCAAGATGGACGTAGAGTTTGGAGGCGGCCCTTTGCAGCCCCCGGGCCCCCTGGCATCCATGTGTGGCGTGGAGATACCATGCAAACCCCTGGGCCAGATGGAATTGCGCGGCCACATTCAGCGGAAGGCTGCTTGATCGACATAAACATATACATACTTACGTCCCCCCTTGGTTGCATTGTGGTTCAAACAACGTCTTCCCCAGCACCCAACTAGTTCTTATTCTTTCAGCGACCGACTTACCACCGGAAACCGTTATATCTATCCTGGCGATACCCACCCTCCTTAGAGCGCAACCACTCTTTCAACATCACTAGAATTTCCTACTCTTCAATCAAAATGTCTCTCTACCCACCACTCTCGCCTAGCGGTCTTCCCAGCTCTCCACGGGTCAACCGCCAAATGGACTTGCTGTCTCCTCTCGACACGTCGATGCCCTCGTCGCCGTCGCCAACATCATCGCCATACTCGGAGAAGAAATCTGCAAAGAGTGTCGACATCTTCGCCGACGCGACGATTCCTCTGAGTCCGATCTCCACTACATCAAGTTCGCTCAGCAAAGAGAACCCCTACGAGGGCCTGCAGCCACGCAAGCGCAGCGGCCTCGCGCGACTCTTCAGCTGTTTCGGTCGGGAAGAGCGCGCCCGACGACGAATGAACCGAGATCTGGAATTCGAAAAAGTCGGCGACAAATGCCATTGGACCGAGTACTAGACGACATCGATTGTGCGCGTTACTGGTTGCGCTGCGCTTCTGAAACACCACCAAACCGCGGAGTTGCAATGTACCGAAGCTGCAAAACATCTGACAGCCCCGGATGTTCATCTCACTACGTGCAAAACTGCGCGCCCGACGCACTGGAAACTTTGAATGCGGAGTTGCCGCCGTCATACCCTACCCTACCCAAGACGCTTCAATGCAGCTGGGCTGTTGATACCACCCACCGTCACTGCGACGTTTCCTATGTTTTCCTTGTCTATAAACTTTTGCATCAGACCGGATGCTTTTTGCTCCGGGGATCTCGTTGGTTTCTGCTTCATCTTGTATATTTGGTTGCACGTACAACGTGTCTTGTTCAGTAGCATTGGTGTTGGAGGTGAACCTGTTGGTTTTGTATATACATTTTAAGGGGTTATTCTTACTAGGTCGGCGATGCGACCTAGGCCTCATTGCCCAAAAATTGGCGTTATAAGCTGAGCGAGCAGAAAATGTATATGATTTGTCTCGTCGATGATGATGGTGTTGCGTACAATGTATCTTGTGAGGCATCTTCGAGAACCACGAGTCACGTGATGATACCGGGCATCTCCTGCAGAGACATGTCTTTGCGAACAGTAACGCTGGCAGCAAATGACCAGTTCGGGCATGATGAATCACGTGCGAATCCGGTAGAGGTAAACGCGTGTACTAGGTATCAGCAGCCTCAACGCGAGAGCCCTCTCTAGTAAGCTCGGGCGAAGAGGGTTGAGATGATCCTCGGTTGCTACTGACACTGCCGCGTGCTGAGTCCGTGCCACACAGTGGGTTTGGGGCACCGTGGGGAACTCGATATCCTCGGCGGAGAGCTGTCTGCCCACCACGCGCCGAGCGAAGAAGCCAATGGTGCTGGTGTCTTGGGCTTGTGGCACAGGAGAAGCCAACCAGCTCACCTTAATCCGCAGCATGGCGCCGGTCCAGCGGGCATCAGACGTTCACGCTCGCTACGTCACGCACCTGGGGCCGGATAGCCTAAGCCCCTTCGGGCTCAACCTCGGCTCAACCCCAAGCGGTCCCTTCATAGCAACCCACCCCTAGTAAATCAAGCCAGCGCGTGCTCATTTCGCCTCGGATCTGCTGAAGCTAGGACTTCTGATCTCATCTGCCGTCATTTTTATCTTTCCTCTATCCTCATCTTCTCCCTTCATTTCTGTGATGTTTAGCAGAGCGGTACGCGCGCGAGTACCCTCCTCGATACTTCGCAAGCCCATATTGTCCCAGAACGCATTCGCCAAGCCAAGGGTAGGTTGACCGACTGGAAATTCGCGTTTGGCGGGGCAGACGAGAGCGAGAGAATGTGTGCTGATGTTTGCGTCTGTCTAGATTGTCGCAATGGCTCCAGCGAGAAAGCAGTCGAGTTTGCCAGCTGGTAAGTGGCATGTGCAGCTTTCACATGCGCTCCCCCACCACCCAAATTGTTTCCCCAAGCTGACGACCATGGCTGCGCAGGCTACAAGGAGGACCACAGCAAAGGCGCTATGCTGCGCTTCGAGGACTCTCTCCCCCGCCTCCCCGTCCCTACACTCGAGGAGACTGCCAAGCGCTACCTGAAGTCTGTCCACCCGCTGCTCTCCAAGACCGAATATGAGGCCACCACAAAGGCTGTCAACGAGTTCATCGCCCCTGGCGGGCCTGGACAGAAGCTACAGGAGCGCCTGGTAGCGCGGAGGGAAGATCCCAAGCATAAAAACTGGATCTACGAGTGGTGGAATGAGGCCGCGTACATGGCCTACCGCGACCCCGTTGTGCCATACGTCAGCTACTTCTACTCGCACCGCGACGACAAGAAGAGGAGAAACCCCGCCAAGCGCGCGGCTGCCATGACCACCGCTGTGCTTGAATTCAAAAAGATGGTTGACGAGTGCAGCCTGGAGCCTGAGTACATGAAGAAGCTGCCTATGGCCATGAGCTCGTACGAGCACATGTTCAACTGCTGCCGTGTGCCCAAGAAGCCCGCCGACACCAGCGTAAAGTTCCCATACCAGGAGAACAAGCACATCATCGTCATCAGGAAAAATCAGTTCTGGAAGGTTGCCCACGAGGTCAACGGGAAGCAGCTGAACACTAGCGAATTCGAACAGCAGTTCAAGCACATCTACGAGAAGGCCGAGAGATCGCCCGCAGTTGGCGCCCTCACATCGCAGAACCGCGATGTATGGTCAGACGTCTACCCCAAACTCAAGGCTCATTCCACTGTCAATGCCGCTACTCTGCAAGACATTGAGTCGGCCTCTTTCGTCGTCTGCCTCGACGACGCTGCTCCTGTCACTCTGGAAGAGCGCGCACACCAGTACTGGCACGGCGACGGCGCCAACCGCTGGTACGACAAGCCTCTCCAATTCATCATCAATGACAACGGAACCTCTGGCTTCATGGGCGAGCACTCGATGATGGACGGCACCCCCACCCACCGCCTCAACGACTACGCCAACCAGCAAATCTTCTCCAACGCCCTTCCCTTTGACGACCCCAACGTGCGCTCCAACCTACCCAGCCCTAAGCCTCTGCGCTTCGAGCTCAGCAAGGAACTCCAGCAAGACATTGAGGATGCACGATCACACTTTGCCCGCCAGATTGGCGCGCACGAGCTGAGGGTACAGGCCTACCAAGGCTACGGCAAGGGCCTGATCAAGAAGTTCAAGTGCAGCCCCGACGCCTACGTACAAATGATCATCCAACTCGCCTACCACAAGTTCTACGGCAAGAACCGCCCCACCTACGAGTCTGCCGCAACCCGTCGCTTCCAGCAAGGCCGCACCGAAACCTGCCGCAGTGTCTCGGACGAAAGCGTCGCCTTCTGCAACGCCATGGCCGACCCCAACGCCACACCCGAAGAATGCCAGCAGAAGCTGCGCGCCGCCCTGGACGCCCACGTCAAGTACATTTCCGATGCCAGCGATGGCCGAGGTGTCGACCGCCACCTCTTCGGCCTCAAGAAGTGCCTCAAGGAAGGCGAGGAGCTGCCTGCGCTCTTCCAGGACCCAGCCTTCTCTTACTCATCCACGTGGTACATCTCGAGCTCGCAGCTGTCGAGTGAGTACTTTAATGGATACGGTTGGAGTCAGGTCATCGATGATGGCTGGGGTATTGCGTATATGATTAACGAGAACACGATCCAGTTTAATGTTTGCTCCAAGGGACTGGGCTCGGTAAGTTGTTTTTTCTTCTCTACCCTGCTTCATGCAATTTACAAACAAACAAATCACTAACATATGTACTTGTAGGAGAAGATGAGCTTCTATCTCAACGAGGCTGCCGGCGACATGCGCGATATCATGCTGCCTACGCTCGAGGCTTCAAAGGCCAAGTTGTAGAAATCTACTTTGTCTGTATGCTTGGATATAAGTGGCGTGGAGGAATCTAGCAAGGATAGGATATATGTGTGTTTGTTAGACAACATGTATAGATGGGAACCATATTCCTAGAAGAAAAATATTTTTAGTCACTCTTGTCTTGTTTTTGTGCTGTTTCGTGTCCTTGTCTCCGTTTGACGATCAGAAAGAATAAAAATCACCTGTCAATGCTGGTATGGCCGTGGGATACACATACTTCAAAACATACAATGAAGTGGAGAAATTTTTGGTATGTTCCGACAAAGACCAAAACCGAGACATCACCATTTAGGCAAATGGCTGGTTCTGGGGACACTAGAAAGAATTTATTCTACTCCAGATCCCAAAAGCCTCATGTCATTACTAGTATACATTCGTCACCCATGTCTCCATTACCGAATCTATGGGTTGGCCTTGGCCCACTCAACACCCTTCTTGATGTTCTTGCTGAGGTCAGAGACGCAGACATCGAGGAGCTTCTGCTCGTAGTCGGTGATCTTGCCAACGGGATGGATCTTCTCAACACCGTTGGGGCCGAGCTCGACGTTGGAGGCGAAGTACTCGCAGCCCTGGTCCTTGAACAGAGGAGAGTCGACAAAGGTGGGCTCAATGACGTTCTTCTGGCCCTGGGCAGCCTTGAGCAGAGACTCGGCGAAACGGGCACCAGCCATGGCCATGGAGAGAGTAGCAGAGCCGGCACCATCCTTGGCCTGGACGACCTCATCACCACCGAACTGAACGCGCTTGACGTACTCGTCGAGCTTGGTGCCCTCGAGGTTGTAGCCGGACTGGGAAAGGAGGGGAACAATGGTAGCGCCGGAGTGACCTCCAACGACGGTGATGTTCTCGGAGGCGGGGTCGGTGTTCTTCAGCTGGGAGATGAAGCGCGAGGCACGGACAACGTCAAGGGTGGTGACACCGAAGAGGCGCTTGGGGTTGTAGACGCCCTTGGACTTGAAGACCTCGGCGGTGATGGGGACGGTGGAGTTGACCTGAACAGAATGAGTATTGTGCTTAGATTGCCAGTGGATCGTCTCAACATACAGGGTTGGAGATGATGAGGATGTTGGCCTCAGGGGCATGGTCAGCAGCAGCCTTGGCAAGGTCGCGGACAATGGAGGCGTTGGTGTTGAACAGGTCTGTGTCACCGTCAGCTGTGCTACAGGGTGCGATTGCTTCCAATGCCTACCATCACGGGTCATGCCAGGCTTGCGGGGAACACCAGCGGGGATGAGGACAATCTCAGCGCCCTTGAGGGCCTCAGCGAGACCGGAGGGGGTGGCGTCATGGCCAGTGACCTATTTGCACATCAGCCCATTGTTCGTCCGAGGGCGCGGGCAGTATGTTCGTACCTCGCTCTTGGTGTTGATGTGGCCAATGTCGGCAGCGACACCTGTAGAGCATGATTTAGCAAGCGCTCAATGCTCAATGGGTAGCAAATGCAACCGGAGCGTACCTGGGGCCAGGCGGATATCGTAGAGGGCGAGCTTGCTAACCCTGGGGTTCAGCTTGAGCAGCAGCGACAATGGCTGGCCAATGCCACCGGCAGCACCGAGAACAGTGACCTTGGAGTTCTGCAGCAGCCTCAGTTAGTCTTGTGCCGAAAAGAAATGCCAATTGCAAGCCGTGAGCGCATCCAATCGCCCCACTAAGAAAAGCGCTCGCAGCTGGTTGCAAGTCGGCTTACCTGGCGGGCCGAGGCCGAGAAGCAGCGGCGCTGGGCCTGGAAGAATGCCTGCCTAGCAGCGAACATGATGAATGTGATGGAGATGAGAGGAAATGGAGACTGGGTTGGACGGAGGAAAGTTTGACGGCGGTGTGGGAAGACTGCGGGAGGTTTTGCGAAACTTGAACCTGAGAACGTCAGTGCTTCTTCGGCTGCCCGGAGCTACGGCTGACCCGCCTTCACCTGCACCCCTCCCGCGGGGGTTGCATATGCCGCCTTTATCTTTGTTCTGTGTCCGGGCATTATCAGATGGCCAAGCTTTGTTTAGCGTGGCTTTGGTAACTCTTGATGGGCGAGATGTATACTTTTGGTCCGCCCAGTTCGAATGGCCGTAACGCGACCGTCCCGTTGCTGTGTGTTGCGTCACGCGCACTGACGCCTTGTTGCTGTATCAGGTAGACAAGCATCGAACAGGCACGCCTTTTCAGTCATTGATCGCAACCAAATACCTACTTCCTAACGCTACAGAAATACTTATTTTACACCATGTCTCAGCCTACGAAAAGCCCCCAAGAAGCATCCAATGGTACTCCAGAAGCCCCTCTTCCGAACGAACCACCAGGTCTACCCCAAGGCACAGGGGCATTCAAGCTGTTCCACCTCCCTCGAGAGCTCCGGGACCGGGTATACTACTACTATTTCTACCGTCCAGGAGAGGTGTACTATACCGCCCACGCGGACAAGGACTTTTGGGACCACCGAGAAAAAACCGACGACATCTCCAACCTCCTTACCGTGTCCAGACAAGTCTATAGCGAGGCTTTCGAGGTTTTCTGTTTAGCCAATACTGTCGCACTGTCCACTTACTACAACTCTCGGGATGCCTACAAGAAGCCGCTTGCAGGGCTCCTTCGTCTGTTTCCGGATCGAATGGCATCGAATCTGACAAGGGTGAGCAATACGTACCGTGATATCTTAACGCGGCCAATAGGAAGATTTGGCAGTGCACCTAGCCATGCTAGTATTGCTCAGGGCGGAGATGGGACTGAAAGGTATCGAAAGTACAACTCGGCCGGAGAAACGTTCATGGAAATTCTAAGAGACGCCCACACTCTGAAGCAATTCTTTCCCAAGCTGGTAACCTTTGAGGCACAATGGGACCCGGAGTCTCCTTTCTATGAGCACCCAGAACAACAGGGCCAGGTGCATAGGATTGCATACTTCCTGAAGCGAGGCACAGATGGAAGAGAGATTGTAGCCATGTGGCTAGACACGATGAGGGCATGGTTGCAGGGGAAAAATGTGATGCCACTGGGTTGCGTCAGATTCGTCCTCGAGAGCTTCGCGGCAGATGGTTTCGGGCAGGAGCTCGATATGTTGATGAACGAAGCGTACAGAGCGCTAGTCAAGGAGCGAACTACTGGAGAAGATATCGAGGATAGTGGAAGACTTTGGCTAGAGGAGATGGATAGGGAGCAGGCGAGTAGGAGGAAGAAGGGCAAGAAGAAGTTGACAGAGAGCGGATAGATGAATACGACGATATTTCCATTTGTATCAGTTTTAATACGTACAAATAAGCGAACTTATTTGTACGTATTAAAACTGATCTTTCACAACCTTGGTCAGGACCCACGACACCCCGAAACCAATGCAGGGACTCGTCGATCTGACAATGGCCATGACCCGGACCCTAACCCCGACACATGATGGAACTAAGACGATTTCACATATCGTACATACGAAGTACATCAGATACTTGGTAGTTCGTTAGGTCAGGTTAGAGCGGCTCGATAGGTATGAGATGCTGTGCAAGGTAGCCCGGATCATCATTCGGGGTAGCGGCAATGCCCGAGTCCTATAAAAACAGCATGATCGCATGCACTACTCCCCACACTTGAGCAGATGTTAGGTGCAGATGACCCCAAGTACACTACTCTGGTTACGGCGGCACAAGCGGTAGTGTTGTGTTAGTCTCTGTTATCCTTGACAACTGCGCCATCAAGTATAGCTATTCCGGTGAGCAATGGCGGTGGCCGATCAGCCATCTGGGGCGGTGGCTCAACATATGCATACTTGTCCCATCTTGTTAATGTACACATGCAGGCTTTGCAGCCGTGACGGCTATTACCTACATATTCCTCAGGCCCAAGGATGCGTGTGCAGGTAGCGGCTCCCTTGGCATAGCGTGTGTTCATGTGAGGCCGAGGAGGAGAGGAAGGGAGTCGTATATTCAAGTACTCGTCACTCAAGACCTGGGGTTTCTTGAGCTGACACACAGAATCCGAACAATGTCCTTTTGCTCCGAGCTCAGTTCGAACAAACGCCGTCCACGCCGTTGCGACTGGCCATGGCGACTGGTTTCCCGACGGGTAGAGGCCAAGGGGCACTTCGGGAAACTGGCCGCGCTATGACCAAGCGGGCCTAGCGACGCCTTGAGCGACATCACCGTGCAGCTTCAGGCCCTGCCACCTTCACCCTTCTCCGCACCACCGCACCGCTGGCTACGGATCCGCCCGGGGCTGAAGCCGCTTTCCCTTGGCCCACTCGCCGCCGGCGAAGAACATTCGACCGCCAGCATAAAGCCACGCTCGTGCTCCCCGAGTTTCCCAAGAGAAAGCCGCGAGTCAAATTTCCACTCTTGGCCCCTGCACGTTTTGAGATCTGACTACGAAATTTTCCCCTGGGATTGCAAATCCTTGACACACAATTCAATCTTTTTACCGCTTCTTTTTATTCAACAGACCTCGCCATCTGCGCTAAGTATACATGCAAATCCAATACCTGGCTGGCCACAAGTCTTCCTAAGCGACAAATCTCCACTGCGACATCATCCCTTTGCTGTCATTGACTGCCTTTATATATACCATAGCGACACTTCTTCCTGAGCGACATCTTTGCCCAGCAGCATTCCCTCCTTTGCGACACCACCACCACAGCAACACAGACTCATTCCTTGCGACACATTGAGTCGTCCGCCCACCATTTTATCTACCCAGCATAGCAACATCCCACCCACCACCATGTCTTCCCATCAGCCCTTCCGCTTTCTGGACCTGCCCGGCGAGATCCGCAACAGCATCTACGACTTGCTGCTCTGCTCCTGGAATGATGAGCCCGAGTATGACCCAAGCAGCATGATCAGCAGCCTGAGCCGGCGCGTCCCAAGCAGCCCATCCACAGCCCTCCTTCGTACCAACAAGCAAATCCATGCTGAAGCCTCCGACTACATGATCAAGCGCAACCAGTTTGTCCGTATCACCTGTCGAGGTCTGGATGCACGAAATCTCTTCCTCAGCGAAGGGATTCCCGTCATCACGACCAACGCGCGCAGCATCAGCCTGTTTGATGGCCACATCATGCATATCACGCTCTCCAAGCCTGCCCTTGTACCCTCGGCCTTCCAGTTCTCGGAATTCGAGATGATGATGCTGAGGTCCGATCTGCCCAAGCTGTGCGAACAGCTCGACATTGAAAGTGTCATGTCGGATGCCAACTCAACCACGAGCGAACATGCGTCTATCCAAGCGTCCATCCGACTCAACTACGCCCAAACCCGTTTCCTTGCACCAAAGGTCCAGGAGCGCTTGTTGCAGCCCCTTGCGTCGTCTTTGCGTGGCGTGCCCAACCTCAAGATCGTGGGTCCGGTCAATCCCGCCCTAGCAGAAGCAGTAAAGGCCGAGGTAGCGAGGCCACGCTGGACCGAGCCCGAGGCGACGATTGAAGAAATCGGCACCGGCGTCGACGTGGGCAAACGACAATGGCAGCAGAACAACTTTGCCTCTGCCTCGGAATCATGGGCGTATGCCATGCGCACCCTGGAGCGCATGCGCCACAGTTCGTCATGGCTCGGTCTTCAAAAGGCCGGCGGTGAAGAGTTTGTAAACAAGGTTGCCGATCTTTACTTTACCCTCAACCTCTTCCACGCGCAATTCCTGCAGATGGACATGGCCAACGAGCGGTCTCAAGGCGCATTAGTGCAGCGAAATGGACGAGTTGCCATTCAGCATCTGCGAAAATGTGAGACTGCGAGTGCGCGGTTCGCGCAGCACGCAGGTGCTACGTGGGCGCCTAGCAACCAGCAATCAGCCAAGATGCTGTTCCGCCACGCCAGGTGCCTGAGGTTGATGGGCAATGCGGCCAGCAGTGTCAAGGCCGTTACCCTGATTGAAGAAGCTGCCTCGCTGGCCCCTACGGACCTGGCCATCCGCGACGAGAAGGACGCGATTTTGGCGTGGGAGGCGGAGCTGGAGGAGAGCCGTCGCCTGCGAGCTGAGCAGGCACAAGCAGAGCAGCAAGAGGAGCCATCCATGTGGCAGTCTATTTTGGGCGCCATGAGGGAGCTCACCTCGTAGAAGGAGCACTACGCTGGACTGTTTTTGTCGCGTTGGAAGCGTTCATAGCCTTGATACCCAATTGTTTAGTTTGAATGAGCAGCGCAACGTTGCCATGTACCAGGTTTAATTCTGAGCATTCTATTTTTATCCATCATTCTCTGTTCACTCTAGCTGTGATAGTCGTCATGTATGTTGTCTAGGGCTAGCATGGAATGGGCCATAGTTCTGGCTGTCACGTGAGCGGACGCTTTGTGTAAGTGGCGTCTTCGCCCTAGTGAACGATGCAAGTCTACTTGCACGCGGCGGACAGCACATGTCTTCAACGCTACATTAGTCTTCTTGACGGCTGTTTCTCCTTCCAGGTTAGTCGAGTGCGTAGTTTTCTGGTGGTCGAAAGAAGGCATGGTCCAAGAGCACGAAGCCATGGTTCTGGTGTAAGACGGGTGGTCCCGCATCATCGGGGGGAAAAGAAAAAGACGATGTCATAGACAATTTAGGGCAGATGTATCGATGGCGACGATGCTGGCACAAGGGCAAAAACACGAACCAGCCGTAAAGCAGGACGGTCCCGGAGCAGAGCAAGGAATATGCAGCTGCTGAATGGAAAGTCGGCAATACGCCCAGTCCAGCCATGGCGCTTCTGCCTCCTCCGTGGGAGTGCTTGGCCAGCCGCCGCCGCCATGATGGAAAACGGCCTTGGGTGACCAGGACGGGGGCGAGATGCCATCTTGCACCGCGTCGTCTGTGGCAGCCCACACCTGAGTCCTCTCGCAGCGCGGCCAGAGCCAGAGCCAGCGTCGCAGATCGCCCGAACGCGCCGGCGGTTGGCCTTGGCTGTCGCGAGGGCCCTGCCGTGGTCTTATCGCGGCCCTGCTCGACGTGCTTGACGAGGTCGACTCCGCGCTTCTTGGCAGCTTGCGACGCCTTCGCTGCTAACATCCAACCACTCCCGCCGTGCGTTTTTCTGCGCTCAACATTCCGCCGTCGTGTCCATGGCCCGCTGCCGCGCTGCTACTCAATAACCCCACCGCCACCGCTGGGCCACCCTTCGCTCGCCTTCGCTGAGCCCTACTGTCGCTTCAGACCCAGATATCCACCCGCCGCCGCCCTTGGGAAATTTAGCGAGCCTCGACCTCCGCCCTCGCTCTCCCTCTCCCAGCCCAGACCGCCCTTCCCCCTTGGGCAGCCTCTTCTCTGTGCATTTCGACGGCAGGCGCAGCCCTCCTCCAAGCTGCCAGGCACCGTGTTAGATGCGACGGCGTTCTTCCGCCGACCCCAGCGCCGAGCATCGCGACGCCAACTCGACCACCGACCATCCACCCCAACCAGCTCTGGAACATGACGACAAGCTCAACCACCACCTCGAGGCATTGCAAGTGAAGGCCTCGAATTGCACCGACAGCGAGACATCGGAGCACAAGGCGCACCTCTCTCCTGGCCCTCAACTGTCCACCGCCTATCATCCAACTCACGACCCTGCTCCGACCACTCGACCACAGCCTCGCATCGTGTCTGGAAAAGCACATGCTCCAATGGCTGCGCTGGCCAAAGACATCATGCCCCCCAGTCCTAGCGACAGGCACAGCAGCAAATGGCGTCAGCGGCTCCGGAATCCTTGGGCGTGTTCCTTGACTACCCTTGCGACAACGCTCGCAGCTTTTGTTGCTCTGTTTCTCATGACCCAATCCTTCCTGCTCAAGCAACAAGACGTTAAAGGATGCGGCATGTCCTACATGCGACCGACCTACAAAAGATTCAACCAATTCGACACAGAGCACACACGGTTCGCTACAAAGTACTCCTTGTATCTGTACCGGGAAGGCAACTTGGACGACGATTCCAGGGCATGTTGTTTTCCCTTCCCAGAGTCATCATATGCTGACATCCCCTTCAGGTCAAAGGCGTGCCAGTGCTATTTATTCCGGGCAATGCTGGCAGTTACAAACAAGTGCGTTCGCTTGCTGCGGAAGCTGCCTACCACTACCACAATCATGTCCACAACGATGTCGAGGCCGGCAAAGCAGGAAAGCGTCCTCTGGATTTCTTCTCGGTCGATTTCAACGAGGATATCACGGCGTTCCACGGACAAACCTTGCTAGACCAGGCCGAATATCTTAATGACGCCATCGCCTACATATTGTCCCTGTACCACACCCCGGGCAAATTTCTTCGCGATTCTACCTTGCCAGACCCTACTTCAGTCATCATAGTCGGACACTCAATGGGCGGCGTTGTCGCCCGGACCATGCTGATCATGCCCAATTATCAGGCCAACACCATCAACACTATTATCACGCTCGCTGCCCCCCATGCCCGGCCCCCGGTCTCGTTTGACGGGGATATCGTTCGCACGTACAAGGGTGTCAACGATTATTGGCGACGCGCGTACTCACAAAAGTGGGCCATTGACAATCCACTCTGGCATGTAACCCTTATTTCGATCGCCGGAGGAAGCCTGGATACGATGATATCGTCCGACTACACCAGCATTGCCTCGCTGGTCCCGGAGACGCACGGTTTCACAGTCTTCTCGACTTCCATGCCCCATGTCTGGACCGGCATCGACCACTTGGCCATCACCTGGTGTGACCAGCACAGGAAGGCGGTTGTGCGCGCCTTGTACGACGTCATTGATGTTTCACGTGCAACTCAAACGGTACCACGTGCTGAGCGAATGCGCGGTTTCAAAAAATGGTTCCTCAGTGGACTTGAGGATGTAGCCGAAAAGACCTTGCCACAAAAGGAAGCCAAGACGCTTCTCACTCTCGAAGCAAACAGCGCCATTGTTTCAGAGGGAGAGCGTCTTGTTCTGCGCAGCCTTGGAAGTTTCCAGCGCAAGCCGAATGCCCATCTCATGCCGGTGCCACCTCAGGCCCAGGGAAAAAAGTTTACTTTGCTTACAAGCGAGCAGCTGGATGCTCCTGGCAGCCACGGCATGCTTGAGGTGCTCTTCTGTAGTGTACTCCCCTCTCAGGCCGGACACTCTACAGCCCTCTTCTCCATGAATATGGATTTTTCGGGCGATAGTTCAGGCGCCACTCGCCTTGCTTGCAAGAACGCAGCATCGGATGTCATTGCTCTTCCTGCGTCGACTCGTCACTCGACACATGCATTCGAAATGAATGAGCGTCCATTCTCCTATCTCCAATACGACATGGAACATCTCGCAGAACACCAATTTGTAGCTGTTGTTGATAAAGCCAGTGAGCACAACGCCGGATGGGTATTGGCTGAATTCAGTTCTTCCTCGGATTCGCAAATCAACGTTGACACGGGCCTGCAGCGCCTCCTGACCACTGGCCTTTCACTCCGGCTCCCGTCGGACCGTCCTCTGGTGACAGACATCAAAGTCCCAGCGCTGAACTCTGCTCTTTTGGCGTACAACATTCACGTAGGCAAGCAATCGTGCGATGCTGGAGAGCTTTTTGCTCCCCTTCTTCGCCAATACGTCACCGATGTTCACGAAAGTCGATTCTCCGTCAACGTTAGAGATGCTGGCATCAGTCTTCACGGGGTGGCACCGTATATGCCTCCAGCGCTTCACGCCAAGCAGCCCCAAAATGGACTGTCGTTGCAGATTTGGTCTGATCCTACATGCGACAGCAGCGTTGAAATCAATCTTAGTGTTGATATCTTGGGTAGCATGGGCAAGCTTTGGATGCGCTACCGCATTGTTTTCGCTGCTTTCCCGATTCTGATTGTAGCTCTGGTCTTGCGGCAACAATTTCGAGAATACGACGATACTGGTGTCTTCATGAGCTTCACGCAGGGGCTGAATGAGTGCTTGGCAGGCTCCCTTCCACTGGCCCTGTCTGCGCTCACGTTTTTGTCCATTGCTCTGGCAACTGCTCAACATCAATCAAAGAAATGGGGATTTGGTAGCAAATCCTCTACCATGACTCTGTTCGATGATGCCAACAACGAGCTGCTTCTTGGTTCGGATGACACATTCTTCTGGTTTCTGGTCCCGTTGTTCGGCCTGATGTGTATCGGCATCTGCGTCGCTATCAACTACGTTGCAATGCTGATTGAGTTGATCTTTGCATTCCTCTACTCTGTCGTCATCTCAGCAAGGCTGCGGAAAGACGAGGCAAAGAGATTACCCTCGGCTTTTGCCGTGACGTCGAACCGACGACGTGTCATAACAACTTGTATCCTGTTGTCGCTCGTGTCAACAGTGATTCCTTACCACTTTGCGTACGTCGTACTGTGTCTCGTACAGCTTGCAACTACGGTTCGCGCCTTCCGGCTAGCCAGGGAGTCTGGCATGGACTCCAACTACAACTTTTACAACTACGCACACTCAATATTCATCCTAATGCTCTGGATCCTACCAATAAACCTCCCGGTGTTGGTAGTCTGGATACGAAACCTTGCTGTTCATTGGCTAACACCCTTCTCGTCTCACCACAACATCCTCTCCATCATGCCCTTCATCCTGTTGGTGGAAACATTGAGCACCGGACGTATGGTTCCTCAGGCCAACCTCCGCGTATCTTTCTTCACAAACATATTGCTTTTCTCCATTGGCGCCTACGCAGCAGTGTACGGTGTCACATACGCGTTTGTGTTGCACCATCTCGCAAACATCTTGTGTGCTTGGCTCGTCGCGATACATTTTGACCCCTCGACTTGGCCGCTCAAGCGAGCAAGCAGCCTAATAGAAAGCCGGAGTCCTCACAGCAAGACGAAGAAACGACCATGACTGCAGCGAATAGATCCAAAATACCAATTCTTTTCTCTTTTTTCTCTCTTCTTCTTCTCTTACTTTTCTATCAACAGGTCTTTATCGTAGCGCGCTAGCCGCGTTGTGTGACGTCTGGTGTTTTTTTTCTCTTCTTCTTTTCTGGCTTTTTCATTTCTCAACATTCAATACCCCCCTTGATATCTTTATTCTTTTAAAAAGCTTCGTATCTCTTATTCACAATGCATATCTTGCTTGTGGGTTTACAGCGAATTTGGGCGTTTTGAATCATATGGGCTGGAAAGTCCTTCTTTCCACCTCTTTCAAGCGCTTTTGGTTTGCATCTTTTCTCTTCTTTCTCTTCTTCGAGCATATGGGCGGCGTACTCTATTGGATAACACCCAAGCAACCTGTTTGTTAAAGGGGGCTTGCTTTTGTGACATGGGGGACAAGGTTAGACGCAGACGCGCTGAGGACGACTGTGTATATATTGTGTAATGGGCGGTTGCGGAAGAAGAAGAGAACGACGCAGGAGAAAAAGAAGAATACAAAGGATATTTTGTATGCTCTCACATGACGAACGTGTCTTTGAATTGGCAGTGTTGCTGTGATGTAAATGTGCAATTGACTAACTCTCATACTTCACTGCCATGAACGGGAAACGAGACATGTTACAACTAGAAGGGAAAAAAGCTTGTTTGAATTTCCAAATGCAAATACTACAACAGTAAACGCCCCCTCAGGATTTTCTCTACCATACAAAGATGCTCTCGACTACTACTTCCTACGCTTGCCTCCACCTCCACCCTCACTCTGCCTCGCCCTCTTCTTGCCCTCACGCGCCCAATACTCATTCTTCTCACGCTTCTCACGCTCAGCCCGTTTCTCGGCATTCTCCTCGACCTTCTTACGGTACCCATCCTTGCGCTCATCCTGCTTCTTGCGGCGCCGCTCCACCTTGTCGTTGCGAATCGCCACGACCTGGTCGAGCAAGCGACGTGCTTTCTTCTCCTCACCGCCGAGCACCACGGCACGCTTCTGCATGTAGGTTTGGCTCTTTTGGGGCTTGGTGATTGCGGCTTGGGATTTGAAGGGGAGGTCGGCGGCGAGTTTGCGGGGCACGCGTAGGGGGTTGAAGACGCGGGTTTGGCGCTCAATCGGGCGGTAGGCGCTGTTTTGTTGCGAGGGGGCGGAGAGACCGGCTTCGTGGCGGACGGCGCCCGTGAGACGCATGCCTTGCCATGAGGTGGATTCGCCGGGGTGTTCGGTTGGGTTGGCGGGACACAGCAGGTTGGTGACGGTGTTGTAGAAGCGGTGCGGCTTGATGGGGTACCAGGCCCGCAGGAAGACAATGTCGCTCATGAGTATCTTGTCTTCGAATGTTGCACGGAAGTTTCCTTCAGGCTTACTCAGGGCGCGCTTGATTTGACCGCGCACACCAGACACTGTGCGTATGCTTGCACCCTCGAACTTTGCGATTTCGAGTGCAGACTTGAACATGTCTTTGATGAAAGCCGTGTTCTTGAAGATCTTGTACGGGTGACCAGTGAGCTTGAGCTTCTTGACGATTTCGGTGCTTTCGTCTACGTTGAGGACTACACCGGTAGCCGCGATGCGGAATCCAGGTGTCTTGTTAGATAGGCTTTGGACGCAGACGAAGCCCGTGTTTGGAGCGACGAGAGGCCCGTAGAAAGTGCCAAAGCAGTGCATGTGCTCGGGCGTATATTTGAGCATACGGTTCCTTGTCCGCGAGTCCGAGATGCTGTAGATGGGGGTAGTCTGGAACCGTCGCCAACCTAGCGAGAAGATGAGAGGATCGTTTGTCTTGAGAATCTTCTTGTGCCATCGGTGACGCTTGATGCGTATCTGAACGTATCCGAAGCGCTCTTCTGTTGGCGTGAGACCACCAATCAAAACAGGGAAACGCGGGTTGAAGTATTGTGAGAATTCGCAAGGCACATTTTCGAGCACAATACGGACGTAGCTGCCAGCACGGTGGCCCTCGACGCGGACGCGGGAGGCTTCGTCTAGTTGGTCGAATTCGGCGCGGTTGATGTCCAGTTGCTTCTGAATCATAGCCTTCTGAGCGTCGTACCAGTCGTCCTCGCCAAACTCTTCTTCGTCGCCGCCTTCTTTCCGACCGTCTGCCTTGTCGTTCATGAAACCTTCCTTGTCCTCCTCTTCGAATCGTAACTTGAGCTCTTCTTTCCGTCGTGCGTTCTTCTCGCGCTCGGCTTCGATGGAGTTGGCTTCGGCTTCGGCTTCAGTATTTTCAGTAGCACCACCGTGCTTCTCACCAGTCTCCAAATCTTCAAATTCTCCGTCACCCTCGTCGTCTTCGTCAAAGCCTTCAAAGTCATCACCATCGCCATCCTCCTCACCGTCGCCACCCTTGCCGTTCATGTGACCCACAGCAAAGCGACTCTTCAGAGCCTCGACATTATCCTCGTCCTCCCACTTTTCCGCTAGCTCGTCATAGTCAAACTTGGGAATGTATCGGTCTTCGGCGTTCGCGGCGTCGTCAGCTTTTCGCTTGTTGAAGAAGCCATCTTCCTCATCGTTCTCGTCTTCTTCAATGTCTTCTTCTTTCTCATCACCCCTCCACTTTTCAATAACAGTTTGTGGTGATAGATCCATGTTGTACATCATCTTTGCAAGATCAGTGACGCGGTAGGGTCGCTTTCGGCCGTGCATTCTCTCGGCGTTCTCCCGTAGATTGGCCTTCCATCGCGCACCGTCCTCAGCGTCCTCATCGTCAGACTCTTCGGAACCAAACTCGCCATCTTCAAGATCTTCGAGGTCAGGCTCATCTCCAGATATCGAACCAAGATCAGAATCACTGTCTGCAAATGCAATGTCCTCAGCCGTCTCTTCTTTAGTCTCCTTTTCTTTACGTCCAAACTTGAGTTTGCCATGGGGTGGTCCGTTGGTGTCGAGGAATCCAGTGTCGTCTTCATCATCATCCGCATCACTCTGATCCTGCTGTAGCTCTTTGTCATCGCTATCGATGCCTTCTAGGTCTGCGTCGTCGACCTCCTCAGCATCCGCTGCTCTAGCTGTCCGCTGCGACTTTCGGCCGGTGTCTGCGACATCATCCTCGTCATCAAGATTCTTGTTATCCACCACTTGGCCGTCCCTGAAAAGCCTAAAGTTGCCATCATCTTCACCAAGCAGTTTCCTTCCGCCCTGTAGACCAATCATCATCTGCTCTCCGAGTCCCTTCTCAGAGTAGTCTGCCTCGGGGTCGAATGTCGAAGTTTTAACGTCGATGTAAACTGCGTCCTTGTCGACAAGCACACCACCAACATCGGACATTGGCGCGTACAGAATCTTCTGCTTCTCGCCAAGTCTTGTGCGCTTCTTCTTGCCCGAAACCTTTTCAGCTTGCTTTTCTGCGAACGGCGTTGGACATGGGTCTGGTAGTGCTTCGGTGGAGCTCACGGTGAGATCACCCACACCTGGTACGTGAACTCTTGAGCGCCCAGCCGGGAAATTTGTTCCGCGCAGATAGCCGTAGAGCGCCACAGTGCGGTCGCATTTCGGGTTCTGTTCGATATCCGTCGGGGGTGTGATATCCAAGAACCTATCCGCCAAACAGTAAGGATGAGAATTTCTCCAGATCAGCGGTCGAGGATTCTTCATCACACTCAAAAATCTCGACAGGTTCATAATCTCGCGATCGGGATATCGTCCGTTGACTACGCCACTGAGGTAGAACAGCTTGGCTCCCTGGTACAATTCGCTCCAGAATCTGTGCTTGAGTCTCTTCTTCTGTAGCTTGAGCGTCTCCTGCTTTCGGAACAGGTCCAGATGTGTGAGAATACCAAAGACGTTTCCTGGCATACCACTTGCGCTCAAGACGTTGAGAAACTCCATCGTCTCCATTTCGAAACCGTAGTTGCCATCGATCATCAGCAGACATATATCGACGACCTTTGCGATGTCGATCATGCTGGCAAGGGAGTCGGCGGGACATTCTATGAAGGTGAGGCGGCGGCGCTTCGAGGTGACGACTGTAAGAGGGCCGGTCGGCGCGGAGAGTGTCTGCTTGGTGTATCGTCTGATCAAGCTCTTGATGAGAGTTGTTTTTCCGACACCCGGGGGACCAACTACACCGACAATGATTGGGGGCGCTTCTTCGGGAATGCGGTCGACGAGCGGTACGTGGAGGCGCTTCTCTTTGACCTGCGGCTGTCAGTCTCGGTCGCGCAAAGAATGTGACATGTTGCTTACTTCTGAAGAGCGCGCGGCTTGCTTTTTTAATCTCCCAGGCGCCGCGAATGCAAAGGCCTTTGGGTTCCTGTCTCCAGTATGTGGCTTCTTCTCTTTCTTAGGCCTGTGCGGCCGATTGCTCTGCTGGTCCGCCATGTTGAACGGTACCTAATGTGTCTCCAGCGGACAGTGAAGCGCTGAGAGGAGGCCGCGAGGAGGAATTCACTACAAAGTGGCGTGGTGCAAGGTCGGCATTGGTCGCGCGCAGCCTTGAAGTTGAGAGCGACAAGCAACTTTCGCGATCCCAACTTTTTCGGCGCTAAGAGACGCGCTAAGCGGCTGAAGCAGGGATGGCTTATCGATAAGACATGGCAGACTGCAGGTGGGGCACGTCTGCCGTGGGATGGAGGGGTCCGGTGGGCGCGAGGGGCGTGGACAGCGCACGTCATCGTCCGACGGCGCGTATCCAAGGCCCAAGACTGGGTGAGCGTGTATAAAGTCGGTGGCACGTCTCTGGTCTTGTCATCATACCAACTTCCTCTATCTACTCCTGCTTCACCTCTAACTCCAACACTATCCGTTCGACCTCGCAAGAACAACCCTACAAAATGGCCCAGTTCAACGTAAGTTTATATCTGGTTATCGGGAAAGATCACATGTTAACTATCTCTTGTTCAGATCACTCTCAAGAAGGACGCTCCCAAGGAGGAGCTCGAGGCCGCAAAGAAGAAGGTCACCGACCAGGGCGGCAAGATTGTCAACGAGTTTACTCTTATCAAGGGCTTCACGTACGTGTATCCCTTCCTGCTTTCCCCGCTTTCCACAGTTCATGTACTATGAGCTGTCAGCCAGACACACATGACTAACAAGTGTCCCAAATAGTGCCGAAATCCCCGACGACGTCGTATCTACCCTCGAGTCCAACGAGCACGTTACCGTCGAGAAGGATCAGGAGGTCCGTACGCAATAGAGCGTCCCGTACGAGCGCGGCTGATGGCATGATAAAGATCCAGATGTGACCTGAGATGGCAGGGGAAAGCATCATGGCATAATGCACGAGCAACACGACTTTACGAGTTACATAGCAATAACCACCGGTAGCTACATGTTTATCGCTGCCTCTTCTCGGCGTCTTCCTTTGCCTCTTGCACACTATCCACTCTCCCCACTCCCCTCAGGCTGAGATAGACATCCGTGCCCCATCCCCACAGGCTCTGTACAGCAATGCCTCCCCCAAAATACTCGGCGTATGCTCTTCCCAGTGGTAGGCCATATCCCAGGCCCGCAAGACTGTTTGCTCCATCCCCTCCTGCTCCTGAGAAAGCGTTCAACGCATCCATACCGTTGGCCGAGTGGGTTCCTGAACTTCCGGATAGCGTCGACGAAGCTTGTGCATCGTTGAACGTGGTGAAGCTGTAGTCCCAGATGTGCTTAAGGTTTTCTGGTGATATGCCACCGCCCCGGTCTCGGATGCGTATAGTCACACCAGGCGTGCTGTGTTTAAGGGGAAGAATATTGGCAGCTGTCGGAGGAGGCCTTGATGGCGTCTTGCCGGTAAAGCTCTTCGATACCCTGTCTACATTGCCTTGAGCGTCGTTGTCAATCCTATCGTCACGTGTGCCTTTGTCTTCCTTGTTTTCCACATCCTTGTTTTCGGGCGATAGTTCCGGCAGTGGGGCAATGGTGACCTCTACGGGTTCACGCTCCATACCACTTTCCACAGTCGCACGGAAAGCATTCTTGAGCAGTTCGGTGATGATGTACTCGAGATGTACGGGAATGTGTGCAAATTCGTACTCCGGCTCGCCATTGACGACAACTGTCGGTCGCACGCCGTACTTCAACTCACAGATCTCGCCCACCACATTGGCGCAATGGTGTACGATACGCGCCGGTTTCAACTTGGTATCAATGACGCCAATGAACCCCGGGTTCTCCTCTACGTCGTGCATAATCTCGCAATGCGGCTGGCTCGAAAAGTGTAGCGACAAATGCTGTTCTGCTATTAGCCGTGTGCCTATCCTGGCCCGCAGATGCTCGTCCAGAAACCGCGTGACATGCTTTGGACTAATGTACTTTCTCGCTTCCAGAAAGCCTCTTGCCAGCGTGCTAATTGTATTTGCATGCGTCTGAACCAAATCAGCCATGACCTCGGTGAACTTGACCTCCTCCTCTAGCGTCTTTATCTCCTGTTCGGCCCATGGCAGCAGCGTCGACAGGCTGTGCATGTAGTTGGAATGTATTTTGGAGACATGGGGATTCGATACAACAATGAATGGGAGATTGCGAAGCGATTGTATGCGATGGGCGAGGCGAGCGGGCAAGATGGAGAGGGTGAAGTTGGCCGACTGGAGGAGTTGCTGAGTTGTGAGTGGTGGTCTTCCGTGTCTGTTGCGCACGCGACATCAGCCAGCCAGTCTTTAGGAGCGCACCGTCAAGGCACAGTGACTTACTTTACAAGATCAGCGAGCGTCAGTGGATAGAGCGGAAGGCTTGCTAGGTGCGAGATGTCCTTGTCGGTGACTGTCCTAGTGTGCAGCTTGCGGTGGTGGTTTGGCCGGGCAAATAGCGCGCTACTCGTTCTTCTCGCCGTGCGTGGGCAGCAGAGCCGTATGACGTGCGACTGGATAATGAGAGGCCTTTGCGCCTGCGCCATGACTCCCGGTGGAATTAGAAAATATACGCGATTGCGGTTCTGCGAACGGCTAGGTGGTCTATGACTCCGCAGCGGAGACGTGAGGGTGTTGATGCGGGCAAAGACGATCCAATATAGCTTGCGTCATGGAGCGATGGCTAGGTCAGTACGTAGAAAGTTGCTTTAATGCTCCATGGAGAGCGCTATCGGCTCCAAGACCGATATTCGAGTGTTGGCTTTCGTCTCAACTGGATCGAGGGGGAAGCTTCACTAAGCTCATGCAGGACAATGCAGGGCTTCGCCAAAGCTTGAGCCTGATGTCATTCGTTCGTAGCTAGTCAATCCCGCGACCACCTTGGCTGAACTAATAAGTTATTCATCCTATCTCCTTCTACTTTTAATACTTTCATCGGAGAAGCGCAAAGGCTCCATACTTAGTAAAATAACTCGCCATGTGTAATATAAATATTATTGTAGTATGAAATTGTTGCTTCAGACAGGATGAGAGTCCCAAACACAGAAAGTCACCCGTGTTCCCACAACCTCCGCCCCTACGCTACAGATTATCAACGCGAGGATTTACTATTTTTTTTTGAAGTCGACTCTAGAAAATCATAAAATCTCTGCATGTTCCTGATTGGCCTTTGCAACAAGGCCATAACGTACAGTCGCGATTCGAGGTTCCAACATGCGATTTTTGGGGAAATAATACTACATATTCAATACCTATCAAGTTCTCTATCTATTCATATACAAAAGAAATGTACCTATTCACAACTTGGGGTATGGCTTGATATCCCCCAGGCATGCTACTCGACACCCCTGTTTCCTAAGGCAAACCTCCTCCTCTACCTTTCTATCCTCGCAAATACGATACAGAATGCTACAAGAAAAAGAAAAAACGCCCCTCTTCGTACACTCATGACTGTTTCCAGAAATTGCGTCCTGGCCGCTAATGAACCAGCAGTCTTCCAGGTTCTGACTAATTCGTTACACCCCATACCCCGTGTAGCTATCCCTGACAGCAACATTCCCATCAATCGGGCGACTATACCGACTACTCACCGTCTTCTGCGTCCTCTGCGTCATTCTAATCCGGTCCGATTCCGGCATAGGCGGAGGAAACAAATCCTTTGTCGAGACATTTGTCGTTTTCGGTCCCGTGGGCACTATAGGCGGACGAGGCGAGAGCTGTGGATCAAAGATGCCAGATGACGGACGGCGCTCGCCATACGTAGGTTGGTTGCTGTAAAAGTCGGCATAGGCGCGGTAGGAAGGGTAGCCACCGGTTTTCGGGTTGTAGATGCCGCGGTCTTGGTAGTTGTTGCGTTCCTCCACTGAGAGAAACGGGGCAATGTTTTCATTCGCCTCCCTATCGCGAGTTTCTGACTCGGTAATGCTGCCTTCTTTGCGGAAATTGAACGGTGTGCTGATGGCGTGGTCTTCGAAGCCCTTCAGGTCTTCTGTCTTGCGTGAGAAATCGGAGCCTCTTGTAGCAGCTATGTCGAGCGCTGGGGGGATGTCTTTTTTGTCAAATCCAAAGGTAGCCATTGTGTCGGTCTTCGATCGCTTAAAGAGGTTGATTTTGCTTGGATGTGGCCTATTTCCGTCTTCCTTCTTTGCAATGTGCTGTTCCAGCCACATTCTGATACCTGACAATGCCGCAGCGGCCATTTGTATCATGAGCAGCATGCCCACGAAGCTACCGGCTGAGTCTGGAGTGAAGAATGCATCCAGGACACACAGAGATACGGCGCGAAGTGTCGTAAACCCCTGTACGTATGCAATCTGACCTAGGATCAAGAGGAGCTGTATGCTGAGTCCGCTGACAAAGTAAATGCGCTGTGGTGACTTGGCAAGTTCTATGGGGCCTTTAAACCCTACAAATGCCCTGGGGGAGGGGTGCGGCATTGTTGTGCGCAGACGGGCGATGCTGGAGCCGACCGCAGGGATGAGAAATATCAGGCAAAGCAAACCGAGGATCTGGTTCTATGAGTAAGTCGATGGCTGTGGACTCCATAGTGAGAAGCACTTACACCGTGTATATCATGGAAATGCTTAGCATTGCCCATGCCAACTATTCCCAAGACGATACCCACAGTGCCAAACACAGCAAAACAAATCAGAAAGCCCATACGCCATTTCTTGTTCTTGGTCTCGTCAACCGGATGACCTGCGATGACAGAAAAGCGCCAGGCTACACCAAATATAACATATAGCGGCAGGAAGACAAGAAAAGCGAGGGTGGTAAACAGGACTGAGGCTTGATGTTAGCGAGTTGTTTGCAGAACAAGTACATTCTCGTGTATGCTTACTGTGAAGTCCAGTAAGAATAGCAAACAGAGTCAAGTTTTGCCCATTGATCTTAACGCTCCTATTCTCTAGGACAACTTCAAAGTTGTTACCTTGCGAAATGACCGTGATTGGCCCTTTGGGGAGGATTTGTAAGATCGTTGAATCTAGTGGAATTCCTGAATTGCCCATAGCTGCCTCTATCATCTTCATATCCGAAGGTGAAGTGGAGGCAAAGCCCAGCGCCGCGGACACGATACCGCCAACGCCATGGCAAGTAAGGCGATCAATGACTTTTTGGGCACCCATTTGTGCTGTGGCGGGATCAATCGCCAAAGGCATTTGAGCTCCATTGATTGGCTGTTCTTGACGGGGAGAGAAGGAATTTAATTTGTCTAGAAGGTATCAGTGAATGGTGCAACGTCTTCAGGTATATAGACCCACCTACGTTGCCCCCTTCGTTCTCGTATCGAACACTGCGCTTTCTCTCTGAAGCAGCTTTGTTTGGTGTTGGTGTTCCGTTTGTGAAATTTCTCGCAATTTCTGCGACGAGTATCGTTGCCGTGCTGGAAAGACCTCGTGCAAGACCAACAGCGCCACCACTGACGGAGTCGTTGAATTGTGTCGGAGCCAATACTGGTACTTTCTCGATCGCATCGACGGGGAAATTGCCGTCAATAAGGTATTTCAACCCTCCAACAGAAGACATGGCTATCATGGTGCCTTCGATTGCACCTCTGCCTAAACCTTCTGCCGCTTTGGCCAACTCAAAGCTCCGGATCATCTGGGGTGGGTTGTCAGTCACAAGCTGGCTGACCTTGTCCCTGACAGAACTTTTCATGAGAAGGTTCGAGACAAGGTTTTGTGTGAAGGTTTCCGCCATGGCCGCTGTTTGTAGCTCGTCATTGGTAATGTCTCCGCTAATCATCGGCGTACTGTTCCCGGCTTTTAGATTCAATCCAATAGCAACACCCATTCCAATTCCGGAACCAGCACCTGATGCTATATTTCCAAGCATAGTTGGCGTATCCAGCGAGTTTGAGACAGCCGACCTCATCGCGAGAACCACATCCGAGAAATTGCTGCCTTCGATGAACGACTGGCTAAGACCCTTGGTAAATAACCTCATAGATTTGGCCCATTTCTGAATATTCTTAGGCGGGCCTCCTGCTTGCCGTTTCTGTGGTGAGTTGTTTTTCTCTGGTGAGGGCTTTTTATCTGGTGAGGGTTTTTTCTCTTTTGCTTTCAAGCCAAACCCGTTCCTTATGCCCTTCCCCAAACCATTTCCGGCGGCCGCTGCGAATAGGGGAAGATGTTTCATCAGGTCCGAACTGCTCGAACTGTTACTCCAGCTCCGGATTGTAGCTTGGAGATCCATGCTGGAAACTATGGGCATTGCAACTCCTAGTCCGAGATTGCCTGCGATACCCACAATACTTTGGTCTTGTGATGGTTCGACTTTTTGTTGTCTCAAGCCTAGGCCTACTGCGGTCGCGTTACCAACTCCAGATGCTAGAGCAAAAGCTGCTTGGCCGATAGGGAAATGCGTATCACCACCGACGGAGTGCATAAGCTCGCTCGAAAGTCCATTGCCAATTTGCCGGGCGACCAGGTTCAGACCAGTGGCGGAAGTATTGTGTGCAGTCGCAACACGGGCAGCTATTGCGCTGGCTTCCTCCATATCGGTCAAGTTGAGACTAGTAGCTGCACCCATACTGTTGCGTGTTAGTTTGTTCTGTTTATGTGTGGGCATACATACCCAAGACCAATACCCAAGAACAGAGCAGATGTACCAATTGAATCTGTGAAGATGTCTCCCACACAGCTCCGGAGATTCGACAGTCCGCATGACGAGTTCTGTCCTACAACCTGATCACCCACCAATCCTTGCACGGTTATACCGATTTCATCCACAACGCCACGCCTCTTCTTCCTATATTGCTGCTTGCTGCGAACACGGTCAACTCCATCCGTCAGATTGGTCCCGAAACTTGTCAGCTCTTCCCATCCAAACTTCCTCCCTAAGTCTGCTGAAGAGTGTGCAACCACTGCGGTCAGTGACAGCAGCGCATTCTGAAAACGCGGATCTCGGTTCAGCGCATCGATGGATTCTGTGGAGAAGATGGCTGTGAGACTTTTCGGGTATTCATTCGCGGTGATTAGACTCTGCCCGCTGAGCCAGAACCGAACCGACGAGTATGTTAGAAAGAAGATGGTGAAGGATGCCAACAAGCACCCAGCTGCCCTTGCAGCCAAAGAAGAAAACATTATTAAAACAGCTTATGGGGGTATCATAACAGCATCTCCATGAACGAAAGAACTATTGGCAATAGTGATGCAAGTGAGCCTCCACGTGGTTTATGACATCTAGGCCAATATACGACGGTTGAACGCGGATAGCTACACCCTGGCATATCCCGAGCTCAATGATCCTAGTGATGCTGTCAAGGATAGCGGTGCCGAAACATTCTAGGCGTGAAACCAGAAACGTGCCTAGTTCACATCCATCGCATGGCGTCTCGAGGACCCGAATGTAACACCTGGTTTATGAGCGTACCCGAAGTCGGTTTTCATCGAGGAAGTTCTACAGTGAAGAACTGTAAGAGACATCCAACTCAACCCAGAAAAAATCATGCAGGCTTTGGGTTGAGAAGAGAGAGAAGATAGGTACCGGTCTGCCAAGAAACCCGGATTGCAGCGGTTGCTGCGCATATGCATTGCAGAGATGTGTTTCTGCCAAAGGCCTGACACTCGGACTCGGAACTTCTAAATAGTTTCCAAGGTTGCCCCAGTACATGGGAAGATCCCGCGACGGACCTGTCCGCTGATGCGACAATTTTGAAACATGGGCTAACAGCCAATCACGATGAGAGGGCTACACATCGCGACATATGTCTATTATGCAGCTAAAGAGAGCGCAAATGTTGTTCCGGAAACGTCACCAGTCGTGAACAGAAGCTCAGGGGAGTGCGAGTGCAGGCCATACACGTACCTAGGAATACTTACAATTTGTCTTGGGATGTGCGCTAACAAATCGTTAAATGTACCAGCTGTCATGACTCGTGCCGACCTGTCTGATTCTCGTCCATCATGCCATCCTGTTCCACATAGACACATGGTCTTGCTTCGTTTGAGCTAGTCTCGCGAGCGAAGGACGTTTCAAAGTGTCGAGATCGTAGACTGAGGCGAATCCCACGGCGACTTCAATCATGCGGAGAGTGACGATGAGACAGTTGGACTTGAACTGTGTGATTGATAAATCGAAAACGCGAAAGGACAGAGAAAGTCAAGAAAGCAGCACCCGCTCTGCAAAGAAGCGCTTCGCTAGCCACTGACCAAGCCCGGAAGAGTTCAAGCGGACTAAGAACGCGATGCGGGTGTTTGATTGCAGTGCCATTATGGTTGTTCTCACTAAGATATGGTGAAGTAGGTAAGCATAAATGATTGCTATTTACAGTATCTCAAGGCCAATCATCTTTCAAAAAAGGTTAAATTGTCCTATGAAAACCTACAACCGTTGAGATTGCGCCGATCCACGTGGGCGTATACGACAATTGTATTCAGCTCTCATTCGCTAGTAAGCCGACAGTGTAAACGTCCGTTGTATGACAATATTCAGACAGCTCTGGTGCTGGAGTCGCTTATTGCCCAAGAAATTATATCCAAAAAAGCCCTCCCAATGGCAGCAAAGAGTGGACTGATAGAATAGCCTTGATGAGATGAGCTCTGTGCTTATCGTTGATGCATTTTAAGCGCTACAAGCTATTGGCTTGCAGCTACGCTGAGAGCGAACAAGGTAACCAACTGGGTGGCGGAACATCTGCTGGAGCAGGCGACTATTCTTTCGGCGAGTGGGCCAGAGGCGCTATGGTGGCTCTTACTGCGTAATACATTGATCAGACCGAAGGTGTTATTTCGCAGCCGCTCAAGATCAAGACGATTCTCACACCTAGACTCTGCCTTATCATAGAATTGTGGCGGTGACCAAATGAAAGGCTTTTCCCAACCTACAAATGAACAACTTCCGTGTGCTTTGAAAAAAAAAACTTATTCTCCTGGATGTTTGATTGCGATGGCGAGGCCAGCCGAAGTATTGCTGGAGGTGCTGCTCCCGCTCGCACTTTTGCGTCTTTTGTGTTGCTTAGCGATTTCTGAGCTGTTGCTAAGACGTCTGTTGGCAGGTATAGGCTGTTGGGGAAAGTAGCCGTATTCGTCGTCGGGCGCAAAACGTACTGGCGTCCTCGATCTACTCTGCACGGGGCTCATCCGTAGGATCTCGGATCCTACGCTCAATCGTTGGCCTGGACTGGTGGCGCCCGTGAAACTTAACCTGCGTCTCCTTATCGGTATCTCTGCAGGTAGCTCTAACCTTGAATTGATGCCCATCCACAATGCCTCCTCGTCGTCATCGCCCGCCATCCTCCAGCCACCGACGCCTTCGAAATCGCGTGTCAATTCACTCGTACCGATAAGTGCAGTAAGCGAGTTGTTCTTGCGCTGTAGAAAGTTGGACTTTTGAGTGGTATAGGCAAGAGCATCCTGAGAAGATGCGGCACCCGCGATGCTAGTACGCCGGGAGCGCTGGCGCACACCAGTGGGTGAATGTCGGGCTGACGCAGGGACGGCATGGGAGCGACGGGGGAGGCTGTTTTTCGGTGGAGGCGATGGAGAGAGCCATGCACCGACAATGGCGATGGCAAGGTGGACGTAGACGACCAAGGCACGGAAGGACAGGAGCGTGATGGCGATCGAGGTAGTGACGAGAGCGAAGAAGGCGAGCGGAATGGAGATGGACAGTAACACAAAGGGAGCGACAGCATAGACGGGACTCCACATATTGAGCTCGAGGCTCAACGAGCCCAGGCGTAGCAACATTTTGGTGTTGGCGCGCGTCGTAGCGAAGGGTGGAGATGGAAGACGGGGCCGTAGTTCGCATGTGAACGCTGCGGGGAAATGCCAAGCGGGTCCGAGGCGTCTCCACCATAAACACGAAAAAACAACAACAGGCTTGCAAGCAATGGTCAGAGAGCTTAGAACAGGCCGGGTAGCGTCATGTTTTCTTTCTGGATCAGCCTGTGCCCTGCTGTCGTGTTCCGGGCGCGTGCTAGTTGCCGGTAAAGCGCCTTGCTGTGCTTCGCGCGGGCGTGATGCCGATGCCAATGAGGACCGCGCTGAGTGAAGTGCCCTTGAAGATGCTCTCGTACTGCTCAATCTTGAGGCGGGTGCTATACGGCTGCCGTTTGATGCGCAGGAAAGTGGCTCCCGTGACGGCCAGCCAGGTGCCGAAGAGGATTTCGTAGCGGTACTTTTCGACCACGGTTTCGGAGGCGCTACTGGACATGCTGCTGGAAAGGCAACAAAAGGAAGGAAGTCGGGGAGCAGAAGTGTCGCGGCTCAAGTGCGGAGACGGCGGCGCTGATATGGAAAAACTTCATGACGTCGTCAGCCCACCCTCACCATCTCGCCACCGCTCGTCGCCCCAGACACGGCTCGTCGCTCAACTCTTGCCGCCTAACTGAATTTTGAGCCGCGTGACACAATCCAATCACTGCAGTAAAAGCAGGGCTGCTATGGTATCCTTCATGGTTGACTTGCATATCGCGTTCTGGCCTCCGGCCCCCAGCTCCGATTAGGCATTGTCAATAATTTCTAAAACGCAGCCAAGCGATTCCTTCTCTCGTGAGCCAACAGCAGGTGTGCATTGCAAAGTATCGGCCGTTTACATCTACAATCACGGGGATTCACAAATCTCGAGTACAAAGCCGCGCAGGAGGTTCACCGCCATCTCAGCCCTAGGCGCCTTTCGCAAACTACGATTCTAGCTGTTGCAAGATCATCGCCCAAAGTATAGAAATGAAGCTGACTGAATGCTATGGGGAGTACTGGTCCAATCGCCTCATTTGAAGCGGTGTAAGTGTGCTCACCGCCCCAGTGCTATGGACATCCCTACCAAATCAAATGCCCGACAGTCATGGGATTTGGAAAAGAAAAAGTAACAGTAGATCGGAGTTTGCAAGGCTCGAGGTATCGTACTTTATGCGCCAAAGAAGGTACCAACCTTTTGCACGAGAGGAGCAGGTGCCGAATCCATGGGACGCTCCCTCCGCAGCGAATTTCGCTGCAACAACGGACGAGAATAACTTTTTTTTTTTGACAGAACGCGTCGAAAGGCAGGAATGGGGACGTCTCGACTTATAGCTTGACTTTCTCCAATATTTTCTACATGCTTTTTTCGGCACAGATTCTTCCATCCCACTACATGCCTTTCTAGGCTAGATACTAGAGTATGGTGTATCTTCTTTGCATCAAGCGTCGAAGTAACTTCAAAGTCACACGATCACTGGACTGGTCTTTACAGTCCATATCACTACACATGCATGTGGATGCAATGTGTAGAGACATGAGAAAACAGATATCAAGGACGTACGCTAACTTGCGATTTGGATCTTTTTAGTTCACAATGCTCGTATGCGTCACATTATCCATAACCATGCCTCAGATCAGAAGCCTGGTGTTGTTCAATTGGAGCAAGCATTGTTCACTCATAGTTTCGTTTGTATAATGAAGCACAGCTATCCATAAATTGTGTATCCCAGCACCGTGATCGTAGCTTGCAATTAAAGCTTTCACTCTACAACCGCGGAGACAAAGGGAAGAATAGCGTAGCTACTTCAGCACTACCATATTATCACACATATCCTTCTCAAATACTGTTTGCTCTCGAATCCAACCATGTTATCACTCTTTACCCTACTCCTTCTAGCATCCTCAGCCATAGCCGCAGTAGAGCCCACCAAGGCAACCAAGCTCAACACTCACACTGACATTATCCACGCCCCTTGCCACACTACCGATGCCGGTATCCACGCTCGGCAGCTGACCGAATTGTTCTCTTCTCCTACTTTGTCAGAGCCTTCCTGGATGCTTTTCAACGGGCCAACCGTGACTCCTACTACACTATCCAGCCCTCCACCCTCTAGTTCCTACCAGAACCGCAAAGAAACCAATGTGAACAAAATCGTTTTTATAACCGTGCTTGCTACCATCGGCGGGTGCATGCTTCTTTTCGGCCTACTCGGCTGCATCATTAAAGCTTGCGCCCGGCGATCCAGTAAAGGCGACGACAAAGGTAAGGGCAAAGGCAAAGGCAAAGCTCTTTCGAACCGTAGGCGTTGTTCAGACGTTGAAAATGACTGCGGGACTTACAGCCAACGCTGCAGCCCCGGCTGAGGGCTACTATGCGCCCAAGCTTAGGCGTTTTGAGGAGATGGAGGAGGTTGTTCTGACGCCTAAGCGCCCGGAACCTGTGTATAAGACTGACATTCCTCCTCAGCCTTGTCACTACCCAGAGGGAGAAGCTAGGTAGCAGACTCAGTAGAGTTTGTCCAGCGTTGTTAGTAAGTGCTACTAAGGTGAGTGAGAGTACCACTGAGGTCAACGAGTGGATACGGGGCGTTTTCGGTTGCGTGCTTTACCTGCAAATGAGTCAATTTTAGATTGGAATAGAGAAAATATAGGTGGATAACTATACACGGATTTTAAGACTGTGTGAGACCGATGCAAGTATACATATACAGAGTTCATTGACCACCGAGAAGAAGACGTGTGAAACTGGCAATCTTTATTATGTCCTCTCAGTTGTGCCTTGGGGTATAAGCCTGCTACGCCGGATATAGAAAACCATGACCGCTATACTCCAAATGTATTACACATTGCCGCATCCTAATTATGCAAGACCTGATAAGATCCATCAAAACCTGAACAGACTATGCAATGCCCGTAACGTGCTCTACAGCTCCGACTTGGACTCGTCATCCTTCAGATCGTCCTTGTCCACCACTACGAAGTCGTCGTCACTATCGTCGATCTTCTGTTTCTTTGGTGACGGCTGGACGGCTTCCGTGGTATCTGCGGGCTCGGTGGTCGGAGCGTCTGGTAGCTGTGATGCAAGTTCAGCAGGCTCAGTCGCATGCTCCTTTGGAGGTTCTGCCTCGGAAATGGGCGGAAAGAAGTTGCTAAAAATGGGGTCAGCTTGAACTTCCAAATCATGGTGGTCACACGCACGCGACTTGTGAGAAGTAAGCATCCTCATCTTTCTGCAAAAAGTTGCAGAAGATGACGCGGTCAAGTTTATCAGCGTTATTTCCTTTGACGAGAAAGTCGCGAACTGTCTTCAAGGCAACAGTGCAGGCCTCGTTGCTAGGATACCCGTAAACGCCAGTGCTGATCGCGGAGAATGCAATGCTTCTGCAGCCGTTCTGGACAGCCAGTTCCAGGCTCCTTCGGTAGCAGCCTGACAACAGTTCGGCAGCCCAAGATCCCACCTTCCAATATATCGGACCAACGGCGTGGATGACCTTCTTGCTTGGCAGCTCATAGGCATCTGTAATCTTTGCGCTGCCCGTCTCACATCCGTGGAGCGTTTCACATTCTTCTAGCAGTTTTGGTCCAGCAGCACGGTGTATTGCGCCGTCCACGCCGCCGCCACCCAATAGAGATGAATTTGCTGCATTCACGATGGTGTCGACAGCGAGAGTCGTAATGTCCTGGCGAATTATGCTAATCTTATCATTAAGAGTGGCTGAAGGTTCGGCATTGTATTGTTGGTCTTCTGGTACTATCCTCTTGAGCTTGTAGAGTAGCGAGAGGGTGGGGATCTCGTCAAGAGTCGTCACGGCCATCTTTGCAGGAGAGCGAGATGAAAAGGGATTCGCGAGATAGTAGGCGCTCGTCATGGGTGGTCGCAGTGTTCGGATCGCGAGCCTAAATATCATGAGAGAGCGAGAGTAAGGTAACCGGAGGTTGGTGCCTACGTAAGTAGACCTCCGAGTGGACCGAAGCTTGGGCCCCACCTTTATCGACTACCCCGCCAAGACCTTCGGCACTCCGCATTGTGCTACCCGTTTGCGATCATCTCCTATACCTTGAGTTTCCAATTCCATGTATCTCGGACAAGAGCAAGACTACGTCACAGCCTGATAAAACAAGAATCAGAATTGCCCAGCTAGAATGGTTTAATTCAACACTCGTAAGGTGGTGAATCTTCATCTTCACTTCGGACCTAGGCATTTGAGATCCGGTCGGTTGCTAAGGAACGGATGCTCCACGAGCTAAGTGCGTTTCTGGTACAGCATATACGTCAGGCATTCAAAACATTCTATACAGCCGGCTGAGCTGAAACTCTACCTAGAAACTAAATGAACGACTCCGTGCAGCGACTCTGGGACCTTTTCTCGCACAAATTATTTCCAGGCGCGTCTCGTATACATGCTGCCATGAAAGGTTAAAGATCAGCCTCGCATCTGAATTCCAAATGAACCTCACTCTCTCATTCTGGTCAAAAACTACGCCCACGAAGTCCGGTAGCACGGAATTGAAAACTTGATTGAATTCCAACCACATGTCAAGAAGTAGTACCAGAAACTTTGCTTGTTCAAGCAATGGAATAAACGAGGAATTCTCCCTGACCTCCTCGGATTGCAAAAGTAAAGTCCATAAATTGGTCGTTTCAAAGGTTGTACTTCGGCTTGGTGGGTTGGCATTGGGGGGTGTTTTCGTACGGGTCAGTCCTGTCCTGCTTGCAGAGATTGAGGTTAAAGCCGCAGAGGTTTGCTGTAAGTGTTCCTAAGGAAATGATGCTGAAACTTCTGTCACTACCTTGAAGCTGTTAGTGCTTTGCTTCCAGACAAATCGTGGTATTTAGGATACTAGCAGATACAGATGCAGACTCGTCATCAATCAGCACGGGTATGGAGATGGCCTGTGTCTTCGAGGAATCGGCATATACTGGTCTGTACCCATATTGCCGCCCCATCTCTTTCCCCAATTGGATGTCTCCCTTGACAATACATTGTTGAATTACCAAGGGCAAATATAGTCTGGTCACTATGATGCAAACGTCAATCCCAGAGGATCTTATTCTTAAGCTCTTCTCTGCTGACGACGAGTTATGATGTAGTATACCGAATGCAGTATAGACAGTCGTACACTAGGTTACATCGGGTTTGTTGGGGCATCGGAAAAATAATTCCCCTCGGTTTGCCAGTGACTCAGTAAGATGTTCTATGACTGTGAGCATCTTTGCAAATCAACATGACCAGCACTTTCATCTTGATGCAACTCTTGTCTCCAAAGACCTTACTTGTTAGCCCTCCCTGAACATGGCCCAGCACAACTCCGATAACAAAATCTTCGTCACCGGTGAGGATGCAGAGAGATTCGTGAAAGAAGTACTCGTAGGCAATGGTGTGCCCGAGAAGAATGCAGAGATAGTCTCGCGCTGTCTAATTGCAGCCGATATGCGTGGCGTCGACACGCACGGCATGAACCGTATTCCTTCGTACCTGGAACGAGTCCGCCAAGGCGTCTTGGACGGCGCCGCAAGCCCAGAGCTTACGCAAGTAACGCCGGTGGTTGCGCAGGTTGACGCACGCAACGGGTGGGGCTTTGTAGCCGCAGACATGGGCATGGCGGCTGCCATTGAATCTGCCAAGGTGCGTCAAATCCTGCCGTCTTACAAAATGGCGATAAAAAAGGAAGACAATGGAACTTGAATTAAATGCTGATCAACATATTTAGATCTACGGCATTGGCATGGCAAGCATCAAGCATTCGAATCACTTTGGCATGAGCGCATGGATCGTGCAAAAGGCCTTGGACGCCAATATGATGAGTCTGGTCTTTACCAACTCCAGTCCCGCGCTGCCGGCCTGGGGAGGAAAGTCCAAATTGTTAGGCGTCTCGCCTATAGCGTGTGGTGCACCAGGGAAAGAAACGCCCTTTGTTCTGGACATGGCGCCGTCAATTGCAGCCAGAGGTAAGATTTACAAAGCTAAGAGAAGAGGGGAGCCCATTCCCCCGGATTGGGCTTTGGATAAAGACGGTCACCCCACGACAGACCCCGCAGCAGCCCTTGATGGGGGAGTTATGCTCCCTATGGGCGGCCCAAAAGGGTCAGGTCTGGCGGTTATGATGGACGTCTTCTCTGGCGTGCTTTCTGGTTCGGCCTTCGCTGGAGAGGTTACTGGTCCTTACGATCCGTCAAAGCCTTCTGACGTCGGCCATTTCTTGGTAGCCATTAAACCGGACCTCTTTATGAGCTTGCAGGAGTTCAGAGATCGCATGCAATACCTGTACGACAAGGTGGTGAGCGCAGACAAGGCGGCCGGTGTGGACCGTATATACTTCCCTGGCGAGCTTGAGCAGCTGCAGCAGAAAGAACGTGAAGCGACAGGCATTCCGTTGGTACAAGCAGAGATCGATGCGTTGAATGCAGAAGCGGCGAGGGTGGGTGTCCGTCCCTTGCAGACCAAGTCACAATAGGGTATTTGGTAAGCAGGAGGGACTCATACTAGTTCATTTTCACGGGTTCTTTCAGTTAGCTGTATCCTCATAGCCATAAAAACTGAGTTACGAGTTTGCCAGCTTGCTCAATGCGTCTCCTTCAACTCGTAACCCAACCCACTCCTGTTTTCTCTTCGCACCAATGACCTCACTTTCGTAGAATTTAAGACTCGACTCGTTCCAATCGAGACAACTCCATTCCAGCCTCTTACCCCCAACCTTGAGCACTTCTCCCGCAAGTTCTTTCAGAAGCCTCTTGCCATAGCCCTTTTTCCTATAAGCTTCTTTCACGAACAAGTCCTCGAGGTAGATGCCAGAGACACCAGTCCATGTACTGAAGTTGAAGAAGTAGACTGCCATGCCAGCCACCGTGCCGTCTGGATCCGTGATGAGGAGGGTCCGAGCGAAGCCTTCGGAGAAGGTTGAGGCGGAGGGGTCGTAGTGCGCAAGCGTGCGACCGAGAATCTCCTCGGTGGCTTCAACCTGGTCCCTGGCGTTTTCATATTCAGCCAATTCGCGGATGAGGCCTAGAATGGTGGTAACATCTACAGGACGCCCGTCAGTGTGTCTTCTCTGTTACCGGGAGGTCAGAGGTAGATACCTTCGCGACGTGCGTGGCGAATTGTTGCACTGCTTGACGCCATTGTGCAATTGATGGTGGTGGATGCTGCGAATGTTAAGCAAAGTGGCGGGCCGTGCTGGGTTTTGTGGCAGCCAACTATTGTACATAGACACGCCCTATGTTGCACTGCGGGGCTAGCTTAGTAGGTAGCGCATATTCAAACTCTCCACTTTCGGTGATCCAGATGCCCCACTCATGACGGCTGATTCTTCTGTGCTTGCATAGCGACAGCTGCAGCGCGCTTCCTTTTCCACTCGTCTAATTCCTTGCGCAAGGGGCTGCTTTCAGGAAGGAATTCAGCGAAGAAGGGGAAGCGCACAAACTCTCCGTCGGCGTTGCGTGGCTGCAAACGGGTAGATTTGTCTACATCGCGTTTCTTTGGTATTTTTGAGATGTGACCTTTCATGTCAACGCCAGCGAAGAGGTCCGGGTCAGTTGGTGCAGTATAGATTTTTGGTTTGATGGTCTTGTTGTGCTCGCCCCAGGTCGCTTTCCAGCGCTTCGTTTCCTCATTGTAGTCGAGCTTACAGCAGAGCGTGAGCATCCTGGTATACAGTCGTCGCATGAATTTGGGCGTAATGGTATGGGGGTGCTGTATTCCAGCAGGCTTATCAGCTCTACTAGGCTTGTCCAAGGCTATTGCTTCATCTACTGTGTTGGCGAAGAGGTCGTCGGCAGCGACAAGATCAGGACTCCGAACTAGGCCACGCGCTCTGGGTTTGACCAGGTCAATTGGCCGCCCACCTACCATCATAGCATGCACCTTGTCCCACTCGTGGTTGGGCAGAGGCGGAAGCATTCTCGTCATCGTCTCAGCATACCATCGGCTAACGTTGTTGCGCGCCCTTCTAATAGGCATGGGCCGCTCCCAGACATTGTTGATGGGCGTTTTCATAACAGGGCCCTTGAGCTCTCGGTGTATGGAGATGCCTTTCTGGTGCTGTGACTTGAGGACGGCACGCAAGCGAGAGAAACGGTCCGAGATGGAGATAGAGTAGTGCGTCTTGGAAGTGGCTTTAGGGGCATCGAAGTACTGCAGGAAACGTTTGTTGCTGTAGTAGAGCTTCTGGAGCGGTGCTGGTGCATCATCATCGGGAGACGGCATTGCACCGCCGTCCATGATCTGATCTGGATGGAGTAAATCGGCCAACAGTGCGTATTTGCGTCTTCCCAGACGGCCGTATGCAAAGAAGAGCACCTTTTCCAGACATGGTATTTCGCCCTGGTTGGCGCGCCGAAGGAAGTTCAGTCCTTTGCGGCCCTTGCGGAGCAGCGGCTGGGTGCGCGACTGTATAATGGCTACATGGCGGCGCTTGAAGGTTTGCTGGCGGCCTCTGTGCAGGGCGTCTATGGCAGCTGAGGCCGTGGCATTCTGTCGCGGCTGGTACGCCTTGAAGCGGGCAACAACATAGCGGCGGAAGTAGGCGCGGGCCGTGGCATCGGGCAGATACGAAGCTTCGCGCAGAAGAGCACGCAGCAGATGGAGGGGATGTTGGTGTGGCGCAGCCATGGGAGGGAGGGCAGAGGGAACGACAGTTAAGGCTAGTAAGCAGCGAGGCTGGTGCAGGCGCACGGAACACGGGCGCGTGATTGGCCGCCTGCACACAACCGACAGACGCGTTGGACGCGAATCTCCACTTCTCTCCACGACGACGGCCAATTCACTCCCCGCCCACCCGCAGCGCATGCCTACGCTGAGCCTCAACACCCTCTATACACACGCCCGCCGCCCAGCGCATCACCCGCTCGTTCCATCGAGACGCCTGTCGCCCTCGCCAGCCCGCCGCCCACGCCCTCGCCGACAGCCCCTTCCCGCCCGTGTTCGCTGCTGTCTGCCCCCATGACCGTCGCCTAGGCCGCGCGCATCACCTCGTCCGCCAGCCCTGCGCTGACATAATGCAAGTCGCGCGCACATCGCATTCCTTTCCCGCCGGGTCGCCCTCGCAGCAGCAGTCTGCCATGTATGCTAATTCTCCCCACGGCCACGGCCTCATGGCTGCCCCCGCCGGCTTCAACCGGTCCTTCTCCGACATGAACGGCTTCCAGCAGCACGCCATGGAGAAGCCCCAGATATACACAGTACGCTCTCCTCTGCTAACCATTGTCCCTGGTTACCATGCCATGCTGACCTTCTAGGCCGTCTACTCGGGCGTATCTGTCTACGAAATGGAGGTCAACCGCGTGGCCGTCATGCGCCGTCGCTCTGACGGCTGGCTCAACGCTACCCAGATCCTCAAAGTTGCCGGCGTCGATAAGGGGAAGCGCACAAAGGTTCTGGAAAAAGAGATTCTTACGGGCGAGCACGAGAAGGTTCAGGGTGGTTATGGAAAGTACCAGGGCACCTGGATCAACTACCGCCGCGGAAGAGAATTTTGTCGCCAGTACGGAGTTGAAGACGTTTTGCGGCCGCTTCTCGACTACGATATCAGTGCCGACGGTAATCAGGGGCCGGGCCATGGCATTGAAACGCCAACCAAGGAGCAGGCCATGGCTGCCAACAGGAAGCGCTTTTACACCCAAAGCATGGACGGCCGCAGCACCAGCCAAAGCGTTGGAGGCACTTTTTTCAGTAATATCTCCTCGACCGCAACAAGCGCGCTCGCGGCCATGAACAAGGTAGCGCGACTGAACTCGCCGGCTCCCCGACCTGCTTCATCATCTCAGGGGCGCCGAAGCATGGCACGACAGTCGCAAGCACCTCTCCCCAGCCAAGAATCGTTCCGCACAAGCAGCCAACAGAGCATTACCTCGGAACGGAGTTTCAGCGGTCAGAACGGGCAAACAGACTCCGCCTACGGCACCGGCATTGAGGACCCGCAAGAACCACCAAGGAAACGCATTCGAGCCTCTCAGGAAGAATCATATTCTCAACCTAACGGAGCAGACATGTCCATGCGGGATCTGGGTTCGCCAACGGAGCCAAGTGAGAGCTTCTATCAACAGCAAACGGGCCAACGCATCACTCTTCCCGATGGCGAGGTCCCGACCGCTTTGCCGCCATTACCGCATCCCGATACCAAACAAAACGAAGAAAAACAAGCTATGCTGACCGATCTGTTCGCGGATCAGACCAGGTCGGATTTCACAAATCATCCCGCTATATTGCATCTTTCTGGCGCGGACCTTGACATGCCAATTGACAACACCTCGAACACTGCCCTACACTGGGCTGCGACCTTGGCCCGTGTTTCCCTCATGCGATTGCTAGTATCCAAAGGCGCAAACATGTTCCGGGGAAACGCCTCTGGTCAGACTCCCTTGATGAGTGCTGTTTCTGTGAACAACAGTTTAGATCATAGCTGCTTCCCCGAGACCCTGGAGATCCTTGCGCCACTGATCGAGCTACGTGACTCTCAAGGACGAACGATATTGCATCATATCGCTGTCACATGTGCCATAAAAGGGCGTGCAGCCTCCAGCAAGTATTACCTCGAAGCTCTTCTTGAGTACCTTGTTCGCAGCAACATTGGTGGCGGCCAAACACCCTCATTCCACGATACCGGCAACTACCCCAAGCCCATAGGCCTGATGAGATTCATGCAAGAGATGGTTAATGCGCGAGACAAAGCCGGTAACACTGCTTTGAACCTGGCAGCACGGATAGGGAACCGTAATATCATCTCTCAGTTGATGGAAGTCCAGGCAGATCCGACTATTCCAAACCACAAAGGCACGAGGCCTATCGATTTTGGAGTCGGTACAGATCTGGGCGACGGAGAAGCTCTCATGACCGCAACCAGCCCCAGCAAGGGTAAGGCGCCGCTGAGTAAAGTTGAGGAGACAAGCCGAGAGATACAGCCGCGTAAGTACACAATTAGTCGGAATTTAATAGTAAAGCTGACAGAAAGCCCAGTAATGAATGGCATCCTCCAGTCCGCATCCATGCAGTTTACACAAGAAGCGCGTCTTAAACAAGACGCCATCGACCAGACCAACGAGCTCATCACCCAGTTGTCCAGTCAGCAAAAGCAAGAACAACAAAAGCTTGAATCTCTGCGTGCACGCTTACGCCTAAGACAAGACCGCGCCAAGCGGATATCGAACCTGAAACGCTGGTTGGAACCCCAGCGACATATGCTCTCGGTCAATGCCGGCGCCATCGATCTCCATGACAAGAAACGAATTGGCTACGCCGATGCTGAGGGTGCAGGCATGCTCATCAAGGAAGATGATCTTCCTTACGAGCTCCGACAAGCTGGAGATCACCTAGACCGGCGTGCCTCAGATGGCCCCATCTATCTATCCACATCGATACCTTTGGATCCATCAACTCTGAACCAGGTGTCACATCAGCCTCAATATCAAAACTTTGTTCTCCAGCAACTTCCCGCCGCATCGGTTCTTCGGCAACGGCTCGAAACCTATACAACTACCAACACTGCCCTCCTCAAGCGCAGTAAAATGTTGAAAGAAAAAGATGGACAGCTAGAAATGATGTACCGCAAGGTTGTCAGTCTTTGTACCAAGGTGGAAGAGAGTAGAATTGAAGAATGTCTCGAAGGCTTGGTAGCAGCACTGGACAGTGAGGAAGGTGAAGGTGTGGAAGTTGGTCGTGTTAGAGAATTTTTAAGAAAGGTTGAGGGGGTTGACTAAACAGCACGTTGCCGTCCGTCGACCGGTACCATTCGGATAGAGATCCGATCTTGGCTGTGTAGTGGATATCGGTCTGTATTTTATTATCTTCTTGGGCAACTTGGTGCATGGATGGATTGGCGTTGCATTATGGATACCAGCCCGGCGAGGTTACATGATGACTTCTTTTGGAATATAGCCATTAATTGCAGATAATGGTAGCCGTCTCCACGCTTACTGCCTGTTGTCCTTCCATGCGGCCGTGCCCTTCAGTACCTTGGGCCAGTTGGGCACAATCCTTAGTGCACTGCGTCGCTTGCAGCCTTGTGGCGGCACTCTTCCCATCACTGTTGGTGGTTTTGGAATATTCTCATCGATGAACTGAAACTCATCGAACCCGCGGGGCTCCTTGCGTACAACTTATATGAGGCAGCCATCGAAAGGAGTGTTCCTTAGGGATCCCATGCTGACGCTGACTGTTAACCAGTTACATTTGGTAAGCGCAAAATGTCTCATATTTACTTATTTCCACCACCTGGAAATTGGATATACCCGCCGTTGTGTGAACTTGCAGCCCGATGCTTCCGCGACAGTCTCGATGTCGTCATCAACTAACCTTGCATGAACTACGCGGTATCCAAACTTCGATGGTTTTATACTACGCGAACAAATGCTTCGCCGATACTTTGTTGGTGGAGTCGTGTCCGAGTTCAGTGGCTATTCACCAGACTAGTCATAAGTACGATATCCCGAATCGATACGGTGAACTGCAGTCACCAGACCAGGTGCAAGGCTCGGCCGAGATGACTTGCATGAGCGGTGCTTTGCTTGCGTTACTTAGTGCCAACTCTAACCAACATCACTATCTGGTTTAGGAAAGTTGCCTGCTGATACGTACAATGACAATTGCCATCTGCGCATCTCTTGGGGGAAAATGCCCAAGTATGCTACCGTCAGCACTTCGTACGAGTCCAGCCCCGACGGAATGGCGCACCACTTGCGTGCTTCTTTTCCCCCCAACACTGCACAGGATCGGCAGCATATCGATGCGTATACCCGAACCAGGTATATGTATTTGATTTTTTCTAGCAGATAGTCTTAAAAACAGGAGTCCCTCCGTAGGGATCTTGAATTAACATTCCTCCTTCTTATCACACATAACTATATTTCTTTTCTACAACGATAACGCTGACTTCACTGAACTTGCTGACTACGAGGCTGACGAACGATCACCACAAAGATGTCCTCAGCGGATCAGCATTCAGGACAACAAATGGCTATGCCAGACTATATCGATTCAGCACGCGGTTCCGTTCCTCACTCGACATATGCCATAGTACCACGTTCACCCTCCAGTGTCAGCGAAGGATGGGATCATGTTACATTCGAAGATGTTGCGCGCGCAGTTGACAAACTGGCGCATTGGATCGAAAGGACATGTGGTGTCGCTAAGCAGGCAGGGCAGACAATCGGATTTATGGGGTATGTCATATGTCTCTTCACGCTGCCAATCGAACCAGTGGCTCGCCATACTAATCATAGATTGGCATAGCGCGAACGACTTGCGATACTTTGTAGTACTCGCTGCGAGTATGAAGACAGGATACATACCACTGTTCACATCGCCAAGGAACTCGCTTGATGGTCAGATGTCTCTTGTAGAGAATACAGCATGCACTGTGTTTTTGACCACGAGTGAGACCAAGACGGCCGTAGAAGGAATTCAAAATGCGGTACCTGTTTTGAAGGTATACCAAGTACCTACATTAGACGAAATATTCGATTCCAGTCAATCTGTTGAGCATTACCCTGGCAAACATTGTCGTGATGCTACGGCCCCGACTTTGATTCTACACACCTCTGGCTCGACTGGTAAGCAAAATTCTTTCTTTCAGTCTTCAAATATGAATCAAGACACATTGCTAACATGGCTGCAGGTCTTCCCAAGCCCATCCGTTTAACAGTAGGCGGGCTGAATACTATACTTGCGCAGGGTCAACTAGAACCAGAAGACGGTGCTGAACACGTCTGCAAAATCTTGTTCACGAACCCACGACCCCTAATTGCACCAGTCCCCTTTTTCCACGCTATGGGCATCCTCGTCGGTATACGGCCGATCATGTTCCAGAATCCGATTGTGCTACTGCCAGCTGGAAAATTGCTTAGTGCCGATCTGGTCATCGATGTTATCGAGGCGGTTGATCCAAAGTTGGGTCAATTTTCACCATCCCTTATTAAGGACATGGCTGCAACGGAGAGGGGTCTTCACGCATTGAGCAAACTCGATTATGTGTTCTTTGGTGGAGCCCCTCTAGCGGATGACATTGGTAATAAGATTTGTCGCCTCACCAATCTCACAAACACTATCGGCAGCACCGAAGTTTTCATACTGGATGTATTGGTACCGTCTATACCAGAGGAATGGGCCTACTTCCATTTTGGCTCATCCTCAAATGTCATCATGGAACCTACTGAAGACGACATATACGAGGTAAGTGTGAGGTATCGAAGATGTGCACTAGACATAAACTGACCTGGCTCTCTTCCTCTGTAGATGATCATCAAGCCCAAGGATATAAAATACCAGGCCGTTTTTTACACATTCCCTGGGATCCAGGAATGGCGCACTAAGGATCTCTTCAAACGTCACCCGTCTAAACCTCATCTCTGGAAGTACAGCGGAAGGCGAGATGATGTCATTGTCCTGAACAACGGCGAAAAGTTCAATCCTGTGCAAATGGAGAAGACTATTGAATCTCATCCTGGGATAAAGGGCGCTCTCGTAGTTGGCCAGGGGAGATTCCAAGCTGGGCTTCTCATAGAGCCGAACATGGCACAGGATGCCAATGTTAACATTTCGACGCTCATCGATGAAATTTGGCCAGTTGTCGAAAAAGCAAACCATTTCGCACCAGCTCACGCACGCATTTACCGGGGCAAAGTCACTGTTATCAGCGATCAGAAAGCATTCGTTCGAGCTGGGAAAGGTTCGACTGTGCGTCAGCGAACAGTCGAAGCTTTTGAGGATGAGATCGACGCCTTGTATGCTGACGAGGGTTATGCAAGCGACCCATGCCAGGATATCCCCAGCAATTCGGATTTGAAGACAAAGATACACACCATCTTCTCACGTTGTCTTAGCTCTTTCCATGAGAATACCACCAATGATACTGACATCTTCAGCCTCGGTGTCGACTCTCTAGATGTTTTGACCCTCACCAGAGCCCTGAAAAAAGCAGTTCCCGGCGCCCACCTCAGCTTGTCAACAATCTACAAGAATCCTACTGTCAACCGGTTGGCTATCGCGTTGTCGCAGGGCACTCAAAGCTCCGATGCAAAGCTTGCTGAGCCGCTCTCACAGGAGGAGAAGCTTAATGCTATGGTCAGAAAGTACACAAAAGATATGGTTCGACTAAGCGGGATAAACAAGGCAACTCCGACGCAACGTCCATCGAAACAAACCTTCATCCTTACCGGCTCCACTGGCGGCCTTGGCACCCACATACTAGCACAGCTGCTCAGAGACAAAGATGTCGAGAAGATATATTGTCTGAACCGTTCGGAAAATGCAGATGCTCGACAAAAGGAGGCTCTTACCAAATACCACGATGCCGAAGCAGACCTCAGCAAAGCAGAGTTTCTCAAAACAGACTTTAGTGTCGAAAAGTTTGGGCTTTCGGACGAAATGTATGCCCGTCTTCTCGAAGAAGCAACCGTTTTCATTCACAATGCCTGGGCTGTAGACTTCAATCTATTTCTGGAGTCGTACGAGGATACTCATATAGCTGGCACTTACCGCACCGTCAACTTCGCGCTTGAATCTCTCCACAACGCGCCCATCATCTTCATCTCGTCAATTGCCAGTGTAGCGAACTGGGAAAGTATTACACAAGACTGGTCTGGCGTGCCTGAATCCGTCACTACACTGTTCGATGACTCCCTTCCACTGCCTCAAGGCTATGCCGAATCCAAATTCGTAGCCGCCCAGATCTTGGCTACGGCTTCACATCGTCTAGGTATACGGACAGCTATCGTGCGCGCGGGCCAACTCGCAGGGCCAAGTACTCATGCAGGTGGTGCTTCTTGGAATAAACGCGAGTGGTTACCAACCATCGTACATACGAGCAAGGTTCTGAAGAAGTTGCCGCGTGATCTGGGAAACTTGAAGCAAATCGATTGGGTATGCATGGACACCGCCGCTGGCACCGTCATTGACATCGCTACTGCCACGTCTTCTGGAGACGAGGCTGCACAAGTATACCATCTAGTCAACCCGCATACAACAGCCTGGAGCCGACTTTACCCCGTCATACAAGCTTCGTTCAAAGAAGCTGGCGTTGACGTTGAGATTGTCGACTATGATGACTGGTTGAATGAGCTCACGGGCATCCCTCAGACCAGAGAAAATGCAGAGCGTGTGCCTGGACTCAAGTTGCTTAACTTTTATGAAGGTATGCGGCAGGATATGGGCACGGGATTACCGAAGCTAGATACGCGAAGGGCTGAAGCTGTAAGTCGGACATTGCGCGATGGACAGGGTGTTGATGAGGCTGTGGTGAGGAAGTGGATGGAGCAGTGGGCATTTTGAAGAGGGAAATACAGGAACGAGTTATACGAGCGGATCGCGTTTGGTTCAAACTTCATGTTGTTTACATATTTATAGCAGGATGAGGAGACCGCGTGGAACTCCTGAATGTCAATGAGTAGCAATCACCAGTAGTATCTTGAGTGAAGAAGTTGTATATCTATCCCATGAGGAAACCCTATACACCAGCAGCCGGATCGCGTGATAGGAGAAACTTACAAATAGGATATGTGACATGATGTAGACTCGCAAACTCACCTCTACGTAATGCTGATAATATATGACATCAGGACGCGTGGTAGGTTGCGAGGTCTGTTTCACACGTGTAAAGCGCAGCAGGCATCATGGCAGCCTAGAGGTTAGGTACTAGCCAATCAGATATCTGCTTACTCGCACTCCCTTTGCAGGCGTTTGCCGGAGCTCGTTCGGAAGCCTTGGCATTTTGTAGCGGGAAACTCGCGGCGAAGCGTGCTGGGACTATCTATCTGAATTCGCGGAGTTGGATGTCAGGGAGGAGGTTTTGAGAGCATCCCACGAGATAGGTATTTTTTTTTTTTTTGATACTTCAAAGTCGCAATGGAATTGATCAATAGGAACCATAACCAACCGATTAGTAAGGCATTCTTTGGTAGCTAGCTACAATGAAAACGCTCGGACTTATCCCCAATCTCAATTTGTTCGGCTCGGCTTGCCTAGCGCTCCGACTGAACAGAGCCGGACTTACGGAGTACCGGAACTTACTTGCATGACCTAAAAGGGATAGTGCACATGGCTTGTTAATACTACGCGTCCAATTTGGTAATTATTTGAATCAGAAATCTAGTGTTATGCAAACCGCAGGGTCTACGGGAGAAATGAAGATGAAAATCATATGAGGTGATTTGTGGATGCTCGCAGCAGCCACTAAAGACCATGTGGACGTTAACACGAGAAATTTGATTTACTGTATAGGTGCCAAGCGGCTTGGTATATTCTCTAGGAATCAGTGAGTGACAGCCCACAGCTGCCTGTACTACCTGAGAATCTGCGCAGTTAATCCTTCGGACGAATCTGTACTAGCGTTTGTAAGCAACATCGCGAAGGCTTGAGTACAAAGTGAAGTGGGACTTCCTATGATCGCCTTTTGACTGCCATTGCCTTCCGCATTCGTAAACCGTTATTTCCGAGTGCGAGGTTATCTGGGATGTCCGGTGATCAATCAATTAAACTACAGCAATGACGGAAATGTATCTATGTGAAATGGAAATGGAGTTTCCGAATGACCGTGTGGCAAAGACGGACCCCGAAGCTGAACCCCGCAGCTATTAATATACAGTTGAAAGGTCATCATATATATATGATGAAATCACAACAGAAGACATCCATCACCACGCTCGACAAGTTCTATCAAGCTTTAGCAATCATCCCTTTGCTTGATACATTCATCGCAATCGATTGCTCATTTATTCTATTCATCATGGTTCCCTCTAGGTTTTCCATTCGTCCACGTAGCAACTCCATGTTGCTGCTTCTGTCTTCCTTAACCGCCCTTATCTCTGCAGCAGCTATACCTGAATCAGTTGACGTCGCTGTTGTTGGTGCTGGCCTCGCTGGGTTAACAGCAGCACGCGACCTTCTTAAAGCAGGAAAGTCGGTTCTCGTTCTCGAGGGAAGAGATCGCGTCGGCGGCAAGGTCTACAACTATCCATTGAAAGATGGTGGCGTCACGGAAGTTGGTGCCGAATTCGTCGGTCCAACACAGGACAAAGTGTTGCAGATGATTTCTGATCTCGGATTGGAAACATTTGATACCTACATCGATGGACAGACCGTACTATACCTCAACGGCACTAGATCGACCTACATGCCGGACCCCATACTTGCTGGTGCTCCACCCCTTGACGAAGCAGTCCTTATGCAAATCGCCAGTGCAAGGACGCAGCTGGACGGGTGGGCAGCTGAGCTGAATACAAGTGCGCCTTGGTCGCATACCAGAGCCTCTGAGTGGGACAGTATCACTTTTCAGCAGTACATTGATCAACAACAACTTCTGCCGGATGCCCGCTTTCTTCTGGTTACCGTAACTAAATCTATCTTTGCGGTCAAACCAGACGAGCTATCGCTGTTGTATCTACTGGCATATATCGCTGCTGCTGGAAATGAGACTACAGTCGGAACATTGGAGAGGCTGCTTGCTACGCAGGGTGGTGGCCAGGAGAAGCGAGTGGTGGGTGGAACTGGTCTTATCCCACAACGTTTGGCCGAGAAGGTCGGCACTAAGCATATTGCTTTCAACGCGGCTGTATCCAGCGTCACCAAGACGTACTCAGGGTACGATATTCAGTCTTGCGCTGGTAAAATTTCAGCGAAGTCGGTAGTTCTCGCCATGGCACCTCCGCTGCTTAATCAGATTAAGTTCCACCCAGAGCTGCCCGCCAGTCGCCGACGATTGAATCAAAAGATGAAGATGGCGGCAATCGGAAAGGGCGTACCGATTTACAAAACTCCTTTCTGGCGCAAAGAAGGCTTAAGTGGACAGGTCATCTCGGACTCGGGCCCAACGCGAGTAACTTTCGACAGCACTCCCGAAGACGCTGCTTTTGGTGCCATCCTAGGTTTCATTCTTGCGGACGAGATGCGAGCTCTCGACAAACTTAGCCCGGAAGAATGTCAAAAACAACTCTTGAGTACCTATGTAAAGTACTTCGGGGCGCAAGCAGCTAACATCACAGAGTTTGTACTCCAACGCTGGGACCTGGAAGAATTCTCGAGGGGCGGGCCCGTAGCTATCGCTCCGCCCAACATCTTGACTAAAGACGGAAAGGCATTGAGGGAGAGCTTTGGCGGTATTCATTTTGCCGGTACAGAAACAAGCGAATTCTGGACTGGTTATATGGATGGCGCTATCCGCTCGGGAGAGCGCGTGGCTAAAGAGATCTTATCGGCTTAGACATCAGGCCCACCAAGACAGTGCAAGGGTGTGGTTTTGGATTCCCAAGTATTGTCAATTCCATCGTGTAGTGCGTACTATGCTTTTTTATCAAGTCTGCAGCGCGATCATGGAGAAATCCGGGTACACAACCCCAAGATGCGAAGCATAGCAATAACAGATGTGCGCTTCCGAAACAGAACAATATTTCACGCCGTATGAAGTATAGCGAGACTTTCACCAACTTCTCCAGATCCTAAGAACAAAGAAACAGTGGATGATGTCATTTTCCCGAGTTTCCGGGCGTCTCCGCAAACCTGAATGCGGCTAACAATGCCAATAGCTGCTAATGCATGAGGTCATCGTCATCCCCAACTTTCGGTTTTGGATCTACACCTTCCTTGCGCAAATCACGACTTCCATTGTTAACGTTGTCAGTACTTGTAATAATTTATTTCGCGGTCTGTTCCACATAACGTTTCAAGTGCTGGTTGAAAATGGGTTGCGGAGGCAGTAAGCAAAAGCATGCTGGCGAGTCCGCCGACATGGCTCGTCCGGTACAGTCAAGTGCACCGGCACATCAGGACAGAAATATTCCAGTGGCTAGCGAAGGACCAACAGTGAAAGCGAAAAGGTCCCCTGACAACCCAATTGTGTACTTTGACATCGCCATAGGTGGGAAACCAGTCGGACGTATACAGATGGAGTTATTCCTTGATGTTGTTCCTGCAACGACGGAGAACTTCAGGCAATCTTGCACTGGAGAAAGCAAGCTTGGAGGGTATACTGGCAGCACCTTCCATCGTGTTGTACGTCGTGTCAATATGAAAAATCTAGGCGTCGCAACTAACAATACGTAGATACCCAGATTCATGATCCAAGGGGGCGATTTCATTAATGGCGACGGGACTGGTAGCGCCTGCATATTTGGAGGCGACTCATTCGATGATGAGAATTTCGAACTCAAGCATACTCATCCTGGGCTTCTCAGTATGGCGAACTCTGGGTGAGGAGACCTCTGGATCACACACTCACTAGATGAAATTGCTGACCTTGTATCCTAGGCCAAATACCAACGGTTCGCAATTTTTCATTCTGACTGCTGCCACACCACATCTGGATGGAAAACACGTTGTTTTCGGAGAAGTCCTCGATGGCATGGACGTAGTTCGAGCGATTGAGTCGACTAAGACAGGTCCTGGCGATAAGCCGCTGAGCGATGTGGTAATTGCAAGTGCTGGCCAGCTTGCGGGCGCGAAGCCGTTGCAATCATGATCCTCAAGCGTAGAGAGTGGCTCGGGGCATGCACAAACTAATATTTCTGGAAATGTTGGCATGATTTGATTCGATCTCGGTTCGTGCGACTATTTTGAGCATATTGCAGTACACCTCCTCCATTAGGCTAAGAGCCTCTCACCTGAAGAGGGAACCAAGCACTGCAAAGCCCCTATGTTGACGCAGCCTCCTTCTGGGTGGACTCAGCATACGGCGTAGTTAAGGCGTGCCGTAAAAGCCATACGATCAGCCACACGTCCTCACCGACAATATTCCAAAGAAAGCCTTTAATACTTATACCCTGTGCGATAATGCAATGCAAAACAATCTTGCATTCGTTTAACATGTGGACTTTGAAGCATTATTTCCGGTGAAATACCCCTTCGAGAAGGTGCTCAACCATTTTCACAATTTTTGTGGGTTGTATAATTATTAAGATCCTGATTCTCCTTATCAATCTGGGCAGAGCTGTTTACACTGACTGGGGTGTATAGCCGGGATCTTGACTGAGTCCAGCCTAGTAACTTGCGCCATACTGCTGCGGATGGGGTACGGGGAGGCGACGGGGAAGGGGAATCGGCTCTGAGAGGCTCGCTTACAGTACGGCCCGAATGAAGGCCCGAATGAGGGGCCGTCCGGTACGAGTACGAGATTCCGGTGGCCTAGGTCCATGCAGTACCTGCAACCACACAAAAAAATGGTTTCATAGTCAAGGTAGAAGTAATAATGGTACCAACTTATTCTATTAAGTTTTTCTAGAATATCCTGAATATGGTGATATTCCAGTTCACTTATTTATACGACCAAAACGATAGATAGAAGTTCCAAGCGAATAGTAAAGAAATAGCAAGATATTTTCATTGGTACTGTTTGCCAGAGACATCCCTACTATAGGACATCGGAGTAGGCTATCGAGCCGCATAAAGATGGCGTTTCGACTTGGAACTTGACTCGACGAGTGGGCTGTTTGGCTGCCCAGTTGCAGTTCCAGTTGGGGCGCCAGTTGTGGCTTTTTTAGTGCCTCCAGCACTTTACTTGGCTATATTAGATCTAATTTAGAAACAGTTGAGCTATTTGGCTGCAATTGTCTCAGTTTTAGTTTAGTTACGTGATGAATTTGTCTTGGCACGTAACGACTCTATCTTAGGCCTATCTCTTAATCTTTTGAGCAAACTGAAGCTTAGCAACTGAAACTGTTAGTCACGACTAACAGTTATGAACTGAAGAGCTTAGCAGCTACTCTAGGTAAGTGATATAGTTGATCGTACACTAGACAAGGTCTAAATCCTTCGTGTTAGCGCTAACAAAACTATACCTCCATTTGTACAACTAAAACTAAGGCCTGCCAACCATTTTCTCCACTTAGTCTATCCGGTTTAGCGAAACCGAAACTGAAGGTCTGCCGAATAGGCCCTAGACCGGGTTGTATAAACTACCAAGTAACTGTTTCTTCAAATATATAAGGTCTCAAGCTCAGAAGCCAAGTTGCCTGCACCGACGCAAGCTCCACTGTCACTCTACCTTTCTCTTCGTTCACCGCATAATGCTAAACTCCTTCCTTGCGGCCGCCATCCTACTGGCGAGCCGTTCGCTGGCATATGACCAACTGCTAGGCTTCAACGGCGCCGCAACGGTCGAGACGCGTTCAATCGACGAAATCTACAAAGCCGCTCTCGCTGAAGGCGGCGTCGTGACAATGTGGCTGGGCGGTGACGAACGCACCGACGAAGACGCGCTGAAAAACGAGTTCGAGAAGCGCTTCCCTGGCATGAAACTCAACCTCACCACTGACCTGTCCAAATACCATAGCCCGCGCTTCGACGAGCAGCTTGCCTCGGGTCACGTGTATGTTGATAGCATTGCGTTTCAGACCGTGCATGACTACCCGCGGTGGGATAGTGAGGGTGCACTCTTACACTATGCTCCTGTGGGACTCGATAAGGTGTACACACCAATGAAGGATGTGCGTGCAGCATTTTACGGCATTCTAACGGTGGGATGGGCTGGGAAGTGGAATACGGAAAAGCTGCCTGGGATCGAGGCGCCGGTCGAGTGGGAGGATTGGTTGAGACCGGAGTTCAAGGACAAGCTTGTCTTGACTTATCCCAACGATGACGACGCGGTGTTGTATGCTTTTGATCTGATGTAAGTCTCCACTCACGCAAACGTTGTGAAAGGAAACACTACTAACAAAAGAATAGCATGCAACAATACGGCAGAGGCTGGTTCGACAAACTCCTACAGCAAAATCCCCGCTGGGTTCGCGGCACCCGCTCCCCTGACACTATCATGGCGAGCAAGAACTCTACGCGCGCCGCCTCATTCACATCGGACGGCCTCTTCCCAATCTCGAATATGAACATCAGCCACCCAGTTCAGGGTTCCTTTGTGACATGGTTCCAGCTTGCCGCCATTCCTAAAGACGCGCCACATCCAGAGGGAGCAAAGCTGCTGCATAACTACATGCTCACCAAAGAGTGGCAGGCAACCCGTGGCTCGTGGCCAGTGAGGAGCGATGTGGAGCCACCACAGGGATATCCTCCCATTTTGGAGATGCCAGGAACGAACATCACTTATTTCCGCGAGTGGATGTCGAATCGGTATAGGGTTGAGCGACTGAGGTTGTGGTTCGAGGATAAGCTTGGCACTGCACAGGGACTAAGCCCGCTTATTGACGATATCTAGAGGTCAAGGTGAAGAAAGAAAATGATTATTCAGTAATGTTTAGCTGTTACAAAATTTTGGTTGACGATGGAATGGTCACGTCCTCAGGCCTAACGCGTACAAACGCCATTTCCCCAGTCCCACGCTTACCTTTGTATATCCATGCCTATTCATGTCGCAAGCTTTTATAATCGCCTTGGTCAGCAAATCATCCTCAAGGGGTCTGGCTTCATTCTAAGGTCGGTCACTGTTGGTTGATAGGTAAAATCCCGGCGGCGATGCAAAATGCCCTTTGCCGCTCTCTCGTAGCGAGGCTCGACTTGATCCTAACATTCACTACCTGCGACTTCTGCATACGCATTTTATCTTAGTAACGCTACACGTTCAGTCATGCGTTATTTGACTTCCTACACCCGAAGTCAAACTCTTTCCTCACTGTGCCCACAGCACATTTGACGATCATGAGCGTACAACAGCTATTGCGGAACACGAAATGAAACATGTCGATACTAAATTTCGGATCACCGTTTTAATGACGACTCGTAAGTCGGCATTCATCTCAATTCTTGTCTCTTTGAACGAGTCGAACTACCTTTTTCATTCCTGGACACGCTCGGCCAAATACCATGGCTGTTTAAGATTGTTGCTTAATGCACAGCTCGGCTAACTATCCGAAACAAGCGCGTTTTGGCTTCGGCAATATCTCCGGGATTGTCGGCAGTTTTTTTAATGCCGAAAGAACCGCCAAGAGCCTACGGAACGCCTTCCTCGAGGGGCGGAAAGCCAAGAGAACGAAGAGACACGGCGCTGAGATATGCTAACCCGGCTGAAGCACTACACCACTGTCCAAGAGAGGCTGCATACAACGTTTTCATACACGCCAATTTGTATATCAGAGTGCCAGATTTGAAGTCAGAAACGTATCTATTTAGACCATGCAATCGTCGATAGGCTAGCGTCTGACTCCTTTCGGCGACCAAGGAGCTATCATGGGTCTGACCAAGTATCAAGATCCCGTTCCTACAGCCGCCTTTCATATTCTTTACCTCCTGACAGTTTCTATTGTTTCGACGCCAATCTCCTTCTCCCGGATTGTATCTAATCCTTTGCTTCTCGCAACGACTTCCTCCTCGGTCAGGATGGGTTTGCCGCGAAGTTGCGCCCACACTGCTTTGTGTATTGGACGCATGAACAGTGCATCCATTTCTTCCAAACTGATGCCCTTGGTCTCGGGTACGAAGAAGAAGCTCCAGACACCCATTCCGACAAGGATAGATGCGAAGAAGAAATATGCGCCATAGCCTAGATCAGAGATCATGTAAGGAGTGCTGCGGGCAATGATGAAAGAACCAAGCCAAGTGTCGGCGGTTGTAAGCGAGACGCAGAGCATACGGATATCCAAAGGGAAAATCTCAGATGCGTAGGTCCAGGTAATACCTTGCCATGTAGCGCAGATGATAAAAGCGTTGATGTATACACAAACCATGGCAAGGTAGCCCCAGCCATTTCGTGTGACATCTCCTCTTAGAGCAGCTGCAGCTGGGTCTGCCTTCATTACGTAGCCACCAATGTAAAACATTGGGATGCAACCAAGAGCAGCACCCCAGATCAAGCCTTTGCGACGACCGACCTTCTCGACGACCCAGAAGGTGAATGTAAACATGCCGAGGGTCTTGGCAATACCATAGAAGCCGGTAGAAAAGAGCTTGAGGGATGTGCCAGAGATGCCTAGTGTTTCAAAAATTCGGGGCGCATAGTAGGTGATGATGTTGACCTGTATATGTCAGTACTGCATTGCCTTGATACGTGTAGTTGCATGTACTTACACCTGTGAACGATTGCAAGAACATGAGTGCAAGTCCAATAGCCATGCGGTTACGGACACCCTTTTGGAAAAGCTTCATGAACTGCTCTTTCTTGCTCTGGCGGTTGGCACTACGCTCTTCAACTTGAGCACGAATCTCACTCATCTCGTGCTGAATATAAGCGTGTGATTCGTCAAGACCACGAATTTTGCATAGAATGCGTTCAGCGCCCTCAAAGTTGTCATTCTTAGCAAGGTATCGAGGCGATTCAGGGCACCATGCAACACCAAGAAGAAGCAAAAGGCCAGGGACGAGCTGAATAGCCAGTGGGACAATCCACTGTGTCTGAGATTTGACATCAATCGTTCGATCAGAGGCATAGTTGATCCAAAAGCCAAGCATACCACCGCCTTGGGATGCGATCTCGAAGATACCGACGAGACGGCCACGAATAGAAGGCGGGGCTGTCTCGGAAATGTAAACAGGTACTACCTGCGTGGAGTTAGCGTTTACCAGAACAAACTCTCGGGTATTGTCAGTGCTTACCATGGAGGAAGCTCCAATGCCGAGACCTGCTACAGCACGACCGGCATAAATCATGTTCAGTTTACCTTGAGCAGCAGTCATGAGGGTGCCACCAAGAAGGAAGATCGAGGAAGCTATCATCATGGTTTTCTTTCGGCCGATCCGCTCCGCGAAGGGAAAGGCGAGAAGTGCACCAAAGAAGCATCCAGCCTGGAATGTGGACACAATGTTGCCCTGAATCGTGTCGCGGTTGACTTTGGGGATACCATTCAGACCAAAATCCCGAATGAATGAGTTGAGGGCCATAGTGCCGCCAATAACGGCCGTGTCGTAGCCCACTGCATCGCTAGTGAGTATTTCCAGTGTTCAAAGTGATCGTCTGAACTTACTAGCTAGTGCAGACATCGACGCGATAAGGGCAATTATGTGGATCCGCCAGTTGCGGACCTCAGGTGGGTCCAAAGTCCCTGATGCATGAGTGTTGAAGCAACCCATATGTTGGATGACAGTGTTCTTTCTTCAAGATGTGGAGGTGTAGGATATAGCTGACAGCCCGACGTTGGTTTACTCGAGCAGAGGATGGAATCTGCTTTTATGATTATCGGCCTCGTCTCGAAGGCACCACAGCCAAGTCCGCTACTACGTTACTACTACGAGCTGCACTAATGCCTTTCCCCGCGGGGAAATACGAAAAGGAAAATATCGTCCCACATTGCGTTCAAGACCTGCTTTTCCAAGCCTTCATCGAAATCCCCAGCGAATCTCGGGAAGGGCTTGCTTGGCGGCTGACCAGGTGAAGCCTCGCCAAAGGTTGGCATTCAGGATTTCACCAACCGATAGGCGGAACTGCGCTCGAAGGTTGCATGAGATGAGCTTGGCAGCTTGCCTCCTTGGCAACATCGCTGTGGCAAAAATCGACGGGTTCGGCACGCCCAGTTGACGTGTGCGGGGTAAAGCGGGTCGTCCCAACGTGGTCCGGCATACCTTTTTGAACCACGATTCGTTCCATCTCCGCCGTTTCAACTATACATTGCCTATAGAGCTTCCTTCATACATGCTAATAATACGTCAAAACTCCAAGACTCCACAAAGAATGCGAATGGCCTTTGAGGCATCAATTCGTACGCAGTGCAACGTAGTGGGTTCTGATCTTAGCTCTCGTATTTTGCAGTCACGGGATGGGTAAAGACTTCCATACACACAAGACACCAAGCCATCCCGCACTTGCCTCCGATATGCGCTATGCAGAGGAGCCGCTCCAAGACGATAATAAAGCGGGACGACTAGTCAACATGTGGCGTAGATATGTGTTGTGATGAGTCGTCGTGGTCGGTAACGTCGGCCGTGGAGACATTTATGGGCTATTCCTCCGGCATTCCTTGCATTGGAAAGATTCTTAGGTAAGTCCTAGAGCTTTGCAGGGTTTCCCAGCGCGGCCGGAAACATCACCGACTTCTGCTTGACATGTCTTTAGTCATTCTGATTTGATGCCGTTATGGACATATCTCCGAATCAACTGCATTCGACAGATGTATGAGGTGTACGCGAAGGCATAGGATTGAACATCCAAAGCATCGAGTTTTGTTGAGTGAACATGACTGAGCTATAGAGTCATACAAGACTTTACGATCTGAACTCCATACGGCTTTTTTCCTTAAATTTGGCAGAATAAGTGGTTACAAGTACAAAGATACTATTGACACTACAGTCCTAATGTACTGCGGCAGCTCATGCGACACATCCCAACAGCGGAAAAGCTTCAGGCCTAGTTTCCCTTGGCATGGTTTCAACGTATCATCCATTATCCCCAAACCCGCTGACTCCGCAATTCCCAAGATATCCCAAAAGCGTCGGTGGACGTTGGCGCATGTTCGCGCCCAAATACGGAGAAACCTAGGTTGCCAAGCAGTCGACTACCCAGGACTAAGAATATGGTCACATAGATTAGCTTCAATGGTGGCCGGGCTTTGGCCTGACCCGGCAACAAGATTCCGGGTTACTTGTGCAGTTCCTCACACGCGGTTATGGCGTGGTTTAAATACTTGGCTGTCCGAGCTTTGCTCCCATGCATGCATTAAATATGGTACAGGCATAGCCCTGACTTCCTCTACCGGCCGGTTGTGCGAAGAACGTATGAAAGCAGCGATGTGTTTCAAAGCGTCCTTTATCTCGATGAGATCCTTACGAAGCATTGCAATTACATTGGAACTTGTAGTAACTACTTCGTATATATGAACGTTGAGCTGACTCACTGGCCAAAGATAGACAGCTGATATCCCTGAACGGCTGTGAAGATGCCCTTCGTATCTCTTGATATCCATCATGAACATAGTAGCATCATATTCTATCGAACCATTGTTCTCGATATACAGTGATAATCAAAAGCTATGCAAACTAACTCGAATTGCAGTCAACACTGCGATAGCGGTACACAACAGGCGAGGAAAACGTTAACAGTATAAGTACTGACATACTGTGGGGCGCACTACATGACCTTGGAGGAACGAGAATCGGAGGAGCTTTGTGGTACAGCTCTCACATGATCTGAGCTTGAATTCTGATGACTACATTTAGTTGGACATGCCCATGATTGATCATCGCCAAAAGACTGTCAATAGCGCTATGGAGTACTTGTAGTGAAAAGCTCAGCATCGGGAGTGTGAATTTCGTCCGAGTACGTTGTAGCACGTCCATACTAACACCACGGCCAACAATGTGGAGAATATATTGCAGTTGGTTAACACATATCTCCAACCGCCTCTAAAGCCATACTCATGCTGGTAATTTGGGGAATAGCCTGTTCTAGTCTTTCTTTTAGGAAGGCCTATAACACACTTCAAATAATCACTGGAACAAAGCATAGAACTAATCCCCGAAGATGTCGTCATAAAAGTTTCATTTACATGTATCTATCAAAGAGTGTGGGTTTTGCGAGCGCCACTGCTGACAAATAGTCTATGTATTAAGTGCTGTCGTCCAACATGAGAAATAGGGTGATGTCGAGGAGTTTATGGCAGATCGCTCAACTTAATAGTGGCAATGTGAATAGCTGCCTTGTTCTCGCTGTAAGCGACCAGCAGCTCATCACCAGAGAAAGAGGCCGATGGCCAGTAAAAGCCAGGCAAATCTGTGTTGGATGGGCCGCGAGTGCCCTTTGGAACCGACTTGCTAGCGTCGCCACCACGGATTACTCCAATCTTGTGGAAAGCAAGGTCAGAGCCGCGTGAAGTCGCAACGGTAAGGATGACCTGAGACGAGTCTGCGCTCATACCGCTGTTGGAGATGTACACGCGGGTCTGTTCTTGTCCATCGCTGCTACCAAACCAGGCCTTCCACGAGCTGTAAATGTTCGTTTGCTCAATCTTGGAGCCGTCGTCCTTCGCGGGGAACCAGTTCTTGCCATCTTGATCATCAGAATACTCGACAAAAGCATTGCCAGTGATGTTTTTCATAGAGACATCGGCCCAGAAGCGCATGTAACGGCCATCAGTCGAAGAGTCTCTTATCCAGACAGCGTTGGTGGGATAGCTGACGTTGTGCTTGCCATCAGCAGCGACAAGGGGTGAGTTGAAGAGGGACGTCGCTTGTGCTGGGACGGATTCTGGTTTTGCCAACGCGGCGTTGATGGCATCTTTGTCCTTGCATACTTTCATTTGGTACTTGGTGCCGTAGACGGTCTCGGCCCATTGGTGCGCACCGGTGTAGTCGTTAAACTCGATCCAGCATGGCTCACCAGCGAAAAGCCCAGTCGCCGGATCGCCTCCAGTGTTTATAAGACGAGCCACGCGACCAGCTGATTGATAGCTGCCTGGGCAGATGTTGTCACTAGATTGTGCGACCGCATAGTATGTGGGTGAGGACTCGCCCCCACCGGTATAGACGATGGTCAGTGGTTGCAACGCTCTTTGAGGAATGCCGCGGTTGCAGTAGTATTCGGACGTCTCGACAGTTGTCTGGTTTGGCAAGAGAGCGGGAGGAAAGGCGATCTCTGGCTTGCTCCACCCGTCGTTTGTGCGAGCAGAGATCCGCACATCTTGGCCCATGCCATCAATGTCCTTGGAGGAACCAGAAAACATCACGTAGACGCTACCGCCGGCATTGTAAGTAGCCGGATAGTACGAGAATAGGCGGCCGTCATCAGCCGCAGTGTCGATAGTATCTTCAACGAGATTGACTTGCTCCCATGCAAGGTTCTTCGGATCATTCGGATCGAGTCTAGTAGGTACTTTCCAGAGATCAGTTGGACCTAAGGTGCGTTTGCTTAGGTTTGGGGATGTGGCTGGCGCAGCCAATGCGCAGGCCGCAAATGCGGAAAGAAAGACAGCGTTATTAGAAATCATTTTGATCGAGCACCGGCTTAGAAGAAATTCGATTTGTCGTGAGTAGCAATCACCAGAGTAGCACTATATATACAGTATTCTTGCCTTCAATCTCACGTGTTCTGACAGCATTGTCAGGTCGATCCCCTGCCGAATATTCCGAGTGTGCTATGCAACAATATTTCAGAATACATTATGATTGGTGGAAGCAGAGCCAACGGGCCGGCGACATCCCCTGGAACTTTCCGAAATCTAACTATTATTAGCTGCAATTACCTTTTCGGCTTCACTTCCGCCGATCACTACGTCAACACCAACTGTTCATGACGGGCATTCACTCGAATACGAGGCTGGTATTGACTAGGGTTCGATAAAAGCTAAAGCAATGTTGTCTGAAAATCTAAGAGCTGGGTACCCCCCGCGTTGTTTGCCCCCAGAAAATCTCAGAGATGATGCAGCCAAGCCTATGTTTCTCTAGACGTGCAGTTTGCAAGAACCTCTAATGCTTTAGCTCCTCCATCTAAACACTGTTCGGAGGGTCATTCACTGTAACTTTCGGGGTCTTACATCAGATTTGTCAATGACCGGGTTCGTGGCAAATTTAGAACACTTCTGAGGTCAACCATACGACACCGAGCAAGACTAGGATCGTGTCAGCTGTCCAACATGGACAATGAACTCGATGGAACCATCATCGAGTGAATTAAAATGCACAGGCGTGAATAATAACCCCGGACTCGCCGCCCGGAAGCTCGTACATAGACGATGTGTTTTAATATGAGTGGGGCTGCGACGCTAATCGACCTGCCTTAGGTATTGAAGGACGGCAACATGAATATGATGCTGGAAGTGCGTTGAGAGTCCATGTATCAATATGCTGGCGTATTACCATGTATGTTGAGAAAGTACTCGGCATATAATACAAAACTTGGACCATCTAATCGGGCCGAGATGCATTATGCAATCTTGCACACCGCAGTGGGAATCACTCTCCCGATAATGCGAAATAGCACGAAATAATGGAACATACTGTGGGAATTGTCGATGAGCATAGGGTATCATGGACTTACCAACTTGGGTATAGCACCTTGACTTTTCGCCATGCACTTAGCCTAAGCTGACCAGTGCATGCGTGTTTACTAAAGTTGAGGATATTCTTAAAAAAAATTCGAAGAAGTCCGAAAACAGTCCCTGAACGGTCTCAATCATCATGCGGGTCTTCACAGAAAAAAGCTAATGTCCTCACATGTTTTGAGTATCGGTCAATCAACCCTACTAGTTGAGTTCGTAGTTTCACATCTTTGATGAGAGTAGAAAGGACATCACTGATATGGACGACTTGTTGACATTCAAAAGTTTGGTAATGCCGATTAAGCGATTAATCAATATTTTTTCCATTTATCAAAGCGCTGCTATTGATATGCTAATCCAGTTATGAGTATTATTAGCTACTTTTGCTAGTTAGGAGTTGTAGAAAGTTGCCAAGATATGCCAACTCTACTAACGATGGAGAAACAGCGCGTACGAAACACTTCAAAACTGACACCATCTATATATCCGTGGCCGAATATAGGCTTAGATCTACTACCAAAAGGCATAGTTATCTCTCGAAGCCTGCAAAGGCTACAAGGCTCGCAAACTTGTTCCAGTTCATCGCCCGAATAATACTCTCACCTAATGGTTTAAGACTGATTAGACTAAGTCATTTCATTAAAAGTTCGAGCTAGTGGACTGAGACGGTTTTTGACTTCATGAAAGCAAAACCTTATGTAGAGCTAGACAAATAATTAATTTGGGCACAAGGAATTGTCTTCCTACAAACAAAACCAAGAACGTGTTGACAGAATTTGGAATTGAATGGAAATGCTCCGGAGTGCTCCAAATCATTGGCATATATCATTGAGCACACTATAGTATGCGAGGGAAAGGGGTAGACTGGGAAATGGATAGAAATACGTATTGTAGGTAAGAGTAGAGAAAAAGAGTTAGTACTGATCCCATTTTTTTGAGGATTGGGATAGCGTAGGAGTTGGCATCACTAGCATGGATCTAATGTATTGTAAGATACGGCTGGAGAGAATTTGTATCCCTAATTGACATCGAATACTTTCATTAATTTATATAGAACATAATTTCCATTACCACTGTTACTCATATGCTTTGATCTAGCAATTAGCCGCTAGCTCACCTGCAAAGAGTGAATAATTCTCGCAATTGCGCCACTTGTTATCCGCACTCAATGCCTGGGCGGCGCCTGGTGTGGTTGCGAGATCAGCACACCCAGTAGATGGTTCAAGGTGCAGGAATTCGTGAATCAAAGTTGCAGCCCGGCTTATGGCAATATTGCGGCAATCTCTTGTAGTCTCTGGATCTTGGAAAAAAAGTCCACAAAGGATCATCTGGTTATTTGCGCGACGAACGAATGCAAGTGTGCCTGAAGTTGCACAAAGATTTTCAGTACCAGGATCTCTGCAATAGATCGTGATCCTGTTATTGCCGTTGTTGATGCATTCACCTGCAATCCAATTAAAGCGGTTTGCAATGGTTCCAGCACGGGCGCGGTCTGTAAACCATTTGTTGTAGAGGTTCCCGGTACCAGATCGAGCTGCATCAGCAGCTGCCCTCGCCTGCCGAGAGCAGGCTCCAAGCGCCCAACTTATTTGGGCTCCCTGAGCGGAAGAGCAGCGCGCTCTATCAATGGCCGCGCGTGCACTGAGGTCAGACCTCTTATTGTAGGTCTTAAACTTAGCAGCAGCTTCGCTGAGGTCAACGTCGATGGAAATCTGGTTGCTCGAAAACGGAATTTGGCCGAGAAGTTGCGTTGAATTAAGATCAGCATAGTGGAGGCGCCCTTGGGATACGATGTTGTGTAAACCGTGAGGCGATTCGTGGAGTAAATGGGTCTCAGCAAGGTCGAACTCGACCTCATAGGTCTGGCCAGCGTCCAGCGCAATAAATAGGGTTGGGTCGATGTCGGTTTTTCTATGGAAGACTTCGATGCCCACTGATGGAACCTTTGCGCCATCAATGGTGACCGTTGCTTTATCTATGGGCCGATCATCGAGGAGTGTGCCACTAGAGAGGACGTTGAACCCTTTTTTGCCGTGATTCGTCACTGCAGCTTTGATCCGAGTGCTACCAGAATGCGAGATCAGAACTCGAATGTCTGGAGATGAGTCGCCCAATGATCCCGCGGGGGTGGATACAGCAGCTACGCTCACTGCAAGAGCTAGGATAGTAGTAGTTAAAATATTTTTCATTTTTGAAAGTTCCTTTTTTGCAATGATAAAAAACCGACAATCGAGGGAAATATTTATTGGTGGAAGCAAGAATGTCGGGTCATTTATACTCCAGCCCTTACACTCCCACTCACTCAGTGACTACTAGTAAGATTAATCAAGGATGGTCACAGATGCGAAGCCATGGAGCGGTCTGCAGAGTTTGTGGTCCCGCGTTCCGTTTGATAGAGTGTTAGTTGTCAGCGGAGGCAATTCCGTGCCGTGAATGTAAGCAATCTATACTTAAAGCACAAAAAGCCGAGTCTATGCTGACGATAGTCCACGGCGAAATTGACATGCGGAGGTAATACGGTCCTACAGGCGTAATCAAGCAGGACCTAAAGTATGAAAGGTCTATTTGATATAGATGATAATCAAGGATGATTGACGTTGGCCAAGTATCCGAAGGTATGCCATTCATCCGGCAGTTCCCTAAAAACCCGAAAACCCCGGACTTTGCTAATTTGCCAAGCTTTTCGATGATGAAAGCATGGTAAATGTAACAAGCTACATCAGTGTAGATAGTTGAGACCTTGTTAAGTTATCTTGCAGATCTCGATATTGACTTTCTTAAGTATAGTCTCTCACATCTGGAGCCCTGGGACTTGAGATCGATACTAACTTTGAGATATGAATGCCTAGAAGTAGGTTATGTCATATCTATGAGATCTAAACTTATCTTTCCCTACCTGTTTACTAATATAGACACAATCAACGTGTATGAAAGTCTCGCAGACCCCAATAGTCATAAATTATGATAGCTTCTGATTAGATATATGGCTTACAAGACTAACTGTCGCAGCATTCCAAGTGGTCTTGTAAACATCGATCTACAGATCGGACATCTTCATCTCATGCAAGACCGGCCACACATCGGCCGCATTGACCATCTGCGTTCGTATACTCCGTAGAGTTCCCGTAGCGCTTCCAAGACTCAACCCTTTTGTTAGGTAGGCTTCGGCACGATGAGTAAATTCTTGGATGCAACTCAAATCTCCGCGCCGGACTCCTCGCTCTTAGTACAATCCGCTGATTTGTTCAATCAAATCCTGGATGGTTGAGCTGATGAAACCGACTGACATTTGTTAGCGGAAAGGGTTATGGTAGGAATAGTCTGGATTTCTCCGTACAGGGATTGCTCGTCTAACATTCCTTCTCCTCTTCGGCTTCTCATATCCGCCGTTCGACATTGTCCTATGTACTCCGTAGTGTGACGCTCATTGACATGGGCTGTCAAGTTGCCATGAAGATTCGAAGTAGAGTTATGAATGTCGTGGATGGTGTTGTAGCAGATGTTGATCTTTGCCCTGGCATCTATGACACTAGGGTAATGTGAGTTCTTAACTTCATCGAATATGATCACGGCATTCTTCGACTTACGCTTCTATTCGTACGTTGCAGAAGTTATCCCACCAAGCCTGTTGAACTGGAAAAGAGGGATTTCCCGGCTCCTTTTCCGCGAACTTTCGTAGTGACGCTCCTCACCCAGGTATGCATATTCTCCTCCATTATATCTTGTAACCCTCTAACTCATCCTCCAGAACTTGAAGGATTAGAACGATGTCAAAAGCGAAATTACGAAATATGTTGAAGCAATTCATTGACAGCATTATCAAAGTTGAATTGGCAATATCGCAGGAGGATGGCAGATTGATGTGATGCTGATGACAGAGTTTCACATCACGATAGCAGAATTAATCTAGGTTCAGTCTGTTATTCATACAATGACTAACTGAAGCACCTTAATACTATACTTGGTAGTGTTAGTTTTCTAGAGGTCGCTGTAGAATCTGTCGACCACAGAAATTTTTGCTGAGAGCTGGAACCCATTGAATGGTGCGATCAAAAGAGCGATCGCATACCTGCGTCGCGATGAGAGCCGGGCGCAGCCACGCGACACCCCCAGAACCTTTACAAGGGGGCAGCGAAGGCGACCAGCTACCTAGGGGCGCAATTGACAAACAAGACTGGTGATGTGCTACTCCTTCGAGCCCTTTCGGCAAGCGGCACCGTGTGGGGACATGACTCAGTGCAAGCTGAACATGCAGAAAAATACTGGGATAACACACAAAAGTGTCAGAATAAAGAGCTTAGGTTTAGGGACAAGAACTCAATCGCTCACAATGATATACTGGTATGAAAGCGGTAGAGATAGACACTCAAAATTCAATACCACATATCAAACGTGGTGTTGCGCAAGAATCATGGGGTATACTAGCACATGGTAGTTGCGAAACTAATCACGCGATCGACGCCGTGGCGTGCGCCTCGTGAAATCTAGCCTCACGTCTTAATCTACATTGTCATATATAAATGGGCGACGTGCAATGAAGTCCAGAGCAATATTCTACGAGCTTTCCTTTATCTTCACTTAATCAGCCATCATCACCAATCATGTCAATAACACAAAGACGCCTCGAGAGGGAATTCCACGCCCTGCGCAAGAATCCCGCCAATGGCTACCACGTTGAACTCAATTGCGGCAACATCTTTGAATGGCTTGGTTCACTCAAAGGTCTCAAAAACTCGCCTTATGAAGGCGGCACATTCGATTTTTGCTTGTGGTTCACAGAAGAGTACCCAGAGAAGCCACCAATACTCAAATTCACGACCAAAATCTATCATCCTAATGTTCACGGCCGGACAGGCGCGGTTCGATGGACTATGCTAGGCAAGAATTGGCATCATAACAATACGATGGAAAAGGTCATAATGAGCTTGAGAGCCCTTTTGGATCATCCTGAATTACAAAATACCATTGATAATGGTATGGCGATGGAATTTGCGTATCATCGCAAACGGTTCCTTGAACATGCGAAGGAATGGACGGAAAGATGTGCGATGCAAGACTCGACTTCGTAGAACAAGCAATACAACTAACATAATGATGGCATTGAGCAGCTGGCCCGAGAGTAACGTCTTTGGCTTGCTTACCCCTGTTTTCGCTCAAATCTGTTGAAATTACGCAAGCGATGCAGTATTCTAGAGTGCGCATTCATGTGGAAGTGCTGATGTAATTTTGTAGTAGCTACCTTGTACGCGATGAACTCAATAATCCTTCTCTCCATCAGCCTGATATTTTGTGCTGCCCCTACTGCTATCCCCTGTAGTAAGCAATGACTATTAGCTTACAACGATGGTGTCGATAACCATGGTGTAGTGGTCACATCCACCCTCTAGCCTTCAGGGCTTTCAGGACTAGATAAAGCATCCCGATATGCATAGGAGGAATGTTTTTTGATAAATGGCGTTCACACATGTTACAGATTAGTGTGATGATCGCACAGAATTTATCGACGCTCATGGTGCAAGAGTCTCGGTCTTTTGCTACAAACATAGCTTTGCGCATTGCGGCTGATCTTGAACTCATCCTCCTTGGGGCGCTGAACCAAGTTCGGTCTCTGTTTGTCCTGAAATCGCACGTGGACCTGCAAGAATTCGGGAGGTGTCTCGGATACTAAGATCGAATCTTGTGTCATTTGTTCAAGCCGCTGCTGTAGGCATCTCTACATCAGTTTAGTGACTCTGTATCATTGATTGAGCAATCGTGTTCATCGTTTTAATCAAGACATACCTGTTCTTCATTGGGCGTTGCGCTGACTAGGACCAAATCTTGCTCGTGCTGGATGCCTGGAAATGGCGGCCGATGTGGTGAACATCCCAGCTGTGAGCGGTTATCTTTGTCTAATTTCAAAGTCTCTTTGGAACTGATTTCTCTGCTGCCATGCGAGCTGTTGTCATCCATCTCAACGACGGTATTGCGAAACAAGAGCCGATTCGTAGGGTTGCAAATGGACTCCTTGGCGTAATCTCTTCTTCCGGCTTGTGATGCTGGCGTGGAAAGATGTGGGACAAATGGGTCTTCTACACCTTGAGGAACCGTTGCGACATACTGTGTCAGGGTAAAGTGATTGGAGCTCGGTTCTTCGTGTGAACTGCTGCCAGATGCATCGGTGGTTACAGAATTCTGTGCAAGTTCACCAATGTCCTCGACAAGTTGAATATCGTTGCTGCGCAGTTCCCAGCCAGCAATTGAACGGGCATACAGTTCTTTGAAGTTTCCCACATAACATTTGAGCCAGTAATGCTCCAGAGCCTCAGTGGCTGTCATACGGTCTTGTTCTCTCAGTACCAACAGCCTCCTGATGAAGTCTTTCGCATGAGAACTGACCAATTTCCATGATGGATGGTGGTCGTCATCGAGGACGCTCAAGTCGCAGATTGCTGCAAGCCCCACAACAACACTTTGTGGATTTCTATGATAGTCAGGATGATCGCGATCGGTAAACACGTGGTCCCCTGAAATTATGGTAGCAGTAAGTGAGCCAATGGACCACATATCTATACTCTTTGAGTATCCATGTTCCATTGGAATGGTGGGGTTAGCACGGAAGATTTCCGGCGCTGCATACTCCAGAGTGCCGACGTGTGAAAACATTCGCTGGTTTTTAGAGGTCTGGCTGCTCTTCCCGGGAAGAAATCTTGCATTCCCGAAATCAGTAATTACGACACGAGGATTGGCTTCCAGTGAAGACATCAATATGTTGTCAGGTTTGAGATCCCGGTGCACGATGTCTAGTCCGTGGAGATACTTAACCCCCTTCAAGATCTGGAGTACGATGGCTGCCGTCTGCATGCTATCGAGCCGTCCCCCTTTGAACTCGAGAAATGAGAACAAGTCACCACCAGTGATGAGCTCCTGGAATATGTACACGCTTTCCTGGCCGCAGAACACTTTCTCGAGAGCGATTATGTTAGGATGACTAAGGTCTTTGAGGATGTTGAACTCTCGATAACAGCGGTCCTTGGAATGGATTGCACGCTGCTCTCGATCGGCAGTAGGTAAGCGCAATCTCTTCACAGCAAGTGCATTTACTCGAACAATCTTGCACGCCACTTGTCTCTTGGTTGCTAGGTTCACGCCAACGAGTACTTTTCCGTATGCGCCTTCACCCAGCATACGAGTGGTGAGGAGATATCGCGAACTAAATGTTTTTGTCTCCAGTTGTTGAGCTGGAGTCAACTGGACGGCCTGCGTAGGACATTTCGCTAAATAAATCAATGTGACGTTATCTGAAATACTGAGCTCGTCGCCATAGTCCAGGAGGAACGTATTATTGCGACCCATAAGAACGCCTTCTCTCTGGGATGCAGTGTAGTGGGGACCATTCTTCTTGAGGTAGGTACCATTGGCTGATAGGTCAGTCGCATACACAAACGGTGAGATGTGGGATGTCAAGTCTTGCTCATAAAGAATGCAGTGGATCCGTAGATGCAGTCGTGAAACGGTAAGATCATCGCACCACGTGTAACGACTGTTAAATGGGTCAGATCATGTCATACCAGGGAAAGATGGGCGGTGCTCCCACCAGAGCTCCATGTCTCTCCCAAGGTAGAATTGCTCGTTCCCACAAATCTCAATGGCACTGCGTCCGGTTCCTGCATTGGTTAGTTCGCTGACTGTGGCTCGAGGATGAGCTCCAGCCCACCGCCAGTGTCATCATTAACAGCGAGCACCTGTAGCCACCCCACGGTTTCACCCGCCATAGCATAACACTGTCGGGCCGTTGATGACGCTATTCCATAGTAATATCGGTGTTTGTGTGAAGCTTGAGGCTAGCCAAGTGATGCGACGCGCGTGAACTTGGCACCTGCTCAAGGTCGGGCCGCTAAACCGCTTTCGCTAAGCGAGCCCCGCTCCCACCTAGGTATTTCGACGAGCTCGACTGCTACCTTTGTTCTACACTCACGACACTCATCTCGACAGCAATGTAAGTTACTCTCCGCGGGCGGTTGTTCCCCCTCCTGTTGCTCAATTGAGCGGCATTCTCGCTCTGCGAGTGCCTCTGCTCTATTTCTCAATTCCGCATTCATCAAACACAGCCGCTGACCTCATTCCACAGCCAGCCGACAAGATGAGAGCGAAATGGAGGAAGAAGCGCGTTCGACGTCTCAAGCGCAAGAGGAGAAAGACTAGGGCTCGATCGTAAGTCATGCCAACGCCATTGTCGTGTGTTGCACGAGACTGACAGGTTTTCCAGCAAATAAACTACTCGCCCCTCAATCTCAGCAACCCAACGCCTCAGTTCTGAACGATAACAACGAATGAACGACTTCTTTTCAATGCATTGCCTTGCGCCTAGCTTGCGTCATCTCCCGAAAATGCGCACTTCGACCCACGTTACGTCATACGGCCGAATGCGACACGCGAGCAATCAATCATCTCCTCTGGGAGGCAACGGCTGTACTCGATTGAGGAACGTTATGGGATGCTGGTCAACCGCCTATTAGGCACATTGAGGTTCTCTGGGAGTTTACTTGAACATGAGATTACGACGGTCTATCTAACACCGGCTCGCGTTCCGCCACGGACGCTTGCCTTTGACTGATCTGTCGCCATGTGAACATGCGATAACGGAATCAAAAATGCTTCACGACAATTCTTCCTCGCTTACTGTGTGCGTGATGTTGTGTGATGTGCGTAATGCCAAGGACCGAGCTCAGCTGAGGTACGATGATGCACTATGCTCCACCTCTTGGTAACCGAGAAGTGGTGCGCAATGGGACCTGCAACTAGGTGGACTGGCACATCATGTCCATCTTTGAAAGAATAATCGTATTAGTCCAAAACTATAAGAGCAAGAAAAGAGGGAGACGAGGAAGTCCCACAGAGTGATGTTGGAGAAACAATTGCCAACCGAAGATGTTCACCTTTCCAACACTCCTGAGCATCGCAGGTACCACTGATCCGATTGAAATATTTAATCCTCGCTACCAGTCCAAGCGTAGTTTGACTTCGAGTCCCGCTCGTTGCCACGTCTGTCACGGCAGTCCTGGTGCAGTTCGTGCATGACAATGACACCGTCGCCCTCACTAGCACGAGCAACAGGTGCATCCTCCGTAGCCCACACATGCACATGTACACCAGGCGAGTTTATCGAGGCTGCTGACGCGCCCGTGTTGGCAGTAGTCTTTTCAACGATATTGCGACGGTTGAACAGCGGTAGCAAAGAGCTACACTGACTGGGACGAGTGAACCATCCTTTGAAAGATGATGGCCGTACCAAAGTAGCAGGCTGCTCGGTGGCGCCTTGGTATTCCTCAATCAGTTCGCATTCGCTGTTGGCATGACGTACGCTCGGAATCGAGTCGAGGACGATAGAGTTTTTGCGCACACAGCTCTTGGGCGTACCGCCGACTGAGGCGATTGAGTCAGTTCTTGACGACCAAAGCATGTTCTTTGCCTTGCTAGACACATTGCTGGTCCATGATCTGGCAGCTATGAAGCTCGAAGGTGTTCGGTGACTACTCCTGCTCGTCTCGTACAGGCTCGGCCATATCTTGCCAAGGCCTAGGAGGACCAGTATCTTCCTGTAGACGTTGTGCGCGTCGACGCCAGTTCCGAATAGCAAGAAAACAACGTATCCAGTTACCACTTGGATCCATTTGTCGTAAGCAACTTGGCCTTGGGCCGGTACGCGAAGAATAGCGTTGAATGTGGTCGGATCATGGACGCGAGACCAAGAGTATGGTCCTTTCATGGTCCGTGAGGCGACAAATAAAATGTAGATAGAATATCCAAAGTAGACCAGGCTAGTCGTTATGCCGAGGATGAAAAGTCGGATGAAGCGGGATTTTGTGGTGTTTTGAGCAGCGACTAGGTGGTGGAATTCTTGTCGGTAGCGGTAGAGTCGGTATATAAGTAAGACTGCATATGTATGTCAGCTCCAAGTTGGTCAGATGATGCTTGCGCTCGAAGAAGACTTACCTGACCAGTATGTGGCAAACATTGTGGTAATAGGGAACCACATGATGTTTACGACAAGGCTGGGCCACGAAGTGTCGTAAGCAGGTAGACACCCTACAATACCGAAGACAAAGTAGCGAGCTGATTGAACAACGTAGTAAACAATGACCAGGACCAATGGTGCGCCCCAGCACCATGCTATTTCCCAAATCCTCTCTCTCGTCTTGCTGCCGCGACTGCTTGATACTGTGATGTTGCGGGTGTCCATGACCCTAGCGAGCTTCCGTGTGATCATTGCTGCAGACGCTGCAACTCCTATGTAACTGCCGACCTGTATGCGCACATGGATGTCACACCAAACACGCCCATCCCACCACTCCGGAATATTGTCCCGTGGCCATATGAGAGCGTTGATGGAGTTGAAGAAGTTGTGGAGCATGAGCCAAAGAATGATTGATCCGGCGGCAACGTTAGCTTGTCGAAAATGCCAGGCCATTGAAGGGATGCAAAGAATCCATGCGGGAAATGCGAGGGCGGGAAAGAGGATGGCTTGGGTGAAGATCGGAGCATCTATGGAAGGCCCCTGTGGATAGGCTATGTCCCTGGCGAGAAGACCGACGGCGTCGTACCCCATCGTTTGTGTGTAACACTTGAAGGAACAGCGAGTATCAGCAATGGTACCACGCAGTCGAGTGTATCAGGAGGCTTTGAAGTGATATATATCAGTTGAAACTGAGAGAAAAGTAGTAGCAATGACGAGTATGAATAATGGCCCGGCAACGGTCTTCATGACCTCCATGACTCCACGTCTTGGGTGATTGCAGCGTTCGTCTCAATAAAGCATGTTGTCTCAATCTCAATACTACTCAATAAGCGCTGGTGTTTGACTTACGTTCACTTGCGTGGTAGAAGTCGGCTGCGATGTCCTAGTGTCATCTTCGCACGGCGGCCCGCCGAGTCAATTGAACACTTTCGAAAACAAATTGATCCGTTGCGGGTACGTACTGAGACTTGGTGTGTGATGTTCGGTCGTGGTTATCGAGTTGGTGCTGATGATATTGAGACCAACACTAGTCTGCTTTGGGAGTTGAATAGCAAAAGCTGCGATAGCAACGCAGGCTGAATAGAAAAAGGAAGGAAATGAGGAGAGACATGATTGTGATATGTATTAAAGCAATCACAGCGAAGTTCATGTATGTGTAGCTGTTGTGTCAGGCTAGGTTCTGTGACGAGACGCATGTCGGGGCGTACACATTGCATTTAGCGAAAGTCTTGCCATTCTGATAGGGGTACCGATTTTGGGAAAGGACGGATCAACACTTGAATCCTGGTACACAATTGCTTCCGTGTTAGAAGTTGAAAGGCTGGGGATATCTTGAGAAAGGACATGTGGTTCGACAGCTAGTCATATTCGAGTGGGATAGTGCAACAAAAAGAGACAATGCTTGGTTGAGCTGGGGTAATTCTGGCTCTCAATAGTTGTTTCGCACCTCAGCGACCTCCTTTGCTTCTTCGTGTGATGTGCAGCTAATCAGACTGCGGCTGCAAGGTGACCAGGATTGCGGCAGGATTATGCATGGCTGCTAGGGCCGATGTAGGCGCGATTATGTGCTCTCGCAACTTTGCTGCTGTCAAGGCGATTGGGCCAGCCGCTTCTTCGCTGCAGACAGAGAACAAGATGGCAACGCGGCGGGTGATGGAGAGGTTCAACAGCCGTCTCAGCTCTACAACTGTCCAAATTGGGAATGGGATGACGTAACCAATCCTGGCAAGATCGGCGGCGACTGCCCAGGTCTACTATTACTGGTACGGCACACGACCACCACCGTCGGGTTGACAAAACACGAGCGTCACCAAGGGCCCGAGCGATGCACTGCCAGCGCCTGCGGCCATTCTTGAGACGACACTGACACACACACATCCGCAAAGGCGAACTCGGTCAGTCATCATCCCAGGCATTCGCTGGTGCCACTGTACACGACAGTCGTTCGCCAACGAACGTACCCCCCTCATAAGTAATGGATGGCGCGCCTTCACCTGACAGCCATGCTATTCACCCCCAGCTGCGCCAGAGGATGTTGAACCGCGCAGCAACCGTTGCGGAGGGCGCGCAGCCGTCTACCCCGCCGGCAGCAGTCAGTCGACGCCGCAGTTCTCTGGTCTCTGACCTCTCGGACACGCGACACTCGTTCTGGTCTTCGACGGACAACCTGGCAAAAAGCGGCGGGAAGAATGACCGGGATAGACTTGCGGCTTCCGATGAGCCAGCCCAGTGGATTGCGCTACCGGTCGTGGCCGCAGTTGTGCCCGCCATCATTGGCCTGACTGTGGAAAACGGCGCCGTTATTGCGACTGATGTGTTAATCCTAGTGCTGGCGGGATGGTTCCTTCACTGGAGTGTCAAGGTACCATGGTGGGTTGCAACGACTAACTGGGCGAGGACAAGGGTAGTGCTCACTGACAGCATGCAGGGACTGGTACCGCGATGCTCAGCAAAGGCGATACATTAACGACGAAGACGACGACACTTACGACGACACAATCCATGAAGGGAATGAGGATAATGTAGAGGGCATAGTTGAGGCCGTCGCAGATGCAGCAACCGAACTGAGTGCTGACGGTAGTCCCATGCCTCGGACGGCATTGACAGCACATGAGGAAGCTCGCAAGGCACTGAAACGATCAGAGCTGCTGGCGTTTGTTGGATGCTTTCTAGGTCCACTATTTGGTGCGCTTCTCATGCACACTGTCCGAGGACAGCTGATGCGCGCCGAAGGCATAGTCTCCGACGCAAATCTGAGCATCTTCCTACTCATCGCAGAGATTCCCCCAGTCAATCGCTTAATCAAGATGCGTACAGAGCGCATACTACACCTTCAGCGCATAGTGAGAGACGCTCCAAGAGAGCCTATCCAACTTGCCGATGCGCAACAACTCTCACAGCGCATGGCAGAACTTGAAAGCCGTCTTGACGGCGCAACATCTTCCAAAAATAACAACAACAGTCAGATAGATGTTGACAAACTTAGCGCCGATATACGGCAGACAACTCAACTCCAGCTTGACGCCCTCAATCGTGCCGTTAGACGGTATGAGAAACGCCACATGGCACAATCTCTCCAGATCGAGGCCCGCTTTCAAGATCTCGAGGCACGTCTTCAGGATACGCTCGCACTTGCGGCAGCAGCAGCTAGGACTGGTCACCGGCCAGGAATCATCACCGTGACATTTTGCTGGATAGCTGGGACAATCAGCAACATGCTGCAGCTGGCTTGGGATATCTCCATGTATCCGTTCCGGACGGCGGTGGTTGCTCTATCAGTGGCCAAGTCGATGTTCGTCAGGGACGAGCGGCAAGCAAAACGGCGGCCAAAGGGCGTGCAAGTCAATGGATATACGTCGATATCGTCGAGCAGGATAGCGCCGAAACCTGGGCGATGAAATCGTGTAATGACTAATTTTCTTGGATATCCTATCAAATAAACCTTACTCATCTGCCCTATCCGTAATCTTTTCCTTCCAAGTGACTAAGGCGTGCCCTCGGTTGATCGATGCGACGTTACATGCCATCGTCAGCGGGAGAGAGTCATGCTATCTCCCGGCTCCATCTGATCCAGTAACCCGACATGCAGGTACGGGGCGACTCTCGCGAGCGACGGAGATAGCTAATACCGCCGTCTCTCCAACGTCGTACCTACCCCGCCCCCACCTACCTTGCCTATCAGAGCCGAACACGGAGGGACATGTCACATTGCCATGTAGTAGCATTCTGCCCTTAGGGTCCTCTTTTGTCTTCTCGCGTTCCACGTTCTCTTCATTCTTTTTCCAGCCAAAAGACGTGTTCAGCAGCAGCAAAAGAGCCGTATTTGAACCCGATATAAGGCTACCATGGCGTTGAAATCCGACGTCACGGTTGATGCGTCCAAGTTCGATCGTAGCACAATCGACAAGCAGGCATTGGAGTTTAATGACAAGCTGATCAAGATATGGGCAGATGGACCAAGATGGTATGAGGTATGTATCCTTTTGTGCTTTTTAGTCTATTTGTTTGTCAAATCCAAAACTTACATGAAAGGCTAGGTCGGCGCAGCGGAATACCGAAAGATGAGATGGGAAGGCAAGACTCCATTGCCAAAACCCATCGTTCTCCCCGAAGGTGTAAATGGAGCGCTGCCCTCGAGAGAAGCCGGAAGAGAGATACCATATCGGGTGTTCAAGCCGAGCAGCGGGAAGAGTAACGGGATTCACATGCACATTCACGGCGGTGGATGGGTTTTGATGAGCGAAGCTTAGTATGTTTATGTCCATTCTTTGGGTCAAGCATCACGGGCAAGAGAGCTGACTGTTACGCGTAGCCAGGATCCTTACCTCAAGTACATGGCCGACCACTTCGAAGTTACAGTCGTGTCTATTGGATACCGCCTTGCGCCCGAAGATCCCTGGCCAGCAGGCGTAGAAGACTGTTACGATGCCGCAGAATGGCTCGTTAAGAATGGACCTGAGGTCTTTGGACAGGAATTGATGTTCACAGGCGGTGAGGTACGTGCTCCCCCATTGGTGCTTGAGACAAGCCAGTGGTCCAATGCTAATGACTGTACAAGTCTGCTGGTGGTCATCTTGCCTGTCTGGTGGCTTTCCATCTGCTAGAGAAGATGCCGGATTTTGCATTCAAAGGCCTCCTCCTACACTTTGGCTGCTATGATATGTCCTCATTCTTACCACACGTCTTGCACCACGAGACGCATTTGGTAATTGACCACGATGTCATGAAATCTTACATCGACGCGCTGCTACCCAACACAACCGAAGAGCAGCGTCGCCATCCCTCAATAAGCCCCTTCTGGGCTGACTTGCGGGGAAAGAAGTTGCCGCCTGCGCTCTTCACATGTGGAAGTGAAGATCCGCTGCTGGACGATAGTGTGATGATGGGGAGCAAATGGGCCATGTGGGGAAATGAAAGTATAGTGAAGATTTATCATGGTGCGCCCCATGGGTTTATCGGATTCCCTCCTGGCACAATCGAGGCAGTCCAAGAGGTATTGGATGATACAGAAGCATTTGTGAGGGCGAAGAGGGGCTCATAGGGTTGAGCCATGTTTACAACTGTCGAGCAGTTAATTTAAAGCTTGCCCATGCAAACCACTTGTGTCAAAGATTGTTTGGGGTGTAACCAGAGTTGCAAACAAGGCGATCCAGAGTATGCGAGCTGAAAGAATTGCTTCTAATTCGCAGAAACGTATTTCTGTTTTCAGGCACATGTCCAAATCGAGTGCCGGGATCCACGCACCATAAATGGAGGCCGAGCCCTGACTAGCGCAAGTAACCCTGTTTCGTCATACCGAGCAAAGCACGGCCTAGATACTCGAGCCGACGCGTTCAGGAAAACCTGGCGTCACACAACCCACTCTTCTTTTCCAACACTCATGATGGCCCGGTAGCCCGATATTGAATCAACCCTACTACGGCGCCATGGCAGACAACCAGAGCCCCGACAGGCGGTCGTCCCGGAGGAGGAGCGGTATATACCGCCGTGGCTCTCATATCAGCGAGTATGTGCTGCAGGCAGCTCAAAGCCATGCGCGACTAATTTGCCTAGGGCAAGCTTCATGGAAGATGTCGAAATGGCCCAAGATGAGGTATACGAACTCGCGCCCATTGCTCCTCCCCGCCCCCCGTACCTGTCTCGCGGCAATAAGAAGCCTGGCCAGCAGCTGACGCCCAAAATTATCCAGGTCTTCTCCGGTCCTATGAGCGAAAGCGTACCCACGAGCGTCTCTGGATTCCGACACCGAAGGTCGCGCGCAGACTCGAGCGCAAGTTTGACGAGTTTCGCCTTTTACGATGAAGAGCAGGATTCTGGCGAGGGCACCGAAGACGAGGACAGCGCCATATTGGAAGATGGAGAGAGCGAGTATAATGGGTATGCTCAAGAGGATAGCGAGGATACGGAGGACCTCGAGGCAGGCCTATCGTCACCCTCGCCGACTCCTTCGCGGCGCAAGTCGAGTGGTGGCAGCAGGAAATCGTCGGAAAGGCCCCTGCTGCGAAGACGCCAATCGTCTGCCAGTACGGGCTCGGGCACTGACTGGAGGGGGCGCAGGTCCAACCAGAAGATTTACATCATGACTGAAGACCTGACGATTGTCATTGCGGGCTTCAAAACGTCGCCCTTGGGCTATGTTCTGTATGCCCTGTTATGCATCGCTACATTGGGTCTCGGCTGGCTTGTATTCAGATGGCTGCCACGATGGCGGGTCGCCATAGTTGGAAAAAGTGCGCCGCTCAAAGAATGCGACTGGATCATCGTGGAAAACCAGTGGGGAGAATTTGCGGTGCAGAATGTCAGCCGCCAGTCGTACGGACGCTCACTATCTACAGTTTTTGGAGATCCTGAGAAAGGGCGGCCAAGAGAATGGGATGAAGACGACGATCCGCTTATTGGTGAGCTGCGATGCTTGGACTACCGCTATATCCGCTTCGTATACCACCCTATCAAGGACAAATTCGTCCTGGCGAATACCTGGAAGGACCCTAGCTGGACCGATGTTTTAGCGCTCCGTGAAGGCCTCGACAACGATGAACGCGACTACCGAGAGCTGGTGTTTGGAAAGAACATGATCGATATCGCCGAGAAAACTGTGGGACAGCTTTTGGTCGATGAGGTCTTCCATCCATTCTATGTTTTCCAGGTGGCCAGTTTGGTTCTCTGGTCTCTTGATGAGTACTACTACTACGCCTGTGCCATCTTCATCATCTCTGCAGTCAGTATAGTGACAACGCTGATGGAGACCAAGGCGTCAATGAAGCGCTTGCGCGAAGTGTCCAGGTTCGAGTGTGAGGTCCGCGTGTTGCGCAGCGGTTTTTGGACGCATGTCGACTCTGCCGAGCTTGTACCTGGAGACGTCTACGAAGTCACAGATCCTGCACTTACTCAGTTCCCATGCGACAGCTTACTACTATCCGGAGACTGCATCGTCAATGAGAGTATGCTGACTGGCGAGTCCATTCCCGTATCCAAAATCCCTGTCACGAACCACTCGCTGGACTTGTTGGATCTCAGTGCTTCCGCTGTCCATCCAGAAGTTGCCCGCCACATGCTGTTCAGCGGAACCAAGATCATTCGCGCTCGCAGGCCGCATGAAGACCACGTTGACGATGAAGCCGCTGCGTTAGCCATGGTCGTCCGGACAGGCTTCAACACCACCAAGGGCGCTTTGGTTCGATCAATGCTCTTCCCCAAGCCCTCGGGTTTCAAGTTCTACCGTGACTCCTTCCGATACATCTCGGTCATGGCCATGATTGCCATGATTGGTTTTGTTGCCTCGTTTATCAACTTTGTCCATCTCGGCCTCGCGTGGCACTTGATCGTAGTACGCGCGCTCGACTTGATTACCATCGTTGTCCCTCCTGCGCTCCCAGCAACACTCACTATCGGCACCAGCTTCGCGCTATCACGCTTGAAACAGAAGCAGATCTTTTGTATCAGTCCGCAAAGAGTCAATGTCGGTGGCAAACTTGACGTTGTCTGTTTCGACAAAACCGGTACGCTTACTGAAGAAGGTCTGGATGTATTGGGCGTTCGCGTAGTTGAGCGGCCCAGGAACAGGTTCAGCGAGCTTCTTCCGGACTCTTACGACATTCTGCCCGCGTCTCACCACGATCGTGACCCAACTGTCGAATATCATGCCCACAAGACTATTCTTTACACCATGGCTACTTGCCATTCACTGCGCAAGATCGACGACGAACTTGTCGGCGATCCATTGGACGTTAAGATGTTTGATTTTACCGGCTGGAGCTACGAAGAGGGCGAACAAAACGGCAACTCGGGTGATGACGATCCCGAGCACAAGCTGTCGCCGTCTGTCGCTCGTCCACCACCCGGGCGCGAGTACGATATCGATGACGTCGCAGATGAGGCTAACCGAAAGCAAGTCGAGCTTGGTGTCATCAAGTCATTCGAGTTTGTCTCGCAACTTCGAAGAGCCAGTGTTATTGTGCGCCAGTTTGGATCAAAGAGCGGACAAGTCTACGTCAAAGGTGCACCGGAAGTCATGAAGGAGATCTGCAATTCCACGAGTTTCCCCACAGATTACGAAGAGCTGCTCGCTTTCTATACGCACCGTGGCTTCCGTGTCATTGCGTGTGCTACCAAGACGATTCCGAAGCTCAACTGGCTCAAGACGCAAAAGATGAAGCGAGAAGAAGCAGAAAGCAACCTGGACTTTGTCGGTTTCATCATTTTCGAGAACAAGCTCAAGGACAGCACCGCTCCAGTCATTGAAGAGCTCGAGCGCGCGAACATCCGCAAGGTCATGTGCACCGGCGACAATATCCTCACTGCCATTAGCGTTGCTCGTGAATGTGGTCTCATCAACAAGACTGCTCATTGTTTTGTTCCTCACTTCGCCGAGGGCGACTCTCGCACTGCATTGTCAAAACTTAGCTGGGAGAGTGTAGATGATCCAGTTTTCAAGCTCGATGACAACACACTCAAGCCTCTTCCACCGCCACCTGAAGCCGATGTGTCGCTTCCTTACGACATCTCCAACCTACGCAATTACAGTTTGGCAGTAAGCGGCGATGTTTTCCGCTGGATTGTCGATTTCGCGTCTGAGTCTGTGCTCCGCGAAATGCTCGTTTGCGGTCAGGTCTTTGCTCGCATGTCACCCGATGAGAAGCATGAACTGGTTGAGAAACTGCAGTCGATCGACTACTGCGTCGGCTTCTGCGGCGATGGTGCAAATGACTGTGGAGCGCTCAAGGCGGCCGACGTAGGCATTTCTCTTTCTGAAGCCGAAGCGTCAGTCGCTGCCCCATTCACGTCGCGCCAATTCGACATCAGCTGCGTGCCGCAAGTGATCAAAGAAGGTCGCGCGGCGCTCGTAACAAGCTTCAGCTGCTTCAAGTACATGAGCTTGTACAGCGCGATCCAGTTCTGCTCCGTCTCCTTCCTATACGCCAGCGCCAGCAACCTCGGCGACTTCCAGTTCCTCTTCATCGACCTGCTGCTCATCCTCCCCATTGCCATCTTCATGGGCTGGTCCGGCGCATACCCAATCCTCAGCCGCAAACGGCCCACCGCCAACCTGGTATCCCGCAAGGTGCTTACGCCTCTGCTCGGCCAAATGGTCCTCTGCATCTTCTTCCAATTCACGGCTTTCCACTTTGTCCAGCGTCAGGACTGGTACATGCCACCTGTCGTCGACAAAAACCACAGCAACTCGCTCAACTCGCAGAATACGGCGCTCTTCTTGACAAGCTGCTTCCAGTACATTCTTTCCGCCGTGGTCCTGAGCGTAGGAAAACCTTACCGCGAACCAATGTCCCGCAACCTCCCCTTTATCGCTACCATCTTTGTTACGCTGGCAATCACCTTGTACATGCTATTCGATCCTGCGAAATGGGTCATGGACGCCATGGAACTCACATTCATGGACGTCCCGTTCAAGTTCTTCATTCTTGTGCTTGGACTGGGTAATTTCGCCCTCGCGTATCTGAGTGAGAGAGTGCTTTTCCCCGGTCTGGCCAAATGGATCGGAGTCGCAAAGGTGAGGCTTGGCGGCAAAAGTATGCAGAAGAAGAGGAAGGAGTATAAGATTATCGCAGAGAGTATGCGCATGTAAACTTCCCATCTATCTGGGGCAAAATCTGGAGAGTTATTTGAATATAGAAAAGGAAATTTGGGCGGAGTGTTTTTGGTTCGTGGGTTTTTTCCATATAGCGACATTCACGGCGTTAGCAAGTAAAGTGGTACAACTATACTAAAAGAAAGAATACAATCGAGGGGGGGTATCTAAGTTATATTTCCTTATACGTGCTTGCTTGCTTGCTTGCTTGGGTTCTGCTCAACTGTTCCTAGCCTATAGCCCCCAGCGCTTGGGTGTATGCATAGAGCGGTGATACCAACAAAAAGAAAAGTCAAAAAGATGAAAAATAAAAGAACAAGAATTCAAGTAACAAGCCCAGAAAAACTCCTTATCCCCCCCTTGCCGCGATAACTCCCTTGTTTTGAGTCTTTTCATGGCGTCGTTACATGTCCCATTCCTAGAGGACCTGGTGTTGTAGCTGCTTCTTCTTCCTTTGTCTTGTAGTTGTTAGAAAAGTTAGATGATTAGGCGCCGATGTGGGGTGCCGTGTCTAGCACAAAAACTGGCGGTTTCTCTCTTGCCTCTCTGTCTTCTTCTTCTCATAACGAGCACAAGTAAACCCCGAAGAAAGGAGTACACACATCCGTTGTGAGGCGTGGTTGAAGGATTCGAGAAGCAAAAAACGTGGGCGTCCCATCATTTAAAGAGGGCACAATGCCAAAAAAGAAGGGCAATAGAGTAGTGGAAAAGAGAAAGAGGAAAGAGGAAAGTAAGTTTTCACTCATTTCTTCCTCCTCTTCGGACTCCTCTTCCTCGTCTCATCTTCTACCTCTTCCACCGTCGCCGCGGGACTAGTTGTCGTGCTACTTCCCAAGCTATCGACTCTATTACTCTCTGTGCTGTCATCGGCCGGAACACCTACACCAAGATGTGCTGCATCGTCTCCGCCGTTGATATCAGGGAAGGTGAATGAGTCTGCAGTAGGTTCGTCCAAAGGCGCTGTGCTGTCAAAGTTGAAGTCTGGTAATACGGTGCTAGTTCCATTGATGTGTGGCTGTGTGCCAACAACATCACCGTTGGCGGGATTGCTGTCGGTGAAGAAGTCGTCGTCGTGCACAAAGTTGTCCATGTTGAGATCGTATTGGCCTGGTTCACCGAGGCCGTTTGCGTCGAAATACGAGTTCTGGTCGCCCATGCCTTCGATCCGCCCTGTTGGACTCAGCGGTAGGATGCGGTCGTGGATGTTCTGAATCTTGGAGTTCTGCTGGTCGGACAGCTTCTGTAGCATTTCTAGCTGTTGTTGTGTCGCTTGATATTGAGCAAGGTCGTCGAGCAAACGACTCATTTCTGGCGGGTGGGGGTTGGTCAGAGCGTTGTCCGTGTTGTGCTCAGCTGTGTTGTTGACGATTTGAGATAGAACTTCATTTCGTTGTTGTTGAGTAAGGGGTACATGACCGTCCTGGGTCTGATAATTTGATAAAGCGGCTGCATAATCAAAGTCTGGTGCCTGGGTAGTCGATTGGCCAGCGCTGGCGTTTGCATTTTGTATCGCCGACATGATTGCATCGTTCCCGGGTAAAGATGTTGCCCCATTGGAGGTGGTCTCGTTTTTGACGTGAGACCCAGGTACGCTATCTCTGCCCGATTGCTCTGAGAAAGTAGACTGAGACTGTTGGCGATTGACCGACACCGAGGGTCTGAATACCTGTTGGCGACTCCCTGGCCGTGTGATGGGACTTGCTAGCGGTCTTGTGGTTGGGCTCACGGTTGTGGCGCGGCCGGTCGTTGTTGGCGCAAGGTAGTCTTGTTGGTTAGGAGCGGGAGCGGGAAGGATGGCGAGTGGCCGCTTGCTCCTCTGCAGCTGTGAAGTCTTGTGTGCGTCTTGCATGGGGTAGTCGTCCACATCGACAACGTTACCATGAGGTTGCTGACGCGCCGAAGGGAACATGTCTGCGAGGTTCATGCCGTTAGCATTACCCTCTAGACTCCTGTTATAAAACGTGGCGAGAAACGTGAGAATAGCATTGATCGAGTTCTCATGTCGGTCATGCAGTGCCTGGAAGGATGTCGCCCGCGAATACAGCTCCTCGTTCTGGCGCTTGATTTGTGTCAAGACATTGGAGATGAGCTTTTGTTGCTGCTGGAGTTCCCTAACCTCAACTCGTAGACTATTGTATTCGGACCGCGGAATCATAGCCATCTGCTCATTGCCGCGGACAGCCACCTCTTCAACATAGCCGCCGCCTCCGCTATCCTGGATGTACTTGCGATCTTCATCGTCGTCTCCTTTATTCTCCTCATCTCGTTTGCGCTTTGGTCCGCTCGGAGGGTTCTTGGGCTTTTGGATGAGCCACAGCAGCTCTGGACGACCACGCTTGAAGTATTTGTTGTAGTACTCGCTGGGCGCTTTTGCCTTGGTCTCACTCGCCTTCATTGAATTGTCTGATAAGCCGACCTTTTTGTGGAAGCCGTACATGTTCAATTGCCGGACAAATGATGCATAATTGTTGTGTTTGAACAATTCGGGTATCAGTGTCCGTGCAAACTCGTCTTCATCCAGCACAATGAAGCTGTTTCCGTCGTCGGACCATCGAATGAGATTCTCGTTCTTGTTGTTGTCTAGAAAACTGTTGGAAAGTCAGCCACCGTTGCGCAATTGTAAGAGCAACACGGGGCGTCTGGGTGCGGTAGATAGATCAGCCATTAGAGGAAGTCTTACTCACCTGCTCAACTTCTGCACAAACGGGGGAATCTGTTTCCGCTTTGCTTGTGCGTCCTTTTTTGCTAGCGCCGCCTTCTGCTCCAACTCTTCATCGTCATCTACTGTTTCCCATTGCTGCTGGGGGCTCGTGAATCCATCCCATTGGTTGCGTCGCGGGGCGGGCGCAAGCTGTTGATTTGTATTCCGTCGTACCAATTGGTTAGACATCTCGGTGCCGTCATTGTACCCATCGAGGGAGACGACGCGATTATGGCCTGATGGGATGGTCGCGCCGTAGTTGTCGTATAGGGGCGGGTCGTTGAAATTCATGTCCGGGGCCACCGCAGGGTCGGTCCAGTTGATGTATTGATCGGCTGGTGCGGGGATATCGTGCTGGTACGTCTGGGCGGGGGGCTGCGGGGATGCGACTGGCGCGCGTCGCTTGCGGTTCGACATGAGAACTCGCGTATGTGGCACGAATGAGAGAGAAGAGGTAATTGGGGTGTTCCCTATTGGGGTACGTATCCGATGCCCCCGGGCGGTTGAAAAAGATTCTTCACGAAGCTCGCGGCGGAAACCAGCCCTGCGAAAAGCAATTCAGGCTGCAAGAGTTGAGAAGCGCGTAGGTGAGAGGATACGCGCGCTTGGTTAGAATAGATTAGGAGAGCGTTTTGTAGGCAGTATTATGTATGCCTTCTGGCACAAATTGTCGTTTCGTTGTTGCTGTTTTCCCGGACGGATCAGGCGATTGTGCTCAAACCGTTGGGTGACTCGCACAAAGAGGCGGTAACTGGGCTATCAAAGAAGAGGGCGCAAGCAGCGGCGGGGAAGCAGGCGGCCGTGGAAAGAGGTGGGCGGTTCGCAGAAGGGCGTTGTTTGGAGAGCAGGCATGGGCGAAGCAAGGTGAATGGGAGCCCGTGAGGTTATGGCGCAGAATGCGGACGCGGGAAAGCGGCCCAACGGAACAAAACGACGCAGATGGTGGTGAAAGAGTCGACAAGAGTCGCAACGTGTTCGGGCGCAGCGTCGGCCTTGTTGGCAACAACTGGGGCGTGAGGAAGCGCAGAAGTAGGCTGGGCAATGTCGCGCGTAAGATGTCGGCAGCGATGAGACAACTTCACGGTCTTGCCAGCGTCATTCGCTTAGTCTGCGCTAGCATGACTCGCTGGCCCTGGCCTGCAACTTGTCACGCCGTATAGTGCCAACGTCGTCCGCACTTTAAGTTGCTCTCACCCACGGCTGTGACGGTGATGCAAACTCGACCGCGAGTGTTTGACGTTCCGGCGGCCAACTTTTCCATTGAGCCAGATTGGCCAGTGAAAAATAATGCATCAGCCCATGGGTCCAATCGGCCCGTCGGAGGTGGAATGATGGGAAATGCTCCAAATGCGATTGATGTCTGCCTACTTTCCGATCAATCCAGCAGTCACATGAGCTCAGCCCGGCCTCAAGGGGCCAGGATCCGGCATGCAAGAGCCGGCCACTTCACCAAAATCGGTATCTAAGAGAACGAGTCTTGTCCCGAAGTGCGATCCACGCCCAAGATTGAGATCTCGGTGTCCCATCCGCGCCATCCATTCTCCTGCTCCCAAGCAACGGCCTGTACGCCCAGGCCCTACACAGGACCAGAGTGCAGGGAAAAGTCCCGACGAGTTCCTTTGCTGTGAGCGCTTAGTGACGCGGCTTGCGCATACTACACGTAAGGTACAATAGGTGGGCAGATGTTGATTCAACAGTAAGCCCCACAAGCAGCGTGTATGTAACGAGGAACCCCCCTCATTGCACATGGAACCAAACTTTGACAAACAGCCTTGGGAATTTTCTTCGCTTCATTACTTTCAACATAGTGCAAAGGCTGAGTGGAGAAAGCCAGCTATCTTTTTCAAACTAATCACCTTCCATTATTGTACTGTCGCGCCAGGTCACCCAGCACCAACCCTAACTATAAATGATATCCAAAGCGGAAACACGGAAAAAAAAAAGGAAAGGGAACAAAAAATTGAACAACGGGAACAACAAGAATCCTGCAAACACCCGATACCTTGCCGAATGCAACTCCCTCGCCTCTCACTTCCACCCTCCGAAGCTGAAAAACGCAGCACTACAACGTGGCCGGGGCCTGTACGACTCGATATAAATCTGGTAAAAACATATCCCTTATGTTCATAAATGCTTTTTTTACTGTATCCAAAGTTTGAAATGCGATATTGGTGATGTTGGGGTTGGTTGGTGGAGGGCGCGGGCCCGGTTTAGTTCTGGATGTAAATGTCTCTACCATCGTGGCATCATTCTCTTCGTATGCGTCGTAAAGTCAATCCAGGGTAAGTAGCGCGGCCAAACTCTGGCTTTCAGGCCGTTAAACGTTCGTCATCGATTTCGTTCATGGGTGCCATCGCACGTGTCGTTGAAGGAGTGATGATACGTGCGACGACGTCATTTTCGTGCGTGGAAGTGACATAACTACTGGCCTACAAGAATCTCGACGTTGGATTGCGATGAAAGTTCGTCGCTGCCCCGATTCTGGTGTCCGTTCTGTCGCGGGCGGCTGAAGCCCTGTCCTCGCTCAGGAAGGGGGCCGCGAGGCTGTCTCGATGGCCGGTCATCGTAGTTGGTGCTGAAAGTGCGGTGGCCGCCAATGGGGCCGGGGGCATCCCACGACGTCATCTGGCGCAGCGAGCGTGGGCTGCTGTTTTGCGGGTATCCCGATGAAAGCTGCATGCGGCTCATTTCCCGTTCGAGCAAACCATCGTCACGCTGCGACATGGAGCCGTTGGTCGGGGTGCCATTGGGGTTGGTGGAGCTTCCGCTGTAGCCGAGACCCTCGAGCGAGATACCGCCAGGTCGTCCAATGGGGTGACTGGCAGTCGATGGGGCAGGCGATGGGGTATACGATCTGAGGTCGGCGTAAGACTTGGCACCGCGGAGGTTGGGCACCGCATTCAGACCGCCGGGCGAATCAGGGAATCCCAGAAGACCTGATGGCTGTCTGTTGAAAGCATTGTAGAAGCCGCCTTCGGCGCGAACATCGCTGAAATCCGTAGTGGCCGCCCGGTTGAGGTTGCGGCGGGGTTGCTCCATAGTGTTGCTGGCCATCTGTGGCATCGGGGGGCTAAGCCCCTGGTTATCGTAAACCTTGAAGATGTGCACTTGGCGCTGGTCTCCAGTACCCTTGGAAATGTGGGCGAGTCCCAGCTGATGGGCCAGAGTGTGGATGGTACGGCGCTGGAGCGGAGCCAGGTTGGCTGGGAAAGTCATGCTGTCACGATCCTTGGACTCCTTGAACAGTAGAAGCTGGGTGTAAAATTGCAACGATTGAGGGTCGTTCAGATCAACATCTACAAGATCTGTTAGCTGGGTTAAAAGCCAAGTTTTTTTCTGTGTATTGCAAGTGCTTTCAAACATACCAACAGTCTTCTGACCACTGCCCCTCATGGCTGAGACGGGCGAAGGAGATGTGGCGGGCATGTGGGAAGCAAGGGAGCCAAATGAGGCCTGGGACTGAAGTCCGCCACCGAGCGGGCGATGTTGCTCTTCCAGCTGACCGCGTCGCTCACGCTTCTCTCGCTCGATTCGCTCACGCTCGGCGAGTGGCAACATCTTCTTGTACTCGACGCGCAGCTTCCTGCCGTTGAGCTCAAAGTGATTCATGGATTCGATGACAGCGGCCGTCTCCTCTGCGGTTGTGAAGTTGGCAAAGGCCAGGCCTCGGAAGACGCCATTGTCGAAGTGGTAGTTGAATGCGTAGGGAAGGGGCAGGCGTAGCTCTGTCATGAGAGAGACAAGCTGCTCCTTTTTCACGGCAAAGGGGATGTTCTTGATGACAATGGCCGTGGGGATGAGCTCCTCGTCGACATCGTGGCCGTAGTTTTGGTTCTGCATGGTGTTGAGGTTGGCGTTGCCGAGGGCGAAGCTGGGCAGACCCTGTGGCTGCTGCTGGTCCATCCATCCCTTGAAACGTGGGTCAGTATCGTGGCAAGACATGTGAAGGTGTAGTCGGGGGTCGGTGGGAGTGGTATGGTCAGGGTCCTTCTTACCGATGGCAGGGCACTGCGGCCTCCTTGCCGCTGCTGCGACTTGATGCGGGCGGCGGCGGCACCTCCCAGCGAGCCTAGGCCGGTGTTGTGGGCAAATGCATTCGTGTTCCAGCCCGTGGCGGAGCCCATGTCGTAGCCGTAGGCGGCGCCGGCGTGCATGGTCTGGTTGAGGCGCTCGTAGGTGCGAGGCTGGTCGTAGGAGCGCTGCTGGTCGTCGTGTTGGTACATGGTGGGCTGGGGCTGGGCTTGACCGTAGGCGTCGAACTGGCGCGAGGGCATGCGGTGCAGCGAGCCGGTCTGGGTCTGGTTTCGTTGGGCAATGGGCGAGCGCGACGTGGCCTGGTCGTAGCCCGACGAGTACATTATATGCGGTGAGGATTAGGGGTTGCAGGCTCTTGGGTCGTAAAGAGGACGTAGCGTGAGGGTTTGGGTTGAGCCAGCGGGCGGCGCAGAAAATTAGGGCGGAGGGTACGAGGCGGTGGCCCAAGCTCGCAGAGGTGTGAAATGAGCGGAAGGCGACGGTCGCAGGCGGGCAGGCGGGCGAGCAGAGCAGAGCAGAGCGAGCACAGCAGACGAGCAGAAAAAGGGGGAAGATGAGGCTCGAGCCGCGGCGGTCGAGGGCTGGCTTGGTGACGGAGCAGCGAGCAGCGAGCAGCAGGGGATGGGATGCCAGGCGGACCCAGCGCGAGTGTTTCCCCTTTCCAGCCAGACAGGACCAGAGCACGCCAGAGCCGGAGCCGCACGTTCAGGTGGGGCGCGAACAGCAGCAGGGCTAGCGGACGTCAGAAGGGGTTCGATGTCGCCTGGGCGTAGGACGTGCTGGGCGACGGAAAGGGTGGGGATGGGTGCGAAGGAAGATGCGTAGCGTAGGGGCGTAGTCAGGGACAGAGGGCGAGAGGCTCCGAACAGCTTGGGTTGCAAAAGTCTCGCGCTCCAGCACTAACGGCGCGGGGAGACGGCTGCACACGTGCGCACGCTCCTACACCACGCCCTTCGAGGGCTGCTCGCCCAAACACGACCGCCAGGACACGCCGCCCGCCGCCTCGATTGGCCGTGCCAGAGGCGTACGCGTGGCTGGGATGGCGTCCGTCACGGCCATTGGCTTCTACCACTGCGGTTCGCAATGTCCGTCTATTCCATACATAGATGGATCCGCCGACGATGGATTCCCAAGTCATGGGCTCCAGAAGACCCCTTGCCTGGGCCGCTGACACGCGATTATTATGGCCGGCTTACATGCCCTGCACATTGGCCCAAATTACTCGCGGAACCACTCCAAAGACCGGCCACCATCGCCAACAGAAAAATAAACGGCCATGGGATTTGCTGTTCGCATGCAAGCCAGCCAGCCAGCCAGCCAAACTCATGGCCCGGCGCTCTGGACGTCGCCAGCTCGACGGGCCGTAGCGCTAGCTCCCCTGCTAATATCTACGTACATACGTCTGCAACACGACAACTCACTTGTCTTTTGTTCTGCCCGCTCTGCCGTTGGCTGCCACAATGTCGTCAACTGCGGTGAACACAAGGCTCCTGCGTTGCACCGCCGCGTCCATATGGCGCTCGGGGAACATGATGCGCCCACGAGACCCTCGTCAGCTGCACGTTTGCCACCGGTAATCTCCTCGTCTTGGTCCTGCTCTTACACCGCACTGCTCCCCAGATGTGCACACCAATCATCCGCCAATGCCCCTCTATTCATTCCCTATCCACTCTTTCATAACTCTTCATCCCCCTTCATCAACTCTTGACCAAGCCCTGTCCATTCCGGCCGTCCCAAATGTCGCACAACATGCCCGCCCCAAACACGGCTCTCTGATTCCATAGGGCTAGCACCTTTTCTGTCCCCATGGCCGTGGCATAGGTACGACGAGGCGATCACAAACGGCTTCCCGCTTTTATCAACTTTCCGACTGGCTGCCTGACGCTCATCTCGCTGGAAGGATCGCTTAGACGCATGCATGGAAAATCATGTGATGTCAGCCACCCCTCAACCTCCTCTTTCCATCCCCATGGCTGTTGCTCTTCTTCAGGGTAGCCTGGCAATGGCCGAGTTGCGCAATTCCTCGAACCCATGTGCATGACTGTGCTTACATTTACAATACAACCCTCTCACGCATCAAAATCAAGCAGTCGCGACCATTCGCTTTCGCCCACATGACGGAACTCGGCACCTGCTGCAAACTGCCCGCTCGCCTCCCACGCCTGCACGGTCGCTTGGTCATAGGGCCCGTTGATGTCCCCCTCGGGTGCATTGAGCCAGTGGAACTCCCATTGCACCGGCTGTGGATTCGGGTTCCTCCAATCTTCGCCCGTCTCGCGCTTGTATTGCCGCATGATGGACTCGCGCGGGAGCTCGTAAATGTCTTCCACCCCGCGGTCCGACAGCCGACTGGCGCATTCTGTAATCGAATCAATAGCTTGCTTCGCTTTCGCTGCCGCAGCCTCCGTCGAGGGGTCTGTGTCAACGTCCATGCTCTGGGCCTTCTTCTTCTTGGCCCAGTTGTTGGTTGTCTTCTTTGGTACTGCCTTGCCATATCGCACTAGCGCTTCCATGGGCGTTTCCCCCACTTCGAGATGCGTAATGAGGGTAGACAAGACATCGCTCGTGACTATCGAGTCTTCCGCTCGCTCTCTGGCTTTTCGTTCGGCGTCCCTCTTCTCCTGTGCTTCCTTTGCCTTCTTCATGTCCTTCTTGGATATGCCTTCCAGCCAGGAATCTTGCACAGCTTCGGGGTCGAAAGCCTTGCGCACATAATTGCCTGCCTCGTCAAAGCGACCTTCTTCCTGTTCCGCTCGCATGTTGAAGGCGTCGAGCTTGGGCGCATGTTTTTTCTTGCTGCCCGCACCGAGCTCCTCGTCCATGTCAGGGTCGAGTCGATCGCGCTCTTCGTCGTCGCCTTCGTCACTGCTGCTTTCCACTTCATCTGTTGTGGCTTTCCCCCCTTTGGTGAAATCCACTGCTACATGACCTCCAGACTTGCTGCTTTCTTCTTGGCCTTCAATCTCAGAATTGTCCAAGAAACGCAGCTTTTTCTTGTTTGTTTGGTCTCGCCGGAGCTCCTCATCCTGATCGTCGTCCTTGTCCTCCTCCGCAAACATGTCATCATCATCGTCGTCGTCCTTGGCGGCCTTTTCCTTCTTGTGATTCGCTTCCGCTCGAACGTCAAAATTCTCGGTCGAACTATCTGAATCGTAGCCGTCAATGTTGACCGCATTTCGTTTGATGCCTGAGCTTTTCCCAATCACATCGGCCTCCAAAGCCGGATCCTCGTCCTCGTCGTCTGCGTCCGGAGCGAGCGTCGAGGGATTGCGGGGATCAAAGCGAGGCTTCTTCGTCGACGGTTCGTCCTTGTCCAAGTGGTGGGTTCGCGTGAACTGTTCGCCCGCACGCTTCGGCCGTGCGGGATTGTAGGTGCCGGAAGAACTAGCCATAGCTGTAGCGAGCGCGTGAAACTGGCAATGTGCAGAAGTTTGCAGAAGGTCGAGGATTAGGCTTCCGGCCAGTGACGTCTTCGCGCGTTCTGGAAATTTGGAGCTTGGACCACATGCGGCGGCAGCCTATGGTTCCGACTTGCGCCTGTGGCCCAAACGGCTGCCCGTAGTGTTTGTTACCTACACTTCGTCATCCTCGAGCCCATACCTCTGCTGCCTCATCACCTGCTCGCAGTCTTGCAGTCGCAGCTGCTTTTCCGTCTCGTATTTGCCTCTCACTCAGACACTCTCTTGGTCTATTGCTTACTAATACAGCATGGTAATAGCGACCCCACCACTACCCTCTCTCATTCACACACAAACTCACCACAGTAGTTCAACCCCAACTTCTACGACCAAGACGATCCCATGGCCATGTATCAGGCTATCCGACGCGGTGGCACCGCTCCGAGACGCTTCGATGAGTACTTCCGTTGCTACCCCATTGCCATGCTGCCCGGTCCTGAGCGTCCGGAGGCGAACCATGGCGGCAAGGTGTTCCTTCCTCCCAGCGCTCTCGACAAGCTCACCAGGCTACACATCACATACCCCATGCTCTTTGAGCTCATCAACGGAAAGCAAGATGGAAAGAAGACACATGCAGGTGTGCTGGAGTTTATTGCGGAAGAGGGCAAGATCTACTTGCCGTACTGGCTCATGGAGACGCTCATGCTAGAACCTGGCGACTTGCTACAAGTCAAGTCGACTGACATACCACTCGGTACCTTTATCAAGCTGCAGCCACAAGATTCCTCTTTCTTAGAAATCTCCGATCCAAAAGCCGTGCTTGAAAACGCGTTCCGCAACTTCTCTTGTCTCACTACGGGCGACATCTTCACCTTCGCGTACAACGACAATGTATACAGCATAGCTGTGTTGGAAACCAAACCAGACCATCCCAGCAAAGCTGTTTGTACGATTGAGACGGATTTGTCAGTCGACTTCGCACCACCAGTAGGCTACCAAGAGCCACAGAGGACGAGTGGGACGAGCACCCCACGGAGCGGAAAGGGTGTCATGACCGGCAAGGGCGGCACACTGCATGCTCACGGCACTATGGCGGAAGCAATCAACTATGCAGCCATTGCACCATCCGCGACAACTGCTGCCAACGGGGCAAAAGCAACATCTTCCAATTTCCTTACCGCTGGCCACAAACTGCTTAAGAAGGGTAGCAAGGCACCTACCCCGCAAGCTTCGACCCCCGTAGCTGGACAGTCCACAAACCCCCCACCTACCATTCGGCGTTCCAACGGTCCACAGCCACTTAGACTGCCACCTAACAAGCTCTTTTTCGGATATGAGATCACACCACTGAAGAAGAAGGAGGACGAGGAAGGCGAGCAGAAAGAGTCCAAGCACTTTGAGGGCGGAGGCCAAACCCTGCGGAAGAAAAAGGGCGATAAATGAGGTATTTGCTCATGTTGGTCGGAGGGATGATTCGCTTTACAGTATTCAATGCTCGAAACGGGAAGCATTTTATGGCGTTGATCAAGGGATGCTGGGATGATATGGCATACGGCGTTTGGCACCTATACCTTGGGGCGGTTACAGATATTGATAAAAATGACATGACTCATTCTTCACTGTTCGGGTATGTTCACGTTTTTGGTCCATTTGCTTCAAGTGTTGTCTGCACAGCAAAGTGACAGACGCAGAATGAGTTGATGTAAGTGACAATCCCATGATCAGATTTTGAGCTGGCATAGACTATTATTCCATTGCAAGATAGTCGCTTGGACCATGATGCAAGAACTCTGCCCATATCCGCTGCTATGATACATAGTCAAGAGTGGAGAAACCCCCCTTTTCCCCAGTCTGGTCAATCCCTAAGTACTAAGCCTTTGTGAAAAAGAAAAGAAAAGCAGAAAGTCAACCACTTTTAGAACTCCTCCTCCTCCACTTCCTCCACGGGATCCTCGTTCTTAACGCCCTCCTCCGCCTCAGCGCCACTGCTCTCCTCCTCCTTCTTGAACTTGCTACCCCTCGCCTTCTTCTTGGGCGTCTCTTCTGCAGCATCAGACTCATCGGCGCTGCGCTTCTTAGTCGCCTTCTTCGTCTTGGGCGTCTCAGCCACATCACCATTGGCGTCTGAATTGTCGGCAGCACCACGTTTCTTGGTCGTCTTCGGAGCTCGCTTTCCAGCATTGGCGGCTCCGCTCTCCGGCAGCGTCCAGCCGAGCGAGTCGTACAGCTCCCGCTGCTTGACGCGGAGATTGGAGATGCGGTTGCGGATGGCGCCGGTGGAGACGCCTGTGTGCGTTAGGTCATTAGTATATGTAGTCTGTGTGGAAGGGGGAAGGGAAAGCAAACCTGGGAATGCCGTGGCGAGTTGCTCATACTCTTCCGGCAGGGCGTGACGGCCTTGGATAAGAAGGAGGAGCTGGGAAGAGTTAGTTTGAGGCGGACAGAGAGGGGTGGGTGGGAACGTACTTTGTGCTCATTTGCTCCCTCCCATTTGAAGGCCTGGGCGCCCTCGCTGGCTTCGCCGTTGGCGGCGGCTTTCTTGGGTGGCATAGTGTTTTGTTTGGAGATATGGATTTCTTTGAACGATGGGAGGTTGGGTGTAGAGTTTGGAAGTGTTAATCAACAGTGGTTGTGTCGAGAAGGTTGAAGGGAGAAGGTCGTTGGAGTACAAGGCAAGGACCCTCTATATCCATCTCTGATGCCCTGTGAGCGGAGAGCAGTGAGTGAGGAGTAAAGTGGAAGTAATGGTGATATGTTTGCATGTTTGGGGAATCATGGGGAGTGATTGAACTTTCACTTCACTCTTCTTGCGAAGAGATCAAGGAGAGCAGTGATTAATTAGTTTACCTGTGAAATGTGAGTGGAAAACGATAACTGATTTAGCTAAACCTGGTACTGCCAGTAGCCAACTCAACAATGACTGGATTGCTCATATCGCCTACGATTTCGCAAAAACATTCACTCCTCTCCTCTTCACCCACCGCCAGACGAGACTTCCAACACCAACGCATTCTTACAGTCGGCTAAATGCGGCCAAAGATCATACGAGAGTGTGTAATTCCCTACGTAGATCTCCGGTACCCAACATGGCCTAGATGCGAAAGTCATAAGATCGACATTAATACCCCGATGGTACCCCACCCTCACAACGTCTATACGCACGTAGGTCACCGCCTACAAAAATACCACATGTAATCATAATCAACGCCGTTCTAGACGACTCACATGTCAACCAGTGCAGGAACTGAGTACTTGGCATCTGACTTGGCATTTGGGTAGAGAGCGGCATACGGCGGATCGCCACGAGCGGCATCTATGAAGTCATACGATGCGGTGCGGAGTGAGTTTGCGGCTTCAACGGCTGTGTGATGCACGTGTTTCTATTCCTGTCGAGGTGCGCGAACACAACGCGTCGCCTTTGCGGCGCAGGCTCCACGCGGCTTGCCTGTGAGATTTAAGATGGCGGTGTCGTCGACGTGGACATGCGTAGAGGTGAAGAAGCCTTGTCAAGCCGAGGTGTTTGGGTGCTGTCGGGCTGTGCGTCTGCTTAACGGCTAGGGCTTACGCAGCCCAGTATCGGTTGTACCTGCTTGCTTTGCTTGTATCCTCCCTCTGCTCTCCCTCATCACATAAGCATCACCCAATCTCGGCATCTTCGCTCCAACTAGACACCGCTCTTCGCCCCGAGAGCGAGCGTCCCCAATGCCGCACCCTTTGCAAGGCATATGCCGGATACCAAGAAAGGGTTGAACCTTCTGCACGACACAAAAGTCAACCTATCACCTACGTGCCGTGCTTATGACACCGGTTGCGCCAGTAGCGCATCTCCTTTCTCCGTCATGTCCGGCAGCCCGTCTTGGTCCGGGTTAGTAGCGAGTGGACCACTGAGTCACATTGGTTCACTTGACGGCAGAGCCATGTGCGCCGTTGAGACGTGGCTGGGATCATAGCCTGGACCTCTGGTAGCCAAGGTTCCCGCCGAGTATACTCATCTCTGGAGCCCGGTCTCCGTGGCTTGGTCACAGACCTCATGTTCAAACACAACACATGACCGCGGTCCTACTTACCTCGCCGCCCCCCAGGCGGACCAGTAAGGATATATCCACAGCCACGTACAAAGGGCCATGTCAGTTTCGCGTTACGTAGATGTATCTCTTAAACATTTTTCAAGGTATCAGACGGCGAATAGGATCTACGGTCTGGCGGGGGTATGCTTCCGACCGCCTCCAGCTTCAACACTGCAACACATAATGCCAGTCTCCCAAAAGCTTCTTTCCCCCGGCCTCTCCCTCTTGTCATGTCTTGTACAAAGCTCGTCCGCTTTCCCTTGGATGCTTTCTCTGCTTTCCAAGTTTCATTCCAATTTTTTTTCTACCATAAAGCACACCAACACTTCCGAATCACTTGACTATCCTTCTACAACAGCATGTGCATCCGCGTTGTGGAAAAGTTTCCTGTCTGCGGCTGTACCTATCATGTTCACTCGGTGGACCGATGCGCCTCGTATGGGCTCCATCCTGTCGTAGACAAGGTCATCTGGGTTGGCGCATCCTGCCAGCAACACGGAGCCCATAGGAAACACGAAAGAAGCCATGGCTCAGCTCAGACACTGCCTAACAATACCATGAAGCCGCCGTGCTTGTCTTGCCTACCAACCATGTAGCCATGCAGACATGGCGGAGGACAAACATTCCAGCCCATCATTTCAGCAGTGATGATGGCAGACCCGGAGGCAGGCCCTGAGTCGGATGGAAACAAGTATTCGACATGTACGTGTAGCAGACTTTGTGGCACATGGCATACCATGACTAATTAACACATAGATGCCAGAAACAAACAGTGCCACAATACTTGCCAACGGTATAGCCCCCCAATCAAGGCGATCGCCGCAGCCGTATGTTTTATCAAACTTCAACCCCTGCCCGCTTTGCAACACGGGCACTAGCAAGGGCAGCCAGCAAGCATTGGCATGCTAAGACCAAAAGTCATTCGATCAACAGTACAAAATGCAGAAATGTATACGAGGACAAACAACACCCATCCTAGCAGTCTCCTATGATCCGATATGTCAACAGTTCCAAGTGCAGCCTTGCGACCGTTAAACTCAAATCCATGGAACAACATCTATCCATTTGGCGTTAATCCTGCGAAGATAGCCGCAGTATCACCTTCTATCACGAACCCTCCCCGGTTACTCCCTTCGGAAGCATCATCCGAACACCCCTGGCACCCTGCTCACTCCCCACCTCCCGGCCCAAGTCTATTCTCAGAGCAACACCGCGCTTCTGTTGCTGATTAGCCACAGCCTATCTCGGGTCCAATAGGTAGCAAGATCAAGTAACCCCCAGCAAGGGGACTTGTTGTTCAAGGCTCCCCCTCTTAGTTGAACCAAAGACAGCAAAAGTCGTTGAAACCTACCTACAGTCGAAGAAAGGCAAACAGTCTCATATACCAGGGTTTCGTTGCAGCGTTTCAATTTCTATACTTTCTTTTATTTTAAAACCTGTTTTATTTTAAACCTTGGATTTCCTTTAGGAGCATATGTTGAGGGCACATGCGTTGTTGAAAACCAAACTCAATCCCATGTGGGAAAATGGGTAGGATGGCGAAAGGGACTTTTTTTTGGTATAGCATGAGATAGACAACTCAATGATATAGCTGGTTTTCCGTATGTCTTGTGCTACACTCGAAAAGCCCAATTAACGAAACGCATCTTCTGATCATCCACAAGACACTGTATGTACTTGCTCTACTCTTGCGACTTTTTCCAAGCGCGCATTGGCTAAGCGTTGAAGTGACTTGTCATGATGCTTTGAAAAATCACATGTTCACTACATCCTCGAATACACACACACACACACACACACACTTAGGACCAGACATGCTCAGCCCACTCAACCACTCTATTCCACAGTAATATCGACACGGGCACCATCCACTCTCTCTGCATCCCTCGTCCCTGCATAAAAACCTCTATTCGTAAAAAACAAAAGACGAAAAAAGGTATCTACTTTCTTTTTCGTTAGCACCAGGACTCCTCATCCCCTCTTTTACCCAAGCCTCAGGGAGTGCTTTTTGGGGGCAATCTTGCCGTTAAGAAGTTGAAGAGAAAAAAAGTCGTGAAATAAAGGAAAACCCCATCCAAACCCGCTCATTGATGCAAAAGAGACAGAAACCAAAGGGGAAGGAAAAAAGAAGGAACCAAAATGAAAACGAAGCCGAGGTTAAACCAGAGGTCAATGGACTTCGCCATGCTCTTCTTTGGGCTTGTACATGATGGTAGTCAAGAACTGTGCGACAATTAGTATTGGTACTTGAGTAAACGAGTGGACAGATCAACACACCTTTTGCTTGTATCTTGTTGTAGCACTCGTGGCTAAGATATTGTCCTTGATGCTGCTTGTCGCCAGATGGTTCAGTACCGTGTGGTTTGGATGAATCAAGACGCTGCTGTCGTCCTTCATGGGCGTGGTGCCGTTCAAGATGCTCTTGCCCAGGAATCCCGGTAGCGTGGGCGGTGTGGGTAGGTTGTTGGTCATTGCATTTGCGCGTGCGAAACGAGACGAGTCCTCTGGGGCGTCCAAGTCAAGCAGATAGCGGGGAATATTCTGATGGTACTTCTTAGTCGGCTCGGGGACAACGGGTTTCGGCGGCTCCGGCAGAGGCGCCTTCATGGCTTGGACGTCGGGCGCGGCGGGGAGGACCTGAGGCGGATGCATGCTAGCAGGAGCTTCGCGTTCCTGCATGGGCGTTGTGGTATCTGGCGCGGCCTGTGCATCCTTTGACGGGTTGGCGACAGGTGGCTGTGGCTCGGGGTAGGGCACCTCGATGTAGTTGACGAGAATGTTGGTATAGTCTACGGCGGTGGGCAGCTTGTCGCTTGTGCGCATGTCGTTGTCGACCAGAAAAGTCAAATGGTGGGTGCCTGGCGTAACCGAGACGTAGGCAGAAAGGGCATCTTTCTTCTTGCTCGGGCCATTTCGGTGCAACTTGTATTTGCGATTCCAGCCTGCAAAAGTACCGGTAACATAGACGCGCTCGCCAGGCCCCTCCCACTCGATCAGGGTTGGGACGGTGGGGCGGCCGGTGCTGGGGCCCTTGAATTCTTCACCGAGGTCCTCGTCGTCGGCCGTGGTGGTGCTCAGCATCGACGAGCGGCGCGGAAGCATGCCCTCGGCCTCGTTCTCGTGGATGGGGCTCCATATCTCCTCGGGGGATATGATGGGCGAGCCGGGCGTATGGACCTCTTCTTCTATGGGCAGCGGCAGACGGGGCGGACGGCTGAATTGCGACGAAGGGATGAGGTAGTCTTGCGAGGCATCGGCGGGGTCTATGAGGGATGCGACGTCGGCCTCGTCTCGCGGCGGTGCGGGCACATCGACGGGCGGTGTTGGGGAGGGCTCACGCGCGGATTGGGGCTCGGGCTGAGGCTCGGGCTGGGGCGCGGGCTGGGGCGGTTGTTGTTCCTGTGCCTGTTCTTGCTGTGGTGGTGGTGACTGCTGGACGGGCACTGGCACCGTGACGGGCGCTTGCGGCGGGGTGGTGGCCGTGGTGGAGGAGGGGGTATGGCGGGGCGATGTGTCCTTGTCCTTGTCCTTGTCCTTGTCGCGGTGCTTGTCGCGGTGGCCCTTGTGGCTGCTCTGCTCGTTGCCCATGGCGTCGCGGGGGCTGTGGGCGGTGTTGGGGGTGGTGGTGTTGGAGTTGTGGTGGTGCCGGTGCAGGTGGTCCTGGGCGGCCTGGCGCAGCTGCGTGGCCACGGCCTTTGTGCTAGTTCCTATTGTCTGCGCCCTCCCTCGTGAGAGCGGGCGGGCAGAGGACGGCTGGCTCTCCGCGTTCTCGAGGCTCACGGACGGGGCAGCGGGAGCTTTGGCGGCGCTCAGAGCTTGGATCGACTCTCGCCGGCGAGCCGAGTGGTAGTTGCTGTGCGGGGGGTGAAGGCCGCGCTCCGACGGGTGGTTGCCATGTGATGTCGTCACGCCCGAGGGCGACTGCGGGTTGGACGAGGGCGTCGTCGAGCGCGAGTTCTGGTTCCCCATGGCGTCTCCCGGCAACGACGCTGCAAAAGGTATGTAACGAGGGCAGGGCGCCGGCAAGGCCAGCCTGAAGCTATCGTATCGCGCCCGGCCTGGCTTGGGCGACTGGCCTGCAGCCGGCACACCCAGCACAGGGATCAACATTTGCTGCGCTGCGTCAATCGCCGATAGCTCTCCGCCCCAGCCAATGGCGCCCGCTCCCTCGCCCTCCACACATGTACATACTACCATGTACGCAGGCACCGTACCTACGTCCCACACAAACACCTCGCCTCCATCACGACTCCTCGCGTGCTGCCACCATGGACGCGGCCACCGTCCTGTCCATTGCCCAACGTGTCGCCGTGAACCTCGCTCGCTTGGCGTGGTGGCCCATCGCCAAGCTCGTCTATGTCTCCATCCTCGTCCTGCGGCCATTCTATGTCATCATCACGTTTGCCCTGCTCCCTTTTATCCACCTCGCCCAGGCTTTCATCCGAATCTTGTCACTCCCTTTTAGCGTAAAGTGGCTCGAGCAGATTGAGGTAAACCATCAATTCAGGGGTCCTTACCCAATCTTTATGCTAAATGCCTGCAGACCTTGTACGTCTTTCTCGGGATAGCCAGCCTCATAGGATGCGTTACCGGCGTCACTCTCTTTGTCATCTTCAAATTCCTGTCCTCTACACTCAGCATTGATGCCCCCATTGTCCCCGAAAAGCGTGCCGAGATGCGAACTCCAGCTCAATATCGGGCTGATCGCCGCATTAAAAAGGAAGAGACTGTCCATCACTCGCCAAGTCCCACTCCCATTGTCCTGAAGAAGCCCGCTGGGCCTCGTAGGCGGGGGCTTCTTTCCCAAGCCATCATCGAAGAGGAGGATTCTGATTTTTGAGCATCCCTTAATTTGACTGGTCCGTAGCCCTGGAGGCCCCCGAGTCAACCACTAAAGTAGAATGTCCAGATTCTGTCCCCCTTGATGTTGCTGGGTGAATGCTGGGCCTCCGACTCAACTCCATCACTGGACCGCCTTCGTCTAACTGCAGCTTGTCCAGGCATTCTTCAGCGATCATGTTTGCATCTAGGGCACACAGTTCCTGGGATATTGCCGACAACACAGACTTTCTCCTCAATGTGGATAGTCCTGAACGCTGAGAGCCATGATCGTGAAATGCTGTTGAGCTGCATGTCGGTTTTGTTAGCAGCGGTTCCTTCTACTGTAGATCTGAATGCTCGTCACTCACGCTGCATATCTACCTTTCTCTCTGTCAGCACTAGCTACAGTGAGCCAATGGAGCACGACCGCCGCCCAGGTGACTGTTGTTTTGCTGTTAGCACAGATGATGGCATACGTAGCAACAGTAGCAGGTGTGGTGTTAGCAGAGCATCGCACCGTCGATTATGCAGATTGTAAGGCACATCTAAAACCGCATGTGTCAGCACACCCACTGCCAGCTTCTGCTCCAGCTGGACTTACAAAAGCTGGCATATGTCCCCGAAGAACGTATAATGCCGTAAGGTTGCCAGCAGCGGGTAGCACGACCAACACACATCCGATCAACGTCTTCCACAACAATTTCTCCACTCTCCGTATTATGACTTGGTTTGTCGGATGGAGATCGATGGCCCCTTCTGGCTTTGCCCGTCTACATATGCTGGCAACTGCTCTAGCCAGTCGGCTCACGAAGCCTGCGTCAGCCGATTGGCTCTCTCGTACCAAGGGGCTGAGGAGGTATACGAAGACAGAGGTAAGGAACATGTTGATGACAATGTCGCACACAAGCAGTGGTATTATGGCATATGGTTGCAGGCCGATACGGCAGATTCCGTCCACTTCAGAGACTGAAGTCACGGGTGAGACGGACCCAGCCACACCAATGGCTCCGAGAGTGAAAAAGATGGTAATGGTGCTGAGCAGCCATAAACAATCACCAAATCGGGACCGATACGGAGCTCTCAGGACATGGACGCGTTCGACAAGAAAGAGGTACATGCTCACTTTGCCGGCTGTGTAGAAGAGTAGGCAGAGCCGTATGGTGGCCTCACAGGTCCGGGAAGTTGTAGTGCCAAGACCATTGTAAACAATTGCAGCTGAGATGTTGAAGGTGATGGCAGAGATGTAGTCGATGAAGACGTATACATGTATTAGTGTCAGGTGCTTGAGGAACTGTTGATGGAACTGGCGTATCCGGTATCCTATGCTTGTCAATGGCTGTGATTGCGTAGGGAGGGTGCACTTGGAAGCGATGCGCACCAAGCAACCCGCACAACAGGCAAAGACAGAGCCTCGAGATGAGTCCAAGCGAGATTCGTGACTTGTCCGGCTCGTCCTGTTGGAGGGAGGGCTGCTGGACTAAGCCAGAGCTGGCATGGGTCGTAGGTACGGGAGATGCCAAGGCCACGAAACACACCCAAATTGTGGTGATAGCAATAAGATGGTGCATGCAAAGAGCTACGGTCATGCAGGGTGGCTAGGAGGGCAAGTCATGATAAGTCGTCATAGGTAGTTGGCTGGTGGTGTATGGTGTATGGTGTTGGAAGGAAGATAGCTATTGGGTGTGGAGAGTTGTGGCGTGTGGTGGCCGTCATGTGGCAGCCACAGGCCAACTGGTGGTGCAGTTGCGAGCGGGAAGCATACATGTGCCAAGAGTGTACACTAGTGGTATGCAGCACGTGACCGACCATGAGGACAGGAACGACCGTCTTTGCAGCTTCGCGACTACAACATGCGAAAGCGGAAGCATGCCAGACAGGTCTTGAAGAGAGCTTGCTTGGACAAGAACTGGACTAGCAGAGGTTTAGCGAGTTGTTGCGGTCAAGAATCCACGCTGGCACGTGAGTATCCCAGGCACACCAATTGCCGTTGGGCGAGATTGTGGTTAGCAATATCGATGATCATGAGTTGACCAAGTCGATGGCGCCCAGCTTGTTTCTGGTACCAATACGTCATCTGCTCCTTTGCCAACCTGCTGGCTGTCGAGATAAGGCAAGTCAAGACAAGACACGACAAGACAAAACAGCCACGACACGGCAGAGAGTGCGGCAAAATCTTCACCATCACCACATTAACGGCCATGTGGTTGGGCTACGTAGGGCTAATAGCGGGTCGAGCCAGTTCAGGGTCGCGTCCAGCTAAGTAAACGGCGGCGCGCCAGGCGTCGGCAAGCCTATCGTGCGTATTGGACAAGAAGAGGAATACAGTGCGAGCCAACCTGTTGGCTTAGAGTCGCTGCACCATCTCGTCATGGGCGGGGTGTGGAGGAGCAGCTCGCACAGCGCTACCGGCCGTGCTGCGCGCAGAGCGACTGCGGCGAGAGCGCCGCGACAAGGCCGCGCAAGCCGGCTAGTTAGTCCGACTGTACAGCGCTCGAGGTGCATCTGTATGGCGTGGTGTGGTGTGGTGAGATGCCCAGCGTCGCCCAGCATGGCGGAACAGCAGCAGCAGCGAGTCGTCGATGGGTTGCTGCAGTGTTCGCATCTCCTGCCGCCCTGGCCCAAGTTGGCCCCCCACCCCTGAACCCTGGCGCGCTGCCTTAACCGAGATTGGCGTCTGGCTCGAGCACAGCCTCGCTCCTCCAAAGCCCGCCGCGCTCAGCTTTATTGCGCCGCTCTGCCTCTCTTTTTTCTCCCGACTGGCACTAGACGCTCGCCGATGTTCGACTCGGGCCTCTGTTGACATCTCGTCTCTGCATTCCTCGCCCTCGCCTTCGCCTTCGCGACCCCCCGCCTTGATCCGCCCTCTGCCCTGTCAATCACCGTTCTGAGGAAAAGGAGACCTGCTCTCAGCGACAAGCACACGCCAACAACAGTAATAATAACAAGAGCAGCACCCACCATGCGGAGAGGCGTCACCATATTCTTGCTCGTGACCATTCTGGTCCTGGGTTTTGCCGTACACAGCGTCTGGACACTGCTCGGTCTCTTGGTCGCGTCTGGCCGTGAGGACGCCATTCTCCGTGGAGAGTTGCCCGCCCCCAATTCGAGCGCAATCGACCATACTCCCCAGCTGGTCCCCAAGATCATCCACCAGACGTACATCAACGAGAGCATTCCTGCGCACTGGAAGGGCCCCCAGCAAAGCTGTCTCGACCTCCACCCCGACTACGAGTACAAGGTACGAGGCGCAAATCTGCAACTGCTCTGCGCCCCTGCTAACCAAGCATAGCTGTGGACCGATAAGAAGTCGCGCGAGTTCATTGCGGCCGAGTACCCATGGTTCCTCGAGACTTTTGACGGTTATCCCTATCCCATTCAACGCGCCGATGCCATCCGTTACTTTGTTCTCCACCACTTTGGTGGAATCTACATTGACTTGGACGATGTGAGTTCACCTCGTAGCAACACAAACGTTCCACAACTGACAAGCCATAGGGATGCAACCGCAGCCTCGATCCTCTCCTCGCCTACCCCGCTTGGGTCCGCCGTACCATTCCCACTGGAATTTCAAACGACGTTATGGGCGCAGTCCCCCGCCATCCCTTCTTCCTCAAGGCCATTGATTCCTTGACCGAGTACAACCGTCGCTGGCCTTTGCCATACATCACTGTCATGGCCTCTACTGGACCGCTCTTCCTCAGTCTTATCTGGAGACATTATAACAACGCCGGCCCCGTCGGCGACGAGCGCGTGCGCATTCTTTTCCCCGATGAGTACAACAACCACTCGTGGAGTTTCTTCACCCACCACCTTGGAAACAGCTGGCACAGGACCGACGTTAAGATTATCTTCTGGCTCGCCAAGCACTGGTTGCTTGTCACAATCCTTGGATTCATTGCCGGTTTTGCCATCCTTGGCATGGTGTACAGGTTCGTCGTCATGAACAAGCGATCTTCCGGCCCTGGCTCCCCCAAGATTCGTTTCTTGAACCCAAGAATGCCTTTTTACCGTCGCATCAGCCAGAAGAGCTTCGAGCTCGACGACCGACACGAGGTCTGATTGGCACTCTCGCGCACTTTTGCATAATTCCAGCGTCATGTCCTGCATTACCTGTCTCGCATTTTCTGGCGTTCCCCCATCGTTGTCGCCCCGTATCTTCACTTCGCTAGTAGACCCGTTTTTTATCTTCATTTCGTCTATTTACATCAGGGCAGTGTTCCCTAGTAGCATGTTTTAACTGTTTTTTTTAACGAGGGGTGCGCGCGGCGTGTTGACATGTATGAAACGGTTGGGCTACCATCGTTGTCGAAAAAGCACCTTTTGGATGAGCATGATAGAAAGAGGCCCAATGGAGCCGACCCTAGAGGCGCCATGGAAGAGTCTCAGACTTGGATTTGGGTAGCATTAGCACATTGGGCTAGACGAAGAAACATAACTTATGATAATATCAAATGTCTGTCACGATGTGAGTGACGAGAGATACACTTGCAAACCCAAACACGTGACAGTGATCTTCAGGAGGATCGTTCGAGCTAGGACATTTTCGGGATGGATGCAGATGGATGCTGGCGACAGGGGAGGCCCGCATAAGCTCTGCAGTCCATTCCTGATTGGTCCGCTATTTTGCCCTCTTTGGCACTCCGTACTCCTACCAACGACACTGCAAAGTCACGGGGGTCTTCCGGTAGCAGTTCTATCTATATCCTCCGTTCCTGGATACAAGAGCTTCGAGCTGCTCCAACATGCGCCGGTTCGTAATTAGTGGCCTGGGCGATTACGCAAAGGGCAATGACGCAGACCCGCCACTTCCGTAACGGTGACAGCCCTTCCGTCATCGCACCGACTCTGCCACATCGAGCAACCATTCAACTGCAAGATTCCGTTGTGTTGGAAACACCATCAATGCCCTAGGCCTTTGGAAGGCCGATACCCGTTCCCTAGTTCCACGTATTTCATGATTTCGTGTGGCGATTGACATCTTCCTTTCTTACCCATTTTATATACTGCAAAGGACGGGCCTGGGTACTTTGTTTCTCCAACGCTACACAACTTATGCTCAAGCGATAATATTGAAGTCCTTCCTACCTATTACTTCTTTCCACAATGGTCGGAGCCACAGTTTCATTGCGTGAAGGCGCAGAACTCGTGGGCGAGCACGGGTACCGATACTTGCTCGTCAAACCCCTCGGTCAAGCCAACGTATGGGTTGCCGTAGACGCCGCGACACAAGAAAAGATATTCATCGTCAAGCAACCAAGCGATGATGACGTCGGCTACGGCTGGCCACGATTTCAGCACGAGATGATCATGCACGAATATCTCAAGGACCTCCCAACCATTCGCCAACAAGTCGATCGCATTCCCCCATTATCGAGATCCGACCCGCCGCGTATTGTGCTGGAGATCCTGCAGTCTACACTGTGGGATGCAAGGAGGAAGCGCCAGTTCAGCGATGTCGAGATCAAGGGGATCATGCGCTCGGCGCTGCTGGGCTTGCAGGATGTGCACCAGCGAGACTTGGTATATGCCGGTTCGTAGCTGCATCACTTACATATTCATTTTCCCTATTTAACATTCAAACAGATTTGAAAATGCAAAACATCCTGCTCAACGGCTTCGAAGAAACGCCCAACTCCCGGGCCGTCGTAGGCGACAACCGCATCACCACCAAGCTCGGCGACCTAGGCATCGTCATGGAACCCGCCAAAGGCCTCGTCCAACCCATCATCTACCGCGCACCCGAAGTCTACTTCCGCAACGAAATCAGTCCCGCGGCAGACATTTGGTCCTGGGGGCTGATCTACTGCCAGCTGCTCGAAGCCCAAGCCTCATTCACAAAATACGGTCTCTACGACGAGCTCCTGCAAGGCAACCAAGTCCAAAAAGAGCGCTCAGTCGAGCGAGCCATAGCTCACGATTTCGGCCTCGACGCACTAGATTACTACGACGGATGTCGACTCCCTTACCACGACCAATCGCACCACGAAGGCCAGCACTGGGATAAACTCATCCAAAAGGGAGTGTCGGAGAAGGAAATACAGTTTCTACGCTGGGTCTTGAATCCAGTGCCTACGGACCGCCCCACCGCACAGGATATCTTGAATTCGGGTTGGTTCACCACGGACGAAGCGACTACGGGACGTATAGCAGAGAATCTTAAATCCTGTGTCGAAGAGTCGAGGAGGAGGAATCTGACCAGGAAATATAGTGAACCACTGCTGTCTGGTAGTAATATAGCGGTTAAGCAGCCGGGTCAGGAACCGAAGGTAGAGATCACGGTGAATGTGCCTGAGCAGCAGCAGCAGCCGGTGCAGTTTCAACCCGTGGAATTTCAACCTGTGCAGTTTCAACCCGTGCAGTTTCAGCCAGTGGAAACGAGCAAGGTTTATGAGAGGCCGGCGGCGGCGCAGCGAGCGAGGACGCAGAGGCCCGCCGGTGGGACTTTTATGGACTATGGGGCTTTTATGGGGTGAGCCGTGAAGGCATGATGGGTGGTGATGGTTGTTGGTTGGATAGGAGAATGGGAAGCAATATGAGGGTTGGATTTGGTGTTCGAGTTTGTTGTGGATGAAGAAAGATAATAACCAAATGATCAAATGAAGACTGGATATTGATGATGCGATGTGTTTGATATACTCGTCGTTCGTTTTCTTTGTGAAATACGTGTGTATGGTGTGTGTCGCTTCTTTACTCTCTCCTTTATTTCTCTCAGTCTCCGTTCTTTTGCTTGTTGAAGGACATTGTCCCTTGTTCTCTCGTGATGTTTCTTCATGGTTTGTTTTATTGGGTCTTAGTTGTTAGAGCTAGCATGTTTGTAAATTAAGTAAGTGGATGTGCAATCATGAGTTTCATTTATTTTCACTTATTGCGATTGTATATTATATCTACATGTATGTGTGTTCGTATATGTGTCATGGAATTACTTGAGGAGAGGAAGGCAGAAAGCTGATGCTGAGAATTGGGGGCAACAAGTGAAGAGTGGCTTTGGTTGCTGCTTTTCTTCTCCAAGTGATTGATTAGATAAAATGGTAGTAGTTACCCACGGTCGGTATTTATCTATTTTTTTTTTTTTTTTGGTATTATCTTTTCATGTTCGGACGTCGAAATGGTCGCACTAAAATACAATCTGTTCTTTGACTATGTGCACTAGTATAGCTTCATGTGCCGACATTGTAATGATCCCAACGTGATGTAGAAATTACAGCAAGATATGGCACGGAATATTTAAGAATACATATGCAAAACCACAACCAGGTGGGGACGAAACAACGGTTCCTTGTTGAGAGCAGTTACTGCACGAGAATTGGCCAAAGAAGCTGTACCTATAAGCCGCTGAGCTCTTCATCAGGTACGGGCTATTTTGTAGATATGGAAATAGTATCCGACTGCGGAAGGTTTGAGGCTGGCCCCCACAAGAGTGTCACCTTGAGGGGTGGGGTCATCGGCGCCTAGCGGGCTCGGAATCCATGCCGGAACGCTCTAAGCCAGTTGCCTGTTGCTACAAATATATTGCGGCGTAGCGACATTCGCCACCTTAGGAGATATTGCACTGGCCCTTGTTGTAAGCGACTGCCAAGCTAGCAATGCCTCCTTTACAACCCACTTTTGATGCAGCTGATGTAGTGCTTTGACGGCGCACACAACGAAGACGCAAACTGTGGTGACTGTGCCGCAATTGCACCCGTGGGTTAAGAGCTGCCGCCTCCACCACTACCACCACAAGAAAACAAGGCATTAATCCGTTCATCGTAAGCAATACTTGGCCAACCTTTTGCTCCTTCACCGAGTTAAATATCATTCACACATTCTCAACTGCTTGCCTATTCCATAAACATGAAAGATATACCACAGGAACTCGTCGACAAAATCTGCAGTTACCTACGCCCTGAACATTTAAAGAAAGTACTCACGCTCTCGCGTCAATTCTGCCACAGCGCCGAAAGGTTCTCTGGATTTTTTAAGGAGTATACTGTCAATGAGAATAATGCGCAAGAGTTTGTTTCGCGGTTTTCGGGCCATCGTCTGCTTTACTTGCGGGAGGTGACATTTCGTCCAACACTCCCGCCCTTCCCGTATCCCGATGGAGATGCAGACCCAATACCGTGTCGGGAAACAGCAAACGAGGTGCGCAGTAGAGACAAATGGTTTACCGAACGGATTGAGTGGCTCTTCCGTACTCTCAGTTTGATCGAGAACCGGCCCGGAGAAAACGCCCTCCAAGGCAGATACCGACTCTCAATATACGCCCCTACCCGAGAACCTGAAAAGGCATGGAGTTGTGCACACCATTTAGCTATCAGTTGGCGCGTGCGCCTTCTAAAAGTCGAGTTGCCCTTCATCTCGTCTGTGCAATCTTTCGAAGTCTACAACAACTACGGGCACGGCGACTCATGCTACTTCTGGAACGGGAAGAATGAGTTCGCTCCGTCTGAATTCAAGTTGGACTTGCGTATTCTCATCGATCTCGCAACAAGATTTCCGAACCTCCAATACCTGGGTGTTCGAACTGGAGGATTTGAATGGTGCGAGTATTCAGGTGAAGCAGATGATGATCCCGTCAAGGAGTATGAATGCGATTGGCCGGGGTTGCAACGCGACTCAAGAAACGAATTTTCTGATGCACTTTTGTCTCTGCACGACCAACTTCCAAAGTCGTTGCGACGGGCTCATCTGGACTTCTTGAATCCTCTATCTCGTGCGTTCGAAATCGCACACGGTAAGCCTTTGCCGGATCTGGTGGGACCTCTCAAGCATGACCCTTTTAGTTCGAACCTCCGTTTGCTAGGCCCTAACCTGCGTCGCCTTCAGCTTAGATGTATGGTCGACGAAAGCATCTTTTCCCAGGAAAGCACTGCATCAATATGGCCCAACCTCGAAGAATTCGAACTCGGGTTCCACATTGCCCGTCCTGACGGCACGTGGTACTTCCAGGGTTTCGATGGTAGAGGCAACGATTCTGTTGGGTTCCCGGTGACTGATGCACATTACCCACCTTACGAAACCACAGAGGCTGATGAAGATTTGGATGCGGAACACGACTACTGGCGCAAGGTATCTCCCGCAGATACGGAAATGCGGTTTCGCATTGTACCCACCCACAGATTGAGACCACTCTTAGAGGGGTTCGCCAAAGCTGCGATTCAGATGAAATATTTGAAGGAAGCTATAGTATGGTGTCCTTTATTGTGTGACGATGATGACAGTTGGGACCATGGCGGATCTAGTGAAGGAGCCTGGGGCATCAGGTATTTTGAACCAGGCTGCTACGATAATCCTGATTCCTGTCGTAGAGTAGAATGGTGGACCGTGTCATGGAGGCCTGACCCTGAGCTCCGTAACCTCTACCAACAGATCGGTCGCTCAAGATACGGAGATGAACTAGAAGAGTTATGGACAGATGATCTCGTCAAAAACTTGGGCAGCTCAGACATACCCCTATTCGTCTTCGCAGAACGTTTTGACGATGATGATCCTGGTATAATTGCTCCTCTTTGAGTGAAATGAGCCTGGGAAATAGAGAACAGAAGGAAACCTAGCAAGTACGAGTAGTGAATGTAGTGGCATCATGCCAGAACTGGGATAAACAAGAGACCAAATTTTCGAAAGTGGTATGGTCCGGGGACCAAGAAACAAGTGATCACAACGAGATTAATTTGGTCAAGTGGCTGGCAGGTTGGAGCTAAGTACATGAAGCCAGCTAAGGTACTGGACTTACTCAAATGGGCCCGGCCTGGTCTTGACAGAACATGGATTTCCTTTTAGATTGAGATTCAATGGCGTTAATTCAGATGCTATCGAAAATTCCCGTCTCCCTGCCAATTTCTGATCCAGGCGTTTTCTGGTCGCCTATCAGATCCATCATTCTCTTCACCTTCTCACCAATTCTCAGGCTTCTTCCAATCCTTAACCTTGTTCCATTCTTTCCGGCACTTGTCGATAATGTCGAGTACTTCCTTATGGCTCTGCTTCAACCGTTCCTTTCTCTCTTTGGTCGCTTTGTCGTCTTTTTTGTCCTCTTTGTATTCATCCTTTTTGCTCTGACTATCCCAAGTGGCCTCGAGATTACCAAGATGGAGCTCCATGTAATCTGAAGCCCTCTTCTTAGCCGTTTCGAAAACGTCATCCATGTACTTGTTCCATCTTTTTTCAAGTTCTTGCTCAACCCAAGGTTTAGCCGGATATGGATCTTTTCCGTTAGGGTAATACATTCGCGGCGTCTTGTGAAGTTCTTTATCAATGTATCCGATCATAGCCCCCATTCGGTTCTTCTGGTCGGCGAAGATCTTGGAAACCGTTTTGTCTTGCATGTACATGAAGGTTCCTATCGTCTGACGCAAGTTTAAAACCGCGGCACGTGCCTGCGACGTAGCATCGAGATTCTTATACTGTTTTTCACGCGAAGTGCCTTTGATCAACTCCTCCATTTTCTTCTTGCTGCGAATATCTGAGTATTCACCATTTTTCGTCTTCTCTAAAGTAAATATCTGTGTCGAAAAATTACGTCAGATGGAGTTTCAAGGTTCATTTGTGACGGGATTACTGACCCTGCCCTTGGATCTCCCATTTATACCCTTCTCCAGAAGAGTCATCTCTTCGAGCCACATCTGTTCTTTCTGCGATTTGAGTCTGTATGGATACGCTCTGGCCATTAGTTTAAATGGAGCGGCTTGCTTTTCCTTAGGTTCCTGGTTCGCATTTGGTCCATCTCTAGGCGTTGGTGTTGCAACTGCTCTTGCGTTCAGGGATGGACTCGGGGATGGACTTGGTGATGGACTGTGCTCAGGTCCGTCCATGACCTGCGTTCTTTTGAAATCCCAAGATTCCTTCCAGTACTCACAGAATCCAACTTTTAAATCTTTTTTTTCAGGGTTAGGATGGTCGAACGGGCCTTTGATTTCTTTATCCATTGCGTTAAAGAAGCTCACGACGATCTGCCATTCCAGTACATGCTCAGTTTCATATTCTGCGGCAGAATCCGGATTATCCCAGCTGTAATCATCGCATGAGCCGACAACGTTGAACCCATACCTTTGTGGGGGATGATCGCCCCATTGGCCGGTGGATGGAAAGTCGAAGCTGTTCAGTGTTATTCCGCAAGCTTTGCCTGATTTTTTACTGCGCTTTTCTAAAGCACGCTTCGAAAAGTCGATAGGGTACACCCGTTTCTTGAGCTCAGTAGGAGCTTCCTCTGTATCCAGTGCCGCCAAAGCTTGACATGACAAAGACGAGGGTGTAGCAGCTGGGGAGCTGGAGGAACTTGAGACCGGTTGTGATGATGACGAGAAGCTAATCGATGAAACTGTTGGAAAGACAGATGGAGAAGTAGTTGCAATGGCCGAGGACCGTATGACAGTGCTCAAGGTTGGAGCAAATGTGAGGGTTGCTATTGAAGAGGTTGCCAAAGTACCGGTGGTTTTTATAGGCTGTTCAGTACTTCCAGGCCCGTTACTTGTAGCCGTCTGACCTGGCATGGTTTTTGAGCCAGGAGAACCATTATTGCCATTGTCTTCATGATCATTGCTCCGGCACTTAGGACCTTTGCAGCCTCTGCATCCTTTTGGGGGGCATGGTAACTTGTCGTAATCAATCCCTCCCGGGACAACCTCATCCACCACATCGGTAAGAGGGCCAAAGGCTTTTTTGATGAGATCGTCTTTCTTAGGTATCAATGGTCCACATCCCGCTTGGCCTGCGAAATTTGCACCGCTGAGAAAGAAGTCGGCCCAGAGTTCAGCAGCGTCCTTTGCTTCGTAGGCGTACTTGTATGCCTTTGCGGTTCTGATCGCTGCCACTGAAGATTACTTTAGCTTTTGCTAACAACTGGGGGCAACTTGCAGCACCTACCCATTCCACCAGTGATGGCTCTGCCTGGAGGCGGTATGGCCATCATGCCAATAGCCATTACCACGTCCAGCGCTTTCAAAAGTGGACATAGGAACTCCTCAAGGATTTTTCCGGTTTCAGAAACAGCTTGAACAAAGAAAGTGCCAGCAAACTCGATAACAGGGAGATTGCATGAGCAATACCCCTTCCTGATCATTACTCCTGAAAGCTGGATTAGAATCGACACGTAAATGATGAAAGCAGATCCAGGAGACAAGAATACCTTTGTGAGACTTTTCTTCACCGCACGGCACCAGTGCTCCGGTTGTTCTATCCAACCAAGGGGCGTCACTGAAGATACAGCTTTGGGAGGATATGACGGTCTTGCCATCACCCTTCTCCTTGCCAGGAGGGCAGACATTCTTGCATTGCTCTTTGATATTTGGCTCTGAACCATCAGACATCTCAATGCAGCTGAGATCGGCGTAATATTCGAGCAACTTGCGTCTAGCAGAAGGGTCTTTAGGTGACTCTTGACCGAAAGGTGGTTCTTGATAATGATTTGGATCACAACCCTGAGCAGAACCAGTTGCTACTAGAGCAACCAGAACACCCAGAGATGCAGAGGTGTAGTAGAGAAGGTGTCTCATCTTTGAAAAAGACTATTTGTGTTCTGAAGTGAAGTGTAGTGTAGATGGTGAAGTGTAGATTGTGAAGTGACTGCTTCTTCTGCTGAAATAACAGCAGTTTATATGTTTCTACATGTCTTTGCGGCCTTGTCTGTCGTTCTCAGGCAACCCAACTTCATTGTAGAGTCTGGTAGACCACGCCGCAACGTATTCTTGGTGTACATATGGCGTTGTGCTCGGCATTTGTCTCGGGCCTTACAAGGATTGATCGTTGTTGGTTCTACAGCATCGTACTGTGCCACTTCCTACTGATGACATATGGACTGGAGAACTAACATGGGCTGGGGACAATCCAGCCAGATAATCACTATCTATTGCAGAAGGTTGGCGTCGAAAGCGCGACTTGAAAGCTCTACTTGAACAGGACAAATCCTGCCATTGAGAAAGTATCTTAACCATTCGAAGAAGACTCAAATGACCATGTAGAATACAAAAGTATCCGAATAACTCATACTAAAGTTTGACGTGGTCTCAGTCACGCGGCAAAGTTGAAATATCCACCAGAGGCAGTGCAAGGCAACTCAGAGAACATACGCGCTGCCAAGTTTAGATTCTTTCCGGTCAAAATGTGATAAGACATAGATCTACAGTCGCGGCAGTGTGACGTTCTATGAAACAACCGAGAGTTTGACCGCAAGCGCTTTTAACGCAACATTGCGGCGCGGCTACACAGCAGACGCAGGCGTCAATTCAAGGATCCTAGAAAGCTTGGTCTTGGGACTCGGTCATCTGGATATCAAGGTTTGATATGGACCCCAATGTTTCAGTGATGGCCGTTATCCGAAGGCGGAGGTGGTCGCAGCAGAGAACATCGCCCCCAGTTCATCGCCACCGCCGCAATATGCGACGAGGAGAAGATACATGGTACCTGAGACAACGTATCCTATCATATTGCATACTCGGTGGTTAATGACTGGTCTACATCTCTTGCGATAAGCCTTGGAGTTTTACTAAATGCCTTGGAATTTCTTGGATTGTTGTAGGCTTCCACCCTAATCCCGACTGAATTTTGGAATACGAAGCATGAAGTCATTAGAAGGCGACAGATGTGTTGCCACATTGTACCTCGAGTATATTCGTCTTGTTTGCAAATCGCCCATGCGTGGTATGGTAGTGGGCGATGTGTAGTCATGATAGAAACCCCGGCCCGGAGGGCAGAGAACCGTGCATGCACGCCAGCGCTAGACCGCATTGGGCGGGTCCTCCTCACTCAACCGTGGAACACAACAGCATCAACTGCAAACCAGCATAGTGCATTGCGTTAGCTTTGGTCGAAGAAAAGAATAGGAAGAGTAGGCATCATGTGCGCTTTGCGTGCGGCAACGAGGCCATCCTAAGTGCAATGACCATGTATTGCAGGCGTTGGGCGCTGTGATTCGTCGGTCTCGCTTGCACCTCCTTGCCTCCCAATCCGCCCCCAACGCAACCGCTTGAACACGCTCGACATCGCCGCCCACCGAAACCTTTTCCATCGCAGAACAGCACCCCAACACCCCGTTTCATCACTTTCGACGCGATAAATCGCATGCTGTAGTCCGTGCGACACTTTTGACACCCATATCGGCAATATTGCGACGCGTTGGAGGTTGCAACCGCTCTTGGGCGAGTGACTCACCTCTTCGCTGGTCTGCCCCGGGCGCCAGGATTTGCACCGCACCCCATACAGCCCGACCTCTCATCACGTGCATAACAACAGACAACAATGACGGCTCGCGCAACCGGCCAGCGCTTTCGCCAGCGCAAGCTGTCTACAAAACAGAATCTACCTGTTGTGCGCGAGAACGAAGTTGAGCAGCTCGCCGATGACGATGCCTCCCGCCACATTCCCAAAGTTGAGACGGGTGTTGAGAAGGGCGAGGAGATTGTAAGTTGCGCTAGTCCTCTTTGGGCACTCATCATGAACGCCTTCAAGTCACAACACATCATGCGATCTTGGACTATGCCTTGCATTTGCTTACCTTGTTGTCTTCGAAACCCACGATGCTAATGCTGGCTCTAGGAACACCATCTACAGGCTGTCATCTCTGCCGCCCAGGCAGCAGCACAAGGCGCAACTGGAGGGAAGATTGCTCAGCTCTACATTCCAACCCCAGAAGCTGTCGCTAGTAACCTGCAGTATGAAGATCTGTATCCAAAACGCTTCACGCAGCCGGCAACTTACATTCGGTTCTCATCGACTGTTGAGGACACGTCTGGCTGCCCGTACTGCATGACCAGTGATGATGTTGCCTTTCTCAAGTCGTACAACCAGAAAAGGAGTAAGAACGACCAATGTTCCGAGGACGAGTTTGAGGAGATTATCTACTTCTTCGAGGAAACAACCTCGACGAAGCAGCCCTTCGCCGCCGTCGATAACCCACCTGTGCTTGCCTATGAAGAGCTCGAAGCCGAGTTTGATGAGACCATCAGTGAATCTGCGCGCCGGTTTGCCAAGGATGTTTACGAGCATTGGAGGAACCAGCGGCTGCTGAAGGGCAACCGCCCCCTCATGCCATCATTGAAATTTGAAACCAATCTCGAGACCGATGACGCTGACCCGTATGTGTGCTTCCGACGTCGCGAGGTGCGACAGGTCCGGAAGACGCGCGGCCGTGACGCCCAAGTGACCGAGAAGCTGAAGAAACTGAGGAAGGAACTGGAAGAGGCTCGCTTGTTGATGTCGCAGGTCAAACGACGAGAGGCGATGATAAGGGAGCAGCTTGCCACTGACAAACTCATCTTCGAACAGCGTCATGCCGTCAAGGAGCTCAAGCGCAGACTCAGCATCAAGGGCGATGACGATGACTTGCTCATCACGCAGAAGGTATGTTGCTGCAGCCATTCCACAGGTCCTTTGCTTTCGACTAACGCATTGCAGCCTGCTCCTAAGCCCAAGAGGACTGTTGACGTTGAGCGGCAACGCCAGACGTTGCCGGGCATGAAACCTCCAAACACGCGTCCAGATGGGCGTCTTGTGGATGGCGACATTGTCTACCTCGAGGAGCAACAAGCCAAGCGCACAGAGGCAATCGACAGTTTCATCGAAGACAATCTCGTCAAGCACCAGAAATGGAACATTGGCTGGGTCGACGCGACATGGCGGCCCATTACCCCTCCCCTGGAGCCGGCCGCTGCCAAGTCCGATTTCCGTACTGTCTTCACAGAAACCCAGCTTCCTACACCTCCTGCTTCTGTTTCTGATGCAGAGGGTACTGATGCCACAGCAGTGGCACCGATGAGCAAGCAGCCGGAGTCACAGAGAACCGCGCGAATACGCTTCGCTACGCCCCCAGATGATGTGCCATTCCACGATCAGTCACGCTTCCGCCGGCGGATCGGGCGAGGTGGACGACTGATGATTGACCGGCGAGGTGTCAAGCGTCAAAAGACGGAGAGAATCGACGACCGTCTGGCAGACCGATGGCGTTTCGCTGGTGACAGTAGCGAAGACGAGGAAACGTATCCTGTAGACTGGACCGACAACCTGCACATCAGATATCGAATCATGATTGAGCGGCAGGGTGAAAAGGCTGCCCAACAGCCCCAGCCAGGTCCGCACCGCCGGCCGATTGAGAACCATAACCGATCGGCTTCGGGCCATCTTCTTCCTCCCACTCCTACAACTGCCAACGCTGCCAATACTGCAGCAGGCAGATAAGCTCTTCTTCGATGTTATTCTCTTCTCCGTTTAGCGTTTTGAATCATAGGATGGATTTGGTGGTTGTTTTGTCGACAAGTTATACCCTTTGTTTTTTTATTGGCAGGAGGATCCAAGGATCTACCAAAGTTATGTACACTAGCCCCCATGGATGAAGGGGAGCAATGTTGGCGGATGAGTGGTCAGGTGTGGCGGGTGTAGAATGCGTCTAGCGAGGACGAGTTAGCAAGTGAATTCTTGTTGGATACATATTCCATGTGCTTTGCAAGGTGTCGCGAGAACCTTGCAGAGCGGTATTAAAAATTTGAAAACGTACCAAACCATATTGGCATCTCGAAGTTGTGGTCTCGCCGTATTCATGGGTGAGCTTCGCAACCATGCTGCCTCATGTCTTGCCATCGTCCTTTGGATCTTGAGTACTCGGTAGCATACGTCTTGCCATATGCTCCTCAAGCTCTGTGTTTCTCCCCCGTTCCTCCCATTTCTACATCGCCCTCTTCATCGACATCTCTTGCTCGCTTCGCTGCTGCTCCACCATCTCTTGCAATCTTCTCTGCTAGTGCCTCTTCAGCCTGCATCAACAGTTCTTTTTCTCCGATGCGCACAGCAAGGGCCATAGCAACCCGGCGCTGTTTGCGCGACGTGGTCTGAGCGGGGGGCGTTTCTTTGGAGATCTGCAAGTCTTGTTGCAGCGTTGTTGGGTACTGCGCCATGCGAGCTTGCACGATTTTGTGTAGAACTTCTGCGCCTCTGATTGTCATCTTCTCGGGCTTGGGCAGACGACCCTTGCTTTGTAGGCGGTCGAACTCTTCTTTTGGCAGCAGCATGGTCTCGACCACTATGACGAGCTCGGGCGACAGGCTTTCCTCGAGCGAAAACGGAGCGCTGGCAGCGATGTCGTACCCTGTGTCGAGTATTTCTTGCTCATCTAGATAATCGATCCTTTCCTGTTGCCAGAGTCCGTCTTGAGTCATGATTTGCGACACGAGATCTGCGGGGATCTCGACGACATCGTACTGCGCATAGTTGTTGGTGACGTACCCGTAACGTCTGAGTAAGTCGCTCCTTGGTAGCGGCCCATAGTCATTGAATATCTCTTCACCAGCTTGAATAGGCTTGAGAGCCTTCATCTCTAAACCGTCCTTCTCGTAAAAGAGGCGGGCATTGCATCGATCAGCGTCGGCATTGAGCATGTCGGCAAGCGGAACCATTCCCTTGGGAAGCGCGTCATCTTCCTCTTCTTCTACGAAGCCTTCCTCATCCACCTCTTTGTCTGAAATTGCGGGCTCGACGTCAAAAGCGTATGCCATGATTAGGCTGCCCATCTTGTGCATAAGCTCCAAATTCTCAGGCGCGCGCATTTCTTTCGCCTTGTCCTTGGCCCTCTCGTCGCCACTGAATATCACATCCGCAAACTCTTCGATCACAGGTAACAGCTGCTCGGTGAAAGCCTCATTAGCCCCGTCTTTGCCAATTTTGTTGATTACCGCGCTCGCTTGCAGCTCGGCCAATTCATCTTCTGTCCAGAACATGAGCGTGTCAAAATCAGTTGGTAGTACCGCGAAATACGGAGCCCAGTTTGAGGCGGATCCATTGTGATATTCGTAGAGCATGACGAGGATGAGGGAGAGCCAAGGGCCGAGAAGCGCGAAGGTGGTGGCGGGGATCTCGGTAGAAAGGATGCTGTTTTCTACGCTGAGAACCGAGGCGCGGGGTATGCTGAAAAGAAGCTCATGTTCAGTGATATCCTGTGTCGCAACTGGCGGATACGTCAGTACCAGCTTTACCTGCAATCATGCTTTGAAGGGCGGTAGAAGAGTAATTCAGAATAGCTGAATGTCAAGGTACTTACCCACGCCTCGTCCTGCATCTCTGGTGCGTAAATCCTCCAATCGAACCTTTGGATTTATATGCGCACCAGTGTGTTTCAGCCATGCCAAAAAGGCCTCGCCGGCGGCGTCAAAGTCTGCCATGGGAAAAGGTAGTTTTGCGAGGTGGGATGTTTGGTGGTTGGGGATAATTCTGGTGGATATTCCTTAGCGGTCGGAGCCGAGGCTGCGCCTATTGGCTCAATTGGGCTGTAGCGCACTGAGGTGTGAAGTATCTGCGACACTGCACGGCGATATGTACTTCGAACGGGATTGAGAAGGTTGCAAAGAATGCTTATCGATCAGTTCGACATCAAAGCAATGGGAATGGCCAAAACCTGAAGGGTCTTCGTTGATGGTAGCGATGGGCAGACCCTGCAGCGCCTGACTCGCTGCCGTGACGTCTGGTCGACAAAAAGTTTCATGCCTTCTCTCGGACTGAAGAACCTTCGCTAAGTGTGATTGAGGTGAAGAGAATTGACGACAATGAGATGAGATGAGAATATACAGGCTTATATTCAGCTGATTTCCCAACCGAGCATCTTGCGCTTACCTGCAGCCACAGCTGCGGTTCAGATCTGACGCCGCGTTTATCGATAAGCATTTTCTAACCCAACGTCACCCCGCATCTCTCGACGCGTCCTTCGACAAATCCAAGTCACAAGTAACCGGCACAATGATTGCTATAGGGCTTGAGGGAAGTGCAAACAAGATAGGGATTGGCATTATATCCCACCCCGGGCCGAACAAACCACCCATCATCCTCGCAAACCTGCGACATACCTATAATTCCCCACCTGGCGAAGGCTTCCTGCCAAAGGACACCGCGATACACCACCGGACATGGGTTGTGCGGCTGATAAAGCAGGCGGTGTGGCAGGCGGGCGTGAAGATTGAAGACATTGATTGCATATGTTATACTAAGGGTCCGGGAATGGGTGCGCCACTGCAGAGCGTTGCGCTGGCAGCAAGAACAATAAGTCTACTCTGGGGCAAGCCCATGGTGGGCGTCAATCATTGCGTTGGACGTCAGTCTCGCGTTTATAGCATTGTGAGAAAAGAAGGCTGACCCGAACCAGACATCGAAATGGGTCGCTCAATAACGCGCGCCGACAACCCTGTGGTCCTCTATGTCTCTGGCGGCAACACCCAAGTCATTGCATACTCAGCCCAACGCTACCGGATCTTTGGCGAGACACTGGATATTGCCATAGGAAACTGCATAGATCGATTTGCTAGGACACTGATGATACCCAATGACCCGTTCCCTGGCTACAATGTCGAGCAACTAGCGAAGAAGGGAAAGAATCTGGTAGATCTACCATATGGAGTCAAGGGCATGGATGCGAGCTTTTCGGGAATATTGGCAGCAGCTGATCTTCTCGCACGCGGACTTGACGAATCATTACCAGATGAAAAGCGACTGAAGACCGAGGATGGAGAGCTAGTCACAAAAGCAGACATGTGTTTTTCGCTCCAAGAGACCGTTTTTGCCATGCTTGTCGAGATTACAGAGCGCGCCATGGCACATGTCGGTTCACAGCAGGTACTAGTAGTAGGTGGCGTGGGTTCGAATTTGCGGTTGCAGCAGATGATGGGTATCATGGCAAGAGATCGCGGCGGCAATGTCTTTGCCACGGACGAGATGTTTTGCATCGACAATGGCATTATGATTGCGCATGCAGGTCTACTCGAGTACGGAACCGGAGTCACAACGAAATTGAGCGATACGACATGTACACAACGATTCAGGACGGACGAAGTGTACGTAGGATGGAGGACGGACTGAGGTACGCTAATTCTCAATACGATATCCGAGCCTTGAGCTTCTTTTCTCATACGATTTTGGTCAGATGTACACTGTCCAGCTGACTGCATTGCGGATGAGGAAACTTTCTCTATCGATGAAGTGCATGTTTATTGACAGACGTGTTCCGATGGCCAATGTTGTGCACCGAGTTATCCGCTAGCGCCCGTGCGCGGCAACTGACCTCATGGCTAATGCATAACCCAGGTTAAGGCGAGCCGAATAAGGCAGGCCGAAGTATGGCTTACTGGACGTCATCTAAGTTTAACTTCCCATTACGGGACGCCTAAAATATACTACGTCTAAATACATAGCGGCGCTGGCAGGCATTCTTTGTAGATTCTCCAGACTTCGCGCAATCATGAAGATGTTGCTACCATTACTGTCCGCGCTCGTTACTGTCGTCACTGCTGCCCCTAGTAGTGGATGTCATCAACAAATTCCCGACGGCATTTCTCCTGGTAAATCAGTAAACCTGACTATCGACAGCAAAAGTGGCATCACGCCGCGCGAGTATCGCCTACATGTTCCTAAATCCTACAATGAGAACACTCCTCTCCCACTCATACTGTCATTCCATGGCCGGGGCAAAACCGGAAAGTTCCAGGAAGCTTTAAGCCAGTTCTCTAACGCCAGTTATGGATTCGAGGGCATTGTTGTATATCCTGAAGGAGTACCGGTATGCGACTACTAGGCCCAACCAGCCTACATGATAAAGTACTTACACGTCACAGAATAAAAAGGGGACACAGCAATTCCAAGGCGATCCCGATGCACCCAAGTCCATCAGCGACGTGAAATTTACTATGGAGCTCCTGGATTACCTTGAGTCAGCGTACTGTATCGACACGTCGCGTATCTACGCAAGTGGAAAATCGAACGGCGGCGGCTTCACCGGCGTTCTCGCGTGCGACGCTGAGGCAACGAAGCGCATTGCGGCCTTTGCACCAGTATCTGGTGCTTTTTACCTCGATGCAAATCAACAGCCGCCAGCCTGCAACCCCAGTCGGAAGCCCGTGCCCCTCATGGAGTTCCACGGTTACCGCGACACTACGATTTGCTATAAAGGCGGAAACAACACTCGCGGCAATGCGCAAACCTCGGATATTGTTACGTATGTAAACGACTGGGCCCGGCGCAATGGTTTCGATGCGGCGGCCAACGAGACGACGTATCGCTGTAGCGGAGACAAGAAGGTGACAAGGCATAGCTGGCATGATGTGGTTGTCCACTACAACTACACCAATCTTGGGCATGACTGGCCTAGTCCCTTCCCCAACGGCGATACGGAGGATCTGCTGACGTGCGAGGAAGCGGAGGCGACGCCGATTATTCTGAAGTGGTTCAAGAAATGGACACTCTGAGCATCAGATATGAGGGTGAGGTTACCAACTTATGTTTATTGCAACGTTGCTGTGCCTCTCCCACAACCCGTAAAATCGGAAAATCAAAATGAGCTCATCTGCAAAGACAGGCTATCAATATAGCAAGCAATAGACAACTGCGACACCTACAGCTATCTTTCAAAGTAGGACTGCAAGTGCTGAGAATATAGTAAATGACTAGTGACTGTGACAACTACAGCTACTTTGAAGTAGGCTGCCATTTTACGGTTTTGCTGGTTGTGGGCAAATAGGACTTAATTAAGGCTTTCATCCTAAGCTTATTACGACGTTGTCGTGTTATACATCTAGAATGCTGCAAGCCTATCTATTGATGAAACACGTCTATGTTATGCTTTGTCGCCGGGTTATTATATGAGGCTTGTTTACATGTTCTCTTAAGTTTGAGCAACAATCTCCGGTATCACTTCCCATTTGAAGTGGTATGTCGTCCAACACAGCAGCATGAATGTGGCTGCCATCGCGCACCTCTGCGCGATTGCAATATCACATTATTGTTTTGTTTTCGTGAGCTGTTCGGCAAAAGCCCAGTATCACCGTGCCAGCGATGATAAAACCTGTTGGCTGTTTGCCTTCACCCCAGGTGACGTATGTACGCGTTTGTACCGAACCTCGGACTCGACCGCACCTTCTCGATAGAAAACAGTCGGAAACACATTCTTCCATCCCGCCAAGTCTGTATCCCAAACATTCCACAACAATCCACTTGCTCACTTGCCCCTCGACTTGGATACAACCCCCAGTAGTCAGCGCCATGGATCCCTTCAACCCTTTTCCGACAAACAACAATGGTCCCTCGACCTCCACAGGCTATCATTCAGCATATCGTGGAACTTCCCACCAACAGGATGGAAACTTCAGCCACTTCGTTCGCGCCCTCGATGTATCCCACCTCCAGGGAGGATATTGGAGGTACCGCTCCGTCCAAGATGACTGTCTCGCGATGACCTGGGGCTTCGAAAAGCCCGAGGACTTGCTGATCGCCGTCGAGACCAGTACCGATTGTGAGGAGTATGACAAAATAACACTTCTATGGATAAAAGGAGCCAGTGATCCGAACCTGAGGGGAGTATTGTCTGGCACAGCGGCGCAGCACCTGCGGATTATCCACGAGATACGCCAGCTTTTGGGTCTGCCAATGTCATCGCGTGGACAGATACCGACCTATCCTATTAGTACAGACATACGCTTGAAGCTGTACTGGGATAGGATATACGAAAGGCAATCGTCCATTTCTACTGTTCGGCCTTTCGATGTTGTCGATCAGGCGATGCTATCGCTTGCGCCGCCGCCTCCAATGATGCCACAACCTCTGCCACGACCGCTGCTACAACCACTCCCACAACCACTGCTTCCAATGCTACCACAACCGCTACCAACGCTACCAGGGCCACCGCCTCCGATGATGCCACAACCGCCTCGGTCGACCCATCTTCAATACGTATACAGTATACGGCCACATCATCAATACATGAATCCCTATGGTCCACGGGAAGTGCCAGCAGGACTACCAACGTCGACAATGCAGCCCGCATTTCCCTTCAGCAATCCAAATGCTATGGCCATGTCTTCACAGCAGCCGCTACCTGCGTACCCGTATTTGTCTGGGATTACCAACGCGGTCGGTGCAGGACATCATTGCATGTGGTGCGAAACGGCAGACACCCATGACAGGGATTGTCCTTTTGGTAGTAAGTAGTCCCAAAATGCTCCTGTATTTGTCACTGACGAGTTTCAGATGTGAATTTCAAAAATGATCTCACAGATTTTGACTATCATGTATTGACAGATGCTGTTGAACAGTTCGATCCTGGCCCATGGACCACCCACTTTGATCAGTTTCCTGAAGTCGAGCCCGAAGATCCGTTGACACAAATAGCAGGAATGGCGGAGGTTATACGGGGCGAGGATAGCTACAAGAACGATGTTAAGTTGCAGAGTCTTCGAGACGATCATTTGATTATGCTATGGGCATTGAAGACGTCCAAAGGTGTTGAAGTAATAGATGAGCAGGCCTGATAGTCAATCATTATGAAGAATGTTTCTTAGTACGGTCTAGCAAGTCACGTAGTCATAGGAGTCACGGCTATTACGTGATTAATTTAGGATCTCTAACTGTCTTTCATGTGATGTTGCGCCTATATCAAGACGGGTCAATTTCGTCAAGCCAGAGGGTTCGACCTAGCTTGATCAAAATTTCAAAATCTCAGCTTAGTTTGACGTAATTCCTATATCACCTTGGCCTGACTTGATGAGCTTTATCCAGTTTGATTGTTGACAGCTCTGCTGGATTGTCTTGAGCAGCATTCTTTGAGAGTCGTTACTGTTCACGTCTCACTTTGACAAGACGACCGATGAAATGTTCGACGCATACATCAAATTATACAATAAGCGTTTCAACCGCACTGCAGATATATATCTTAGCGTCTATCTATACTGTAGTAACAGCGTAGAGGATAGGTATTTTAGCGAATATTCATACGATATTGTTGCGAAGAAGCTATTCTAAATACGTCAGGTTACATCCAACATGGATTTCTTAGAGGTGATAGTAACTAAAGCAGAATCCCAACTCCGATATCTATTCTGGTCGCACTTTTGTCATGTGGCGCTATACGGCTTTTGCTGCGCGAAATCAAAATCACTCTACTGATGTGCCGGTGCACACAGGGTTACTAGTACTCCTCGGCAGAAGCTTAGCCCCACTTACGCTGTCTACAAGAATACCTCCTAGAAGAGACTCTGTAGGGTAGCTTCATGTATAATAGATTCTGATGATATAGCTATAGAAAATTTCGACTATTTGAATTTCCATCTTGTCTCTTCGATGACCCCACTCGGGTCAATCTGGTCTTGGATCATACGAGTGGATATCACGGCTCGAGACACGTAAGGGGTTGAGAGACAGAAAAGGCTTAGCCTCATCCGGAGGACTAAGCCGAAACTAATGCGGCGCTTGCAAAACATGTGGTTACGACCATAGTTTTGTACCGAGGCACATGTAGCGTTAGCAAAATGTACTACCAAGTGTTTCATCGACGAACAGGACTCTCCCACAACCCAGTAAAGCCATAAAGCCAACCTAGCAAATAATAAATGGCTCCGATAGTTACCGCTACTCCTGAAAGTTTAGTGTGGAAAACGTTCAACTGTTGAGCTGATTTGCAACAGTTAAAATGGCGTTGTAAGTGCTAGAAACATGATAAATGTTACATCACTGTAACAACGGCAGTTACTTCAAAAAGAGGACCGTAACAATAGACAGCTGTGACAACTACAGCCACTGGCCAGCATTCTCCTGTTTCAGCAAATATAGGAGAGAAAGGATTTTTCAGCTACCGAGCTTGCGGCAGTTTAGACGTGTGGCACAGCTACGTTCCAATGAGCATAGAGTTAAGATATTACTAAAGTAAGCCTTACTGCCTACTTCGTATGAAGTGGGTCAGAATGTACTTCGTAGGATTGAATCCATGATTACTTCAGCTCAGTATCAGCTGGGGTGCCTGACTGATATGGCTATTTCACATTCGTCCGAAACCCCGCTGTGGGCCGAGGCGTGGGCACGTCCCACCGAGCGCTTAGGACATGGGCAGTCATGGGAACAAGAACTCCCACTACTTTAGTTCTGTGCCGTCTCTCTTGGAAGTGTTTGAAAACCCTGCGGACCTCCAACTACATTTTCGTCGTACAGCTGATTCCTAATTCTCGCAAGTCTACCAACACGCCTACTGAGATCGACATACTTCGGCAAACCTGCTCCCAGTAAACCAACAATCTGCCCTCGCTTCATAACAATGGCAGACTTTGAAAATGCTATCAACGACGCAATTGCCGCGGGCGATATTCCTGGCTGTGCTCTCATAGCCATCAACCGCGATGGTACAGTCACTGAGAAAACATTCCTCGCAGTCTGTGTTATCTCTCTAACGCAAAACAACCAGGAACTTTCAAATACTCCAAAACCTTTGGAAAAACCTCCATGGATCCGGAAAAGGCAAAGCCCATGCAGTTCGACACCATGATGTGGGTGGCCTCCTGCACCAAGCTTATGACCTCGATCTGCGCAATGCAGCTCGTTGAGCGCGGGGTACTGCAACTTGACGAGCCCGTGTATAAACACATCCCGGAACTAGAATCATTCACTGTGATCAAAGGGTTTACTGATGCAGGCGAACCGATTGAAGAAAAGCACAAGCAACCTATTACCCTGCGACGCCTGTTATCCCACTCTAGCGGTCTCACCTACGATGTAATGCACCCAAAAGCTCTCGCATGGCTCCAGTACCACCAGCGCGCACCCAACGGCAGCGGCAAACTCCTGGAGCGATTCAACTGCCCACTTGTGTTCGAACCCGGTGAGGGCTGGTGCTACGGCCCAGGACTTGACTTCGCAGGCCTTCTCATCGAGCGCACCACCAACCAGACGCTCGAAGCCTACATGAAGGAGAATCTCTGGGGACCCCTCGGAATAACCGACGCCACATTTTTCCTCTCCCAACGCCCAGATCTAAAAGCCCGAATGGCGGATATGTCGGAGCGGGATCCAGAATCTGGGAAGTGCAGGCCGGCGACGACGCCGCTGTATTATCTAGATGCGCAAGGAAACGAGATGGCGGATTGTCTGGGTGGTCAGGGCAGTTTTACATGCCCACAGGAGTATGTGAAGGTTCTGAAGGCGGTGTTGGATTGCGATGTTGAGAAAGAGGGAAATCTGCTGAAGAAGGCGTCGGTGGATGAGCTGTTTAAGCCGCAGTTGACTGAAGCGAGTAGGGCGATGTTGACTGCAATTTTGTCGGATCAGTCGGTATGTGGCTTTGACGGTTTCTCTTCTTTGTCTTACCCGTGTATTGTGAACCAACGCTGACTTTGCTCCTTCTTCACAGCTTAGTAACGCGCTGGGCGGTCTGCCGCTCGACATTCCGAAGGATCATGGGCTGGGTGGAGTCTTGCAGATGGGTGATGGTGCGGACGGCAAGCAGGCAGGCACCATGGTTTGGGGCGGACTACCGAATCTCCTTTGGTGGATCGATCGCAAGACAGGGCTTTGTGGTATTTACTCTGGCCAGGTTACTCCGCCGGGCGACGCCAAGTGCTGCGTCCTGCAACGAAAGTTCGAGGCGGGCATGTATGCCAAGATGACGAAGGAGAAGCTGTAAGTGTGTGCGCGCGCAAGGATGTCGCACGCTACTTGACTGGAAGACATGAGAGACGGACAATTTTTGGAAAGTTTCGTCGATTTAATCTATCAAAATAAAAGGGCTCTCAATGCTCATGCTCAGGCAATCCTCGTACATTGCTCACCCAATGCCGATAGAATGCTGCAACCGCGTCTGCGTTTCTGACTGCAAAGCTCCAGCTCAACCCCAGCGTCCACCGTATTCTGTCAATTTCATGCTTCCTCCTCTCCATTCCGTGTAATCAACGCGCAAATAACTCCGCAAAACACCCCAAGTTCTGAATCTGAATGAAGAAAAAAGTAGGTAGTCACCAGCTTCTGGTTTCCACCTCACGCTGCTGACTCAGAGCACTTCAATCGCCAGCCCGCCCAGTCCATTGGTCCGCCAATAACTCCTGAAAAGACTGCAAACCCGTAAAGATTGAATGAAGAAAGAGGTACATGTGCGAGAAAAGAGATACATGAACGAAAAGAAGAGCCGCGAGCAATCACAATGTCGTAGCAGCTCGCTGCGTTGTGTACAATCTAGCAACGACAATCCTGAGCTTGAACCAAGGCGTTCAGCTGCAGGGTCCTGCTGATAGATGATGGTAAGCAGGGCAGACATTTGGATGACCTGACCGATGTTGATGTTGCTTCGTGTCAACTTAGCGACGACGGCCCTGTGCCCGTAGCAGCGCGTTCCGCAAAAGCGCTTCTTTCTGACGAGTGCTACCGTAGATGGCGGGAGGAGCTGGCATCTTTATGGGTTGTGACATAAGGTTGCCGTTGCTGTTGGGATAGGCATGGCCCTGGCTAGGGGAGGTGGTAATATGGGTGGAGCCGAAGCCTTGAACGGCGGCGGTGTTGTTGGTTCCCGTGGCCGAAGTGTTGGCAGTCTGGATACCGAAGCTTTTGTTGGTCATATTGATGTTGGAGCCGTTGTTGGATGCTTTAGAGCCGCTGGAAAGGACGGGAGTGTTGGTAATCTTGTTTCCACGAAGGTCGTATCCCTCGCTGAGGGCAAGCTGGATGAGGTTCTCAACGACTTGACTGTCTGTGAGAGTTTTAATGCCGGTAGTGAGGGCCTCGTAAGGAGAGGAAAACGACCTGGCTGGGGTATTGATAGTCGGGCTTGGTGTTTTAACACTGCGGCTCTTGAAGTCCAGTCCGAAAGACCGGAAGATGGAAGCTGCAAACGAACTCTCCTCTGGCGGAATGTTTGCCCCGGTGATGGGATCAACGCCTTTGACCCAGGGAAGGAGTAGCTGCTCCCTTTCCTTATGAGTGAGTTCAACCCAGGGGCAATTGAACAGCTCCTCCATAGAGCGCTCGCGGGGCGTGCTTGCGGAGAGTCCTTTCTTGGGAGTGGCAGCCTTCTTCGGCTTCCTCGGAGTCTTGGTTACTTTTGCGGCCTTAGTTAGAACTTTTGGCTGCTTCGACTTGGCAGGACGCGTATTTGTCACCGGCTGAGTAGAAGTGGCCGGCTCAGCGACCGCAGTCTCCTTGGATGGCCAGAGGAACGTGTCATTGCTGACTTGGCCAAAATCGAATTCTTGACTAAGGTCAAAAGGGTCGTTGCCGCCGAGGCCGGCAAAAACGTCTTCGCTGCCAAAGCAGCCAAAGTTGTTATCCCCTGCCAGGCCACCAAAAGTCTCGTCAAACTCAAAAGAGTCGTCAGAACTTTTCTTGCTGCCGAATGAGTGCTCGAGGTCCTTGTCGTTGACGAAAGCGTCCTCAAAGAACGTTGGCGACATGTCCTCGAAGATCTGCTCAGGGACAGGAGCGCCGTTGTTGCAAGCGGCCTCGAAATCGAAGAACTCGCCGCCAAAGTCGAAAAGCTCGCCTCCAAGAGGGATGTACGGCTCCTGGCCCAGCTTGTTGCTCTCAGACTCAAATAAATCTTCAACAGCCATATTGCTGAAGCAAACAATGTAGTAGGGATGGGAAAAGGTGGAAGTAGAAAGGTAAGAAAAGCTTTGAAATGGTGGTCGCAAGGAGTGTTTGAGAGGTCTTACCAAAGGTGTTGTAGTGAGAAAGCAGAGCTGCAAATTTGAAATCCAAATGGCTGCTGTGTGCGTGTGAGTCTCGGCGCAGTCTAAGCAATTGGGGTGGCTGGCAGTCGGCCTCGTAGCAGAAAGCACAAGTGAGCCTTCACTGTGATGTTGAACCTCTGCGAAGAGGGCGATGAGAAGTGGATACTTGCTGTCGATTAGGCGATTTATTGGCCCAGCCTCCTTGGAACAAGTCGGACTTCGGGGGCTGGTTGGGGGGAAATGACGGCTTCGCTAGCAAACAGGAGTCGGGGCTAGCTTTCACTGCTCCCTCTGGGGATTCCGCCAGGGTTTCTGGTGGCAAGAGACGGAGAGATCCGTGCCAACATTCGTCAAACACAGCGCCATTATGGGATTAAAATTGCTCGCGGATATTTCCGGTTTGTCGCGCAGGGCTGTGAGGCTTGTGTGCGGGTGGCGAGCGGAGCGCAGTGAGCTGTTCGGCGCCAATAGCTTCAGACAATTGCGCAAGGTGCTTATGGGTTATCTTGTATGGGTATCCGTACAAATTGGCAGAAAATCCAAGTGCTGAACAATGTACCGCACAATCGATATGATGAAATCAAAAGTGGTGTGCGACTATCTTTGAACATGCGCTGCATGTGAATTGGCTGAGACTGAGCTTTTGCTACCATCACCTGTCCACATCATCCACTTCAGGTATCTCACCTGCAATGTATTTGAGAACATGGAAGACAAGTGAGATAACATCGACACAATTGCTCAAGCGCTGCTACACCGCGCTCATACCGCTCAGGCAGCCGTTAGGTAAGCGAAGTCGCGTGGCGTTTGCTGAGCGCAGTCAACGAACGTCCGAGCCGGGGTACCTGGTATCTCGGTATAAATTAATTTCAAGCGATTTCGGGCAGGTGATACGCTGTGTTCCGCGGCAGACTCAAGTGGTTTATCTGTGAGGGAGGCGGGGGATAGCAAACGATACATGTGAACACACATGGCACGATCGAAATCAGGAATCAGAGGATGCAGAACACAAAGCAGCAGGATTGTAGCAGTAGGTAGTGAAATTAAACTTTGTATCCTAATGTACAAAAACAAAACATGATGTGCAGTTCGCTTCCGCGGATCCGGCAATGTGGGCGCCATGCACGGATCCTTGCCTGCAGCACGGGAGGATGCTAGTGCGAACCATCGCTCCGAAACTCAAATGCCACTTCATTCCCTCCCCAGCGATAAGTACATCAATACTCCAGCGCGTTTCGCGACGTGCGGATACATTTATACAACGTTTTGACTCCATCGTATGCTCAACGTTTCCTGATATAACCTTTCCTGGCATGACCCTCCATGATGTGATCCTCCTTTACATGATTATCCTTTACATAGCCTTCCTTGAACATGGCCTTTGCTTATATGAGCCTTCAGAACAGCTCGTCTTCGTGATTGACTTCCGGGCTCAGCTCGACACCAATCATACGGAGTACTCCCAGCTTCAGGTCGGTATCCATATCGTCATATACCTCGCGCGTGAGTTCCGAACGCTTGTTCATCCACTCTGACTTGTATGCGGGTGCTGAGGATTCTTCATACGTTTCTGGGGTGGCATACACGTCGCGGGTCGAGGTTTGAGAGCTCGATGCTTCGAATGGCGTCTCTGGATCAGCCTCTAGTGGAGGAGAAACATTCATCTTTGCGCGATGTTCTTTACGCTCGGTCTGATGTTGAGCCCGCAGGCGGTGTGCCGCGTCTTCTTGAGTAAAAGGCTTATACATCGGTGCAAGCCAGACTTTTCCGAGTTCAGCAACTGGAGCCCATCCCAAAGGTCGTAGAGTTCGAAGGGCGTCGTGGGTGGCGGGGATCCATCCAGGTACAAAGCCAGGCTCGTAAACCTCAGCCGGGATGATGTCGGGATCGACGCCGTGCAGGGAGTATTTGCACGCGTATCGAAGTGCGTTCCTGTCTGCGACAACTACGTTGCGCTCCAGACGTTCTTGGACGTAGACGTTGTCCCTTCCCAAATCCTTGTTGAGTTCGTGAATCTCTTGGGTCAGACGCTCGACTTTGGGCACTGCTTCGTCCCAGTACAGCAACTCCCAGAAATCAGCGTTCTTGTGCGCTTTGTCGACTTCAAGGTTGCATTTGTCTACGACGACTTCCGCAAACTCTTTGGCTTTGGTGAGCTCGTTCCTGAGCTCGAAGTTGCGACCCCGCAGATATTCATTAACAGCGGTTGTCTCGCGGAGGTGTTCTTGAAGAAGCTTTTTGTCTTCAGCCGTGAGGGCTCTGTCATTCTCAACAGCCTTGAAAAGAAGCTCATGTTCTTTGTTGATGAGATTTTGCTTTTCTTCGAGCATCTCAAGGCGCTCTTGTGCCTTGTGGAGGTCCGCTTCTGTGGTATCGAGCTTCATGCAGAGGGCACAGTTTTCATCGTCAACTTTGTTGAGCTTGGCCTGAAGGGTTGCGTTCTCTTCTTGCGCAACGTGAAGCTTTACTTGTAGCTCGTCGTTGTCAAAGGCAATCTTAGAGATAGTATCCGAGGCCGCGGTTGTAATAGTCGTGCCTTTGCCAGAGACTTCCGCAGCCCGAAGTAGGTTGTCGCGAAGTTTCAACTTCTCTTGAAGTTCTACGATTTGCTTCTGAAGGCCGTACACCTGCGCCTGAGCTTCTTTCTCTTCGGCGCCATGAGCCTCCCAGTGGTCTCGTTCCTGCTGCATCGCTTCGAGTATGTTTTCAATCTTCTCGTTCGCGACCTTTAACTTGTTTTGTGTCTTATCCAGCTCCTTGCGCGTGTGTCGTACCTCCTCGAGTACCTCATTGGCGTGTTCATCAATCTCTTCTGCCGGGATCTGGTCAAGCGTGCCAGCCAGAAGTCGGTTCTCAGCGGCGAGGCGATATGAAAGCTCCGTTACCCGCATGATCTCGTCCTTGTTGGCTTGGAGATTATCCTTAAAGTCGCGATCCATTCGCTTCATCTCAGACTTCATGGACTGCTTAGTCTTTTCCCACGCGGAACGGGTTGCCTTGTTCGCCTCAGTAAGCCCGCGCAATTCTTTTGAATGGGCGGCCTCCATCTGGCGTCGCTCGTCTGCAGCCTTTCGGGTGACTGATTCGAGGTCTGCGGCGTGAGACTGCTCAAGGGTGTCGACAATGAGGTGGTGGTCGTCGATAAGGTTTGCCAATTCTTTGTCTTTGTCTTGGATCTGGCTTCGCTGCTGATGGACCTTGTCCTGCAAGAGTTCTTCGGCTTTCTTGTGAGCGTCTTGAATCTCTTTGCAGTGGGTTTCCATTCGGAGGACCTCTTCGTATGCCTGGTCAACAAGGGCTTTGTCCCTGACTCGCTGCCCGCACTGCTTCGTATATTCCTTTCCGAGTGCCTCGAAGGCCTCTTCCTTGCTGGACAACTGCTGCTCGAGGCTGGTAATCTTGGACTTGAGCGCTTTCACGAGTGATACTCCTTGGTCTTCATCTTCGCTTGCGCAGCTGAGCGTGTCGTCCGTCTCCAGACTTGATGTACGTTTGCTAGCAGTACCGCTTGAAGATACGAGTGTCGAGATGTCGCCCGTGGAGTCTGCATGACGGACCATGTCTCGATGGCTGCGCCACGTCTTGTTCGTATCGATATAGATACGCGAAGCAATCTGCCAACAGTTTTGGTCAGTGATGCATCGCACTTAATCGATCCTCTTGGAAACTTACTTGACCATGATGAAAGTCAGAGGGGACTTTGTCTTTGCCTTCGATCCCCTGCGCGTTCCACTGACGGGTGAACAACATGTTATAGGAAGACAAGACGGCCTTGTGAACAACAGTCTTGATTAAGGCGAGGATTCCAAGCATGATGATGGATGTTGGAGAAAGTGGTATGAAGAGATAGAGAGGGATAGATAGAGAGATGATGAGGCTTGATGATATCAAGATGAGTTACGATGGAGATGGAACAAAGACAAATCAGTGCTCCGTGAGCTTCAAGTTGATATCAGGCGTTGTGGTGTAGAGGTACGGACAAAGGTACGTTGTGTGTAAGTACACACGTACACTGTAGGCAGACTACGCTAGGCCGGGCGACCATAACTACTCTCACTACACGTGTTGCGGCGGGTTTAGTCATGTAGCTATGGCAACAGTGGGGAAGTGAATGTGCAGCAAGAGCGGCAGCGGGCAGCAGAAAACGCTGTGGGAACACCCACGGTAATGCCATGAGAAGGTGTCGTACGATTAGAGTCTCAAGGAGCTGATATATGGGAGGCAGTCTGTCTTGAACAAAGCGTTAGTGCACATTGTTTCTTGCACAGTGTTGAATACCGTCGAGTATACCAAACAGTCGAGTATATCAGGCAGTAGAACTGTCTGCCGGTAGATATTCCACGAGAGCTGCCGGCTCAAGACGCCCATCAAAAGACAGACAGCGCCATTATAATGTTCGAATCGTGCGTGAGATGAGATATACCAATCTGATATACGATAGGGAATATTGATCCCATATGAGGGTTACAGCGGCTTCTTATCGCTGCCGCCAGATTGCCAGCAATCAGTCTGTTGACACGATTGATAGATGCTTGATTCGGTCAATCCAAAACGCAGCAGCTTTACAGTCAATCAATAGATGTCCTTGGGCTCAGGCGGATTGGATGGATTGCTCGCAAGCCTGATTGTAGCACAACTGCCTACCAAATCTCTCATGGCATAATTTCACGTATTGAACGCATCCAAATATTGAACCAGACAGACCACATATATTCGTATTATGGGATCATACACATTTCTTAGATATCTAGGCCTCCACGGTAACCTGCTCGTTCTCACCAGTCTTCCTCTTCTTCTTGCCGTGATGGCCGCGCGCCTCGACTCGACCCTCGATCGGCAAGACGCGGGTGGCCGTGAACAGATACCCCTCTGCACCACCTTTGCTTGTCATCATTGGGTGTGTTCGCCCGGGGAGAACTTGCCACTGTCTTGCGCGTGCAGTTTGGAGCGACGGCGCAAGCAGCAAAGTAGGGTTAAGCGGGAAATCATCATCTTCGTTGCCGCCCTCTGTTGTGCTACCATTTGTCTCGGTATCATCCTCAAACTTGGCCTTGTGGCCGTTGGTCTGCGGTGAGGGTCCAAACTCCCGTGCTATGTAGGCAGCCCTTCTCTCCTTGGAGTAGTAGTCGCAAAGTTCCACCAGAGGCTCAACATTAGGGTTGTAGACAACTATCCTTCCTCCACCGCGGACAAGAGGGACCAACTCTTTTAGCACAGTCTTTGCATCCATGGCTGTTGCGACCACCAGGCCATCGAAGCCTCCTCGCCGCGTCTCATCAACAACAGTCTTCACACGCTCCCACCGTCTCCGCTTCTTGTAATATGTACCTCGCTTCGTTGACTTCATTGTCGCAAGGACATCCTCGGGGATGACCTCAGGTTCATCATAGGATGGGTCATCCTCTGGGTGAAGCAATGAGAGCCAAGAAAGCGATTTCAGATGCTTATACAAAGGGTGCGAGACAGTAGGTGCGCCGTAGTCGTAACCAAAGTATTTGAGATAAGAGAGGTTGGGTTGATTGTTAGGATGCAAAACTGTGAGAGTATTGGTCCGCGCCGACATCTGGGGGATGTGTGGCCGCGGCGGCTTCCTTGGCCTTGGAGGAGGATTTGAAGGGGGTGCAGTTGTTGCAGGATCAGTCGTGGTTGTGGGATTTGTTGTGGCAGTCTCAGCATCAGCGTCGGGCATGACAGCGTCTGCATCTTTTGACTCAGGCAGATCTGTTGTTGTCAAAGTCCCGTCTACAGCTTCTTCGGGAGCCGCGATATTCTCTTCTGAGTCGGACTCGTCATTCTCGTCATCGGGATACAAGATGCCCATTTTCTCCGCAAGCGATGCTGTGAGCAAGCCCCCAGTATCGTCGACAACAAGCCATCGTCCTCCTCCAATCTGACTGACGCCATCTTCACCGAGAATAATCTGATTTGTCTCTCCAGAGTGGATATTGGCCCAGCTGTTGATCAAACCCAGCAGGTCTTCCCTCAGCTCCATGATCTTGTATGCCTCCTTCTCCAGGACATACTCGGTGAGCAGACCGACGTCCATGGGCAAGGCCGTAAAGCGCTTCATGTATTTCTTCGACTTGCGCAGCGTGTACTTTGCCAGTGAGAAGCTTGTCTTTTCGTCAATGGCATTGTGAGAGGCCATGATCTTGGCGATGATTTCCTTTCCAGACCCTGCACCCGCTTTCTTGAGCTCCTCGATCTCAGCCATAGACAGTGCTTGGCGTGAAGCATCGTCAATAGTCAAGCGATTGTTGCGCATTATAACCTGTCCATCCTCGCCCACAATGTCGAAGCCCGCACCACCCTCGCCATTATCCTCGCTGGCGTCACCATTTGGCGCATGGTCACTTCCTAGCGCTTCGGCATGAAGCTCAGAGGCAGGCACGACACGCAGTTCGGTCTTGGACTTGCCATCGTCCTTGTCGAGGAGCTCATAGGTGAGATAGTACGGGCGCCCGAGGATGAGGTTCGTGTTGAAAGTACCGAACTTGCCGAGATTAATACTTCTACATGAAATCAGTAAAGACTCCACAAGTCCATCTACTCGGAGGGCTCACTCCAGCTATGCGACGTACGTATTCGGAGTGGTCTCGATAATCTTGAAAAGACCGGACGGGAGCCGCAGCGCCACGTGGGTATTGGGGCGAATGTAAGAATGCATGGCAGAACAAGATGGCCACGGCGAGGCGACAAGCCTATTCCATATGCGACAGTGTTCTCGACGAGTAATTATGATTCCGCACACTTTTGTGGCTACGGCGCGCGCAGAGAAGAAGTTCTGGAGCTAGCAGATTGGCTGCAGGGATTAATTCCGAGGATGCCACAACTCGAGCACAGCCACGCCCTGCTTCAGCCACCTGCTTCACGTCATCGCCTCCGCTTGCTTGCGACCGGGCAATCCAACACCAAGGCCGCGTATGCAACTTAGGCCTGGTATCTGCCTATATTGACTGCTGACCCTGACGCCACCGCGCACCGCTTCCTCATCTCTCTTTAGCCCCTTCCTCCCATCCAACCCCTAATTCCATCAAGCTTTCCAGCGCGCAGCGGCTGCTCAAGAGCTCCACCGGATTGCACCACCATATTCTAGGTCTACATCGCCGAGCATGGTGCTTCGGAAGCCTGACGAGCACGATGGCCTTGTGCCAGCACCACTGTCTAAAGCGAACCCGCCGTACCCTACAACGCCTTCCGAAGAATATCCACCCGTACTTCCCTCGACTCCCGACAATGCTATAAACCCGCCAAACCAAAGCAAGTCACCAGCCTTCAATTTCAGGACACCAGCAGACGCCGAGCCGCCGAAAGACACCCGCGACGATGACTCGGACCTCAGTGAAGATGAGTGGAACCAGACGGACGACGAATTTGAGGAGGTCGATCCTCATCAAGTGCCTGCTGCCTTGAAACCAGCCGGAGGCAAGATACCACCAGTGCCCAAGACAAACAATGTTACCGGCGGTCTCCCAGACGCGCTGAGACCAGGTCCGCCGCCCGGTGTGCCCATCAAAAGATCAATGGAAAACATGTCATCAATGCCTACTGGTGGCAGCCCGGGGTCGTACGGCGCTAGAAGCTACGTATCAGAACAATCCAATAGCTCCATCCCGCTTCAGACAAACAATCCATACCTGAAGATGCAAACAACTGGGCAAAGCAACCTTGGCGGAGAAAGCAGCGAAGCTATCTGGGGGGACGCGGTGGGCAATGCACACAAGTACGATGCTCCCGTTGAGTTGCCAGCATATCAAACCCCAAGTACGCCAACACATGAAATGCGCAACCTCGGACTGGACGACCATACCTCATCAGCGCACCCTCCTGCTTCCGCGAACGACGCACCAGCTATCGCAGTAAATTCGCCAACTCCGCAGTCTGAACACAATGCTAGTTTGATCGATGCGAACCCTTGGGAGTCTGCGCCTAGCAACAAGCAGACTCACACCACTCCCTGGACCGTCCCGGAAAGCAGTGCTAGTGGCAATGAGGCAGCCTCGAAGGTGCCGCCTGCCTCGAACGTTTCGGAGAACGTCCCTACTGCCGGACAGACGCCGCCGCAACCGCAGTATACACCTGAACAGACGCCACCAACTTCTGAAGAACATCCGCCCGCGTTGCCGCCGAGGAGGTCCCATGAGGAGAACCCGCCCGCTATGCCTCCAAGACCCATCGACACAGGAGTAGGCTCTAACGTTCCTCCCGCGTTAGAGTCGCCGAACACTGCAATGAACCGACAGAGAAAAGAACACTATCAGATCAAGCATGTTCGCTGGTTCGATGACAGCATCAAGGACATGCGTGTATCGCCCATTCTTACGCAAAACTTGAATGGCCCCTGCCCGTTGCTGGCTCTCGTGAATGCGCTTGTTCTCTCTACTCCCGCAAACCTTGAGACTGCACTGGTCGAAACCTTGCGCACACGCGAAACAGTTAGCCTAGGATTGTTGCTGGATGCCGTATTCGAAGAGCTTATGTCTGGACGCCGAGGTGACGCAGCCCAGGAACTACCAGATGTGAGCGAGCTGTACAAGTTTCTTCTTGCATTGCACACTGGCCTCAATGTCAACCCCCTGTTTGTTCCAGACCCAAACTCTGCAGCCAACCATGCTGCTCTTACGAACCGAGCCGGGGCGTTCGAGGACACGCGTGATATGAAGCTATATCGAACCTTCAACATTCCCCTAATGCACGGATGGCTACCAGAGGCTGATACGGATGCCTTTGCCGCCTTCAACCGTGTAGCTCCTTCTTACGAAGCATCGCAGTTGGTTCAGTTTCAAGAAGAGGAGCTCAACACAAAACTGAACGCAGGCGACTCGTTGAATGAAGAGGAGCAACAATTGTTTACGGATATTCATGCTATCAAGGAATTCTTGATGAGATGGCCGACACAGCTTACCGACCATGGCCTCAAGGTTATTAAGGACAACCTTCAGCTTGGTCAAGTCGCCATACTCTTCAGGAATGACCACTTCTCTACGCTATGCAAAAACCCACGTAATGGTCAGCTTGTGACTCTTGTTACAGATCAAGGTTATGCAACTCACGACGAGATTGTGTGGGAGTCGCTCATTGATGTTAACGGACAGGGTAGTCAGCTCTACTCAGGCGATTTCCGCTCAGTCGATAACAGCAACTCAGCCATGGGAACGCAAGATCAGCAGCCTGAGAATCTAGTCGACGCGGACGACACTCAAGGGTGGACCACGGTGCAAGGCCGCCGAGGAAACCAACAGCAGTTGGGCGCCGGAGAATCTAATGCACAGGATGAGACTACATCACCCACTGGTCTCAGTAGGGCTGAGCAAGAAGATCATGATCTCGCACTAGCGTTACAACTGCAGGAGGAAGAAGAGGATCGCCAAAGACGCGAGACAGAGCAGCGTGCACGGAATAACCAAGCCCCACAACCTGGTGGTAACCGTCCTCCATCTCGACCCGAACAAGCCCCAGTCATACCCCCACGCCGTAACAACATCACTGGGCATCGTCCCGCCACTGAACCTGCTCCACCCCCAACGTATGAGGAGGCATCTTCAGCGCCACGATATAATCCGCCGGCTGGTCATCCCGCCAATCCTTCGGCCCCAATACCCCAGCACGGCAGCGCATACCAGACTATGAATGGCGGTCACCCACCGCCTCCAGGCTCTGTCGCGGGAGGCCGCCGCCCTGGACGCCCAATGGCTTCTCCAAACATGATGCCTGGTCGGCCCGGCAGAAGGCAAAGTGGTGGCGCGGCCGGCACACCAGGTCCCAACGGGAATGAGGAACGAGACAAGTGCGTTGTTATGTAAACTGCGCATGTTTGTCGTTTTGAAATCTTCTATATCATTTTCTGGAGATGCTGACACGTTCATTGGCTTTCTAGCGATCTGCCGAATGTACTTTGCCGTTGGTGCAGCGTCAGCTAGTGAGATGTTTGGTTTTTGGTAGACTTGGCGTTTTGGGTGGGGACTATTATTATACCCGTGTTCTTTGGTTTTCGCAATGTACAATGTCGAGGGAAGAGTTTGCATGCAAAAGGAATCAAGACGGAGAAAGGAAATGGTAAATGGAAACACTTGTACTACCGTAGTTATTCCTAGTCATCGAAGCCTTTTACCTGTTCGTTACCTCAAAGTAACCATTCTCAGTCCTTTCTCACATGAAGAAATCAAAATTCATATCAAGTCCTACTAATGTACATAGAAGATCCGTGGCCCTGTGCTGTATTCAGAGCCAAGACACCAGCCTCTTTTTCAATCATCAGATCGCATTCTCATCCCTCTCCACTTTGCTCTCCGTCCACACCACTTCTCACTCAATCTTACAAGAACTGCTCCATCTGCCTCAACCTCTCCCTACTCTCCATCCTCTCCAACTTCCTCACCCACTCCTGCACCTCCCCCGCCTCCCTCTGACTTCCCACACACTGCTCAAGACTAACTGCACGATTAACCCGACGACGCGCCTCTCTGTGTTCCAGCGCTGCGCGACTAGGTACTAAGTCGCTGTTTCGCTGTACCAAGTGCGGTGGACGGCGAGGCGGGTCCAGTCGAAGTGAAGCATGAGTAGCGTTGGCTAGACGTGATGTCGTTACTTCCTCTTCGCCATCTCGCTGCGTCACATATGGCGGACGGCGAGGCGGCTCAAGCCGAAGTGCCGCACGAAGATCATATCCGTTTTGGAGGAGTTCCCTTACTTCTTCGCCATCCTGATGCACCAAATATGGCGGGCGGCTGGGCGGTTCGAGTCGAGGAAAAGTACCGGGGTTGGTGTCTAGACGCGGCGTGGTGACTTCTTCCCCTCCATCGTGCTCGTCGAGAAAACGACGCAACATAACATCTCCTGGGCCTTCAATCAAATCACCACTCCTCCTCATGCGTCCTCTCCTTCGTCCGTTTCCGCTTGGAACCAGAAACGGCGTACTTCTAGGCACTGGGGGACACAGAGCACCCTCCAATATGATTCCTGCGCGTTTCCTTTGCATATTGTTGAGCTCATCCGCCCAGCTATCCAGATCTACCATGCTAGGGCCTTGATGGCGGTAGAACCGTTCTTCAGGGCTGAGTTCGGCGGGGAGGACAACATTGCTGGACGACGTATTAATAGAGAGGTTTCTACGATGCGGGTAGGGTCTGCGTGAGGGCGCGGGCGAGGCAGCAAGGGACAAGGAGGACAATGTGGGTTTGACGGGGCTGCTGCTGTGCCGGGCGCGAGGCTGTTTGTCACATACTTTTGCCCCGGTATGACTGGGCGACGATTCGACACTTGCTGCGCTTGCTTCGCTGAGTGTGCTCTCGCTGCGTATACTGCGAAGAAAGTTGTCGTAGCTGTAGCCTTCGTCGCTGTCGGCGCTGTCGGTATCCCCTCGACTGTCGACGACGTATTCGAGATCACTTAGGATCTTGACGGCCCACGCAGACTGCACTGCCATGTCACATATGCTCAAGTCTTGATCCTTGTGCAGATTGCGGTTTAGACGCAGGAGGTCGCGCTGTGCTTCAAGGACCGTTGTCATCTCTCCTGTGTTCTCGTCGATGTGAAGCCAGGAATTGATGTCTGAGAGTTTCTCAGCAGTGAGGATGCTGTATTGCCGTAGATTGGTTGCTTCGTCGTCGGCGTATTGCTCGATTCGGGCAGGGAGATTGGTGTCGAGCACTTGCGGGAGGTCGAGCATGAGAGAGTCCAGAGTCATTTCTGCGGCAACTATCTCGTCCTTGGGCTTGACCATCGAAGGATGGATGACGTCGTGGCCGCCGGAGGAGGAGCGGCGTAGTCCCAGTCGGTTGGCGCAGACTCGGAGAGCCGTCTGCTTGATTTCTCTCCGGACCTCGTCGTATGTGGCTTTGGCTTCAGTGTCTCGAGGAGGTTCTGGTGTCCAGGGCTCGACTGGCACAACAGTGAATGGCGTAGGTGAAGCGGAAGCTGCACTCACAGGTGTCTTGGGTGAGAGAGAAGCCCAGATACCGCCTTCAGCAAAAGCGTTTTTGATACCTGAAGTAGCTGATAGCGGAGTTGCAGGGCCAGGGTTCACAATGTCCCATCGTGGCCGCGCCGTCGTGGATGTCGAGCTAGAAATGCGCCGGAGGTGTGGCGGGAACAATGGGTGCGTGCCCGTAGATGAAGTGAGTGATGAAGAGTTGCGAAGCATTCGCCGGCGGCCTATTGTTGTAGTTGCTGGATCGGTAGGCTGTTGTGGCGGATGCCATCCAAACATGATAACGTTGTCTTCTTTGGCGGCTCGCTCAATCCGGCCTACAGCCTCCCTCCACTTGGCTTCTGCAAACCGCTCCTTGCACCAATATTCGGCCTGCTCCCAGAAGTCCGCATGCTTTTCTTTGGCAATGCCCTTCAATCCCCATCGTTCATGTTTCTTCATCGGCCTGCCTGAGAGCGGTGATAGTCCTTTCTCTGTGTCGTCATTCACCGCGCTTGCGGGCTTGACTTGACAGGCCATCTTGACGATGAGTATTGGAAGTTGTCTAGATGATATTTAATATCGCAGGCTGCTGCTGGTATTTTGATGAGCAATGGCGCTACAAGCCTTACCTCTGTGGCTGCCAAGACTAGAGGTGAAAGGAAAAGCTAATAAATGAGCGGTAGATGGGCGGCAACTTGACTGTGTGTAGCTATTGTGCGTTTGCGCGTCATATAAGGCTTGGACCCTGTTCAAGATCACGAACACGCAACGAGAGACAAATAGAGACAGTGAGAGAATGTCGCGTGCAAGTAGGACATACAACACGACTATGAAATTAAATGAAAAGCATCGTCCGAGTGGTATCTAACTCCACTAATGCAAGTATCAGACCTATTCTAAGAATGTAAAGAGATTCGTATGTACGACGTTGAGAGCGCGGTCGGCTTCGCGCTCCTCGATAACGCAAGAGATGTTAATCTCGCTGGCGCCTGCGTTGAATTAGTAAATGAAGCTCTTAAACAGATCAGATCATTGCAGCATACCTTGTGAGATCATTTCAATGTTAATGTTGTTCTGTCCCAAGACGCTGAAGAACTTGCCAGAGATACCAATCATGTTCTTCAACTGCTTACCGACCAAGCTCACAATAGCCATGTCGGGTACAATATCGATAGTTCCAAGGGAACTGAGATCATTGACGGCACCCTGGAGGTCCTTGGACTGGATCTTGTAGTCATCTTCGCCTCCGCCGCTGAGAAGAGCCGACTCGGAGTGCAAAGCCATGGAGACATGAACCTCGGACGACGAGATGAGGTCGACTGAGAGGCGCCAGTTGTCGAGAATGTTGAAGATGTTCATCAAGAAACCATGGGCACGAGTACGCTTGTTGCTGTGCACGTTAAGCACAACAATATTGTGCTTGATGGTCACTGCCGTCGGCCGCTTTGGGCCCTCGAGCTGATTGAGCAGACTCGAGGAACGAGTGCGGAAGAGACCAGCTTCCTTGAGAGGCGCATGGTTGTCAATGTCACGCAAGTTGTCTGGGAAGATGACGGTTCCAGCATTGCGTGGGTTCATAACATTCTTGATGCGAATGGGGATACGGGCGCGGATGACCTGCTCCATGGTGAAGGGATGAATGACCTCGGATCCGTAGAAGGTCAACTCGGCAGCCTCTGCAGGAGTGACGGTAGGGAGCAATGCAGCCGTGGGGACCTTGCGCGGGTCTGCCGTGAAGATGCCATCCACCTCCTTCCAGACCTGAAGTTCCTTGGCCTTTATGCCGACGGCTACCAAAGCAGCGCATAGATCGGTGTATCCGCGTCCAATCGAGGTCAGGAGGCCACCAGGCACATTTCCGAAGAAGCCGGTAATGACGGGGACTTTATCTCCACATTCTTCGACCTGTTTGGCGAAGTCGGCAGCCAAGTCTTTGTAGAACTTTTCCTGCAACCCGCCTTTGATGGACGCATTGGGCTTGATGATGTCGCTGAGGTCGACAAACTGGGCAGGCGTGCCGCGGTCGTTCAGTATGGCGGCCATGTAGCGACAGCTCAGTTTCTCGCCCTTGCTGATGATCTTGTCCTCGGTGTGGTTGGTAACCTCCTCCAAATGTTGGGCCGACTCCAAGATCTTGATCAGACTCTCGCACTCAGCGTTGACCTCTTCCGTGTAAGAAGCCAGAATGTCCGGGCTCTTGAGGATATCCTTGCCGGCCTGGATATGGTCGGTACGGATGGCTTCGACGATTTCGTCATAGGCGCGGTGGTTGGGTCTCTCAGCAGCTCGGGCAGCGCGAAGGAGACGATTGGTAGTTCCCTCGAGCTTCGTGTTGCTGCTGCGCGCGGAGCAGACTATAGCGGCGCGGTTCGTCTCATTGCCAGCTCTGCGAACGTTAGTACTTTGTGCCCATCCTCTATGAGCTGGATTGGAGTCGTACTTGACAATGTCCGCTATATTTTCCGGGAACTTGCCGACGCTTGTACCGCCGAACTTGAGGACGACCCATCCTCCGGGAAGATGCTTCTCTTCCGTGTGAGCTATCCGCTCCGACTCGGTGTGACCGTTTGTGTATGCTGACATGTTGGAGTAGAGGGTTAAAGCGTTGAACTCTAGTCAATTGGCTGTGCAGAATTTATTCGTGGAAGATTGGATGGCAAAAATGCTATCGAATGAGGTTTGTCAGGACGTGGATGACGTGTGGTGGGCGAAATATGGGGTTGTGAAAGTTGAGGGAATTCTTGGGCGGTTTTAGTGGGGGAAAGGCGCCTGAGTCAAAAGTTCGCGCCCGCAATCGGCTGCAGGCGTGGTGCTACTATGGTGCGCAGGTCGCCGCACTGCATGTGCATGCCACCCACGCCGCGGCCGTACCGGCAAAAGAAAAAACCGGTCGGGATGGCTCGGTGCCTGCATGATCAGTGGATGGCCTAAGCCCAGAAAGACTTTTATCTTGCCTCTGCGGAACTAGCGCAGTGAGCTTCAATGGACGACTAATCGAAACAACTAATAATCGGTTGGAGATACAGCTAAACAAGCGTGATTCGTACGTAGATGAGAGCCGAAATTAGTCACAGTAATACACGGTAATACGTACTGCGCTACTAGATGCCATTTACCCATGTGTAGATGTATACCTGTAGCCTCGGCAGTTCGCAAGAACAGTATCACGTGCTCCAGAGCATCTGCTTACTTCCAACGCTGCAATGTGATGCTATCCCTTGTTTGCAGATCAAATGAAGGCCATTACTTGAGTCTCCAGACGGCTGCGACCTTTGTACCACAGTTTTGTCTTATCTGAGATGACTCGTCCCTCGTCACGACGACATGTATGTGTCGTGTCAATTGCAACACCAACGACTCGGGGGTTTCATATCACTGGGCGGCTCACGATCCTGTGTTTCTGTTGATGACGCTACAAAATACTGGATGTGACATACCCGATCTTTGGTGGTAAGCGTGACTCGGTCCAAAGGCGACCAACAACTTCAACCTACTTAGTCCTGCGCCCAGGAAATTTAGCGTCGTCAGGAAGAAGCAAATGATTCCATCCGCACCGATCGTGAGACTTTGAATAAGTCGTCAAGTCTTGGATGCGCAGGAAAATTTCATTCTCACGATAGGAACAAATCCTGGTGGAAAGCAACAAGGCTACTCTCAACACATGCTTACCGTTACACCGCCAAGTGCTTACTACTCCATTTTCCTCTTCTTTCAGGCTGGACAATACCGCCATCTTCAGTCAAGGAGTTGTCGGCACGAATTTATTCGTAACGTATTGGCAATCGATTGATCTTTTTGAATTTTGATCCAGCTTATTCGTCTGTACTTGCTGAGAGACTGGGTGTTGACTTCACACCGACGGCAACAGAAATGTTACAATCTCAGATAGTAACAGCCTAGCCAGGTATATATTTATCCAACCGACGTCAACTGATATATCCGAGTTTGTAGTAACAGAGAATGCAGCGAAAACAGGCCTCAATACGGGCGCCAAAGATGGCACAAGTGCCAGGGCTGTGGTTGGCGCAATATTCCTGTGAATTACCGGCTTCGTGCCCTAGATGAACGCGTCTGGACAAGGGCCAAAGTGAATAAGATTGCTGTTCTGTAAAAAGAGTTACCAGAATTCGTCAAGACCGCCGCAGGGTAGTCGTTAACATGACGCACGTGCCTAGGAATATTGGTAGGGATACACTAGCATCTGTGCTTTTCCTCATACGGCAGAGCTGTATTGTAGTCAACCGATATTCCAAGTACGGATCTCTCAAACAGTGGACCGTTTAAGAGTGGAAGGTAGAAACAGCACCACAAGACGGCCCGCTACATATACTAGCAGACGGTTAAAAACCAGGTCAAGTGTACAAAATTAGTATCGTCATATACCATGGCCGCCCACCTTGCCACCCCCTACCTCCCCACTGAGTCTAAATGCCTTGTTATTAGTCCTGAAACATCATTGGCCACCCCTGCGCTCATCCCGCTCGGTGCAGCACTCGACCCTTGATTGGTCAATTCGCAACCTAGTAAAATATGTACACCCAAAACATATCTCACAAACTTCAAAGGCAACCAAAACCTCTGTTGTTGGCTATCTACAACATCCTAATTGTGCCGAACGGCCAATTCCATCTAATGGTTGACGTCACCAAGCGCTTCACTAAGCCATATTGGGCGCACTACGAAACCCGTTTCACATCGCACCACATTGCAGCTATGTACCGACAGTTTCACGTGTGCGAGCCATATAAGCTTTGTTTTTCTCTCTTGTATCGATAGGTGTCCTCAATTGCGTTCAAGCGATCAACGTGCTTAGCCGATCCCACCATGAACTTCATATCAAGTACACACGTACCCGCTTGAAGCGTATGCACATACCCCACTAACGTGTTGCCAGATCTCGTCAACTCGGACGCAGTTATCAACCCCCTCATTGACAATGGCTATCTCCCGCACACGATCATCCGTGCAGGAATCCGGCGCCAGCTGGCCGATCGCCTGCAGTCGATAGCTACCACCTCGCTGGAAGAGGGGTACAAGACCAAAATGAACTATGTCAAACTTCTGCGGGAACGACCCATTGCCATTGCAACTAAGACAGCGAATGAGCAGCACTATGAAGTGGGCACGAGCGTCTTGAAGGGCATGCTGGGACCTCGCATGAAGTACTCGTCTTGTTTGTATGAAAAAGGCGGGGAGACGCTGGCGCAGGCCGAGATTGCCATGATGCGATTGTATGTTGAGAGGGCGGAGTTGAAGGATGGAATGAGTATCTTGGATTTGGGGTGAGTTTTAAGTTTCTTTTCCACGTCCTTGTTGCATTCAGCATGGGAAGATCACGTGAACACTGAAGCCAAGCAAGCAATTGTACAACACGAGATAGCTGACAAGAGCCAGCTGTGGATGGGGCTCGGCATCGCTCTTCATGGCGGAAATCTTCCCCAACTCCAAAATCACCGGCTTCTCCAACTCCAGGACGCAGAAGCAGTACATTGACAGCGTTGCTGAGTCAAAAGGACTCAAGAATCTGACTATCATCACGGGTGACGTAGTTGACTACGAGTTCCAGCCCGAAGCATATGACCGTGTCATTTCTATTGAGCTCTTTGAGCACATGAAGAACTATCAGCTTCTACTGCGCAAAGTCAGCTCTGCGCTGAAGCCCGGTGGCAAGCTCTTCGTCCACATCTTCGCGCATTGCACAACGCCGTATGATTTCGAGGAGGGATGGATGACGGAGCATTTCTTCACCGGTGGTACGATGCCTTCGGCCGACTTGCTGCTGTACTTCCAAGACGATCTGAGAATCAAGAACCAGTGGTGGGTGTCCGGCATGAATTACTCAAAGACTTGTGAGGACTGGCTGGTGACCATGTTGAAAAACAAAAAGAGTATCTGGGAAGGACTAGTCGAGACGTATGGAGAGGAAGGCGCATTGACTTGGTGGAATAGGTGGCAAGTCTTTCATTTGGCTTGCTCTGAGCTGTTTAGGTGGAATGGTGGTGATACGTGGGGCGTTAGCCACTACCTTTTTGAGAAGCCCGCCGCATAAGCTGCCGACGGCTTGAAGCGATGTACATGGTTGAAGGCAAGAATAAACTACTGTTAATGCAACAAATTGCGTAATACCCAGATATGGATTTCTCAAACATCTGATTGATCGAGTATATGAAGAAGAACATGACAAGATGGCATCTGACGTGATTGCTCTAGTTATTGTATTGATTCAAAATTCTTGGCATTGGCCGCATGGAATATCGCAGCTGTCAGCCCCTGTATCTGTCTCCAGTACCCCAGCGTACATGCAATTGATCGTGTCCTCTGTCATTTCTGCTATCTCTATTTCCATCTCCCACGCCCACGATCTTCGTTGTTCAATGATCCCATGGGTGCTTCCAGCCCAGAAGGGCGGGGCCGTCCTGCTTCGCGCGATACATCAACTGCCCCTGTCAGCATATCCCTTACTCATGACGCGTCTTCAACGTACAAAGAACCACATTGATGCGCCGAGGCCAGTTGCCATGAATCGGTATAGCGGTCGGGCTGGGTGGATGTGAACGGGGTGGTTCGGGTGCGGCGGGTATTTGGGCGGACCCATGCGGGAGCGTGTGGGTTGCATTGTGTAAGGTGAGCCTGTGGAGTGCTCAGTATGGGTGCCAGCTCGCGATGGTATCGTACGGTGCCTACCTGCGGTATCCGGGGTGCAATGGCTCTGCGACGCTTTTGGTGGGTGAGGTGTGATTAAGGTCGATCGCGGATTACGCTAACAGGCCGGCGCCAAGATCGTGCCATCAACTGTCAATCGCGACTTCTGCTCCTTCATCGCGACAATCCCGACCGCCACCGTCATCCTCCCACACTAGCTTTTGTTTCGAGCCACCGGCCCCGTGCAAGCGCTCACCATCGCGACCACATACCCCCCGTTGCATCGATTCAATACGATAAACTGCCCTGACCCTTCTAGCACACGCTTGCGCCGCGGCCCACTTAGCCCGGAGTGGAAAACATACCTCCGAGCCCTCGAGCACCAAGTATCGCCCATACAACGGCCGGGATGGCGACTCCGGCGGGTGCTCCGCCGTCGCGCACCCTCACCCGCCAGTTTAAAGGATGCTGCAAGATTGGCGAGTACGAAATGATGCAGAAGCTGGGAGAAGGCACTTTTGGTGAAGTTCACAAGGCGCGTCAACGATCGACCGGCCACGTCTTTGCGCTGAAGAAGATCCTGATGCACAACGAAAAAGACGGCTTTCCGATCACAGCGCTGCGAGAAATCAAGCTGCTCAAGATGCTCTCGCACGACAACGTTCTGAAACTAGAAGAAATGGCGGTAGAGCGACCCAAAACGGAGGGCAGGAAACGAGCGATACTGTATATGGTGACGCCATACATGGACCACGACCTGTCAGGCCTGCTCGACAACCCCGAGGTACAATTTAAACCACCACAGATCAAGTGCTACATGTTGCAGCTGTTCAAGGGTCTGGCGTATCTTCATGACAACCACATTCTACATCGAGATATGAAAGCAGCCAACCTCCTAATCAACAACCGCGGACGATTACAGATAGCCGATTTTGGTCTCGCCAGACACTACGACGAACCCGTACCACGACGAGGCAAGGGCAATGGTGAGGCGAAACGCGAATACACTTCATTGGTTGTCACTAGGTGGTACCGACCGCCAGAGTTGCTCCTGCAGCTCCGCAAATACACACCAGCTATCGACATGTGGGGTGCAGGCTGTGTTTTTGGTGAGATGTTCAAGCGCAAGCCCATCCTCACTGGTCAGAGCGACATACACCAGGCGCAAATCATTTTTGAGTTGGTCGGCTCGCCGAACGATGCGAGCATGCCAGGCTGGAACGAGTTACCAGGAGCAGAGCCAGTTCGCTCATTCCCACAAAGCACAGGCAACATTGCGCAACGATTCCGAGAACTTTCACCCCTAGGGCTCTCACTTATCAAAGACCTCATGAGGCTGGACTGGCGGAAACGTATCAATGCCCTTGATGCTATCGACCATCCCTATTTCCGAGAAGAGCCACTACCCATGAGGGAAGAAGATATTCCTCACTTTGCCGACTCGCATGAACTAGATCGACGCAACGCACGAGGACAGAGACAAGCGCTTCCCCCAGCACCGCAAGGCGGCACCGTCGGCGGAGGGCCAAACGGAGAGTGGACGGGTCAGGGACCACCACCACAGTCATGGCAGAACGGCGACCGAAGATACGGCGGCCCACAAGACCGAGGGCCACCTGGTGTCGAACGCGGTATGAGAGGTGGCGGCTATGACCGGCGTGGATATGAACACCGACCTCCACCTCCTCCACCAGGCGAGCGACGGCCACAATGGGGTGGTGGTGATCGCGGCCATAACGGTCTCCCTGCTCCACCTGCAGACGGCCGACACCCTCTCCCACCCGTCCCCCGCTACGGCCCTGACGGCGCAGACCGCCGCCGAGGTCCCGTTCCACCAGGTGATACATACATACCCAGCTACGGCGGCGACGGACCCCGTCGCTCACGCGAACCAGATGACCGCCCTCGCCGTAACTCCCGTGACTCCGTTAACTCGCGCGAAGGATACCCGGACGACCGATCTGATCGCAATCGCGCTTACCGCGATCGGGAGCGCGACCACCGAGGCGGCAACAGAGGTAACTTTGGCCAGGACAGGCGGGATGGTCGAACGCGCTCGAGGAGTCCAGAACGCAGAGACACCAGTAACATGAACAGTGGTGCTAACAACAGGGGCACGGGTAGGGACAGAGACGTATCTGATATTTACAGGAGGCGGTAATGAGGGTTTTGCGGACCTGCTCTTGGTGGGTAGTAGGTTGAGTGGAATTGAGGCATGTATCTTTTGCATTTATCCATTTTTTTTCTTTCACCCATTCATTTGCGAACGAGGAAAGCAAGAGCGAAGTCGCAAAGACTACGAGTATGAGCTGGAGAAAGCGCATTGATATACAAAGATTGAGGCTTCTTTTCACATTCTGGTATTTTATCGTTTGTTTGTTCATTGGCCGGGCTTTGGGACAAACGTGCACGCAAGAAAAGGAGCATTATTCTCGTATCTCTCTTTCGATACATGTGTTGGCATGGCATTTTTAGGCGTTTTTGACTCTTTCTTCCTTCCCCTTTCCTGCGTCCTACATACGAAGACTTTGTGTAATTTTGTTTTGCAAGGTTATGGCACTGAGTCTAGGCATCTGGTTTGGGCTTGGGATTGCTGGATGCCGCCATATATACCGAGCACACAGCTTTCTTCCTGTGCCGTTGCACTTTTCGGTCTTTGCGCTATTTATGATTGTTGCGTTTGGCGCTGGGAAAGATGGTTTGATACCATGGCATTTCAGCAGGACGTAGCAGAGCAGAGTAGAGCGCGCCTATGTACACAATGAAATTGATTCTGTTGCCTATTTGTTTCTTGAGATGTGGCTGTTGTTGCTAGTACGCGGTATGGCTCGGACGCGGACGGGCGAATCTTGAGATGGATTCTTGATTTCCCATCGTGGGTCCTAAGTGATCTTTCTTCTCAGGATTCTCGTGGAGGGGGTACTAGGTCAGCCCTCCTCTCCGGTCCTCAGCTGTGCTCTTCGTGCCTCTACTTTTTCGTCTTTATGACGTCCTGATGGGAGGAGGGCGACACTGTTCAAACCCTCTCTCCTGAGCTGAGCATCGCGACTTGCCGTGGAAGCTTCATGCCACCGATACCTTGACATGCCGCAGCGATGTAGGCCGACCTCCTAGAGTCCCATCATCCTTTCTCGGCTTCTCATATAATCCATTCCTTGAATCTTCGCCAACCTCTTACTCTGGATCCCAGTCCGGACGGCAGGTGCACCCCTCGCTCCTCACATGCATAACCCCCGTCTTGCTCGCCTCAACCAGCCACTCCGCCCACTCAATCTCATGCTCGACAATTGTACGGTGCTCGCCCGTTTCAACTCTTTCTTCTTTTACCCTAACCAGAAAATCACGTAGCTTGAGTGCACACTTTTCCGTAGAGTTTGCTTCACATGTGCTTTGTCGTTGCTGCTCAGCGTACATCATGCGTTCCATGCGGGTTAGCAGTTGCGCTTGGATCTCGCTGGATTCCTCAAATCGCTCAACAAGTGACTTAGCGCGGACTTTGAGGCGCAGCGTGTCTTCCCGGGTGGCGGGGGTACAGGGCAAGTTGCGCTGGGGTCGCGCGAGATGAAAGGAGCCGACGTCGCGCAGGACCACCATCTCGTTGAAGGAGTCGTCTTGGATGGTGCTGGTACTTAGTCTAGACGATGGGCGCGAGATATGCTCGGGTGGTTCCCAGTTCAAGTAGTGGTTGCGATGCGCAGAGTAGTTGGTAGTTTGTTTTGGTGAATCCTGGTCTTCGGGCTCCCACTCGCACTCTGTGTCTGGGTACTCGTCTGAGTCGCACATAAAGGTTTCGGAGTAGCTGAATCCATAGCCTTCTCGCTTCTTCTTTGGTTTTTCTAGTTGGGGTGCCTGGTAGATGGATTCTGAATGTCGGCGTGGTTCTTGTGTCGAGGGCGCCTTGGTGTGGGATGGATCTGCGGAAACGGATCGGTTTATGCTGCCAGTCATGGAAAGTCCAGAGAAGCTTTGGGCGATGGTTTCTTCGCGGCCTCTCCGGTTTGGAGGCTCATCAGGTGCCACTGAGAAGGAGAATCTTAGTTCAACATTTTGCGGCTTTGGCGCATGGTTCTCGGGTTTCTCTGTCGGTTTATGTGCTGATTGCACTACTGCTTGCGACTGTACAGCTGGTGCTGTGTGTTCCATCCATGTTTTCAGAGAAGAGTCAGTATTCTTCTATGCGCATTGTCAATTTCACAGCTCAGAGTCGAAATAAGACCATGCGACTTACTGATCCTCGCCATCTGGTTGGTCGTTTGGATTTGCCACTCATAAGTCGTCGCTCCTGCAGTGTTATGGTCTCCTTAGATACCTGGAGAGGTATGGGATCAAAACTGCGGCGCGTACTCAGCCGCTTTCTTGTAGGGCCTTTTGCTTTCTGCTCTGCCTCAGCCACAGTTCATACATCGTTTTCAAGTGTACCTACATTGACCGGCATGTTAAGATGTTTAGAGTAGTGTTGAGACCAAAACACCGCCTGACTGTGTACCGAATGCAACAACCAAATATGTTCAAATTGGATCAAAAACAAGGGGAATGAAGAACAATGTGATTGTTTGTTGATGTGGGGGTGTTTGGGGTATACATAAGCGACGTCAGTAGGAGGTCGCGTTGGGGTCGCGTGAAGGTTGACTAGCGTGGTTAGTGCAAAACGCGGCCTCGTCCTATCACCGCAGCAATTGTTCGTGTTTTGATGCACTTTGAGCCCCACCAGACTATGGTCCGTTCACGCCTGGGATAGTAGGAGTGGGGGTTCCGTTGGGCGCGCTGCTATTGCGACAATCAAATGGTATCATTTTGAACAATTCGTTACTTTTGCCTGCTATGAAGACGAGCATTTCCTTGGGCCTGCAAGCATCACCTCTTGTTCTCCAGAAGCTCCACCCCTGTCCTCACCACACCAATTGCTGCACCAGTTTGGATCGCTTCACTCCCACCTCCACTCAATCTGTATTCGATATCCGCCAAACCAGACATCCAAGTCACCATGACTTGCGGTGGAACGTCGTTGGTAACCAGCTCTTCGCTTACCGCTGTCAAGATGTCTGCCAGAGCCAGGCCCTTCAATGTCTTGAGATTGTTGATGGTTCGCAGACATTCTGTCATATCATTCTTGGAAAGCAATGTTTCGAGGATGTACTTGATGTCGGAAGGATGAGGGGCTGCTATGCAGTCATAGATAGTGGTCTGAGTAATTTGATCACGCACGATCGAACTCGGATCTACGGCAGGTTTTCCTGGCGGCTGGAGCGGCGTACTGGAGGCATGACAGGCCTGCAATACGTTGAGTGCCCGTCGCATGTCTCCCTTGCTCAGTGTGACCAGTGACTCGGTGGCTTCTTGTGTAATGTTGACCTTCTCCTCCTCAATCACCTTATCAACCAGATGCCGGATATCTTGGTCCTTGAGCGGCGAAAATCGAAATCTTGTACAACGCGAGAGTAAAGCGGGCGAGAGTTTGTGTGTATAGTTTGCGATGATGCAGAAACGAGTGTTTGCCGTGTATTTTTCCATGATTCGTCTCAACGCCATTTGAGCGGTGGCAGTCATGGCATCCGCTTCGTCAAGGACAATGAGCTTGAAAGTCGCCAGCGAAGAATCTCCTGCTTTGGGTGCGGCGGAGAAGATTTGCTTGGTACTACTAAATGTCTTGATCTGTTCTCTGACCACTTCGATACCTCTGTCGTCTGATGCATTCAGCTCGAGCACCATCTGCCGCATGTTCTTGTTTCCGTATATACGTCGTGCGAGCGCCAGAACAGTCGAAGTCTTTCCGGTTCCGGGAGGGCCATAGAGGAGCAGATGCGGTAATCGCTGCCTATATCAGCATTGCACCTTCATGTAGGGCAGAAGTCTTACGTTGGAGTCAACAAATTTGTTAATTGTTGCTATGATGTCTTTGTGGCCCTCTACGTCGTCCAGAGAGGAGGGTCTGTATTTCTCCACCCTATGCAAACTTTAGCACTGATTCAACCATGGTGCATTCTGAAACGTACCATGGCAATGTGTCTTCAGCTTCTACAGGCAAATTGGCCGCAGTCCGCTTGCCCTTCTTCGAATCTCCGCCAAAGTTGATGGAATTGTCCACAGCGGGCGCATCCACGTCCATTTCATCTTCAATGTCCGACATGGTGAGATCCTGGCCTCAGTGCAGTTGTAGACTCGTTTGATAGATTTTCAGGCCAAATGGAGGTGGTGAAGGCCAGGATCGTGCAGTGTGTAGGCGACTGCTAGTAAAATAAAGGTAGACGCGCCGCGCGCAGAGACGCGTTAATGGGCGGCGGCGGCTTAGTCACCCCCGCCCCATCTGATCAGCCCTACGAGCACACCTCAGCCGCCAGCGGAGCTACGCCGTCACCTCCGCCGAGCTCCAAGCACACGACTTCAGCACAACAATTTGCGGGCAACCACATTCCAAGATGCCTGTACGTCTTCAATCACTGCCAAAAGACTCACTGTGCTGAGTAGATACCTCGCGTAACACAACAGCTGACCCCACCAGGCCTACCACTCAGTCTTCCTCGATGAGCCCAACCAGCAATTGATTGGTAGGGCTACGTAGTCGGACTAGAATGCGTGCATCGTGATTGACGGCTGCAACAGGCAACTTTGCACTCCTCCCTCTTCGTACACGCACCCGCGGACCGGCCATCCAATTGCCTGCCCTGCCCGCAGATGTCACCGAGCTTACCATTGATGCCTCGCACGAATCCTACGACCCGCTGGACGAGATCCTAGCCCTCTTCCGTGCCAACACATTCTTCCGCAATTTCGAGATCAAGGGACCGGCCGACCGCGTGCTCATCTATGGCATCCTCTATGTGAGCGACGTACTGGGCAAGATCAAGCCGGGCATGACCCGGAGAGAGGCTGAGAAGGTATGTGGCCGTTTGATTCTTTGAGAGAAGAGGAGGCTATAGCTAACTTTGCGAAACAGGCCGTCATGAACTCTGCCCTCGACACCAACTTCGCAATCCCCGGCGATGCTGGATTCCCACTGAACCAGGCTTTCGAAGCGCCCCCAGACAGGAACTCGGCCGAAGTGCTACGGCAATACATCATGCAGATGCGCCAGGAGCTAGCAACACGGTTACTGAACAGGGTGTATGCGGATGAGACAAACACTCCCAGCAAGTGGTGGCTGAGCTACACCAAGAGAAAGTTTATGGGCAAGGCTTTGTAGTGTTGCAGCGTGAAATTAGGTTCTCTAAAACCATTAAATCAAGTATCCATTGAAAGTTGGAAAAACATCTAGATACCTCATTCCAGGCTCTCATCGAGGATGTTCCCACCCCAAGCCAAGCCGTGCTTTCTCTTTACGCGTGTGATATCGTCTCGCCTCCGCACTGACTTTAGATGCTTGCAGCTGCACATATGGCCAAGCAGGCGCGACGAGTGCTAGTTGGTCCTAACATCTGCTTATCTCCACTTTCACAACATAGTTATCCCGAACAAAGCCGCAACATCCTCAACATTCTAATCGCAACAGCATTATTCCTCTAGAGACCATCGCTGAGCATGGCTCAGACACTTTCGTTTGTAAGAGGCAGTTTCGCTGCGTCATGGCCATATGTACAGGGTATCAAACCCGTCTGAGAACCAAGTAGCCTGAGGAGACTGACAAGATGACAAAGGGATCCCAGGCTGGTACGGAATCATGATCGATGACAGTACAAGGCTTACATCTCACAATGGCAGGAAATCACGTTTCGGCGCCCGATTACCCCTTGAGGAGGAGGTATCTGACTTACTGTCACTCAGTAAGTCGATAGTTCATTTCTTGGGACCTCACATTATCTGTTTGATGCACTACTGACAATACACCAATCAGTGCCGCCACTCTTCAGCACCGATCTTCCGCCCTGCGAACCCATATCCCAAAAGGCATACGAAAACACTGTCTGGCGCCTGCGCACGGCATGGATGCAGAAAGCAAGATTCGGCCTCGTTCCCATGCATCCCGACAGCATCTACAATATCTGCCTCTTCGTACTGAGAGACCTGGAATTCAACCCCCGGCCGGACAACGAGCTCTTTAAGCACCAGCTCTACTGGGCCGCATACTTTGTTCGCGAGGCAGAGTGGTTGCATGAAAGGGAGTTACTATCCCAGCAGGAGCGGCAGTGGCGCGAGTTGATTTTAGAATACACGTATCCCGTACCGAAGGAACTGTATATTCATGTTGAGAACCGTCCAGAGAACAGAGCGCTGTTGAAGGAGTGGAGGGTGTGGCAGAGGAAGAAGAGGGGGCCGGTGCCGAGGCTAGACGAAGAGATGCAACAGGAACTAATGGGGCTGTGGAAGGCAGAAAAGGGGACTGGGGAGACGGTTCGAGGGCGATGAGAGGTGAAGCGATGGCGAGAGGTGATGGTGTAGAACGTGCTGTCCTTGACTTAGCGAGAGCGAGCTACTCTTTAAGACAATGTCTGATACCACGAGGATTGGTCATGCGATTGCTAATTTTGCTTAACGTGCATATGACTTCTACGTATGTGCGTACATAATTGACTCAGATGTTATACACGATACGACTAGATCTAAGCTTTCTCTCGCAAATATCGCAGTTACTACTCTAGAAATACCTATGGCAATTGCTTGGGATGACAATGGTAGAAGATATGCTTCGAAAGGTGTTCAGGATGCTATGTTCTCTACGTATCACCGCTTCCAAAGTACTAAGGAAACATTCAGGAAAACCCAGCTATGGAAGCTACTAATGTTTCTCTCTCACACAAAACAACTGTATTGCCATTTTGTATTCTCGCATTCGTAGTGAATTTCTGAAATGCCTCATATTCACTACCCTTGGTATTTGCTCTCACTCTTGACCACGTGCAGGCTCTGGTCATTCTGCTTGTGACTTACGTCATTATGTTTGCCATAGAGCTACCCATCTCTCACCTTCACTTCTATCGCCTTCTTAATAGCGCCTCGCTTGTTAGCGGGATAAAAGTCTCTACCCTCCTTCCAACCTTCTCTACATTCTTTTCCACTCCTACCCACAACCATCAACAGCCTGCATCCCTCCTTCGATCAGCCTGGCACAGTACAGTGCTTCCGCATCCGCTACCAGCATTCACAATCAACTGTACAAGGTCTGCATTCTCACTACCAAGTGCCGTGTTGCATCTGCTAAGCAAGCTGGTAGGTCTGCATCTGCGAACGTCAAGATGGTCAACTGGACCTCCGATAAAGATCAAATCGTGAGTACACTTCGACCCTGACAGTCCTTGATGTGGTCTAAAACATCTGCTAACATTACTTTCAGATCCTCAGGGGTATCTTCAAGTTCCATGACATCAAGTCGTCCGCTCCTCTTCTGGAGTACCTTGCGCAGGAGATTGGTGGTGGTAAGTAAACGTCCCTATATTTCCCTTCCCACCTGTTTCCACTTGTCTCCATCAACCCGTCTATTCCAGATGATCTATGCTAACACAACGGACCAGATTGTACTCCCAAAGCAGTATCCCACCGCCTTTCGAACATCCGCAAAAGCGGCAGTGCGAGTGGCAGCCCAACCAAGGCCAGCAGCGCAGGCGTGGTGAAACCTCCCTCAACCCCCAAGACCCCGCGCTTCCGCGGCAAGAAGGCGACGCTGCAGAGGAAGAAAGAGAAGGCTGATGAGGATGAAGACGAGGATATTATGGATGGTCTCAACAACAGCGATCATCTCTTGTCGCCTACCGCGGCCCGTGGAAAGCGTCAGGTCCGCAAGACTTCTTATGCAGAGTCGGATGCAGAAGATGGCGACGAGGAGGACCTCTATGTTCCCAAAAGCCATGTCAAGCCTGAGACTGTAGAGGGGGATACTCTGGCAGATCTGGATGAGGAAGTTGCCTAAGTCCCTTCCTTTCTTCGCTGGGCGCTTGCGTAAGTTTGCATATGTTGGTCGCTCACCATGGCCGCTGAGGGGTCAGTCTTTCATGTTAAGGAGTGGGTGGAGTTTGTCGTGGAAAGAGGGAATCTGAGAGCTATGATGGGTCATGTACCTGGCATGGCATTGTGAATAGCTTGCACGGCGATATGAGCTGCTAGGCAGGAGAAGTTATTCAAAAGTACGATGGTTCATTCAAATTCATTTCTCTCCCTCTTTGTTTTTCGATTGCATTGCTGAAGTGCTTCTATACTCTGGTATGCGTCTATCACAACGGCGTCATTAAGAACCCGTCGCTGGCTTGCTACTGATCTTGCAAAGATGAGATGACGTTGCTTGAGACGGGTTAAACTCACACATTCTGTCGGGTAGCTTCCTGATGTTTCGGCGCTGTAAAGCATCATTACGAACAGCAATCAGTTAGCCAGTCTGACAACGAGCACGAGAGATGAGAATATCCCGATACTTATATGAAGGTATGCGATGGAGGTCTGAATATGGTAATGCTATCTAGAATGTCAAGCAGACAGGAAAATGAATCGTTGTCCCGGACAATTTCAAAACGAAGCAATCATAAATATGCCGAGATAAACCCAGACATAGAGCACACGGTTATGCTGCAACAGTACTTTGACCTCCCCCGTCTGTCCTCCAGAGTCTCGTTTTTGTGTATAGTGGACGTTGGATTAGCAAGTTCAATGTGATTGGTAGATAGCACCTACAACAAAACGCCTAAAGAGGCTGTGCTTGTAGCTTACCATCAATGCCTGAGGCTAAGCAACAATTACTAATACGACTCCCGCGTCACTAAACTCATTCCAGTCTTTTTCAGGACGCCATGCGTGAACCCCATCTTACCAGTTTGTCATCATGTGTGGGTGGCCTTGGTTAGTTTACGGCTGTGGCCGCTTCAGCCGCAATTTCGAGCGGGGCTGTGCTGCCAGCAGATGCATCCGCGGACTGCAGTCATCACGATGAACTTATCGGGCGGCTGTGCAGTGCAGGCATCCTCTAGGCAATATTTCTTAGGATCAGCATGATTAACGCCTTCACCCCCCATTTCCTCTTTCTGAACAGCAACCACCGAAGCCTCCATCAGCACAACAACGAACACGATGGCCAAGACAAAGAAGTCAGGAGACAAGGAGCCGAATCTCTGGAGGGAAGCGTACAAGGCGCTCTATGCCGACAATGCGGAGAAAGAGCACATGCAAAAGGTCCAGGCGAAGCTGAGGAAGCGGCTCAACAAACCGGATCTGGATCTTAAGACTGATGAAGGACACGAGGTGATGCTCTCTTTTATCAGTAAACAGGGAAGCAATATGGAATCGAAAAAGCGCCCAGAAAGATTCAGCAAGGTGTCGCACAATATGCTGGTGATCAAAGATCTATTTGGCGCTGGGGCGGCGGTTGGTGGTCCGTATGTGGCTATTCCAGTCGCCGCCTTGTTCATGGTTTTATCGGTGTGTTGAGTTGCTGTTACCTTAAAAGCCACAATGACACTAAGATCCTCGCTAGGTGGAAGAGATTTACAAATCCGAAAAAGATGCCATGTTAGAGTTGGTAGAAGGTGTGTCCGACTACTACGTTCTCACCGCCAAAAGCCACGAACATGCCAGAATCAGGCCCGAAGATGACGAAGACATGCAACGACTCAAGAAAAAGCTGCGTGTCTTATATATTGGCTTGTTCAAGACAATCATGTTCGCATCGGCGCAGTTGGCAAACTTCCTTTGCGACGAATCAGGAGCGAAGAAGTGGTTCAAGAATGCAATGAGATGGTACAACTGGGGCGAGCAACTCGAAGACCTCAACAAGCGCTACGCGACAATCGAAAGATGCTTGGATGAGATGACCCGGCGCCTGATGACACTTGGATCAGCACCAAAAGTAGAGGGACCAGCAGAGGCAGAGACCAAGGTGTCGATGGGTCCTGGGCCACGCAATGCCCTGCACTGGGCTGTGGCGGACAAGCTATATTCCAGGATTGACGAGCTCGTATCAAGCAGTGAATGTCCCATCAACGCACTTACACCGAGAAGCTGGACGGCGCTACATCTCGCTGCTGAGCATGGTGATACCAAGATCCTAAGGACCCTGCGTTCGGTTCCCGGGATCGATGTATACATAAAAAATGCTGACGGACGTACTCCTCTCCATATTGCCGCATTGAACAATCGAGTCGGGGCAGTAAAACTCCTTCTTGGCTGGGACCGTAAGCTGCTCTCCGTGCGTGATTCGAAAAATCGGACCGCTTTCCTGCTCGCCGCTGCCAAGGGCTACACAAAGGTACTCGAGGTTCTCACAAACAAAGGACAGAATGTGAACGAGTCAACCCTCAAGAATGGCTGGACGGCACTACATCTGGCAGCAGAGAGGGGAAATGCTGAGACTGTCAGATGGCTTTTGGCTCACGGCGCTCGCAAGGATGCACGCACGACGGGCGGCGCAACCAAAGGCTTCACTGCAGAACAGATCGCCGAACACAAGGGCAAGACAGAAGTTGCAGAAATCCTTCGATGAGGCTCGTACTCGGTCGATGACGAGAATTAATGCCTTTGTTCCTTGCATGATGCTCGGAATGGACCGAGGCCTGACAGATGCAAGCCTCGGCGGTCCTGCAGAAGATGACACCATGCTAGCTCCCGTCGGCGAAACCTTACAGACCACTTTATCGCCCCCGGCCGGCGTGGTAGATAGACACGCCTAGGCTTGTAATCCATGGTCAGGACGGCCAATGCCAAACCTTGGCGATGTAAGCTCGCTTTTGGCTGCGTCTTGATTGGCAGAGTGTGTGTTGATGCACTGTACTTCAAACAGCGCACCACGGCCACAGGCCCGACGTGGCGGTACCTCGTTGAGTGATACAAGATTTGCAGTTCAGCCGAGAGTCTATCGCGGCTTGATGATCAAACACGATAACCACGTTCTTCGAGTACTTATTTTAGAATCACGAAGAGAATTTTACAAACACCGATGTTTCTTGCGATACACATACTTTCACTGTGCTTGTACTCACTCGCCCCTGCATGTCACTTCCCGTACGACTACATCCTGTTGGTGCGGGTATACTCCACCACACTGCATAGTAACGCGACTAGACTTCGGCCCACTTGACGTTTCAATCATGGCGTGCGGAAAGGATGTTGATAAAGGATAGCTGCCGGGCCCAGACGCCATGGCCGAAGATCCTGCCGTCGGAGTGCACGACACCATAGCCGTCACGGCATGACGCAAGGGTTGTACATCTTATGTTGGCATAGTATAGAGTGGTGCGATTAAAGGGGTCAGGGTTAGGTAGAATTCCAGTCGGCCAGGGCTGCTCTAAGAATAAATCGACGACTAACTATGAACTACTGGAGTTGCATGATGGGATTTACTCGACGTCGAGTTTACAATGCTTTTCTCTCAACTCGGTCTAGTTTGGCGCAATCTCCGATCCCTGACTTAGTACTGTCTCCTACTAGTTCCAACACGAGTCCATCTCTTTCAGCAACTGTGGCGTCGCAGAACCTACTGCGCCTCTGGAGGTTTTACATTCGCCTACTTCTGCCTAGAGTTTGGTCAGCAGACGCCTGCGTAGAGCAGAGGGCACGAGGGTAACAATGCAGTCATGCGTGAGACGGATGGAAGCACGAAAAGGCATAGCCGGGCTAATCCCTGGCGGAGGCGCATACGAGTCAGGTATACTTTGACGTTATGTCGCGCGGGCCGAGAGCAAGGACGGCTTATCCTGCATGCTACTAGTAGACCCCCACTACTAACAAAGACAGGGGCCGCTGCGAACTCTGGGGTTCGGTGTCCACGAATTCGAACCATTCGTCTGCTTGGGCATGTTTAATTCCAGGGGATCTGGAAAACTGGCCGTGACCTTACCTTTACGGACCGGTTGTGTGGAGCGTGCAGGCACGTTTCTGCATGACCTAAACAGCGGTGGCACCGCGCGAGGGGGAAATGGCTTGTGAAAGAGTAATGTGAATACCTCCGAACATGCGCTAAGCCGTAAATCTTAGTTTTTCCCTTTCCTCTTGGGTCAAGGTAGCCTTGTACGCATGTAGAGTAATCTGCGGTGGCGCTGGTCTTTTGACCGAGGCGCAAGAGTATAAGAGACTCGTGGAGACTCTGGAACCTGACTCTATCCCACGCCGTTCGCTCCAGCAGATCCCTTCCTTAACTTTTATACAACCTTTTTTAATCGACAAGATGCGTGTTTCTTCGGTACCTGTTGTTGCCCTTGCGGCTGTTGGCCTTGTCAGTGCCCAGGGCTCCATGGAAGACTGGCACCCAGCCGGAACGGGAGAGGGTAAGGCAATCTACTCAGTGTAATTCTTCTCAGGAACTGACATGTCCAGTTCGCGGTCCTTGCCCTGGCCTCAACGCGCTGGCCAACCACAACTTCCTTCCTCACAGCGGAAAGAACTTCACCCTTGACAATGTCAAGTATGCCCTGAAGACGGCCTACAACATCTCTGAGGACGTTAGCTTGCTGCTCAACAGCGCCGCCCTTGGCACCAACCCCGGCGGCTCAACCTGGGGTCTCGATACCCTGAGCAAGCATAACGTCCTCGAGCACGATGGCAGCTTGACGTACGTTTCTGTAAAAGTCCTGTCGTCTGAACCTGTGACTAACGACTCCCCAGCCGCTCCGACAACGCCCTTAACGGCGACTCGACCAGCTTCAACAGCACCATCTACGAGCGCACCCGTTCTTTCTGGACTGCCCCAGAAATTACTATGAAGATGGCTGCCAACGCCCGTCTCGCCCGCATGCTCGACTCGCTCAAGCAGAACCCCAAGTTCTCCATCGCCGAGCCAGTCGTGGGCTTCAGCCATCTTGAGACCGCAATCTACATGATGGTGTTTGGCGACCGCACGACCAAGACGGCGAAGAGGGATTATGTTGGGTATCTCTTTGGTGAGTTTGATCTTCCCTAGCTATATGGCTTTCAAATGCGGTCGGACTGGAACTAACGGGAACGCAGAAAATGAGCGCCTGCCTGTTGAGCTGGGCTGGAAGACACCCGATACTGTTATTGCCGGTGCGGAAGTAAGGGAGTACCAGGGCTTGGTTGTTGCGAATACCAAGTATGACCCTGAGATCATGGGTCCTTAGAGCAGCATTATTCGGAAAACGTACTGTTGAGCATGGGTTACCGGCGTTCATTGCATGTCGTTTTATGATTTTAGACGTATAGACGAATAAGCACAACTTAGTTAATGATAAAGTTTTATGCTCCATTGATACTCTTTTGAAGCGACATGTCACATAGTAGCAAGTCTGTGCACTGTTAGCTTGTCTCATGCTATTGCATGTAGTTTTGTGACCTGCACACGGCTGGGGAAAGCCTTGCCCAAAAAATCGCTTAGCTCAATCGTGGCGATCCTGCGACTTACTAATTAGACTGCTAGGATGTACGTGTTATAGTCGATGCGATGAACAGAGATCTATAGCACTGTTTTGTAGATGTAGTCATAATAAGCTTCTCTGGACTAATTAACAATGACTGGTTTTATGTCAGTTGCGAAAGAAAGAGATTAGATTGTGAAACTGGTTGTATGTGACTATCTTCATGTTGTTACTGTTGCTGTTGAAGCTGTTTTTGAAATCGCTATCGTCTTCGCTTGCGTCTTTGTCCGCGTCTTCATCCAAGTATCTGTCATCATTGCCGACAATGACTTGCTTGGCCTTGCTTTGACTTTACTGGTGCACGGCGCCCGTATCCACTCCGTTGCCCTTGGCTGAAGGATGGCTAGAACCTCTCAACTCTTTTAGACTTTTTCTGTTCATTCTCGAGTCGCTCTGCCTTCTCCAATTCATCTACCTTCCTACTGTGTACTGCTGTAGCATCATGTTGACATCTGTCTGCGTTCGCATTGTAATCATCGCAGAGGTCTGGGTAGTCTATATAAAAACTTGAAGGTTCCGGGGCAGTGCCCGATGTTTTGTTCTCTTGACATGTGGACATTGACAAGCCACTGCTGCTGGACGGGTTTCTCATAGACTTGCACTTCCTGTTCATCGCATTGTAGCCGCCCTCAGACATGCGGCCTGGGAGCTTCACAAGACCACCGAAACGGTCTAACGCGAGATTCGGATAGCAGACGTAGTTCTGAGAGAGAGCCGATCTTGTGGCAAACCAAGCGATGATTCACTTTCATACTTGGTATCTTCTCCTGCCTCCAGGCGACACCTCTTTGAATGCGTCATGTCATAGTAGTAACTGGGTATACGCCCAACTGTGCGACGTATCCATAGATTTAGAAAACCTCGGCTCGCATACAGAACCTCGCTGTCGCCAGTGTTGTTACTGCTGCCAAGCGTTTGGTCGCTGTCTCACAGTCAACCTGTTCAATGAACCTGTTGATTAGTCACCCCAATCCCTGTTTGCATCCTTCTTCACCCGTTTGTCGAACAACAACTGATGTCACAGGCACACACGCTGCTGCCTAGTATAAATACCTGCTGGTTCCCCTCCCCCCAGCACACAACCATACACTCTATATTCAACCGTGTGTAGTCTTCATGTCTTATTGTTATGATCCTTCCGGAGTTTCCTGTTACGACTTGGTCTCTGGCTTCAGATACCGCTATATAGAGACAAGTAAGTGCCCTACTCTTGCGATACCATCGCCGTTCTGAGGTCATGCGTTGTATTTCTGCTAACATGCATTACAGTCAGTTTCTACCCAGACTAAACTGTCTAGTCTGGCTGCCGACCAGCAGCCAGCCCAGAATTGGGGGCTAGTAGCCCGCCCGATGTATATTAGACGTATGTCCGGTATCCCTTTCCCTTGTATTGGTATGTGCTAACAATGCGTCTAGCTGCGGAGGGGACAATATCTGCATGGAATGCCCCAAGAAGGCACAGGAATCCTGGTCAGCTCGCTTGATTCTACAATTAGGCTTATGGATCGTATCAACAGTGGCCACCTTCCAAGCGGACGGCCCAGCAATTCGCACAGGTTCCTAGCCCAGATTAATTGCCTGGCATGGGGCCATTGTTCTGCCCACGCCACTTGGGTCCTGCTCCGTGGCGGCTATCCTGAGTGGATGGAAAGGGAGCATCCAGAAACCCGAACCACCAGCCTTCCTATATGAGAAGCCTGCCACCGACAAGGCCGCTGAAGCCCCATTAAAGAAGACTCAGAGTGGGAATCTATACGGATCAGAACAACCTGTTCCACTGTCCGCGTTGACTCACACTCCTACACTCCTCCAGCTGCTTCGTGTGCCTTGGGCACAGCTTCATCAAGATGGTATGTCCTCTTTCCTGTTTCCTGACTTTGATCTGGTGAGATCAATCGCGTCATCGCGTTGCCAATGTTGTTTGTTTACTTTCCTGAGAATCCAAACACTGACTTGATCTCATAGCCTCCGAAGTCAAAGCCAAAGACTCCCGCCAAGAAGAAGTCTAGCACCAACGTCGCGACGCGTTCCCGTGCCCAGGAGTCGTCTCCTCCGCTCGTGCCTCCTCAGGAGCCTAAGTACGTGCGTGGTGCACGTCGTCCTGTGCCTTGCCAGAAGTGCGCCATTGATGGACTGGAGGGCATCATCAGTGGCAACTGCTATGATCGAGCTGGGACGAGGAGCCATCGTTGCACACACTGCACCAGTCACCCATGTCGCATCCTGACGCCAGAGCTTTACAAGCGATTTTTCGAGATGATGACCAGTTCAGTAAGTCCTCCTCCTCTCTGATCACCATTGTATACTGGAAAAAACGGTTGGACCATCAGCACCCATGTTTGGTGTATGTTCAGCATCTCATCCCGCACTCATATTGTAACGTGCTAAAGGTTCTTTAGGTGCTGGGGCAATTCATGCCTCAGGAGAAGTTGGGCTTGCGTTTATGCGTGCCGCCATGGATCCCGAGAGCAGCTGGAGCTGGAGCTGGTCCCTAACCGGACCGTTGCGCTCAAGCGCAGTGAGAGGAGAGAGCCGCCGCTTCGCCCAACCCCAGGCGCTCCTCGTGTTGACCGTACTTTGGCCATGCTCGGCCCTTCAGGGGCGCGGCCTCACATCTCTTGAGTGGCTCTTACGAAGCGACCGCTCTCAGGATCCGAATACGTGTACACCTACCGTGCAGCTTCTGCGGGCGGCCATTGATACGCTCGGAATGCCAGAAAGGCTTCCCGAACCCTACCATCACACCACATCCCTACAAACAAGGCAGTGTTCGGGGAAGGCGACTTCCCGATCACACCAGAGAAATGCACATGGAAATGCAGAACTACACATCTCAGCGGACCCGGTGCAGGCTTTGATGCGTACCGTTCAGCCCAGATCAAGGCTTGCAAAATTTGCAAAGCAGCTAGAGTGAAGGGTGGTCAGGAAAAATGTTTTTCAGGCATCGTGTTTGGGCTTCGTCGAAGGCTTCCTGTTCCCTGCGCTCCGCAAACTGGCCCTGTTCGTTGACCCGCGCGACACTGCCACCAGAAATGTTGCTTCGGCAGCCAGCAGCAGCAATGGCAACAACAGTAACGAGGAGGCGAGGCTGCAAGCGGCGGTGCAAGCGGTCGTTGTCTTGGTGGCCTACACAAACACACCTTCGTGAGTATAGATCCTGTCCAGTCTTGGTCCGCTTCTAACCTTTCTCCAGGAGAAGAAGAAATATCGTCGTGTTGCCGGCGCATACGACGTCGAGGGAGATATATAACCCCAACGCGTTGCTGAAGAAGCTCAGCATTCTATGTCTGCCGTGCAGGTATCACCACGGCAAAGGTCCGGGGCCGGTGGGATTGCATTCCTACTCGTGGAACCCCTACTCTCCAACCGAAGCACATCGGAAGCCGACTTTCCAAGACGAACCCGCCGATGAACGAAAAAGCATAATTGGACTCTTCCATCCACCAATGCCAGTATACACAGCGGGGAGACTGGTCTTCCTCCGCTCCTGCCACCCTCCCGTAAACATTCATACAGACACATTTACACGTTCGTTCCTCTTCTCCGAAAATGGCCGAAGCGTCTGAATAGCCAGCTCCGGATCCGGACGGCTCCGAACAGGACATCGAACTGAGTGAACCCGCCCGTACGGTCCTAGAGACCCCGTTCGAGACCCATACGATTACCGAACTGAAGGAATGGCAAACGTTACGGGACCTAGAGGTCCGCAAGCATGTCTGACTGAACGTTAAGAGTATGTTAACGTCCATATACATGTGTACGGTTTACTAACACCTGTTAGATCGTATCACCACGATACATGGAAAGCAGCTCTTGCTGCCAGTTTTAACGCAAGTGGCGTCAACTACAAGGGAAATGTTGTCTCCGCAGACATGGTGAAAACGATGAATGCACAGATGAACTGTCTTGCTCGCCCGGCACGCAGGCCTGCGACACTCACTGCTCCCTTTTTCAACGATGTCAGTGCGCGGAAATGAGGATTCTTGTGCAGTCATACATCCCCTATGACATGCAAGGGAAAATCCTGTCGCGCTCATAATTCCAGGCGGAATTTGCGACAACGTTACATCTTGGAGCGTCAACTCTAGCCAGAATAAGTAACCACCAACCTCCACAAGCGGATCTTGCTCCCTCTACAGCGCCTGCATCATAGTCGTTTGCTGCACAGTATGCTGGACCACTTCCGCCTCACCTTCAATTCGACCGCCACTCTAGGTTCGCCAGCATGCAAGAATATATACGCGACCAGCTACCAAGCGTGTATCCTACTACCCCACTTAAAATCTGCAAGGTCATCGCGACGTATCCATCTGGCAAGGTCAAAAGGTCTTAGGTTCGTGAAATTGAGATCAAACTTCGAGCCAGGAGGTAAGTTTTCCCCTGTCTGGGTTTTGTGTTGGTATTGACATGTCGCAGTTCAGTATCTCCCATTTGAGCCACTCAAGGCTACTATAACTACGCATCTCGTCATATTACCAACGATTCATCGATCTTCTCACTTCTTGCCTGATACAAAAATCTATCAGCGGCTACAAAATTCTCGTAGGAACTCGCTACTTTCTTAGATATCTATTGCGAGACGCTAGAGAACAAACTAGTAGTCACTTACGAGCATATCTACAAGAACATTTACGAGCACCTACGCAGGCGTGCAAATAATAGGGTTCGTCCCGTCGCCAGTGCCAACATTACCAAAAGGCCAGCCGCCTTAGAGAAGACACGTGAAGTCACAGTGCCCCTTGATTAGCTGCGGCAACTGCTTTGAGTAGGGTTATCTTAAGATTGCTTGTCCACAGCCTGCGCCGGAAATATCGTCAGCGTCAATCGTATTCTCCGCCTTACACTGCTTCTAGTCATGGTCGCAAGGTTTCTGTATCTTATCGGGATCATGAGGCCAAGCGTCGAGCTTAGGGTGTTGACTATCCCGTAACTTCTCGACACTATGATTAGTATTAGCCAGTTCCGCATCTTATAGGCTATAGTGGTGGTCTTTCCCTAGCTAGATACGACGTTGTTCTCGCTTCTAAGTACGGTTACGGTGCTTCTGCTGTGCTAGTCACACCTTCTTATGGCCGTAAGGACCGTATCTTTGCTACGCCGACCTCTCGTAAGCGTCCAAGTCGTAGCGATCTTCTCTAGACACAGTCGTCGCTTAAGTCTTTTACGGCGGCCACGAGCACTTTAAACCTTAACTCCCTATACTTGGCAACAATTATCAACCAGGATCTTACTTTAGATTAGTTTACTAAGTATATCTGTACTAAGGAGGAGCATATTATTAAGTGTTGGGAGGCTATTAAAAAGCTTTAGGCAACTATTATTAGTCTCGATGCCGACATTAGTGTTGCCCACGATATTTACAATACTAGAGTTCGTCGTCGCTCTCCGACTGACAGCCTTCGTCGTCCCTCTCCTCGTGAGCTTCCTATCCATGGCTCTAAGGATCGGTCTGGGTCGTTTGGGATCGTTGAGCCTCGCGCTGATCAAGCTGGACGCAAGCACAAAGTGAAGGCAACGATAATCTTAGTGGCTCAGACGATAATCAGGGCAACACTACCAGCGTCGATAATCAAGACAATAATTTTGAGTTTGCTCCCCCACCAGACGACGAGGATATTATCGAAGTCGCCGACGATCCACGCGCTTCCGCCTCCCCGTCCAAGCAAGCCGATCAAGTCCCCGCGTCCCCTGTCGTCGCTCCTGTCCCTAGCACTCCCTCTAGTACCACTGCGTTCCACACTCCAACTCATCAGCCTTACATGAACTACAACGTGGCGCCAGTCCCTTTTCAGAGTTTTAGATCGTCCGCACACCAGTCTCCGGGACAACAAATCCAAGGTAGTCATAGATTCTTCGGATATCCCAACCCGTACGGGGCCAGCACTGGGCCTGGAGGAGGAAGACGAGGACCTACGCGAATACGTCGTGAACGAGATTTTGGATATGGCAAATGCACGTGGACGCAACAAGAAAAAGGTACTGGTGCAGTGGAAAGGCTACGTGACCCCGACATGGGAACTAATGGAAAACTTCCTGGACACAGAAGCTTGGCAAAAATTCGCACAACAACAAAAGGCAGCAAAAGGAAGAAAATCTGTCTGATTGAGGCACTAGGCCTATCGTGAACTATTGTACAAGCGTGTGACCCCAGGAAGCTCACCGCGACGTTGACAAGCGAACGCCGGCCTGGTTCAGAGTCGGGATGACAGGAAAGGTAGGCCGGAGCCAGACCGGACCTACTTCTGAAGCTCCTTCATGAATTCCTTCAAAGCACCGTCACCTTCGTGCTGGGTCATTTCGCCAGCACTCTCGCCAAGCTCGTGTTGAGTCCGCCCCGCCCCAGGAGGAGCCCTCGGCTCAGCCGGAAAGTGCTGGTGACTTGGGCCTTACCGGCCCCACTGAGGTTTTTGATGAGGATCAAGAGGGCGCCGGTGGCGATGATGAGGGCTCGCCTTTTTTTGTCTGTTTTAAGCTAATTTGGACTAATTCGGAACCGCATGAGAAGCACCTGTACCTCTCTTCTAGAGCCCTCACCAGCAAAGAAGATCCCTCTTCTAAGGTCACAACCAAGGGAGCTGGCCGTTCCAAGAAGTACCAGGAGGTCAAGAAGGCTAAGACTGGTGCCGACACCCGCAGGAAGGAAATAAGTGGCCCTTTTCCCCCTATTTCCTCCCAATGTGCCCTAGATTAGGGTCCGCTAACCTTTTATAGGTGAATGTCCCGTCCTCTGCCGTTGGGCTTTTGGAAGAGGACAAGAGAAGGCAAAGTGAGAGAAGGATTGGCATATACCACTACAACCACCCATCAACTATGATATATAAATACGACTCCCCCCAGAAAACAAACCATCACTCCTACACCAACACCAACACCATACCCTACCAACACAGCATACTCGTCACAGAAGAGGTGACCCTCAAGGCCTTCTATAGAGATTTCGTCGGCGCATTCGACCAAGCGATCAACATAGACTTGGCATATGTTGGGAACCGATACTCACCGCAAGGTGGAGAGAAGCCACCGTCTGCGTATCGCGTTAGTCCTGGCCTGAATGTATGCATCTAGTGCAATAACGGGCTCAGTGCGGACGACCAGTCAAGAAAGGTGTGGTGTATTGGTGGTGATGGACATGGACAAGAGGTGTTCAAGCATATCAAGGGCGACGAGACGTTGTCCCGATTGCGATATACAGATTGGGGCGTAGTGTTGGACACTTAGGTCACACGGCAAACATGTGTATAGCAGAACTTTGACTGGCGATTGTAGTAATCGCGACAGCTCCCTAGAGCCTTTGAGTGGAAGACACTCTACAAAACAAAGTTGGTTTAATTCAAATTGCTTCTAAAGACAAGAGCGGGCTCCACGTTGGCTTTCATTTAGGAAAGACGACTGCTAATATCATTACTCTCATTGTAAAAAAGATCATTGAAGATCCAAATATCAGAAAAGCTGGGGTCAACATACTGAGGGAAGTTAAGTCAAGTCGAATCAAATCCATATTGGCAAGCTACATGTCTCGTTAGACAAATTATATGTAACACAATCAAAGAATCGAAGAACCCCTTCTTTCTACTTTCCCTTCCACTGCGTAGAGTCTCTAAGACGCCAAGTACGACCAACATCTCGTGAACACACTTTGTCCTAGCCCTTGTCCATCCTCCCTTTAAACATACATTCTGTCCATACACTTATATATTCCCACGCCTAAAAGTCTTCTGTATATACAACAGTGTCGTCGGGGAGGTACTTGGTCATGCAGAAAAAGCTTCAAACTTAACTAGCGGCTAGAACTAAGCTTTAACACCTGTCTTTTCAATGTAAACACTGTTTGTAAAGCGAACGTGTGTATAAATCGACGTGGGATCATCCTAATAGTTGCATAAGGACGAACCCCCCTGGCCAGCGTTTGAAAAAAGAGCTGGAAGTTACCCGTCTACCTACCTATCTGACAGATCAATAATACAATGTCCATTGCACAAACTCACTACCTGCTATACACCCAGGTAAGAGATAGCAGCATATCACGCAAAAGACACAAAAGTAGTCCTAGGTAAATCGAAAACGAAAAAAAAAATCCAATTCTATCAACCTCCCATCTATCTATCTACAAAATGCCCCCCCTCGTCCTTTTTTCTTCCCTTATAACCTCACCCCGCCGCCACCTCCACCATCTCCTCCTCCCTCAGCCCCATCCCCTCCTCCACCAGTGCTACTTCCTCTGAAATCCTCTCTACCCCCACTCGTCCCACTAATCCCCTTCCAAAGCTCATTCAGCGTACCACTCAAACTCCTGCCTCTCCCCGTCTTGCTACCACCACCCTCCTCCACACCGCCAGTCTGACTGTCCCTCGTCTGCCGCCGACTCAGCGGCTCACTTGTCGTACCCATCATGCCGTCGTCTTCTGCGCCGAGACCAAGTACGCTGGCACGTCTGCGAACGGCATCGTCTGCATCGCGGTGCCGGATGCTACCTCCGCGCTTGAGATCCTGGACCATGGTGCTTAAGCTCGTGCTGAGAGGGGAGGCGAGAAGAGGACCTGCAATGCTGTTTCTTGCGGCTGGGGCGCGGTCGGTGGTGCGGAGGCGTCGGAGTTGCGAGCTAGGGGTAGTGGGGACTTCAGTGTGGGATTTACCACGCGTAGGGGTCCAGGGGAGGGGGAGATCGGGGTCGGAGGTTGAGGCTGTAGGGGCGGGTGCGATTTCAGAGGGGAGGACGGGGGTGGAGGTGTGTCGGTTTAGAGGGGGTATGCTGGGGTCCGGATCGTTGGGTTGGGTCCAGGGGTTTGCAACGAGAGAGGACATTATGTCGGCGGAGGCGGAGCGGGCAGGGTGTGGTGGGGTTACTGGGTCGGGGATGAGTCTGATTGTTGGGGTTGATGGGCGTGAGTCGTCATCGTCGTTGTCGCGGTAGCGAGAGGTGATGTTGATGGGTGGTGAGAGTGGACGTGTTCTCGACGAGTGCCGTGTGCTCCTGGAAACCTCGCCTGCTTCATCCACATCGTCGGTGTACCGTTCGCCGTCCATGTACATAGCATGTTCTGGCTCGTGCTCGTGATTATCCTCATTATGTTGTGGAGGCCGTCCGCTTGTGATCAACCAAACGCCAAAGAACGTCAAAGCGCAGCCCCCTATAAATTCTCCTGCATCTCCCGCTGACGTCCTCTCAAAGTCTCGATAGAGAACCGCAGATCCACCAATAACTGATAATGTGAAAAGAACAAACTGAACGGGAATCACCTGAGTGGCATCGAAGCGCTGAAGCGCACGGTTGACGTATTTGATCTGCATAACTGCAGTACCAACAAGGATAGCAACCAGAAGATAGAACACGGGAAACGTGATGGCGCGCCACAGAGTATACGAAAGCAGCGATGCGACGCCTTTGGTAGAGAGTGCTGTGTATCCACCTAGAAACAGAGTCAGTCGACGACCATCGAAATGACCAAAACCACATACCAAACAAACCCACAAGCCCCAAATCAATCAGTATATTCTTCTCTCCATACCGGTTACTAGCAATCATCAAGAGCACAATCACACCAACAGTGATACCAAGGTACGTCTCAAACTCCCATCGCCTAATCAGATCCCAGATCTCTCCAGGCCCCAATTTCGGATTGTTATCGTTAGCTGAAAGCACGACAGTCACCGCACCCCCAACCGCGATGATGACGCCCAGCGCGTCCCGCTTGCGGAACGGCTCCTTGAGCATAAAAGGCGCGATGATGCAGTTTGAAATGAGCGCGACTACGCCCAGCGGCGACACAATGGACGCAGGCGCAAATCCGTATGCGAGAAAGTTGCCAGCCTCTCCAACCGTCATTAGAATTATGCCCAGCCACCAGTAGGGCGACTTGAGATACGACTTTTGCTTGTACGCGCCTTCGTCCGGCGTCGATCCCGTGCTGTCGTCTCGCTCAACACCAGGTCTGGTATCCGACGGGGATTGCGATATCAGTGGATCCGACTCGGTCGCCTCGAAGATATTCGCATCAGGCTCATGTCTCTGCTCAGGCGCGCCGTTGGTATGTTGATCTTTCCCTCTCCCGCCAAACTTTGTCACCTCTTCGTTCAGTCTGTTCAAGCTCAGACTGGAGGCGTTCCTCCTCTTGCGCTGCCGCTCCTTGGCCTGCCACTCTCTGTCCAACCGAATGTGCGCGTACCGCTGCATGTTGAGCGCGAAAGATATAAGCACATTTCCTATTATCGCGGTAATGATGCCAATAAGACTACTCCAGTTCTCCGGGTATCTGATGCCACCACCGCCGCCTTCGCCTCCGTCCGTCTCTTTTGAAAACCATGACAGGCCATTGAAGGGTATTATGCTCGATGCGTATGCCGGTACAGGTGTCGCTGAGCCAGCAGTGACGTAGCTGGGGGGTATATGCATCGCGCCGGTTGAGTTGAGGGTTGCCCAAAGCAGGAGAACGCGGATCGAGAGGGACCAGCCGAGCGAGCAGCCGGCCGTGGGGTTGCAGGCCGTGTGCTGTAGAGCGTGGGAAAGGATCGCGTTCAAATATTATATGAGCTACATAGACATAGGATACAAGGTGACATGTTGTTTCCGGCCCGAATGTTGACGGTCGACTGCATTTGCTTTGGTGCCGCCATCTGCCGCGACGCCTGGCAGGGTTCTCGGAGATCTTTCACATGACGAAGGTGCGGTCCAAGCTCCAAATGCGCCATCTCGTGTGCGCTAGCGGTCACCGTGCATGTCCGCGTCGTGGCTAGCGCTGACAGCAAAGAAAACATGCCCTTTACAATTAGGTATGCCAATCCATGGCACGGATGGCTTTTGCTCCTGTTCCGACAGCCCTAGATCAGATACCACGATCGTCAAACTCAGGAGACCAGAGACATGTAGATACTATTTGGATGGATTCAAGCTATGATACACAAAATCTGGCAGAACCAGCCCTGTTTCCGTAAAAATTCGCGCACTACGCGCCGTCACGTGCTGGTCGTGTAGATTACCCCCAATACGCCGTTGTGAATGTAGATGCTGTGACCCGCATACTTTTGCTGATCGCCCATATCGTACTCTGGTCTTCCTCGCTCTAGATGGCTTACATCTGCACGTCGCCGTTGGTTGCCTCCGCGACGCCGTTGCCATCCTGCTCCATGCTCTCGGGAACAGGCTCAGGTTCAGCAGCAAGAAGCTTGATCCTCGCCTCTACGGCCTCCTCACCAACGACAGACTCTTCGACTTGAGCTTTGCGGATGAAGACGGTATGCCAGCGCTTGCCCCAGGCCTTGATCAGCTCAACCTCCTCTTCTGTCAACGCGCCGTTGATGGACTTCTCAATCATTGTATCCGCAGAACCCTCGGCAACGCCGCGCGTAGAGTCTTCGATGTACTTGAATAGTTCTCGGGCATTGTGCCTGTCTCTGGCCAGCGTAGCTTCGACCATCTCAATCTGTTCCTGTGGAAGGTTCTTCTCGAGACGGGCAGACGCAATCTGGCGGTTGCGGTTGGTGACCTTGGCGACTGTGTTGGACACCATCTCGAAAACCCAGCTTTCAGTCAAAGCCTCGCCAGCACCCATGTGGCTACCAAAAACCCATTGCACGACCGTCATAGGCGCAAGGATGTTGTAATTGATCAGGATATCGATGATGCGAACAGCTACACCAGGCTGGTCTTTCCAGTACTCAACCACACTTGCGACAATCTGGCGGCGTGCAGTCTCGTTTTGCGAAATTTCCAGAAGGCGGTCCTTGCCTCGCTCAATGCAAGACAGAACGTGGGACAGAGACTTGGCACCTAGACGGCAGATGGCGGTCACAAAGGCATCAGTTGAAGGCACGAGCACTTCTGCAACGCCTTGCGCGAGAGCCTTCTCATGGATGCTGTCGATCGTGACCTGTATCTCCTCTGGTGTAGCCTTCTTTCTCAGATGGTTGAGCAAAGCCTGTCCTTCAGCAGCATAGGGGGTTTCTAGGCAACATTAGTCAAGTTCGCGTTCATACGTAGTAAAGACTTACCCTCTTTGTCAAATTTGAAGTCAGGACTGTTGTCAGCATCGAGGCGCTCGGGAATCAGGGAGTGCATCGGCTCTGGTAGGGTGGAACGGATGCGCTTCGCAAACGATAGCCTAATCTCCTTGTCCAAAGTAGCGAGAATGAACGCCTTTTTCGGATGCAGATTCGAAAGCTCCAAGTCATCAAGCCTGTGATGTTGTTAGCAACATTTGTTTCATAGGTGATTCTGGACTTACCATTCAGTCCATCTCCATCTGAACTCAAAGTTGCTGAGATGGTGGGAGAACCAGTCCAGGAATCGGTACCCAAGCTCAAGATCCATCATAGGCAGGTTCTTGTACACTGTACGGATAGCTCTGCCAAGCGAGGGTGCAATAGCAGCAGGAGCGATCTTGCAGCACTGGGTGATAAGAGAGTGATAGTAGACAAGCTTGTGCTCAGCGCTGGGTAGCTTAAACAGTTGCGAGAAGATGGCATCGATAATCATGTCTTCGGATTTGTACTGGATCCTGTCACCGACCAGCTCCCGGAATTTGTCAAAAGGCGTGCCACGCTTGGCGAATATATCGACAGACCAGTAGCAGTCCACATCGACTAGGAACTTGGCGACCATTTCACGGTTGAAGTCCAGTTGGTTGATGGTGTCAACGATGGCATCGCGTACAAGCGAGGATGCAATGTCAGTCGTCTTGGGCACAGTGTCAATTTCCTGGTCGGCGAAGAGAGAGAAATAGGCCTCGGGAAAGATGGGTCGAGGACCTGGATTAACGGGAGAGGGGATGGTAAATGTGGGGAACGCGTGAGTCTGAGGAGCGGTGGGAAGAGCGTCTTCTTCCTTGGCATTCATGATGCGCAGAGCCTCGGGGTCAATGCGTGGAATGCACTTGAGCTCGAATCCAGATTCCGCTTCGGCTGAAAGCTGCGCCTGGAGGAGGCTAATGACACTGTTGTAAGTGACCGGCTTCGATTCAAAGTCGCCAACAAAGGAGTTGATAAGACCTTCAATAGGAAGCGCGTTGCTCGCCACGATACCGGTGTTAGTGAGCAGCTCCCGTGCCTGGTCATGGAAGCGTTCTCCTCCGGCAACAAGTGCGTAAGGGATGGTGAGAAGGATGATCTTGACAAGCTCGATACCGACAACCTGGTCGGGTTAGTGTTGAGAAGAGTAATATATTCTGGACCACCTACATCGTTCTCGTTGGCACTCTGCAGATCAACAACTGTGTCAAACAGCTGGCTGAGGAAGGCAAAGACACCGTCGCCTTCGTAGAGCGACTGCAGACAGGCAAAGAACCTCAAGAGCAGTTTGAACTCTTTCCACTCTCCGGCGTTGAGCGCCTCTTGTGCTCTGTCTGAAACGCGCTTCATGGCTTCGGTGGTGATTTCTGGCTTGACATCGTTCGCGTAGTAGGCGACGGCTGCGACAAATGGGATTTTGAAAGGCTGCTCAATGATACTACAACGTGTCAGTGAGGTTGCGAACGCGAGCCATGGGCATGCTCACAGTTGGACCATGATATCGAAGAAATCTGAGCGGAGACGCTCGTCGTCAAAGTGCTCGCCAAAGTACTTTGCGATTTCAATGGCCTCATCTTGCGGTAGCTTGGTGGAGCTGGCAATGTTTAGAAGCAACCTCCGCAGCTTCGGGAAAGCTGGCTCTTCGAATCGGCGGCGGGGGCCGTCGTCGTAACGGCGACGTTGGGTTCCCCGTCGGTCGTCGCCGCGGTAATGGTTGTCGTTGTCGTCTACATGATCATATTAGCACTGTCAAGTAAAGATGATGAAGCACTTGCGCAACTCGATCCAGTTCGATGAGATGGACGGCGCAATATGCAACATGGGAGGCCCAGCACGCCCACGTATAAATCGTCCGCATTTGCCAGCCAAGTAAAAGTAAACTTACCATCACGACGGCGCTTGTTGCCTCGATAACCGCCGCGATCACGTCTGTCGTCACGTCTGTCTTCGCGCCTGTCCTCGCGCTCTTCCTTGAACTCAATGTCCGCCATGGCTGCGACAAATTCTGATCCAGCCTTTTACTTCACTGTCTCCGGTGAGAGTGCTCTGTGTCGCGAAACTCTCGATCTACGGGTAGCGCGTGCGCCGTCGTCGCAGGCGTCGTATGCGGGATGTTGTGGAGGGTAGCAATTAGCTTTCGAATACTCGGGAGTGTGGCCGCGGTGACCAGCGACTCGTGAGCGATGTTTGTGGATGGGTCGCGAAAGTGAAGTCGAGGTTACTACGCGGAGGCCGTTCTGGAGCTTGCGATTCAAATGGGTTAGCGGTAATTGAGCTCTTGTCTTGGCGCCCCGCCCATGCGTCTTCGACGTCAACGCACATGGACAAGCCGTCGGGTGACCAACTGCCGACGACTGGTTATTGAAAAAACGCACCTGGCTCTGCAAGTAATTTTTTCCTGTGCGATGATGCGTGTAGCTGTTTGCGGAAGCAGGTTGAGTTTGCCCAGTGTTTATCCTCAGGTTGAAGATCTTACTGAATTAGGATGCTGATGTACCTTGTATTCAACTATGTATATGTTGAGATATCAGATTGAATGTATAAAAACACATACTGTGTTGACATTTCACTTGTGGCCCCCATCGTACTGGTCAGTTCTTACTTGGACAAGATGAAAGAATCACGGCTTGGCAAAGGCCATAACCAACCCCTACTTGATAAACTTGAAGAAATAATATCTTCCACTACAACGTCAAGGTAGGACATCACGAGGAAAACGATCACAAGAAAGACATAAAGGGACTTGTATCCATTTAGGGAGTATGCGCAAAGGCGGGTAAAACAGCAGGGTAACCGTTGCCATGTGAGCATGTGCTACACGGCAAACATGCGATCCTTTGCTCTAGTAGTATTCCAGTGCTGGTGCCGAATTCGCCAGTCCATATGCTCGCAGCGCAAGGCCATTTTCCACACAGGGTCGCCATTCCGACGGGGCAGAATCAAACCGTCCAAATTGTGAAATGAGCCTCAGCGCCCGGCTTGCAGCCCATTGAATAGATCTTGAATAACAACGAAAGAAGAAAACTCCCGCATGCAACGCAGGGGACGCATCGTGAAGCCATGCTGAAGCGCCGGAAATCCGACGAGCGAGACCCTTGCTCAGCTTTCCATACTCAGTACACCCCAAATTTTGCTAGCCCCCCATTCCTTTGATTGTGCAGCCCTTTTGCGCCCGTTCATCATGTCCATTGGCAACTGAGGATTTATGATCTGCAGTGCCGACCCACCATTATTTCGTGAGAACGAAAAGGCCAGTTAGCCCCGAAAGAAAAGCAAGCCAGTTCATTCTTTGTAAACGTGAATGTCGGTATCATTTCAGACGCGCGCAGATAAAGCATAAAAAGGGCGCACTCCTCTTAGTATACACCTGATAAAACCGATGCCCATTCGAGACTCCTTTTTGCATCTCTCCGGACGGAATAGCTTTGTGCTCAGGAGCGGAGAGGATCAAAAGTCGCCGCATGAATAAATAGTATCGTTTCGAATGACGGCAGGCCGGGTTTAATCCAGCCTGGCCATCATCTGCTCCTTGGTTAATGGCTTGAAGCTGGGCGATTCGAAGTCAAGGCCACGAGCAGCCAATGTCGCGCGGTGGTGCGGTGGTATGAGCTGGCTGTTGAGGTGGGGAGCAATGGAGAGTTCTGTGGGAATTAGCTACTGCGCTGCAACGCAAACGGATCGGACGGGCTAGACTCACCATGATGCGTAAAGTTGTACAGCTCTGGGAGGTCGCGTGTGGCACCGTTGGGGTGACGTGAGTCGGGCAGGCGGGTGTTTGGATCCCTCAGCTCGTCAAAGAAGGGGTGGACCATGGCATCGATAGCGGAGAGACGCTGTGTGGGGGTGTATTCGAGCAACTTGGAGATGAGATCGATGGCATTGGGATCAGCCTTGCGGAAGACCTGAGGCAATGGTGTGAGTAAACTGTGTCACATATGCAAGGGCAAGAGGTGGGGAGGTGAAAACCCTGACGTACCTTGCTGAATGGATGAGGCTTGATCTGGGGGAACTTGTGCTCCATGTAATTGGGGTTCATGGTGCGGATCTGGTCGCGAGTAGGTGTTCCCAGGACCTTGATGATCTCTACGAGCTGGTCAATGCCAGACTCGCCTGGGAACAGCGGCTGTCCGAGCATCAGCTCAGCCATGACGCAACCTGTGGACCAGACGTCTACACGCACAGAATTAGCACGCAACTTTGTCACACGGTGAGGCATATGCACATACCAATCTTGGTGGTGTAGTTTGTGGCTCCGAAAATCAATTCAGGGGCACGGTAGTACCTGGAGCAAATGTATGAAACGTTGGGCTCATTCTCGACCAGGATCTTGGCACTTCCGAAATCGCACAACTTCAGTACACCTGTCGAGGGATCCAACAGCAGGTTCTGGGGCTTGATGTCCCTATGGCAGATGCCCTGGGAGTGGATGTAGGCGAGCGAGCGGAACAGCTGGTAAATGTATAGCTTGACCTCGAGAATGGGCATCACCGTCTTCATCTTGTTGAAGTAGCGCGATGCGCGGTAGACCGTCTCGGGAACGAACTCGAGCACCAGGTTGAGGTAGACTTCGTCCTTCTGTGGCTGGAACGATTAGCTACACGGGAAAGTACAGAAGTGGCTTTTGCCTGCAGACACATACCCGCTCGCCGTTGTTGTAGAAGAAGGCTTTGAGCTCAACAATGTTGGGATGTCGGACAATGCGCATGATTTGGAGTTCACGGTTCTGGTGAAAGTCAGCGATGGATGCGCACATACAAAGGCGCGAAACGGACCTTGAAGCGCTTGTCCTGGAGAACCCGCTTGATGGCCGCATCCTCACCACTGGGCGACAGCTTCGTCTGGAAGACTACGCCAAAGGAGCCGTTGCCGACGATTTTGCACTGCGTGTAGGCGAGGTCCTTGTAGTCGCCGGTCAAGCCGTCCTGGACCTTTTCGCGGATAACTTCTGCATCAGGGGTGAGCATGTTTGGGACGAGAAGGAGGCCCAATTGGGCCCGGGGAAGGCGTGGGCAAAGACTTACCACCCATTCTTAGCGAGGAAAAGGCCGATGGCCGGTTCTGGCTCATTGTTTGGTGTTATGCGTAGGGGAGGGGGGTCCGCAAGCGCTGCGCGGATTGCTATCGGGAGTGGGGCGGGCTGTAGCTGAGCAGGGTCTGGCAGGGTTTCCGAGGATGGTGGGGGAGAGCCGTAGTGGATGGACAAAGGGATGGTGGAGGTGGAGAGGTTGGCGGACGGGGTGGTAGCAACGTTGGTGATGGTGTTTGTAGGCGCGAGAGTCGAGTGTCAAGAGGCGTGGTCCCGCGTGCCGTCTGTGCAGTACCAGGTGACGCTGGTGTGGCTGACAGAGCTAGTGGACAGGGAAGGCGCAGGTGGTGGCCGGAGCAGCGATGCTCAGACACGGAGGGCAGCAGGAGGGCTGGGGAGTGGAGAGGGAGCAGAGGGAGAATTGAAGACGAGGATATGCAGCTTGTGAAAGAGCGAGGAAAGGCGACGATGGGGTTGAGTGACGGCAGTGCTGGGGATTAAGGGCGGGGCACTGCTAGTGCGAAATTGGGTGCCAACGTGATCAAAAGGCCTGCAATTCACGTACTTGTCAGCGCGCAGGCCAGTAGCAGAGCGGCTGGGTCCAAGGGAACCATACAGTAGTGAGCCAGTCTGGTGCAGGAAATATGGACCTGCAGGAGCGAGGCGGGCGCTGCAGAGGATGCGAGGGCCCGGTGGGGAGAGCGTCCGTACACGAGGCTGCCGTGTGCAGAGGCGGGCGGCGACGAGCACGAGCAGAAGAAGCGACGAAGACGAAGAATCCGATGGCGACGGCGCAGAGGCGAAGCAGAGCAGAGCAGGGTAGGACAGGGCAGCGCAGAGCAGAGGCAGCGGCAGCGGCAGGAGGCTTAGAGGCAGCAGCAGCTAGAGCTGAAGTAGAGTAGAGGCAGGGACACGAACGGAGGCAGGAGCAGACGACTGGCAGGCACACACACCTCACAGCACAGCACAGCGCAGCGCAGCACAGCACACACCTACACAAGCAGCATGCGCGTCGGTCGTTCTTGAAACAGACGTCAGCGGTCGGTCGCGGCTGCTTTTTTCTGGTTACGGCTTGACACCACACAAGACACGCCCAGCCCGGCGGGAATGGAATAGTCCGCGGCGAGGCGTGGCCGTCTGCTCTGTACATACGTACAAAGACCGACGGCCGCCGTGGGTGATGACGATGCTCGTGGCCGTGGTAATGATGATGCTGACGGTGCTGGTGGTGCTGGTGCTGGTGCTGGTGCTGCCACACGCTGGTTCAACATGACCATTGCGTCTGCAGCCTGCGGGCGCGGGCCTGCACGTGAGGCATCAGATTTCTTCGCAGTAATACGCTGCCGCCCACTGGCTCGCCGCCGCGCGGCTGAGACGCCCTCCAACGGACGGCTGCGTGCGCTGGCCGCGGCCATGGCAGCTAACAGGCCCTCGACAAACGGCACCCGTTGTGAGGATGCTGCTTGCACGGTGCGAGACACGACCGTTACCATGCCCTGCTGCCACGGCCTGCACCCGACGAGCCTGCGAGGGGAAAAACCCATTCCAGCCCAGGGCCCCCCTGCCCCGGCCCCTGCCCTGCCCATGCTTTAGCGAGGCGCTCCCTCAACACTCGCCAGCCAATTTGCGCCCGCCGCCCCATGGTCCGCCTGAGTGTGAGCATCGGCTCCATGCCATGCAGCACCGCACAGCAACAGCAGCAGCAGCAGCAGCAGCACCGTACGCTCCCTCACGCAACATGGTCCAGAACAAACAAACACGACAAAAAATAAAACCTTTGCGGCCACTCACAGCCACACACGAGGCGCGGCGAGGGGCAAGGGCGCCAGACGCTGCCTCGACGTGCTCCGTAGACGCCATCCGCCTCCTCTGCCACTCCAGGCCCAACTCGCCCTCTCCCAACCATGTCCAACGCCGGCGCCAACACCTCGACGACATCACATCGCATCGTCGTGCATCGCCAATCGCCTCGTAGCCATGGATGCCCGCCGCCCGCCGCCTCGCCTCCGGCTTCGTCATGGTCGTCGTCGCTGAGGGCCCCGGCGCCGCCCTCGTGGTCTGCAGCTCCACTCGATGGCCAGCTGATGTTCTCTCGCGCCCTGGTCCTGGCGCCCCTCTTCGTCTACAGCCGAATGCCCGGGCATCCCAGAGCCATGGCCTCTGCTGTTGCTGCACATCCTCCCTTCCCCCTCTGATCTGATCACTTCCAAGGCCTACCTACTCCGCCTCGACTCAGCCCGACACCGCTTTGCACCCATGTCCACGGCCCACCAGCCCGTGTGGGAACGACTGCTCGGTGCGGGTTACACGCCGCACCTTTGCTGCTGCCCTGCCACTTGATACCCAAAACGGGCCACTCATGCAGCATCCGACGTCGTCATGTACATCGAATTCATGGCCCGCTCGTGCTGCCCTGCAACCCCCTCCTCGCCTTTCCCGTCCCATGTTGCTGGCTGCATCTACTGCAAGGCACGTGCAAATTGCGCCTCACGACCTGCTGCTCTCTTCTCCACTCCGCTCGTGCCACAACCGACCCTTTTTTGCCTCGATACTGTACCGCTAACGTGTACATACAACAGCATGTACCTACATACATCTAGCGCGGCTGAAACCACGACTACTCTACAGTTTTTTTTCTCCTCGCATATTGGCGCATGTTGTGTGGGTACGCCAACAGCCAAGCTGCGTCCTTTAGCGCGCCTTTTTTTACCATCCATCCCATTGGCTCCCGTCATGTGACTATGCTCCAGACAACATTGGCAGTCGCGGTGGGTCTCGGTATTTCTTATGCCGGCTCTGCTCTTACATCACCATCTTGGTTGTAGTACTGCCACTCTTCCTTTTTATTTTTCTTGCTGCTGGTGGTCGGACGTTGCTCGTGATGATGGCTCGACATCGCCGATAGCTCAAAAGAAGTATCGTTGTTGGGCCGTCAATCAGAGCATCGTATGGCTACACAACTACTCGGTGCCACCAGCCTTCCGCTCTGTCTCAGATCTCGCGGCCCCCGACCATGCCATGCACGAATGAGTGTCTCCGACGCCGATTTAAGCATTCTCAACGCTTTATTCGCTCACTAAACTTAGATGCCACTTCACCGCAACAGGCTGGTGTGTGCTCCCATCAGCCTTTGAGCAACGTGAATTTCGCACCTCAGCCTTGTGGACTACCCGGTCACGTTACACCCACCACTTGACTTGACGAGAACTATGAACTAGCCCATCATGCAGTCGAGCGCAAGGCAATTTTGCAACCTCACAGCACCCTAACGTTCAGCACCGGTTTTGCAGATGCAGCCTAGATCAAGGCACTAGATGTTGTTGCACCGCTGCCTTTGTCTGGTTACCGACATCGGCCGCACACTTCACACCCGTACCTACGGCTACCATGTTTGGTCATTATATGATACGATCAAAGGCCTGGTTACATCCTGACGGCTCGCTGCGCCATGCTCATTCGTTCGGAGCATGTCAGGAACAAAAATGTGTCATTGCGGTCATGGCTCGACACGCGAACAGCGGTTGTTGGGATATATGTCCCGGACTGCAGCCGTAAAATTGCCCATTATGTCCACGACCTATTTTCTACGTTGCAAATCTCATCATTGACTACAAGCCATGTTACCTTCTATCGCTTTTGGTTTCAACGCCAACCCACTAGCCTATCCCTCAACACTTTCGTCCTCCGAGCTTCTGTGCTCCATGTCGTGTCCACGGAATCCTAGTCTGCGCGCCGGGACGGGTACGGTTGTACAAGCAAACTTGTCTTGATCCCCCACAAACCTACCAATGCCCGCTTCTCAACGAGCAATCCTTCCGCATCCTGAGTTAGTCAGAGATGCAAGATTTTCACAATGTTACCTTGGAACTCTCTGTGACTCCGTAGTCGCTGCAGGAATTATACCAACTATTTCTCACGCCACGACACTGGGAAAATGTCACAGTACTAGTCAGGACTTCTGCAATGGCACGACAACCATCATCTCCGTTATTGCCATTCAGCTGGATTCTCGATGGATGTCTTACTATTTCCCGTATTGGATAAAGTATCATGTGGTCACAAGACGAGCATCGTGCTGTCACGTTCGAGCCGGCTGCTATACTGCCGCGCGGGAGAACCCATCAGGTACATCAGCTCTAGGTTTGGCCTAAACAAACGCTTCCGGCACTCTTTAAGGTCAATGATGCAAAGCCGCTTCTGACTTTGGGTAGATAATTAAATTCCGGTGTTAGTGCACCACGTTCCCACTCTGCGCAACGTTTGCCGCGAGACTAGCGGCATTTTGAACCTCATCCCCAGCGCGCATTAGGCTAAGTAACTATATCTCGCGACTGGCCCTGGCGAGTAGTGATGTTGCTCATCAAGCCTTTTTCTTGGTTGGCTTTGATTTGTAGAATCACGTTCTCATACTTTCCAGGTCAGGTAGCGTTCTCAGCAGATTGCAGGACCCACTCCCCGATCAACACACCAACCGGCTTGTTCCTGCTAAGCTGTTTGTATTCAGAGACACTTCATATACTCGAACAACCATCTCACATTTTAACGATTGTGTCCGTTGGACGTAACGATACGACATTGAGACCGTAAGTAGGAGAATCGTCGATCCAGCCTTGATGACGCGTCCCTTCAGTCCCTTTGTCTTTCAAACTCTAGCCGCTCAAAGAAGCACCAGAATGATGGCCCGCTCTCCTCCTAGTTGACAAGACACTTCATGGCCTCTTAGGCGCTTCACTTCCGTTTCTTGGAATCACTTCGCCGTTCACATCAGCCTTTTCGCTAGCATGGTCATACATGGCTGCCTGCACAGCGATAATGTGTAGTCAATCAGGCTTCGGCGCTTGGAAGATGCACAAATGAGGGGGGTTTGATCGCAAGGTGTTTCGCTGCAATGGCTATAATCGACCGGTTCAATCAGAGATGAGCACGATCCACCATACACGAGACATGAACATGGCTTGACTATGACGATTCTCTTATTCCAATACAGTTGGAAAGGTTGGAAGGAAAGGCTCAAAGGTTAACGTATCTTTCAAAAGTGCGACAGGTGATCACCCCGGGAAAGATACCCAGCAATCAAAACCAATCATGTCTTCGTTCCTATCCGAGCTATCCACCAAGCCACTGTACTGTCTCGTTGGCCCCCAAAATCCCTCCGATATATCGCCGACGCAATGCAGGTGAAGTCACTTCGTCACCCACGTCTGGTGAACAGACAATACTTTGCAAAAACCGTTTCCACAGGTTCAAAACAGCTAAATTACAACCGCCTGACAAGCCGTTGATATTCAGCCCCGATTACACTTGATAGGTCCCTGAGCTCCCAAAAAATACCATGCCACGCGAGTCGAGAAGGCTGCATTGCCAAGCCACCCTCTTCGCTTACCCTTGGATGCGGAACCAAAGCCCTGGGCGGTTATGCCCGTCTACGAGCCGTCTGTAGTTTACCTATCTCAGCCTTGCCCCATGATTTCTTCGCTGGAGAGCCCAAAAGACACGGAGTATTGTATCCTCGCTTAACCTTCAACAGGACAATATTGGGGGGCTGTGTAAACGCGCGGGGGATCAGTTATGCAGGTGTGTTGATTCGGATACTGGGCGCGATGCCTAGGTCATTGTTTCAGAGTGGATTTCTAGGCATAGACAAGGCTGTGAGGGGAGAGTAGGTACTTAAGTACTGCCTGTTCGGCAATTACGGCGTCTTGGTGGACGTAGCGGTATCCGGATTCCCCTTGCACACAGACACATATTACAACTGAGCAACGTATCAGACAGGACTCGAGCGGTAAAGAATGGGTGTATTCAACCTTCTCTGTTCCTGCTGCCTGGGGCGACCCAAACGATATAAAGAGTCCTTGGTTGAGAACTCTTATGGTAAGTTTTCCACTGCTGTCTGACCTCGTTGAACTAAGCATTGTCACAGTGCCATACGGTCCGTCAGTCAACGAAGTCGCAGACACGTCGATCAAAGCAAAGGTCGTCGAGTCTAAGCAGCCAGCTAAAGAGATAACGCCTCCACCAAATTACTCCGTAAACTCTCTGTCCAGAGTGCAAACGATAGTTTCGTCTGCTCCTGCCAACGCAAGTCCTACCCCTTCTTACACAGAAATCAAGAATGAACAGGGCGAAGCCGTATCCCGAGTCATCAAGCCGCTGCCCCAGCGCCGTGATAAGAGGACAAATGTGGTAGAGCAGAAGAGTCTGGTACAGACACCATTACCACCAGGTTCGTTTGAGAACTCAGCGGAACCAGTAGCCCATGATAAGAAAGACAAGAAAGGCGAGGAAGCAGGATCTTCTAAGCCGGTGCAGCTTTTCGTCTTTCCAAAGTCTAATGCCGACGTTGAGAACAACGTCGCGGTGGCTTCGTCAGCTACAGCGACCACTACAACGACTAAGATGACGACTACAGCAACGGGAGCAGCATCGATAGCACTTGTTGCAAAACCTGCTGGAACTACCACCATCTTTGACCGCCTCGCTGCCAGCAACCCTCATCCTGTGCCCACTACTACTCCTGTCACTCCCACTCCTGTCACTCCTACTCCTGTCTCCAATTCGGCTCCTGTTCTCAATACAAATCCCGTCTCTAATCCAACCCCTGTCCCCAATCAGGCTCCTGCTCCTGCTCCCGCTCCCAATCCTTTCCTGACCCTAGCCCTTCGTCCCGCTCGCCCTACTCCCAACACACCCGCCAACACCACCGCTCCCCTCTCCACCACCAAAACAGTACTCACTCATCCCGCTCATCCCACAACCTCCACCGCCACCACTTCCGAGCCCCAACCTTCCCCCTCCTCATCCACCACCACCTCCTCCCCCGGCCGCCTCTGCCCCACCTGCTCCGCCCGTAACGACCTCGAACCAACCAAAGCCGACAACCTCAATCATGACCGCCCCTACCGCCTCTGCTCCAACACCAAGTGCAAATCCTGGAATGGCTTCGCCGACACCCGCGGCCTCGACGCCCGTCAACAATGCGATTGCAGCCCCTCGTATCCCATGCGGCTGGTGGCGATGAACAAGACGGATGGATGGGGGAGACGGAAAGCGTTTTGGAGTTGTCAGTACAAGGCGTGTAAGGCGTGGGGGGTTTGTCTGGATGATGCGGGGCAGGTTAGGTGGTTTGGGAGGGGGGAGGTGGAGGAGATGGTTAAGGAGGGGAGGATTTGAATCATCACTTTCTCTGTGAGAGGGCTGGTGACAGTTTTTACTCGGTTCTTACGATTTCAATGTCTCGTTTTTTCTTGCGAGAGAGGTATTTTTCCATCTCGGACGCGGTAGTAGCCATCTTATGAGTCGAATCTTACGATCCCTATGACGAATTTCCTTTATGAATTGTCTACCTTCTTACCAATCCCAAAACAACTTAGGGTTCAATGACGGACCCCTCAAGTACATCTCCAGCGTCTCCTCACTCGCCTCTTTCTCCCCCTTCATCTCATCCTCACGTACACGCATATCCTTATAGTACAGCTCCCCAGCATACCCCATACTTTCACCCGGCAGCATTTCGTTGTCAACAATACACTCATCCATGATACGCAGCCGTGCTAGCTGTCTTATGCTCCACGTTTCCCAGCCGGGAATGCGGAACACAATACTTTGTTCGTCGCCGGTAACAGTCAATACATCGTCAATGACTCTGTACTCCAGCTCCGAGACCTTCATTGGCGGTTGGTTTAAAAACGGGGTCATATCGAAAGAGTCCATATGCGGATCTAGAGACTGCTGCACTTGACTCTGAGCACGATGGCGAGCCTGTGATTCCCAGGCGAGATGACGTCGGAATGCGTCTAGCATCAGCTTACTCTGGGCTTCATATTGGGTGCGCAGGAACACATAGATCGCTTCGTTTCTCTCCTCTGCGCTCTTCGTCTCCTCTATCGTAGGCCAAAAGTCCTCCAGGATCTTGTCGCGGAAATCTCGGAGTAACATTTCCTCGCGGAAGAGCCAGCTGAAGAGTTTCCGCCACTTGACGTTGAGCTGCCACGGATTGGACCCGGTGTAGATATGAGCATCGGGAATCACAACGTCGCTCACGATGCCGCCTTTTGTGAAGCCTTTGTTCAGCGTGCCTTCACCAAGGCGAACAAGGATTTCTTTGCTGCCGTTGCCTTCATAGGGTGGAGAATGCTCTGGTGAAATAACTTTCCTAATCCACATCTCTTCGCTGCCGCCGAGGGACATTATCAATTCATCCGCTTCATGACTTGCCTCGAAGGCCACGAATATGGGAAGGCCATTCTCATCCCTAATTGCCAAAGCTTCGATTTTTCCCTTGTAAGGTTTAAAACAGACGTATTCATCCAAATAACTGTTATCAAGGCATGCAGCGAAGGAGAGCTTGGGTACCCAGAAGTCGTGGAAGTGCTGCTCGATCACCGTTTTATGATGCCGAGTGATGAAGCGGAGACGAGTCCATTGGTATGCGGGATCGTCATCGTACAAGGAGATGAGACATGTGATGATGGTGTCGATAAGCTCACGGGGCAGCTCAGGATATAGTGACATTATGCATAACACATGGAGTCGAATGTGTGGAGTTGAGTATAGGCAGGTGTTAGCTTGTCATTCTAAGCTGGGAAAGTTTAGCCGGTTACGTCGTTTGCTAGACAGAAAACGCGTGACTACAACGCGTTAGGTCCTTCGCAGCTACTATTATTTAGCAGCATGGAAAGTAGACTCCCAACAACGCCCTACAGCAGCCTCGGTCTAAGCGAATCCTCCTCAGGTTTCATCGGCAATGCATTGCATGTTCGTGGTGTGAGACGTTGAGCAGCTTAGACCAAAGCGGAGTCGATCTGAGCGTACCTCGGCAACTTTGGACGCGGAGTAGCGTAACTGCACCCTTCATAGCCGCCAATGCGTCGCCTCCACACAGGTTGTTCAAGTACCCCGGATTCCCCTCCCCTTGTTCTTCTGGGATTCCTGCTTCTTCGTCACATTCACAACCATGTCTGTACCATACGACCGAGCCTTTGACCTGCTGAGCAATAGCCAGAATGGCCATATTCCAGCATCCAAGCGCATTCCCGCCATTGCGCGGCCATTCGTCAGCGAAAGAGCTGCGAAGACACTCGATATTGTAAGTAGCTAGAAACAGAGACGGCAAACACATGCTTATACTATATCCAGGTAGAAAGGTTTGTCGAGGAAGAATGTATCCCAGCCGACGATGTATACGTACGCCAGCTCGGCCAGACTGTAGAAGAGCGCTTCTCCGCGCACCCATCGATTATCGAGGACCTCAAGAAGCGGGCACAAGAGCTCGGGCTATGGAACATGTTCCTGCCCAAGGCACACTTCAAGGAGGGTGCTGGCTTCAGCAACCTGGAATACGGACTCATGGCTGAGTACCTGGGCAAGAGCCGAACTGCCTCTGAGGCGGTCAACTGTGCCGCCCCCGACACTGGCAACATGGAGGTCATTGCCAAGTATGGCAGCGAGGCACAGAAGCGACAGTGGCTTGACCCGCTGCTGCAGGGCAAGATTCGCTCAGCTTTCTTGATGACTGAGCCTCAGGTGGCATCGAGTGATGCTACCAACATTGAGATGAGCATCAAGCGCGATGGTGATCACTATGTGCTCAACGGCCAGGTTCGTATTATTCTGTCTCAGCTTTTGTCATTCACATAGTTAATGCTGTACAGAAATGGTGGTCATCTGGCATTGGCGACCCTCGCTGCAAGATCCTCATTGTTCTTGGAAAGACTGACCCCAACAACCCCGACAAGTACAAGCAGCAGTCGGTCATTCTCGTTCCCAACGACACACCCGGTGTTACTGTCCACCGCATGCTTTCCGTCATGGGTTTCGATGATGCGCCCCACGGTCACGGACACGTTACCTTTGAGAACGTCCGCGTGCCTGCCAGCAACATGGTGCTCGGCGAGGGCCGTGGATTTGAGATTATTCAAGGCCGTCTTGGCCCTGGACGTATCCACCACGCCATGAGGAGCATTGGCTCTGCCGAGAAGGCTTTGGAGTGGTTCTTGGCCCGCATCAACGACGAGCGCAAGAAGCCTTTTGGCCAGCTGCTCAACCAGCACGGCATCATGCTGGAGCGTGTGGCCCGATCACGTATTGAGATTGACGCGGCCCGTCTTGCCGTGTGCAATGCTGCTATCCAAATTGACCAGACCAACGCCAAGGGCGCGCTCAAGGAGATTGCCGAGGTCAAGGTGCTTGTGCCAGAGGTCAACCTCAAGGTCATTGACTGGGCGATACAAGCCTACGGTGGAGCTGGTGTCAGTCAAGAAACACCGCTGGCACAGATGTGGGCTTCGGGCAGGACAATGCGCATTGTCGACGGCCCAGACGAGGTCCATCTCCTACAGCTCGGCAGGAACGAGAACAAGAAGGGCCTTGCGCACAAGCAGAGGCTTGAGGCGCAGAAGAAGAAGGGCGAGGAGCTGTGCCGCAAGTACGGCATTGAGCCTAGGGATCCGCTGTATCTCAACAGGAAGAGCGGAGAGGCCAGCAAGTTGTAGATAAATTCGTCTCGTGTCAGGTCTGGTAAATAAAATTCCATTAGCGCTGTATCATTAGTCGAGAGCACATGCAATGACGTGAAGAATGGTCTTGAGTCTGGGCCTCGGAACGGTTCCGAGATTAGCGCCGAACGCGTGATTGTGAGGCTCAAGCACGCAAAGGGATGCGGCTCCAATTGCGCCAGACGACAACTCAACGCCATGTCGTCTCACAGTAGGGGAGGCTCGATTTCCTCGGGTCTCTACTCCAAGTCGACGCCCAACCTGCCGACCCTGCGGACGTTTGATGGAGACGGTCAGCAACAACACAAGGTTGCATCCCCCCTGCGGTCCGCTGCCCGCCCCGGGCCGGATCCGCTGTCGCCCGCCTCGAATAGTGCTCTGTCAGAGACGGCCTCTGTAGAAGATTACCAGGATGACTACGATGACGACGAAGACGAGGAGGCGTTTGTGGTAGAAGGCATGGACGGCGAGTCTTCCGACGACGGCGAAGAGCGCGCACCCGTGTCTCGAGGCCTCTACACCTCCAAGTCGTATACGCATATTCCCCAACACGCACATACAGGCGCTGCCCTCTTCCCGCCGTTTTACAATCGACCCCCGAATCCTCTCCCGCCGTCGCCGTCGCTCACTTCGCTGCTCCGCCCTGCCTTCAGCCGACCAACGTCGAGACCTACGACACCAGACTCGTCCGATGTAGACTCGTCCACCAGGGCCGGCTCGCACAATGGCACTAGTACGCCCACGTCCAACACGACCAACCTGGCCAACTCGGCGCGGCATGCGCCGACAGTACCGCGGGCGTCGCCGAAGGTGCCCACGTACGAGTACTACGGCTTCGCCCTGTACCTGGGCAGCTCCGCCGCTTTCCTTATGTACATCCTCTGGGCGTACGTGCCGGCTCCAATGCTACACCAGATGGGCATATACTATTACCCCAACCGGTGGTGGGCACTCGCTGTGCCCTGTTGGCTGGTGGTGCTGGTCATCTACATTTATGTTGCACTTGCGAGCTACAACACGCGCTACCTCACGCTGCCGCTGAGCAGCTGCGAGAATCTCGTCGACGAATGCGCTCAGATTGCGGCAGTGGACAAGAGGACGGGCCAAATAATACGAGACGCAAGGTTGCTGGTGGAAAAGCTGCAGGAAAAGAACAAGGAAAACGGCAATAGAGCGAGTGCACCCCCCAGCCGCAGAGGTTCCTTGTCTGGGTACCAGTTCGATGCATCAAGCGAGGTAGATTGGAAGAGCCTGTGGAGCATCGGCACAGACGCCGTAATGGATGTGCCGATAGGTGGGGTTTGTGAAATCTTATACGGAAATGATGAGTAAAAAAGACATGCAACTCGTCATTCTTACCACTTGACAGTCATCAGGCCATTGCATATATTGATTCGCTATCCGGGCCGTCGCCGGTCCTAGACAAACATGGCTTTGCGCGGAAAAGCTTGTCACGCCCTAGGACTTCAACCCCACTTGCATGCCCCTCTCCAACCTCCCACAATGCCATGCAGTGTCTGCACGTTGGGCAAGTGCCCCGCTCTGTTGCGGGCAGTGGTTGTTTGGATTGGACGGGCTGATAGCGGTTGATACCCAGAAAACGTGCCGAGCTTACCTTATGTTTACTTAGCGGCGTACATATGACAAGACACTGGTATAAGGTTGAGGCATATCCCCGTGGTTGTTTCCGCATCCCACCTCTTCCCACGAGGCTCGCCACTTTGCTCTGGGTTCAATTGCTTTGTCTGTTTTCTCGCGCAGCTTCTTTGGTTGAAAAGTGTCCAATTGCCCATCATGAAGTCTGTCGTTGCTTTCTCCGCCCTCTCCATGCTTGCTGGAGCCGAGGCTGCTGAGACTGTCTTGGGAGCCTATGTCTTCCACCGCCATGGCGACCGTACGCCAAAGGCTCTTGCTCCCACCAACCTGACTACGCTTGGCTACGAGCAGGTCTACACCTCTGGGCAGTACTACCGCTCCCGCTACCTGTCCGGTGACTCCAAGATTCACGGCATCAACGAGGACGAAGTCAAGCTGTCCCAGCTTCAAGTCCAAGCACCTGTGGACAATGTGCTCCAGAACTCAGCCATGGGCTTCCTCCAGGGCCTGTACCCACCCGTCCAGACAGTCTCGACTCTTGCCAACGGCCAGAACGTCCAGGCTCCCATGGATGGATACCAGCTCATTCCCGTCAACACCATCGAGACTGGTGCTGGCTCAGAGGACTCTGGCTGGCTCCAGGACGCTTCCAGCTGCCAAAACGCAAAGGCGAGTTCAAACTCGTACTTTGAGAGCAAGGAGTATAAGGATCTTGCTTCAAGCACCACCGACTTTTACAAGTCACTGGTTCCTTCTATCAACGGCGTCATCAGCGACGATCAGGTGACTTACAAGAACGCCTATGTCGGTACGTTGTATTTTGATTCTTCGTGGCTAGATATACATGCTAACCGCACCCCAAGTCTACGACATCATCCACGTAGCCGAGATTCACAACTCCAGCATCCCCAACTCGGATGTCCTTGACAACTCGACTCTGCACCAGCTCACTGCTCTCGCCAACGCCCACGAGTGGGGCCTCGCCTACAACGCGAGCGACAATGTCCGCGCCATTGCGGGAATGCAACTCGCCGGTGAAGTCCTCTCGTACATGAACAACATTATCAGCACCTCCGGCTCCAAGAAACTCGGTGTCCAATTCGGCGCCTACGCCACTTTCCTCTCCTTCTTCGGTCTCGCCGATCTGCCCAGCGCAAATGTCGACTTCACCGGCATCGTCGACTACGCCAGCTCCATGTCTTTCGAGCTCTTCACTACTGCTGACGTGGGTGCTGCATTCCCTGCTGAAAAGGACCTGCAAGTGCGCTTCCTGTTCCACAACGGAACAGCAAGCAACACCAGCGAACCGACTGTCTACCCGCTTTTCGGTGGCAATGCGAATGCCCTCCCGTGGACTGAGTTCAAGGAGAAGATGGGCGAATTCGCCGTTACCTCGACGGAGCAGTGGTGCGGAAAGTGCGGTAACACGGAGGGTGCTTGTGCGGCCTTTGTGAAGAACAATGCCCCTGCTACGCAGCGTATTGGTGGTCATGACATGTCTCCTGCTGTCGGAGGTGTCATCGGTGCGTTTGTTACCCTCGCGGTTGTCCTGGGCTCGCTGGCGGCGCTCATGCTGCTCGGTGGATTCAGGCTTGTGAGCAAGAAGGCGCTGCAGGGAAAAGTGACGGACATCAGTGTTGAGCCCAAGGCTTAGATGGGGAGGGAAGAAGAAGAGAATTCTGTGGGATTTGAGAGACTACGATGGCGTGTGATGAGCCTTGGAAGAATGGGTGTATATATTATGATGTTGACGAATCGTTAAATGAATCAATGAATACTATACTATTTCAGAAAACTTTCCGTGCTATGAATGAATTCACTTGGCTCAGAGCAACACAAAACAGTTGAAAAAAAAGAAACGCATATCATCTCGGTCGTTAAAGTCTCATTTCGACATGCAGTGTATCTACGTAAATAAGCCCTATCCCATCATTTTCCCGTATATACCCACACCGCCCAAAACGCCATTCCATGCAAACATTCACACACACCTAAGCCTTCAACACACTGAAATGATCCTTGGGCTTAACAATTGGCGCGCCCAACCCCTTCCGCACCTCCTCAAGCTGCTCAATTCCGCTCTGCTGCTTCCCACGCTTGACTCTCCGCTTACCCTGCGTATGGTGGCTACCCAGGAAATCGTCCATGATGCTGTCGAAATCTGAGCGGAGGAGAGGCGGGGCCTGGCTGCTGGTGGTAGACCACTGGCTGATGCCCGTGACGCCGCTGACTTTGCTCATGCCGGAGACCATGGAGGCGTCGTCGGGGAAGTCAAAGGTGTCGTCGGCATATTCCTCTTCGATTTTGTCGAAGCGCTGGTCGAGCAGGGTGAGGCCTTCGGTGCGGTGGAGCGCAGAAGATGACATGGAGTACCCTGAAGTCGAGGTAAGGGCGCCTTTGCGCTTCTTCTTGCGACCGCCAGAGGTCAGGGCTGAGGCGCCTGTGATGAAGGATTGTGCGTCTGAAGGTGCGGCGGGCTTGTTGGGTTTGGCAGCTTTGACATCTTCCTTGAATTTCTTGAATTCCTTCAGGTACGCCATGTCTTCTGCGTCTGCGGGTGCTGGCGCGGCGTCAGGCGCGGGAAGGGATGAAGGGTCGGTTGGGTCCTCGGATGGCTTCTTCGCCTTAGGTTTGGGCGACGACGCTTTGATCGTGTCGTCAGTTTCCCAGCCGGCATCTTCTTCGTCGAGGAAGCGGTCCATGGTGTTTCTGTCGTCATCTTCGAAATCGACACTAGCGTCCCATTCCCTTTGGTCAACCTCATAGCCGTCTTTCGCCAGCTCATTGAAAAAGTCTTCCTCGTCGTCAACATATGCCTCATCCTCGAGCGCCTCGAGCACTTCCCGCAGCCTAGGGTCCATGTCGGGCTGGAAACCTGCAATGGCGTCTGGGATGTTCTGCTGGTCCTGGTACGTTGTTTTGCGTACAAACTCTGATGGCGCCATGTCCTCGCCAAACAGGTCGCTCACGCTGCTGATGTTGCTGCTCACACTCATATCCGCCTGGCTTCTGCTGTCGTTCAGAGAGGCGTCTCGCAGCATGTCGGCCAAGTCCATCTTCTGCTTTCCCTTCTTCTCAGGCTTAGCCTCGACAAAGTATGCATCGCCTCCGCCAGAGCCCAAGTCGCGCATGTGCTGCATGTAGTCGTATTCGGTGTCATCGTAGAAAATGCCATAGTTGGCTGCTTCACCCTCGTTGCTCCGCACTTTGGACCCATACTCGCTCTCTAGATCACGTCTCGACTTGATCTTGCTTCGTCCTGTCGCAGCCGAATATTGCGACGCCCGCGAACTTCCTGCAGGCTCTGATACTTCGCGTTGGTTTGGCGCAATGGTCTCGGCAAAGACCATCTGCGGGGCGTCTTCATCGTGGATGCGCGGATCATTTTGGGCACGGTGGACGAGGCGGAAATTGGTCGCTGTTTTCTTATCGCTGTCGCGGGGTCAGTGGGGTATCGCAACAAGCGCAATTTGTGTGCTTACATGAACTTTCGGCGAGGCATCTTGCAAAATCTGGTGTGACTCGAGGTGTGTTTTGCAAGTGGCAACTGTTGGCGGTGGAAGTCTGGGGAATCGCGCTTACAAACGAAAGGGTCTTTGGCGTCGGGCGCTCAAAAAATAATTTAGGCGAGTGGAACCAGTGAATGACGTGGGGCAACTTTTGGCTCGCAACTTTCTCCTCCGACTCACAACCCCTCTTCTGGGACAAAACACCACAATCACACATTATCGGAGTCACCAGCAATCATGGTGCTCGCAAAGTCCAAGAAGAGCGTCGGGCTGGGCAACAGCCTGATGAACGACCGGTTCAGCAAGGGTAAAGGCGCTGATATGCGGAGGGGCAACTTTAACCAGGGAATCGAGCGTACAGGCCAAAATGGCGAAAAGGTATGTGAAGTTTAGGTTTGAGGCTGTCGCAAAGTTGCGGAGAAGAGATTGCCGTTCAGAAAACTCATGAAATATCGCATGCTAACGTCTACAGTACATTACCAATGATAAGAAGGAGGCGGCATGGGTAAAGATGCGCTCCGTCACCGAACAAGGCGCTCTTGACGACTTTCTTTCGACCGCAGAATTGGCTGGTACCGACTTCACGGCTGAGAAGATGAACAACGTCAAGATCATACACAAGGACCAGAAGAACCCGTATCTCCTGTCAGCGGCTGAGGAGCGCAACGTCGCTCGGAAACACAAGGAGAACAGGAATAGATTGACTGTGCCGAGGCGACCAAAGTGGGATGCGCAGACCACCCCGCAAGAGTTGGATGAATTGGAGAGAGGAGCGCTGCTACAGTGGCGAAGAGGCTTGGCGGAGCTGCAAGAGAACAACGACTTGCTCATGACACCATTCGAGCGCAATCTCGAGGTCTGGAGGCAGTTGTGGCGTGTTATTGAACGATCCGACCTCGTAGTTCAAATTGTGGATGCCCGAAACCCGCTCATGTTTCGATCCGAGGATTTGGAGGACTACGTCAAGGAGGTGGACCCCAAGAAGAACAATTTGCTGCTGGTCAACAAGGCCGATATGATGACGCTCGAGCAACGAACGATTTGGGCCAACTACTTTACTGAGGCCGGCATCAATTTCAAGTTCTTTTCAGCCGAATTGGCCAAGGAGATGAACGAGGCTCGTGGATTGGCAGAGCCAAGCGACGAATCAGGCGATTCAGAGGACTACGAGGATGAAGACGGTAGTGAGGAGGATGTTGACTCAGAGGACGACAAGCTTGCAAAGGAGGCTAAGAAAATTGACCTACAAGACAAGCAAGAAGAGAAGGAAAAGTGGGTGGATGAAGAGACTGTCGATGTTCCTGGCCAGAGCAGCGCCGAAGCTGATGGTGACGAGCGGACGCGGATACTTACAACAGAAGATCTCGAAGCGCTGTTCCTGCAGCATGCACCAGATATCGACACGGGCCCAAATGGCGAACCTCGCAAGACATCCATTGGTCTCGTCGGTTACCCCAATGTTGGAAAGTCGTCCACAATCAACGCTTTAATCGGCGCAAAGAAGGTGTCTGTGTCTGCAACACCAGGAAAGACGAAGCACTTCCAGACTATCCATCTCAGCGACAGGGTTGTCTTGTGTGATTGCCCTGGTCTTGTATTCCCCAATTTTGCAACGACCAAGGCCGAGCTAGTATGTGCAGGTGTCCTTCCAATCGATCAACTGCGAGAATACACTGGCCCTGCAGGTCTTGTTGCCAGACGAATTCCACAGCGATTCCTCGAGGCGCTCTATGGAATGAAGATGCATCCTCGCCCGCTCGAGGAGGGTGGCACTGGTGTCCCTACCTCTGAAGAATTACTTCGCGCCTTTGCCATTGCTAGAGGCTTCTCCACCCAAGGTCTAGGACAACCAGACGAATCGCGAGCCGCGCGTTACATCCTAAAGGACTATGTCAAGGGCAAGATCTTGTTCTGCCACCCGCCTCCGACTGAGCCTCCCATTGACGAGAAGTATTTTAACCGCGAACTCTACGATGCCAACCATCTGCCTGCCAAGCGTCGCCATCACCCTCTTGCCAACGTCTCTGACAGCATGTCTCTCGCAGGCGCGTCTCATGCGGAAGGATCACTTATGGATGACGATTTTGACGGCGGCGTACCTATCCAAGGTGAAAAGACGCAGCGCATGGACAAGCGTTTCTTTGGCCCAGGACAAGGAATGGCCAAGGTCAGCCAGCCATTTCACTATAAGCACAGCGAACAGGGCAAAGAGCTGAGCGGCAGGAAAGCCAAGATGATGGCAGCGCTGGAGCAGGATGTCGATCCTTCGGAGATGAAGATGAACAGCAAAAAGCATTTCAAGGCGAACAAGAGGAAAGCGAAGAAGGTGAGATCAGAGTACGTTGACTGAGCTGGTCTGGTACAGAAATGCTCCACTTATGATTGCATGACTGGCGTTTGGGGTGGTGGTATCCGGGTATTTTTTCAATCAGCTAGCTGCACGTAGTGCAACACCGATGTAGAAATTCAAAAGCTTGTCCTTGCATATTATTGGAAGTCGTTCTGTCCACAGGATATTGTGACTATCCCGTGATCAACAATACCAAGAGCTGCTGGTGGTGATGCACGTGAGGCGGGGAAAAGGAAAAGGATCCGAAAACAGGGAACAAGAATCGCCGCGTAACAAAGCCAGGCATACGCCAATCCAACCAGGAACAAAGCACCTGCAAGCAGCGAAAAACCCAGCAAGGGGAATGGGGATCCGCCGGGGAACAAGCGGAAGAGCCCACTGTAATCAACACCTGAAGCTGCTTTGTTACCACTTGCGGCATGTTGGATTTAGATTGCCGAAGCGATTGGTGGACAAAAGGGGAATGTGGGTTATTGTGTGTGTATGTGGATTTTTGCTTGATAAGGTTGGTGCAAGGCATAGAAAGAAAAATGGAGAGAAGGAGATAAGATGGGGCGTGTGCGTGTGTGGGTGCTGTGCGAAGAGTAGGTGTGCCGAAGGGGGGTGTTTGGTTGTTTGGAGTATGACGACATGGAAGGGAGTGGCGGCTTGGAAGGATGTTTGATGGGCTTTTGGGAGGCATGGAGTTGGGAGAATACGCACATGGAGCTGCGCATGAGATGCTTGTATGGAGGAGACGAGACAAAAGTGCGATGAAAGACTTGGGTGGTTGGAATACTTGTGCCTGAGTGCTGCGAGTTGCCCTGCTTTGGTCTTGTGATTTTATTGGCTTTCGGGGTGCAGAGCCGAGTAGTGTTCTGCTTAAGTAAGCTGTTGGAAATTGGAATGTTGAAACCGAACGGGTCTTTCAACTGTCATCAACATCATTGCTAGAAACCACACTTGTTTTTACAATACTTGCCTAATTAGGAAGTTGCTCCACATATGCCCATATGTCGCGTCGCTGAGATTTTAGATGTCGGGTTGCTTTCTTCTACTTTCTAAGTGGTTTAAGTATTCAATTCTAAATGTTGTTTTCGTCAGATCTTAGGCATGTGGCAATGTGAGTAAGTGCTGTGTGTTGATCCAGTGTACACGGCCAGCCACTTTTCGATGGGCTCTTTTCGATCAACTGTCGCGATCACAACAAGCAGCAGTCGATAGAAGTTGCAGTCCCAAGAATGATTCTTTAAAGGACCACTACTGCATCACCAAATTAGATAGAATACCACGGCTTCGTATTCCTAGATATGTGCATAGAAGAAAGGTGTATTGTTACAAATCCTGCTTCAGCCAAACGCCAGCACTCATTTTGAAAATGAGTTTTGCGTCATGGTATCATTAGTAACCTTTTGTTTCCCTGTAAACGCCAATAATCTAAGAGTACTGATTATGTAATAAATCCCAATCTTGCTCGTACATTGCGATGATACATTCATCCCAAAGGAAGAAAAACTGACTGCCTATTCCTTCTTCTCAGCCTTATCGGCCTTGACCAATTCAGGCCCCCAGAAAGCATCAGATTCCTTCTCATATCCCTCTCGCGCAAGCTTCCTTCTTTTAGCTTTGCTCTCCTCTAGCGCATCGCCCTGGACAGCGTCTCGCTTTTGGGCCTGATTCAGCTTGACAAGATCGACCTTGTCTGGGTCGCGACAGTTCTTTAACTTTTGCACAAGAGCCTTGACCTCGGCTTTGTGTTTGGCTTCGCGAGCGTCTCTTTCGGCAGCAGGGAGCGTGTTGTTGACGTAAAGGCGGTGGTTGGAGATGAGAGAGGCGCAGGAGCGCAGGGTAGATATAAGTTTAGCATGGTGGGGATGTGACTGGGGGAGTTTGGTGGAGAGATAGAATAAAGTGAGGGGCTCATCCGCGAGAAGGTGGGCTGAAAGCCAGATTTGGGACGGTGTGTAGAGGAAGTAGGCGTCCGTAAGCACGGCAATCGTACGGAGTGTATTCGTCGCAGTGCCGTAGGCGGCATGAATCCGCTCTTCGACCTTCTTCTCTGGCATCTTGATGGCCGTGCCACCAGTTTTGGCGGGTAATGACAGAATCTTTGTCTGCACGTCCTTTGCCGTCATGTCTTGAATTGGACCCTGGTACTTTCCATGCACCATTTCCAGCATCTCCATGTGGCCAGCCTTGAGGGCGCGGAAGGGGTGTCGCACATCAAGGTTGTATCGCAGTCCTTGCATGATGATGTATTCGGGCGCGAGGACGTCTTCCGCGGTTACATTGCGTCCGGCACCTTCTGCGTATTGGGAGACGTGAATGTTGAAGAGCTCAATCTTTGTGGCCATGAACATGATGGTGCGCAGAATGGTGTTGACGTGATAGGTCATGGGCGAGTTGTAGAGGTAAAAACGGCGCATGAATTGGATGCATGTTGCCTGAAAGTCTGTCAATATGGTGGCTCAGTCGTAATGGCGATGGGGTGGTGGCGTACGACGACGTTCAGCGGGAAGCTGTAGTGGTTTCCCAGGGCTATGGCGCGCTCGCAAAACTCGTCGACAATCTTCAGCTCCTCTTCTGCAGTCAGGCAGTTCACCTCGGTCGCTGTCTGCATGCCCGGATTGGGCGTATTCGATCCGCTCGCATTCTCTTTGTCGGCGCTGGGGGTCGCGCCGTCGTTGTCTACTGCATCCTGGGCGCGCTGTGCTCGCACGCGCGCAAGGTTCGCCTTGACGCGCTCGGTGGCCTGGAGGTTGATCCTCAGGCGCTGCTCGGCAAGCTGCGCGCGGGTAAAGGACCAGTTTCGGTATTGCGTCGAGCTTCGGTAGAGCTCGTCTTCGTTGAGCTTCATGGTTGCGTCGAGGGAGAGTGCTACTCTTAGGGACGAAGAGCCGGATAGGTAAACCCTGGCCCTACCACACACCACTTTGCAGCCACTCCCCCTCCCACAACCAGTAAAACCAGAAAATCAAAATGAGCCCAGCTACCAAGACAAGCTTCGAGCATGGTAAATAGTAACTAATTGTGACATTTACAGCTATTTTTAGACGTAAAGTCGTAGAACATCTGGCTATATTTAAAGGTAGCGTGGTTTCGTAGGCCACCATTGTCCGGTTTCTTCTAGGAGAGCCATCCACTGTGACAAAACATGACTACTAGCTCTGAAACTTGTGGGACTGGCTCTGTTTTGAACTGTGGAGGCTCTTGATTATGGATATAATTAATCACGTATTATTTACGTTGTTTTGGAGATTCTGATTGTCCATTGAGATGCTTTGGTGGGCCGGCTTTACTCCGGCCAATTCAGTCGACGCAGAGTACACATCCATTCATTGTGTCACAACTCAAGCACTCCAAGCTTTGAAGAACCACTTTCGATCGACTGGGCTGGCAGGCCAAAACTACCCGAATCCCAGGTAAACAGGTAATGGTCCCATGGAGATGGTGCACTTGTTGCTAGCCAGATCACACAACCTGCACCTTGTCACGCAGAGAGCCAATCAGCCTGAGCCTACAGCTGCATTCCCAAGAACCTGCTCAATTCTGCTCAAATACAGTCTCGAATGTGCTCATTTGACTGGTGTTAGTAGTGTCTTGAATTAAGTTGAAAATCTCATAAGAAACCTTGTTGTTCCCGCTCTGTTCACAAGGCTCAATGCCACTTTTTCCCCTCATCGATGAACGCGTACACCTCACCTCGGCCTACCTCCACATCTCGCCCCCATCGTACGCCAAGCCTGGGGCATAGATATTGTCTGCACCTATGTAGATGACCTGCCTACCTCTGCGATAAGGTCATCAGGCGCCCTTGTGGCGTCAGTGCTTTCGCCTTACTCCTACACGAACAGCGTTGTCATGTTCGCCACATCGTCCTTGGAAGGAAGGTGCTCGTAATCACCGAGCACGGCTAATGGCTCTCGCCGGCTGGAAATGGCCCGTCTTCTCCAGCCCTCTGGAGATGTTGATTGCGAATGTCAACAACCTACAGAAGTAATTCCGCTGGCCTTGGCAGCTGCCTCATCAGGCTAGGCTATCACCCTAGTCCATCATTAGGAGCTGACCGCATACCCGTTGCCATGCGTTGCCGGGGCCTAAATCGTGGCCAAGCATAGAGTCAGTCTCGGCACCCATTGCGTCTGGCTTGGAGACCCTGTTCCCAAGACTAGGCCAAGGCTTGCCCAGTACATGGTTGCACACCGTCGCCTGCAGTTGCCATATGGTTACCTCTGCGTGCGGCTGGAATCCATGTTAATCTTCGGAGCATCTGCGATAGGAAGGTCTATATTGGCCGGGATGTAGGGTGCGACCATCATGGACGTATGTAGTACCGAGCGGGGAAAGTGTATATAACAAAGACCTCTTTGCTCCCATGTGGTGCCTCATCCCAACTGCCCAAGTCAATCTGCAGTCGTGTTCTTCATCATGAAGTGGGCTTCAATCTCCACAGCCTTGCTGCCCTTGGTCGCAGCCAGCGGCTTTACTCGTCAACAATATGCCTCGGGAGAAGTGATGGAGCTCATGATGAGTTCGAAGGAGGTGAGTTCAGGAAAAACACATTGCCCTACGACTGGAGACTGACAAGTCCAGGCTGCATGGGCCAAGGAACGCGCTGCTGGCAAATACGACAACAAGAAGTGGAACGGCTTCGACAGCAAGCGTCCCTCCAAGGGCGTTTTGAAGTGCCAGAACGGACGCATTGAGGCCGTCAAGGGCGACGCTGACCAAACATACAAATGCAAGAATATTGACATGTATGACTTCAAGACGCACGCCGAGCTCGGAGACGCAGTTGGAGAGGGCTCAGGTTCCTGGGGATGGACCAGCAAGTCGGGCCGCGAATTTGTGAGTTATTCTGTACATCCGTGTTTGGTGTTTGAGAGTGTTGGTTTCACAGTCCTTCGTTGGTGGCCCTGCGGTTCAGTGCACATGGCATGGACCCTGAGGCTCAACCACGTGTCAGATGTCACGTGACGCCACACCACCACCACCACCACCACCACCCCCTTCCAGTGCTAACCTTTATTGCAGATTGCTATTGGCCAAACCTATGGTGCTTCTTTCTCTGAAGTCACCAGGGAGGGTAAGCTTGAGTACCTGGGTCGTCTTCCAGCCCAGAACGACTCCGTTATCTGGCGCGAGATCAAGGTCGTTGGAGATACTCTCATTGTCGGATCTGAAGGAATAGGCCATCACGTACAGACGTTTGACTTGAAAAAGCTGCTCAAGTTGTCTCCCAAGAAGCCTTACACCTTTGACAAGGTCAAAGACGTGGCGCTCGTCGACATCAACCAAGGCATCAAGGGACGAACACACACCGTCATCGCCAACGAGGAAAAGGGCTACGCCGTGGCTTGCGGTGCCGGCGGACGTCCTGGACGCAATGATACGTGTGCAGGGGGTCCTATGTTCATAAGCCTTGAAGATCCCTCGAAGCCTTACGTCGAAGGATGCGCTGCCCAGGATGGATATTGCCACGACCTGCAGTGCATCGTCTACCGGGGCCCCCACAAGAAATACTACGGCCGTGACATTTGCTACGGCTACAACGAGGACACTCTGACCATCTACGATGTCACGAACAAGAAGGGTATGGGCAATGCTGGTGCCATCATCTCCCGCACCCCCTACGTCGGAGCCTCCTACACCCACCAAGGCTGGGTCACCGACCCCATGTGGCAGACGCATATTGTCATGGACGATGAGCTTGATGAGGGCCAAATCGACCCTAACCGCACTGCCGTCGACTCGCCCGCCAAGGACGGTTTTGCGGTCACCTACATCGTCGACATCCAGAACCTCGAAAAACCATTCATCAGCGGCCTCTACAAGACTACCACACGGAGTGTTGACCATAATCAGTACGTTTACGAGGGATTGAGCTATCAATCCAACTACCAGGCCGGGTTGAGGATCCTGGACGTGTCTTCTATTCCCCGTTACCCCGATGGTTCCAAGATCAAGGAAATCGCTTATTTCGACGTTTACCCTGGAGACGACACCAAACCTGGCGGCGGTGACGCTCTCTGGAACGGCGGAACCTGGTCAGCTTATACGTTTGAATCCGGTTACGTCGTAATTAATACCATTGATCGAGGCGTTTTTGTCGTCAAGCAGAGCGATGTCAAGGGCCGTAAGAGGGGCAAGGGCCAGTTCTGGAAGTAGGGTTATGATTATGAAGAAATGGCAGCAAAGTCAGGTCATATGATATCTCAGCGACCTCGAGCCATATAATGATAGTTCTGAATACGATAATGTGTCTTTGGAAACAGAGATTGCAATGATTAGCTTGGAAAAGACGAAAATAACTTGTATTGCATGGACGTTACATTTTTCGCTGTCACTGTAGTGGAGCCGCCCAAAAGGGACTAGTGGCTCTTACAAGACGCTATACCCAATTAGGAATGACCTACTGATACTATTACACCCAATTCTCCGAAGCCCCCGCAACATATACTGCGAACCAAACAGTCAAACGCCACTCTTGAAACTGAACGTCTGTTTGTTGGGTTATGAAACTTGTCAAGTGCAGTAGAGCCTGGAGGTTGGTGCAGCGCGGCAATAGACACATAATGCGGTGGTGCGTGAGGCGAGGGGCGTGGTAGTTGAGGTAGCGGATCCCAGCCCAGGGACTATACTCAAGTACGTATGTATGGTGCCGCGCCATATCACAACCCACCTTGTCCCACATTGAGACCTACTTTTCTTCGAGCGCACGGACAACGAAACCCAATCCGAGAATCACCGCACCAGCAAGAACAAAACTCTAAAGAGAACGAGAGCGTCCTCGCCCCGAACCTCCCAGTATTACTAGTCGTTATAGAAGACTTGTAGGCAATCATAGGCGTGGATAGCGAGTCTCAACTTGCTCAATTTGGGAAAGCTAGATAGTAACTATGTTTTTAGCGATCTGACTCGGACGTGCTTATGCTAACCTTTCTTAGTTTGCACCGAACATGGGGCGTCAGCAGATCTACTCGTGGCCTTGGCAGGTGACTACTCGAGACAATGGTAGTGACAGGGAATATCCGCAGAGTGTAGGGACTCCAGTATCTACCAGGGCACCTTGGGGCGTCGGGGAGACTTACATGAGCAGCGGAGGCACCCTCCTTTTTGTCATTCTCACTCATGCTCCCACTTAATCACTGTTACAATAATCAAAGCCCAGCCACTAGCTAAACCTTGTTCGGCATATCACACAAGCGTCTTATTATGCTCACAACCTATTAAACGAAAGTGTGTAAAAGGTATATATATTAGAATCACCTTCGACATTGCCAACCCAAACCAAACTTTTCAAGAGCCTATCTCTATTCACCCATCACAGGGATACGCAGCACCTACAAGAAAAGCCTTTTCAAGCACTAGAAAGCGAGGTCTACTAGAGCCATGCTCACATTCGGTACAAGTACCTAGAAGTCCATCGGCCACCAGCATGCTGGTGTCTATACATACAATAACCTTATCTTTGCATGCTGCAGCAAAGAGCCTTGTATTGCCCGTCGCCAGCAACACAGCTTTCGACAGAAAGTTCCTGCCAAACTGATTATTCTTTGTTGGTGCATGCCAATCTTGTTGGGTCGTGGTCTTGCGGTCGCTCGTCGTATGGTACGTAGTCTTCTCAGGCTTGATTCGGGAGGGAGCTTCTGTCTCTTGCTTGATAGTAACGCCTCCCTAATACAATAAGTCAGCAATAGCGGTGAAGGAAATTCTGACATACGTGCCTGTATTATGCTTTGTACCAGCTCAACTCATCCGCACTAAGCCGTGTGCGTGATGGACGGCTGGCGCTGCGTGCCTCCAGTATAACAATGTCTGATGCCGTTATCCATGAGTAGCGCTTAGTGGCTGAGTGTGATATTTCGTCATTTGTCTTCAGCAAATCCCTGCATTATGTTAGTACGCGAATAATCAACAAAGCAGATGATGATGAAAGTGTAAATATGTTACCATATATGCAAGCATTTGGAGGTAATTCCCAAGTATCCCAAGATATAAGCAGCGGGATCAAAACTTTAGTGAGGTAAAGGCGTCAGTAAGAGATAGGCTCCGGCGTAGCATAGGCGTTGGTGTACTAGAGACACCAAATAAAGTGGTCGTTGAGGTAAAGTGGTTTTGGATGATCAAGCTTAGCTGCCTACCTAAACTTGACTTTGACGGCGGCAACCTCAACCAACGGCCTGAGTACACCTTACACCTCGACGCCAACCCCGCCGCACCCTGACCCGACCGATACTTGGAGTCATTATGACCGACTAGGACAGCGATACCGACCTTGACAACCTACCCGCAAATGCCTGTGGGAAATGCCAGCAAACACTTTTGGGACATGCCCACGCCCGCCCCAGAGCCACCACGGCCAACCAGAACGATGATGCCGACCTCGACAGCCTACTCGCGGAAATTGGGCTGGAGATCAGATACCCGTGGAGAGTGTAGGGATGTCAGTATCTGCTAGAGTATCTTAGAGTGTTGGGGAGACTTACATGGGCAGCAGAGACCTACACCGGCCATTGAGGCCAATGTAGGTAGAGAGGTTTGACTCGGGCCTCTCGCCTTGCAATACACCGCAGTGCCTTCCCTACACTTACTTCTCTGCAGTGTATTTCGGCTTCTCGGCGTATTCCCCACACTTACTACTCGCAGTGCTTGCTCAACACTTGCGTCTCCGCAATCTTTTCTGTATGCTTGGATCCCTAAAGTATAACACACGACCGTCTCGTCATACTTACGTACTGTGTCTCTCAAACCCTTTTTAGGGGATTGCGTTTAACGGGCTCGTCCATGGATTGTTAGGGCTGGTTAGACAATGATGACATTAATCACCGGCCTGTAGATACCCTGAGGCAAATACAAGCCTCTACACTGCAAAGCATTCCCAGCCGCAACCGCAGCAACAACATGTAGAAGAGTCTGCCTACGGCAATGACAAACAGTGTAACAATCATACAACTGATGCCGTGGTCTGACCGTTGCATGGGCTGCAGTCAATTGACCGCACAACGAGCTCTTGTGCTCTGTCTCTCGATGCCATAACTATCTCTGGCAAATACAAAGGTGTATCATTTCTCGCGTTTGTTCGCATTGCCTAATACTGATGTTACCTTGCCCTGTCAATTACGTCACTTTGCTCGGTGTGGGTCCACCCGCTGCTCCTTCCTTCACTGCTCGCCTGGTCTCTGTGCGCTCGAACAGGCTAGCGAAGGCACGGGTTGCCAAGATTGTTAGCGTGTTTGCCTGCTACTTCAGGGTTGCTGGGCGACTTCTTGTTGTTTCTTCAACACACATGCAGTCTATACAACCCCTCATCCACTTACCATATATATATTGCATCTCGTTGCCACCACTTCAATTTCAAATCAACTCTTTTCTTTTCATACTACCATGTCATTGTTGACTTGGCTTGTTCCTTTATAACAACGCTGGCATCGTACGTACTCCAAATTCCATTGAATATGAACAAACAACTAACTTACCTATAGCGAAAGAACAAGGGTGGCCGTGGAGGCCGAGGAGGCCGAGGAGGTGCTGGCGATGTGTTCGTTGCACGTTCATGTTAGTACTCATACATGCTGATGATACTGTCTAGTTGTAGCGGCGACCCAATAGCGGCCGCGGAGGTCCTACGGGACTACTTTGGGCAGCCTGCCTGGCCCGGTTTCGATTTCCCGCATTGCGCCCATGTCAGATCGGCATTCGCTGCCAGCTTCACGGCCGTGCCTGGCGGCGGCCCAGTGCCCACTGGCGGCGTCCTGCGTGCGCCTAGATTGTGATGGGGGCGAGGCCTACCCCACAAACATTCGTCGTCAGCCCAACGTGGCCACTGTGCCGCTGGCGACAACTGTCCAGGGACCTGTGTTGCGGGGGTCCTCTGCCCCGCCAGGTGCCCTGCGGGCACCCATTGCCCGGCCGCTGCACAGTGGCACGTTGAAGGGCAAGAAGAGGATGGGCGGGGAGATGAGGAGGGAGAATAGTGGTTTCTTTGTAGGTGTTTGTGTGTTTGTAATAACAAGAAATCTCCACCGCCTTACTCAACGCGCATAAATCGATTGCAACACACTGTGACAGATACAATTAGTTTTAACAGGTGTATTAATTTCGAACAGGTATAGTTAGCTGGGGCAAATACAATAATGTTTGAAGGGTTCAATGAGTTACAATGGCAATAATGGTTTGTGACAAATACATGTCTGTCTAGTTTCGAGCCTGTCAACTATCTTAGTTATAGAGCAGATAATTATTAGTAAATTGGCCTCACAAATAACCCATGTTCTCCGAGAGACTCAATACCATAAACAGCCTGGGCAAATCCAACGATACCCTTAGATGGTGATATGCAGCTGGACCTACAATGATCTACCCTCTCAATACTTTCAAAAAGGTATTAAACATTGGTCTCGTACAAGTTTTTTTGGTTCAGCTTAAGGGTGATTTAGAGGACTGTATTTACCAGAAGTCAAGTTATTGTTCGTGCTCAAGACAGCTACGCTCGGTATGAAAGTATTCCTACACACTGAATTCTGCTCAACCATTGTAGCTTACTGCATCTTTCAAAATTGTGGTATTTGCCCCAGCTAACTATACCTGTTCGAAATTAATACACCTGTTAAAACTAATTGTATCTGTCACAGTGTGTTGCAATGTTAACGCAACAACGCCCTGGCAGATACAATTCTGTGCACATCTCTTAGCTATTTATCTCTTTTATGCCTACAGTGCAAGAATGCCGCTTTTGCCTCGCGCCACCACGTTTGCTCAGAGTGGGTCCACCCCACTGGCTGCTCCTTGCTCGTCCTTCACCACTCACCTGGTCTGTGGGAGTCACGTGTAGCCTAGTGTACTAGCGTGTTTGCCTGCTATATCAGAATCGATGGCCGCCTACTCTTGTTTCCTCAGCAAGCACAAAATGCAGTCTTGTAAGTATATCCACTTGCCCGTATTGCATCTCATTACCCTTCGATTTCAACACTCCCAATGATTGGTACTTCTGCTAACAAGCAATATAGTTCACTTTCATACCTATTCTGGTGTGGTACGTATTCCAAGCTCTATTGACTTTGAACAAAGAACTGACTTACTTATAGCGCAAGAACAAGGGAGGCAGCGGTGGCCGTGGTGGAGGCCGTGGCGGAGGACGAGGACGAGGAGACCGAGGAGGTGCTGGCGGCACTGGGTGCTGGCGGTATGTTCAACATTCTCGTTCTACACTTACATTTTTGTTTGTACATGCTAACAATATCTAGTTGTGGCGGCGCTCATCTGCGGCACCGTTGCCCTCAACAGGCCGCCGAGGTCTTGGCAGAGTACCAGCAGCAGCAACAGCAGCAGCAACAGCAGCAACAAACCGCTGCCGGCGCGGCCGCTCAGCCGCTTGCCCCCATGCCAGCCCAGCAGCCAACTCAGCAGCCAGCCCAGCCGCAGCAGCAGCAACCAGAGCCCGCCCAGCCGCCCCCTAAGCCGGCGTGTCCAGCTGGATATGCGTGCCCGGCAACCCGGCCCTGTCATATGGGTGCTCGCTGCCCAGCGGTGCGTCCTTGCGCCGCAGGTGTGCTGTGTCCGCTGGCTGCAGCATGCAATCGTCTCGCCTGCCCTGGGGGCAATGATTGCCCGACCAACACCAATCGCCGTTGGGCGAGCGACCCTGTCGCCAACACCCGCCGCCCAGCCCCCTCTCCAGCCGCCTGTCCAGCCGGACAGCAGTGCCCAGGTGCCTGTCTAGCCGGGCAACTGTGCCCAGCACAGTGTTCCGCTGGGGCACACTGCCCAGCTGCGGCCCAGTGGAATGTCCCGGGCCTGGAGGAGATGGAGGAGATTGAGGAGATTAAGAAGGAGGAGAGTGGTGAGGAGGGTGCTGGTGGTGAGGGTGGTGAGGAGGGGCAGATGGAAGATGCTTAGGTAGTTTGTTTGTTTGTGTTTCCTTTTTTTTCTGTTTCTTCCGGGTCTTCTTTTTCTTTCTGTATGGAGCAGGCGTTCGGAGTTCTGTTTTTTTCCTCTTTGTTCTCCTGTATGAGTAGGCGTTCGGAGTTTTTTTTCTTTTTTTGGAGCGCGGGGGGTTGTTCTAATAGTAATGGGGGTTCGGATATGTAATGAAAAGTGCTTTTCACCTCTCATAAGTTTCTTTCTAAACCTGGTCGTGTATGGTTGTTTGATCACTATCCCGACAGTTAATTAGCTCTTAGATTTATTGAGAGAGGCTGAGGGTCTCTTGGGTAGTAGCCACGCGTGTAATCAAGATGGTGTCGTAGATTTGCTGGTGATGCTTTTGCGGTGAAGTCCCGATCCCTGCCAGGCTACCACAGTTTTAGCTGCATGTTACTATCTAGCCAAGATCTTCTTTGTAAATCCAAGAATTCAGTGTGATGGACTTTAGTATTATCCGCCCTATGCATGCTAGAAGTCTACTCTGTTAGCTGGAACCTGTAGGCATATAAGCCAGTGATGAGCATGCTGGTGTGTGCGCCTGCTGGAAACCACATAACTTGACGATCTTTGTCTTTGTAATGGAAAGCGCTAATCCCGAGACCCCAAGAATGGCGCTCCTATCTTCTAGCTGTATCTCGTAAGGTGTCTGGGAATGACGTGCGATTTATTGGTAATCGAAAGTAATAGAACTACGCGACGGTGGGTTAGCATGATAACAGCGGGGGTAGTTATCACCATTGGAGCAGTTCTGATAAACGTAGACCGCAGGGAAAGCCATGTGATGCCTGTCTGACACCCGCATTGCGTGATATCAAAACTGGACAGAGCACCAAGGCAGCAAGGGCAGCAGGTGTGTGCGGCCTCGCCATAGTGGTAAGACGAGGACGACTCACGCACCACCACTTTTTGTGCCTACTGCTGTGCTGCATCAACACTCGCAATCCAGTGTTATGTCGAAAGATTTCGAGTTCCATTCCACAAGCGACATTCGCCCACTGCCGTGTTGAGTAGCTCCACTTCACATGGCTTTGTCATTGCCTAATAGCCGCAGATTCAACCTGCACCCACTGGCGCGTCAAGAGATTCCAAACTCTACTTCACAGAGCTTTGTCATTACCCACTAGCCACCCATCATCCAAGATACAAGCAGTGAGATGTCGTGCACTAGCACAAGCACAGGTAAGTCTACCAAGGTGCTGACACCAATGGGTTGAAGCTAATGCTACTCACAGAGCTGCCTTCATGTGAGCACAATTTGACGAATCCAGACTCATGTCGATTCAACGCACAGGGCACTTGTCAAGTGCAGCGCATGATATCCAATCACAAGGCTTCATCTTTCTCTCTCTCGCTCCCTTTCAAAGACAAAAAGGAGAAAAGAAACACGTTTAGACATGTACGGTAATCTTCACTTCTCTCTCAACTAAGGGCGATAGAGCAAGCGACACATATATCACGCTGGTGCTGGGTTAGGCAAAGGACTTGACAGTTATGGGGTGATATCTGCATTCAGTTTGAGCATTTCTCTTTCAGTCCAACCTGTGTGCTATCTAACAACAACACATGCAGGGCCCGCACAGTGGTCCAGAAACGAGGGTACTGAGAGAGGGTACAGCCTGCGACCATTCAGTTTGGTTCAGAGCGCCTCAGCTAAGTCCTTTATATCTCAGGCATGTCTTACACAGCATAACGCCCATGGTGTTGGCGGCCGCAAGCTCGACCTGGACGGACGAGATGCATGAATACTCGGCAAGTCTCACACAAGTAAGACGACCATGGCATTGGTCATGCTAAAAAGATCGACGCTGGTATGTTTGCCACTCGCGACGGTCTCTCCGACAAACTAAGCCACAATAACTCTTATACCTAGCACTACGAGTCGTGCATCACTAGTTACTTAGTTAGCCCTAACTTGTCAATAGGCACCACAAGTAACATGCCGAGATATTGGAAGCCCGCAACACGATCAATGAAGCCCGCGCATCCGATCTCCGACGTTTCAAGCAAAAGATCAACCAGCTTAGGAAGAGAACAACCACCTCAAGCAAAGAACTTTGTCGCGCGTCATTGTATCTAATGCAAATCTGGCCTGTATTGCGTATGTATGTAATTACATAAATGGTGTTTGGTCCTTCTTGGTGTGATTGGATTCTCTGACTGCTTCATTCTGCTATCGATTGCTATTCAGATCACTTTTTGACTGCAGGACTGAGGATTGTCCTTTGATTGTTTGAGCTCGATATCGTATCTGCCACAACACTGCGAGCATGCGGAGACGATTATTATTCGATGTCTCACTAATCAGCCATTTGGTCTTACAGATCGTATATCATCGTGATCATAACCGAGATCTTACTCTCTAGGCTCTAACTGCACTTGGCAAGTTTCACAGCCCAACAGACAGACGTTCAGTTTCAAAGAGTGGCGTTTGACTGTTTGGTTCGCAGCATGTCTGCTGCGGGGTATCATTGCAACAGAACTATGTATCGAAAAGATCTTACTAAAACTCCAACTCCTCAACCTCCATCCCACACTCCTCACACCGCTTCTTCGTCATGCCTGTCTCAGGATTGAGCACACTTCTCCCCCACTCATGCTCATGGCGATCATACCGTCCCTTGATCTTTTGCCCAAACTGCGCATTGGCGGCTGCGCCATCGCCGGCCAGTCTAGCGCGCTTATACGCTTCCACTCTCGTCCTCTTCTTCAAATCTTCTAGTTTATTCTGAAATTTCTTCTGCTTGCGCTCTTTGCTGATGACTTGACGCTTTGCGTATTCTTCGTCTAGGGCTTCAGCAGAGCCCCATTTCGCGGGACTGAACGCGTAGGCTTCGACTTGCAGGCGGAGGAAGAGCTGCATGGGGTGGAAGAATTGTTTGTGTGGGTTGGGCCGCTCGAGATGGGGGAGGAGCTCTTCGTCTTTTAGTTCCGGGTCGGTGAGGAGGTAGTCGTCTCGGGCTTCGGTTTTGGTAAGGAGCGAGTATTTGTCTGGGTATTTTTCTTTGCAGATGTTGCAGACGCCGATGCCGAAGGTGTCTTGCCATTTCCAGTCGATTTCTAGGCTGTTGCACTCGCGGCATTTGCCTTTTACGTCTCGCTTGCCGTCGCCGTATTTGCCTTTGAATGTGCCGTTTTCAATCTCGGCGTTCTCGGCGGCTTCCAAGAGTGCGGCCTCTTCATCCTCTTCTTCCTTGCCGTCCACGCTGTTCAAGATGGAGATGCCTGGTTCATATGGCCCCGCCCTATTTGCACGTAGCTTTCGTCTTATGCGCTCCCTCTCCCACTCTGTCATTGTCATTCCCTCGGGCTTCTGTTCTTCCTTTGCCTGTCCCTTCCACATAGCCTTGTTGTGTGGGTCGTCCGCTGTGCTCAAGAAACCACCCTTTGTATCTGTCATCTTACTAAAGTCATACTCGATAAAGTCCGACCGGGCATATTTCTTCGCAGGTTGTATGTAGTCGTTGGATGGCGGCTGTACAAAGCCATTTTGGTCGCGTTTCTGAGGTGATGCGGCGGCGGCATTTCGAACATTTGATGGAGTCTGAGACGCGGTGATAGATGAATACGCGCGCTTCTCGCCTGTTCTGGGCGCTGGGGAAAATTGAGCTTGTTGCGCAGCGGCCTTTGCCTTCAGTCGAGCCTCTTCCATTCGTCTGATCTGCTCGGGAGTAGGAGGATTCGGTGGAAGCCTACCCGCTGAGCGAGTCGCTCGCGGTGGCGTTGCCTGGCGTTCAGACATGCTGATGAACAAGGGTCACTAGAAGCTGATCTGCTGAGATATGAATACTCAGAAGTAGTCTTTCGAATGGTGAATTCGACAAGAAGACCAGTGCGCGCGCAAGTGGCGAGTCTCGGTGGTTTGGGAAGATGAGTGTTCTGGACCCTTGTTCCTGAACGATGATGTGCGCCAAGACATCCCTCGATCTGTTCCGTCCGATTTCTGTCCAGAGTCACCACTTCACAGACAAAATTTGCGAAGATGCCCTTGCAAACCCTTGAGTAATGTTATGCCTTGGTTTCAGTTGAGAAAAGGGCGGCTTACCGCAAAGCCACTGAAGTTGCGCCCTTACCAATCAATCCACTATGACTCTTACGTACGTGTGGCTGTGCGAGCCATGCTTTGCAGCTGGCTATGACGAAGCATGAGCCGTTTATTAATTTACTTCTGGGTACAAAGAGGATGCTCATCGTGGTGGTACGTCCACTATTCTTCCACCGTTTTGCCTCCCCTCTCTGGTGACATGACAGACGCGGGTACACGTGTGCACGTGGCCAGCCCTATGGCGACGCTGCTAATCCCTGCCACCGATCTGCAGGCCGAAGCCAAAAATCCCGAAGCATCAGCTCAAGCAGACGGCGATAGCGACAGCGACAATTGCAGCGATTTCCCTGAGCCAAAGACACGAAAACAGCTTCGCCGGGAAAAGCAGGAGGAAAAGCAAAGAAAAAAGGCACTTGACCTCGCTGCCGCCGTTTCCAATCTCGACATTGCCCAGAATCAGACATCACACATTCCCAACGACAGTGCGGACGGACAATACGCTCCCAGGCAACCGCCTTCTCAAAGTCACAAAGAAAAGCGCAAAGAAAAGAAGAAGCGACACGACTCCGCATTGCCTACGCCTAGCGATACCGACGCCGAAGTGCCAGTCCAACAACCAAGGAATCCACCCAAGCAAAAGCACCCCGCCAACCAACACCTCTCAACCATTCCACCCGTCCCAATGGCGAAGTCCGCCGCCCAAACCGCCTACCCCCTTCTTGTCGCATCCATTGGCAACCCAGGCGCCTCCTTCGCCAATACTTTGCACTCAGCCGGACACGTCATAACCTCGTCGCTGTCGCAAGCCAAAAATTACGCGCCCTTCCAAAAAGGTCTCTCAGGACTCGTCTCACGACCCCAACCCACACACCTCGCCTTCAGCCTGACAGGTTTCCGCCGCGTAGAAAGCGAGCACGATGTCTACGAGGACTGGACCTTCTGGCAATCCGCGAGTCTCATGAATGTGAGCGGGAATGGGGTCAAGCGCGCGTACAACGAGTGGTTGAGGGAGATACGCAGGCAGAGCGGGGAGAGCACGTTGCAGGGTAGATTGGTGGTCGTGCATGATGAGTTGGAGTCTGCGCTGGGCAAGGTTACGATTAGAGATGGGGCTGCGAGCGCAAAAGGGCATAATGGAATCAAGAGTTGTCAGCAGCAGCTTGCGGGAGTCAAGTGGTGGAGGGTTGGTGTGGGTATTGGCAGGCCTGAGAGTAGGGATCCTAATGTTGTGAGCAAGTATGTGTTGGGCAAGATGACGGCTTTTCAGCGGAGTCAATTGGAGAAGAGCACTATTCCGGTTTTCAAGGCGTTGGAGGAGATTGCTGCAGGGAAAAAGTAGAGGTGATGCTGTTGTTACAAGCATAGGGGAGTTGTTGGCATTTTTGAGGCGTTTTGGCATGATACCCATTGACTAGTTAGACGAGCGTATCGTGATGCATGAAGGAATGAAAGAATATCGGATGAATTTTGTGACCAAAGTATGCAAAGGTATCGTTTAGTCCAGAAATAATAATGTCCATCGGACAATAGACCTTCCAGTGAACACCAATATCCCGAAATCACAGCAGTCAAACAGGCCAAAGCCGGATGAAACGCCCACCAACTCCAATAGTATGACCAAACCCATCAATCAGCATTTCGTAGTGGCTTGCTTCCGTAGTTTCTTCCTCTCTTCTAACCTTTTCCTCGGATCTCGCTCACGGTTCTGGCTTCGATCGGGCTTGGCCTGCGTCGACTCTTCTGCACGGCGCGTCGCAACCTTCCTATCATCGAGCCGGACCACTTCCTTCTCAGGCACCACCGGCTTTGCTTCGAGCTCCAAAATATGAGTAGTCTCTTCGGCCACACGATCTCTTCGCCTTTGAGATTCCGAGCTGTTGCTCTTTTCCGCTGCAGAGGCTCTTTCTTGAGACTGAGCGGTTTCTGTTTTCCTCACGCTCGAATCAAGTCTGGAAAGACGGTTTTTCCTAGGTGGCGGATTCCACTCGGGTCTTGTGTATGGTTGGCCTGTAGAAATCGGCATTGCCATCTTGTCCATTGGGGCTATTGTACTGTTGTCATTTATGTCCATCCAGGGGTCATCACGGGGAGATGATGGCATGGGCAGTGGACTGGAAGGTTGGATTGCAGCGGCTGATCCAGGCATGTGGTTTTCTTTTGTTGGTTCGGGTCTGCGAATCTTCAAGGGCGATTTTGGTGATTTGTCTTGCTGCGTAGATGCGAGTGCCTTCTCTAAGGTAGTTTCAAACGGATGTGGTTGTGCTCGGGGTGACTTGCCCAAAATGATGGAGGCCTCCCCTTCGGCCGTGCCGAGCCTAGAAGGTAGAATTGGACGATTGAGCGTGTCAGGAATAGTGCCACGACGGGCACGACGAGACCTGGGTGATGTGTTCTCCTTAGTGGATGACGCCATGCTGTTGGATGGAGCAAACGAGATTTCATGATCCAGATCCAATCCACGCAAAGGAGGCCGTGAGGTTTCTTTAGCTCCATCCTCGTAAATGTCAAATGGCGTTTTGTTCTGTGGAGCTTTTGATGAAGCCGCAGAGTTTGAACCCTCAAGAACCGCCAACCGTGTCTTGAGCGACGCAATCTCCATGCTTGATGACATATTTTCGGCCACGGCCTTACGAAGGCGCTCCTGAAGATCTTTGTTCTGTTGCTCCAGTTCCGTCTCGCGCTGTTTGTACCGTTTCCGCTCTTGCTCCAGTTTGGTCACTAGCTCGGTTACCTCGCTGTCTTTCTTCATGGCGAACTTCTTAGCCAGTTGCTGCTTGGCGATGACTTTCTTCATTTCCTTCTCGCTCTTCTCCGCATAGCTCTCGTACTGCTCCTTCCAGTATTTTCCCGATTCCGAACGGGGCGCACCAAGATCAATTGTGATGTCGCTGTCGTCCCTCGCTTTGGGCTTTTGCCCGGATTTTGGTTGGGTAGTTGTTCGTGCGTCTAGGAGGGCTTCGGTGAGACGAGTACGCGGCCGTTGCTCGCTTTCGGGGTCAAGCTTCAATTGGGTGCCTGGCGTCCACGGGCTCGGAAACTTGCCTGGGCAGTCGCTGGGAATTCCGCTCCTACTGATGTTGCCGCGCTTGCTCTCATTGTCCACCACTTGCGAGCCAAACGACACTTGCTTTCTTCCCTTGCTGGCGGTGCCGGGTGTCATCAGGATTCCACCTGGCTGTTTCGACGGCGATACGGGTGGGGCATTCTCCCTGGGGGCAGGCAGCACGAAGGCTCTGGCGTTTGCTGCGTCCACCTTTGCTTTCCTCGCGCTCTTCTTTGATGCATCGTCTGCGTCCTCGGGCGCAGGTGTCCCGAATATGGCATGTTTGAATGCTTTTACTGCGAACTGGTGGGCTGGCGTCTCAGGTGGTTCAATGAAAGTGGACTCGTAGTCGTTTTCTTCTATCGTTAGCAAATCTCGGCTGTCGCTCATGAGGACGTGACAAACCGGGTTGCAGGTCCTCTATCGCATTGGTGATACGCGGACCCGTAATCCAAGAAAACATGGCGATGTCTTCTTTTCGAAGGCGTTGTTGAAGATGGGCTGCAGTGAAGAGCAGTAGTGGTGGTGGCGGTGGTGATGTTCTGGTGATGCGCGGGCACACGGATGGTGTTTGTTTGGCGGCTTGTTTACTTTCCAAAAACGAGGGCTTCCGGGGTTCCTAGTTGAAAGGACGAGCACAATGCAAGTCGCACGCGGAGACAACGGCCGTCAAGACATTCAAAGACGCTACGCGACTATCGTGAGGCTCATTACAGGCCGATGGAGGTTGCGATGGTGTTTGTCATGTGCTCCTGCCGTGGTTGAGGCTCGAGGAAGTCGCGTCCGGCGGCTCAGCTCTCCGACAACCAGTAGTAAACCTGGAAAAGCAAAACGAGCCCACCTATCCACAAAGACAAGCTATTAACATAGTAGATGATAAGCAGCTGTGACAAACACAGCTACTTTCGAAAGTAGAGCCGCAAGTGCTAAGACATACTAAACAACACATAACTGTGACAACTACAGCTACTTTTAAAAAGGCCGCCGTTCTCTGGTTACCAGTCGTGCGCGAGCGGACCTGCAGGGATGACGCGGAACGGTCCCAGGATGGCGGGGCTCGCCAACATATCGCCCCCACCGACCGCTACTTCATCCCTCATGCGCTGGCCGCAAAGTTTCTACGTTCCGTCATACCCCCGTTGCCTTCACTGCTCTATTTACCACGCGACATGTCTGCAGTGTGAAGGGCAGCAGCTACGGCTGCGAGTCTCTCCGTCAATACTCTCTGTATGACGGCCCATCCAATCATCCACAAGTAGCCCACTATGGCACCGCCTCAAACACCAAAGAACAAGAAACAAACGCAGAATGCATCCACGCCTCACATCACCGACGGCATGGGCCCAGCGAGTCCTATGGGGGACATGCCGCCTCCGCTCGTCTCGCAGCCCCTCGAGACCTACGAAAAGGCACAGGAAGACGAACGCGAAGTCCTGAAGGCAGTTTTTATGGACGACTATGAAGAAGCAGAGGCCAAGGGGGCCTGGAGCGTACGTTTTCGACGCCGAATTTCTGAACTGCAGCAGTAGCATCCATTTAGGTCATTCTCTAACAAGTGCGCAGAAAACTACTGATCGCGTATTGCGCTTGAAACTCACATCCTTCTCAGATGGCAACATCTTTGTCACACTCTGTGCTAAACTCACAGCCACTTATCCAAAATCACTGCCTGAACTGACCCTAGAGGATTGCAGCAGCTTGCGAAAGAGCACTTGGGACAAGCTGTATGGGCTACTCAAACACCGGCCTCATGAATTAGTCGGTGAAGTCATGATATACGACATAGCGACTTCTATCCAGGAGATTCTCGAGGATGAAATTGCGGTTCGCGAAACTGATGGCACTTACGAAAATCTGGATGCTGAACGAGCCATGCAAGAAGCCGCCGCAGCGGAGCAGTTGCGACAGCAGGAGGCCGAGTTGCAAAAGAAAAAAGAGGAGGAAAAGGCGCAGGAAGAACGTCTTTTGCAACAAATGGTTGGTGATGAGATTCGAAGAAAAGACTTGATGGCGAAGCGCAAAAAGAACCGCAGCTCAGTCATGACCCCACCACCAGATTTTCCCAGCGGGGACAGTGTCAATTACATATCGTTTGACAGAACTACCTCCATTCAGTACGAGGACACCATGATCCAGTGCAATGCGGTCGAAAATCCGCTTCCATTCCGGTCTGGGCCTCTCACTGAACAACTGCTAGTTAAACCTATGGGTACGCCAGTAGCGCTCACGTTGGTGTTGAAGCGTGCTCGAGTGGGTGATGGAAACGGTGATGCTGATCCTGCACTGAAGAAAGCTATTATGGCATTCGAAGACGAAATGGAGGAAGTTAAGCGACTGCGACAGTCTGCTATAATGACGGTACTGGACTTCAAAATCGAGCATTTGCCCGACTCGGGGTGGGAAATCAGCATTTTGATGGAGCACGCCGACAGAGGCTCCCTGGGCGAGAAACTCTCTGATGACGGTCCACTACAGGTCGCAAGAGTTCGCTCTTGGACTATCGAGCTCTTGGAAGCACTGGACTTCTACCATCGCAATGGCATTGTGCACAAGCGCGTTCACCCCAACAACATCCTACTCAAGAGATCATCGGGCGGCGGCATCACAGTACAGTTGGCCGATGCCAGCTTTCAAGAGTCCTTGTATCGTCTGCAAAGCTTCTCCAAAGATTTCAGGCCGACAAAAGCCCAACGTTCGTTTTATTGGATAGCCCCGGAGCTGTCACAAGACTTGCAGCATACTCGCAAGACAGACGTATGGGACTTGGGAGTCGTTTTCCTACAGATGCTGTTTGGTATCGATGCACCCGACAAATACAATTCCCCGAAAGACTTGTCCGATATTCTTGGCTGCTCAGAGTCGTTACAGGAACTTCTACGCAAATTCTTCAAGCCAGATCCCAAGAAGCGACATTCTGCTTTTGATCTCATTCCGTGCGAATTTCTACGCGATGATGTAGACGTCTACGACCGACCTCGTACCCCAGTGCGATCTAGAAACTCGTCAACCTCACTGGGACGCTACAGGCTACGACGCGAGTCTTCTTCCGGTATGGTTCCAACGTATTCGCGGTATGCGAACGACTGGGTCGAACAAGGTCGGCTGGGAAAGGGTGGATATGGCGAGGTCGTGAAAGCACGTAACAAGGTCGACGGCCGCCTTTACGCTATCAAGAAAATCAAGCAGAAGTCTGCTGCTGCTTTGAGTGAGGTTCTTTCTGAGGTCATGCTTCTGTCACGGCTCAATCACAGCTGTGTGGTGCGTTACTACACAGCATGGCCAGAAGCCGAAGCGGACTACGATGATGACTCTGGGTCATCAGACGGTGACGACTCTGATTGGAGCTCTGATGTTTCTCCAACCAATACTGACGGTGAGGTCCATGGCAAGAGCACTGGTGGATTAGATTTCATAAGCTCCAGTGGGTATCCGAAGATCGAGTTTGGATCTGATGCAGAGTCTGAAGACGATGTCGGTGCGGTTATCTTCGGATCAGATTCAGGTCAGTAGATGGTTTTCAATTCTCCTTTTAGTTCCTGAGCTAATCCTTCGCAGAGGACGACACAGGCTCCGCCAGCATTGGCCACAGCCCGCCAGGATTGAAGAAACGCACAATGTCCGACTCCAACCCTGCAAAGTCAAGATCCATCCTATACATCCAGATGGAGTTCTGTGAAAAGCAGACTCTACGTGATCTGATTCGTGGAGGACTGTACGACGATCCGGACGAGTATTGGAGGCTGTTCAGACAGATTCTGGAAGGTCTCGCTCACATACACGGACACGGCATCATCCACAGAGACCTCAAGCCGGACAATGTTTTCATTGACTTGGCTAAAATCCCCAAGATCGGTGATTTTGGGCTTGCCACCAGCGGACAATATCAGAGACCCGACACAAAATCCTCCGGTGACAACCAGAACGGCGGCGACATGACAAGGAGTGTGGGTACCGCACTTTACGTGGCCCCTGAGCTAAGCTCTAGTGTTACCGGTGACTACAACAACAAGGTAGACATGTACTCCATGGGCATCATCTTCTTTGAGATGTGCTTCCCTCTCAGAACCGCCATGGAGAGAGACAAGGTCATCAGGTCACTACGCGAGCGAAAACATACTCTTCCCCCAGAGTTCGAGACTCCTGAGAAAGCGCTCCAAGGAGGTATCATCGAATCACTCATTAGCCACCGGCCATCAGAAAGGCCTGGCTGTACTGAGCTCTTACGGAGTGGCAAGGTGCCTGTTCAGATGGAAGACGAGGCTGTCAAAGAAGCCCTCAAAGCCCTTTCCGATCGCAACTCTCCCCACTATGCGAAGATGATGGCTGCCCTCTTTTCACAAAAGCCCGACACGCAAGCAAGGGACTATGCCTGGGACCTCAGCACAGCCAATCAGACAATCAAAGCCAACGATGTGCTTCTGCAGAACCTCGTCAGGGATAGATTGGCCATGATCTTCCGCAGCCATGGTGCGGTAGAGATTCAGCGCCAAGTCCTATTGCCGTGGTCTGATCACTATGCAAACAGTAGCGTTGTGAAGCTCTTCGATCCTTCTGGTACTCTGGTCCAGCTTCCCTATGATCTCACTTTGCCATATGCACGGAGCATCGGTCGAGGGGGAGCTTTCCTTGAAAAGACGTTTACAATCGGTCATGTCTACCGCGAGAACTACACTGGAAGTGCTCCGCGTAGCAACGGTGAGGCAGACTTTGACATCGTCTCGTATGATGCGATTGATCTTGCTCTCAAGGAATCAGAGGTGCTCAAAGTTGTCGATGAGATTATCGACGGCTTTCCTTCGTTCCGATCTACACCGATGTGTTTCCATCTTAACCACGCTGATCTTCTGGAAATCGTCATGGAGTTCTGCAGGATCCCTGCTCCGAAGCGCACAGCGGTGAAGGCTGTTCTGAGCAAGCTCAACATACTGAAGAACAACTGGCAGTCCATTCGCAATGAGTTGCGTTCTTCCGACATCGGCATTGCATCAACATCATTGGACGACCTAGCAAGATTTGATTGGCGCGACACACCAGAAAAGGCCTTTGCGAAGTTACAAAGACTCTTTGAAGGAACAAAATACCTCGAGCGAACTCATTCGATATTCAGGCATCTTTCCTCCGTTATCAACTACATGAAGCACTGGAATGTGAAGCGCAAGGTCTACATCAGCGTTCTCAGCAGTTTCAACGAGAGGTTCTATGCTGGTGGCATACTGTTTCAGTGTTTGTTTGACACGAAACAGCGAGAGGTGCTTGCTGCAGGTGGAAGATATGACAAGCTCATTGAAGAGTATCGACCAACAGGTACCAGTCATGCGCATCCAATGCCTGCATGTCATGCGGTTGGCGTAAACCTAGGATGGGATAGGTTGGTTCACTCCATGGCTCGGTACATCAAGAAGCCAGAAAAAGCGACCTTTGTAAAAAAGAATGCCGAGGAAGACACTCCAGCCATTTCATGGATGCCTCGCCGCTGCGACTGTCTAGTTGCTAGCTTCGATGCCAGTGTTCTCCGAACTATGGGAATCAAAATGGTATCAGATCTCATATCCCACGGTTATACCGCTGAGCTCGCTATCGACGCGCATTCGATGGAGGATATACTCCGCCATTATCGAGACGACAGACACAGTTGGATCATTGTGATCAAACATGGTGTCGCACCAGATAAACCCGAGCTCAAAGTGAAATCCATCGCCAAAAAGGAAGACACTGACATGCGTACTGCCGATCTCCTCGGCTATCTACGCAATGAATTCCGCGAGCGCGAAGAACGCGAGGGCACAGCTCGCCTAAGCAAAGCCCCACCACCAGCTCCCAGCCAAAAGTCTAACACTTCTAAGGCCAACGTCGATGTTCTCATTGCCCAACACCGTTCCAAAAAGTCAAACAAGTGGTCTATCGTCGAAGCTGCGCAATCCCGTTCGGCGGAACTCCTCTCTGCGTTTCAATCTGCGCCCATTGCTGCTATCGAATCTAAAGAGGAGGTCATGAACCTCATCAAAGAGACGAGACTCAGTGATCCCGATTCTTGGCGTTCTTTCATCCAGAAAATGCCGTTAGCCGAACGGAAGTATTTGCAGGAATTGCATGATTTGCTGCTGGGCTATAGGGCGAAGTGGGTAGAAGGGAAAGGGACTGGGGATGCAGAGGATGCCGTAGGCAAGGCTTTTGTGTACAACTTCCGCACTGGGGGTTGTTTACTGTATGATTTGGAGAGCTGAGAAAGGGATGCCTGATGTATTATTAAGCGTGATAGAGTCAATGTACATTCTTATCTATTTTTCAACGATGCAAGATGTTTTTCTTTCATTTCTGGAGACAGCCAGATACTATGCTAAAATCCTCTGGTAGAAAAGGAAAGACAGACAGTTTCTGCTTTGTTATCATTCACGCAGGGTGAAATCGTCATTGGGACAATGCCAAGAGACGATATTGCGTGTTCTTGCTGGTTATCTTCGTGATCGCTTCGTGAGAAGGAAACATGATTCAGCTGCAGTCAAGATCTGACACTTTAAAACCCCTGTCATCGTCTTCACATTCGAGTTCTACAAGCCACACGGATTCAATTACCGAATTCGTCTGTACCACCAAAGCTATGTCTGTTAGCACAATTTTAGTGGTCGCCATGCAACTAGGATCGTATGCATATTATCATCTTTTTTGGATCCTACATAATACCAGAGTCATAGCCGAACAAACATTCGGTAACCAAACAAAATAGACTTTCTGACATCTCTTGAATCATAGGTGTATAGATGTGTGATGACGGACTGGCCTCCCGCTTCGCCATCAAGCGAAAGGTTGTGCAGCCTTACCATTTCTGATCGGAATCGGCCCGCTCCTAAATCTAAACTTTACTCCTCACGACATTTCCCCAGATCGTCTTCTGGTCCCCACTGCATAGCCGCGAAACACGTAGGCGACGACCACGACCACAGCCACAGCCACAAGCCCCGGCATCTCTTCTTCCCACCTTCAAGATCGACAGTGACAAGGCGGATGTCTCGTACCGGTTCAAGAAGTTACCCCTGAGTGTCCTTGGAAGGCAAAAACGTACTGGTTGCAGAAGCGCAAGCGCCTCGCTACAGGGCCGACCGTTCCGTGACATATGCAGGCCCTCCACGTACGATTATGACAGCTTCCGCCACCACCACAATTGTGTTGGACATATGTATGTGATGTTTGCTTTTTCCCGCCACTTTGGCGAAAGTACAACGGCATTTACCGATAAACCTCACGAAGGCTACCTAGTCCAAGGGCCTAGACCACAAAAGACATGCAGTCCGATCCCTGCGCCCAACAACACCAAAAAGCCAACAAGAACAACGAATCGTATCCCCGCACGCAAACCTGAAACCCGCAATACGCATATTCTTACGAGTAAATTGATGTCAAAAACACGGGGAAGATGCCGTGCGAGTCAGGCACGGAACGGGGGAAATCCGGGAGAAGGGAAAAGTGCAAATGTATACAAATGCAGGGATAGAAGGAAGGATAATAACGCTCTTGGCTGCGTCGATAAGAAAAAAGCAATGGAAATGATCAGCAGATTAGCGAGGCAAAATGCCCGAGGTACTTTGGCGTGCTGCCCAAACGTCCCCACAGTGAACCCCCTCCCCCCTCACCCCTTTGCTGCTGTTGCTGCTGCTACTGCTGCTCAATGACACAGGGGGCTTGCGTCGGGAGCATAGAAGCGAAGGTAGGATTTTCACGACTCGCGTTTTTTTACACTCAACGTTTACAACACATGGACATGGAAAAAAGGAGAAGCACAATGCAGCTATTTTTCCAGAATTTCATTAACTATAGTTTTCTTCTTTCCTGACGGGTATCACATTAACTACGCTTACATACTGAGATTTGCATTGCTGCAAAGATAGAACATATGGAAATAAACAAAAGGCTAATCAGAACACCGCCCGGGAAGGAAAAAGGGAAGGACAAGTCTGTCATCACATCTCCTTTTCCTGTACTCTAAATGTCTTTTTGTGCAAAGGAGTTTCGTCTCCAAAGACACTTGGCGCCGGCGCCTCGTTGCTGCTTCGCGAGCTGCCTTCTGCAAAGTCCCTTCGCTCATGTGTTTCTTTTCGGTCCTCGTGTGTGATGCGAAGCTCGGTGCGGCACTGGATACCGCCGAGTTCGAGGCTCTCGTCACTGTCGATCTTACTGAGACCTGGGCTGCGCATGCCGGTGTGACCACGCTTGGAGCGGTTGGTGAGCTGGAGGGATTGAACGGCGCCGGCGGAGCGGATGTGCGATTCGGGATCGGTGGAGCTGCCAAAGTCTTCTGGCCTCATGTCGCTCTGGCCTTTGCTCTGGGCGAGACGGACGACGAGCGAGGCCATGGACATTTCAATGTTGAGCTTGACCATGTAGACGACAGGGTGGAACTGAATGTAGACGACTTGGTTGTGGAGGAACATGAGGCCGATGAGAAGGGCGTCCATGGCAATGGAGACAATCATGAGCTTTCCGTTGAAGCTGATCAGTGGCGAGTACTTGGTCAAGCCGTGCTGGTTCACCAGCCTTATCTTGACAGTTCGGAGGAAGTACCAGTTCAGTGCCGCGTCGACGATGAGAATAAGGACCTTGGAAATCTTATCCCAGACATCGTTAATCTTGACGAAAGTGTCGCTGACAGGTGGGACCGTGTGGGCTGGAATCCAGATGCAAAAGACGGCAATGTTGATTGCGGTGATGAGAACAAAGGTACCCCATTTGAGTCTCTGAATGGTGCTGCGGTGCTCGGCGATGAGTGCGATTCGATTGATGATAATCTGCATGAGCAGCTGGATCTCAAAGACCCAGAAGAAGAGGATGAAGAACAAGACTGGGATACTGTGGCACTGGATGTTAGTAGATGTTCCCGTGTGACAACGGTGTTGAGGAAGGAAGTACTCACCTTGGTCCCAGCACGTCGTTGAGGAAAAGCCATCCAATAATTCCAATCAGGATGTTGACGATGATCTCACCCCATACCATGTAGATGTAGGCAGACCGCAACGGACTGTGGTTCCGCCTTGTCTGCTTGACTGCCTCCCATACCGTCAAGAAGCCAAACCCGAGCGTGAAGCCAGCAGCAAGGGCTGCGAGCTGGAAATCCTGGACGGAAGCCATTATGCTGTTCCAAGTATCTGGTGGATACCGGGGAAGGAGAATAGCTCGGTGAAATAGATCCTACAGTACCGGGGCACCGGGTCTCTCCATCAACAGTATATATGATTCTGGACCCCAGCAAGGGGACATTACCTCCACTGCCGGCAGGTGCACAGTTGCCGCAAAATCCATGACTGAAGAGCCGACTAGCACGAAGCTGATACCAGACAGGACGGCTCGTAGTCGCAGTGGAGCGAGTGGGCTAGTTCGTCCCTTAGACCTTGAACCTACCAATCACCTCCTGAAGACGCCACTGAGCTAAGAGGTGGATGCGGCCATGGATCAGATTTGCACACGGCAGACTTGCCTTGAAGTGGATAACCAACCGCGTCAGAGTTGATTAAATGCTTTTAGCCAGACGTCAAGAGCGCTATGCGAAACTTTATTGCTGGCAACTGATCAGAGGCAACTCGTAGTACATACTCCTAGTACTTTGAGATATCGCGAGAATGCATCCGGCCACGCTGGAGCACGACTAGCAATCCCCATGTCCCCTTGTCTCTTTGTGCGGGTCTGCCGATCATGATTGACACGACCCTCGCCGAGGCTTGCACAAGGTACGGCCCCGCTATCCCAGAGGTTCGCACCACCACTCCAGGAACGATTTGGAGATTGCTGTTGCAGAGAAGGCCGTTTTCGCTTCATTTGACGGTGGTTCAGCGTGGCGACAGGGTTTCTTGCCGTAGTGGTACGCTGCGCCGCTGTGGCACCCTAACTGACAGGTACCTACCCGAGACGTTAGTGGCGAGCTCCAGACCGTGAAAGGCAACTGATACCTTCTCGAAGCGTAGTTCCCTTATTGCTTGCGCCATCGCACATGGCTGCAGTCGCCGATGCGGCCCCTGACCACGAACGTCCACTTGGCCGAACAAGACCCGCTATACTTACAGGGTGCTGTGAACATGCCTGGCCGACTTTCTGGAGGCCTTGTGCTTGGCCGTTGGCCGGATTTGGCCGGGGCGTCAGCATGGTACGCACAGCCTTGAAATTTCACACTAGTAATCTGCCAAACGGTTCAGCGGCCGTGTTCATCTCTTGTAGAGTACAATACTCTTCAGGTGCAGATGTCATCTTGGCCGTTTGACAGAAACGTGGCGCTGGAGATTACTTGCAGCCGATAAATGCCCCGAATCGCTTGCTACCCAATCGGGGCATCTTCGGGACCCGTGAGTTTGGCTGCGTGAGATTCTACCATATGGCTGGTAGCTCAGCCGCGGAGGTTTCCCACAGACCATCGGCTGCGAGCCTTCCAGCCCGCTAAAATTACGTCTGTTGCCACAAAACCTGAACTACCTATGATCTGTTCCTTGCCTTCCTCTACGCATAATACACGAAGATTGCGGAGAATATTCGAAACTAAGTGGCTCCTGAATTCTTGGCAAAGAAGGAGAATTCCATGCTAGCAAGCAGATGGGCAAATGGGCATCGCCATGTCCGCAAAAGTGGGTCAGTTGGCAGGTAATAGCAATGGGCAAGAGGAGCCAACGGAATGGCCCACACGCGGAGTAAGGACAAGCAGGTCCAGCAGATTTCCATGAGACGTCTCATTTTGCCTCTTATTTCCACTACTCTCGCTAGCAGACGCCGTCTCACTCGCCCGTTCCTGACCGCAAGACTCTTATTCTAGGCTTGCTCGCCGATCAATCTTTCGCATCCACACCAAACTCTTCTTGGACCTCGACAATTCTGACGCCTCGTTGATCGGCAATGAGTCCCATGAGTCCCTGACCTACATCTTTCAGCTCATTGTATTCATGCAACAGCTTAATGTGCTGCTTGACGATTTTGTTCGCCGCATTCATAATATCCGCATCAGTAGGCTCGTCACCTCCACCATCTACTCCAGTATCTGAAGACGCCATTTCTTCTATCAGCACCTGTATAGCGGGCAGGCTGCGCAGAGAAGCCAATAAGGAGGCCTTTTGCGCTTTGAGTTCTGAAAGAGTGATTTCCTGAGGAGTCTTCGACGGACTTGCCAACATAGCGGTCGGCGAGGCTCCTATGGGAGGTTGGCGCTGAGCCTCGCAAGCGGGCTCGGTAGCCGTATCACCTGTATCAAGTCTGTGACTTGCCTCGCTCGGTTGCGATGCCTTTTGAAGTGGCAGGCTTCGGACTTGAGGCTTTTCTAGTACAGTCCGGATTTGCGGTGTGGATGGGCTGGCCTCTTGTGTCTTGGCCACTGGCTCCTGGAATGTCATCTCTGGTCTACAATCACCCCCATTCATCGACAATATTTGGTCCTGAATCTCATTTGAATCAGAATCTGGGTGAATATCTGCTCCTTCTTTGGATGGAACTGGGGTTAAGACTGATCCTGTCAAGCCCAGGGTAGTTGGGGGTAAGGAGTTCGTCGCTCCATCAGGAACGGTCCTTGTCGTGTCAGATATGCCCATAGCTTGGGGCCTGTGCACCTAAACTTGTGTGAGTAGGGACACAGGCGGATAAGTGGGTCTGCAACAAACTGCATTCTCGCTTGGGTAAATAATGTCCGAGTCCTCGCTTGCGTTTTGATAGATATCTTCCGATCTAGATTGCGATGAGCCGTTACTCACAGCATGACTGGGTCGTGCATGCGTTCGCCCATCATGAACCTCCGAGTCACAAGTATTGGGCATGTCCTCAGCAAATTTGGAGCAAGCATCTTTGGGCGCGGAACTGCTGGCTAGAGCCTGTGTAGCTGTGTAAGACTGTGTTTGCCCTGGTGGTGACGGCAGCTGCCTCATGCAGCTGTTCGGCGCTGGCACATGGACGTCTCCTGGGGCAAACCCTTGAGAATTCATCTGTGAGTGAATCGCTAGGTCGAGGTGGCTAATTTGAGGTGCTGCTCGTTCCTCTTTTAGGGCCACTGCACCGTCAAGCTTCACGTCAGCTTGGTCAACAGTGGACGCGTCGAAGTCGGTTGAAGCGCCATGACGATCGACACCCAAGACAACGGTGCCCTGTGAAGCAAATTTGGCATCATCTTGTCCCAGGACTTGGGTGTTAGAATGCAGGTTCTGAAGCGCGTCTTGGAGCTCTTGGGGCTGACCGGAGGCCATGGCAGGAAGCTTGTCGGCTGCATCGTCAGCCCCAACGAAAGGCGAAGACGTCATCAGCTCATCGTCTGAGTCTGCGACTTCTGTGACGCCCTCATCGATAGCCATGCCGGCTGATATTAGGGGTGCAGAGGGGCGGATGCGTCGGAGGCGGCAGTGGTGGTAGTTTTCCGGACGAGTTGCTGCGGAAGGGGACCGTTGGTTCACGTGAGCTCGAGATTACAACTGCTTCGACAGGAGACTGACGCGCGCCCTCCACTTATCTTCCCCACCCGAATCCTGCCTTACCCGCTCTATGCAGCTCTGAAACTCCTCACGTCGCAGCGCATCTCTATTGTCTCCATCGTCCCCATCATCTCACTTATCGCCAGAACTTGCAGGTGGCGCCACCCGAAGCACTGGCGGAAGCGCGACCCGCAGGATGGATCCCTTTACAAGACGAGCAGCCCTTGTGGCACTCCTCCACAGCACCATGGCCACAGCACACGTCCACGAAGTCAGCAAGATACAGCAAGGCGATGCCGTCTCGCCGGATCCGATTGTATGCGCTATCAGTGCCCAGCCTGCTATCGGCACGCACTAACTTTTGCCAGGACTCGGTACTATGGATACACATCCTGATCCAGGCGCTCGCGTGGGGCATCATCTTCCCCACGGGTATGGTGTTAGGTGTACGCTGCTCGACAACAGCTCAACCCCGGTGAGGCTCAGACTAACGGCTCCATCAGATAATACGATCCAAATGGCATGTCCCCGTACAGACACTCGGTTCGCTCCTCGCAATCATCGGCTACTTCCTAGGCCACGGGCATGGCGGCAGACAATTCTCCCCAGATAACATCCACTCGACATTCGTCCCCTTCATCATGCTCGTGTTGATCTCGCAGGTCGTAATGGGCGTTTACCTGAAGCTTCATCTGGAGAAAGGCATCAACGGGAAGATTCGCAATGTTGTGGTCAAGGTGCATGGCGTGTTTGGCAAGGCTCTGCCAGTAATAACCTGGATTCAATTCCTCTTCGGAGGCATTACGGCTCTGGGCTTCTGCAGAGATGACCACACCGGGCAATGTCTGGCGCACTTCATCATGGGAAGCGCCTTCATCGCATACGGAATCATTCTTTTGATTATCCTACTGGTCGGACAAATGTGGCTGCGGAGGACGGGCAGGAGCCAGGAATTCTTTGATTCGGCCGTCATCGCTGCCTGGGGTTGCGTCAATACCTTCACCGAACATAAATGGGGAGGACCGTGGGTTCACAACGACCTGCAGCATACCTCCATGGGCATTGTGTGGTGGGCCGCTGGCCTAGTCGGTATCTGGCTCAGCAGAAAGCGGAACGGACAGCCTAAGCGCAATTTGATTCCAGGCATGGTGATATTCATGACGGGATGGGCCATGTCCTCACACCCACAGCACTTACCCCTTTCGTCCATGATTCATACCGTCTTTGGATACACGCTGATGGCTGCGGGTGCTGCACGCATGATTGAGATCTCGTTCGTGCTCAAGGACAGAACATCCATCAGAAGTGATGGTTCTGATCCCAACAGTTTCCAGTACATGACGCCCTTCCTGCTCATGGCCGGCGGATTCATGTTCATGGGCGCGACGGAAGAGCAGGTGGAGCTTCTTTCCAATGCGCACGTCACCCACGTCTCTTATGTGCTAATCTTGTTCAGCATTGCCTTCTTGCTGTTTCTATGTAAGTGTTCCATTCTTGTCATATATTCCCTGCGACTAATACGGTACTAGTTGTCAACATGCTTATCCACCTGTATGCCGTGTACACTTGGGAACAGGATGACAAGGCTGATGCCGAAGCGCCTCATATGAATGGACATGCCAACGGCTACAGCAGAGTGGACCCCAGGATAAGAGATGCAGATGAGTTTGAGTTGGAAGGGCTTGAATCCGGTGATGAGGACAGTGATTCGCCATATGGAAACAAGGAGAGCAGGACATTCGCTGTCCACCATTGATTGATAGATTTCTTTGCCTCACACCTCGTTCGGAATCCCCGGGCATAGAGTGGCGTTATAGCAGTCATGATTTGGATACTAATTGGTGTAACTGACCGCCAATTTCTTTTGGGTAATACACATACATTTTCTTGACTTGGTCGCAAGCTCCACACAACCAGTCATTGGCTCCGTTTACACAAGCAGCACGGTTTCATTCTCTTGGCTAAAGACGCTTGTCCAGATCCGTGCCACAGCCTCAACTTCGATCCGCCTCTCGCCATCGCACGTGTCCATGTCGCCATTACGAAGTCCATCCGTGGCAAGGCTCTCAGTCATTCTGTTGAGCCGCAATGCAGGCACACATCAGGTGCCCGGCGTAAATAGCCACCAATACCCTAACGCGCTGACTGCACGATCGAAACGCTCAATTTAACAACGAGACAGACTATGACACATGAAATCACCGTTAGAGGTAACTCATGTGTCAATGCCACCGGCTGTGAGGTTGCTGCTGTGGGCCTCTGCGGTATAAAAGTCTGATGGTGCTGAGCCGATGCCAGCCGAGTGCCTCTTCTCACCTGGACATCACGAGTTCCCGTCGGGAGCTAAGCGGTTAACGGAGATCGCACATCGCTTCTTTTCCATTTGCAGTATGATTGTTGCCAAAGAAGGGCTAGTCAGGGCATTTTGGAGAGCCTCAACGATGACGTCTTGCGGTGTGCTCGTTATCCTTGGTTTCTTTGGCGTTCTGGAACTTGGCTGGCTAACAATGCTTTCCTTGACGACCCACACCCACATCAGCGAGCCGCCGCGTTGGCAAGAAGAAAAAACTCAAACACGATGCACGTGTGCAAGTCTCACGATCTGGGGTCTTGGTGTTGCGGGAAGGGGGGCGAGAGAATTTTTCCTTCCTTGTTTCTCTCGTGACTCTGGGGTTATATAAAGGGTGTGGAGAGAGCGGAGGAAGTGGACAGAGCATCAAGCAATTCTTAACTACCATCAACACTTCAATTACCACCACTCTTAACGAACAAGTGGCTTTGACGAACCACTTTAACTCATCATCAAACCAAACCAACCTCAAATCAACACCACAAACAAACAAACACTCAAAATGAACAACTCCGACTGCCACCCACGCGTCCTCTCCCTGACCTCCGCCTCCTCAACCCCATCTTCCTCCATCCCCGCCACCCCAGCCGCCCACTCTCGCCGCGCCTCCCATGACTCAGCTCATGACGCCCACCATTTCGTTGCTCTGCAACAGCAGCAAGAAAACGAAGCAAAGGCCCAGCACAAACTAAACCTTAGTATCAAGAAGATCTGGGAGGGCGTTAAGAAACACGCCAGTGAGCACCACCGCAGCGTAAATGCTGCATACATGGCCAGCTACGGGTGTGGGGCTCCGGGAATGAAGCAATAGACTGTGGGGAAGAGGACAAAGAAAAAAACATGGAATTGGGGAAATAGTGGGTCTGTGTGACACAGGGAGAAGAGGGATGACACCAAAAGTTTTGATATTTTTTTTGTGGCAATTTTTCTGCTTCAGGGATTTTGGATTTTGCGATGGGAAAAAAGTTTTATACCCCCGACGAATGTTAACGTGTATGGCAAGCGAGCGGCGCAGGCAAGCGAGCGGCGCACCCCACCAACTCTGTACACCTCTACAAGCGTATAGCTCTACTATATATTAATAATTTTAACAGATATTAACATAGTAGATTAATTAGTATCTAAAGTATCTTTCTTGCATATACGTGAGTTATAGCTAGTCTCTTTACATCTACTATAGCGCGTTATAGCCCGGCGGCTAACACCTAATCGCTCCCCACCCTAACGCTCCTCACAAGCAATCTACTCATCAGCCTTACGTTAAGCGAGTATATTCTCTCCAGCTCCCTTTATAAGGACTCCTCGCTTCTATATCCGCTTTTTCTTACGCTTTCGACGCTCTAATATTGCTGTATTAGCTCTCTTAAGAGTAGCAATTCGATCGCGCATTAGCTTAGCTAAGAGTATCATTACTTCTACCCCCTTCTTAAGCTAGTTAATCACTGCAATAATTAAAGCTAGTAATAAGTCTTGATGCCGCTAAACTCGATCACGTATTAACGTCGATTAAGCTTCAAGCTCGCGTGTGTTACTAGGCGTACGAGCCTGCCAGAGAGCCTCTGCTAGAATAGCTAGTGGAGTAGGTGTACGCAGCTTCACGTCAAGCTTTGATAGAACAGCGTCTAGCTAGAGAGGCACAAGGCCTGCGCCACGGAAGGCAGAGTAGATATTAGCTGAGGTAAATAATCGATTAAAGGCTACCTTAAACGCTAGCAGAAACTCGAGCTTAGTAATGTAGTTAACGTAGTTACGTATTAGGCTCTCCACCTCATAGCTATACGCGCGCTTTAACGGCGAGAAGCAGCTAACGTTAAGAGGCTAGAGTAGATAAGATAAGTGTGGTGGCATACAGAACGTGTAGATATCGTTCTCCTTACAGAGCTCTTAGAACTCAAGTGACTAGTGGCTCTCATGGCCGTCAAGAATAAGCAGCCGGCGTGCCCTAACAACCTTACTATCTGTATACTTAACAAAGTGCTTTAGCCACTTAACTCCTAGCTCGTTAGTCGTCTAGCCGTTATCGCTAACTGCGATCGCCTAGTCGCGTGGGATCTCTGCCTCCTTATACTAGACAGATAGGTAATGCTTACCAGTAAAGATAAGAAATAGTAGGATAGACTAGCCAGCTACATTAATCCCGGCGATAAACGTCACCCACTCTCGGCCACCTAGCTAGATAGCCTTTGGCCGGCCTCTTCTCTCTAATACTGTAACGACAAGCTAAGTAGTAATCTTGCCTATTAAAAAGCCAGCTTCGTCAAAGTTATAGACGTCCTCGTCATAGATGCCGTACTTAGCCTTTGTCTACTCTATAAGCTCAAACTAGCTCTTAATTAAGACTAGATCTTCACATAGAGCTCTCTACCTATCGTATGTCCAATTAAAACGCGTCATAAGACTGTCTGTACGCCTAACGAAGTTGGCTGGCCACTTCTACCTAACCTGCCCAGCGCCGCGCGCAGCTAGCAGCCTATCAGCCATATCGCGCACAGCAGCGTAGGTAGGCGCAAATCCACGTAGATCTAGATCAAGTATATAATTAACTATCACCTCCTCTTCTAGCTTAGTAAGTTTCTTTAAGTTAGGCTAGCAATCGCGTCGGGCAGGCTTGCCAGCGCGTCGGCGGCAGAGCGTCGTTTCGGCTACATTATAGACTGCAGCAGCACGGCGATTCCCTTAAATCTATTTGTTTTTAAGAGATTAGATAGCAAGTTAAATATCTAATTCGTCTGAAGCCATTTGAGCATGGTGGTATTGAGTAATTAGATGTTTAGTTTAAGGAGGTGTACAGAGTTGGTGGGGTGCGCCGCTCGCTTGCCTGCGCCGCTCGCTTGCCATACACGTTACAGTACTAAGTCAAAAGTTTTACAATTCAGCCGAAACCCCACCATCACCAAAACTGAACAGCCATGACAAAACAGGTGATAACTCCACCAAAACAACATAGAATTTGAATTTGAGATATGTAATATTATCCTGAGTACTAGTACTTTGTCTGCCACCCCCGTGCAGCTCTACAAGCCGCGAGGCGGCGCGGCATTGACAGAATTAGCTGTTCGATCTGTCTATAGGGTATCCTCCGCCAGCAGTCTTTTAAAGCATGACAAAAGCCATCCCACTGCTCCTAAGTTTGGCTGTAATTGTTATATTGTGGATAGAATTTGTTCATGCGTCGTTTCAGCTGCCATCAGAGGTGCTCGATAGGGTTGAGATCGGGTGAGTATGCTGGCCAGTCAAGTGTTCTAATCTGGTGATTAGCAAGGAAAGTCCGGACGACTCTAGACGTGTGTATGCGCGCGTTATCCTGCATAAATAGCTGCGAAGTTCTATATGACGGTAGAAGACCTTGACGAAGGACTTAAATGTAACTTTAGCTAGAGTAGCCACCTCTAGAGGCATTAGAATCGCGTTCCATGATCACGAGTGGACTACGCCAACCACGCCCGCGTTCATCTAACCATATAGCCCCCCACACCATCTGTGACTTGATTTTTCCAGTAGTTACTTAAGTAATCATACAGGATCTCCATTTTTCTTCTAGATATCTAAAGCACCACTCTTATTCTTGGTGAGAACTCTTCTAAATAGAGCACTCGTCCGAGAACTTCACTGTCCGGCGACGCCAAGCAAAGTAACGATAACGTCTAGCAAACTATAGGCGCTTCCAGGCATGCTGTGGCGTCAGCTTTGGACGCTTTTTACAGCGATATTTAACTATATTAAGTTTGCGGAGCATACGGTAAAGCGTGGACTTGCTGGGTGGGCGTGAAAGTGTGCCGTCAGGTTGCACTATAGTCGTGACTTCGACGAGGTCTTTGTACTCAATTTTAGGCGCTCGACGTGCTATACGGAAGATTAACTTCTTCTAATGTCTCGATAGTATCGTTGGACGGCCGCTGCGAGGTTTATCTGAAGTTGTGTGGGTGGAGGAGTACTTTTAGTGGAGGCGGGTGATGGTGGAGGTGGCGCGCGAGAACCTAGCAGCGACTTCAGTCGCACTGCAACCATCAATCAGCATGCCGATCGCGATATTTCGCTCGCCTATCGTCATATTTGGGCGACGGCGAGCATTTTGAGACATTTGGCGTCCGAATTGGTGCAGTGTAGCGTTGGTGGGAGGCATTCAAAAAAGTGGTGGTGGGGAGTGGGGGTTTGGTGGGGTAGCTTCACTTGCAAAACTTTTGACGCGTGGCTGTATTAAAGCGCCGAGGATAAAGGGGGGGGATGGTGGAGATGTAAGGACGGAAGCAGTAATTAATACTTGTGGTAATTTGTATATGGAATGAGGAATATAATTGCAATGCATTGAACAGTTCAGCATCCACCTTTTTTTTACTATTAAACCTATGTGTGATATCCCTCTCCGCAACAGGAAATGGTGATGTGATTACAGCAGCTTGGTAGAACCGTTGTTCAAAACATCAGCTATTCTACATGCAAAACGGAGCAGCAACAGATATCACCAACCACTAACACATACCTTTCGAACATCAATCTTTACAGTTAAATCGGCACATCACTGCAGCTGAACGCTATTATAGAACGTTTCCGGCTACGTCCACCATATGAAATATTATAGAATGCATAAAACGTTAACAATCACGGGCATATTCCCTGCCATGTTCATGTATTGCAACCGCTCTCATAGCACAAAGTAAGCTAACAATGTCATGGGTCGAGTGCTAGACAGCAACTTTGATTGGAGTTGAGGTACGTAAGCCTACTTAGTGGCCATTCATCTAAGCTATCCTTCCTTTTGTAGAACCCTTCCATCTAGGTCCAAAATCACATCGCTCTGCCTACTGTTGGCGTAGCTCGACACCCACGATGCCCCATCTAGCTCGCGTCCTCAAGCCACAAGGATACCTTTGACATTTACTGGCCGAACTAGGGATAGAGACGTTTACTCGCAACATATTTGCCCTTGCCATCCTGAAACACAGTGTTGAAGTACTTGCGGTCGTTGTCGCTTGAATGCTCCTGTGTGCTACGTTTCATATTAGTTATGCCCAGTCTCATCCAATCATAGAGGACGGGAATCCTCACACTAGGATAGCAGCGGTGGCACGGGCAGGAATGTCGGCAGTCTTTTCCAAGGTATTGCAGAATTGGTCTTGGACCATCTGCGCTAGCAAGATACGTTTCCAGGACGGAGTCTTGGTGGCATACTTGGCCTCGAGGATTTTGCCACTGGCGGTCGTGACGGTCTTGATGAGTTGGCTGGAGAGGATCTTGGTGTAGGACATCTTGCTGGAAGGACAGGAAGAGCCGCGGATGAACAGGTTGCTTGGAAGTCTTTGTCTTTAATTTGTTATGTACTCATAAGCACAAGTGCTGAGGAACGAACGATTTGTTTATGCGTCGGACTTCCAGCAAACGGTTCGTGACTATGACGACATTGCGTCATATGGGAAGTGAAGATGCGCGAGATAGGAAGGAAGTGAAGACGCATTTGCTCAGCATCGTGACTGGGGTGGTGCTGTTAACTTTCACCACGATGCTTTCAGCTAGGTAAATCGCAATTACCTATTAAGGTGCGCCAACCGTAAATCATATAGCACTTTGGTACAATGATTTCCAGGCAACTGTTCGGCCAACTGCAAAAAGTAGACCTGTCGCACATGAACCATCACGATAGCATGAGAATGCCACAGACTTAGACTAACACATCGACGTTTTCCACATCGTCTTGATAGGATTATCCCTTATCTTTATATATATACGCAATCACCCCGCTCCGTAGCTTATAAACTGGGTATTCCTTTTTCCTCGCACCCATGCATATTGATCCTCCCTGTCCCTGGCAAGCAAAGCAACGAAAGAGCAATTGTGTAAAAGAAACAAACAATAACGCCGTCGCTATGCTTATGAAACGCCCTTCGGATATTGTACAGTAAAATTTTTGCCCAGGAAACAAGGTCCTAGTCGGAAAGCTCAATAGCGTCGTCTTCGGTTGCTCCGGGTTTCATAGTGTTTTCGCCCTCACCATCATCCTCTTCAAAACCATCTACATCCACGTCTTCGTCTTCATCCTCAATCTCCTCGTCATACTCCTCATAGTCGAGGAGCTCGTCGTCGTCGTCGTCATCCTCCTCCTCATCTTCCAGCATCTCGGAATCCGCATCTTCGTCGTATTCTTGATGATCGGGCAGGGTGGCGGGGAATTGAACACCAGGATATGACGTCGTAGCAGGAATCGATTCCTCTTCATCGGTCGTGATAGCATCCGAATCTTCAGCATCAACGTCAACAACGTCGACACCACTGGCTTCTTCAGTATCACTGTACTGCTCTTGGATGTAGTTTTGGGCTTGATCTTGGGCGTGCTGGACGAACGATTGCTGAGTTGGAATCGGAGATGAAAGTGCGAGGGGCTCTGTGCTGGCAGGTCGTGTACTAGAGGGCGATTTGCTAAGACCCTGCTCTACTCTGTAGGCGCGAACAGCTTCTGCGCCCTGACCGTAGAGATGGCGAGGTACGAACCGGCTTGCGCGTGCCCAGTATGCTGGACGATCCTTCGTCGATGCTGTGCTGCCAAAACTGCCAAAGCTGCTATTGCCAAATGTTGATCGTTGGCTCTGAGATGCTGAGAAGCCAAGATTGGGGACGCTGCGGCCCCAATCGTGCTGTACCTTTGGCGTTGTGTCATGTTGTCCTACAAGTCCCCTGGCACGTGCAATAAGTTGACTGGCGTTGCTATCGAAGGACTCAGCCCTGTAAATAGACATTGCATTGTTCGTGTGGGAAGGTGGTGGCATCTCGGCCTTAGCACCAGCCACCAGCTTTCGAGCTCTTTCGATCAAGCTACTGGTGGAGTCATTGAATGAAGCTCGACCATTGAAGGATGCAGCTCCATTGATTGACTGGGACGGTGATATCGTGGAAGTCAACCTTTTGAAGGATTGTTTGATGGCTTCAACACGATCGCGCTGCTCCTCCTCCATGGTCTTGGGTGTAGGCGGTAATTGATGTTCTGTTGAGGTAGAGGTTGATGATAGCTTAGGACGCTTGAGTTCAACTTGGTCTGGCTTTTCCTCATCGGAAGAAGTGAAATCAAAACTCCGTTTTCGATGTTTGCTAGGATCGATCCCCATAGCTCGTAGTTTGAACCAATCCGTTTCCGTTCGATCCACAGGCGCAGTCGCAGCGGCCTGACGGTAGGCCTGTGAATAAGCCGACGCCGAAGTGTCTATGCTTGTACTCGCATGTGGCAGGATGTTGTGGGAACCAGCTGTTGTGTTCGCATCCGGTCTGTCAGAACTTGTGCTGGGTTTTGTTGTGCTTGTTGCCTCGGAGGTCTGCGTCTTTCGTCGTTCCTCAGTACGTTTGGTACGTCGAGCATTCGACGAATGCCGCTGCGACGCCCTACAGGCATTGGCTTGACTTGCTGCTGTTGCAGTGCCGTTCATAGCAACCGCCTGCCCAGAAACAGACGCATCTGCTGGCTCCTTCCCTTCCATCGAAATTGTGCGAGCACGCTGTTCTTTCAATCGCTTCCTTCGCTCTTTGGCTTTCCGCATTCGTTTCTTCTTTTGCACCGCAGCCATTATTTTGGCCAACCCTGCTCGCTTCAATTCCACCAGATACTTTTCATACTTGCGATCCACATACGCCACTCTTCTCTCCATCTCAACTGACTTTGCAGCTTCAATTGAAATGTTGATAACTGCGTTCTCGATGAATTGCATCAACAGTCCCTCGTGAGGATCAAACATAACGTCCGACGTAAGGGTACGCAATGCAGAATCCATCTCCTGTATTCGTCTCGCCCGAGACTCCTCCTCTTGCGCTTGACGTTGCCTAGCTTGCCGGGCCAATTCCTCCTGTTCCTCACGTGCTCTGCGCTCTCGATCCGCCTGCTCCTTTCGCTGCCGTTCTGCCTCTGCGACAGCTTCCCTTTTTCTCTCCTCCTCTTTTGCTTGTTTTGCGCGTTGCGCTTCTTGCACACGTCTTCGTGCTTCATCTTCTCGTCGTTGTTTCTCAGCCGCCTCAGCCGCCTCACGGCGCTCTTGCTCTGCTCTTTGCGCTTCAGCTTCAGCTTCTTGTGTAGAAGTATCTTCCTGGGGCGGTGATCCCGCCGGGGTAAAAGTTGGCGCTGGCTGCGGGACCTCTTCTGAAGGTGCAAACTTGAAGCCCGGCGTGGTGAAGTTGAACAAAGGAGCTGGCTTAGGAGTTTCAACTGGCACGGGTGGCTCATGCTCTGAGGTGGAGTCATGAGGTTGATTTGTCGACGGGGCAGCTGTGAATGCCCGAGGTAGAAAAGGGTTGGGTGCTGCTCCGGATGTTGCAGGCTGAGATTGCGTGGTGTTGTTTTTCAGGAAAGGATTTGTAGGAAGCACAGGTGGAGTGGACTGGAACGGCGCAGAGCTCTTTTGCTGAACAAATGGGTTCGTATTCGCATCTGGCGATGGGGCGAACTTGATGGCATTCTTTTGAGGGTCGAATACCCCCGATTGAAGAGTTTTTGCGAACGGATTAGGGCTTCCTGCAGGAGGATTAGTGGATTGAAATGGGGACGCCGTGGGATTGAGGCCAAAACCGCCAGTCAATGGTTTTGTCCCATTCGACTGTTGGCTGAAGATATTCGGTTTCTCGGGCACGAACAACGAAGTCTGGTCCTCCGCTTGGTCGGCTTGATTGGTAAGTGCATTTTGGAACGAGAAACCTCCTTTCTTAGCCTGCTGTACTGTCAAGCCAGCAATGATGGCTGAGAGTGGCCGACCGTAGCGTTTAGCCTCAACAATCGATGCGGAGAAGAACTGAGGTTTGACGTCGGCTTTTGGAAGAACTGTAGCTTTTCGGTCGTAGCTCTTTTGCTTGATATCCAGGAACGTCTGTCCAGCTTCATTCACCTCAAATACGAAACCGTGATCTTCACAAAACTGAACCGCCTCTGAATCTGTGTCCATGCCAAGCACTTCTCTCAGTTTGCCGGTTGTCCACTCTTCAACACTGACTTGGTGTCTGTATTGGCCGACTCGATAGGCACGCCAGACTGAGTCGAGCACGACGTGGCGTACGCGGTTGAAGCAGATGGCGGCAGCACATGCCATTAGGTAAGAGACCCTGGGCGACTTAATTAGATCCCAGAATACCTTCCAATTGGACTGGCATTGGACGAAGTTGTCGTAGTTTCTGTGGATGATGATAGTCTTCAGAACGCGGAAGATCTCCAAGGCAGTTTTTACTCGTGGATTGTTTCGCAAATCACTGGGTAGACGATGTAGTTCGTTTTCAAGTTGCGTGTTTGCGTATATAGGGGCCAGAATCAAGCGGTACGCCCAGAACTCAGCCTCATTCTCTGATATGATGCCGGCTCGTCGGTTGTCGCTATATCGCTCCTTCAACGAGATCAAAGTTTGGTTCAGTTGCTCAACATCCTGCTGGTGCGAGTAGTCATCCTTTGTGCTTCGAGCCATCTGGTGAGCTGACAGCATGTAGAAGCGGGCGCTGTGCTCTAGGGAAGTCAAGAGAATAGCGATGTCGGACTTGTTCTCAATACGTTGGGTGCGCAGGTCTTTTCGCACGGCTCGTGTTCGGTCCCAAATCCATGAGTGGAGAAATTCGAAATCATCTTCGTCGAGGCGCCCGAAAAGGTATTTGAGTGTTTTCTGCAAGGTTTAGTTGACTGTCATTTGCACGTCGGAAACAACTAACCAGGCAAGTGACAGGTGAGCGGATCTCTGATACCAATTCTACGTCCATACCCGCTGCAGAGCGTGCATACGCCTTGACCATTCGCGATTCATCTGGTATGCGCTGACTACGACTGGGTAGGTGCTGGGTCTCGGGCGTCTACACATGTTAGTGAGTGGACTCAAAGAATCACAATCAATACTCACGCATTCTGGCGCCTTGACGTCAAGCTCTACAATGCGACGCACACGCTCGTATTCTGGGCACATCTCTTCGCATATACCGTACAGCTTGACTGAATCGCTCAGGCGCATTTGGCCCTCTGGGTTCATGAGACCATTTCTGATGAATTGTTCGCGAATCTTGGGCCGCTCTGCTTTGATCTAGCCGTGTCAGTACTGCCTGACCGAATGCGTGGGGCAGCTCTTACGTAGTTCAGGCGTTTCTGGTATTCGTGGGGTGCGAAGTTCGGTGTGCTTGTTTTGTTCGAAGCGGAGGTGTTCCTAGATATGCCCAGTTAGAATAGGCCGCGAGCGGCCACAAGAGCCCCTCGGTTGGCATGTATCGCAATAGTCTGGAGAGCATCATGGTGATGGCGCTCTTGGTCCGCCCACGACCTGTATCCAAGTCAGAAAGAACAGGGGAACATACAAAGCGCCAAAATGACCGCCTCGCGCATTGGAACCGCCGTTGCTGTTTGCGCCGCCTCTGCCCCCACTACTGTGCTGCCGTCCCTGTCCACGCGTATAGAGGGTTTGCGCCGGTCGTTCATCGTCGCTCTGCGCGTGATTCTTTCCGCGTCCACGGTTTGTACTGGGGATATAGCCACTTCTTGCGCCGCGCCCTCTGTCGCCTCCACTGCCTCTCCCACCGCGCGGCGTCGCCATAGTCGCGACTTTATCAAAGGATGCGATTCGTGTGCGACCAACGAGCGACGTCCCAGTCAACGGTCGGGCGCTGGCGCTGATCTAGCGATGGATACGGCCGGGAATTCAATTCGGGATTTGGGTTGTGTGCTGCTGGCCGAGTCGGGTTGAGGACGACTGGCGGCGGCTGCTGGGATGCAACAAAGACCCATTGATTGTCGCGAACAATAGCTCCGATGAGTTCACAAGCCCGGACCTGTGACGCGGTGCTAGCGCCTTGGCACACGTGTGGCTGGGCGTGCCAGCTCACAACTACACCACACCGCACAGGCTCTGCCTTGATCGAATGCAACAACTTCACGCAATTTTGCCCATGGAACTTTGTTTCAATGTAACATACCCGAAATTTTTTGTGGCTAATAATACTAGACACTTGTGCGTCGTTTCTATGAGCATACAGTCGCTAATCAGCAGTTCGTTGGCCGTCGGCTTCATGCACTGTTCTCAGCATGTCGTCTCCAGCTCCACCCGTCCTGATTTAAAAAGAGGGTGACTTTTTATGAAATCAAAAGCGACCCCGATGCCTCCTTGAACAATACAAATTACCTTTTCCTTCAAACAATCGTATGTGTACCGAAGCCGTGTCAGTGCAGTCGTAAGCACCATTAGATCGTAGAGGGTATACTGCAAAACGTTGTCCTCTGAGCAATAAGGAGACTCCCAAATCGAAAATCCGAAAAACTATTTAAGTGGCCACGACGAAGCAACCACCAGTGGTCAACCTTAGCTTGGTAGGCTAGAACAAAATGCAAAAGGCGCAAGAAACTAGAAGCAAAAGCAAAGAAAGAATCGGAGTCGTGATTCGTTGGTGCAGGATACCGTATGATAAAAGAGACTAGAGACAAAGCGTAGAAACGCGCGTGATGGTGTAAGAGATCAATATAGGGATGGCTTCGCCTGGCAATTGATACTAGCACTATTGGGCGTCCCGTGGAAGAGGTTCAGTAGATTGGCAGAAGATGGAGCATAGGCCTCGTGTCCGTGAGGATAACAAGTGTCATTATAGAATGCCATATGCTCGACTGGATGAGCAAAGTGCGTATCGAATGCAGAAAATGGGTGGTGATAAACTAATGCAGAGTCCGGGGTAAACGTGGACTGCGATGTACTGAGAAAGGCACAACTGTCCTGTCGAGGCTCAACGGCGGGTTGATTGTAGCCTGGGTTACTAGTGGAGTACTGGACTACATGGCTGCCGTTGGCATGAATAGGGTTGTGGAGTGGCGTATGGATACCCGTCTTGACGTCTAGGTCCATTTTGTCCGCAAGAGAAAATCCATACACTGGCTGCCCAAAGGAAACTGTCGGCGTGGTAGTAGGGTTGTAGGGGCAGGTCTGAAGCGGCGCAGCTCTAGCTTCGTGTGTAGAGGCCAACCCCTGCGGTTGGGCTCCCATTGGCCCAGAATTGTTCAATTCGTCAATTTGTTCAGGTGCCAGTTGTTCATCGGGCAGATGGGACGAAGATGTGCTGTCATCCATCTCAGTCTCATCTCCAGATACATCGGTACCAATCTCCGACCTAGAGCCTGGACCCGTTTTGGTTGTTCGAGGACGCTTCCTGGAAGTGACGGACTTGCGGGCTGGTCTCGTAAGGGGCTGCCAGGTTACCCGCTTCCCTATACCAGGATCTGGTATACCAGAGCCCTCATAGTGCCCATAAAATGCCAGGTGGTCCTCGAATAGCTGGGCAGTATCGAACAAATTGGGAAGAATTTCCGCCAAGGCTCGACTTTGCATTCTCTCGCTAAAGCCAGACCCCTTGGATGAAGAAAATTGGTCAGGAGGTGTTGTCTCAACAGCGTACTGCGCCGCTTGCCGGAGCTTTGCTACCCAAGAACCTTTGCGTTTTTCCTTGTCAATAAGGCGATGCTGAAGCATGATGTCGACTGCCAGATTCAAGAGCCCTGTTAACATTCAGCTGCTGACACACAATGGATAACAAGCTAATGACTTACCCGCCTTATCTAGGTGTGATGGTTCTTCGTAACGAACATCGGAAGGCCACCAAGGCGGTGTGCGTTCCGGGGATAGATCTCTAGGGAACCTTTTATGATATGCGCCATAACGACTCAACCGCTTGGGCTCCAGCTGCTTGATCCAGGCTGTGACAATGGGACGCAGAGGCTTCATCGTGAGCTCATCAAGCCGTCGGCGGAAGAACTTCTTTAATGCAGCAATGTCACCGATATAGAATGTGTACGACTGCTCGGTTGTGATCTTGACATCCCTATTACACTGCTCATTCTCCTCATCGTAATTGGCGGCTCGAGCCATGGGCTGTGAACACGACTTTCGCCTAGCGGATTGAGTTCTCTTCCGCGGATTTCGTTGAGCCCTGGGTCTATCGGATGTTTGACTTGGCACAGAGAGTACAGCCGGCTGCTGTAGTTGCGAGAGAGGAGACCCAGGCGAGGTATTGAAGCAGGGAGTTCCTTGCAATGGCGTTGGGTCACTCCACAGGTGCTCAAAACCTGGGATTGGCTCGTAGCACAGCTGCTCGTGGCCGTCGGGAGAGATGACCTTCCAGCAACTCTGCGCGATCGGAGTGGGAATGGCGAATTTCTCTTCTGTTTCATCCTGCTTTATGGTTGCTCCTTCGGCAAGACATGAGGATTTTGCCTAGATAAGTCAGTATACATAGACACACGCTGTGATTGCCTGCTTCTACCGGAAGCAAGCTGAGGTCAACCATGTCGACATCCAAACACCAAATCGAAATTCACTTGCCTGTGGTCCTTGAACAACTTTGCTACTGCCGCTACTCGTCCAGGGATCATCGCCGTACTCATGCGCTTCCGTTGCAACGCCATACTTCAATCGCAGTGGCCGTGGGCCTGCGGGCCGACCCCTCGCCATGGGGAACCAAAACTATCCTTCTTCGTTTCGGGTTGATCCAAGCAAACTGGACGACGTATTCGGCCAAGCTAACTCAGTTGAGGCAAACACATGTGGCACGCCAGCCACGATACTAAGCGATGTTGCGAGGGCTGTTTTTGTGTGGCGAACCAGAACAGAACTGCAGTGTCAAGGGTAACGAGCAACGAACAGGATTTCGAGAGGGATAGCAACAATAGGATGGATGCTATTAACTGTAATCTTTAGGTTTTAAACCATTCAGCCCATGTTAAACTTACACGGGCCCAGGGGATTCATTCCGCTGCACGCACTCCTGCCACTCCTGCATCTCACCAGCAGTCTTTTCGCAACACCCTGGTAACAAATATCCATGAATATGCTATAATGGCGGTCCGCGGACGCATTGTGGTGGGATATAGCAGACGTTGAATTGCATGAGGCTCGCGTTGCCAGGACTTTCTCCATCAAGGCTTGTGGAGCCGCCGTTTTGCGTCACCCACATCGTCAGATGCATGCCGTGACCCTTTTCGGATCTTCTGCAGGTTACCTGATCAGATGAATAAACGACGAGTTGCAAGCCTGGTCGAATCTTTGAACATCTTCACTACAGGGAGATTCAGAGATGGCGTCGCAGTCGACAGTGGGTCGTATGGGGCCGGCTCCGCTCAATTCAATCGTACAGATCTTCCTCCGATCTTATCCAATAGATAGGGATCTCAACCATTTTTCTTCGCCATGAGTCGCTCATTTGTCTTGCCACCGACAATCTGAACATGAGGATTGTTTCTAGACCTTTTTTGTTCTAGAGTCAATCTTCCCTGCAACTCGCATCCCACATACACCCCGCACCAGCGGGCCCAACAGCTCTTGTGCAGATTTCGGCTGCACCCAACGACTAAGGTTGTCTCACATAGTACAGGTGGCATCATCGCCAAGGACATTCGCAATACGACCTTGATTAGCAACTTCGATCCTTGCACTAAAATTCGAGACCCAGATAGTCCGTCCGAACATCGGAGACCCGGCATTAATACCACAAAAACCTCCCAACTGCAAGTGGCCCCATTTCATGCTACCAGATGGAGTCATAAGGATCTTGTGCCCACAACTGATTTCAACCGGGCCAGCTGCATTATCGCATACTTTTTGCTTGATCTCTGATAGTTTTGTATCGCGAGCCGCTTACCAGGCGACTGGTAAAAGATTTGTATCCGATCTGATACGATCTGTGCCAGCAACCAGGCTGTATTGGTGATCTCATTTAGCCCGATGAAGGTTGATCCCATTTTGAATCTGGGGGACCAGTTGCTGCAGAGTACCGTAGTATGCCGCCTTGCTACTGTTTCACTCCCAACTTTGGACAGACAATTTCTTCGATTAGGCCCGTATTCAGGATTTCGAAACGAACTCACATAACAGCCATGTCGCAACAGGGATTCGGAACAGGGCGCCTACAGTGACGGCATGGCACTGAAATAGCGGTGCAGAGATCATGCACTGTGCCGTTCCACTGCTTCATGCAGAAAAAAACGAGGATGCGTCTACCATTCAACGGCCTGGCTGTAACGTTCCCGCATTCCACGGGTGCTGCGGTGTTCCCACACGGATTTTCACCCGCTTCCCCTAGCTATCCGCTTCATTCACTCCTATACCCAAGGGTTTGGCGGCTCGATGCGACCCCCAGGCATCGGAAAGTGTTACGCTTCCCCAAGCGAGAAGTTCTAGGCGCTAGCCAAGACAAAAGGACCCTGTGTAAACAACGTAACCTGCTGTACTCGTGAAGAATCCGATCCGTACAGAAAATGCGGTCTCCACTTTTGCAAGTCAAGACCGAGACTCATTGATTTGTTAGTTGGAACGAGAACATGTCACTCTTGCACGGATCTAGATCATGAGGCTAGCTCTTACGAACGATTACATGCATTAAATTTCGGAAATGTTCGCCGGGGTTAATCACATATCGCATTTGACTTCGAATGATCTCGGAGATCTCGCCCCCACTTCAATCTAGAACGCACGGAATACGTGCAGCAGAGTATCAGCGCCTATCGGATTGCAAACCACTGATATCGCCGGGTACAGCATCCGTATCCTTGTCATAAGCTTTCACTTACATGCACACCATGAGAGAGACAACCACCCACTCCAACAACCGGGTTTACGAAAGAATACGTCCAACCTCTTGGAATATCCAGCTTCCAGGCTCTGAAAAGCCTCGGTTAACAAATGGGTACAGATTGACGGCCCCTTCTAGTCTCTGGCATCTGAACTGTTCACATGGTAAAGAGTGACATATGAGACCCTTCAAAAACAGTGAATTGAGTGAAGAAGAAGCTGCAAAAAGCCGAAGACAGCAGCCAGAAGATATTGTACCTTTCTAGAGTTAGTACCCCACGAGCGAAGGAAAGTTTGAAGAAAACTCATCTCTAGACTAGAGCTACAGGAAATAACCAATAGCAGCCAAAAAATGTCACATAGTAGTCGGTTACAATCGTCCTCTCTTCACATACACGTTCCGTATATAGGAACCAACACTTCGCCTCGCCTCACCTTGTCTCACGTCATCTACTCACCACACGACGCCACACTAAACCCCCACACCCCCAACCTTCCCCACTAATCACCCCCTGCTTCCCGTATATCATCATGCAGCGGCACGGCACGGCACGGCACGGGGGCACAAAAAAAGAGAAGAAAGAAGAAAATTAAAACGCTATACTACGGGTAAAAATGCTTACATGTGGCGGAAGATCTGCCTTGAGCCTCCTCTGCTCACCCCCACTTTTGGCCGCGGACTCGGTTATAATGCTCCAGCGGGTTAAAAAAAAAGGAAAACCAAATAACGTTACATCCTGCGTAAACCAAGAGAGAGGTTCATGTAATTACTTTTTTACGTTTACATGGTATGTCAGTGCATATACTACACAAGGAGCTGATCTTTACCTTTCCCAACCAGCAAGCACAAAGCCTCTACAATTGTGATTGCGACATTTCCAACGCATTGAGCAGACCAGCTTCCTTGACAAGCTCGTAGAACAAGCCCTTACTTTTCACGAGTTCAGCAGGGGTATCAAATTCCTTGACTTCGCCCTTATCCAGTACAATGATGCGATCGCTGTCCAAGATGGTGTTGATGCGGTGTGCAATAGTAATGATTGTGCGGTTACTGAACATGGGTGTTCGAAGAGTGCTTTGCAGCATGGCGTCTGTTTCCACGTCGACTGCGGCGGTGGCTTCGTCCAAGACGAGAATGTTAGAGGGGGTGAGCAGGGCGCGGGCGAGTGAGACGAGTTGCCGTTGGCCCGCGGAGAAATTGGAGCCACCTTCGTTGACGGTGGCATCGAGCTTGCCTGGCATGGAAGAAACGTGCTCCTTGAGGCGGGCATGTTCTGAGGTACTCATTAGCTGTTGTTCCATACTAAAAACGAAGCAAAACATACCTAGGACACTCCAGAGTTCAGTATCATCGTGCACATGTCCGGGGTCCAGATTGTCGCGTACGGTGCCTTCGAAAAGGGCGGCATCTTGAGGGATAATGGCCAAGCGTCTGCGAAGATCCAAAAGTCCAATGGTACTTGTGTTGAGATTGTCAATGCTGACGAAACCCTCCGTGGGTTCAATGATACGGAACAGCGCAAGGGTGAGTGAACTCTTGCCAGCACCGGTACGTCCAACAACACCAATTTTCTCCTTTGGTTTGATGGAGATGTTGATGTTTTTGAGCACTAAATCCAAGCCGGGCCGGTATCGAGTGCTGTAATTGTTGAAAGCAACAGCACCTTGCGCTGGCCAACTAATTGGGGGTCTGTTCTTGGAGATAACCTCAGGCGCCTCGCTGGGCAATGCGGCATACTCAAGCACACGTTCCACAGAAACAATATTAGTCTCCACTTCGACGGTTTGTCGCACGATCCAGTTAAGACTCTGTGTAATCTGGAGCGCATAAGACATGGCCAGACCGACCCAACCAGCATCCAGTCCACTGTGACTTGCAACGGAGATGATGGCAAAACCTGCAGCAGCCAAGATGATAACTGAGCCAAGGAATTCGAGACGAACAGCTAACCATCGATTGGCGCTAATAGAAGGATAATAGGCGCGGAGATTAGCGTCGACGCGCCATTCGTTCTCCATCTCGAAGCGTTTCTGCTGATTGTATGCGCGGATCGTGCTCATGCCACTCAAGCTCTCTTGGAAGTGTGCATAAATTGGGCTTCGGCTAACGCTGTCGAGGCGCTTCAACTCTCGCGATGTGCGCAAGTAGTATCGTTGAATGTAAAGATAGAGCGCACCAAGCGGCACAATGAGGGCCACAAAGGCTGGTGTCGACCACGAGATAACAACAAGTGTAAATCCGGCTACATGTGGTTAATCATGTGTTACACAAAACAGGTTGAGAGCGGGGTGGTTGCATACCTCGGGCGGAGTTGACAAAGAGCATGTTGAACGTTCGGCTGCAAGCATATATTAGAATCTATAGCAATTGCATTTGGGAGTGAGAAGCAACTTACGCTAGTACCTCATCGACTCGATAGATGTCACTGGTGCATGATGTTAGCAGGTGTCCGCATACATACTAAACCAAAGAAGGGTCTCCGCGGAATTTATTGATGAGCGGTTCATCGGGTAGTATGAGCCGACCCGTTGATCAGATCCTGAGTAGTAATGACGACTTACCTTGAGAAGCGATTGAGGATGCGTCCTGCAGGCGTTGTCTCGAAGAAGCTCATTGGCGAGCGGAAGATTGCGAAGGCCATCCGCTCATGCAACTTTCGGCTGGCCTGCATAGGATGTCAGCAAATGCAGGTCAAACGAGATTAGGATACGTACTTCGATGGAGCAGAATATCCAAAGGATGAGCGTCTGTACTACCACTAGAGCAGCAGATCCTACACCGAACGAGAAGTAGATACCGATGTATCGACCCACATCAGGGTTACTGCCATACCGCTGATTGATGTCGGACCAATGTTTGAGCCATACGTTTGCACCTGCATGGTGGCGTTAGTACCGACTGTTGGGAGATGACAAAGTGACGATCCTGACACACCAGACGGAGCAGCTAGCCACTCGGAAACATTGACAAGCATGCGACTTACCGATGGAAGTTGTTTGAGCTCCAAGAAGAAGCGCCAAGTAGATACCGACAGCCACTAGATTACTCGTCTTTGCATACTCGCCATATACAGACCATTTCACCTTGCCTTGTTCTTGGAATTCCTTGGTTTGTTTGCTCTTCAGTGGCGCGCCCTCTTCGTCAGTAACCTTGCCACGGGGTCCCTTAAAGCTGGCAGTGCTGGCGCGACGAAGGGTGTGGAAGCTTGACTTGCGGGCTGTACCACCGCCGACTCTCAAGGGTGCAAGGTGAGCACCGCTTTCCTGTGCTGCTTCGGCTTCAGCCTGATCTTCTTCGTCGTCTTCGCCGGTGGGGCTACCACCGTAGACGGTACTTTCCGCGTCGCTCGTGATGCTATCAGACATGCGGGTGCTGTCGTCCTCTCCTTGGTCTTCGTTCTGAGATGTCTTGATCAACTGGGCGATTTCTCCCTTCATTGCCATGAGTTGACCGTAGCTGCCCCTCTCGAGAATTTTGCCTTCGCGCAGCAACAGGATCATATCAGCCTCCATCAATACTGGGATAGAGTTGGTCGCGAGAATTCTAGTCTTTCCTGCGAGCAATCCTTTGGGTCCGAGTACATTGTCGATGAGATGTCTTGCTACGTGTTGATCGACGGCCGATAGACAATCGTCGAGTAGATAGATGTCCGCGCGGGCATAGACAGCACGAGCCAAGGTGAGACGAGCCTTCTGTCCACCTGACAAGGAGATACCGCGTTCGCCAACCTCAGTCTGGTCGCCATCGGGAAGTGATGCAAAATCGTCGCGCAGAGCACAAGCATGAATGGTCTTTTCATAGAATTGGGGATCCCAACGGTGGCCAAAGACGATATTCTCCCTGACAGACGCATTCATAACCCAAGCTGATTGAGGCACATAGGCGGTCTTTCCCCTCAGCACGACTTCTCCATGAATCTTCCACAGATCACCCAGCACTGCTTGGAGAAGCGAAGATTTGCCCGCACCAACACGACCAACAATACACGCAAGCTCGCCCTTGTGTGCCGCAAAGTTGATGTCATGCAGAGCCCGGCGTTCAGCGTTCTTGTCCCATGTGAAGCTAGCATCACGAATGCGAACCGACTCATCTCCTAGCTCAGACACAGCTGGTTCGCGAATAACCGCATCCTCCTGCAACTCATCAGCAGTCAACAAACCAGTGATACGACCCACAGCAACGCTAGCCTCGACAATGGCTGTAATGACCATTGGGAGAATGGCGAGGGGGAAGGTGAGAAGGTTGAAGAGCGTGAGAGCAGGGAACACAATGTCGGTTGTCAGCGCGCGATTTTGCGTGAGAACGAAGACGCCGAATGTGGAGCAAGACACAAGGAAGGGAGTAGTAGACCACGTGAAGGTAGAAAAGGCCTGGGTCGCACCAATCTTGCGCAAGGTCTTGAGTTCTTGGTCATTTCGGATCGTGTTCAAGCGGCTGGCAAAGGCGGTCGTCCAGGCGTAAAGTTTGATCGACTTCATATTGTTGAGGATCTCTGAAATCAATTTTGTTCGCGAATCTTTGTTCTTCATTTGCTCTTTTTGCAATGTCTTCATCCATCGTGCAATCACGCCGTTGATGGGAATCATCACGAACATGGCGGCAACTCCTGCGAAGCAGCTCACGCCCAGTAGCTGGTAAAGTGAAAGCATGCACAGGACGATTTGGAAAGGAGCAGACCATAGCTGCTGACCATATTGTGCAAGATCCTGAAGACGCTGCGTGTCTACCGCCATGTAGTTGACGATATCTCCAGTAGACTTTGACGCTCGCCCTTCGTTGGACAGACGGGTCGACTTTGCGTAGATGGCAGCGGTAAGAGAGGATTTAATACGCATCCCGGTTTCAAATGCGCGCTGGAAGTATTGGTGGAGGCAGACAGTCTGAGACACTGATACGGCGAACATACCAATAGCAATAGCAGCGCCGCGAATGACGGGCTGGGGGTTGTCGGTGCGGTATGAGGCTACAAATGTAATAAGCAACCTAAGCAGCTGCGGCTGAACAAAGTTTAAGATGTCGCTTATCGTCTTGATGAGAGCTCCTCGGAAATATGGGCCACCGAACGAACGGAACAGAGCAATCCAGAGCGATGGGTTCTTCTTCAACATCTCGTGTTCCCAAGCCTTCTCAAAGGTGGACGCAGTGTGTCGGGTCGAGTCGCGTGTCCGCAGGTTCCACAGATCATCCTGAGTAAGGAAGGTCTTGTATCCCCGCTTCATCATGGGTGTCATCCAACCAAACGTCAGAACAGAGAATATGTCGGCATACTCGTACGGACATTCATCATCATCCCCGAGCATATCATAGTCGCTCATGCGCTTCGGTACCAGCCATTCCAGGACAAAGGAAATTCCTGCCAGACCAACGCTACTGCAGAAGACTGCAAAGTATGCCACATGTTCGCGGTGGATTTGCTGCGAGATGAGCGAGCGGAGCTTGACAGCGTAGGCGATAAGTAGAAGGAGCCAGTAGAAGAGTACGACCCCGTTTGCATTGCGTGATCTCCAATGCTCGATATATTGAATGTGGAAGACCACAACTAGCGAAACAATAGTAAGGGCCGTGGTCCAGAAACGGAAGTCACCTGCCCAAACGTCTTTGTAGTATTCAATCTGCAAGGCTGCTTGAACCGCGGTTGTGGCAATGAGAGCGCCGATAGTCGTCTATTGAGCGTCGCCTGTCAGCACCAACCAAAAACATAGCGGAATAAATCGCGTAAAGAAAGCATACCAATTTCGTGAAGAAATGCCAGTTGCGCTTCACAGGCTGTGGCGGACAGTGCCTATACAGATACCACAACGCGCCCACTCCTCCCACAACACCAAACGCGGCTACCACGGCTATCCAGACATCGAGAAAACATGGTGTGAAATCGTATCGTATGGGACTGATTGGGCCCCAACCCTCAGAATTACCACATAACGGTTGTCGGTCAAGCCTCGAGGCTGTCAGGTAGCCGTGCGCGAGCCGGGTGATGGGGAGAAAGGGCGTCTGCTGTTGTTGTCCCTGCATCGATCGGATCGTATGTGTGCTGATTGCCGGACTCTGGTGTCGCAGAGTTAAGGCAGATCAAGACGTCCAAAGGCGGCGAGGATTCCGGGTGCAGGCAGACGCGGCGCGAGCTGCACATATGAAATCGGAGCTCGGGCCATCGGTATGATATAATCATTCCTGGTTAGCCCCGCTAACGCCGCTGTCTAGGCTTCGATCCAGCTCTTGACCAACTATGACGCCGGCTTTTAGAATATGTAAATCAGTAATGTGTCATCGAACGTTGCCATGGCTGTGTGGATGTTTCATGTTCTTTCGGCGTAAAAAGACATGTTCTCCTGCGGCTGGGCATGAACCTGTGGGCCGCCGCGGACCGATCATCGGTCCCCGATGATGAACTCGCATCGAAGCCTGAACACCACGTCACGTGAGGAAAACTGAAGGCGATTCGGGCATGTGTGCGGTAATGATGCACATTATAATAGGCGGATAAGGGTGTGGGAAGTTCAAATCTCCAAGTATATGAGACTGAAAACTTCATACCTAAAGTCTTACCATACACTGTGGCCAGACATAGCTTAAAGGCTGGTTCTCGAACATACTGCCCAAAAGACAAACATTCCACTACGATGCGCCAAACCCATTACATGACCACTACGTCTTCTCCAGGAAGCTGCTGTATTGTGTTGTATCGTATCTACTGCACAACCTCTAGTCTCTTCCTAAGCTTGCCACGCACAGTGTACATTCCATCGTTTACTCTGCTGATCTGAAAGATATGCGGACACCTCTCAAAAACATGAGACGATGCACTGTATGTGCCGTTTGAAGTGAGTTTTTTTCTTTTCACGTAAATCAGTTATCGCTAGTAGACCACTGCTCCAGAGCACCGGATTATCTTTCAATCGTCGGAAAATCCATTGCTTAACTCCTAGTCGTCGGCGTAACGCTAAGGTGACCGAACGTGTTATCTTTGTGTCTGATGTATAGTCAGGCTACGGCCAGATTCAAAATCAAAGGAAATATTGTCGGCATGGCATGAACCTTCCCGACCTATTCCTGGCGAGACTAATAAGGCAAACCAAACCGCTGTCCCTCATCATAACTAATCGGCCAATCTCAATTCCTCAAGAGAGTGATTTGCATGAGCTGATTAGAAAGTAATAGTTTGGTTACATCACACGCCACTTGTATCACGGTAACGCATCAGGGAGGCGACAAGACGCAAGGCCACTAGATTTTGAGCGAATCGAACGCCTGCTGGGACGAATGCGGGGTGAAGTCGCCATACCTAATACCTAACCGCCATAGTCACGATCTGACCGCCCTTTCAGTCACAACGAAGCAGTGTACAGGCTGGACTCGAGGATTCCATCTTATAAGCCAGGAGCTGACATGAACAAGCAGGATTGACGAGTACCAGTGCCGTTCTGGTCAGATCCATGACCATTAAATGCATTGAACGAGATGCGTCATGGCACGTTTCTATTGGAAGCCCTGATTGACTCTAACCCGCATCCGCTGCGCGTCTGACCACTTCTTGAGAATATACACACTGCGTAAACTAAAACGTATAATGGTCTGTTCGGATATCGGACGAACTTGTCAAACAGACGTTTTTGTCACATGAGTTGATCATCCCTAGGAGCAATATCGACAGTGACCTTTTTCTGGACCCTTCAGCTCTCGCGTCGCTTGATTTCTGTGACATACATCATCATGCTCGCCGTATTGGACTAGGTAAAAGCTTTTCTAAAGATCGAGGCTCAGATTCGTGCCATCAGCGACTTAGTCGGCCCTTTCTGGCAACTGATCATCTCGTTGGCAATACTCGGACATGACTCCGGTTCGCCTACCGCTTTTCAGCGCCAATGTCTGATGCTTCCCATTTCTTTAAAGATCAAACTTGTCAGCTATTCAAATAGCAACAGCTCTCGTATACGCCCACTTCGCTCTTCACGGAGTCTTTTCTTAGTACTCCATAGTGGAATGGCATCTAAGGGGGACTGTGACCTTCGTATACGAAGGTCTTGGCTCATTTATTGGCCGAGCGTCACACTACCCAAGTCCAGCTTCGAAAGTGGTCAGTGCCCAAGGCCTTCGTATCGCGAACCGAAGGGCAGTCCGTGTATTCAAGTTTATGACAAGCTAGCCATGCATTCAAGTGCAACTACCCCATTACGAGATACTTAATTAGAAGCAAAAATCCCACTTCGATTGGCACTCTACTAGGCTTCATAATGTACAATCCACACTCGTTACTTTCAATTTTGGCGAATTGCCTGTCTCTATCAACACTCGTTGCATCGCTTCCTACCACTGAGCAACATGCACCAAGCTCGAAACGCGATGCGCCGATTCAACAGAGCGTGTTCTTCGACATTAATGGCATCGACGTACAAAACAGGATTGCAAAATTGAAGGCTAAAGGATACCGACCGACTTCCCTCAGTATCTATGGCTCGCCCACCCAGGCAAAATTCGCTGGGATATGGACTAAACAGAACGGCAGCCCATACGAGACTATTGTTGGAGCCAACAAGACAGCCTACAATGCCTGGTTAGATCATTGGAAAGCAAGTGGATATGTTTCGACACATGTCTCTGCCACTGGGTCCGCCTCTGACGCAGTGTTTGCGGGAGTAATGCAGCAAATGCCTTCAGTTCACAGTTGGGTCCAGAACTGTGACTTTGATAGTCCTTTTGCCTACGCAAATCTGACCATGGGTGTCCCGATGGTGATCAAGGCAGTGAGCATGTATGGCGTCCCACACGAGCGCCGGTACTGCATCCTCGGACATGAGAACACGGTCAACTACCAGCAGACTGTGTGGTATCAAATGGATTTTCTTGGCTACGACTACAGGAAGCTAGAAGCTGACGAGACTTCGAAGAAATTCTGGCGACCAGTCTTCGTTGACAGTTCGGAAGATCGGCTCCTTACACCTATCTTTGATGATACGGGTGTTGGAAAATGGGTTGTGCTCACAGAAGTCACCACCTCGCGACTGAAGTTGGAAATTGTTGCAAATAGATCGAAAAAGATGTACCCTATACATATCTCAGGTGCAGGCTCCGCAGAATCAAGATACGTCGTGATCTTTGCAGAGAGGACGGCCCCTCTCGAGCGTAATTGGCACACCACGGGCAGTGTTGCTGGCTTCAACAACAACTCAGCGGTCAGCGAGGTTTTAGACGAAGTGATGCAACAATTCATGAAAAGGAATAGCGTCCGGCAAGCTCAAGTCGCCGCGTCCATCAATGGGACCATGATTGCTTCTCGGGCATTCACATGGGCCGAAAGCAACCGCGCTATCGTCCAACCATCGGATAAATTCCTTCTGGCGAGTGTTTCCAAGGCTTTCACGTATGCCGCAGTAGACCACCTCATCTCCACAGGTCGACTTAATCTGACAACCCGTGTCTACCCCCTCGTCGGCTACACCCATCCCGCAGATCCTCGTTCGCTCGACATTACAGTTCAACAACTGCTTGATCACACGGCTGGCTTTGACCGCGACATGTCATCAGATATCGGCTTCAGCTTTACGTCCGTAGCGCAGTCGCTCAATCAGTCCACGTCAGCTACGCTGCGCCAGGTCATCGAGTACGTCTACGCCCGGCCACTTGATTTCACACCTGGCGAGAGAGGCGCGTACTCGAACTACGGAACCATGCTGCTAAGCTACGTGCTCACGAATCTCACTGGTGAGACATACATGTCCTACCTACAGAAGAATGTGCTCGCCGGACTCGATGTAGAATTGTACGCCACAGCAGCAGATAAGCACACCAAAGACGCTATCGTACAGGAAACAAGATATACAGGTGTTTCTGCTTTGCAGCCATTGTCACAGAATAAAGTCGCCGAGGTACACGGCGGTGACGGGTCAGTCAAAGAAGAAGCAGTCGGCGCGTTTGGGCTCAAGGCCTCTGCTGCCACTATATCCAAGTTTCTGGCAAACCATTCCGCGTACAGTATTGGTGGGCGCCAACCTTGGTCTTACCGCGACGGCACTGTGTCAGGTGCGCGTGCAATCGCGTTTAGCATGTCAGACATAGATTGGGCATTGACGCTGAATACAAGAGACTACTTGGACGAAAACACGTGGGAGCGTTTAGTGAATATTGATGTACTGAATATTTGGGAACGCTTTGAGACGGACCTTAAAAGTCAATTTCTCCCAAGGTAGTTCTTGTTGTGATAGCACACAGGTGGACCATTGGGGTGTACCCTGGCGGACTACATACTGCACTACTTGCACAAATTAATTTTACTCTTCACTTTAGACATTTTTAGATATGCAGACATTATGTATGTACGCGCTGACATTACGCTACTTTTTCCTCTGGCATACATGCCAAGAGCCGGTCATGTGACACTATTTGACGTTTGATCTTGACATTTGTGCCTCCGAAACCATTCTCCTCAACAGACACCACACGATGACTCGCTACTCCCAATCGTTGTGTTTTCTAGCCTTGATTGTCTTCTCATTCTTAGCAAGCGCCATGGCAAAAGGGTCGAAACTGAGATACATCATGTATTTGACAGGGTGCGCCATTATTAGAGATGACATGTCTCAATGTTGCTGACGGGTTTCAGCCAGCACAATGTGGTGCCAGAGCTGCCATCGGCCGAGAACATTACTGAAGTAGCTCTTGCTTTCATGCGATCTGATATCTTCAACAATCCAACGCAAAGCGAATGGCCGCTTTTCACTACCATTGATGAGGTCAGACCCGAGTTCGCGAAGGGAACCATAATCCAGGTTGCTATCGGTGGATGGGGCGACACAGATGGCTTCTCAACCGCTGCAAAGACGGATGAAAGTCGCAAGCTCTTCGCAAGGAACGTCAAGGTTATGATTGATGCAACCGGTGCTGACGGTACGGCATAGGCCATTCAATGAACAAAGCATCCGCTAACCAAAAAAGGCATTGATGTAGATTGGGAGTACCCAGGTGGCAACGGCGAAGACTATAAGAAACCCAGCCATTTGAACAGTGACAAAGCCTGGGAAATCGATGCCTACCCCAAGCTTCTGGCTGAGATCCGCGCCGCCATTGGTCCCAACAAAACCATCTCAGCAGCAGTTCCTGGCCTCCCGCGTGACATGCTTGCTTTCACTGCGTCGACTATTCCCAGCATCATGTCGTCAGTCGACTATCTCAACATAATGACATACGATCTCTTCAACCGCCGCGACAATGTGACCAAACACCACACCGGTCTACAACTCTCCCTCGAAGCAATAGATGCCTACCTCGCTGCCGGGGTGCCTCCAGAAAAAGCAAACCTAGGCCTAGCTTTCTACATCAAGTGGTACAGAACCGCTGAAAATGCTACTTGCAGCATGAATCCTGTTGGATGTGCAACGGAACTCATGGAAGATCCAGTGAGCGGCGCTGATTTAGGCAAAGCCGGTGCGTTCTCTTGGCACGACAGTGTCCCAGAAGATCTCTCTGCATCGTATGAACGCGCAATGAAGAACGGTGTGTATGACGAGGTAGGTGGCGGGCACTACTACTGGGACGAAGAAGAGAGGCTGCTTTGGTCCTGGGATACACCTGATGCTATCAAGCGCAAGATGCAGATCATGACGGGCAAGGGGCTGGGGGGTGTCTTTGCGTGGGGATTGGGCGAGGACGCACCAAAGTTCGAACACTTAAAGGCTAGCAATGAAATGGTGATTGCTCTGAATGAGAGCCGTCAAAAGCAGGGCCCTGAGGGCAGGAGTGAACTGTAAAACGCACTCATTGGAAAGGAAGCACGTGAAGAGTGGATGGGTCGATGGAGAACGATACCACCAACATTGCCAATAAATAGATTTTGGGTTTATAAACAGACACTACAAGAATATTTACAAAGAACGTACAAGATCGTTCTACAAGAAAGGTAGGCCACTCAGCCTGCCGCGCTGCGCATGTCACGCCAGCTTAGTTCTTTCCCTGCTTGGCCCTGAGCCATGCAATGAACTCCCTGATAGTGAACTCTTCGGGGAGAACAGCGTCGGAGCCAGAGCCGGATCCAGCTGCGGGGGCGGAGGTAGGTGTGCTAGCGGCAGTGGAGGAGGGCACGGGAGCCTTAACGGAGGTGACAAGAGAGGTTGGGGTAGCCTTGGGAGGAGCAGCGGGAGCAGAAGACGAAGCAGCAGGGGTTTCTACAACCGCTGGGGCAGATGACTTGGCAGGAGCAGCAGTCGGGGTAGGAGTAGCAGACGAAGGCTTAGGAGAAGCAGCGGGTTGCTGTGCTGGTGCGCTGCCCGCCGCAGCTCCGTCACCAATCTTGGTGGTCAGCTGGCCGTCCTCAATGTAGACACCGCTGAAGAACCAGTCCTCGGCGCCGGGAGCGTCGTTGGAGCCTGGCAGCCTCAAGACACCAACGTGGAAGTCTGCGCCGTTGGACTGCGTGCTAGCAGTGAAGGGACCGGCAGTCTTCTTCAGCTCGTCGCTGCCGGTGGAGTGCCAGAAGGAAACGGAGCCAGCGGAGAAGTCGATTTCGTAAGCAACGTTGTGCCACTCATCAGCCTTGAGCTCAACGTCCCACTTGGACACACCACCGACGTGCCACTGCAGGTTAGTGTTTGCAGATCCCGAGGAACCGTACTTGAGCTCGGTAAAGTGCGACTCGAAGAAGGCGATTTGGTGCTCGTTGTTTGCCGTGGGCTTGTTGGTAGTAGAGGTCTTGACGGAGAAGTGGTAGTACAGCTTTCCCTTGTTGATAGCCGCCGTGGTCTGGGGGATGAGCTCAGTGCGCAACATCGTCTGGCCGTTCCACTTGGCCGTCTCATCTATGGTAATCTTGGCACCTTGCTTGGAGGCCTTGTCGGCAGGGTTCTTGAACGATGCATCGAGGTTGACGTAGTCGGTCACTGGGCCGGAGCCGTGGATGTAGTACTGGTAGGAGCCGACAGGGGTGGCAAAAGACCATTTTGACAGGTCAGCGCTGGAGGTCATGTCGTTGAAGCGACCGTCCCAGAGGATTTCTAGAAACTCTGGCTTAGTATCCAGCTTTGAATCTTCCAGTTTTGAGGCTTACCAGCTGAGGCAGCGCTGAGCAGGGCGCTCATGAGAGAAGCCTTTCCGAACATCTTGAGTGTTATGGGATCGAAAGGTAAACAGAGACCAGCTGTAAGTATGTGTGGAGAGAATGTGAATTCTACAACGAAACGAATGGACGAATGAGTGAATGAAGGAATGAATGAATGACCTTAGTGCGCAATGGGGCAAAATGAGAAGAGGTACCTCAGCGTACATATAAGAAGCCTTGACTCAGTTCGAGCTCATGCCGAAGCTTAATCCGCCATCTCGGTAATGTAAATTGAACCACAGGATGATATCAGAAACGGCGGCAAGGCCACATGCAGTATCGCGCGCGCTTTAGCTGCTTGCATGAACGGTTTTGACAGGCCAACCGATGACATGACAGCCGTTTGGTGGTGCAGACGCCGCTATGAAACGTTCGCGCTGGTAGCGCTAAACCGGAACAAGCGATATCGGGATCATCTGGGTATAGCGTGGGTGGATCGAATATGGAAAGGATTTATGAAACGCTCCCTGCTCATAGAAGCACGTTTCATGGTGATTAGTGAGCTTGATGGAGATTGTACTCTGTGCTGAGACGGAAATTGCCCTTGGACTTGCTTGTTGCTGTTAACCTCACGGAGACGAGAAAGCCAGTTTCGATAGGCTGCACTCATGTTCGCAACCGACAAGGTTGTCAAAGCTGCAATAGGCGACTTCGAGTAGTAAGAAAACTCGAAGAAACAGAAGAAGGTGGAGAATGAAAAGGAAAAACTCCACATCCCATCGCTGCGTCTGGCGCCAAGGTAAATCAAGACTAGCAAGATGGCAGCGGGTCGGTCTTGTTGGCCGCCAAGCTCCCGGCATCCCGTCTTCTTATTCTACTGATATTGTTTCGAAGATCCAGTGTTTCTGCGCTATGCCAACTCTCCGACCTTGGCTGCGCGTCTGGATCCTAGCTGGATCGCGTTGGCCCGTGTACTGCATCCAGAGGTTTGGAATCAGATTTAATCTAGAAGCTTCAAGGATTCACTTCCCTGCGCTGTATTCCACTCAAGAACTGCGGCCATCAGGAAGGTCTTAGTGTAGCTTCTCCGGCACGTGATTATCTGATCCTTCGTTCATGGCAGTGAGTTTGCGATACATAACCAAGGGTTTGAAAACCAACAAGCCTCTAAGAAAGCCGGCGATCAGGGTGACACGCATGCCCATCTAGGCCTTGCATTAGTCAAGACATCGCTAGATGTGGTGATTGACACTGAAGGCCAGGTGTCAATAATGTTGCTGATGCAAACTTTCGTGGTTGGTATACTGCACTGCTTGAGCAATTATTCGACGAATTCATTGAGAGCTATACTACAACTGTCTATATGGCACGGCTGTTTACCACAATAGTGGCTTCCGGGATTCTTTTACTGGCCCATACATGGATATCCTCAGTCGTTTACATCACGATCTTAATGCTGTATAGAGGAGGTGGGCAACGCTTGGATGGAGTGACGAAAAGTTCGCTCGACACTTGTCGCCTTACAATATAGCTTGTAGTAAAACGACTTTCAGTAAGACTGACCATTCGATTGTTGATAGCTATGTGGTGTTTGAGAAACTGGTTAGTCCTAATGTAATGTTGTGTGGGGAGAAGCGGATTGGGTGGGGTCAAAAACCATTAAAGAGGAATAGTTAAGACAAACCGATGGAACCCCCTCCCCCCAGGCTCCAGGCGAGTTAAACTCAAAAGAGGGTGATAAGCGGGAATGTAGTGTGGTTTGATGCAAGCTACAACCTCTAACGTTCGTCCATAATCCGTTATTATTGGCTATGCCTGCTGACCATTGCAGGGCCGCTCAGCCTCATCGGTATCCAAAATGCAGTCTTTAACTAACAGCTAGTCAGGTACATGTATGACCGGATGTGATCCGCAACTAGCAAGAAACTTCAGAGAAGTGTCATGCCGTTGTCGAGACTGTCGAAGCCATGTTCGCTCACACGGTGAACCAATGACGTCATCAGGTACTGCCATTTTTTGGCCTTCGGGCGGTTGTTCTGCGTGGACAATATCTTCCACCTCCGCTAGTTTACTCATCTCACGGCTTGTCGCACATTGCCATCGTGTATAGTAGAGGGTATCGACGATTTTGAGCGCGTTCTAGATCTCCGATCCCCCGCACGGTACGCGCTAGGAACAACAAGAAGACCCACATGGGTAGGCCAGGCGCTGAGAGAAACTGCACTTTGCTGTCAAACGCTCTTAGCTACAACAACAGATAATTCGCATGCCCTGGAGACCAGCAACATTTGGCACTCTCTCCTGCCCAGAAAAGCATCGGCACCAGACTAGAAGGAGAATCCCCATGCAGCGTTGAGACGGAGACGCACACCATGGCTTCGCCTGCAAGCTCTCCATTACGTCTGAAACCGATCAAAAATGGCGAATCCCAGCTACATCACGTGGGCATGCTGGAGCTTTTGCACCAAGATCCTCGGCCTACATTCGTAGTTGATGCGACGCCAAATGGTATTGAGTGCCACGGTGGATATGTGTTGGATTATTGGAATCCAGCCATGGGCCACGCCAACCCTGGAGGCTTGTTACAACAGCTAGGTCACGAAGGCAACGTACAACATACAGATCAGACAGGTTACGGGCCTTTTACGCAATTCCGGAGCTGGCTGGCAAAATCGGATACGATGGATGAGCCTTTTTTGTATCATGGATTTAGCTGGACCAAGGTACATGTCTCTAGCCGTTGGAATGTCATCAGTGGTGTATGTGCTACTGTGTGGGCAAGCAGCAACACCCAGACGAAGAAACTCACCAAGAAACCCACAAACAAAAAAGCACCCAATTTCGACTGGACAGATGAGATCCCTCCAGAGCGACTATCTAGCCATGCATTATGGGCCCGCAGTATCGATTGGGCATCTACCCCTCTGGGCCCAATGCACTCGTGGTCGTCACAACTACGCAGCATTTGCAATCTCGTCATGATGGATCCACAGCCGGCCGTAGTATTCTATGGGCCTGATCTTGTCATGATTTACAACGAAGCTGAGATCGAGCTTTTGGGTGGCTTCCACCCATGCATGGGCGCCAGTGCTCGCGTTGCCCTTGCTCCGGTTTGGGAGGAATACTTTGAACCCATCATCGAGAAGAACTTGGCAGGGGAGACTGTTCAGAAAACTAATACTATCATCCACATGGTGCGCAATGGGTTCATGGAGGAGACTTACTTCTCGCTAAAGTTCATCCCAATACTGGACTCCGAAGGAACTACCATCGGTCATTACGAACCTCTGGTGGAAACAGTACGTTGTTCCTTCCATCCCTCCATACCTCGAGAGGGCTTTTCCGCTTGTGGCGGCTCCAAAATTCCCGAAAAGATGCATTTCCATGAGTTTATTCAAGACGATGTTATTGAACTCAAAAACTGGAATTCACAGGCCACATCCTGAACGAAACCACATCGAGACGAAAGCGAATGGACGTGACCATGCTTTCCAGCCTCCCCAAAGTTTGCTAATATCCACGTAGACCGAACAAGTCATTGCGCAAAGACGCTCGCGAACGCTGCTTGAATTAAGTGAAGAGATTCCAAGAGCAAGAAATTCTGATACTTATTGGAATGTTGCCACTGAAGTTCTATCGCGGAACGATAAAGACATACCCTTCTTCCTTCTTTACTCAGCTGAAGCTGATGTTAACGACTCTCAATCGAGTCGGACTCGATTTTCCGATACGAACCAGCAGCACTGCAAACTTCGAGGCTCCTTTGGACTCCCCAAGGGATCGCCAGCCGGCCCGGATCATTTGGACTTCCAGCAAGACCACGGATTCACGCCCTATTTCCGGCATGCTCTATCAGCTCGAAAACCCATCATCATACAATTCGACCAGGATCCGGTTGCGGCAGAACTGGTTCATGGTGTTGAATGGCAGGGCTTTGGAGATCCTTGTAGGGCGGCGGCAGTTTGTCCTCTAAATCCCACATCTACAAGAGATAACATTCTCGGATTTCTAGTCATTGGATTAAATCCCCGTAGGCCCTTCAACGATACCTGTTACCAATTCATCCTGGTCGCTAGTCGCTTGCTGTCCACATCGCTTACTTCGATCCTGCTTCATGAAGAGGACATTGGGCGTCGGGAACGAACAATAGCCACTGCTGAAGCGATGAAATATCAGCTAAGACAGCAACTGACGCAATCCCAGCAAGAGTCGGAGCGTAACTTGACCAAGTTTAGGCGTTTTGCAGAGCGTGCTGACGTTGGTATCTTTCTCATCGATATGGATGGAGTTTACTCTTATAGGAATCAGGCTTGGTATGAGATGCTGAGCCCGAGGAATCGTGATGTTGACCTTGCCGGCGCATGGGGCGAGGTAGTAGACGATGAATTTATTGAGTTGGGACAGGCTAAGTTTAAGGCACTCACGGATACAAAGGAACATCAGTAAGATGCCTCTTTTCTCGGCGAGACTAGGCTAATGCTCAGTTGATCTTTCGAACTGCGTCTCAAGAAGACCTGGAATGCGCCAAGCCAAAACCCAGACGATAACATGCCTGAAGAACAGCCCATGTGGGTGCTGACTTCAATCTTTCCTGAGTTGAACGACGAAGGGGATGTAATCGAGATAATTGGCTGTTGCACAGATATCAGGTATGAAACCCACATGCATATTCTCTACAAAGACGCTAATGAGGACAAGTCAACAGAAGTGGAGCGAGAAGCTTCAAGCCACTCAAGCAGAGAGGGCTCGAGAGTCCAAGCGGTAATCTTATCATCAACGAATCATGGTTCTCTCTGACATTGTTCACAGGAGTTTGGAGAATTTTATTGACACTACATCGTAAGTTGCCGAGTGTAGCTTCCCCTTAGTTCCGTTTTCTAACCTCATGAAGCCACGAGATGCGCAACCCTCTCTCCGCGATTGTTCAGTGCGCCGATGTACGTATGTTGTTGCTCGAAGCGAACAAACATGCTGATCGTAGAGTCTAGAGCATCATATCAACCCACAAGTCTTTCGAAAAGTGCAGTGAGGATCAAAAAGACTATCGCCGCATTCTAGAGGCTACCATTGATGCTGCCGAAACAATCGTTCAATGCTCTAAGCACATGAAAACTATTGTGGATGGTATAGCGCACTCTAAAGGCACAATTATTACTTTGATTATCATAACTGACCCCTGCAGATGTGCTTACCATATCCAAGCTTGATTCAGGTTTGTTCGTAATGACACCAGTCGACGTGCAGCTCCAATCGATCGCTAGAGATGCAGTCAAAATGTTTGAAGGTGAAGCGAAGTCAGCCGGCATAGAGTTGCGGTTCCTGCTTGAAGACTCATGCAAGAAAACCGACATCCTACTTGTGTCACTTGATCCAACGCGGGTTTTGCAGATACTCATCGTAAGTTGGTCGCTGAGTAATGAGCATACGGTAACTGACTGCGAAGAATCTCATTACCAACGCCATCAAGTTTACAAGGCTGGAGCAAACACGAAAAGTATGCGTTAGTCTTGGTATCGCCCACGAGCGTCCGACACATAGCTTTAGTGGCAAAGTGCCATTTTCGCGTACGTCGGAAAGTTCAGAGGCAGAGACGCTGCAAGCAGATTGGGAGAAGGGTGACATAGTAGGTCAACATGCTATGGGCCGATCGTTTCTGACATAGAAAGGTTTACATAATATTCTCAGTGCAAGACACTGGCCGTGGGCTGAGCGATGAAGAACACCAACTTCTCTTCGCGCGCTTCTCCCAGGCATCGCCACGCACACATATCGATTATGGCAAGCTTAGTATTCAAGCCTTGCTTCGATACCAGCTAACCAGTCTTAGGTGGTTCTGGCCTTGGTCTTTTCATCTCAAGGCGCCTATCCGAAATGCACGGCGGCGCCATTGGCTTTGCCTCCAAACCCGGCGTTGGTAGCACATTCTCTTTCTACGTGAAGAGCCGCAAGAGCGTTCTCCGTCCCAACTGTAGCCGAAGTGACAGCGATGCTGCAGTCAGCGTGAGCATACGCGCACAAGAGACATTGCTTTCTAGTCGAACCCGTAACGAAGCCAGCGAGAACACCGAGTCGCGCAGGTCCAAAGCCGCCACAAACGACGTTCCCAATAAGGATCTCCATGTCTTAATTGTCGAAGACAACCTCGTCAACCAGCGCGTTTTGGCGAAACAGTTGCGCAACGCAGGTATGCACGTTGCCGTTGCGAATCATGGCGAAGAAGCTCTCGAACATCTTCGCACAACTAGTTACTGCATAACCGATGGATCTGGCAAGCCCCTTACGCTCATCCTGATGGACTGGGAGATGCCTGTCATGGATGGCTTGACGTGCGTACGCACCATTCGCGAGATGCAGAGCGAGGGCGTCGTAAGAGCACACGTGCCAGTTATCGCGGTGACGGCGAATGTAAGGAGTGAGCAGGTATGTGTCTCACACAATCATGTCCTAGCTGGCCCAATTGACAAGTCATAGGTTGAAGTGGCGCTGAAAGCAGGCATGGATAATGTCATCAGCAAGCCGTTTAGGATCCCAGAGCTTTGTGCATGTATACAGAAGACGCTGAGGGCCGCAACGAATGCTTAGCTTTAGTGTGTCGGGATTTATATGGTTACCAAGACAAGAGTGTGATATGAAGTGCATTGACGATCTTGTTTTTCGTTCTGAATCTCGAAGTCTGTCCCTGATTGTGAAGAATAGCACTTGTACTCGTGTTGAACTGGTTTCTTAAAGTAACGAATCTGGCTAACTTTCAGATCATGACGTCCTCTACCTGTTCTAATCGCTTATGCTTTTGAGTATGCATCTCAGCCTGTTACAGCATTCGCTAACACATACTGCAACTCTATATACCCCATTTATTTACGTATGTCTATCCGCCCGTCCCATATGTAGCATTCAATATGTTCTCCACAGCTTACCCTCTCATCATTATCTCAAAATGAGTGTCCGCTTCCTCCTGATTTCCTGTTCATTCAACTTGGTCGAGTTGATCGTTGTGTTTGCAGTTTCATAACTAAGGGATAAAATAGAGCTTTATGAGTAAGGCAAGACGAGTGGATGGGAATCATTGGTGGTCGCAAAAGGTCTGAGCCCAGCAGTTTGATTGTGGAGTATCAAGTGAACAAACAACGGAAAGGGGTGGGTATGTGTAGCTGAATGCCTTTTCGGGGACGTGAAATGTCTCTTCCGAAGTTTCATGGTATACCTACTTCAATTGGTTTATTAATTAAAGGATTAATGAGCTGAATGTCTCTATTAGCGCCAGAATGGCTAGGAAGGATAGCCTCCTAAGACGATCCTAGAGTACAGATCTGGTATGACATATTGACCTCTTTGCAAACTACTTATTCAAGACACACACAACCAAACGTGATAATTACTGTGATCTCCACTCAACTCCTCAAGGGCCTATGAGCTCTATTTCCAAGTCTCCACATACCTACTTTCAACCTCATATCTAGCTAGATCTCATGACAAGACGAAACACGAAAACAAACTCCCCTGCTGTCTTAGTACTCCATTCCAGTATCCTCGTCTTACCAAAGCCTTCAAACTAGGTCCGGCAGTTCTAGTCACTGCAAATGATGATTTCATTAGTGGTTTTCACACGTCATCAACCAGAATAGGTATATGGCACGTGCACGCATATGGATCATGCAATGTATGCAAATGCGCTCAGCAACGCTGTACAAATATTCAGGATGATGTTACCTGACACCTCGGGCCTTAATCGGTTGTTTCCATGATGTAGATGTTGCATGTTGCGGCAGTGTGAGAATACTATACCACCGGTGCGGTGATTTGTGTATCAAAAATAACGCAACTAGACGCCTTGTTTCCTGCATCGCATCATGATGGACGTACAAAGTCCAAAAAGGAAGATCAGAATGACATAGTATGCAAGATATGGTTATAAGTGGGAAGTGGTACCAGACGGACCGGGGCACGGTGTATGGTTTCGCAACGTCATGCCTACCACATTTATTGATGAAAGGCCGGAACCATGGTTTATCAAGTTCTCGACCTTACAAGGTCAATTGCATGAATCTGTTTTGTTTTGTGACTGCTTACGAGCATTTTCCAATATTTCGGTTAATACTCTTTTCTTTTCTCTTGAGGTATTTACCGGCATTACTACATTAACGAGATCGCATTATAGTCGGCCAATTGACGTAACATTGGCCGACGCGTACACTGACAGAACACTGAGTTCTAGACCCATCATCTAGGGACTACCACCTAGACCACAGCCCCGGGAAATTGCTCCACAAAAGCCCTCACCACTCGTTAACATACTGCATGTTTTGTCACCTAGTCCTTCTAGACATACAACAGCACAGCTTTGCTTACAGAGTAGTATGAGATTGATTAATAAAAATCACATGTCATGTAAGCAACGCGCCTGGCCATCTCTAGGTCTTCCTACGGAAAAGTAAGAAAGCGAATAAGTATGGGAAACAATCAGATCACGCAATTGTAAAACATGACGCCTTTTGCATACATGGTTGCAATCTTGTGTCTTGGAGAAAACGAACTAAAATACTAAGGTAAGGCCATGTGACAATAGTGTACCTCTAAGGTTCAGGGTTAATGCCGTCTTCATCTGCGGGAGGCAGGCTAGATAGGCGACTGTAAAAAAGGGTCTTGTAAATTTATCAATCCCTGTAATAGAGATTAGTGGCTTCACAAAAAAGACCCTTATCACAACCTCTAACTTCACAGGAAAACAAGTCATTTCACTACTTCGTAAATCACGGAACCATCTCCTTCCATGATTCCGAGATGCTTGCGACGCTCCCTTGCAACATACATACAGTGCATAACTCTTTGTCACCAATACAACTGTACAACTATGCACTAACCGCAAGCATGTAGTAGAAGAGAGGAAAAACAGTCAGCCCTATACATAGATTGCGCAACGCGCATCAATCTGTCCCTCCGCACCGACCGCATCCCCCCTCCGTCGACCCCAGCCCATACACAACTGCCGACCCGCGTTCACCACTTCTCTGACGCATCTTCTCACCGCGCACCCACCTCTTTGCATCCGACACCGAGAATCTCTCCAGACAACTCACGTACAAATAGGAACAAAAGAAGAAGTGAATCCACATCACCTGACCCTGACCCGCTTCACTCCGCTCCAGCAATCTCACTTCCCGATCCATCCGTCTAGTCCATGGCAATCGAGACGTACCGTTGACAACGGGCGGGCAATTTCTTTGCACCCCCCCTTGCATTCTCACCCTGCCTGCAGCACATACCCACCTTTTCTCACTCCCCACGGCCCTCAAATTGAACCGCCAGACGCACACAGACCAGCGCCGTAAGCACACGGCACATGGAACATGAGCGGAACTATCCCGCTAAGTGCTGTGTACCAGTACAGTACCCACCTTACGTACTAGGTGTCACACACAATCGCCGTCTATTACATGGCTGGCAAGATGCGCTTCTTGCAAAAGAATCCCCAAGCCCTCCCCAAGCCCAACCCAAGTCAACCCAACCCAGCCAAGTCACTGTGCCATGCGCGATCAAGGTGATCAAAGGCTTGAGCGGGTGTCTGTGTGCTTTTCGGCCCGTTTCTTGTATGCAAGAGGAACGACACTTTCTCCCTGTTCTCTCTATTCATCTTGCATACCCTCTCTATCTCACTCGCTGTCTCGGGCTCCAGCTCGATCTACTGGCCAGACGGCTCGATGACTTGACAGGTTGACTTTGCGCAACCGAGGCTGATCGGGCCGGTGGTCCCCCTGGTGTTTTGGGTGGTCAGACGGCTCAGCCTTATGAGGCGATGCAAGGGGAGGATAGTGCTGATGAGATAAGATTGGGGGAAGGGGAGCATGTGTCTGTGCGGTTGGGTGGACGCGTGGTGATGCGTGGGTGGGTAGACGGATAGGAAAGCGGGGAGGAAGATGGGAGATGACGGCGAGGTTGGAGGCAGAGTTGTCGTGTTGGGGAAGAAGTAGTGTGTTTCAAGGTTTAGGAAAAAGGGGAGGAAAGAGGGTAGTGGTGTTTGTAGACTAGAGAATTGATTTTATATGTTTGATTCCATAGTGTGCAAAAGTGTTATACTACTAATACTATTTCCTCATATCCAATGAGCAACAGGAACAAAAGAAAGATGGCGTTACATAGGGTAGGTATTTGAGAAAGAAAACGTAGAAGAAAGGTGTCTCGCTTACGATTATAGTAGTTGTACAAGGGTATGTGGCGGAGGGTAAAGTAGGGATAAGAACAAGATGAGTAGAAGCTTGCGTGAATCAAATGAAAGAAGAGGTATACACATGGCAAGGTTCAGCCAAAACCAATCGCCTTAGACGGAGTAGTCAATTTGTTATGCAACATTGGAGGTGCTTTCAGAAACAAACAGAGCGCTATTCTCTCTAAGTAATAAGGACAGTTGCCGTACGCGAACAAAATGATATATGCAGTCTGCCAACAAGAGAGTAACATTGAGTACAAGGTGAGCCTAAAACCAAAATGCTCCATTAGAAGTAGTGCCGCCTTCGCCAAAAGGAAAAATCGCCAAAGGGGTATCGCATCCAAATCATCCACCGTGAATGTTTCGTGTATGCTTGGTATATCGTATGAGAGTGCAGCAAATCGGAAATTGTTATCGCATGGCGCCCAAAGTCAAGTCCAAAGGAGTGTTCCAGACGAGGCTCAGTAGCCAGGGTGTGCGCTAGTATTATACTTTTCCTCGGGGGTGTACTTTTGATCCGTGACGTAGTAGGACTGAGGATGAGGAGCCGCAGGGTATTGCGATTGGGAAAGCGGCTGCAGCGCGAGGGGGGCCGAAGACCTTCTGCCTTGATCGGCCGGAGCAACTGGGATCTGACTTGGCTGTTGCGGCGCTGGGGAGCTTTGAGCCGTCATAGCCTGGGGTTCAAAGCTCCCAGGTTGTGCCATGGGATATGACGTAGGTTGTGGCGCTTGATATTGCGAAGTGGGTCCATGTTGAGAGTAGGGAGTCGGCGGCGCGGCGGATGGATGATCGAACGGGTAGTGATGAGTAGACTGGGACTGCGACTGGTAGTGCGACGACGGAGCGCCCTGAGTAGAATATTGTGGGCTTGCTGAATGCGGCGACGAGTATGATTGAGGGGATGGAGGATGCGCGTAATGCTGCTGGGTATAAGTTTGAGGGGAAGACTGTGGAACTGGAAATTGATGTGCAGGCGGTGGGTTCGGGAACTGAGAGCCTGTCGACTGAGAAGCTGCGTAGTGCTGTGGGCTGTTGTGGCTCGAAGTGTATTGAGATCCATGCCAGTATTCGGGAACCGCGAGGTGGAGGGGTGCATGTGTTTGCATTACGCCCTGTGCTCCAAGCGCCTGAGTTACTGCACCAAGGACGTGGTGCTGAACATGGCTTGGTTGCATGTGGTGGGGGTACCCTGCTATGAGGGGCATGTCCTTGCTCTCTTCGTCCTCGAGACTGACTTTCCAGCCATTGAGAAGTTCAGGCCTCGGTTGGATATCAGCTAACTTGGGATCTTGGAACGGTCGCTTGAGCTTGCCGCTGACAACGTCCTCAAGACTATAGTAGGAGATGACATGGTGGTGTGTGCCTTGGTACTTGACAGAGATGGTCTTCTTCATCAAGCCACCCTCCTTGAACTCATAGCTGTCGACCAGGGAGCCGCAGAATCGCCGTTGCTGGTCGGGTGTTAGGCTTTGAGCAAAGTTGGCGTAGACCTTGTTGGAGTCAGCATCGGCTGGCAGCGAGGTGTCGAACGGAGGGTTGTCGTATTCGTCTTCGGAGTTTTCGAGTATCTCGCCAGTCTTTGACCGCGCAGGCCCGTTGCTTTCCTTTCGCTTCCTCTTGGTGCCACACGACGGGTTCAGAGCCGACTTCTTCTCCTCTGGCTTGAGTGCGCGGACGAGCTGGCGGTAGATGAGACAGTTGTTCATAACGCGGCTGGGTGACCAGTGAACAGCGTCAGTCCAACGCTTGATGCCCGACGCATTCTCCTCGTACACCAAAACTGTTCCAGATGTAAGCATCTCCGCGCGCTCCTTGTCATGGGGCCTGCGGCTGATGTGGTTGAGACGACCTTGTAGTGCAGCTTCGACTACTGTCATGGCATCCTTGGTCGTATCGAGGAAACCATGCCATGTGGGCTTAAAGGCGGGTTGTGCTTTGACCATGCTGCCTGCGACCTGAGGCCTGGGGGGTGGTGGCGTGCTGGCTGCGGTTGAGACCACCCGGGATGAAGCGATGGACTGATGGCGTGGTAGTTGACGGGCTTGCTGTTGCATCTGAGGCGTGAATCCCGCGTACATTGTGGGGTCGAACATGCTCGGGTACGAAGATTGGTGTGCTGTTGGTTGCTGTGGCCAGTTCCATGAATCAGCATCGCTGTATCCATCCACCTTTGGCACGCCACCGAGGGACATGTCATGTCCAAAGGAAGGCATCGTCAAAGTGGATGCCCGGATGCCCTGCAACATGGGGAAAGTTGAGTGCTACTAGGAGAGTAGGTGATGATTGGGTAGAATACAAGTGATTCCAGGTAAAATTGAAGATGCAGCTCAAGCGTCTATCGTGATGGGAAATCACATGAGAGGGTTTCCAATCGGAAAGCGCCCAATAGAACGATGCAAAGTGGGATGAGAAGAGTCGGCCGAAAAAACAAGTTGAAGGTGTGTATATCCTCCGAAAGCAGCTATTGGGTGAGAGATCAGCGTGGGTAATGAGGGCAACTCATCAGAAGCAAACTTACAAATAGCAAGCGGACAAAAAGGTGAATAGAGAAGGAGTGTGGGCGTATAGGCGACTGGCGGAGGGAGAAAGCGGAAAGAGGTAAAACTGCGTACGTCCGAGGTAACCGATTGGAGACGATCAGAGGCAAAGGCGGGGGCGGGTGCGTTGAGGTGTCAATGGGTGTTTATGCCAACTTGAAGGTGTAGTAAGGGTTCCTGTTAGGGCGATGGCTTGACGAGATGGTCGTTGCGATTTGCAGAAGCAGTAGGACAGTCGGGTATGAGTTGCCAGGAATTTGTTTGGATGGTCTCGAGGCCACCGGGTGGTAGATGTAGAAGGTGAGGCGCACGTACAAGCGTAGCAAAGGAAAAAAGTGCAAACAACGATATGGGGTATATAGGTCGCCGAGAAGGAGGTACCAGTAGGTGGTCCAGGGAACGCGTCGATGTATATTTGGGGATTATATTGATGCGTCGGCGAATTGCGAAGCTACTAGTATGTTCAGGGTTGGCAGGGCCCCAAGACGATAATAGGGAGAAGAGGGAATAGCAGCAACGGCGGAATCAGCAGGCGGACCAGGACAAGGCTCCTAACGAGAGCACGCTATCTCACTCATGACAGCCGGGATGGACGCGGTCGGAGAGAAATGGCGAGTCCTGGCAATGAGCCTAGTGCATGGGGCAAGTCAAGCGTGAGAGCATATGCACGACTGGGACGGAGCACGTAGGCCACTACGTGACAACGTGCCTGCTTGGAGACGAAATGGCATGTACCCGGCAGCCATGAGACGCATACGACAGGACTGGCCGCTTGGAGGAGGGGGGGAGGGGGTGTGCTTAGCCCGGTTAGGGTGGCCGACAGTTGATGGGCAGAGTAGCGTAGCGATCGCCCCTGCTGAGCATGCAGCTAGTCCCTGGACGGACAGACTCGACATGAGGCAGCCCTGCTGGGATGGCTCGTCTTGGGCCGTCCGCCAGTTCGTGGGTTCTGGGCCCATGAGGCGATCAACGCGCGCACCAGCAACAATAGGCAGGCTGAGCCCTCTCGCACCGTCCGTCGTTAAGCTGCCCACCGGCCACCGGCCACCGGCGATGGGCCACAGCGCCTACAGACGTGCCCATTGCTGCTGACTGCCCATCCATTGCCCACGGCCGCCCACCGCACCATGGGCAATACATGCTAAGCTAGTGCGCCATGACTCCGCAGATGCCAGGGCCTGGCGTTAGGGCAGCGTAAGCTTCATGTTCCTGGACGGCGGCCGCTGGTGAAGCAGGACGCGAAACTCTGGCCATCCTACGGCAGCGTGGTCGTAGTGCTGCGCTGCTGCTGCTACTGCTGCTACTGGTACTACTACTGCTGCTGCTGCGTTGCCCCGACCTAACCGCAACCCCGACCGCAACCCCTCCCACAAACGGCCGTCGGGGAAGCCAGTCAAACATGGGGGAGGCATCGGCCTGGTGGCAGCGAAGGTGAGAGGGGGCACGTCGGCCGGCGCGCAACAGGGCCGACGTCGGATGGTCTTGGGCAAAGAGACGGAGAGTGAGAGAGAGACGGGTGCGGAGACAGCCAAGAGCAGCATCGCAGCAGAGCAGGATGCAGCCGGAACAGAGGCCAGGGCGCCGTGGCCCAGCGCGGCGCAAGACTGGCGCAGGTTGGGCTAGAGCTCGCGGATCCGGGACGGTGCGCTATGTTTCACACGGTCGCGTCTACTTCCCGGCCCTGTCCAGTGTTGACTACGGCGCTGATGGTCTTCTCAAGTGCAAGCAAGTGCAAGTCCAAGTGCAAGCAAGCAACATGGCGCGAGCTGTTGTTGTGTCTTGTTTTGTATGCCTGGGGCTTGGTGCTGTGTGTCCGTCTCTTTACGAATGCCGCCCACACGGCACACTGGCACGCCTGCTGCCGCCGCTCCCGACGTGGGCGCAGGCACGGAGCTTGGGGCTCTGGCGCGTCAATCAGCCAGTCAGTCAGTCAGTCGCAGTCGGCATGGCGTATGAAGCAGGACGGGGGACAGGCAGGGCGTGTGATGAGCTTGGAGGATGGATTTGCATGGTGGAGTCGCAGTCGCACCCATTGGGTCGAGGGATCAAGTGACGTCCGCATTGGGCCTAGCGTGCACAGACTGCGTGGCTGCCCTCGCCCCTCACATCCTGGAGTGAATCATGCATATGCATCACACTCGATTTGAGCGACGACTGAACTGCCCAGCACGCCGTGGGGTGCGAACTCGTTGATCGCCGTCTGTGCCCCGGATTTGCCGCTGGGCGTCTTTTTTTTTCCTGGAAGCACGTTGGGCAGTACCATGGCGCCCTGGGGAGCGACGCGATGCGAGGCAAAGGGGCACGCAGAAGGCCGCAGACCTGGGCTGGGCTGGGCAGCGCAGGGCAGCGCAGGGCAGAGCAAGAGCAGGAGAAAAGAGGCGGTCATGGCACATTGGCACGGTCACGTTGCTTCACTGTGAGCCAAGCAGATGGAGGCGGGGCTGGCAATGACGGCAATGCCACTGCTGCTCCTCCTGCGCTGCAATGCTACTGAATCATGGCAAGCAGCGGGCCCTGGTGCAGATGCTGCAGCAGCAACAAAAAGCTGCTCGACTAGTGTCCTCACCGCGCACCGCAACCCGTATCTTGACGCGCCATCCCTGTCCGCTCTTCTGCCCCAGACGTGCGCTTTCCGCCTCGCACGCCCCCCTGCGCGCGCTGAGATGGCGGTGGTGGTATGGAATGGTAGTAGTGGTAGCGGTGGTGACGGTGGTGGTGCTGGAATGGTGCGTTGTCGTATCATCTAGTCAGGAACATGGCCTCGCCCACTCCCACATCCATGCCTACGCCTGCGCCCACGCTCACGCCCACGCCCACGCCTAGATGTACACATGGATGCACCGCTGCGCCATGCTTCTAGAGCCGCCACAGCTGGCCTCTCCTCTCTCACTCGCTCACTTGCTCACTGTCGCTCTCTCTCCTATCGGCTAATACTCCGCCACGGCCTCAGCGAGATGCTAACCAGTCGGCTACATTGCCAAATCAACCCTCAGTTTTAAGTCGTGCTCATATCTAGCAACAGCCTCGTGGTTGAGGCCAACCTCCAGTTCGTCGCCAAAGACGCGCGCCAGATGCAACACCCGCGCCCACTCCTGTGACACGGCTGCTAGCTGGGATCATGGTTGCGCTGCAAGCTCTTAAGCAAAGCAATTATACCCCTCGGGGCATATATACAGCAAGCATCTACAGTCGCAGCCCGCACGTTCGCTCTCTGCCATTGATCACAGAGCCCGTACTCTAGGCTTGGGCGCCATCACACTGCCTCTTCGGCCCATCTCAACCCAGTAGTCCTTCCTTGCACCGTTTGTGTTTCAACAAGTCGCATCCGACCCGGCGGCCTACCAGAAGGGCCGTTCTCAACCCAACGTATATCACGCTTTCTACATACCATACTACTGTCGCTGCTATGACCAGATGTTCTGCGCCTCTCTCGCTTGCCCCGGATTGCTACCGAGAAGCATGAGGCAGACAGTGTGACTGCTCTTGCCCACTTCGCCACCCCGATCAGCATAGCACCGTCCTCGCATTTTCTCTCTGGTGCACGCTAACAAGACAGCAGTAATTAGTCTGTCACACGCAATTTTCTTCCTCAGGTTGCACACACATGGTACTGTAGACGCGCTGCCATAACGCTATGTTATGATCTTGCTGCACAACTCGGCTCGGCTATACCAGTCCAGCCCTTCCCGGGCGTACACCGGCGTCACTGTGGTCTTCCATCCATCCATTTCTCTTCTATGTGGGCCGCCGTTCTCTGCAGTAACACATTCATTGCATGCCTCGTTTCCACTTCTCTTGTTGCATGGGTGTCGCTGTTTAAACAGAAAGATGGCAACGCGCACGTGCTCCCAAGCTCTTATGATCTTCCTCATGGACATGGACCTCCGCTCTCTTTCTCTTCGTTCTTTGCTTGGACGTCCAAAAGGCCAAGCTGATGTCGTTACAGTACCATTACGATCGAGCCATTTTCGGTCGCCAGTCTTACCGAGCATTCCACCCCTGGACCGGTTCTATTGATTGATAGCGCTTCGCTTGGCACCTCCCGTGCCTTAATTCGCCGCGCCAGGCACCCCTCCCCTTGCCTTGAAACCAATCTCGCAAGTCGGCCACTTTGTATGAACCAGGCCTTCTCCGGATTATCGAAGTGCGTGCACATGATGGGGGATGATCGACACCACTGCAAGAGGTCCCTGGACGATCATGGAGATCCGGCTCGACTGCATCATTCCTGCTAGACCGGCACTAGCCGATCCTCATCCTCAGAGCCACACAACACGAAGTCTGCACAAGGTGAACATGCTGAACATGGCGCACTCTGGCCCAAAATCCGTCTCTTGCATCGGCCTCACTTCGGCCACTTTCGATCGTCGTCCATTTGTCAGTCGTCGCGGAGGGTCCGGCCCGCGGAGCTGTAGCTCAGACCCCAAGTGCGGGAGCCACGTGAGCGAACCCATCTGTGAGTACCAGTAACCTGCATGTTGCAATTCTCCTGAGTTTGGCCTCCGCCTCAACGGCGAGACCGTTCTCTCCATCTCTCTCTTTTCAGCCAATCCAAAACACCATTACGAATTACACATGGCAGAAATAACATATTTACAAATGACTCCAATGCGCATTGTTAGCATCATTGGCCCATTGTCGCCACAATTGCAAGCCACTTACAAAGGTCTTATAGTATGATACCACCTCACGCCGTTGGCCTCGAAACCCCGTTTCCTGTCTATCAGTGCATCAGCTTCAGTACTATCGCAAAGATTCATGACACTCTCTTTGCTCCACAAACGGCGCCGCTGCTCCCTCGTTCCCGGCCTCACGCACATCGGTAACTCCCTAAACTCTATTTCCCGTCTATCATGGGCACCTGAATGGAGGCGCTGCCTGTCTAGCGCTTCTGCAGATTGTCCAGAACTGCTATCGATCCTCCGGGAACAGCCAACATGAACCTGCAAATCTCCCATGGATCCCAAATTCAGGCTTGTGGCTTGCTCACAAGAACTGTAAGTGGAGTGGTTTCACGACATTTACCAAGAGATACTGCAGCTGCAAACTTTATGACTCATGCAGAGACTAGCAAAAGACCCTTTGCAGAGCTTGCAACTCCACCATCAAATCCCCAAACCGGGCTGTCACCTGCCCTGCTCAGCTTGCAACAATCAGCCTTCCTTCCCTTCTCGGTGTCCCCATTCTGCGCTCAACGGTTTCAATAGCCGGCTTGTCAAAGATATCTGGCTCGGGCTTCTGTGCCCCGCTGACAATCACGTATGACATGTATCGGCACAAACTCCGGGATGATGACTAGGTTGCTTTTATTTCCCAAAGGCTTTTGTGTAATTGAGGCGTACAGGCTGGCACCACATTGCACCATCTGTGTTTCAGGTCATCCAGAGCTGTCGACCGCGTGCATCACCAACGGCCCACTTGAATTCTCTTGCCTCTGGACCCAGGCTTGAGTTACGAGCGTGATTCTGTACATAATGACGTGCGTTAGACATGACACTGGTCAAACCTTCGTCCTCAGAGCAGGATCTGCGATTCCAATCAATGGCATCGGACGTCATAGTCAACGTGGCAACGTCCAAAAGCAGACATGACTTCCAGATCCGCTCATGCGCAAAGCAGTCCAGTTGCGTACCACAACTGTCAGCAGCTCGCTACTTCGGCCGTTGCTTCATCATTGCACGGCCCGCTCGCGATGGTGGACTAGGGCACATAGCCCCAGGGACAGGCCGACTGGGTCGGGTCGAGTCTGTCGCAAATTGACTGATACACTGAGCCCATTCATCAAAGACTACCCGTGTATCCGCAATACAGAAGCACCGGTGTGGTTTCAAGAAGTCAACAACTTCGTATCTGCAAGTGCTGTATCCAGACTGTTGCACGTACAGAGCTGGCTCCTCATTGAGGCCAATCTCACAAGGATCATCAGTGAGCAGAGGACAGCGTATTCGGCCCATGGCGGTGTTCCGTTGCTTGGTCTCCACTTTCTAAGGAGTACGTGAATTCATATTCAAATCCCTGAATGGGCATCTCAGCGATGCCATCACACGAAGCTAACAACGGTTGATCGACAATTGCGGCAGTGAAAGAAGCAATAAGCCGGTGACGATGTTGACAGGATAGGTGCGGAGAAGACAGACAATACCCATACGAGGCAGCATTTCGGATAGTATTTGTCCGAATAGTGGTGTTGCAAGCCTGTTGCACATGCTGAGCGACAAGGCTCCTGGTGTCGTCAGTTCAGGAAGTGTCTGCGAATGTGCACGCGCGATCCCGTCCTGTCGGCACAAACGGCTCAGCAATCTGGACCAGCATCCCTACTGCCAGGTTGTCTTACTTGTTGATATACCCAGGGTGCTTAGTGTCAGACTTGCGCAAAGTTTCATAATCCTGTGTGTGAGTTGCACAACCCAACTGTGTTACGGTGCGGACCGCTACTTGCGACAAATCATCCTAACAGTGGGGGTGCTTTAGATTCCACTTTGCAGATTTTTTGATTGCAAATGGTACCGGGCTCGGCTGGAAATAAATATGGGAATAATTTTTATAAAGTGGTGAGATGCTGACCTTGAGGACGAGGAATGACACGCAAAAGGCTTCACTCATCATCTTCGCCCAACTCAGCCTATCATCGGCAAGGAAGACTCTGGTCTTGCTTCTGGGTCTGTTTTTTGCCAACGTGGAATTTGCTTACGCAAAGCCGTATGAATCCGGAGGGCGTGTTGATCTGGCCAGTTGGTCATATTCATGCCTTTCTCACATAGTAGCAGAGGAATAGGGAACCGTTTTGCCGGTGAGAGATCAATACTAAGAAATCAAGGCCAAAAATGCTGCCTTGATCATGAAAATAGTTGGTCAAGGTTCTTGTATGGTTCTGTTGTGTTACATGGAGTTCCTTGTTAATCTAGTAATCTCACTTTTTCTGGTCATGCTCATGAATTCTGATTTTGTGGGTTGTGCAATGCTAAACTACGCCTATGAAGAAAGAATTTTATCATGAGAGAAAGATTTACGTACGTGTGAATCCAAAGGGAAAACACATGAGCTAGTATGGTCCAAGAATATGTCATGTTTTCAACTGGGTGTTTATAAAGCTCATCTGCTTTCCATCACCATCTCACCTCGCACAAGACACAATCAGCACACCCCCACCAGACCTCTCATGACGCCCGCCCCCCAAGCCAACCCCACCCAATCTCACCGCGCGGAGGTCGCCCCTCGAACCCACCGAACCCGCCCTTCTCCGCACCTACATATGCACATGTGGGAAAAAAAGGGTCCGGTGAGCCGTGTAGGGCAGACCATGGGCGCCAACCAAGACCCACTGCGTTCGTCGAGAAAGAGCTTATGTAGCACAACGACTTGTACAAAACACCGTGCCACTCTACTGGACGTGCAGTGGAAAGTCTGGGTAAAAACAAACAAATGAGAGAACAAGCAAGAGTCAGAACGAAGCAAACCTACATTAATTATTTCTCTATCTGCCATACCCCCATACCTCTCTTCCTCTGCGTCTTCTTCTCATTCTCCTCCCCCCGACCCTATCTCTATAACTGCCAACCTATCGCCCACCCCTCCGATCTCCCTTCGGCTCATGCACCGATCCAGCCCCTCCCCGGCGGTCCCAATCCGAATCAAGCATGCTCCATGCCCTATTGCAGGCACGCGAGCCCAAAAGCGGGCTTGAGTTGGGCTTTGCATTTTAGGGCTGACGGATTGGCGTGCTTGCTGGGCTGCGTGTGCGGATGAGGGATAGAGGGGAGGCGAGCAGGGGAGATGCTTGCTTGGAGGGTATATGTGAGGAAGTATGGATAGGGGAGGGCGTGTAGAAGAGATGGAATAGATGTAGTCAAAGCGAAGAAAGAGAGAGATACGGGATGGGGTTGGAGGATTTGATGTTTGATATGGGCTTGGTATCTGCCCATTCTCTTTTATGCTGAAGTGGAGGACGAGGGAGAAGGAAGACAGGTAGGAAAGTGGTGGGTAAGTTCCCGACGGTGTTCTCTATCAAACTCGTTGATGTCGCTACGGACGTATGAAGCGCGGGATGAGTTGATTGTCCACCGTTTGAGCAAGTTTTCACCTGTCCGCAGCTAATTTGATACCATGTAGTTACTTCTCGTCTTGAATTTGTCCTGAATTCGTCCATCTACCTATAATACTCGCACATATTGCCTTTCTTGCTTTGACGTCTGTTCTACGTACTACCTCGCTTACAACACTGATACACCTCCACCACAAACATATGTTTCACCACCTATAACACACACGCTCGCTTCACTCTTTCGCCCTGGGACCAACCCCTCGCCCAAATCCCATCTCTCTGAACCAGGATGATACCTGATTGCCGCTGTCCTACACCCCCTCGCTTCGCTTCGCTTCCCTATCTACGATATACTTTTGCATCGTCTAGCATCTAACTCTGTATCTGACTCTATTTTGGCCCCCCTTGCCCTTCTCTCTATCCCACCCTCCCCTTGCTTTTCTTTCCCACAGCCCCCCACAGCCCCCTCGTCCGCTCTACTCTTCCCGCTCTCGATAACAACCACGTCCCCACTTTTTCTTGTCCCGCCCTCCAAGGAAACACCTTGCGCGCCTTTCTATTTACCTGGACACTTACCTACATGTGCTACTTCTTGCATCTCCTCCCCTCTCCAGCCGCGCTCCCAGCCGCGGAGTAATACGGCCGTTGGACGTCCACCCGCACATACATGCGTTCTCACAGGGGGGGACATGAGCATGGCATGGCATGAGCCGGGCCTCCCCTTCTCCGAGTGCGCGCGCGCGCGCGCGTCGTAGTCGGAGGTTCCGAGGAAGGGCAGGGATGCGGTTTGCGTCGGCGGGGTGGCTAGGCGAGGCAGAAAGACAAGGGGGCTTGGGGTTCTGGGGGATGTGCGAAGATGTGTGTGCGCCTTGTTGGGCGGGGAATGCCGTGATAGGTACTTTGTCTATGTGTGGGCATGTGATTGGGGGTGGTTGAGAGTGGGGATTGTTTGCGGTGTAGATGTACAGGGGTCTTTGTGTGTTGGAATTGTTGCGTGTTTGTGTGGTTGGGAATCCTTTCGAGGGCTTGGAGGAGACTTGTCGGAGTGTGATTGATGCGCTGGAGGTGTGTTCACACCGACATTTTTTCTTTGGGATTTACGGATACACGGGAAGAGATGGATACGTACGCACGTATGCATTCCCACAGCACAGGACGACGCGCATGGAAAGGGAACAAGACCGGGAGGGTGACCAAAGCGGCTCTTCGGCTCGCCAACAAGGACAATCGTGTGTGTCCCAGCCCTACCGGCTGGTGTTTGAGAAAGAAGGGAAAATATGTGCTTTGACCCCCATCTACGGAGTACTATCCGCTCGTTTCCATCCCTTCTCCATGTTCTCCACCTATCCTTCTTTGGGCACGGAGCCGTGGCATCCGCTCCTTCTCTCGGTCGGACTCATGAGGCCCATCCTTGGGCCCTCCCGACACAAGACTATCAGACAAGATCGAAAAGAAGTGCTTACGGGGTATTAGCACAAGAAAAGTGGGGCATCAAGTGCATGTACTATGTAGTACATGCAGGCGCGGAACAATACCGTGAAAAAGAGAAGAAAAGAGAGACGGGAAAGGCGGAAATGAGGTGAGACGAGATGTGAGATTGAGTCTATGCAGGCTGGCCGTTTGTGCCGTGCTGTCGGTGCCAAAAGCGTACGTGCTTTTGGGTAGGTAGGTACTTGGGCGCGCTCCGATGACGATGGTTGGATAAGCTGAGCCTTGATGCTCCTTACCCCCTAACCCCAGTCCCGTGCATCTACTCCGTATGTACTATATCTGTAAAATCCATATGCATGGATGCGTATGTTGAGAGGGGGAAGGGCGCTTGATGGATGGGGACGCGGCATGGCGTGGTCTGACATGGGGGTCGGTGGGACGCGTGCGCGTTTTGCTGACATTGATGTGATTTGGCGGGTGCCATTCTAGTCTACACACCGGACGGCATATGAGACTTGTGTGATGAATTCCGGTTCGTTATAGTTACCGTGAGGTGCTTATCGGTGCTTAATTTAGTCTTGTGTCCGTTGTTGCATCGCTGGCGGTTACGTGGAATGGGCTTGGTATCTTTTTTCTCCGACCGCGGTGGGAGCTTTGTCGGAGGCTTGTGAACTTGCCGGCTTACTGCCACTTTTGGTTCCATGTAGATGCTGCTACTACGTCTTTAGCCGTACAATAAGCAGGCTTGGTTCGGAGAAATAGCGGTGAGGCTAAATGGTCGTGAGGAGGCTGTTGATCTTGTTCCACAAGGTCAAAAGGGAAGGATGGAGGTGATCATGACTATCGATTTGCTGCATGGCTGGATCGTAGTAATGGTTTTTGTAATGACACCGAGGATAGACGAGTGTATGATGCAGAGATGCTGCCAAGTATTGAGTGTTAGCCTATGATGACGTGTAAATCGCAGTAGGAGTTGAGTGTAGTTGCATCCATGTATGCATATACGACTAACTATCAATTATCCTAGTTTTTCCACACCTGCTTAGAGAAAAGTAGACGCACTCACCATAACACTACGAGACGAAAAATGCGTCTTAACCAGGCTTTGAAAATATCAATTTTATTCTGTGTCTTAAGTAATACTTTGTTATTCAAGAACCTGTCACTATTCACAATGTATATTAGTCGCGTAAAATGTAGTTTCTTTTTTAATATGGTGAAAACTCTTGTAGATGACCATTAACCTACAATCAATGAATTCATTCCGTTTGACAAATGGGAAAGGAAAAAGACATAGACAGGCATCAAGTGAGCTGTCTCTGTTACAAGCAGAAGTACGTCTGTTGAAACTGGTATTAGAAAGATACAAATCCTCAAAAGACAGACGATACATCAAGATCCCGCTATACTCGCTTTGCCATCTTCCTCACCTTCAACCCCTTCGGTACCTCTACTCCCAACAGTCTCTTGCTCCCTCTTCCACTTTTTGTATTCCTCGCTAACGATCTTGCCTGTGCCGTCGCCCACTCTCCTCACCTCGATAACTCCGTTGTTCTTGCGCAATTTGATGCTATACACACCCTCGTCTCGAATCACGTCCTTGAGCCAGCCCAAAAACTGCGTTGCAAAATTGATACAGACATTGCCGTCCCAGCAGCCTGTGCCCCGGCGCACCATACCTGGTATCTCATGGGTGCTGAAAGTTTGCAAGCCCTTCAAGACACCGCTCTTGGTTCTGAATCCAACAGTAATCTTAGGGACACCGAGTAGGAAGGACTGGGCCCAAAACTTGAGGAGCTTGCGCTCGAACTTGAGAATGTCGCGATGTTGTTGAAGGTGTGGGGGAGGCAGTTCCTCGCTTGTTTTTAGCTCGACCCACTGGATGGGTTGTTCCCGGTCGGTGGGTTTGGGGGCGAGAAGGCCGTCCACTTCGCCACCCAGGATGAGGCCGTGGGGGCCAAATGAAGTATGGACAATTGAGCAGTGTTGAGCGTGGTTGGACACAACGCCCCGCTGGTGTTTTTCAATCTCTGCGCGTGATGTCTCTGAAGGCAGGGTCGGTATCAAGGCGAGCTTCTCAAATTTGTAGCCCCAATATGTCATCATTTCTCTGGACTGCTGGGCCGGATGCTGGCGACGGGGTGGTGGTCGATGGGCTTCTGCTGCGCGTTCGGCCGCTCGTGAGGGGAAGTCCTCCTCTAGGTAGATTGTACCGTCGTAGAGGGTCGCAAACATGCCAAACTCGGCAAAATTGTCAAAGGGTGCTGTCATGATCTGATGGCGTTAGAACTGTCCTCGTCGTCCCCTCAGCGGTCGTAAGGTAGGAAAGCTGGGTTTGCTTACCTTGCCTATTCCCACACCAAGTATCGTCAACATACCTTGGTCATCATGCCTCGCCAAGTCATCAAGTCTGCCTTTGCATGTTCTTTGACTGGCTTGGTGTCCATGAGCGCCCTCAACAAGCTATCCAGATGTGGGTCTTCCTTGTCTTCATAGTGTTTGAATGTGTCAAAGCCCTCTTTGAGATCTGCGCCCATGGGAGGTGGGACATAGTAATTGATTCCCGACTCGTCGTGCTGGTAAACGTGGTCGTCGTCGTAGGAAAAATGGGCGATTTCGCGGGGCCGCTTTATGGTGGCTGACGCGCCGCTGAACCGACTGAGTGGCTTTATCGAGAATCTGTGAACTGGAGTATCTGGTGCGAGAGCATGGCTATGAGAGGGAAGCATTGGAGTATGTTCGGTTGTAGGAGGGGCCGAAGCTGTTGCTGCGGGCGCTTTTGCTTGCGGAGGCGCGCGAGTTCTCGGTCGTTTGTGCGGAGGGGATCTGTCTCGAGGGTCTTCAGTAGGGGTTGGTGGCCGTGCCGGAAGACTGGACGCTATGTTTGCTGGTACAGGTTCCGGCATTGCGTCTTTGTGTGATTAGAAGCAAGTGTGGTACAGAGCAGGCCTTACCGCGGGACAGCATCCTGGCTCCCATCACCCCACGAAAGCGCGGGTTGTACCTGACTAGCTACGGCGCGCCATACATGCCATCTTTTTTCAAAGCGCGACATCACCTCTTATCTCGACCCATCAGTCTCGTCACAACAACACCCATCACAGCATCTCTCGCATTGCCTGGAGCTTGGCAAGAATGGACAACCGTGCCATACGTCTTCCTCCCAACACTCGGCGCAATCTCTTTGCTGCTCATACTGCCCAGCAGCAACCACAACAACCCACCTCCCGTCGCCAGAACCAAAATGCCCCGGCCGTTCGCCCTGACAGCCGGGAAATTCAGCCAGATATATTCACACAGCCCGTAGAGGATGAGCTGGTTGAGAAGGACGTGCAGGGGGACTACATTGTCCATGCGCCGATCCCAGTGTACAAGAACATGAGCACAGTCGGCATAGGACCAGAGGGTGACGAGGAGGCTGGTGAGTCTTGACGGCATCCCCGAAACAGAAGGTGAACTGACTGTTGGCAGAACATGAGAACGAACTGATCGAAATGTACGGCAAGCCCAATGGGCACTGGGCTGCTGCGGGGATCGAGGAGGAGATTAGGATTGCGCTGAAGAATAGTCTGAGGAAGAAGGTGGCAAGCTTGGAAGAAGACAGGTGGATGTTCCAGGGTGATGGCGAGGGCAACAAGTGACTTTGACATGGGCAGCATGTGCATGACATTGTAAGGAGTTTGGTCTTGTGATACCCTTGGTACGGCGTTTGGGATTATTGTACATTGGTTTACCCGGTCAAGACAGTAGTAAGTGGCGATTGCATTCTGGTGCTGTTGGCCAGTTGTATAGTGTAATAGGCCACGATGTCTACCTGGCAGATGAAGCCATTGGTACTCCAGCTAGGAGATCAAAAGACCAAGAAATCGACACGACTGTATTGTGGTCTGATGCCTATCAATGTTGAGTGGAGAGTGAGATGCCGTAGGCATGTGTGTGAGCTAGCCCTTATCCTCAGGGCCTAGATAAGCCGGTGAGTGACACAGTGTTGCTGGCAATCCTGTACACCGGCACACGCTCAGGGCATGGTCGTTCTCTGATGCTGAGCAGGTATTGTTCGGCGGCTTCGCTTGGACAGACATCTTCATAGAAAGAGAGGCTGGCTTGTGTTTGGGTGCAGGTCTGGGTCTTTGAGCAATTATTTGCATCGTGGGCCCGAGTCTCACTTGCCAGTGCTTGCATAGACGTCATTCTCTAGCCAATATACCCAGTGCAAGTGGTGTTCCTAGATGCCGTCCAACAAAGCCTAGTTCTCATCGCAGACAGTTGTATCTCTCAATGCGCCTGCTCCAATCTCGCCCACCGCAAGCGTCTGCAGCATCATTTCCTCTGTCCTTTTTTTCCTCTCGCCTTGGTCATACCCAGGCCCCCGCACGCTCCTGTCGCTCCTGCCAGGCGGTATGGCGCTAGAAGAGGCGAGTGGGGCCCCACAATCGGTGGGTAAGCGGTTGAGGAGTGAAACACTACGCCTGGGACCAACCTTACCACCGCAATCCAAGGCCAACTTCACAACTAACACGCCCTCACCTGTGATAGAAACTGCTCGGCCCAAGCAGAGCCCTCTGACGGCACTATCTGTAAGTTCATCCGGAGCCCTGGCGGTGGGCTTTCTCGTTGTATCAACACTGCCAAGCCACCCGCCGTTTGCTTCTACCCACTTCACGACCATCCCCCCGCTCCTAATCACTCCTCCCTCCCTCCAACCTCATCTTCACCAGTACCCACAATTTTGCGAAGTCCAAGTCACGGGGTTGCCAAGAATTAGCTTCCCAGCAGGCGGATATCAAGCGCCTATCGCCCTCGCTCCTTCCACCTTTTGCTCCTTGCCTTTCTCAGTTCTTTAGCACTGCCTTCAAATAATCGAACTCTCGCTGCACTGCCTGCCTCTGGATCCGATTGATTGAAGACTGTGTGTTGAACAACTGCTAACAGGAGAAGGCCTTTCCTCTAGCACATCTCTTCAAGTTGCCATTCACCTTGTACGGCTTGTCCTGCATTCGGCATCATGTCTCATCCGTCCCCTCAGGCTTCGACGCCTCAAGGCCCCTTGTCAAGCCCGTACACGGCCACTGACCCGACCCTCTACTCTCCTGTCGCCGATCGAAAGTCTGGAATGGCTCACCGTCCCCCGATGTCAGCCAAGGCAGCCGGCAAGCAACCTGTCAAGAATGCCAACGACAAGCCCGTCAACACCAAGACCCTGCTCCCGGCTCCCGTTGTCTCCCCCAACAGTGGTTTCGCAAACGAGCTCTCTGAAGACGACAACGGCTTCGTTTCTCGATACATGTTCATCTCTCAGCTTCCAGATGGTACTGCTGCCGGAATGGACCGCGACCATGAGTTCTTCACTATCCAGCACCAGATGAAGCTTGTGAGTGACTTCCCCCACTGTTACAGTGAAGTGTATTGACATTCTCTAGTATGCTTGTTTCCTCAACGCGGTTCCCTTCTACGATCACGGCATGTTTCTCCGCTTCGATGATCTTGTTGACGCTGCCGAGGGCAAGGACATCTTTGAGCAGCACGAGTTTACTGTCGACTATGTCACTGCTTACGACTTCGCTAAAGCCAAGGCTCAGGATGTCACTACTCTCAATTACTTTGAGGGTCAGATCAAGCTCGGCATCATGATCGATCCCCTTCCTGATCATCCGGCTTGGGAGTTCTCGTCCGACGACTTTGCTTACGTCACCAACGTTGCCAGACTCACTGCACTATCCTTTGGATCAGTCCGAAAGGTCACCCATGTTGACACCATGCATGGCAAGATGGTCCTTGTATATCGTATCGAGTTCACCTCCATCGATGCTTCCGTTCGAGCCATCCATTCCCTCCACCTCGATCCAGTTTGGAGTGGCAATCCCAAGGTATGCTTCCTTCCTCATGCAATTCTTATTGAACCCTGCTCATCTCTTCACAGAAGGCATTTCAGTGGTGTACTTTCGAACCTGCCCTCTGGAAAAACGATTACGCTCCTGCCTCGCCGGGCAAGCCTCGCACCGATATTCATGGTCGCATCTACGGCTATCGCTTCGCTCCGATCCCCCAGCAGATCCGTACCACCGCCGTCCGTCAGAATGAGCCTCAGGAATCCCACAACCGTGTCCGCCGTGACCGCATCAACAACGGAAGCGACGTTCGCACTACGGTCATGCTTCGCAACATTCCTAACAAGCTCGACTGGGTATGTATCATGCGGCATATCTGCTTGATAACTAACTGACACTTCAACAGATGGCCCTCAAGAACATCCTCGACGCTGCCTGCTTTGGCACTTACGACTTCGCGTACCTTCGCATCGACTTCAGGACTGGCTGCAATGTGGGCTACGCCTTCGTCAACTTCACAGACTCCAGTGGCATGCTGGCGCTCCTGGAACACGTCGAGGGCCGAGTTTGGCCTGGCTTCCACTCTGACAAGACTGCCGAAGTCTCATACGCTACCATCCAAGGCCGCGAGGCGCTCGTCCAGAAGTTCCGCAACTCGTCTGTCATGCAGGAGACTCCTTATTGTCGCCCTCATCTGTTCTTCACCCTTGCAGACGCCGAGATGATGGGTCAGCTTCGTGCCGCCGGAACCGAGCAAACTTTCCCTCAGCCCAACAACTTTTCCAAACTCCAGCGTTCCATGGACAGCGCTCGTACCGTCGGCCTTTACCCGCCCAATGGATACGCGGCAGCCACCGAGAACCGCAACCGCTTTGGCACATACGATCGTGGAGGTCCCCGCGACATGATGCAGGCAGCTGTACAGTTTGCTCGCCAGCGCGCCACTCCTGTTCAGACTGCCGGCTTGAGCGAGGCCCAGAAGCAGGACATCGAGACTTGGTACCTGTGCACCTACGGCGGTGCTGGCTGTGGCCGCATCCCCTTTGAGTGCATCCCCTTGACCCACGTTACCCAGTACCTCCAGGAGAACACTGCCTCTGCCTCTGCTCCAGTCCCCGGTATCATCGGTCAGCCAGCTGGCGGTTCTTCTTCCAGTGCTGTCGCTCTCAACATGTATGACGGTACTCCGACTCGTACTCCTGCCATGGGCCGTCTTCCGGTGCGCCCCTTCGGAGTTCGTGACCACGCTGATGGCAATGCCAACGCCAACCCGTTCTTGTAGGATAGGTGTCTCCGTTCACCTCAGGGAAAGTGTTGACAACTCTACTGTGCATCAGATGAGCAGCAAACACTGGAGTTGTCTGTCTGATCCGACTGGTTTCAAGATGTTTTCCAGATCAGCGCTTTGTTCAATGCCTTTCCGAGGGTGGTACTATACACGCTGTCGATTCTGTGTCTTCTGGGGATTTCTGCACAATCTGGATTAATGATGTGGATGGTGGCAGATTGATGGGATCTCTAACCAGATGATGAGTGCACTGAGGGACCTGTATGGTCAAGGCTATGATAGGGATGACTTAATGTGTTATGTAGACTCATGCCTAATAATATCAAGATGCATGACACACACGAGCTTGAACATCTATGGTGAAGTCTTTAATAATGTGTTTATGAGGCTATGTGATTCTTCTTTTTGTAATGATGATTTGATGTCACAGAAAGCTTGCTTGCATATGATCAACGTCAACAGTCGGCCGGCACCGACTCAGAGTGAGCTGGCAAGCTCTTTGAACATGTCGGCAGCAAACTCAAGATATCATGGACATGAGTAGGCGTAGCGCCTTTGAGTTTGCTAACTCTTTGCGGCACGACCCAATAGCTTGGGTGCCGGCAGATGGTAGATGAATTGAAAATGTCTGCCATAGCGGAACTGTCAGTCTTGGACACAGTTCATGACACACACCAGACAACTATTTCACAAATACGAAGTTGCGACATTTACTGCGTCTGTATGTCGCCTATCGATGCTCATCCACAGACAGGCAAACTGGAACGCCACTCGAGAAGAGCCTCTGTACTTTCATTTCCGAACGGACCACAGTGACGGCATCTTCAGTGCTCGCGTCTGCGTCAGCGGAGATAGCCGCAGGACGCCTGTGACATCAGGTCCAAAAGATGCAGATCATCAACGATGATCACACAAGAGACGGTGCATAGTCTCAGACGCCGAGAGGAGATGGCCTTGCATTTCCGCTGCATTAATCGTGCGACATCCAAGCACTCGCTCCCATGACCGCAAGCGACGACTTCACATCCGCCGTCCATCATGTGGCCATCGGGTCCAGAAAATCGTATGACGCAGTTGTAAGCGGGCACGCCCACTAGGCCCATCCCAGTCGCATGAACCGAGTCCCTTTTTTTGTCACCCTCTCCAGCCCCCCCAGCTCGTTATCCTACGGCGTGCGAACTCCAACGAATGAAACCCCCAGTACTGCACACCAGGCCTGCCCCAAGAACGCATCCCCCGCAAAAGCCCGCTTTCCCCGTCCGCCATCCATGCAACTCCTACGGTACGTCCGTTGAGTCCCCATTACAACCACCCCCATGACCCGACGCACTCTGCATCGAGTCAAGCTTAGTCGCGCGCGAGCGTCCACAGCCCTCCCAAACAGGCAACTCCAGAGGCGAAAGAAACGCAGGAAGAAAAACAAGAACTACAACAACCAGTACACTCCCTGTCCTCGTATCTCTGACCAGCATGAACCTCGCGTAGCCAACGATTGTTTATGCCTGCTGCCTCTCTCTACATACGTATTCTGCTTTCGCCCAACCCACACCCTAGCCACTTTCCAAACATCCTGCGTCCCCACTGTCAAAACACACAAACAAGGAACTTCCCTCCCCACCTTGAACTCTGCATTCCTTGGGAGTTTTTTTTCTTCTGCCTTCTTTCAGGCGACGGAGGATACACAGAATGAGGGAGTGGAAGCGAACGTATACGAGCACCCGAGTCAGTTTAGCAAAAAAAGTCGTACGAGGGATACATTGTTGTTGTTTGTTGTTTCCTATTTCCTGTTTCCTTATCTCCTTGAGTTGTTCCGTGTTGAAACAAGACACGGAAAGAAGCGAATCTGCCGTTTTTGCTCGGAAGTACTGTCTACGGTGGGGGGGTTGTTGGGGTAGGGTTAACTTTGCGCCTCGTCCTTTTTTTTCAGCCCGCTGCTAGACTCGAGTATCCAAGCCACAAGCCACAAGCACCTCGGGGCTGATGCCCACCACCAAGAGGGTGGTGGCGTACACTATTATCCGACGACGCCTCTTTTTCTTTGTCTCGCGTACAATTACTCGCTGATAAAAGGGGGCGTTCGGAAGTTTTCACAAGGCAGGTAGAGGCGACAGCGCTGGTCTGGCCCCCCGCAGGTGGCGCGTTCAGCTACCCCGAGAGGCGTGTTCACGTGGGATGCGAAGGTGGGTCTGGAATGAGGGCTTTCAAGCCTCTTTTCTTTCACTGAACTGGAGTGGTGTTGGAGTTATGCGCGCGAGTTGAATGCGAATCCGAAGACGTTAGTTTGGCGGGTAGCAGGATGGGTAGGATACAGGCCGTTGTCTCTGTCTTACTCCCTCTTTGGCTATGTGGTTTCTGGTGTGCCTTGTTTTCGTTCTTTTTCGGAGGCGAAGGGAAACGTGAATTTCGTTATGTGTCCTGAGAAGGAAAACACAGCACTTGTACAATGCGATGGAAATCATCCGATTGAGAATGTACACTTGTGACTTTTCGCTACTACCTTTTGTCTGGATGATATATTGGATCAAATGGAGTGAATCGGTCGTTGGAAGCTACGCATTTCATGTCCTCTCACATGTAGAGATGACTACATTCAAGTGCGATGCCTCATAGAACATGTTCTCCATAGGACCTAACATTTCTCCGATGAGATATGTCTGTCAGTGTAACGTTATGTCCGTGACCCTTTCATGAAGGCCTCGGATCCAAGGTGTCTAAGCCCGCTTTTGTCCTCTCTACCTAGAACATGCTGCCGATGAGAGGAACAATCGATACTAGCACCAAGCCATATATGAATAGTTGTACAAGATACCAAAGCGCTATGCCCAAGATGGCAAGACCAGACTGCACTACAACGAATGCTCCGTTTGGCAGGTCGTCGAACATGTCAAACTCGTACTAGGATAAGTACAGGGCGCCTTATATAGCTTATCTCTACGTCTTCCCAGTGGACTTGATGTCCGACAGCTCTTGGAAGCCGGAGAAAGGAATACTTGTTTGCTTGTTCATTTGTTTGTGTACACTCAACGTACGTACAAAACGCTTCCATCTCACTGCATTGTTTCGCTTGTTCTATCAGAACGGCTCGTACGATACACCCGATTGATCGCTCTTACCGTTTGAGTTGCTCTCACTCTGGTCAGAAGGAGTATGAGATGTTTTTTTTGTGAAGTTTAACGTCCCTACGAGGAGTACGAGATGTGTGTTGGCCGATGAGCAATCTTTCATTTTGGATGGCAGACAAACTGCAGTCGAGCACCGCTGTGAAGAATTTCCATGGCCCAGATCACCGTGAGAAGGTAACTATGTATAAATGTGGCGTGTGCAGGTTCAGCAGCGGTCAATGTTTGGTTGGGAATGAGCAGATAGTGCAAAAGCTCGGAAGGACGATGCCTACAGCACGCCGATCCAAGGAAATGCTATCGCAATTTTGACAGAATTCTGCCATCTTTGAAAAAGGCATGGTGTAAAGAAAAGCCGCATGCTTGCTTATGCGGTGAGAGCGTTTGTGATACGTGCCTCCGATACCGCTACTCAAAGGATGACGTGCCACCGCTTCCATCTCGCTAGCATCACATTTTGTTTGCTATCTGATATACCGCTGCACGCATAAATACTACAAAGTTGCCCCTCTCACCATCAAGCAATCCTCTCTCTCCGCGGTCGGGTGGGCTCCTAGCACGGCACTGGGTGGGTATACACCGAAGATTAGCCCCCAAACGGGGCTATAGGTGCCGAACATAACATTGAGATGCTAACGAGGCCATAGGTTCGGTTCTGCCAAAGAACAATAGCATTAAGATGCTAAAGGATTTATAGGAAATACCGAATAACCCACTCAGTGTCACAATTGGGTTGCTAAGCTAGGAGGGCGCCTCGTTCAAATCGAGGTGTTGGAGCAACAGATGCAGAGAGGTTGGATTGCTTGATTTTTGCTTTCTCTTTCTGCAGTGAAGGGACATGTGAGGCCTACTTTTGATACTCTTAGTCACTTCTTACGATTAATACATGAGGAGCGATTCTTTTTGCTAGAGCATTCAAAAGTTGCGTGAGAGTTGAATGAAAATAGATAGCTTACATTGCGATTTGAACACGTTAGCTGAAGTCGTGTCAGTGAAGTACTAGTAGAAGCACAGTGTAATGGTCCTGCTAGGTCTTGCCCTGTTCGGTGCAGCACATTTGCCAGGAGATGGTGCTTAGCCCAACTCGTCGACTCCTTCGCTAATAAATTCCGTGATGCTGCTGTCTTGAGTACACTTTTCGCTTTTTCGTAAGGCTGTCGTGTCATTGCACATAGCTGGCGATCGCGATTTATGATTTAAGATATCTCAAGCTCATCCAAAGGACCGTAAGAAGTATCTTGTCAAAGTCTCGCATATCGAAGTGGTACTAGTGTGCGTATGTTGCAGCATTCTCGACGGACTAGTGGTCTAAAGGAAATCGAGGCTCAGAATGCATACTGTGTGAACAAACTCCCCTTACATAAGAAGTGTAAGTTAATTCCCTTCTTCCAACGCAAAATCAAAATAAATGCAGAGGTGCAAGATTCGTCGAAGTCACAGCTTGAGTCCATCTGCTTGTTAATGTCTTACCTCTTGGAGCGAACACCTTGAAACATCATGTTCGCGTCGACCAGTAGATGCTCCTATTGCAAATACATGTAAATCGAATCAAACGCATGCATATTGCGACGTCGTTTTATTTCACGAGCAAGTGCGACAGCTCAACAGGTACGATTGTCCAACGAGAGATCCGATCTCAGGCTGCAAGAAGAACGTAATGATCGCCTATGTGTGATGCCCAAAAGTCCATCATTATCTTCGTAACGTTCATACAAACAACGAAACTCGGTCCAACAGCAGTTATAGTGCGCCCTTTTTTCGACCTAGCATTGCACGTCTTAGTTCAGTCCAAGCCGTTTGATCCAACGCATCACCAGAGAAAGGTCAGGCTAACCATGGATTTGTCACAATTGTACCCTTAAGTTCTTCATATTCATATTCACCAGCCAACTGAATTGTATTGAACAAAATTCGTGTTTCGTATATATCCAACATTACTTCATGCATCGTCTAATCTTGGCTCAACCGGTATAAACTCCCATACGACACCCTCAGATAGCTTGTTCCCCGTCCTTCCAAGTTTTTGCAAACCATTCTCAGGATGGAGAACTATAGGACGAAGGGTCCACCAGTCCAACATTTGCATGATGTAGCCTCCCGTTGGTATTGGGGTAATGGTAATCTGTCTATGACCCTGATGCTGTTCGTATTTGCAAATGAGTCTCCCGTCCCACCCGTACCCTATGAACTTGTTCGAACTGCAGTTTCGGAACCCAAGCCAGCCCCCGTCCTCTACACATGCCCAGTAGATGTTGCCATGAGTATTCATTGGTGCCAATACTACGTTTCCGTCAAGCAGTGTCAACACGTTGTCGTTCTCTCTTGAAGTTGCGCGGATGATGTAGGTACGGCCATCCGTAGGAACATGATGACGGAGGTCTGGGCCCGTAATGGGTTTTGCAGGTATATCTATAGTCGATGCAGGTGGGGTGTAGATGGTCCATTTGTCGGATTCTGCGAGGGTTATAGAGTCCCGTAATGCCATTATCAATCTTCAGAGTTGAGCTATTTCGATGCCGAAAAGCAGAGCTAATACGATTTGACCTAAGCGTGGAAAGCCAGTCAGTTCTCTTGCTAAACAATGAAGTTAATCTGTCCAGCTACTCACAGATAATCGACCCCTTCTCTAAGTCGCTGTTGTTATGACAGCCTAGGTCGACGTTGACACTGTGCGGGGTAAAAGGCAGCTGAGGGTTTGTTTGTGCCACCATTCCTGCAGCTTGGCCCTATTTCTGGCCTCTTGAACGGGCGCTTAGCGATCTTCCTCCTACAGCGACAGATCGTTATCGAGGCATAGCAAGCTCATATGCGATACCTTACTACTATTCACATAACCCTTCCATCTATTTATACATTCCCCGACTTTAAGTGGGCTGCATGCAGCGTCTAGTCGGCGTTTGCAGTTCCAAATTTGCTGAGCTGTTCTCTCGACTTAGATGCTTTCTACAGAAACAAGCACGACAACTACGATAGCATCGTCATGTTTCCTCGATAGTGAACCACCCCATGACCCGAACAAAAGGTAAATATAGAAGTGCGATCATTGTATTCTATTGGTGATATTCTCGTAGTCGTATCGTTTCTGTAGAGATTTTACGACGGATGCTTACTTCCTTACTGGAAGACAGCAATCTTGAGGTTAGAGAATTCGGCGCAAACCAGGTGGCCCGAGAGTCCACCATTGTCCCCTGATCTCCGCCACGACGACCGAATTTGGCGGCAAGATTCCGGATGAGTTCACACAGACATCCGGGATTTGGGAAATCCAGAGTCACGGATAACGTTGCGATCAGATTACGACGCCGCAATCTCAGAGCTCAGCAACACTGGGTACCATGTTGGCTTTTCCATTGTCTTGGCCTTCAATCGCATATCCAAAAGCAGCTGTCGAATATGTGGCCTGTGATAGATCATCTCCATTGAGAGAAGGCCTTGCAGAGGCTTGTAGGACATTGTTGTACATCCAATCTTTTTCATGAAAAAGGCAACGGAAATTCAGTTACTGTGTACCTGATCACCTGATCATATGGGATGACCTTTTGCTTTCACGGTCCATCCTTGCTCTTCCAGTAGATTTACCACCTCCACAGCCGTTGCACGGTACGTGATACGCACGGACACATCAATCGATTCAGTTCCCTCGCAGGTGCTGGTGGTAGAAATGCGGGATATGCCAGGGGAAGTGGATGACACTAATGCTCACGTGGCCGGCCCTTCTCCACCGCTCTAGAGCCGCATTGGTAGTTTATGGGGAACGCAACGACACAAGCTCAACTGCCCTCGAACATGATCAATCTCCATCTGTGTGTTGTATTTGCGCTCTCTCGCTTTTGATGTGGTCGTGGACGCGTGCAACCTCTAGATTGAGCTAGAAGGGTTTTCCCGTGTCACTTGACATCGCGATTAGGAACAACGCGCCCCCACCGTCGCGCTCGAAAAGAAAGAGGGTAATCAGCATAGGCCTCCCAGGAGAACTTCTTCTTCTAGACAGCAAATTACCGCATGCGCCATCTTAAATTTGCCTTTGACGGCCACTACAGCAGTGTAAGGACTGCTACGCAAATTTTTCGTCTCTTTCTTTTTCTTCTCGACAAATAAAATTATGCGTGAGGCCTACATCGCGGCCGTTAGCATCACTACCATACCACCCGATCCAGAATTAATTGCCGACGCCGGGTTACTTTGATCATCCGGCACTTGCCTGGCGCATCCTCTGTGTCGCTCAATTTCCGGGTACTACTTGTAACGTCACGAACGTTTATCATCTCGATCCCGCGGCAATATACACGCAAACGGAAGACTACATTACCACCAAGACAACACATATCAATAAAGAAAGTCGCCCACCTCGCCTTCTCAAAAAACACCTATCCTCCTCCTAGTTGTGGATCACCAACCTCAAACAAGAAAACATGGCCATCGCACCACCCAGCACTACGCTTCCCCACCGCCAACCCGCCCAGCACCTCACAGTCCCCAGCAGCTCCTCTACCACACCATCCATCACCGCAGCCCCGCTCTTCAGCGCAAGCACACATGAAATCGCCATGCTGCACGACATCCACAGCCTGCTCGACAAAATCTTCATCCGCAACCGGAACCAGCACCGCCGCAGCACGTGGTGGAAAGCGCTGCACGGGTTCCGCAAGCAACTGGCGCTCCTGCTGGGCGAATTCGAGGCCACGTCGCTAAGAGAGCAAGAGAGGAGGCAGAAAGTCGAGGCTAGGTTGAGGTATTGGGATGTTAGGGGTGAAGTGCATGCTTGGTATTAGTAAGTCCTTTTCACCACCTTTTTTTTTTTTCTTCTTCTTCTTCTTCTTCTTCTTCTTCTTCTTCTTCTTCTTCTTCTTCTTCTTCTTCTTCTTCTTCTTCTTCTTCTTCTTCTTCTTTTAGGAAGTGCTGTCGAATTTCTTGCTACTAGTGCTAACCAGCTTTTGTCCGAATAGTCAGTTCAGTCAGTTGGTGGCTGTGGGTCCTTTTTCCATGCTGGGCCTTGTCTTGATGGCATCGGTAGCGCGTGTTTGCCGCATCACGGGTATCACGGCTGTGTATGAGCAGATTGCTTCGGTAGATGTCAAGGGTATGCTAGATGCAAATGATGAGCTCGCCTTGGCGGGGCAGTTTGGCTCCGTGCTCGGTGGAGAGGAGGAGTGCGATGAAGGAGTTGTTGTTGCTCGGGAGGAGGAAGACGAATAGATGGATTTGTGCTCTGCTTCTTTGTGCGGAACAGGCGATATGAATTGATACCAAGTAGCCAGGCCTAGCTACCTTCACAACATTTTCAATTGTCAGCTTTACACTATACAAAGTAGTGATTGCGTCTAGTCTCTGCCTCTTCATCTCAATTGTGCGACTCTTTCCAAATTATCTAATTCCAAATCTCGATCCCAAGGTACCGAATCGGTCCTTACCCTCCGTCTTGGGACTCTGCGCCGCAACCTGGGCGCCTTCTTGTACCTTCTCGAGCAGAATAGCACCTTTCATTTGATCCACCTTGCTATACTTCTTGTTTCTCTGTGCAATATCGAAAAACTCCTCGGAATTGTCCGTGCCCATGAGCGCTACCGTTTGTGTCAGCTCATCCAAGTTTTCCATAAGAATAGGATTGTTCAGCGAGCTGACGAATTGCGACAGGAAAGCAGTGTCAGCAGCCAAGGTGGCGACGGCGGCGGGAGAGATGCGTTTGATGTGTTGCGCAAGGGGCAGATCGAGGATGGCAGTTGAAGCGTGAGATAGAGCGTCAAAGTAGATGAACTCCTTGATGTCCATAGGTAGGGCGAGGAGCACCGAGGACATGATGTTCGAGAGATACCTGGTCAGCTCTAGCATGTACATCGAGGGCTCCGTCTGCGGTTTCGTGGCCATCCAATCGTATTCCGCTGTCTCGATCAAATCGTCGATCTTGCTGTTGACAAGTTCGAAAACGCGGTTGGATGCGGTATTCTTGGCTTTCGCGAAGCGCTCTGTGGCGGTGAGAACAATTGGTCCAGTTGCAGAAGGCGAAGAGCGCGCTTCAAAAAGTAGGTCTTGGAGCTCTATGCATGCGTTCTCGAAGTGTTCGAGGTTGGTGAGAATCTGTACGATTTGGCCCGGGTACTGGCTGCTCAGGCGCTCGACAAGGCTTCCGCAAACCTTCTCGCAAAGAAGTTCATCCAGACTTGTGCGGAGGGTTTCGTCGATGACACTACTCTTCTGGAAATAATCGTCGCTGAAGAGGTATATTTGATTCAGGAAGTTTCTGATATCGATGCAGCACAGAGGGTACATTTGTGAGAATGGCAAAACGCACGGGAACGTAAGTTGTTCACTGTTCGTTGGTGGGTTATACCAAGATACTGAGACGACCTTATCGTACTCTTCGCGCGAATTTATAGGCATAGGCATGTAGTCGTCCGTGTGCACAATTTCCAGGAAGTCGTCGCTGAAACGCTGCTTGAGGAGGGCAGAGTACTTGGAGAAAAGGGTAAGTAATAGGTCGTTCATTGCGGATACGGAATAACCCCATTTCTAGAGGCTCAGATTAGTTTGGATTAAGCATGGATTGATTGAGGGTACCAACCTCCATTGTCAGCATGAAAAGTGCGATGCGACCTTTAATCTTGAGTAGCAGTTCGTCGTTTTCGACAGTATGTAGCTCTCCTGTGATAAGTTTGATGGCACTTTGGCACATCGAATCCCACAGCTCGTCGACCTGTTGTATATGAGCCACAGCCATGAAGAGCAAAGCCAAGTGTTCCACTTACGTCAGCTTGTGATCGCAAATTCGTTGTGATTGTCATGGTTGCTTTCTCAATAATAGCGTACCCGGCGATGCTTTCCAGCAAGCTGCTCAAGTCGCTGCATTCTTCATCAAGTAGATCAAGCTTGTTCGGTATGATCAGGTCTTTCTGCGTCCGCCGGTCCGCCGCATATTCGGCTCTGAATTGGTCGCTCTTGCCTAGTGTCTCGTTGATGTGCATGGCTTCGAACAAGCGCGAGAAGTCGGTCTCATTGCCTGCCTCTTCGTTGTTGAGAACATCAAATTCATCTGTTTCATCAGCAACGAGTTCGATGGCCGAGTTCAGCTTGAACTTTGAAAAGCGCGGATCCGTCTCGGCGCGCCATTGGTTGCGCTTTCTTCGCTGCTCCGTGTAGAAGAACGATACCTCGCCTAAGAACTGTGCAGACTCGCGGATTCGGAACAACCATGTACTTAAGTCGCTCTTGACTGCCTCTCTGATTTGCTCTTGGGTTTGTGGAATCGATTTCTCAATCAAGTTCGCAATTTTGAAACGATTAATCTCCTTCAAGTGAATTGTTTGCAGCTCGTCTAGCGCCCTCAAAGCCGCATAATAATTCTTCTCTTTTAGCAGATCCTGGACCTGGTTGGCAATCCGCAAAACGTTCAAACAGGCGTTGAGTGCTTGGCTGGCTTCGTTGATGTTTTGACGCACGCCTCTGGAATCGACCAACGCTTTCTTGTGCTCGGCCAGCTTCTCAATACTCTCTTGGATAGACTCATTAAGTTGCAAGATTTCACCACTCATTTGCACAGTCTGGTCCCGTATCCTGAGCAATGAGTCGACAGAGCTGACAAAGTCTTGATGATTTGCGTTACATATTCGCTCGATCTCACTCTCGCGATCATTGGCATATCGATCAAATGTGATTTGCAGTTGGTTAGAGTAACGGGGGTCCTTCATGATGGGGATCAGCTGATCAATATAGTCCGAGCCCACGGACGACTGGGATATCTGGTATCATTAGCAAGGTACTTGCGACTGCAGTCCGTATGGTTGTCCTTTACTTGTTTGATCGCTGTCCACAAGTCATCGTCAGGGTCAATAGCCGATGGCATTATGGCGGCTGCCTAGGAGAATGTCACAACTGCTGAAGGAAATGTGATGGCTTGTGTCGCAGATGGCTTTCGAGTGGCTAGATTATGAGCCGCGATGATAGAAAGGACCTCCAATCTCACTATGATGCTGATATGTGTTGTCGTTGAATGTCTTTGGGCTTGAAACGCGTACCTGGCAAGTCGGCGATGCGCCTGATGCAACGCTAACATGAATGCAGGATAGCTCGCTTGGCGGAATCCAGGCCCACTTTCCCCATGAAGTTGCTTGGAGAAATACATACATCAGAAGCACGATGGAACGACCGACATAAAGCAGAGAGACTCACCTTCATCTGGGAATAGCATATCCTATAATATGGAATGTTGTACTATGCTCGCTCTGTATCTCCATACTTCAAGTTGGGTAATGGGACAAGTCGTGGAGATTTGGAAAGCCATTGGCTGTGAAAATTTACGGCGTCACAATTGCACAAGTCAGTACCAGCTGTGTCAGAGCGGCAGTCATTCCCCTGGTATCCAGTGGCAATTCGACCGAGTTTTGTTAGCTTCGGAGCGTGTTTCGGGTTGCAGGAGACAATCATCTCCAGTTGACAGGCTGCGGACGCCCCACTTCTGGAGCGATGACGGAGTACCCCGCCGATTTCTTAGAACTCCGATCCGGAGTCAACGCCCAAGATATAACTTGTCCAAACTTTTTTTCCTTGACTTGGCAACTACTTTCAATCACACATAATGGAGGCCATTACCAGTAGGTAATCAATTCCAGAGCCATTGATGCAACGCTGACAACTTTTACAGACAAGATTCAGAACGTTATGGGCACCGCCAGCGGAAAGTACAGCGGAAAGTATGTTGTATGAAGATCGCGCTTGCCTTTCAAATGGCTAACAGTCCATCAGGACCGCCCTTTTGCTCGGTGCTGGTTTCGTGTAAGTCAGATATTGTCTTCCAAACTGCAATTGCTGACATTCCTAGCACACGACCAACCGTAGACGTTCTCGCAAAGTCTGGTGTCAAGGTGACAGTCGCATGCCGTACTTTGGAGAAGGCTCAGGCTTTGGCCAAGGGCATTCCCAACACCCATGCCATTAGCGTATGGCACTCAATGCTCGAATTGTCATCTCGGTTGCTAACAAATCCTAGCTTGACGTAAACAACGCCGATGCTCTCGACGCTGAAGTCGCCAAGGTTGACGTCGTCATCTCCCTCATTCCCTACACATACCACGCCACCGTCATCAAGTCGGCGATCCGCAAGAAGAAGAATGTCGTTACAACATCCTACGTCTCTCCCGCCATGATGGAGCTTGACGCCGAGGCAAAGGAGGCTGGAATCACAGTCATGAATGAGATTGGTGTAGACCCGGGTGTTGACCATCTCTCGGCTGTCCTTACCATCGACGAGGTCCACAAGGCTGGCGGCAAGATTCTGTCCTTTAAGTCATACTGTGGTGGTCTCCCCGCCCCAGAGGCCTCAGACAACCCGCTCGGTTACAAGTTCTCCTGGAGCTCCAGGGGTGTATTGCTTGCACTGAGAAACCAGGCAGCTTTCTACCAGGACGGCAAGGTCAAATCCGTTGAGGGCCCAGAACTCATGGCCGAGGCAAAGCCATACTACATCTACCCCGGTTACGCTTTCGTCGCATACCCCAACCGTGACTCCACACCCTACAAGGAGCGCTACAACATCCCAGAGGCACAGACCATCATCCGTGGTACGCTGAGGTACCAGGGTTTCCCAGAGTACATCAAGTGCCTCGTCGACATCGGTTTCCTGTCAGAAGATCCCAAGGACTTCCTCAAGGAGGGTGAGAAGAGCACCTGGCGCGATGCTACTGCCAAGATTGTTGGCGCCACTAGCAGCAAGGACGAAGACATCATCTGGGCCATTTCTTCGAGAACAAAGTTCGCCAGCACCGAAGACAAGGACCGTATCATCTCCGGCCTCCGCTGGATCGGCATCATCTCCGACGAGGAAATCACCCCCCGCGGTAACCCTCTGGACACGCTGTGCGCTACTCTGGAGAAGAAGATGCAGTACGAGGAGGGCGAGCGCGACATGGTCATGCTCCAACATAGGTTCGAGATTGAGAACAAGGATGGCAGCAAGGCTGTCCGCACCTGCACACTCGTGGACTACGGTGACCCCAAGGGCTACTCCGCCATGGCTAAGTTGGTTGGTGTGCCATGTGCCGTCGCTGTCCAACAGGTGCTTGATGGCACACTTAGCGAGAAGGGTATCCTAGCGCCCATGAGTCCAGAGATTTGCAGGCCGTTGATGAAGACATTGGAAGACGAGTACGGCGTTTACTTCAAGGAGAAGACCATTCCCATGTAAGGTTAGAGATGGGTATTTGGGAGACGAACAACAAAAAGTCATACCGATATGACCAGGTAGACATAGATATCAAAACAAGCACATGAATGCATAAATTACTCTCATGAATGTCCTTGCATTTCTGGGTATACGCTGGTATCTCTGCTGCTGTAGCACCGCCATCCATCCGGCCCCTTCATATTCCCTCACTCAATCCAACCCTGCAGATGGCGGCGCCCTTCCCCCAACCGCCTTCTTCGCACCTCCGTTTCCTCCTCCCATACCACCGCCAAACATGCTTCCCAGCATATCGAACATGGGGTTACCCTGTCTCGGGATCTTGATTCCAAAGTACATTTCACCCAGCTGGTCCAGTGCCTCACCCCAATTAACGTCTTTCAGATCGCCCGCATAGTGGCTCTTTAGCTGACGCCACAAGCTAGGGTCTCCCCTCTCAACGCTCAAGAGCAAGAGGCCCAGGAAATTCAAGAGCGGCAGCGAGGGGTACACACGGAATTCAGACGATTTTGTGGTGACGGATTGTGTGGGCGGATTGGGCGCCTTCTCGAGGGCAGAGGTGAAGAGTAGAAAGAATTTGTTCGCGGCTCGTAAGTTGCCGGTGAGGAGGTAGGGTAGGACACCGCGGGCGCAGTAGAGGGCTGCCGTGTGCGGTGCGTCTGAGGTGTACCAGTTGTAGTTGAGGTTTGCGAGAGTTGCGGCGCTGTCTTGGGTGCCAAGTAGGAGGTGGCGCTCTGCTTCGTAGGGTTCGAGTTCTGTACATAGCATTCGGCATTAGCTTCTGAGGCTCATACATAATAGAGAGCCAGTTCTTTCTGGTAAAGTTTTATGGTGTGACTGGCACAAGACCATCGAACGGAACTCACCTTCAGCGTACAATCCCCCCGCAACGTGATGTATCTCTGGATCTCCTGCGGGAAAGTGTCCAAATCGCGAACTCCACATCACCATCTCGCCCACAAACTTCTTCTTTGTTGGCTCATCCTTTGGAAACGCTCGGAGAAGCGTTAGCAGCCGCCCTTTGCTTTCCGCATCCACTTTGATTTCTCCCTTGTTGTATACGTCGATCAAAAAGATGCAGAGATCCCCGCCGGAGCCGCCCTGGCCCGCTTGTAGTAGCGATTGTGCGCCTTGGTAGAGGATCGAGGTCGCGTTGGCCCAGTCGCTGGCTTTGGTGTAGCGAGAGGCGATCACACGGAGCTGTTGGTGGGCTTCGTAGTACTGGCCTTCTGCGATTCTGAGGAGTGGTGGGGTCAGCTTGACTGTGGTTCAGGTGGGGTTTAGAGCGTGTTTTACTTTTCGCGTTGTCGCGCGAGGGTCTTCTCGATCTTGGAGGCCATGGCGGGCGGAATTGGGGGTAGGTCGTTGTGGTGAGGGGATATTCGTGTCGCTGTTGGAGCTGTTGGGTGGTTCACGGGCAATGACGCAGCGCTACGGGCGGTTGCTGGACCCCACATCCGCCTCCGACTCGCTCCATTGTCTACACATCAGGTCTACACAACGTATCATTTCTCTATTGGATAGCACAATTTAGGATTATGTTCGCACTGTATTTAGCTTGTAGTTCCATGAAATAATCTCCGATACAAGCTTGTTTCTTGTTCAGTCAAACCTCAGAAGGGATCTACCTGTTGGGTTTGAATGAGCTGACAGTCAAAAACTATTCAATGCGGTGGAATTTGCTACTGGAGTTTTGCCAGATCTAATGTAAGAAGCTACGGTTCCATCTCGAGAATGATCTAACCTTCACTCACGCCTAGAAACGTCTTCCTGGTCAACCTCAAGTGCCGCTTTATAAATCTCAGAATTGATTAGAGATCAGTGTACCAATTAGCATGGAGACTGCCTGAGTGATACTTGCTACGTCTGTACGGTATACCTTTTAGCCCAGACGATCTCTCATGTGTGTAGACGTAACATGCGCAAGGCTAACCTGGAAACGTTAAAGTGGGAAAACTTAAATCGCTGAATTTTGCCATTAACTTTTGCTCCTTCCTCAGAAGTCTTTTTTTTTCTTTGCTTTCTCTTATAGTTATTCCAATGCGACGATGGCCTTGTTACTCGGTTTTCATTGCTACACTAGCGTTGGCAAAAAGTCAGACTGCCGACCTCAAAGTTCGACGACACATCCCCCACAACATTAACACTCCAGCGCAAAAAGATTATCTCTTTCGAATGCGATGACCGGGACTCGAACCCGGAGCCCAGGCAAGCTCTATTGAGTATGGGAAGCCTGGATTTTACCCTTAAACCATCATCGCTATGGATAAGATGAAAAAATTTGAAAATTTTGAGAATATAAACTTCATGGTGAAAACAGGCTCAAAAGCATCACAGAGACCGAAAAGAGAAGCAGGTTAACTTGTCTGACCAGCTAGATGGTCCTCAGTGTCAGCCGAGGGATGCTGATGGCGGGGTTGTCGTGTAAAAAGAGCGGGGCTGAGGCTTACATCTAGAAACCTCAAAACGTGATCACAGGCGAAAACCCCAAAGCATCATGAAAACCAAACTAATATGTTGAAATAAGTTAGTTTGATAGTATTAAAGTCCTTGGTGGATCCTTCCAAAGAAATCGGTAGATAGACGCCCACGTTATGACCCTCGTGATACAGTACTTCAAATTGCAAGCACTATTCTACAACCAAGAGACTATGTGAAACATACCAGTGCCTTGAATTGTACACCAGAAATCACACATATCTGCTGTACAGACCTGGAGATGATCAGAACCAGCACAATGGTGGCATAGAGGAAGTGAGTGCTTGCGTGAGTAGATAACTGGCCTCACTGAACCAGCAGAGACGCTTCAGCACCATCACTTTACTCTATTCCAGACCAAGTTTGGTTTTCCTTCTTCACCAAAGCGGTCTTGTCGTTACTGAGTCTGGTATCGTTCCCGTATTTCATAGACTTCTTCAATCATTGAGTGTCTAACATTATCAAAGAGTGAGCATGTTGACACAGACATCAAGCGGATATTCATGTCCTGTATCTGTTTGGAACATCTTACATCTTATCGAAGAAATGTTCAGTGGAAGACCCTTTTGTATACTGGATATCCCATCAGACTAATTCGCGCAGTTTAGTCATGTCAAATACTTTCAATAACAGGACTAGTTGGCCTGGATTCCATCTCTATTACTGCTGGTATCACAGACCATACATCAGCAGTCCAACAAATTAGTGTTTCAAGTAAGCATGCGAGCTGATGGACTATTACATTCAGCTTTGCTGGCTACACTATCGAATTACATTTTAGATGCATCTGCCACAAAACCCATGCTATGATGATGTCTATTGGCGGGCTTCCTTGGAAGTGCACTACCTAGAACGCACCTATCGTTAGCTGTTCGACCCCTAACTCTTAGCCACCTACCCCAGTATTTGAAATAAGGCTAGGTAGAATAATGGTACACTATGTGCCTTCTAGAAGCATATGCGTAGTTTGGTACACTTGCGTTTCCAGTTTCCGAATCCGATGGTCCGTCCTCGGAGATAGTAAGGGCCAGGGACATCACGACAAATACTGGTAAGTTTGATTCTGTCGAGCTAGGGTAAATTCTGGATTGGGCAAGCTCAATAGTGCGTTCTGTTTTCTCCCTGTGACGGTAGATCAGAAGCCGCTAACGAACTGTATGATGCCTAGGTATACCGGGGATTAGAACTGAGTCAGCGAGGCTGTTAATAGTTGCATTCCGCTCCACTGGAAAGTCTGCAATAGGAGATCCAATCTCAGCAGCGTCCCGATGCCAGATTTTCTATGTGGATACAGTCTCATGTATGAAGTGATGTTGCAAGCCATTTAAGCAACCATAGAGGGGACAAAAGAATCAGACGTGTCCATACCGGGAACACTTCAAGGTCTTGCCGAATAGGAAAGCTTTGCCGAAGAATACGATGTGTGCAGATCACAGTGCATCACTTCGAAATAAGAGACATCTCGTAATTGGAGCCAGAAGCTCAAAGCATGCATTTGCATTGGATTGAATGCATACAAGGTGTGTATATACAGAATAAAAAAAATCATGCGATCGTGTCGCAAGCGTCATGTTCTCAAGACCAGTCGTGAAGAAAAAGAAGAGAAAGAAGAAGAATGAGACAGAAGCCAACCCTTATTGTTCACGTTCCCAGAATTCATGGCACGCACCCGTCCGCCCAAAGCCGTATTTTCCATAAAAGGAATACCAGAGAACAAGAGGTCACCTAAGAAGAGAAATCCCTGGCGTGGCGCCTGGTGTTGGCGGAAGCAACAGATGCCAGCTGAGGGCCTGGAGAATCGGCGAAAGTCTCCTTGGCGTCGTGCCAGTAAAGGTCCCACTTGAGGAGGTCATCGTTGGCGTTGTACAGCTCGGTACCCCTTGTTCCAGAAGGCATCTCGGCGCCGTCCTTACCACCAGTTACCTTGATGTTGAAAGCCTGGGGCCAGAACTGGCGGTTCTTCACAGGACCGTTGTTGTGAATGGAGACAACTTCAGTCCTGAGGACGTAGTTTCCGCTGGGGATACCAGATGGGATCTTGACAGTTTGAGTGTTGCCATTATCGTAGAAGATGGCGTCGGTGCCCCAGTAACCGGTTTGTTCTTGGGGCGAGCCAGAGGAGTAGCGGCCCGGACGGTAATCGATCAGAGCGGATTGGTGAATCTTGAAGAATTCAAGGGAGGTCTTGTCAACCTTGGCGCAGTCGCCGTTGCAAGGGGCAAGGTAGGTTGCAGTCCAGCCGTGGTGTGAGCAGTCCCAGCCCTCTTCGCCATCGCCACAGCTGCCCTCGTGGTGCCAGTGGAAAGTAACATCAGAGCCAGCAGACACTGGAGCAGTGTAGGGGGATGGAGAAGCGTCCTTGTGGGCGATGATGTCGGGGTGGTTGATCTGGTCACCATAGATGGGCTGATATCCCCAACCCTGGTTGGTCCACCAGGCAGGCGACTGGTTACCGGGGTCTTGCTTAGAGGCCTGACGGAAACCCTCGTAGGTCTTGCCTCCAGCCTCGAACTTCTCAACAGAGGTGTGACCAGCAACGGCGGAAATAAGGGCCGCAACAAGGGCACTAGTCTGGACGAACTTGGACATGGACATGGTGAAGGTGGTGTTCTGCAAAAAAGTGTTTTTGAAAGATTCGATGGGGATACAACGAAATTGGTATGTGAAGAATGAAAGTGAGTTGTGGTAGCACCTGGCTATGAAAGAGTGACTGGTCAAAGAATGACTGGGGAAAGAATGACTGGCTTGCTAGAGCGTGAAGAAAAAGCTGGTCTTGGGGGGAACATGAAGACCTTATGTATACTCTGGGAAAGGGCTAAGATCATCCTACGCGAAGATCCAGGCGCTCTCTAGACCCCTTCTTCTCCCCGCATTTCCCGAAAAAAAAACGAGAGAAGATTGACATAATGGCTTCGGATGGCGTAGGCTTGGGACCTACTGACACCCGTCTCCGCCGACGCCCCATTACGTGGGATGTGTGCCTGACGCTAATGTAGGTACAACAAAACAAAGAGGGGCGTTGAACGGCGTTCCCTACTGGTTTCAAGCATGTGTACCCTGTCTAATAACACCGTTCATCCCTTACTGTCATCCCCACTGCGGTGTTCCTAGTGTGTTAGCCCCCATTCTTTGTGAGTAAAATGGTTCGCTTTGCTTCCCCGAGCGGCAAACCCACAGGCCTAGATAGCCCCCCTTAAGACTTTTCAGTGGAACCGGAGAAGGCCGAGATAAATCTCATCAAGCAGCTGGACGAATCAGGATGCAGTGACGTTGTATGTTCTTGGAATTGAGATGACCAGGCGTGTTTTTGTCATGGTCGGGCCGCTTTTCGGCTCGCGATCTGCTGCCAACAGGGGGTATGCGTGGCTCCCTTTGCCGCAAGCCTACCGCACAGCGCCGTCGTTTCAGCATCAGCCTCAAGCGAAAAGGCTATCGATAACAGCCTATCGACGTGTGTAAATTCTTTCCCGACATACAGCTGATGGATGCAGAAAGTATGGTTCACTACTGCAAAGAGAAATCCCCACTGTTTGAGAAGACGCTGTGCTTCGTTTCAGGATTAAGGAGGTAGACAAACCCACTGAATGCGTAATACGACGACGAGACGCGCGCTCTGCCATGTCTCTTCACGAACTCCACCTACGTACCCCAAGTCAGGCGCTTGAGACCTCGCCCAAAACCAAGCATTCATTCAGTGCAGTATAGCCCAAAGTTCTCGGATGAACTTCCCAAAAAGACGTACAGTAGTATAGTTCGCTTATTGTCCTTTCGAGAACCATGTCAGGTGTATGAGCCTCCTGACCAACCGACGCTTTGTGCTTCCACACTAATAAGTCCTGTGTCCAGTTCTTGCGAAACCTTTGGCACCATTAAATGTGCTTTGCTCTAAGCTGTACAACTCTAAACCCTCATTCCGAGGAGTACATGCCAGCCGCACATGCGCTCGAGATGGTTTCCCGGTTGCGATGCAGCAGAGTTAAATTGGGTTTGATCGGTCGTCCATGCAAGGACGATTTCTTCAGAACAAATACTCTGCCATGTTATGACTAGGGTCATACCAAGACCGCCAAACGAAATGCCCGATATTTGGTTCTGGATGATTGCAGAGTACCTAACAGCGATCACAATATATCACATCCAATAGTCACTACGCATGGCTCGCTCGCTACACGATGCTTGTTCCAAAAGCTCTCGTTGTTGTGTCTTCTTCTGCAACTCTTCCCGGAATTTCGTACTACTGGTTCTTCTTTTTGTGCCTTGACTGCACACTCAATCTCGGGAGTCGACATCCGAACATCCCCAGACAACTGTCTCATATGTCAAGAAGCTGTCGTTGCATTCTTAGTGTCCACTTTCAGTGTTAGGGTTCACCACTTCACATCTGCTCCATGCACATGCACACTCAGGCAAGGATGCGACGTTCCCTGTTCATATTCGCGAACAAAACCCATACTAGTTGACTAATGGAGACCTTCGTTTCCCGCGCAAGGTCTGTCTTGGTATTCCGCCACCCAGCGCAAACGCCTCTTCTAAGCTTGGCACAGCTGGAAAACTCGTATGTCGGGCGCACTGACAAAGGGAGCACCGCCAGATGGCTTTCGCACCGGAACATACCATTATCGTATTCAGCATTCGGCATGCTCATTGATTGTCTTTTTCGGGTCTTTTCTCCGATACAGCCTCGTTATTGATGTGTTGACTGAGTGGATTTGGTTTTTTGGCCCCAGACCTGGCTCCACCCCTTGCCTGCATGACGCGTCGACCATCTGCACGCGCAAAAGTTGTTTGCTTGCTGTTTGCTTCAGTCCTTTCATCCACATGGTCGGTTCCGAGCGTATTTCCATCGCAGTTGGGTTGAAAGTCGGTCAAATCTGCATCGGCAACTGAAACCGAAGGTGGTGGTCGATAGGGGCATATGCAAGCTGTCCACCCAAATTCATCCTCAACCATCCCTTGAAGACTTCAGAAATCGCCCTGTCTGCTCACACGCTTGATTTCAGTTGCCGCCTGGAGATAATTGAGTTTCTTTCGGATAAGGTCTCAGTCCTGCAGCTGGAGATTGTATGGAGGATGATCTACAATTACAAAATGATCCCCCAAGGGCAATGCTTGTTGTTTGGACGTGCGATTTTTATTTCAAGATTTGCTGAAGTAACAACGAGGTCAGCTATCTCGTGACCTTGTTCAAATTCAAATCTACCGTTTTTGTAATCGGAGGGTAGTACGGCGGCACCCGAACTAACTAACTCAAGACTACCGATCTTCCTATTTGGTCTTGCAATTGGTAATCCAGTGCTCTGCTAGTCATCGGTTCCATTGTTGTGCGTAAATGTAGTGTCATTACTATGCTTGAATTCTAGAGTACAGAGTACTTGATGACACATGTCAACTCACAGATTCAATTAGCCCTGCATCTACTTGTGAAGCATTGTTGCACTGCAAATGTCATTAGAATATCCTATAGTGACTGTCAAACTCTACTGTCGACTGCATCTTGTCTGTGAAACCGAACTATTTCTTTTCCCGAGCGAATATTTGAGAGAGCTAACAGGTATCGTCTTCGATACATGGGTTTCAACCAGGAATGAACGCAGGGCATGCCAGGTGAAAATGTCTGCAACAACCAGGAACATTTCGGGTGTACGGTGACATATCGTAGTCGGTGTCGGTTTCAGGCACGGTCATAGCAAGGACGAACGTCATATTTGAACGCCTTGCTTTGAACGCCTTGCTACGAAACACAATTTTCTGCTTGGGAAGAAGGTGTTCGTCCTTGCCAGATGTCTAATAAAGATTCTATAGACTAGATAGCTGGTAGAAATTCCCGACATCTCCGGCACTCTCTCAGCGGGCTTGACATTTAAGTTGTTTTGATGGTGTCTGTGAGTGCCACGACCATGATATCACTTGTTCCGTTTGTTATGTTGGCACATAGCAGTTGGCAGGCATGCACATGGCAGATTTGAGTGCTTCCGGTGGAGTTTGAATAATAATGATCTAACTGCTCATATTGTTGCCAGAAACGCGTCGCCGTTCAATACAAGATGACTGCGGGATTCGTAATGGCGATAGAACCACCCCGGAGCTGTACCTATATCGAAGTCAGCCCCCCTACATGCAGTTGGCCCAAAACATGTTCAGGTCAGCAAGCATATTTGATATCACATAACTATAGTCCCTGTTCAAGCGGTTCAGTACCCGGAATCTTAGTTTAGAATGCTCTTGATTGTATTGCGAATTTGAATGAGGATGGCATCGATGCGCGACACATCCTTTCGTATCGTGGCAGCAACACCAAGATATGTCATTGCCTGTCCTAGTCCGCATGCAAACATTTCGACGCCCAACAAACGCCACAAGTGGTACTATATGATGGTATAAGAAAATGACAGATAGATACATGAGTCTAGATGCAGCCCATACGTGACGTGTTGAATATTGAATATGCATACATCTTTGCAATGACGTTCTATGACGACCCTAACAAATCCTACCCCCACCGTAGGCCGCACCTACATCATGAACTATTTCTAGAGCTTTTTGAGAGATCTTCATTGAATCCTTTACAAACCACTTCCAGTGATTTTAAAATTAATTCCTTCGATAATTTCAAATCATATTCATTACACATATTTCTCATCAATCACCCAACATGAGCGACAACGGCCCCGTCACCGCGTACCCCGCGACCTCCATCACGCCGCAAAACCAAGAAGGCGGCCCAGGCCTCGACGCCAAAATGGAACAGAAAGCAGAATGGTCGCGTCTAGAATTCTGGGACGACAACCAGAAGCCGTATCTTAAAGAGTATGAGGGCCGCGGCCTGCTTCAAGGCAAAGCAGCTTTAATCACTGGTGGAGATTCCGGAATCGGACGTGCAGTTGCCATTTTGTTCGCAAGAGAAGGCGCAGATGTAAGCATTGTGTATCTGCCAGAGGAAGAGGAGGACGCACAGTATGTCAAGAAGAAGATTGAGGAGGCGGGCCGCAAAGCAAATCTCATGCAGCTGAATCTCCGGGAACGAAAGAACTGCGAGCAGGCTGTTGAGCAGCACATGAAAGTGTTTGGAAAGCTCAACGTACTAGTCAACAATGGTAAGTCCTAAAATTCCCTACACTCATTGTTGAATAGCTGCGAGGATGAGTGCTTTTCTCACACAACACTACACAGCCGCCATGCAAGAAATGGCCACCGACATCACCGAAATTGATCTCGACGTCACGGAAAAGACATTCCAGACAAACGTCATTTCCATGTTCGCAATGAGCAAGTATGCGCTCAAACACATGAAGCGCGGCGATTGCATCGTCAACAGCACCTCGGTCGCGGCGTACATGTCCAACCCAACGCTGCTCGACTATGCATCTACGAAGGGTGCAATTGCGACTTTTACGCGTGGTCTGGCGCAGCAGCAGGCGAAGAACGGTATTAGGGTCAATGCCGTGGCTCCGGGTATCATGTAAGTTTCCATTCCTAGCTATTCCTCTCGCGAGTGTCCCTTCTCGTTCCCCGTGCAGTTGCTAATATATGTATAGTTGGACACCGCTCCAACCTGCTACCAAGAACAACCCCGCGGATGCAATGGATTCACTGGGCGTTGGTGCATGCCCGTTGAACCGGCCGGGTATGCCTGTTGAGATGGCGACGTGCTATGTCCATCTTGCTTCGCCGCTGGGATCGTACTGTACCGGTGAGGTGTTACATGGCTCGGGAGGTATCGAGATGCAGGGCTGAGTGGGATGCAAGAGTTGGCGGTATAGAGAATGAGAGTTTTAATGAATGAGCCGAACATCTTTTTCCAGATATGAAATATTCAAAATGAATAGCATGTTGCTCACGTCCCGTATCTCTGCAATTTCATCTCTTCCTTCGAGCCCCAAGAGCATACACAGTGATGTACAAACAAGCAAGACGTTCGATACTTACCTCACAAGGTCCATGACTTTGTACGATGCTGAAAGGTATTGATGAAGGATAATAACAGGTTTACGATCCTTCTAGACTACGCCGTCCGCGGGCAAACGCCAACCCATGCATTTGCAAGAACACGCTTCCAAACCTCCATGCTAAAACGCCCACCATCTCCTCAAGTCTAACCACGAGTTCACCCATGGAACACAAGCGACACGATTAACCACCCTTCTTCTCTTCTTCCGCAATCTCAACATGTTGCGAGCGCAACTCTTCGTGTACGTCTGGCATATCCACATCCGAGAAAGAAACCTTGTTCTGCAGTCTCTGGCTATCCAGATCCATTGCATCCTCGCTTCTTCCAACCGTCTCGCTGCTAGCGCTGCTGAGCTGAGAAGCAGCACTTGTACCAATATCCGGCTGGGCCATGTCCCTGGCACCAGAAGTAGTGTTATCGGCGTCGTCGATCTCAGTGTTCGGAGTCAGCGTAGCAGAACTTATGTTGGAGTCGTTTCTAGTACGGCTTTTGAGCTCCTTGGCGGATACTTGACTCCAACCATTACTGTCATCTGGGACGGTGGCTTCTTCCCAATCTCCCTCCGGAGGTGGGTCCCACCTTCCTTGATCGACGTCGCCATAGTCGTGGAAGGCTTCCCAGTTCGATGCATCCTTCTGCAGCTCCTCCAAAAAGTTGAGATTGTCTCGCTTGACAAAATCGAGGAGCGGCTTTGGCAGTGGTGTGGGCTCGACTGACATAGCATCGTCGTTCGCGTATACGAGAAGTGCAGAGGCAGATTCTGTAGTTGCTCGCTCAATGACTTCTTGAAGAGAGAGACGGTCCCGTCTTATTGTTGGATTCGAAGATTCAGAGTCATACTGCATCCGCCACCATTGCATTGCGCCTGGAACGTCGGATTTGATATCGGGATGTCGTACGTAAACTACATCTCGGCGGGTGGCGACACCCTGGAGGTGGTATGGGTGGTGCATAGCATCTTCTGGGGCCTGGCCGTCCGGAAATCCAATCTTGTCCGGTTCTACAGCCTCCATCTCAGCCTTGTTGGTCACGCTGTCCATGGTATCTCCAGCATTGTCATCTGTGGCGCCATCGTCTACGTGAGGCTTGAATCTTCCAGATATCTCGATGATTGTGTTTCTCATATGCTGTGTTTGTTTCTCAAGGGTCTCGAGCTTTTCCTCGATACTTCTGTAGAGTTCTTGAAGCTGTGAGAGGACTACTGCGTCCTCGGGTGACCCTGCTCCTTCTGGATGCTCGTAGATGGCCATGCTGGATCGTAGAAGTTGTAGTGATTCCACCTTTTTGGCACCTGCTTTGTTCGGAGTGTAATGTTTCAGTTTCTCAAGCTGTGTATGAATCTCATTCAGTTGTGCTTCGTGGTGCTTGATGTCGCCATACATGCCATCTATAACATGCTTGTTCTTTTCGAGATAGCGATCGATATAAAGGGTAGCTGGTACTCGACACCCAAGATCTGATGCTTCTGTGTTTGAAGAACTCAGGCGAATGATGAGAACCTTGCTGGCATCGCGTATATGCGCGCTTCCTACAGCTGAAGAGAAGAGCGTGTCGTCGAGAACATCGTACAAGCTGAAGCTGGGTCTGGACTGATCGCGTGTGACTGTCGTGTCGAGCGCAAAGCTTTCTTGTGTAGTGCCAGCCACATTGACAGTGGACCGAAGGAGACCGTTCAATTCGACATTTGGTACATGGCTCTGCACCGCAAACCCCCACATGACAAGGAATTTGAGCAAATCATCGTCAGGATCCTCTACAGCCGTTTGGTTTTCTGTCCAAGCCTCGGTCTGCAGCAGGGCGCTTACCGAACCGTAGATCCTGTCAGTGTTGTCAAGAAAAGCCATTAGCCGCTGCGCTTCGTGAATGATTTCCAAGCCATGGGCTTCTGAGCGCCCTATGGTGTCATCGAATATGCGCCCAGTCTCGGTCGGGTTGCCCCTCCACCAGTCTTCGCCAATCCAGTAGTCATTCTGTAGTATTCCGGGACAAAGCAGCGCATTGCGAAAGAGTGGTATCGAATGGAGGATAGGAATGAGGTTAGACAGGTAGTTGAAGTTGGATGAGGGTTTTAGAATAGCAGGTTGGCCCTCTTCGCGCTTTCGCTGGACAGGAATCGGGTCGGCGATGATCTCGGTAGCGGTAGGTACTAAGGCCCACTGGGACGTATCGTAATTGTCCCCAGTGGCCGGCCTGAAGTTTGAGTTGGAACTAATGATTCCAGACTCTTGGCTTTCTATGCCTGCCTCTCAGTCAGTATGAACCAGTCTGCGCGCACCGTATTTGACTTGATATACTGACTTTGCATTGGCAAATCCCCAGCCTGGGCTTGGTTGGACGCGATACTGGTTCGCGAAGGCGGGCGCGTGGGTGCTCTGCTATTGACATTGCTGTGAGGATAATTGTCATGACCTGGGGCATAGTCAATATTGAAAGCTGGTACCAGAGCCTGTCAGCTTTGTTATTCCTCGGCGTGTCGCAGAGCCAAGTCGAACGTACTGGGAACGGTCGCATCATCCACACCATACATAGCCCCGTTGAAGGCACTCTCATCCCACTTGGCTTGCGAGTTGCGCAGATGGGCTTTTAGTGCAGAGATGCCCCCTTGGTCCATGGTAGTGAAGTATTTGTCCATGGCAGCCTCGACACTGTTGCCATGATTCTGCGGGTTGTGATTAGACTATGCGTGAGCGGCTTGCTTGCGCAGGATGCTATCCGTACCAACAGTAGTTGCCTGGCCTCACTTCTGTCCAGTTGATCGGCACCGAAGCTAAGCAGAAGATCGATGTTGGACTCTACATCTGCCCCCTCCATGGTGGCGGCGTTGTGTTGTGCAGTCTGGGTTTAGAGACGCTGTCGGCGTGGAGTCGCGTGGAAAGAGAGGTATTTGAGGGGAGTGTACGGTAGGAGCAGCGGGCAAACAGGCGCAAGCGCAAGTGAAGGGAAATGGTCTCTTAGCCGTGAAGGAGTGTTTGCGGTGTCGACAAATGCAGAGAAGGCGCTCTCGTGGGTAGTTTGGCGGCAGTCATGGCGGGGAGCTCACGGCGTGAGCTCTGCGGAGGAGCCATGCGGAGCTTTCAAATCGCCAATTGCGGGCGGAAGAGCAGGGATGTGCATCCGCTACTGGTTGTAATTGCGTCACACATCGAATACATGCCCGCACGCCACTAACGCTCAATTCCACGCATGTGCATGCATATGAGAATTCATTTCTATTTTTGCGGGGTCGTGATTTTCTTCTCCAATCGCCCAAGTGGTCCTTTTTTCAAGCCATGCCAACCTCCCTTGTCGCTTTCCAACCTCCTATCGTACATGTATTTTACATGGTAGTTCAACAAGTCGTGCAGTCATATATCCCCGTATATGTTCCTAAGATTTTAGCAAGAACGAAAAACGCCATACCCGTGTAGCAAGCATTGCTGCTACGATGGAGATGCTGGCACGCCATCCAGTATTTCCTCTTTCTCTTCTTGGCCAATCACCTCTTTTGGCCCTTTCTTCTGATCGACCGCAGCATCTGAGCCCGGCCCAAGCGGCCGGTACACCTGCACACCCTTTTCTTCATTGAGCTGATCTTGCTCTATCCTCCATTTGCGCCCGCGGTGGCTGAACCGCGAGATAAGGTCGCGGTAGGTCTTGAGCTTCTTGTCTGTCTCCTGTTCGTCCATTCCAATGAGTTGACGTCGCCGCTCTTTCAGAGCATTATACAGCTTCCACCGGCTCACTTCTGGGATTTCTTTGATGTGATACTCAACCTTCCACTCATCCATATCTGTGAAGTTTGTGGGCCTGTCCACGTAACCTCCGTTCACCAAATTACGGACACCCAGAATCCAACCCATCAACGGCTTTTCTGAAGTTGGGGTAGGTTCCAAAACCTTCTCCTTACTGTCCACGCTTCCCTTGTCTGCGTCCCCAGTAGTTTCTTCAGTGGTCTCAATAGTTTCCTCAGGAGTCTCAGTGGTCTCTTCGGCAGTCTCCTCAGCAGTTTCATCAGAGGCGGCTTCGGACTCGTCTAAGGACTCTTGTGATGAGCTGGCTTCGCCACTTTCACCTGTCGAAACACTGTTCTGGTCTTCGCCGACTTGCTTGTCAATGTCGTCTTGAATATCTTGCCAGGCTTCTTGAGTTCTTCGATCGTCTTCTGGTATACCAACGACGTTGCGCGCAAACTCTTCCTGAGCAGCCTCCCCGGCCTGTTGAATCTCGTCTGCCTGCTCCTCGGTCACGGGTTCGGCAAACACGTACATGAAGGGGGTTTTGCCCTCTCGTGCCTCAAAATGCAACCTCAAGGACTGTATGATGTCAGTAATAATACATATGAAGTCGCTCAGAGTGGCTTACTGTATCGGGAAACCGAGCGGTAGCTTTGGCTAGAAGCTCATCAACCAATCTGATGGAAACCTTGAACTCCTGATCTCCCAGTGACGTGTCATGTTGTCCATGGAGAACAGCGTCCATGTCAGATAGGCTGAGATACTGGAAGCCAAAGATGCGCTCAATGTTGTGGAAAGCTATGAAAATACCATCCATTCGTCCCATACGAACTTGCAGTGAGTACTTGAGCAAAGTGGCGCGAGTCATGTCGTAGAACTCGCGCTCAAAAGACTCCCACTCGCCGAGAGCGTGTCGCAGTTGGTAGCCCGACCCTTCTTCGAACTCTTTATGGTTCATGCGAATCGAAACAACAGCCCTGGTCTTCAAGTCAAAAACACCAGTCCCAGGAAGACGGGGGTCGATCGCGTCTAGCTGGGACCGCATCAAAATGCTGCCTTGTTTCGAATAGTGGTAGCAACGACTAGAATCGTCGGCGGGAGGCGCTTGCTCGGGGTTCGATCTGCGATATCTCTCAAATTCGCTTCGCTCAGTCGTGAGCAGCTTCTCCAAAGAATGGCCAAGCCAACTCATAATGTTAGGTCTATCGTATGACTTGTCTGCATCAATGGCGTAGAGACCATCCTTATGACGCAGGAAGACAGCACTGGGACCGAGTGTAATTCGTGAGAATTTCGAGGACGGGTCTGGAAACTGGCGTGAAAGCATGTCGTGATTGAGACCGCGGAAGCCGGAGAGCAGGTAATGGAAGTGTTGCAAGATGCCCGACATGCTGGATGTAGAGCCCGTAAACTTTGCGCCAATTTTTTTCGTCAAGGCGAGCAGATCCTCGTCCTTGGAGGATGTTTTGTACTCGCTCAATGCGTCAAAGTCAAATTCGTGGGCTGGCATAATCCTCTCGAGATAGGGATCGAAATTATATACTCTTGAACGTGGGTCCTGCAACCGGTATACGCCTGGATTGAAAAGCACACGATCAAGACCGTAGGAAAGCATGGGTACAGGTGGTATTTCCGCAGCAACAGCCTCGAATTTGAGCTCGTCTGCTTGAATTGAGCTTATATTCAACTTTTCACGTTCAGTTTCCTGTTGTCGCTTCGATCTCTTGCGACCAAGGAGTGCTTCCCTGAGGGAAAGCACAGTGGAGTCATCATGCTCATCCTTCTCTGCATCGTCTGTTTTGGCATCTGGGTTCGACTTCTTGGCAGCCTTTGAAGAGTTGACTTTCCTGGCCACGGCTCGCTTGAGCACAGCAGCAGTGGCGCTGAAGGGCCGGCATGGCAGTGGGCGCGGCAGACTCTGGGTGGCACAGAAAAGACACCCGGGATTCTGGCGCCGTGGCGAGGCTCGCACCAGCTGGCGGCTCAGCATCGAAAGGAGAGGGCGAAGTGAAGCGCAATGGTGGCGAAGGAGTTGTGCAGTGGCAGGTGACGCTTGGACGATGTCGAGAAATTCCATCGGCGTTTTGTTCTGTTAACGCCGGGGGGATGGGACAAGGCTTGGGCACGTGATGAGCGGGTGCAGTGGCTACGTAGGACGCGCGGAGCCACCAGCGAGACCCACCTACTCCGCCATTGGGCCCATGGCTTGCACAGAATAGAACAGAGCCCTTGTACTTCGTACTCCACGTCCCCCTTCTTCGCCTTCGGTGCGGCGCGTAGTGCTTACACCCTTTTTCGCGTCCCATGCGCGCTGCGCTGCCGGTCCGCCTCGACCAGACATAGACCAACATCATCACCGCCGTCCGCAGGAATCGTCATGCCACCTGCGCCCACCACGGTACATGAATAATGGGACGTCGTCATTGCTCCACGCCTGCAAACCACATCCCGCCAAAATACCGAGCCTGACGTCTGCACCACAGCCGCCGCCCCATCGCCATTCCGCTGTTGTTGTTGTTATTGTTATCGTCTTTCCTCGCGCATGCGCCCGCGCCTGCATGCTCATTGGCCACACCTAGTAACCAAAGTCCAACTCCGCCCCTCTGGCTCGCCTCCTACACGCCGACATTGTCCATCGTAGCTCCCGACGCGCTTCCTTGCCTCCTAGACCGACGGGTACTCTGTGTATGCGACAGTCGCGCTGCTAAGCTCGTGTTGGGCTGTGCGCGCAAACTTGGAACCCCGGCATGTCAAAAGACAAACGGAGGAGCATTTTCGGTCGCAGCTCTCTCAATGTCCTCAGTTCCCAGAGCAGCAAAGACGAATCACAGCCCTCGAATCTGCTACGGAAACGACGCACCGCCTCCTTCATCTCAAATCTCTCCGACCTCTCGCAGTATGCGCAGCTGACCTCGACCTCGACCGATGGGAATGCCGGCGCTAGTTTCAACCTCGTAGAGCCGCCTGATTCAGCGCGGCCGACCCTCTCCCGGAATCAGGCCAAGCGTGCCAGCTCTGTCTTTAGTTCTTTTCGAGGCTACAAACTCCCCGGCGACGACGACCCTGAACCGCTCTCGGCAACCTCGACACGCAACTCGACTATTTTTGGAGAATACTTGTTCGAAGATGTGCATCATGTTCAGGTTTTGCACCATGGCGAGGTCCAGACGAGCAGTTCCATGTTCAGGAAAAAGAAGGAATACTTGGTGCTGACCGAGAAGCATCTGGTCCGCTTCAAGAGCCATTCCAAAGCCGCTGAGGCTTTCCCCGAATGCGCCTCAGTGCACTTGGCCCCTCCTAGCGATGGGACGGAATACCGCAGAGTTTCGTCCTCTCACCGCATGAGTACATACAGACACAGCCATAGCCCTTCTATCGGATCGACACATGAGCTTCAGTCCTTAGCCTCAGAATCATCTGGTGATCGTCATCAAGGAATTCCCCTGCGTCATATCGTGGCCGTCTACCATCTAGACGACGGTCGGCCGCATTTTGCTCTCGAACTTTACTACCTGGATGATGAGGCCAATAATGCCTCTTCTATGACCCTTCAATTCGGCGATCCCGAAGACATGTTCACCTGGTTAAAGTCCATAAGACAAGCAGCTAACGCAGCCCGCCTCTGTGATGCAAAACCCATCTCTGCGCATAATTCCCACCTCGCTGCTCGCGTTGTAGAAGCAGAGCGTGATTACGTACCTCCACACTACGCCATATACAAGATTGTTCTCAGACCACAGGGGAAGACTACGGCCAGATCTTCATCCGATGACTTGACAAAAGCCGCTGCTTCAGTGTGTTTTCTTGCAATTGGTGTTCACAAAGTCCACATAATCCCGTTGTTCAAGGCGCCTTCGCAGCGATCTTCCAGTCCTTCTTTGGTATCTCATAACACACAATTATCACACGGCATCCTAACTCTGACTGAAGTTCGCGTCAGCGAGACTGACGATACTTTCCAGCTGACTTTCCGGTACGTGCTTAAATTCTCCCAGGGAAAGCGGCTCTAACAACATGCAGAAAACCCCTGGAAAAACCCAAAGTATTTCACTTGGCATCGCTTGCCTCTCGAGACATTGTCGTCCGCCTACGGTCTGTAGAATCTGGTTTGAGGCCCGAATGGGAGACAAGTCCGTTAGAGTGTTTGGTTCCCGAGGACTTGCACCAAGACATTGTACGGCAGGAAAGCCCACATCCTGCGGATCCTGATTCTCTCGATCGGACTCTCATAGGCTATTGCATTGCCTATGATGTCCAACCAGAAAACATTAGTTATCAGATTACGTATCCACCAGAGGATTCGCCACGATTCGAGCTCCTCCCACCTGTCCGCTCGCGGAGGTCTCAGTATACCATACTCGAGCTCCTTGCTGTTATGCGCGCCCTGAGGTACAACGAAACTTTCGGTGGTATCTCGTTCAAGAATGTTCACTTGGACGTTCTAAATGGACTGAGAGACCCAAATGGCGCTGAACATCTGTGCCTCAAGACAAAGCGCGGGACATATGCGCGGTTGGACGTTGAAGAATTGGAGCGGTCTTGCTTGTTGGTGCAAGAAATTCGCGCATTGGCTCTGACAAATCGCAAGCTTCGGAGAATGGACTTTTCGTCCTGTATCACAAGGAAACCCAGCGAACACGGGGAGTCGAGAGGTAGTGCAAGAGACCAGGGCTGCGCTATTGTGGAAGCGCTATTTCCGCTATGCAAATATCAAACAACAAACGTCGACTGGATTGCTCTCAACAGAATACAACTCGGTGATACAGATTTGGACTATCTTGTCGCTGCAGGGGTTGAGCGAGCTTGCCATCTCAGAGGACTCGAGTTGAGCGGGTGTGGTCTTACGGACCGCGCGCTGTCGCTTGTCCTAGACGCATTGCGTGCGCAAGAGAACACGCTGGAGGCCATCGACCTCTCGTCTAATCCTTTTCGCCTTTCACCAAGCATTTTCGACTCTCAGATTGGCGTTTTTGGCTATCTGACACGACTCAACCTATCGCATCTCGCACGATCGTCTGGCCTCGAGTCCCTCATTTCCGTCGAGACCTTCCAGGGTTGGAGATTACAGGAATTGGTCTTGAGTGGAACATCGCTTAACGCGGCTACAATCGATGCGATTGCCGGTTATCTTTCCAACTACAAACGTTCTTCAGCGCTCCGCGAGGTCAAGTTGGATCATTGCTTTCTTACTGGGAACGATATTGCTTTTCTGTTGTATGCGATGACAGAACAACCGGGCAAAGCTCGCGAACTCCATCTCGATGTCAGCGAGAACAGAATCGAGGTAGACTTGGACAAGCTGACAAAGGCAATTGCTAGCGGCCACGCCCCATCCAGCTTCACTCTTCGCTTACTCGAGTTTGAAGAAGACGCCGATTTCCGGAAGATGATACTTGCTCTGGCCGCCAACACCACTATCCGACAGCTGGACATTTCACGTGCTTCTCTGCCATGCGACGCTTCAGAAGAGACATGTCAGGCATTGGAGAAGATGTTCGCTGATAATAAAAGTCTTGAGTGGCTTGACATTTCTGGTGAAGACTCTCGTCTTGAAACAACCAAACTAGGCGTTGGTATCAACAGGGCACTACGGGGACTTCAGCGCAACAAGACTTTACGTGCTTTGTACATTAGATGTAAGTTTATTAGCCATGAGTGCTTGTTATTAGTCCAAAGACTAACAAGACCAGACCAGAAGCTAGGCGTACAGGGTGCAAGTACCCTTGCAGATGTGCTCAAGGTCAACAATACGTTGCAATACCTGTACTGCGAGGATAACGGCATTGCCTTGACTGGCTTCACAGATCTTGTCAATGCGCTTCATCGAAACACTACGATTCTCCATCTCCCTACTATGCAGGAGTCCCGCCAAATGGCACTAAAACAAACAGAAGACCAAGTAAAGTCAATGCGAGACGACTTGCCAGCAGGTCCTCAATCGAAGTCATCCTCTGTTCGAAGCAGAATCGCAAGTAGAGTGGGCAGCAAGACTGCGAAAGAGCCCAGCTACCCGACGGGCTTGTCAGATCAGGACATCAAGGCTGCACTGGGGCTGGTGGACGAGAGCTGGGCTAGGCAAGAGTATCGTTTGCAGCAGTACCTGATGCGCAATTACAATATTGCAAATGGTATACCCACAGCCATGGACGTTGATGAAGAGGAGTTTGAAAGGCCAGATACGGCAAGCAGTCTGGGCAAGATCCTCGACAAAGTCAAACTTGAAAGTACCCCAACAGCAGAAAAGGATTTGCAACTTGGCAGTTTCCTTCCAGAAATCACCACGACGTCGATGGGAGACATTGACTACGACATTACGCCTTTGGAGAAAGAGCTTGACCTGTCATTTGGCAACACGCCGGTCGGTTTTCCATTTCCAAACTAGCTGAAGAATCGACGCCAATGCATTTATGGTATTTGGGCCCTTTCCGGATTTTATTTCATGCCCACGGGCACTATTCATTTCGGATTCGCACTCACGATTGCTATTTCGAGTTGTACATATAGAGTTTATTTTTTGCATACACCCCCAAGACGGGGGACATAGGGCGTTAATCTTCTGACTGCATAACTGCTAATCTTTTGGACTATGGATCCTTCGACGATGGGATCTTCTATTCTGGATAGCTGATCATTTTTGGAGTATACACTTATTCAGGATAAAGGTCCTTTGCACGCTTTTCTTTTCTTTTCTTTTTTGAAGATACCATTTAGATTATTACAAACAACAATGAAGTTTTAGACTTTCTCGAAAAAACGAGTTTGGCGACGCCTCTTGGGGCCATTGTGTGCATAGTGCAAATGTTCATCAAGCAAACACTACAGCGCAAGTGGAAGAAGTGAGGACCTGTGTCGCGATCGCTGGACGTGGGGTGGACTGCTGAAGCCCCACTAAACAAGTTCCCATGCCCGAGCTCCGACCGAAAATGTATACTGACATCACCTCATTCCAATAGTATCGATTGAACCTCACTCACACGCTCAAGTCCAAACCGACCAATTACGATAAAGGAACAATACGACAGCTTTCTTGGTATATTCTTATGGTGATACGATTGGGAAGATGGTCAGACAACATGGCAGCTTAGAGAAAGACGAAGAGACCAACCAGGCGGCTTGGGAAGCGGCGCGTGGCGCGCTGGTTGGGGGTACAAAGGTACGAGATGCACCCGCACGTGTTCTCAGCATTGAGCACGCTGTTTTTGTTTGCCGTATACCTTGAGGTTTGAAATAGAAAAAAAGACAAGAGAAGGAAATCTCAAGGAATGAAAGAGCTAGCTTAGGGCACATGCGCAATGCATGGTTTCATGTCCGCTTCTTCACTCTGGATCTACAGAACATACTCTGGCCATGCACAAGATACCAACTAACTTTGACTTGACCAGTGGGGCGCTTTCTTCGCAGTAGCAGGCGGCGTGGCGTATGCCTTTTCACCACTTTATCGTGGTTTGACCGTCCAGTTCAAAACGTAGGTGATTATCAATCTGCTCTTAAAGAGCTCCCTGATGCCTGATGTTCAATCGCAATCATATCCTAACGTACGAACCAGATATATACAAATGTCTGGCATGATACTAGGCGGCATGCTCGAAGCAGACAAGCGAATGGTGAGTTACCAGCATCAGGTCAGGCACCAAAAGAGACTGGCGAGAGACATGGAGATTTGGCGGCGGTACGAGGATTCGTATGAGGAGAGGGGCACGCCGGGTGTTGGGGCGGAGAGCGATGTGCATGGGCCGAATGGAAAGGGGCAGTGAGTGCAGGCCTGAGAGGGGAGAATGTGGTTAAAGGGAGGAAAAGTCATTGTTGTACAATATCCGCCATTATCAACTATTTCTTGAAGCAATCAATAGCCTTCGATGCTACTTTCTTGAGCACTTCTGCCACTGCAATACAAACCCTGTCGTCGCCACCGTAGCAAGAGCTATCCGGAAAAACATGGTTTACTGATCTTGGATTCAATAACGTGGTGCCCCTACAAAGCCGCGAGAACTTTCCACAGCGAATGCGGCTGCATCGGCGTGGGGCGGAACTGGTGGGCCAATGACGCGTGCTCCTGTCCAGGGTGGGATGGCTGACATAAGGCCTCCCCACCAGCGACGCGCCGGCTGCCTTCAAAAGCCACCTTGCGATTTCGCTTCATCCTGTTCTTTAGGCAGCATTTCGCTGTTCCTCGCCCACGACACCCTTATTGTCGCATCTGTCTGTAGCTGCCACAGCTTCCAGCAACAATGGATGTCTTTTGGACGCTCCCACCGGTCTCTAGGTAAGCTCATCTCATCTGCTTCACTGGTCTGGCTGGAATGCTTCGCAGCTTGCGCCTGGCTACCCGAACGACGCGCACATGAAATTGCTAACAGTTTCCCTAGGACCATTACTGCTGCAGCTGTCGTCGTGTCGGCATTAGGTTATGGCGGCATCATCAGCCTCTACAATGTCGTCTTCGCCAGCCAACTTGTCTTCACGACCAAGATGTTCCCGCAGCTCTGGCGTGTCGTCACTGCGTTTCTAATCACGAAACCAAAGTTCGCCATTCTGCTTGATCCGTACTTTCTCTACCAATACGGTAGCTCCATTGAGCGCGAGTCCAGCCGTTTCTCCCAACCGGGCGACTTTTTTGTGTATACCATGTTCGTTGGCAGCGTCATTGTCGTAAGTACCCATTGTAGCTACTCCACACTATCGCACAACCGTGTACATGTCCGTATCGCATCGACACACCTGTCTGCGACCCAACGACTTCGGTCTCCGTCACCTCGACATATCTGCCCGCCCAGTCAAAAATTGATCTAGCTGAAGCGGTTCCTGGAATCGAGGAAGAATACCCTTGCGCATCATGCAGTTCCGCCAACAATCCAAAAGGGACTGTATGGTGTGCAGGCATGGTGGGATTGTCACATACCGATGCGTTGCGGATATTCTATTTCGCAAGGTCATTTGGGGCTCCCTACATACCTTTACTATTCGTCGTGCTTTGAATCGCTTGATGTCAATGTAACTTTGGATGGGCTTGTGCTAACAGTCCATATAAAGGCAACAGCAGGCGGTATCTTGAATACGTACACCTTCCTCCCCGCGCTGTCTCTCGCCTACGCATACACTTTTGCCCAGGACAACCCCACGCGATCCGTACAATTCTTCATCGTCAGCTTCGAGGCCAAGTACCTACCGTTCGCCATGTTGTTTCTCTCCTTCGTTATCGACGGTCCTGACGCAGCCGCTACACAATTGACCGGTCTGATTGCCGCACATCTTTACGATTTCCTCACGAGGATCTGGCCTACGTTTGGAGGTGGAACAAACTACATTCGTACGCCTCAGATTGTAAAGGGTTGGTTCAGCCCTACACCCGGCGGTGTCCAGAACAGGGGATACGGTCATGTTGTCGAGGGACGTGGAAGGGCGGCTGGTGCACCTGGAAGTGGCGCACAGCCGAGTACAGGCAGGGCTACGGGCTCGAGTTGGAATGCAATGGGACCCGGTCGCAGACTCGGAGGTTGATATGGTTTGGCTGGAAATGCCATGCGTATTCAATTTTCTGGTTGCTGCAAGTCAGATGTTGGTTTGATGAGACTGTCATCGTCTTGATTGTAGCATTAGCGATTGTATGATCAAAGATGATGTATTACGATCATTCCGTCTCCCAAAGCCCCCGAGCGTTACAGACAATTTAATTACAAAATGTTGAATGAGAACAGACTCCACTCGAAGTTGTACCCTAAGTCGCCATCACTGATGTATTCCAGCAATTGATCTCAATCGATACGACAGAATAACCGTAAGTAATTTCACATTCCATATCCTGAAACCATCGTTCATACATGTTTCTTCATATCATTCATGCAATTCGTATTGCCTCTTGGCCTATATTACAATAACTCTCGAACTATCCCACACATCTGTTTTCTTTACTTCGAGCTTCCAGCAGGGTTACTCGGTCCATCAACCGCACGCTCCACATGTCCCGCAATACCGTTCTGACCCGCGTCAAACTGACTGCCGATAATGCCGTCCTTGCTAAACGGGCCTCCGATCTTCTGGCCAATCTGGCCTATTGCGCCGTCGGGGTTGACTGGTTGGGTTCGCGTTAGTCGAAGGACTTTCTAGTGAAAGAGGCAAGAGGAATGGATCAGGGAGAGAAAGAAACGTACAGTTCTTGCCGATTGCGCCTGCAGACGAAATGATGCTAGGGTTCTCCTGAGGGAAAGCGTTGGTCGACTTGTTGGCGCCGAGCTTGTCGGCTGCCGAGGTGGTCGTGTCGCTCATGTTGTTTGAACCTGAGGGGTAGGTGGTGCTGGGTGTAGATTGGTTTGCAGTGCCGATGCCGAGTTGTTCTTGGAGAGGACCGGTAGACTTGGGCATTGTTGTGGTTTGAGGGAGGGATGTGAATATGTTTATATGTAGTTGGTTTGGGTGGGTAGGGGATTAGATAGACGATGTGTTGTATGCTTGTGTTTGTAGGGAGTAGTCGTGACTATAAGACGATGGTTTTATATTTATCACATACGTATTTGCTATGACATTGGCTTTGGGCGTTGTCGTCACTAGCAGACGGGACGCCAGATGTGTGATGTGCGTGGATGACAATCGTGATGTCATGACGACACCTGCACTCGAAACGATGTTCCGCTGCGGAAACAGTTGATGATGTAGCACCGTCTTCGCAGATCTGGATCTAGCTGAACTCTTTGTTTTCTTTTGGGGTACACCGCTTGTACTAGATGCTGTTCTTTGTGGGGCGATGCGTTGGAATGGGGTTGTGGTGGTGTCATGGGTTCAATGCTAGAGCCATGGCGAAATCCGCATGCAGTTTTGATGGTATTTTGGTTCTTCTTACCGTCATTGACCCTTCTTTATCTCTGAAGCCGGTGGGACTTATGACATAGTGGGACAAGGCAATGATGGTGCAAATGGGGTCTTTACGGTCTTTGGGTGAGCTGCTAGTGCACGTTGCATGGTGTCACTTTTTCATCTGCCAAATCTGCGACGGCAACAGAAGTGATTCAGTGACTGATGATCGCAATGGTTTAGCGTTCGTGTATATCGATGAAATCATTTCCTAATCTCTAGCCAAACATTATGGTTAATTCGGATCCGATTGTTAGTCTTGTTGCCCTATATACTCTATGAACAGGATCAGAGCCAATACATATGCGTGCTCAAAGAGGTAGGTGGTATCCGTATATATCCACATAATTTCCCAACTCTGGAAGAAAATGTGAAAGTCCCTAAGAAAATATCTGGGCCATGAGGAGTGTAGCACACATAGACGATAGAGCAAAGAGAAAGAAACGGGACCCTATATCATGTCTATCTCTCTGCTGCCATTTTCCTATCAGATGTTAACGTCTCAGCGTTGTCATACAAACAGATTGACTGGTATCTCGGCTTTGCTCAAGCAGACAAATCAAGTAACTGTCTGATACTTCGCCATCAGAGGGATAATACTGGACTCTTTCTGTAGCGAGAATTTTGGTGAGAGGCTGCTTGAGTGGGATTATATGAAAGTACTCAGCAAAGCGGAAGATATGGATGGATGCCACGTAGAAAGGAGAAGACAAAGTAAAGGGCCTTGCCTGCTAGATAGCAGTCACAGAGAGCAGATTCAGGAGTTAGGTGCGGGATCAATTTCCACAATGGGTCGAAGAACACCTTGACATTACAGAAAATTTGGCCGTGCTACGCCTACCCGAGCCCACAAAATGTAGCATAACCCAAGCTTTTGAACTATCTAATCACTCCCGATCGCGACAAGAATGCTCGACTAGATTATTTGTTCCTGAATCTACCTCCGACCTTTGGAAATGTGAGGGGCAACTTCAGCTTGGCGATGAAGTGATTGACGCTCTCAGCCTTCGTCAGTTTCATGTTTGTGAGATCTGTCTGTGTTGGAGCCGTGAGTTTGCAACCCAGTTCCGCAAAGTATTGCTTGATTCTGTGGGCGATGTTAGGAACTATTATAGACTTGCTTACAGGTGGAAATGACTTACTCCTTGTTTTCGAGTTTGAGATCTTCGCGAAGGTCGTTAACGTCAACCGCTTGATCGTCTACGTGGAGAGCCGCAGCTGCAATGTGGGTCATGAGATTGTCGACGTTCCAGCGAGGCATTTCGGAGCTCCTATATAGTGTTAGTCGTTGGATCATGATATACTGAGATATTAAGCAAAACAGAGAAATGACAAAAAGACTCACCCTTCTGGAGCAAACTTCCGTCTGATGGCCCCCACACATCCGGCGGGGACATCTTCACCCATGGCTGCCTCCAACTTGCCCTTGATGGGTATCTTCTTCGGCCGGGAGCCACCTCCACCAATCAAAGCGGCATTGAAATTTATACAGAGTAGTATAAAGCGCAGAACCTTCAATTTCTGAATCTGTTTGTTCTTTGCGAGCTTGACAATGCGCTTTGCGACATACTTGCTTGCCACAAAGACGCCTTGGCCAGCTGCTGATGCTTGCACCCAGTCCTTTACATCGAGCATGGTCATCAACTCGCTGCCAACAACAGTACTGATAGGGTAAACGTCGGCGGGATACTCTGCAGCGAGATTGGGCATGGGCCGAGGCTTAGAGCTGTCGACAGCTGCTGCAAGATCTTGTGTGGTCGGCATAACGCTGGTCGAGGATGACATCTGTTGCAAAACGTTCTCAGCAACATCGTTTGCTGAGGCACCGCTCTTGATCGCATTGAGCGTACGGTCCTCGAGAGCCTTTCTAGACTTCTTGGATCCGAACTCGGCCGCAAGGGCAGCCCTCTTGGCTGTGATTGTGTTATTCTGGGCATCGATGGCTGCCTGCTCCTGGCGCATCTCTTCCACTTCGCTTCGCAGTGTGCTTCGAACGACGACTCTCTTGACTGGGACGATTTGAAGCTTGTTGGTGGCAGGATCGTAGACACCAACGTAATCTTGCAACTGGCTCTCGGAGCTTCCATCACGCTCTTCTTGTGCGGTGTAGTCGAGGCGGGGATGATCGGAAGACTGGAAGAGCAGCTCGGTGCTCTCACCTTGTGGAAGGACCTTTGTTCGCTTGTAGGGATTGAAGGAAATCTTGGAGGGCATATTCAGTCCCGGTGTGACAGCTTGGAAAAGTCAGCGAATGGGATCATACGGCATCGGCGACGGCGCAGGTATCGTCATGGGGCCTGGAGATGCATGCGCCCGTCTCTGGAGAAGCCATCACATACCCAGCACTGGGCCTAAGGTTTCTTTGCTCTCCACCATCTCGACGCGGACGTTGCCCCGAGGCGCAGCGACGGCCTTCTTCTTGGAACGCTCACCGTTTTCAGCGTGTCTCTTTCTCTTCTTATCGCTCATGTCGGCGGTGCGGGCGCGGTATGGGAGGGCGTGTCGCGACATGTCAAAAAGTTCGACCTTGAATTGGCAGAACTCGTGGGCGGTGAGACGACAAATTACCTGCCAAGCGACAAGGGTGTGGCCGCTAGCGCGCATCGGCATGACGTACACGCGAATCGCGCGTTCTAGCCCGCTTTCTCCGCTTCCGCTCCCGGCCTTTACGTGCCCATGATTGTTTGATTGCACAAATACTCGGACTTAGAATACACTGGCATGCGAGATAACAGCCAACTTCTTGACTTGGTTGCCACGCTGCTATACAGCTACTGTCCTCTCGATTCTGAGTGATCCCCTCATCGCTCCCAATTCATTGCCCCCCTGTCCACTACCCATCCCTATTTCCACCGAATCCATCTGTTTCCCCACACTCACGATGCCTTCGGTCATGCAGAAAGCTGGCCAGGTGGTTGACAGTGTCGGCTTTCACGTACGGCATGCTGCTCAGACCGTTGAGGCCCAGTTCGAGGCTACTACAAATCAACTACTCCCACGTACACGCCGCGAGCACATGATTGAACAGGCACACGACTATGCTCGCCGGAACCCCAAAACTGCAGTACTATCTCCTCAGTCTCTTCCGTTGTTTGTACTGATGCATATTCACAGGCCTTCCTTGCTACCCAAGCCGCATTGGCTGGCCTTCCTCTCGTCCTCTTTTTTGCCTTTGCAGCCGCCACCCTCCTTGTTTCCTTGACTACCTGCCTCCTCCTTGGGCTAATCATTTCTCTGATTATCACGTTTTTTGTTGTCAGCTTCACTCTGCTCTTTGTTGTCCCAACCGTCTTCATTGCCAGCTGCTCGGCAACATTCATTTTCATCTCGGGATTCGTAGGCTACGTTTTCTTGCGCAAGTTCAATGAACGTGGGGCTTCCACGAAACCGAGTGCTCGGGTTAGTACTCGACAGAAACTCAATGATGCAGCTACAAACGGTGTCAATACTGGTTCTGGACGAACACATGGCACGGATTTCGAAGACAGTTCACCCGTAAACGGAACGCATGGCATGGTTGAATGGGAAAGAAAGTGGGCAGATGAAGTGAAGCCTGACCGGGTGGTCTTGAAAACAGACAACCCTTATGAAGCTTTGAAAGCAGTAAGCACTCGCGTCGAGTCTGTACACATAACTTGTTGATCCGCATATAGGAGACTCGAGTACCTTCTGTCCTGCCTGCGCCATAGCTGCTACGAGAACGTATTTGCTACGATACATCTCCAGTCGATTAATACATCATGGTGTTGTTGTAGTCTCATTCCTGCTCAGCTGCTTTTCTTGTTCACATCTTCACTTCCAGACCTTCTAACTTTCCATCTTCGCGCCATCTCTCCAAAAGCCTAGTAAAGTCGACGATGCCTCTGTGCCATGTTCCCATTTTTGCCTTTTTCATCATCGCTGCATGGTCGTCAGGTGCTGGCATCTTTAGCGCCTCACCCTCCAGATTTTGATATCCTGGAGTGCAGATAGTGTTGGGGCTGAAGATGGCTGAACCCTGTGCGATCAGTGAACCCCATGTTTCCTCTGCCTCAACTGTAGGCTCGATCACCGCATCCCTTTGCCCATCTGAAGACCGACTATGAGCGATCGCAATAATCGAAGCAATGTGCTCGCTTGTCACATCAATCATATGACCATAATTGTTTGTCGCAGCAGCTTGTAGTATGTTGTCAATGAAAAAGTTGGGGAACCCGCTCATCATGACACCATGCAAAGTCGTGACACCCTGTGTTTTCCACTTTTCTGTTATGCGACGTCCATTACGACCGATGATCTCTAAGCCAGAGCTTACACCTGGACCTCCTGCGGCAATGTTTGAATGGAACCCAGTGCACAGAACAAGAAGGTCGATTTGATATTCCCGGCCGTTTGCGACGATGCCTTCAGGCGTGAAACGATTGATCCCCGCGCCGTCTGTGTCGACCAAGTGGACGTTGCCGCTGTTGAAGCTTTCCAGATAGCCATCGCTGAATGTAGGTCGCTTGCACCATGTCGGGTACCAAGGCTTCAGTCTCTCCGCTGTTTCTTGGTCTTTGACTATCTCTGAAATTCTTGAACGAGATCTCTCGCTGTGTCTTAAATCCAATGCAAGCATTGTAGCAATATGTTCCTGCGCTTTGTCAGGTGTGATCATGCCGAACCGGGTTGTGCCATGGATGCCAGCAAGGCTATCTAGCTGAGCCCATCCCGTCTCAGCCGTGCCATTCTCTAGTTTCAGATTCCCAGTCACCGCTTCGGCACTGGCTTCCCTTCGAGCTCGCTGCCACCCAGGTTTCGCTGCAATACTGCGATGCCAATATTCGGGATCTGTGTCGGTCTGACCTAGAGCAAAGACATGCGAGGGGGTACGCTGGAACACGTAGACTTCCTTGGCGAACCTGGCAAGTTGGGGAACGACCTGGATTGCAGTGGCGCCTGTACCGACAATTCCGACTACCTTGTTCCTGAGCTTAGTCAAGTCTGGTATTTCGTCATCACCAGATCCTCCGGTTATATCGTAGTTCCAACGCGCTGTGTGAAGCATCGGTCGGGTAAACTGCGCCAGCCCAGGAAGTTTGGGTACATGCGGAAGCGGCATTATACCGTCTGCGATGACAACATTGTCGGCGTGGAACGAAAGCTCCGCCTCCTGCTTCCCTTTGATGCCTCTGTGTGTGGTTACTTCAACCCTCCAGGTCTTCTCGCCGTCGTTCCATTCGAGTTTCTTCGCTCGTGTGCGGAAAAAGACCCGATTACTCAAACCAAATTTTTCGACAACTTGCTCTAAATAATTGCGAATCTCGGCACTAGAGGAGTATCTCCTCTTAGGAATGTAACCAGTTTCTTCTAAGAACGGAAGATAGGAATATGATTCGACGTCGCAGTGCAATCCCTGCCTTAGTTAGCCTCACAATGATAATCTCAGTGGCAGCACAGGAACAGCTCACCGGGTAACGATTCCAGTACCACGTTCCTCCAACACCTCCAGCGATGTCAATAAGCAACACATCTGCCGGACTGAATCCCTTCTGGATGAGCTTAACCGCCATTACAATACCGGCCATTCCAGCCCCTAAGACTAGGAACTTGACTCTACCATCTTGTTGAACCGGCACCGGGAGCGCATCGAGCGCATCGTGATCTGCCCATGCATCTTCGACGAGGTTGCGTAGGCGCTCACTGTCGCTGAATTGCAGAGGTTCGAATTGTTGGAGGCCATCATCTCTCTTGCGCTTTGCCGCTTCGACAAAATACTTTTGCACAATCGGATCCATGTTGGGTTCGCGGGGCTGGGCTACATTAGAGGCGGCCATTTTGTGCAAGCCGTAAAGTATACTGCTAGGACCGGCTGCAGACGAGGAATATCTACGAGCGAAAAAATGAACGTAAAGTGGAAACTGGAGAGTGACGAGCAGACCCCAGGAACAGCGCGGGGATTTATACCTGTAGTAGGTAAACACAGGCGACGCGACAAATGTTAGATAGTCTCTAGAATAGTCTTTGTGCAGGTGAGCGGCTGCATCCTCCAATCCTTCTGGGTGGAACGCTGCAAACCCGCAGTCTAGCGGCAAAGGTACCGCTTAGTCGGAGCGGCGTCATGCAGGGGATTTAATTCCTTTATCGTTGCTCCTCCCACGCAGCCGCCCCTGCTCGTGTCTATCATATTGTTTGGTTTTCGAATCTTCAACGCACATGGTGTTCATCTCTCTCACCACAAAACTCCTTGCTCTATCTTCATCGTGAAGTTACGACACATATGCCACGTTGCAAATCAGAGCAGGGCGGGGACAGTTCACTTTGTTGATCTATCAGTCCATAGCGCTACACTATCTCCGCCTACCCCGCCAAATGTCCGCCTTCGGCATCTATGCCGGATTTAGTGTACAACGGTTAAATAACGGCTTGAGTTAAGGGTACTTGTCATGCACATGTGCATCTTGAGTGTATTTTCTTTTTCGGAGCCTATGTTTAAAAGGGTTTCCATATACGTGACAACTAGTAGTAGAATCGTGTTCTGCTGAAAAGTAAACTTTTGGCAGCATCTTGCTGGAAGAACAGGTATATCGGGTTGGGATATGTTTATTGGTATTCATAGACTACGAGAAATTGGGGAATGTAAAAGACAGCGCTAATTCAGAACGATTAAGTTGTTTTTATAGACTCGTATTGGATAGGGGGTTACACCATGGACAAAAGATGGGAGAGTATAATGCTGGGATATACGGTCAATACTCCTCCACAAAGGAATCTTTCAATTAGCGTACTTCTCTATGGACATCGCTGATTAGTCTCCAGTCACGCTTCACTACTGACTTCGCAAGCGCACTCTTTGTCAATCGGCCCGTTTCGTACGCCTTTCTGATGCCAATTTATCACTTGCACGGCGTTGTTTCATCCACAACCAAATTGAGCGTGTCGTGTCACTGCGAAGTCACAGGTGTATAGTGTGGTGAGAGCTTCTGCTCATGGATACTATCAAGCAGCATCAATATATCACAGGTGTGGATTGCATGTACGACTTGCTCGTGTGTTGGGTATGAAGAACGGTAGCTAGATTGGAGATATGGAAGTATTTGCGGCAGCGGCGAAGATGCCAATGCCGGTTTCGGAAAGCAAATACGTTGGAGGGCTTCACTTTCGTTGACTGCGTCGCTGATGCGATAAAGTTCGAACAGTGCTGTACCATACTCAAGGCCCAAGAAATCCTTCGTAATGCGATTAAAGGCTTCAGTATGGTTACTTCTGCGTGCATCTCTACGCATCATGTTGCAGTACATCCCACTTTCATACGTAATAGATCTGACAATCTCCATGTTAACAGGCGTCGCCCAATTGCATCATGCTGGATGGATGGGATTGCATTCTCTCGCCAGCTATATGGTTGGCTGCGAAGAGGATAGATGTGTGCTATATGTGCAGGGCAGGTTGACCTAAGCCAAATCCGATTCACGAGGCGTAAACGTGTATTGTGACTTTTTGCGATGAGTTCGCCTCTCAGTCTCTGCGATCGTGTTCCCCAACACCTTTCCAGTCTATGCAAGGAAGCTGTTTTGGTGTTCATCTAGAGTCATGGCCGGTATCGCGACAGATCTCCCAGAACACCCTCACGCTTATATCCACTCAAACGCCCTTGAATCGGCTTCCATGCCTCCAAAAAGATCCAAAGAACCGTCGACATGACGGAGCGGCCGGTGCTGCTGACATCTACGGTATTGGCGTTATTTCGAACGGCCGCATGTAGTCAGCTTCCCCAGCTGGGATCCTCAACTTCGAATTACTCGACGGCGTCGGCCCTCTTCCTTTTGACTGAGCCAGTATCTGCTTTGCCATGCGTAGGAACGGCTCCTGCGCAAGCGGCTACCAAAAACCGTTGTGCTGGAACTACGCTAGCCTCACGCGCAATCTATCTTATACTTGTCCACTCATACAAAAACACCTCGGCTATATTCTGACTGCTATGGTTCGTATTTGATCTTGTTCTCGGGTAGCTATCTCTGGGCCAGCTGTATACCTTCTTCATTCGGCTAGCACCTCTGCTAGCCTTGATCTCCACCTGAGATTTAAAAAGCTTATCTACCTATGGAAAGCTTAGTGGAATATATGTACAGGCTCTCCTTGTGTTGAAAGAGAGTGGCCAACAGTCTTCCTGTACAACATGCTGAGGTCTCTCCTTTTTGCATCGCTCGCCTTTGGCGCAGCGGCTCGTCCTGGAATCAAGCCTCACACCACCAAGCGCAGTAATGACACCAACCTCAATATCAAACTTTCCGTTAGTGAAGGTCTCTTGGATGCCCCTACCGATGGACGCATTGTCCTGATGTTTGCACCCAATGGAACCGATCCTCTGGAAGACACCGATGTTACTTCGTCGCCTAACAAGATTTTCGGAAAGAATGTGTACGGTTTTGGATCAGGTAAGACCGTCAAAATGTCTGGCGGCAGCAATGAAGGCACCGCTACCGGTGTATTTGGTTGGCCAAATGTCGGCCTGAACGACATCGGCCCAGGCACCTACAGTGTGCAAGCATTCCTCACCAGATACGAGACAGTGACTCGTAGCGATGGATCCACAGTGAGCCTCCGCTTTCCATGCGGCGATGGTGCCCCTAATGTCAACGGATACGGAAGCTTGGTTACACCAGTTACGGACGTCCAGGTATCCGGTGGCGCTCAAGTTCTCGAACTGACCTTCAACAACATCACGACCGTTGAGAACTTTATCGGGAAAGAGATTGGCGGGTGCAATCAAGGCAACTACGAGGATACCGAATTCTTAAAGCACGTCAAGATTCGCAGCAAGAAGCTGAGCAAGTTCTGGGGCCGTGACATGTTTGTTGGTGCCAATGTGGTCCTGCCAGCTGGCTATGCGAATGATACCAAGACAAGATATCCCGTAATTTATCATCAAAACCACTGGGCAGACGGGAAAGGCGCGTATAAATACGGCAGTGACGAAGGCTTTACTTTGGCTTGGAATGCAGGCGTCATCCCTGCAACCAACAGTACACCCGAGCGGCCTGCACCAAAATTCATCATGATCCAGTTCCGGCATGAGGCGCCATATTACGACGACTCGTATGCTGTCAACACAGCCAATCTGGGTCCTTACGGCGACGCTATCAACGAGGAGCTCATCCCATACATCGAGAAGACTTTCCGCACAATTCGCGCACCGTATGCACGCATCCAAGACGGCGGATCCACTGGCGGATGGGAATCCATTGCCAATGTAATCTATCGCCCTGATCTCTTTGGCGCATGCTTTTCTTCGTATCCTGACTCTCTCGACTTCCACCGCCATCAAGACATCGAACTTTACAGCGCTAAAAACGCCTACCAACGTGCGGATGGCAGCTTCGTTCCTAGCATCCGTGCCTTTGAGAATGGCACTGAGGTCATCTCGGCCACAGTTGCGCAAGAAAACCACTGGGAACTGACATTTGGCACATCCTCGCGTTCCTTCAATCAGTGGGATATTTGGAACGCTGTGTTTGGTGTACAAGGCTTCAATGGTTACCCCCTCGAGCCATGGGACAAAGTCACTGGTGAGATTTATCCAGAAGCGGTCGAATATTGGAAGCCTTTTGACTTGAGTAACTACATTGTGACCAACTTCAACTCCTCCCGCCACCTCGGTACAGCACTGGCTGGTCGTATTTACGTCTACGTTGGTACTTGGGATGACTACTTTCTCAACGAGGGTGTAGTGGAGTTCCAGAAGCGCACTGATGCCGTTGGAGGGGCTGGATGGGCCAATGTCACCATCTTGCCTGAGAAGCCACATGGTGGAAACTATCAAGCCCGCGAAATCTGGGATTATTTGGAGTTAGTGGACAAGTGGGTCAAGGATCACGCTCCGGATGGTCCAACACCACTTTGTGCTGAGTGCACTGCTCCATCTACGCGCGGAAATGTCTGGGAAGAAGTGATCAAATATGGTGGTCGCAAGGCTGCGATCGAGCGCCAGGCCGATCCCAAGATCGATTGTGAGAAGGCCAAAGTGGGGCAGGAGGTGATTGCCAGTGTTGGGCGCTGGGACCCGGGTGTTAAGCTGACTGCACAGTGGGTTTTAAACAGCAAGCCTGTTTCGGAGGCAGTTACCGTCCAGCAGGGCACAACGATCAAATACGTGCCGACTGCAAAGGGCCATGTGCAGTTGCTTGTGACGGGTGAGAAGAGGAACTACATGACCGAGACGAGGAAGAGCCAGAGGGTGCTCGTTGGACGATAGGGTTTGGAACAGGTCCAGAATAGTACATGTTACCGTGCGATTGGTAGAAGTAATGAGTAATGTCTTTCGATCCTCGATGCGATATCCCTTTTGAGATTCTAGCACGATCGAGTGCCTCTATTTTTGCAGATGACATGCATGTTCTGCTACCGAAATAAACGGTGCACTCGTGTTGCTGTAATCATGTCTAGCGGCTGACAATAACCAGCACCACAGCGAAGCCAATTGCCATATATGAGGGTGCAACAGAAAAAGGACGTAGATTATCTCGCTGGTTAACAAGATCAGTCACGAATCGATAGTCGTACTGTTCTTAGAAGTCATGTATGCCAGGCGTATAAGCATGCTCGAGGACCTTGCAATAGTCTCGCATGCCACGTCCTATTGGCAAGACTGCCGCATGTGTTTACAGAGCTTTTAAGAGCAGGGATGGTGGTCTAGAGTCGCGGCGTAATGGCAAAACTCTCTCTCCTTCCCAAGATGGCTCGACAGCCTCCGTACGCTCACATACCGCTGTAAGAATCTAAGTTTAATTCCTGATTGTAGAGCAAGGATTATCGCCAGTTTTTAATATAGGCCCAAGTGCTGTATTTTCGCGGACACATATCCGTGACCTGACTAGCAATGTAATAGTGCTTGTGCTGCAACGGCTGCAGGCTAGACGTGGCAACGTGTGTGGTCCCTGTTCTCCAGCAAATGCAAGCTCAAGCAGCCAAACCCATGAAAGATTCCAGTGCATCTAGCGCAACTCACTACCCCGATCGTTTCGGAAGGTGTCGTGTACATTTTCTCGTAGGTCTAGTGTTCAACAAGCCACTTAACGTGACTAAACTTAACAAGCCAAAGATGGTAACAGAGTGAGCTGATTTAGGTTACTTTTTGTGGCAAGATTGAGAAAGCGGCACAAGAAATGCTCGATGCATTAAGGAGCCATAACGAACAGATAGCGCAAGCTACATATTGATCATATCCAGAGCCACTGCTGAGCGTATATTCAGAACACGAAGAGCTCGGGCGAGCTAATCCTACAGCTAAGTTTGTTCAGTTGTTAGAGGTATTTGACCAACCGCGCATTACTTACGTTAGGTAAAGTCTCGTGCATCGTATTCAGCGTCTCCGTGCGGCGCTACGTCTGAGAGGAATTAGGCTAGATGGGCAAATGTTATCTGGTCAAAGGCTTGCAGACAGTACCTCTGCTGCCTATATATTGCCTCTGCCCTTTCGCGTTTGTATTAAGCACATCAATCAACAGACTCCTCCAACTATTATAGAAGTAGATCCTAGCGTCCGTTTGACTCTCGACGAACAACAACGTACATTAGTACTTATTCCACACTTAACGAGATTTAAAATCTACAATGAAGGTATGTGTACTATTTGTAGTTGCAGGTCTATACCTTACTCAGCTAAACATGACTCAGGTTCTCGCTCTCGCTCTCTCTATTATCGCTGTCGGACCAGCTGTCGTCAATGCTTGTTCCCACTATTTCGCGTGCCGCTGCGGTAATGTCGACGATGCTGCGACGGAAAGAGTATGTCAAGGGGATCATAAGTCATTGGAGACCTTCGAAGACGGACATAAATACTGCAAGTGGACAGGCTTCGCTTTCGGCATGAACAATTGCGATTTTAGAATCGCTTGTAATAATGGTGCCGACTCAGACTGTTGGGAGAAAGTCAGCAATTAAATTTTTGCGGTATCTACCTTAAATTTGGTACATGGACGTGTTTGTACATATAGAGAGATTTCACGCTTATGGCCGTCAAGAATATATGTTGTCCGTGGACTGATAGTCAATCTCAAAAAAATAGTGCCTCTACAAAATATGCATGCGTGATATCAGCCATTCTTAATAGTGTTCGTGGACCTACAAGTCTTGCATCATGATCGATTGTTAAGAACAGCTGTGAGAGCTTTAGCAGCAGTTGTCGCCCAGCTAGTCTAGTGTAGATCCAAAGCTCTCTATGCGAGGCGACTGATCACGCAGCGCGAGCATAACCCAACTGCAGTTCTACTAGATCTGTTTACTAACAAGGTTCGATCGAGCATTCTTCAAAGAGAAAATAAACAAATCATTCGCTGAGAAACCTTATTTAGCACTAGAAACGTGTTCTACTATAGTCTTAGCCCAAAGTTTTGTTACCGCCTGGCTATGAATACCTAAAGCATAACGAGGCGGCTTAGTAGGGGGTTCCATGCGCGTTTAGTTTTAATTGCCTACTAGTGCTACGATAAATCTGGAAGTGCTTACCCCGGCCCCTTGCAGGACATCACATTACGCGGCATAATAAACTGCCGCTCGCATTGGCCCTAGCCCGCCGGCTGTACTAATCTACGTAAGCCACCAGCGACCCAATTAGATTGCGGGGAGAGGGCTGAAACGCAACGGACAGAGGCACTTCATTACAAGGGGGCGTGGAGGAGGGCGGCACAGGGTCATAAAAGGTTCTTTTGCCCAGGATACTTGTTCTTGAATGTCATACCGCCGTTGGTGATCTCTTGTTTCTCGTTTCTCGTTTCGTTTCGTTTTGCGACCGAGAAAACGAAGCCGTACATAGGTACTCTATCAGCCCCTGAATCGCCGTCCACACGCAACAACGCTCGCTACCATGCATTTCTCGCACTTTTCGCTGGCAGTTCTCGCGGCTACCGCAGCCGCCGCCAGCATTCCAGCCTCGGACCGTGATCTCTCCTACTGGGGCACCTGGAACATTACTCTTTCGCGGACCAAGATACCAGACATGGTTTCCGATACGCTGACTGCTCGCTTCACCAACGCGACGAATCCGAAGGGTATCACGCACGACTGTGAGAAGGTCAGCCTACCTGGCAAGGAGGGCCAGGTTAGTTGTAATGGTAATTTCACGTATACATATGATGATGAGAGTGAGTTTACCCCCTCAGCAACTCTTGGAAGGAGCGAATGGCTAACGTGAATAGTTATCTACGTAAGAGAGATAGTCGAGTCATTAGGCAAGGTTTTCTCGGGTCGCGCGCCGCTGTCGCTGGAGGCATCTGCGGATGATCCGAATTCGATGGAAGGACGCGTTATTATTCCTGTTTCGACAAGCGAAGCTGCGAAAAAGGGGCGCTGAGTGAAGGTTCCGCGTATGTGAGCAAGGACGAGGAAGACTTCTTTTGTTGTTAATATTTTGCTGTCAACGGTACAAGGGCGATAGCGATGGTGTATATATCAGAGATATCCTTGGGAGCGTTGCGTTTGGCGTTGTTTCTATAACGAGCACTTGGTTGATAAACCACCGGACTGGACCACTTTAACTTTCTTCCCTATTTCAAATCGTGTTCTGCGCGACCACCTGTGAACGTTAACGAACAATACACGATTAGCGAAAGGGCTGGAGATATTTGACAGAAATTGTTTGATTGAGGTATCCACTATCCTGGGATCTCGTCTGCCTGCTCGCCATAAACACCAGTGATATGACGCCTTGATCGATGAAACATTGAACGACATGATGAAAAAGAAAACGCCAGTGTCCCATACCAGTGGCACAGTCACAATGGTCTAGAAGCCTTGACAGTTCTAGCCTTGCGACTCTGAAACGCACACCAGGAACCAATTGAGGAGAGGCTGGCCGCGGTATTTACCAGAGCAAAAACGAGCCCTTGCCGATCGTCTAGGGACATGTTGTGAGTATGGAGCGAAACCAATGCGAATAGTTCAAGCTTCGCCAAACAGACGAGCCGTAATGTCGCCCATGTAAGCCTCCTCCAACTCGTAATCCTCGCCGCCCATACGGTCGATGCCCACGTACTCAAAGGCTTCGACGACAGCCTCGACATCGAATCCCATGGCGACGAAGCGGTCTATTAAGTCCTTGTTGTAGCCCCGGTATGCTGCCAGCTTGGACTTTTCCTCATTCTGTTTCGCTTGTTGCGCCTTCTTTTTGATGGACGCTGCTGTAGCACCTCCGCTGCCCTCGGCGATTTCCTTCTGGGGTGCACCAGCGTACTTGACTGCCCACTCGCGGGCCTTGTGCTCGAACTCGGCAGGGTTCCGGATCAGCATGCCAGCTACCTCTGCATCTTGCGGGTCTTTAGGCTCGGGTGTGCTAAGGAGGGACTGGAGTGAGATGAGGGCGGACTTGATGGTCAGAACCGGTGACCACTGGGACGATAGGGTGTCCAGGCAGATGGCACCCTGTCTTTGTTAGTTCTGTTCCATTCCATGCAGTCCCAGGACCATAAGGCTGACAGCTTACCGTCTGGGAGCTGACGTTGGGGTGCCAGATCTTTGTCTCAAACTTCATGACTGGTGGGCGGAAGGGGTACTCGCTCGGGATCTTGATGTCGACATAGTAGGTGGCACCCTCGTACGGCGTGTCGGGCGGGCCCAGGAACTGGCCGCGCAGATGTGTGAGGTCGTCTCCGTTTCCGGCCGGTTCGACGACGATCTTGGAGTGCTGGTCATTCTGGATGTCGGCAATCTCCTTTGCGATGCGCCTGCTCCGGTTCGAGGTGGCCATGACGCGGGTTGATGGGTTCGTGTAGTTGTGACTACAAAGAAGCAGATTGGGCAAGCTGAGGCAGGCAGCAGGTGGGTGCAACCAAGGTATTTCTAGACACGGGAGTCAGCCTGAGGCCCGCAAAGTGATCCAGGCTCCAAGACGGTATCGGCTGCGGCGAGAGGTCGATTCACGCGGTTGAGATAGCTGACAATGCGCAGTGGTATCTGCTTGGCCAGAGAGAGACAAAATAAAGACTTGACCCACGTGTACCGTACAAACGGAGGCGATGGCCAGGTAGGTACCAAGTGACGGCGTGGGGGAACTTCAGGTCACGGCGGGGTTGCAGCTCGGAGAAGGGCGTTTGTCTATGGAATTGCGCAAACGGTCGGGGACACGAGCTGGAGTTTAAGAGCGTCTTGTATGCTTATTCTCGGGCATGTGCCTGTCGGACAGGGCCTGACGTGTCTGTCCTTGTATGGAGGTTGGGAAGGTGAGGCTTCAAGCGGTATCGAGGTGCAGTGACGCCACAGGGCTAACCCCGATCCCCCGACGTCCATCCACGAGCTTCGCCCTCCGCGCATCAACTCAACACCTCTTACAAACAACCACCGCCTCACTCGCCCCATCGCTCTCACCACCACCACACGCGCTGTGCAATTTGGCAATCGTCTCCATCTATCTGTGCACACGCTTGATTCATTTTCTGCGGCCTGAACGAGTGCCATGGTAATATCGCCTCTTTCCCCAAACACCAGCCAGCACATGCTAACCTTGTCCAGGGTAACCAACAGTCGAGTGCCGGAGGCGGCGGGCCGCCTGACGACAAGAGCAAGAAGGACAAGGTGCGTGCCGCTCGCTGGGCTGGCCATGGCAGCTTTCGGGAGTCCGCCATGATTGTCTTACCGCAGACACTGACAGCCGTGTGTAGAAGGATAAGCCAAAGTACGAGCCCCCGCCACAACCCACAACCCGCATCGGCAGGAAGAAGAAGAAGGCCGCCGGTCCCAGCGCTGCCGCAAAGCTCCCGACCGTCTACCCGACCGCGCGATGCAAGCTACGATACCTCCGGATGCAGCGTATCCACGACCACCTGCTGTTAGAAGAAGAGTACGTTGAGAACCAGGAGCGCCTCCGCAAGGCCAAGGCCGTCAAGGAAGGAAATGCGCCTGCCGCAGCAAACGCCGGCGAGGGTGCCGAAGACCGGAATGCCGATGAGCGCTCACGCGTCGACGACATGCGCGGTAGTCCCATGGGCGTCGGCAACCTCGAGGAGCTCATCGACGACGATCACGCCATTGTCTCGAGCGCAACAGGCCCCGAGTACTATGTTTCCATCATGTCCTTTGTCGACAAGGACCTGCTGGAGCCTGGAGCGAGCATTCTTCTGCATCACAAGTCCGTCTCCGTCGTTGGTGTGCTCACAGATGATGCCGATCCTTCAGTGTCGGTCATGAAGCTGGACAAGGCACCCACCGAGTCGTACGCAGACATTGGTGGTCTTGAGTCACAAATTCAGGAAGTGCGAGAGGCCGTCGAGCTGCCGCTACTGCATCCTGAGCTGTACGAGGAGATGGGCATCAAGCCACCCAAAGGTGTTATCCTCTACGGTGCTCCTGGTACCGGAAAGACGCTGCTGGCCAAGGCTGTCGCGAATCAGACCAGTGCAACCTTCCTGCGTATCGTCGGAAGTGAGCTGATCCAAAAATACCTCGGAGACGGTCCCAGGCTTGTCCGACAGCTGTTCCAGACAGCTGCTGAGAATGCCCCTTCAATTGTTTTCATCGACGAGATTGACGCCATTGGTACCAAGCGTTACGACTCGACTTCGGGAGGAGAGCGTGAAATTCAAAGAACGATGCTGGAGCTCCTCAACCAGCTGGACGGTTTCGACGACCGTGGTGATGTCAAGGTCATCATGGCCACCAACAAGATTGAGACACTGGATCCTGCTTTGATTCGTCCTGGTCGTATCGACCGAAAGATTCTCTTCGAGAACCCTGACCGTAAGTTGCAGCCTCTGATGAAAGCATACCCATGCTGACCTTTGCCAGAAACCACCAAGAAGAAGATCTTCACCCTCCACACCTCCAAGATGTCGCTCAGCGACGACGTCGATCTCGATGAGTTCATCAACCAGAAAGACGATCTTTCAGGTGCTGATGTCAAGGCCATCTGTTCGGAAGCCGGTCTCATGGCCCTCCGTGAGCGCCGCATGCGTGTCAACATGGAAGACTTTAGGACTGCAAGGGAGCGCGTGCTCAAGACGAAGACTGAGGGTGAGCCAGAAGGCTTGTATTTGTAAGCTTCGATGCGGCGATATCTGCTATCATATTTCAAGCTCAACTACACGCACGTATGATGTCAAGTGAAGGCTTGTCAGTATAGTCGTAATCTTATCACCAGTCGACCACTTTTGCAACTGTCTTAGGCGTGATTGACATGTCTTCTGTGATGCATGTATTGGATTGAGTGCGGAATTGTACTCGATGGTAATGGTGCTAGTGGCTCCTGTCTAACCACCTTCGCGAACGTCACTAATCTTTTACTCTGCATTCTTACTCCACAAATTTTGGGGAAAAGGCAATAACTACAGACAGTATACGTCGCTGTATCAATGTAATATATAAACGGCGCGCTAGCTGCAGTGCCTAGAATTGGTGAACGTCTTGGCTCGCTAGAGAATTGTGCTCGCTGTACTGAAAATATGAGTCTATTAAGTGATAGTAATGAGCAGAGTCCGTAGGTGAAAAAATCTTATTCAATAACTGTGGAAGACGCTGTAGATAGCGCAACAGTGAGAGAGCGGTGTTTGAGCGGTGCTCCAGTGTAACTATACTCACCAACGGACCGTTTTCACCTTTCCCACAGTAACATACCTTTCTGCTCCAAACTTCGTTACCCTTCCATTGACAGATTTCTGCTTCTATTTGTGGATAGTCGGTTACCGTCAGTGGCTGCGAACAGTCCAGCCACAGATCAGAGGCGTTTCCAATTCTCTCGCCATGAATATCGAGGCCCCAACCCTCAACGCGCTCAACAAGCCGCAGAAACGTGCACTCATTTTGCGAGATCAGCTGCGATATCTCGATCCGCATCATCTAGACAGTTTTCTAGAAGGAGTCAGCGACCATGAGCCACCAACATACACCAAGCTCAACGGCGCAATCAAGCCTGAACTTGCCTTAGTCACACTGAAAGAAGAAGCCACTTACTTTGACCTTGGTAACGTTCTACTTTCCGAAGACAATACTGTTCATCGGGCCTATTTGGTGGCAGAACATGGCCAGATACAGATGCGCATGGAAGATCCACTTCCGCTGGATGACGATGTCCTCGACTCCTTGCCGATTCATGGGTTCATTGCCAGGGGCATGATACCTTTGTTCAAAGAGAAGTTCCAGGCTGTTCAGTCCAGGATGAACAAGATCAACGAATTGAGACGCGCGTCTTACAACATGGCGAACAAGACGTCAACGCCGGTTTATGAAGGAGAGGTATGTCTTTTTAGATTGTGGCTTTAGATCCCGAATAGCGATCAGATGTAGATGTGGTTTATACCAACATAATACTGACTTATTCCAGACTCGCCCTAGGTCTAACCCACTCAAGAACAAGCAGGTTCCTATAGCCTCGCCATGTAAGTACGACATTATCCCCTACAATATCAATCCTAACAATGACCAGCAAAACCTCCCGCGAAGCCCAAACCCAGCCAGGAAGCCAAGCAGCATGTCTCCAACAAGCGCAAGCGCACCAAACTCGACACCGTCCCAGAAGAAGACAAGAACAGAACACTCGACACAATCCACAAAGACACAAAAAGCAGGATCCTCGATACCATCCCCAGCGACATCAAAATCTCACTCTTCAACACTATCGTGAACACTGCCTTTCCACATTTCGACAACGTAATCACCGCATCCCGCAAAGTGGTATCAATCCACTCAGCCTGCAGCAGCGACTCTGCTGCGCTCCACCACTCGATCGACGCCTTGAAGCGCGCACTGCAGGACTTTGACGAGACATTCGGTAAACCCGTGGACCGGGAGACACTGAGACATGATCTTGATGGTTCATCCTCTTCCTCCTCCTTCTCTTCCTCCTCCCCCGACTCAATCCCACACACGAACCCCCGTCTTTCCGCCTCCACTTCTACATTCAATACACCTCAACATCCCTCCCCTTCTCCACTCCGCAACTCAGACGCGGGGCCCCATCACGCAAGTATCACGGCTCTGCACCAGGAGTCTGTAATGCGTTTCCAGTCGAGCAACGCCTCAGGGATCCCTCACGGCGCGGATACACGTGGCGGACAGGCAAATTTCCTGGGGAACTCAATGCTTGGAGCGAGCAAGGTGACAGGGACAGATGGTGTGGCGCCGGTGGTGAACATGGTTCCTGCACTTCAGCAGAAAGATGGGCAGAGGGAAAGTAGTGCTGATAGGGATGGAAATGAGATGGACATCTAGTGTGAGGACATGGGTCGAGCGGTTTGTATTCAGCGGGGTAGTAGGATACTTGCAGGCCTAGCTGGGAAGGGAGAAAAAAAACTGAGTTTGGAATCTAAGGGACGCCTGAGGACATGACTTTTTGACAGGGGAAGTAATGACGGATTTGAGGTTATGGTAGAGTGAAACAGGGGAGACGATTTAGTTCGAAACTAATCTATACGTACAAGCACCATTTTCTACGCCCGTACGAGTCCGACCTAGAATCTGACTTCTTTTGATAAGAAAATGTGAAAGAAGACTGGTATATCAATCCGAGAACACGAAAAAAAAACGCCCGCTGCATGCAAGACGACGAGGGGACAAGAACACTCATCCCGACTCCAAATAGCTTGCCCTCTGATCAGTAATCATGGCCCACAAGAAAAGAGTAAAAACGCCAATGACTCCCGCCAACTCCATGTGACTATCCTACTTCCCCTCCGTCCCCTCCTCCCCCACAATCTCAAAATTACTATGCGCCCTCCTCAACGGACTCCTCTTCTTCTTCTTGCCGCCACGGTCCTTGTGTCTCGAATTAGGCGAAGAAGGCGAAGGCGGGGATTGATTCTGTTCCTCTGCCTTCAACAAGTCCATTGCGCGATCGACTTCTTCCCACGAGGGCCTACTATCGCGGGTTCCGTTCGGAGTAGCGGGGCCAGATTGTGTGGCGAGGACTTGAATGCGGACGGCTTGATCGTCCGGGGTTTGCATGGGAGAGAGGTTTTCTTGGTGGTGGTGGTGGTGGTGGCGGACGGGCGTCGTGTCTCTGCTGTCGAGGCGCGGAGAAGAACTGCTTCCGCGGCGGATGATCGGGGTGTCGGGGCATTCGTCTTGCATGGGGCTGCGGAGGCCGTCGGTTTCGGCGTCGGAGATGGCGTGGCGGCTGTCGCTGTGGTGGTCGCTGAGACCGGCGGAAGTGTCGCTTCGCCACATGTTGCGCAGTGTGCTGCGTCGTCTTGCCATGCCTGAGGTATTGGGTGGGCTGCGCGACGGCGATGTCTCGAAAAAGCTGGTGTACTTGCTGCCCAGCTGGTGCACAATCGGCACATCTGCGCTGGATCCCAGGGTGCCTGACCGTACGAAGAGAACTAATCCAAGACATAACAGTAAGAGGGTAGACTGCACGACAGCCATCCTCTTCTGCCACACGAGCTCATCTGCTAGCAGACTCAGCCTTGTGCTGATCTCGCCCATCTCAGACTTCTGCCGCTCCTTCATACTCTCTAGCTCAATCACTGTGCTCTGCCATAGCTGATCGTACATGTTCCGGAAGCTCTTGAGCTCGATCATTACCGTGCTGTTCAGGTGGTCCAGAAATTTCTCCGTCTTTGCCAGCTGCCGCTTCTCTGTTTTGATGAATGCGTCGCGAAGCGCACGAGACTGCTCCTCGATGTATTGCAGCGACAGAGTGCTATTGGCTTCAAGGTACTGCAAGCGTTTGTGGATTGACTTGAAGAACGACTCTTGAGTGGACGGCGTAGGAGCATTTGGTTGTGTAGCTGAACCCCGTCCTGGCGACTGCGGTTGAGAGGGAATGACTGTGCCGTTACTCGAAGTTTTCACTGACGAGCTTGGAGATGCTGATGCTGACGGTTCGGTTGAGGCAGTTGCGGCATTGTCGTTTGGAGGAGAGACGTTGGCTACTGGAGAACCAGTGACGGAGCCTTGGGTTGGGGGCGAGACTTCGGCCTTGTCAGTCGTTGAAGGTGCAGTGGGGGCCTTGCTTTCGCCAGTAGCTGAAAGATTTGAATCTCTCGAGTTGCCTGTAGGAGTTGGCGATGAAGTCGGACTTTGTTCTGGAACCTGCTGGGTCTTAGATGTGTCAGTCGCCTGGCCCGCTGGCTGCTCGCTGGTGACTGCAGACGAGTCGTTGATCTCAGACGAGCTGGTAGTCCCTGTTTCCACATGGGATTCAGGTGTACTCTCATGGTTGTTGTTGTTGTCAACAGTTTGTGACACTACAGACTTTGCTCCATCATCTTTCAAAGCTTCAATCGGTATTTCCTCCGGAGACAAAGGCCCGCTATCCGCAGCCGGCTTCTTGACGTCTACACCCTCCGCCTCTAGATCCTCCTCATCATCAATGCCCCTCGCCTCTTCCTCCTCCTGTCTAAACTGCTCCAACATTGTCGTACCGTGTACACGGAGCAAGCTAAGCGGGCAGTAGTACTCGTTTCCAAACTGTGTCAAAAACTCGATGCGAAGATATCTCGCCCAAATCTGCGGCTCAGTAATGAGAAAAGGCTGAATGTCACGAGAATTGCGTGCTTCAAACGTGCCGAGCGTTCGCCATTTCTCCATCTTAACAGGGTAACGGTCCGACACGCTGACTCTGAAGTGCCTGAACATGGAAGAGAAGAACTCGTAATTTGCAAGAACAACGGTGTCGACCAGAATATCGTCGCAAAGCTCGACAATGAGAAACTTATTATCGGCTGAACATATGTTGAGCATATAGCTGTCCTTGTTCTCCACCAGGATGGCAGACGAGCTTTTAGCCTGCTTGTTAGTCTTGAGGACCGTAGCAGCGCAGTCGAACGAAGCATAGTTGAACCGCTCCTTGCACGTCTTGCCAGCGTCTTTGCTCAGCGCAAACGAACCCGGAGCCACTTTCCCCGGGCCATTTCCAGCCTTTGTAGCCTCGGCATTCTGTTTGGCTTGCTGGACACTGCTTGCCACGCCCCCATCTTCTGGACGTCCAAACCCGCTGAAATCAATGGAAATCTCGCCCTCATCACCCAACGAGTCCAAGGCGTTTACGTTGACGGGTCGGCGACGAGGAGCCTGGTTCGATGCTGCCGGTCTTCCCTGCCCAACATTTTCAGGCGACTGGCCTACCTTGGCCAGATTCTTCTTTTTCCATTCCTCAAACGACAAGAAGTTGGCATTGTCGAAAGGCGAGTCTACCTCGAGCTCCAGCTCGGGTTGTACGCCTTCTGTACCGCTGGGTGTTGCGCTTGGCGCCGAGCCCGTCGCGTCTGGTTGTGAAGATGCTTCTGAATTGGCGTTCCTTCTCTCATCCTTTGCGATACTGTCCGGCCCCTCCCATATCCCAGGGATCGCGGTCTGCAGACCTGCCAAGGCCCCTGCCTCAACCGCTGTACCGTCTACAACGGCTGTCTCCCCCGGCGCCGACCAGCTCGTCTTTGCACATTGCTGCGGTAACGTATGCGTGATGTAGTTGATGGTGCGGTACGGAGAGGTGCTCTCGCTATCGGAGTATCTTCGCGTGGACAGGGGCGAGGGCGAGGGCAAAGGCACGGAGGTGGCATGCGACGTGTGGTGTGTCGTGGCACCTGGATATGCACCAGTAGCGCTCGATTTAGTCGTCACCGTCTCATTCGCCGCCGTGTTAGCGGAAGCCAGTGTAGACGAGCTGCATAGCAGCAGAAGAAAAGTCCAGTTACGGAGCGGAGCGCCAGTCGCGAGCATCGCTTGGGTGCATCTCTTGCGGAAGCAGGTTACGGTGCCAGGTGGCAGAATGAGGCCAGGCGTAGTTCCAAGTGGCCAGTCCTGTATTGGGTGAGAACATGGGTGTACCACTCAGACTATTGGGGGCGTAGACTCGGTGGAACTGCGCTGGAGCTTGAATAGGCGTTTGTATGACACGTGTGGCTGTTTCACCGCTTTCCTAAGTAAATCGCTTCAGCGCAATGCCTAGCGACTGGAGCCAATGACGGCTGCCAAGATTGGGGGAGATGAGGAAGTCTTATCTCAACCTCATACGCACATATGTAAAAGTACCTGCACACAACAAGCACGCATTTTCTTCTGTTCTTGTATTTTAATGCTTTATTCGTAGATCCTAAGCGGATTTCCGCATCTCATGCCATGCACAGTACTAAACTTATTTCTTAGGCAAAACCAAAAAGAGAGGCATGCAAAGATCCAGTCAGAGAGGCTCATAGCGTGACACGCGGCACGCTCATATACAAGATTGCGTGCTATTCGTATCATCATCTCATCAAGACTGTTCTCCTACACGTGAGCCATGAACAGTTGACCCAACCCGATTACAAAGTGAGTGAAGGTCTATAGCCTAAACCTTTCCGCCAACCAACCAACAAAAAGTAATACCAGCTGCCAGCTCGCCCGGGGCAGCCTGTCGCTCTTCGCCATTTTACGCCATCGTCTAGTACTCGTGTGTATCGTCATGGTGATCCGTTTGTTGTTGCCGAAAGAAAACGCCATACGAGAGTGCAAGAAGTGCTGATGCCCAAACGGTCTCGCTATGCTATGGCACCAGGCGTAAAAGGGGTATGTCCAAAGAAAAAGAAAAAAAGAAAGCGAGAAGAAATCCAGTCGAGTAAAAAATGAACGCAAACATACAGGGCAAAATGGCTGGAAATGGGTGAGTGTTGAAACGAGCCGGGACTAGAGGCTAAGAATAGGGGAGAGGACCAGCCTGGGTGGAGTTGGTTTAGAAGCCTTCGTTACCTGCGCGGCAGACTTTGGCCTCGGAAACCCACTCGGAAGCAAGGACTTGATGGGCCGTCAAACGGCGGGCAGGAATAGGGTCGAGGATTGAATAGATGACGTTACGACATTGCCGCTGGATATCGTGTTAGTAGCTGTTATCTGAAGCAGATTAGGTGGGGCGGAAAGCTTACTCTTCGCAGAACCTCGATGGGTCGGTAGCCCTCTTCCTCTTTACGGTCCTCGAGATAGCGGTCGAAAAACTCGTCCTCGCCCTTTTGAGCGACACGCCACAGGTGGCGGCCCGTCCTCATAGCCATGTAGATGATACCACAGGCCCAGACATCAACAGCACGGGGGTCAAACTCCTTGTCGACGTATTCCTCGGGAGCAATATAAGGAGCTGAGCCACACAGACCAGCCGTCATGTGCGCTTCCTTCTCCCAGGCCATACGGAAGCACTCGCCGTTGCCAAAATCGGTAATCTTGATGGATCCATGGGCTGTCAGGAGTAGGTTCTCGGGCTTGAGGTCGCGGTGTGCGACACCCATTTCGTGCATGTACTCTACACCACGCATCAGCTGCTTGAAGAAGCAGTCTGCTTCAACAACCTCAAGCTGGCCAGCTGCGAGAACCAGAGTATACAAGTCACCGCCCGAGCAGTACTCCATGACTTCGCAATATGTGCCTTTTTCGTCCTGGAGCAAATCAAGTGTGGTGATGACGTTGGGGTGCTGCATGGACGAGGATATGCAAAACTCGGATGTGAGGCGCTTCTGGTAGCGCTTGGCAGACTCGCCAGGTCTTTGCTTGAACTCCTTTACGGCATAGAGTTGCTCCCGTTTTGAGTCCTTGGGGTCCTGCTTGTGTGCGACACGGACAATGCCAAAGGCGCCACGGCCAACCACTTCCTGGCACTTTCCGTACTTTTGGACCAATGTCTGGGGCAGGGCATTGACGGCATTCTTCTGCTCAGCAAGCTTCTCCTTTTCGTTGCGCATAACATCGACCCAGTTGGACATGAGGCTGAGGGGCTGGTCCTCTGGGACATCGCCTTTCTTCTTGCCGAGCATCAAGTTCTGGAACATGTCGGAGAGCTTTTCCTGGCGCTTGGCAACCTTGAGGTGGTGCTCATGGGTACCATCTTCATTGATCCAGAAACGCCTGTAGGGAGGAGCGGCGCCGTCCTTTTTGTTAACAGAGCCCTGGCGCACGGGCTGGGGGCGGCCGTTTGCGGTTGCGCCGTTTGTGGTCTTGACTTCGCCGTTGCGGGCCTTGACGTCGCCGTTCTTGTCGACGTTGGCCGAGGTTTTGATGCCCATCATGCTGCTGAGGCGCGACGTCATGGTGGGCTTCTTGGGCTTGAGCAGGGCTTCGGCGGCGGCCTGCACGCTGCTGGCGCCAGAGTGGTGGACGGGGGTAGAGACGGGGCTCACGGACGCGACGGGACTGGCGGCCTGGGGGAGGGCCAGGTTTGCATCTGGCTGCGAGTGGACCGACGAGGCCGTCGAGGCCGTGGCCGAGGGAGAGCCCATGGGCTTGGGCGCGGTGCTGGGCGGGTTGCTGGTGGTCGGGGCCGCCATGGTGATGCCTGTCTGTCTGGCGTAGGCGCGGTGCGGCTAAGAAGCAAAGGGTGGGGCTGGGGTAAGCGCGCTGGCGGCGAGCGGCAGTCGTGGGAGCAGGTGGCAGTAGCAGTGGGAGGGAGGAATTCGGAGACGCAGGTGTCTCGCGGGCAAGAAGCCCAAGGTGAGTTATTGCACAGCGGTCAAAACGGCGTATCTTCGTCGACGGTGGGAGGTGGAGACGAGGTTCGGGAGGCGGGCGTGAGGGGCGTGGAGCCGCAAAAACAGGGTGGCTGTGGGCTCAGCAGACCGGGCAGGCCAGCGATTACAAAGCGCACACTCGAGCGGGCGACAGGGCGAGGCGCAGACGACGCTTAGCAAGCGGGCGAGAGGTGGTGTGTCGTGGAGAGGTGTGGTGTGGGTGAATTTGGCCGGGCAAGTGACGGGGAGCTGGGGAGCCACAGCAGCGTGGCGGTGCACGAGGGCCTTGGCAGCGGTGCCGGCGGCAGATGATGTCGACGGTGGACGTGGCCGACGGGTCCGCGGGCACACGAAAAAGCAGCACACAGGCTCGACGAGTCGTGGGAGAGGGGAGGAGAGCAGCGGCGGTCGGGACGGACTGGCGGGTCAAATATTCACTTTGTTGTGCGAGGGGTAACCCATGGTTGATAGTGCACTGCCCTGCCGTCGTGTGTACGGCTTTCTGGATGAGGCCTGGCTTGCGCGATTTTCGACCTGTCTACTACTATGTACACACGCCAGGCGTTGCAAATGCCAGTTGACCGCTGCCAGTCTCACGCTGCCGCAGCGGCACGGCGGTGCGGGTCACGGGCTTGCCCTCATACTTGTGGACTCTGTGGACTTTGTGGACCGCAGCTGGTCCGCTGAAAATCTCTGTCCGGCGGCCGTTGGCAAGGAAAAAACAAAGAGAGGTAGACCGACTGAGGTCGTACGTAGAGACCAAGACCAGCCTCAGAGCCGCACAAAGCCAGCCGCTCTGCTCCGTAGGGCCAGCACCAGAACCCTCGACCAAGCACAGTGACGCCACTGCGCCTGTCGTCGCCCATGCCAATGTCACCATCACCACCACGACTGTCCATCCAGCCAGGACCCGAGGTCAGCCGAACGCCTGCTAATCCCGACCCTGATCTGTCGGTGTCCATGACGTGCCCGCGACCACTAGTCCACGACAAAGTCCAACCACGACGCTGACGCCACTCCCCATCCTTACGCTTCTCGTGTCATCCCACCAGTATTACCATTCTTCTTACTCTACCCATTTCCCATACTGGTCACCCTCCTTGCCCGGCAACGACAAACAAGGCCCACCATGCAACTGCAGCGTGCCCGCCAAGCCAAAGGGGGGGTTGTACAGCCATCTCCCCGCATCCCAAGGGCGGTTTTGCATGCACACCGCATTTCGCTACACACGAGCCTAGGCGCCAACGGAAAACAAATACACGCTTGGTAAACAAAAACACTTTAGTAAACATACATTCTAGCCACTCACAAATACTCCTCGTCCTCTTGGTCAAACCCACACGGGTACCACCACCGGGGCCTTGCATGCAGCAAATGCACTGACCCTCACCGTGGCCTTGCTCTTCCCGTCGCCTTGGTAAGAACCGTTGTCTTGGGGCCTCATGTACCTGTGCATATTACAGTGCGTAGACGTGGCCGGACCGGGGTCGTCTGAAGCCGCGGGCTTTGTTCCTCGCCTTGCTGACAAACCCAAGTGAGCCACGGGAGCACCGAAGGAAGAAACGAGAGAAAGGAGAAGAAAGAAAAAAAATTGCCGACAAAGCTATTTTTCGCCCCAGATCTGGGCTTTTTCTTAGCCTCGGCACTTGGGAAACAAACTCACTCACCATGTCCTACAACAGCATGTACGTTCTGGCCCTCGAACACAGCAGCAGCAGCATGACAAACGGAAATCCTCTCTTCCTACTCATTCCGCTGCAGCACATTCTCTTTGCATTCGCCACCACCCCATTCCCAACCTCCGGATAATTCCTTTCTCCCGTCTTGGATGCATCTTCGCTCTTCCGCTCTGCCTCTCACACTTGCTTTTTTTCTCCAGGCAGCATTAGGCCTAGTAATACTTCCACTATCTTCTTAATTTACCTTTCCGTCAAAGACCGTTCAAACCATTTCATGCATAGTATACCGCCAAGTTCTCCACCCCACCCCTCTTCTGCACGGCGCCAAAACAAGCAAATCGCCCACTGTGCCATCTGCTTACTCGTGCCGGCAACGTGCTATCTGATTGGTCCGTTTCCAATCGTCGGACTAAGGGGTAAGAGAGGAAAGTGGGAAGCTCGCGTCGAACTACGTGGTAAGGCATGTAGATCGTACCGGGTTACGTGCTTGACGTATGTATGAACGGTGTCTAGCTGCTTACTTGTACCTACGCGATCCGGATGTGCGGGTAGTAAGTGTACCGGCGTATAGATGTAAAAAATGGGGCCGAGTGCGGCGTATAATGGTTAGAGGACGTGCACGGAGCAGGTGTATTGGCTGCTGCGGTTGGTGCTTATGTCTAAATGGGTTGGGTATTCTGTTCTTAAAAAAGATATGATAATACTAAATGATGAAGATCATGTTGAGTTTGGCATGACATCTCCAACTCTCGTGCTTCATCAAACAACGGCTTACCGTTCTAAACCCACTCCACCTCCCCATCACTACGACTCCTGCCCCGGATGCAACTGATATCCACCCCTCCTCCGGTGCTCCCCATCCTGCTCTCCTCTCCTCTCCTTTCCCAACAACCCATCCTCGCCCTCCTCCACATCCTCTGCAAAAATACTAAAATGCAGCTTCGTCTTCTTGCTTCCCTTCCCACCATACAGCTCCTTCTCCAGCTCCGCCGTGTTCCTGCGTACCAATCCCTTTTCACTCAGCCCCGTCCGCTGTTTCGCAGCTCTGGCCATGGCGAATGCCGCACGCAGAGGCGTCATGCGGAAGCCCTGGCCCGCCAGCGTGCTGTTGTGCTGTGCGTAGAGCCACAGGGCATACATGCTAACCACCCATGCGCTTGTGACAAAGACAAAGAGCGCGGATAGCACCGTCGAGAAGCCCCATTTGTACTTTTGGTTAGCGGTGTCGGGGAGACAGCGCTGTCGGCTGATGATCCATGTGTCGTTGTATCCGATTGAGTTGTAGCAATGACCAATGGCTGTCTTGAGATCGAGAGCGTCGTAAGTCTTGTTCCTTATCGTCATCGAGAGGGTCGAGTTACAGGAGTAAGTGGCGGGCGTGTTGGGCTCGATGTAGCCTGAGTCTTCGAATGTTTGTGTGTTGTTGGGGAAGTTGTATTGGCCTGCGGTGGCTGGATTAGAATACTGAAGGTAGGACATAGGATGAAGGGCCAGCGAATGCATCATCGCGAAGCTGGAAGTAGGTATTCACGTACAATTCATCATTTCGAGATAGCTGTATCCAGGTGATTGGTGTGCTTGTGTCACCTGCTCGGCAGTGAAAATTGTTCCATTGGGCAGCATGCAGTCACCTATGCGATCTCCGTTAGCTTATGACTATATCAGGTCTGAGTATGGTACCTACACTCTCGTCGTTGAACAAACTGAACCCGGCCAAACTTGCCGGCCAGATCGATATCCGCACAAGCCGGCTCACTCCATGTGTCATTTTCTGTTCCCTCGATGAGCCATGTCATTTCCAGCGAAGCCACCGGAACAATGTTGCTCGAGTCGTCCAAGCCAACCCATGCAATTGCGGTGCTGTCGTAACCAGTCATGGCACCAATGGCGATGGGCATGCTGATGACGTAGGCAGTTGACAAAAATATGTAAAAGAAGAGAGCTTTCGTCCGTCGGCTTTTCACAGCCCATAACTCTCTCATCAATGTCCCGAGCGAACCCAAGCTGGGTCCTTCGAGCGCGATCCGCTGAAAGACGGCAAAAGACGTCGGATGTCGCTCAATGGCCTTCAACAGTGCGTCGCAAAATACAATGTATGCTGCCCATGCAGCCAGCAACTGCAGACCCCGCCCAAGCACGACATCCCACAGGACGTCGATTGCCTTGACCTGTGCAAAGGTAAACGCACCGTACGTGCTGTCCAGCGTGAATACCGTCTCGATACCAGTAATGGTGGTATTCTGAGGCGTGGATCCAACACTGCCACTACACGACACGACCTTGTCGCTGAAGACGCCGTTGAACCAGCCTCTGCCGGCGTAGGGAGGAGTTGTGGCCTCTCCCAGGATACACAGGGGCGCGATTGCTGTTGCGATGACGAGCAAAACAGCGAGGAGATTCTTCTTTGTCCAAAAAGCCCCTTTCCAAATAGGATGCCCAGCAAAAGCTGTGGCAGCCGACTTCATGCGGAGCCCCGCGTCCTGGAGACCCCGCGTCACATCTGGCTTCCATTCCGTCTTTGTCTGCCAATCCCGACTCTTTTCCTGCTCGTGGATATTTCCATCATCCCAGGACGTCGCGCCCTGCGCAGCCGACGTCAATTCATCTGACGACCCAACAGCTTCACACGTCACCCTCGGCGCCTGCTCTTTCTTCTCGTTGCTTCCAACACCAGATTCCATCTCTTTCAATGTCCAATACACAGCACTTCCAACGCACAGCCGCACCCAGATACGGGAAAGGATTGGTTTAGTGCAAAACGCACAGCAAACTCGGGGTCAGGAACCGAGAACAGCAGCCACATGGGTGTACATATAAGGCAGCCGTCCACGCGTTCTGGAGAGAAAAGGCCCGTAACGAGTGCATATAGGATAAATTAGGCATTGGCGAAACGTTCACTACGAGTCACGCCGGACGCCTTATCCGTCGGTACCATTGATTGGCTGATGTTGCATAGTAGGCGCTTAGGAAGGTACAAATTAGGGATTTTGTATGCTGCAGAGTGGCGTGGTGCTTGCTTGTGGTATGTAAATCAGGTTCGTCGAACATCGGTAAATTGATAAGACGTGGTACAAAAGGAAAGACAATGGCGTTCAGCTACAGCATCTTGTGTGAGTTTGTAAGATAGGAAGGGTGAAAAGCTCCCGTATCTTCCCTGGGGCTGTGTAGGATGCACTAGGCCGACTGAGGTTAACTTAGGAACGTCAAATGTTGTTACTCAGGGATAGCCCTGCTCACCGCAAGGTGTGCCTGGACCGTCCGGGTACCCTAGCAACATCACTGTACTTACCTTTACATACCAGGAAGTGGGAGATTGCGCTGAAGCCAGCACCATTCTAGAAGTGTTCAGGGCCATATCAGCTACCTCAGCCAGTCACGTCCATCCATTTTGCAATCTCAAAGAACTTTGATCGATTGTGTGGCGCTCCAGGCCCACACGCAGATGCGATGCAATAGTGACTGTATGTGTACAAATGCCGTGCCATGTTCAAACAACTCTACATCAACATGCCTGTCTCGCAACCACTACCTAGCTTTGCACAGGTGTTCCGCTCCGGCTGAGTGCATTGCCAGAGCTGTTGTTTCGAGCAAGAGGTGTTGCACTCCTGCTCCTCTCCCTCTCTCGTTCTCGCTCCTCCGTCTTGACCCGTTCTCGCGCCTCTTCGACAAGCCTTTTGGCTTCTCTCACATTGCGCATCGTCCTGCTGAGCTTCCCCTCTTTCCCCTCCTGTAGCTTCTGCAACTCGCCTCGCGCCTCGATATCCTCCTTCGTCTTGGTAACAAAGCTCTTAAGACTGACCTTGATGTTCTGTCGGAGATCTTGGCCTTCATCGAAGATGGCATCGTTGTCGCGAATCGACTTGACATTCTCGACGCGTCGGGTAAGGTAGAGGGTTGGACGGCTCTTTGCATTGTATTGGTCACGGCGCTGTGCAATAATGCGCTGCACCTCCTGTTCGTAAGCCGCCTCGTACACGTTGATGTCGACATTGGACGGTGATTCAGAAACCACACACCCTTCTTCCGGTGCTGGCTGGAAGTTCTCGCCAGTTCCAATGTTGAGAAAAAGAGTGTCCTCCAACGGGTTGTGCGCGTGTCCTTTGCCAATGGGTGTCGTTGGTGATGATGCGGACGGGACGACTCCGGTTGGGCTTGAGACGGAATGAATTGGGCCAGGTCGAATCGACAGGTTGTCGCGTGACGAGTTGCTGTCTGTGAGGCCTGGAGAAATTTGCATAGTCGGACTGCTGGCTGCAGCCTTGCTTGGGCGTTTTCCTGCCTCAGCGCGGAGATCAGGTTTGATGTATGCCATATCGTCCATGTTGTGCGGCAACCTCTGCCCTTTGTCGTCAACCTTGATATTGTGGTGCACACCCTCAGCGGAAAGTGCGCCTTCCACTGGTCGTCGATCATGCGTGTCCTGTGATTTTGATTTGCGCAACGCCGACGGTCGCATGGATAGGGGAGGCTGAACGATGCGCGAGGCGCTGCCCAGTATGCTTTCTATGCGGTCTGGTCGGCGCCTGAACAACAACTGCTTGAAGCGTTTTACTGCACGCACCTTTTCAATTGTTAGTTCGTAGAAAATGCAAGATCTGCATCGCTCTTATGGCCTGGATGCTGCAAGGGGATGACGTGCACCTACCACTGTTACAAGATGGCCCATGTTGCCGGTAATAGCAGCATTTACCTCCTCATCTGTAGGTGGTTCGATAATGACGGCGACATTCTCAGACTTTGCTAATAAAGGGTCGGTTCCGTTTCGTGTGACCCATGGATGTTCCTGTCCATGTCAGTGACGGTGCCAGGTAAAGAGCAGGTCCACGCACCCTGATTTCCTCCATGGTAATGCGTTTCTTGGGATCTTTTTCCATCAGTCTCAGTAGCAAATCTTTGACGTCGTCGCCGCACTCGGTGTCGAACTCAATTGGGTCCATTCGTATCGACTGATACAGCTCAATCATGCCGTGCTTTTCGAACGGTATCCGTCCAAAGAGGAGACAGTATAGCGTGCACCCCATTGACCATATGTCTGCGGCTCTTCCTGAGACATGGCCGTGCTTGGCCACGCAAAGCTCAGGTGGCATAAAAGCAGGCGAGCCAGCAGATTTGGCGGTCTTCATCTCGCCCTCCTTGTCGAACATTTCCGAAACGCCAAAGTCGACGATTTTCAAGACATCTTCCTCCGTAACCAAGCAGTTGTCTGGCTTGATGTCTCGGTGGATGATACCCTGGGCATGCACTAGGGGTGGTCAGCACTAAATTGCGGGCCATGGCAGACCAGACGTACGGTACTCGAGTCCCAAGATCATGTCTCTAAACCAACACCTGCATTGCTCTTCACTGTATGGGTCGGCACGCTCCTCAAGGCCTACTTGCATAACAACGCCCTTTTTACACATTTCCATGACCATGTAGAGCGAGTCCTCTTCCGGGTCGTCGAGCACTTCGATTAACGTGACAAGGTTGGGGTGATGCAGCTTCTTCATGATGGCAATTTCTTCCTTGATGAGCTCAAAGGCATTATTCTCCTCTGTGACCGAGTGACGGTGGAGCGGGGAATTGAAGCCTATGCCAGCTGGCAGCGCGCGCATTCGCTTGCTCGCGGCCGGTCGGCGGAGGAGATTCGACTGTGCGCGTTTGCGCAGCCGTGACTTTGAGAACTCTTTGACAGCCTGGACCATGTTGCGTCAGCGAAAGCCACTGTGCATACCGCCCAGGTTACCCGCATCGTTGTGCCAGGCGTATGCGCCTTTTTTTATGACCAGCGGTGTCTATAGAGCTGGTATCCTCACATATTCTTGGCCGTACTGGTCTACGGCAAGGTGGACTGCTCCAAATGAGCCGCGGCCGATCTCCTGCTTGACTAGGTACTGGTTGATGCGATGTTGGGCGCTGCCGTCATCTTCGCTGTTGCTGTACTCGGACCGCGCATTCAGCGTTTCCTGCCTCGCGTTAGGCTCACGACTCGACGAGATGCATGGCTGGCCTCTGGAATGCGATGCTACAGGCCATTGAGCTGCAGAGGTTGGTCGGTGCAGCCTCGATAGCTTCACCGGCGCCTTGCATCCACCTTATGACGTGATGGAGGCCAGCTCGGCTGATCCTGGCAGCGGCACTCCAGCAGCATTCCAGCAGCCCTCAGCCTAGGGGGGAGTCGCACCTTTACGCGTCTTGTCGAGGAGGCTGCTCGTGTGTGGTGTCGTAACGGGCTCTGGTACGCGGGTGTTGACCTTTGACGGTATCAGCGCACCCCGGCGGGGTAGGGAAGGCATCTCGACAGGCAACACGCACATGTACTTGACTGGCGGTGGTCGCCCGGCGTCGCTGACTGCGGGCACTGCAAGAGAAGGCTGGGACGTGTAGAGCTTGAGGTCGGATTCCGAAGGGCGTTTGCTCAGCGGGTCGGGCGAATGTGACATGACTACACTGGACGAGGGCCAGGGCCCGGGCGGTATCTAAGTATGACGGGCGAGTGATAAGATTGACACTGGGGGCGGGCTGGCGGGCTAGCAAGTAGTAAGGAGAAATAATATGGGGAAACTCGGGACGGCTAGCTATGATGCTCCGATTGTCGAGTTATGCACCAAAGAGGAGAGGGGCCCTCTTTTCCTGCCTTCAGCCTTGTCCATTCAGCCTCCGCCTGTCACTGTTGTCAAGCAACCACCGTCTCCCCCACATCTTCTGGCCTAGGCCCGCCAGTTTGCTTGGCGATAACGTTGGCCGTTCTTCTTCTAGACCTCGTTGCTCGGCACCGCTGGTTTCGTGGTATTGTTGTCCGGGCCCCCATTGGAATCGGTTGCGGTGCCCGCTTCTGTGTCACTGACGACACCCCACACCTTCACACCATCTCCTTGACTGCTGTCTGGCCAATCTCCCCCTTTCCACCTCCGCAATGGTACTGTACAGCTTCTACATATTCGATCGGCACAGTAAGTCGCCATTTGGCCCGACGATCGCAGGCGCTGACCATAACTGCAGCCGAATGCATCTACTCGCGCCGCTGGACTCCCGCCCGCCCGACCTCGTCCTCGTCCAAAACTGCCCCCCGCCCAACATCCGGCAACTCACTCGCAAGCAATGGTGACGTCGTAGCCGCTGTCCGCAAGGGCATGTCGCACTCGGACGATGAGAAGCTCGTTTTTGGTCTCGTCTTTTCGCTCCGCAACTTTGTCACCAAGCTCGGGGGTGCCGACGATACCTTCCTCTCCTATCGCACCGGCGAGTACAAGCTCCACTACTACGAGACACCGACGCGCATGAAATTCGTCATGCTCACCGACACAAAGGTGATCAACCTGCGCCAGTACCTGCACCAGATTTGGGCCAACCTCTATGTCGAGTATGTGGTTAAGAACCCGCTTGCTCCTGTCGAGCACCCTGGTGGCATTGGTGTTGCCAATGAATTGTTTGAGCGCGGCTTGGAGGCCTTTATAACTGCCGTACTGCCTGCTTGAAAGAATCAAAGAGCGCAGAAAGAGCCTCAAGGGACAGAATAGCGTCAGGTTCTGGATGGGATACTGCACGTCGAGAGTCCTGTGGTCCCATCAACACCTACGTAGCGCAGTGCCGGGCGTGCCGAGGAACGAAGGTATCTGGAAACGGTGAATGGATGCCTTCATGGAATGCTACCCAGAAAGCTGCAGAGACTTGAATCTGTGAAGCAACGGGATAGTCGACGACACGGGCTTTAGGCCAAGTTCAGGGAGCGGCCGAGCGCAAATGCACCCGAATAAGGGCGACGAATACGCCCTGAAGGTTAGATATTAAAACCTGAGAGAAGCACAAACCAAACTATCAAATTCAACCCTTCGAAACTGAACATCTGCCTGCTGAATCATGAGACTTGTTAAATGAACTTAGGTAGAGCCAAGTGCGTAGGGCCTCGGCGATGCCTTCGATCGTCTACAGTCTGCAGAGGCTGATTAACAAGTACAGGGCTGACAGATCGGACGATTCCATTACAGCTGGGAACTTGTAATGAGATTGTTCTGAACAAATCACATATGCCGATGTGTGACATCATAGTGGATATTGCCCAGCTCAAGAAAAGAGACAAGGGTTGAAAACAGTAATGGTACCGCTCAATATTAGGAATTTATTCCTACAATCGAGTAGAAAATCCCCCCTCTATAGCCAAACTGTTGGCTAGCTATCCTTATTAGTTGCAGACGAGACATGTGGGAGACAACAAGCGCGAATGGTGGATCTTTCAACTTGCTCGACTCGGGAAAGCCATAGCAACTATAGTATTAGTGATCGTAGTACGTGATCTTGCTTGAGCCGAATTTCCCTAGTTGCCGCCGAATGTTGGACGCAAGCAGATCTGCTAGTAATGTCTTGCATATCAAACTGCGAGGTGTGAGAGTGGCCAAGCTCGTTCTCCATTTTTCACAAACCCCCCCCCCCACATAGCGCTTACCCCTCTCTCGTATCTGCCACGTATTCTTTTCAACACATTCATGCTTCACTCGTTCGAGTGCCTTTTTTCGATGCACGCTTTTTCGTGACAAAACTTTTGCGTGCGAATATATACCATAAAAACATGAAATTAGTCATCAAGTAACATCAAGGGCCGGTAACTCAGTGGTAGAGTGTAGGACTGCAGTTCTCCCAAAAACCGCCTTCCCGAAGTCACCGGTTCGACTCCGGTTCGGCCCTTTCTTTTTTGCCTTTGCAAACTCTCAGCCCTTTCTCTTCAGCAGTCTTTTTGTCTGTTCGCTGTATGCCATTTGAAGTAGGATGTTGAAACGTATATCTTAGAATCATGTAGAGAAGATAGGGACATAAGAACATATTCTTTTTAACTACTAGAGGAGTACATAAAACACAAAGCCACTTTTCAAAACTCATCTTCTACTTCTGTTCTTTTCGCAAACGTAAGAGATTTGTACATAATCGATCTCTAATGACTCCAAACAGATAACGATTTCGACCATAGCTTCGGACTATGACCTGAGATTATGACCAAAACTTGGTTGGTATATATTGAACGTCTACGCTAAACACCCCTTTTAAAGCGAATAGAGTTTCCCTCGCGTACCTGTATACCAGGATTCCTGAAAACCGATATGGACACACATTGAGAAATTGAAGCGACATAGGCCATCCCACCTCGCTTTATGCGGTCCTTTTCCAACAAACTCCTGAAGATACACGATGCCACACTTTCTCTTTTTCTTTTTTCTTTCTTTCTTAGTATTGCTAGAGCCTTGCATGATTTGTGTAAAGAAAACTGTCAGACTATTGAGCTGCTGTATTAGTCTTGGCTTCGTATGCCGCCTTTGCAGTGCTAATCAACGAATCTAGCTCGCCGCTGGTCTGGCACATGGAACGGAATGAGCCACCGTCTTTGCGGACAAGATCATACGGATGACCGTATTCAATGACCTCGCCCTTGTCGAGAACCAGAACCTTGTCGTAGTCAATGATAGTCTGGAGACGATGCGCGATTGTGATAGTAGTGTTTTTGATCTGGCGAATTGTCTCTTGAATCCTGGCGTCGGTGGCGTAATCAATGGAAGCTGTGGCTTCGTCCATAAGCAGAACCTTGGGAGCCTTAAGTAGCGCTCGTGCGAGACACAGAAGCTGGCGCTGGCCTTGTGAAAGGTTGGAGCCAGACTCTGAGACGGGGGAGTTGAGGTTTTTAAACGTGTTCTTGTTGTCGGCTTCCATTGCAGCTTGTGCTTGTGCCGTGTCATCTTGCTCAACAACATGTCCGCTGGGCATTACGACTATAGTATCCTCTTGTGTCTCACCTCGGTCCCAGTCGCGGTTCGCCAGGATGGAACCAGGGTTGGTGGTAGCAGCAGTGTAGCTCGCGTTCACATCTGCAGTGACAGCACCTGTCGTAGGGACTGGAATTTGAACAGCAGCAGAAGGTGCGGCTTGTTGAGTGGGAGTCACAGTGCCGGATGCTGGCCGTGAAAGTGACGAAATCAAGTTGACCTCACGTAGCGCAGTAAAAATTTCTTCATCAGTGAAGATTGAGAAAGGGTCGAGGTTGCTTCGAATCGTGCCAGTGAACAACGTTGGGTCTGGATTTTTGTTAGCGGCTGCGAGACTATGTGTCGCAGGGGTTCACATACCTTGTGGCACCATGACGACATTCTCGCGCAAGTCGTGAAGACCAATCAACCCGATATCAATGTCATCAATCAGAATCTTACCCTGTTCAGCCTCCAATGCCCGGAACAGTGCAAGTGCCATGGAACTCTTTCCAGCACCAGTCCTGCCAACAACACCAACCTTCTCTCCGGGAAGAATCTTAAAGGTCAAATTCTTCAGGACTAGATCGAAATCATCCCTGTAGCGCGTGCTATAGTTGATGAATTCAACAGATCCCTTGCTTGGCCAGTTGGAAGGCGGTCGGTTCGCTGGGATGACTGAGGGAGCTTCTTGGTCAACATCAAGGTATTCCTTGACACGTTCGACCGAGTTCATATTTTGCTCGTTAGCGGAATACAGTCGCACAAACCATAGCACGTTCTCGGTAAAGGTAACGGCGTAGGTAAGTGCCAGACCTGCAGCACCTGCGTCGATGCGCCCAACGCTAAGGACAACAAAAGCTCCAGAGAAGAAAGCGACCATAGCACCGACAACATCAACGCGGAACGCAAGCCATCTGTTAGCGGCCCAAAGATAGATAAAGGGTCGATGCTGAGTGTTGATCTTGGCTAGATTCTCACGAATGAAGCGTCGCTCGTCACCATAGGCTCGAATAGTGGTCATGCCTGATAGTGTCTCGCCGAACTGCTGGTAAAGAGGGCTTCGGTGCACGGACTCCAGTCGCTTCAGATCGCGAGAGGAATTGATGTAGAATCGACCGATGAGGAAGTAGAGAATTGAGATGAAGAATGCCGCAATCAAGAATGCAGGTGTAATGACCGAGATGAGAATGACGATGGTAATGATGGAAGCAAGGCAGTGTACGACACCGATAGCGACTGGCGCTACTTCTTGATCAATAGACTCGACATCTTTTGAGAACCTGTTCATGAGCTGACCAAGTGGAGTTTGATCAAAGAAACGGAACTTGGCATGCGTAACCTTTTGGATCAAACGCTCGTGTAGTCGTCGTGATGCTGCTAAGGAACCACCGAAAAGGAAGCCCTCACGCACGAAAGTGATGAACATGAAGACGAGACCCAAGATGGCGTATACCCCAAGGAAATAGACAGAGTCTACATCTGGGCCAGAGGATCCGAAGGCAGTCTGCATAGTGTTGTACGAGTATAACGACGGTTCCGGTTGACTGGAGAACGGAAAATTCCAGCTGCAAGTAGCACTGTTTAGGCATGTGCCTACACCGCTCAGTGTCGGGGCATGAGTAACAGGTGAGCGACGGTGGTGGCCCATAACAGCATATCCCTTATCTGCGTAGGCATTTGCCCAGGTGCGAATCCACAGGTTTGTAGAGACAGAAGAAATCTGCGCGGCGACGAAAGCGATGGTAGCACCAACCCAGTAGTACCATGGGCCCATAGCTCGAAGATACATCAAAATGATACTCAGCTTGACGCCACCCTCGGCCTTCTTCTCGTCCTGATTGTTGCTGGATGGCATCTTCTTGGTGTCTGCCTTACCATTCAGAGTGGTATTAGCATCTTCATTCGCCTGACTAGACTCATCGTTTGCCTCCCGAACTGTGTCTGAAGCTGACTGTGAAGGAGGTTTTGATGCACCACGTGATGCGGGCCGTGATTTGGTGAGGTCCTCGGTGAGCTTTCCAGAATTGATGACTTCGTCTGCTGTTCCCTGTGCGACTACGCGTCCGTTTTCAAGCACTACCGCAAACTCGGCATGGGGCAGGCAGAGGGTGACATTGTGCGTGACAAGGATACACGTCCGGTTTGCCATGAGTCGACCATGAAGGGCGTAGTGGAAGATCCATTTAGCAGTATGGGCGTCGACAGCGCTTAGGACGTCGTCGAGGAGAAGATGGCGAGCTTTGCTGTACATTGCACGAGCGAGAGAGATGCGTTGCTTCTGGCCTCCGGAGAGCGTCACACCCTTCTCACCGACTACTGTTTCATCGCCAGCGTCAAGAATTTCAAGATCGCGCTTCAAGCAGCAAATGTCAATGACTTCTTCGTAGCGTTTTTGGTCCCATTCGCTTGCGAATACGATGTTCTCTTTCACAGAACCATTTACTAACCAAGCTTGCTGGGCGCAATACGCTACGCTTTCAGTGAGACCGGTTTCGGGGTCAGGAATCAGATCTTCTCGGCTGACTCCTCCGGGCAGATATACATCACCCTTGAGTTTTGTCATCTCACCAAGCAGCCCCATAAGCAGCGAAGTCTTTCCAGACCCAGTGGGACCGACGACTACGTTCAACTTGCCGACTTGAAATTTTACATTCAGATCAATAAGCTTAAAGGCATCCGCTGCAGCTTGATCGGCCATGTCTGTGCCTCCCCAGCTAAAGGTACCGTTTTCAAATCCGATGACAGGTTGGCCGTCTTCGTCTGTCTTCTGGGTTACCAGCTGCTTGTACTTGTCTGTCTCGGGCTCCATGAGATATTCCTCAATACGGTCAACTGAGACTTTGGATTCTTGGACGTGCGCGACCATATCTGCGAGTTGATCCAGCGGAATTCTCAAAATCTGGAAGAGCGAGAGGGCGGTGAAAGCGACTGATGGAATCAGAGCCTTGTGTTCGACGTTTGTATAGACCAAGAATGACAAGAAGGTGATCAAGACGGGGGAGCCCGACCATATCGTGGCTGCGACAGCCCAGAGGATGTATCGACGACGTAGATGCTTCAACTCGCTGTATCGCTTCTCATTGACCAGCCCAATGAAGCGCTGCTCCCATGCAAAGAATTTGATGATTCGAATGTTGGTAAGGACCTCGTTGGTGGTATGGATTCGAGCATCGGTAGCGGCGAGAATGAGCTTCTGGATCTTGGAAAACTGACTAGCGACGTACATGTTGACTGGAAGTAGGAAGACCATCATGCCGATACCAGCAATAGAGCTATATCCCAAGATTCGATAGAGCAAGTAAACCGCTACGACGACTTGGACAGGTGTGTTTGCCCACAGGAAATGCAAGTAAGCACATATCTCGCTGACCTTGAAGGCATCCACAGCCATGAGGTTGATAATTGCACCAGTAGTGACCTGAGCATCCGATACTGGCTTTGCGTCTTCACCCTCATCCTTGGATGCTTCGGACGTCTTCTTCTTCTTGTTCTTGCCAAAATTGAATATGCGCTTCAACCCCTTGGGCTGATCCTCTTCGTCCTCCTCCTGCGACTTCTTCTTCTTCTCTTCGCCCAAGACTTTGTCGGTAGTAGCCCCTGCCCTACGTTTAAGAGCCTTTGCATAGATTTCTCCAATGATGACCGCACGCAATCGAATGCAAATTTTGCGGCCAAGCCAAAGAGCCTGTCCATCAGCCAATGCCGACAGAGAGCCGGAAACGAAGAGCAGGATGACGTAGAACCATGCAGCGTTTGCTGGGGTCAAATCCGGGTTTTCAACGTACTCAAGGATAACCTTGAGCAGCAGCGTCGGCGCAAAAGTTAGGAAACCGGAGATGGCCGCCCAACCTGCTTGTATGAGCAGGCCGCGCTTGAAATGCTTGAGAAGGTGGTAGGCCAAACTCGAAGTCTTCTTGACCTGACGGTACCTGGCGATGACGGCTCCAGCCTTATCTTTGGAAGGCAGATTCCAGACATCGGCAAGTTCATATGTCTTTTTGTATCCTGTCCAAACAATGGGGTCCACCCAGCTGAAGGTAGCGAGAGAGAAGACGCTAGCGATAGGCTCGCGCGCTGGCGCAATGTCTCCTTCGTATTCTAGATGGACTGTTTTGTTGCCTTTTCTGGAGCACAAGGCGATGAGGAACAGCAAGGAAACGAGGGTGAAGTCGCCAATCATCAGCTTCTGATGCAAGTAGGATCGGGGGTGTATGATTGCCGATCGAAAAAGCAGAATGCTAAAGACCCATTGGCAGCCATAGATGAAGGCAGTGTGATACCAGAGAGCGGGAAACGAAAAGCGGCTTGTGCTGGAGAAGAGCAGGCGGAGCGATGCCAGAGCGGCAATGTAAGCCCAAACGGCGATACCAGCAATGGCAGCCGTCTTTGCATGCACACCCCCTGCATCGGTTAGGAATAGAGCAATATGAAGGCCAAGCTCTGCAAGTACTGCCGCTTCCTCCAGCACAACTATGGTGACCTGTCCGCGAGGCTTGTCGACGGCGATAGTGGATGCTGTCTTGACGGTGCGGAGGGCAAGATCTTGGTTCCGCTCGAGTTCGTCGTGGGTATCGTCGTCATCGTATTCGGCATCATCGAGGGCGCTATATGCGTGGTGGTATTTGGACGCGGTCGCAGCTGAGTAGAGCTGACCGAGGAGGTAAAGAATGGATATTGCGCAGACGATGAGCGGGAACAATGTCTGGAGATAGCTGTGGCGCGTCAGTGTTTTGATGGGTTTTCTTCTTTGCAACGGCCAATGGCCACACCATGACATACTCGCGCTCAAAACAGGTGGAGAAGTCGTCGATTGCCCAGAACGGGCCTTTGCAGTGAGCAAACATGCTGCCGGCCTGCTGTTCTGCGACGTCTGTTGTGCTGTGGCCGAGTCCAGTCCAGACCTTGCGCGCTCACAGTCGCAGTCGCACTCGTACTCGTTACCGACGAGCGGTGAAGCGCATTGGAGAGCGAGAGCGCGGTTCGACAGATGCGGTGGCGCTTTGGTGTTGAATGCGCCGCGGTAAACAGACGTCGACAGGCGATGCCTCGGTTTCTGGGCGCCTCGATGCACAGAGGGCGTTGGTGGAGAATCGCAAGGAAGAAGGCGGCCTGGTGGACTTGACGGCACTTTGCTAGTCGCCGCAAGAGCCTTGCCCGATGCGCACTGACGTTCACGCACGACGGCCGTTGTGATGTAATCTGGCGGCGGCTCTGCGCTGGCCCAATGCGGAAATAACGCCAGTCGAGATCCCACGCTTTCTGATCTGGATCGTGTCGTCTCGCTGATCACACGCGACAACGGGCGCCCTCAACAAGCAAACAAACAAACCAAAAATATGGATGAGGGTGCGAATCACCACGAGAGGTGCTCGACTGGCTCCCTGCACCCACCCTGCTTATCACATGCCTAGGTACACACACCAGCCGGCCTATTCGTATGCGCCCTTTAGCTCATGTGCGCCCTTATCGCCGTCTCCGCGGCCACCCCCGGCACCTATTCACCTCCAACGCAGTATCGACTTTGTGATGGACTAGTCATCCTGCCATGCTCTCGACGCCCATGTCCCCTCGTTCTTTAGGCAGGACTCTGCTGCAGCCAAGTCAACGTTAACTGGTGCCGACCCACACGCCATGGTGGGACCAGGTGACGGAACCCCACCACGTGGATCCATCTGCACTCCATCTCTATGTCGCCTGTAACGGTATTCGTAGTACCTCCTAGTCAACCGGACCCTTTGAGCCTGCTGCTGCCTTTTGTACCGAGATGCGTCTTCGTACACACTGAAGCTAACGCGAGACGCTAATGAGGTTTTCGGCTTGCGTACACCCTTGGTCTCTCCTGCAGAAGGCCATGTGCAACTGTTACGTCTCGTCAAGTTGCTAGTATACGCCATCCAGATTCAATATCAGAAAGAAGCCACCTGCAATCGAAACCTCCTTCGTACCATGACTCTACTGCGTCTATGACGGTCACGTGACGGTCACCCCTCTGTGGCATGATATCTCAACAACTTCAACATGGCCAATACATACGACCATAGGCAACTGGGAGCAGAAATCCCCGTTCGATCATTTGTACTTAAGCAGTTGACCGGCGGACTAGTAATCAGGTGGGTGACCACTGGTGAATCCCCGCTGTCGTATGTTTTTGCACTTTGAGTGGAATTTTTTTGCTTGAAGTCACGTCTGTGCTGTGTGGAGCAGTATGACACATAGACAGAGCCAGACCCCTAAGCTCATCAAGAAGTCAGGGTGGCAAGAAACGAAAACACAATATTGGGAGCTGCGTCATACTAACAGAGGAAAACGGCAATAGTTTTAAAATAAGAGGTCGTTCGTCTATAGTTCAACCGATTGACACAAACATGCGCGCGGCCATGTCTTGGCGGTAGTGACCTTCGACAATATTGCAATCCAGGCCTGCATCACAACGCTCCCCATAAGGTTTCGAATATTATCTGTGCACTCGGCTCGAATATCGGTTGTGTGGCAGCCGCTTACTCCGTACACTCCTGAGTCACGCACGGCCGATCTGACGAGGCGGCGATGTGCTCCGAGAGTAAACAAAGCATTCGCACTAGTTGCATCTCACAACTCAAGATGCAAGCAGCATCCACAGCGTCGAGCAATCTTCTGTTTCAACAGAATTGCATCGCAAAAGGGCCACTTGCCCTCCCAGTGGGCAAATACCTGCTGAGCTGTGCGTGCTGCCTTCGAACACGTCAATTTGCCAGTCTAGACTTGAAATTGGTAAGCCTGGACCAATGGGCCCAAATGCTCAGACAGAGCGACAGTTTTCTTGAGGTCTCATGAACTACTCATACATACCGTGTGTACTACGTACATACTATATGTACGCGACAGACTCAATCACCGCATTCACACCGCGCCGCCCGTGAGCAGCCACCAGTCAGCAGCAGGGATTGGCCCAAATGCCGGCCAGAATACGCTGTCATCCATTGCCTGCCCTACATCTACCGTGTTGGTCGCTCCTCTTCACCTAAGTGGGAATTTGAACGACGAATGCTATGCTAGAAAACGAGAGACCAAGACAAATCCCCTACTGCAAGCGAGCTCTGTGTACCAAGCCAACGCTAGGAAATCGCCAAGCTAGCAAATGGAAGAACCCAGCAGTGCCGACACCGATCCGGGCCAAGATGTCATCGCTAGGCATGTACCGTAATTACAACGTCTTTTGTAGGTCAAGCCTCGGTGGTTCGAATCAGCAAATTCTTCCTCATTCATCCGTTCAAGTGACAAGACCACACTGGGCTGGTAGGGCTGAGCACCAAGGTTAACATACTAGTGGTAATCATCAGTTTCAAATCAGGCAAGCTTCGCGACCAGCAGACGGGTCGCTGCATATACTGCGCCGGTAAGCTGACAGCTAAACTACAAAATATCGATTCGACATTGTAATTGCGGGATGCCATGACTTTAACGCTCCGCAAAGGCACCTTGCTGACTAAATGGCTGGGATTGTCTTTCATTACGGCCCGAGTTCACGGCTTAGCGGTGCCGAAAACTGATCATACTCACTGTCAAACGGGGGAATCTCTAGGATCATGGCCATCACGATCGTCATGGTAAAAGGTTAGCATCATGCAACTGCCGTAGCACGCTCCACATCGGGAGATCCGTTATACTCTAATGGTCGGTGCGACTCAAGGACCTGGATGCAGTCAGCAGGGTCAAGATAAACGATCATTTAGGGATTATATTAAGCTGCTGCGAGGACGATGTTTGCTGTACCACCGCAGTTACTCACTCACCCAGTCACTCTTTTGTTTGCTTATAATATATACACCATAATGCAGCCTTCAGCAGCACTCTGTGCGGCACTTGTTGCCTTCTTTGGCCTCTCACCTGCTGCGGCCCTCCCCGCCAACGTCGACCCTCGTAACGTCATTGTCCGCGACGTAGCCATCATCGGTGGTGGCTCCTCGGGTATCCACGCTGCCATCCAACTCAAGGATGCCGGCAAATCCATCATTGTCGTTGAATCCAAGTCCCTCGTCGGTGGCCACACAAACACTTACACGGACCCTGCTACTGGCATTCCCGTAGACTACGGTGTGGCGGTTTGGCACAACAGCTCGACTGTCAACGAGTACTTCAGCCGCTTTAATGTTCCATTGACTCGAGCTGCGGCAATTTTCAACATCCAGCCGGTGCCTTTTGACTATAGTACGGGCACCATCGTCAACATCCCAGCTGAGGCCCAGCCTAGCCAGCAAGTTATTGGTGCAGCACTACAGAAGTATATTGCTTTCCTGATGAAGTACCCCCAGCTTGCTGGTGGTATGTTCCTTCCCAGGCCTGTGCCTCAGGAGCTGTCTATGCCTTTTGGCCAATTGGCCAAGCAGCTCGGTATCGAGGCAGCTGTCCCTTTCTTGATCAAGTGGAACACTGCCACTGGTGACGCTTCCACTCTTCCTGCCGCTGAGTTCATCCGTGTCGCTGGTTTGGAACTGGTCCAGCAGATCATCAACCAAAGCCTCGTCACTTCTGCGCGCGGCAACAACAGCGAGATCTACGGCAAGGCACAGGCTGAGCTTCTTCAGGCCCAAAGTCTCTTGCTCTCCTCCCAGGTCATTAGCTCCCAGCGCAAGGACAACGGCGTTGAGCTCGCTGTGAAGACTCCTCACGGTATCAAGTACATCTGCGCAAAGAAGCTCATCATCACCATCCCCCCTCGCCTAGAGAACCTTACGCCATTCAACCCGACTCAGAACGAGCGCAGCGTCTTCAGCAAGTGGCTCAACACCGGCTACTACACCTGCATTGTCGAGAACACCGGCCTCCCACCCGCCACCGTCGTCAACACCAACCTCCGCAACCCATTTGCTCAGGGTAACGAGCCCGGCATCGTGCTCGCTGCCCCCAACGCTATCCCTGGCCACTCCAACGTCTACTACTCTACCCCTCGCAGCACCGCTCAATACCCCCTGAGCATCGACACCGTCAAGTCCCGTATCGTTGCCGAGCTTAAGCGTGCTCAGGCCGTCAACCAGAGCAACAGGAACTTCACTCAGACCCAGCCCGAGTTTGTCGTCTGTGGCGCTCACGCGCCCTTCTCCCTTCAGGTCACATCCGAAGACATTGCCTCAGGCTTCTATGACCGCATGAACGCTCTTCAGGGACAGAAGAGCACGTACTGGACTGGTGCTACCTGGAGGGGTCACGACAGTACTATCATCTGGAACTTCAACAAGCAGGTTCTCCTTCCCATGGTCATGCAGGGTCTCTAGATATGCAACACGCCGAATTAGACACTTAGATGCTGGCGATGGAGATGCAAAGGAGTTAATCTTTTTCTCTTTCTCTCTTCCTAACCAGAGCATGGTTGATGATTGGCAGATGACGTGCAAAGATTCTTTTTGGTTCTGTCTTATCTCTTACGGTAGTCATTAATACAAGCCCGTCATCTGAAACTTAATTCTTTATTCCTCGAATAAGCGCCGAGCCGTTGAAACCTTATGTTGGTGAATTTGTTGGGGGTCTGCGCCTCCTTTTGTGCTGACCCACTTGCCTCCTCTTCGGCTTAATCTCTACTTCATACGTAAGACAAGACAAGGTTTTGTAGGCTTGGCAATATTCAAGAAAGACTGCCATATATATGCAATTTGGGAGAGACGTCAACAAGTTTAATAACAACGATGGATTTTGCATATTCCAGGGAAGAAAAAAACAGAGTAATTTCTTATCTATGCGCGGGCCTTGGCCACAGGTGTCCATGGAGAATACTTATTCTTGGTGCTGTTCACGTGGTTAGTAAACAGAAGAGCCAGCCGCCGAAATGAATGGCCGGAAAACGGAACGGCGTCATATGAGTGAAAACATACGTGCTGTAGGGCTTGTATCCCGACCGGCTCCATGTGAGCGTCGGCCTGTGCTCTTTGGGCTCCCAGACGCGCACCTGACGCTGCAGAAGCGGGTCCACAGCCGGCGACTTGTCGACCATGTATGACATCCAAGCGTGCCTATATCCAGTCAGATTACCTTTGTGAACTTAACCACCAAAGTAACATACCATCCGGGCTCAATCTGGGAACTATTGAATTATGCGTCAGCATATTTCTACGTTTCAATTCGGACCTCATGGGTCAGGAAACATACGGATCGAACTCCTTGTCCTTGTAGTCTACCCAGCGAGTTCGCACTATACAGTTCAGTCAGACATGCGTTTCTTTCTTCCCTGCGGGCAGTCCCCCGCCACTCATCTGTTCTTTGGTAATTCTTACGAGGCAGTTCATCTTGCAGGTTCTCAAAGTACTTGTTGCCGTACTTGTCCATGCCAATAAAGGTTCCGGCCTTGGTATCACCTGCATTACATCAGTCCCCAGTGTTCCCTCTTCTTTCTGCCCAATGGCACTATATCCGGAGCGTACCGATATTCTATTGCGCGCGAAACGAATTGATCAGTCTATTTGCGAGGAGCAATTGAGGGGGTTCCACGAGCGTACCGCCATCTGATGGGCATATTCCTGTGGGAGCGTTAGTAATGCTGCTGCGACGGCAATGTGGCTAGTGCAAGAAGCTTGCCTTGATTCCAATCTTGCGCAGGTTGCGCAGTGTTCGCATGAGCGTCGACATGGCGGCTGTTTGGAGCTGTTGATGGCGGGTCGCTGATGGCCGCTTGTCGGATGTCGTTGAGTCGCGATTGATGATGCCAAGACATATCCCCACGCTTTACCTTTTGCGTACTAGTGCTGCAGGTGTTCTTGCCCCAAAGTGCACCAAACATGGAAGTTTAGCACTCCAACACATGCCAATTCCGACAGCGCGGTAGCGGGAGCTCTCACGACGATGATAGCTCGAAGCTTGTTGCGAATTCAAGTGCCCAGGATCGCGGGTAGAAGAGCTTTTTGCGTTCCTAGCAGACCCCTCAGGGCGACGAGGAGGTATTCGACTTCGACTGGAATGGCGTCGCAGGCGCCTCAGAGTCAGGCAGCGATGCTTGCAACAATAACGTCGGATTTGGACAAGATTGCTCCAAGGTTCGACATGCAGCCTGAGCAGATAGAAATTCTCCAGACGCCGAGTGAATTTTATCAAACATTGAAGGTAGGCTGGCATCCTTTTTCTTTTCTCTGATCTTATGTCTTTCCTCAAGTATGGGTGCTTCATTCCGTTTTTGTTGTCTGTTTGCTATCTACACCGATGAGTTCTTTATTCTTAAACGAGAACCAACTAGCACACTTGAAAAATGTTCCAGTCCTTCAGTCTCATGTAAACCCCTCCCAAGTGATATCTTCAGCATCTTATCAAGTTCCTGTAACAACGATAAACATCTGAGGAACATGTGAGACAACACGGTCCAAGAACCAAATGACCAAATTTGTTAACGCCTTCCAGGACAAGATATCAAAAGCTCAACACAGAATCTACCTCAGCACTCTCTATATTGGCAAGACAGAACACGGCCTCATCAGCACGATTCGTAAAGCTCTCCAGAAAAACCCTAATCTGCGCGTGTCTTTCCTCACAGACGCATTACGTGGAACGCGAGAGACGCCTAACCCATCAACTGCATCCCTTCTAACCCCCCTCATTACCGAGTTTGGCCCGCAGAGGGTGGAAGTACGCATGTACCACACGCCCAACCTAACCGGACTGCGAAAGAAGTACATTCCCAAGCGTATCAACGAGGGCTGGGGCCTGCAGCACATGAAGCTCTACGGCGTCGACGATGAAATCATCATGAGTGGTGCCAACCTCAGCGAGGACTACTTTACTAACCGACAAGACCGATATCATCTATTCCGGTCGCGCGAATTGACTACCTACTTCAAAAAGATCCATGATGGCGTCGCCGCACTCAGCTTCGACATCCAGCCATCTGACGCCCAGGGAGCAGGCGGATACAGCATGTCCTGGCCTACCTCAAATGCAGCGCCAAATCCCCTCTCCGAGCCCTCCAAATACAGAAAAGCAGCAGAAAAACACCTCGCTCACCTCCTCACACCCAATAACTCGCCCCCAAACCCTACATCTGCTTCCCAATCATCAACAACCTCTATCTACCCCATCCTTTCTCTCGTCCCGCTCCTGCCCTCCTCCACCGAACTCCCCGCCCTAACCACCATTCTCACCTCCCTCACCCGCGCTCCTCTTCACCCCAGCACCTGGACCTTCACCGCCGGTTACTTCAACATGACACCCTCCTTCAGACGCTTGCTACTCTCCACACGCCCTGCTTCGGGAACAGTCCTAACCGCGCACCCGCACGCAAATGGTTTCTACGGCTCCTCGGGCGTCAGCGGCATGCTACCAGCAGCATACACGCACCTAGCCCATTCTTTCCTCCGCCGCGTAAAGTACCAGGGCCTCCGCGATACCATTGTCCTCAAAGAGTGGAAGAAGGGGAAAGTAGGTGAGAAAGACGGATGGACGTATCATGCCAAAGGTATTTGGGTTGCGTTGCCTGGATCCACACCTTCGAACGCAGACGGGGAGGGACAGAGCGAGGACCCGTGTATCACGGTGGTTGGGTCGTCGAATTATACCAAGCGCGCGTATGAGCTTGATCTCGAGGCAAATGTTGTCGTTGCGACGACGGATGCGGGACTGAGGAGGCGCTTGGGCGAGGAGGTGAGGTGGTTGGGGGAGCATGCGCGGGCGGTGGATGAGAGCGAGTTTGAGAAGCCGGAGAGGAAGGTAGGAATGAATGTTAAGTTGGCTATGTGGGCGGTTAGGGTGCTTGGTGGGGCGTTGTAGGGCGTGTGTATAGATGTACGTGGAATCTGGACGTAGTGTAGGAATATGTAGCATTACTCAATCGCAACCACCATTAACACATGACTTCATGGAGAGACACACTTTTTTTTCGACAAGACTTCTCCTCCTATTATTCATTATGATTCGAGAGCTATGCAGCGGGTATCTATGGGGCATAAAAAGATAAAGAAAGGAAAGGTAAAGAAGGTTGGGACCTAGGAAAGTCCAGAAAGTCTTGCGCCTTTTTCTCTACCAAGATTCCTGGGCATTCACATTGACTTCTTCTCGTGTCAAATAGCGCTCAGGTAGAATTGGCTTATGCTACTCAGAGGTAGCCGAGCAATTGCGAGTCGCCTTCCACACGACTAGTCCTCGATCACCAACAACACGACTCAGGGTATTCCAGACACCGTCGTCGGCAAAGTCCATATCGTCAAGATTCAGATGATGTCGATAGCTCCAGACTTCTTCGAGTGAGACCTCCTCTCGCTTATTTGCGCCTTGGTAGGGCTTCAGAAAGTGGGCGGAGCGCGGAGCTACCAAGTACGTAGCACCCCGTTCTTCAACCCTTGGGAGTTTTCGAGTCCGGCAAAGTGGCAGCGCTTCTTTGACCTTTTCGAGCATCTGCTCTCCTGGGCAGCCCATCAAATCCACAGTCTTGAGTTCTCCATTCTTGCCGTTCAGCAACCAGGTAGGGGGACTGTATGTCTTCCACCAAAAGGCATGACTGACGGTTTCATTGGTTTTGGCGATATTTATCTGTACGGGCACGATACCACCTTGGTGATATACGCCCATCAACAGTCCCAAGGCTACGTTGAAGATGACCCACGTCGCTATCCAAGGCTTCTTGAAAGTCAGGTTTGGCAGGCGTATCGAAGATAGTATCAAGGGCACTGCGGGTAACAAGAAGCGAGCCTCTTGATGCGGGAAAATACTGAGCAGAGCGACACCGGACAAGGCTGATAGCAGCGTCATGGTGATGTGTGCTTTGCGTAGGAAGAACAAAAGCGGGGTCGCGGGCCCCAGTAGTTGAGGAAGGTTGACAAGCACGTGCTGGTAACGTGGGTGTATGCCATGCTGGGCAAGGTTCTCAGAATTGGAGTTGTAGCGGAAGTTGTTGAGGGGCGTAATGACAGGACCGGCAAAAACTTTGGAGAAGGTAAATTCGCCTGGGGTATAAAAGGCCGTATCAACGCAGATGGCAAGGAAGGCGGTTCCAAGAGCGAATGTAGCCAGAAAGACGAGAGAGAATGGTCTGGAAATGTCAATTGAGTACGAATCGCGGGAATGAGGGGTAAACTGACTTGCGCTGGAAATGGGGCAGCAATGTTGTGGCAGGCAGAAGAAGGAATGCTGGAAAGGTGATGCGATTAAAGATACCGACCACGGCCATGAAGCCCAAAATGGACGAGGCTAGGATGCCGGAGCGCTTCTGCAGGTTGGGTTAGCTGCATGTGCTAGGTGGGCAAGCGTGCTGACGTAGGCGTACCTTATCATCCGTAATCCTCTGGATCAGAACCAGACTCCAGAGTACCAACAAAGTCTCAAGGCTGTTCGAGAAGGTGTGCGTCTGGAAGGTCCATGTGACGTACGAAGACGCGACCAGCACCACGGCAATGCGCCGAGCGCGGGGCGAAGCGACCAGCTCGTGAATGGCCCAGTCCTCCATGACGACGCTCAGCGACAGCATGAGCACGCGCAGCGTCCAGTAGACAACCGAGGGCGAGACATCATATCCGAAGCCCTCCCATAGCCAGCGCAGGATATACATGGGCCAGCCGTAGGCAAGCCATAATGGGAAAGTGCTGCGAATGGGATATTCCGAGGTGAATTCCCAGGTTTCGTGAACGGGGTAGGAAAAGACGCGTCCTGTGGTGGGAGTCAGTATGAAAAGGCCAGGTGTTTGGTGCAAGACAGGCATGGCATACCGGCAACGACCTCTGGGCCCTGGAAGTTCTCGTCGGGGTGCAAGTAACTGGGTGACAGGGCAAAGTAGATGCGGACTAGGATGAGCAGGAAGTAGAGTCTGCGCCACATGGTGGGAGGGATTGAAGCAGGGCGTGTTCAAAGGAGGCTGCGTCGCACAAGGGCATGTCTTTTGCAGAAGTGGAGTGTTTTGTTTGCGCAAAAGTGAGGCCAAGGCATGTTTTAGTGCAGGCTATGTCATCCAAAAGTTGGACGCGGATAAGGGGGAGCCGATTGTAACAGCAAGTTTGACGCGAACAATTATTATTATGTTCAGACGCGTGGCCTGTTAAGAGGACAGCGAGGGGCCATGGCCGCGAGACGAGCAGAGTCAACAAGAGGGTGGTTGTCAGGCGGCTTGATCAGATGCCAGGTGGCGTGGCTGCCAGGGCTGCCACCCCTCGCTCCTTCCCTCGACGACAGGATAGGCGCGTCTGGATGCAACAGCGACGTCACGTGGCGGGCACCTCACCCAGCATGCACGGGGCAGCAGTTGCTTTGTATGAACTGTGAACAGGAACGCAACTCGCCATAACAGCGCGATCGTCCTGTAGTGAAGGTGGTGCATCTATGACAATGCTTGCTTCCTGAAGGCCATTCTGTCCTCTACAGCAGATGCTGGGGCGCGGCGCGGCCTTCTGGCTACTTCTACCCACCCGAGGATTGTGGTGCGAGGGGAGCCCCTCCATGGCCAAGCCCGGTGCAGCCTGCGGACGCCGTCCAACAAGGCACAAACCCAAGCCGTTTCGAGCAACGAGACAGAAAACAAAAGCCCGCTAAGTATCAAAGGACCGTCAGACTACAAGTCAAGGCGGCCTGGTCGACGTGTGTCGCGCAAGGCAAACGAGTATTTTGGGGGTTGCAGCCTTGCGCTTGTCCCAATCCGGATGGGCTTGGCCTGAGCTTCGCCTCTCTGGCTGGCTTGCGGCGGAGAGCAACCATAGTTGCCTTTCACCTTTCACCTGTGCGCAAACGACCAACGCTGCTCGTGCCTCTATATAATCTCCCACTGTCAGCGCTTTTGCCATCTTCCCCCACACCAGCGCTCTTGCACCCGACCATCCATTGACTCGCGCCTCTTCGCAACGTCTACTCTTCCCCAGCCACAGCTTACCCCACTTACACGTCTACACCAACCCAACTCCATTATCATGGCTGCCACCAACGCCGAGGGCGTCAAGCTCATCAGCATCACCACTTCTGATGGCGTCAACATGCAAGTTGAGCGCCCCGTTGCCGAGCGCTCCATCCTCATCAAGAACTTGCTCGAGGATCTCGGCGGTGAATCCGACGAGTCCATCCCCATCCCTAACGTATGCCCAAAGCCCCTACCCGCCGTTTGCGAAACTCGCTAATCATGCCCAGGTCAACGAGGCCGTCATGAAGAAGGTTCTCGAGTGGTGCACCCACCACAAGAACGACCCACCCGCCACCCAGGACGACGACTCGGACTCGCGCAAGAAGTCGACCGACATTGACGAGTGGGATCAGAAGTTCATGCAGGTCGACCAGGAGATGCTCTTCGAGATTATCCTCGCCGCCAACTACCTCGACATCAAGGCCCTTCTCGACGTCGGTTGCAAGACGGTCGCCAACATGATCAAGGGCAAATCTCCCGACGAGATCCGCAAGACCTTCAACATTCAGAATGACTTCACTCCAGAGGAGGAGGAGCAAATTCGTCGCGAGAACGAGTGGGCTGAGGACCGCTAGTAACGTTATCCCTAGCAGGCAATACCTCTTCCCTTCCCCTCCCCCGGAATCCATCCTGTGCCTGCCATGCCGTTCCTCCACCAAGGACGCCGGGCAAGTGGGCTGTATGTGTGTATGAATGGGTTTTGTCTCCGGCGTAGCGGAGTTTTTATGGTTATGGTTTCTTCTTTTCTTGCATTACGCATCGGTGCCCTCTCAAGGGAAAGCAAGGATCGGGGCTACTAGTTGGTTATGAAGAAGAACATGCGGACTTCTCGGATGGCGCATTCAACGGGTTCCATAGTTTGCTGCTTTCCTACAGATAGCTCAATGCGAACAACAAAAGTTCACCGTGCTTTTCCGTCTCTTTGCTTTACCTCGGTCTTGGGAATGACGTGATCGGAGGGTTGGCGTGGGATGGCCATTTTGACAAATGACCATGATGGACCATGAGTCACACAAGCAATGCGGAAACAGTGCAATGCTCCAGTTAATAGAACTAGAGAGTGAGAGAAAAGAGGAATCAGACAAAGTATTGAGCATTTGTCGTAATTCTTCGAGTTGGGGGGATTTATGTCTCGTTCTATACCATTTTGTCCCCCAAAGAAACGCCATATCAAGTGAACCTCGTATATACATACACATTTTTTTGCTTTTCACCTTCCTCGCCCACTACATCTACCATCCCCTCTTGGCCAGCTTCTCCTCCTCACCCATAGTACCGCAGTTGATTCCTACCATGGCCTCACCCAGATCCATGCTAACCTCCATCAACACCTTGGGGTCATTGTAGTGCGTAACGGCCTGTACAATTGCCTTAGCCCTCTTGGCCGCATCCCCAGACTTGAAGATGCCGGAGCCGACAAACACGCCGTCGCAACCCAGCTGCATCATGAGCGCGGCATCCGCGGGCGTCGCCACACCTCCCGCCGCAAAGTTCACAACAGGCAGTCTACCCAGCTTGGCCGTCTCCTTGAGCAGCGCATAATCGACCTGGAGTTCCTTGGCGTATACACGCAACTCCTCTTCGCTCATGCTCTTTGCGCGGGCGATCTCGGCATTGACGGTGCGCATGTGGCGTACGGCTTCAATGACGTCGCCGGTTCCTGCCTCGCCTTTTGTGCGGATCATGGCGGCGCCTTCAGAGATGCGGCGGAGCGCTTCGCCTAGGCCGCGGCAGCCGCAGACAAAAGGGATGCGGAAACTGTGCTTGGAGACGTGGTGAATGGCATCGGCCGGGGTCAGGACTTCGGACTCGTCGATGTAGTCTACGCCGAGGGCTTCGAGGATCTGTGGAGAGAGGGGAAGTGTGAGTGTATGGCACATGGGGATGCTGGGGAAGAAGGCAAGACCTACCTGGCATTCGACAAAGTGGCCGATTCGGGCTTTGGCCATGACGGGAATCGTGACAGTGTCCATAATCTCCTTGATCATCTTGGGGTCGCTCATGCGGGCTACGCCGCCTTGGGCGCGAATATCAGCGGGGACGCGCTCGAGGGCCATGACGGCTGAGGCACCGGCTTCTTCTGCTATCCGTGCCTATATCCTGTTAGCAAAAACGCTGCCTCCAATGCATCTAGAATTTAGGAAAAGGCAGTGGCGTACTTGCTCGGCGTTGACAACGTCCATAATGACTCCGCCCTTCAACATGCGTGCCAAACCCGCCTTGACGGCAAAGTTGTTCTCGCCATCTTGGGCGCCGTGGCCGTTGGTGGTGGGGAGTTCAGTTGCCATTGTGCTCGTGGTATGTTTGGGTCAGAGTACTTAATAAAGGGAAAACACTGTAACAGCAATTGAACTCTGGTGGTGGGGTAGTATTCCACGGAACAATGGAGAGAGGCAAAAAAAAAAAGTAGTTAGGTAGAGAGGAATGAGAATCAGAGGATCAAATAAGAAAGAGAGCAGGATTGAGCCAGTTAGCCAGTTAGCCAGTCCCAAACCAGTAAGAAAAAGTCTACGGTACGAGGATTATTAATGTCCCTTATGAGATTAGAGGGCTTAAGATCGTGAGTCAACCGTTGACCACATATGTATTACCTCTACATGTACCCGCGGGAATCGTAGGTAATATTTTTTTAACCTTTGTAAGGTCAGTCCCCTCCATTGCCTTAGCATTAGCTCGGAGCTTGCCCCGCCTCATAAGCCGCCGCCGTCTAGACCCCGCTATGCGCCCTTTGACACATTGCGCAACCAATCACGCCTTTTGCACGCGCGGGCTGCCATGGCCGTGAATTGCCGCGGTGCGGTGCCTACACCTAGTTCAGGACATCGAGTCCTCTGCGAGTGCTTGCGTGGAGGGGGGATTCATAGCGCGGTACCGGGCTCGAGTCACTGCATACATTACAAGTACTGCCGAGTCCATACAACTCACCTGATGAGCCTTCGGGCCGAGTGGGTCGATGGCTACCTAAACTGAGCGCCGATGGAAAACGTCGGGGTCCATGCTTGCTGGAATGCGTATCGTTTCTAGTCAACGTTGCGAGTATGCCAATGCCAATACCAATGCCAATGCCGAGCTACACACTAACGGCCATCTTCGTCGTGGCCCAACAACACTTCCCCAATTGTTTCATACACTACTGTCTAGTACGGTGCCGTCTCGCGCTTCAACCATTCCAGAGTCAAGGGGTCATTCTCAAAGTACTTGCTCGTCTTCTCGTACACTTCCTTGTGGTACTCGTTGATGAACGTCTTCTCGTCCTCGGTGAGCAGACTCATGTCAACCAGGTTTCTGCAGTGAGGAGTCATGGTTACGTGCTCGAAACCGAGGTACGGCTTATCACCAAACTTGTGCTTGGTTTCGACTTCCTTGACCAAGACCATGTTCTCGATACGAATGCCAAACTTTCCGTCCTCGTAGTAGCCGGGCTCATCAGACACGACGTTTCCGACGGCTAACGAGACCTCCGAGTACTGCACCCTTGTGCCGATCCCGATCGGCCCTTCGTGCACATTGAGAAACGACCCGACGCCATGTCCTGTGCCGTGGCGGTAGTCGAGACCCTCCGCCCACAGGAATTGACGAGCCAGAGCATCCAAAGCAAAGCCAGTTGTGCCCTTTGGGAACTTGACACGCTCAAGAGCCATATTACCCTTTAGCACGAGCGTGTATGCTTTGCGCTCCATCTCCGTCGGTTCCGTAAAGTGCATTGTCCGTGTGGTGTCTGTGGTTCCGTCCCGATATTGGGCTCCAGAGTCGCAAAGGTAGATGGCTTTGGGGTCGATGACTGAGCACGCGCCCTTTTCTGGCTTGTAGTGTATTACCGCAGCATTTGGACCTGTCGACGAGATCGTGTCAAAAGAAAGACCCATGAACATGTCGTGCTTCTTGCGGATCTCTTCCAGCTTGTCAGCAGCGTCAACCTCGTCGAGCGTAGCCTTTTTGTTGATCAGCTGGTCTTCTAACCACGCAAAGTATTCGCTCAGTGCAGCTCCGTCGCGAATGTGGCACTGTCGCATGCCTTCCAGTTCGACCTCGTTCTTGACTGCCTTGGCGTCTCCGACTGGGCTGCGCGTTTCCTCGACCTTGTCTTCACCACCGAGGGCCTTGCTGAGCGCCCACGACGCCCGGTTTGAAGTCAGGAACTTCTTGGGCGTAGTCTCCTTGTCGCTTGCGGCGAAGAGCTCTTTGCTTAGGGCCGTGACGTCGCCAAATATTTCCTCGTATGGGCGAATGGTTACTTTGTCACCCAGGTGCTTCTTGACATCCTCGGACAACTTGCTCTCGTCGACGTAAAGGGTGGCCGCGGTAGGTGTAATGACAGCATAGGAGAAGAAGACTGGATTGTAGGGAATGCTGTGTGACGTTAACTTGAGCGCTCGACATGGATTGATCGCATACGTACTCGCTACCACGGAGGTTGAAGAGCCACGCGACCTCATCCAGCATGGACACGACGAATCCCAGACTCTTCTTCTTGTCCAGCTCCTTGCGCAGATCGTCAATCTTGTCGCTGAAGCTCTTGCCGGCATACTTGTCGGGTTGTACAATGACCTTCTCGCTCGGGCGCGCAGGTCTCTCAGCGCCCCATACCAGATCCACCAGGTTCTCGTCAACGGCCTTGTACTCGCCACCCTTCTTCTTGATCTTCTCAGCCAGTTTGCGGGCATCAGCCGCGGTTACCACGCTCGGATCGACACCAACAACCTTGCCTCCCTCGGCCTGGTCTGCAGTCCACTCTTGGATCGTCGGGACGTCCTGGATGCCTTGCTTCAGCAGCTCCCAATTGCTGTCCAGCTGCTTCTCGGCCTGGTTGAAATAGCGCCCGTCGGTCGAGAGGGCAGCCTTGTCGTGTGTGATTACGGCGTAGCCAGCAGAGCCCGTGAAGCCACTGATGTATGCTAGGGTGTGTCAATGGGTGCGATATACGACGGATAGCGGGGGGTTCTTTGTCCTGACCTCGGCGGGCGTCACATGGGGCAATATACTCGCTCTGATGGCTGTCTTCGGAAGGGACCACTGCATGGTGTCAGTTGTGTATGTACGTCTACAAGTGGTGGCGAGGCTGGGCTTACTGTAGATGTCGACATTGCGCTCCTTCATGAGCTTGCGGAGCTCCGCAAGCCGTTGCGAGGTGTCTACTTTGGCCATGTCGAGGGCACGCAGGGCTGCAGAAGCGTGAAGGGGTCGGATTGAAGATAACGGAGTCTTTGCGGCTACATAAGCAGCGGCTATCGCGTGGGAGCGCCTTAGGATGCGCGGGAAGATCATAAAGGAGTGACACGCTGGTTTGCGCCTACGGTCAATCGGTGCATGCACGACACCCCGCCTATTACAGCTTCCCACGCCGCCTTCGACAGCAACCCTTGCCAAGCACAGGGACCATCATACCTCACATTCAGGCACCATCTGGCGACCACTTCGAATTGGTCGCCACGTTTTTTTAGTTTTCTACACGCCGTGGTCAGGGCCATGGACTGGCCTGGTTGCGGTTTGCTGTTGATTCTGCCCCACTACACGGCCAGGTAGACGTGAGTTTGTTTGCCCGCACGCACTTTACCTATTAGTTCCTACACCACCACGGCACCAGAAGACAACCGAAGTATGCTCAGCCTGCGGCTATCTTGACAATACACCACTCTCGCTGCAACTCACACATCATGTAAGTGGCAATTTGCATCCCACTGGCAGCCTGTTCCACCCCTCGGGTCACACCTTCCTACTTTGGGCGCCACCGCAACCTAGTTTTTGGGTGAATGAATGTATCCCCACACCAGGGCCGCCCATGATGACATCTGCGCACCCCTAACCGCTCCCGAACCCGCCCTCTCTCCTATCCCCATCACTGGATCTCGTATAGTTACCGCCGCCCCGGCCCCGACTGACACCACCGAGTCTTGCAAAACTTTGATGAGCACCTGAGGACAACGTCATCAACAAATACAGAAAAAAAAAAACCAACCCGCTGACACTGGCCCCAGACACAACATGGCTAGCAATGGGGCGCAGTCTTTTCCATTGCCGTATGAGGAAATCGAGCGCCTGGTCAAGTCCTTGTACGCGCCTGGTCAGGCAAAGAAAATCTCAGAAACTGAAGCCACCCTGCGCGTACTACAGCGCTCGCCCCAGGGATGGGAGATTGCAAATGCTCTGCTGAAGAGCGATGACGAGCAAGTCCGCTTCTTTGGCGCCCTCACCCTTACCGTCAAGCTCAATGCCGACTCAGCGGAATTGAGCGAAGAAGAATCAGAGCAACTATTATCAACCCTTATCCACCACCTTGTTTCGCGGCCTACTTCCTCGATTGCAACTCGCAAGATCAGCTCAACCTTGGCCCAGTACTTCACCAAGCCCATCTCCGTATGGACGCAGTGCATTAGGAGCTTGGCTGCTTCTTTTGCTGCCCAGCGACCAGTCCTAGATGATCAGCTGAGCGAACACCCTTCAACATGGGACCTTTTGCCACAGTTCTCCGACGATCAGCTTGTCGTCATGCTCGACTTTGCCATGAGTCTAGCAGACGAATCCAAGAAACCCTCCAATTCTCCCGACCGGAAACCTCACGAGCGCATGGCAGCAAACGTCGAGAGCATTGAAATTCTCCTCCATGTATCTTTTGGTCGCGGTATCAAATGGCTGTCGATATCCATCGACGACCCAAACTATGCTCAGTCCGTACAGCAAGGAGAGAAGATATGCATAGCAGCCCTGAAATGTTTCACAGGGTGGATCTTCTATGCTCAATCAGAGTTCAAGGACAGCCCGGAGAAACTCCAGCATCTTCGTTCCGTCAACGAGCTTGCTCTGACGTGTCTTGAGTATCATGTCGATGATGCCATGGAGCTCGTAGCTGAGATTCTGGAGAACTACCCTACTTTCTTCGAGAAGAAGCACCAGGAAATGCTGTGGTCAGCTATTTCTGGCCCATGGGGCTTGGAAATACTGAAAAACTCGGATGCAGAGACCGTCTCGCTTGCAAGAATCATTGTGGCGTACGGGCAGATTCTGCTTGAATCCAAGGCCATTTACACCCAGCCGGACAATGCGCATTATCAACAAGTCATGTCTTTTCTGCACGACCTACTCAAATACCCGGAGCCAGTGGGCGCAGAGGACGAGGTCGCTCCTGTAGTGCTTGACTTTTGGAGTAGCTATGTCAGCGCCATTGCCGAAGAAACATTCTCGTATACCTCAGGGGACCAGGTACCAGCATGGATGGACACCGCCAAAGCTAACGTCCTCCAAGCAGTATCCGAGCTCGTTCAGAAAATAATCTATCCATCAGCTGATATTACCGATTCCTGGGATTCAGATGCCAGGAAGACATTTAAGGTATTCCGCGTTGATGTTCGCGATATCATCATGGACGCATACGATCCCTTACGAGATATACTGACTGATCAATTTGTCGACTTTGCATTACACGGCTTGGGCGCCGGCAAGTGGCTGGATCTCGAGACTGGCTTATTCGGCCTCATCGCCATTGCCGATGCATTACACGAGGGTTCGGACGATCGTCTGCTCAAACTCTTCGAACAGCCACTATTCTCGGCGATATCAAGCAGCCCGAATGTACCTGCAATAACACGGAGGACAGCTGTCGAGCTCGTTGCTGCTCTGAATCACTTCTTCCTTCGGAATCCACGTTTCCTCCCTCAGGTTCTCCCGTTCCTGTTGACTGCTCTGGCTCAACCAGCAATCGCACACGGTGCTGCCAAATCATTTGCTTCACTTTGCTCTGAATGTCGCAAGTCTTTGACAGGGGAGCTGGCTTCATTTTTCCAAATGTACGAGCAATTCATTACGTACCCGACGGCCGAGGAATTTACCAAGAGCATGGTTTTGAAAGGTATCGCTGCCATAGTGCAGGCTCAGGATTCGGAAGAGAAGCAGTTGGAAGGCGTACGTCAGCTCTTCCAGTACATCACACGGGACGCTATGCAAGCGATAAACATCACAAAAGAGGGGGGTGATGCAGAGCAAGGCCAAGTGCTCGCTCTTACAACATTGAAGTGCTTGGCAAACGTTGGAAAGGCTATGCAGGCTTCGGACGAGGAAGTGGTAGACCTCGCGTCTGGTAAGGAGCCTTCCACATTCTGGTTGCAAGGCCCCGGGAAGGAGATCCAAAACCAAATTATCAATCTCGTCAATTACATGACGCAGGTATTTTCTGGCAACGACGAAATTATCGAAGCCGCATGCAGTGTCCTGCGCACCGGATTCAAGGAGACAGTATCGGGACCTTTTGTTCTACCGCTGTCTGCAGCAATCGATTTCATCACCAAGACGACCGTGCAAACCCCAAGGCTACCGTTCGTGCTCGAAACCGCATGCTGCTGGATCTCGTCACATAAGCACGAACAGCCCGAGGGCTTTCAGGAACAAGTTCAGCGTTTGCTCCGGCACAATCTGAGCATTATGCAGGCCTTGCAGCACCCAAGAAACGATCCGGAAATTGCGGTTGGCTGTATCGAGCTCATCCAGGATTTCATCAACGCCGACCCACGTATCATGACACAAGAGTCCCCAGAAAACCTGTCAGGGATGTTTGGCTTCACGGTCGAATCGATCAAGTCTCCTGAGGTATTGCCGAAACGTGCAGCCGCCAAACTGTGGAAAGACATCTTCGAGCTCGCAGGTAACCCACAGAGCCCCCATTATGTCACAAGCCAGGAGATTGTAGCCCACTTCGGGCCTTCCGTCTGCTTTGCACTCATCGCAAATGTCTGTGGAGAAGTGGATTTCACCAGCCTAGAACACATTGTCGCTCCTCTTCGTGCTTTGTTGAGAGCCGACAAGAACGCAAGAGCGTACATCTCAAACGCGTTGGCAGAACAGCCACTACTGCAACGCTTCCAACAAGACCAGGGTGTTCAAGATATGGTACGAAAGCTGATCGAGAGCATGTCTAGGTATGTTTGGTCCATGGCCGTGGTTTGTATATTCGAAAGCTAACATATATACAGGAATGCAAAGAGCAGCGTAGCTTTCAAGGACACCGTAAAGGGATTCTGGCAGAGTTGCAAACAGCTGCAAATGCAACTTCAGCCACAAACGATGAATCCAGCGCATCGCTTCGCTCATGGTTTTCCTTAGCCGACTACATACTGAGCGACTTGCCAACGAATTTTAACCCTAGAATTCAGTAAACGCAGCCATAGCGAACGTCAAGCCGAAAGACAACTTGAAGGCAACATTGTCCTGCACCAGCGACCGGACATTCATCGACTTTAACCTACGTTGGAAAAACGAGTACGGGATGACGTGGATACCCCGGGACTCAATGAACTACCATATGTGTCAATTTCATGTCCCGTATTTGAAGTACAAGCATGCCAGACGAGCGACGGAAACTGCATGGTCGACGAAGATATCCCAGGATGCAAAGGGCGTTACAATCATACACCGTACATAATTGAATAGAGCTTCAATGATTGAGATGTCAAACTCACCTGTAAAGCAAAGATGCCTAATCCAATCAGTATAGCCAATGGCTTGCTAAACACACTAATCCCCAGCCCTCCAATAACGCCGAGAATGCTTCCCATACTGATTTGTCGGATTGCTCTGGGGTTTATCGCACCCGAATGTGTAACAACAGGCGTTTTTGCTTCGTTGGTGTAGTTGTTCTTCAAATCACTTGTAATTTTGGTGATTGGATCGGGCCCGTCACAGCGTACGCGCTGCATGTTCCGAAACTGATATGCAAGGAGAGGCGTCGAGAGAATGAGTGGCGTGCTGAGCACCAGGCCTCTTCGGAGACCAGGGAGAAGGAATGACATGTTTGAATGCTTTCTTGAGGACCTAGAGTCACGGGAGAGCTGTTGCTGTCGAAGGTATATGGAAAGCTGTTTTTCGAGACTTCGATCGGCCGTCGTGATGCGGGCAGAAGAGCGAATAGCGCGAACTGGTAGTAGAATGCGCGAGGCCGGGATGTGTACAGGGTATCGCGTCCTTGCAAAACCACTCAATCCCAGAGGTGTTCGGTACATGGATGTCTGTGTTGAAGCAAACTGCGGACAGTTGGGGAAACTGACTTCCGAGGTAGTGATGTCATTGTATCTGACTAAGTCACTTTAGGCTAGACCAGGACCCTGACTTCGAGGCCTCAATTGTAACGTCGCGTCTTCCAATACCATGTTGGACGCGCCGAAATTCTCTAGGCACTGACTGGCGCTCGCCATGACAATTTCCGCTCCTCGCAACCTCTCAATTGACTAATCAACAGGCAACTACGTTACAATGGCGCCTCGAACACTTCTTCTGGCGGTCGCAAACTTACTGATCCCAGTCGCGATACTGGTCTTCGCGACTGGCTTCTTTCCGTACAAACCCTTCATGCCTGGTCTGGCCCGGTATGAAGACCTTGGATTCTCTGAGATACTCGGCAATGACTGGCACAAGCCACCTGCCCCGCCATTCGACAAGGTCGTCTTCATGGTTGTCGACGCGCTCAGAAGTGACTTTGTATACGGCGAGGATAGCGGCATGGTCTTTGTCCAGAGGTACGATAGCATTCGGAGAATTATGCCCAACAATCGCATCGCAGCTAAAACGTCTCAGTCTAATTCGCGATGGAACCGCACTACCATTCACAGCCCACGCAACCTCTCCTACAATCACTATGCCACGTGTAAAAGCCATCACTACAGGCTCCATCCCCTCCTTTGTAGACGTAATCCTTAACTTTGCCGAGTCAGACACCACGTCGACCCTCGCGACACAGGACACATGGCTCGCGCAGATCAAAGCAAAGGACTTTGAAAATGGCAAAGGAAAGCTGGTCATGTACGGCGATGATACCTGGTTGAAGCTCTTTCCAAATGTCTTCGAGCGCGCAGACGGAACGAGCAGCTTTTTTGTCTCGGTCAGTCACAAGCGCCCTGTCGTATATAGGAATAATAGAATGTTGATTTCAAGTGCAGGATTTCACAGAGGTTGACAATAACGTGACAAGACATGTTCCAAATGAGTTGCTGAACAGTGACTGGAATGCAATGATCATGCATTATTTGGGTCTAGATCATATTGGCCACAAGGCTGGCCCTAAGAGGTGAGGGCTGCATCCAAATTGATAGTCTACAGTACTAATTATTACGAAGCCCCAATATGATACCAAAGCAGATTGAAATGGATGCGATCGTTCGCGACATTTACTCCGCAATTGAAAACGAGGATCACCTTTCAAACACACTGTTCGTTCTTTGCGGCGACCACGGTATGAACGATGGCGGCAACCACGGAGGTTCTTCCCCTGGCGAGACATCCCCAGCACTCGTCTTTATGAGCCCCAAGCTCACCAAAATCACCAAACCTGTAGACAGGCTGAGCCCAGTGAAGCCGAAGACTGAAGGCGAGTTTGACTTTTACCGCATGGTTGAGCAGAGCGATATCGCTCCAACACTGGCTGGTTTACTGGGATTTCCTGTCCCCCAAAACAATCTCGGTGTCTTTCTTGAAGATTTCCTTCCCTTCTGGGATAAGCGTAAGTAGGAACACTATCTGGTCGATGGGTACAACTGACGAAGTACAGCTTTGGATCGCATCCAGCTTCTCTACCGCAATGCGAAGCAAATGAAGAAGATTGTTGCGGCCAAGTACAGTAATCTGAAGTTTGAGGAATCACTTGTGAAATCAGAACACGCCCCCGAGTGTGCACAAGGATATAATGTGGGTTTTGCGATTTAGCGCTTCACTAAGGACTTGTTATTGATGTGTATAGGCAAACGATGGCCAAAAGTTGGCTTGTCTCTGGGGAGCAGTTATCGCTTCATTGACTGATGGAAAGAATGATGTTACAGATTTCTACAAAGTAAGCTTTCGTTGCTGGCTATGCCAAGCTGATTCAAATACTGGAAGACTCACACTAACGGCATCAGTTCATGCACATGGCTCAGGAGACGATGTCTAGCACAGCTTCTAACTACAACCTTCCACGTCTCTTCACGGGTACGGGGCTGGCCTTGCTCATCTGTGCCTTGTCCTTCTTCACTCTCCCTTCTTTCCGGCCCATCACACCGGCTGGCGTCTATTTCAGCCTGTCTATCGCCTTGTATGCCATCCTTATGTTCGCATCATCGTATGTGGAAGAAGAGCATAACTTCTGGTACTGGGCTTCCTCGGGCTGGTTCTTCTGCCTTTTCCTTAACAATATGCGAAAGGAATGGTACAACAAGTGGATCTTCCACCCTGCAATCATGGCATTAGCCATTCACAGAATCATACGGCGGTGGAACCAGACTGGACAAAAGTATGCTGGCGCCGATGATATCGTGAACAGCGGCATATTTCATGGAAGAAACTCTGCCATTCTATGGGTGCTTATTGGCGCTACGTACATGGACGTTACCATTCGACTAGCAAGACATGTCGCACGCTCTATCGGAACATTTGAGAACAATGAAAGAGCTCGTAATGTTGAGGTTGAGTCGACGGATCAGAACCGTATGTTTGGTACTATGGCTGTGCTGCCACTATGTGGCACGGCATTTGTCTTCAAGCTTGCTTTCACGGCAAAGGATGCGCCTGAGTTGACCAGCGGCATCAGCACGGATCTGATGGCGAAGATCGGAACGTTGGATCTCGTTGGTCTTGCACGCATGGTGTTTGGAGGTCTGCTTCTGAGCGGATGCTGGATCACGTTTGGAGAATGGACTCGATCGAGTAGGAGAAAGAGGCGCGGAGCCCAGGGTAACGGCGGTATGTCAACTTCTACCATTGAGTTATTTCCTCTGAGAACGACTACTAACAATCATGGCGCTTCTAGACCTAGCCGTCGCCTTCTTCGACCTAACCACGCTCTTCCTCCTCACACAAACAAAAGCCCAGAACATACCTCTATACTTCCTCTTCCGCCTCCAATATATGTTCCTCTGTAAGCCCCACCAGATCATGCGCAGAGAGGCCCCTAGTTCCCTCTCCATCCCATTTACCCCAACTAACCACCACCCAGCCTTCCTCGACCTCACTCCAGCATCAGCAACACTAACCACGCTCCTCCTCTCGCAAACCGCCTTCTTCGCCCTCGGAAACTCAAACTCCATCTCCTCCATCGACCTCTCAAACTCGTACAACGGAATCTCAGACTACAACATCGTCGCCGTCGGAGTCCTCGTCTTTGCATCTAACTGGGCCGGGCCTATATACTGGTCACTCGCGGGCCTCTTGCTGCTGGGCTCCCACGGCCGCATGCAGCGATTCGTCGACACGTCGGAGATGCATGTTGCGGATTGGGTGGCAAGAGAGCGTGAGTGGCTCAAAGAGCTAGCGACTAAGGAGGACAAGGCGAGAGAGACACGCGCAACGAGCAAGGAGTGGGTGGCGCATCTAGCACTGTTGACGTTTTGGACGGGTGCTATGCTCGCGGCTGTTATGCTGGCGTGTACGGTACTGAGACAACATTTGTTCATCTGGACGGTGTTTAGCCCAAAGTATCTTTTTGCAATGGCTTGGGGTGTCGCGTGGCATTTGGGTGTTACGCTGGGCTTGGGCGGGTGTGTTTGGTGGCTGGGGAGCTGGTGAGGGCTCTCCCACAACTGGTGAAACAGGGCAATGGCTGTCTACGAAACCATTCTATATTATAGGAACATCCCTACTCTTAAGAGTAGCTGTAGTTGTCACATTTGCTTTTTGTTTACTGTGTTGATAGGTTGCCCTCGTAGGCAAGCTCGTTTTGAGTATCTGGTTTTACTGGTTACAGGAGTGGAGAGCCCAAAGGGGAAATGGATGTGGACGATGTGCTTATCTTGCGTACTGTTCTGCCATTTTGAGATTGGTCTTCTTGCTTTGTTCTAGCTAATGTGTTTCTAGCGTTATAGCTCTGTTCATGAATGCGTGAATGCCCTAATCCTCATCCTCCCACTCGTCTGCGCCTTGATCCATTGTGTTTGCCTGATCTTCTGTTTTCTCTACACTCTCCTCTTTCCGAAGACGCTTCTCATCTTCCCTCCATCGTTCCCTAACTCTGTTCAGCGCTGTACCTCTCAAGACTTCCCTTCTTAGAGCTTTGATTTGGTCAGGATCATCGACAGCATTCCAGCGCACGCCATCTTCAGCTTCCTCTCTGGGATCATAGCGTGTGAGCTCAAGAAACAGCTGCTCGCCACAGTGTGCGCATTTGACTACGTCGCCGGGTGCGATGCCAGGTGGAATGGAACCATGGATTTGTATGGCCCCTTTTATCTTGACCTCAGAGGCCGCAACACCTCCGTTATTCAGGTGGCCACAATTCTCGCATCTCCACCTATCTTGCTGCTTTGCTACGTCAACCATCTTGCCCTTTCCGGAATCTTTCTTTGTGTACGCCTCGTCGCGCCAGGTGTCTGAGACAGGATTCCGTGGGACGCCTGGGCCGCGTTTTTGGGTTGAGGAGTTTGGTTTGTGGGGCTCTAGTACAGGAGACGTGGGTGGGCGAATGTGTTGCGGATCATGGGAGAGCCGCTCTGGGGAAGTAGAGGTTCGAAGCTGTTGAGTTTGCGATTGGGGCGGCAGTGAAGTAAGTTCAGAGATGGAAAGGCTACCCAGCTGCGACGAGATGGATGAGGTGCGGCTAATTACAGCGGCTCTGAGGAAACAGCTATGTAAGCAAGAGTTCAATGCGTGGGACTTGAGTTCTTGAGCGCAGTTTGGTTCAGAGTCGTCAACTCCACTGCTTTCTGAAGGAGGTCGCGCGCTATTGTGGGTCAGAATGTGAGAGGGAAGCGAGACGTACGCATCCCTTTCAACTTCTTCCGGGCTCTTCTTGAAAAACAACAGCTCCGTTTCTGGTACTGTTCCTGGACCCGAGGCTTCTTGACCGGTGCCGGGATCTGCGTTTTCATGGTCACTACTCATGCTAGTTAGTACCTCTTCTTTGGTCCATCCTTTGTCAATAATATTGCTGAAAGACACAGCAGGTATTAATTCGTACCCCTGGTTGCTCCGTTCAGAAGCTGTCTCCCATTCTTCTGATCCTTCCTGACTCATCGTGAATGGTGTGATTTAGCGGGCGGTAGTGTTAGCTAGCAATGGTACTATACGAGTGTGCGATAGCGATAGCGAGCTCACTGGAGGTGGATCATGTTAAGAGGGAAGGAAAGCCAAAGAAGACCTCCTATAGGAGCGCACCGTGGTTTCTTTCCAAGGCACCATGCCAGTTTCCTAGGACACGTTGCGCCTGATCACTGTCGGGGTCTTGGAAGGTGTGTGACAGTGTATGGAAAGCAGGCTTGGTAAGTGCCATGGAATGCTCTGAAGAGAAACTAAGTGGAAGAGGGAAGTATTTCGACTTGTTTAAGGGAAACATTGGTATGATAAAGGGAAAATAGCGCAAGGATAAAGATCTGAGTCCGATGTGGCATTGTGTACCGCTTGCATGAGCGTCAACTACCATCCACTCATCGATTTTGGAAGATTAGACATGATTGCGAGAAATAAAAGGTACTTATAGAGATATACTTGTTAGGAAAGATCTTCTAGTTGACTGTTTGGCCTATGCAAGCTAAGTTTGCAGACGTCAGCCGGTTATTGCAAACATAAACTAAACTACTACGGAAAGGTATAGATGAGAAAATGTTCAATCTAGATGATGCATTCATGACTTTGAGACAATGGATGTTCCATTAGATAAATACATATACACCGATGGCGACATCGGAGGGTATCAAGCCCTTGAGAACCGGTCCTGTAAAATGCGTTGAGCAATCATTGCTCGCCCACATCATTCTTCCAAAACATCGAATTTCCCCACAAAAAGAGTAGCTATGGCTGCAAATTGCCTTGTCATGTATGGTAGGTCGTGAAATAACGCATCTAGCGATGAGGTACGTGTCACACACGGTAGACACCTGTGATACTAAGCCTTGGGGGGCCTGTTGTCGAATCATTTCCGCTGATTGATCGGCGCATTTTGTAAGGCAGCTCGCTGACATTCGCACGCATCGTGCCCAAGATATTCAGTTAGACACTTCCAACAGAAGTGGTGGCGACATTTTGCACCTGAGTGACGTGTTAGGATGGGACTACAAGTATACCGCTTTGTCTCACCATGCAACTTACATCTCATGTGATTGCATCCACCATGCTTCTCAATATTCACACCGCATCTCGGACAAGGCTTTGCTCCCATTTCTTCGATCTTAGCCACGGATTTCTGATCCTCGACCAACTTGATTTGATCACAGCCACCGTCGCGATGCTCAGTCCACGGCCGGTTACATTCCATGCAGATCTCAAAATCGCAGTAAGGACATTCAACCCACTGCTTGCAGATCTTGTTGCCATTGGTTCCCTCAATAGAAAAGGCTAGACCACAGCCGATGGAGATGCAAGACATGAATGACTTGTTGGTAGAGAGCAGATGTTTGGTGATAGCAATGTCGTAGCTGATGTTGGTCAGTACACTGGCTCCTTACACCTAGTGGATGCTGCTTACGCTTTGAAAGTCGCTTCATCAACAAGTGTGCGAAGAGTCTTGAAGTCCAAATCATGATTGCACTCGGAATAGGGACAGCGCAGTTTCACGTCTTCCAGCGGACGCCCAGCGGTTTTGGCCTTTAGCATGTCGTCGACGCACTTCTTGCAGATGGCGCGGAAGTGTTCGCATGCATTCTCGGGTGCATTGAAATTGCTGGTGGATTCCTTCGTTTCCGTACATAGCAGGCAATCTTGAGTTTCAGGCTGCGGGTTCTTCTCCGATTCAGAAGACATGGGTGGCATCCTCGATTCAGCCTTGACCTTCATGACAGCGCCAGTCATGACACGAGGGGTACGCTTACGTTTGACGTTGTTGAAGGGTTGTACTTTCTTGTTGTTACGACGTATTTGCTTCGACCGAGATGATTCGGCATAGTTGATGCGGCGTTCTGGGTGAACCTGAAGTCGAGTTGAAGGCGCCATTTTCGAAGTCGAGTGCCTTGGGTTGTGGTTGTACACCGGAAACAAGTCGTATTTGTACTCAGGGACTGGCACTAGTGTCAATTCTGGAATACAGCAGACCTAGAGCAAGTCACTGGAGCGACCACTAGGCTACCGAATCAATAGTGTAAGCAAGGTATAGAGGGAGGGGCGTCAGTGAATGTGCCGGTGCTCCCAAGTCCGCACATGGACAAGTAATAAGTGAATCACAACTCATATTGCCATGCTGGATAAGGTAGTAACTGGAGGTGAGATCGTGATGAAAAAATCTCTTTGTTATGTATCTAACACTTGGCATCATATGGCTGGAGAGAATATGGAGAGCAAGGTAGTCTGTTTCTGCAGTGCATACTACAATGATATTGAGAATAGAGTTAAATATCCAGCGGGGACTAGCGAACATTCAAATGATATATTGATAGCCGCAGGGCATTTTTCAATAATCGTTCTGAACGTGCCTATCGACATGGGTCATCAGAGAGGTGTCACTACCCAGCAAACTTATGCAACGGTTTCGATTGTTCTAGTAGACGGCTATGAAACAAATGGTTTCAAAAGCACAACTTCAGCGATCGAATGCCTACATATCTAAGCTCTTCAAACTTCCCGGTTAGCGAGAGGCTTTTCTCGACTTTCCTTCATTCCTTTCCTGTAATCCCATGTCACTGAACGACAGCCTCCCTTAGATGCACTTACGAGCATGCTCTCTTCCTCATTCTCTAAGGGAAATGATATCGAGGCGGCATTTACAGTCCTTTGGATGCCATTTCACGGCGCTTTCACTACGTCAATCCTACTATCTATCCACTTCTTTATAGAAGCCAGTACTGGTAGAAAACGATCTAGAGAGTTGCATCAAATAGTATGAATTCTGTTGCAAAAACAAGAGTCTTGGTAAAGAACGTCAAATTACAAGCTAAAGCAATACCCATGATCCCAATCCAACCCAATCTGACATAATTCTAAACGCGCGAACAAATATGGTATATGAAACTTGCCCCCTTTCAACAACCTGCCCAGCTAGTTAGCTAAATCTCATCATACCATAAATTTGTTTCTACTCACCTCCTCCGCCACCACCTCCATCGCCGCCACCTCCACCGCTACTGCACCCTCCTCCATCACCTCCGGACCCGCCATATCCTCCTCCATAGCTATTCCCGCTTCGACTTCCTCTGTGTCCGTAATACCCTCCGTATGTTGCCTTCACAGGCCGCACTTTAGTGCGACTGCCGCTTTGAACGGGTCGGTTCGAGTTAGATTGCCGCGCTGGAGGCGGGTAGGTTTTATCCTGGGGCTTGGAGTGGCCGCAACCCATTTTGCGTGCAAGCCTGGTATTTGAGGGCTGTGACCAGTTGAGGAGCGATGGGATTATATCTTGAAAGTGCGAATGTCGCTCGTGAGAAATGGCGTTAAAGTGTGTAGTGTAGATGTCGTAGCAAGTATGCAGATAGTAGTAGAGAGATGGCGCTGATATGAGAACAAAAAACAAAACTGATGGATGTATACCCATTCTCCCATCTCCCTCGAACCCTTTATATGTATATCTTAAAGCAGACCATCTGACTATCGCCCTCCCCCCAAGCCACAATCACCTCAGCCAAAAATCTGCCTTACAAAGACACCACAACACACAGCCCATCAGGCCTCCCACACGCCCATCACCAATCTGCTTTCGATCACGCTCACCTCACAGGGCCACCACCACCACCGCCAAGCCCACCAAGACTGTGGGCTTGCGCGCGCGAGCAAAGCCCCTCTTTCCCAATTCAGGCCGTGAAATTCCCCGGTGTGCATGACCGTATTTCGCGGCCCGCCTCACTTGGACTTGTTTGCTTATTTGTCTGCCCCTCTCGCGTATACTATACAACAAGGGCGAAACATGCTTTCTAGAAACTAGATAGGTAGGTACCTAGAACATCACAGTTGCTTCCAAACGGGCGGCTCGATGCAGATCCGCCATGCACATAGATGCTTGATCCAACTGTTGAGAAATACATCCACCACATCACCAACGATTTGCAAGAGAAAAAAAAAACAGCCTACGTGGGTATCTTTGCTACACCGAATCAGCCAAAATAGGTTACTTGGCTAGGTTAGTTGCCTAGCGGCTCTGGCCTAACCGGGTAGTCGGCACCACTGCTTGCCATCATCGTCATTGAAGATCCCGAGGCAGTGCACTACAGTATCGCGATGATTCAGGCCACGAGATACGATACTGATAGAAACGGAGGCTTGGCAGAGATACATACATACATAGAAAGCGGGAAGCGGGAAGCGGGAAAGTGGAATAGTGGCGTGATGTCTTGTTTGTTGCAGGAAATACGGGGACCAAGGTGCGCGGTGAACGGATACGTGATAGTTCGGGATGCCCTGTTCTTGGGGGTGAGGGCAAAGACAGCCTTGCCGCCGCATGGGTTGAGACGGGATAGCCTCGTGAGTGTGTGCAACCGGCCGGTGAGTAGGAATAGGCAAGACAGAGCGAGTGCGAGGAAAGTGAGAGACCTACTGGAAAAAAAAGGTATACGAAGAGCCAGGCAAGGTTGTGTTTCGAGCAAGTTTGTACGTATCTTTAAGAACAATGGTCATTATATTAATCTTTTCATGCAGATATTTGTTCATATTGTTTTGCAAGTTCCAAAAAAAAAATTAACTACCGTGACATTGGGAGAATAAGGCTCTAGCATATATACTGCCAACCCGTGAACAATAAAAGGAAAATACTTGGGGAAAAAAGCATGACTGGACGGTACGGTGCGGACGAAGGATAAAACAACATGCGTGGTCCAGAGTTAAATAGGCCTGAAAGTCTCCCTAAGAAAGGTAACAACATCTTGTCAGACCCTCTCCCACTCCTCTCTCATGTAGCCAAACTCCCATCTGCTTGCGCTGCGTTTGTCTGTAAGAATACGATTGCTTTACCTGCTTGTCGTAACCAGAAAAGAAAAGTAGAAAGGCCCCATGCAATCTATAAATCATGCTGATTCTCTTAAGCAGGCGACATTAAAAAAAGGAAAAGAGATAAAGGGCCGTGACGAAGTCACCATCTGTCGCTTCGCTGGATGGCTGCAGGTTGATCCAAAAAATCGTTGAATCCAAGAAGGAAAACACCTCCGTACGGTCTCCCCGAACCTATCCAATATTCATAATACGACCTCGTTTGGCTGCGCAAGAAGCAGGAAGGTTTGTCGAAATTTGATCCTCGTCAGCGTTTCTTCCTTATTTTCCGCCCTGCTTCTTTGCCTTGAGCGCAAGGTGCGAGTAGACCCATCCACCGCCCAATGCGAGCAATACGCCGAACCATTCTCTCCCACTGAGAATCTTTCCTTCACTGTACCAGCCTATGCTCAGGATCAAAATGGTCTTGAGATGGCTGACAATGTTGAAGGTCAAGGCGCTCGTCCGTCCGATGATCAAGAACTGACTCAGGTTGTACATGGAAGCCATGATACCAGATGCGCACACACTCCAGAGGATATCGGTGGGCACAGTGGAAAGGTCGGGGAGGGTATCAAAGAACGGAACGAAGGGAATAAGGAGACAGACGGAAATCGGCGCCTGGTTGAGCAGAAGCTGAGGCGGAGACACGGCAAAGTCCTCAATCTTCTTGCCAATCCAGATTTGGTACAGGGCAGTGCTGCAGAAAGCCAGGGTTGCAATGATAACCCCGAAGAGTTGTGTTTTGGCCGCCTCGTTGATGGTAAAGGAGACTCCAATGCACGTTGCCAGAATGGCAGCCAGCATGTATCGCGTAACGTATTTTCGGAAAAGGACAAAGTTGATAAGGACGACAGTCGGTGTAGTCATGACCTTGGAAAGCTGGTAGAAACCGATTGAGTTGAAGGTCAAACTGAGGTTACCGAGAACAACATAGCCGGCGAAAAAGCCGCAGACAGGCAGCATTTGCCAGATGTTGAGCTTGACGGCCTTGAAAGCATGAAAAGGTCGGAGGGTCGAAATGAAGAGGACGAGACCGGTCGCGGTGAAATGCCACATGACAACCATGAGCTGGCATGCTTTCAGCTGCTTGTCGCTGAACACTCTGCGTGGCTGTTAGCAAGCAAGTCCCCACCACAGTCGGCGCTTGTCGTTGCCCATACCGTTTACTCAGGAAGATCAATCCCAGTGTTGAGAGCGTGTTCAGCCCGATCCAGAAACACGTTATCAGCTTGTCCTTGAGCGATATGGGTGCAGGTTCGGTGACGGGCTTCTCGAAAGTTGGCAGCTCATCGAGCTCGTGAGATTCGCGCGGGTCGATATTGTCGACGAGACCCTCGATGGAGGGGCGTTTCTCCACTGCATGCATGTCAGTTGTTGTTTGGTGTTTTTGGCAATGCTGCGCATAGCCACGCGATGTGGCCAGGGTCCAGAGCAGGTTTGCGATTTTGACGTACCCATGATTTATGGATGTGGTGGTGGTATGAGTAGCGAGCGACAAGTAGGCAGGCTCGTCTACACTATGCCTTCATGCCAATAGGAAAGCGTGTGTAGGCAAGAGAAGGTGAGAGGTAGAAACTGGGGCGCGTAGATGGATGTGGTCGTTCCACGGTAGCGGGTGGGAAGGGGGGTGTGCGTTGCGGCGGTGCAATGAGGCGTCCGGACCGAATACAGCGATGGACGATGGCGGCAGCGACAGAGAGCGCAGCAGTTGGACGGTTGGCGACGGGGTTGTTGTAGCAGCGCAAGCGGACGAGATGGCCTTTGGAGGTGAGGAGGGCAGAGAGGGAGGCTAAGCGGACGTACAGCGCGGAACAAGTAAGATGGCATCCAAAAGGGATTCTCGCCTCGCCAAGGAAAGCATGCGGAAGGGGGCAAAGAAGGCTACAGGGCTAGTCGTCCATGTCAGCCACGCAGCCCAATCGTCCTAGGCCAATCGCCCATGGCCTAAGCGCACCGTGTCAGCCAAATCTTTTTAGTTTAACGCTTAATTTAGGCTTGGATACGGTTGCGCTACTGCTTATGGATATGCGGCTGCTGTCTACTCAGCATCGCTGCCGCTGGATCGCAATCCTTTGACTGCTGATTTCCCCTGGGCAGCGTCAACGCCCGGGTTGCTGGCCTGGGGCAACGGGTGGCACAGTGTGTCTCCTAGACATGCTGATCAGGCATTGGCAGTTTAGAGACAGGACGCCGGCATGCCGTGGCATCCGGATCGGCCTTATCCTACTTCGGCCTTTACACTGACCCGCTGTCGCCTGTTTGCCCGAGACCCTCGTCTCGGACCCTAGCACCCGCAGTCGCAGTATGAGTGAGCACCGGTCTTCCAACAATGGACCGTAAAACACATCCACTGTCCCAGCCCTGTCATCATCATGCACCCGGCAACTTTGACTTTGACATGATGACATTGGCATATGCGTCGCCGAGGGGGAATGCTTGCAAGGAGACAGGTTCCGCTCTTATCGGAAATTGTGCCGCGCTCATTTGAAACTGCGCCACAGCACCTGTTCCACGACCAAAGCCACAGCGATCGTCACCAATTGGCTATCCAAGGCTGGGCACGTATCACGTAGGCGCTTGTTTTCTGGTACTCTGCTGCAGCCAATACCAACATAACCACCGTACCGGGCGCCAGCCGATCCTCAACATTCCACACATCAGACGAGGCAATCGTCACACATGGATCCAGATCTATGTTCACATGCATGTGGACCGTTGAATCATCTCACGATTAGATGGCACGTGATCGTCGGACCTTATCCAAGTCAACATCATGTCTAGATTTTTTTTCGAAAACTCCATCATCTATGCAGCCCAACAAAGCCTTACAAGGCAAAGTGTGCGCTGACGACGACCCTAGCGCAAAGAGAAAGCCTCAATAATGTACAAAATGCGGAACCCACCAACCATACAAAAACAAAACAAACATGATGAAAGGCATGCCCCCGATCACTAGCGTCAGATATGCGGCCGCTTCGGGCACCCAATTATAGATATAGGGAAATGTCTTGTAGTGATACACGAAATTTAAACCTCTCCGTCTGCCACAGCCAGTCGCTGCTTGGCCGTCTTTGCCTTCTTGCTGAGTCCGCCCTTCTTGCGCTTGCCGCCGACGGGGGCTTCGCTCGAGGCAATAGGTGTTGCTGCACCACTCGCCTTGGCGCTCTCGTCAAAGTGTCCTTCCCCTATGAAATAAGTCAGTACAACCACCCATGGTTAACAAGAAAGAGTCTGGCTCACCTTCATGATACATATCGTCGAGGTTCGTCTCTGCTCTCTGCTTCTTCTTGCCCCGCTTCTTCCCTGGTGGAGCATTCTTCTCCTGCTCTGCCAGTTCAGCCTCCTTCTTTTCAATCTCGGCGGCTTGGTCGTCGTCCACGAGCCACATGGCCATGTCCTTGGTCCTGTTCTCCCGAGAGCGGGTGTTGAAATCGACTCCTGCACCGCCGCCTCCGGAAATGACGACGCGCTGAACCTCTTCCTTTTGCAAAGCACGCTTGCGAATACGCTCCTCGATGGTGCCGCGTGTGATAAGACGATAGACTGTGACTTGTCGTGTCTGACCGAGACGATGGGCACGGTCCATGGCCTGCGAATCAATCGTGGGGTTCCAGTCCGAGTCGTAGAAAATGACCGTGTCGGCCGAAGTCAAATTGATACCGAGACCACCAGCACGAGTAGACAGCAAGAAGACAAAGATGGATCGATCGCTCTGGAAATCCGCCACAGTGTCACGACGGTCTTCCAGTTTGGTAGATCCGTCCAGACGGCAGTACTTGTAGTTCCTGTAGGTCAGGTACTCTTCCATGAGATCCATCATCCTTGTCATCTGGAAGTACAGAAGGACACGGTGGTCGTTGGCCTTCAATTCCTTGAGCAGTGCGTCCAGGCGAGCTAGCTTTCCGGAGTCTGTGACGAAACGTGACATGGAAGGCGCCTCAATATGAGTAAAGCGGGTGCGCTGGTTGGTCGGTGGAGGAAGCTTGTTGTGAACCGTCAAAGCGGTGCTCTCAGACTTGCTCTCCAGCATGGTTTGTTCAGTCAAATCAGATATGCCGTACAACGCGGTGCGGATCTGGGGGTTGAAGAAGATGTTCTGCTTTTCAGCGATGACACCTTGACTGGCGCAGTAGAGCTCGATAGGAGGTGCAGATGCCTTGGGCTTGGCACAAGGCTCGATCACATTCAGACCAGTCTTTTCAAACGCAGATTGAGAAATGTTGAAGAGGTTGCGCATGTGCCCCTCGGTAGCGATCTCAGCCAAAGGCACACGATCCTGGCGGTCGACAATGTTGAAAATGGAGTGCTTCGGTTCCCATTCGCCAGCGTCACCATCATAGCAGACATTGAAGCGGCCGACCCTATTCGGTTTCTTGTCCGCAACGAGAGCCCGCTGGAACAGATCACTCTTGGCAATCTGAGAGGCCTCGCTAGCTGATAAGTCAGAGAAGCGGAGCCATGAGAATGCGCCAGCCTGTCGAGCCGACGTCTCAATGTTGTCCGGATTCCAGATATTCATCAGATTGTCAAGGTAATGTCCTTTGAAACCAGCCTTCTGGTTGTCTGGTCCCGCAAGATCCAAGCGACCTCCTTCGCGGCCTACAAGGCGCGGCACAGAATACTCGATCAAGTTTCGAGTTGAGTAGCCAACCCTGACATTCTGACCTTCTCTGAGGAACGATGCTGTCTCCGCAAAAGAAGCAAAGGACAAGGGGGACCAGGTTTCTGCTCGTTCGAATAGATCAGGGTGGTTGCAGACCTTCCTGAACTGCATGACCAAGTTCATGAGAGTGGCACTGTCTTGCTCGTCGCCAACCGCCTTTTCGACCAAGTCCATAATGTTGATCTTGGCGCGTAGGTTGGCGTAGTAGGCGCGCTGGCGGTATGTCAGGTCGCAGTAGACGTCCAACTCGATCTTGTCTCCGAGCTCTTTCTGCACATGCTTCTTGACACGCCGCAACATGAATGGCTTCAGAATCATATGGAGACGCCTGAGCTGGTCTTCGTTGAGCTTTGTGTTACTCTGCGCGTGGCTCTCAATGTCCTTGGAAAACCACTCGCTGAACTCATCGTGAGAATCGAACAAGCTAGGCATGATGAAATGGAGAAGCGCCCAAAGTTCTTGCATGTTGTTCTGAATAGGAGTACCCGTCAGCAACAACCGGTTACGCGAGTGGAAACCGAGCAAACTCTTCCATCTAGAACTCTGCGACGACTTGATAGCCTGGGCTTCATCGAGAATCATATACTGCCAGCGCATCTTTTGGAAGTACTGAGCATCCTGGACGACCAATTGGTAAGAGGAGACAACCACGTGAAAGGGCGAATCCCGAGTGTAGGTAACGTGCTTCCGGTCCCAGAGCTTGCGGAGAATCTTTCGGTCCTTGGCTGTACCCCAGTATGGAATGACGTTGAGATCGGGAACAAACTTTGCAATTTCCTGCTGCCAGTTGTGCAGTGTTGACGCAGGAGCAATGACAAGGAAGGGACCCCAGATGTTGTACCTCTCGGCAAGATATGCCATGACCGATATCGACTGAACCGTCTTTCCGAGACCCATTTCGTCGGCCAGAATACCGTTGATACCTTGCTCGTAGAGATTGACGAGCCAGTTCAGACCCTTCAATTGGTACTCCTTGAGCGTGCAGCTGAGCAGATTTGGTTGAGGGATCCAATCCTCCTTGTTCTGGAGACCTGATGGATTTTGGAAGTTGAGCTCTCCATCCTCGTCATCTTCACCAGACTTGTTGAAAGCTCGGGCGCGGTCCTGTGCTTCCTGGATAGCGTGCTGAGCGTTCGCCATAGCCGCTGCGTTGAGTGCAGTCTCGTCATCGTTGTCGAAATCGAGATCCTCAAAGTTTGTGACTTTGGCGGCTGGGCCCGTTGGCATATCTCCAACCGCAATACCGGGTTGCGGTCCTGCTTGCGGCGGTGGTGCTGCTGCGGCCGTATCAGCGTCATCAGTAGACCTCTCAATCTCGTCAGTCCTGGCCTTCTTTCCAATGAAATGCGAGTAGAGTTCGGTCTGCGAGATGAGGAAGTTGAGCTTGCGCTTCTGTCGGTTGGCTTCACGGTCGGCTTCAGCCTTCTTTGCGTTCTCCAGCTCTTGACGCTCAGCGTTCTTTCGCGACTCGCGCTCATCTCGCTCGTTTCTCTTCCAGAAGGCAAGCATCTCGCGCATGCCACGCTTCGCCCTGGCCTGCGTATCCTTTTGGTTCTTGTTAGTGCGCATCTGCCATCGACGTGCTTCTTTGGCGGCCAGCTGGGCAGTCTTTCGAAGATTGGACTGCTTCGTGGACAGAGAGTTCTCCTTGATGCGGACAACTTTGGGGACATCTTTTCGGGCCAGGTCCTTGACAATCTGTTGGTAAAGGTTGCGGTATGCAGACGAGTCGTAGGAAGTGAGCACGACAGGGCCAATGTCTTCGGTGTAGCTGCGACCTCGTATTGAGTCAAGACGGGCTTCCTCGCGGGGAGCGATCATGGGGAGATCATCGCCACGGTCGAGGGCGGCTTGGCCTGCAGCTGCAGCATCCTTCTCTGCCTGCTTCTGTTCCTTGCTCTTCTTAAGACGGCCAGTTCCGCGGTTGCCCTTGCGCTTACCGCCTGGGACATCGTCAGAGGCCTGGAAGGAACTCATGGTGCCGCCCTCCATATTAGGACCGTGTGGAGTGACTTCGCGGATGTCCTTGCTAGGAGCATTGCCCTGCAGAAGCTGGGTGGTGGTCTTTGCCTTGCGCTCAGCTTTTTGCGCCGCGAGCAGATGCCGCTCCTTCTCCTCCTCGTTTTCGGCCTGGCCAGCCTTTGCGAGAGCCTCAGCACGCTTGGCTTCCTCGTTCTGGATGGTCTTTTCCCGCCTCCGCTTGCGTTGCATGTCCTTCTTGCGTTCCTTTTCTTCGGCAATCTCCTGGCTCTGTACTTGCTGCCATGCGTCACCCTCGTGCTCGACGTTGTACGAGTGCTTGGCGTAGTCGCGGTGCGCAGCAGACACGTCCTGGAAACGGATCAAGGTTGCTGTCCGTCTTCGTTTGCGCTTGCTGGCCTCTGTGGCGGCGACTTCTAGGATGCGCTTTTGGCTGCGTTGCTTGTATTCTGCCTCTTCACGCGAGTTGATCGGGAAGTCCATGTCACCCATTTGGGTGGTTTCGATGTGTACCAGTTGAGCCTCAACCTCGGCCTCGTCTTGTGGAGGCAGTTCGCGGGTCGCAGCCTGCAGTGAGGGCTGCACGCTTCCGCCCAGAAGAAGGGCATCGTAGGTTGTTCGTGGCGTGTAGCCATTCTCGTGGAGAGGCACGTCAGCAGGTGCTGGAGATGCCATGGCCTCTTGCTTGACAAAGTGCTGGTTGGGCAGAGGTTTTGATGGTCGATATGGATCGGCGTTGACGGGAGCAAGTGACTGGGGTTTTGGCAGAGGTTCGTTATCGGCGCCAGAAGACATGATACTGGAGAGCGACATAGGATCGGCACGCGTTGGCGGTGGCGCCTGGTGGTGAGTGAGCAACAATGGCACAGCGGAGCGGAGACGCGAAGTCACTTACCTCATCCTTGAAGGACGGCCGTCTATCATAGCTCGGAGGCGGCGGCGGCGGCTGGACAGCACCGCCCGGCCGGTTCATGGATTGATAGACGGATGGGGAGACGGGGGAATGGGACATGGTCTCCATGCCGCCGGTGTGCTGGTGTTGAGAATGAGGACGCTGCAAGGGCGAGTGATGGGGTGGGTATGCAGTGGTGACGGGCGAGTGATAGACCTTCTCGTAAGGGCTGTGGGCCGGTCGGGGGTCGTGGTATGCGTGGGGATCCCGAGCCTGGAGCGTGGACTGGGTTAGTGATGCATCTCCTGAAGACGGGGGGAGGAGACAGGTGAAGGGGGCAAGCGGGCAGCGAAGGGGGGATGGCGAGGATGAATTGACGCGATGGAGATTTGATGGAAACGCACCTGTGTTGGATACTGGGGGTCGTAACGCGCCGGGTCTCTGGCTACGCGGCGGTCGCCATTGTCGGAGGTGGGATCGTAATATCTGGACGTGTCGCGAGAATAGAGGGCCGTGCTGATGGGCGGCAGCTCGGTCGAGGTGGGCGATGGGGGCGGGCGGTGGTGTTGATGGGCGTGCAGCGGCAAGGGCGCAGGCGTGTTTGGGGAGTGGTGGTGTTGGTGTTGGGCGTGGTATGGCTGGCCTGCTGGTGTGGGCGACGAGTGGTAAGCTGATGGCGTAGGTGCGCCTTGGTGCCCTGGCGGCATCCTGTCTCCTCGCGACCGCTCCTCGCCGCCGCCATCATCAACCGACGGGCGCAGGACGGGATCGCGAAACATGGGACTGGCGCGTTCCGACAGTGTCAATGGGCCTGGGGCGGCTGCTCCATGGACGGGCAGCAGGCGAGGCGGGCGGAGAGGCGCGCTGGCACGGGGGCGACGAGCTGGTCGAGGATGCGCCTGTACGGGAGCCGGTTGCGATGGTCGGCCGGCGACTGGCGATGGATGGGGGAGAGCAGACGCGGGCGATGGAGAGGGGATGGGATTGGGCTTGGGGGCGGGTGTGGAGCAGAGCTGTCGAGATCACACACACACAGGCACGAAGGGTTGGCAAGTCAGCTTCTGTCTAGTGCGGCTGCGGCAGCGCTGTCCCTGGGGCAGCTCCGGGCGTGATGCAGACCCGCGATGAGGTTGGATGGAGCGGCCACGACTCGCTGCACCGCACGCCCGCCAGCAGACGCGCCGCCGGCGACGAGCGAGAGCGTCGTACGCGGCCAGCGCTGCTCGTGGCCATGCTGCCCGCGAGCCCTGGGGCCGGCGACGGCGCGCCCTCTGCTCGCTCTGCACTCGAGCCCGCTGCTCTCGTCGAGGCATACACACGCCCCAGATGGTGCATCGACCAATAATTTCCATGCACGCGAGCGGCGCCGTGCAGCCTGCGGGCCGTCTGGGCTGCAACTGCCTGCACCTGGGTTGCTCCTCTGTCCATCTGCTGATGCCATGGCATGGCTGCCAGAGGCCCACGGTCCGGCGCCCTGTCCGCGTCCCTCGCTGGCAGATACTACGTCCACCTCGTCGCTGCCTCCGCGTGCCAGGTTGAGGCGTTGCCAACTTCGGCAAATCAGCCACCGACGCCTTGCTGGGCTACCCTCGCCGCGCACGTGGCTGCAATTCGCTCTTTGCATCGCCATCTGCCTGTACTGCACTGCCCGGCCATCACCACGTCCATCTCGCCATGGCAACTCGACGACGCGCGACAAAGCGCCATGAGCCCAGACGCACTCTAAACGGGGCAGGAGCATTGGGCCTGCACTCCCTCATTGGGCGAGCCCTGCCAGCGACGGTGACGGAAGGCGCGACCCATGTCGGTGGGTCGAAGCGTAGCCCGGCGTAGCGTGGCCCAAGCGTAGATCACGCTAAAACGCTCGGCGCATCCATTCTCGAACTTTTTCCAGGGCGCGCTCAACCCGTGAGCAGCAACAAAAGTCCCAGCAACATTGTCGCATCGCCATGGCTTCCGTATACAAGACCCTGTCCGGCGCGGAAAAGGAGGAGAAGGATGTTGGTGTCAAGAGAAACAAGCAGCGGGTCCTGATTCTGGTATGCCATTTGCCTGCGCAAAGAAAAAAAAAATGATAGAGAAAATCCTTGCTAACAGACGACAGAGTTCAAGAGGTGTCACATTCCGCCACCGACATCTGCTGCAGGATCTGTACTCTTTGATGTGAGCAGCTGCCAAATTACGTCGCAAAGACTATTTGCTAATCTTGCAAAAGGCCCCATAGCCGAAAGGAAGCCAAACTCGACACCAAGACGAAGCTCTACCAGCTTAACGAACTAGCAGGTACGAAACCCCAGTTAATTGCAAGCTGTTTGATGAGGAGAGCACACAGTGAATGTGTTTTTCTATTCATCCACAGTATCTTGAGTTGAGGCTAACCAGACCAGAACTCTACAACTGCAACAATGTCCTCTTCTTCGAGGCCCGCAAAGGCAAGGATCTCTACTGCTGGATGTCCAAGCCTCCTAATGGACCCACGGTCAAGATGCATCTCCAGAACTTGCACACCATGGAAGAGCTCAACTTCATCGGCAACTGCCTCAAGGGATCCCGGCCAATTCTTTCTTTCGACGCCGCCTTTGACAAGCAGGCCCATCTGCGTGTCATCAAGGAACTCTTTACCCAAATCTTCGGTGTCCCCAAGACGAGCAGGAAGGTAAAGCCTTTTGTCGACCACGTCATGGGCTTCACCGTTGCAGACGGCAAGATCTGGGTCCGCGTCTTCCAGATTAGCGAGAGCGAGCCAGGCAAGAAGAAGTCTGCAGACGGCGAAGAGATGGATGTCGACGAGCCCGCGCCCAAGAAAAAGCACCACAAGGGAGAGCTCGACGTCAGCCTCGTTGAAATCGGCCCTCGTTTCGTCCTCACGCCTATTGTCATCCAGGAGTCCAGTTTCGGAGGCCCCATCATCTACGAGAACAAGGAGTTCGTGTCGCCCAACCAGATCCGTTCCGACCTGAGAAAGTCCAAGGCCAGCAGGTTCAACAAGCGAACCGAGGCGCAGAGGGATACTCTGCTCAAGCACCAGGAGCTGGGACTGACGTCGCATGGCGGCCGCAAGAAGGAGAAAGACCCGCTCAGCGACAACGTGCTGTTTGCATAAGTTGTGCGCAATGTTTTTTTCGAGGGCAAAAAAAGTGGCGTTTAATGGGATGCATCTTACTTAGGATTGGCGTCGATTTGTTGTTATTGGCATATGCCTGCATGTATAGCGATATACCCAATAGCTATCAACTCGTGGGTAGCTCGTCTTGAGCGACCGCTGTGCAAGTCTCTGTGTATTTGTGTGCTGATTTAGGGTTGGTTACACGCAGCTATACAAAACCTGCAGTCATTCCCGTGCAGTCATGCTCTTTTCTAGTTCTTCCTTGTATTCATCGTCGACACCACTAACCACAGCCTTGCGGACTCCATGCAGCGCTCTGAACGGATTCAGCACCAACTGCGCCTGTGCGATATTATTCTCATCCTGCACCCGGTGCACCCTGCCACTTGGGAACTTGACTCGACTGATGGCCCCATCGATCAAATGCACCTGCAGTCGGTGCAGTTGCGGCGCTGCGACCAGCAAGTCCACAAGGTCGCGTACTCTCCTGTGTATGCCTGCCGACAAGCCTCGCCCGCCATAGTTATACTTGATCATGCCCGTGTAGTCATCAACAGACTCGACATTTACAACGTAGTTCTTGATACGCAAGAGGTTCCGCTGCGAGAAGTGATCTAGGAATTGATACGTCTGGTTGGGAGTGAGGTTATTCGCAGTCCGCCAGCGGTACCGGAAGTTAATTGCATCGAACGTCACATCGATCACAAACGTGTTGTCGCCATAGAGCATGTCTGCCGTCTCTTCGTGTACCTGTCGCGACACGGCTAACAGCGTCGTGCTTCCGCGCCGCCATACAATGTCGTTGCCTGTTTCACGGTCTGTCCGTGGCATCGTCCGCTGCATCCGCCAACCCCCGTCGCCATTTTTCTGCCGGACGAAGGTCAGATTGTATTCGGACTTTGGGGGCGAGTCAATGGAGCGCTGGAAACGCACATCGAAGGTTGTCGTATGCGGGAGGACGAGACTATAGATCAGGCGGCGGAGCTCGATTGGGAGGCAGAGCAGGGCTGATGGCTGATGCGATGCGGCATTTGCGTGCTGCATTGTTTTCCCCCACCCGTTTCAGACTCCAGGTTTACAAAAGTTAGGTATCGATGCGGTTTGCGACTTTGCGGGCACGCGTGCCTCGCGGCGGTTGACGCCATCGGCCCATCCTCCGCCTCCGCACCGATTGGCCCCCACAACTCAGATTGGTCCACTTGGCGCTATCTTCCAACCTACATGGCTGCACTGCGATGATGACTCCTGACTGCTTCTTCAACCTTCAACATGTCTATGACCTCTGAACACGGCTTGTGGGAGCCTGTGTCTGTCTGCACCATGTCTTCACAAACTTTTGTCACATTTTCTACTTACAGCCCCAACGGAGGGGTCCAATCCATCTGAACAACCAGTGACGCGTCGGTGCGAAAGCGAAATAGCTACGCGCCGATTGATCGAGAGATCATACAGTACGATTAAGGCTGGACAGTTGAAAAGGAGCATTTGACTGCCAGGCTTCGTCTCATAAAAAGAAATACAAATCAGCGCCAGAAAGTACACTAGATATATACACCAAAGTGACAATACACGAGTGAGTAACGCAATCGATCTAAAGTCATGTACTCTGTAGGATGCACTTTCAAATACTGACTTTTCAAGTTGCCGAAAACTAACCACTATCGAAACTGACCACTTAAGCCCAAGATGTTATTCGAAGATCTCGCCACAGAGCTCGTGGTGCAGATATTCTTATCCTGTGGCACAGTCACCGACGTGACAGCCCTGTCATCCACCTGCAAACGCTTCCGCAGCATCTACTCCTCATCCCAGAAACTTGCCATACTCGAGGGCGCAGCCGAAACACAATTTGGGCCACTTCACGACCTTACCCAACTCCTTACCCACAACGCTAGTCAGCCAGCACACATCGTTCGTTCGGCCCCCTTCTCATTTGCCTTGCTCAAACAAATCGTAAACTACGGCCGTGTCGCAGAAAAATGGTGCGAGATATACCCTTTCAAGAAGTGGAAACATAACTTTGAGAGTCGCCGGCTATTGACAGTCAACGAGCGGTATAATATACGACGGGCAATCTACCGCATCTGGCTGTACTCGCGCGCCTTTCACAACTGCGACCACCCGCGCGAGTTTCGTGCCACGCGCCTCGTCGTCCTGAAGCGCGCCGCCCTCCTGCACAACTGGAGCACGTGGGAACTTGCCGAGATAGCCGACGTCCACAACGTGATGCGCGAAGTCGTAAAAAGTAACGTCTGTCCTTCCAACGGCACCATAGCCCGGAAGTTCAAAAAGAGACATCCTGGAAATGAACACCATCTTCTCTTTAACATCCACCTCAACTATCCGCCCACAGCACCCCAAGCTTTCAACCCTTTCACCCCAAACCCCCTCTCTACCCACTTCAACAACACAAACACCTACACCTCTCGCTACGCAGCTTCAAAGTACTCCCTGCACCCTTCGCACGAAGTAGGCGCTGAAGGCTGGGGCGACGATATCCCGCATTACTATGTCGTGGAAGACTATCTCAAGCTTGATCCTGGGCAGATACTGCATCTCAAGGAGAATGCGCCGCTCAAGGGCATGGTCGAGGCGTATGTCAAGAGTCTGTGTCCAGACTACGATTGGTTCTCGAATAATGGTGAGACGTGGGTCCAGACGCTGGGGTTTGTGCTGAATGAGCGAGGGAAGGATCTGGCAGAGTTTCTGGGTGCTATTGAGGATGGGGAGTTGGGGATTGCGATAGAGGGTTAGATGGGGGATAGGAGAGTAGAGGGTAGGCCTGAGGAAGATAGGGATTGTAGACGGTTCTTGGTGTGGCCATCTCAGGCAAAGACATAGTTGTACAGACTATCAATGAGAGCTTGGCCGTCGGTGACTGACTACGTTGTCACTGGGCAATGTGTGATATGATAGCAAATTTTCTTTCCCCTTGGTCCATGGGCAACATCTGCGCCTCCAACTCCCCCAATTCTCCTCTCTATATTTCCAGACGCTTACAGATCCTCTAATCATGCATATCTCGATCGAACCCATACCCCTTCGTCCCCAGTCATACCCTTTCCTATCCAGCTACGTCCCCACCCATAGAAGGAGAAACCACAGGCTTCATCTCCCCCTGCCACCCGTCAATAACCCACGTCTCCCTATCCACCGTCCTGTGCACCTTTCCCTTCTGCTCAAGAGACACAAGGTGTGCAGCCAGCGTCGCAGTATCCGTGTCCAGCGCAGCCGCCATATCGTTAATGTGCTGACCAATGTAGGATGTAGGGCGCGAGAGGTAATCGTTTGTGAGGTGGGCAATGATTTTGGTGTCGAGTCGAATGTCCATGAGTGCGCGTCGCCACAGCTCTAGCTGGCTCGGGTCCCGGAACTGCAGATGGAAGGCTGGGAGCTCTGCTATGGAGAGTCTGAGTGTTAAGATTAAATCGTTAGGTGAGTGCTCGACCTGATTTAGGTGCTTTGCAATTAGAATAGTTGCCTTGAGGGTGTATTTTGTCTTTTTTGTTAGCGATGCGCCCTCCCACTGAGGCGGGGTAGCCTTCTTCTCCTGAACACAGATAAGCATTTCGGAGAATAGGTAGCCCTCGGCTTCCTGCCAAGACTGGCGGTCTTTTCCAATACGAATGTGGTGGCCGTGGAGTCACAGCTTGCCAAAGCGCGAAAAGTCTAAGCCATGCCAATTGTTGACACGGGCGTGAAGATCTTCGGCAATTTTATCTAACACCTCTGGTGGCTCGTTTCCCTCGACGATTTCGAGGGGATCTTCTTCTTCTTCTTCTTCTTCTTCTTCTTCTTCTTCTTCTTCTTCTTCTTCTTCTTCTTCTTCTTCTTCTTCTTCTTCTTCTTCTTCTTCTTCTTCTTCTTCTTCTTCTTCTTCTTCTTCTTCTTCTTCTTCTTCTTCGGCTTGCTCTTCGTGACTCTCCGGTGCTGGTTGCACTCCTTGTTGTGCCTCTGATTGTCTTTGTCGATGTGAGATCAGTTGATCTGCTTGCACCGGTACCACCAATGTTTCGCGAGATGAAGGTGGGCGCTCGCGAGCGCTATCTTCTGAGTCGGATGGGTTCCGAGAGGAAAATTTTTGCAAGCGATTTCTAAGGTTGGAGAAACTCGCATACGTGTTAGAACCTATCTTGCGTACATTTGCTGCTGCACTCGGAATGCTTTTTCCCTTCTCTGCTGCCGAGGAGGCATCCACGACATCTTCTTGTCGGGTCGCTGCTCCTTCTTCTTTCTCCTTCTTGTCCCGACCTCGGAACAAGCTAGGGAAAAGGTGAGGCCTGGGTGCTGAATGCGGGCCTTCTTGGTCCTCTCTGACGGCTTGCCGGTCTTGGTCGCCCTTGGAATCGGAGTCTAAACCCGGTATACGTTCTGTCGCAGCTGCTGCAGCACTCGAGTTGTCTTGTACATCTCCTGCTTCTTCTGATGATAGACCTACGTCGTCTTCTTTCTTCTCGTCTGAGTCTTCGGGCTCAGAAAGATTCAAATCCCTTAATTTAGAGATTGGGCTTTCTGGGACATCTCTGGAACCGTGCCGATTTTCGTCGTCCTCTGAATCGGTGTCTGAATCTGGCAAAATTACATCCGCTGCTGAGGATTCACCTCCCGCTCCTTCTACTCGATGTGCTTCTTCTTTTTCCTTCTCCTCTTCTGATTGCAGTTCAGAAATACTCAGAGACCTGCGTCGCGACTCTGGATGTTCTTCGTCCTCTGAGAGGTCGGAGAGGGTTATGAGCGACTCGGTATCCTGGATTGATTCGGGATTCGGGATGGAATCTGGCCTGCTTGCCTCTGGTGCTGGAACCGAAGTGTCTTTTCCCTTCCCTTTTACCGAGGATGGAAGCATGTTGCTTTCTCGCTGCTCTACTTCTCCTTCCGTCTTCTTCTCCTTCCCCTCCTGGTCTTGAGCAACTTGCGCGATGGCTCGATCCAAGGCCATGGACAGTGCGATTTCCTTCCTGAGCTCGAGACACTTAATATACACCTTTGCTTTATCTCCTGGCGGTGCGGAATCTCTCTGCACGTCTAAGATTACCATATCGTAGACCTCCATTAGGGTTTCCAATTCAGTATCAGGTGTTATACTAAATGACATCGATGGGGGACTCGCGAGATGGTCAGAAAGCCTGGAAATGGTGAATGAGCTTCGGAATACCTCAATGACGCATAGGTCTTCAGAAATGGGCTGTGGCGTGGTGTTTTCATGGTCTGAAAGCCAAGCTCTGACAATTACCGCAGCTAGGGGCCTTTCAGCTAATACAGTTTGAGATGCTTGCTCTGGATGACTGGACTGAGAATCTTCGCGTTCTGACGTTGGCTGGGATGGTAAAGTCTCTGCTCTCTTGAAAGACTGAGCTTCTGACCGGTTGGAAGGGGCTCCCTCGGGTGGTGGAAAATATACAGGCAAAAGTCTTCTGTAAATAGACTCGTTGTTGGACGAGTACACTGTGAATATAATCTTTTCCAGACCACCAGGCTCTTTTGATTGTAGAAACCGCCTGACTTCTTCCATAGCCAGTGACGCACAATCGCGAGGCGGACCCATCCCGATGCAGGGAATAGCGATTGATTTGGCATTCCAGTGCGTAGCCTTCAGCAGGATTTCGCGATAGATGTTGCGCAGTATGTTCTTGGTATCGCTCCGGAATACCCCGGGCGGGATGACATGTAAGATATGCTTGGCTGGTAAACGGTACCCTGGAGTTGTTACAACATCACCTATCTTGCACTCGCCAAGCTTCTTGAGTTCTGATTGCAGTTCTGGGCCACCTTTTCTGAAGATGGTGCGATCCAAAGTACCCATACCGAGAAAATACTTATCCGTAACGTTGACTATGATGTCGACTTCCAGTCTTGTAATGTCTTCTTTTATCAAACAAACAGTATCATTGAAGCTTGCGGATGGAGGCGCAAGAGTAGATTGTGCTTCGATAGCGCCAAGTTGGTAGAACCGTGCTACAGACGGTATTTGATGTAGTTTGACTATACCTTGGCGATTAGAAACAGGTGATGTAGAATCTTGCGCGGATGTCTCATCATCCTGTAGATCGACTTTGTCCTTACGCCCAGTAAGGGCAATACGCATAGGGCGGTTGCCGCAGTAGACGCCGTGCATTTCGGACAGAGCCTTCTGTTGGTCTTCTTTGCTGTTGAAGCGGACAAATCCGTAACCTAGCGATCTGCCGCCGAGTGAAATAATTTTTGCGGACTCGGTAGAGGGGTACTTGTTCTTGAAAAGTTGGAAGAGGCTCATTTCGGTTACGGTAGGATCTAGGTCTCTGACGGAGAGGCTGAAACTGGGGTGATGCTGTTCACGGCTGTCTTGGTTGTAAGCACTCATTGCAGTGGACTCATGGAAGAAAGGCGTGGATAGGACTTGCCTCTCGTCAGCGGGACCGCCGCCAGCAACCCGATCCAGCATGGATGGGTTGTCACGAACACCTTCAACTGCTTGTCTCTTTTTTCCAATCAGGTAAATCCCCAGTTTTATGCGTGTTTCTTTCATATCTAGTTCAGTCTTCCTTGAGTCCCAGGCCTGATTGAGACCGACTGCAAAAGTCCAACAGTATGTTAAATATCCCCTAAGATCGGAGCCTTGTTTCGCACGCATGTCCTGGTCAGTCTCGCTCCGTAACTCCTGATACGTTCTTCCAGTGCGTTCGTATGCTATCTGGGCCATCTCTATGATGTGTCCGCATAGATCCAAGAGAACGGAGGATAGCAGTCCGAAATCTTGCTGGCTTGTTCCAAGCGTTTCGGACCCATGCAAATGTTCATGCATTGACTCCAAGGTAACATTGATACGCTGGAGGATAGTGGAATCTTGCTGAGCTTCTGGGACGTCCTCAAAAAGCCGACTCGCGAGCGCTGTGGTTGCTTTCTGTACTTGCACCAATGTATCCAATATTTGAGCGTTCAGTAGGGCATGATTCGAGGACAACGTCGATCCTCTTGCCCTATCAAGGTCACTATGTGTAGGCGGAAAGAACACAGGAAAAAAGTCGGTGTAAGCCTGTCGGTCCTCTGCCACCATGGTACAAAAGATTATACGTTCTAGCCGGCTTTCTGGGTGTGCATCTAAGTGATCGCGAACTGCTTGAAGTGCTGTGCGTGCAGCTTGACGTGGAGGGAAAATACCGCCTCCGGTACCCAGGCAAGGAAACGCAATCGTTTTGAGTCCAAGTTCAGTCGCCGTATCCAGTGCATTGCGGTAGCAATCTCCAAGAAGAGTGAATTTAATAAGACCAACTTCTCCAATAAACGTCGGTGCAGCAGCATGAATAACAAACGACGATGGGAGGTCATACCCACGAGTCCATGTGACATTGCCTGGGTCGAGTCTACCTCTTGATCTCACTTCTTGTAGGAGAAGTGGTCCGCCAGCTTCTAACACGGCGTGGTGTAACGTACCCATGTGTGGTGTGTGTGTCAAGGTCAGGGGAGCATTGTTGACAATAGCATCTACCTTTAGTTTTGTCAAGTCATGGGAACAGAATGAAATCATACGGTTGTACACATCATTTGGCGCATAGCTCTGATCGGTTTGTAACAGTCGCCGTGACCGATACAATGAGCTCAGTGTCGCGATGTCCTTCACCTCAAGGGGCGGTGGTGTGTTCGCAGTTTGGGCTAGCTCTTGATAGTAGGAGCTGTCTGGGCTGTTCAGCTGCTCTAATATTATGTCCAATGCATTTCGACTCGTGTCGGGGAGTTGCTGTAGGTTCTCTGTAGAGAGAGCATCGTGACCGGGACCAGGTATCTCAACTGGCTCAGCCTGGTCAGGCTGTAGGGTAGCTGCTAAACATGCTTTAGCTGATGCACTGTGAACTACGGTGCTCTTGTATAGCTATAAACTTACAATCCTGGTTGTCCTTCTCCGGAACCTGCTCATCCGCCATGCCTGCAGATACGGAACCCAGAAGAGATTTAGAGCTAGTGCTGCCCTGGCTTGCGATACCACTTGCGCCATCTGAATCGTCTTCATGACCATGAGGAAGAGCAAAGGTTGCGATTCGCTCCAGATGGTTCGCAATATGGCTTGGCAGGTCGCCTAGCTCTTTGGTATCCGCGGGTGCACAGCATATTGGGCATTTCACTCGCAAGTCTATTGCGGTGGCCTCGCCAACTTTTGCAATAGTTTCCAGCTGGCTTTCCGGGAAACTGTCGAGATGTCTTTGCCGAAGATGATTTTCCAAGCCGGACTGAGTACTGAATACAGCATCTGGGTGCTCCGGGCATCTCCAAACCTTGCGGTGGCTTGCTTCATGCTCAGCCCATTCCCTGCGGCTGCGAAAGAGGAGATGCGAGCTCTCACAGTCTGGGTATGTACAGCAGTATGGCTGTAAGTCCTGTAGTAGGTGAGTTCTCCAGGGTCTTCCTTTGCTGTATCTCGCAGGACAAACAACCCAGCAGTATGGACATTCAAAGTCTTTGTCAGTGCTCGTTGTTTTAGGTGGCGGGGGAAGTTCGATGCTTTTTCCATGTACATCTCTCACCGTTACGGCATAACTTGTTACTGATTTGTTATCTATTATATCGTCCAAGGGTTGGTGGAGTTGCGTTGCCTCTGTGCCTGAGAGCAGTGTTTTTCCAGTCCTCTGACTCGGTGCTTCTTTGAGAGTCGTGACGACGGGGATTGTTGGATTTGCACCTGGACCATCACCACGAACCGGCGCTGGTCCGTCAAGCGGTGCAGCGACATTGACTTCCTGTACTTCGTCGGCCAGGTGTGCCGCACTCAACTTGTCACGATGTCGCTTCCAGTACTTAAAGTGTCGTCTGCGAAGCGTAACCGCCGCACTCAACCTCTTAATCAAGAAATCCTGCTCTTCCTGTGCACAATCCGCCGCATACGGCTGACGCAGAAACGCCACCAACTCCTCCACATGCTTGAGGTCCTGTGCGGCATACACCTCGAAGATGTCGATCCCCGTCTCAGGATCCTTCTGTGTGTAGGACGATGCTTTGAGCGATCGTGAGCGGAGACCAGGCGTCCGGATGCGGACGCTAAGTTTGTAGAGATTATCGATGATGTCAACAATCTCTCTGAAGCGCATGCTCAACTCAGTCCTGGGTTCGTCGCTGCTGTTGCTGCTGTTTTCGTCGTCTGAGTCTGCACTGAAGAAGCCATCGTCACTGTCGTCATCTTGAGTCAGGTCGGGTGGGGTTTGCTCTTCATAGGGCAGGCGAGCACCAGATACCACTGCATGGGCTTCATTGACGTTGGTTTCAAGCTCTTGGAGAAGCTTCAGTGTGTTGGTGCTGGAGACGGGTGCATCTCGTAGCCGGTAGTCGAGCGAGCTGTGGCCTTTTTGGAGAGCCCCCAGATTTCCGGCCCAGACACGAAATCTCCCGATTTCGTCTTCAAGCGCTTCTTTGTCGATGGCATGGGTCCATTTGCGGTCGCTGATACTGAGCGCAGTGGTTAGGTTTTGGAATGCCCGCACATTCGAGGCTGTCGCGAGTCGTAGGGATGACATGGCGACCGATTGGCATGTTGGGTATGCGCAAGCCGGTAAGGAGGGGCTTAGAATTCAGACCACGAGCGAAATTTGCTCTGCGGACACTTAGTGATTCATATCCCTAAGAGTGTATTGTGAAGGCTGATATCATGGTGATTTATGACCTCAGCTGCGGGCGCCTAGTCGGGTATAGATTTCGTGATGCTAGGGCTTTTGCAGTTTGGCGGGGGGCTCAGCTCAGGCTGTGTCTCACAGGCAGCCTTTCGTTTATATATCTCAACTACTCACCTCACAAACAAGCTGCAGACATATATGCAACTCAAAAACAATCTAGCACATTCAGAGTCACTGGCCGTGGCTACTAGAGGTGACGGGCGTTTTTTCACGGGTGCCTGCTTCGGGAGCCAGCGCAAGGCCCCCCACTCGTCCCTCCCCCTCCACACACACGCCTATGACAAGCGTCACTGTCTCTGTTTGCATACTATGAGGACACACCAAAATGAGTGGCATAGAGATAGCTGGTCTTGTTCTTGGCTGTCTGCCGTTGATTATCCAAGGTGCGCATGGGTATAGCCGTGAGTGGGGTGCAACGACGAGCTGACAGCAGCCTAGCGATCGAGAGCTACAATGAAGGCCTTGACCCTATCAAGGGTTTCTTTGGAAGGGACAAGGAGTTACCTGTATTCATAAGAAAACTAAGAGCGCAGTATGATCATTATGACCAGACAATCCAGCTCCTGTTCGGGTCGATTACATCAGATGCCGAGTTCGCGTTAATGATGAGCGATCCTGGATCGTCGCAGGACCTTTGGAAAAGCAAAGAGGGCGCACTTCAGGATAAGCTCCAGAATACGTACAAATCGTATCAGAGAACAATGATGGAGATTGAAAGAATAACTAAGAGGATTGCAAGCAAGCTAGATCTGGACCGCGCGACCGAGGTAGGCAAGGGATGGAGTAGGCTAGTCGAGTGATGCTGACTTGAATCACAGGCTACACGGAACGATCTTGAGGCACTGCTGATTGCGAACCCCAAAAAAGCCAATGAAAAGTTTGAGTTCAGGAAGCGTGTCCGGTTTGGCATGAATAAGAAGACGATTAAAGCGCTTTTGGAAGAACTGGACGAGTGCAATAAGAGTCTCGAAAGATTTACCGAAAAGAGCGAGAAGATAGAGACGTACCACCGAGCGACCAAGCCTTCGTATGCCTCACGGCTGCAAAAGCTACAGCGGTATGCCAAGACACTACACGAGTCGTTGAGTGTATGCTGGTCGTGTTCATGCAAGCTCTCACACCGAACAAGCCTCCAACTAGAGCCTCGGGAGCATGTCTTTGCTGCGAAAGGGCAGAAGCCAATGGAGATGCCGAAAACCAGCTTTAAGGTTGCTTTTTCCACTGCAGCGTCTGATATGAGTGGTGTATCTTGGCTTGTGCAGGCTGCAGAGATAAGTGTAGAGGAAGAGGATGAGTGCCTCAGAGTCACGACATTTCCTAAGCCAAAGTAAGTGATGGATACGCATGAGCTGCGTTTAGTAGCACAGATATGCGTCCGTGCTAGCGACGAGTTTGGTTGCTAACAATGGCAGAATCACCAAAAGCGTCAGCTTCGGTAGCCTTCCGCCATACGCGGTGATGGATCCAGCAGAGAAGCCCTTTGCTTCGCGGGAAGAGGTGAAGGACTTGTGTGCATCAATTCAACAACTGCACAAAAATGCTCCAAGAATCGGGTTTTTGCTAGACAGCAAAAGCAAGTTGCGTGGCGCTTACTCGATCGATACATCAGAAACCCAGGTTCCAAGCATGGAAATGGTATCCCTGGAGGACCTGCTGGGGCAGCCGCCAATCATCAACGGCAAGCGCTCCAAACTCAGCATGAAGGACAGATACAGTCTGGCCGTGACACTGGCATCCAGTGTGCTGTACTTGAATTCGACTCCATGGCTAGCTAATGAGTGGACTGCTCGGGATATTCTGTTTCATCGAACGCCGAACACTGCACAGCCGATAAACATTCAGGACCCATATCTAGCGCCAGCGGCTGTTGGAGCGACCAATGGCACCGTGGGAAAGACGCAGCCAGACAACTTCAGAAACACTGTTTTGATTGCTCTAGCGGTAACGCTTCTCGAGCTCTACTTTGGGGTGACGGCTGAGAAGTATCAACAGTTGGAAGGTGAGGACGAGATGGCTGAAATGTCCAAGCAACCGGGGCCCTGGAAGCTTTGGGCACTGGCCCGTAGCTGGACGTTTAACGAGTCTGGAAACCTGTCTGCCGCGTTCCAGAATGCCATCCGGCATTGCATAACAGGGTCCAGCGACCCTTGCGCGAGCTTGCAAGACGCCGAGTGTCTCCAAGCTGCGGTGGAAAACATTGTTCTGCCACTGCAGGAGGAGCTCCACCAGTTTCTGGGGAAGGCAACAAAGTGAATGTAGTGGCGTCACATAGGTACCGTACCGGGTCGGAACGATAGGCGCTTATTCAACGCACATCACCTCGTATTTGATCCACCCGCCCGCGGTTGGGATGCGGCTCTGGGGTAAAACGAGGTTCGCTAGTGCGGTAGCGCTTTAACGTCATGATTGAAGAGGGGTGGAATCATTGGTCAGAGGAGTTCAGCCGTGATGATGGCGAGGCAAACAAGGTGCCATGGCAACGAGCGCATCTGATGGCAATGTGACAAGTTTGGTGGGATTCATTGGTGGAATAGGCCCACTGAGTTGCGTGCTTGCTTGCTTGCTTGCTAGCATAGTTGGTCGCGCACGGCAGATGGTACCTCTCGCACCTGCCACTACGGGTAGTACAGAGACTTGGCTGGTGGCATGCCTTATGGATTGAAGGCATATGGTTCGGAGGCGGGCGATAAGCATTTGGTGGTGAGGGAGCAGGCACCTACTGGGTGGGGCGTAAGCATGTGGAGACGACTGGTGGTGGGTGCGGAGCTGGTGGTACCATCCATGGCGGGGGTGTTCGTTATCTGTCTGACATTATCCACAAAGTCGACATGGTTGCTCACTGCACGATGCGCACGCCAGGCAAGGTCGAAGGATCACATGGGCGGCGATTTTGGACGACGTCATGGACCGTGGACGAGAGGAGAGAATTGGGCTGGCCGCATATCGGACAAAGATGGCAGTGATTAGCTGGGCCCCTATTGGAATTTTCAGTGGGAACCGGACATCTAGCGCACAGCCAGTGCTCGCCATGCATGATGATGGTAATGAGAGATGCATTGCGATGGATGTTTCCAGAGTGATTAGCCTGCTTATGCTGGGCAATCATGTGCAACATGCCGGCAGGCGTACAAAACCCGGGCATGTAAGACGGGGGTTTGGGCGTGGCTGCGAGGGCCAGTTATTGGTGCCGACGGCGTGGGATAGTTTGGACTTTGCCGCAGAGTTGCGTTGTCGCGATGGCGCAGTGAAAATGCCCGAGGACCAGCGCGAGGCGGGATCGAGCGTGGTCGATGGCGCGTCTTGCTGTACACAGTCTACACCGCCTACTTGTAGAGCCGCAACAAGAGCAGACGCGGCAGCAGAGACAGACGCAGAGGCGGGAAAGGTGGGACAGGGAGCTAGACGGCTAGAGTAGCGAGTGGCTTCGGCAAAGGCTCTCGTTGGCGCGCGCGCGACCGGTGGCCGGCATTGCTGAAACAAGGACTACGGTTGGACGAACGACGCGGAGAAGGGAGGCAAATGGCCGCGATGGAGGGCGGGAAAAGGAGGGCGTGATTGCGCAGCTTTTCGGCGGAGGGGTGGCCGTGGCGAGCATTGGGTTCTGCCAGGGCGCTATTAATGGAAAGCAAGGACAGCCGGCCGGGCCAATTTCCAACGTCGGTCGGCGGTTTGGTACCAGCAGGAAAGGGAACTGGCACGATACCACAGCCCTGCCTTGGTATGCAGCGGGTAGAGAGGTACGCCAACCACGGCACGCGCACACCACCACCCCCCCAACGCCGTCGCCCGCCGCCACAACAAACAGCACACGCTGCCTCTTCACCGTCCCTCGGCCTGCCCTCGCACGCCCCTTTCTCGCCGTCCGCCTTGACATTGCTGCGGCTAGTGGGTTGCAGCCGGCGGCCAGAATTGCGCACTCAACGCTCGCCAGTCCACCCAGGGCCCCCCGGTCGGGCCACGCTTGGCGCGTCGGCACCCCTTAACGTCACCTCTGGATCCGTTTTCTCGACTCCCAATTCAAGCTCCTGCCAACGCTTACCCTTTTGCAATCTTCTCACACGACACTCGTTCACCTTCGGGACGCCCGCTCGACAGCCCGCCAGCGCAGAGCGCACCACCACGCTCCTTTGCTGCCTCGCTCTCGCCCGCCCGCTTGCCTTGCCTGTACCCTCTCCACGCTCACATACCCTCGTCGTACACCCACCCACCCACCATGGCTCAGCAGTACGACCGCCCCTCCCCGCCGCCCGCCCTGCGGCTCTTCCCGCGCGCACATGGCTAACGACTCTCCAGAATCACGTCGTCCTTGAAGGACTTCTGGCACACAATGACTTCGTATGACCGACATGCCTCGCACGACTCTCCCTATCGGACCGGCCGCCACATCCCCATCCCACAGAGCCGCCACGCCGCCCTCACCTCCATCACCACCAGCGGCGCAGAGTCCCGCACCGACCTCAACTCGCCCTACCAGCACGACGAGCTGGCCACCAGCAATGGCTTCATCGGCTCTCCCAGGGGCCCAATGTCCCCCAGCTCGCCCTACTCGCCCGGCATGCGTAGCTCCCTCAGTCGCCAAAACACACTCGACTCGGATGCCTTCGACAAAGGTGCTAATGGCCAGATCCAGATGCAAGACTTCAACGAAGGTCTGCCTCCCCCACCGCCCGTTTCCCACTCGTGGAAGCGCATTGATCGCTGGGTCGAGGACAACTACCAAGAGCTGTTTGACAACCTTTGCGAGGGCTGCACATCCAACGACGTCAACGAACTAGAGCACGAGCTTGACGCTACGCTGCCCATGGACGTCCGCGAGTCGCTGCAGGTGCATGATGGCCAAGAGCGTGGCGGTCTCCCCACCGGTGTCCTCTTCGGCCTCATGTTGCTCGACTGCGAGGAAATCGTCATGGAGTGGAGGAACTGGCGCAAGGTCGCCGAAGAGTACCTGACCACAAAGGTCGACTATTCGTCCCCGCAGATCCCAGTCAAGGCCTTCGCCGGCTCCTCTACCACGCCTCCGGTCGCCCAAGTGCAGAGCACTGGTAACCCGCTGTGGCGACAAGATCTGCTCGCCCGCCAGGACTCGCAACCGCCAAACGCCGTACAAAAAGCCTACTCGCACCCGGCTTGGATTCCTCTCGCACGTGACTGGGGAGGCAACTACCTGGCCGTCGATCTTGCACCCGGTCCCAATGGCACATGGGGACAGATCATCATTTACGGCCGTGACTACGATTGCAAATACGTCGTCGCACGCTCGTGGGGCGCACTTCTGGCCATGGTCGCCGATGACTTTGCTTCCAAGGACGTGCACATGGACGAAGAAACCGGTGAGCTCAAGCTCTTGATCTTCAAGCGCCAGAACGTCGAGCCGCCTTATCTTGAGGTCCTCCGCTGGCGATGCGACCAAAAGCACGGACGCCGGCCTCCCAAGAGACGCCCAGTCAGTGGTCTGCGTGTCAATCCAAACGCTCCAGGGATGGTTGTTCCTAGTAGCACTGCGAGCAGCCCTTACCACAGCCCTGTGATTGCACCAGAAGACCGCGGTCGCAGTCCTCACCGACTATCAAAACCGCCAAAAGGCGTCAGCCCGCGCGGTAAGCTCTCAAGCCCCTTGGCCCGTGTCGCTGAGGAGAACCCCCAACCCGTCCGTGTGAACACAAATCTCGATTCCAAGGCTACTGCCCCAACCGAAAACCTCATCTCCATGGACACCCCGCGACCAAGCGACGAGCTCTCTCAACCACGCAACAGCTTAGGTAGCGACAAGGAGAACACGGAGAGCAAGGACACTAAGGACACAAAGAGGACTTCTTCATCGCTGAAGAGCCCTACTGCCGCCGCCGAGCCAGAAGGGCTCAAGACTGTCGAGATATAGCCATCTCGCAGCATTTGCTTCTCTTCGAACCATACTTCCCATTGACGATCTACTATTAGAAGGAACCCGCTGGATACCTGGCATTCGAATAAACATGATAGGAGTGCAGGCGTAGGATGGAGTACAAATCATCGCAACATTGAGTTTGTGGTGGTGTTTGCTTGGCAACATTGACAGCATTTTCTCGTTCTCCCAAGGCAATGGGGCGTTTTTTCAACAATGCAAATTTACTTCTTTTTTTCTCTTATCATTCTTCCAATTCTACTTCTACTTCTTCCAGCGCACACGGCCCGCACCCCACGTTTTTGTCGGGTGATCAATTTCCCGCAATCTCGAACACCTTTTCTCGCCTCTGCATGCACACTGGCTTACAAGACACAAAGGCCGTAATCAGCACACATACGAAAAAGCATGCTGTTAATCCTTATTCCCTCGAGCAATCCCCCCGCACAAACTGCTACTTCCTTCGGGCCTTCTTGCACACCAAACAAACCTTTGTAACAACAGTTTTGTTTTTGTTTTCCTTGCTGTTTTTCTTCTTCTGCGGCTCATAGCGTTGCCATACTTGCGCTTGTCCACAGTTACTAGCGCCTGGGAGATAAATTTATTCATTTTTCTACTTCTCTTCTTCTTGAGCCCTTCTAGCCCTTTTCTTCCTTTCTTCCTTATCCGAGATCGATCGATCACTTGGGAAATGTGGCTTTTTTTAGGCACTTTCCTAGAGGCTAACTAGGTATAATGACGCATTTCGTGTCTTGTCTCGGAATGTTATTTCATTTCCTTTGAAGAGGAGTTGGACATGCAGCATGGAGAGAGAGAGAGAGAGAGAGAGAGAGAGAGAGAGAGGGAAGGGAAGGGGGTTCTTGTCTTTACTCTATTTGACCGTCGTACTGTTACCATCTGTACTCCCAAGGTATACGTTAAAGTGGGAGGCAGAGAAGAAGAAGAGCTTTGATAGCTTGGTTTCTTCTCGCCTCTCTCTCTCTTGCTTGGGTGTCGGTGTCTGTCGGTGTATAGTGTAGGGAGATATTCAGGTACATTGGACAGAGAAGCAAGGACCAAGCAAACAGTATTGGAAGAAAGAAGAAGAAAACGCATGGAAGATATCAATTTATTGAAATATGCGTGTGTGCCAGTTTTTGAAGTGGTCTTATCACCCGTGCTGTGGGCAATTGAGCAACGCTGCGAGGACGCATATACGAAGTCCCGAATACCCGTCCAACCGATCGATCGATCAACGACTAAGCTTTCTATTATCTTCTTCTTCTTTTTCGGTAAACACGAAAAAGTACACAACAATCGGACGGCTCCACCGAGACAAAAGAAAACACGTGATACAACGGGACATATCTGGTTTATAAGGCACAGAAAGGGGTATATGTAGAATTCTATACACGCGTCCTAGCCCATTCGACCTCGCAAATACCGAGAGAACGGGTCCTATAATTATACAAGTCAAACACACACACACCTCTTCACCTGAACTGACTTCCTCTACAACCCCTGCACATCCACTCCCTGCGTCGCGCCCTTATACTTTTCCTTCCTCGCCTCAATCTCCTCCTTCATCCTCGCCTGTCGCTCCTCCCTGCCTACCCCTTTAACAAACTGCAGCAGTCTCAGCGCCCCCGTTGGCGTCACGCCCTCGACGCGCCTCGCCATGCCCACACTCTCTGGCCTCGCCGCCTCAAGCGCCCGCTTCTCTTCGAAACTCAGCCCGAAAATGGAGTCGTAGTCGAGGTCAAGGGGAAGCTGCAACTTCTCGTCTTTGAGCCAGCGCGCTTGCGAGGCGGTTTGGTAGGCTACGTAAGGGGCGTACGTGGCTTCGATGTGGACGCGGTCGCGGATGCGTTGTGGGAAGGAGTTGATTTCAGGAAGCAAGGCAGCGAGAGTGGCAGGAGTGGTGTTGGGGAGGCGGAGGAGGTCGTATGCCGAGCGCTTGGTGCTGTCATTTCGAACGGAGAAGCCGTGCTTGCTCCAATCTGTCCAGCCCATGGTTTTGGATTGCAGGATGCTGGTCAAGGCGGAGATCTGGTCTGCTTCGTCTTGGAAGGCTTGCCAGCGGGCGTCACTGATTACACCGCGGGTGCGGCCCATGGCTGTGAGACGCGAGTCGGCGTTGTCGGCGCGTGCAGACATGCGGTATTCAGAGCGGGAGGTGAACATTCGGTAAGGTTCTGATACGCCTTTTGTGATGAGGTCGTCAATCATGATGCCGATGTATCCGTCTGCTCTCGTCAAGACCATTGCTTCTTTGCCCATGCTCTTCAGTCCAGCGTTGATGCCCGCAATGACACCCTGACCCGCTGCCTCTTCGTACCCGGTTGTTCCGTTGATTTGGCCGGCTAAGAAGAGTCCAGAAATGTTCTTTGTCTCAAGGGTAGAGCGTAAATTTCGTGGGTCGACATAGTCGTATTCAACGCCATATCCGGGCTGGAGCATAGTTACATTCTCAAGGCCCTTGATGGTCTTGAGCATAGCGTTTTGAACATCCGCAGGTACAGTACATGATATACCATTCGGATATATTATGTCGGTATCGAAACCTTCCGGCTCCAACCAGACAATATGCGACGATTTATCAGCAAAGCGTATGACCTTTGATTCCAATGATGGACAGTATCGTGGACCCTTTACAGTTTCCCGGATATGTATAGACTTGTCGAGATTTTTTCGTATTACGTCGTGCGTCGCTTCGTTTGTTCGTGTCTCGTGATTCAGCAGTTGGTTTTCCACCTGCACACGCTCATTCAGATAGCTGAACGGCATGGGTGGATTATCCCCCTCTTGTGCTTCCAGAACCTTGTAGTTGATTGTTTTCCCATCCAACCGCGGTGGTGTTCCCGTCTTTAGCCTTCCCAGTGTGAAGCCAGCATCCCTCAAACTCTTACTGAGTCCTAGCGTTGCGGCCTCGCCCATGCGTCCAGACGGATATGCTTCAAGTCCGATGTGTATCTCTCCGCCCAAGAACGTTCCAGTAGTAATCACCACATTGCCTGTTGGTATGATCTCACCACTCTCCAGCCTTACACCAGTGATCTTGCCGTATGTTCCCTTGGAGCCCTCCTCTTGCGTCCGATCGACGATGATATCCGCCACACTCCCCTCTACGACACTCAAGCCCTTGTATGTCAACATCTCTTCCTTCATATATCTCTTGTACAGTGCTCTGTCAATCTGCGCTCGCGGTCCCCATACAGCGGGTCCCTTCTTCCTGTTCAGAACTCTGAACTGCACCCCAGCCTTGTCCACAATGCGACCCACAACACCATCTAGGGCATCTATCTCGCGGATCATGGTACCCTTGCCGATACCACCAAAAGAAGGATTACATGAGCATACACCGAGGTTTTCGATCGAGGGCGTAACGAGGGCTGTTCGTGCACCAGCGCGTGCAGCTGCTGCGGAGGCTTCGCAGCCTGCATGGCCACCTCCAATGACTATGACATCGTATGGTCTACAGGATGGTCAGAGGTGGGCAACTAGCGGGGTAGTGAAAGTGTAGTGGCATACCGTTCAGTGCGGGAGATTGTCGCAAATGTTCTATGGCTTCGATTGAAGCGCTTCGCTGACCGCACACGTGGCGCATGACCCCATAGCTGACGCGCTGGTAGGGGCACGATTCTTTGCATGTTGAAGAGTTATGTTGTTGGAGTCTGGTTGTTACGCCACAAAAAAGTTGAGGCGGCCCTCTCGGAGGTCTTCGTTCGCCGCATTTTGTGTCTGTGCTCAGGTGGGTAGCCAGGACTCTCAATGTCCCTACAACCACTCTGATAGAACACACATTTCAACGCTCAGAAACATGACGCAAGTATGAATACGTCTATAAGGCGAATCAATTGACTATATATCTATCACAAAATAGTCATATTATTCTAGTGATTTTGACTGTGAGTCGGGCAGTCTCAATGGAGCTGGTTATCACGTCTCGTATACGAGATGACATTGCCGCCTTGTGAAAAACAAGACTCTTCCTCCCAGCCGAGGCAGCGCACAGCGATGGAAAATTCAGATCTAGAAGGAAACAACCACGGCGAAAAAACTTCGGCGGACAGAGTTGCGCAGGCTGAAGAACCCTTCGACACTCTGCCCGTTCACAACGCAGCCGAACAAGGGGACATCTCGAAACTCACATCCCTTGTACACACTGTGGAGAACATCGACGATTATGACACTTATGGTGAATGTACACCACTCCATCTTGCTATACAAGGTGATCATGCTGAGGCTGTCAAGATACTTCTTGAAGCTGGGGCAGATCCAGAGAAACTAGATTACTCAGACACCGCAGTTGATCCTCCTTATCCTGCTGTTGACCTTGCAGCCTGGCGTGGATCGTGCAAGTCCCTGAGGGTTCTGATCGATTATGGGGTCGCAGTGACTCCATCTTCCCTGATTTTGGCAGCATCATTGAATCGGACAGACTGCATGACGATAATTCTTCAGGAGCTCAACAAAGACGATTCGTTGTACGACACAAGACAAGGGTGTGCGCGCACGGCTTTGATAAACGCTGCGCAGTGCTGACATACAGAAGCTGTGGAGCTACTTCTCACGCATGTCGCTGGCTTTCCGGACCTCAACACTATTGACGATAAAGTCTCTCTGACCGAGGCTCTTTTCATGGCGCTAGACGAGTATTGTTGCGACCATCATTGTCGCGAACGTCTCTATCAGAGAAGCCCAGACAACTACAAAAACCGGTCCCAGCGATTCTTATCCATGCTTCAAAATCTCATCCACTATGGGGCTGACATCAACGCCACAATGCCAGAAACCAACATGACTCGCTTCTGGCTGCTCACAACTCCCGCACCGAACTTTGATCTGGAGACTGTCTTAGGTTTGCTATTATCGAAGGGACTGCGCATAGATGAAGGGCCACGTATAGACGACGATACTGGCGAGTATCATCCGTTTCCTATCATGGTCACTCTCGCATACGTCAAAGAAATCGAGATTGTCAGAACCATGGTAGAGGCTGGAGCTAGCTTCAAAGTCACGGACCAGAGCCTGCGCACACCGCTCCACCTTGCTCAAAAGCGGGCAATTGCAGAGTTCCTCTGTAATATTGGGGCAGACATCTCGGCCAAAGACGACCAGGGACGGATGCCCCTCCATACGGCATGTCATGAAGTGCACGCGGACGTGGTAGATCTTCTGATCTCTCGTGGTTCAAGCGTGAATGAAGTTGCCACAGAGAACCAATGGACACCACTCCATTTCGCGACTTGCGGAAGGCATCAGTTGACTTCACATATCTATGTGCAAGAAGAGTCATGGAACACGGCTACATCGACCTCTCGACTCGAAACGGCTCAGATACTCCTCAAAAACGGCGTGGACATCCGAGCTACAGCATCTGATGGGCAAACAGCTCTGCATGGAGCAGCACATAAAGGCGATATAAATCTCATCCGCTTTCTGCTTGAGCAAGGTGCAGATGTCGATGCTGGTACAGTATTTGGAGAAACTGCACTGCACATGGTGATAGCCTCCAGGGCTATTCAAACACCCACGGAGCCCCAGATATTGGCCATGACAACGCTCTTGCTGGACTACGGCGCTAACCTGGAGGCCAAAGATGAAACAGGAGCAACACCACTGCGGAAAGCTATTGACAGGATGGTATCTGGTAATGGGAAAATTAGCTGTACATCTAATCCAGGCTGTTTCAATATGCTTATAGAGAAGGGTGCTGATAGAAATACTATAGATAACACAGGTGTTCGAGTTGAAGATCTTGTGGATTTAGACTACTGGTTCTTCGATAAGATAGGGAGACTAAAATTGAAGTCAATTCATACGTAAAGTGTAAGACCTGAGGATTGAATCTGAGTATTTATCTAAATGCTACTCTATTCTTAATTCTTTTCGGTGATGGGGCAAGATCACTTCGTTATGAACCTAAGATAAGAACACAGCATAGGATAAGGAAGTAAAGGAGGATAAATCCTACATTAAGGCCTCCGCAGTATCTTCATGCCAGAATAGTCTTTTGAGATGATCTAACAACTCGCTTACAGGCGTAAGAACTTAGGTCTGCTCCGTGCTAATTGTTATGGGCGGAGAGGCCTGACTAACGAGTATGCATTGTTGTTGCATCTTCTAGAAGTGATCGTAATTAAGCAGCTAAAGCTGTAATTATTTAAAAAGCGGTATAGCCAGCCGCTCCGAGAGTAGAGATCATACAATAGAAACATTCAAACAGTATTCATACACGCTGGCATCCTGGACCAACATCCTGCAAGGAAACAAAACTGCAGTTTGCAAATACCATTCCCATTCTCACAATTCGTCGTTACATGTGCGCTCCCTATTACTACATTGTACTCTTCCGGTCATCTCCGAATTCTGGGCGTGCTGCACAAGGTGCCAATAGTTCCAACGGGAATGGAAGATGGTGCGTTTAACCGGAAGATTCCTGAATGAGACCCTCATCATTGGTGTCAGGCTCGTCGCTACGGGCGCGCTGTAGGACATCAAAGTTACCTGGGCAGTTGTTAGCATTGCGCCCCCACCTTAGTATTGATTATCGCTGGATCAACGTACGGGCAACCAAGCTCAAGTTGCTCTTCTTATTTCCTTCGCTGTCAAGGTATGTCTCCATGCGCGCATCTGCGTCGACATAAAGCAGCGAACCCTTAGGAACACTCATCAAAAAGTCCTTCTGCGCACCCTGGACAAAGCTGGCAATCCTGAACCAGCTCGTCTTTTTGTCCTCACCCTTGCCGTAGCTTGTGCCAACCACGTAGCGCACCAATGTCCTGTCGCCGGAAATGGTAACCTCCTCTGGCGCAACACCCAGGCGGCCAACCACTGTCATGCGGGCAATCTGCGAGGGGCGAGTCGAAGAGAAGCTGCGTGTGAAAGCGGCGGTGGCGGGTTGCGCGCGCACTGCGGCACGGAAGGTGGAAGTGAACATTTTCGCCAGTGGTTCGAGTAGAGTATCTGGGTTGGTCTGTTGGGCGGCGTCGAATTTGGTGTCAGGATTGTTCGGACGCAAGAGAGTGGGGTTGTTTGCTAACGAGGGGGGCGCGACGTGTACGCGGTTGTGCGACAAAAGATAGGCTTTGCTATTTTGGGCTTGGGCGATAAATGGGACACTACCCCAAGCGTATACAGGGTCACCATATCAAAACTGCTCGCCAATTGGCCTTAATTTGTACGCGTATTCTTTACATGGCTAACCCCAGCCGCGTAACTGGCACCAGAATGCTTTCATTACCGCTTGACCCTCTTGCTATCTCTCTCCTCGTCGCTATCGTAGTCTTTGTAGATTCCCACCGGCTGTGTCTTCTCCCATGCACCTGTAAAGATGGCCTTCTCACCCTCCTTCGGCGCATACTTGAGCAGCGCTTCTCTAGGATCCTCATCTCTCATATCGCTGCCAACAATATTCTCCATGACGTACTTCTGATCAGGAGTAGACTTAGCAAAAGGTGTGGTAGCAGGGATATGCGGCCTTCTGGGGTCTCTGCTCTTGCCAGATGCTGTGAGACCAATGGTGGGATGGCGGGCTGAGAAGGACGCCTGGTTTCCAGACGGATCATGGGCCTCGCCCGCCATACCCAGCGGGTCCATGTCCACCGTGAGAGATGGGTCGTCATCAACATGTCGCTTCTTGGGCTTCTTACTCAAAATAGTAAGAGCACCGGCGCTGGAGAGCTTGGGATTAAAGAGAATGGTTGTCTGGCCATTGGCAGACCCAGTCAGGATTTGATTGAGTCTCGGGTGCCAGTTTACCGTGACAAGAGGGGAGCCAGGTGTTACAGGCGTCACAAGCTCCGGCCGAAGTGTTGCTGGGTTCAGAATATGCAAATGGCCCGTTCCTGATCCTGTAATTATGCTTTGCATGTTCGGCGCGAATTGGATGTTCGATGTAGGGAACTGTGATGAGGTAGATGGGTGTGAGGTTGTGTTCAGAGGCGTCTTGAACTTCCTCGTATCCCATAGCTTGATCGTGTCGTCGCCGCCTCTTGTAACAACCAATCTTCCGTCTGGACTGATATCAATTCCGCTTGTCCAGGTGTCTTTTGCATGTGCGTCTTTTATTTCAGCTGTAGGACGATGGTATGGTCCTTCACCACTCCACATGACTAGACTTCCATCGAGGGCCGCGGAGACCAGCATACTGCTTCCTCCCTCAGCTGCTGCACCCCAAACGATGGCTGTCATCCTGGTCATACCCGCGCTGCCAGCAGCTCTTGATTTGTGTACGATAACCTCCTCCTGCTTCATCCTCTTGTTGACATCCCATATCCGTACTGTGCTGTCTGTGCCTGCCGTAGCAAAACGATCGCGATTCGTTGGGTGCCATGCTCCGCTTGTGACTTCTGCTGTGTGTCCCTTTGTATTGTGCTTGTCTCTCAGATACATGTCACCCTTGACAAACTCCGATATGAGATCTCCATCCCTGCTGAAAAGCCTCGGTTGTGATGTCGCAGTTATGCAAAGGAACTGTCCTCCAGAGTGCGGTCCGAATAATACCTGGTGGATCGAATGCGACTCGGCCGTCTGCGAGGACTTGGTAGCGAACGGATCGACCGTCTTGAACGCGCGGATCGTACTCGGAGTAAGTGCACTCAGATCATGCAGCTTCAGTAGACAGTCATTACTGCCTGTCACAAGTCGCGTACCGGACGGATCGAGGGCAATTGTCGTCACCGCGCGATCATGCGTTTTGATGACCAATTCGTGCGACACCGGATACTCATCCTCCTCGTCGCTCATGTCGCTATCGTCATCGGAATCTTTCTCATCGTCGGACCCATCTTCTTTCTTCGCCTGCTTGCTCTCGTCGACAACTTTCCGGCGTGCGCGTTCAATCTGGGCCTCGACGTCTACAGAACCATCTTTTTTCCCAAACTGACTTGGCATGTACTGCTTGAGAGCCTCGTTTTCGTCCGCGGAGAAGTCCATTATTGCGCCCTATGCGTAGTAAGCAGAAGGAGGGTTGTTGTCATGAGCTGAGAAAGTTCCCGATGGCGTCTGCAGGATGACGCGCCGCGCTAGTACCTGCCATGACTGTGGGACCACCGTATCCGGAAACATTCCTTATACAGCGACGAACTTTGCGCTAACTTTTGCATAGTATCCAGAAAACACCAAAGGAACTTCGAGTTATATGTTGTGATATTGCACAATTGGACAGAATGCATGACTGTCGACATAGTTCTTGAGATAAGAACAGCCTAGAAATCTGACTGCAGGAAACGGCCCCGATTCAATGCGCCATGCAGAACTGTTGCCTTACAAATGCGTAGAGACTAGCCAATAAAGAGAGAGATCCAAAGGAAAGCATTGCTATTCGGCAAGCTTCCAAGAGTATCGCCTCGAAACGCCTTGGGGGAGCATTGGTATAAAGTCATGGCCTTCCCTTCCTGTTCACTACCAGCATTACTTGAAACATCGCCTTGAAATCTACGCATCATTCCCAACATGACTCGTACTCTTATCATCTTCGGAGCTGGCCCTGGCATTGGCAACAGTGTCGCTGCGGAATTTGCTTCCAAAGGCATCGACCATGTCATTCTCCTCTCCCGCAACACGCAGCGACTACAGGAAGAAGACGCTCCCTTCGTCTCAAAACGCAGTGCTTCTGCCAAAGTTGATACACTGCGAATTGATCTTTCAGATCTCACCTCCATTCCCAGCGTACTCAAGGAGCTCGACAGCATGACCCAAGGTGAGGATGTCGAAGTTGTCTTCTTCAACGCCGCCCGTATCAAACCAGGGGAAGTACTAGGCGTCAGTGTTGAGGAAATCGAAGAAGACTTCAAGGTATGTTGGTTTCTTGTGTTATTGGTAATTCATATAACATCAACAACAACATACTAACGATGAGCTCTCATTTCAGACCACCAACCTATCTCTCTACGTAATCGCACAGCACTACATTCCCAAGCTTCAGGCCCTCGCCAAATCCAAAAACTCTGCCAAACCTGCTCTTCTTGTCACAAGTAGTCATCTGCCCTGGGACCCCGTTCCAGCACTGCTTTCTTTGAGTCTGGTCAAGGCATCGCAAAAGAACATGGTTGAAAGTTTCCAGCGTGCTTTCGGCGACAGCGGTGTTCACATTGGCTTGATCTACGTCGAGGGAACTGTAACACCTGAGAACAAGGTCTTGAACCCCGAAACCATTGCCCAGAGGACAGTGGCATTCTGGGAGAGCGGAAAGGGTGCAGGCATCAATATCAAAGAGGAGTGACGTATCGTTGATAATGAAGAAGATTGAACCATATAGTATTGTTCTAAAGCAGGTGATCGAAGTTAAGTTTTTGTATCACAACAGTCTGCGCAGGTAACCTTAATTTTCACACATACTTAGAATGTCAATTACTTCCCCTATTTTGTCTAAGCGCTTTCGTGGACTAATGATGAGGTTCTTCAGTTGACCATCCGGCCTATCGGCCTATGGTACCGTGCTGATACATGCCGTGTTGTAGTATCGGAAAGCTAATCCAGCGAGGCGCCAACACACTGGTGTGAATTGTATAGTACTATCAACTGGAAGTTTCCTACTTGGTGCTTCATAGCAGATTGATCGGCAAGGTGTGCTCAAGGAGAGTGGATAGCTATTCAATCTGTTCTATGCCTACGGTCGTCTGCCTAAAAACCTATCACTCAGAAATACTTACCTTAACACACATACTTCCAAGTAAGAAAGTGATGTTATCACAAACAACCTGATCAAGCATGGAGCTCGCCGTAGTATTCTCGGTCTGCGTACCCCCGTTACTTCTCTGTCTCCAACCCTAATCCCCAATAACATCTTGGTTACTTCGGAAAAGTAATGCAGGTAATTCAAAGAGAACAACTAGATTATCCTTTTCTATTAAGACCCAAACTCTAAAGTCTTTTCATCGCGTAGACAAGAAAGCGACAGCACGTACACATGAGCAAACGAACAAACAAACCCCAGCCATACGCGAACGTATAATTAGCAGGAGAGAAGAAGAAAAATAATAAGAATACATAAGCTCTACCTCTATACGTCACGATCGCGGTCCCATCAAGCATCGCAATCGCGATCGAAATCTCAATCGCGATCTCCCAGGGCAAACAAACGTTTATATGCCCCTACTCCATGGTACACCTTTCTTCTTCCTGCCCCCCCTCATCATCCCCCCGTATTTCCTTATCCCTCCCCCATTCTTTTTCCGCTTCGGGCCCAAACTCCCGTCCGTTATCCCAGGCCACCTACCGGCCAGACCAGACCAAGACCAGGCGTCCCCCCTCGATGCTCTCTCCCAGGACGACCCTGGCCCCCGCTCTAACCCAAGCCCGCCGGTGTGTGTGTGCGCCCCCACCCAAATATACCTGAAACACGTTCGTATGCAAATACGTTCAAACCCGACAACCCGCGCAAGATTGAATGAACGAACCCAACGATCTAGCCCGCTCCCCACAACACACGCCCCAATTTCATGTAATGTAAGATAAGCAAGCGCGCGAACTCCCAGCCAGGCGAACAAGCAAAAACGTAACCCGGAAAGGATATTGCAAAAGCAAGCTCGGTGATGGGAAATGGAGATATGAGCCGAAGAAGAAATGAAGGCGACATGAGAAGCAAGATTAACTCTTTCGTCAGTGGCTACAACACACAGACACGCGTACATGTGCAAGTTCAGCCACCATCTGTACTCCCCCTACACTCCTGTGCCTAGGATGCCCCTCCCCCTTCCCCAGCACAAAAACGTCTGCGCGTCCGCCACTCAGCCACCACCAACAATACGTTATTCAGGTACCAACCTGGAAAAAAAGCAAGAAGGGTACATGGGGAAGAGTATGTAACGGCACTTTCTGAAACACATACGCACGGAGGCGGCGCGCCGCTATGGTACATACGAAGTAGGTAGCTAACCGACGCCGACTGACCGACCAAGACCCGACCACGCACCAACCCACGTGTTGGAGTAAGCGGGGTACTTTACAAGGTCCAAAGGGGGTGAGTTGGCCAAGAAAAAAAGGAAGAAAGAAGAAGGTACGGGACGGCAGTTGGTAGGCGAAAAAACAGGCACACAAACACACGGAGAAGGTTTGTGGATGGGGATGGATATTTTTTTTCCCCCGAAAACTCGTGGCTAGCCGTGCCGTCTTTTCAGACTTGCTTGGGCAGCAAGGATGAGAAGGTTCGGAGGAGAAAACGAATAGAGAAAAGATTGATAGGTAACATAGGTAGAGAGTGAGATAAGCCACCCCCCCTCCCCCGCAAGCTGAGTAGATGAAAGCGGGTGGGAAATGAGATGAAAAAAAAAACCAAGCGCGGCGGAGACAAGAACAAGACGGCGATTCAGAGATGCAGAGTCAGGAAGAGAGCAAGGGCAAGGACAAGAGGTGATTTCCCCTCCAGCAAAGCCCGATGTGGGAAATGATTTCCAAGAGCCCGACAAGATTACCATCATCAAACGACGAGCCAATGGATGCACGCTCAAAGACACGGGGATAACAACAAGTCGAGGTATTTCTGAATTTTTTTATGGATTTGCAATGATAGAGTAATTCCAAGTATTAATACACCCTAAGGCAAGACGCCTTGTGGAAAGAAAAAGCACGGGCGTCAGCGCGGGTTGTTACATCTTTTCCAATCAAAATGGTGTGTATATATGTGTCTCCAAACAACTAAGGCCCCCCGACACCCATGACTTTTGTGAGCAAAACTATGCCATCAAACAGCTAGGATATATCCAACAAATGAGCGCTCTGGCGGTGGCGCAACGACAACGGCAGGCAGAAGACAGAAATGAAGAGAGAAAAAGAAAAGAACAACGTGAACCGATGAGACGAGAAAAACAGCAAGGGTACTCATGTTCGTAGTGTCATCACCAAGCCTCTAGATCCAATGTCCGATGATTGCACCATCTATTGGTTCCGAGGTGGAAGAGAAAAGAAAAAAGAAGAATGAACAAGTTGGGATGCAATGCAATGCAGCAAGCACTATGCCCAAAACAAGACGCGGATCGGTCTAGGGGATTAAAACACAAGATAGGAAAAGAAGAGTAAAACAACAAACAAGAAACAGAAAGAGGTATCCTTCTAGATGGCTGCGCCTGGACTACGCCGAGATGCTCATTTCACATGTGTGACGTCGTGACGATTGGATTGGTGATGGCGAAAACGATTTGCACTCAGTAGTGGCTGCCCGCCATCAAGCCGTGTTGTGGCGGCGCCATGGACATGCCTAGGGTTGGGCCAGGGATGTCGTTGATGGAGTGAGAGAGACCCGAGAGGTAATCGTTGCCAGATTCAGGCGACAGATCATCCTCGAGTGACTGAAGGTGGTCTTCTTCGCCTTCGAGGTCTTCTTCTTGGTAATCGCTCAGCGGCTCGCCGTCAGCGCGGGGCTCGTGTGTGCGACGATGTCTAGTGGAGCAGGTTAGTATGTGGCTTTTTTTATATATATTGATGGCTGACGAGATGAGAGGGGACATACTGGGCAAGGTTGTCTGAGCGTGAGAAGGCCTTGTTGCACAACGGGCAAACGTATGGTCGTTCTTGTGTGTGGGTACGCACGTGTCTAAGCGCCGAAGTCAGCGTCTATGCAGAACAACAAAAATAAAGTGGAGCAGGGCTTGATGCGGTGAAACATAGGTGAGGGAGATTGCAGGCGCTTACCTCTTGAGGTGTTCTAATCTCTTGAAGAGACGACCACATGTGGGAATTGGGCAGGAATGAGACTTTTGAGGGTAGGGGCCAATCTCCATCATGGTGGCACTTCGTGCGCGCCTAAAGATGGGACCGGCGGTGCCAGCGGTACGAGCAATGGCGCTGTGCTGCAGAGGACTCTCGAACAGCTCGCCATTGACGAGGTTGTTGAGGTCGTCGTGCTGCTGCATGGGAGCGGATTGAGGCTCGGGGTCCTCCTCGACAGTGTTGAGTGGGGTTCCTTGCCGGGACATGTCGAAGGCAGGCTTGGACTCTGGCATCTGAGGAGCAGAGTAGCTTGCGCCGTTGGTGCTGTTGGGAGAGTTGTGTGTGCTCTCGTCAACTTCAGCCAAGGGAACAACCGAGCTCGACATGGACCTCCTCAAGTCACTGGGGCGGTGGACCTGGTGAGCATTGGCACCGGACGCAGTGACGGCGGCAGCAATACCTGCAGACAGGGAAGAACGCCTTCTTCGCTGCTTGTAGGTAGGCGAGCCCTCGATGACTGAGTAGACGTTGCCAGGAGCAAATGGCCGCGAGACACCTGGGTAACCAGGACCCATCAGGTTGGATGGAGGGATGTTCATCAGCGGGTTGAAGGTGTTGGGAGCAGGAAGGTCTGGGATGGCACTGTAGAGACCAGTGTCTTCGTTTGCAATGTAGGCAGGCTCGGCACCAAGGCCAATCTGGTGTTGAGGAGGCGTCAAGGGCTCAAAGGACATGCCGCGAGTGCTGTAGTCCTCGTAGTGAGAAGAGACAAAAGAAGGTGCGGGAGAGTACTCCATGTAGGCAGGCATGGAGCTGTGGCGCTGGTGAATCTGGGACAAAGGAATGCCGTTGCGGTCGTACTGGAAAGACTGGCTCATCTCGCGCTGCTCTCTGCTCTTGACGATGGTGTTGGGCATCGAAGGCGCCATGGACATTTGCTGGTGGTAGTGAGCCATGGGGTCCTCGTTGTGCATTGGCTGCTGCATGGCGGGCATGGACTGCTGCACGGGGACCATGGTTGGCGGGGGCATCGAGTCCATGCTTCGCATGTCTGGCGATGTGGTGGGGTACGAGGGCTGGACATTGTTGTTGAACGACGAAGAGTTTGTTTGTTGCGCCTTTGTGAGTTGCTCGAAGAGCGACTGGGATGAATCGAACTCAAACGAGAGGGCAGGCTCGCTGACGGCCATGGTGGTGGCCTCCTGGCCCATCTTCTCGCGCTTCAAGTCGCGCTCGAGGGCATCGAGGAACAGCCTGTCGTGGGGCACGCTGTACCAGTAAAAGACTTTTTGCTTCTTTTGTGTGCGAATGCAGTTGTTCTTGTAGAGAAAGTCAAGGAAAGCGCTCTTTGGCTCTTCGAGCGATGCATCTGTGCCGGACTTGAGGTTGCGCAAGTCTGAGAAGATGCCCTCTTCGAACTTCTTGGAGTTCTTGACGGGGCGGCCAAAAGCCTGGAATCTGAAGGACAGGCATCGTACAATGTCTGTGCCGGAGATGTGAAAGAGGTTGTTCCTGGGCGGAGTTAGGCATGGAGAAGAAACAAGAGTGGGATACAGCAAGACTTACCAGAGAACGCAAGAGACGTACTCGCCGGTGGGGAGCAGGAAGCGGCGAATGTACTGGTCGGGTTGCCAGTCTACGGGTGCAGAGATGAGAAAGTACTTGACTGTAAGGCGAGTGTGTCAGCAGGTGTTTGAGGGGGCGGGCAAGCGAAGGAGAAGGAAGGACATACGGTTGTCGACTTGCTGCAGGGCGACGACACTGTCTGGCGGCAGGCTCTGCTGAGCGTCCTGATCGAGCAGAAAAGTCTCGGGTGCGACGGAGCGTGCCTGAGGAGGCGGCATCTGGGCGTGGTGGGCGGATGGATACATGGTGCGCTGCAACACGATCCTCTTGTGCAATGGTGTTTGGGAGTGGGAACGTCAGACGCGCTCAGCCCGAGGAGGGTTGGGTGGGGGAGCAGATGCAACAACGCAAACAGGGAGGAAAGGGTCGTCGAGGACCGGCCAGGATCGAAAACGAAAGAGTGTCAGGTTATGTTTAAAAGGAGTAGATAATCAAACGCGCGGTGGTGCCGTCGATAATAAAAACGTGAGGAACCTGCCTCAGATAGCAGTCTCTGTCTTGACCACGAAGGTACGGCGTTGGGAGGGGGATGCGAAACGCAAATCTGAGGGGGCAGCGGCAGCTTTAGGTGTCGGAGGGCGAGTGAAACAGGAGCCTAGTCGTCTCACATTGATCTATTTCCGCACGCCAGCCAGCGGCATGGCCTGTGCGCATAGCGCGGCCAATTGGGGCTCCGAGGGCCCCGCCAGCGCCCCGGTCGCCCGCAGGGATCATGGCGACTCGTGGGACGCCCGTCGTGCATGCGTTGGCCACGGCGCCCGAGGGCTGGCTAACGAGCTTGGCCTGGCCCGCCGCTCGAGGAGGGTGTCGTGGTCGTGGAGTGGTGAAGGTCGCGGTGGAGTCGTGCACAGCGTGCAGCATACGGCCCTGCCTGCCCGGCCCTGCTCTGCTAAGAGTGCGCGTGCGTGCAAACGGGCGGCCATGCATCTGGAAGGTGCGTCTCGCCTTGCTTGTCTTGCTTGTCTTGCTTGCTTGCTTGCTTGCTTGCTTGCTTGCTTGCTTGCTTGCTTGCTTGCTTGCTTGCTGGCTGCTGCCCTTTGCGTGGGTCGCGCTTTCCTTGCCCGCCGTGCGCTCTTGCCGTGCTGCTCTTGCGCCTGCCCTGCTCCTGCCTGCGCCTGCCCTGCCCTGCCCTGCCCTGCTCCGCCCTTTCCTGCCCTCGCGCGTTCCTGCCTGCCTGCTTGCTTGCTCCCGCTCGCTCCCGCTTCATGTTGGTCCGTCGGGCGACGGCGCCTTCTGGGCCTAGCCTGCTCGCGCTCGTCGCTCTCGACGCAAACCTTACTGCCGTTGCGTCAGTCGACCTCGTTGATCTCGCCGCCTTCGTCATGTACCCATCTGTTCATGGCTACGCCACACGTGGACGCCCTGCCAAACCTTGCAACCTCGCTATACAAGTAGAGTTCAACCACAGCGTCCCACGGTATCCACCGCCACGGTTGCTCTCACCTCACCTCCCCTCGCGTACACCTAGCCGCTCGCTGTCTTGCCCACCTGCGACATTTTCCTCTTGCCGCTGCTTGCCCACCGTCACATGAACACGTGGCTGCCCCTGCCCACTGCCTCTTCGTCTGCTACTACATGCTGCTACACCACACATGCTACTCGACTAGCCCTCTGATCTTCATCTACCAAACACCCGCCCGCCCTCCCCTTCCCCATCCTCGGCAACTCCCAGCCTGCTTGGACCGCCCATTCTCCCCCATCATCCACACAGCCTACGCTATTGCTGCAGGTACATCACACCCTGCACGCTACACTCTGCGCGCTGCATCGCCTTTCAAATCATAGCCGTCTGTGCGTCGCAGCAGCACGCTACCCAGCCTCGTCGCGTCGCTCGCTGCTCACCACCATGGCCGTCCACTCTCTGATCGATAGACCGACTGCGGTGCGTCTAGATGCAGGAACCACCACCACCAACCCTGCCCACGAGGTTTGATCTTCATCTGAAACAAGGCCCCGAGCCCGCCTCGCGGGAGCGCCCATGGCCTCTTGCAAATCCCTTCACCTTGCTCTCCCTCACTTGCCTACGTACGCTCAGCTTCGTCCACCTCACCCTCTCACCCAATTGCTGGCTTATCGCCATCTATCCAGCGCCTCATCAACCACACACACTCGCAGCCCGCCCCGCTGCCTGTGAGCCTATACACAGACTTGCTTCTGCTCGGCGTCACGCTTCGCCCGCCCGCCCGCCAGTCAAGTGTGGGAGCGGTTTCAGATTTTCTTTTTGGCTAGCCGACAGCACCCGACCGCCTCCCCATTGGTCGGGGAACGCATCGCTTGCCTCTCGGCCGCACTCCCTCCTGCGTGCAAGCGCTGCCTGCTTCTGGCCAACATGGATCCCGTTGCTCCAACATTCATGCGTTGGAGTAGATCCTGATGTCACTGGCACTGTGTTCCTAATCTGACGCCAGCCCTTCTCTTGCTTACCACCCAAACAGTGGGGAAAGCTGCTACTACTCAGCTCGCCGCTGCCCGCCTGCCCGCCTGACCATTGCCCACCCGCACCTGGGCACATCCACGCACACACACGCACACATTACCAATTACTGACTGGGGTCCTAATAATCTCTACGCCACTCAATCTTCCATCCGTTCGACCAGCCGCCCATGCTCGCTGACCGCTCTCTCCTTTCGCCGTTTTCCTTGTCCTCCTATATCTTCATGGCCTGTACCTATATCGCACACGCACCCCATTCATTATTGACCTTGGGCAGGAAACATGGGGCACGTTTCCGCAAACGCTTGCGCCCGCCTGTGGAACTAGCTACCAGTGCCGTTGCCGAAAACAATTTCCCGCCCTGCCATCCTCTTTTCACTAGTCATGATACACTTTGCTCGGAGCAAACAGCCATTTCGGTTGGTGTGAGATTGTACCTGCGTTAGCGGTCCTCGAAGTCGCATTTCTGAAACCTATTGGCCCTTGGGCCGACTGCCGAAACGGGTGACGACGTGCCGGTCAAAAGTGGACAGCCCGGCTTCGCTAACCCCTCCGTCTTCGAACATGACATGATAACAATGTCTGTCCTTGGCCTTAATGTTTGCCCTTATAGCTCGTCAGCCACTTAGACGCACGTGGGTCCAACGTGTTCCCCACCGATATATCGCTCAACCATCGATCACGGCCAACGTGCCATGATTCAAGCCACGGATTATCGCCTTGCAGAAGGCAACGCAAGCCTAGAAGCATGCTCGTCCATATTCGGTCAGACGTTAGAACCGTCGTTTTTTGGCGACTTGGTGCATCGGCCCAAAGCAGTCGATGAGCCTGGCAACTCTAGCCGTTGCCAGCCACAATCAATACTTCTACCCCCCCTTTTCGGCCATGTTTGGCTTGTCAACGTGGGCAACCCCATGCGCGCGCGCCCCCCCTCAAGCAGTTCAGACGGGTAAATGCGACAAACTGTCCCCATCACCGCTGATCTGTCCCTTCCACAAGTTTACGGCAGGCCTGACGAGCCATGCCACTATTCATACGCAGCCCCGGTGCCGGCGGAGACCCTGCAGCCGAGGTTGTCTTGTTTGCGCGTCTGCCGTTTCCATCGCCGTTGATCAGCCATGCGTGTATCAGATATTGGGCGTTTGTATCAGCAGACTGCTGCCAGTTTCATGTCAACTCATCACTTGCACAGAGGGTCCATCACCACAACGTAATCATCGCATGTCGGGATGATCACACTACGCGACGGGTTGATCTGGAGATCAGTCAGCATTCGGATGTTTTGCCGCTAGTCCAATGTAGAACACAGCCGCCATACTATGTACTCCGTAGGCTTGCATCGCGATCTTGGTTGACGACGTCCGCCGGCCAGATCGTACTTTGTACGTGTTACACAGGACCCCTTCTCCCTTGTTATACTTTGAAAAAACTCCTTCTGGAACGCTTCTATTCCTGCACTGCTGCTAAGTTTGACTCTACTAGTCGCAATGGCGCCATCGTTGCCGACAATATCATGCTGGTGTTTATTAGAGTTCCCTTAGCGGAGGCGCTGGTCGACTAACGAAGCGAAGTCACCAGCTTGTCGTTAGTGTCTTCTTCATGCGGAATACATGACACATGAAAGATCCAAACCTAATTCCACGCCAAGCCGCTGCGTCTACTCGTAGAAGCGGCCCGCGAAAGAAAAGAGATCGCGTATTAGTGCATTGTGTACTCGCGATGCCGCTTTGGGATCCTCAGCTTACAGCTGACCGGAAGTGCGCCTGTTTCAGGTTCAATCGGCGACAAAGGTAAACTAGCAGGCAACTTCCTGCTTCTGAATACGGCCGCCGGTGGATCTCGGTTGAGACACTCTCCCTGGACAGGTCAACGGGGCTGTCCACTCCGCGGAAACCGATCATGGGACATTCCAAATACGGCCATCATAATCACTTGGACTCGAATCGGTAGTGCATTGCATTGCTCGGTGCAACCCGCGTACATCAGTAGATCCGGTTCTCGCGACACTTGTGACCAGGTCGCGTGAATCGCGGTTATGCCATGGGAGATGCCTCGACGACTCGAGCTTTGTCAACCATCTCAACTCAGGGGCAAAGACGACTAGCTGGCAGATTGCCCCACGGTGGAGCATTACAGCAGGAATCGAACGATCTGCCGGTCACCACCGCTGAACAGTCATTGTCAGGGAGACCATGGAACCACAGAGTCGAGTAGTTGTAGCGAGCAAATGCATGAAACTTCCGAAGGGTGTCGGCAGTGGCAAATGCACAAAGGGCGACTTGGTACTGTTGTTCTAGAGTCCGATGGATAATGTCAAAGACACCGAGACACCTACATAGGGGTCTAGGTTTGTCCCAGTTGTGCGTTCCAGCGGATCAAAGAGTCCCTTAGGAGCCGTCTCCGGTCAAAGGCGTCGTCCCTACTCCCCCAGGTTGGGGTTGTCCTTGGGCACGTACTTCGTACTATCCCACGTACAAGGCTCTGGATATGTGGCTACCGTCGTGTGCATAATCTTGGCCGCAGTGCGGCCGTAGTCTGACTAGGTGCCCCAGTCAATACAACTGTATACTAATTCCTGGTTCGGCTAACTGTTCCCACTGGTGGCAAGCCGAATACTTCATAAATGAGCACCACGAATATCAATTAGTTATACATTAGGTATGTAAGTTTCTTGTCCAAGGGGTAGGGAAGTGAAGCGGTGTGGTCTGGATGGACCGATTCCAGGCTGTATGAGCCGGTCCATCGGCCATTTCCCAAGCGTTGAACGCCGTCTGCGTTTCTCCTTAGCACGTGAAATTGTGCTGTGCTTCGATGGCGCTTTGAAATACACTTTCATGAGATCTTATTCAGTGTTGACAGCTTGTAGAGCCAAGACGCTGCAGCAAAACGTTGAATTCTTTTTCCACCAAGACGTATATGTGTTATCTTGTTTTAACCAAGATTTTTAGTCCAGAATGTCGTTATTAGCCACCTTGGAACATAAGGTTTCTGAAAAAGACATTGCCCTTTGGTCCCTGATGCAGAGCATGTAGATGCAGTTCGTCAGGGTGCCTTCCTGCATGTGCACTAGCGCATCTTGGCAACGCAACCCACAGCAGCGAACGCAAGCCTCGCTGAGCCCTCTGCTCGGAACGACCACAAGCACGCGAATGGCCTCCGCATCCATGGTTCCTCTGTTCACCGCCAGGGCCGTTTCGCCTTCCCATATCCCTGTAGCTCTTCCGCGCACGTCAATTGGCCTCCGAAGTATTTGGCCGCGAACGTCTGGCCGGCTGCCTTTGTATCCGGCCACCTCACGTGCTTCTGGGACCTGGACGAACAATGACGTCAAAAAATACCGTCGTCCGATATCCGCAAAACACCTGGCTTACAGGCCATGTGGTGATGGATATGCGAGTTTGTTCAGTACGTCCGGAGTACGGAGACTGAAAATCGAGAATGAAGCAAAGGAACAGGCTTCGAGAAATACAGAGGTAGGTACAACTCTGATAATAAATGAAGTACTCCAGATACCGCATATCAAATTCATGTCCAGTCAGCACAATCAACACCTGTATTTCCTTCTTTGATTCAAGTCAACATCTCCATCGATTCTTCAGAATGTCTCGTCATGTACAATTAGCCTACCCTTATAATCCTAACCTCTTGTATTTATTTGATATTCATTCTCATGTTAAATCCTCAACCTTGCAAGCAACACCTTCAACTTAGAAAAAATTATCATTCTAACAAAAACTAGCAACATGCTCCACCAACCTCAGCACCCACTAAACTCGCCACGACCATCAAATCCACCCTGAAACTGGACAGGCCTCGTCATGAGCAAATCTACAACCTCCCCAACATGCTTACCTTTTCCCGGCTGATAGCAACGCCTGTAGTCGGCTATCTCATCATCCATGACCACCACCTCTATGCTTTCTCCCTCTTTGCATACGCCGCCATCTCCGATCTTCTCGACGGCTGGATCGCTCGTCGCTGGAACCTACAAACCGTCGTTGGCAGCGTTGTCGACCCTATGGCCGACAAATTCCTCATGACAACACTGGTAACCTGTCTCGCAGTCAACGGTAGCTTGCCCATTCCCCTCGCAGCCCTCATCCTCGGCCGAGACGTCAGCCTCGCCATTTCCGCCCTCTACTACCGCTATGCCAGTCTGCCCGCTCCCAAGACCATGGCGCGGTACTGGGACTTCAGCCTGCCGAGCGCAGAAGTCCATCCCACCACCATCTCCAAGTTCAATACTTTTCTCCAACTAAGCTTGCTGGGAACGTTGCTTTGTACAAACTTGCTGCACGACCCTTCGGCTACCTCCTCGGCGGCAGGCGGCCTACTCCTGTCGATCCAAGATGCGCTAGGTGGCGAACAAGGCGTCAAGACGCTCATACAAGGCATGTCTGCCGTTGTAGCCTCAACAACCATATACAGCGGGCTCGAGTACACGTGGTCTAAGAAGGCTGTCGTCATCTTGGGTGGAGACGAGGCGCTGAAGAGGAAGCAAGGGTTCCGCGGCAGAATGATCATGGCCGCGGGTTTTGGTTCCTTCATTGCTATCGCAGTGTATTTTTGGTTCAATCGACAGGCCGAGGATGAGCTCAAGAAAAAAGCGAATAGAAAGTTGAAGGTGAAAGCGTGAAGAAAGAAAAGTATGTAAAGGGGCTGATGTCGTCATGGTGTTTTGCCTTTGAAAAGTTCTCTCTATCCGTCTGTCTCTTTGTATATTTAGAAACCGTGTCTTTTCTTCAGCGGAGCACGCAGGTAACTCCTAGTAGTCCTTTACTATTACTAGGGCTAAAAGAATTAAGAAAATAAATCATCTTGACAAAAAAAAAATAGACAAACCACCACGTGCTCAAAAAGCTACCTTCTCTATGTACTTCTCTTTCTCCATCTAAGTTGTTTTTCTTTTGTTTTCTACTCTTTTCTTTCCAAACTACACCCACACCACAACACCTAGTACTCGCCTACCCACCCTCTTACACCCCAGTCCCCTGCTCCATCTCGATATCGATCTCCACCTGCTTTTTTCCCAGCTAAAGAAAAGAAAAACCGTTTATCCGCTCCATCCACACACTTACACACAGACGGACACAAGAAGCACAGGGCAGACGAACGGACACGGACGGATGGACAGGCGCGGACAGACCACCACCACCACAGCCAAAGCCACAGCCGCACACCCTCTTCCTTCCTTTTTTTCCGCGGGGCACTCACTTCCCCATCCCTCCCACACACATCCTTCTCTTTCCTGTTTTAGCACTTGGCTTCATCGGCATGTCTAGTCGAACCTTATTTTCTTTTTCCTTTTTTATTCTACTTTTGCTTTACTAGGCCTTAGAGTAGTAGGATACTATCTACTCACGTATATGTATATATGTAGGCATGGCGTCTGTTAGTACTGGTGTCTTCTATCAGGTTTGTTCTTCATTAGCAATAATTTTTGTTTTCGCAGTGTTCATCCTACGTCTTTTGTGCGTGGGGGTCTTTTTCTTTGAGGTATGCTGGTGGAAATAGAGTAAAGGGGAAGATAGATATGGATGGATGTCATTAGTCGTCTTGATGCTAAACGGTAAGGTGATGGAGAAGCATAAGATGATTAGCAAGCTTCTTTTTAAAACACAAAGTAACATTTTAATAAGTACTATGACGTTTCATATAAATCTTTATTACTATCGTTAAGACATTGTAAAGAGGAACACGAAAACAAGATGAAGATCGTAACTAGAGATATCTAGATTCGTAATTATACAGCCAAGATACAGTCTGACAGAGTGAACTTGAGATAAATATAAACATACACTATATCTACAAATCTTGATAAATTTCTCGTTTTTCCTCTTCTCCAAATCCCTACACCCTTCTTCCCTTCTGCTTCTCCCACGTAGCTACAGCCTTTTCAAACATCTCCTTACACGGGACCCGAGACCCCAACCTAGCACAGAGCAAAAACGCGCCGCTCAGCTTCCGATGCAGACTATACGTTTCCTCTGGTGGTGGCGCGAGCCTCTCCTTGACCATGACGGGGATCAAACCACGCACGCGATCTGTGATGGTCTGGTCTCTGAAGTCATAGACTGCAGGACCGCTGCTGCTGAATGGCTCGGCGAGCGTGAGTACGCTCTGGATATGGGCGTCGAGCATGGCGGGACTCTCGTCGCCAGTCAGGTAACCCAGTTCGAGGGAGAGGTCGCGGATCGAGTCTCGGTCGCCCTTGGAAGCCGCAATCAAGACCTTGATATATGGCTCAACAAATTTATCAGGGTAATCTCTGCTGGCACCAAAGTCGAGGAGCTCGATCTTCTGCGCCTTAGAGTTGTACAGGAAGTTGGTCCAGTTGGGGTCTGTCTGCATGAACTTGAATTCCACAATTTCACGTAGACAGAGACGCAGGATCTGGGTGCCGATCCAATCGCGTTGGTCTTGTGTGAGAGTTTTGAGCTTTGTGACACCCACGCCCTGCATGAACTCGGCTGTGAGAACTGTGGGGCCACTCGCTTCGGTGAAGACCTTGGGGACAGTGAAGACTTCTGTGTCGTCTTGGAGAAGTTCACGGAAGCGGATTTGGCATTCCGCCTCGCGTGTGTAGTCGCATTCCCAACCCAGTTCGGTGCGTGCGTTGGCAATGGTTTTGTCAAGGTAGAGACCTTTGGGTAGGAGACGAGATGCTGTAAGGAGGATGGAGAGGTTGCTAAGGTCAGAGTCGATGGAGTTGGCAACGCCAGGATATTGTACCTTGACAGCCACTGTTTGCCCAGTAGACTTGAGTACTGCTTTATGCACCTGACCGATTGATGCTGCTGCAATAGGGATATCTTCAAATGACTCAAAGAGGTCGCGCCAATTCTCGCCAAGGTTACTGCTCAGGACCTTGTTCCTTTGCGAGGCTGGCATATAGTCGGCACTATCCTGGACTCTCTGAAGAACGTCATGGATTGCAGGTGGAAGCATCTTGATGTCTTGGAAACTGATCATCTGCCCCAGCTTAAGAGCAGCACCTCGCATACGTGACAGCTTCGCTACTAAAATTTCCAGATTTCCCTCACTCAGCATGAGGGAGCCAGTGGTAGATGCAGCACTACCGGTTGCACGCCTAAGACCTTCTCCGACGGCCCCTAGAGCCATGCTCGTGCCCAAGCCAGCATACTGCCATATGCGACCGAACCGTGAAGAAGGGACTCTAGATTCTCGTAGAGCGTAGGGTGCCTTCTCCTGCTTTGGCGCTATCTCGCCTGGTGACTACGATATAACTGTCAGCAAATCAGCATACTTCAAGTCAATAGAGGGAATTTGCATACCTCAGATATAGCTGCATTCGCCTGGGCGTCCTGAGCAAGTTGAGACGCAAATTTCTCCATTTCTTCTGAGGAAGTGGCTGGCTGCGCTGCTTGAGACGACCTTATTTGCGATGGCGGCGAAGTCGATTTCTGAATCGAGGCCAAAGGCCGATCATCAAGCGGGTGTCTGCCCGCAGGCCGGTCGTCCAGAGGATGTCTCTTCAAGGGCCGATCGTCAAGTGGATGTCTGCCGTTACTTTTACGTTCAGCATACTCCTTGCGAGAAAAAGGATCGCTCCCCAACATCTTCGCAACACGCTTCGAATGGAACACATCCGTATTTATGCCCTCGGGTATCTCATCCTCGACCTGCCGAGGCGAAGTGGTCTTTTGAAACTTGTCAGACCGTGCAGAACCACCCCTCGGCTGCCCCGGAAGTGGTATGGTAGTCTCTGTAGACTCCACCGGCTCGAGGCCTTCGTCTCCGTGCCTTTTGTTCTCGCCGTGATCCTGTGCTAGCGGATCCTTGGGCGCCTCAGGTACTGGCCTTTCATTAAAGACGTCTTTTCCCTTATCCTCCTGCTCCAGTGTCAATCCATTGCTCGGTATGGTCCCATCTGGCAGCGGTGCCCTGGGTGCTTCCTTCTGCTCTACTTCTAATTCCTCTGTAGGCGGCGGCGTGTCGGCAGTGTTCTGCTCTGAGCGGTCATAGTGATGGTCCTGCTCCACGCCCTCTTTTACATGTCCTTTTGGAGCTTGTTCCTTGCTGACTGTTTCTCTTCTTGGAATATCCTCCGAGTGTGAGTTCTGTGCCTGCCATGTCTGTTGTGCCCATTGTGCACCTGCTGCTCGGTCTGCTGCGGCTTTTGCGTACGACGGGGCTTCCTCGCTGAAGCGCTTCGAGAGGGCGATGGCAGCGGCTGCTGTCAAAGTCACGCGATCCGTTTGGTCCTTGACGGCCTTTGCTAGGGACGAAGTCTTTGTGTAAGCATCCCACTGATTCGATCGAAGCGCGACATGTTTCTGGGCGACACCTCTCGACGCTTGGAAGAGCTTCGCGGCATCGACGAACCGCCTTCCTGCCATTGCGTTGGGATGGAATTGGGCTACCGTGTTGCAATGCACATGACTTGGTGCACGTAGGCAACCTGTGGGCGGTGATGTCAAGGGCAGTGGTGTGAGTGGTGTACAGCAAGCATCATGGTTATGCGCGTCATAACCGTCGCAAGCGAAGTTCCCCAGGGCGCAAATTGAGCGATTGGCTGGCTCGCCTTGTCGATCAACCCTGGTGGGGCACGACAAGCTGGCCCCCTTCGCCCTCCCGAGGGCCTCGCTCCCCAACCCACCAGCGAAACTGCAGTCCTCACGGAGCTTGGCTGGGGGAGGAAAAGCATGCGCTTGTCTGCACCGTCTGTCTGGGTCATCTGACACTCTAGATTGCCAAGCGGGTGTGGGCATTACTAATGTACATGCCATCGATACCTGGACAGTTGCTACTCATTGCCCTTGCGTATACGGGTGGGTTCCTCACCAGTTGACCAAGGCCTTCCTTGGCCAGCCAATACCTCGCTTTAGAGGCCTAGTGAAGCAGACACGCTCCCCTTAGGGTCCGTCTTGGACGCCCTTCGCGCGTCGCCACCTGCTCGTACATCGGCCCTCTCACCTGTCAGCAACACCTGATAAGAAAAACCCCTCCAAGAAAAACAAAATAAAACCAGAAAAAAGCCAAGCGGTCGAGAAAAGATGAAAGTTGCGTGTCTTCAGTTCGCCCCGGAGGTAGGCAAAGTGCAGGATAACATCCAACGCGCCGACAGCATATTGAAAGCCACCCAAATACCCGCCGACCTGGCCTGGCTTATCCTGCCTGAACTCGCCTTCTCTGGCTACAACTTCCACTCGCTCGACGAGATCAAGCCCTTCCTGGAACCCACAACCTCAGGCATATCAACCCAATGGGCCCAGCAGGTCGCAAAGCACTACAACTGCCATGTCACGGTCGGATATCCAGAAATCACAGTCCCCTCCAAGAACCCAGCGGACACACAGACGCAATACAACTCCACAGTAACCGTATCGCCGTCTGGAGAGATAGTCGGCCACTACCGCAAATCTTTCCTCTACTACACAGACGAAACATGGGCGTCCGAGGGCCCAGGCTCACAATCGCACAATCTCTCCAATCCCGCTTCTCCAGACTCGCCTTTCTTCGCTGGTGAGATGGGCGGATTGGGAAAAGTCACTCTGGGGATATGTATGGACATTAATCCCTATAAATTCGTCTCCCCTTGGACAGACTACGAGTTCGCTTCCAAAGCACTGTCGTCTCAGACGCCTATCATCTGCGTCTCAATGGCTTGGTTGTGCCACCTCTCGCCGACGGAACTGGCTACTGACCCATCGCAGCCAGATGTGGCGACTGTGGCGTACTGGGTCGAAAGATTTCAACCTCTAGTTGAAGACAAAAGCGGGAGGCCAGTGTGTGTGATTCTGGCAAATCGATGTGGAATGGAGAAAGGGGTTTGCTATGCGGGTAGTAGTACTGTCTTGCGCATTGAAAATGGTGTGGTTAGTCTCTACAATACGGCGGGGAAGAGCGAGGAAACCTGTCTGATAGTGGATTTGATGGATCGTCCCAAGTTTCAGGTGAGAAGTGCTCGGTAGTGGGAGGGGGCACGACTCAGATTTGGTTTCGTGGCCGTGGCATGATTTGGCTGTATCTGGCTTCTGCCAAACCAAGGAAATGCACCCTTGGGCAAGTGTATATACCAACCATCGTCCATTAGGTAGCAATAGTACGAATCAATCACCCAGGCACGCCGCGGGAGCTTGTCTGGAATGTTGTAGAGGGAATGGTTGTAGTAGAAAAACCAGCAAAGTTGTATGCTGCAAGTACGTCACAAGTGTCGTTGGTACATATGACTAATGCGGCAATACCAACCATCTTCTTCTACAGCATCATCATGAAATGGCAGCAGGTTTAATGTCTCTGAGTCGTCTCAGAGAGATGTCGTCAAAGCGACTCACCCCCTCATCACCACTGTGCGGCCATTGCGGACGAGTTGCATCACACGGTCAAAAACCCAATCGTTGTTCATTGCGACCCAGCAAGTGGTTTCATTCGTCACTGCCTAGTCTAAACCATCATGAATCGATTCCTTTCATGCCCATTTACAGACCCAAAGCGCCATGAATCAGAGGTAGGGAGGTATCCGGTAACGTGAAAAGAGTACCACCCACTACATCCCTCGTGTTGCAGACGTACTTCGCCTAGAAGATTGGTCGCTCGGTTTCCGCCATATGCGAAATTCCCAAAGTAGTCGCTCGTTTCGTACAGTGGTTGTCTTCGCCGAAAGAGGTAGTTGAGAATCGGAAATCGAGTGAGGGATGGCTTGAAGGGGGCGATCCGCTTAGATACCGAGACGGGTCTTGCGCCAGTGTCGTCGCTTGGCGTTGTACCTTGGGGTGGAAGGTCAGTCCGAATTCTCACAGTCCATGACCAATCTGTCTTTCGGCATCGCTCACGACTCTGAGAGCAACGCGAAGTCCTATATGTATGCTGCGAGTAAGTCGTACCTGATGGTGTTGCCGGTCCTCAGGCGAATCCACTGAGGGATGGGGCGGTTCTGCTTCTGCGCTTTGGCAAGCTTCTGCTTGGTGCGGAATGACTTTTGGCTCTGCAAAAATCGTCAATAGGCGTTCCTACATGGCGGCGTAGCCGTAGGAGATGATATCATACCGGCATCTTGACTGCTTGTTGTGAGTAGTCGGATGTCGAAGAAGTTGTCGTTGTCGTGGAAAAGCGAATTTCAGGCTGTTAGCCGAGCTCCATGGTGCGCTGCCAAGCGGCAAAGGGCGCTAGGCTGTATTGGGGGATCAAGCGGTACTAGCGCGGCTGCCCCAAACCTCACCCAACCTTCCACACTCTGCCTGATCACGTTGCATTGCAGATGAGATAGCAGATTTTTGTTCTCGAGTCTCTGAATAAGGGTGCTCTGTATTGCACATCTTTGGAAACCCCAATCAGCTTAGTAATACTGTTGGTTGTTTGAGCAATAACCAAACTGGCAGTCTAAGCATGCAATTGACCTGATATCATGTTTAGTGTAGTGATAGTGATAGCCCTTTGTCTGGTGAGACCATGGTCAATCGTATATAGTTACGATGCAAAGATGGTGCACTCGTAAACCACAAGCGGCATGGCCATAGCAGACTCAATCCGGGGTAAGCCACACACATCATGTCGCAAACACACAAGACCGGCGGGGCGAGATTGCGTTCGAGACACAGCGCAAGACTTGCCTCTACTCGCGTGCATACTGCATATTGCGACTTTATGTACCCAACGTCGTACAAGATTGTGTATCTGGCCCCACTTTGTTTTGCAGCATGCCCAGCCAACCACAGTTCCCCTGATCCAATTTCCCACCCTGATGCCTTGTCAATATGTCAAGTTCCCTAGTTATCTGACATCTTCAATTGCTCGTTCAACGAAGCATGCATGTTTACAGTAGTGTATACCACTCCAAGTGCTGATCGATTACCTATCTCGAGCCATGTGAGATTGGTATACTGGTCAGACGTAAGTGTGTACATGGTACTCGGTAGAAGACCAGAGTATAGGTACAACCGGGGATAAGAGTAGGGTCGAATGTGGCGCCATGTACTCTAGAAGACATCCTGTCATCCATCTGGACCCTTGTTTCACATAGCGCTTGTGTTATCCCTTGCCGAGGGTCATGAAACCTCAAAAATAAGGCCTTGAAGACGGAGAGTCGTATTTTGCGCCGGTCAGAGTGGAGCGCGTGCAGAAGGGCCGGGAAAAGCCGTCCCAACAGCCTATAACGCCAAGGACAATAAAAGAGCGAGTTAACTGCGTGAAACACATACGACGAACTTTTTGTTAGAAACTGATGGCGATCTCGGCTCACCCACCCCGGATCCAGTAGCGCAAGCTATGGCCGCAGCTAAAGTGGATGCGCCTGCAGCTGTTTAGCGGACCAAGTCCATGTCGATCCCGCTCTGGATGAAAGACCCTCGCGTTTCGGACAACCTCCTCGTCGCATTGTGCCGCACCCCGGCCGTATTGCGGTTCTCCACGCCTCTAGCCCTCTGCTCCTAGCCATCGCCTCGTTACACCACTGCCGCTGCATATCACTTGTCGGCTTAAACCATGTCCAGCTAACGCGCCCACTTATCTATCGGCATCCGACTCCTCTGCTCGTTCCGAACCATCCTCGCCATTCCGGTGCGCCATCGCGATAAAAAAGTTCACTCACGGTTGGATTTATACTGTCGCGTTGACGCGCAGGAACCCAATTCAGGACGTTGATATTTCTGTCCAAGCCAGTGTTATCCATTCCGTCGCGTCCGCCCTCTTTTCTCCATCACGATCGCCATCATGACTGATTACGGTTCTACACCACCACCCCAATCGCCCTCTTTCCCTCGCTCGTCGAGCGTGCCTCGTCTTGCCAACTCCAAACTCTTCTCGCCCATCCAAAATGACGCCTCCACCATATCTACGCGTGGTCACCACCTCCCCTCGCTACTGCAAAGCACGCGTCGGCCATCCACCATCCGCAGCAGCGAGCGCCGTGGCAGCGAGACAGATGACGAGGACCTGGATGCATACAGACATGGACTCATGATGCCTTACGACCGAGACTCGGATCGGAGGAGCAGCATGGGCGCTCATATCTTGAACACGCCTCAGATGCGGAGCCAACGGCTGATTGGCAATTCCAATCCCAGGTACAAATGGGAGAAGTACTACAAGAGCGACGACGAGCTCAAACGTATGAAAAAGCCAATACGCGAATACTACGAGCGCAACAACCAGCTCATCCAGAACTACTTGTACATTGACCGTCTTCTGGACTCTTCGCTACCACATAACCTCATTCAAGAGTACACAAACATGGAATCGGGCGCGGTCAAGATCCCCGCCACAATCACAGAGGAATCTTCATCTATAGGCACACCAGTCGCTGATGGATCCAACTCGGGTACCACGACTCCTGGGCTCTCCAGTGAGGGTAGAAGCGCGTCATCAGGGAGTCTCAGCAATGGCAATGGCAACGGTGTACCTAAGCCAATGGTCAAACGCACGCCTAAGAACCTCTACAAAGTTCCTGAGGTCGACGAGAATACGCCGCTACTCTCGCACGAGAACGCAATTGAAGATGAGGGAGACCTTGAGGCGGCCAAGTCGAAGCTCATGGACTGGGTGCCAGAAGAAGACGAAGACACTGAAAGCCCCATTGTCAAATTGGCTCTCTATGTTAACCTTAGTGCAAACACTGCTCTGCTCATCCTTAAGATTGTCGTCACCATCATGACATCTTCGCTCTCCGTCGTCGCCAGTTTAGTCGACGCTGCCCTCGACTTCCTTTCCACCGCTATCGTATGGATTACATCCTTCATGATTGCTCGTCAGGACCGCTACGCATATCCCGTTGGCCGCAGGCGACTCGAACCCATTGGTGTCTTGATCTTCTCCGTCATCATGATGACCTCCTTCTTCCAGGTCGGAATCGAAGGTATTTCCCGACTCACTGGTTCCGATCACACGGTTGTCCAACTGGGTGTTCCCGCCGTAGCCATCATGGCCTCGACCGTCGTGATCAAGGGTCTCTGCTGGCTTTGGTGTCGATTGATCCGCAATTCCAGCGTGCAGGCTCTGGCCCAAGACGCCATGACCGACGTCGTCTTCAACACCTTTTCCATCTTCTTCCCTCTTGTCGGTTACTTTGCGAACATCTGGTGGTTGGATGCTCTCGGTGGTATACTCCTGTCTGCATACGTCATTATCAACTGGGGCGCTACATCCGCAGAGCATGTCCGCAACTTGACCGGTGCGAGCGCTACCGCCGACGAACGAAACATCTTGCTGTACATGACCATGCGCTTTGCGAAGAGCATCAAGCGGATTCAAGGATTGCAGGCATACCATGCCGGTGACAAGCTCAACGTCGAGGTGGACATTGTGGTCGATGAGCATCTCAGTTTGAGGGATAGTCACGACCTTGGCGAGAGCTTGCAGTACGTTCTTGGTAAGTTCTTCACCTCTTGTTGCTAAAACCCCTCAGTTGGGTGAAAGACCTGAACACATGACTAACTGTTTCCCATTAGAAAGCGTACCCTACGTCGACCGCGCCTTCGTCCACATCGACTACACAGACTACAATTTCCCAACGCACATGTCGCAACAGGAGTAAACATAAAGAATCTACATATGTACACCGTCTACTACAAAAACAGTATTTGGAAAACATTGGCAGTTTGGCTAAAGCAACTCTCCCGCTTTCATCGCACTTTTTTTTTCTCTTTCTCTCTTGGTCCCAAGGGGTTTCCTTTGGTGCCACGTATCCAATCCCCCACTGCCTTACAAGAGCCCAGTAGCAGCAGCAAAAAATAAATATATACGCCTACTCATCAACGGCCAAATGTACAATAATAGCAACAGGTTCTCCAAAAGCATCTGTATAGAGAAAAATAGAAAAACATTAGCTTTCCCTCTCTTGTTTTCACGTGCCTTCTCGAGACATATATTCATAGTACACGTCAATCACCCATAAAACACTTTGATTAGGAAGACAAGGAAGTTTCCCTTTCCATGGTACTATATGTACTGTAGCTGTATACAGCTACTAAAGCTAAGAGGACTTTACGTATGTATATCTGCCACAGGAACCAACAACATCTCTCAAAAACAGCCCACTCTCTATCCATATGTCCCACAACATCATCAAAGGCGTAAACAAGACAAGGTATTGCGAGTGTATGTATATGTGCTCATGTAACTCTTTTGTATATTTGGGAATCAAAACAATGATAATAATATGGGAGAAGGACGAAAAACAATCCAAACAACAAGAACAAAAAGACAAAAGTGTCTGAAGAAAATAAACATTGTCATTTACAAGTTTGGACAAATGAAAAGAACAATCCATCGGTGAGTGAGAGAAATAAAAAAGGTACGCTGAACCTGAGAGAAGGAAGATGCCAACTCCTGATTTGAGAAGAGAAACGCAACTCAATCAAAATCATCGCTGCCATGGGCCGCGATCCCCTGGATGCCTAGGCACTCCAGATACCCAGTCACTCGGTCCCGTAGGAGGAAGACGTTGGTCTGGTAGTGAACCTGGTCCCGAACCAGGTGGTGGTGGCACACCTCTAGCGTGACTAGCTCTCATGAAGCTGTCCCTGTGATGCGCATCGCGAGCCTCTCGCTCACGCATATCACGCTCCCTCATGTCCCGTTCTCTCATGTCACGCCCAGCTTCTCTTCTCATGTGTTCGTCTCGGCTTTGCATTGCCGCTTGATGCTGTGCTTGCGCCTGCGCCTGCTCTTCACGAAGGCGTTCCGTCATACTCCGGTCCCGAGGATTGCGCATGAAATGATGCGGTGGCTCTTCAGGAGGAGGGCGTTGACCGTACAACGAATGGTTAGCCACCCCAAGCGATGAGTGAGGCGGATGCTGCAGAGGCGGAGGCTGGCTGTGCTCAGATCTCGAGAGTGGTGTCTGAGTCTGGGACCTCTGACCAAGATAGCCTCGGTCTTGAGACTGATACCGTAGGTCTTCGTGCATCGGCGGACCCGACGAACGCATTGCAGAACTGGAAAGTTGTTCACGCAAATAGTCAGTTCTTTGAGAAAGCTCGCGGCTAGTGTCGCGATCCGATAGTTGACGATGGTCCAGATCGTGGGCATCCCGAGGATCGCGAGGACGGTAGGGTTCAGTCAGTCTGTTCAAGCCTTGGAAAGGATGTTGTCCATGATGCTCATTGGGCGTTTGAGGATTCGAGTACGACATGTTCGCATTTGACGTCTGCGAATGGTCGTTGCGCGCGGCCGACTCCCTCTGTTGCACTACATGGTTTGCTTGCAAGCGTGGACTGGGACGCATACCCATTGGGCCAGACGACGGCACACCATTGCCTGGTGGATCCACCTGAGCATATGGGTTGGGCTGCAGAATCTGCGCAGATTGTGCAGAGGCATTCATTGCTTGGGCATGCTGCGCTGTGCTTGTGCCTGGCATAGTATGTCGGGGCATTGATCCCGGCGGTCCACTTATGCTTGAAGTGCGTGAATGCGGATTTGGCGAATTGTTGTATCCGGCAAGAGGAGGCGGAGTTGCATTCTGACGCGGGGTGTTATGCTGAGCAAAGACTGATCGATGATTGAACATCCTATCGTTAGCAGGGGGTGGCTGAGGGAGACCAGACTGTGAAGACGGAATAGGCGTTAGTTGCGGAGTCTGGGCCATGCCTGGGTGATACGGCTGTCGAGTTTGCCAGCTTTCGCGCATGTTTGATCTGCTTGCTGATGGCTTGTCATCAGTAAGGTCAATCGGCCTGTTTGCTGTTGCGGTAGGAAGCGAGGATTGCTGAGCATATGATTGACGGCTGTATGGAGGCTGCACGCCAATTGGGTCTTCGTACAACGGCCGTCTTGATGCCGATGGATAGCTCTGGGTTGTCGGAGGGGGAGGAGCAATCGGTGCTGACTGCTGCGGAGTAGAGCTATGCGATGGCGGACCTTGCTCGCTCGGCTTCTTACGTCTGGGCTCTTCTGGATCTGTGTCATTTAGTAGTGACATGAGATTCGACTTGCGTGGTTCGGCCGCGGGCTTGGGTACCACGGGGGGTGGGGTATTGTGCATAGGTGGCTGGCCACGCTGTGGGTGCTGCAGCTGTGAATGAAGCAATGGTTGGGGCTGAGCAGGAGGGATCGCTGAAGGAGTCATGTTCCTTGGTTCTTCTTTGACAGGCGGCGTGTGAATTGTCGAGCGAGGCGGCAGCTGTTGACCGATGTGACTGGTGCCAGAACTCGGAGAGAACGCTTCGGCAGTAGCTTGGTTGAGTGATTGCGCTTGCGATGGATGCCGAGAGTGCGAGTATGGCAAGGGGCGGTGTTCTGGAGATCTAGCAACCGAGTTTGAACGTACTGGCGCCATGATCGGTGGTGCACCACTAGAAGCAAAAGGTCTGTGTTGTGGTACCTCCTGGGATATCCGACGGACATGTTGCTCGTGGATCCTGCGTTGAATCTCTTGGTCCTGTGGGAGCTCAGATCTGCCAACAGTCTCTCGATCCGGGTAATGGAGTCCACGGTAAACAGGGGATTGATGCTGTTCCTGGACACGCGGCTGGGGAGTTGTGTGTTGCTGCAGTGGTCGATGTGGCTGTTGACTGCTTGATGGTTGCGAAGGTGGCCGGCTCTCAAAACGCGGACCTAGATCATCTGTGAAATACCCTGCTCGAGGCCCCTGTGGTTGGGGCTTCGATTGCGACATGGAATGCTGGTGGTGGTGGTGATGGTGATGTTGCTGTTGTGCTTGTTGCTGTGGCTGGACACGTTGGGATGGAGCGGGTGGTGACTGCTGTGGTGGTATCGAAGGTACAGGCGTAAGACTAGTCTCCGGTAGGGTAGGGAATCCCGAAGTTGGCACCAGTGGCTTGCTCTGCATGGGCCCTTGGGCAATGGTGGGAAACCTTGAAGCGGGATTTGGATGCGGTGGAGAAGCCTTGGGTAACGCAAGCGGGTTTGGAGGTGGAGAAGCATGTTCAGGCGTTGGTGCGATGGGACGAACCGGTGCCGCCTGTGTACTCTCGTATCGTCTCTTGGGTGCCGGAGTTGGTGTAGGCGGAGGCCCAAGATCTTCACCTCGATCCCTTCGTGCATCCGCCTCTTTTGCGACTTGCTCCAAGTCCAGCTTGCCACTTTCCACCAGGCGAAGGTATTGATTCTTGATCATAGTATGGGTCTTAGTACCCATGTGATTTGCAATTGCAATCCAGTCTGTGCCAAAGTGTGCAACGTTCTTGTCGAAATCTTGTAACTCTGAAACAGACCAATAACTGGACGGTCCAGGTCTTGCACCGGGCTGAGCTTTGGGACGGTCCATGAGGCTACCGGGCATACCAGGAAGCTGTTGCATGTCACTAGACATGACCACCTGTTCCTCCATAGGCACGACATGCATAGGCATGGGCATCTCGCCCAACGGTCGCTTGCTTGCGTCATCCTCCATCTTAACCCCGAAAGCCTTTTCTTTACGGTCCGTCTTGACAGGCGAGCCCACCGGGGCTGCAGCAAGTGGCATGTTCTTCGGCTTTCGACCGAGTTTTTCTTTCGATGGCTTTCCTCGTCTTGCAGGCTTCTCTTGTGAGCCGTCCGTGTCAGTCTGTCTGCGTGAACGTCCTGGAGTAGCAGTTCCGGTAGTCTGATCAAAATCCGTCTCCGTAGGGCCGAATGTTGGTGCTGCCGAGCGCCTAGGTCGTCCGGTTTCAGTGACGGGCAAGGGCAGTCCATCCTCTCCTTGCACTTCAGTTCGATCCATGTTGGCAATGGCTCCACGGCCTCGACCAACACCTCCGCCACGTTTTCTGGAAACCCGCGGCTTTCGCAATTTGCCTTTGTACTCTCTGCCCCATTTGGTCGCATAGTAGTGGTTGATGCAGTCCTTGTAGGTACGCTCGGTTCCAACTTCTTTGTACAAAACTTCAGCCAGTTTGCCCCATTTCTTAGCATACTGGTCCTTGTAATTGTGCACCATGACACGATGCTCTTCAGGCGTGAAGTCATCCTCTGGTGGTTCGTAATGGAACACAAAGATTCCTTGGCCGGGTTCGCGCTGGAAGTTGTAGTCAATGAATCTTCGCCGTTGGGCCTCAGCCTCGGTCAATTCCAAGGGTACATCTGCTTCTCTTTCAGGGTCGGCCATGGCCTTTCTGGGCTCCTTGTCCTTTTTCCCAAGCTTCTCCTCCTCGGCAGTCTTCAATGATTCCTTGATGACTGCCTCAAGGTCTAGCTCAGTAGCCCATCGGCTCGCATGACTTCTTCGGCCTGTAGGTGCTACAGATCCATCAAGTATTCCCGTCATCGCAGCGCTCTGCGCATCGGGAGTGACAGCCTTCAGTAATGGCTCCGCTGATGGTTGCCTATCCTGTTCGTCCTGTTCACGTTCCTCGTCCCATGGTCGGATGTGCAACCGCCACTCTTTGTACACGGCAGCATATCGTCGAAGGGTCTGATCAACGTTTGTTTCTGGCTCAATGCTTTTGCGCAATTTGCTTCGGATGACGTCCATGACAGAGTCCGGTAGCGCAGGACGATCTTGACCAATATCAGACAAAGGTGTTGGTGGGCCAGAACCAAGGTAAGGTAGCGAGCTGAGGTCAGGAAGAGTCTCTTGGTCAACAGAAGTCTCACGCCGAAGACGAAGGGCCATTGTAGCAGGTGCCGTTGATCGTTCTTCAATCTCTTCCTTGTCTTCCATCTCAACATCTTCGGAATCCTCAGCTTTAGGAGTTGGCAGATCTGCCGTAGTACTCTCCGGTGGGGGCTGGAGAGCTATCGGCATTTCAGGAGCTGCCTTGATGGGCGATGGAACCAGATTCTCCTGAGGCAAGGGTGTACCCATCTCTTCCGCTGACGCCACTTCAGGCTGTGCCTGTGGAAGGTGATCGACGGTCAGGCAGGAGAGTAGAACAATCTCCTGCAAAGGCGTGATGGCACGCAGATGCGGAGCGCTCAGATCCACACGCTTGGCCTCCAGACGAGCCCGTTCTCGATTGTACTTCGCTTCTGATTCAGCAAAGTCCTCTTCGTCCAAATCCAAATCGTCGTCGGAGTCTTGTAAAGCCTCCGGCGCAGACGATGCAGCAGACATGGGAGGCTTGACCATTCGTGGTGACGCGTCTGCCATGACAATGTCAGAATGGCGTCTGGTTTCGATTGGCGTGGGTTTAGGCGAAGGCACAGCTGATCGTTCCGCTGACGAGGCTCGTTCTCTAGGCCGTTCAGCATCAGTCGATACCCTAGAAAACGAGGGTGAGACTGATTTTGCTTGCGGCGTTCGCTGTGGCTGTGTAGCCGAAACACTGTTTTCAAGCCTTGGGGCCTTGGGTGCATTTCCAAACGATCGCTCGCGATCCTCAGTGGGAAACTCGCGCTTGGTTGGGATTGATGGCCGGTTCGATGTGAAACCGGGCCGCACCCACTGCATGCTTTTTGGGCCTCCACTCAACGGGCCCCTAGCCAGCGGGAACCCAGATCGATCAGTTTGATTGAATGGTGGGGGCGGCCGAGAAGCCATTGGTGTCCTATCAGCTTTTGGCCCAGTCGGAATGTTTGCTGGTAAGCTTTTGGGCGAAGTGCTCATCGTGGGTCCACTCCCACTGCCAACGCGGGGCCCGAAGGTTGAGGAAGTTGCATTTGGGGACGCATCTCGGGGGGTGTATGGTGGAAGCGTGGCTCTCGAGAAAGAAGGTGATACATTGGCTCTCAGGGCAGCTTGAGGCGCGGTTGGCGGCGCACGCGGCCTTGGAGCTGGGCCCTGAGGCGGTGACTTTGCCGTGCTTGATGGGGCTGCTGGGGCTGTTGGAGGAGCAGATGGTGTGTTGGAGGGACCTTTAGGGGGGCTAGGTACTTGCGGCGTTGTCGGGCCCTTGACAGGTACGCTGTCCGGGCTCGGTGCGTCAGTGGTTTGGGATGAAACAGCAGCGGGTGGAATAGCGGGCGGCTCCATCCGTTGAGTAGGTGGAGGTGGCGGTGGCGGTGGAAGAGCAGGCCTACCCTCATGGCTTGGCGCGTCTCCAGGCGGAGGGCGGTCTAGCGCGCGATCGGCCTTGGGTCCAGTAGGGGGAACGGTTGTTAGACCAGACGGTATAACTGACTTGGGAGCGGTAGGAACTGTGGGGGTCTTTGCGGGCGTTGTGGGAGCGACAGGAGCCGTTGAGCCAGTTTGCCCAGATGTGGTTGTAGTAGGAGTTGATGGAACTGAAGGGGCGAGGGGAGTGGTCGAAGGTACAGAGGCTGGGGCTACAGGCTGGGCAGGCTGGGCGGGTTTCGGTGGTGCTGTTACCACAGTCGCTGACGCTGCTGCTGGAGCAACATTTGGTTTGCTATCAGCAACAGGCGCCCTCCATACATTAGAACCACCAAAGGCCGGGATGGAAGCAGGGGGTGAGGATGCTCGAGGTGCATATCTCTCTCTCGACGCTTCTGCGCGGCTAGCTAACAAGGCCTCATCCTTACCTGGTTCCCGGCGGGTGTCCTTGGTAGACAGCGGATCGATAGCAAGAGAAGGTCGCCTTGGGTATGAATCTCCCTGTGGACCTAATCTATCAGATGGAGACGCATGATGGGAAGAATGAGGGGTTGGCCCCGTAGGTGTGCCTGGGAGATGCCTTAACTCGGAGGAGGCTGATCCACGGTGGGTGTCTAGTGCCCGTAAACCTGGTTTCGAAGTACCAGCAGGACCAATGTAAGAATCATACTCTCGTAGGAACCTTCGGTCGTCGCGGTCTCTTCGGTCAAAATCACGTTCTTCTCGAACATCGCGTTCTTGACGCCTAGGAGGAGTCCGGCTGCGGGGTCGATATGATGTACGCTCTGGTATGCGGTCACGTGGATCATGGTGACGGTCTCGATCATCGTGGAAATTCCTGCCGCGTCCTGCAAACCCACCTCGTCCTCGGCCGATACCTCCACCACGGTAGGATGATGCAGTGCCAAGAGGAGGGGGGTCAGAATAAGTCGAGCCTGCAGAAAGAGGACCGTCTCGCGAATTGCGTCGAGCGCGGTTCACGTCTAAATCGCGTGGTGGAAAGTCTCTCTGATCACGCAGATCCCTGGAATCCCGGATAGGTGATCGCCGCGGCGGAGTTGGTCGTCTCTCACGTCGGTCAAAATCGCGGTCGCGGTCACGGTCGGCTCTCCAGGAGTTTTGAGAGTTGTGTGAAAATCCAGGTCCACTGCTTAGCGGAGGTGCAGTTCGCAAGGGAGTTGCCTCGCCGCGTCCGGCAAACCCGCGACCCCTTTCGTCACGTGCCGCTGGAGACGCGCCTGAGGGTGGTCCGGCTGGTGGGCCCCGCGGTGTATCAGCAAGTGATTTTGGGCCTTTTGGGATTTCTCTGGGAAAGCCGCTTGGCTCTGCATTTGGGCGAAAGGTTTCGTTACCTCTTGGGGGGTAGCCTCCACCGCCCCCAAAGGCGGATGGCCTTCGGTCTCGGTAAGGCGGAGATCTGTCGCGCGGATATCTGCCGTTGTCGGGGTACCGTGAGGCAGACATGATAGTCGTTTTCTGCTGTGAATAGGAACTGCAGTTGCGGCATGGGCACAAGGAGGGTTCACGGGCCAACTAGGATGCGATTGCCCGTCGCCAGAGAGCTGGTCCGCGTGCTGGGTTGGTGATGGTACAGTCGTACAAGGGTAGGGAACGGGCGGTAGCAAAGGCGGCGCGGGAGAGGGATGGGATGGTTAGGGGCAGTCCTGGGCAGGCAAGATGGAAGCAAAGTGCGTTACTCGTCAAAAACAGCCGTGGTTGCAGTCGTAGGTTGACGTCGGTCAGGTACGTAACTCGAGGTTCGTGTTTGCAAGCCCGTGGTAAACGAGGGCGCTAGCGGGCAGGGCCCGTGCGTGGAAACCAGGGAAATGAGGGAAAGCGCCAAATCCCCGATCCGCGCGGTGGAACAGGCGCAGCTTCTCGGCGCCGGAAGCTGAGATTCAATCTGCTGGTGTTGCTCTGACGCCCAAAACGTGCGTCTCACGGGGAGAACGCGTCCCCTGGGGGGAGAGGAGGGCAGGGCGTGGGCTGGAGATGGAGCTGGCGGGCGTGCAGCGTGCAGAGGTCAGCAAAGGGCGTCAGGAGCCTGGGAGGAGGGCTTCTGCAGCCCGTCGACGTGGCGCTGGGATTGTGTGCGAGCGAGCGGGTGTCGTGGGCACGTGAGGCAGGGGCGTGTAGCAGCAGGAGGTCGAGGGGAAGAAGGGCGGCTGTCTAGGCACGCTGCGCTCCGGGGCTCCGGGGCAGCATGGAGTCGTGAAGAGGGCCGTCGTCGTCGCAAGGAAGGTGTGGTGATGGGAAGGGGAACGTCGAGGAGACCAGACCAGAACACGAGAACGAAGCACTGACACCCAGCCATGACGGATGCCTGCAAGTCAAAATGGACGCCCCGGTTGGCCTGCAACGGCCTAGCGAGGGGAGGCCATGCACACCAGCCAGGGCGCTGCTGATTGGCTGCCACTTTGGACATTGTCGATGTCCTGCAGGGGTGGCAGCCGCTGGTTTTGCCTCAGAATCCCGCCCCGGTCACGCCTACGCCGTTCCGGGCGGGTGCGCTCTCGTGGCGGCGCAGCGCCGGGAGATGGGGCGGTCGTGGGGGCAGGGCGGCGAGCGCGGCCGTCGAGAGGAGAGAGGGAGAGGGAGAGGAGAGGGAGACCCCCCGCTGCGGCGCGTTGCGGTGGTGTCGACGCAGCCGTGACTGACAAAGAGCCGGCCGGCCGACCGCGCCCTCTGCGTGTGTCGTGTCTCTCTTACAAGAAGGGATCGACCCGAGCACTAGCCTCACACCAACAGGGATCTCGGTGCCACGCTTTAGCCTCCTGGGCCACGAGTGTGGGGGCTCTTTTTCCTCAAAATCTGCCGCCGCACTGCCTTGCAGGGTGCACATTCTGCGTGCTGCCAGCGTTGCCCACGCCCACGCCCACGCCCACGACGCCGAACCCGCGAGTGAGTGAGTGAGTGAGTGTCTGCCACGGTGACAGCCCATCCCAGCCCGCACACGGCCATGGCCAGCAGCAACGCGTCGGCACCCGCGGGCGCCACCGATGCCGTCCTGAAGCCGTCGGATCCTGTGCCTGAGGGTGTGCAAGAGGTGCAGGGCATCGACTTCAACCAGTATGCGTCGCGCAGCATCACCGTCGACGAGCTCGTCGGCGGCTATGCCACCATGGGCTTCCAGGCCACTTCGGTCGGCGAGGCGGTGCGCATCATCAACGACATGGTGAGTGGGTTGCGTGGTTGCTTGCTTCTGCCCCGATCGTCGACATGCGCGTGCCAGTGCCAGCAGCGTCAAGTGCGGAGACAGCTCGCTCTGCCTGCACTTGGCTATGCCGCCGGGACATTGTCCGTGCGCCGCTGCTAGGCACAGTCCCAAGAAGGCGAAACGTTTAGCCTGATTTAGCCACACGATACCAGCGTATCACCCACGTCCAAGCTAGGGGTCAATGCTAATACCTGACAGCGCGCATGGAGGGACCCCGATACGGCCGACAAGACGACCATCTTTCTCGGGTACACGTCCAATCTCATCTCGTCGGGCCTGCGCGAAACACTGCGCTACCTGGTCCAGCACAAACATGTCTCGGCCATTGTCACCACGGCCGGCGGCGTCGAGGAGGACTTTATCAAGTGCCTGGCGCCCACCTACCTTGGCGCCTTTTCCACCCCCGGCGCCGGCCTGCGCAAACAGGGCATGAACCGCATCGGCAACCTCGTCGTCCCCAACAGCAACTACTGCGCCTTTGAGGACTGGGTCGTGCCCATCCTCGACAAGATGCTCGAGGAGCAGGAGGCCAGCAAGAAGACGGACGAGCCGCTGCACTGGACGCCGAGCAAGATAATCCAGCGCCTGGGCAAGGAGATCAACGACGAGCGTTCCGTCTACTACTGGGCGTGGAAGAACGACATCCCCGTCTTCTGTCCAGCCCTCACAGACGGAAGCCTGGGTGACATGCTGTACTTCCACACGTTCAAGTCGTCGCCGGAGCAGCTGCGTGTCGACATTGTCGAGGACATTAGGAAGATCAACACCATTGCCGTGCGGGCAAAGCGGACGGGCATGATTGTCCTGGGCGGCGGGTTGGTCAAGCACCACATCGCCAATGCGAACCTGATGCGCAATGGAGCCGAGAGTGCTGTCTACATCAACACGGCACAGGAGTTTGACGGCAGCGACGCAGGTGCGCGGCCAGACGAGGCAGTGAGCTGGGGCAAGATCAAGCTGGACGGGGACAGTGTAAAGGTGTATGCAGAGGCAACCGTAGTATTCCCGCTCATCGTGGCCGCCACTTTTGCGCGGGTTCAGAACAAGACAGAGAGCCAGTAAGCGCAAAGCAATAGAGCGTTCTGACTGGCATATCGCGTGCAGGCTACCGTTGCCGTGACGCTTGTTGTATGGAGCAACGTTGACGATGCGGAGAGGTTGACGCAGGGAAGGCGCGGTCGGGCCCACCTTTCCCCACTAGGCCGAGAGCGCTAAGGTGACTGCCTAGCTAGCCGGTGACTGTGGAGCAATCGATAAGCAGCAGCGCGAAGCTGAGCTCCGCGATGATGCTGCAGACGGCTGATGAGCAGCGAACCATGCCACGCAACCGCAGCCCTATACGATGACTCAAGGCACGCCCGGATCTGCCATGCGAGCCCGCAAAAGGGCGCCTGGCTCTGATGGCGACGCCCTCCACGTCAACTCTTCCTTGTTCGGGGCATAGCGCTGCCTGGGGGGCCGATGGCTAGGTAGCTTTACCGCCTCATTTTGTACTCTGCTGTGCACGCTGGTAGGCTGCAGCCCTTGTTTTAAGCTCCAGCCACGCCTGTGCCTGACCTCACCCTCTCCATAAGTCCACTCCGTCTCCCCAACATCCAGATAAACCCCCCGCCGCGCCATCCATCTTAGCTGCAAACTGCCCCCTCGTGCTGCTTGTTCATCAACGCGACCACCCGACTGTCTTGTTGAGCCTCACCGATAACAGCAGCGGCCCGCCTGCCTGCAGCCTCGTGCATATTCTCGCCCTCACTCACACACCAGTCTCCCGTCTCGCTCCTTCACCTGTGTGCGTGTCTGCGTTGTTGCTTCCAACACAAACACGTCAAACGCCGCTTCCTCACTTTCACATGCGCTTTCATCTACTCTCCAGCCATGAGCGTCAGCGTCGAGCAACCGCTGCACTTTAGCCAGCAGCTCTCAACCCCATCACGCTCGCCAACACATCTGCTTCATGCCCACACATCCGCTTCCTCTCCTCCACCACAACAGCCACCCGCCGACATGGACATGAGCGCCTCCGCCAACACTTTGCCGCCCACTGGCCAGAACCACGACCGGGGCGACGCTGAGATGCAAGACGGGGATTCCCCTAGTCATCGCGACGCCTCCACCAATACAGTCGCTGTTCAAATCTCCGCCATAGACGACGACGCCATGGACGTGGCACAGGATGCTGAGCCAGAGGCACCGATACTGCACCTCCAATCACCAGACACTATCTTTACACCACTACCGCCTGTCCCAGACGATACGGTAAGTCACGTCTTCCATTGAGCTTCCCAGTCATGTTCCAGTAGATCGAAACACTAACACCCAGCCAGACTAGCACTATCGCAAACATGATTCCCCCTCCACCCATCGACCCGGGCTCAGTGCCTCCCCCGCCCACCCTTCTCAACGTACAGCCCCCACCTCCCCCGCCCCCTGCCGAGCCCGTACGCTCCGATACCGATTCCTCAGACGAGGACGAGGGTCTTCCACCATGGCACCCGCTCCAAGAGGACATGTCGTCGCCCGATGAAGATGAGCTCAGGTACATAGAAGAGCGAGGCGAACACAGTGCCCTAGATCACGAATACTGGGAGAAGGAGGCTTTCAAGCCGCTGGAGGATCCAGAGTATACTGCTAGCGAGTCGGGCCGCATACACTGGACCATTGATCACTACAACGGAACACAGGAGAAGCCCAATCATGAGATTCTCATGAAATCCGACATCGTTACCATTGGTGGACATCAGTGGCAGATCAAGTTATATCCTAAGGGGAATGACTCCGAATACCTCAGTGTCTACCTCGAGTGCTTGAGTGTCATGGATCCAAAGGACAAGGAAGAGGAAGAAGCTGGAAATAGCACTTCCAACCAAGGCACCAGCGAGCCAAAGAAGGAAGATAAGGCTGGTGATTCTACGACACACATCAGTAACGCATCAGAGCAGCGTGAAAAGGTTGAATCCGAACCTACAGAACCTCCTCAAGTCGAATACCAGCACGCTCCTCTGCCGCTTCTTGGGTCGAAAAAGGTGCCTAAACGTAACAGTGTGGCTGCACAGATATCCGTCGTTCTTTACAACCCAACGGAGCCTCGCGTAAACTACTCACGTAGTGCACTTCACCGCTTCTGCAGTGGCTCTCCGGACTGGGGCTGGACACGATTTCACGGACCCTACTTCGAAATCTGTCGCCGTATGCATGGTCAGCGGATGGCGTTGCTTCGGGACGACAAGCTCGCTTTCACCGCATACATCCGCGTTGTTAACGATGAAACTGGCTGCTTGTGGGAGCACCCTATTCGAGAAAACCCTTGGGACAGCTTCGCTATGACTGGACTGCAAGGCCTCGCGCTCGGAGAAGATGCCAGTATGCCTGGTGGAAACATGATTTCGGCGGTCGCATCATGGATGCTCTTCAAGCCCTTCCGGCAACTCTTGTACAGCATAAATGTGCCAGATCCTAACAAGGAACCTCTAGTTCGCCCCAAGCCGCTTGTTACTGCATTTCAGCAAGTTTTGTACATGTTGCGAACCCAGGTGGATCCGGGAGCTGGCGCAGTCGCTCTCGATGACATCTTGGATGCCCTTGATTGGTACGGTATTCACGAAGGCATCAACAAACTAGATGTGGTTGAGACGTGGGAGGTGCTGCGTCTTAAGCTCGAAGAGGAGCTTCAGAACACACCCCATCTTGCTAAGCTTCAAGCCATCTGTGGACCCAAGCGCGACTACTCGAGCGGTGTGCCAAGTTATCGTGTGCCCGTTGTAGGCGTAGAGAGCATGCAGGAGGCCGTGAATCGTGCAGATGGCTTCACGGTTCCTGGGCAGCCACTGCCTGAGCTGCTGACCATTGAGTTGGAGCGCCATGTGTTCGACAGTACAAAGACCCGTTCCCACATCAAACTACTCAACAAAGTCACTCTCGATAACAACATAACGGTCAATGACGCGTCGTATACTCTGTATGGGTTCGTAGTGCACAAGCAAACCCTGCAGTCTTACGTTTACCAGCCAATCATTCGGCCCGAGGGCCCCGGGTCTCGTTGGTACAGCTATTCTGACAGCAAGGACGAGAACCAAGTGAGATGTCTTCCTAAACGGCTCGCAGTTGACTTGCATGAGGGTCAGCCTGGAGCAGGACAGGTTGTTGGCAATGATCCTGTCGCGTACATTGCGATATATATACGCAACGATGTAGCGCAGTCGGCTTTTGTCTCAGACGCTGAATCCGAACAATGGGAAGTGCCGCAGTGGATCAAGCTGGAAATGGAGAACAGAAAGACCACCAGAGCTGCTACACCGACACCGCCAGCGCCCATCGACCAGGCGGTACCTCAAGCCGATCACGAGGCGACTCCAAAAGCAGAAGCAAAGCCGCCACAAGCCTTGGATTTCCAAATCATTGAATCTCGAGCGTTTCTCAAGCATGAAGGACCTGGTCTCTTTGACCCTTTCGACTCGAAATGGGCAGATGCGAACTCAGAACTCATCCATACCGTATCATTGTCGGTCCAAGACGGTTGCAAAGACATCCGTGAGAAGATAATGAATACGCTACCCAACGTCAAAGATCCTCGACAAATCAAGTTTTGGTTCCTGGACCCAATGCGAGGATCGCTCGGTCGACCCAACCTTCTTGGTACTGGAAAGATTGAGTTCTCCGCTGGCAGCTACGACCGATACACCGATACTAAAGAATGGACACTAGAAGAGTCTCCTGTTGCGTATCGGAGGATATGGGTACATGTTACCGATTACGAAAAGCTTCCCGAGTTGCCCAAAGAAGAAGTTAAGGTAGATTCTGAGCTGCCAGCTGAAGAATCAGGTTCGTCTTCGAATGACCAAGGACCCCAAGACGACGTGAATACTGTTGCACAGCCATCAAGTTCCCCGCCACCTCCAGCACCTGCAAGAGTAGAGGATACACCTATGAGTGAACCCGAAGAGTCGATTGCGGTGCAGATTGACCCATCCGAGCCCCTCATGGTACACATCCAGGATCCATCGCCCACAAGCGCGGCACAGGCCGATGACACTGCTATGGTTGAAGTAGAGTCAACTCCCGCAATCGATCCCCCGGCTGTCGATGTGGTCATTCCAGGTGCGACGCCTGATGACACAGAGATGGGAGGCACGCAAGAAGAAAGGCTGCCGCCTCCTCCACCGCCTCCAATGGACTTTTCCACCGGGCATGTACAGCCGCCTCCACCAGCGCGCACTCCTTCACCAGAGCCACCGGCGGATGAAATATACTTCTTCCTGAAGTTTTGGAACCCAGAGACGCAGGCTCTTGAGTCTCGAGGTTCGCACGTCACTCTCAAGTCCCACAGGGTTGATGAGACGGTCATTGCTCTGCTCGGACTCCCAGCCGAAGAGAAGAAGAAAATGGAAATGTGGGAAGAAGAGGATATCGGGACTGTGCGCAATCTCAAGCATCGCCGTACTTTTACCCAGCTCGATCTTCATAACACGAGTATCATCATTGCTGGGATGCCCATCACCGCTGAGCAAAAGAGCACACTCGCTGCTCGCGCTGCATTTGCAGACCCGCAAGCATACTTGAAGTTCCGCTCTTTCGCTCGAAACTTCCCTCACAAGCTGAACGGTCATTTCACTTACAACTACTTCTCAAGCGAATACTACAAGGGTGAGATTGTCAACGGCTACCGTCATGGCCACGGAACCCTCATCTATCACTCTGGCGCCATCTTCAGCGGTTCCTTCCGTCTGAACCAACGTCATGGCCACGGTCTGCACACATTCCAGAACGGCGATACGTACGATGGCGACTGGGTCAACGATCAGCAACACGGGACAGGCACGTACGTCGAGGCAACAAGCGGCAACACCTATGTTGGTGGCTGGCAGAATGACAAGAAGTTTGGTGAAGGCGTTACCCACTGGAAGAACGCACAAGAGGCAGAAAAACTTTGCAGAATCTGCTGGGACGGTGACGCCGAGGCTGCTTTCTACGACTGCGGACACGTTGTGGCTTGTCTTCCTTGTGCAAGAGAGGTCCAGAACTGCCCAGTTTGTAGGAAGAGGGTGCTGAGCGCCATGAAGCTTTACTATGTGGCGTAAAGACCAACATAGACACGACACTCACAATGTCGTCAAGACGTTTCTTAACTTTGCCCTAAATTGGAGTTTTGGGTAAGGCAAGGGTTAACACGGAACCGGGGCTTTTACAAGCATGGTGGATTTTGGGATGAAGATTAGGATATCAACGGGCGACAGGCGTTAGTTCTTTCTCTATCTTCTTTTTTTTCTCTCCTTTTATGGTTCAGTCTTGTCTTCCTGCTTTACTAGTTCATTCCTTGACTATATTTTATAACCTAGCCCTTTTGAATACACGTCAAAGGCTGCTTATGGAGGACAAATCAATTTTCATGGCACTGCCAATTTTGTGTCGGTGTCTTCTTCTTCTGAATACATGTATTTTACACGTGAGAAAGACTGCCAGTTTGTAGTTTAGAAATTGAGTGTGCTCTACTTTTCGCGATGATTGTGTGTCAAATTGTGAAATATATACATTCCCATCTCACTTTCTATATAGAATATGTGTTTGGCTGAGCCACGTACACTTGTATCTAGCCTAACTCCCTACACACTCCAACCTCTTGTGGTCGCTTGAATACCGTGGCGTGTCCGAGTGCTCTGAGATTCGTAAACGACAAGCTCGAGTATATCAAACTATGTAAGTTGATGAAGAGTGAGTTTGCCCCTAATTTTTTTCAAATAATCGCCTATCTCCAATAACCTTGAATTCACATTCGAAACCATTTTGGTTCTCAACACGTACGGTTCCCAGTATCGAACAAACATGTCCGTTTCAGAATAAAAAACATCAAATCGGCCGACAGCCTGACTAACTACGCTACCCCAATACATTCACACAGCATGCAATACCACCCGTGTATGTCCCTTCAGCAGCTCCATCACCTCACTCTCAGCCCCTTTTACACGCAGCTTCCATCCCTTAGGTACCCTCAACTCGCCCTTCGTCCCACCGGGAACCTTCACATCAAGATATGCCTCATCCCCATCCACCGTCCATTCCACGTTTATCTCTCCAAACGGCGTCGGCACACGGCCTTTCACCCTCTCCAGCCCCAAATACCCCACCGCGGGCTGAACCACAAACCGCTCGTACCCAGCTGTTTGTGTGCGCACACCCAGCAAGTACTCTGGCAGCACGTACGTAGGCGCAGCGCCCCACGGATGCGCTAGACTGGTAAACGCATCGATCCCCGGTGTCCCGTCCGGCTTGACGTATTCCCAGCTCGCGCCGCTGGCGTACGCATCGTCGTTGACCATGGCGCCCCATAGGCCGTCGAGGAGATGCGATATCGCGCCCGCACTATCGGTGCCGTATTTATGATGGGCTTGGAAAAGGGCTTCGAGGAGGAAGCCAGTCGGATTGGGAGCGAGTTGGTAGTCTGGTGTCTCTGCGTCGGAAGAAGTGGTTTTGTAGCCTGGACCGTAGCGGAGGGCTTCGAGTTTGGCAATGGAAGAGGCGGTTTGCGTTGCATTTGCTGCGCCAGAGAGAATGGCCCAGGCGATGCCGGTGAGGGAAAAGTTGCCGGGAGAGTCGAGAGAGAGCGAGTATGTACCCAGCTGGGGGTTCCACAGGTGGGTGTTCAGCCCGTTTTGGAGTGTGGTGGCTGTGGTGTTGCATAGGGAGGCGGTCTCGCTGTCTTGCAGTGCGAGGGCCAGGGGCGCGATTTGCTGCAGAGCAAAAGACATTAAGCCTGTGACTGCAGAACCGTTTGCGGGACCGAGAAAAGAGAATGGCATAGGGACTTCGGGGGTCCCGGCAACGAGACCAGTGTTTGGGTCAATGTAGGCAACGCGAGCGTCGATGATCTTCTTGATCTTCTCCCAGTGGGGTTTCAAACCCTCCGCAGCGCCTGTATATCGGTAGTATTCGCCAATTGCAGCGAGGAAAAGGTCCTGGTAATCGACTAAGCCTGATCCTGCTGGGTCCGCGGCTACGTATTGAGGTCTGGTGCCTAGCCTGGCGGATATGGGAACGAAGCCAGCGAAAGGTCCAGATGGCGCTTGGTATTCCAAGGCGTATTCGATTGAGCCGAGAATATAATCCCATCGTGCACTAGACTGAGCCAGCACGCGGACAGTGTGGTAGAAGTCTCCAATCCAAACGAGACGGTCGCGCTTTGCGCCGTCCAGACAGACCGAGCGATCGAGTGGTGCTACGGCATATTCAGCCAAGACATCGGTCGATTTCATATCGTTGCTGTAAATAAGGGTGTCATTGGATGCAGTGATTGATACGTTCGTCACAACGGCAATCTGGTCCTGAAAGCCACCGAATCCCCATGTGCCTTGGTACCTGGAGGGTGGACTGAAGCGATCGGTGCTCGGTGGTGGCAGAGGCACAAACGCAATCTTCTCGCCATTGAGACTGATGCTATAGCCATCGTCTTGAATAGCCGTGGTAATGCGGTACCACTTGTTCTCTTCTACAGATACATTCACAGGGTAGTACTGATTCGCTGGCGTCGGTAAGGTACTCTGATTGAGCAAATTCCAGTCGCTGTTGAAGATCAAGGTGTTAGGTGGGAGCAGCGTCCTGTTCGTGTTGACGAAAGTATTCTGCTCTGGGTAGTTTGAAGTGAGAACAAAGTATGGTCCTAGTGGCTGGATCGCGCCAGCAACTCGCCATCCTGTTCCACCTCGTACGATTTTTGTGTCAAATTCCAACGTATAGTTTGCAGCATCTAGCAGAGCTCCATTAGAGGATTGAGCGCTTGCCTGACCGCGAATGAGAGCTCCTTCGTTGGTTAGTTCCCAGGTTGAAGGGGCATTGCCGGTGTCCACGCAAGCAACCTGAACTACCCATCCACCAAGGTCAAAGATCTTGTTGTACAGATCATGGCTGGTCTCCATGTGACCCGGTTGTTGGTTGACCTCTTTATGCTCACTGGTTGACCGGAAGCCGACTCTCTCAAGAGTCAAAGAATCATTTGTAAGGAGGCGGATTGTCTGCCATCGCTGTCCCCCCTGAACAAAGAAGCTCTCAGTATGTACATCTGTGATGTTGAATGTCTCTACCCGCCATGTATTCGCCAGGCCGTTTGAGAAAGTCCAAGGGCCGTCAGCATTATCGCCTTGTATGGTCGCAAAGGACTCTGAGTATTTGACCTCAATCTGTACCGACGTTCCGTTTTCTGCAGCAAGGAAGAAGGGGAAACCGGCCACATCCGCACCGTAATCGAGCGTAATGACAGGTTGCGCAGGCGACAGCGTTACCACAGTAGTATTACCGTAAGCCAGGTTGGCTACTTTGACGTCTTTGTCTAGCGAGTATTTGATTGGATAGACGTTGCCATAGTCGACAAAGCTATACTTGGAGTTAGCTTACAACAATTGGAACGCGTACTTCAATACTACTCACGCGTAGGCGACCTTGCTCCACGTCCAAGCGACCAGCAAGCTGAGATTGAGATTGACCATCCTGAAGGCGTGCTGCAGAGATCAACTATTGCCGACAAGACCGCTTCCTTTTAAACTCATTGCTACAATAACTACCAATGCTAACCAGTGCCAGGGCCAGGGCCAGTACGTGACGCCAAGTGACTGGCCCTGGATGTCACGGCTGTTGAATGCGGGGACCCCAGAAATCAACTCGGTGTATATCGAGCGAATTGTGGGGTCACCGATCCCCAGATTCGCTTTACGCTGCTTGCTCCACGACTCTTTAGCATAGACTGAACGGTGCTAAACAAAACAAATCCTACGTACTTCGCCTCGATGATTTACCGAGGTCGTGTCAACTCGGTCCGAAAACCAACGTTCGTTTGTCGGACGAGAGAATACATAATAGCCTAGTTCCAGGGATTTGCTCGTTCCAGTTAGAGTTGTGACCGTTGTGGCAATAAAAGGCGCTGGGCGAAACGGAGAATGCAGAAAACATCAGAACGGGATGTGGAGAGTGGACCCGAGCAAGAAGCGGGCCAAGTCGAACAGGAAAAGTGTAATCTCATTTTGAAGGAAATTAGAGAATCTTTTCAAGCTCATTTGATTGTTGCAATCTAAGCAGCAAGAGTCTCCCTAAGCTTCAAGTACTCCTTTCTATACTGATTCTCATCCGTCTCCTCGCCTCTGTTAAGCGGCGTCCACTTGGGCTCATCCTTGAACAAGCGCATAGCCTTTGTGTACTGCAATGCAACATCAGCACTATTCGTTTCATAAAACTCAAAGATATCAAGTCCATAGACTTACGTTGTTCTCGTCAGTGGTAAAGCGATGATAGATACCACTCGGTAAGATGATCAAGTCACCCTTCTCAAGCCAAATCCGAACCCAGTCATCGCCCTCGCTCCGGACGTCAAAGTAGCCTGCGCCATCGAGAATGTACCGGATCTCCTCGTCCTCGTGCAGATGCTCGCTAAAGAACGTCTTGACCTTTTCTTCGTAAATGTCGCCCATCTTCTCCGGGCTGATGGTCACCTCATCCCTGTTCTTGTAGTTGCGAGATGTAGCGATTTCGTCAACGCCAGAGACTTCGGGGACGTGATGGTAGATGACGCCCAGTTTTTGCAGATAGTCTAGGCCGACGGAGCGACCAGAGTCGTGGGGTAGGCGTTGATCGCCCTGAAAATGTAAGTCATGTGTCTGGGCCGGGAAGGGCGGCACCGTGAGCGCTTACGGGCTGGTTGTCGAACCAGTATGCCTTCATTTTGCGGTCGAGTGTAGTGGGTGAGGAGAAACTTTTTTGACAGTTGCTTTATGTTAAAGCGTGCAGCTGTATTTGACTTTGATGTTTGTTGGGCACATCAGCAATCAGCGAGGAATAATTTGAAATGCCCAATCTCACGTGGCGAATTGCGTCATCCGGATTACTACAGCGAGGATAGGCTCCATTGCGCAACATCAACGCTTCACGTTTTCATAATCAGTTGCTACTTGTCAATGCCGCCGTATGATGCAGACTACAATACAACCTGTTACCGGGAGATTCCACCGCAGCATCGAGTTGTTGTCCTGCCATATAATACAGAGTGTAAAAAGACAACGTAAACGCGCCGACACATGCCCGTCCCACCACTCGCCCGAGCATGCAATTCGAACTCCCCTCGCAAGGTGGAGCACAAGAAATACCAGACAAGATGCACGCGCATCAAACGAAAACAATTACCATGAGCCCCATACATATCCATCAATTCATGCAGTCCAATTCATTTCCAACCCGTCGCACAGCATGCTATAAAGGGTTGGAAACCCCCGGGGTATGTCCAGCTAAAAATGCCAATATTTCACGCGAAATGATGGAGCTTCAACAATATGAGCTGAAGTCCTAGTTATTGGGTCGACAAGAGGCTATCTTGCAAAGACCTTTACTATGCCATCTCCACCTGCCGAGACAACGAGACGGCCGTCCTGGCTCCAGACCACACTGCACACGCCCTCACCGCGCATGATGCGATGTGCTGTAATTTCTTGTGTACAGATGCGCTTTTCAAGCGACCAGAAGCGGATGGAAGCGTCGTGGCCAGCAGAAACAGCTTCACGGCCATCTTTGCTGAGAGAAAGAGAAGAAATGGCGGCAGGATGGGCAAGCATGCTGTATGTGCATTGTCCTATTGTTCATGTTAGAAGAAGTACGTTGAGGATTGACCTTGAGAGCTTACCAGAATTGGCATCGAAGAACCTGATGAGATGGTCTTCGTGCCCACTTATGATGACGCCTTCGACGCCGCCGCTGCTGTTAGAACCGGTCGGGCCGTGTATTCCCTCTTCCTCAGAACCGCCTCGACCTCCCTCTTGTGATGCACTGTCAAGATATTGCGAACTTGTTACGACAGAGGTGATACCAGTTGCTGGTGTGCCGTCGTAGGATTCGTTACTAGCCATACCAATCAGCTCCTCGCCCGTCCGTGTGTCGTATACGAGTATTGACGCATCGGTAAAGGAAACCACGAAATTCTCGCCAGTGGGAGACAGCGGACTGATGCAAGTGGGCGAGGGATGCGTGTCGCGCTCAATAGTGTGTATGAGCATGTAGTGGAACGGCGTGCTGGTAGCAATGCTTGGCTGTGGTGATGATGGGTGGTTTGATCCAGAAGTAACCGAATGTCTTCGACTACCGCCAACACCGCGACGTGATCCAGTCTGAGGAGAAACCAACTGAGGCGGTGCACTGACTGCCCAAATCTTGATTGTTCCATCAGCGGAACCAGAAGCTAGGATTACTCGGTCTGCACCACCATACTTGCTGCAGTCGGCTCCAAAGACGTTTCCGCAAGTGGTGGGGAGAACGCATACGGTCCAAACAGCGTCAGTATGACCTTCAAGAGTAGCCTTGGGGTCGACTCGACCCCGCTCCCAGACGCGAATGGTCGCATCTTGGCCGCCCGAGAATATCCAGCCGTCACCAGACACCCTGCCACCAGTTGCAAAATGAGCAGAAGCCGGGCATGCCGCTAGGGATGTTACAGCACCCTCATGACCTCTGTGCGACCAGAAGGGCTGAATGTCGAGATCATTGTTCATGCTGTGCTGGCTTGCATAACTGGCAGGTATCATCCATCTCTTGATCATACCATCATCTCCTGCTGTGCAAATCTCGGGTTCACTAGGACTGCCACCTCCTGTGAAGATGACGGACCGTACGACGTCCAGATGGCCGCGGAGGGCGAATCGGACTTTGAAACTCTGTGGGTCCGCTTTTGCCGCGGCTTGGGCAGCAACTTGTTGAGCCTTTTGGTCACTACTTAGTCGTCTAGTATGGTCTTTACTTGCTCGCTTGGCTGGCCGTGGTGGGGATTTTGCCGGAATGCTGTTTGCGGATGGAAATTCTTCGACATCGGGTCTTCTTGGTGGACCTTCCTGAGCTGCTTCGGATGCCGGGTCAAAAATCCAGTCCTCTGACTCTTTCTCCTGACCTGCGACCTGATCCGAGCCTGGAGCTTCCTCCTCTTGTGTTGGTATTTGGCGGCCTTCATTATCGAATGCGTGTGTCACCTTTTCGACTTGTTCTTCAGGCACCGATGTATAGTGCGGCTGATTTGGCGGTTGGCGCTGCTGTCCAAGGAGTTCTTGGGTCAAATTTGGGTTTTGGGACAATGGTTGTTGCTGGGAGGGCTCTCGAGCCATCTGCGGAGCATGGTGGATCTGGTGATGGGCGGCATGGCTCTGAAGTTCGGAAGTCACAGGGATGCTGGGGGGTTGGTGGTTGGGCAGGGGTCCGGGCATAGTAGGGAGGTGCGACTGCAACCTCTGACGATGTTGCTGGAGGTAGATATCTTCCATGGAAGCGTCACCATGGTTCATAAAGCCAGTGCCGTTTGCGAGAGCCTGCATACCCTGCTGTGGCTGGGGCTGAGGCGGGGGAGTAAGCAGATAGGTAATCTCTTCGACACATTTGGTGAGATAGAGCTTCGACTTCTCTCGCAGACTATCGCGGTCGGCCTCGGATCGGTCGAGAAACTCAGAGTCGACGTCGAGGAAGGAGTTGTGCTTGGTGTTTGGGGCTGTGGGCGAGTGTTAGCACATAAGGGGCGTGCCGTGATATGGCGGCTGTATACGCACGTTTGGTCAAGCCGGCGCCGCTCTTCTTGCCCTTGGAGTCGGCCTTATCGTCGGCAGCGGGGTGCGAGTCTCCGCCTGCGGCGTCCGCTTTCTTTTTCCTCTCGTTGGTGAGTGCCTGCTCAAGCATGCGGATGTGCTTGTTCAGCTGGTCGTTGAGCTTCTTCGCACTGCGGACCTCGCCCTCCTGTTTCGCAATCTTGGCCTTCATCTCTGCGCGCTCAATATCCCAAGCATTGCGTGCACGCTCGTGGTTATGCCATTCGAGTTGGAGAAATCGCATCACACCTGGGCGAGGGTTAGCCCACTACTTGTCCCGCCAGTGATGCCCTATACACCCAAAGAGCACAACATACCCTGCAATGTGTACTCTGTGCCCGCAGGCGCATTGCCATCAGCGCCGCCGTTGGCACTGTTGCCGTTCATGGCCGAGGGCGACTGCCAGGCCATGGCCGATGTGTACGGGGGATCCTGTGGCGGCGCACTTTGCAGTCTGTGAGGGTCAGAGTTGGAGTTGGCATGCGGCGTCGGGGGGTCGGCAAGAGCGCGGTCGACGTGTCGCTGGCAGAGGAATCTGGCCTCAGGGCTCCGACCTCAGCGCCGCGGGCGGGGAGGGTGATGATTAAGACAGGCGCTGGAGCTGTAGGCGGAAATGGGCAGTGGATTATGGCGAGAATGCGCTCAAGCAGCTGGATCTCACGGCTGCTGCAGCGTGCACATATTCCGTTGCACAGGGGAGGGTGCCGCGCAGTGGTAGCGCCGAGGGCGGGACCCTGGCGCACGGACCTTATCACCATCACTGCGAACAGCCAGAGGGTCTCAAGGACTGCCTCATGGTTCCCAGGCCCTTTTCGTAACATGGTGCAAGCATGATGCCCACCTCTTCAACATGAGCTTCTACGTCTTTTCTGGTGATTGACGGCCTGTACGACCGCAATGAGCTGCTTAAAAAGGCCAAACACTGCCCTCCCAGACATGCTCGCCTGTCCCAAACCGGCACCAGTATCTACTGACCATCACCTATAGCAGAATCTAGAGCCCGCTGCATTATCTGTAGGTTCCCTCTCTCTATCTCTCTATCTTTTTTTTGTATTCTTTCAAATTTGTATCATCTTCTGTTATGGCTTGACCCAATGTCTTTTTCCAGTTGCGTATTCACATGTTACGTCATTTAGCACTGCATACGCTGTGCTTTCCCCTCAGCTGCTGCGCCTTCGATCTGAGTATATCACTAACATGAGCGCCAGTTGATACTTGCTGTGAGATGATTTACGCACCCTCTATTCAGGTGTGACACCAGACCAGACCAGAAAGGCACATTGAACTCCAGCCTCTGATGCGAGCGATGCCAAACACTGGGATATTCCATTCCACTCGATTGGCTTCGCAAACATCCTTTTACCCCTTCTTTCACAAGCCACTTCCTGATTATATTCCCATAGTCTCTGTTCTGGGTGTGTCCAGCATCCACATCGCTTTTGCTTAATCTTGTGTTAGGCCCGGCCCTGCGCAGCGCACCTATACCAGCAGCCCACCCCCTCCACCACGACCAACGGACAATATGACGCATCTAATCATCGAAAGAGCCAGGAAAGAGCCCATCTGATTGTGGAACAGTCGACTATTTCGCGCGTGGTCCGGTGATCAGATACCGGTGCCTTACTTCGTTCATGCCAAGTCCAGCCTTCCCGATTGGTACAAAGGCGCTCGACGCTACGACCTTGTCACAACATTGGAACCTTCCCACGGCAAGACTTTACCACATTCACCCCACCTCCCGCCAACCACCACCACACTCGATCCCCTCACAGTCTCCGTCAACACGGTCGCGCACTTTCGCACATACTATCGAACCCAATATCAACCCAGGATAAATCACCAGACATGGCTGGCGGCGGCAAAGGTACGCGCTGACCCGCTGCACGCCCTGCGACACCCCAAGAGCTGACAAAGGCTTTAGGAAAGACAGGAGGCAAGACGGGAGGAAAAGGCGATTCACAAGTCAAGACACCAAAATCGCACTCCGCCAAAGCTGGTCTCCAAGTAAGTAGCTGCCCAACACGCGTCATCACCCCATAGGACCCCGCCTATGCCTCGACAGCTTGCGCACAGGGCCGACGCGCTGACATCAATCCCTCTCTACAGTTCCCATGCGGTCGCATAAAGCGTCACCTTCGGAATCTCACGCGACAAAAGACGCGCATCGGCGCCAAAGCTAGCATCTATCTGACCGCCGTTCTTGAATACCTGACTGCTGAGGTGCTCGAGCTTGCAGGCAACGCCGCCAAGGACCTTAAGGTCAAACGTATTACGCCACGCCATCTACAACTCGCCATCCGAGGTGATGAGGAACTCGACACGCTTATCCGTGCCACCATTGCCTTCGGAGGTGTCCTGCCGCATATTAACCGCGCCCTGTTGCTCAAGGTAGAGCAGAAGAAGAAGAGTGGCGTTGCCAAGGCTGGTGAGTCGTAGAGGTCTTGTTGTTCCGGAAGCGCCCGGGCAGACGGGCTCAAACCGGCGGCTTAGCGAGTCGATATACGAGCGTGCGAAACGTACGACAGACGTGACGAACCGCAAAAGCCTGGAAAACCACTGCCAGTTCTGCTCAGCTTCTATGAGCTGTCTGATTCCGAAGAACACACTTCCTTTGTTGAGAATTCGGGATATCAGAAGAAGGATCTTCACTCTCTTTGGTTAGGCGTGTGCAGGAACGGTGTTGATGGCTATGTCTTTTTTCTTTTTTGTTTTCGTGGTATGTAGTAACACGCTCAAGTCAATGTTACAGAGTAGCAGGGAAATTTGGCTTGCTTTGCCTCTACTGTCATGAAAGCTCTGCCTTTCTGTAAGAAAGCGATTGAGCCGCAGAAACTTCAATCACACACAAGCGTGCAAGCGAAGGCCATGCTACTCAAGCAAACATACGGGGGTCACGCTCACAGAGCTTACAGGCTAGTGTTATCGTAGCTCACACGAACCCGCTCAAATTCCGAGTTTTGGTCGCACCGAGTATGTGTCCTCCCGGCTTTCGGTTTCCCAAGTCAAACGACAGCGCTTGATTCCTAGGCGGGAAGAAAAGGATATTAAGCGTAACAGCCAGCACATGTCGAATCTGTGACAATCTTATCTCCCCCTTTACATACTGCTCTGCTCTTCTGCTCTTCAACAGTTTGAGGATCACACATCTCACTAAAAAACAATCACTTTTTTCTCACACTTTCTTTTGTCTTGATCACGCTGTGAATAACCAGAGAAGAAAAGAAAGAACCAAAGAATGTTTGGCCCCTTATTTGACAGCCATCCCTTTCACCACCTACATCTCCCACCCGTCTTCACTCACGCAAACTACAATGTCGCAGACCCATCTCGCATACCGTTACCGACACATCTACCCCGAGGACGTCACGCCCAGCATGCGGTGCCTCACATCCACAACCACAACCACAACCACCATCAGCATCGCCTACATCACGAGCACGCATTCTATTCCGACTTCTCGCCCAGCTCTTCGTCCGACCCAGACTCCACAGAGAACTCCGACGACGCATTCCACCACACGTCCTCAGACTCGGATTCGAGTTCTAGATTCGCGTCACATACCAAAGAGTACTTGCGTGTCAGACACAGCAAAGAAGACAAACACAACAAGTACAACGACGACTACAACAACCACCATAAAAATCTCATCGCGCCGTTCCACCGCACCACACTAACGCTAGCACATCAGACGTTTGCTAATCTACCTGCTACACATACGTCGTCGTCTGTGCTGATCTTGCCATGTGACATGACGCCGCTGCATGTCCGTATCTCGACTCCGTCGGGTACGCATACGCTGCATGTGACTGTGGCGGGCGACATGCGCTTCCACGAGGTGGTGAGGCAGCTGGTGCAGGCTGTACCGTGTTCTGAGGTGAGGGCTTGTGTGAGGTTGAGGGGCGAGTGGCAGGAGCCTGCGTCTGGGTGTCGGATGAGTGAGGTGGTGGAACAAGGGGGGAGGTATGTAGTTAATGACAGAGGGGAGGTGGAGGTTAGGATCGGCGTGGAAGTAGGAGCGAGTGGTCATGTGAGGGGAAGGCGCGGGTTCAGGGCGTGGGAAAGGGAGATGGGGAGGGCATGGGAGATCAGAGAGTGAGTTTTACTAGTTTTTCTTTTCTTGCAACATAATCAGATTGATGGCGATGGAAGTGGAACAAGCGTCTCGATGACAAGTTAAGTAATAGAATAAGTCTAAAATGTGGTTCGGTAAAGCACTAAAACATCGATTCGCTCCTCGTTTACTCTCATTCTCTTGGACGTCATAGCTCGCTGCCTCGATCCGGAACGCCGAGCCTGATCTAATATGTTAAATGTTATAGGTAATATGCCCCAAGGCACAAAAGGTACAAGAAAATACCAAAGAAACTAAAACTCCCGCTCAGTCAAAGTGCTGATATGGAAGTGGAATAAGACATGCTCTGCATTCAAACCCTTGCAAAATGCCACAGAAACAGATGAACGAGAGTCATTTTCCTTCATGCCATGTATGTTCGGTTGGGTTCGTCCAACGGCTTGCACGACTCGTGTGGTCTTTATGACTTCAGGCTGTCCTGCATGCTCCTGCTGCTGGCGCTAAGCGGGATGTTGGTGGTGGGGAGGACCGTCTTGGGCTGGCTGTTTTGTCGAATCTTGGCGAGCGCATAGACCAGACCACTAATAAAACCAACGAAAATGGCGGAGACGCTGCCGAAAGTAACAGGAGCATCGAAGAAGATGAGACCACTGAGAGCGATAGGGAGCTTGTTCAGTGCGCCAACCATGGAGTATGTGGTGGAGGATGTAACACGGACAGCCCAGGCGGAAGTGTATGAGATGAAAACCGTGGAGAGACCGGAGATGATCATGACCATCACTACGGTGTTGCGCTGGTTGGGAGGGAAGTTTTTCTGAATGTTCGCGGAGGACCAATCCTCAACGAGAATAGACGCAACAAGCAGGATCGGAATGGTGAGGAGGTTGTTGTAGTACATGGCTGTTTAAAATTAGCACAAAGCTGGTAGTAGGAAACCACGGCGAACTCACTGTCAAAGTCCTTGAAGTTGGTGAGCTTGATGCGCTTGCGCATGCCCAAAACATAGGTGGCCGTGCACAAGCAGTTGAACATCATCCAAAGGTAACCAGCATGCAAAGTGGACATGGCATCGGTGGATGCACTCGAGGCCGAGCCCATGCTAGACAAAGCGTGCTGAATGTCTGCCCAAGCCGCAATGACGGAGCTGAAGACCATCAATCCGAAAGAAAAGAGAGCCATGGGCGTAACCGCACCACCGAACCAGAGGACCTCTCCGTATGCGATCAGAATAATGGTCAGGTTCTTGAAAATAGTATAGACGGGGATTGAGAGGAACTTGAGGGCCCAGGTGCTCGTGTAGATCATTCCTATCAAGAGAAGGGAGATGGGAAACCCTGGTGTTGTTAGACCAATTTCAGACTCGGAGGCATTCTAGACGTACATTTCTTCGCTTCATCGCTGTTGAAGTCTCGGTAGGTGATGACACCAGCGGCTTTGCATGTCGAGATGGCTGCAACGCAAACAATGGACTGTGTTGTGTCAAATGGGGCCATATCCTACGACTGTGGAAATTTACGTACCTGCACCGCGAGAAGGAAGAAGGGGAGATTAAAGTCGACGCCGGAAAGGACGTATTTGTTGGTAACAGTCATCAGGATGGAAGAACCACAGTAGGCCAGAATAGCAGCCACCGGGTTCTCCGTTATCGATGCGCCGCCGCCCCGGTGGGAAGTGGATGCGCGCTGCAGCGGCGAGGGTGCGCGGAACTCCTTGCCCGAGGGCATGTCGACTCTGTAGTCGTCGCTTTTCTTATCGTCGGACATGGTGAAGGAGAGGTAGTGTGTTCACACAACGATCGAGCGTGTATGGTTGTGGTATGCAGCAACGACAGAGCCGTCTATGTGATAAGGACAGCTGTGTAGTTGTGACTGTGCGGCTCCAAACGAAGGGCGTGTGGGGGTTAAGGGAGGGAAAGAAGCAAAGAAGTGAAGAGAGAGTAAGAGTGTGGGACCAGGAGGAAGAAGCTGAGCGTTGCAAGAAGGATGGCGCAGGGACGCGAATGGGGTGGGTCGCAGCGATGCGTCTCCCCTGGCTTGGAGTCGTTGGTGTGCAGCAGCGGTAATTTCAATTGCCACTAGACCGCCTTTGAACACGAGAAAAATACATGTCAGCACCGCGACGCTGCATTGGGACATGCATCCGCTTCTATATTTGACCGCTGAACCGACTGCATCTCGTATATTCAGCGAAAGATCCAAACTATTATCGCGATCAGTATCCCGCGCTGCATTGACAGCAAGACCTCGCTGTGCTGGGGTTCACGGATGATCTTCACTGGGGCAAGTTATCGCCACGTGACTCTCCTTATCGGAGCGCTGCTTTCTTTCCCCTAATCGTGCGCTGCAAGCGACCTTTGACAATTTCCGAAATGACCTCTCTAGACCCAAAAGTTGCTTCGCTCGTGGATCGGGCCGCGCGAGAGGATGACTCAGACGAGGACGCACTCATTGCATCTCTAGAAGATGACGACGAGCTCGACGCTTTCCGTGAGCAGCGCCTTCAGCAATTGCATCAAGAGTATGACAGGGCACGACGGCTCAAAGAGAGCGACCATGGGAGGTACACCGAGATCAAGGATGAAAAGGCGTTGATGGACATTACCACAAGCACCAAGCTGTGCGTGGTGCACTTTTTCAAGCCAGACTTCAATCGCTGCCGCATCATGGATACGCACCTTGAGGTAACAAGACCTCCTGCTGCAGTGAGAAAAGGATGCTAAAACCAGAACAGTCCCTGGCTCCTTCTCACTACGAGGCCCGGTTCCTCAAAATCAATGTCGAGAACTGTCCTTTTCTCGTCACTCGCCTGGGCATTCAAGTACTTCCATGTGTTATTGCTTTCATCGACGGCGTAGGGGCTGATCGCATCATTGGATTCGAAGGGCTTGGCCACACCGAGCATACCTTTACGACTCGAGACCTGGAAGCTCGACTTATTCGAGCAAACGTTCTTGCAAGAAACAAGGTCAACGAAGAGGACGAGAGGCAGCGGCTGCAGCGTGGCAAAGCGAAGGAGCAAGATGATGAGGACGAAGACTGGGACTGAGCAGTAACAAGCGTAGTCCCGTGACACGACGCAGCTGGGCTGAAGCGATACGAGTCAATCACTCTTTTCACGCGAGCAGGAACGTCAGATTTCCTTTGCTACTCAGCAAATAAAACACCAAGAAGCCACACTGAAGGCTTGTCACAAGCGTATCAAAAGGACTTGACATCGAGGGGGCAAGCTGCTTCCTTTCATCTGGCGGTCTTTGCCCAGCATCCCAATCACATCTAGGCATCACAGCGAACAGAATAAGAATGAACCACCATGAATTCCAATTAGCGCACCAAGTGAGGCATTGCTGATAAATTTATCTTTATGTTGCACAGAAAACCACCGCCATGGAGGCGGGGGCTGAGAACAGACCTAAAAGGCCCTGTGATCAGCCTCCATCAGCCACCATCAGACTATACGGATATTTTACTCATTGGCTTTTCCATCTGAGACCTAGTTTACCGGCACATATCTTTCTGCAAGTCATGGAACCCTAAAACTGCGGATGTCACGTGTGAGATCTGTGCATCGACGCCTCTTCAGCCGCAGGATTAAGATGGGGTTGGAAGGAGAATCCTTCTTGAATCTCTGGCCTCTGCGCTTTCCAACACCTTCGTTTTTTTCCTCGATTTTTTTGTAGCATCACAGCGATTGATGACCAACTCTGTGCTGCGCCTTCTCCCAAAGTGACTAATGGAGGTCTCAGCTGTGTTCAGTGTCGTATGTCACCGCGTCGTCAAGCAGCCCTTGGCGTTACCTATATGACCTCCAAGAGAACACGCCCAGACACTGATCTTCATACTTTTAGGTAGCAGCATTGACAACATGCGTTGATTCAGCGCAGAAACTCTATGATCTCCGCATCAAATACAAAGAGGCCTCCGTCCTCATCACAGCCATCTACACAGAGTCCCAAGTCATCGCTGCCTCGCTCTCCCAGGTGCAGATCTTGCTGGAAAATGGCATGTTGCGCAAGAAGCCAGAGTTACTGGAGACGTTTGATCGCGCCCTCACGGGCTGTCGCATCGTGTATGTGTGTCTAGAAGAGGAGGTGCGCGAATTAGCGCTCAAGGCCGCCACGAACGACCTTAATTTCAAAAGCCGTGCAAAGTTTCTGTGGAAGGAGGATACATTTAAGGAGTTGCTGACACAGATTCGGGGTCAACAGTCCGGACTCATTCTGTTGTTGCAGGGACTGCAGATGGAGTCGATTACGGATATCAAGAGGTTGGTGCAGGAGAATAGCGTGGTGCTGGAGCAGGCTGTCAAGCGGACGAAGACGCTACGACAGTCGCATCCGAAGATCAGAGTACCGGAATCTCTATTTAACCACCCGATTGGAGATGCCGACGATGCAGAAAGTACGTGGATGGGCAAGGACACAGAGTTCGCATTTGACAATGACATTGTCGATTCCAAAGCGTATCGACGGGCTATGGCGATGGCCCTTTCTAACTCGCGCAGCAAGTCCGAGTTACCCGATAGCTTGAAGACCGAATCACTGCGTGAAGATGCCACAATAGTCGTATCGGAATCTGATGCCAAGTCAGACTATACATCCAAAGCCGCGAATACGAGTGAGCATGAAGACACGTTTGACACTCTGGAGCGCGATCTGCTTGCCTATATGCCTCCAACCACGTCTACAAATCTCCAGTCACATTCGGCCCCTAATGGCACTGACAACTCAAATCAAAAGGAACTAACGGCTTCATTGCCGCAATCTTACAATGAAGGGCCCGAGGTGATCGAAGTAAAACCCTGGCCAGCATTATCTCCTCGCCGCCCGAGTGAGCAGTATATATACCCTGAAGTTTCGATGTCCAGAGTGCGCACAATGTCGTCTGATGATACGACTTCCATTTCCGGTGCACCATCCATGTTCTCTCAAGTATCGGTAGTGTCATCCTATACTTCTTACGGAGCCTCAACCTCAACCCCAAACTTATCTGCTCGACCTATTCGCAAACCACTACCGTCTGCGAACAGGGTACCCTACCGGACTCTGAGTGGCATGGGTGCTTCATTTAACAACCCGGAGATGCACGCAATCTGGAAGTCTCTGGTAGATGCAGAAAGAAAGTTTGTCGACCGCATGTTGAAGCTAAAGAGAATGTTCTACGAGAATGTTGTAAAGCAGTGGCCTGTTCTAGAAGAGCACTTGGACGCAATATTAGTGGGCGAGCAGATTGCCAACTCTCACCAACAGCATCTGCTTCAAGTGTTGGACCAAGAGCTCTCTGGAAACAGCGCCGCAGTGTGCAATCCGTGTGTTTTTGAGGACTGGATAGCAAAGAGCCAGCAATTGCATCAAGCATATGCCTGGAAAATGCCTCATGCTGTGTCGTCCCTGCGGGAAGCTCAGAGCAAGGATGTCAGGTTTACCTCTTTTGTAAACACGCTTGGCCTGAGCATTACATGGTTTGGTAAGAGCTGGGAAGACTACCTTAAGCTGCCGGGGACGCAGCTGCAATCCTATGTTGATAGCTTGGAGAAGCTTCTTGCTATTGCCGAGACACTCAGTGGGCCAGAGGCAGGTCAACAGGTTGAGCGGTTAAAACGTACTTTGCAGGCAGTAAACCGATCTGTTGCATCGATTTTTGTCATACTCGAGGAATCCCAGGGTCGAGAAGACATCCAGAATATCTCGCAGCGACTGAGTGTGGATACGAGTACGCTTTCCATGCTTTGTCTCAATGAGCCTGTTCGCCGAGTCAAGCACCAAAGTGGCATGGCGTTCAAGCACAAGGGTCAAGGAGCTTGGATTCCAGTTCATGCTGTGCTCTTCGACCACTACTTTCTCTGGGGTAAAACAAAAAAGAACAGCGAAAATGAAATATTAGTCACCGAAAGGCCGATACCACTTGTCGACGTAGAATTCTCGCTGCCTGCTGATGGTAAGTACTCTCAGAAAGCCGGCATGCTGGATCAGATCAAAAGAGGCTCAATAGTGTAAGCACCAAAAGCCAATCCAATACGATGTACACTTGCTAATCTGCCGTTAGATATATCATTGTTGTCCAGAAGAAGATTCCCGATGGCAAACCGACACTGCTGGGCTTGTATAGCATGAACGAGAGAAATGTGTGGTTAGATCGCCTAACCGCGGCGAAGGCCATGCAGCAGGGTTGATAGACAACCGAAGTCAGTTGACAGTTAGGTGGTGAATGGCCAAGAAAATTCCAACATGCATGGTCTGCGTGAAGTTTCCGGTTGCTTTGGAGCTGCTGGATAACTGTTGGGTAGCAGTTTCTGGTTGCTGAAGTTGGTAAAAACCTATACACCAAGAAGACTTACGAGATTCTAGAGCTGCACGTATAGCTTCAAGACATGTCTCTCCGCTCAAGATCTGGGTATGATGGGCGCACTATCAAAGAAATCATCCAGAATCTCGGCGACTTTTCTGGAGGGTTGAAAGCGCCAGGTCCGAGGCTGCAATGCAAAACCTTGTCTCCATCAACCAAAGATATCAGAAGGATCGTTCTGCCAATGGAAGGCTAGCAAGAATCTTCTTCGTGCAAGTTTTCCTCCTGTGCCAATGGTCACTCAAGCGGTCCTTGATATTGTATCTGGCGGCTCCTTCAACCTCACGGACTGGGCCAAGGTTTTGCAAGTGAGGGATAGAATGGCTTGGATGAATAGAAAACCAACAAGGAGATGGTGATGAAAGCATGCCGGATACGAAGCAAGAAGAAATGTTCAGTCAGAATATGGATTCGGAATGCTGGGCTGGATGGTATCAGTTATGAAAGACGAACATGGTGTGCAAAGCGACCCTCGGGTGAATACGATCCGCATCGGAGCAAAGGCTTTCATTGGCGTCAACAAGTAAGCATGAGGCAGGCACGTTAACGGATGCTCGATATCACCAGCAGATGCATGTTGTCTTTCCTCTTTCGCCTTGGCTCCTAGGTTTGCGCGTGACGTTGAAGTGGAGCTCTGGATGCTGACTTTGCATTGTGCTAGATTTGATCCGAAGCATAGCCAATGACGCTGCGTAGGGGAAGCCTGGTACACGTTCATTGTGCACGCCGGCTGACATGCTCAGCATCCCGCCCGAGCTGTCCAGTTTCCGGATGAGGACGAGGGGCGCGTCTGGAGAGCTCGCCCCCCACGCCAGCAGGGTGTAAGGCTGATGTATTGAGTGCGAAAGCAGCGCGGCGTATAGCGACAATTGAGGCTAAATTCGGACCGGAAGAAGACAAATCACAGCATTGTCCCGAGGGGCAAGTGATGACCAAACACGGCCGGCGCAAGTCCCACGCGGTGATTCGGCTTCCTAATGGCTTCGCGTCAAGGCGGCGGCATGGTGAGGCGCTGTTTGGGCGGGCGTGTTGCATTACAGCTGCTGCCCCACCATGGCAACTAGCTTACCAATGCAGCCCCGCCGACTTATTCAAAGAGGGGCCGGGGCAATATGAGGATGTGAATAGTAGATGGCTGGGCGAGCGAGACGCGCCGGTGCGCTGGTTTGTGTACAAACGTACGTCCCAAGCGCCTCTGCAGGGGATGGCGGTGGTGGTGTTGAGTGGTGGAGGACTCGGACAGCTCTGCTTGATAGCAATAGCGGGGTAGGTCGCCCGTATGACGATAGCGCGACGAGCAGGCCAGCACCGGAGGCAGGGCGTGTGCGGACATGTCGATGCACTGTGATGGCTGCAAGTCTGGGAACGTTGTGTTGCACACTCTGTCACGGAAGCCCGAGAGACAGCAAGGTCATGGTATGGTAGGCTTGTCCATTGCAGGCCTCGCCGAGTTTGGTCCAGCCTTGTCCGGCGATGGCTGGCGTGGTAGCGTGGTCGCGGAGGTGCGTTGCACGAGATGCAGCGGCTTAGTGATGGTTGCAAAATAGCCCGCGTTGTTGGCTGCTGGCTGCTGGGCCTTTTAAAACCACGTCAGACAGACTCGAGCAGTTGAGCGGGTTCGTCTCTTGTGCAATCCTTCCCTTATCCCCCGGCGTTTGAGCGGCAAATTGGGGCTAAACGTCACCACCACGAGGACCCGTAAACCGCTAGAGCACGTCCGATAACCCCACCAGTCTCTGGAGCTTTTCTTCCACACATCACGCCCTACCATAGCTTTTCCTCTTCCCTCGCGATCCTCTGTTCCCCTTGACTTTTTCTGTCCCTTACAGCCCTTAATTGAGCTGTTTTCTCGCGACCGCGCCTCCCGCCGAGCGATTGCACACCGCACCACCATCTCGCAATGGCCGACACAGTGATCCAGCCTCAGCACGAGGAGGCCAATGCCGGGTATGCAGCTTCCCTCGTCTCCTTGTTCCATGGCCCGTAGTTTGCAAAGAACTACCCTTGGCTTCGCGCCAATTTCTCCGGCAACTGTTTTCAATTGTGAAACAGTGTTGTTGACCTCAACGGAGGGGCTGCTTGACGCGCGAATCCCATACATCTGCCCAACACTTTCCGAACAACCCCGCTAACCCACGCGCGCTCACAGAAACATGGAGCTCAAAGACAACACCATCATTGTTGTTCTCGGCGCCTCTGGTGATCTAGCCAAGAAGAAGACCGTACGTATCCGCTCACGCTGAACGAAAACAGACGTCAGACTAATACCAGTGCAGTTCCCGGCTCTCTTCGGCCTTGTAGGTTACACACCAAGCTTCAATTCCGCTCTCGTTGACCATCGATACAGCACCGAAACAACTTCCTCCCCAAGAACATTAGCATTGTCGGATATGCGCGCACCAAGATGGACCGCGAGGAGTACCTCAAGCGTGTCAAGTCATACATCAAGACCCCCACAAAGGATCTGGAGAAGCAGCTGGACGAGTTCTGCAACTTCTGCACCTACGTCTCGGGCCAGTACGACCAGGACGACTCGTTTATCCAGCTCGAGAAGCACATGCAGGAAATCGAGAAGGGCCGCAAGGAGACCAACCGCGTCTTCTACATGGCTCTCCCTCCTAGTGTCTTCATCACAGTTTCCCAGCACCTGAAGCGCAACTGCTACCCCAAGAGCGGCATTGCCCGTGTTATTGTAGGCTACATGCCCGTATTAATCTGGTTTCATGCCGCTGACTGCAATTCCACAGGTCGAGAAGCCGTTCGGCAAGGACCTCCCAAGTTCACGCGAATTGCAAAAGGCACTCGCCCCAGACTGGTCTGAGGACGAGCTGTACCGCATTGACCACTACCTGGGCAAGGAGATGGTCAAGAACATCCTCATTCTCCGATTTGGTAACGAGTTCTTTGGCGCAACCTGGAACAGGAACCACATCGACAACGTTCAGGTACGGAAAGCTGGATCCAGCAGCAGATGGAGATACTGACGAGCACAGATTACCTTCAAGGAGCCCTTCGGAACTGAGGGTCGAGGAGGTTACTTTGACGAGTTCGGCATCATCCGTGATGTCATGCAGAACCGTGAGTGACTAAGCGTGAGCTCAAAAGGGATAACAAGCAACTGACAATTGCAGACTTGCTGCAAGTGCTGACTCTCCTGGCTATGGAGCGACCCATCTCCTTCTCAGCTGAAGACATTCGTGACGAGAAGGTGCGTGTCCTCCGCGGCATGCCTTCGATCGAGCCCAAGAACGTCATCATCGGACAATACGGAAAGTCGCTGGATGGCACAAAGCCCGGCTACAAGGAGGACGACACAGTGCCCAAGGACTCGCGATGCCCCACTTTCGCCTCCATGGTCGCCTACATCAAGAACGAGAGGTGGGATGGCGTGCCTTTCATCCTCAAGGCCGGAAAGGCCCTGAACGAGCAAAAGACCGAGGTGCGCATCCAGTTCAAGGATGTTACTTCGGGTATCTTCAAGGACATTCCCCGTAACGAGCTTGTCATCCGAGTCCAGCCGAACGAGAGTGTCTACATCAAGATGAACTCGAAGCTGCCCGGTCTCAGCATGCAGACGGTCGTCACAGAGCTTGATCTCACCTACAGGCGGCGATTCTCCGACCTGAAGATTCCAGAGGCATACGAGTCGCTCATTCTCGACGCGCTCAAGGGCGACCACTCCAACTTTGTCCGTGACGATGAGCTCGATGCCAGCTGGAGGATCTTTACTCCTCTGCTTCACTACCTAGACGACAACAAGGAGATTATTCCTATGGAGTACCCATACGGTATGTGGTGCAAGTTACGCAAGTCAAACAGATTACTAACCATGCCCTAGGCTCTCGTGGCCCTGCCGTCTTGGATGACTTTACTTCTTCTTACGGATACAAGTTCAGCGACGCAGCAGGTAAGAAGTCAATCTTGTCATGTACTAGGAGCAGACGACTAACGCAATTACAGGATACCAATGGCCCATGAACGAGCAGAAGTTGTAGAGGCCTCTTGTTGACCATTATTCAGGATGGAATCGAATACACAGTTGTTCGATGTATTGATTGGTCCTGGCAGTCTTCTTATGCAGAGGTGCTAGCAGGTGAATAGATAATGAATGTGACGACGTTTCATGTCGCAAAACTATGTGCATGACTGAGTACTATGTGATGAGTGATGTTTTGTGGCGTGCTCCCTGGGCCGGAGTCTACACGTGAGATCTAGACTTCCGACAGCGGAGGACGCATAGTGACTGGTAGTGGGGTACAGGCTAGAGCGGAATGGCATCATCGGCGAATTGAGAAATTTTTGAGAAGCGTCGCGTCAGACGCCGACTGAGTCAAAGTATAGGTGTCATACCAGGCTCAAGCCATTTTATTCAGCTGGTGCATACAGCTAAAAAGTGGAAAGTGTCTTCTTTGCATCTGTTGTTACTTACAGTCGCCGACACTACCACTCTTCCATTAAATCTCGCATCCGTTTGGAACCACGTTTTGCAATTCGCCCGTGATTTCTGGTTACTCAACAGTTTAACACGTTTTCTCTTAGCAGGGACCCTCCCAGTATTTATAGCCCAGAGTTTGTGAGCCTCCGGATCGCGCAACCTTTTCGAGTTGTAGCATCCCCCGCCTCTCCTCCGAGCAACCTCCGCAATCACCTCCGCGCGCGCACCCACCATGACACCCGCCCAAGATATCGCCGGCAGCGCCAACACGCTTGCACGCAGTGTGTCCAACAGCCTCAACCTTAGCACCAGCCCAAACCTCTCCTTCCACAGCCCGCCTTCGACATTCAGGCAACCACCGTCTGCCAACTCGAGAGATGGCCGCGTCCCCACCCAACCTGGCACCTCACATGCGCAGCAGCTGGCGAAACAGCTGAAGCCTTTTGATACCAAGGACATCAAGGTCTTGCTGCTGGAGAATGTCAACGAGGCTGGTATTGATATCCTGAGGGGCCAGGGCTACCAGGTCGAGGCCATCAAGGCCAGCTTGGGAGAAGATGAGCTGATTGAGAAGATTCGCGATGTACATGTCATCGGCATTCGCTCCAAGACGAAGCTCACCAAGAAGGTGCTGGAGGAGGCGAAGAACCTCATTGTCATCGGCTGCTTCTGCATTGGAACCAACCAGGTCGATCTCCAGACGGCTGCCACTCGTGGTATCGCCGTCTTCAACTCGCCCTTCAGCAACTCGCGCTCCGTCGCTGAACTCGTCATCTCAGAAATCATTGCGCTCGCCCGCCAGCTTGCGGACCGCTCCATGGAACTTCACAACGGTACTTGGAACAAGGTCAGCAAGGGATGCTGGGAGATTCGTGGCAAGACACTGGGTATTGTCGGATACGGACACATTGGTTCGCAGCTGAGTGTGCTGGCTGAGTCCATGGGCATGGATGTCATCTACTACGATGTCCTGACCACTATGGGCCTGGGCACAGCGCGACAGGTACCGTCTCTCGACGATCTTTTGGCACAAGCCGACTTTGTCTCTCTGCACGTTCCTGCGACGCCCGAGACCAAGAACCTGATTGGCAAAGAGCAGTTTGCAAAGATGAAGGACGGCAGCTACCTCATCAACAACGCGCGCGGTACGGTCGTCGACATCCCGGCCCTGATTGAAGCCAGCCGCTCGGGCAAGCTGGCGGGAGCCGCCATTGACGTGTTCCCCAACGAACCTGCAGGCAATGGCGACTATTTTAGCAACGAGCTGAATACGTGGACAAAGGATCTAGTGGGTCTCAAGAACATTATCCTCACACCGCACATTGGCGGTAGTACCGAGGAGGCCCAGTGCGCTATCGGAGTCGAGGTCAGCACAGCACTGGTGCGCTATGTGAACGAAGGCACGACGCTCGGTGCCGTCAACATGCCCGAAGTCAATCTCCGAAGCCTGACGCTCGACCAGCCGGACTGCATGCGTGTCATTTACATTCACAAGAACGTGCCTGGTGTGCTGAGGCAGGTCAACGGCATCCTGCTCCACCACAACATTGAGAAGCAAATGTCCGACTCGAGAGGCGACGTTGCCTATCTCATGGCGGATATCAGCGAGGTCAAGGAGACGGAGATCAAGGACATTTTTACGAGCCTAGAGGAGTTGTCGTGTAAGTTTTGGTTCACTCTATTCTTCCCGTACATGTGTTTGTGTGAAATTGTAGCTAACTGGTTTTGTCACAGCGTGTATCCGTACGAGGGTCTTGTACTAGGGAACCCACACTACGGCGGAAATCAGCCCGGGTGCAGCATTGTGGGGAAAGCAAGAAACAGTGGTTGGGAAGTGGGCTTCCCGCCTCCCGGTATGTCTCTTGGTGTTAGCCTTCCTTCAACCCATCTGTTTTTCTCATGTTGCAGAGAAAAGAGAGACACTGGAGTGGATTACTCTATAAAACTTCAACGTTTGGTGCGGAAAATCAAAAGCCATGTATCTGCTTTGTCCGTTCTCCTAGTTCAGTACTGTCATGTCATTAGTGTAAGCGAGTGCCGGGGTTATAGGCCATTGTTAGAAAGCACATAAAAAGGGAATGTATGAGTTATGAAACGACGAGCAGCTGGGCAACATGCATGGAAACAAGGCGTCCTTGTGCAAAAGCATATTGTGTTTGTGGCGGCACAAGGATGGTTGTGACTGGACCGGTGATGTGACAGGAGATGGATAGGGGCACGTGATAGCGGAGCCGATGTACAGTACATGTGCTGCCCCGACGTCAGATGACGCACACGCCTGATGGGTGTGACTGGTACGCTTTGCTTGCTCGACCAAACTCTGACGGGCACGATACTGTGTAGTGTGCCGCCATATCGTCCAGTGTACCTGAGGATGGAAACGAGGCACACAGGGCGTTTCAGGAGGCAGACGGGCTGGGACGGGCCCGCGGTGCTGCCATGCACGACACGTCTGCCAGGCAGGGAAGGGCATGGGCGCGACTGTGGGGAGGACGGTCGGGTTGGATGAGTGGAGTGGGGAACGAATGGCATGGCACCGGGCCAGGAGAGGCGTCCCAGGCTCGTGTTTGAAGACGCGGTGGTGGTGGTGGCGGCGAGAAGCTGTCGAGGTACCGGTACGCAGAGGACACTACATTGGCCGCGAGGCCGGGGCGACCCACGGGTGCGGGCATCCAGCACAAGTGAGGCTTATTCGCATGCAGCGTCGAGGAGGTGCATATTGTGAGACGGCTGTCTGGCGGTGGTTGGCTTGGGCCCCTGGCGTGGTCCGTGCCCTAAGCGGCGTGCTGGCGGTGAGAGGCCGTTTAGCGCAACCAAGACAAAGTCGAATCAAGTGCTGGCAGGTGTTCGCATGTTTCCGACCGCACCCATTGCCTTTCTCCTCTCCTCCTGGCCATGCCGCAAATCTGGTGACCTGCAGCGCCATCCACCGCTGACTCCCACCCCGACGAGCAACAGAGAGACGCCCAAGCCAGCGGCCGCACCGACATAGCGAGCTGAGCGTTGAGCATTCCGCCCCCCCTCCCCTCCTTCAGGGCGCCGCTTCTGGACCCTGACGATATTCCGCACCGCCATTTGGAGGGGACACTCCACGCTCCCATCCACGCCCGCGACCGCCCACCATGGCTCACATCTACGACATCGGCACCCGCGCGTGGCAGCCCGACACCACCGAGGGCTGGGTCGCCTCCGAGGTGACGGACAAGCAGATTGCGGGGGACAAGGTGACGCTGGTCTTTACGCTGGAAAATGGCGAGGTACGCCCACACACACATACATACACAAACATACAAACGCCCTTGGCCGGCTGCCTGCCTGCCCGCCCGCCCCGCCGTGCCCGCGCAATTCGAGGATGCTGACCATGTGCTTTCCAGACCAAGAAGGTCGAGACGACCCTCGACGCCATCCAGACAGGCAATGACCCCAATCTCCCGCCCCTGATGAACCCCGCCATGCTCGAGGCTAGCGACGATCTGACCAACCTGTCCCATCTCAACGAGCCTGCTGGTACGGCTTTCCCTGCATCCACACGGTCACCTCCGCTGCCCATACTGACCAATATGCAGTCCTTCAGGCCATCAAGCTCCGGTACCTGCAAAAGGAGATTTACACATATTCGGGTATCGTCCTGATTGCAACAAATCCCTTCGCCCGCGTCGACTCTCTCTATGTCCCTGGCATGGTACAGGTCTACGCCGGCAAGCAGCGATCCTATGGCGCCCCACATCTGTTCGCTATTGCTGAAGAGGCTTTTGCGTAAGGATTCCCCTTTCCATTCCCCCAGTTCCTACCCAGCAGTGGGCTAACATGTCACAGCGACATGTTGCGAGACCAGAAGAACCAGACCATTGTCGTCTCTGGAGAGTCTGGAGCCGGAAAGACTGTCAGCGCCAAATACATCATGCGATATTTTGCCACACGAGAGTCCCCAGATAACCCGGGCAAGCGGAGAGGCAAGTCCGACTCCATGAGTGAGACGGAAGAGCAGATTCTCGCGACCAATCCTATCATGGAAGCTTTTGGTAACGCCAAAACAACCCGAAACGACAACTCGTCACGTTTCGGTAAATACATTGAAATCATGTTCAACAAGCAGACGGACATTATTGGTGCTAAGATCAGGACATACTTGCTCGAGCGCTCGAGATTGGTGTTCCAGCCGCTCAAGGAGCGTAACTACCACGTCTTCTACCAGCTGGTAGCAGGTGCGACTGACGCGGAGCGCGAGGAGCTCTCGTTGAAGTCGGTTGAGGAGTTCAACTACCTCAACCAAGGTAGTGCTCCCGTCATTGAGGGCATGGACGACGTGGCTGAGTTCAAGGCGACCAAGGACTCTCTGACAAAGGTCGGCGTCTCGCCAGAAACACAGTCCGGCATCTGGCGCCTGTGTGCTGCCCTGCTGCACATGGGAGACGTCAAGATCACCGCGACACGAACAGACTCGAATCTTTCGCCCGAAGAGCCTTCTCTTGTCAAGGCTTGCTCGCTGCTGGGCATCGACGCAAACACCTTTGCCAAGTGGATCGTAAAGAAGCAGCTCATCACAAGAGGAGAGAAGATTGTCTCCAACCTGACACAGCAGCAAGCTATCGTGGTGCGAGACTCCGTGGCTAAGTTCATCTACTCGAGTTTGTTTGACTGGCTCGTTGAGCGAACAAACGAGAGTCTTGCCACAGAAGAGGTCATCTCATCCGCTCACACCTTTATTGGTGTCTTGGATATTTACGGTTTCGAGCACTTTGCAAAGAACTCTTTCGAGCAGTTCTGTATCAACTATGCCAACGAGAAATTGCAACAAGAATTCAACGCACACGTCTTCAAGCTCGAGCAGGAGGAGTACATGCGCGAAAAGATCGACTGGACTTTTATCGACTTCGCTGACAACCAGCCATGTATCGACCTGATTGAGGGCAAGCTCGGTATCCTGTCTCTTCTCGACGAAGAGTCTAGGTTGCCCATGGGTTCCGATGAGCAGTTCGTCACCAAGCTCCACCACAACTACTCGGGAGACAAGCACAAGTTCTACAAGAAGCCTCGATTCGGAAAGTCGGCATTTACTGTCTGCCATTACGCCGTGGACGTCACCTATGAGTCTGATGGTTTCATTGAGAAGAACAGAGATACCGTGCCCGACGAGCACATGGAAGTGCTCAAGGCCTCCAGCAACAAGTTCTTGATCGAAGTCTTGGATACCGCTGCCTCAATTCGAGAAAAAGAGACGGCCAACACTGCCTCTGCCAAACCAGGTGCTGCAGTCTCGGCCGGACGTAGGGTCGCTACCAACCGCAAGCCAACGCTTGGTGGTATCTTCAAGTCCTCGCTCATCGAGCTCATGCAGACGATCAACTCGACCGACGTTCACTACATTCGTTGTATCAAGCCTAACGAGGCCAAGGCTGCTTGGCAGTTTGATGGACCTATGGTTCTCAGTCAATTGCGTGCTTGCGGTGTCCTCGAAACCGTCAGAATCAGTTGCGCCGGTTACCCTACCCGATGGACGTACGAGGAATTCGCTCTTCGTTACTACATGTTGGTCAGGTCGTCTGAATGGACACCTGAAATCCGCAACATGGCCACGGCTATTTTGAAGAAGGCTTTGGGTACCGGCAAGAACGACGGTACCGACAAGTACCAGATGGGTCTCACCAAGATCTTTTTCCGCGCTGGTATGCTTGCATTCCTCGAGAACCTGCGTACCGCCAGGCTCAACGACGCGGCCATTATGATCCAAAAGAACCTCCGTGCCAAGTACTACCGTCGCGTCTATCTCGAAATGCGCGAGGCCGTCATTTCGGTACAGTCGTTGGCTAGGGGCTACATGACCAGGGAACGAGCCGAAGAGGCGCGCCAGGTCAAGGCTGCGACCACCATCCAAAGAGTCTGGAGGGGCAGCAAGGACCGCAAGCGCTTCCTCATTGTCAGGAACTCGGTCATCAAGTTCGAGGCTGCCGCCAAGGGATACCTTCTCCGCAAGAACATCTTGGACAAGAGGCTTGGAGATGCTGCTCGCATGATTCAGCGAAACTGGCGCAAGCAGCGCTACATCCGCGCCTACAAGAAGCAGATCAAGCAAATCATTATTGTCCAGAAGCTCTTCCGAGGACGAAAGGCCCGCAGGGAGTACAAGGTCTTGCGCGCCGAATCTCGCGATCTCAAGAACATTTCTTACAAGCTGGAAAACAAGGTCGTCGAGCTCACCCAGAATTTGGGTACGATGAGGGAGCAGAACAAGTCGCTCAAGTCGCAGGTCGAGAACTACGAGAGCCAGATCAAGTCATACAAGGAGCGCAGCCGAACACTCGAGAACCGCCAGAAGGAGCTCCAAGCCGAAGCCAACCAGGCTGGTATCACCGCCGCCAAGCTGAGCCAGATGGAGGACGAGTACAAGAAGCTGCAAGCCAGCTACGAGGAGAGCACTGCCAAGATGCGACACTTGCAGGAAGAGGAAAAGGAACTCCGTGCTTCGCTGAAGAGGACTACCGAGGACCTCGAACAGTCAAAGAGGAGGAGCAACGTTACCGAGACAGAGAAGATGTCACTCCGCCAGCAACTTGCCGAGCTCCAGGAGCAGGTCGAGTTGATGAAGCGCTCTGGTCCAATCAACGGCGAACTCAATGGCCACACTACCAGCATCGCACCCAGCAGCTTGATCAAGCTCGTCTCGTCGAAGAAGCCCAAGAGGCGCAGCGCTGGACCCGACACTCGCGACATCAACCGCTTCAGCGAGCAGTACAACCCTCGCCCTGTCTCGATGGCCCCTGGCTCTACTATTCACAGGCAGAACCTCTCAGGCTCAACCTTTGCCCAGCTTGACAATGTCGAGATGGAGCTTGAGAACATCCTTGCCGAGGAGGACATGCTCAACGACGAGGTCACTCTTGGCCTCATCAAGAACTTGAAGATTCCTTCGCCTACCACCACACCTCCCCCTACCGACAAGGAAGTCCTCTTCCCTGCTTACCTCATCAACCTCGTTACTTCGGAGATGTGGAACAATGGCTTCGTCAAGGAGTCTGAGCGCTTCCTTGCCAACGTCATGCAGTCGATCCAGCAAGAGGTCATGCAACACGATGCTGAGGACGCCATCAACCCAGGTGCCTTCTGGCTCTCCAACGTCCACGAGATGTTGTCGTTCGTCTTCCTCGCCGAGGATTGGTATGAGCAACAAAAGACAGACAACTACGAGTACGACCGACTACTGGAGATTGTCAAGCACGATCTGGAGAGTCTGGAGTTCAACATTTACCACACCTGGATGAAGGTGCTTAAGAAGAAGCTGCACAAGATGATCATTCCCGCCATCATCGAATCGCAGTCACTGCCTGGCTTCGTTACCAACGAGAGCAACCGTTTCCTCGGCAAGCTGCTCCAGGGCAGCAACACTCCTGCCTACAGCATGGACAACCTCCTCACCCTGCTCAACAGTGTGTACAAGGCCATGAAGGCATACTACCTCGAGGACTCCATCATCACCCAGTGCGTCACCGAGCTGCTGAGGTTGGTTGGTGTCACTGCTTTCAACGACCTGCTGATGCGCCGCAACTTCCTCTCCTGGAAGCGTGGTCTTCAGATCAATTACAACATCACGCGTATCGAAGAGTGGTGCAAGTCTCATGACATGCCTGAGGGCACCCTGCAGCTTGAGCACTTGATGCAAGCTACCAAGCTGCTTCAACTGAAGAAGGCGACTCTGAACGATATCGAGATTATCCAGGACATTTGCTGGATGCTGAGTCCCAACCAGATTCAGAAACTGCTGAACCAGTACCTTGTCGCCGACTACGAGCAGCCCATCAACGGCGAAATCATGAAGGCCGTCGCATCCCGCGTGACGGAGAAGAGCGATGTTCTGCTGCTTACCGCAGTCGACATGGAGGACAGCGGCCCCTACGAGATTGCGGAGCCCCGAGTCATTACCGCCTTGGAAACATACACACCATCATGTCAGTCAAGTTCTCGTTCTCTCTCCTCATCTCTATTACCTAATCATAGCTAACACGTTCGCAGGGCTGCAAACACCACGTCTCAAGCGCCTCGCTGAGATTGTCTCACAACAAGCCATTGCACAGCAGGAGAAGCTCGAGTTTGACGATGACATGCCAGCAGGCCAATCGAACGACGATGCCATGCATGCCCTGACTGGCGGCATGGGCATGAACGGCGGAATGAACGGACACGCGACAATTGAGGAAGGTATTGAGACATGAACTTGAAGCATATTTATGTAAGCGAAGATTTGGCATTTAGACATGACCGACACGAAGCGTTAAAGAGAGCCCTATCGTTTTCCCCCAAATGTTTATAGTTGTAGCTGTCTGTCTATCTGTCTGTCTGGGCTGGGTCCTGTATGGAAGGGAAGGCAAAAAGCGGCGGTACAATTGAGGGGGATTGGCATGGATGATGATGACGACGACGATGAAGCCTGCCGATTTCCTTTAACGTTATTATTTATTTATTGTGGTCTGGGTTATTTAATGCTTGGGGAATATGATTGTTTTGTCTTCTTCTGCACTAGTGGGTTTATTTCTTGTGCGATTGAGTCGACTGTGCAAAAAGCATTCATTGGGGGCGTAGGAATGGTTTATCACATGCAGCGGCTGACAATATGGATACGCGGCAGACTGGCGGTGCACAATGTGGGGACGGGAAGCTACGCGGTTTTGGCCAAGATATTATTTTAGGCGCAATGATGAGAGATATTACTTGTGTTTCATGACATAATGTTGCCAAAAGTTAGAGATACACACCAATCGCAACTGCATGTCTATCCGGGAAACCCATGAGTGGCATGCATGAGAGTGACATGCGTGCACAACAAGGGCGCCAAGAGCCGACGGCCCGCGTTCAGTCCAAAGGGCGCTAGGTATCCCCTTCCCCGTTCGGGGGCCTTCCAACGGTCCCCGCCTCATCTCAAGCGAACACATGGCCAAACCAAAGATAGCTGCTGACGTTGACCCTTTCTCTTCCCCTTTTGCCGTCTTGCCGTTCTCCTCTTCCTTTCCCCCGAACGAACAACCTCAATGACCTGCTAGAAGAAGCAAAACCCCCAGTAGAAGAGATAACAAGAGAGAAAGAAAAGAAAGGAAGCAGATACGGAATATACAGACCAACTTGCATTCACTCCTTTGGTGTGCTCTTTGTTGTTTTTCTCTCCTCGTTCGTTCTTTCCTTCTCTCCTTCTCACTCTCTCGTTTCTCTACTACTTGTCTTGGTCGCGAACCCCACGTTCTCTACCCCCCTTGCATACAGCGGGTAATAGGATACATATACATACGCGGACACGTACGGAACCGCCCAATGCGCCCTTGCACGTTTCCATAAGGACAGGCAGAGGGAGAGGGAAACTCGGTACCGCGCGCAACATTGCATGCGACAGAGTTCCTACTCTCACCCACTTCCCACCTCTACTACGCCCTCTCTTTTCTATTCTCCGGCTTTCCGCCTGTGGAAAGGGCACCGGAACGGGAGGAAGGAGCTGTAGACAGGCGAAGAGGGAATAAGACATCGAGAGGGAAAAGAAGGAAGAGAGCAACATGCCGTCTGTTGCGCAATGGCAGGGTACGCCCTCAGTCAAGGGCCCGACAGAGAGCATACGCATGGCGCTGCTTACAGCGTCGCTCATTGGACTCCAGTACGTTCCTATATCTTTGTACACCGACCGAAAAAAAAAACTTCCAGAGTACAATCTTGGGCCAGAATTCAAGCTAATGCCGCAATTTCAAAAGGTTTACCTGGAACGTCGAAATGACCTATTGCACGCCGTATCTCCTCGAACTAGGCCTCACAAAGTCCAAAATCTCGCTCGTCTGGGTCGCCGGTCCACTGTCTGGCCTCATCATGCAACCGATTGTCGGCGTCGTGGCCGACCGCTGCACGTCGCGCTGGGGGCGGCGGCGCCCGTTCATGTTTTTCGGCACGATACTCGTAGCGCTGTTCCTGCTGCTGCTGGGCTGGACAAAGGAGGTGGTGCGGTACTTTGTGGCCGACGAGGCGGCAGCGAAGAATGCAAACGTGTACGTGGCGGTGTTTAGCATTTACGGTATCGACTTTGCGATCAATGCTGTGCAGGGCAGTTGTCGCGGCCTCATTGTTGATACCCTGCCCATGGAGAAACAGCAGATGGGGAGTAGCTGGGCTAGCAGGATGGTGGCTGTGGGCAGCTTGATAGGATATGCGGCGGGCGCGGTAGATCTCCGAGCCATTTTTGGTCCTATGCTGGGCGATACGCAGTTCAAGCAGCTAACGGGGGTTGCGGCCTTGACGCTGTGTCTGGCCATTGCCACGACGAGCTGGGCGGTTACCGAGAGAGTGTTGATAAGCGATGGCACGGCGAAAGGGCTGGATATCAAGCAGGTGGTGGGGACTATTGCGCATACTGCACTCAATCTACCAAGGAGTATACAAGCCATCTGCACAGTACAGTTTTGGGCATGGATCGGTACGTTGATATCTTTTTGTTTGTCAAATTACCTGCAAAGCTAATATGTGACTAACAATTCGTCAGGTTGGTTTCCTTTTCTTTTCTATAGCACAACGTGGGTCGGCGAAGTCTACCTACGGTATGATGCGCCCGCCGAGGTGCGAGCCGCTGGCGATCTGACAGGTAAAGTCGGAAGAATGGGCTCGACGGCGCTTGTCTCCTTCTCGATTGTGACATTTGTCATGTCTGTCCTGCTACCCTTTTTCGTCGAGAACCCAGAAGCAGAGGGCGGCGAAAAGGGTCCCAGCTTCTCACACGCGGCCAAACCAAAGTTTGGGGCGAGTGCGTGGGAGAAGTATAGACCGAGTTTGCTGACGGCGTGGATGACGGCGCATTGCATTTTTGCGTGTAGCATGAGCATGGCGCCTTTTGTGACTTCGATGAGACATGCGACCATCATCATTGCTTTCTGTGGCGTGTAAGCAAACCCAGGTTCCTTTCCTTGTTCTGCTCTCTTGTGATGAGTAATAAGCTAATATGAAAAAAAGATCATGGGCCGTAGCTTCATGGGCTCCATGGGCCTTGATCGGCGTCGAAATCAACCGCCTGAACATGGCCAACTCGCACTCGACACATCCCAAGCGTACCTCCATGGACCTCTCCGAGGCTCAGGACAAGATGGAAAAAGCAAGCACTGTGGGTGGGGGAGCGTCCGGCAGCAGAGGAGGCGCAAGCTCCGGACAGTACCTAGGCATCATGAACCTGTACACGACACTCCCGCAGTTCATGGGCACGGCGATTTCGTGGGTCGTGTTTTCTATCCTGGAGCCGGGAAAGAGTCCAGAGCTGAGTGAGGCGCCGCCGGAAGAGCATCATAGCACGGATGGGCCGAATGCTATTGCCGTCTGTTTGTTTATTGGGGCATGCTCGGCGTGTCTGGCTGTGGTGGCTACAATGAGGTTGGGGAGGATACAGGGAAAAATGTAGGGGCGTTTGGTATGGCTAGAGGACATGGTAAATCTTCAAGGGAATCCTTGCATCTCAATAGACGGATGGCTCACACAAGACGACAAGTTTTTAACATTTTGCCTCACTCGTCCCTGTGTTCGACGTCGTTATTCCCGAACTAGCTCCGTTGAAGACGAGGGTGCATGTTCTGTATACACGGAGACATTGCCATGGCCTGCACTGGTCGGACCGACGAGTAATGGGTGCAAGACAGACGTGTGCTGACGCGCTAGCGGACACTGGGGGCCCAGGAGAGATTTTGCTCTAAGATTTTCTAGTGGCCCGCTTTGTTCTAGAAGGCAGGTGTGGCTCCCGGTAGTACGCTTCCGGGCATAGGGTGTGGTGCTGTGTGCTGTTATGTATCTAGTAGCGAGGTGTATCGACGACGGGTGGTGACATGGTCATGATGGTGATGACGAGCACTGCAACGTGGTTGAATCACGGGCCCGCCGCTAGATAAAGTGTGTACACATGTATGTGGGTGAGGGCGGAGAGGTCCTTTTTTCTGTGGTCTGCATCGGAGTGGGCATCGAGGTGTGGGTAGGGGAGTAGTATAGCGGCAGTGGATTTTTTTGCCCGCCCGTCTCCAGGCTGGAGAGAAAGCTGGTCGCCAGCGGCGGCCAAGGTCGGCCATGGATGCATGGATGCAGTGCAATGGCATCACAATGGGTGAATGGCGGCTGAGGCTACGGCGCAGACGCAGAGGCTGCTGCGAGGGGAGTCGGTTGTCGCGCGGTGCCACGCCACGCCGGCCCTGTGAAAAGACGGTCAGGGTACAAAACCACGGCGACTCGCACCTTCTCGCGCGCCACACGCTCTCGTCTCTTCCAGCTCTCCTCAGCGAAAAAAACCACAGGCAAACAAAGGCCCCCCGTCGACTGCGTTCGTCTGCCCGCTGCCCCTCGCCGCCCGCCCCGGCTCCGCCTCGCTCGCTCAGAGAGTCTTTTCACACTAGGCGCGACTAGGCTCCGTTCCCTAGAAAACAACCTTGCCTCGACTCAACCCGCCGAACATTTCCTCTCCTCCCCAACCACTTCGCTTCGCCACTCACGCATCCACACCACTCATTCGCCAAGATGTCTGAGCCCATTCCCAATAAGAAGATGGATGCCATATCCGCTCCGTAAGTAGGCCCTTGACTCGTTTTTTTTTCTGCCCTCTGCTCCACGACAAAACCTCTGCCCTCCCCTCCTCCCACCATCGTCTGCCCGCCAAACACCAACAAACCCACCCCTCACTACCCACCCCCATACACCCACCATGGACGTCCCCAAGTCTAACGCCCATCCTACCAGCACCCCTCAGAACACTCCAGCCAACGCTGCGCCCATATCGTCGCGCGCTCAGCAGCCCGGTGTCGGCACCATCAAGGAAGGTACGTCGTAACGAGCAAAAATCCTCGTCGTGGTTGTTGTTGCTGCCCCTCCAACCCCGCCCCCGTCACTGGCCTTGACCGCCAATCTGACTTTTTCTGACTTGTTTTGCAGAGGACATGGAGCGCACTGCCGCTGGACTCTTCGCTGCCAACCCCGCTCTGGTTGCCATGATGCAGAACAAGCTCGGCTCGCTCGTCGGCCGCTCGAGCGGCTACATTGAGTCGCTGCCTGCCTCGGTTCGCCGCCGCGTGGCCGGTCTCAAGGGCGTTCAGAAGGAGCACTCCAAGCTCGAGGCCGAGTTCCAGGAAGAGGTCCTTCAGCTCGAGAAGAAGTACTTTGCCAAGTTCACACCGCTGTACGAGACGCGCCAGAAGATTGTCAACGGTGTCGAGGAGCCCTCAGAAGACCAGGTCAAGATTGGCGAGCAGCAGCAGGAGGAAGACGCAGACGAGGACGAGCCCGAGGCTGAGCTCAACAAGGATGAGGGCAAGGACGTCAAGGGTATTCCCGAGTTCTGGCTCAGCGCCATGAAGAACCAGATCTCGCTTGCCGAGATGATCACAGACCGCGACGAGGCTGCCCTCAAGCACCTCACTGACATCCGCATGGAGTACCTCGACCGCCCCGGCTTCCGCCTCATCTTCGAGTTTGAGGAGAACGAGTTCTTCACAAACAAGACCATCACCAAGACCTACTACTACCAAGAAGAGAACGGCTACGGTGGCGACTTCATTTACGACCACGCCGAGGGTGACAAGATTGAGTGGAAGGCCGGCAAGGACCTGACTGTCCGCATCGAGAGCAAGAAGCAGAGGAACAAGAGTAAGTTTTTTGTCTGGTTGCGGTTGCACCATCACAGGCGCTAACATGATTCTAGACACTAAGCAGACACGCGTCGTTAAGAAGACGGTGCCTACAGAGTCGTTCTTTAACTTCTTCGACCCACCCAAGCCCCCGCAAGACGACGACGACGCCACCTCCGACATTGAGGAGCGTCTCGAGCTCGACTACCAGCTCGGTGAGGACATCAAGGAGAAGCTCATTCCCCGCGCCATTGACTGGTTCACTGGCGAGGCTCTTCAGTACGAGAACATCGAGGACTTCGATGAGGGCGAATTCGAGGACGAGGATGATGAGGATGAGGACGAGCTCAGCGATGACCGTGAGGAGGAAGAGGAGTCGGATGACGAGGTAAGCATTGATGGACGTTTTAGTTCACTGCAGGTTGCTAACACTATCATAGAACGATGGCACAAAACCCAAGCAGGAGGCTGCGGAGTGCAAGCAGAGTTAAATGCCCTTGCTTTGCATCACATCTCACTTCACCAAGATGATGATCCCTCGAGTCGTTTTGGGGGCCGGTGTTCATCTTGGGCTGTTACAGCATGGGTCTACGCCCGTGTCAGCTTGCCACGACCTTTGCACGAATCTCTATATCCGACACCTCTTTCCATGACTTCTTAGCTGGCGTAATACTTGCATCAAGAGAGCGCAGGGGCAATGGTTGATTGGGCATGTCACACACTAGTCGTGTCACCAAGTATTCTAGACCTCCCAACCTTTTTAACGCATCCCCTTTAACAGGTTCACGGCCCACAACCAACGATCGCTTAGCATAAACGGCGTTGTCAAGGTGGGGTTTTGCTGCATGTATCTTTTTCTTGGGGGTTGTTAAGGGGGTTTTGATGTTCCACAATGGCAGTAGAATTGGCGTAATTAGGCTCGAGCGTGTGTCATGAGGTAAATGAAAAAGAATTGTTTCAAGGCCCAGGATCAGAGTGTGTGCTGTTGCTGTTGTTGTTGTGAAGGTGAGTCCAGTGATGTTACTAGAGTACAGTCGGCGTGGGGGTTTGTTGGGTTTATCGGGGTCTTTGAACAGGAACTCCTGCATGTGTCTTTTTTGTTGGATTGCTAGCTGCAGCTCCCCTGATAGAGGCTTGCTGCTTGCATTTCCGCTCCGTTCGTTGGGAACCAGGGGACCTGCTTGTCCCGATGTGAATACGATACATATGGAGGTTAGCGCGGGGTAAGAATTCCTTAGTGGCCGTGGGCGGGGCTGCTGAGCAACCGGGTGAAGTTCGGCCATGGGTTTTGGAAAAATAATTTTGGTACTACCACTACTTGAACGCGACCGCACGCGCCATTGGTGCACCTTGGAACACTGATACTCGTTCTTAGTTGGCTTCACGTAGGAAGTGATTGATGAGAAGCACGAGAGAGAAACAAAGTTATTTTACGACTTCATACGTACAACGACAACTACCATCGCCTCCACGATCGCGCGACAACATACGTTTGAAGACAATCCCAAATATAACGAGGAAAGGAGAGAGACCAAAATGGCGCGCAAGAGCCCAAACATTGTCATCACAGGCACACCAGGCGTAGGCAAGACGACGCATGCCGAGCAACTGGCGCAAGCGACGGGGCTGAAGCATCTTTCTGTGAATGCGATTGTCAAGGACGAGGGGTTCCATGAGGGCAAAGATGAGGAGACGGGGAGCTGGATTGTGGATGAGGATAAGGTACGTTACACTTCACACACACATCCATGCACATTCGTCTATACGGATATATATATGTACAATTGCTAACACTCTTCTCCCCCAGCTCCTCGACTACCTTGAGACCCTCCCCCTCCACTCCACCGGCGGCTACATTCTCGACTGGCACGCATGTGACCTCTTCCCCGAACGCTGGATCGACCTCGTCATCGTCCTGCGGTGCGACTCATCTATTCTGTACGACCGCCTCACCGCACGAGGTTATTCGGGAAAGAAGCTAGAAGAGAATATGGACAGTGAGATTATGCAGGTGTTGCTGGAGGAGGCAAGAGAGGCGTACAGAGAGGAGATTGTGATTGAATTGAAGAGCGAGACGGCGGCGGATGTAGAGGGGAATCTGGAGAGGTGTGAGAAGTGGGTAGAGGAGTGGAGGAAGGACAGGGAGAAGGAAACAGATGGAGAAGAGGAGGAGTAGTAAGAAAAGGGAGGGGAAATGCATATGATACCAATATATAATGAAGTTATGAGATTCATTCGTCATTTACTTTTCATTCGTGAATGGACCGTCTTTTTTTTAAGACGAGTTAACTTCACTTGCAAGCCACGCCTTGAGTTTCTCCAGCGCCTTGCCCCGATGGCTAATCTTGTTCTTCTCGCTCTTGTCCATTTCCGCATATGTTTGGCCCTCGTACTCGAAGCATGAGTCCCAGCCTGTTCATTCCCGTTAGCTAAAAAAAAACACCGACAAATAAATCACACATCTTCTTGGGAGTACAACTTACCAAACACAGTCGACCCCCGGCTCTCAACCAACTTTCCGTCAGTGCGTCCTTGGAACAAGATTGCTTCCTGGCCTGGGCCAGCGCAGTACCCGAAAGTGCACACGGCTTGCGCGGATTTGTCCTCGAAACCGGCGAGGAGCTTGTGGAGGTTGGGTGCGCCGAGGGAGAGCATGAACCATTTGCTGTAGAAGAAAGGGAAGGTTAGGAGAGGGGTTTGACAGTCAGATGGGGAAGGAGAACGTACATGTATGGTCCGGGCAGGTCATTCATGGCTTTGAAACAGAGGCAGGTGTCTTCGACTAGGACGGGGCCTTGGATCTGAGATGGAGTCAGTACTGGGAAAAAAGATGTGGAGGTATGGCATGGTATAGTGGAAAAAGGATATGGAGGTATAGCTTGGTATAGTAGAAACAAGATATATCCCTGCTTCTCTTGTTTGAGTATGTTTTTGTACTGGAAACTTACAGCCTCAGCAGCTCTTCGCGCCTTATCTCTGGTGACTTCCTCGACCGTGCCTTGAATCTCGACGAGGTCGACATTCTGGTTTCGTAGCTCGATGACGCCAGCGAGGATGGCTTGGACTTCGGCCAGCTTGTTCTTGTTGCCGGTTATGAAATTGAGATGTTTTGGTACTGAAGAGGATGCCATTTTGAAAATTTCTGGCACTCTAATGTGGATAGGGTCTATCTGGTGTGTTGATAGGTTTTAGAACAAAGTTTTTACTGTGCTGAATCTTAGCAATCGAGCACTGAAGTGCAAACTAATTGTTGATATACCCTTCTCGAAACCTTTAATCCGCTGATTTGCAATCAACTTCTTGACAAACACACAATGACTCTACAAGCGGAATTAGCAGTGTAGGCGATAAGGGCGCAGTGCATCTCAAGGGCAGAGAGCGCCAACATTAGCCTAGCCTCACCAAAGGGCGCCCGCCAAGAATACTGCCACACTTTTAGCGTGGTGGAGGTAGGTACCTACAATTTTTAGAAACACGTTCCTCACACGATACCTGCAGTACAGAAATCTTGCAAACACGGTGATAGGACCGAGGGGTTCTATGATTAGCTTCTCACCTGTAAGCGAGCTGAGCAGGGGTCCCACTACTGGCATGCCTCGAATGTAACCGTGGCCGACAAAACCGTTGCTCTCAGCCGCATCAATCACACCCTGCTAGGTACCTGCATATGCCATTCCGCAGTTTGAACCACCTTTCTGCAGCTTAGAGAACTGTATAATCGCCGAAACAAAGAGCCTCATGGCTTGAGGCTGAGCCGTTACCGCTCTTCGATTATCCAGCAACACACCTCACGACACCGACAACCACTCTGCAGCTGATCCCAAACACCGCGCCCAACGCAGCTGGGCATTGGCATTTTCCATTTTCTTGCTCTCATCGCCGAAGAACAGGCAGGGTACTCTCGCTTGGTCACCGCCAAAATGGGTTCCCTCAGGACGTTGTTTCTGGCGGTGCATGCCTCCAATGGCATAATAAGGGCTCTATTTCTGCCAACATGCTATCTCACGCTCTTCAGTCCTTTTGTACTTGTCTTCGCGTGGTATTTCGGCTTCCTACAGAGATTCGAGAATTTGATACCTGAAGACTTTTCCTGGTTCGATCTCTTACCCCAATTCGCACTTTCTGCGGTTCTTTTCCTGTTGCCTACGAGGTTTCTATCATCTTCGAGTTCAGTGACCAAGAGTAAAGATGGGAAGAGACGGATACAATCGCTGCCCTACTGGATCCCAGGACTCAGAAACTTTGGGAGCATCGCGTTGAGTGGTGAGGAGTGGTTAAGGGGTGTTAGGTACGTTTGGAGTTTCTGATGAGAGAACATCAATTGACCATTTATAGAGAGTCTTCCACAGCAAATGTGGTTGCGTACAAGGCAGCAGGAGCTAAACACAATGTCTTGCTTGCAGAATCCCTGCTTAATCAGATATACAAAAACTGGCAAAACTTGGAGACACCAGACAACAACCTACGACCCATCCTACGTAATGCATTCAAGCTGCCTTCAGCAATGGAAAGTCACTATCTCGAACTACTACCGGAAATCAGCCGAGTTGTTGAAATGGAACTGTATGGAGGACCAAGCAAAGAGGACCTTATCAAAATATCGCTCAAACACTTATCCGAATCTCTTCCGGATCTCGTTACTTTCAACTCATCAATTGTCGACCAGATGCAATGGGAACGCGTTTCCAACATGGAACTTACCGATGGGACATCAGAGGTCGAATGCGATCTGTTCACGCTTATCAACGAATTCTGCTGCAATGCCATCCTGCCTCCAATCGTTGGGGTCCAGTTTGCAGAATCTTATCAACTACTTCCCACGGACTTGGCTTCTCTCAATGAACGTTTTTGGGCCCTCGCTCTTGGACTACCGCGATTGTCACCTATCCAGGGCTTACCAGCCTCAGCTCTGGCTAGAAAACGATTGATACGAAATCTCGAAAATCACTTCGCCGACTTGACAAACCCACCAGTAAAGAGGGTACCAGATGAAGACGAAAGCGTGAGCGGCGAGGAAGACACGGATGCCGATACAGTGACACCTCTCATGAAACTCAATCAAATATTCACCAAGCATGAGCTACCAATGGAATTGAGAGCCTCAATCGCTCTTCATCTTGTGCATGATCTAGTCTCAGAAGTCGTACCGCTTGTGTTCTGGACACTGCTGCACATTCACTCGCTATCGAGAATGCAAGAGTCGGCCTCAGAAAATCTACCACTCGAAAAGATCAAGAAAGAAACCAAAACCTGGGCTCGGGCGTTCCAGCCACCATCAATCCACCCGTCATTCCCGGCACCGCCAGAGATGCGCTTCGGATCAGCAACGGAGGCTCTCACTCCTACATCGTTTCCCTATCTCCGGTCTTGTATCAATGAAGCTCGACGTCTGTATAGCTGCTCTGTCAGTGCGTACAAGATTAAACAACCAATTACGCTAAAGGAAGATGCCATACGAGCAGGCGAGGAAGAGCAGTGGGAGCTAGAAGCAGGATCATACATTGACATTGGCCTGTCTCAGACCTTGATCAATTCATCACCCGCATCGCACTCCGATCCACAAGCCTACAAGCCTGACCGCTTCTTTAATGTCCCAGTCCCATCCTCTATCATCGCCCCAAACAATTCGTCAGAATCATACAAGACCGCGCTTCTCATGCCATTGGTCGCAGGCATCATGCAACTGTGGGATATTGCACCGGCGCCAAAGAAGAGCTTCTTCGATCAGATGCAGGAAGCAGGAAATCAAGCGTCCATGGGCGCCGCCGCGCTTGCCGGAGAGGAAACGGCTGCCGTAGGGGAAGCGGAACGAGCGAGAGAAGATGAGAAGAGAAAGGAAGCGAAATGGGTGCTTCCGAAAGCCATTGATGGAGCCAGCATCAAGGTTCCAAGACGCGATGTCAGGGTAAGGATACGGAGGAGGGAAGGTTTACCAATGAGCAAGACTATTGGTCGTATTGGCTAGCGATCCATCCGGAGAAAAGGTCCGTCCTCCAACTAGGAGAGACCTTGTATAGAGTCGCGTAAATGGTAGCAATTCAAGTGTTACAGGTGTCATGTCTTGTCACGATACGCATGCATGTCGGTGATATCTGAACGGTGAAGGCTGACTTTCGGACCGTTCAATACCCCAGAGTTGCATGGGCATCGGACATGTCTCAAGTTTCCTTTCTCGGCCATCGACGATGCCAATCCTCGAAAATCTACATGACACGAATCATACCAAAATTCAATAAAGTATCTTGCTATCGAGACTTGCGCCAAGTCTGCGATCGTGGAAGCGTGGCTACCTGCCACATCATGATAGATCCTCGTATGGTCTGTAACGTAACCAAGGGGAAACTAGTACCCGTTTCCCCATCTCCCCGAAGTGCGACCATGCATGGCATACGAGGTAGAGAAAAAGTTACGATTCGCCAATTCAATCTCGATCCTCAGGCCAAACTTTGTAACAACTGATTGTATGTCACGATGATTGGAACATAAGGCTAGGAGGATAGTCAAAAAAGGGGGGCGGCGTGACGGATCTATCCAACGTACATACATACATACATACATACATACATAGCACATACGTACATATTGCATTATCGCCAGTGCAAGTGTACTAAGTGCAAGTGCAAGGGGGGGAGGCGCAGGGCTGACGTCGTCGCACACACATCACGGAATCGTCAAAGTAGCGGTGAAAAAAGGCGCAACGGGCGCTCCTCGTTCGGAGTAACCACCTCGCAAACGCAACAAACGCAATTGCCGATCGGAGACACACGTCCTTTACAAACCGCGCTAGAACAATCCGAATCCACCGGCGGAATCTCTCTCTCTGTCTCTCCCCACAGAATATTACCGGATTCCATCCTTGTTGTGCACATCGGCTGACTCGGGTAACAAGTGAACGCTACCTACCTACCTTGCCCCTAGTAACCCCTCTCCCTCCTTACACCCCTCCCCTTGTCTCTTTCGCACACGCGACACACGCTATGATACTTGTCCCGTGTTCCCCGCGACAAGAAAAAAAACATGAAATAAGCGCGTTCACAAAAGAAGGAAATCCCCGATACTACGACGCTTGGACACGCCGGTGAGGTGGGTGTGGGCACGAGAGAGAAAGAGAGATATACCGATCGTCAGATGTCGTGTAGAGTCTAGAAGGGTCCAGGGGTGGGCAAGTGGGTTAGCGAGAGGAGATGTGTCAGCTGGACGGTGTGAGAGATGTATTATGTACGTATGTAATGTACAGTAAACATGGAGAGATGGAGAGAGGTGGTGCGTCATGGCTTGTGTATGTATGTGAGGTGGACTGATTATGCATGCAATGGCTACGTATGTGGGATACGGATACGGTGGGAAAAGTGAACACGAAGGTGCAGAGGGACACAGGGCTGGTCGGAGGTGGCCGAACTGAGGGATAAAGTTCCTTGTGCCTAGGCGAGGAGAGGTGGAGGCTGGAAAAGTCACGTGGAGAAACTAAAGTTGGTGGAAGGATAATCCGCCGAACGTGTTGATTTCCCCCTTGAATTGCGGTCCACTACAACCGAATTGGTCAGCAAGACGTGGAGAAATGGATAGGCAAGCTTCATAAATATTGTTTCCGTCTGATGTTTCATCAGAGAAGCACTACAGCTTCTGCACCACAGCCTTCCTAGCTCAGTGGTAGAGCGCGTCACTAGTAATGACGAGGTCGTCAGTTCAATTCTGGCGGAAGGCATCTTTTTTGCTGTCAGCACAGCGTCAACCAGAATGGTAGTTGATTCAGAGATTGCCCTTGGTGGCGATCTTCATGTCATGTGCACTGTACTGCACGTGAGCAAGGGATTATATTATTTTTATTTTTTTTATTTTGCTCATTCAAAGGCATATACACATTCATGGCAAAGCACGTACTGTTGGTGCAGCTGGTTGGGAAGCGTGCAAAGTCCGCTCGAACCGAGTTTTGTTGATTGTGCGAAAGTTCGCAGGCCGAACATTATCCAAAATGCATTGACCATGCTGTCAACACATACCACAATTGCATTCGACAAAGTCGACATTCACAGCACGATACCGCGACAACATAACAGTGCACAGCAAAGGTGCGTGAAATTGGAACTCGTCAATGTCATTTCCATGATACTTTTCCCGCACGACCTGATAACACCAGATGCGGATTGTACCCCATGCACGCCATCACTGCCGCGGACTCGCATGAAGGGTCATGTTTATCTTTTATTTGTAAACACAAACACCTTTGGAATGCCGATATCATGCCGCAGAAAGTTGAAAAGACCCAGAACCCCTTGGCTATCCAATGATGCCCTTAAACCTGATCAAGGACAGTCTCCTTGAACTCACGCTCAACCTTCTGGCCAGAGTCGTCCTGGCTCGACTCGCCGTGGAGACCGAGGAGGGCACCAAGGTCGAACTTGGGTGCCTTGAGGAGCTTGACCTTTCGGACGTGGACCTGTGCACTGGGTTAGCTTTTGCTATGATGCGTGAATGTCCATACAAGCACATACGTTCTGGAGAGGGTAGATGCCCTGGGTGGCCTTCTCAATCTCGCGGCCAATGACCTCGGGGATGAGCTTCTGGGTGAGCTGGGCGAGGGTGCATGCGCTGGCGTCGCGGGTCATGATCTCGATCATCTTCTTGCGGATAGCCCTGATCTGCGACGATTGAGCGTATGTGGTCTTCTTGACCTGGTTTGGTCGTCGCTTGGTGAAGGCAATGCAGAAGAGGCGGATGAGGTAGTCATCGGTGGTCTTGACGACGACGTTGGCCTCAATGAGAGATTGCCACTTGCGGACGAGGGAGCGGAGCTTGTCGGAGGTGAAGTCGAGGCCGTGGAAGTTGGTCAGGCAGTTCTTGCCCTGGACCTCGTCGACGCGGAGCTTGACCTTGCGGAAGGCGTGGTCCTCGTCCTTCTGGAGATCGGCGAGCGAGACCTCGAATATCCGGCCCTTGAGAGCATCGTTTGCGTTCTTGAGACCGGTGGTGCGGTTGACGAGGGTCTTTCCAACACTGCGAAGAACGTAGAGTAAGCATGGCATTCCCGTGTGTATGGCAACGGGCAGTCTTACTCTCGGACCGCGAAAGTTCCTGGGGCCTTGATGTTGTACCAGTCCTTCTTAGCGAAGGTGTCGGTCTTCTTCTTGAGACCCTTCTTTCCCTTTGAAAGACGCTTGTTCTTGCCGACAGCCATGATTGCGAGTCTTGTTGTCGGGCGTCGAGGTGTGGTGGGTTGTCGTCGTCGATGTCGAAAGCGAGAATCCAACGCCAATGTGGTGTTGAAAATCTAAGCGAGCCCAGTAGCGCATCACGTGCGCCAAGACATCCCACAGCCGGACGGGCGATCACAGCAGCACCACTGCAACGATGTAGGACCACATGGACTGGAGTAGTTATTATGGATTAAGCTGCTTGCGTCTGAAGTGAACTCTGGCGTGTTCAAGAGGTCAAATTCTTGCCACTTGCTATCTGCATCAGGCGTTTTGCTGCTGCGAGTGGCTCTGCAGTCCAGGAACGTGACATGCGCGACTTCTCCTTGTCGCTAGAAGTCACTGGTAATGCATTTGTAATGCTGTAGCGACATGTAGTCTGCTTTTCTTCACGAGCCGTGGCGGTGGTCGTGTACAGCAGCGTGGCGACTATGTACAGGCCTCGGCCCTGTGCAACCAGGAGGCAAACTCACCACATGATTACAATCACTTGAATAATACGAGGCAGAAGTTTGTCATGTGAAAAGGTATTGATATTGTGATGTTGTTACAGATATTACAATCCTAATATGGGAGTAACCTAGGTACGGGCTAAGAATGCCTCACGTGCCTGGCCCCTCAACCTGAAAGTGCTTCGCTTCGCCCCTCTGCGCCCCTCCTCTCCCCCTTTGACATTCGCTAGCATCTCGCCGACCCCAACACGTGCACTGCGGCATTATGGCCATGGCGACGGCTGAGTCGCGGTGCTATAGTCATCAGGCCGGTTGATTCTACCCCCACGTAACTTTCCGGACGTGTCTCCACGTGGTACAGAAGGGAGTGCCCGATTTCGCCCACCTGAGCCTCAGAAGCCGGCCGAGGTGGCGCAGTGGCTTGGGCACGGCGTAATATTGGACTGGGTCCGATTGCGCGGTAGGCTGTACATTGCTGACACTCTGGACGTCCGCATGCAGGCAAGATGCGCTGGCCTGGGAAGAAGAGTGATGAATGGCCTAATAGATAGGATGGTGGTCGGATTTGGCAAGTCTCGATGCATGTCGAAGATTGTCTTCGCTACACGGCATTGTTGACCTGGTCCGGACATCCATTCACGCCTTGACGTCGGTCTGCTGGTCCTGCTGACCATAGGGACTCTCGGTCTGGCAGAACTTTTCAAAGTCAGGGAAGCTGATGTAGCCATCTAGAGTGATGTTAGATATTGTTCAAGGTAGATTTGGTTGGGTATGCTTACCCTGCTGCCTGTACTGGCGGACGTAGCGATCACTCTCCGTCCTTGACATGGCCGGCCTGTCGGAGGAGTAAGACGGTTCCGAGTTGAGCCTGGACCTTGGGGAGAGCATTGGGCTTCCTGGGGGAGTCTCGCCTCGTGGAGTAGTGGGCGAAGAGGCGACCTTTGCCAGGAGAATGGAGGCCTTGATGGGGCTCCCCGAGGTGGCAGAGTCGCGGCGAGAGGTGGTAGGGACAAGAGTGGTGAGACATGGTGAGGAGACGGTTGATGGCGTCAGGGGAGGTCGTCGGCTACCCGATCGGGAGCGCTGAGGAGCCTCTGTAGGCAGCGAGTAGTAGTATCGTGGGTTGGCAGCGGACATGTTGGCGGTGGGGGTGAGTTTGAGTATTGGTGTGTTGGTGTAGTGGTGTGGTGTAGTGTAGTAGTAGTAGTAGTGGTGGTGGTGGTGTGCGAGTAGTCGGCTTCGGAGAATTGGACAAGTGCAACGGCTGGACTGAGGTGACGGACTGAAGACTGGAGAGCGTAGTGGCCGTCGGGTAGTATGTATAAGAATGGAGTCGGACATGGCTAGACGCGATTGACCCCATGAGAGTGACGCCTGTGGTCGGCCCAGGCACCCTGGTCGAGGCCAGCTGCATCAGCTAGCGCATGTAACAAGTCGAGTCGAGTGGGCACCGCCAGAAAACGTGGACGGTCAGAATTAGTCTGCCACCCAGGGGCCGTGCTGTGCTGTCTCGTCGGCTTCTGGAGCGCCCTGACTCGCCCCCGAACGCGCACCAGACCGTCTCACCTCCCTTTGGCCTGCTGCAAGTGTGAGCTGGCCGCAACCACACGACGCCGATGACTGCCACCCTCTGCCACCCTCGCACACGCTGCTGGCACGCCTTAGTCACGCCCGCCGCCCATGGCACTGCCTGTGCCTGATTGGCACCGCCCAGCGCGCGTCGGAACCGCGGGTGCACTGCCATAGCGGCGCCGTCCCAACCTACCTGGAGCCTGCCATCGGCTGTCCATCCGTCTTCCAAGTCGGCCGCTGCGCAGTCATGACAAAACCAACCATTCGCGCCCGTCTCCGAAGCCCAGGGCCATCCGCCGGCTGCTGGGCGACCATTCCTTGCCGGCCATCAGGAACGCCTCGATGACAGCACTGGGACCGTGGCATCGCCTAAACGTTATCACTGTCTGGATCTGCTAGTATGTACATCGCTATACATCCCGTGTACATACATGCACACGCTGTACATGACCGGCCATGTACCTGTACGCACGCTCATCTCCGGTAGACCACCAGATGGAGCGTGCGACATTGAGACAGGTACCGTACCGTCATTGCATCAGCCTCGCCGCGGCCTCGTTTGCTGGTGACGACATGGCCTCAGCTGAGTGCGTCCATTTCCTGCCGTGTCATGCAATGCACCAAGACAGCCCCAGTCATCCAGAAGTCGAGAACATCGACTTGGCCAAGCCCTGCGCGTCTAGCATAAAACCACCATCATCTACTTGCTTGTACACCGGTCGCCACAACCCTGGCCATGTTCTGATACAGAGCCCCTCGCATACAAATGACATACCCCTGGCTCCACCTCTGTCATCCATATGTACTCATTTGCTGCGGCAAGGCGATAGAGGGCAAGCCACGTGCCGCCTTGTCCGCACTCCACCACATGCCTTTAGCCGGGCGAATACTACGAAACCTCGCTGTGCTTGACTCCTGCCTCAAGTTCGAGAACCTTTTGCTCCGCGTTTCCGTCTCCACCTCCACGTCAGCTGCTTTCACATGTTGCCAATGTCTATTTTGGAGCGGGCAACGTCCTGATTTGCCTGTCAGCTATCTCATTGATGCATTTCTCGGCCAAGCGCCTACTAAATACGATTCAACAAAATATTGACAAGAGGCCATCCAGGAACTTTTCGGAATCTCGTCATGACCCCTTGCGCACTCAACCTCGATTTCTCGCTTGCACGTACACACGCCGGCACAAAGTTTGGAAAAGCCCACTTCGTAAAGATGGTTTTTGCACACCAAGCCCCCGGTCCGCTTCCATGCGAACTCACCAGTGCACTTAGCATCATGTCGTGCTGCCCAGTCCGCTCCATCTGCACCAGGTTAGTCACGCCGACGTGCATCATTGTCCCGAGAAGCGGGTACGCATCCACCGCCGTCATACCCGCGGCCGTTTTTCCCTCCAACTTATCCGTTTTTGCTCCCTCGTCAAACTTGCAAAATCCCATCAACTCGTCTCGGCCCGGTATGATCACCGTTGCTCCAACAAAAAACTGCTTGATCCCCGGATTTTCATGCCCATCACCGTGAAGATGGAAGCCTATCGTGGTGGGCGGGCGTGTGTTTGTTGAGCATGTTGGCGTCGAATGCCCCGCACCAAGCGACCCTTTACCACCACACCCTCAGCTTACAACGCCTCCAGAGTTAATTCTCCGCAAATCCAGACACGCTTCCATGGCAGATCTCGCTGCCGATCCTATCCGGATGCTGGTATACACACCGGTCACAATCGTGCTTTAGGTAATGTTTTTGTCGGGGCAACCGACCACACAAGCGCCTATCACTGCAGCAACCTTCGACAAGGCAAGCCGAAAAGGCCTATCAAGATAGCCGCCACGACCCGTCTGACGGACGACGGGCAACGCGGCACTTTCATTTACTTGTCTGCATCTTCGATTACCTACAGTGCCAAACCCACATGCAATCGGGCCTTGATGCTTACCCAGCAACCACAAGAGAATTCAACGACCAGCAATCCAACAGCTCTACTGTTTCAATTCGATCAGTTCGCACAAACCAAAGCAACTAAGTGGGGGTCCCAAATTTTTCTTTTACCACAAAATGTAGAAAAAGTCCAAGGGACGGACAGCGGGAGGGTCAGGGTGTCAGCCCTTGGTGAGAAAGAAAAGAGCGGTAAATAAGTAAGACCAGTTACACACGCACACATAATCCACTACTACACACACCATGGCGGTGACCGAAAAAAAAACAGAAGAGTGTGTGCCCAACTGCGGGCCGCTCCCGGCTGCTTATCGCTATCGCTTTCTTCCGTTTTGACAGCGACCTGACAGCGACCTGTTTACCCCACCTCTGAAACACATTAACCAGCGCATACACACACACCACCCACGCACACATAGACAAACATATGGCTGCCAATACAAACAACCCACTCTCCTGCATTCGGCCCCAATCGCTCACCCACCTGGAGTGCGCCTGCCGTCCTGCACCCACGCATCATGCGCCCCTCCCCCAAAAAGGCACACATCCTCGACACGTGCGCCAGGTGCGGGTAGGGCGCGCGCGGTAACTTTGAAAAAAAAGGGGACCAGGCTACGTATCTTCCCGCCTGTCTGTGTGTGTGTTCAGTGGGGGTTAGGTTGTGCGGCCTGGCGGTCGCCTAGCGTGATTTGTTTGTACTGTCGTGTCTACTAGCTGGATAGTGTGTTTCGAGTGTATGCATGTGCACAGTATGACTGAAACTGAGACTTGGCTCAGAAGGAATGTGGAGGTAAAGAAGCCGAAAGAGGTCAAAGAGAGAGAGAGGGTGACAGAGGGTTGGACTGCTGACTTGCTGGTTCTGTGTCTTTGCTTCCTTTCTCCCTTTTGTCTCTCCTCTGCCTATGTCTATCTCTCTCTTTCGTCTTCCTACTGTCTATGTCTCTCTCACTCTCGCTCGAGATGTTAGGGGACGAGGTTCGTTTCTGGAATTCGTGAAGAGGAAGCAGCTACTCATCACGTATACTGTCTGTCACTCTTCACGAAAGGGAAGGTGGGGTACCGAAAGTCACCACGAATAACCCAATCGGGAACTGAGAAAGCCCCAATCGTCACGAACACAGACAAGCGTGCATATGGCAACACCTAGTTTGACATGTGTATTTTGGACTTTTCTTGTCTAACCTCTCTTCACATATCCACGTCAAACTCACAGACCAGTCTCATGCCACATGCGTCGCGTGCAATGCAGGTACTCAGATGACCAGGGTTGATGGTACAATAAAACCGCAATTCGCGCCGATGACAAAACTTGCGCTGCTCAGTGCTGTTACAGATGGAGTTAGTGCGTGCATTGATTTCAGGCCGATAAAACAAGTTACTCACGTCGATATCTTCCCATCCACGACCCTTTACGTTTGCCAACTCATCCATCGACATAACATGACCGGTTGTGACTGTGCGATCCACGTCAGCAAATGCTTTTTCTCACATGACAGACAACGATAACATCAAAAAGGCACTTACAGTATCCCGCCTGGATCTTGGCGTCAATCTCCACACGACTGTCAGCCGGAATCATCTCATCTGGAATTGGTATCCGCTCGTGAATGGGGATACCCTGTTCGACAATAGCATCGTGCTTCATGTTGGACATGCTGAGCATCCTGTCAATCTTGGTGATACCAAGCCAGTGTAGGATGTCTGGCATCAGAGCCTGGAAACGCATGTCCTTGACACCAGCAATGTTCTCGGTACGCTTGAAGTACTCGCTCGCTCGGTCTTCGCCTCGCTTCCTGGCATTGTAGACGAGGTACTTGGTCACTTCACCAAGGGCACGGCCTTCCTTGCGGAAGTAGATGACAACACCACTGCCACCTCGCTGGGCTTCCTTGACCGCTTCCTCGATACCGAAAGTGAGGTAGGGCCGGCACGTGCAGATATCGGAGCCGAACACGTCACTGCCGTTGCACTCGTCGTGGATGCGGAGAGCAAGCTTGGCATTTGGATCCGACATCTTTGCTGGGTCGCCGAAGATGTAGACGGTCAGACCACCAATGGGAGGCAGAAAGAGCTTGATGTCATGACGGGTGATGAGCTCGGGATAAGATCCGCCAGTCTCCTCGAACAGTGTCCTGCGGAGAGTTCCCTCGTCTGTGGGTTAGAGTTAGCTAACACATCTTGATCGCTGCAGAGTCGAAACCTACCAATGTTGAAGCGTTCAGCGACTCCAGGGAGGTACCATACTGGCTCAACGGCGACCTTGGTGACGGCAATCTCGCCCGTCTCGTTGATGCAGATCTTGCCGTCAGGCACGAGCCGACCTTTCCTCACGCTTTCCTCGAGCTCAGGCACCTTCATGTGAGCTTTCGTGATGGCGATGGTGGGTCTGATCTCCACATCATCCTTGTCCATGATATCCTTGTAAAGCCATGGTGCAAGATGGCCGTACGGATCCATAGCCACAATCTTCTTCTTGTCGCTCCATTGCGGGAACGGGCCAATCTTGGCAGCAGGCTCCGTGTTGGTGAAGTCTGGCTTGTGGGTGATGTCGAGGTTCTTGCTTGCTACGGCAAGAGCATTGTAGATGGAGTATGAGCCTCCATGGGCACCAATAGCTGTGACAACTTAGCAAGTCTTGCATTGATCTGACTGAGAGTATCCAACACATACCATTACGCTTTCGGATGGTGTTTGGGTGTCTGGACACAACAACAGGACCACGAACAGCAGGGTCTTTGGCACCCCATTCCATTGGTAGCGGGTCAACGCCAGCCTGGCCGGGATACGAAGTCAAGATGATCTTTGAGAACTTTGAGACACTGGTACGGCGTGGCTGAGCCTCTGCACTTGAAGGCGGTTGCTCATACTGCTCGCTGACAGCTTCTACGGTTTTGCCAGACTCGGCTTCAGTGGCCTTGTCGCTGCTCAATGTGCCATTGGCAGCTTCACTGGCAGCTTCATCCTTGATTTGCTTGATGCCCGCCAACATGTTTACGCGTCCATTGATCTTATCGACGGAAGCTGCAAGTACAGAGTTCTCCGCTCGGAGAGCCTTGAGCCCTTCGAGGATCTCTTTGAGGACGACATCGCTGGTAGTGCTTTGGTCAGACATGATGAATGGTGCCAGATGTCATGCAACACAGTATAGCGTCTAGGAACTTTTTGAATGAAAAGAAACCAATTGGATTCTTGCGTTGGAACAGAGTCGTAGAACAAAGACCGGTGAGCTCCGAAGGTGGGATAACTTGGTCGAATGACCTGGCGTTAGGGAGAGAAGAGGGACACGAACACAACTTGGTACCAGGGACCAAGGGGAGATCCAGAGAATCCAGAGAGAAGAAGAAAGAAGAAAAGAAGAGAGCAACGTGGTCGAATATGAGTTGACCTGGAGCTCGCCGACGATGCCAGCACCATCGAACAGCTGACTACTCACGTGCCTGCGGCCTCGGTGTACGATAGGAGCGGGGCCGCTTATCGACTATGGACGCATGGGGCAGCTCCATGGCGGCGGCAGGGATCTTGGCGGTCGGAGCCACGCGAAACATTCACTTTCGCGATCGCGCGTCTCTACAGGCGAAGAGCGCAACACTCGACGACATCACTCCCCGGACTTGACGCCGCACGCACCGCTTTTGACAGCCACCGCTCTGGACAGCGCATAACCATCTAGAGAAACCCCACATATTCATACACAGCGACGAAATGGTTTGTTTTTTGACCCACTCAGCTGCGCTCTGCCGCGTTACGCATTCACTGACCGCAAGGCCAGGGCAAGCGCAAATCCTCCAGTAAGCCGCAGGGTCCCAAGAAGGTGCGTCATGCTCGGAGTTCCCCTCTCTCTATTGCGCACTGTACATTGACACCTTTCAACAGAAGGAGAAGCTCCCCACAACCTTCCAGTGCCTCTTCTGCAACCACGAGAACTCCGTCAGCGTCTCCATCGAGAAGAAGTCGGGCGTCGGCAATCTTCAGTGCAAAGTCTGCGGGCAGACTTTCCAAACCAATATCAACTACCTGAGCGCACCTGTCGATGTCTATGCCGACTGGATTGATGCCTGTGATGCGGTAGCCAAGCAGGCTGCAAAGGGCAACGCCGAACTGTCGCGGAGTACCCATCGCATGGGAAGGATGCCGACAGCACATAACCAGGAAGACGACGATGGAGATGGCGGGTTTATTGAGCACGACGATGCAGATGCGGAGGGCGAGTATGCGGATTAAAGCATCATCCCTTCCCCTTGGTGGATTGGACAGGCGTTGCAAGGCTGAGGGTCGCTTGGAAGTGGCATCGCAAGAGGGCTTAGGACCTTGTATAACACATGGGGAGAACAAAGATGATGGACTATTTTTACGGCTTTGTAAGGCGTTTTGGGTGATCAAAAGGGCCTGCAGATTTGCGGCGGCGTTTCCATCTTCATACACGAGGCTGATGTGCCCACCCCCTCCTCCCCGCTAATGATTGGGCACGGCTAGTGCAATGAGCATGCAATCTTGATGCACGAAAACAGTTCCTGTGGCTTTGATTGTGTTTTCTCTCTTGGTATTTCCAAACAGTCATGCTAAAAAATGCCAAAGCCATCCACAGCCAGCTTGCGCCCGTCAAATGCTCGTTAGACAAATACGACCCAATATGTCTTACATGGTGTAGAAACGGTCGCCGAAGTCACCCAGTCCAGGAATAATATAGCTAGAGCCAGAGTCAGCACGCATTGCGGTTGAATACGCACGAAACAAAACTTACTTCTTTTCATCCAAACCTTCATCAACAAAAGCAGTGACCACGCGAACCTTGGGGAACTTATCGGCCAGACTTTGCGCACCTTCTGGGCTAGCAATAAGGTTAAGGAAGAGGATATGGTCCTCTGGCACACCTCTGGACTTGAGCACATCGATCGCCATGAGTGCCGAACCACCTGCCACCCATTAGCATCCTATCGATTCTCAGACTACACCCATCTTCAGACTGACCTGTAGCAAGCATGGGATCCAGCAACAGCACCCATCGGTCACTGATATCTTCAGGCAATTTGTCATAGTACAGCTTTGGCTTGCTGGTCTCTTCATCCCTCTGGATCAAGATCTTGCCAATGCGGACACTCCTGCAGCAATCCCTGAGGCCCTGCTCCATAGACTCTCCCGCACGCATGATCGAGACGCCACAGATTTTTCCCTGGAACTTGACACCAGAGTAGGTGCGGCCCACAGGTGTGGTGATCTCTTGCGATTCCACGGGAAGGTGGTTGAGGCCCTCTTCGACAAGGAGACGAATGATGCGGTTGCTGTAGAAGATGAAGTCTGCGCGGCCCGTGTTGCGGTCACGAATCATACTTTCTGCGTCTTAGTATAAAAGGAGTATAAATTGATCACAATATCCTGGGGCCTTACGTGAGTAGCGCTATCAGCTGAGGGGTTTGAGGCAGAATGTGGACATTGGATTGCTTGACAGGAGTTGAGACGGTCGCAGTTGGCCTTAGAGCAGTTGGGCGGTAGTCAGGGCCCAGGCATTGCGAGGGAGCTGCAGTGTGCGACTCGGAAGACATGTTGTAGGCTGAACTAATGTGTTCCAAGTGAGCTGAGATGAATCAGGCTACGAAATAGTCAGTTAAGATTCTGGACTGCATGACGAGAGTATGCACTTCTACAGAGTCTCGGTCAGTTTTTGAGGAATCAGAGATCAGAGAATGATGTTTTGACACCTAGAACCTACCTCAAAATGCGTCCTCGGACTAGAGCTGGCAGTGTCAAAATACAATGTGGAATTGGTGGGGTCGGATATGGACTGAAGCGCTCCAAAAGACGGACCGAAGAATACAGCAGACTTGAATTGATAGAAACAGCGTAAAGATAAGAAGAGGAGAAGAGGAGCTGAAGCGCAGGTGGAGTAGTAGTCTAGGCTCGTGACCTTTCGGCGAACTCCTTCACTGGGTTGGGAAGGAGCGACCCTTGCCCCGCTGTTGGCGAGATCTGATAGCGGGTCCCTGCCTGCAGCCGCGCAGCCACTCCGACCGCCGGCTTCGTCATTGCCTGCAAACCCCATGCAAACATCCGCACCCTCTCGTGTCACACCGGCATTGTTTGGTCTTGAGAACCGCCTTGGTCGTACCTGTACGCGTCCGCTGCCCAAATGTAAACGCGGACATCTGCACAGACATCCACCATTACCACCTGCGACCAAGATGCGCGTCTGAAGCACCGTTCCGAAGTGTCACCACAACACGGCCGCGACTATGGCAACAACCATGTTTTCTGGCTTCACCTCGTCCGATCGCCGCAAGAAGGTCGTCTACGGCAAATCGTCACGTCTCTCTACAGTTCCGCCGCCTGCGCCTGATACTAGCGACGATGCGCCCCCATCTCCAGATCGACCGCGAAAACAGACTGCCGCCTCTCGTGGACCATTGAAGGAGGCTGGAGGTACAACCAAGGTCGAGGACAGTCTCGGAAATGCGCGCGCAAAAGCAGACAATGCCGACATTTTCGACATACCCTCCGAGGACGAGTTCGTGGCGCGCCCAAAGCCTACCAAGAGATTGGGAACGAAGCCCCGGGCACCCGATGCAGGTCCTGATACCCCGATCGTCCAAGAAGAGGCTCCCCTTGAATTGAAGAAGCCGACCAAACCGACACAACCATTGCGCAAGCCCGGAGCCGCGAAGCCAAGTGCAGCACCCAAGAAAACACAGAAAGCTGCGGAATTGCCTAAGCTTTCACAAGCTCCATTGCCCTCTTCTAACTCGATACCATCCCGGATGTTACGTGGAAAGACGCCCCAGCCCTCTGAGCTATCGAAACCGACGGCAAGCAAGGCGAAAGCGGCCCAACAAACAACTGCTCCTGTTTCGTCAGCTGCGACAAAGGCTCAAAATGATCGGAAAACGACTTCAGCGCTCCCTAAAAAGAAGATACTAGCGAAGCCTGCAAATGTATCAAAGCAGGATCTGAGTGTATTTGACGTGCCATCTTCAGAAGATGAAGCACCATTGACAGTCAAGAAAGCACCACGCCAGGCTCAAACCGCAAGAAGGAAAGAGCCGGTACCTGAGGCTGACCAAAAACAACCTCTAGAGTCGGACGACTCGGGCGCATCGAAGAAGCGAAAGCGCAGAGGGTCCGTATCTTCTACTACCACTGGGGCTAAGCCAGCTTCACGACAGAAATCTGGAAGCTCGGTATCTGAGCGAAATCGCAAGTCCCGGAAGAATGAAGACGATGACTCTCCCGGCTACACGTCACAGACTCAGACAAATGCAAGCGTGAGCCGCAAAGCTTCATCTGCAGCGCCACAAGCTACTGTGCCAGCAACCAACAAACCGAGACGGTCAAACCAGCGTACTGTACCCATGCTCGGACCGCCGAAAACTATTAAAGGTCAATCTTCACCAGCTATGCTGAGTGGTATGCTTCCGAACCGTCCACCAGTCAAGCCATCTCCTGTAGCCGAGGAACCCCCAGCCTCTGAACTGGATGACCAAACCATGTACGACATTCCGGACCCGGTGACTACTCCCGTTCGTCCACCAAGAGCTTCCATACCTGGCTCGACGACTCCAAGACAAAGAACTCTCTTTGGTGGCCTGCTGGGGGATGATGCATCAGCGAGCACACCGATGCCTAGCATCTCCAACCTGCAATTGACAGACAAGAAGCCAAGGTCTCTGATAGGCAGCCTGTCAAGATCGAAATCTGATATTACGCACAGTGCTCAAGCCCGCAAAACTAGGCTCATTGACACGCTCAAGCCAACCGAGAGCAGCTCAGATGACGATGAAGAGAGCAGTAGTGAAGACTTGGGAGAGTTGGAAATACGCCGTGACAACCACCGATCTATGCAGCGGCCTGCTCAAGCGCCTGTGGATGCACGTCCGGCAGCCAATTCTACCTCTGATGACATGGACATTGAAGTGCAAGCAGATTCGCAAACCTCTCAGGGCACAACTGGGTTTGGCATGCGTCCAAAGCTCACGTACGCTATGTCACGATCATATTTACGAGAAGCCAACCCAGAGGATGATCTCATGATCACTATGGATTTGGACGACGGGTTTGGCGGCCATTCTCCATCTCGGGATACTGTGTCTGTGTCCGAGGATGATCCTGATCAGACGAGCCAGGCACAAGCTCACCACGAGCTGAAGAGCCGAGGGCGCAACTACGTCTTCCAGCAGGAGGCACAGTCGATGATCGATGATATTTCGAGCACTTGCACAACCAGCATACGACGAAGCGCCATGATGGAGTTGTGTACCAAGATGGCCGACGAGACGTTTTGTAGTCAACTCCTCGACTCACCGCTGGCTCACCAGTTCTTCCGCAACATTTCAGTTGGCGGGGAGATTGTCTTTGAGTTTGCTACCGCTGTTGTCATCATCTTCATCTTGCGCACCAATCCGGCCTACACTGTTTTGGACCAGCTCCACGAAGCTGGCATTCTCTCCAGCCTGTGCAAACTCGTTGGCAACGACTCGGACCTACAGAAGATTGCAAAGGATCGCAAAACGAACCTGTCAAAAATAGCCAAAGATGCGGTAATAGCACTCCGCAGTCTTGTTCAGCAATCTTCCTTGTGGTCACCAGCCACAACGAACAAGGTGACGCCGCAGCTGGTATCCATGAAGGCAATCGAATTGCTGGTGATAGGACTACGCAAGGCTGGCAATGCTGATGCCTTGCTTGACCAACCAACAGTCTCACGACTGGTCGAGATTGCCACCTCATCGAGCCAACGTCTCGCGGCCAACGAAGGAGGACCAGAAGACGATGCCATCCTATTGATGGTACTTTCGACGCTTGAATCAATCTCGGCCACAAGACAGAAACAAGCTGCATGGCCCACCGCTGTCCTCCAGCGTATCGCAGACTTCATGCCCAGATTCTTCCAGGCCGATGCGGCCGCCTCGACGATGTTGGCCGTCAAGCTTTGCATGAATCTTACTAACAACAAGCCCAAGGCTTGTCAGTCATTCTCAGCCAGGACGTTTGTACAGCCGCTCGTGCAGTCGATAATTGAGCGGTTCCAGATACTCAATGAGGGATCAGCAGGTGAGAAACGAACAGAGACTTTGGAGAGTCTGATTCTGAGCCTGGGCGCTACCATCAACCTCGCCGAGTTTAGCGACCAGATGAGGCTCAACACGGACGACAATCAAGAGACTATTGGCAAGTTGGTCAAATTGTTTTTGGATGGCTCTGAGCGCGCTTCACAGGTACGTAGACAATGCGCAATATTTGCTTGGTCGGAGTTGACAGCGTTCCAGGCCCAGTCTGTAGAAGAATCACACTCTGGTGTAGCGGTTGGATATCTTGCCGTGCTTCTTGGCAATCTATGTCTCAATGACTTGGTTCGAACCAAGATCCGCGCGCAGCTACCGGATCAGCGGTTGGCTATGCTCATTGACAGTATCAAAGAGTTTGTGCGGGTGCATGAGCACGTTGACAGGAGGAAGGAAGATTTTGAAGGGGCAGAAGGGCAAGAGGCTTTGCAGAGCTACACTGCGCGCCTGGTGCTTGTGGTGGAGAGGCTGCAGGGGGCGAGGTGATGGGATGGAGTTTGCATGACGAGTAATTTGGTCGTCTTGCCTTGTGTGCGGCAAGCATGTTTTGCATTGAGACAAGGCGTTGATATTGATGGCATGATACCCGAGCTTGATGAACTTGTTAGCTATAGGCGGACGGGTAGATGGAGACGGGCTATGCAGTTGCAGACATGGGCATCTACAGAGTCACTAATCGAGTAATGTGCCGTCTGTCGACGGCTGTTTATGCGTCCGTGTTCGGGGCGGGTATGCAGTCGAGGCTAAATGGGGGTAGCCCAGTAAGCCCGCACACAGGCGTAAGGCTGGGCGAGGACCCAGGGAAGCGGATGAAGTGACGCAACAGCCGGCATGTGGAGAGGTTTGCCGTCGGAGCAAAATTACAAGACGGCCTGTAAGGGATTGGGTTGCAGCCGCGATGAGACGTGACAATCAAAACGACGCCGCCATGTGCACCGAGGCCTGCATGTGTCTGTGTGGCCCTTGACTCGAGCGAGAGGGTTGCGGCTAGTGGATAGTGAGTTCGGGGCTGCGGGAGGTCGGCGACGGCGGACAGTCGAAGGTCACGATGTGGTGTAGAGGCAAAGGCGCCTGGCTGACGGCAGTGGCCGTTTGAGGTTGAGTGGTGTGGTGCAGCCATGGCCGCTAGACTGGACAGGATTGACAATACGTAAATGAATGCTTCGAGAAGGCCGGGATTCGTTGGGGTCGCTGGCCAGGCCCGATGCCAGCGCCTTGGGGCCAAACCCAAAGCGATTTCCCATGGTTGCCCAACTATCGTCGCCTGTACATGCACGACGCTGCGCCGGAGCAGCGCTGCAGCATCCGCACGCGGCCCTCGTGTTTGCCCTCGACCTTTTTTTTTATTATCACAACGACACCGCACCCGTGACCTTGCCTCCCTCTCTCACCGTCGTCGCCCGTACCTTCTCTTGAACGCTCGCTCCATCGCTCCCCTCACACATCATCATCGCCTGCATCTCGACGGCGTCATCCCGGCGCTAGCTCTTCCAGGCAATTGACAGGCCCGAACCACCAAAACGCAACTTAGGCAGCTACTCCCCTTCGCTCGACTGACGACTGAGACGCCCATATTCCACCCCCGGCAACTCGTTCACCATCCTCACACCCCTCGCTAGAACCCCCGCAACACCATGGCGCCCCCCAAGCAGAGAAAGATTGCCATCGTCGGCAGCAGAGCAGTCGGTACGTCGTGGCGCGTCGCTTGCGCAACCTTCACATGCAAGTCCCAGCAAACAGCATACTGACATTTCCCTCTGCCCAGGCAAGTCGAGTATGACGGTGCAATTCGTCGACGGCCACTTTGTCGACAGCTACTATCCCACCATTGAAAACACTTTTAGCAAAATGATCAAGTACAAGAACCAGGACTATGCCACCGAGATTATCGATACGGCTGGACAGGTACGTGAGGTTTTCTTTTCTCCCCGCGCCGCGTAGTCTGGCCCAACTCCGCACCCCACTCTTGCGCTGCATTGTGCATGCCGCGTCTGGAACACGCCTTGACTCCGACCTGGGCTCGCCTATCAACAAGAAGAGCACTCCGCTGACTTGGGTGCTACTGTCCAGGATGAGTACAGCATTCTTAACTCGAAGCATTTCATTGGCATCCATGGATACATGATTGTCTACTCGGTAGCTAGTAAGCAGAGCTTTGAGATGGCACGCATCATCCGGGATAAGATTCTGAACCACCTGGTACGATCTCAATCCTATGTTACCCTCAATGATCCCATAAGACGGCAAGGCTAACGCAATGCACATCAGGCCGTCGAATGGGTTCCCCTCGTTATTGTAGGCAACAAGTCCGACCTGCGTCCCGAACAACGCCAAGTCACCCCCGAAGACGGCCGCGCTCTCGCCGCCGAGTTCAAATGCGCCTGGACCGAGGCCAGCGCACGCTACAACGAGAACGTCCAAAAGGCTTTTGAGCTCATGGTTGCTGAGGTGGAGAGATCTCAGAACCCTGGTGAGCCTGCTGGTGGCAGCAAGTGTACAGTCATGTAATTGGCTTTCTTGACTGACATGAGCGCACCACGCAAGGCATCCCAGTGGACAAGTACCAAGAGATCCAGCAAGAGCGTGATGACAAGAAGAAGAGACGACAGGAACGAAAGGACATGCTGAAGCATCCGGTGGTTCATTTGAAGAAAGTCTTGCTGAAGAAAGACTAGGGCGGGGTTGTGCCATTTTTCCTTGATCTCTAGATGGTTATAGACGGTTGGCTGATTGGACATTCACGACTTTTTTTTTCCTTACGCGGACATGGCTTTCGTATTCCTCATGGGAGCCAAGGTACGTAATGGCGTAATGGTGCGGGGTGGGTGGCATAAGGCGTTGTATCTGGGATCTCGACTAGCAGTGTTGCTCCATCACTACGTCTGACGGCTGTCATGGCTGGTAATGCTCAACGTTTAGTTTACAACTCTAGATGGTGCATATGATTTTCCTAGCTGACATCTGGCACGCGTACACGGCTGGCTTGGTTTAGTCTGGCATAACCGCCAGCCACCCCTCGACCCTGCTTTCTTGACCATAGCTCCACACTACGCACATGCCTGGCTTGCCTTTTGCCCATGCACCGACCACCCCCAAGCCAACCCACAGATCTCGTTTAGGCAGCTCTGAAGCTTTGACAGAAAACCTACTACATTCCACAGTCTTTTGGAGAGCGCCTACTCGATTTGGTAGTTTGGGACCTAGAGCTCTGTGCGGCCTCATGTGCCCAGTGCCATCTACTACTATCTCTCCTGCTCCGCCTCTCCGCTCAAATCCGTCACCGCCCACCATGTAGCCTCTCCCCTACCATGCTGCACTGATTGGCTCCCACACACCCAAGACGCTTTCCCCATGTGGCAATTTCTTGAAAAGGCATCGATTGCTGAGATCTCATTTCAAAGGACTCCCCGGTGCGATTGTGGTTAGTGCTCTGATTCCCTTTGCGCTTGTCCCAATCCGGGTCTAGTGCGGGCCCTTTGGACATGATCCCTGCAACCTGGTTGTGCGGGACACACTGATTGATGAGTCCACCCTCTGGACAGCTTTTGACACAAACTCGCACGACGACGCGCGATTGCTTGCTCCCCACAATACAGCGTGAACGCGAGACAAGATGCTTGACATGTGGGTTCGATCTTTCTATTCTTTTTTCCTTTTTCGTTCTGAGGAGAATGCGCTATATGTGTAAAGAGAGGGGTATATGCCCGATGAGTTGGGTTTGGAGGGGCTTGCACATTGAAAGTGGGAGAAGGATAGGCATTGCAAACTGGAAAATGCCACGCGGGCACCATGAAAACGGGCTGACAAAATTTCCTTATACAGAAACGATTTCATCAAGGAGCGCGGCGGCGACCCGGAAGTGCGTATTTCTCAAAGATGCTCGCGCGACCTGTTCGGGCGGCTAATTCTCCGTACAGAAAATCCGTGATTCCCAGAGGAAGCGCAACGCACCGGTAGAGATTGTGGACGAGATCATTGCCGACTTCGAAGGCAAGGAAAAGCCCGTAAACTCATACGCAAGGTCAATTCTGACTTTGATTCGCTACAGACCACCGCCGCACCCAATATGAAGCGACCCAGATAGGATCAAAGATCAACGCCGTACAAAAGCAGATTGGAGCCAAGAAGAAGGCCAAGGAGAACGCCGACGACCTGCTCGAGGAGAAGAAGCAGCTTGAGGAGTCCAAGAAGAAGCAGGAAGCAGAGGCCCACGCAAAACTCCAGAAGCTGCATGCAAAGGCAAAGTCAGTGGGCAACTACGTGTACAAGGATGTTCCGGTCAGCGACAACGAGGACAACAATGCTGTTCTGAAGACATGGGCCCCTGAGGCGCGGAAAGCAGAGCCTAAGAAGGACGGCATACCACACCACGGTGTGTTGGCTAGGCTGGACGGGTGCGTGAACATCTTTACCCGTTGAAGGTCTGCCGCACTCATGCTGAGTTTATAATGCAGTTACGATCCTGAGCGAGGCACCAAGATCGTCGGTCACAGAGGATACGGTAAGAATACCCAGAACTGGCTATGCTTTGAAAAAAATGCGCGCTGCGCATGTTAACAAATGGCCCCTTGCGCTACATGGACTTTTATACTAATTTGTGCGTAGTATGTCAACTCCAAATCTGCAACTAGCTTTTTCCTTATGTCGACTCCGCTTCCGCACGGAAAGCAGGCAAGCATGGCTAGGGATTGGTTGCCTCCAGCATCGTCGTAACGTTGAGCATCTGCTAATTTGTGTATGCTTCTAGTGCCTGACTGGATACGGTGTCTTCCTCAACCAAGCACTGATCAACTATGGTCTAGAGTTCCTGGTAGGTGTCTATATCTCGCATCCGTCCATGACCAATACTAAAATCTGTCCCTAGTTCAAGAAAGGCTTCACCCCCAACCAGCCGCCCTTCTTCATGCTCCGGGACCAGATGGCCAAGACAGCACAACTCTCTGACTTCGACGAGGAACTGTACAAGGTCACCGAGAGCAAGGATAAACCAGAGACCGACAAATACCTCATTGCCACTTCAGAACAGCCCATCTCCGCCCTCCACTCCGAGGAGTGGCTGCACAGCGACCAGCTGCCGATCAAGTACGCTGGGTACTCAACAAACTTCAGGAAAGAGGCTGGATCGCACGGAAAGGACGCATGGGGTATTTTCCGGATACACCAGTTTGAGAAGGTCGAGCAGTTCCTCCTCACACATCCCGAGAAGTCGTGGGAAGCATTTGACGAGATGCTTGCCAACTCGGAGGAGTTCTACCAGAGCCTTGGCCTGCCCTACCAGGTCGTTGCCATTGTTTCTGGAGCCCTGAACAACGCAGCCTCGATGAAGCGCGACCTCGAGGCCTGGTTCCCTGTCACTGGTGGCGGAGAGTACAAGGAGCTGGTCTCTATTTCCAACTGCACCGACTACCAGACGCGCGAGTTGGAGATTAGGCATGGTATCAAGAAGTTGAACGCGACTCGCAAGGAGTACGTCCACGCACTCAACGGCACTCGTAAGTTCTCTACACTGATCATGGAAGCTGTTTATTAACAAAACTTCAGTCTGTGCCACTGAGCGAACACTATGCTGTATCCTGGAGAACTACCAAACGCCTGAAGGTTTCGTCGTCCCTGAGGTTCTGAGGAAATACATCCCGGGCCAGCCTGAGTTCCTGCCATATGTCAAGGAGTGGAGGACGCCCAAGGACGACAAGCCCCTCCCCGACCGTACCAAATAAATCTGGGTACAGTTTCAGTGAAGTCGTCTGGAAATAAAAGGAGTTATGAGTGAACGAGAGTGAATAGATGGATTGGTGAAAGGACGATGCATTGTGCCTTACCGTAGCATTCGTGATTACAGAATGCTAAATATTTCTCTTGCAAGAATGGAATACGTGAAATCATAGCAAGTCCTTTCCTCATTGCACAGAATATATACGTGGTTTTGATAGGACTTGAATAACTTTTTCTTTCTACCTTGACCAAACATTTTTTTGCGTTTATAACACCTCCCGCACCTATGGGCAGTGGTACCCCTTAAGGAAAAAGAGAGAGAAAAAAATAACATCCAGCCTCAAGTCAGTCTATTCTCCCAACTCCCCAACCACCGAAACCCTTTACACACGCCCTCCAACTCCTCCAACGCCCTATTTACCGCCCCTTCTTTCCCATCCATCCTCCTCCCTTTCAATTCGACAAAGAAGATGTAATCCCAATTCCTGACTCCACTCGGCCGGGTATTAATCGACGTCAGATTGATCCCCTGGCGCGCAAAAACACTCAGGCAATTTGCCAGTGCACCGGGATTATCGTGCTCGACTGTGAAGGTGATGAGAGATTTCCAGGAGCCGGTTGCTTCTTCTATATTACGTTCTTTGTCATTTTCGTTGTTGAAACTTGGTTCCTGTTGCTGCTGCTGCTGATCATGATCATCGGGTTGTCCCCGTCGTCGAATGACTAAGAAGCGTGTCGCGTTTCCCAATTTATCGTTTACGCCTTCGGCTAGGACATCAAGGCCAAACAACTGTGCCGCGACGATACTGGAGAGTGCGGCTGAAGCCCCAGAGTGATCGGCGGCTGCGATTTCAGCGGCTTTGGAGGTGGAGCTGGCGTCGTGGCGCTCCGCGGTCTTAAGGTACGTATTCAGAAACTTTTTGCACTGGCCCCAAGCTTGTGGGTGGGAGTAGATGCGGCAGATGTGGGATAGATCAATATCAGATTCATTCTGCTGTTTGCTTTCTTGTGGTGTAGCGCTTGTTTTGCTCTTTGGGTTAGGATTGGAGTAGCCTAGCAGACAGTGCCGGACGGCTACGTAGGCTTCCCCGCAGACAAGGATGTCTGGGTATTTGGACTGCGTGTCAGCGAAGAGATCGAGTGTGAAGACTACGCTGCCGTTGGAGCTGTTTTCAAAGGGAACGACGCCCCGGTGCGCGGTACCGGATTGCACGGCGGAGAAGACATCTTCGATTGTGACGAGGGGGGTGAGTGTGGCGGATGGTGTGTCGTCCTGTTGGGGGAAGGTGGAGAGGGCGGCCTGGTAGGAGGGGTAGTGAGATTTTGAGGTTTTCCTTGGAAAATGAGAGAATGGACAAGGGTCGATGAATACGAAAGAGATATACAGCAAAGATAGAGATGAAGGAGATTGCGTAAGTGAGACAAGAACTTGAGAGAGAATGGACACAAGTATAATGGAAGACGATGAATGGTAGTATCAGTCTTCATAGATTCTCCGTCGAAGAAAAAAAAGAACAACGATAATTCAAGACGTCAAAGGAGATGATAAAGCCAAAGACTAAACCATGCCTGTCAAAGGAGAGATGGGAAAGACATCAATTGACACAAAAATGCCTAAAATGCGTGACTCACCTGATGCGTATAGCTGCCCTCTGGCCCTAGATAGGCGACGACTGGCTTGTCCGCCATATTTGCTGCTGCGAGTAAGTATTGAATATAGCTCAACTCCAAAGTACGAAGGGTGGATATATAAACTTCGGAACGACGTCGGAACCCGGTATCGGCGCTAGCTGACGGAAGATCATCCTAGTAGTGTTTTCAGACATTCAGACAAGTACACGTAGGGCGCATTGAGCCAAAAAGTACATTTAGTTACAGCGCATTAAACAAAAGTACATACAGGGCGCAAGACTACGTCACGTCGGCCATCAGGTCAAATACAGGTAAGCGCATCCGTAGCTTTCAAGCGCACGGTCACAACTCATTGTCAGGAAATATTTTGCAAAGGGCATTTTTGATTCAGCTAAACTTGAGCGAGCGACGAGCTGGTGCATATAGGCGAACAATCTGCGTTTCCTCCTTCCTTCCCGTTGGGACTACTTCTGGAGAGAGTCGCAGCCGATCAAAGACAATAACCATCCTTCAGAATGCCACTCATTTTTGGTCCTGACAACAGCTAAGATAGAGCTTCTCGGACCGGATTTTGAAGAGGCTGAGTCATAGGCGAGACTGCTGCCTCTCTGTGCAAGCGAGAGCGGGTCGTGGTAAGAATGGGTGTTGGTCGACCTGGACGCCATTAGTGGGGGTTTGTCGACAAGCACCTCCTAGACATACATTGCAAACCCTCCGTAGGCACTCCCATCTTACAATCTGGAGAGGCGAAGCGTCGTTGCTTCGACTACTCCGGTCTTGACTCTGGACACGTCGTTTTGACTTTTCGCGCGGGTAGCGGACGTTCCGTCACTCGAAACGAGTGGAGACGCTACCTCGCAGTCAGCGAGGGCGCACAACCGTCAATCATCGTAGAACTCGTCTTCATCGTCATCGACTTCGGCAAGTTGTTCAAAGTTGAGAGCGTAACGCAGGATGGCGCCGATACCACCAAAGCCCTTGACGAACTGGTTGCCCTCGGAAGAACGATCCGAGACAAACTCGAGATTGGCACCAAAGTCACGGTACTTCTCAGCAAGCCATTCAAGCATGGAGCCCTGGTCAATGACCTCCATTTCCTGGCCAGTTTCCTTGTCCATGAAGATGCTTCGGTCTTCTTCCTGGGCCTTGGTAGTGTGGAGGATGATTTCCGAGCCGGAAGAGCTCTTGAGGACCCAGCGAGTGATTTCCAAGTTCTCAAAGACGATGAGAGTCTCGGCCGCACCAGCCTCCAAAGCCTTCAAGGTGTCATCGATACCGTAGCAGACCTTGCCAGAGTCCTTGGAGATGTGGTCAAAGTACTCGTTGATGAGCTTCTTCTCTTGGATGAACTTGACGTTGCTGAGAGTCTCGCCCGCGAGTTCGATAGCCTGGTTGAAGCCGTTTTCGCCTCCATAAGACACGTCGACAACCTTGATGACCTTGGACTGCAGGCGGTTGTCGAACAGGTCGGACTGGTTCAGGTCGTTCTTGAAGTCGGCAGAACCGGCGAGAATGATACCGGCGACGTTGACCTTGTCGGCCGTGATGAAGTTCTGGACAGCCAATTCGGCGACCTTGCGGACGTAGTTGTGACGCTTTTCCTCACGCAGACGGGCGAAACGCAGAGCGGACTGACCACCACGGCCGTGCTTCTTGGGAAGATCGACCGAGAACCTGGTGTTGTTAGCATGAGGACGTACCGAGGTAATGGGTCGTTGACTCACTTGTGAACGATTTCACGCGTGTTTCCCGACAGGGTACCGAAGAGGGCACCGTTTCCGTCCATGATGATGAAACCAAACTTCTGGTCCGACTCGAGCAGCTCGCTCAGGGCCTCGGTATGGAATTTGTTGTCACAGAGGTAAAGCGAGGTGTTGATGGGCTTGAAGGGCTCAAAGTCGATGTTGATCTTGCGCTCCTTGCCTTCGGCGGTGATGATTTCACCACAGTAGACAACGAGCCCATTGGGCGGGACCTTGGAGTAGAGCTTCAGACGCTGCTGGGTGGAAGTAATGGCGGACAGGACGGAGAGACGGTTGACACGAGACTTGATGTTGGAGGCAGTACCCTGGGCGCACGCACGTTAGTCGTTGGTTATGGCGGGCGGGCGTCAGACGGGCAGACGTACAAACTCTTCAGCCAACATTTTTGCAGCGCGCGAAATCTGATCCTTGGGGGCTTTGGACAGTCAGTCGGTGGCTCAGAGGCTCGACAGCTCGCTGCGCGGCGGTGACATACGGATAATGAGCGAAATCATGGATGTGCCATTTCCGCGGGCGGCCTCAAGACGCTTGATGAGCTTCTTGACCTTCCAGATCTCAATGTTCTTCTCCGCCTCGTTGGGCTGCTCGTTCTTCCCGGACATGGTCGCGGTGTCTTTGTGGGTGTGCTAGAGAGGGTGAGGTGGGCAGGCTCGGTGGGGTCGAGAGATTTTCTTGAGCTGCGGAGGGGCAGGGGCAGCAAGCGACGACGTAGTGTCACGCACGGCTTCTGCGAGCACACGTTCGCAGAGTGCAGACGGGCAGCAGGGCGGTGATTGAGTGCAGCCGGCGGGCGAGGGTAAAAAGATTTGTGCTGTCCGGGCTGACTGGGAGTGCACGCACTGCAGGCGTCATATCTGGCATCAGGCACACACACACTTTACGCCGCCCATCGCAGTGGTTGCCTGCCAGGACGCCGTGCCATTGGCTCGCTTGTGCGACCAATCAGCAGGCACGATGCGCGAGGCTGCCGCCATCCGCGTATTCAGCCATAGCTTCCCCCCGTGCGGGCTCCCTATGACGGCTACGGTGCGGGGGCCCTGGCGACCCTCGTGATAGCGGTCCACGGCTCCTGGTCTTCTGTGTCTTTCGATGCTTGCGCGCGCAAAGCCTTGGTCGGCGCTTCTTTATATAATGCCATCCGTCATGGATCTGTCGTCGCTATCTTTGCCTCCACAGGGTGCAATCTCAACCCGGCGATAGCCAGCCGTTGATTCAGGTAGCTCCCGCCTCCCTGCAGGGTTTGAATCAAACCAGTTTTTCTATATCAAGCCTCCTGCTCCACCTGCATCCCTGGACCGTGTTTTCTGTTTTTCGCCTGATAGCCCGTACTCGCCATGGACATCAGAGGCAAGCAGCCCTCTACCTGGGACGCCTACGACGGCGCTGCCAGAGCATCGGTCGACTCGGATACTGCCAGCCGCGTGCAATGGGACCAGCTCGAGCGGCGCCCAAGCGGAGAAAGCAACGCAACCAACGGAGGACGCTGGTCGGAAGCGGCCACTGAACTGCGCAGACGACGGTGAGCATGACCTTTCGGCGGGTTTTGTCTATGTCGCGTGCCGCAAAGCTAACATAAATCACTCAGATCGTCCATCGGCCAGCAGTTTGGCGCACTGGGAGATGCCGGCGGTGTCAACAGTATCAACAACTTCGCGCGATCCTGGCAGCGTGCCGCAGGCTTCTTCGAAATCACCCCCGTGCGACCCGCTTTCCGCGTAGAACATGACGAAGGAGAGGACCAAGATGGCGACACGGATGGCTCTGATTTCGCCCGCAGCGACCTGCCGACTCCCGTGCCAGACCAGAGATCGGCTCTGCGCCATGCCTTGCAGACTGAGGGAAGGCGCGCATCTGACAATGCTGTCACAGACGAAGAGCAAGGCGTCAATGAGCAGACACAGCTGCTTCCCCACACTGTCGAGCAGCGCCTGAGGGGAAGAGGATCAAGCATATTCCAGATTGAACCGTCGCTGACGTCGCCGTTTGGTTCGAGCTACGGCACTGCATACGGCAGTTTGAGCTCGCGCGTCAACGAATCCTCGATGCGCCATGCTGGCCGATTGTTCGCAGAGCAACAACTCAAGGGTGCTACAGAGCCCGAACAAGAGCGAGAGCCGCTTCTCGTCAAGCAGGTCCAAGAGGATGGCCACATCATCAACGTCGTTGTGGGCCAGTCTACCATGCCACAGACTATTTTCAATTCGGTCAATGTGCTCGTTGGCGTAGGTCTGCTCACGCTTCCTCTGGCCTTCAAGTACTCTGGCTGGCTCATTGGAATGATTTTCCTGGCATGGTCAGCCGTTGTCACCTCTTACACCGCGAAGTTGCTTGCCAAATGCCTAGACGTCGATGGCTCTTTGATCACGTTTGCCGACTTGGCATATGTTTCCTATGGCTCAAAAGCCCGGATAGCTGTCAGCCTGTTGTTCTCTCTCGAGTTGCTAGCCGCTTGTGTTGCACTCGTAGTGCTATTTGCTGACAGCATGGATGCGCTGATTCCAGGATGGGATATTTTGCAATGGAAACTCTTGTGTGGTGTAATTTTGATCCCACTGAGCTTCTTGCCTCTCCGCTTTTTGTCATTCACATCCGTATTGGGTGTCATGTCTTGCTTTGGAAGTGAGTTGACAGTCTTGCACGCGTAGAGTCCGACTACTAACCCTTTGTTAGTCACAATTGCCATCTGGATCGACGGTCTTGTAAAGCCCGACGCCCCAGGTTCTATACGTCAGCCAATGACCCAGTACCTGTTTCCCGACAATTGGCTTACCGTTCCCCTCTCCTTCGGTCTCCTCATGTCCCCATGGGGTGGTCATTCTGTTTTCCCTAATATTTACCGCGACATGCGACACCCGTACAAGTACCGGAAGGCTGTCAACATAACCTACATCTTTACCTACATCATCGATGTCGGAATGGCATGCGCGGGTATCCTCATGTTTGGCGATGGCGTCTTGGAAGAAATCACGAGCAACATCTTCCTGACCGAGGGTTTCCCAAAGGGAATTTCCGTTTTCATTGCAGTTTGCATTGCCATCATCCCGTTGACAAAGATCCCGCTCAACGCCAGACCCATTGTTAGCACGCTCGAGCTTCTTTTCGGACTAGACGCGCGCTCTCTATCCATGTCCTCGTCAATTGACGGCATGGACGGCCTCACCCGAGGCGCTTTCAAGATCTTCCTGCGCATGATCACCATTGTCATTTTTGTCTTCATCGCCATTGTTTTTCCCTCATTCGACCGCATCATGACACTGCTCGGAAGTGTCGCTTGCTTTAGCATTTGCATCATTCTGCCATTGATGTTCCATTTGAAGCTTTTTGGAAAAGAGATATCCAGCGGAGAGAAGATGATGAACTGGGTACTGATCATTGTCAGCGCTATAATGGCCGTTGTCAGTACCGTATTTGCTTGCGTACCTAAAGAGCTGCTTGAGTCTTAAGCATAGAGTATGCATAGGGGTAGAAGCAGAAAAAGTCTATACGCGACAGTGTTTGTCAAATTGTACGAAACACGATATCCGGTATTAATTCTGGTGTTTTAAGGCAATTTTCTCTAAAAGCATTCTTATCATGAGCTGTGTAATTCACAAATTGCAAGATTAGGCGTTGGTTTTACTGCTTTCATAGCCTGTTTCCTGGTTCTGTAATTTCCTTTCGTTTGAGAAACCTGGTGCTGCATGCTGCAATCACTTGTTGCTAACACGCTCCGTACCCACTCCGGTCTGCAATATCACAGTGCAAAGGAAAGTCACTCTCTTGCTTGTTTTACACTCTCTGTCTTGGCCTCGGTCGCTTGTCACCCGCTATGAAACTGTTCCTTCCAACTGCATTCGCTATATGCGCCGCTTCCATATCCGCACTTGTCCTCCCCGACCTCTCCTCCGAGCTCGTTAGCACCGCAAACGAAACCTCTCCCAACAACGGTTCATTTGAAGAATGGTTTGGGCCAACAAAGGCAGCCGGCGATGACGATCTATGGAAACTTTCTATCGCTCGAGGCACGAAGCTGTTGCAAGGCATGAAAGGCAGCGACGCGGAAGCAGCAAGTCTCTATGGCTTAGACAAGACGGCCGAATCGGCTTTTGACGGTGATCTTATCGACAAGCTGCGTGAATGGGGCTACAACGACCACACCGATGCTCTAGCCAAGCAAGCAGACCCCGAGTGTAACTTCGACAGTCGCGACGGCCATATGCTCAAAAGTGTCTTTGTGGATCTAGGAATCGGGACAAAGAGCAAGAATCAAGGCGGACCGAACCAATGCTTCTCGATTGAGCACGTCAACGGCCCAGCTGTCAAGCTGGATGACGAAGGGAAGCTGCCTGCCAAAGCCGACCAGCGATACGACGTTTGCGGAAAGGAATACCGTATCACAGGTGCCGAGCATACAATCGGTGTCAACGCAGAAGCTGGAGCTGTGTATGCCATACAACTTTCTTCCGCAGCTAAAGCAGCTCGCAGGCTATGGAAAAGAGCACCACTCGCTGAGGAACTTCCGGCTATACGCAGCGTCTCTGACATTGCCTGGGCGTTTTGGAACCGGGCGCATGCTGGGCAGGGCTCACAAAACATAAAGTATCTCTTCGTAACCATGATTATCAACAAGGAAACAAATCAACATGTTAAGCGTGCTTTAGGTACGTTATCGCCCCCCAAGGACGAACCAGATGGCTGGCCAGGCCATGACTTCAACATGGACACGGATGCTGGCAAGGCGCTACTTGGCTCCCCGGTTGGGCGGTGGGCAGGATACTTTTTGATGCAACACAAGAGGCAGCTGGGTGGAAACAAGTACATTTCCCATGTGAGGGTGTTCAAAAGTGAAAAGGAGGGAAGTTGGCCGTACTTTTTGTTTTATGTTCAAGGCCCTGGGATGATGCCTATTTGGAAACGCGATGGTAGTAAGGAGGCAACAGAAGAACATGAGCATGAAGAATCCAAGGTTGTCATGCGAAGCGAGGACGGAAGACATGTGATTAGAGAGCATATTGTCTGGGCGATTGTGTAAGTTTATGGCATATGCTCACATTTAGTGATGCATTAGCACTGCCTGTATTTCAACTCCTTCAATAAAATCAGACTCTAAAATATCTAACAAATCATGTTAAACATTGCGAACAAAAGGTCTCTGTCTTAAACCTGCCAATTGACTAACATCCCTGTCCAGCTGCCCACCCATCGGCGCCAAACCCCAGAAATCTCCGACCTCCGCCCATCAAGTACGTCAAGAAATTCTGTCAAGCAATGCCTCACCACCTGTCGCACCCGCATTAACCCTCCTTCGCCGCGAAACAAAACACTCTTACTACAAAAAAAAAGCGCACACTGCCTCATCCGCAACCACCTGCGACACTTTTTCCAAAAGCAAAAATGGACTCCCTCGGTGGCAGCAGCTTCGGCAACCTTGACCTAACCAAGCTCTCGGACCGCGACAAGCAAGAGCTGCAACAATTCGCCATGAACGAGGGCCAAAAGGCCAGGATACAATCTTGTGCGTTCCTCCTTCCCTCCTCCCCCCGTTTCCTTCACCCCCCACCCACACGCACCCTTGTCCCTCAACCCCAGAGAAAGAGCAAGAAAAATAGACAGTTCATGCAAAGCATAATGCTAACGTGAAAACCATAGCTATTCACGCCCTGACCGATACCTGTTTCCGCAAGTGCATTCCCGCGGGCAATGTCAAGACGGGCAAGTTGGACAAGTACGAGGAGCCATGTATGCGACAGTGTGTGGATCGATTTTTGGATGCGAATATGGTTGTTTTGAGGGAGTTGGAGAGGTTGAGGGGTTGAGATCTGAGTTGGAGGAGAGATTGAGTAGGAAGAGGAGGCAGTGTACGATATGATACGACACGATATGATATGGCGGACTGCGCTGGGATGGCATACTGCAGTTGGCTATGTAGGATATGCATGTATGAATACTGTTCAACTAAAAAAATATGTTGAACAAGTATGGCTGTGTTCTAAAGAACAGGGCAGTAACTCATGACTTGCAAACATAACTGTGGCCAATCATACATCACAAATCATCGCAACAGTCGAAAAATAAGTTTCAGGACCAAGTTCGATACTGGCGCCATGTGGAAATTGATTCATTCGAGTCAACCGTGACTACGTTTATCCCATGAACGCCCGCCATGCATATCACATCGCTTTTTCCTTTGCCGGGTATAACCAGGACCCTATCATGACCATGCCCTTTTCTCATACAAACACCACCTCTTTAAACAATGGCGAGCTTGGTAGCCGCAATGTCGAGAGCGTCGACGTCGGCGGTGAGACGGCAGAAAGCCTTCTTGGAGCCGTCAGGGCGGATCAGGGTGTTGATCTTGACGCAGCTGACGTCGTACTGCTTCTTGAGGGCGGCGGCGATTTGGCGCTTGTTGGCCTTGACGTTGCAGATGAAGACAAGGGTGTTGTTCTCCTCAATCTTCTTCATGGCAGACTCGGTGTTGAGAGGGTGGATGAGGACCTTCTCGGCGTCCATGCGGGGGGCATGGGGGACCGACTTGCGAGGGTACTTGCCGGCGCGGGACAGCTCGAGGGTCTTAGGGCTGCGAAGATGTCAGCAGGCAGGAGCCTGGCAAAGTGTTACAGAACATACCGGTGGAAGCTAGTGCTCTTCCTGATGGCGCGCTTCTTGTTCGCGTACGACTGTCATCTCGTTAATTGTGTCCGTCACACGAGAAGTACAGCCCGTCAGAGATATGTTTCTGACACGACTCAAGAGGATCAGGGGAGGCTTACGCCGCGAAGGGCCGCTTTGGCAGCGGCATTGGCCTGCTTGCCGGTCTTGGTGGGAGCTGCGAATATTGTTAGCCTTGCGCGCAAACTGAGGGGAGCTGATCGAGGCGCATTTGCGAAGTTCCTTCACCAAGGTTGCGCTGCTGGGATGCAGGCAATGCTTCGCGGTTTTTGCTCCTTTTTCGATCTCGCAGCTGCGGTGTATGCGTGGACGTACTCTTGGATGCTGGCTTGGGTCCCATTTTGGCGGTGTTGGTGGTCCTGGTGGTTAGTGTCGAGAGTCGCAATTCATTTTTTGCGGCGGACAGAAAGCAGGTGCGAGGGCTCGGCTAACTCGCGCTAGTGCTAGCGCTAGATCCTGCACCGCGAACTCTCAGCACGTCGCTCTGACCCATGTGACTTGCGACGCGAACAGCATTATGGCTGTCAAGAAGCGCCAGAAAACTCTGTCGCATGGTCGACCACCCATCAGCAAGCCGAAGGAGCGCATGACCTCTGAACGGTCAAGAACCATTATCCGCACCCATCATCGTTTACAAAAGGAGCACGCAGCAGCTTTGAAGAAGGGAGATTTGTCGACTGCAGAAGAAATTGCTCGCGCCATCGAAAAGAATGGGGGCATAAAGACCTACCAAGCAGCAAGCAAGCAAGGACAAGCAAAAGATCGGGGCGGTGATTCGAGCAAGATTTTGGTTGAATGGTTGCAAAAGTCGCACGTGCTGCCAGCAAAAGGGAAAAATCACAGCATTCCTGAACTTCGATGTCTGGAAATCGGCGCTCTGTCGACGAAGAATGAGATTTCCAAGTACTCTGGTGTCATCAACATGACAAGGATTGATCTCAACAGCCAGGGTCCGGGTATCGAGAAGCAGGATTTCATGCAACGGCCACTTCCAACGACTGATAGCGAGCGTTTCGATATCATTTCCTTGTCGCTAGTACTTAACTACGTCCCGGACGCAACCGGACGAGGTGAGATGCTGAAGCGTATCACCAAGTTTCTGCGAACGGGCATAGCAAAAGTGGACAGCCCCCTCCCCGCACTACCAGTACTGTTCTTCGTTTTGCCACGCCCATGCGTCGACAATTCCCGCTACCTGGACGAGGCGCTGCTCCTGCAAATCATGGGTCGCCTTGGCTTCAACATGACATGCAGTAAAAAGACATCAAAATTATCTTATTACATGTTCGTTTTGATAACAGAGCCTACCAAAGCGACGACGGAAAAGAGGAAGATCCGAGACGGCCCAGGCATGAATAATTTCTGTATCATTGTGGAATGAACGCCCGATACTCAGGGGTTGAGAGACCTAATCTACCAATTGTTCAAGAGCGGAGACAACGCACCATGGAAGCAATGGCCAAATAGAATTATCAATAAGTATGGGCAACACCTCTAATTCTGCACAGAGCATCTGCAATGGAGGGCACTCTATCCGCCTTGGCGCTATCCAGGACACATTATAAACATGCCGACTGCTGGGATACTACAACAAGATTATGTTTTTGTTTAATAGGGGAAATACTCGATCTCCATTCGAGATCGTCCACGCCTTGTATGGGCTCAACCTACTCCACCTCCCTCCATGCCTCATGATGGCATCGGATCTCTCCGCATTCTCCTGGAGTTCTACAGACTAACAACGACAAGTCTGGACTGTACCAGGCATCATACCGGCACCTTGTCAGCGGCCGAGTCGTTGTCTTAGTATTTAAAGCGGAGTCGTAGCAGCGGGGCAGAAATTTCGCCGAGGCTAGCTACACCATTTACATACATTACAATTTCCACTGGTAATCTGCGGTATTATCGAGTGTACAGGCCCTAGACCGTTCGGCAGGAACTACACGATTTTGTTGTTGTGCCGATAAAGCCCCGAGTGGTCTAGCAAGGTGTTTGCTGGAACGCTCGTCCAATCCGCCTCTATATTCCTCACCTTTTGCGCGCGTGTGCCGCGACTATTCCCCTGCGATGAATTACCGGAGTGAGCGGCAGAATTTCGCTCGGATCGTTGCACGCTAAAGAGTCGGATGCCGAAAAGTTGGACGCGAAAAATTGACTACTAGCGAAAGACAATAAATTCTGCTCATTGTGTTGCCGCCGTGTTATCTCGCTCCCGTTTGATGTTCCACTAGCGCACCCTTCATCCCAGCATCGCAGCTCGCGGCCCCGTTTCCCATCTCGCCAAGCATCACACAAGCCTTTTTCTGAAACAACTTTAGCATTCCCGAATCCCAGACACCGGCTTGTTAGAGTGTATTTTCGTCGCGGGAACAGCCTGCCAGAGGCGCAATGCGCATTGCGTCTGTGAGACGTTTGGCCGTCTTTGGCAGGTTGGGCAGGGGAACATCAAACAGGAGATGAGCTTATTTCCAATCGCTTCCGGAGGCACAATCTCCACATGGTGTTTGTCCGAGCTGGTGGCCGCTGCCCTGCTCTCGTGAAATGAGGTGTCAGCCGGGCCTGGGGTTTATGTACCAGGGCGGGGGCGCTTGTTGTTGGTGGAGCGTTCATTTACTACCTCATCCGCCTCGTGGCAAAGCCAAACTCAAGTCATTCCTTCTGCTTCGTCCAGTCACTCATTTTCAAGCCGCTGTGCTGCTGTCGCTCGTTACCTGAATCATTATTCGCGTTGTTTGTCAAAACTAAACTGTCGACTAGAAGTAAGACATTATGAAGTCCACCATCTTCTCCATCCTGCCCATTGCTGGCCTCGCTGCTGCCGCCGGCTCTTCCTGCCCGGCTCAGAAGACTTACACTCAGACCGAGTATGAGACTGTCTACGAGACTGCTACCGGTGCGAAGGTTGCCGATGTCACGAGCAGCAAGCCTACCACCTGCTCAAGGCCCACTGTTACCGCTACCACCTATGAGAAGGTCTACGTCACCGTCACCCCAGGTTATGGCTCCATGCCCTCCAAGCCAAAGTCAACCAGCACTGTTGATATCACCACTACCGTGACTGTTCGCCCAACAGCCTCGGTCTGTGAAAGCAACCCATCCTCGGCTCCATTCAACTCCAGTGCCGCACCAGCCTCTTCCAAGGCCCCAACCTCTAGCCCAGCTGCAAACTCCGCCGCATACCCCACTTCTGCTCCTGCTGCGGCCGCTTCTTCCCCAGCTGCTTACTCTCCTGTTGCTAAGGCTGCTTCCAACAACAACCCCAGCACTGCCTCTGCAGGCTCCAAGCGCGGCGAGGCCACTTTCTATGGAGGCAACACCGATGGTGGCAAGTGTTCCTTCACTGGCTACACCATTCCTAGCGGCATTTTCGGTACCGCGCTCACCGACTCCGACTGGAACAGCGCCGGCGCCTGCGGTACCTGTGTCAGCGTCACTGGTCCCTCCGGTGACAAGATCACCGCCATGGTCGTTGACCAGTGCCCTGGCTGCGGTCCTCACCACCTTGACCTGTACCCTGACGCCTTCAAGAAACTCGCCGACCCCTCCAAGGGTGTGATTTCCGTCTCTTGGGAGGTTGTTCCTTGTGGCATCACCACTCCCATTGTGCTCAAGAACAAGTCTGGCACCAGCAAGTTCTGGTTCTCCATGCAAGTCGTGAACTCCAACGTCGAGGTCAAGTCTCTCGAGGTCTCGACCGACGGTGGTAACACCTGGAAGGCCACCCAGAGGAAGGACTACAACTACTTCGAGAACGCTGCTGGTTTCGGTGCCGACACTGTCGACGTCAAGGTCACTGGCACCAGTGGTTCGCCTATCATTGTCAAGGGTGTCAGCGTTGCTTCTGGCACCACAAAGACTGCCTCTAGCAACTTTGCTTAAGCGTAGTGTGTAGATCAGAGCTGGACCCAAGTTAGTGCGGGCAGCTTTTTCTTCTCTTGACGATCTGGACGGGATGATATACTTATATTCTTAGTTTTGTATATTCGACCTACCTCTGTTTTTAGGGCATCAGCCTTGATGGGCGAAATTTATTTCTTTTCACTGGCATCGTGTTTTTAACAGCTTATCTCTCTATGTTCTATATGCTCGGTCTTGGCTGTAAAAACGCTATGCTGGGTGTCGACTTTCATAAAATGGAAGTATTTTTTACAACGCTGTATTTCATCCTATTCTCTATCATCCCTTGCCATTTCCGTCTTCCGTTAAGAGCGTAAAACAATATTATCGTCAATGTCTAAAAAAGAGCAGCTGTCAGTCTCGACAGCAATTCTGAAAACAAAAGTTCTATCCATACAATGTCCTCTCTCTTGCACTCTCATTTTGCCAATTTTCTCAATTCCCGCCATGAGCTAGCCCATTCCCAACCGAAACAATTCTGTGGTACCGACAAGACACGCATATTACGCCCAGAAATCATCTACATAGCTAACCCTGCTCTCTGGTCTGCTTCTACGTCACATGCACACCCAATCCCTGCCCATGGCCCAAATCTCCCGGATACCAAGAATATCCCTGTAATCCCCACCTCCACTTCCACCTACCCCTTCTCCACGCGTTCACTCCACCAAACCGTCCCCACCAGATCTGCATCCCTCATAAAGCTGACATTATGACCCCAAACGAAACATGACAGTTCGTCCACGCCCACACCTAACCATCCCTTCATTCCACGTGGTGAGAAGCTAGGCAACCCCCGACATGAAAGCGGTCGGAGATTGGACTTGGGGGGTTTGTGACACTTTGACAAGCGAGGAAGGGAGATGTCACGCAGAGTTATGGGAGGGCGGTTGGCGAAGGGTATTTGGTGGGGCATTATTCTAGGCGTGGGTTCAATAACTTGGTTCTCGTGCTTGGATAGTAGCATTTGAGTGCTTTTAGTGGGGGAGAGAGGGCTTGTTTGTTCAAGAGTGTCGGACAGCGTTTTTGTTTGTATGAGCCGTCGCTGACGGTTCTGCGATTCTGTTTGGTATTTCCAGTGAAAGACCTGTGAGAGGGTATGGACTCAAGTCTTTTTTGTTCGTCAGTGAGATGCAGTATGGATAGGACATAGTAGTGTGAGATGAGGTGCCGAAACAGAAACAATTTAGGGGCTGGGAGGCAGGTTCGATTTTTTTATATAGAGGAAACAGGGTGTTCTATCCCGAGATTAGTCGTCATCGTGTTGATGCGAAAGAGGAGAAATAGGTACGAGGCTTTTGCAAACGCTTGTAGTCTTTGGGTGGATTGCGGGTGTGGTATAATTGAACGGCGACGACTACGGTTGGAGACTGATATGCTGCAGGATTTCGGGGAGTGTACAGGAATTGACATTCCGGAAACATGGGGATAAGGAAGCATGAGAGTGGGTTGATGAGTTTATGCAGTACAATTGGGTAGTATGCGGATACAGCGCACACGCACACGCACACACTGCGTCTCTTCTCACCCAGGTTCAATAGGAACTCTAGAGCAGATACCTAGGAGGAGAGCAGGAGGGAGAAAAAGACATCACTGCCATAGCATGTGGAGCCCTCCTACGCCACTCGACAACACAACTCCAGAACATATGTGGGATGGATGATCGAAGATAAAACGAGTTGATTGATTGATTAAGCCCATATATATCCTATCGGATACGGCCGATTTCCCTTAGTCCATGATATAATACACGTTGAGCCCCCAATTCCCATGGATGCTGTTGCATACAATCCCTTCTATAAGCCGAAGATATCCATTCCCGATTGTATGACTTTACAACAGGCCCATGGCGGCGATACCCATGGCGCCGAGACCAATAGCGGCGGCATCGGCGGTCATCATGGGAGCGGGGTTGCTGTGGTGGGTGCTGGTAGCCGACTTTGTTTCGGTGACGGTCGTCTTTTCAGATTTGGTGCTTGTTGTTGTGTCGGCGGCGCCGGCGATGGCCAGGAGGGCGGACAGAAGAACGGCCTTGAAGAGCATTTTGGCAAGTCTCTATTGGAGGAAGTAGACTTTTTGAAGAGCAAACAAGAGACAGAGAGGAAGTGAGGGAGAGATTGTAGGTTTGGCTTGATAGAGATTGGAGAGGCGAGCACGGTAGGCTTTATAGTGTGTTTTTACCCCCTCCAACTTCTCCCTAACCTCGCCCTACCCATGGCAACTGCAGTGAGAAATCCCGTACCAAACGACGGAGCCGCTGTATCCGGACCCGGCTACTGCACTTGTTTGAAGTCGTATGCACAGCCGGGGTTTAGCTGCAGCAGCTTATTCGACCAGAGGTGTGGCTGTGCCTAGACTGGAATGGCCCGGGGTGAAGGGGCACCATGTTTCTTTACGTGTGGTTCTGCACAATGCACTGTAAAAGATGCACTTGAGCTAAAGCTAGGGGCACCGTAAGCCTTGATTGAGGCTTGTTTTGACCATGTTGTGGGTACGGAGAGTGAGCAGTGCGTGGTCATTGGCTCTGGCGTACCTTAGGATGAAGCCAGCCGCACAGCCAAGCAATGGCGATGGCCCCACAAAGCTTGTTTGCTGTTCGCTGTGACCTGCTGGCCAAGGTTGCGGAGAGAACCCTGGGCGAGTTGCGTTACAACATTCATAAAACGCACATCGTGCCGGTTGCAAACAGTGGTCGAGCCGATGTCTGAGTTCTTGGGCATTCCGTCGGGTAGAGACACGCTCTGCGCTATTTACAGATGGGTTGTCCAGTGGTACCACTAGTAAAAGCAAGCCTAATTGAGTTGGCTTTCAACGGCTACCAGCTCGTCTAGAGACCAGATGCCAATACCCGTTCTGACGAGCCGCGGGAGAATCGAACATGGTGAAGTGAGATTCCGTGTCAGCAAAGACTGGATAAGGGTGCACGCGGCGAGTATGCACAGCAAGGGCCTGGATGGCCACAGACCGACTGGCTTGCGCGGCTGGTGGAGGCAGGTCCGTAGCTAAACCTGTATTTGCATCGACATGACCGTGCTTATGCAGTCTGGGATTGGTACACCTGGTCGGGTGCAGAGTGTTGGCTAGTACCCTAGAACAAACAACTCCCTGTCTGCAAGCAGGACACGCTATTGATGGCCCAGAGTTTAACGGCAGCTGCTTGCAGAGGATCGTGTTGGGTTTCACTAAAACGTGCTGCCGCGCGTCGTGGTGGTGGTAAGCTATTTCCGAAAAAGAAGTTTGGACCGGACCACGACTTGAGTAGAACTCAACGGCAATACGGCTGGCTACCAACGCCACAGCCCCGTCAGAATTATCTCATGACAGAGCGCTCTTCCCAAGCAGCAACAACAGGGCGGTATTCTGGAAATCTGGGCGATTGTGACATCTGTTGCGTAGTTACAAACATCGTGGAGATGAACAAGGCTTCGGCCCTATTCGGGAAACAAGCCAATATAAGTGGCGCAGGCGTGGCGTGGTTGCGGCTAGGCTAGCAGCGTAGCGCCAAATCAGACATGCCGTCGGAGCCGTGTATATTAGACATACGTCAGTCCAAGTCCGTATATAGATGCGCACTGGCCGATGCAGTCTTGTCTACTACTACTACTACTACTTCTTCTTCTTCGTCGCCACTGCTATTCGATCCTGCGTTTGGGTATTCCTCGTCATCGTTCTGTCGGAAGTGAGTGACATACTATGTATGACGCGCTTCAACCACTGTACTAAGAACGTAGTCTGTGTCCTTGTATCACATAGAAATGGCCTAGACTTTGGGTCAGATGCTAGTTGAGACTGCCTACATCTGTAACTTGACAATCATAACAAAAATCGTCCCATCAAGTCACTCCTCCTTATTCATACAGTCGTGCGCTGTATTTGGGTATCATTTCATACACGGCTGCAGACACAGACCGGTCCATACATGTGTCATGTCCAGCTCCTCAAAAAATGGCACACACCTCTCCCTTGACCAACATGATCGTCCAGTCGTGAGGGCAAATATGAATCTCAAAAGGCCATGGCCAGCCGCGTCGCAGATTACAAGAATCCTGTCGTTTAGCGTGGTTGAACAGCAGGGAAATAGCGAGGGCCCGAGTAGCCGTAGAATTGGACGCTTTCAATATCGATGTTGCCATCACGCTTTGGACTCCAGAACTTGAGCAGGACATATCTTCCCGAGCTGTACAGATAAAGTCAGTATAGGAGGGCCGTTTGAGTACGTGTATCATGAACTTACATTGCTGGGTGGAACTTGATGGTGATCTTGTTCTTGTTCTTGGCGATGAAGAAGCGTGCATGGGGCGCGATGATTGGCTCCGTGTCCGGCGTACGTTCAGAGGGCTCAATGCGGCTAGGCGTAGTGATGCGCGATGCACGAATGGGCTCTAAATATCGTTCTCTCCGCTCTCGCCATTCGCCATACGGACTGTATTCTAGCGGTACAGCCCGTTGAAGAGATGCCAAGCGCGGTACCGTCTCGTCATCGTCATCGTCTTCGCTGTCTGGATGCCAACGGCTCTCCCTTCGCAGACGGTCTGCCATTATGGCGGCGCTGGGCATTTCTTCGTTAGAGTCCGAGTCGTCATCTTCACTAGCAGCTGTAGTGACGGTAAAGGGCGGCGGGGTAGGCGCAGAAATGCCAGCAGCACCAATGTAAGGGTCGTCTGCTACATGGTCACAATTGTCGGCGTCGGCCTCGTCTTCATGCTCTACCATCTGACGCAGTACCCGTCGACGGTCCGAGTCGGAGCGCAAAGATGACATCAAGGTTGCAGATTCGGCATTCAGCCGTTCACTGCGAAGACGGAGGTTCTCGATGCGTTCTTCCATTTCTTCTTGAGTGCCTTGGCGAGAGTACTGCCACACGGACGGGTCTTCGAGAGCTTCTCTCAGAGATATCTGCTCGTTGTTCTCATTGGGCAGGCTGGGTGTGGGGGACATGAGCGGAGAGCGAGGTTCATAGTGCAGATTATAGGCAGAGGTTCGGGACAAGAGTTCATCGGCAGACATGGACACGAAAACAAGACCTTCTTGGACACTGGTACGAGGTTAGCTGCGGGATCAGACGACCAATAGGAGACACATACGGAGCCGTAAATCCACGGTCCGGTGCTCGGATGACGACCTTCTCCAGGGCAAAAGGGGCTTCGCCAATGTGCTTGAGCAGGAGGTTGCACTGCGAGCTCTCGCTGCAGTAGACACTCTTGTCGTTTCTCAACACGTTCTGGACCTTGTACAGGCCGGGCGGGTTGTCTCTACGGTGCTCGCCGCCGTCGCAGCTCACAATCTCCATGCGCAGGCGGCCCTGCACCACCTGGCCCTTGTGGCCGTACTTGAAGCACATGTACTCGGTGGCGCTGCTCGTGTCGTGCTGGAGCTTCCTGCGCTTGTGGGTGCGCTCTGTGTTGACTTGTACAACGGGGCTCCGGGGCCGGGTGTGGTTACCGATATTTGCATTGGCAGCAAAGGGGTTGTTGATGGGCACATCACTCAGAGAGTCTAGCATGTCATTCGACAGGTCCATGGCCGCCGAGCGCTGTTCGCGTATGCGGGCTTGTGAACGGCGGAGGTAGCGTTCGCTAGGGGTGGCACGGGGACGGCTGGGATTCGCGGTGGGAGGCCGCCGCGATAAGTTATCGGGAACAACTGTGCTTTCACGTGGAGGTCCAAAAATACGGTGCAGCTGGCCTCTTCTAGTCGAGGTACGAGCGCGCGCACGCCTGGCTGGCTCTCGCGATGCCGATGGCGCCTCGTCCTGTGTAGAGCCCTGGCGCTGGCCGGCTACGGGGCGCAGACCGTTCCTCGAGGCCGCTGAGCCGGCAGCACGGGCAGCAGTCGGCGGGGACGTCGAGGCATGGGGAAAGTCAAAGCTGCCGGTGGTGAAGGGGAAGGCCGCGGGAGGAGGCGATGGGGAGGAGGGTGGTCTAGGCATTGGTGACGTCGGTGCCGTGTCGCATGGGGGCCGGTCGAGCGTGCGGACGATGGCCAAGAACGTCAGGACAGCGTGGAGAGGAGCAATTTGGGTTATGGCGGGCGTGTGGGCGAGGTTGAGGGCGAGCCGAGGGCGAGTCAAGGGCGATAGGGTCAAGGTCTGGGGTGTCGAGGATGCGATGTGGCTGAGGTGGAGGCTTGTCCCGTGCTGTCGTCAGTCGCGGGGTGGGGGCGCACGTCGCGCTATCACTGGCCCACGCCCCGGCAGAGCCGCATTCCATTCTTGGATAGTAGATGAGCTACCAAACGGGCCAAGTGAATGCCATCATCGTCACTTGCACAAACTCTCTCACCCGCACAATTGCTCTCTTCACCTTCTCCCTCACACGCGCCGCGCTCCTCCACCCGTACGCGGCACGACCGTCTGCCTCTCCGCCATATTTGCCTCTCCACGCGTCGACACCATGACTGACATCACAGAGCCCGCTGCGATACCTCCGTCCATAACCAATGGCGCACCCACTGCAGAGGACGCGGCTGGGGCGACCGTGGCTGCTATCGCTGAAGCCAACAGCATCTCTGCCGACGAAATCGCCCTCTACGACCGCCAGATCCGCCTCTGGGGCGTCCAGGCTCAGCAAAAGATTCGCACAGCCAACATCCTGCTTGTCTCCATCAAGGCCCTGGCCAACGAAATCGCAAAGAACCTCGTCCTCGCCGGCATAGGCTCCATCACCCTCGCCGACCACGAAAATGTCACAGAAGAGGACCTAGGCGCGTCCTTCTTCGTCAGCGACGCCGACGTCGGCAAGAACCGCGCAGAGGCAGCAAAGCCCCAGGTCGAGAAACTCAACCCGCGCGTCGCCGTCAAGACCATCACCACCGACATTCGACTGGAGCAAGACCCCGGCTTCTATGCCGCCTACGACGTCATCATAGCCACCGATATGGACTTCCTCTCCACATCTACCGTCAATGCTGGCGCGCGCATCGCAAAGAAGCCCTTCTACGCAGGCGCCTCGCACGGCATGTACGGCTACATCTTCGCCGACCTCGTCGAACACAACTTCGTTATTGAGCGCGAAAAGAGCAACCGCGACACCCAGCTCGGGCCCGAGACTACAACCAGGCGCGTCAAGGACGTCCAGGTCAAGCGCGAGAACGGAAAGGTAGTCGAGCTCGTCACCAAGCAGGAGCTCTACAGCCCGCTCATGCTGGCCAAGGATTCGCCGCTGCCCAGCGACATTGCAAACAATCCAAGGAGGCTGAAGAGGGTGCACCCCCTGCTGACCTGTGTGCGTGCGCTGTGGGAGTACCAGCGAAATGGCCATGGAATCTATCCGTCCCATACGCCACAGGACCTCCAGCTCTTCACCACCATTGCCAATGTCAAGCACAACGAACTCCTTCTTCCAATCGAATCGCTTAAGGCAGATGTTCTGAGAAGCTTCCTCCAGAATCTGGGCAGTGAGCTAGCACCCGTCACGGCTTTCTTGGGAGGCCAGCTAGCACAGGACGTTATCAACGTGCTGGGCCAGCGCGAGCAGCCAATCCAGAACTTGATGCTGTTTGATGGCGAAGACAGCTCGGGTCCAGTATATGCGCTCCACCCCATCTTCCCAGGTAACCCGGTGCCAATTATTCCGAGCATCCCCGTCGACGCACCGGTGACGGTTGTCTAGACCTGGTAGATCTGTAAACCAAAAGCGAGAACAGTTCGAGAGCCCCAAAAATGCAAAATTAGCGTTAACAGGACCATGCGCATGGGATGTAGATATTGGAGGAAGGATGTATAAGTAGCGGAAAGATACCCAAACGACTAGCGCTGCATGACAGCGAGAGAGCAAATGAAGCTCCAACACCATCCAGACCTTGTCAAGCCGTTCGATATGACGTGTATATGCTCCTCGTGTCTACTGCATTTTCTTCCTTTGGCTATCCTTCTTCCCTTCTCCTGCTTTCTTCGCGCTACCCCCAAAGAGCACCCAGCATAGTCCTAGAAATGCGACAAACACCACTCCCATCGTCCCCGGCCCAACCCATCCCGCTTGTCTCGTGTCCAGCACAGGCACCTTGACCCATTCAACCAACTCCTGCTTCCCCTTGATCTCAGGCTGTACCGTCATGAACCGCGTCTTGGGCCCAAATAAGCCCTCATACCCCAAGTGCACCCGGTCAAACGGATTCGATGGATGCTGCGCCCCAGACTCTGCTCTGCACGCCCAGAACGCCACGGGCCATGGCACCGGCAAGCTCGTGTGCGTACGTGGTGCAGCACCCATGTACCGTAGGTGCAGCGGAATACTCACGTTCCAGTCTCCCTTGCCAATCTCCTTATGCGTAGGTAAACCTTCCCAGACGTTCTCTCCGGCGCCCACGTCCACCTCCGGGTACTCGATCTTCTCGGGCTTGGGCACGTCGAGCTCGAAGAGCGCGGCAGAGCCCCACTGCGGGACGGCCCAGTCTGGGGCTTCGAGATCAGTAGCTCCCGAAAGAGCTCGCAGACGCTTGAGGTTCTTGGATTGCAAGAAGAGCTTATCGTTGAATTGGTACTGATCGATGAAGAGGTACGAGGGGAGTGTGAGGTATGCGTGTAGTTTGCAGCCGGTCGCAGGCGGAGTGAGGTTTTGAGCAGGGAAGGTGAGAGTTAGGGTCGGATGGAGGCCTGTAGGCTGATTGAAGCTGGTGCTATAGGTTAGAGGGTGGAGTTTTGGTCTCAGGTTGGGGTTGTTGGAGGCTTCGACGTGAGGATAGTGCCGCGTTGGGGTCTGAAAACGCGTAGGTTCTGCCCATTGAGTTAGCTTCTCTATTCGTAAAAGAATTTCGATTGAGCAGAGGAAGAGACTGGTTTAGTGTCAAAGAGAGAAGACGTACTAGGTCGCTCATCTTGCCCCAAGACAGTCAAGAAACCACCAAACTGAATGTCCTCAGGATCCGTGTTTCCCTCTAGAGTCAGCACCCCTATCTCGACGGTGGCATCTTTCTTCGGCAACCTGATTTCTTCATTCCAACTCTTCTCATCTTCAGGTGCATGCGGCCAGCCCGCTGTTACTACCACTGCGCGTGAAATGGTGTCGTAATCCACATCAACATACTTCGCCTTGACAATCTCGTCCAACAAACCCACACATTGCGCGCTAGCCTTCTCCCCACACACCAACCGCTTCAAAATCCCCCTCCGCGACTCTGCTTCCCCCAAGTAGGCGTAAAACTGCTTGGAAGCTGACATAGCAAAACGCTCAGACAGCACACCCGGCGACGTCGCACTCTCCTTCGCAGAGACACATTTCAGGTCCGGAGAGATCATATCATGCAGAGCGTCGCAGAATGTATCGTCGGCCGTCCTGTCCAGCGGCGTGAAGAAAGCATGCAGACCAGGTGAAACACGTGATGTAAATGGCGGAGTAGCAATGTATGCTTTTGGCGATTGCCATCTCAAATGCATTTCATGGTATTGAGAGAAGAATTTGTTGAGCTAAATTTGGTCAGCATGAAGAATCCTTTTCCGTTCTCCATACGTGTCGATGTTGCAAATGGGGGGATTTGGACAAACGTACTTCATCTGGTAGCTCATCTAATCCCAGTGTGATACGGTGTTCCTTTGCGGCCTCAACATCTTTCACGGCAAATACATCTCTCCAGACGTCAAGTTGCTCCGGGGAGAAGGCATCGGGGTTCTGGACTATGTATGTGATTCGTTGTTTCATGGTGTGTTTGAGTGGAAATGGCTGATAGCCCGTCTACGCGTGGTGTTCGCGGTGTCATGGGAGTGGAGGATGAGGCTAGTCTGTATCGAGCGTTAGCGCGGGATGGACCCTGGCGTGTGCCACGGGTTGCGTCATCGTCATTCGTTGGCGGCGCCACTCCCCAGGTTTCTAGACTTGACAGGCGCAAGGCATTCTTCCTACTTACCGTGTCCTTTTACTTGTTGTCGCCACCCCCTGGGGAGTTCATACAGTATTCTTATCTGCCTGTTGGATGCTGAGGCCTTGTTACTCATTACCGCGAACAACATGCACGTCTCGCGCTTCCTGTATCCAGCGCTGCTGGCCGCCAGTGGCGCAGACGCACTCCGCTCAGACAAAGTGAAGCTGTCAAACATCCAAAGCCTAACCCTGCGCAAAGGGAAGCTGACATCTGCGAGACGCGTCGATCCAATCCCCCAGGTACGCACTACTCCAGCTTACCCCGCCATTCAGAAACACTGGGTACTGACATAATCTGTACAGCTCAAATGCATCGGCGGCTCCGCTCGCGGCCTGTATGAGCCCGAAGTTATGCGCTGCAAGAACAGCGGCTCCGATTACGACGAAAACTCAATCCAATGGACGTGCACGGCGTCGTTGCCAGAAGAATTCAAGCTCGGCTCTACAGATGTCATTTGTGAGGGATATGATTACCCCGAGGACCCGTACATCCTGAAAGGCAGTTGTGGCGTTGAATACCGTCTCATTTTGACAGACAAAGGGCGGGAGAGATATGGCAAGGGAAGAGGAGGGTGGTCGGGCGGCGATGACGAAGACCGACCTGATGGTCCGAAAACTATGGGCGAGAAGATTGCTGGAGCCTTGTTCTGGATGCTGTTTGGTGGCGTGGTGCTATGGATGATTTATTCAGCTTTGAGAAATCGCGCGGAAGCCCAGAACGGCGGGTTTGCAGGTGGAAATCGACCTGGTTGGGGTGGAGGGGGTGGCGGAGGAGGATGGGGAGGCGGCTTCAACGACGACAACAATGACCCACCACCACCATACTACCCGAATGATCCCAGGAAGTCTGGGTATGGCACGACTCAAGGCTGGAGACCAGGATTTTGGTCCGGGGCTGCGGGTGGTGCTGCCGCTGGCTGGGCTGCTGGGCAATTCGCCAATCGTGGCAGTAGGAGCAACCAGACTGGTGGATGGGGCGCCGGTAGCGGAAGTGGAAGTAGCAGTCGTTGGAACAATGGTGGTGAGGGTAGCTCGAGGAGCTCTTCAGGAGATAGCTTCTCCAGCACCAGACACGAGAGTACAGGTTTTGGAGGCACCTCAAGGAGGTAGCAAGACGTGAGTGAGTGACGAAGTCTAGGCTTTTCTCAGTTGGCATAAGAATGATACCCCCTTTTATATTACTGTTACTTTTGTGCTGTCGAAGAATAGTGGAGTGTGGTGTAGAATCTGTTGCGTGAGTAGTGTTCTGTCATATATTGGATGAAGCCAGGATAGTTACCCATCCACACTCTCATACAAAGACTTAGCAGAAAGCGAGAAATGTGTCGACAGTGATTGTACCGGCCCAATTCAAGGACATGAGAAATAGTGTAGAACATAATAGCATAGAGAAATGAATCAAACGATCTATAAATCTATTCAATTGGAAACCTCTCTGAGACGACTCTAGTACGGGTATCTACTGTTTCTCCTCCAGAAACTCCACAACCGCTGCGTGATGTTAGCATGAGTACCCCACCAAGTGAATTCGTTTTAACATACCCTTGATAAACTCCTCAGGCTTTTCGCTAATAACCCAGTGCCCGGCATCGATATCTACAAGCTCGAACCTAGGGAAAAAACGACCGATGATCGGAAGTGTTTCATCGCTCACATAGTGGCTCTTCGTTCCACGGATGAACAACGCGCGCTTCTTGAAGGACACTTCATCGGGGTTGGTAAACGGAAAGTCGGCCATGTTATTCAACGCCTTTGTGAGGATCTTGACTGGGATGCGGAACTTAAGAGGTTCTCCCGGCGCACCGCGAACGAGGTTCGAGAGGAGGAATTGGCGGACGGCTAGGTCGGCTGCGTACGGTTGCATCAGTTGGTCAGCTTCCTTTTGGCTCTTAGGCTGAGATTTCTCGACGTGTTGCATGCCTTCGGCATACTTGGGGAAATCGCTGGACAACGCGGCGTCCACAGGAGCGTTGTCGACGGGGATTATGTTGGCGCAGCAGTCTGGGTTACGAAGGGCCATGGCCATGATGACTTTTGCGCCCATGGAGTGCCCAATGAGTGTCGAATTCTTCAGGTTATGCTTGTTGAGAAAGGCCTCCACATCTTCAGCAAGCGCAGTGTAGGTATGTACGCTGTCGTGGGGTGAGTCGCCATGGTTTCTCGTGTCTATGGCGTAGACAGGCCGTTTGAGAATGCGCGCGAAGGCACTGAAGGCAGCATGTTAGTTGAGATACAAGGAAAAACGTCGCATGGCTTGTCCGTACTTTCCAACGCTTTGGTTGTTCCTCTTGCTTCCAAACAAGCCGTGTATAATCACGATTGGGTCTCCTGTGGCTTTGCCCGAGTCATCGTGGAGCCGATATGCAAGGTCAACGACCCTCAGGTTCGCAGAAGCATGGAACGAGCGCGTCCATGATGGTTGAGGCGCCGCGTTGAACACACGGGCGCGACTGGTGTGCTTTGGAGAGGTAATCGCTGCGAAAAGAGGTTGTGTGCTTTTCGCTATGGAGCGCATGTTGAAAGTTTGACATCGTGAATTTCGGAAAGCTTCCGAACTTTTTGTTGCGCCAAGGCTAACGTCATGCCGTACTCTGCCGATCTTTGGCTTTGCTCTACAGTCACTGCAACGATTTCAAGTTTTACAGATCCTCGTGATAATGGCTGGGTGGAGGATGGTCATGACGATACAGGCTGTGGGCAAAACTTTGTTTTACTGGAAGGAGAATTGAGATTGTCTGGACAGAACAATAGACAGGCAGCATTCGAAAACCCGACCACTGGAAGGATGCTGTACTAAACAATACCCACAAGCGAGATTCGGAAGCAGCACTCCTACGCTAACAATAGTTTAATTACGAGACCCCTGTTGCGTCGATACCAAGACCACAAAGCCGCTTCACAAACAGTGACTGTCTTGTTGTATCACTGTATTCCACAACTCTCCTGACTTGAACTCTCTTAGAGACACTTCTTGTAATCGTCGTAATAGGGAAGACCACCTGTCCATGATTAGCAAAGTCCCATTTCGTGTCAGATTTCAAATTTACTCTCGCATCCCTCCTGCGTCCACCCGGCCCAGATCCAACATCCCCATCCTGGAACAAAGTCCCACTTCTTGTAACCATTGGGTCCGAATGCTTTGCCGCGAGCAGTGCAGCGTACTCCGAAACGGTCGCCACCCGTAACACCTCGCTTGCGAGTACCACTGAAGGGCGTGGTGTCACAACCCTGGGGATCGTTTTTCAGGGCATCAGAGTTAAGCCAGCACCAGTTGTCAGCTCTCGGGAGAAGGTCGGAGACGACTTCAGCGGTGGGGTTCCGGCTGCTGAGAGGTGATGCAGTTGCAGCAAGGGGAAGGAGAAGAAGGATTGCGGAACTGGACTTCATCTTGGGCGCTGATAGTCTTTATTGCAAAGAGGATGCGTGAGAATGACCTTTGAGCTGTGGTGGGTGCTCTTCTTCATGTATGAGGCTTCTACATTCATATACACTACATGGCACCGTAAGTTCCATTTTACTGTCGGTTCTAGGCTCGCAAGTTTGGTATTGCTCCTGGGCATTGTTACCCAATGTTCCCTTAGCATAATTCGAGTATACGTTGTGTACAAATCCGAAATCAATTTTGTCGGTTTGGTCGCATTGCGGACTACACCAGGAAGGTGTCTGCGGCATGGGCGTTGTGGCAGTTCAGCTGCCAAGCCATGTATAGTGCTCCCCGCGTTCTGGCATCGCACTGACCAATACGGTAGTAAGGTACTTGTTATTAGTACTTCATGTTACATGGTTAGGTCCCAAACAAAGGATCAAAAAGTTTTAATTGCATTTGCCAAAGGTATTATCCATGCCAGTAGATACACTGGCCAAAACAATCCGAACATGATTTCGCTCAAAAGATTCAAAGCACTTTCCTTTCCAATACCACAATCTCAATCCTCTTTGATGTGCACAACAACCTTTCCCTTTGCCCTTCCAGTCTTTAACCTCTCGTAGGCCTTCGGTACATCGCCAAATTCCCATGTTGAGTCGATGACAGCGCGTAGCTTCCCTTCGGCCATCCATGCTGCGAGTTGCTCATACACCGCATTGCTCGGTTTCGGATCCACAAAAATATATTGTCTCTTCCCAAAGCTAAGTAAGCTTGCGATATTGTTGGTGAGAAGTTGAAAGATTCCGCTTGGGCTTATGCCCAGGCCAACTTGGATGAATTTCCCCTCGGGCCGTAGAAAGCCATTCGACACCCGGTAAAGATTGGCTGGAGTACCGACATTATCGAGCACGAGATCAAACATCGTGCCCCTGTCCTTCAGCTGATCGATAATTGGAGCAGTTGTATAGTCCAACACCGTGTCTGCGCCCAAGCTCTTGACTAGCTCAATGTTCGCCGTGGAGCAGGATGCGGTTACCTCGTATCCGAGAATCTTTGCTATTTGAATTGCAGCTACACCGGTTCCTCCAGAGCCACCGTTGATAAAAACCTTGTTGCCGGGTTTTGCGTAAGGAGCCAGGCCAGCATAGACCGTCATGCCTACGAGAGCGATGGAAACCATATCGTCTTTGTTCAGTCCCTCTGGCACTTTCGCGAGCAGGTTATGAGAGACTGGTAAGTACTCTGCGAGAGCTCCATATTTGGCACCTGGGCCGATGGAGCCAAACACGACGTCGCCTTCTTGGAAATTAGATACTTTGCTTCCGGTTTTGGCGACTCGACCGTAGATTTCAAGACCGGGAGTTACCGAGGGGAAAATCAGACGTGTGATGAGACCGAGCTCGAGGATCTTGTAATCGATTGCGTTGAGGCCTGTTGCGTAGTTTTCCACAAGCACCTCATCGTCTTTAATGGGCGGTATGGGGAGGCCTGATGGTGGGATGTGAAGGTTCTTCTCCATAGGCCCAGAGGATGCCTGAAATTGCCATGCGCGCATTATGCCAGCCATCTGGACGATATGATATAGTTTGATGTGGTCGAGTGTTGAGTAAAGGTAGCTCTGTCTTCGTGTGTCTGATCAAAAAGGTTGTGTCAAGTTAATGAGGCTTGGAAGTGTGGTTGTATAAGAGTTTGTTTACTATATTGTAATAATGAATTGTGAATAGATTGTATAATACTCATTTCTTCAACCGTTGCTGTCCATATATACATACGGCCTGTCAGCCTTGCTACTCGATGTCGCTACAGGACGGCGGCTGCCAAGAGCGAAGAGGGCGAGCTTGGTCAGCCCTGCGGGCGAACGCCAGAGTTGTAAACCGACATCAAACAATCATAGTTACCATGCGTTCGCTTCTACAAGAAGTGTTATGTCACGGTTCGCGCGTTCGAAAGAGCGAGTTGAAGGCTTACAAATGACGTCCGCGGGGAGGATTAGGTTGACAAATGCTCATGCAGTGAGGCGCCAAACCTAAAGAAGCACCACCAGTTACAATGGCGCGCACAGTGGGAAACTTAGCCAGACATATGCTCCGGCTGGTTATCTTTCTCATGCACAATTGGATACTCAGGTCCGCTACCGGATATTCCTCCTCGGCTACCAATTAAATGCCTGGTCGCGCTGTTAGGCCAAAGCGATGTGGTTTCTATTGTAGACAGTGCAACACCACTCGCATACCCCTGGCAGTACTCGAGACATCCTTCAGCCTAACACGACAAGAGCGCTGGGAGTGCTTTTGTGATCGCGACAACAAAGAACTATTAATACCCAGCCGTTGGCGAAGTTCAAGAGGCAGCAAGAAGCAACGTTCTTGTAGCAGTATCTACATAGAATCCAGCAGGAACGTCATAAGACAAGGGTATACATGCATGAAATGATACAGCTCGGTACATTAGCACGGACAGGCAGGGAAAACAGGGCGAATCTCTGGCCTTTGTGCCTACCTGTGCCACAGTGGCGCCTTTCTACTATGTGAATCTGGGGAAGTTCTAGATGCGTCTCTCTTCGATCTTTAGCCGTGATTGCACAGACGGGTGCACATAGAGGCAATGTGACCCCACGTGGCATGCCTTATTGGTGCACGCTCGACGTGGATTAGACGCTACTATCCTGGGCTGTGCGAACACCACAATAGCCACAGATTATGACAAAAAGCGCTTCAAGGCGTTTTGAAGAGTGTCAAAATGGTACACGCGACAAAAAATGCCCAGCATATGTTTCTTAGGGTTGCGTTTGTTGCGAAAGGCATATGTCAAACACTCTGAACTCGCCGATGAGCCAGAGAACACAACCATCAACCGTCTCCACGCCCCCCCAAAATGTACTCAAACCTCGAATAATTCATATTGTATAGACGTGTATGAAAATTATCCTAAAAGATAAGTAAAATGAGGAAACCGTGGGCGCCACAACGTTTGAACTCCAGTCTGTCATCCCCTGCGAGACATCAGGTTTGCCTTTCTTCTCCAACGTGGCCCCCAGTGATGCTCTTCAGCCAAGAATTTGGAGCCCGCATTTGAATCACCGAACAAGGAAATCGATTATTCAACGACTCTTCTTGACCACCCTATCTAACGCCCCCTCAGCAACCTTCCTTAGCATCTCACGATCCTCATCACTCATGTGATCCACCTTCTCCACTAACAGCTTCTTTAGGAATACATTTTCCTTCTTCAACCCCTCGTTCTCAATCTCCAGTTGTTTCGTTCGCTCCTGCATCTCATGGGCCTTCTCCATAAGTTGTTGCTCACGTTGCTTCTTCTTCTGGCGGAAGCGCGCAGAAGCAGCCTGATTGCGTTTTCTTTTGTCTTCTTCTGCTTCCACGACTACCGGATCGGTGAGTAGAGTGGAATTTGCGGGATCGGGCGATGGGGCTGATGAGGTGCTTGTTGCATTGCTGTCGGGGTATGGCGTGCGATAGGCGTTGATGTTGTAATCGTGTGTCGCTGTGGATAACCTTTGAAGATCATCCAATCCAAGATGTATTGAGTTTCCAGGCTCGTAATGATGAGACAGGTGGCTATTCATGTTTGGCACCGTTGCCGAAGTGTATTGGAGGCCTTTTGAAGACATTAGTGAGCAAAGTACTGTGGAAAGCGAGTCATGATGGAAGTGCGGTGACCCTTGCGTATTTTATCGGCAAGTAATTGAATCCAACAAAACGCATCTTTACTCAACTTGCATAAACGCCTCCCAAAGCAGGTAGGTCGTCGTTGCATGTGTTGTTACATCGTCCGATCACGTGCGGCTAGTGGGAGCACGCCATCCGCTCCCGGCTAAACGTCATCGAAAGCCGACAACCCAGAGGAGCCGGGCTTGATCCCAGAACCATAAGGCAGATAAGGCTTGAACTGCAAGAAGTGTGCAAAGTATGAGAGTAAATAGGAAAATCATGATGGAAGATGGATGGAGGGTCAACCTTACCTGCAACTGACACACTGCTATCTTGTAAGGCGTACACAAAATGCTGGTTTTGGGTATACTCATTAGGAGTTGTTATCTGCATTTGCTGCAGAGATTGTCCACCAGTTTGGTAGGTGCGGTCGGGGTCGTAATAGAGATCGGATGAGTCGATAACATCGAGTGTGTCACGTCCAGAGGAACTCCCACTCGCATGCGCGTCGGTGAAGGTCGGCTGCCCAAAAGCTTGCTGATTGTAGAAATTGGACATTACTCTCCATCGGCCACATGAGCTTCTATACAGTCGCGTCCTTTTTTCCGAGATTGTTGGCGGTCAGGCGGGTATTGTTATGTGTTCGTGGTTAATCCTCGCGGCAGAGGCCGTAGGGAGGGGTTCAGAGACTGACGTTCGTGCCTGCATGGGCGCTGATGCGCTGCCCTATAAGAACGACATAAATGCCCACCAGTTATGCACCAAGGTGGGTTGTCCGCACCCCCACTGCCAGAACTCTTCGGTGTGTGATGGAAATTCAGGATTGTGTTGAATTGCGCCATTTCTCTAACACAGCGCCTGTGGGCCCCCACCCTCTGACACGATACACCGCGTCGCTGGGTCTAGGTGCAACCATACACTGTCTTTCTCCTCCCCTTGGATGTATAGGGTCGCCACGGTTATGAATCGTGGGGGTATGATCGTATATTGCGCATCACGCGCCTGTTGTATGCTGTGGCCATGCACACAGCTGTATGCGCAGTCTCTACGCACACTTCCTTGTGACCAAGCTTATCTCTCCCCAACTGGTTTTCGCGCAACAGCAATGCGAGCAAGCGCATTGTTTGCTGGTTGTCAAAGTTTACTTGGGGGCCTTTGAAGTACGTCTCGGTAGCTGTCTCAATGCAGGCAAAGTTGGATCAGAAGAGACTCGGTATAAGGTGACGACTGCTTTTTCTCTCGATTTCCGATGCATCTCGATCATGTGGGTGTATTCAAACTGCACCAAGTTTTTCTAAGATGAAGCCGCAGAATAGCCGTGCTGGGATTGCTGACCTGTGCATATTACGTGTTCTTGATCTGGTACCGAACGTGACTTTCGAAGCCATACGTACAGCATAGAATGCACTGGTCCAAGACACCAGAAAGCCGGACCTGAAATGGGCGGAGTGTGCTTCTGTTTTCCAAGAGATCCAAACAAACAATCAGTATCTTAGATATTAGAACCGGATGGCTGCCTAGAGAGCAGGATTTACGACGATAGGACCTAGGAGCGCTGAAAGAAGCGGTATGAAGATAAGGGGCATCTGGGTTTTGCCGAGGGGCTTGGCCTAGATGGAATGAGACGAACAATTGGCGATGCTCCGACGGGCTGAGGTCTTGAGCTGAAATGCACACACGAGTGACAGAAGCACAAGAGACGAGGGGCGCCTTTTTTGAAGAATTATCGAGATGTTTGACGTGAACGCCATCGGTCGAACCTACACGATGTGTTGTATGGTCGGTTACGTGAACGCGATAAACCTGGTTTTCCCTTGGCTATCCCTGTATCTCGATCAGTCCATGTAGACAGTCAGTATAAATCAGCTTACCTCGACCCCTCACCGGGAAGCCATCTAGTTGTTGCCCTTCTGTACCGAGTTATTTTGTAACGCAAAAGAACATGATGTCTGGGTGCGACGCGACACTTGTATGAACAAGCAATAGTGAGCTATTCACAGGAATAACGTCGACTGTGTTGACTGCGTTTCCTCAAGGCAACCCTCTATGGCTCCATTTCCGACAGAAGGTAAATATTAGAGACAACGTCATCAAAACAATTCCCTTCTCTTGGCTCTAATTCCCGCCTGATGACAAGAGGAACGACTTTGAAGCAGGAACATGTAAGAAAAGCGTCGAGAGTGTCATCTTCAAACGTTCGTGGTGTAGCCCTAGTCGTGACTCACGAAGAAGAACCCGATTCCTTACAGCCTAATCAGTTTGCACCACGATGTACAACGCCAATCGAAAAATATTTCCATAATAGCGAGAGCGCAGTAAAAAGATCGTTAGACCGTCCGGAGTCAGGAGGTAGTTGATGGGAGGTGCATTTGTGGACCAGTTCGACTCAGTAATGTGCTTGGCTTGGGATACCGAGACCCAGCTTGACTGGCGGTAACGAGGGAAAGCTTAGGCGCGAAGGGCATTATGTAGGCGAGAACCAAATGACGCCATCGCGGGACATTAATAAGAACTTTCGGTCGGTCGCAGTACAGTTGTTTTAAGGCTGCATGGTTAAAGAGGGTCGAGAGTTGCATGTGTGCAGAGACGCCCAATGGGAGGTATGCTACTGCAGAAAGCGGTTTAGTGTCGCCCGAAACTTTGCCCCGATAAGCCGGATAGGCAAGTGTGCCAACTGCCAATCGGCCCTTTAACCATGTTTCAACTGCAGTTATATCTTAGCATGGAAGCATTCATACGGAATACTCGTTCAACATACAGTGACCTTTGCGCGATGATAAGAGTGGCCGTTCACCTGGTTTTGTTAAAACAATATCAAGTAAAAGTGCTGGCTTTTGTATGCGATGAACGTACCGCGATGCGGGTTTAATATTCCTTCTTCCAATCTGCATATGTCCATGCAAAGCGTTTTTTATGAATGCATCACGTTTCTGGCTTGCTATGCTGAAAAGGTTATACGTATTTCGTTCATTCATCCGCTATATGTACAAATTTCACGATAGTTGTCTCCTTGCTTACGAATCGTACACCCTTACAAACCGTATTCTGGTTGTCAAATCCTAGAGCTAAGGTTTTCATATGAGCTTGCCCTGGTCTAGACGTAGCGACCAACAGCGCAGCCCAGCGAGAATATGAGAATGCCATAGACCATGATGGCAAGCCATAGGCGGCTGGGGGGACGGCGCTGTTCGGTGGGCGCAGTCAGACAATCGCTCCACTACGATACTAATCAGCAAGCACTACTACCATGCAGCTGCAAAGTTCTTACCACAAGCGGTAGACGTGGACCAGCAACTGCCTGATAGCTACTGGGACTGCTCGGACTCTTGGCAACTCCCTGATTGGCTTGCTGAGGGCTTGCAAGCTCAGGCGCTTCCAGCAGCTGAGCGGAAATGTATTGTGCTAATAGAATGAGCCGGGCATGACGTGCCTCAAGCTCCTCCCTGTACTCCAAGATCCCGCGGCACATTTGTAAAGTGCACGTTTGCTATGCGAATGGTATGTTTGTTGCCTGTTAAGAAAATCGGGAAGCTCCTGGAAGAAGGATTTGGGTAGCGGCAGCGAGAGCTAGGAGAAGCTAAGATGAAATCTGGAGGCGAATTTGAAAGGAAAATCAGGGTCTGCTCCTGTTTGCAGGGCCCGGCAAGTGTCAAGGATCTTGACCATTATCTACTCCCGTACACGATTTGTCCTCGCTTCTGTCACAACATGAGAACCTTGCATCCCCTCTGCCGAACTGCCTTGAGGATTTCCAGTACTATCTCTTGAACAAGACACCGATTCTCCATTGACGGTCCAGTCACTGGCTGGAGTAAGAGTGAGTAACATAGGCCTACACGACAGCAACACCAAGCCCGGAGTTGATCCAGCACCCACTGGACCGTACCAATAGGTCTGTAAATGGTATTGGTTTGCGCAAATATGCAGCTTGTACAATGGCTGATTTCCTGCGCAGCATCACAGACGAGACACCGATCGCACGCCGTTCCCCATGCCTCGCGCACGAAGTCAGTTCCCGAACTGCAGCCACCGAAAACTATACAACCGCCTGCAAGGTCTATTGGGACATGAGAGCCGGGACGACGATCTTTCCGCAGATGGATGTCCTAGAGCAGGATCAGACAAAGCGTCGCAAACAGCAAGCGGAAGCTGTACAAGGTCTTCTGCGACATAAACTATTGTCACACTGATTAGGTCAGCTACGTGGGAGATTAGAAAGCTGGAAGGGAATTCGAGAACAGATGTGCCATAGGCAGCTCTTTCAGGTACGTGTATGCCAGGGAAGATCTAGCATTTGCAAAGAATGCCCTTCTAGCACACGCTCACGATGACAGTCTATAGTCACCGCTTCACTACAACTCGAGAGCTAGAATCCAGGTTGAATCCCGACATCAGGGGGCGCAAGCACACTACTGTCGTTTACCAGGCGTTCTGAGTCTTGCTCAGTCTGGCTCCTACTGTGGATAGATACTTTAACCTCGGCAAGAGTGCGAATAACGGCGTGCGCTTTGGGCTATCTTGCCACAAGATACACGCAAAAACTAGTGCCAGTGAGGGCATTGGTGAGGATATGATAGAATCGTTGGTCGTACGTGAACCGCCAAAGGGGGCCCGGCACAACAAGGCTCGAGAACCAGGCAGACACGCGAGCTTGCACTTTTGACAAACAGAAATGAATAGAAGCCTTAGAAGCTCGCGCTGTCGATGTGTGTTCGGCTCTTGTCCAGGTGCTGTAGTAGAACTGATCGCGCCTATAACTTCAATACATAACTGTGTGATATCAACGATTGTACGCATTATTGCATATCTGGTTTCAAGAGGTCAGCTTCCGGCGTGATGCCCTGACACATTGTCAACTTGTGAAGGTCGATAGACGATGACTCGCATCTCTGCTCTACTCAAATCATGGAGCTGCATAAAGATGCGGAGAAGCAAGAGGATCGTCAAAGCTAGGGCCTTGGTCCTGAGAACCACACCAAGGTGCAAAAAGGTCGAATGCAAGCAAACAGGCTCATATCGACCTCCGAATCGTAGAGCACATGTGTCGAAGGTGCAGTGTGCTTTGACGTGGAAGGCACCGAAAAAAGCAAAAAAGAAGATGAATCCCATGGGAGATCCGGAAACTTTCCGGTGGGATTGTGTTTGTGATATAAGAAGTCCACTGTGGGATTCGAACCTGGGCCTGCGGTATAAGTTAGCACGGTTCTGAAGGATAACAACTATCTAAAGGCAGTGGGCTATTCCCACTGGGCTACGCAATCGCACTTCTCCTTAAGGGAGCGATAGTTCGACGATTTGCAGCGTTTATATCTTGCAAGGGGAGTGGTGATAGGCAGAGGCTGTTGTTGCGGAAACGAGGAAGTTGGGAGCATGACGGAGAGCGGGGCGGCCATGGTGAGCACGGGGATGGCACCAGGTGCTAACCGCCGAAGATGGGAACCTAGGTCTACTAGCAAAGAACCTCCATACGCGTCAGATTTGCTCAGCATGGCGTCGTTGGGCTGTGCTTCCTGGGTTTGTGTTCTGTTGCCGCCATGACCCTTAGCTCCATCCACATCTGGAAGTATGTGTTGGACGCAACCAACAGCCGGCGCAGCGCCCAGCAGTTATCTTTGAATATTCCAGCGCACGCAACGACATCTCCTCTAAACGTAGAGGCAGATCTTGTTGGCGGCGTGATACGATGCTCTTGCCAATATGCACAGCTGACAACAATCAAGCCAAGTCATGCCGGGCCTGCAGCTTGACTTGGCTTGATCAAAATCCCAAAAATCTTAGCCTGGCCTGACTTGACCCCTATACCGCTCCAGCTTGACTTAATGAGCTTCATCCGGTTTGATTGTTGACAGGCCTGCCAATGCGAGCACAAAATGCCCTGACTTGCGTTTCGCGTGTGATTGCCACTCTGTAGGCTTGATGCAGTATACCGTGTTTCACAACACGAAAAATGCGGCCTGCCAGATGATGGGCGGGCGGATGACAGGCGCAAAAATAGACACCAGTTGCTCAGCACTGCGTTACCCGTATGTCCATTTTTGTGGTCGGTGGTACCTTGTCACGGGTACCATTATGAACGACACCGAATTGCAGATGTCCGCCACTGCGGATCGACCTTGCTAGGAGCCATGTCGTGCAAAACTCAAGCCTATGGTCAGGCGAAAGTATTAGCATAGTGAGGAGAGCAGATGCCCGCAGTTTTTTCCCCTGGGATTCTAGCCATTGAGCCGCTTCAAGAAGCGGTAGCCTTGGTCATAAACCAGAAGCAAAAAGAAAAGACTGGCCGCATACGGCGGGACTCGAACTTGTCTTGCTCATAAGTCAGAACAAAAAAGGAAAAAAAGACTGGCCATATATGGCGATATTCGAACCGGGCCGCAGCCCACCTGTCCACAAGTTAGCGAAGTTCTTACATGATGGGAGTCGTAATTTTACAGTATATATAGCCGTAAAATCTCAGGTTCATGGCATCCAGGGGCTGGGATTCTTCCTTTGGTGTTCGAACAAACAGACCGACGGTACGGCGGCGACTCTTGGAAATCAAAGACCACGTACAAGACATAGCACTCAGCACTGCCTTTTCCTTGCAGTTTGATACACAACCATCTTTTGCTTCAGTTGTGCTTATTGGCATCGCATCCATAATGTATACTCTGCTCTGCAGTGCACCATGTCCCTGGGTTGCAACTGCATGGCCATTCACCCACGATGTGCTTTGTCTCTAGCATTCAGACATGGCAATCGTGTTTGCCTGAAGGGACAAAGGAATGGCGGTGGTTTTCTTGCCTGGGTATGCTTACACGCATGCAGCAAACAGACAAGCGAAGAAAATAACGGCGATGTTTTCTACGCCCCTCTTTCCATAGCTGCCATCAAGACAGCATGCCATACAGCTCACTATCGAGAGTAGGTTGGCATGCATGCCCTGGTTGCATGAGGTTGGCTTGATTGCAGCGGGTGCCTTCTGAGCTTGGTGTTTACACATCGTGAGTCTCGTCGACCCCCGCGGTACCCACAAACCAACACCCCACCGTCTTCGGCATCAACTCCCGTAATACCGCGACAGCAACGCTGTTCCAAGGCAGGTGGAAGCCACTGGGTATATGGCAGCATAACTATTTGGATGCTCGATGCCGAAAGCTAACGATGCTTCAGGACCGTCGGCGCCGCCGACTTAGCTTCGCGTAGTCCTTTCGACAATACTCCATCCTTACCATCCCCGCTCTTTCTTCTCAACAGCTTTCACAGACTCTTCCAGCCATACGAATAGATACCAGCGAGCGAAAGAGCTGCACCGCGACTCATACGGACAAGACAAGTTTGCCGAAGCGTCAACCTCAACAAGAAGTAGATGACCGGTGGACAGCCATGCCAGACAACTGCGTATGCTCGGAAACGGGAGCACTCCATGTTTGACGGGTGAGCATCATACAGGTGCAGCACTGCATAGCAGTTGGACAGCTGACAGCAGCTCTAGATCTCGCTGCGATTCTCGGGATTGAGACTCTGTTCTGAGATGTCCACAATCGCGCGTCTACCAGAACAAGAATGTCTGGGTCAGTGGAGACACGAACAGTATCCGGGGGGACAGCCTCGCATATTCAACGCGCATCGCGGCTGCGAAATACAGAGTGTCCTTAGGGCAAAGGTCGCAAGTCAGCGTGGATCCGGTGGTTGAATTCAACGCTCGCTTTATGAAGAGACAGGCGTATACCCTTGAGAAACGAAACGTTCTCTGGAAGGCTCATCAAGAAGAGTAATCATTCCTACCAGGACTGGTGGCAGCTACTGATGCTGCAGCGCACTAGCAGAACGTCCCTTCCAGTCCATTCTCCTCGCGTTGACGGACATTAAGAACACACAGTAATCCGCATATACCTCGAGAAGGGTCCACCCCGCGTAGAACATGCCGGATATATGAATCGACGACTCACATAGGAGCGGAGCACACGACTGTCGGACTATTACGCATATACCATAGTTTGTAACACGGCCGGGATACTTGAGAGTGCGCACATCTAGGTGCTGGTTTCAAGCACTTCCAGTAAGCATAGCCTTATTCACAAGAACTGATCGTCGGCCGACGGACAATGCGCAGCTGTTCAATAATATCGTGGGACAAAATTCGACATACACAGGTTTCCCGTTGCCGTTGGATAGTGAATCGCGCTCATAAACGATGCAATCGAAAGATGATCCCGAATGTTGTCGATCGAAGGGCGAGCTTTTGTGTCAAACCAATCGACACACTGTATCGTTTCCATCTCGGTGTCCAAAATTCCTTTTTGCAACAACGACACTTACTGTTGTTGGGTAACAGTAGCTGGTAATGAAGAGCGAGGACTTCCTGGACAGTCCAGAATCAATGCGACAGCGCAATCAAATGATTGACTCATGAAGGCAGATCGCAGACGATAACAGAATTGTCAGCCATGTTTTCCAGGCCATCCATGATACATGGGCCGAATACTGGTTTCAATTCCAGTCCCAGTTCTCTTGAGTCAAATTGTTGGCTGCAATGTTGATATCATATGATGAAAAATCCTCATCTAAGCAGCGATGCCGCGGTTCAGAGATGCAGAGATCTGGTAAGCCGAGATCGAGTGGTTATCGTTATCTTGGTCCTTCAGGATCTTGACGGCTCCAAGACTCAAAGCGAGTGAACACAGGACCTGAGTGCTGACAAATGAATATAGTTCCTGGATAATTGTCGAATATCTCCGGTCAAGTCGCCAAAACGTTCTGGATGTTCATTACTATTGGAACCGTAGGCGATGTTTGAAAAGGCATCGATATCCACAAATGTTCCCTGGGGTGAAAGACACCACATTTGGACCAGAGATTACATTGATAATTGCAAGAGTTGGGTAAAGGTCGAGCTGACGGTTTTTGAGTGTGGTCGATGATAAGAGTTCTCTGGCATCCGTATTCGAGACGACCGCAATTGCCAATTCCCATCGTGCCATTGTGGCGATACGTCCTTTCCATTGACAGACTCTTGAGGACAATCTCTGTGGTCCTTATCGCGTGATCTCTAAGGTTATGGGTTCCCTAACAGCCTTGACTCGAGAGCTACGATTCGAAACGATACCATAACCATCGGTTCCAAGGTAACGAGCTTTGCCAAAGGGTAATGTGGTCTTGGTTCGTCTGATACCTGAAGAGTTCCGACTGGAGTCTGGTGCCAATTTTTCTATGGCGCACAAGCGATATACGACATCGTTCGAAAGTTGTTGTGTCCCCACCATACTCTTTGTCAACCCCAAGAGACAATCTCCGTGTTGCCACGAGCTTGCAGATGACCATGCGTAGTACCAATGCCCATATCCAGGATTTGATGAGCAGGCGAGCTCTGGTGGATCGACTCTAACGAAGAGGCTGTCTGTTGTGGCACGATCGACACGAACATTCGCAACCACCTGCTCGCTGTGTGCAGACAATACTGGGACTGCCATAGTGCTTGTGGTGTCATATCACGGCTCGAGTAGTCATCTAGTACCTGGAAAGATGTGTAATGAAGTTCGTGATGGCAATCCAAGGTCGAGCTCCATTCATGGACAAAATTCGGCTGTCTTGTGGCACCACCAACGGCCGCCGGATGCTTGCAAAAGCTGCCGAGGACCAAGAGGACACCGTGTGATGTGGTTATCATGGATATGCATGGTTTCAATGTCCAGCGATGAGACAAGCGGAGATTATTGGCTCGCATCCCGCCATCCGTTGCTGAGGCAGTTCTCACCTATTGGCCGACGGAGTAGCCGGTATCTTCGATCGCACGAGTTTCCCTCCCCTGAGATCTGTATGATACCGGCTCCTTAGCGGAGGAAGTCAAGCAGTCGGCGAAGAACTACGCGCATGGAAAGTATTCTCGTCGTCGCCGTTGAGGCCAAGAAGTCGCGGGTCTGGTGTAGCTTGAGAGCTTGCTAGCATCATTCGCGTGTCACAATATCGCACAAGCCTCGTAGTACACCGAGGCTCGGGCGAGGACACGAGAAGTACTAAACAAAGTCGCATATATCTGCTTACCTTAATTGAGCTTCGTTGACGCGTTGCCTGCGCGCGATGTTGGTAACCAGAATCAGCAATGCGGACTACCGCATGCGCTGGAAGAATGGATTGCAACACACCAGCCTCAGCGAGACACGGCCCTCAAGACAAGGGAAGCAGTACAAAACTACTTTGTATGATCATTGTATATGGGTTGCGAAGGATCCGTAAGAGGTCGTCATCGGCGTAGGATGGGTAGGCGGAGATTTCGTAGCGCGGGGGGCTGATGTTACGGCAAGGTGCAGGAGCGCTCGAGAGCCGTATGCATCTTACCGCTTCGAGTCTCCATCTCAAGGTCGTATCGAAGAGCAGATGCGGTAGCTTGTAGTTGTTCTTGTCGAGTTTGATGGCTCGTCGTGGTGGGGTGGGTGTGGACAGGGTCGAAAATCAAGAGGGGGAAGACCACATGAGTGAGGAAGGTCAATGCGGACTCAGAGGAGGGAACCACCAACAGAGTGTGTGACAGATACACAACGAGGAAGAGGCTTGCCGATACTTTGACATGCAGCACGACAACGGAAAAGAGCTTGCCTCAGAGCTTCAAGGACCGACGTCACTTAATCGGACCGAATCCTTTGACAAGCTCAAGCGAGGACACCGCCGCCAAGCTCTGCCTCACACACAAGTTGCAGGTCGTTATGAGCCACGCTTCGCGGCTAAAATCCAAGTACTCAACGACTGCAATCTCTCAAGGATTCCATATTGGAGATTTACTGGACTTCTTTCAACGGGTGCTCACATCAAGGGCACCCTACATCTTGCTTATCCCTAGTAGGTTACTATCTACAAGTATTCAGGGACCTCAACAGTAGCTAACGAGTCCCAGGTAGTTCTTTAGATACAGTAATATATTCTTAGATACGAATGCAGTGTCTATTTCACCGCTGAATCTTGTTCATCTGTGCTGTGGACTGTGCCAAGGCTGTGATCTAACGGGGCAACGCCCCTCCCCACTTCACTTTTAGCGTCAGAAACCTTAATTACACTTCTACTCTCTTCGTGCCTTCCCAACGGCCTTTACCACTTCAACCTCCTCCGAAAATCCCCCTCTACGTGAGCCCCTTCCTACAAATACAGCTGACATCACAGCCCTTGATGTGTCATTTACTAGACTCTGCACCCGCTGGGCTTCCTCTTTTGATCCTAAACGGCAAGATGCTGTAGCTGGACGCCGCCCGTGCTCTGGGGCATCGCCAATAGTCACCTGTCCATCCCCAGCAACTCAAGTCTCCCCCCCGGAAACAAGGAGACAAAGAACTGTTCGAAATCTTCGCGCCTCAGACATGTACACAATGTCCTTTGTTGCGACTCCCGCTAATCCTGTGGTCAGCAAAGCCTCGACATTGTGTGGCTCTGGGCACAGGAAGACATACATTGCAGGCTGAGTATCCCAAAGAACGACAGGTGCACCATACGGAACAAACAATGATGGAAGGAGAACGGCCGTCTTCTCTTTTCGTGAGATCACCATACAGAGTTCGCTACAACTATTGTTGCGGTCGACGTGTCAATACTATATACTCTCGTCAAGGCTGATGCATATTGGGATTCCATCATTCCGGTAGCCCACCGACTCGGATCCCACTTTGCAACACGTGTCAATTGGACTTCGGGATAAATCACATCACTGCAACGATTTCCTACCGAGACAATGTTGACAAATTACAAACTGATAGCCAGGACGACAAGAATGTCGAATCGTGCACATAACCTTCGATACCCTTGGAATCACAGCAGAGAATATAAGCCTCATCCGCTCTACAATGTCAATCCATGACTGAGTACATGCACGTTGGCAGTGTTCTACTATCGTCCTTGTCAATGACGTCTTGATTATCGAACTTTTCCAGAACAAGAGTTCGTCTTGCAACTCTCATTCCGTGGACTGATCATTCCATTCGCAAGCTAAATTCTATCTTGGCTCTCACGCACACCCCACTACTCAGCTATTATAGCTCAACAGAGCTTACATGTCGATATGTCTTAGAAGACTCGAGTCCTCGACCACCTCACGCCTATCTTGTTCATTGTTATCACATCCAATCACTCAGTCAATCAAAATACAGGAGAGGAAGACAACCTACTTGTTGAAAGTGATATCAAATCTCATAGCGCTACGTCGGATCACTCACTTTGGTAAGCACTCTCCAACGCTGACTATCTTCATCACGACTTTTTTCAGTTTCCGTCTCTGCTTCTTAGGTCTACTTTTTCCACCGTTGATTACTTCCTTGGTTTTCTTTCTTCTCTTTTCCCGTTCTTTGTCCGAGCTTCATAACGATCAACCAAACGCCAGTCCATCTACTTACGGCCATCTGGTCTTGGACGTGCTGACTCGTATGAAGTGTACAGAGAATATTAGAACAAACCTCGACAAGCTTCTTTACTCTGATACACAGTCGAAATATCAATGCCGAATGCTTGGCAGAATATCCTCACTCTTCTGGCCCCTTGCCTCATGCTCCTCAGCGGATGGCTGCCCCCACCACCACCAAGCGAGTCACTTCAGTCTTGTTCTTGACGAGTGGCTCTGCTGCGACCAGCGACCAGCAACGCGTGTGGCTCCCGGACCAGAGAGGTGGGCTTGTTGTCATTGATCCTTCACATCATTCTCTACGTCTACACTATCATCAACATCTGCTACATACGGAAAAGGTATATATCACAATCCCACGACATTTCATTCACCACCGCATTCTGGATAAGCACTGTCACAGGTGTAAGTGCATCGTCGTGGTCCCATTGGTCTTCGCCTTCGCCGCATCTACAATGTCGAGTCCGCCCCTGCAATGTCAAGTCCACCTCTGTTCCTTCCGCCTCCGACCTTACCGCCTCGAACGACCCCTCTTCAACTGTCCTTCACGTGGGATTTAGTGGCACTGACTGTCGGTGTAGATATAGATATCGACGTCATCCAGCCTTCATTCAAACGTCCCAGCTCCGCGTTGACACCGCTTAATGTGGGCGAGACGGTGAATTCTGGGTAGACACGCTAGCCTCGTACTGGTTCTTAAGAGTATAAGATCAAGCCCTGAAATTTCTCTCTCACTTGAGCGTTTTCTCTTCTCTCAGTCAACCTCTCAACCTTCTGACTACTCCCCTTCTTCCTTCCCAATCCAGTACCCATTTGTCTTTGCAAGTGGACGCTCCAGCCCAAAAAAACGTTTCATCAATAGCTTGCGCCCATAGCCGAATAGTCCTGCTACGTGCCAATCCAGGAACGCATTGTGGTTGGCCATCTGAACTGTTATCCGCCATTCACCATACCCTGCGGTTCTAAGAAAACTCAAAACAACAATTCAAAAGAGAAGTATAAAACCGCTACGAAAGGTATCAAGCGCCTTCGACATCCCCTGTGCTTCCAACTTTCTAACATTGCTGTTCTCAGAAATAGAATTGGTTGTTCGGCGATCTCATTGAGTGCTACGCAAGCAGGTCAATTTCTTGGCGAGCTCTCTGTCTACGCAATTGGCCTGCGTTAGAGCCAGCAAACGCTACGGCGCCATCTTCAACAGAGACATCTGTCTCGTTGGAGGTGCTTTCGCTCTTCTATTTGAAATTTTTGCGAAGTAAGTTTCACCATGGCCTGTCCCTCCCTTGCTGCAACGCAAGAGTGGCATATGCAAGTCTTCTTTCGGGCTGCATTGTCAGTCTCTTGTTGTGGCACTAGAAGGCCGTCTAGGCGTCTTCACTCCGAATTTAACCCCGAACCTCGCTTACGAAGAAACAGACACTCTCGCTCTTCTTGTATCCTTTTTGGCTCGTCCACTACTTTGGTAGCCAGTCGCTCAACGCGCGTCGGGTACGTTACTTATTCAACGCATATCATTTATTGTACTTACTGAGCCTCCTTTAGTCACGCCTTTCGTCCAGGAGCGCACCGATTGCCATGGCTTCTTACCACAACAACCAGCTGAACGTGGTCGGTTTATTCGATTCCGACGAGATGTATGGCTCCCCAGGTCTTTCGTCAAGCATGTTGGCATCAGCTGCTAGCGATTACAACGGTCCCACCGACGCTGGCAATGGATACTTCCATGGTCATGAGCATGCGCCGCAAGTCAATTATGGCTTCGGCAGTCGCCCAGTTGAACCCGAACGCTTCATTGCTGGCCCTCGTAGCAACCAGGATCAGCAGCACAAGTACGAGACCAAGTTCAGGACTGAGGACAACACGAGCCTTGTGAGTTACACCCCTTCCGACGACAGCGACTACTATGAAAGCGCTGGTGAGGATGTCAGTCCACGCAAGGTGCCAAAACTGAACAAGGATGGTGCGCTCCGCAAGCCTCGCCAGCCCCGTCCGAAGCTCCTCAAGTGGACCGACAACGATTGGAAAAACGTTGTTCTCGGTATCATCTGGGCATGCGGCGAGCAGGGCGTTCAGATTCCATTCAGTCAAGCTGCCGAACTTGTCGGGGAGAACTGCACTGCGGGCGCACTTCAGCAGGCTGTCTTGAAGCTCCGCTCCAAGCAGATTGCCGAAGGCCATCATATCCCGGTCCTGAAGATGGCCTGGACGCGCAAGAACAGGAACAGGAGATCCTCGACACCCATTACTAACACGAAGAGTGCACAGGTCAAAGCCAAGTCCCCAACCTGGAAGCGCGTCTTACAGAAAGTCAAGGGCTCCCTTATTGTTAAGCTCAAGGTCGGCCGTCGCGGTATTGACAGCAAGCACAAGCAGCCTGAGGCCCACGTCTTGCCCATGAACAGCATGCAGCCCGAGACTTCCATGCTTTCGATGAACGGTATGCACCATAAGAGTCATATGCTACCCAACACTGACATGTTCTCAGTTGCCAACAGCATGCAAGCTGGGGCCCATACGCTGCCAGTCAACAACATGTTCTCAGGCATGTCCAACCCAGCCCACTGGGCCCAGAGCCACCAGTCCTTGTATCAAGGCCAGCTGCAGGGCATGCAGCCGACCCAGTTCGTTTCACCAGCGACTAAGCTCTACAACCGCAACCATTTTGTCGCAAAGAATGGCTTGTTCGACGAATATTTCAACATCAGGGGCACAGTTGAAGAGCTGTCTCGTCTCGAGCGCATCAACACTCCAGAGAGGAACCTTTTTCTTGGTGAGGATCTCATCAATATGGATAATCAGCCAGCCATGCTTTCCAGGGAGGATCTGAGTGATCTTCACAGTCAAGGACAGGAGCTGCAGTATCAGTCAGCTGTCTCCGACGACATGCATGGTCTCAGCGATCTTCACAGTCAAGAACACGAGCCGCTCGGTATTCCTGAGGAGGACTCCATTGATTTCCCTTCATTCACCAACTACGAGGCTCATCTTGCTAGCCACGAGAACTATGTACCAAAAGACGACGTCTTCAAGATCGAGTCTTGAGGTATAACCAGACCACTTTCAGTCCAGCTCGGCTTCTTGGCTCTTGGATCTGGACTTTGGCTTTCGGCTCTTGGTTACGAGCTTTTCCCTTTTGGCCTTCGGCTCTTGGCTCGTACCATCATAGGGAAACCAATATTGCTTGCATGTAAGATCCGCGCCCAGCTGCCACTCAGTACCTCGGCTAACCATGTCGGTAGTTCATCTCAAAGCCCCTATCGATTCAACATTTCTTATGGCATATACCTTACCCGCTTGACCGACTCTTTCTTCACTCGGAAGAGACCGCATATATTGGGAAACAACGATTGCTTGCACGTAAGATCCACATCACGCCACTACTCAGTATCTCAGCTAATCATGACCCGCAGTGCATCTCACAGCCCCAACGACTTAGCATTTCTTATGGTATATAGCTTACCCACTTGATTGGCTTTATCATCACCTGAAATATTCCTCATTCATTGCGGAATAGCATGGACAGTGGTTTTCCCTTTCCTGGCTCAAAAGCCATCAGGCCTTGCAGACTCCTGGTCACCCTGATATTCATTGGGGTACCATCTTCTTGGCTTGATCGAAAACCCCAATCCCTATGTATCAAAGTTTGCTAGTTCAGACCCCAGAATGAAATTGCATGATTAGATAACTCGAACAGCTACCTGTGTTGCTTCTGTGGCAACGAATTAGGTGTCATTCCGTGAATTTCAACACTCCATTAACATTTGTACAGTTTTCTATTAGTCGGTATGGGATTTGTCATGTATTTGCCTGCATTCAGAGCCGATAAGGTTCTGCTGTGATACCGGGAAAGTTGTTTGCATGTTGTGATTAGCACCTTCTTGCTTCACCAGTTCAATGATGCAACATAGATAGAGCCTTTTAGCTCTCTTGTCAGTATCTCCGGAATAAGTCCATTACAGACATATATCTGCATCTTGTAATTGAAACACCCTCTTACATATTTTTTCGTTCTCTTGGCCTATGTGGTAGTACAAGAGCTTACTACATGAAGTAATGTTTTCTTGAATATCACGTACGCATATGAATATCATGCCACTTACATGGTGTAGGAAACGAGGCAAATCCATGCCTCCTCCGCCTCGCTCGAATCACAAGCTGTTCAGAATGCCAAACCTGAAAGCAAAAGCACATTCATCATGCTATCACGTCTCGCCCACCTGTTTAAACACAACAATCACGGTCACCTGTGTATTCATGAATATCGCAATTCAATTCAACACGTACTTTCAATCAAGTCCCTGCCACGGACGTATCCTCTCATTCAATTACTTTGCTATTGTACTCTACTCGCCTGCACGCCCACGTCGCCACAATAGCGTGCTGTCAGGAAGAAAAAAAGACAACAATAACAAGCAACCATGTTCTTCAACAGGAAGCTGAACCGCCTCGGCAGCGACAACCACGGCAAAAACGCCAGAATTCTTGACCCACTTCCCCGAGGAGCCGAAGTACCGAAAGAGCATAGAAAAAACATAAACCCGCGTTTCGACGGCGGCGCAGTAGAAGCACGAAAACGGCACCAGCAACACCAGCAACACTACCCACTATACGAGCAAGAACAGCGTCGCAAAAGCTTCCAGAACCCATTTGCCACAGCCAAGTCGGTTCCGCTGGGCAGCGCAGGGAAGCGAGCGCATGTGCAGGGCCAAGAGCGTTTGCCTGTCAGAGATTATACGGGCGAGAGTAATAGGGCGGATGAGCCGGAGACGGGGTGGAGGCTGCTTCAGGCGTTGGATGAGTTGCGGTGGAGAGAGAAGGATAGGAAGATGAGGGAGGAGGGAGGGGAGATGAGAGTGTTTGGGCAACAAGGGAGAAAGAAGGAGAGGGAAAGGCGGCGTAGGAGAAGGTATTCAATATGATTGTCAAGACTGGGTTGTTCGAAATGGGGATTTGGTGTATTGTTGTTAGTCGCATCTTCTTGTCTAGCGTGATGCGAAATCTACCCTTGACATACCCCCATGTCTTTATTGTAGTATTTGATTACATTACTTCTCCTACTCAACAGCCCCATTCCAGCATCAATTCCATTTTATCATGGCAATTTATCTCATCCAGTGCGTAAGAGCGTTTAGTTCTTAGGCTCTTGAGTCTCATGAACAGGAGCTGCCTCATCATGCTGCACGCTGCGCTTCCTCTCCTGGTTAGCTGCGACCTCGCTGAGGCTGACGTTGCGCGCAGTAGCAGGGTCCATATCAGCATACGATACAGCGGGGCGGAACTCCTTCGATTTCCACGCCTTGCTGACGATACCGTAGAGCTCATCGACTTGCTCGAGGGTGAGGCCCTTGGTTTCGTAGATCATGAACCAGCTGTATGAGTGCATACGTTAGCAAACTATATATGGAGAGTGTATGGAATTTCAACTTACACAAAGGCAATGCAGACGAAGCAGAAGGTTCCCCAGATGAAGAAAACCTTGGATTGCAAGTTGGCGTGGTCGGGATCGACCATGTACGGAGTGGAGTAGGCAATGGCCCAGTTCAGCAGCCTAGGAAAAATACACGTTAGATGGATCATCATTTAACGAGCGAGATGCCTTACCAGTTACTGGCCGTGGTCATGGAAAGACACTTAGCACGCGCCTTGAGCGGGAAAAGCTCACCCGTCACGACCCATGCGACTGGTCCCCAAGAGCTGGCAAAGAAGAAGATGTAGATGCACACGAAGGCAATGGCAGTGCGTTGGGCAGGCAAATCGGTGGTTCCAGCTACCGTTCCGGTGATGGCGACAATGTACTGGCATACACACATACCAACACCTCCCAAAAGGAGGAGGTTGCGGCGACCAAGGCGTTCAACCATCCAAAGTCCAGCTAAAAATCTCATCAGGATTTTGCAAATATGAGAGACGTCGAAGAGCACTTACGGAATGTCGATGCGACATTGACGCAGTTGGTGATGACCTGAATAACGAAAGGGTTGTCAAAACCAGCCCTCTGGAAGTATTGTGTTCCATAGTCTGCAGCATATCAGCGTATGTTCCTATACGATACTATGAGATCCTTACAGAAGATGAAGTTGACACCAGTCAATTGTTGCAGCGCTTGCAGCAAGCATCCTGTCATAAGTCGCTTTCCAAGCGTACCCTTGAAGCATTCAATGTATGTGGACTTGCCCAATGACATCTCGTAAAGGTGGTTGGCTTGCACTTCGCTGAGCTCTTCGACAATAGCGGGATGATCGGTGGGAAGACGACGAAGCTTGCCAAGGCTCTTTGCGGCCTCGTCGTATTTGTCCATCTTGATGAGGTATCGGGGGGTCTCCGGGAGGAAGAGGAGTCTGACAATCAACGTTAGTCGCTGTGAATTCTCGTCTCGAGAAGGATCACATACCCAACAACCAAGATGATCGACCAAGCGAACTGCACAGCAATTGGGATGCGGTAAGATCCAGAATCGTTACGGTCTTTGGTCGCGTTGTTTACAATGGCAGCCAGAAACAGACCAATGGTAATGGCCAACTGATATGCTCCGACAATCGTTCCACGAATCCATTTCGGCGCGGTTTCACTCTGGTACATGGGAACTATAGATGTTAGCGACGAGTTAGAGGCCTGCGTACAGAAAAACGACTTACTCAAAGCCGAAATGAGACCAACGCCGTATCCGGCGAAGAAACGACCGGCAATGAAAAGAGGCTGCGTGGTTGACGCAGTCTGCAGAATAACACCCAGATTGAACACAACCCCTGCGGAGGCGATCAAGCCCCAGCGTCTTCCAAGCAGATCACCAAATGGTGCTGCAGTCAGAGCGCCGAAGAAGGTACCAGCGGAGAGAATGGAAACAATCAGAGAGTCCTGAGCGGCTGTGATGCTCAAGTCTGGCTCCGTCGAGAACTCCCTCTTCCAGTAGTCCATGGCAATAATGCCGGAGATTGTACCCGTGTCATATCTGAGGCGGTTAGGTAGAGTTCACGATTACAATGACAACTTTGCTTAAGCTCACCCGAAGAGTACACCACCAAAGGCAACGAAAAGACCGATGAGAATGGCTGGCCTTTGGACTAGTTAGCTGTGTTTGCGGAGAAAGCGCCGAGTGAAGCATACCATGCCTTGCCAGCAGTGTCTGGTGGGGGCTTGAGCATGAAACCCATGATGTCGAGGCGCAACTGGTGATACGAAGACGGGCAAAAAGGTAGAGGTAGCAAGCCCTCAGGACTACAGGGTGAGTAAATGCAAGAAAGCGCGCGTCGGACGCTTTTATCCCAAGAAAACAGTCCCAAGCATCCGTCGACTTGGTCTGGGGGCATTGGCCACCCTGGTTGAACACTTGCACAATCTCACCAGACGCGTGCCCCATCCCTCCCTCATGCCCAGCCCCGGTCGTTGTCGACAGGGATGGCACACTCGCGCTAGCCGTCCCCGCGTGGAGCAACAGCCATACAGCGCAGTGTTGGTTTCCTACCCCGGATTTGTGTGGCTCTCTCCGTTACCGCCACCTACGTCGACGGCTGCACAATGCCCCGATGCCTGTCACAATGCCGGCATGTCAGCCAACGACAACGTAGCAACCAACTGGGGTATTGTAAACCACCAGAGAATGTAGATGGACGATAGGGCGGGCGAGCCAAGCGAAGCTCGGCGGATGTAAATCGAAGCATGGCGAGCTTGCCAGTGTGCTGCTGTGGGAACGTCGTGGCAGGGATGCGCCAGGCATGCGGACTTGGTGCAAAACGTGGAAATGGTGTAGTTGCCGAGACGAAAAATCTTTCCACCACCCTGGTTGAGTGGTTGCGGCAAGATTTGAAGCAACTCACGGGCCGACTGGAATGCTGCACGCCGCGCCGTAGGAACAGGAAGTGAACAGCAATCGGAGCGCCCCCTGCGGAATGATTCTCGGTACTGTAAAATTGCGCAGGCCATTGTCGGCGATTTTGGACTACAAAGTGACCTTCGTACATTACTGCGCTCCGCGATGGCGCTCTTCTTGGCAGTCATGGCAGCCATGGCAGCGCAGAGGCGGCGTCTAGTGTGGTTTGGCCTCTGTCGTGATATCGAGTCAAGTGCGAGGGACGGCGCCTGCGGAAAAGCTCTCGTGACATCCAAGGCTGGGCATGCATCCGATTCTGGCACGGAAAGTCTCCACCTCTTGAGGCTCGGCATTGCTGACTTGGGTGGGACCAGAGATCGTTCTAGCACATGCTGACGGCGCGAGTTGTGGTTGCAGCATCCGCAACCAGCGGCTCAACAGTGCCAGGCAGCGATGGCGATGGCTATGGTTGGGAGAGGGGTAGGTTGGATGCCGGGCCGCGACACATAGCTACATGTTGATATACGCAGGTGGTGGTATACGTCGGAGGAAGTGGAGGTGGCTCTGGGGTTGCGGAGTCTGACCGGGCCGTTCGGTGCCCAAGTCAGGTGTCGGCCAACCTGACGGCGCCGGTGTGATGGCTAGAAGACACAAAGATGCATCGTGGACTCTGCATCGAAACCAACAGTAAGCGGTACAGTAAGTTGGGGTCGAGGAACCCCCGGCCACTTCAGAACATGCGGCCTGCCGCCTTCCGAGACACCATTTTCCTGCAGCAGTGGAAGCGAGTTGCAATGGCGGGCTGAGGAAGCTACTAGTGTACAAAGGCGCCAAGAACTATTCACATGCATACATGCTACAGTCATCATACTTTGAATCCATTGGTATCTGATAGAAGTTTATTCTGCTCTGGCAGCTGCGCCTGTGTTCGCGATCAACAAGATTGCGCTATGCCTTTCCCTTTTTCTCCCCACTCTTTCTTCGTCCCTTCTTCGACTCAACCTTGGTCTCCTTTGCATTAGTACCGTTGGATGTCGCCTTGGACGCGACATCGGTTGCGACTTCGACACCACCACCCTTTTTTTCTTTGCGACCCGCTTGCTCCTTCGCACTGACATGGCCGTTCTTCACCTTAGGTGCATCCTCTGAGCCCTTCACACCCTTGTCACTCTTTGGCACAACGGCTCTAGGATCTTTGCCCTTCTTGCGCATCAACTTGGCCTGGGCCTTCTGGATATACTTTTGGTCTTCGTCTTCATCGAATCCACCAAAGTCCGATTCCTCATCACTGTCGGCCCCAATAGGAGTGCGGTCAACGACTTCGACCTCAGTTGTCGTGTCCGTGGTACCGTTGGTCTTGGAAGACTCGTTGGCACCGACGGCGTTGGGAGGTGTGGGACCAATCTTCTTGAACTTGGCGACGAAGAAACCGTCAACGTTGTAAGTGTGGGGATAGTACCTCCTGGTCATCTATCAACATGTCAGCATGATTCCTTCACAAGACACCCTGGATCCCATGTTGTCTTACCTTCATGGACGGGTGGAAGGTCTTGCCTCCAATCCTTGTGAACCCCTCTTTACCAAACGTGAGACCAGTCTCAACAAGCTTGACGTTTGGTCGCTTGTTGAGCGCATACTGTACAACCTGCTCGTTCTCCTCTACCGTCACTGAACAGGTACTGTAGACAATGTAACCACCCGTCTTGGAATGATGGTTGACAGAGTCAATTGCCGATAGCAGCAATTGCTTTTGCAGATGAGGCAGCTTCATGAAATCGGCCTCGGTTTTGTTGGTCTTGACACTGGCATCCTTGGCAATGACACCAGTACCAGAGCAAGGAGCATCGAGGAGTACACGGTCGAAGCCGCTCATGACCCTAGGGAATTCCAAGGCCGAGTAGTGAGACACAATGACGTTCCTCGCACCCAGACGGTGGATGTTTCCTATCAGACCCTTGGCACGGTCTTTGTTGGCATCGTTGGCGAAGATGCATCCCGTGTTCTTCATGAGTGCTGCCAAATGTGTTGTTTTACCACCAGGAGCAGCTGCCATCTATTTTCATATTTCATTAGTGTCACGTCGCATCAAAGTAGAAATCAAACACAAACTCACATCTAGTACTCGCTCGTTCTCTTGTGGTGCAAGAGCCATGACAGGCAGGAACGACGAAGCAGCCTGCAGGATATAGTGTCCAGCAAGATATTCAGGAGTAGCACCCAACGGCACCTGTGCGTCAAAGATCTGAAGTCCGACCTTTGACCACTTACCGACTGGCTCAAGCTGAACACCGCGGTTGATCAGTGCCTGCGCAAGCTCTCGTCGATGTGTGCGAAGTGTGTTGGTACGAATGACTACGGGTCGTGGGGTTTCGTTGGCTTCGAAGAAAGCTTGAGCTTCGCGAGGGGGGAAGAGGCTTAGTAGCTTGTCCGCCAGGAACTCTGAGTAGCCTGTACCAAATCAGTTTGAATCCAGACGTGCTGGTATTGTTTTCATGTTTGTGACATACCATAGTAGGCGCAAATGTCCTTGAGAAGTGAGGCTCTGTACTCTGCCCTGCTCCGGCCCTCCTCAGCCAGGTTCTTGAAGTCGTCCAAAACACGAATAGTATCCGTCAGCCTCGTCCTTAGCAACTGAATGTCCTGGTTGACAAGGTTCGTGATCGGCCTGCCCTCCTCATCTTCCTCGTCCTCCAGAATCTTTGGCCGCTCGCCAACTATGTTGGTCTGCATATTTTCTTCCAACTCGGCTTGCGCCTCCGCTTCTTCAATTGCCTTTTGCTCGTCTAGCTTCCTAGACAGCCCAGCAATGTTGGCGGCTGTAAGCTTCTCTTCAGCGTCCTCGTCGTCCTCGTCTTCTGACCACATCGCAGCGCCTTTCCTGATATCGGTATCCGAGTCTACAACATCCGAATCGAATTCGTCTTCGTCGATCGACTCTTCGTCTTCGGATGCGCTGCCGAGAGCATCGAGTCCAGTAACGTTGATATCGGAATCGTCCATGACATCGGAGTCATCTTCGGAAAGGTCGTCTTCAGAGTCGGATGGTGGAGGAGGAGCAGCCTTTGCGGCCTTTCCCTTTGCTTTTGCTCCATTGACGATAGCAGCGGCAGTCTTGACAGGCTTTCCAGCAACCCTAGTCTTAGGCTGAGCTTTCGCCTTGGCCTCCCTAGCTTCCCTTGCCTCTCTCGCAGCTGTCCTGCTCCTCTTCTTGCGCTCCGGTTCTGCAGGAGCAGGCGCATCTTTTCGCTTCCTTGTCACTAGTGATTCATCGAGGGGTTCAGGGATACCCTGCTTCTTCATGCGGCGACCTTGACCCATGGCGACAGTTGGCGTCAGAAAATCCTTGGGTGGATAAAAATGTGGTGGTGCTGAAGGTTGGCCGACCAGACGAATGCGCGAACTGCGAACTTTCGCTGCTAGATTTTGGGAACTTTTTCCACGCTAGCGGACCTCCTTCGGGTTAGCGCGTTTGCCCTGGTTCCAGCCCACTGTCCCGCATCTCCAACAGCGTCATCGCACTGGAGCTGTCTACACATACAAATACAACATCAACGAGCATTTCGCTATCAGCTTGCAATACAGCGGCGCCTCGACAGCAGTAAATAGTATCGTACCGGCGACGACAGCAATTTTTCCATTGCTGCCCACAATGTCAGAACTCGCATTCTGCAAGTCATTCCTCAGTGCCCTCGACGCGCGCCCTGTCAAGCTATCCTCAGATCATATCGCAGATGCGCGACAGTATCCCCCGCAGGGTGCCGTAGGTTCTTTTGTTTCCACGGGCGGTTTCGTTCACTAAACACATCCTTGTAGTACACGCTGCCTCGCCTTCCACACCCACCCCACCCGCAACGGCCCAACCCCAAACCCACCGGCGCCGATGCGTCCTCACCATCCACCTCGACTATCACAGTCACTCTGAAGCCGATGAAGCCTTCCACACCTACAATTCCTCTCTCCGCTATTGATCCGTCGAAAACTTCCGTCTATGATCTGAAGCAACAATACGCGACGCAGGCCTCATTATCAGCAGCCAAGATCAAGATCCTGTATAAGAAGAAGCCTGTGACAGATTCCAAGACTCTGCTGGAAGTAATAGGCGCTGGTGCTGGCACGGAAGTAGAGTTTGGTGTCATGGTGATGGGCGGCGCTGCAGCAGCAACAGGTAGCCCCGCAGCGGGGACTACGCCTGTCGCAAGTCCACCTGCCGTTGCGCCGCCGACAGAGAGTGAAAAGGGCCTGGCCAGTGCAGGGGAGTCCTCTGCCGGTACTGCTTCAGGTACCGTAGGGGTAGGAGCTATGAGTGGGAAGGATATTGTTGCTACCGACGAGTTCTGGGGTGATCTGAAGACCTTCATTCTACAGCGGACGAAGGATGCAGAAGAGGGTGAGCGATTAGTAGGCGTATTCAAGAGCGCTTGGGAGCAAAACAAGTAGTTGCCATTTCTAGGCAGCGCTTCAAATACATAGTGTGAACCATCGCATCAGATGGCCAAGGCATCGCATCACGGTAGTCAAACAGAGATACCAAAAACACGCCCGTTGAAGGCGACATGACCGGGTTTCAACCTATCAAAAGGATAAAAGGCCTGATAATGCACAGAAAAATCCAATAAAGCTGTAGCCCGCAAATCGTCTGTTTAATCGTTTTCATTCCGTTGCTTAGAAGTCGCTATGACATGACACGCTACCAAATTAATCGCTCGGGTTTATATCTTCGTGCCACTCCCAACTCAACGCATCCTCCTTGTTGAGTTGCGCAATTCAAACGCGTTGGGCAGCAGGAGAGACGCTTAGCGGCCCTTAGAAACACGGGTCTTGATGTTCTCAAACTCGAGGTCGTCGGCGTCGTTGGCTTGGATGTCGGCAGCGAGACCGTTAAGAGCGCGCTTGATGGCTTCCTTGGAGGATGAGTACATCATGCGGGGCTGTGCGGCGTTAGTTTAGACTGGTTCCGTTACAGTCGGGCGCAGTGCAGATTGTCACGTACGTATTGTGGCGCATCATCGGGCGTCCAGCTGATAAAGGTGATCTTGCTCCTTGATCCCTCGCCGCTGTCGAGGTCGTACTCGATGTCGTAAACGGCGTATCGGCCACCCATGCCCTCCTTGCCCTTGCGGTCCTTGCTCTTGGCGTTGAGAAGCTTCTCACGGAAGACGTCGAAGTTAGCTTCCTTGGAAGTCTCCTCGACGACAATTTCCTTCCAGTCGTCGCTGATCTTGTAGATGATCCACTTGATGTCCTTGCCGAGCTTTAGCTCGTTGAAAGCGCTAATGCACTCAGGGGAGACGGAGACACTGTAGCGGTATCAGTACAAAGCGAGAGTGTTTTTTGGATGGTTCGCTGGGGGATTCGAAAGATGGATATGGTGGGATGATAGCGCATGTGAGCCTCGAGCGGCGACTGATACCCATGTCGTGTTATCTGTGTTGCATTACGTACCCGGATTGAGCCTGCGAGTCTTGTCAGCGCAAGCAAAGTGCGGATAGTGTGTACACGACTTACCATGATGTTGTGTTCGGAGTGTTGAAAGTGCGAAAGGGGGTTCGAGGCACTAGGTAGCTTTATCAGTACTGTTGTTGCCTGTCAGCATCGTCGTCATGCCATGCAATTGCCGTACCACAAGAGGGCAACGGAAAACAGCTGCCTGGTGGTGGGCGGCAAATGGGCGCAGCTTACGTCAATGGAGAAAACTGATTGTTGTGGATAGTTGGCGTGTTTGCGGGAGGAAGAGCGGAGGTGGAGGAGCGGTGTTGCTGAGGCTGAGGGAAGTAGTGGGGTATTTTCAAGCGACGTACATAGTGGGGTCACCCTCGACTCTCGACCGGTTTATTTGCCTGCGCCGCGCCGCCACAGCAACCAGACATCGGCCCAAATCAACACAAACCCCGGCCGCTGACCTGCTGCCCAATGTCCAATGCACTGATCCACATATACGCTCTTTGCACATCATCATCATACACACAAGTGTTTGAAGTCGTTTGCATTTCCTTCGTCGCTTTTCACATCTCGCCCTTCCCAGGACCTCTTCTAGTTACACAATATTGTACAATAAACCATCAAATAACCAAAATGCAGTGCTTTTGAAAAACCGTGAGCGAGGAGCGGAGACCAACTCAACATCGTGTACATAAGCCATCACTGGGAAAGACGTAAGAGTAAAGTCATTATAACGAAACGGGGGTATAAAAAGAAGAAAACAGACGGTCGGGCTTCAAGTGCTTAGAAGCCCATTCCGCCCATTCCGCCCATGCCTCCCATGCCGCCAGGCATACCGCCTGGGGGACCAGCCTTGTCCTCGGGTGCCTCGACAATGGCAACCTCAGTGGTGCCGAGGAGCGAGGCGACACCACTAGCATCGACAAGAGCGGTGCGGACAACCTTGAAGGGGTCGAGGATACCGGCCGCAATCATGTCGACGTATTCACCCTTGGCGCTGTTAAAGCCCTTGTTGAAGTCGTCCTTGTACTCGTCAATCAGCTTGCCGACGATGACAGAGCCCTCAGCACCAGCGTTCTCAACAATCTTGCGGGCGGGGTGAGTGATGGCGTTCTTGACAATGGTAATACCAAGTTGCTGGTCGAAGTTGTGGGCCTTGACCGAGCCGAGAGCGTTGGCGGAAGCCTTGAGGAGACCGGTACCACCACCGGGCAGGATACCCTCCTCGACGGCGGCACGGGTAGCGTTGAGAGCGTCAACGATGCGGTCCTTCTTCTCACCAACTTCAACTTCAGAGGAACCACCGACCTTGATGACGGCAACACCACCAGAGAGCTTGGCAAGACGCTCTTGAAGCTTCTCCTTCTCGTATTCGGACGTGGTGGGGTCATTGATGACACCACGGATCTGCTCGCAGCGCTGTGAGACCTGGTCTTTGCTACCCTCACCGTTCAGGATGACGGTGTCCTCCTTGGTGATGGTGATAGATCCGGTAGAACCCAGCATATCCGGAGTAGCCTTCTCAAGCTTGATGTCAAGATCGTCGCTGAAGACAGTGCCGTTGGTCAAGACGGCGAGATCACCAAGAATGGACTTTCTGTTGTCACCGAAACCGGGAGCCTTGACGGCGGCAACCTGAAGCTGACCACGGAGCTTGTTGAGAATGCAGACGGCAAGCGCCTCTCCGTCAATATCTTCGGCAATGATGACAAGAGGGCGGCGGAGCTGCTGGGACGCCTCAAGTGCGGGGACAATGTCCTGAACAGCCGAAATCTTCTTCTCGGAGAGGAGGATGAGAGGCTTCTCAAACTCGACCTTGGCTGTCTTGGTGTCGGTGATGAAGTAGGGAGAGATGTAACCGCGGTCGAACTTCATGCCTTCAGTGACCTCCAGCTCGTCCTCAGTGGTCTTGCCCTCCTTGACGGTGATGACTCCCTCCTTTCCGACCTTCTCCATAGCATTAGACAGGAGCTTGCCAATGTGTGTGTCGCCGTTGGCAGAGATGGTGGCAACCTGCGCAATCTCCTCGCTAGTGGTGATGTCCCGCTTGTTCGCCTTCAGGTAGTCAACAACGGCCTCGACGGCGGCCTGGGTTCCCCGCCTCAGGTCCATTGGGTTGCATCCGGCGGCAACGTTCTTAACAGTCTCGGAGAAGATAGCACGCGCGAGAACAGTGGCAGTGGTGGTACCGTCACCGGCAGCCTCATTGGTCTTGCTGGCGACGTCCTGAAGCAGGCGGGCTCCAAGGTTTTCGAATTTGTCTTGGAGAGAAATTGCCTTTGCGACGGTTACACCATCTGTAGCTGTTAGCGGAAATCCCGGAAACGACTGCCACGTTTATACATACCCTTGGTGATCTTGGGAGAGCCGTAGCTTGACTCGATCAATACGTTGCGACCCTTGGGACCGAGTGTTGTTGATACAGCCTTTGCAAGTGTGTCGACACCCTTGAGCAGTCCTGCTCGTGCCTCGACGCCAAACTTGAGCTCCTGCAGACGAATCAGAAACTACTCATTGGTTGGCGAATAGACGTATAATGACCTACCTTGTGCGCAAACCTCTGTTGCTGGAGGCTCAAGCTGGTGGTGCGAAGCTTAGAGCTCGAGTTTAGGGCCGAAGTCCGCGCCCGCGAAGCGAAAGCTCTCTGCATTGTGACAGAATTGAGATGTGTAGGTGGCAGTATTGAAGCTCAAACAATGCTCCTGGACTCCAGCTCAATGCAAGGTAACAGGGAAGAGGGATTGGATGCAGAGGAAGATTGTGGAGAAGAAATGGACGCTGCCATATGTGTAGAAAATTCCAAGGAATCATCGAGAAGTCGGCGCTCGGACCACATCACCACTAGCCTCGGCTTTAACCGCTTCACTCCGTCTGCTCCCTCATTGCCGGTGCCTTTTACTTTCATAATAGTAAAAGTCAAGAGTACGTTTATGCAATTCTTTGTGTCTGCTTTATACGACTCAAAATTTGAGAGACGTGGTTTGAAAACCATCGCCTCGAAGCATGAAGGCGCGAAGTCGCTAAGTCGCTGCATCCTCCTTTCAGCTTACCAACATACTATTGCCCTCGATCGACTTCAAGCTAGCACCAAACACAGAAAAACGTTTCGTCGACCAGTGCCTAGATCGAACCTCCATCAGTTTTTTAAACGACTTCATTACTTCTCTACGCATACGAGTGCTTTTTACTAAGTTGCTAGGTCTTTGCCTATCATCCTATCTCTATAGCTAAAAGCTACATGCGGCAGGACTTCCCTTTCGTAGACTCAGCTATGTTTCACAGCAATTATGTAGAGATATCCCACATTTCCTTGGGAGAGGGTGTAAGAGCTTAGCTATCGAAACATACAATGATGGAGAGGGCACAGTGCCAAAAAGACATTCGTTCTTTTGTGTGGTCAGCCTTTTCTTTTCTATATGGGGTTCTTTTGCAGGTGCTAATACAATACGAGCTAAGATTCAAGTTGTGTAATATCGCACCCGAAAGCTTGTATAAAAGTAGTTTCATCGTTGCAAGTCGTCTTATCAAAGCTGAGTAGTTGCTGCTCGCCAGGCTCAGGTACAACACGGATTTTCCCACCGCACTTTTCAAGCAGGCCGCCCTGACTATCTTTACGAGGCATGAATGCGGGAACAGCTTCCTTGTCCAGTGAGCTATGTTCTTTACAGAATACCTTGCGTTTCGTATTCATCACATGTTGCTTGATCTCGGGACCTAACGAAATAACATCGCGATGCTGAAGATGCATTGCTTTCCTATGGACTTGTATTCTCTGAGAATGTAGATAGGTATTGCCGAATATCAGATTAATTATACATGTTCAAGACACCCTTGTGGCTGCATCGTCTGGAGCATATTGACCAATGGGAAGGCTATGCCCTACACCGTTTGGAGCAGGCAAAAAGGCAACCAGAATACTCAGCCGTGGCGTTTCAGCTGAATGGCAGCCTCGCAGATATGCATGGCTTCCGCCATGCACACGCACACAATTTGCAGCTCGCACATGTGATGAATCTTGCATGATAGATTGTTTTTGCGTCCTCTGCAGAACGATTACATGCATTGCCAGCTGCGTCTAAAGTGAGTCATGAGGCTGAGGCCGTTCATAGACAGGGACATAAGTTTTCATTCTCAGCCTTTACTGTTGGTGACGCAGAAGCATCGAACATACTGCCTATTGCCTAGGCTCACAACGAATGCATCACAAGCACTGCTGATCCACTTTGCCTACACCTATGACACCGTCAGCCAGCAAACAAGAAATCACGCCGAGATGCCACCCCATCCTCGAGTAGCTGACCCAGAGATGAGGCGCGATATGCAAGCTCAACGCAGGCCTACTCTTCCATCTTCAAAAGTAAGCGGCCGAGTGCAGGATACGTTTACAGCATACGACGATTTTCCGTGGGCCAAGATCGAAGAGTACCTGAAAGGCAAATGGCCAAATTGGGATTTTAACCCGACCCAAGTATGTCACGTTCGTAATATGTAAGACATTCGACTGATACGCCGACCAGTTCAATGGCAACTGGCAGTTCGAAGTGCCAGAAAAGCTGACAGAGGTCGGTCCGGTGCCCTTGTCTCACGATCGCGTGGCTAATGATGTTTCAGGGTGACCGGAGCGAGCTGAGAAACCGAAGAGATTCGCCTAAACGAACAAGGAGGCCATCGTTTTCACCGGAGCCTGAGCCTGAGCCTGAGCCGGCTTCATCTTCATAGCATCATTCGCAAAACTGATGCAGGGTTCTCGGTAGACAGCTACATGTGATGCAGCCCTTACACCTTGTATTGATTGGTGCTTTGACACCAGTCAAACCGCCACATGGTGGGGGCGGAGCGCTTGCATTGCCACGGAGCCCCTACGCTTTCGTTCAGCGAGGCGCAGCAAATCTGCCTCGAGGCTTTCGTTTGATGTTACGTTCTTTGAAATATAATGTCCTTCATTCACTTCATTTAATTGATATTCATAGTTCTGTGTCGTTGTTACTCTAGTATCAAGTAGGGAAATAATGTACACATTACCAGTGGAGCTGCAGAAGTCTTACTTTGACTGCGCCAACTATCCAGCAAACCTTATCCCGAGTGGAATCGCTACATACAATTCAAGGCTCATATCATACAAGAAACGTCTTGATGACGCCGAGTCAGACCTTTGTCTTGACCCTAACAAGGACGATGTTGAAAGGGACTTCGAGATTCCCATGATTGACTTAGGCACCGGTGATGGTAAAGGTAAAACAACTCTAAGCCTGCTTGGTGCAATGCTAATGAATCCAGTGCGAGATAAAAGAAACATACATACTCCAGCCATACTCACTGAATGGCTTGGTGTCACGACTGCACAGAAAACAGGCAACCCAAGCGCGCAGCCGCTGACTACGCGAAAGAGAGATCCAAAATGCCGGTTCATGTAAGACGAGCTCTTGCATTTGATGTATTCCAGGCTAATTGCGCAGATATTTGTACGGACAACATTCGCGCGACCAATTGAAAATAACCCGCCAAAGCCTCTGTCAAATTCTGTCCTACCATCAAGTCATGCCCGTATACCTGGACTTCATGCTAGTTTTCGGCGGCCAGACTGATGCTAAGGATCCTCGTTTCGGCGGGTTTCGACAGCAGATACGTCTCAAAAACTTATCAAATGGACATGCAGTACCTGAATTGGGTCGGAGTGGCAAATTCTTTCAGCTCTGCTACAACTTGAAGGGGGTACAGTTCAAGAAAGAGAGTGGTGAAAACATCAAACTCGATGAATGGTCGATTCGTGATGCTGCAATATATCACCAGTTCGATGTGGAATATGGAACTACTCTCTGGGTCGTCACCAAAGGAGGAACAGACATTTTAGATCGTTTCAAAGAACTCACAGGACCGACCGGCCGGCAAGAGGATAAAGACTATCACGATGCTGCAGCTTGCTTCCGGGCCACACTTGTGACGCATTTGCTTTACTGTCATTGGTCAACTGAAGATTGGAGGTGGTATATAGTGTGGTTAGAGAGGGTGATTGAGCAAGAAGTAAGTGTTCCTACCCGTCATCATAAACAGGCTGACATGGAAGCGTATAGAGTGGCATGGCCGTGAACGGACTCCGCGGCGAGGGATACGCTCACAGGATTTACGAACCGTGGGACATACAAGATTTACAGCATTGGCAAGACCAAACCAATGCAACCGTCATGGTTCTGGAGTCTAATGCTAAAATTGTGAAGACTTTACGCAGTTTTTATGAGAGCCTGGTCGCTCGGGACGATTTCCCAAATACATTGAAGAAAGCATGCGAGGATGATATGTATGCTTTCTTTTCGCAGCTGGACGAGATCATAAGTGACTTCGACATGCAAATAACCCGAGCAAAACTTTTGGCGAACATAATAAGCGACAGAAAAGAGCTAGTGTTACAGCATCTGCAAAGTCAAGCTTCAGAGCGAACTGAACAACTGAATAAAAACCTTGAGCGCGAAGCTATCCTCATGCGCATTGTCACAATCGTCACGCTACTCTACCTACCAGCAACATTTGTATCAGTAAGTCCAAACACACTTTTCTGTGGCTTTCGTTCTGACATTTTATAGACCTTCTTCAGCACTGACGTTGTCAAATACCAAGACCAAGACCGAAATGCTTCCGGATACGAAAAAGCTTCCTTCTCTAGCCTCGCATTAGAGCGCTGGCTTCAAGTCACTATACCCCTAACTTTTCTAACTTTGTTTGGAGCTTGGTTAACGTACCATCTTTGCCAGAGTACCATGGGACGACCTAAGTTTCCTGAGAGTTTGAAGTGCATTGTGCCCAGACTGGCGTCACCTAGAACTGATTCCCTTACATCGAGAACAGTTCGGGCTGATCCTGCTGCAAAAACTTCGAAAGATGCTATTGATCGCCTAGTACGTCCGATCAAAGAGTTCGCTCGGGGTATGCACGGGTTCCGTAATGATCGCACTATTTTGCCTACCAACGAAGAATACGCATTGCGAACAGGCTGAGGTTGAGGCTGGTCATCAACTGTCTTAACTAAATGATTGAGTTCGATTATCGTCATGAAACCTTGCAGCCGCCTTCCTTTTATTCACTCTATGGAAGAAGACACCAGCGTAGGGTTCGTCTTGCCGCTACAAGGCTCCTGAAATTTGGCATAGCTTCCTGGTCAGATCCCGAAGCTGGCAAGGCTGGAGCGAGAAGCCACTCTTCAAGTTACTACCTAGGTGGAGTCAGTGGCGCTACCTAGTACTAGGCGAAGGGGTGTTCACCTACCCACCCTGGCCGGACTAGCCTTGAGAATGGATCGCCTATACCATGCGCTCCAGAAACAATACGGCAGTTTACCATCACAGAATGAATTAGAAATTCAATCTTACTATTCTTTTTTTTGTTCTATTTCTCTTGAATACAAGCTCTTTTCAGTTAACAGAATGGGGTGGCGGAGCGAAAGCTCAGCCTTGTTGCCTTGCTAAGGGTGTCAGCTTGCTGCAGCCACAAGTCCTCCAAACACCTATTGGTGCAACGTGCGATCCGGCATCGTTCCCAGCCGCACGCTTTTAATCAATAGGACTCTAATAAACCCCCTCCCGTTCCGCCTGCAGCGCTGAAACTTTACAGCGCCGTTACATGCAACTTTCATCTCGTCATCTCCCACCAGGCTCATTGCCACGCGCGTCCTTTGTGCAATCAGCCCAACTACTTCGCGTCTGCCACACTGTTTACATTTCCAAATCTGGCGCATCAAGCGCTGGTTTAACCTTTACCCCTACTCACTATTTCATGACGCCATCGCCAGCCTGATTGTTGGTTGGTACCACGTCAGAATGCGGTCTCAACCTCAAGATCAAAGCCATCGTCCACGTGTCAAAGACGAATTCAGAAAAAACCTAGATTCATGGATTCGTCCAGTCGCATGTCAGAACGAATGTAATCCCCCAGATGCATGCAGCTGCCAGCGCGAAATTGTCCACATAAAAGCGATCGAAGAATGGTGGAGCGAACAACTCCCCGAGAGCCCTGGCCAGACTAGAGGGCATATATTCTTGGGTCAGATGTCTTCCACGTCTCATCGAACTTTTCCGCCTGCGTATCAAGACATTTTTACTGGCGAACATTGCTGTGTTCGCGTTCTCAGCTTGCTTCTCCAACAAGGCCATGACCGTTTCATCGATCTCTTTCACGACGGCGCTATGCACGACAAGTATCTCATTCGCGGTGCAGACCATCAAGTTCTTCGCAAGACCTTACTCGAAAAAATGAAACGGGAGGATGTGGACACTATCATGGAGGATTTTCACAGAGACAAATGGAAATACTGTCCAATGGAGCTGACTCTAGGCATGACGTTCAACGGGCACGGAACCAAGGTCATACCACCATTCTGTTATAAGATCAAGCTTCCTGATAAGGGGGGCACGGTGTCTATATATTGGGTGGCTGTGCAAAAGGACCTGATCTCAGACCATGCCCTCGCATGTACTTTAAGCGACTCGCTTTACCACGATGAGAAGTATGGAGAAGTAAGTCCAATCCTCACCATTGCAATTTCATTCACTAAGTGCAAGACAGTGCTACCAGATGATTCTCAAGACTTATTCCGGGAACAAAAAAAGGGTTTTCGATTTTGAGAAGCAAGCTTTCGCAGGTCTCAACTCGAAAACGGACGTACCAATATTGCGATACTTAGGCTCATACACTCACGACTACGGCGAGGGGAGAGGCATGGAGGAGACTTACAACATACTGCTAGAGTATGGTGATAACGACCTCTACCAGGCATGGGCAGATGAGACGAACGTTCCTCCTGTGCGAGCTCAAGAGATTCTCCGAACATGGGACTCGCTTTTCGAGATTGCCAAAGCGATTCGACACGTACATCACCTCAAAGTCCCACTAGGCGCTGGAAGCGAGCCCCTGAGATTCCATGGGTATGTACGTCTAGAACACTTTTGAAGATTACAACTAAAAACGAAAAGATGGCATGCAGACATCAAACCCGACAACATTCTCAGCATACGCGGACGACTGAAGTTATCAGACTTTGGTTTCTCAAGTTTTGCTCCAGTCATTGAAGGACACGCTCACTCAAACCCGACAGATATCATAAGGGGGTTCACTGATACGTATGGTAAGCGGATAAACGGAGCAAATTTTTGAACCCTTTCTAAGAACTGCTAGGCGCGCCTGAAGTATTTCATATGAAGAGAGCTGATGGAACGCTTTCGGGCGTTACGCAATTAATTGACATGTGGTCTTTCGGCTGTGTGTTATCAGTCGCCGCAACGTGGATCGTCTTGGGGTTCCAAGGAATACGCCAATATGAGCAGCTCCGACAGCTTGCTATTTCGAATTGCAAGAACGGAACAAAACATGACCGATTTCACGATGGCACAAGAGTTCTTCCTGAAATAAGGCAATGGCACGATTACCTTCGGGGACATGTGCGCCATTCAGATACCACAACCAAAAAAGTGTTGACCCTGGTAGAGAATGAACTACTCAAAGAAGACCCGTCTCGAAGGCCAGACTCGAAGGCGCTTTGCGAAGAATTACAGATGTTACACAAACAGGCACAGCGTGAAATCCAAGATCTTCGGCACCACTCAAGGGAGACTGGTGCGGCGGTGCTCAAGGCACTTTCCGAGATAGAAGAAAGAGCTCACAACCAGAGAGCCCCAGAAGCGAAAACAAGCCCAGGACTTCTACCAACTGGTGCCAGTCAGGTTAATCCTAGACAGTGGGCGTCGATGCAGTTTCAGAAGGACAACATGATCAACCGCAAGCCCCTAGGCCAGACACCATACCGGAAGGAGATCTTGAGACAAGAACTAGGAGAGAGCGCTTCCAGCTTTCGTGGTGATGGTGATCATGCTGACCACAACGCCCATAATGGCGATTTTACGCAGAGTCCTACACACAGCATCTCCATGCAAGAATTCCGGACCCCTAGTCCTCAACCAATGCCTGTGGAAACCCAGTTTCGAGGGGCCTACCAAGAAGAGCGCGACATACAGTATCATGCAGTGGACAATGAAGTTGGTGGACAAAGCCCTACTCCAAAAACGCGAACACCTCAACGGCGTCATAATAAATCTCAAGATGACAGTCAACGAGTCTTGACGGCATTCTCTAATCCATACAGAATGCCAGATTCATGGCGGCCGGGACATACAATGGAAAGTACACCCGACGTGACGTTCTACGGATTTTCAACCGCTTCCCGGCAGATCGCATCCAAGGCACCCTTGCCGCAGATTATAACACAGCCAATTCCTTTGTCACCTCCTCACACACCCGGGGCCGGGAATGTCGGCTACGGCGCCCCACCAGAACAGTCAGCTCCGAAACCCGGGGTTCGAAAAGATGATGACGTGCAGGGCAGTATTCTTGGACTAGCAAGTCCCAGCTCCAAAGATTCTCTCTATGATGGTAAACAAGTCTACAACCCAGCTAGTCCTGCGGAGTCTCGCCCAGGCATCACCTCAACCTCCAATCCAACATCGCTATTGAAACTTTTCAACTCTCCCACAGAGAAAGAGAGTATGCAGGCAAATGATACGGAAACCCACGTTCGATTGGAACCGGCCGTCGAAATCCAAGGCCCAGCTATGTCCCATGATTCACCGCATATGGCACAAGAGCTTCCGTCATCTGTGTTGGATCTGCCATACAGCATTTGTAAAAGACGGAAGGAACTCGACCTAGAGAAGCCAGGGACGCTTCGGAAGCTCAAGAATAGGGTGACTGGCAAGGAGGATAGGAGAATGGATTCCAACCTGCAGGACATATCCAGCGACCGTCGTGAACTAGTAAGAGCACTTGAATCATTTCCAACCCTCACAGCTAACGCATAAAAGGTGTTCATCATCGATAATGGTTGGACCATGTTTGGGCACTGGTCCATTTTAACCTTTGTCGTTGAAACACTTGCAATGAATGCCGCAGGTGTCGACAAAAGCGGCATTGACCTCCGATTTACTGTGGATGGAGACGACCATAAAAAAGATGACATCGTCGGAGACGTTGGTCGAAAACGATTGAAGAGAACTCTGACAGAGGCGTGCCCCGAAAGCAAGAAGCAAAAAAATGTGACAACCGACATGGTCACAGTCTTCCAAAAGGTGTACGAAGAATGGGAAGCCAACAAAAAGCCGGCCACAACGCTCTACATCTTTACCGATGGAAAATGGGCCAAGGAAAACCCAACAGCCCTTGGCGAAAGAATCTTCAAATTCGCCGAACAAGACAATAAGGGCACCGGCAAACGTCACTTCAGCATCCAGCTCATCCGCTTCGGTGACGATGAGGCAGACAAAGCGCAGCTCCAGTGGCTCGATGATAGCCTCTGCTCTAGCCTCGGCCTCCGCGACATCATCGACCACTGCTCATGGCGCGCAAGCGTCGATAAAATGTTCAAGGGGAGTATAGATGGCGGAGTAGACGAAGAAGAAGACGAAGAACCTCCTATCCCATCTGACTACAGGGAGTTAGTGAAGAAGTTCAGCAAGTTCAACAAGGGCGAAGAGATTCAGGAGAATAGAGGTCAAAGTGTAGGATTTTTATCCCCTTCCACATCCTCACTACCGCGTCGCAGCCCGTCTCAACTTTCCGGTCGCTCGTCCATGTCCACGCCAAGAAGACAAGACACTATACCTCCTGAGACTCCGAAGCGCCATTCTAAGCTCTTCTCGCGGTCATCTTTTTTCTCTCAATAATCCTGCTCTGTTTTTTATTCTCACCCTATTCCATGGGCGCGATTCCCAGGCACATGCTGCTGAGCTACCCTTTTATTTTCTTATTCCAGCAACGATACCCAGGCGAAGACACTTTGTTACTTTTATTCCTCCATTGCTATAGATCTCCTTTATTGTGCTTTATTTATGACTATCACATTTGCAGCATGATACCCATAGAACCGGCGTTTGTACTTCTCTTTATAGTCAATAACTTGCTTTGACTGTGGCCTGGAGTTTTGTGACCTCTTTCCACTGACGACGAGTGAAGTTGTGTGCATCCTAATAGGGTCTTAGATGCTCCTGGATCTCTTAGAAGCCATTCGAGATCTACAGATTGAACTTCTGCGGGAGGCCGGAATAGGGAGTCCAGCTGAGCTACAACGTTAGCGTGTGCGGTTGTGTTGGATTTAGATTCGATCGTGGTGTTGGACCCCAGAAGTGAATCGAGAGCATGATTGCCAATAAATGTGATGTCACTAAGACTTGTGCTCCATCTGTCTCATACAGACTCGCAATGTGTTATTGGCAAGGCTCCTGCTATCGTGAATGGCAACGTTAGATCGTCGTAAGAGGACATGGGCTTCGATGTACCATTTTGTGCTGAACCACCGGAAACACTCTCAAGCTGCTGCTCCAACTGGCGGATGCGTGACTTTAGTTTCTCGCCTACCTTGCATGGTAAGAGAATGTCTATGAGTAGAAGAGAGGTTCATGATATAACATACGATGTACGCCCTGAGCTAGGCGGTTCTGGATCCTTTTCTTTTCCTTGGGATCAACTACACTGCCCCAGTCTTCATCCATTACGAATCTGTCGCGCCTTCTTAACAGCCAGCATCTGCACAGAATGGGCCGAGACGATGGGACCCAGATTGGCCGCTGCACATGCCTGAAGCTACCGCACGCCGCTGGCAATCTTACATGGTCCCCACCACTGTACGCCCCTACCCCACAACGCAAAGGACGGTGCTTCATGCACCCCCTCAGGATTGGGATAGCCATCCCGTGAACAGAACGTGACATGCGTATATCGGCTGCACACCACCTGCTGGCCAGGGCTCTCGCAGTGATTCATTCATTTATCCCGAGGGTGCTGAGACCAGACCAAGTGTGAAGAACGCCCTCCGAACTTTTGCCAGTTGCTTGCGCTGCCTCAGCAGCACCGGCCACCGATGAGAATGAGCCAGCTGAATGCTAGCGCTGAAGACGTCATAACGCTGCATTCACGGAAAGCGTCGCGAGACTAGATTACAAAGAGGCTGCCGTTGCGCCGGTAAAGACTCCCACTGCTGCAGCAATGCATCCTTCGACTTGGGGCGTGGCGGCCCAGCCGGAATAGCGGTTCAATGCCATGGCCCGCGCCGCAATGTCATGGACCGCGCCGCAGTCGAGGCGGGTCGGGCCCTCTGCATATGGGAGAGCATGGCACGCTCCGTTGACAGCCTGTGCCCGGTCTGCAGCCTCATCCTTTTTGGCCATAGCCCATCAATGTTACTGTAAGATTTTCTTGAATAGATTGGCTTCGCTTGTTGAAAAACTCTTCAATGCTCCCAATGTAGCAGTCTCGAAGCACCAGCGGTTGCCCTCTGAGCCGCACAAGCAAAGAATCTGCCGCTTGCTCTTGTTCCTTTGATTCCCCGGCTTCACTTGTGCATAAGCACGAATTCAGGCGAACCGCGCTTTTCGTATTCTAGAGCTGCGAGAGGGAGTCTGGGAGCAAAAGCGATCCAAGATCGTATCTCAACTAACTAATGAATGTATGTCACACTGCCATACGTACGTACCATACCATGGTGACCACTCGTCTGAAACTCGATATAAACGATTGTGGCCAAACACGTAACGATACGTAACTATTCCATCGATGAATGAGTCTGGTGATATCTCGAAGCGCTGGTGAAAGAGCTTTCAGATGTTACCCAGCGATATTCAAGGACGTTCCTCCAGACACCACCACCACCACCACCACCCCACGCGATCCAATCTTCTTTCTCCGCACTACCGATCATCATAAGCGCCTGTTGAGCTGGTGGCTGGCAGTAAGTTTACAAGGGTATCAGATGAATCGTTCTAATCGGTTTGACCATCCGTGATTGCTGGGGCCTGATATCCACAAAGCCCCGCAATCAGGACGCCAACACAGAGTCACTGTCTTGCTTGGGCCTAACCAGTCCCCGAAAGCATAATGGCTGTATCGCGTACAGCACTCGATATCGATGAACAAGAAATACGCATTAGTTGCAAAAAGAACCCGCCAAAAGTACGTGCATATGTACCCAAAACCTGCTGGCAACTGTACTGGAACACTGGGCCGTGTATGTCAGATTATGGTACCCTGGCAGAGAGAAGTCTTTGTGGATAATGGAAATCCTTCTTCTTCTCTTTTGTTACATGCGGCCATCGAGCCATAAATCATGGTCATATGCACGAGCAAGTGATTTTTATTGTTCCGAGATCATAGAGAGGTGTCGAGATAAACCCATGTTGGTGGTCGATATATTGGTGTCTGATCCTAAACCTCACTATCGGCGCATTTCCCTTCGCCATAGAGGAAAAGTTGGGCAAATATTGCCATGTCAAGAAGGAAAATACTTAGAGCATCCACCAGCCAAGGAAGATTTACTAGTATATATTTACCATAAATCTTCCCTATTTCATTAGACTGGCGGCGGCCTTGAACAGCATTGTTGGGGTTGAATGCGATAATGGAGAAGACATACATGAAATTGCCCAGACAAGCGAACAGGGAAAACAGGATAGAAAGTCCCTTTATCGATTTGCGGCGCCAGTTTAAAAGTGATTGAGGAAATCGTGAACTGAAACTAGAAGCTCGATTGCCAGAGCTAGTGTTGGAGATCTGGGGTCGGATAATTCCACTTACTACGTGCATAATTAGTTTTTGGGAGGCTTGCATCCGCCGAAAGTCCATCTCTTGGCTTCGGCTACCATTCCAATTGGTTTCATTGATTGGAAGCTTTGATTACCCCTACCTATGATCCATGGGGCACCTGCCCTGCCCTAGTGTAGGAAATACCTGTTTTTCAGCCTGCTTTTAGTCAATGTGGGAAACCAGCTTACTAATTCAAGCGATATCTTACTCAAAACTAAGAGTAGGGATCAGAATATAATCCTAAAATTCCCAAAAGAAAAACAGTTACTACGTCCCTCCTTTCTCACGTTCTCTCCCTTTGTTATCACAGAAGAGTCAGCATCATGTTTTCTGATATATTTCCAGTGGTCCAAGAAGAACCCGGTCCCCCTCCCGACGGTGGTCTTAGGGCCTGGCTTCAGATCCTCGCAGGCCACCTTATCAATGCGCTGACGTGGGGATATTCTGCTTCATTTGGCATCTATCAACTTTACTACACGACTTCATTATCGCTGCTAGAGTCGCAAATAGCCTGGATTGGCTCCCTACAAGTCTTTTTAACGTTCTTTATAGGAATCTTTTCAGGCCGCTCTGCTGATGCGGGTTATGCTCAGCATACAGCCCTATTAGGCTGTGTGTTGATCGTACTTGGAACCTTTATGACGAGCTTGGCGACCGAATACTGGCAGATCTTTCTTGCACAAGGCCTTTGTACAGGTATTGGCATGGGCGTGCTATATATGCCAGCTGTGGCTATAGTTGGCTCTTACTGGAAAGAGAGGAAAGCAATGGCCCTAGGATTAGCTGCTTCTGGAAGCGGCACTGGCAGTATCCTATTTCCCTTAGTCGTCCAAAATCTTCAACCGACTATTGGATCTGCTCGGGCAGTCCAATTGCAAGGCTATATTGCTCTAGCGTTTGCTATTGTTATTGTCCTTCTCCTTCGGCCACGTCTTCTACCGCGTAAGGCAGGTCCACTTATTGAATGGAAGGCATTCCTAGAGCCTACGTATATCCTATTCACGGTCGGCGTTTTTCTAATATTCTTTGCTCTATATTTCTGCTTTTTCTTTATAAACACATATGCGACTTTAATCGTTGGCCTATCTCCAGGATAAGCTGTTAATATGCTCGTGGTTATTAACGCCGTTGGTATACCAGTACGACTACTGCTTGGACTAGCTGCCGACAAATATTTTGGCTCTCTGCCTACCTTAATCTTTTCGACGACGTTCCTCGCTATTATGTTGTTTGTATGGATCTCTATTCGCAGCGTAACTAGTCTGTATGTGTATACTGTATTCTACGGACTAGCTACTGGCGCAACCCAAGGCAGTTAGTATACATCCCTCCTATCAATCCTTCGTTAAACATCAACTAACAACATATTACTTGGACAGTGTTCGTTGGCGGACTCGCGTCATTAACTACGGACACAACGAAGCTGGGCGTTCGATTTGGAATGGTGTGTTCTGTAATAGCATTTGCATCATTAGCAGGACCATCGACTGCAGGTGCTTTGATTGAGAGTGACAATGGAGGTTTCCTTAAGGCACAGATATGGGCGGGCACTGTGACAATCTGTGCCGCTCTCTTCATATGCGCAGCTTGGTGGAGCCAAAGAAAGCCCAAACCTCCTGTTTGAGATATAGGTAGGCATAGAATTAAGGAAAAAGTGCAGGGTTATCATATAGTGCTCAAACATGAAAGAAGGCTGGGTTGGGAATATATTATGCCAATTTGCGCTCGACATGGCACTATCTGGATTCTTCGGCTTACACCAACAACACATATGCGACGGTGATTTCTCAAACGTAGCCATCGATCAGTCACTAGAGACATGGATACTGTTACACGAATAGAAAACATCAAGGTGGATCGGTCAACCTTCGCGGTAATACGACATCCTTCGTCGTATACGCCAACGAGCAAGGCTTTCACCTTCATACCTAATGCTCGGTTTCTCAATCCTCCTCACACCTTCTCTCAAAAATCTGCTGCGTCTCAAGGCGGTCCGTATTGGGTCGGGTGCATATGGTGATGCAGCATATCTGCGAACAAGCGGCAGCGGTCTTCTACGGCCAGTAGGTGACGTGTGACGTAAGAGGCGACGCAACAGTTGTTTGGTTCGGGGTGATAAGACTGGTTTTGCTGGTACAAACGATTGGACGGTACGAAGGGGTGGTGCGACATTGGCGGGAAAAGTGATGAACTGGTGGCTTCTGAGCCGAGTGGGCCTATTGCGATGATATGCTCGGCTGGGTACAGGCATCAAAGATGCGTTTACTTCTCTGTAGGATGACTGAGAAGTCGTTTCATTGAAGGAAGGTTTCGTGAATCTCTCACCTTCGGGCTGAGCTGAAGAATTTGATACCAACTTTGCACTAGAGTGTGAAGTTGGTGCCAGATCATCTGCACCATGCTCCTTGGTAGGCCTAGTTTTGTCAGAGGTCGATTTGAGCTTCCCCGAAGCAGACTGTTCGTCGTTGTCTTTGCGAGAAGCTTTCGCTCGTGTGCCATGCTTGCGATTACGGCCTCCTGTGACGGCCTTCCTCGATCTCGAGGTCCCAGCTGATACATTTGTAGAGATAGGGGCAGGTGCCAATTTCTGCTTGGTGGTATAGATAGTACCTTTGACAGCAACACCACCTGTCGGACCCTCGATCCATACGTCATAGATGCTTCCGTTCTCCAGCGTCTTCTTTTCCATGCCACAGATGCGCATTTCTTCGTCGCAGTACAATGGAGCAAGATTTCGATACTCAATGGACTCTGGGACCTGCTCTCCCTTGGTATGTACATCCAGATGATTTTTCATGACTTGTAGCATGAACGTTAGGGATAGAGGCCCATGTACCAGGAGGTTTCGATGACCCTCAACATTACGGGCGTATTCTGGATCGAGGTGGATCAGATGGGCGTTAAAAGTAAGAGCAGAAAATCGGAATAGCAATGCACGGTTGGGAGTAAGGGTGTGCGAGAAGTGGGGATCACCAGGAGCTATAGGTAGTTAGCAAGGAGCTCGAGCAGTAGATCAAATCACACACGATTCAAGTATTTGATAGCAGCCATCTGACCTGCCCTGATAGCCTCCAATTCTTCCGTGCTACGTTCCTTGAAGAAGACCAAGTTGCGTTCCTCTTTGAGGACGGCGCTGCCCCAGGGCTCGTCACTACGTAGTTGGTTCTCGAAGTAGGCTTGGATTCTCCGCAAGCCTTTAGCCCTGCCCAAGGAGCCATGGTGAGTCCTGTAGCTTTCCTGTAGGATATCAACCCTCGCAAAGCGGCGTTCAATAGTGACAAAGATCTTGGCGGCATCACCCTGTCCGTGCAGTCGAACATGCTTAATGTGCTCGGCGCCAGCCATAGGTGTATCTACGGCAAACCCCCGATGTTTGTCGAAATAATCGCCTGGCTTTACTTGAATTGAGCCCCCTGCCCACATGCGTCGAACCCAAGGGCCGCCTGGAGACTGGGATGCATCTGTTCCATCGGGCAGAAGGTCGCAGGTAGGTAGCGATGGATTGAACCATATCAGGTGATGACCAAAAGGCACTATGGGGTTTCTCAAGCCTGGTGGATGGCAGTACTCGCGGGGAAGGAAGCCTGTCAGCGTCTGCGAGAGCTTGTATTCGTGTGGGACGGTCAAGTGCTCAGGCAGATGGGTGACGCCCCGCTGCAGCATCTGGGCACGCAGCTGCTGAAACCATGGCGGATCGTCGAAATCTGTTGCTGAGGCATATCCTCGCAGCGACGCGCCTCGCCGTCGTATGCGATGCGATAGGGCCCAGCCGGCTCGTCGTGTGCAAGGCGTGTAGCGCAGCATGGAGAGAAACTTTTGAAGTGTGCCTCATCAGACTCTGGAGGTGCATGGGCTGTTCTTGGCAGACCAATGACGTATGTGGATCGTAGCATTTTCCCCTGCATATGTACAATAACAGTAATATCACCCAATAATAACTTGCGCCCATTTTTGTTGCCGCATCTCATCAATATCCAATCATTGAATGTATCACGGCCTTGTGCTGCCGACACGGCGAAGCCGTGTCACCGCGGCTCATTTCTCGTCTGTTGCGGAAGCACTCCGGCAGTACGTCACATTACGAAGCGGAGTTTGTCCCTTCACATGGAATCCTTGGGACACGACAGTGAAAAAGTCTATTTCTATCCGCCTTCTTTCGTGTGCACTTTGTATTCCCTTTCCCAAGATGACGGGTCTTGGCGCACCTGGCTGATTGGCTGTCCTGGCAACGACTGGCGTTCGTACCTTCACCGCATTCTTACAACCGACCATCCAAAACAACATCTCCCTCACTTAGACTTCTCTTCAGTATGTGTGACGCTTGCTGGATCTTTAGGTTCAGCTTTTCATTTACACTCAAGATGCGTTTGTCATGCTAAACCCATAAGCACGCAGCAATCGCGACACGGCGGTGTCATCTGAACACGCACAAGGTGACGAACTGTCCTGACTGCTGCGATCGAGCGATCTCAACTTATCGCTTGTTGCATGATTTTTGGTCTATTTGGGTTTTGTGGAATACATTATAACCCAGATACCACTTGCATAGCGACAAGCAACATGAAGCGCCTCGAGTGTCCCCTATGCGACTTCACCGTCCTTGAAAAAGACCATTACTTCCTCCAGCTACACTTTGAGCAAGCGCATACCACGGATTCTCCTTTCATTATACAAGATGATCCAGAGCCGCTACCGCCTTCATTGCCACACAGGCCTGTCCCGACACGCAGCAACGAGGAGGGCCCCCCTTCTTCCGATGACACTGACGATTCCGAAGACTCTGAAGAAGAAGAAGGAACTATCAGTAGTTCCAGGTCTGACTCTAGCCAACTCATTTCTTCTTCTGACGGTGACGATCATATCGAACATCACAACGCAGAGACTTTATCATTCGACAAAAGTACTACAAAGTATCATTCTCAAAGTTCATCCACTGCTATGAATACTTCCTCCTCCACCCATCGCTCACATAGGCACCATGCTAGGAGCATCTCTGTCGAGTACAATGCCAAAGCAGACGCGCTCGCCGCCTTGGAGAAGACCGATAAACCCAGGCACAAACCAAGGAAACATCGCCAGCGACGCAGACGAAACACAAATGACAGCGAAAAAACTACGATCAGCAGAAGCATCGCGAATTTTAACCCCTTTTCCAAGCCCGGGAAAAAAGCCAAGCCACCGACTAAGAGCGCTCGCCTTGGTGTAAGTCCATTGTTCTTCGGAACCACATATGCTGGCTAATGTAATCAGGAAGAGGAGCTTGGCGAGTATGCCTATGAGAAGCGCATGCCAAAGTGGCTACACGATCAGCTTAGCACTGGCCCCAAGATCACTACCGTCAACCGCATCGGACGAGACGGTCGTCTCATCAAGTACGAGCAAGTGCAGAATGAGACACCAGGCATCATACCCATTCTTGCCCAGCTGTCCGCTCTGGACCGTACAGTTCAACAGGCATATTACTGCCATTCTTCCACACTACACGTTGGCAAAACACCTAATGAAGGTAGTTTCTGTGGTTATCGCAACATCCACATGCTTCTCTCGTATATTCAGGGTGCAAAAGCACAGGGTCACGAAGAATTTCCTGGTCGACTGCCAACGATTTTGAAAATACAGGACCTCATAGAGGAAGCTTGGGATAACGGAATCAACGAAGTTGCTCGTGTTCAGACTGGTGGTATTCGCAATACGAGAAAATACATTGGCACTCCAGAGGTAGGCACTTCCCATTGCTTTAAGGGCGATGCTGACCAGCTGCAGGCACAAGCCTTCTTTCTCAACGCGGAAATCGATTGCGCCGTAGAAGTATTTGGGACCGATAAAGCCCGTAGAATCATGGCTTACGAAGTGCTCCTTCCTGCCATTGAGCGATACTTTGCCCAAGCAGCCGTTGAAGATGGCTCCACTGTATGCAAGACTCTACTACCACCTATCTACCTCCAGCAGCCCGGCCACTCTCTCACTATTATTGGATTCGAACGTCACCACGACGGCACATGCAACTTGGTTGTATTTGACCCCATGTACTCTACCCGCCCTCCCATGCATAAGTTGCTTGAACGCAAAAACATCAAAACTGCTCGACCGGAAGTTCTCCACGAGTACCGACGCGGTCGGCGGAGTCTTAAGAAGTTTGATGCTTTTGAAATCCTCATGTGAGTCTTCGATCTTCAATAGCCAGTCATATACTAATTGATTACAGGCTTACAGCCACTCCACCTTTGTTCCCTGCTTGGGGTGTATGAACCTCCACCCTGCCTTTCCATGCCATATAGATAGACACCCAACATCCCCCACCAATTTAGCCCATTTTGATGAATTTATATAACCGCACTCTCCATCTATTTTTGACTCCTTATTCTGATTGGTTCTTGCTAAGCATGCACTTTCTAGGTTCTTCGTCAATTTCCTGATTGTCGGTTCGTTTTTGTCTTTTTTCGTGCTCGAAGTCTTGGATACGACGTCTACCCTGAAGATCATTTTCTACCGACCTTTCCGTGGCAGCAGTACGGCGGACTCTGGTCTTGTGACGATGCTCGCTTTGCCCGAGCAGACCCGATAAATACACTGACTGCTCAAGCTCTGCGACGGATCACAGGTCAAGGAACCTGTGTTGATTCAATCAACGGTAGCAGCCTAGCAAGTCCAACTAGTTTCTTGAATACCTGCTCCTTTCAACACACGGTGGCTGTTAACCGGGCTGGCCCTACATCATGGACAAACGCACTCAACGGCGCTATGAACAGCTTCGATGGCCCGTCGCGGTCCGATGAAAGTGCTGCATCTTTCAACATGGGGCCGTTGAGCAAGAATTTACCCCAGCCAAAGGCCTTGAAACCACACCTTTCACTCTTAACAGAGGTCGGCAGGAAATACCCAGGCTTCCCTACACCCTTGTCTCCTACTACAAGCGCGCGGGAACTGTTTCCATCTCCCAGTTCTGATGCTGGTGGTACGACCGGAACGTCGTATACTTTAAGCCCTGGAATGCGTTCCATCAGTCCGAGGAGTATTGATGGATCGAAAAGATGTGGTCCTTCCTGCCAATGCGGGTATCACAGCTACGGAAAATACGCATCACCGATGAATTCTATCGATGGTGTTCTCTCTAGGCAGATGCTCAACCAAGCTCGCAATCCATCTGCGCCATCCAGAAGCCTTTTGGGCATGATAACTCCTCCAGCTAGCCCATCATATTGTGCCCTTCCCGCCAAAGCAATGTCGAGGGAGGTGCTCGGGGATCAAAACAGTTGGGAGATACAATCGTCCAACTCAGCAATGGACTGTGGACCAAAACTCGAATTCCATCCCAACACTCGCAACGTGAACGCATGTGCAGCGTCGCCTACTCCATCCACACGATCCTCGTCAGCCACTCGCGCTGACCCGTCTTTATCAGGCCCCATTCCCATCGCCAACGGCATAGAATTCGAAACCGTATCGCCGCTTGACCCTTCAGGTACCATACTCATGTACATTGCCAACCGCAGCGTCGAATCCGGACTTCTCGGCGTATACCCCCTTTCCGAACTGCAAGTCGCCGAATACCTCTTCTGGCGCCCATGCGGCCGCCGCAACTGCGGCTTTGGATGCGGTAGTGCGGATATAGGCGAAGCAACGGCTGCGAGGCGCTTGTTCAGAGACGCTGAAGACGTCAGTTTGGAATGTATCGAGGAGCAGAATGAAGAACAGAGTGTAATGATGAGTGACATGGAGAAGGGAGGTGTGCATGACTTTGGTCTTGATGGGCAGAATGACAGGAGTTGGAGTGGTAAGAGTGATAAGAATGGACAGCAGCAGGTGAAGGAAAGCCCGAAGGCGAGTACTTGGGCGGGGAGAAGACTGGTGACAGATTGGACACGTTTCTTGCAGGGTTGTGAGAGAGAGGGTGTTGCGGCGTTTTGAATGTCGCTTCTTCTCATTTCTTCCTGAATGCCATGACGAAGAGAAGATAGATATGTTGCTGTTTGACCGGCAAGTAGGCGTTGGTATGGGTTAATTTTATTTTTCTTTTTTCCGATTGTAACTGACATCTCCGCCTTCACTACCATAATGAATCACGCTGCTCACACCCCAAAAAAAAAGCTTTCATCATTTCCGAGATATTTTTCGAACAAAAGGGTATCAAATTCAGACCTGTGGTCAACGCCGAACTAATGCTTTTCACAAATGCTATAACTACAGTCCCATTGCTGTCTTTTTCGCCACTTGTTTGGCCGCTGCTTTGATTCCAAGTTGTGAATAGGGATGGGGAAAGACACAGGAAGAAGAAAGGCTTCAGTCGCTGTCACTTCCATAGTCCACCAGGGGACCTGCAACAGGCGCAGGTCGCTTGTTCGATGGCGCGGCTTTGAATCCTTTGAGAGCCGCTAGCGTACTTCCAGATAGAATACCAGTGTTTTGCGGCTGCTGCTCTTGTGGTTGAGTGGCGGCTATATCTTGGCCTGCACTCTCGCCGCCCTCAATCATCATTCTCTCCCCCATGCCCCCCGCTTCAAGTTGTTTGGCAGCTTCCCATTCCGCCTTCTCCTTTGCATACCAAACGTCGTCCGGGGCCTCATAGCCCTGTAGGCCAAAGCTGCCTTCCACCTTGCGCCTCTTTTTGCTCTCGGGGTCGCGACCTTCCAGCTCCGCGACGTATGCAGCCGGTAACGCTTTCCTGATTGCCTCTGCCGCCTGTTCTTCGATCCGCTTGGCTTCACGCTTGGCTGCCTGTGGGTTCGGATCGACGGTCGCCCAGCGCACGTTGAGAATTTCGTTGTGGTCAAACGACTGGTGAGCCATGGCTTCTTTTGCAAACTGGCTGTTTGCTTCGTTCGTGTACGTGACGAATGCGACACCACGCGCGGTTAAGACACGCGTTCGCTCGATTTCACCCCATTCCTGCATGTGTCGTGCGACGACTTCTTCAATGTCATCGGTTGGATGGATACGTCCGATGTACAACGTGCGATTTTGGCGTTGGAAGGTTCCTACACCACCCATGTCGTCACGGTAATCGGCATGTTTGTCGCGCCCGAAGCAGTCCACGTTGCTGGGGAAGATATCTGTCACGGTAGGCAAGCGGTGCAGATATTCACAATCTACACCTTTTGGACAGATGCCGCGCGCGAAGAAGAGACAAAAGTACGCGCCGGGTGTCTTGTCGGCTTTTGTGTAGCCGCTGTCTCTGGCTATGTTGCAGCGGCCTTGCGCGGCGGTTTTCGAAAGATACTTGTCTTCGCGGTCGCCGCCTGACCATTTGTTGTACCAGACATTGTAGATAGTGCCAGTTTGCGGGGCTTCCTGGGGCTTTATGGTCGCTGGGTCGACTTGAGGGCGTGCGGGTCGCCGCTTGCGCCGAATGATCTTCTTGACTTTCTTGCCCTCTGCATTTGTTGTGATGATGGTTTGTTCGGTCGTGGGAACGATTTCTGTCGACGCGGCAGGCTCAAGAGAGGTGTCAGTCGCGAGCGACGTTTGCGCGGGTTGTGTTTCGGTCATTTTTGTGGCAATGTTGGAGTTGTCGCGAGAGAGTGATGTCGTGAAGGAACTTTCGATAGGACGAGGCGCTAGTACGCTGATCAATGTGCACGTGACAGCGCTGCTTCACTATCTCACCTCCCATTGGACGACCGCGAGCATGAGTCTACTCCTGGAGTACTAGTCCAAACTGAAGACTCATTATTGCATCTTTCTTTCTTGGGTTACTTGCTTTATCACTAAACTTATTTGCTTGTAGTGCTACTCATCTTAACCGCCCCGTCAATCTCTACCACAGCCCCATTCACATATCGCGCTCCATCTCCAAACAAAAACGCTACAACGTCCGCCACCTCTTCTGGCGTCCCCAGCCTCTCCAAGGCATTTCCATTTCGCATTCTCTCCACTGCCTCACCTCCCTTGACAATACCCGCATTCGATGGCGTATCAATGTATCCCGGTGCCACGCAATTGACTCTGATGCCTCTAGGCCCAAACTCCAGCGCATGTGACTTGGACATGCCAATGAGGCCAAACTTGGTAGTGCAGTATACAGACTGCAGGGCTGAGCCGCGGATGCCACTAATACTGGAGACGTTGACGATTGCGGAACCGCGCTTGAGATGAGGGAGACATGCTTGGGTGACGAGGAAGACTCCCTTGAGGTTGGTGTTGACTAACTTGTCCCAGTACTCTTCACTCGTGTCTTCCACTTTCATGCTCGTTGGATTTACGCCTGCGCAGTTAAATACAAAGTCCACGCCTCCTAGATGCTTGATTGTGTTTTTTACAAAGTCCTCAACTTCCTCTTTCTTGCCCACATCGACCCTCTGCGTGTAGGATGGTGTGCTGGTCTCGGATACGACCGCTTCAAGGTTCGATTGATTGATGTCGCAAAGAGAGACTGATGCACCCAGAGAGGAGAGTTTTAGAGCTGTTGCGCGACTGATGTGTTTTCAGCATGAAATCATCGTCGAAGCTGATAAGAGAGAGGAGCGTACCCAATGCCACTACCAGCTCCTGTGATGAGTGCAATCTTGCCCTCGAATTCTTTTGCCATAGTGATGGTGCGAGCGTTCAGACGGTCGAAATGCTAATCACAATGCGTGGTGGATGGCTGTCGCTGTTACACATGTGCAGCAGCATGCGGCATGTGGTGATGCCGTCGTGACGATGCTGACTTGGAGTAAAGGTGGGGGTGAAGTGGGACGTGATCTGCATGCTTGCATAGATTACTTATCTCGATATATTGTTGGAGAGGCTCACACTGGATGCGGATGAATCTCGAAACTCGGTATTAGCATGCTGCATCTAATACACATTTCCCATCTTCCATTCCAAAAGGTCACATTGTCATTCGATACGCTCATCAATCTATCACCCGGTCGGAACACACGTAACGTATCCATGAAATCAAGAAAATGGCCAAGTGCATTGATAAGAACCATACTGACTGGAAACAGCCAATTTTTCCTTAATTGTTGAATTCAAAGCGCTTAAGACCCTCGACCTTCCAACTGCCCACCCTTGGTGATGTGGGCTCGCGATCGAGTTCTCGAGCCCCCACGACTCGTAGTCTGACGCTCACATTGAGTATCTGAATTGTCATCTCGTCTTTCTGCGTCCTGAGGGCTGAGATTATCTCCTTCAACTTCTTCCTTGTTGTCATTGCCTTTCTTTTGCGTATTTGACTCGCCATTTGGTCGGTTGTCGTGCTTTTTACTACCCCCACCATCCAGTACCATGGACTGTACCTTGCGCACCAGGTCATCTACCTTGAACGGCTTGGATATTACGTCGTCCATACCAGCTTCACGCATACTCTTCGTTTGCGCCTCCCGCACGTTGGCCGAAACACCAAGAATATGACTATACCCAGCCTTGCCTTCTTCTTGTAGCTGCCTGATCTCCTGAGTAGCGGCATTGCCGTCTTTTATTGGCATTTCCTGATCCATAAGAATGACATCGAAGTAATTTCGATCATCTGGACCGTTATTTGCCTGTTGACCGCGCTCAGCAACGGCATCTATGGCTTCTTGTCCGTTGTTTGCTGTGAAGACTTGGAAGCCGCGGGACTGGAGTTGTCGACGAAGAACTTTCTGATTAATCAGATTATCCTCCACAAGAAGGAGAGTGTAGTTTTCCTCGGTACGTGGATCACTTTGTGATCGTGATATCTCTTCAACGCCCTCTTCTTGTCTTGATGTTTCACCCCTGCGGAGGTCCGGCAGCTTCCTCTCCATGTACGGTTTTTCCGTCGAAATATCCTTCACAGCTGATGCAGTTTCTTCATAACGCTGATCCGCGCTCGATTCTGGATGTGCCTCTGATCGTTCTTCTACAGGCGGGTCTTTGAGCGAGGGCTCCATTTCCTCCGTGTCCACTCCGGAATGGCTCGTCAACGTCTTGGCCTCCGGACGCTGATTTTTTTGCTCCTTGATACTCTGAAGAGCGGAGTTGCTTCGACTGTAACTAGGGCGTAGCGGTTTCGAACCGGATTCCGACTTTTCCGAATTGCTTCGAGATTGAATAGGCGGTCGTAGATGGTCACCTCCTCCGACTGCACGACGAACTTTGAAAAAAAACCCAAATGTCGAGCCCTCGCCTTCCTTTGAGCTTACACCTATGTCGCCACCATGCAGAGTACATACTGACAGTTGTTAGTATGGTATATAGCTCAATGTGTATAGTCACCTGCTTACGCTTGCGGGATATGAATAAGCCAAGACCTGAGCCGCCGTAGTTTTCTTGCGTTTTGGGCGTTGCTTGCCTGATGAGTAATTAGTAAAGCGATATGAAATGTGGTGCAGGGGAAAGCCTTGTACCTAAATCGCTCAAACAACTTGGCTTGGCCTTCTTTACTGATGCCAATGCCAGTATCCTTGACGGCAACCATCAAGTACATAGCGTCTCCAGGACCCCACTCGGATGTCATAGTCGAATCGAGATGGAATGATTCCTTGTGCTCGCTGAAGTAAACGACATTGGGAGGATATGACGTGGGTCTCTTCACTGATGCGCCTACGGACACGGTTATGTTCCTCTTGCCCTTTTTCCTCGAGGTGAACTTGATGGCATTGGTGATCAGATTTACCAGGACTAGATGCATTAGCAAGACTCTAAATATCACGAAAGGTGCCATACCCTGCTTCATGCGGTTGAGGTCAGCAACAACAACGTCTACTTGCTGCTCCTCGAATGAAACGTCCATAGCGTAATGGAAATCAATGTTCTTGGCCTTGAACTCCGAGTGGAAGACTCGAAGCGCTTGGGAGAATTCCCACTTTGGTCTTGTTTCTTGGATGGGTCAGCGAATGATGCAATATGACTCTGATAAGAACTCACCGCGAGGGACCAAAGACAACATCATAGAGTCTAGCTTTGAGAATGACAGGATGTCGTCTACCAAAGTATTTTGATGCGAGACACAAAGAAGAATGGTGTCAGCGGCATCTAGGATATCATCTATTTGGCTGCGGATTTCCTCGCGGCCAGCACCAACCTCTTTGGTAATTTCCTTGACTTCTTCGGCCAGATGAAGAACTGCAGAGAGCGGATTGCGTATCTCGTGCGAAACCATGTCTATGAATCTTTCTTGTTGTTCCTTGCGCTCCTTTGCGTCCTTGGCAGCTCTCTCTTGGGTTAGTTGGGCCTGCTTAATGTCGGTGATGTCAATGACGGCGCTGATGTAACCGGCGTCGGTATCCTCGCTCAAGGGCTTTAGCAGAAACAATCTCCATTGCTCACCCTCAACCTCGGCGGGCTCGGCCACGTCGCACCTGAACTCTATCTGAAGCTCTGTCCGTTGTTCAAATGCTTGTCGATAGGCGGCCATAACGTCTTCGTAGTCGTCTGGATGTATGCTGTCTGGCCAGGAGCGGAACTCATTACTTCCCTTATTTGTGGTCAGTCTGAAGAAGCCGTCATTGACAAATATGGCTTCAGCATCTTTGTCCAAGATGGCCAAGCCGTTTGGCAGCAGTTCTGCAAATCGGTGAAACATGTTGGTCTGCATCGAGTCGGCCTGTTTGTTGTTTGAGTGCTTGCCCTGTTGTTGGCTCTCGCTGTCCTTGAGTTTGTGCGCCTCGTTGTTCCGCGTGAGCTCATCCAATCCTTCAATGGGCATATAACGATCGGCTCGTTGATTCTCGAGTAGCTGGGCTAAGACACCTTGGCGAGTGCCGTTTTCGTCAAGTAAGGTGCTCAGCACCAGCTGCTGATCCTTGTCCTCGGATAGGGACGATAAAAAATACCTGGCCGCTGGTGGAGGGGCAAATGTTAGTGGGGGAGTAACCATGGCAGGCATGGGGTGTGATGCTTACCTACCTTGACCGTTCGGCCTCTGAGTACCGTCTTCAGTGTCGCCAGCGCCTCATGTTCGTAGGACTGGTGAGCATTGGATGCCTGGCCATCGAGGCCGCCCCGCGCGGTCTCCCAGGCAAGGTTGTGGATGACTGTCAGGTCCTTGCCCCAGAAGATGGCGGCACAATGGGGCATGGGCAGGACGCATGTGTTTACAAGGCATTTTAGAGAAGTTGGCCACGAGTCCCGCGGACCTATTGAAGAGGAAGCCCTGGCGGATGTGAGCCATGGCGCATGGTAGAGGAGCAAATGGGTCGCTCACCAATCTCTGCCGGACAAGTTCTCCTCATTCAGATCGAATATCGGCAGTCCAGTCGCGGATAGCTTGTCAAGGTTCTCCATGGCGCCGCCGCGGGCGATGGGCTCCGTGTGTCTTGGAGCGGAGGGGACTGGTGCAGAGAAGCGTCTTCAGCGAGGGAAGTCGCGTGACGTCATATTAGGGCGACACAACCAACATGACCCTATGAAGCCATGTCTGGCAGAACAACGAGCAGGACAGTGGGAAGTTGAGCCTCGGATGAGGATGCCGAGCAGCAGGGCGGCTGCGAGGCACGAGTCTGCGCGGTCCAGGCCAGCCGATCGCTCGCCATATTCCATCTTTTCCCTGCGCTACTGCTGCTGGCAAAGCGTGGATCGAGTGATGGATCGGAAAGCGGAAATGATTGCCGATGCTGGCAGCACGTCATATTCGCTCGCGTTCCTGTCTGGGTAGCGGGGTTCCCAGATGCTGGATTCACTTTTATCCGTCAGTCCACGTCGGTCCATGTTGGCAGCGTCGTTCGCTATTCCGCAGGCAACGCTACAGGCATCAGTACCTGACCAGCACGTGACCAGCACAACGCCCTCCAGGATGTCTGCTGCCGTGGCTGGCTGTGCGGCGCAAAGTGGCTCAAAAATGCGCCAACGCTAAGCCTGTGCGAGGAGTTCTGCTCAAACGCCATATACTGCCAATTTTTGGATTCATTTCGGATGGTACGAGCGCTCTGTGGCCCAGTGGTTGTGCCTCGACTCTGGCCCTGCACAGCCTCGCCGCCCTGATCCTGAACAACGGTCCTGTTCACCCTTCCTGCCGCCTAGGTCCTTAGCGTCTTGGCGCCATCTAGCCCGGTGCCAGCTTTGCCCTTTGCCCTTTGCCCTTCTGTAAGCTAAGGCCAAACCAGACACACCACTGGGGGCAGCGTATACGCACCCTGCATCTAGCCCCCTTCATCTAACATGTCCGTTTGGGAAACCCGGGAATCCCACCATATTTGCGCCCCGACAGAGCTGTACCTAGGGGCAATTATACACGGCGCACTGGGTCCAACAACCGCCATCCCGAGGGCACGTCTGCTACCCGCCATTGCCCTTGGCCCTCGCAGGTACAGGAGGACCACGACTCGATCAACGCATTCATCGGGCCGTATGGTTGTTCAACATTCAACTTGACGGATTGCAGAGCGCAAATAAACGTCGGTGGCAGATATAGGCCGGCTAGCCCTTCCCATGCCAGGCGCGTGTCAAGTGGGGGCTTGGGGCTGAAATAACGGCACGACCCGACCACCGGCGAAGTTGCTGACTTCGCCCAACTGCCCGTTGCCTGCTTGACTCGCATGTTTCACGCTCCGTCCCCTATATCTTTGTCGCCATTGGTACATAATTTGCAAATTCTAGTCATTCCACCCATATATCCAAACACCCTACCTATAGCCCGCCTGCGAAACATATATCACAGCCCGTCTCTCCGTCCAATCATCCTTCACCATGCTCAACGCACTTCCCATGCCCAATCGCGACCTTGTCGAGCTGGCAAAAGAAGAAAAAGGCTTCACCTTCAACCACTTCACCTGCGAGCATGCCTGGGTCATTGGAAACATTCTGCGCAACGCGCTTCGCACCGCCGAGTGCCCAGCTCTCATCCACATAGCACTCCCAACCCAAACTCTATTCCACTCGCCAAGCCTGCCCGGTATAATGCCCGACCACGAAAAGTGGGTGGAGAAAAAACGCAACACTGTCCTACGATGGGGCCATTCCACCTGGTACATGAGCTGCCAGTTCGATGGCGACTACAAGAAGTTTGCTGAGCACCATGCCATGAGCGGTGAGGAGTGGTCCAAATACACTATCGAGGGCGGCGGCTATCCCATCTTTGTCAAGGGAGTCGAGGGCGTTGTCGGCGCCATTACCGTTGCAGGTGCAGACATTGATGGCGTATACGCGCACAGCATTGTTGTCAAGGCCGTAGAAGAGTACAAGGAATTAAGAGAAGGCTTTCGAAGTCCCATGAGAACCACCACCACGGCCAAATGACTAGATGACTTGGGCAAGGGTCACGGACTGGGTATTCACTTTGGGTCCGACAAAACGCTCAAAGTGAGCAGAGGCAGAAAAGAGTAAACATGCATGCTTAGCCTTGTTTTGTTACTTGATCCGCATTCGCACGCTATAATACAGAAGCCGCACCAGAGCCGCCGACCGACCGAAACCCAAATCGTCCGCCCACCGCATCATAAGCTATCGAGTAGCGGAACAGCAAGTTCCTCCCGGTGTTGACGTAGGGCAAATACGTGGGTAGCTGAGGGATAACATGACTGGGTTCCACGGCCGATCTTTCGCCAACAGCGAACGAGTAAGACATGACTGGTCGATCAAGGGATGGAAAGCCGATAGTGAGCTTGGTGCCTGGCTTCACACGCTTCACCATTTTTGCATGGCCGTTTGGGTTAGGGTTAGGGATGACGACAGTTGGCATCGAAACGCCTTTCTCTGTTCTGATGTACATCTGCGCTATGCCAGTGTCGACAAGCACACGGCCACAATTTCTTCCCTCGCCGTTGATGCTGAAGCACATCTTTGCCATCTCCCAGTCCCTGTTGTCCTCCGCGTGCGTCAAACCAGGCTCCAAGCGGATGAAGGCAAATCCTTGGATACTTGTGTTTGTCAGGCCTACTTGGACACCTTCACGCGATACAATATATCCTGAGCGCATCGATCCGCTTGGAAGAGGCTCTCCATTGATAGAGTAGACGTTCAACAGCGGGTTGACGCTCGGTGTTGCAAAAGGCATACCATCCTTGAGGGCGTTTCTCCCAAAACCAACGCCCATGTAGGTGATTTCCGACGTGTCTCTTTCTACGGCCTGCTCACCATGCGGACCTACTGGGCACTCGAAGCTGTCTACGAGAGGGTCATACCAAGGACATCTCCAGCTCTTGTCCACAATGAGCACAGGAACTACGGCTGTCGCGTATGAACCGCCTAGACCAGTGAAATTCATTGCAAGCTCTACCAGTCGACCTACATAGAGTATCCTGCTGCTTGTGAAGAAATGATGTGCTGGCGTACCCTCCGTGCGTGGTATATTCGGTAACAATGGAGCTCCTATCAAAGTCCCGGTTGAACCGGTATCGACAGGCATGTGGATGCCAACACCCTCGACTGTACACATGACTTGTGGAACATGTTTGGAGCTGAATTCGTTGACAAAGGGAATGAAAATCGAATAGTAGTTAGATGATGATTGGGTATCCGCGAGGTGCATTATGCCGCCCTGGTTGTACAGAGTGATAAGGATGAGACTGGCTGCGAGAAGGACGCGACAAAAGAGTGTTGAACTCTTAAGTCTCCTAGGTGGAGGTGTTGAAGGTGTGGGTGTCGACGGCAGTGCCGGTGCCGGCCGTGTTATATAGTCCTCGGTCTTCATGGCTGTTTCTAGGCGGAGAGGAGCTGCATCATCTGTTGGCAGACGCCAAACCAATGGGGTAAGCCTCGCGTTCCCGAGGTATGGAGCAATGGACTTGGATTCGAACCACGCACGGCCAGACCATTGGCAAAACAAGTAAGCACCGTATAGTAGTGACCCAATTGTGACAGCTTTCCCCGCAACCCCCGAAACTCGAAATCACCTAGTCAGGTACGGCATTTCACTATTTCTTAAGCCAGCGCACCTCGCCCAATGATTAAAATCCCGATAGACACTCACTACGACAAATGCGCCAGTTGCTGATCATCACGTGTGCGGCTGCACGACGCGGCCGGGGGTCTGGCCGTAAGGCCTGCAGCTGAAGACAGCCACCCACTTTTCCAAACGCCATCAAGTTACATACCGAATAGGAAGAAGAATCTGAACCGAAGATGGCCTTTGGTGACTTGTGCGATCTCGTTTATCGGCCTTGATGCGCCTCTCGTCCCAAATCGAACCTCGTATACCTCCGCCGCCCGCAGACCACACCTTCACCGCCTAAACGAAGCAGCGCAGCCAAAAGCAAGAGCATGTAGCCAGTATGGGGCGCTCACCATCCCGATCCAGCGACGGCGGCGAAGCCGGACAACAAGCTCGTGTCGAACCACGCCTCCTCAAGGCCGTCGAAGACCAAAAGCACGATGATGCCATCGCCATTATCGAGCATGCCAAAGCGAACGCGCAACCCGTCGACCACCTCTTGCGCATAGCCTTGATGCGCGCCGCCGAGCGTGGAAATATATACATCACCGAATATCTGCTGAAAAGTGGTGCAAAACCTGATGGCGCACCGGGAGGCAGGGTGTCGCCTTTATTTAAGGCAATCGAGAAGAATCATGTCGGAATCGTGCAACTACTACTGAAGTTTGGGGGAAATGTTGATGCACAAGACAAGCAAGGGCGAACGGTGCTCATGACAGCGGCATGGAAGAACCACTTTCACATCATGCACGAACTGTTGAGGTGTGGCGCAGATGTTAACAAGAAAGACAATACTGGTCGCAACGTGCTGCACAATCTAGCCGCAGACAAGCATTGTAACTGGGGCCGCGATGTTATCGCTGAGCTTCTCAAGCAAAACATTGCTATTGATGGGCCCGACGGCCAGGATGACCAGAAGCGCACTCCGCTGCATTGGGCGGCAAGCACTGGAAAGAAAGAACTGTGTGAGATGTTGCTCAGGAGACCCCGGCTTCCTAGGGCCAACGTAAATGCAGTAGAAGTCAGACAGAAGACGGCGCTCCATCTTGCAGTCACACACGGCCGAGACGACATCATCGAGCTGCTGATCAAATACGGTGCCGATATCATGGCGAAGAGTGACGGGTCTTGGACTCCCCTCCACAACGCTTGTGAGCAAGGAAGCGTCAAAGTGGTGAGAACACTATTGGCTGCTGGGGCATATGTTAACTCAAAAACCTTGAATGGTATGACGCCCTTGCATGTGGCAGCCCAGGCCGGACACTTGGACGTAGTCAACTGTCTTTTGGAGCGAAACGACATCAAAAGAGCTGTCAAGGACGCATTTGGTATTACGCCCTTCTTGCGCGCCGCCCAGAGCAAGAAGTCCGCACGCAAAGACATCATCAACCGATTGGCACCACACAATCAGATTGAGGCGCTCAGCGAAGATGCGCTAGGTGCCACAAATGGTTTCCACGCCACTATTGTGGATTTTGGCAATTTTCACAACGAAAACAAAGTAACCCGAAAGACTGTCTTTGAGCTGTTGTACAGCCGTGACCCAATCAATCCAAGAAAACCTGCAGTCAACATTCTACCCAAGGAATCCAAGGCAACCAGTTTTAGGTGGATCCATCTTCCCGCAAACAACATGGCTTGGGTGGAAGCACTACTGACAAAAGCATTCATCGAGGAGGGCGCTACAGACGTAGAGGAGTTCAAGGCGTTGGAACGGTCTTTTAACCATCAACATCGTGGACAGCAAATACACTCACACTTCATGCGACCGTTGTGTCAGAGCACACCTCGTGCGCCAAAGCATCACGATGATTCGGATCTTTCTGACGGTGGTGACCAAGGGGTTCCACAGATCACTTTGAATAGCGCGCACGGCTTAGGTATCGACCCGGGAGCTGGTATGCAAGATTCGGTATCGTCGCACTTTGCTAGGACACCTGCGCGGACAGGGACAGCCAGCACAGAACAGACTGATTGGACTGCTGGAACGGGGTCAGGCCATGTGACCGGCAAAGATACAAAAACCAAAACGAAGGAAAAGACTAAGAAGACGCCGAAATGGGGCGGCTCAAAGCCGGCCAGCAAGCGTGCTGGTGGCACAGAAACACCTACCAGAGGACCCGAGTACCACGCAAAACGAATGCATACAAACTCCTCCCTCACTCTCAGTGGCCACTTGAAGTCACCTGGCAGTCCAGGAAAGAAAGATTCGGCGACTGTGGCAAAAGGCAATTTGTTTGCCTTCATGCCCTATCTCCACTTCGAATCAGATCGCCGGCGACAGGAGATGCAGGCTGCAATCAAGAAAACACAAATGATCAAAAGCTACGAAAAGAACGATACGCGAGGTAAAATACCAGCTCCTCCGCGCGCAAAAACGTACGATGAGATGTTACTGCGGGCTCATTTGACCTCGTCGCAAATTTCGTTGCACGTTCGACGTACACTGGATCAGTTCTTTTACCACAACATTGACACGCAGTCTCGTGATCGTGACCAGGTTGTTTACAGGTACCAGTGCAAGTCAAATGACCCTCATGTAGATCCGAAGATCTTCATGGTAGATCAGTTGTGGATGTGGACGTTGGGCAAGGATTTGATTGTAACCGCCTTTCCCCAGCGATGGCAGCAGCCTCGAAATGATCCACTCAACGTTCTTGACGGTATCATCGAAGACATCAACAGCAAAGCTAGAGATCCGGTGCGCAACGTGTACGATCTTGCCACGACAATTGCTGGAAGATGCAGTGGCGTTTTCGATCGGCACCGTACTGGCGACGAGGACTACCAATTCCTTGATATGTTCGAGTCAAGCATTGGCGATGCCACCGAAATGGAGACAATACTGTTCAAGGAATTCAACACGGCTTCTGCGCAAGCATCAGCATGGCTACAACATCATCGTCGGCCAAACCGCTTCTCACGTCACCTTGAGGCGGAGGGAAGGCAAAGAGAGCACCACAATCGACGACATACACCGCATCACACTCATGCGCACGCCCTGGCCGATCCTCCGATCCACGAGGACGAGTTTGAGTATGACGATAGTGACCGAACGGCCGCCCACGCTCCTCTGTTCGTCGACAAGCTGCTAGATATCGGCGCTGAAACCGATCTCTTGGCCGAAATAAAGGATATTCGTGATGAGTTGAACATGATTGTCAAAGTGCTCGAAGATCAGCGCAATGTGCTCCCAGACCTGGAGGCCAGTATCACAGACATATATCGAGAGGAGCACAGGAGTCAACAGGACCTTAAACGGCGGTTTAGAGATTTGCTTAAGACCATCGACACCCACATCAAGGATCTCGAGCGCATGGACAAGCAGGCTAAGCGCATCTACGATTCCATCACCGATCTGCTCGATCTCAAACAGAAGCATGCCAACGCTTTCGAAGCGCGTTTTGCTCGCGATCAAGCCGCAGGCACCGCACGCCAAAGTCAGACAATCATGGTGTTTACGATTGTTACCATCATCTTCCTCCCGCTCTCCTTCATCGCAGCCCTATTCACCATCAACATTCAAGAATTCCCACATCAACCGGGCGCCAGCGAACCTTCGCTCCCACTCTCATACGTGGGCAAATACATGTTCGGCATCGGCTTCGCCATCTCCATCCCCTTCATTGCTATTGCTCTTTCCTTCGATGCCATCGGTGATTTTTTCCGCGAAGTCAAGCGTCGAATCCGCGACCGCAAGGCTCACTCTCAACCAGGTCGTGGCGACCACAACGATAATCTCACCGACCCATACACCGGCATCGAGCGGTTCGACTACGGAGAAGTCGATACACGCACCATTGAAGAAGCTCTCAGCCGTGGTCGCAGCGTAGTGTACCATCCAGACGGACGCCGCAGCATCGAAAGCTATCTCAGCAGCGCCCGAGCAAATAGATGGAATGACGGCGGCTCGTTGCTTCCCGTCGCTAGTCGCAGCACTGCGGCAAGAAGCAGGGAAAAGGGCGGCGTCAATATCACGGCTGGCTTGAATGGAACTGGTATCAATGACAGGCTGAGCGTGGACAGGGCGGAGAGACAGACGCCCATTGAGCGTATCAGCACTGGCTTTAGGATGAGAACTAGCGGGGATTTTGAACGTACTTGAGCGCAGATATGAGTTGGGCGGAAAGCTTATGAGACATGAGAATTCTTTGTTGTTGTTGTTTAGTAGTTATAGATACCCTTCCTATTTGTTACTCGTATACGAAGCCACATTATATTAGCTCAACAACGTATGTGTCCTGGATAACTTCCAACATGGATGTTACCCAAAATTTAATCTTATCATAGCATTACTCGACATGGATATCCTAGACTACCGCTATCGATGTCTGACTCTTCGTCGCCTCGCGTACATGTAACGAATGTTGTGCCAGACCCTCACGTGACTCTTCACCAAAAAAAATCCACAAAAAAACATACGACAGCGGGGATTCGCCAGTAGTCACCCACCTGACTACTAGTCCGCCGGTAAACTGCTTAAGTATAAATGATCTGACGGGAATTTCTGCTCCCAGTTTCCGATGGTCGTATGTACGAGATATTGTAGTTTACAATGATATGTTGCCGTTGTGGTTGGGAGAGTTAGCTAGAGACAGCGATAATACTTCCGCTAACGAAAGAAAAAAAAGTTATCCATTACATATTACAATATATATGAACAATATTCCTCGACCGGCCAAAACGTCTGCAGATATTACTCCGCTCATCTCTTCACTTAGCCCATTCCTACACCCTCTCCCTGTGCACCCACCCGTCCTTCTCCTCCCCTTCAACCCCAACCCTACTTTCCCTCCTCTTCTCATCCCTCACATTGCGACTTTGATCCAAGCTCTGCGCAAACTTCGACTTGGCTCTAATCTGCGGGCCCTTCCAATACACAATGTAGATGGGGATGGTGACGACAAACGCCAAGCAAGCGAGGATCGTCGAGGCGTACTGGAGGGGTCTACCGGGAATGTTCTTGTACAAGGGAGTAGAATACAGCGAGGCAATTCCTGCAAGGGCGTCGCGCGCGAGGTCGTTGCCGCCCGTGGCGGAGGAGGCGTATGGACCGTAGGCGGCGGTTTGGTAGTCGATGGAGGATTGGTAGATGGCATACTATGAGGATTTTCATTAGCAGAGGAACGAGGTATGGGTTTGCACACGTACATTCGCCATTCCGACGAGAGCAGAAAAGATCATGGGTGCGATCCAGGGAATACCATAGTCTGGACCTAACGACGTCCATGCGAAACCAAAAAGACCAATTGTTTCAAGCGGCGCTAGGAACAGGAGCCACCAAAGACGTGCTTCAGGTGCTACGGACCCGGGTCTCTCGCGGCGCTGCTTGCGGAACTTGATGATCGACGGCATGTACGAGGCGTAGGCGAGAAAGTAGCTGAGCAAGATGGGAATGAAAGCGAGGCCGGCACCAACGACACCGAAGCCCCATTGCTCGTAGACAGGGCCGAAGGACTCGAGAAAAGTGAAGATTAGGGCATCGCTGAAGCCGCTGAGGAGAGAGAGCCAGAGCACAATGGGCTCGGTGAAGAACATGTAGAATGGCCTACAGGGTGTCAGTATCAAGAAGCAGATGTTTGGAAACGTCACCCACCTCCAGAAGATCGTTCCAACTTCCTTGAGCGTAACCCTATGCCCCCCGCGAATTTCATTCGGACCATAGATATTCGGGTCCTCGCCTGTTTTACGGCGTCGCTTGGCCTCGCGGTCCAGCAAGATCGTCGCTCGAGTCTCCGGGTTACATACGAGATGGACGAGCTGAACGAAGCCACCGATAATCAGCTGAACCCAGAAGATCCACTCGACGGACTTGTACCGCTCGACGAAAGCTCCGATGATAGCTCCGACGACGGATCCTCCGACTGACGACAGCACCAGGAACGCAACGGCAAATTCTTGCTCGTCTGGCTCCCACATATCGGCCAGCACGCCAAGTGTAACCGACCCTCCAGCCGTTGATAAGCCCCCAAGTGTGCGAAAAACAACATATGTAGCGTAGTTCTTCGACAGGGCACATGGTATCTGCCACAGGTTGACAAGGAACAAACTCAGTTGCTGAATCGGCCAGCGTCCATACTCTTCAGACCACGGGGCCCAGAGTTCGCAGCCAACGCCGTACGCGATGAGGAACAGGGCTTGGGGTACGCGGGCAGCTTGCTCGCTGACGTTGTGCTCTTTTGAGACGGCTTTGACGGCGTGCGAGTACATGGATGCGTTGGTGTTGATGGTTATCTGGATGAAGAAGACGACAATGAGAATTTGCCTGTGTAGATTATTGCTGTTAGTTGCGGCAACACGTTCGTTTGAGTCCAGGTCCATGTGGGACGTTTGAGGAGTTATGTGTTGGTTGGCACTGATGTGCTATACCACGGCGGTAACCAAACAGGACCCAACTCACCATTTCCGCCAAGTAGGAAAAGAATACCCAAGCTTATCCCAAGCATCGCTATCCTGAAGCTCGACCTTGTTCTCCTTGATAATCCGATCCGTCTTCTCCTGGTCCAGCTCTTTGCCCTGACCGTAGTTCGGATCGCGCTCTGTGTCCGGCACAGCGGTGGGCTTTCCATTTTCCACGGTCGCCATGTTGAGAATGCTGTGTGTGGATACAAAAACAATCGGGTAAAGTGAGAACCTTGTACACAGGCAAATCAAGTAAAACTGTGAAAAAAGACCAAGGTCAAGCAAAGGTCAAAAGGGCACAAAATATATCTACCAACACTGCCTTCCCTTTCAACTCAAACACCATTCACACACATCTCCGCATCCCCTCTGCACACTCGTCATATCAGGCTGCCCGCAACGACAAAGGCCCTGCCTCTGATGTCAAGATGCGGCTGGCTTTCTCTGGGAGTAAGCTTCGCCCCGCCAATCTGAGGCTTGTTCTCCTCAGCCAAGGGCTTGTGTCTATACACAGCCAAGAATACGGCATGGGGCGATCATAAGCAAAACGGGTGCCCATCGGCCGATGGCAGGGCACAAGACACGCAAGGAGCTTCCCGTGTTTGGTGCTTCTGGGTGTTGGGCCAAGACCAAAGGATGAGGCATGGCGTCATTGGCGTTTTTTGCCGTGTGGTAGCAAGAACATGGGGCATGAGCAGGATCGTCTTTACGCAATTCAGCATCGTATTGTGCCTGATGTAGCATTGGATGCTGGGCGCTGTGAGGTCATCTTGTAGACAAAGTCGTGAGTGAACATAGCGCGAGAAAGTTGGTGCGCCGTTCAGTAGTCTGGGGCCCCGCAAATGTTGGCGGCTCGCGGCTGGCGGTTCGCTGGCGCTTGTTCGCAGACACGCGATCAGACGCCTAAGGCTAACCGCGTAGAACTTAGCAAACGCCTGTCCTTTGAACTAAAGCTATGAAGTATAAACATAACATTCAAATTTACATAAAATAATTACATGACTTGACTCGAGCTTTAGCTACCATTACGAGTCCGAACGTAAAGTCTGGTATCGGGGACAACCGCCCTGCGTGTCCATGTGGCCATCGTATCGTGCTATCGACCCTGTGGGCCTAGGAGCAACGCTGCGATTGCATCTACACATGCATAGAATCTTTGGCCCACCTCTGGCTGTGCTAGGTAAGCCGAGGTCTTCTCCTTGATCAGATCCTCGTGAGTCCACTCTTCCAGAGGTACATCGTCCAAGCCGGTCACATCAAATCTAAAATACTTCATCCAGTTTCGCTCCATAAGCGCAGCATGGTCAGCTTCAAACTTCTCTCCCCAGCCTCTCGCCTCGGCCTTGCGGTCTTCAACACTGTTTGCCATTTCGGGGATTTCACGGCTTCGATCAAGCCCACTACCTGTACCGACGGACACGATGATCATCATGTCATTTGCGTACCGAAATAGCTTTCGGCATTCATACAAAATATCGCGCACAGGGTTGTTCTTGGTAGTGCCGTGGTCCACAAGTCCCTTCTCGATTACGAAGCGTTGGGGAACGGCTTTCTCCGAGTGTACGTACCTCGGAGCTGCCGAAGTCGCTTTCATGGTTTGCCATATGGGCATATCTGGCTCCAAATCTGGGCCTGTGATGCGCCGTGTTTGGTAAGAACGTATCAGCGCTGCTCGATTGGTACCTGTTCTTATTAGTACGGCCGCCATTTAGATGAAGGCGTCAAGAAAAATACGTACCAATGTCCATTTGAGTTGTGATGACAAAACTGCGTACAATATTAGCTATTGTCGTGCATGGACAGGAAGGGCTATCTTACACATCGCCCGAGTCTGACCGTCCATCCAGCAGCACTTCATCCGGGTTACCCAGCTCCTGTTGGACGACGCTCTTGATAGCGTTTTCGAGCGCGCTATCATCGACGCTTCGTACTTGCGCATGAGGATCCAAGTACTTGAAATAGTCTCTTTTGTTTGCAAACACCTGCTTCGCAATCTGTTTGTAGGCCTCCCTAGCTCGGTGGGCTTGCATGCGAAGTCGACACAGCATGATGGCTATAATTCCCCCTAGAGAGCATCCTCCGGTCAAGTCAAAGATTTGATGGCTGTCTAAGCGTTGTCCGACCTTGACACAAATTGCATTGACGAGCGATTCGACCAGGAGCAAGGCAGATAGTCCTCGGATACCGTCGCCATCAATTGAGAGCAGAATCTTGGTTTCCCTAGTGCGCGAAAGAATTGGCTGGGCTGGTGCTACTGGGTGAGGTGGTGGATCTTGAAGCGCGGGATCGCATGGGACGTCAGTACGCTGTGGAGGTGATGGGAGGCCATTGGCGTGGTTCGCATGGACAGTACTTATTGGGGGAATCTGAGCATACTTTGCTGGTGCAGGGGGCGCCTGGGTGATGCCATTTGGTGCTACAGGTGGATTTCCATAGGGAGATGCATAAGCAGTGACAGTGGTTGCTGATGAAGGCGTACTCAGATCGCGCGGTGACGCTGAAACACCATGCTCAACGACAGTCGACGGCGACGGAGCCACCGGATCGGCCACTGGTTGCTGAGTCGCTAATGGTGGAGGTTGACGATGATGCGCGTAGGCTGGAGTTAGTGGAGGCGGGCCTGTTGAAGGAGGTGGAGACGGCCACGGATAGTATTTCGAGTAGGGATCCCGGATGAGTCGCGTCTCAGCTTCTTCGGCAACGCGTCGAATGTCCGGATCTTGAGCTTTGCTACGCCATGTTAGCACGAGGACGTAAGGGCAATAGATGCGAGGCGCGACGCACTATTTGACGTAGCTGACATCCCACGGCTCCCAACGGCCAGACAGGAGGAACTGTATTGAGGATGGGTAAGCGGGGTCGTGGAAGTAATGCGTGCCCTCGACTGGCGAGTATCGGACACAGCTGAAGTCGACCTGCGTCCACGTCATGCCGGTGCTCGTGTTGACTGTGTGGTGGTTGAGCTTGGTAGCGTCAATGTCAGATTTGGGGTACAAGCAGCCTCCCTCTGATCTCAAGTAAGAATAGCGGTGGGCCGAACGACCTGTCCAGAGACATGCAGTAAGACACTAGTTCCTTACCCGGTGAGTGCCAGACCGTTAATCAACAAGAATCAACCGTACGGAGGGCGCATGCATAGCCAATGGCCGTGCGTGACGCGGTCCGGGGGGCAAGGTATGTGCAGCGCCAGCTCGTTTAACGGTGATGGCATGGGTAGTCAGTGCCGCCGCGTTTGACCGACCAGATAGGCTGTTGGGTGATGGAACTCGGCAAATGGCATGGGCAATGACATGGTGAAGCTGACGGTTTTATCGTGCCTAGCTGGTTCCCGCGCACGTCTTTGCCGGTCCATGGCCGAGAAGCAGAGCTGGGGCGGTCGGACGAGATGGACGAGATGCTTGGGTGCGTTGCCGATGAGATAGCCGCTGGCGACGATGACAGCAGCCGATGCTTGGATGACATGAGACGGATAATAGCAGACAGCCTAGTGGTGGGAGTGGGTGGGCGGCGTCGACCAGGGGCCACGCCCCCGCGGCCCGTAGCCGTACCGGGACTTCGGTTAGCCCCCTCACGACCGTTGTGCTGTCCGTCTACCGCTCGATTCTTTTTCCTGCCTCGATCCAGCTCGTCTATGTACCACCGGGCTCGACACCAGCCTTCACTCGGGTCCCTTCTGATGCGCACTGTCAGCGACATGGCCATGGCCATCCATCTCCAAGTGGGCACGTGAAGCCCCGACACAGCTGTGCAGCCGACTCTCTCTCTGCACGGTTGACATATTTTGCATAACTGCTATGTTCTTTGGCCCTATTCTAGAATCACAGCAAAGACCGCTTGTTTGTGTGTGGTTATTCCGCTCCAAAAAATTCCCCGTGACGAGGCAGCGGAACTTGGCCCCTGTTGACTGCAATCGTGCACTGATGGGGTTCTGCAGAGCCAATCGCGTTACTTGGCCGCTTTAACAGCAAGCAGCCCGCCATAGAGTCATGTCCACCGTTGCACGATGAAACAGCACAGCACCTCGCTCTGGATGCGCTGTCACACTCACGTTAAGCCAGCGAGAGTCAGGGAAAGTTAAACGTTTCCGATAGCGGACATGCTACTGCACCAGGGCTGATGGCTATGCCACAGAAAACAGGATGAAACTTCGACTATGACTTGCAAAGAAAAATTACTTGCAGTAGGATGCGTTAGCCACGGGAAAGATTGCCGACAATGACGACAAAAAACAAAGCTCAACGCCTCGACGCACCCGACTCAGCAGCTCCGGCCTGGTTATTTTACATCCACGACGATGGAACTACGCTGCTTCCGCAATCGCCTGTGAAGAAAAGTGGTCCTTGACGTTTTTCCTTGTTCGCATTGCTAGAGCATCAGGCCATGTAGATCCTAGCCTAGGCACATAGAGGAGGGAATGCGGAAAGCAAGCCGACTGTCATAATGGAACAGTGTTGCCGGGATTACGGATCGGTCCTGGGTCATTCAGAAAGGCAACTACTGGACGTTACAGTGTAGCAAGATTTAACATTATCAAACATACAGAAAATGGGCCGATGAAGCTTACTAAGATGGAAAGAGCCTTTTCCTTGATTCTATTTCAGTACTTGCTCTCGAACAATTTCTTGTGACTGATCTGTGTGTTTGAAATCAACACTTGCATACCCTACTGCTCGATAGCCTGTGGTTTTGGAGTAAAGAATAGAGGCCTAGAAGTGGAGGCATTTTGTAGCGGATATCCTTTGGTTTTTTTTTTCGTCTAAGAACATATCTGAACAGTAGAAGTGGCGTCCAAGACGTCGCATTCAGCTTGCAATCTACCTCTTTTCATTAAAGACTTCCTCAACATTGACTGTTTGAAAATACATTTCAGTCATCGGATCTAACATCAGGAAGGTACTCGTCATTACATCTGTCGGAACACCAACATATGCCCTGCCGCACATAGGGGGCTACGTCAAAGCACGAGTCTAGCAAACATGGGGAATTACCCAGACTATGCTTGACAGATTATGTTGACTGTTGAAATTCTGATGCTGAATCAGCGGGTATGCGAAGATAAGATTAGTCGGTACGAGGTACTTGAATACGCAACATAATGCCCAAGGCGCGAAAATCATCACTAGAAGTACTCCCGTCTCCAAGGAGTTGAAGACCTCACTTGACCGGGATAAAATCGGTGCAGTATCTCATCCAGTACACTGGACAAATCCACTGCACATCCAGTGTTGGTTTTCGAAGCGTATTCATTTCTCGCCGAGTCAATTCGCTATGAAGACCCTAGCTCTATTCGTTCATACAGCCCATGCTCATTTCATGTCATGAGCTCCGAATCCCACAGAAGATGATGAACCATATGAAGTTGAACTCCGAACCAATTCGCATGCAGCACATTTTTCAGCCACTCATAATCTATGCCTTCTCAGCAGCGGCGGCCTTGGCCTTGGCACCCCTGGGCTTTGATGGCTTGTCAGCCTTGACGGGCTTCTGGCTCTTGCGGATAGCGGAGGCCCTGGCGACAGCGTCCTTGCGGAGGTCGGGGCGGTAGTTGCGCTTGGTGGTGGAGTTGACAATGGCGGAGTAGGTCCTGCGGCTATCAGCAAAAGTTCTCCAATACCTCAGGGTACCACAAGTCCTAGGCTATCGAGGCAGTGGATCGGACAGACGTACTTGCGGGTGGACTTGCTGGGACCGAAGGTGGTGGTCTGGATGGCGGATGCGGGCTGGTGGTGCTTGTCGGCCTTCTTGACGAGAAGGGTGACACCGCCCTCCTTGCCGGGGATGACGCCGATGGCCTGGTTTACATTATCAACACCGTCTTCTATTTCAATCCGTGTTCGCGCTTGGCGCAACCGAAGATCGTGGTAGCCGTACCTTGTTGGCGATCGAGCCCTCGTTCTGCGCAGAGTTAGCAAACACCCTCCAAAAACTCAAAACTTCGTGCATACCTTGCGGCTGTAGAGGTTCCTCAGGTTAAGAGGGTCGCGCGAGAACTGGACGCCATTTGCCCTCTTGACGAGCGTGGAGCTGCGTCCCTCTGCCAATCGTCAATACCAATCCCTCCGCAGTTCACGACCCAAATCGTTCACTCACTGGTAATCTCCCAGGCAAGGTCGTGCGAGATAGTAGTGGCCATTGTGTCTGTATGGAATGTGGATACGGACGAGGTCGTTGAAAGTTCGCCAATATTGAAGGAGAGGCTCTCGTCTGCATTACCGGATGCGCTTAGTGCGTGTTTCGGGGATGGATCAACGAAGACGCCGACGTCGACCCTGGCGCCAAGGAGCGGAGCGGAAGTGACGACGCCTGAATGTGAGGCGCAGCAGACCTGCCGTCACAGCCGAGACGTCTGGTCCGCGACTCCGTGGTTACGCATCAACGTCGTCCGGACTACCCGCACCTATGTCTATGCCTTGGGCGTGAAGGCCTCGCGTCTGCACTTACCATCGTAGTTCATCACACACACGTTTCCTTTGTTCTCCATTGTCCAACTCACATCGCGCTCCACGCAGGCTGACAGAGTACCCTCGTAAGCGTCTACTCTGTCGCATCCACCATAACCCCCCTCAACAAGCCCGAAACACCATCGCCAACATGGAGTATCTATACCTCTTCTACTCCGTCTGCTTCGTCATTTTGGCCTTTGCGACAGGTACTTATCTTGCATCCTCCCGCACGACTTGCCACTAACGTACCACAGCCGCATACTTCACTCGACACCGTTGGATCCACCTCCTACCTATCCCTGAGCCCATCTATTCGCGCCTACCAACGTCTTTCCGCGATGACATCGAAGCCGGCCTATCGTCGTCAGCATTTGATCTCAGTGGCAATGTAGAATCCGGTGACTCGCGCCAAGGGCTGGACGACGCGGGCAAAAAGGAAGTCATGCGAATCATGAAGCGCAGAGGCGTCGGCTTTGACGAAGCGCGCAGAATATACATGCAGGACAGGTTCAAGAGGAACAATATTGGAGCGGATGGAATACCCCGCGATCCAAAATTTGTCAGCTTCTCGTAGTGGTGGGCAAGGTGTTAAATGAGGCGATTCTTCACAGCACTATTTCGTACAGCATCTCCTTTGTTTTAAGTTTGGTTTGGATCAGTTACTACATTTCATTTGTTGCCTTGAGTTGGCTGGGTGTATCTGATTTCGGATGAGTAGACGTGCATGAGCCTGCGCGCATGGGTTTGGGCGCCAAGTTGCTATGCTGTCTTTTGTTTCCAAGTTCTGTCCTTCTTCTCCTACTGACTGTTGCAGCTTTTCCTTCAATACATCTTGCTATTTCTCCGTGCGAAATCAAGCCTATTGCATGCATTACTGTCCACCTGTGACCTGATCTTTGGGCGTCCAAAAACGTCACAAGAATCACTTCTATCACGTGTTTATGGCGTGACCACAGCCTAAGCTTGCTGACTGAGCCCTAGGTGCGTGCTTGCAACACCTCTAACCAACACCTGAAGCGTGTAACACTGTCCTACGCAGTAAATAGATGTGCTGCTGCCCTTTCTTACACCCAAGCGTGGCTGTGTTTACCTGGGTGCCTGTGCGTAGCCTGGGGGTCCTCCATAACCGGGTGGACCACCGTAACCTGGCGGGGGAGTGTTGAATCCAGAAGGTGGTGGGAAGAAATTTGGTGGAGCGCCGCTCGGTGGACGAGCGGGTAAGCCAGTTGGAGGAGGGGGAAGCGATGCGTGACCGACAGGAGCGGCAGAAGGTGGTCTCCCATAGCCTCCAGGTCCATTTGGTGGATAGCCGGGGGGTCCACCGGGGGGTCCATACCCTCCTGGCCCACCAGGCGGGCCAGGTACACTTCTTCCATCTACAGGAATGGCCGGCCCCGACGGAGCAGCGCCTGGAGGAAGCTGGAAGAGATGTGCTGGCAACGGCTGGGGGGCCGGCGCAACTCCGTGAGCCTTGGCCTGTTTTGCGAGCATACGCTCGGCTTCGTCTCCGTGTCGCTCGCCCTTGCCATCCTTCTTGTAGGCGTACTGAACTGTGATCTGTTTGGACATGATGTATTGGTTGTGCATACTGGCGATAGCGGCATCCGAGGATTCGAAATCGTTATAAGATATGAAACCGTACCCTTTGGACGCCGACGTGACTTCGTCGCGCGCAACCTTTGGCGCATTCGCGAGCGGTCCGAACCGGCTGAATGTGTCATAGAGAGTCTTCTCGTCCACGCCCGGATCGAGGTTACCAACGAACAGCTCTGCGCCAATCTCAACATTCTTTTGCTTATCGGCAGATGCCTTGTTGACGCGTATCCGACTTCCGTAGAGCGAAACATTGTTCATGATTTTGGGTGCATATTCGGCTTCAGCCTCTGTGTGGAACTCGACGAAGCCGAAACTTTGATGCTGTCCGTTGACGCGATCGACTGGCATATTCACATTACGAACACGTCCGGTTTGAAGCATCAGCTCGTGGAGGATACGAGGTGTAACGCGCTCATGGAGGTTTCCAACGTACACGGTGGCTTCCTTGTTTTGCTCCCTGTATATCCATTAGTTTGTGCACGCAGTTGGCAATGTCAAGAATAACGCACCAGTGGCGGGCGCTTGGGGCCGACATGGTTGGATCTTTGCGATTTAAGTTTTAAGATCCAAATATTCCAGGTCGCAATATGCCAAGCGCGAATCCGATGATAATGGCTAAGGCGTAACGGTTGTCGTGAAGTGTTGGTTGAATGCTGAACATGTCTCAAAGATCTTGAGCTCGAGAAGCCCGTCTAGCACTAGTCCGCATACGGTTACTTCCGCCTAAACCTCCGGCCCGTGCATGGACCCCAAGATTTTGAGCTTTGCGCATCATCATCGCAAGCACGCCCATCAAGCCCGTCGACACCATTTTCGTCACAACCCGACTTGCCCCAACCGACAGTCGATTGCACAGCCATAATGTACCAACTATCGGAAGAGTCCAAGGTATGCTGCGATTGGTAATGACAGCTACATGGAATGCACACTAACCCGTCTACCAGGAGCGCATTGCTCGCATCATCGATGTCTCCCGTGTCGCTATTCACTACGGCTACCTGCCCCTGATTCTGTATCTCGGCTACTCGCGAAGTGAGCCCAGGCCATCCCTCATTCGGTGAGTCTTTCACAACCCTTCTGCCCTCATCGGTGAACGATACCGGTTTTTTGTTGCGTTGGGCGTGCATATACCTCTTTCACAGCTGAGAATCCTGCTAACTGTTGTAGCCTCTTCTCTCCACTTGCGTAAAAGCTTCACGATGATATGGCAATAACCGTTTGCAAACTTTTGTACAATACTACGCTCTCCAAGCACATAGGATCTCGGGCATGACGTTTTTGGCCGCTTTGGCTGGCAGGATTATCTGTGTATGCATATGAGCTCTTACTCTTCTCCTACTCTTCTACACCGGTCGATAGTCTGCGGATGGCTTCGCGCAAGATTCAGTATCTACGTATATCAGAGGATTCAAAGCATGTTAATGGTACCCTGAACCATGACCCCCACTGTGGAGATGTCGAATCTAGATTGCATGCCGTCGTTTGCACCAAACACAAGCGCTTTGGTGATTGCATGCCATATCTGCTGGGAATACTAGCGTCTAGGCCTGTAGCGTGAGCCCTTCTCAATGGAGCCCAGCGGCACTTGCCATGTATTGAGCACCTGTGCGGGGCTGATTACCGGCCGCGTGGTGACAGCCGACCAACGCCAATGATGGCGCGCTACTTGCCCCACGTGCTTTTGCGGCTCGTCTGCTTGAGCGTTGGACCCCATGCTCGTCCGCCTTCAACCTCTGTGACCTCCAATATTCGGCAGCTGGCCTTAGCAGTATTCGTCGCCATGGCGCCCTGGATCCGGGTGCATGGCCGCGGGCCGGCTCTAACTGGATCGCAGGCTGTCACCCCATAGCCCCCACGTGTGCTGTATTCGCAGTATAAGCTCCTCCCGGGAGCCTGTTTCTTCCCCATTATACTATGCGCTGATCATTTTACTATTATCGTCGTCATTTCTGTCCTGGATTCTGACCGACTGTGTGTTGTGGTTCAGTGCATGAGTCTTGCCGCTCGCCATCATGACTGTCCCCAGTATTGGGGACATACTTATGCTATCCCAGAAGGCCTGGAAAATTGGAAGATCCTTTGCTGCTTGCCAAAAGCAAGCTCCTCCCGAACTTGGATACATTGAAGTTGAAATCGGCGGTCTAGCGAAAGCGCTCACACTGCTGGCAGAGACGCTATATGCTGAGACCGAGAGCGACATATTCCAGAGTGGGGACCAGGACATTCGGACCGGAATCGCAACTATAATCAAATCCTGTCAGCGAGCAGTCGACGATCTGGATTCTCTGGTAGATCAATACCAAGTCATCAAAAAGCATAGGACCCTCGGCGGTTTCGCTATTGAGCGAGCCTGGAGTGACCCGGTCCTGGCCAAGCACGAGTCAATCTCTTGGACCACAGATGGCGGGGATCTCAATCATTTAAGAGATACGCTTCAGATGCATACAAACTCAATAACTGTTTTGACGCAAGCATTGCAAAGGCTAGTAATGCCAGTCTTGCAGCCTTCTACGACTAACATTGTACAGCAAGTCTTCAACTCGCTTAGACAGTGTAGTGAAGCCCATGGCTGAGCGCATCGACAGCATGCACAACTCGAGCAGTAGCCTCAACCAGCAGTTTGATGAGGTTCATCGCATGGTACAGGATCTTGGGCTGAAATCACGAGATCCCAGTACACCACCCGTCCCACCAAGGCATCCTGCGCGACTACCAAGTATTGGAGAATCAACTCAGCAAGGTACAAGCTTTGAGCCTCCTAATCTAAGCACCTCTCCATTGCGAAGTACTAACCCCAGGTTCTCGTTGCCTCCAAGTTCTCGTCGTTCCAGGACATCCGAATACTCCACAGTTAGTTCGGACAACGGCCCCTCTAGTCCTCTGCGCACTCGAGACGGCACTTCCGAGTCAAGCCTCAGGGACCCATCGGTACGCTACTCAAACAGCAGCTATGCATCTTCGAACGCGAGCAAAAGCTCTGTCGGATGGCAAAACCCGCAGCCACTCATGGCAGCCTCTCACCTCAGTCGGCGGCCGTCGGGATCAACGAATTCAACACCGGCTTCCCCAGAGATCCGTCAGCAACACCAAAGGCACGAACATCGGCGTTCATCACTTCTTCTACCAGCAGCCATTGGATCAGACGTTGGGTATGAACTAGAGAGAACGCTGTCGCAAGCCGAGATCGAGCAGTTGTACCGAAGCTGCACAACCGCGAGTCAGCGAACTACCTTTGAGAAGGAAGCCTTCCGCAACTCGGCCATACTTTGTGACGTGTAAGCCCTTTACCATTTTTTTCATGGTATCCCTTCACCTTCATGGCATTTAGAGAGTTTTGTGATCCTCCTTCCCAGCTGACGAAGAATCACGTAGCCGCGGTAAGACTGTCGAGTACTCGCACAGAATCAACCGAGATGATCCCCGGGATGTGGAGATGATCCATGTATGCGATGAAAGCCGTATCGCAGTAGTACGAAAACGAATCACCGATCCGGAAACCAGGGTTGTACGTGTAGTCACGTCCATCTGGGTATTAAGCGACGATGGCCAAGTGCGCATGGAGCTGCGCATGCAAGATGAGCACATGTACATTCCATATGCGAGTTACTTTTCACCCGCCAAAGTCTCCATCACAGTGCCGTGCGAGCTGCGATTCTACGACGTATCCCATAGCGCGGGGCCGGCCAGTACTGCGCAAACGAGCTGGGTGAATTATGTATTTGATTCGCCGAGAGGTTAGTTTTTATTTTTATCTTTTCATGCACAGCGTCTTTCACTCTTTAGAGAATCCAAGCAACGAAACAAAACGAAACAAAACAACAAATGGAGAATAAGATATTCTAACAAAACACCACAGCCTCGGCCCTGTTCCAAAACGAACTCATGGGCCGCACCCTCCTGGCCACTTTCCGCACCGAAAAAACCCTACGCACGCATTCAGGTCTCTCCAAGTCCTTCTCTTACGCAGAACAAATGTGCGGCCTCGAAACCCTGCGCATCTGGCAAGACAACGACACGGGCGCCGTCATCGCGCTGATCCACTTCTCCGCAGACTTTCGCCGGGGCTACCTAGCCTTTTACCTCAATTCCTCCAACACGCCCATTAGCGTGAAAGACGACGGAAGCCGACAAGTCAAGATTCGCGGCCTGCGTGTTCCGCTTGATGGGCCTCCGGGGACTGCTGCTGCAAGTACTACCGGAAGTGGCAAGAAGAAGCATGCAGAGAAAGAGGATCGAGTGATTAGCGGAGTGAAGATTGAATTCGCGACGGATATGGAGAAGAGGGAGTTTTTAGACTTGTGTAAGGTCATGGCGGGCCAGTTGATTGAGTTGCCGGAGCTGAAGGGGGTAAATTGAGCAATTGTGCTGAGCATCATGGCTTTGTATGGGTGGGACTAGACTTGGTGTCAAGGAAAGGGAATATTACTGGCTTGATTCTTTTTTGACGATGTTTGATGGTAAAACTTTGATAGCTTATACTATGTTGAACATTCTGGGCGTCAGAGCAGAAGTGGAGGTACATACCCCTGTTACTTTCTTTAACACGACCAGGTGTCTTATTCATTTACTAGCTCCCTACCATTTTCACCTCATCTATCTGAAGAAGCTCCATTTTATTCTGTTCATCATACGCAAGGAGAGACAGTTATTGAAATATCTCACACGTTCAACAAAAAACGACATGTACAGTTTCGAAGTAATTAAAATTCGTGATACTGTCAATCTCCATCTGCGTGGTATACTTTCCTCCGCAAAGCCCGCAAAAAGCATCAAGACAAAAGCATATATGTATGTGTGCATGCATAAACGCACGCCAGACTCCCCTCCTTCACAAGCCCTGCCTTGAAAACCCATTTCCCGCCCTACATTAGCACGTATTATTCCGAAAAATGAACGTACGCAAACGAGAAACACAAAACATACACACAAGCACAAGTGACGCCAACAACGGCTCACTAGGCATAAAAGGCAACACTGGTCTTTCCAGATTGGCGTCAGCTTTGTGTCTTTCTTCAGAAGTTCCAGCTGCTGGTGGTTGGTATTCAATCTTTTCTCACCAGGTGAGATGGTTATATAAAGGCTGGGGTGAGGATATGCCTGCTGTCACGGTCAGGCGAATGCTACTCGCCGTTGGCATGCCCAGCGCCACCTCCGTTGGTGTGGGGAGTGCCCATGTACCGCTGCATGTAGGTGATGTAGTCGAACTTGGGAATATCGCGGTCTTCTTGCATGTCTGGGCCCCTGTGCTCGGGCATGGTGGCCAGAAGGTCGTCAATGACCTCGTCAGGGACGAGAGAATGTCGGAGGTCGAGCTCTGTGACGTACGGCTGTAAAAGAGGTTAGTGTTTGGCTTTTTATGTGTAAGACGTTGGATCTATGGCTTACCTTGCCGTCAGCGACCTCTCTGAACGACTCAAAGACTTGCTCGGCTGTATTCTGGTCTTCAGTCTCGTCGACCATGAAGCGGATGAACTGCTCAAACGTAACAAAGTCCTTGCCGCCACTCGTCTCACGGAACCTCTCATGCATTTCATCTTCGTCGTAGACCAGTCCCAAACTTGCCAGTGCTGCCGAGAATTCCAGCTCTGCTAGCGAGTTGGATACATCACGGTCGAAATGTCGGAAGACGGACTCAAACTCTTCTAGTTGTATGGGTGTTAGGTTGGTCATGTTTCGGGCAACCATTTGGTTTTCAAGGAAGGCGAGTTTCTTAGACACGGAGTTGCGAACCAGACCCAACTCATACTCCAACTCGTCATACGTGTATGTTGTGAAATCGTTTTCTTCAATGTTGGCCTCTGCACACTGCTCGTCAATGGATGCTATGAGGTTGAGGTACTCGTCCAGTGGTGTAAGCGACTTGCTAATTTCTTTCGTGTGCTCCAATTGGTCGTCAACGTCGCCTTCGAGCGCGGATATCGACGTAGATAGCGTGTTGAGGGCGAGGGCGAAATCGTTTGCTTTGTCGGCAAAAGACTTTCGCAGGGCATTTTTGATATCTCGAATGGTTTCATTGATGACCTGGGAGCGATGTCGCTCGGCCTTCATCAATCCTGACCATGCAGTGTCTAGTGCTTCGAGGCTGAGTTCGGCTGGAGGGTCGTACGGTCGCAATCGGTACGTGGCCAGCTTTGTCCTAATGTTACCCAACAGGCCTACAAGGTCCGACTTTTCCGCAACCCATGTCCGCTTGCTCTTGCGCTTCCATGATGTGAACTCGGTGGATTGGGCCCTTGCGTCAGCGTATGTTCCATCAAACTTGGCTTCCTCCCACTGTTGCTGCTGCTTGGCAATCTGGTTGAGCAGTTCTCGCATGCGCCTCTCAAAATCGTTTTGCATCTGCCATGCTCCTTGCATGTTTGCCACAAACTTCTCTACTCTTCGGCCGGCATTCTCGACTCGTTCCATCTGGGAGAAGGCATGGAACCAGTAGGCAATGTATGTCATGAGAGATCGCTCGTCAGGCTTGGGGACATCGCACACATCCTCGACGTCGAGCAGGTCGGGAATGCCAATCTCCTTGGAAGCAATATCGAATGCAAGTTGCATGTTTCCGCGGTGGTCGCTCTTGTCGAGGCTGTCGTAATCGATGAGATCGGGGCGGTGGATATCGAGCAGGGCGCAGCTGTTTGTATGGGTTAGGCCTGTGGCTTTGGTCATGAAGACGTTGTAATTGGACTTACAATGCCAGTCCGTCATTCCAGCTGGTGGAGAAGTCTCGGACTTCGACCTCATCGTAGCATGCCGTCTTTCTTTGACACCACAGCAAAAGACCCTCCTTGGCACTCAGGCCTTCTTCGTTAATGTCGCTAATGGTAAAGCGTAGAATCAGGGTCCATATGAGACCAAGGATAATCTTCTTGTTACCGTCGACGACATCTTCGGCGCCAGTGTTTGTGAGTTGAATTCTCCTACTGCGGATGAAGTCGAGCGACTTGTTGACGTTTTCGAATTTCTGCACGCGCAGCTTTGGACGGGAGGCATAGCGGCCGAGGGACTCATTGCTGAGGATCTCCAGGAGGTGGATCAGGATGATCTGGGCAGGGTTAGTGACTGGGTGCGGGTGCGGGGGGCCAAAGGGAAAGAGAGGCGGGTTGCCGTGGCAGGTGGGGGTTACGTACACCATCAGAGAGGTCTATGGTGAGGTCTGAGATTTCGACGCTCCGGACTTTTAGCTTGCTGTTCAGCCTGCATTGGTGTGGTTAGTAGTGGCGTGGAGAGAGGGGGTGGTGGTGGATGGGCACCATTTGGTGAATGTCTTTTGCTGGACGTTGACCCATTGCTCATCAAGCGGCGCCATGGTTTGTGTGCATCAGTGCTCTTGTCGGCAGCAGACGCACGGGGGGAGAAGCAGGAGGCGGGAGGCGTGGATATGCGAGGCTGGTGGAGGATAGGCCTCGCTGTGTTTTCCAACGGGCAGCCAAAACAATGGTTGGATGGCTGACAGACTGCGGGCGCGCGGGCTCGGCTGTCGGTGTGACCCTTGTCGAATGGTAGCGGGGCCCCTGGATCCACGCGCTTGTCGGCAGGCCTAGAGGCGGAAAAGGGCGAGCAATGGTTGGCCTAGACTTTTTGCTGGAGCATCAAGAATAGCACGGCGGCGGGCCAATCTGTGTTGGCGATGGGGTAGCAATACGACGGTGAGTAGCAGGGACTGTAGGTAGGCGGCATGCTTTTCTAGGCCCGGCAGGTCGCGACTGCCGCGTGGCCGTGTGGGTGCTGATTGGGCAGGCATGGTGTGTTGGATAAATGTAGTGTGTAAATATCTTGACGGGTAACAGCCATAGCCTGTACACAACCAACGACACTGACTGGCCACACCCGACTCTCTTACATGCCAGGGTGTTTAGTGTTTACTGTGTACTATTACTGGTGGCTCCTGCCTCGCCCTGTCCAGAAGACGGCAGTCACGCTCAAGCCACTGCAACAGGCAACTGCATGCAGGGCGGTGTGGGGTTGTCGCTGCTTCTTATAGTTTGTTGTTTGTGTTGTTGTTGTGCACACGTCTGAATGCACTTTTCCCATACTGCGTAAAGCAAAGTCCACATTGGGAAAGAGCGACCTGCATCTGTTCAATCGCCAGCACACATACACAGAGGCTTGCATCAACCCTCGTCGCTATACCTACCGGCTTGTGGTGTACCGTGTCCGAGCACAAATATTACCCTGGCCTATGCACAAGTTCACCACCCTGGCAGTGGGCAATCGAAGTCCACACCGCACCGCTGGGCAGATGGATGGCAATCTCCGAAGAAGCTTTGGACCCGATCTCGCTGGACCGCCTGGCTGCCCAAGCGAGAGCAAAGCAAAGAGACGAGGTGCTTGGGCGTTTCCATGGAGAATGGCATACCCCATTGCCCTATTTAGTGGCAGCTATGACGTGCATGGCGGACGGATGCTATGGCAGGGATGGCGCTGTAGGTGTAGGCAAGAGGCCGCCGCCTACCCGACGCGTGAAACGGGCTCGAGGACCAGCAAGTGTATCGGCTATGGGCCACGTGAAACGCTCAACAAGAATCGCCATTGTCTACAGAGGGCAATGGGTTGCCACTGCCTCGACAGCGCCCTGTGGCCGGTGAAAGGCCGCCGAGGGACAGGCATGACTTTGCTGACAGGCGGCCTGTCTTCTGGAAGGCGTGCAGTGCAAACTTTGTACCCGGCGCCCGCTCCCAGGCATGCGTTTCAGGCGTCGACGAGCTGCGGGCTGAAACGCTGAGCGCTCAATTGCAGCGACAGGCGCCGGCAGCAGCGCGCCCATGAAACGCTTCCGCCTCTATATCAGCGAACCGTCGGCATGCCGTGTCGCTGCGGGCCAATGGCCGGCGGCGAGGGGGGCAGGAGGGCACAAGAGAGCCCCGGCGCACGTGAGCGACGACGGCGCCTGCAGCGTTAGCGCGCCGTCGCTGCAGATGCTCCAGGTCAGCCAGGAGAAAGGGCTCCACTAAAGACACCACTTCGACGATACTCTCGCCGCTCCGCTGGCTGCCCAATCCGCCCCGACTCCTATTCTGTCTGTTCTCTCCAGCCTGCCCATGCGGCCCTGTCCCTCGTCAAAAGAGTAGCGTGCGCCGCATTGCCAGTCTGACCCATTGGCAACTGCCATCGGACCTGTCCGTACTTCAGCCGCCCAATCCCCAAGCCCGGCTGCTGGCCCACTCCGCGCGACCCTACCCCCCTCGACCCTTCATTCGCCCCAACGCCAGCCCGCTGCCGACGCCGTACTCACTCTGCAAACGCCCGTCTGGCCGGCCCAACTTCACCTGCCATTGCCTTGCCTCGCCCACGCCCACGCCTGCCTCAAGCTCGCCCCTCGCTGCTTGCGTCGGCTCGTCGAGTCCCAGACACCCCGCTATCCACCCGGTCCCCAGCAACAACACCATCGCATTCCAGAGGTAGCGACGCGCTCCAACCACGCCCTGACAGCTGCCTGCAAAAGGCTCCTACGGCTACTCTCTGGATGAGAGCTTGCCTGTGTAAGTGCCTACCTCTCCCTCTCCTGCCCTCCGCTGGGCTACTGCCTTATTTTTTTTTACTTCTTTGCCGCACTACGCCCATCGTGACCACTCAGCCCCAAGCCCCAGCCCGACTCCAGCTGCACCCATCGCTGCCCACTTGTCGACGCAATCTTTGACTGATCTACGGCATTCCAGCATGTATTCTCGCGAACAGTTCATGAATCCGGGCCCTGCACCGCGGCCGCCCACAGACCGCCCCCGCTTGGCCCTTACACCTAACACTAGTAGTACGCTTCCTGGCAACATGGCAGGTCTAAGCATGCAATCGCCCGGCATGAACGGCTCCCAAATGTCCCTGGTACGCACCCAGACAGATAGAAGCGGCTCCTCGACGTCCACGGTCAAGGAGGGCATGGTCAAGGTCAAGGATGAGGGCTTGTTCAAGTCCCTCGTCTGGGCAGACCGATGGCTGGTCCTGCGCGAGTTCGAGCTCAACTTCTTCAAGAGCCCCAACGCCTCCAAGGCATCCAACACCATCCAGCTGCGAGACATCTTGGGCGTCGAGCGATCCGACACGCAGCCCCTGTCGTTTGAGATTACCCGCGCTCTCAACCCCAGCAAAGGCTCATCGCCACCCCGCGACGGTCCCACCAAGATTGTCACATGCAAGGTCGAGACCGACGACGAAGTCTACTCGTGGATTGACAGCATCTACCAGCGGTGTCCCAGCATGGGTGGTGTCAGTAACCCAACCAACTTCACCCATAGAGTACACGTAGGCTTTGATCCCAACAGTGGTGCTTTCGTCGGCTTGCCCGTGGAATGGGAGAAGTTGTTGACCGCATCTGCTCTTACCAAGGATGACTATGCAAAGAACCCCAAGGCTGTGCTCGAGGTTTTGGAATTTTACACGGAGAAGCTTGTCAAACGATCCGAAGACCCCCAGCAGTACTCCAGCCTTACCCCTACCCCGCCAGGCAGTTCCGGAATGGAGAAGCAGCTTGGCTATTCGGGCGGCGGTAATTCCGTCGCGCCTCCACGCCCTGCTCCCCCGGGCGGCTACCCGCGCAAGGACAGCTACAGCTCGAGTCGCCAGAACACCCCGCCTCAACAGGGTTATGGAAGCCAACAAAACTCTGTTTCACAGCAACAGCAGCAGGACCGCTACGAACAGGAGAGGAGGCGACAGGATGAACAGGCAAGAATGCAGCGCGAACGTGAGCGCCAGAGGCAGCAGGAGTACGACCGCGAGCGCGAGGAGCTTGCTGCGTACAACGCTTCGCTACCGCAGAAAAAGGTTCCATTGGCTCAACAAGAAATCGGCGGAGGCGGTTATGATTCGCGCGATTCAAGCCCGTCAGGTCAGCGATACAACCCCAGCCGTCCTGCACCATCAGCTCCAGGTGCGGCCAGGAACCAGCAGCAGTCGCAGCAGGCTCCTGGCTCGTTGCGCCAGATGGCTGCCCAGCGCCCAGCGCCTTCAGCACCTACGCAGCAAAACGGCAATTACAGCTCGTCTCCTTCCAAGATACCCTCTTCTCAACAGCGCCCGCCCGTCAACCCAAACAGCAGCTACAAGGGCTCCAGCGGACAGGTACCTCGAGTCAACAATGGCCAGCCACAGCAGCAAAAGCAATACCAGGGCTCATCTGCTGCTCCCAAGCCATTGAATGTTGCTAAGCCTGCCCCTGCCGTCAGTGATGCTGTCAAGAAGGCCGAGCAGGCCCTCACAGCCAAGCCCAAGGACGAGCCTCAGCGTAAGGAAGCTCGCATGTCCAGCATGTCCGAGAGCGAGGTCATGGCCAAACTTCGCGAAGTCGTTTCCAAGGAGAGGCCCCTGGATTCGTACAACAAGCAGAAGAAGATTGGTCAAGGTGCTAGTGGCTCCGTCTACGTGGCTCGGATTCGTGAAGGCGCCACTTCACCAATGGCCAGGCGAGTCATGCAAGAAAACGGTCCGCGCGCCCAAGTTGCCATCAAGCAGATGGATCTCCGTAACCAGCCCCGCAAGGAACTCATTGTCAACGAGATCATTGTCATGAAGGACAGCAAGCACCCCAACATTGTCAACTTCCTGGATGCATTCTTGCAAGAAGACCAGTCTGAACTTTGGGTCGTCATGGAGTTCATGGAGGGAGGTGCCCTGACTGACATCATTGACAACAACCCTTCCATCAGTGAAGACCAGATTGCCACTATCTGCTTCGAGGTCAGTTTGCCCCCTTTGCTTTCTACGAAACACGTGCTAACCATTGCTAGACTTGCAAGGGCCTCGAGTACCTGCACAACTTGAACATTATCCACCGAGATATCAAGAGTGATAACGTCTTGCTCGACGGTCGTGGCAACGTCAAGATCAGTACGTATCAAGTACATCGTTTTCCTAGCGCCTTACTAACCATCAACAGCCGATTTCGGTTTCAGTGCCAAGCTCACCGAGCAACGCAGCAAGCGCGCGACCATGGTCGGAACCCCTTACTGGATGGCACCCGAGGTCGTCAAGCAGAAAGAGTATGGTAACAAGGTCGACATCTGGTCCCTGGGTATCATGGCCATCGAGATGATCGAGTCCGAACCGCCGTATCTGAACGAAGAGCCGCTCAAGGCCCTGTATCTCATCGCCACCAACGGTACCCCTCGTCTCAAGAAGCCAGACAAGCTGTCCAAGGAGCTTAAGGCGTTCCTTTCGGTCTGTCTCTGTGTCGATGTCAAGTCCCGAGCCAGCGCATCGGAACTCATCAGCCATGACTTCCTCAAGAGCGGATGCAGCTTGGCCAGCTTGTCCCAGCTGCTTAACTTTAGGAAGAACGGAGGTCACTAACCGACCTGCAACCGACCCTCGGGTCCGGTATGTCCAGGTGACAGCAGATGAGGAATAGCGGGCATTTTCATGAAGCGTTCTGGACTTGATCGATACCCTTTTCATGTTCATTTTCTCCCTATATCCAAGACGCGGTCAGCTCCTATTCCACTTCTCGCTCTTGACGGACCTGCCATGGAATCCAAACGCCGTTCAAGCGACTTGGCTTAACCTGTTGGAATCTTTACCGGCCAAGCCAGAGAAGAATGACACGTGTGTCTCCTTTCCACACTAATATACTTGGTCTGTTTCCTTCGTTGATGCCGTTATATAAGTTGGTATATATTGCTTCGCTGCCGAACCTCCTGAGCGCTCACCCGTAGCTGCTACATCCATGAGTCCGATACTAGACGCTCATTGTCGAGCTGTGTCTCGTTCGGCAGCATCTCGGCCATGTTCCATTTCGGCGATGAGAACAGTCCTCGACTCGGAGACCTTCTATCACGTCCATCCTCTGACCTCTTCGTCCTCTTACATATTGTTTTCCTCGTTTCATACGTGTTTATAGCGCAACGATATCATTGGCGTGACACGGCTTCGAAACGGCAGCTATGGTGCGATCTGGACATCGCGGCGTGAATCATATGGGTTTCAGTGTTTTATTTATGCTTTTCACTCTCTTTGGAACTAAATGTGGATACTTGGTAGATTACATGACATGTTCGCTAAAAGGTTAATTTATACAATTGAATGGATTGGGTCTTGAGTTACTTGATTGTGTCATTGAAGTCTGAAGTCTTGGTGATGGTTGGATTATTTACTATACTGTGCTAAGTCTGTAATTTCGTTCCGTCGATGAAGGTTCCATATCCGTTGGGGGGTATAATACATGTGCATAATGAAAAAGCAGGCAAGTCCATACTACCATATGCCAGAGGATGCGCTGATCCAGTGGCGTAGTCGCAAGTCGTAATCCGTAAGTCGTCAGTTGAGAGAGAAAAGCAAGAAAACAAGAAACAAAACTTTTGGGGCAAATACAGCCATCTGACTTTATGTCGCAAAGTCAACCGCCGACAAAGCTAGATGTCGGGCACAAAGTGGAACGAGCCATCTTGGTTCCTGTACACCAGGCCACCACCTTCTTCACTACTGACCTTCTTCTCAAGTACCCAATCGTTTTCCTGCTCAGCACTATACCTCTCAATCGGCGCCGTGTGCTCTTCTTGCTCTTCTTGCTCGACGGCAGCAGTGCTTGGAACGGCAGTACTCACAACGGCAGTACTCGAGCTACCACAGTCCGTGGCACCACAAGCACACACTCGTTTGTCCATGATCCAAATGCTAGCTCTTTCCTGCTCGACCTTGATGCTGTCTTCATCTTCTTCATGACTGCCGACACTGGCTCTCTCCTTGCCCTTGGCCTCGGTCCTAGTCGTATCCTCCTCGACAGCAACACTAGCTCTCTCCTTACCCTTACCCTTTCCCTCGTCGGCCTGACTATACCTAAACGGCATACCCAAACCCGACGACTCTCTCAACGACGTATGTCCAGGGACCTGCGCAGCCAGCGGACTAGCCAGCACCTGGGATCCGCGCGGCGGCGGCGGGGCAAAACCCACAGGCAATCCGAGACGCGACTCGATCGTGTGTATGGGCTCGCGTGCAGCTCGTCCTATGCTGCCATCGTGGTTGAATTGACGGGGCACGTGCATGCGTGTCGCGGGATCTTGCATGAAAGAGACAGTGTCGTAATCGAAGGGCTGGGGGCGAGATGGACGCGGCGGAGCGATGCTAACGGCTGTACGGGGGCGAGGGGGGATGACGGTCGGGACGGAGAAGTTGGGGTGGTTGAAGAGATTGGGGGAAGAGGGGAGCGGCTTGGGGCGTGAGATGCCGAGCGTGCGGACGTGAGAGGTCGTCTTGCTCGGGACGGCTGAGCTGGGACGTAAGAAACGGGGTGTGCTTGGGGACTTGATAAGGGGTTTGATGGCCGCTTTGGTGAACGGTTCAGTGACCTTCTTCTTGGTTGGCTTGGTGATGGGATCCTTCTTGAGAGAGCCGTAGAGGATGTCCATAGCAACGTCGACGGGGATCTGCGGCGGTGGAGGGCGAGGAGGGGGAGATGGGATATTCTCTTTCTTGAAGAACTGGGAGCCTAGATTGTGAGAGGGAAGTGTTAGTGGGACCAGCAGTGGGGGAATGAGATGGTGGAAGTGAAATGGTGGCAGCGGACAGAAACAGATGGGGATGAGGAAAGGCAGTGTTCAACTTACTCTTACTCTTCAGGTTGGCATACGACTTCTTGAGTCTGGCCAGGCCCGAGAAACCACCCTTGGTACGACTCGGTTCAGGCGTCGAAGTCAGGAACTGTGGCGTTTCCACGCGGTTGTAATCGCTGAGCAAACCAACTGTACTGCCATTGGCACTGTCTCCACCTGTCTTGGGGAACAGGCTGTAAGAACTGTCATTGAGATGGTTTTGGCTGATCTTGGGAAACAGACTGTAAGCATGGCCTTTAAAACCGTTTGGCGCAGGCTTAGGTGGCGGCGTAGGAGGGCTCTCATTGCTATTGGCCTGGTTGGATAGAGGCAAAGCGTTGTCCATGCGGCGAAGACGAGGCGAAAGAGGTAGCGGGACGTCTGGATCATTGTTTCTGATAGCTTGGGCCAAGACATTGTCGTCGATGCGGTTTTGGTAGATAGAGGGTGAAGGTAGCTGTGGCAATGCGGTGATATCGTCGTCGCTGTCATCCTGGTACTCTGGCAGACGATCAAAGTCATCGGCTTGGTGATGATCAGCTGGAAGTGGTTTTTCTGGCTTCTTGTCTCCAGTCCCAAAGAACCAATCTACTTTGTCTTTGTGAGTATCATTCGCCTGCGCTTACCGTGGATAGATACGGATGTGGAAAACCATATCTGGGTGAAGGCATATAGGTAAAGGCAAGTAGGTAAAAGCAAGTGGGTAAAGGCAAATGAGTAAAGTCAAATGAGTAAAGGCAAATGGTAAAGGCAAATGAATAAAGCAAATGAGTAAAGGAGAGTCTTACGCTTCTTGTTACGCGCATTGGTGCCCGCTCTGACAGCGGTATCAATGGCGGCGTCGATGGCAGGGTCGATGTCGTTGAGGACAGGATCGGTATCCATATCAATTCCTGCGTTAAATACGAGATCATAGTGGTCGTCCATAGCGGTCTTCTCATCAGAAGACGGGCCGTCGCGGAAGAACCGCGACGCTACACGAAAATTAGTATGATTTTACTAACGGGAGTAGTTGCTGGTAACAGCACGACGTAAGGAAAGGCAGTGGGGGCTGGCATCCAAGCGACACAAGAAAAAAGAGCAAAGGCACGTCGCGAGAAGTGCCAGTGGTAGCTGGCATTCCCACGACGCAACAAGAAAAGCAGTAACAATACGCCGTGAGGATGGCCAGTGGCAGCTGGCATCCGCACGTTGTAGGGGGATTGAGGGAATGGGGGAATGGGGGAGAGTGGCTTACCCTTGCTGCGGAAACTCTTCATCTTCGAGGTTCGAAGATGAAGAGTCTGATGTCGAGGTAGTCTGGGGGAGGGGGGAGCGAGATATATATACCTAGGGGGCCCGCGACTGCAAACGGCGAGCCTGTCGCTTGGACTGCCGGCTTCACCGTCGCGTGGGCAGTCGGCTTCACAGCGAGATACAAGAAAAGCGGGGCCAAGTCACCTTAAAATACGGTAAAGGCGGAGCCAAGTCGTATTCACCTCCAGTATGAGGCTGGGTAAAGGTGAACAGTGATCAGATCCAAAGCCGACTCCCCACCGCTCGATCCGCCACAAGACGCAGTGAGCAGGCAAACGGCCCCAGTCGTCACTCGGCAGCGTGGAGAGGAGAGTGCGTTTGCAACAAGGTGAGATCATGGCCATAGGAATGCTGGATCACTGCTTCGAGAAGTCTCGGCCTTTCTCATGGGCATAACAAAAAGGAATTGTTCACTTACAAAGTCTGGATCACTGTTCGAAGAAGTCTTGACTTTTCTCAGGAACAGAACAGAAAGCTGTCGTTCAATCAAAAACTATGGTGCACTGTTTCGCTAAGTCTAGGCCCTCCTCAGGGACGCAGCGAAAAGCCCAAATACAAAAAAACATTACGGAACATCACTTCATCACCACAGCAGACCAAAACAAATTTATGGACATGAAAACTCTGTGCCCCATAGGGGCCAGAGCCGAGCATCATGCCCTTATATTTTTTCTTGATTTTTACTTGAGAGATTTGTGGTGTTTGTAGTAATGGAAAAAGTCGAGTCATGCCTGGATCCAGAAACGTGGACAGCAGACCATTGTCAGAAGAAGCTCACCTCCACACAGCCAGTCGAGACAACTCCAAGGTGCCTAATGCACAAAAACATCAAAGAATACATGATGTTGCAGAACGCCAATCGTCCAGCTCTTAGAATCCCGTTGTCCATGCACCCTGTTCCATGAACCCATGACAAAGAAAAAGGTCTTGTGTGCTGGACCCGAGCACCTAGGACGGACATACACCGAGCAATCCCATACTACAGTCACAAACAGGGAATGGCCAGTCATCCAAAACGCCAGAAACTCCAGTAAATGAAAGTACAGCCATGAAACATGACAAGATGGAAATCGCTGAAGAGCCCATATTGACAAAAGAAAGTGCGTGTATGAAGAAGACAAGTAGGTTAAACGAGATATGTGCAAATATAGACAGGTAGAAAAAAAGCCTACCTCACGGTGGACACATCCCCGGCCGTGTTGAGATTAAGCAAACGCTTGAGATCCTGCTCCAAAGCTAAGGTGTCAGAAGGGGTAGATGTCTTCATTGGAGGGGCAGCTGGGGCAGCTGGGGCTACGGCGGGTGCGGAGGTCTTGCGTTGCTTGGCAGCGACCGAAGCAGGAACAAATGACATCATGGTTGTAGAAGGTTTAGGCGCAGGCGCAGGAGATCCATTCGTGGTAGCTTTATCAAATTTGGGTCTAGGACCAGATCCAGATCCAGTCCGCTGGCCCCTTGTTTGGTAGGTGTCAGGACGACGCTGGTGCTGCTGTCGACCAGGTGTTCGCCTTTGGTTGCCTGGGCTCTGCTGGTAGGCTGGTACATGAGGCGCATTTGGTGCGGGTCCATTGCCTCGTCCTGATTGATGCTGGGGGAAGCTGTTCGGTCCCATCATATGCGGCTGAGGAATAGGGGTGAACCCCTGAAATCCGCCTTGCTGTAGCATCGGGGAATCAGCACTGATCTCAGTTCGAAGGCCAGAGTTGCGTTTGGCCGAGTCGCCCTGTGCTGCTTTAAATAGTGGAGAGAGGTTCTTGTTGCCATAGTAGAAATCGGAAGGATCCTGGTTCGCGGGCTGTCCTTGGGGGGTGGAGGGTCCAGGCGCCGTTCTTCCAGGAGTTTGGCCATCATGGAAGGGTGAAGGTGACAAGTGTGCTTGAGGTCCAGGTGGGCCCTGAGCACCTGTCCTTGGGGGTGTCGCAGCAGTGGGCTTCTTCTGCGACATAGACAGCCGGTTGAACAGGTCCTGCATGACATCATTCCCATTGCCCTGCTGCTGGGCATCCCTGAGCTGGGCAACGCCATTAGGGTCTGTGACGGAGCGCTGAGCGGCAGGCGGAGGGGACATGTGCGCATGCTTGCTCTCTCCGTCGAGCTCTATAGGAAAAATGCCATTCAGCGAATGGTAAGAATCATGCTTGAAATGGTGAGATCGCGCGTTGCTTGCTGAAACAAAAGGATTATGTGGGGGAGCTCCTCTATGCTGGTTGTTGGCTCTCTCTGCTGCATCGGCCTTGAAAAGAAGATCTAATGGAGACTGTCCATGGCATGGAGGCGCCGCCGCGGGGGCGCGAGAAGGGGAAGCTGAAGGGCTGAGAGAGCCTGAATCGGAACTGTCTTCAGGCGGAGGGGTTGGTGGACCAACACGGGCCTTGGCTGGCACAGAACGGGAAAGAAACTTGGGAATGGGTAAAGCAGAAGGCGCTGGGGACGCGTGAAAGGTAGGGCCAGCATAAGCAGCCTGAATCTTAACGGGGGTTGCAGACGGGTTGGGCTCTGACTCAGAAGGAGAAGAAACGCGGTCAGAAGGCTTGGGCTGAGTGTGCTTCTTTACGCTGCGTGGGCCGGAAGGTATGTGGCCCTCTTCAGAGGGAAAGGTGACGCTTTCAGCGAGGGATCCGTCTGCGGGCATCTTGCTTGGAGATCCAGCCAGGCCATTGCGCGCGCGGTTGTTCCGCGGTTTCCGTTGCGACTGCCTTCCAGTGTTGTTCTGGAGTGGTTGGGCTGGGCTTTGCGGCTTGCCCCGGGGGGCGCGTGGAGAGGCGGTAACCTGCGGTGTCGACATTGAAGACATAGTATGTGAAGATTCTGAGTGCGAGTTGGGTTATCTAGAGGGTCGGAGACGGACGCTCTTTGTTCGAGAAGCGGAAGTGGGCTGAATGGAGCGTGATGACGCGATCTGTGGCTGGGAGTGTTTCTGTGTCTGATTTGATGGTGATGTGTAAAGTTCGAGTGGTAGAGTGTTCATATCCAGATTCGCGGGGTAGAGATAGGCACGCGCCGTCGGTTGAGGTAGGGTGATGTGTGGGTGAAGGTGTGGTGAAGAGTGTCGGGCGCATCCATCGGTGCCAGCGCGGAGGTGGCTGAGGTCAAACAAGGCTGATCTCGGCAAGGCGCACAGACGCTTGAGCGGCGGCGGCGGCGGCTTCGTAAGGCTGAAGCGCTGGGTATGGAATGGAAGTGGGCGTTGGCTTGGGGAACTGATGAGAATTGCGAGAACTATATGTCGTCTTTGTTCTGGTGAAGGAAATGCTACCCATGGGTGTGCAGTGCTTGTTGCCTCGCATCGCTCTTCGCTCATGGTAAGATGACGCGGATGGGTCCTGGTCTTGGCGTTCTCCTGCTGGCTGCTGGCAGCTGGAGCCTGACGCCTCGCCTGCATGCTGCGCTTCAGCTTCCAAACCATTTGGGAGTACTAGACCAATACTTTGCCACCCCAAACAACTTGGTCGTGCTGCAAACCGTTGCTGTTCACCGACAAAACACTTGCAGCCCATTCGATACCGCTCGTTCACTCGCTCTGCAAGCTTCAGCTCTACCAAAGCTCCCCGCCCCCGCCCTCTGCGCCTCTTATCGTGTAAAACCATGGCGGACGTCGATATGGCAGATGCACCCCCAGCTAAGACCAAGGCATCCAAGGCCGGTGCCGGTGGAGAAGGCGACAAGAAGCGCTTCGAGGTCAAGAAGGTGGGCGGCACACGAGCACAAGCATTACACCACCAGACATGTATACTGACATCACTTAGTGGAACGCGGTCGCTCTCTGGGCCTGGGACATTGTTGTCGACAACTGCGCCATTTGCCGTAACCACATCATGGATCTCTGCATCGAATGCCAGGCCAACCAAGCTTCGGCAACCAGCGAAGAGTGCACCGTGGCCTGGGGTATTTGCAATGTAGGTCCCGTGTGCCGAATACCGAAACGCTCAATACTGATTGAACACAGCACGCTTTCCACTTCCACTGCATTTCACGATGGCTCAAGACGCGACAAGTCTGCCCGCTAGATAACCGAGACTGGGAGTTCCAGAAGTATGGTCGGTAGAAGGTCGAGGCAGCTGTAGAGGAGCAGGGTCAACAATGACGCATCTGGGTTGTGGTTCCCTTTGGACATCTGGCGTTAGTACGGTCTTGATAAAAAGGTGCTACGAAAACACAAGGTAGCAGCAAAGGTGGTCAACAAAGGCCAAATAAGATTCGCATTACAATCAGCGGGCGCGCCTCTAGTCAACTGTGATACATGTCTCTTTTGTACCTGTGCCTAGGAACTGTATTATCCGACCTTCTCCCCGTCGACGTCGACATTGACATTATACTGTGTGGAGTTGTATTTTGGTAGCCAGCCTTCGGGGTTCTTGTTGTAGAAGGGCCACGGGGGTACAACGACCAGGAAGGTGAGTGCGGTGCCAGCGAGGCCGACGTAGAGCGTGAGGCGGATGTCTTGGGTCATGAAGCCGATGAGGAAGGCAATGATCTGTGGTCGTCAGCCGCACGAGGCGTTGGAAAGGGGGAATGGGGGGAACATACACCAGCGGCACCAAGAAGCACTGTACTCAGCATGTCGGCAAGCCTCTGGCCCTCAAAGTCCTGGCGTTCTGGTCAGCGCAGTCCGGGTGTGGATGGGGGTCTAGGCGTGGCGTACAATCTGGCCCTCGACGGCATCGCGGACTTGCTCGAGAAGTTGGTCGGCCATGTCGGATGCAGGGGCTTGGGCTTGTTCCCAGGCCGTCTGGTCGAATGCTATCTGTCGATGTCTGGTATTGGGTGGTAGTATCCAGGTGGTGAGGGCCAGGCACGCGGAAGGCTAGCCGCGTTTGAATAGGTGGCATGTTTGCGATCCAGAGCCCCATCGGAACCACGTCGGGGGCACAGGGAGCCATCCGCGGCCGCGCCAACCCTGTAGACGCTTGTGGAAGCCCGACAGGACGCCAGTCAACAAGCAACATGCCTTGGCCGCAGTGCGCGACGCGGCTTGGAGCAAGCCATGGCTCGATGCGCACCCAGTGGGCTGCTGTGCGGCTCCCGTGTGTTCAAGGTATATGCAATCGCATGCAGTTTAGCGGCAGGATTGGGGCTCTTGGGCTGCTTCAGCCCAATCAGCAGCCAGCAACGGCGGTTCCAGTCAAAAGAAAAAGACCTCGCCCTAGCCCTCCAGCCACAGTACATAAGACCCGCACCCCCCCGTCACCCAAATATTTTCATCGCCTACGTTGGTCTCGCACCACTTACATATCGCCCACAGACCCCTCTCCCCACGACGCAATTCACCGCCTGTTTCGTCAATCCTTGGGAGCTGCGCCAGTGCTCCTTGACACTTCCTCCTCCTACACCCCCCGTGGACCGCCCATCCACCCCCGCGACTGACGGACCTAGCTTTCTTTGTTTTTCCCACCATCCCCTTTCACTCCATCTCTGACGCTACGGCGTCCATATACCTCTAAACCACCAAGTTGGCGGGACTCTACCTCGACCGGCTTTCCTTCATCCGCCCCTTGCTCGGCACAAAAGCCTGGGTATTTGGAGGCGACCACAAGCCCCCATAACTGGCCCTAACGACAGACAACAACACAACAACACTCACTACTGCTTTCGCCTCGTCGGACAAGCCTTCCTAGTCCCTGAGAGGGTGTGGAAGCTCTGGATACCGGATACTGTTTTCCGCTGGCTTAGTGTAGGGGAACACCCTACGCGAAGCCATCGTCAAGTTGAGCGCGCCTTAGAGGTGGGCGCTTGCAAGCGACCTACCCGCTCCCGTGCTTCTTGCGCCGCAAGAAGTCGCTGAATACACAAACAACCCTGGCTTAATCAAAGTATTCCTACGTCAGATCCGGAGGCCCACTCATCGCCGCCTGAGTCGCCAATATGACTGATACTCCGAGATCCGAGAGCCAGACAAGGTTCAGCACTCCGGTGTCTGACCTTGACGACCACCGCTTCCAGCCTCTAAACCTTCCACGCGCCGAAGCCAACTCGCCTCCGCGATCGCGCCGACCGACCTTTGCAAGCGCTCATGGCCAAGACCGCCCCAACATTCTCCTCCAAGTCAACCAAGCCCTCGAGGCAGACATCACTCGCCGCGACTTTGAAGAAAGCGCTGTAGTCGACGATGACCAGCACTTGTCGCCTGACGCCTACATTCGCCGCGGTTCGCTAGCCCAGAGCCCTCAGGCCCGACGAGACACGTTCCGACGCCCTCGCGACCTTGCCGTCGAGCGCTTGTCTAGGAGCAGGGCCTCGTCTACTACTTCGCGATCCGTCTCTCCCCCCAATTCTGTTGACGCCTTTGCCGGACCTCGACGTCGTGACCGAGCCAATACTCTCCAGAGCCATGCGGACTCCGAGGCCGAACTGGCACTGCACAGGACCCTGTCTCGCGGCACGATGCGCCGCCCAACCCTTAGTGACGAGCGCCCTGAAGAACTGCTCAACGCAGATGCGGCATCGACCCACAGCTCCGCCGAGGAGGATGTCTGCTTCCCCGTTGCGGAGGATACTGGCAAGACGACCAGGTTCGACTTCGAAGAGCTGGAAGAATTCGTCGCAGAGGCACACGACAAGACGCCCATTGCTCAGCCTCTGCGCCACAAGGCGAGTGTAGCATCGCGCCTGTCTGCGAAGCCCAAGATTTTCTCTGATCTTCGTCCCAAGTCTAGCCAATCGGCCACTCCGCAGACTCCTGACGACATTGCGAACATGAAGGATGCTGACCCGGCAATCCAAGAAAAGCTTGCTGAAGAAGGCCTTTCTCACATCTTCGCAGAGAAGCAGGTACCAGAAATCAAGGTCAACCGATGGACTTTTTTCTCGTCTGAGATGGACGACACAATCCATGCAGCCGAACTGGGAGGACTCCTTATGCCTGGCGAACGCTTCCGGGACCTGTTTGACACTCCATCAGATGGCGGCGTCTGGTGGCTCGATATGGTCAACCCAACAGAAGAGGAGGTTTTTGCCATTTCCAAGGCGTTTGGGGTCCATCCCCTTACCCGCGAGGATATTTGCATTCAAGAGCCACGCGAGAAGGTAGAGCTGTTCCACCAGTACTACTTTGTCTCATTCCGTTCCTTCTACCAAGCCGACAAGGAGTCCGAAGAGTACTTGGAGCCCGTCAACTTTTACGCGGTAGTGTTCAAAGAGGGCATCTTGACGTTTACTTTCTGCGAAAGCCCCCACACGCTCAATGTTCGCAAGCGCATCAGTCGGCTCCGCGACTACATCAACCTTAACGCCGACTGGATCTGCTACGCCCTCATCGACGACATTGTTGACAGCTTTGCTCCTGTCATCCGAGGCATTGAAGATGAAGCAGACGCCATTGAGGATCAAGTTTTCACTGCTCGCATTGAAGACTCGCGCGCTATCCTCCGGTCCATCGGCGACTGCCGTAAGCGTGTGATGCAGCTGCTGCGTCTCTTGGGAGGCAAGGCAGATGTCATCAAGGGCTTCGCTAAGCGTTGCAACGAATCATACAGCGTAGCGCCCCGCGGCGATGTGGGCATGTACCTGAGCGATATCCAGGATCACGTCGTCACGATGATGTCCAACTTGGCGCATTTTGAAAAGATGCTGAGTCGTGCGCACTCCAACTACCTGGCCCAAATTTCCGTCGACCAAGTCATCCAGGGCAACGATAGCAACGCCACGCTCCAAAAGGTGACTGTGATTGCAACGATTCTCGTTCCGCTCAATCTCATCTGTGGTCTGTTCGGCATGAACGTCAAGGTACCAGGCCAAGACGGGAGCCTGGCTTGGTTCTTCAGCATCATTGGGGTCATCTGCCTCTTTGTCATGGTGTGCCTGGCTGTTGCGAGGAGGATGCGGTACATCTAGGTCACGCCTTTGTCTGTTTCTTCTTGTTCCTATGTCTCCTAGTCACGCACATACTTTGTCTGTTTGTTTGTATTTTGTTCTTGTTTTTATTTCCTTTGCAGTATTCTTTGCGTATACGATGTCACGTGAGCGCTGGTGTAATGGTTGGGTGTTGTCATTCAGCGTGGTTCCTGCATTTAGCATGGGGAGGGCATCTCCGAGTTTTATGTTAGACGATGACGTTTGGCAGTACAGGTACATATGCAGGAGTTGTAGATTGGAGAAAAAAAGAAAAAAGTGTGGTCGCAGCTATTCCTAGTATGTTCTTGTGCATGATGTGCCCCTGGTGCAGCGCTGGCGGCTGGATAACGAATATGGTGTTGTGCCAGATTGGGTAGTCCGCCCCAGGGCGTACCGAGAACAAGATGGCAAAAGCAGCTGCATACACAAACTCGGTTGACAGTATTTGTTGTTTGTTTCAGCGGCCGCAAATAGAGTCGGCAGTGCGGCAGAAAGCAGCACAGCGCACGTGTTGGCGTGACAGGCGGCCCAGGCGGGTTCCCAAGGTTCTCAAAGGTGTACCAGATGGGCGCCAGCTGGTACACTAGGCCGTCACTCGTCGCCCATCACGCGCCGCTGGAGAAAGAGGCGAGCAGGCACTGGTTCCGGACCGTTCCTATTCGTTCCGAACTCGGAAGGCACGATGGCGTCTTTGCCATTGTCCGCAGGCGACACACACACAGCAACTGGGCCGAGGGGGCGCAAAGCACGGTTTGGTGACGCTGGGCTGCAGTCGGCCACAGGCAGATGTCTGCCTTCACCGAGGGGCGCGCTGCAGGGTCGCAAGCGGTGAATTAGGCTCGTTCCGAAGGGCTGGCCTGGCTGATCCTTGTTTCGGCGAGAGCATTCCATCATGCATCGCTCCCTTAAAGTCCAGCGCCTGACCTTTCCGCCTCTGATTCTCCGTTTCTTTTACTCTCCCACTCACTTCACCCTCTCATTCCCTCGACCGCTCACGCGCAAACTCTCTCACTGCCTCACCGTTCCTCCCCGCTACTAGGCCCAACCCCACCCGACCGACCACGTCGGCTGCGTCTACACTACTCTTACCCATACCCAGCGCTACCCGCTTCAGCAACCACCGCCACAACTACCAGCCAACATGGCGGAAATGGCGCAGCGAATACTCATGAATGAGTTCAAGCAGTTGAGCAAGGAGAAATGGACCAACATTGAGGTGAGTCGTGGGTGGCGGCTGCCGAAGAGTCAGCGTCACAGTGGCAATGCACAAGCGCCGGGCTAACCATGGCACAGCTCATCAACGAAAACGTCTTCGAGTGGAGCGTGGCCCTCATTGTTATGAACGAAGAGTCCATGTACTATGGCGGCTACTTCAAGGCCAAGATGACATTTCCTCGCAATTACCCGCATAGCCCACCCGGTATGTCTCAGATTCCTTTGTGCTCGAGGCCGTTGCACAAATCGAGCAAAGCGCTGACAGCATAACGTTAGACTTTAAGTTTATCCGGCCGCTCTACCACCCCAACATCTATCCCGACGGCCGTCTGTGCATCTCCATCCTCCACCCGCCCGGCGATGACGAAATGTCCGGCGAGACTGCCGCGGAGCGGTGGTCGCCCGTGCAGCGTGTCGAAACAGTCCTCATTTCCATTCTCTCTCTACTCGACGACGCCGAGGTCTCTTCTCCTGCCAATGTTGACGCAGGTGTCATGCTGCGCAACAAGCCCGCCGAATATAAGGAAATGGTCAAGAAGGACCTGGAGCTGTCCAAACAGGATATCCCCGAGGGCTTCGTCATGCCAACCAATGAAACTGCGTGGAAGAAGGAGAAGGACGAGGGTGATTTCGACATGAGTTGGGAGGATAGTGACGCCGAGAGCCTCGACTTTGGCGGCAGTGAGAGCGATCTTGACGAGGATCAGGAGATGGACTCTGACTTTGAGGCCGACGAAGACGATGCCGAAGATGAGGACGACGAGGACGCACCCGCAAAGCGCTAGGTGTCGTCATTTTGGTTGGATCCAGATCCTTTTTTTTGATTCTCCCATCTTCTTCATGTTTTTCTTCTCAGCGAGGCGTTCGGTATTTGGCGCAGGACTGGTGGCGCTGTACTTCCGACGCGTCTACATGCTCATGATTCGGTCACGGTTCGGGGGGTATTTTCCATTGCATAAGCCGGGAGTTTTTCAAGGCATTTTATGATACGTGGTTTTCTTTGTGTTTGGGTCTGCAGTATAGATATGGAGAATTCTACTACGCTCATATTCTACCACAGACGATGAATGATCATGGTGATTTACCCTCCCACAACCAGTAAAATGGAAAATCGAAACGAGTTCACCTGCAAGTCAGGCTATCAATATCATAAGCAACAAGTAACTGTGACAATTGCAGTTACTTCTCAAAGTAGAGTCATGAGTGCAAAGAACAGAGTAAGCAAAACGTAACTCTGACACAACTACAGCTATTTCTTAAAATAGAGTCATAAGTTTCAAGGTGGATTGAGAATATTTGGCTATATTTCAGAGTAGTAATTCTACTACAGGGTGGTATTGTAGGCGCACTATTTTCCAGTGTTACCGGTCGTGGGAGAGAGTGGTGATTTACATGGTTTTGGCAAGCCGATTTACCAGCCAAAGCCCAAGGCGTTTCTCACCCTGGTCATTGTGCTTTCGGCAATCTGCTCTGCTCTTTGTGCGCCGTGCTCGGCGTGCTGGATGAGTTCCTTCTGGTCTCCACCCATCAGGTCTTGATACCTTGACCTTATGCCGCTGATGCCCATATCTACCGTATCCGCTACTTTTTCCTTGAGCGCCCGCATGCTCAAGTCTTTCAGGTCGCTTGCTAGCTCTTCGGGCGAAGTGGCGCCTGCTGAATTGAAATGATACAACAAGTCTACCAGGTTTGACACTCCGGGCCTCTTTTCGCGATCGTAGCTCACGCCCTCGATGGAATCCGTCAGCGCCGTCTTGATTTTGGTGTGTATCTGTTCTCGCGTGTCCGTGATGAGGATACGGCTCTTGGGCTTCGCATCGCTCTTGCTCATCTTTTTAGTCGGCTCGACTAGGCTCATAACGCGCTTGGCGGGGCTCAGGAGTGTTTGCGGGACGGTCAGGAGCGGCTGCGAAGGGGAGGAATAGACATGGTTGAAGCCAACGGCTAGCTCCCGTGTGAATTCGAGGTGCTGGGCCTGGTCTTCGCCAACGGGCACATGGGTCGTGTTGTAGAGGAGGATGTCGGCGGCTTGCAGGACAGGATAGGAGAAGAGGCCGAGTTTGAGGGCGTCCTTGTTGTTAGAGGGGTCGAGCGGAGAAGCATTTGGAGGGAGAGATAGTTTGCTCTGTGGTTACATGGGTCAGTCCGGCTTGGAGTGGTGCATTCTTTCTTTGCCGCATACCTTCCACTGTGTCATACGGCCTAGATAGCCCATACTTGCACCACAGCTGAGAATCCACATGAGTTCGGCATGCTGTTTTACACTGCTCTGTGTGAAGATGATGCATCTCTTGGGGTCCAGTCCTACGGCCAACAGACTAGCCAACATCTCTTTGCGCCATGCCGCCAATTTGTGTGCATCTTGCTTAATGGTAATTGCATGCAGATCGACAATGGAGAAAAGAAGCGTCGTGTCAGGAGAGGCCTCGTCTTGAAGCCTGACCCATTGTCGCAGTGCGCCCAGATAGTTGCCCAGATGCGGAATGCCCGTCGGCTGGATGCCCGAAAAAATTACCTGCTTCTGACCATTTTGCTGTACCGGGGACGATGCGAGGGAATAACTGCGCAGACAATTGCTACATGGACGTAAAGACGGACGAGCTGCACGATGCAGCGCACGCAGAGAAAACATTGGCGTCGTGCTTCACACAGATCGGAGCCCAAGGCCGGGCGCCGGGCTGGGCTGCTCAGCCACGCAGGGAAGCGCGGCCAGGGTGAGAGTGGTGTAGCTTTCGTCATTGTGGCACTGCCGCCCGCTCACAACCACTCAGCCCGCCAACCACATCAACACTGCATCCACCTCTGCCCGACTACATACTTCCCTCCGCGCTGCTTGAATATCCCGACAACACCAGCCACACGCCGACTCAACCCATATCCCCACATCACATCCCCGGAAAGCAGTACTTACTACCACCCTCATCATGTCTTGGACAGGTATTGCAGTCCAACCACGCTTGCTCGGGACCATGGCGGCTTACCAGATGCAGGGTTCAAGAAGGGCGTCAATCGCGCAACCACCCAGGTGTTGATGAAGACGGGCCAGGTCGAACGCACAAATGACCGCGATTTCGAGACCGAGCAGCGGTATGCGCCCTCAGCCCGCCCACTTCCGCATCCCTTTTCTCCCCCCCCCTCCAGGCATCCAGTCCCGAGCATCCCCACTAACGACAACATGACAGCCGCTACCGGACCATGGAAACAGCTGCAAACAAGCTGCAAAAGGAAGCAAAGGGATACCTCGACTCGCTCCGCGCCATGACGGCCTCACAGATGCGCATTGCCGAAACTATCGACGCCTTCTACGGAGACGCCGGCACCAAAGACGGCGTGTCGCGTTCCTACAAGCAAGCCGTTACCGACCTCGACGCTGAGACAATCAAAGCCCTTGACGGCCCCTACCGAACAACAGTACTCGACCCCATTCAGCGATTCTGCTCTTACTTCCCCGACATCAACGCTTGCATCACCAAGCGCGAACACAAGCAGATGGACTACGACCGCATGCGCGCCCAAGTCAGGAAGTTGACGGACAAGCCAGACAAGGACGTCACCAAGCTCCCGCGCGCTGAAAAGGACGAGCAACTCGCTAAGGCCGCCTACGATCAACTCAACGACACCCTGACGACCGAACTGCCCCAGCTCATTGATCTGCGAGTACCCTATCTGGACCCTAGTTTTGAGGCTTTAGTCAAGATTCAGTTGAGATTCTGCGCAGAGGCCTACTCGAGAATGGCACAGGTGCAGCAGTATCTTGATGCAAACACAAGAGACCAGTATGCTCAGGGTGAGCTGGACGCACGCGTGGAAGAGGTGCTACAGGAGATTCGGGACTTGAGTATTGCGGGAACCGTTTAAGAGGAAATGAAAGGGGAGGCCTGGTTTTACAGTGCAGCATGTGTGATAATCTTCTTAGGGGCGTTGGAAATGATCCGGTTTGCGGCATTGCTTGGGGTTAAAGAACAGAGCCATGACTTGACGAGGCTTCGTAAGAACATGTTTTTTTTCTTGTTGTCAACTACCCTTGACTCGAATTCTGAAACACCCAGTTTACATCTGTGAAGTTTTACGCTGTGTGACTTTGGGAGTTGCCGACCCTAAAACCAAACTTGAGCAGATCCTGTTCTTCGACCTCGTCTTTCTTTTCTATTTGTTCGTCGACATCCCATGTCGCACACACTAGTCGTCCATTGAGTCACATGCGCTTCTCGCGACTTAACCATACGCAAAAAGTGCCACAGAGCGTGACGTCGTCCGTAAGATCTGCAGAAAGAAACTAGTCATAAAAAAATATCATCCCAGATATTCCTTGTTCGATGCATAGGGACCGACAATACTCACATTCTCTACGGCTCTCAGGCGCCAACCTATCCGCCATATCCGTATTTACAGCCTCAGGGTGCACCGCAACCGCCAACAACCCCTCGCTCTTATACTGCTCCGTAAAAAACTCGACCAAGCGCGCCTGCGCAAACTTGGGCGTAAGCGAACGTGATGTCGGCACCTATACGCGGGAGGCGCTCACGATGAGGATGCTGAGGCCCGGGGTGAGTGGAGCCGTATGCTGAGGGTCTATGACGCTGGTGGGTTTGTTGTATGTAGTTGCTGTGAAGTTGCTGCCCAGGGTGGTGTCACGGGCGGGAAGACATGGTTGCGAGGATTGCTTCGGAAACAGTGGGATTGTATTATTTAAAGGAAAAAAATAATTGAGTAAGGTATCTCTTCGGGATATTCTCAACGCCTTATATCTTTGGCGGATCTCTCGGATAGCCCCTAAACCGGAAGGTAGCTGTCTCTCCCAAGATGAGCTGTTAAGATAAGAAGCAGCGGATCTACTATTGCTCACAATGTGTCATTTTGGTTCACGGGCTGCAGATTGTGAGGTAGTATTCGTCTCATCGATGATAGAAGTGGGAGTTTAAAGAATATGAATCAGAGAGATAGGCGTTCTGGAAGTAGGAGCGAGCTTGATATATAATCGATTATTGCTTGAAAGATGCATATGTATTAGTCAAGTACGTAAGGAGATTCATGACCTAGTTGTATGGTTTGGAGATCAGTTGGATTTTAGGGGCCGCAGACTGCCTAAAGAACATAGTATATATTGGGTCGGTTCCTTCTGTTGAATCACTTCTTGATATCGCCCACGAATGGCTAGAACCCCCTGGTCGTTAACAGAGGAAATAGAAACTAGTCGTTTGGTGTATTCACGACTTCAGTTTCTCTTGATAAATGCAAGCTCAAGAGAGTTGGTTCGTGCTGGTTCTGTTTGAAATTCTGGCATGCTCTCCATCTATGAATGAGTCAAACGTCATACTTGCAAGCTACATGAAGTTATGTGAAACAATCGAGGTAGAATGTTCTAGGACGAGGGTCGTTAGGCACGAGCGGGGTCTTAAAACTCGATAAGCCTTTCAAAAGGCAAGATTGACCATTCGAATACGAAGAAAACAAGCATCATGGCCAACATCTCCTTCTAGGACCATGACATGTGGCTCTGTGGTGGGGTGGTCAATGTACAAAGAAGAAGCGAGCGATCCTCTCCGGGGATTGGTGAGGTGGCGAAATGACGACGTCGCCAAGCGCCCAGCCACAGTTCCGCCACGTCCTTGAGTTGAACAAGTGATTTAGGTCACTCACAGTCTCATATCGCCAAGTGCTCCGCTGCAGCATTAGACGCCAAGTTCCTAAAGATTGTTCTGGACTTTCATTATTCGCCATTTTCCACTACCCAGACTAGCCCAGCACCCGAAGGCCTTGGACGCACGTCATACCACCATTGCAATACCATCACATCTCTTGGCTGCGCTGCGATGCACATCATACGCGGAATATCCACACGCACTTAGAGTTCCTCGGAGACATCACATCGCTTGGCAAATATACTCCTAGCATTATATATAGACCCTGCTTTGCTCCACTGTCTACAATGTACCTCATCGAATACATACATCGCTCCATACAAATTTCAGAAATACTTTGCGAACGATATTTACCATGCCTACGCACCACCCCGGAACCGCCGTCGCCCACAGCAAAGGCGACATCGACCTCACCGACGTCCCATGGGCACTTACAACACACCTCCTCGCCATCAACCACCAACAATTGCTCCGTGTCACAAGGCACCCGTTCCTAGAACGTGCAGCCAAGGGCACTCTTCCTAAGCCTCTGATAGCACAATGGCTGGCAAACGACAGACAATACATTGAAGGCTATCTCTCTACACTCAAAAACACCCTCAATTTAATCCGAAGTACCTACAAATCGACAAGCACATCAGACGCTGAGCCTGACATTGAGACACGTTTGATAGCATGGCTTGAGGCTGGCATTCAGAACGGAGAGCGAGAGATTGCTTTCTTCCAGGAAGTCGCCGAAATCTACAAGATTGACTTTGCTCCCTCGCCTTTGCCAGAAAATATCAAATCGGAGGGTCTACGTCGCTACGAGGCCCTCTTCAACAGCGTCGCATCTCAACAACCACACTCCTTTATTCCCTGGCTAGAGGGCGCCGTTCTACTATGGTCGACCGAAAAGGTCTACTATGAAGCTTGGTCATGGGCCCGCCGTCAAGATACCCGTGCATCACCTCGAAGTTACGACAATGACATGGACGGAGGCGCTATGCGTAGAGAGTTCATTCCTAATTGGTCAAACCGCGCCTTTATGATGTTCGTCGAGCAGCTTGAACGTATCATCAATGAAGGTGTAAGCATTGCAGTAGGTCGCGATGACAAGAGGTGGACAGAGGTGAAGAGCAGAGCGGACCCGATATGGAGGGCTCTACTGGATGCTGAGGAGGCTTTCTGGCCAGACATTCCTGGTGCTGAGGGTAGTTTGATTGAGCCTGGTGTCCAAAGAGGCAAAGACGGCAAGATGGATGCAACCACTATGCGCGGCACTGGAGGTGATGAGGTTTTGAGTGAGCATCGAGCAGGTGACATTGCAGGAATGCGAAGCAGCGGGCACGGGGGAGTGATGACTTAGAGATTGGTTATTGTAGTGTCTTCAATTTAGCGAGTAGGGAGTTTCTTTAATTTCAGATAGTTATATGAAATATTCACTTCTCAATGTCGGATGATTGGTGACACTAGATCATTAATATCTTCTGAGTTCGAATATTCCTGTATGTAGGCTCTGACTGATAGCACAGCGATTTTCAGATAGTTGCGGCTTGTTATAAGAAATGAAGCTTCCTGGCTCTTTCGAATCCAACAATCTCGTAATGCGCACAAGTAATTGGTTCGGCGTCCAAACCGTTCCCACTGGAACGCTTGTTCGCAGAGGGCTAAGGGCGAGAAAATGAAGGCTTCTCCGCGGCGGCCCGACATAACTCCGGCATGTGGCTCGTGCGTCAAGTAGCTTGGCCTCCGCGAAAATCCACGCGAAAAAGTTCGAGATCAGAGCATTGCCAATTGCAACACCACCACCCAACACCACAATCGCCATGGCTCTCGTGCAGACCGATCCCGACGCGTATGTGATCAAGCCCGAGGCGGCTGCGCCTGCCATCGACACGAGCGAATGGCCTCTGCTGCTCAAAAACTACAGCGACTGTATGCTGCAGCTCCCCATCTAGCTCCAGTTTGCTCTGCTAATGCGCATACAGTGCTTGTTCGCACATCGCACTACACTCCTATCCCCAATGGATGTACGCCGCTTTCGCGAGACCTCAAGTCGTACATTAGCTCTGGTGTCATCAACCTCGACAAGCCTTCCAACCCGTCGTCTCACGAAGTCGTGTCCTGGATCAAGCGCATGCTGAGGTAGGAAAAAACTCTAATAGCTTGTCGCATGTACTTTAGCTGACACTCTATAAAGGGTTGAAAAGACTGGTCACAGTGGTACTCTTGATCCCAAGGTCACCGGTTGTCTCATTGTCTGCATCGACCGCGCCACCCGTCTGGTTAAGTCCCAGCAGGGAGCTGGAAAAGAGTATGTGTGCGTCATCCGCCTGCACGACAAGCTGCCTGGAGGCGAGGCGCAGTTTGCGCGCGCTCTTGAGACGCTCACCGGAGCTTTGTTCCAGCGGCCTCCGCTCATCTCGGCCGTCAAGCGTCAACTCCGTATCCGAACCATCCACGAGAGCAAGCTCTACGAGTTTGATAACGAGAGGCAGCTCGGTGTGTTCTGGGTCAGCTGCGAGGCGGGAACCTACATCCGTACTCTCTGCGTGCACCTGGGTCTTTTGCTTGGTGTTGGTGCTCACATGCAGGAGCTGCGCCGTGTGAGGAGTGGAGCCATGGACGAGACTAAGGATCTTGTCACTCTACACGACGTTCTTGACGCCCAGTGGTTGTACGACAACAACCGCGACGAGGCCTACCTCCGCAAGGTTATCTCTCCTCTGGAGAGTCTCTTGATGAGCTACAAGCGTGTCGTTGTTAAAGACAGCTCCGTCAACGCCATCTGCTATGGCGCTAAGCTCATGTTGCCTGGTCTGTTGCGATTTGAGAAGGGCATTGAGATCCACGAGGAGATTGTTCTCATGACTACCAAGGGTGAGGCTATCGCCCTTGCCTACGCGCAAATGTCGGCCGTCGAGATGTCTACTTGCGACCACGGCGTTGTTGCTAAGATCAAGCGTGTTATCATGGAGCGCGACCTGTACCCCAGGAGGTGGGGAATGGGCCCAGTCGCCACCGAGAAGAAGAAGATGAAGGAAGCAGGCACTCTTGACGTAAGACACCACTATCTTGGCCTCGAGATTTTAGCTAACGAACTCAGAAATTCGGTCGTCCCAACGATAAGACTCCTGCCAAGTGGAACTCGGAGTACAAGGACTTCAACAGGACCGACGTTGACGGTGCTTCCGCACCTCTGGCTCAAACTACATCCACTTCTGAGGTTCTTGCTGCTCCCCCAGTCCCACCGACTGGACTCAGCTCAACTGAAGAAGCCGAGGCCGAGGCCGAGACCAACGCTGCTGTTGACGAAGAGAAGAAGAGCAAGAAGCGCAAGAGCCGAGGTGACGCCGAAGAGGAAGTCGACGAGGACAAGGCGGAACGTAAGCGCAAGAAGAAGGAAGAGAAGGCTGCGAAGAAGGCCGCAAAGAAGGAAAAGAGGAAGAGCAAGGGCGGCGATGACAGCGACTCCGACTAAACGATCTATACGTGACCCATGGACGTCCGAATAACAGCTAGCGCTCCGTCGCGGTTGTTTGTACGAGCGCGGTACACGAAAATCGTATACATGTCATAGCTACTGATACTACTACTCTATCCTTGGATACCAGCTTCTTGAATGTAGCATACGGAAAATGGCGTTAGGGAAATTGGGCATTCAGGCGTTTGGCGCGTCGAAGCTTCTGCGACAGGGGTGGTCGACTATGTATTGAAGTGCGAACCGCTCACTGCTAGATATGTTCAATCCAGTGTTTTAACTCATGCGCGATTCCTGCTAGGTCTTGGTTGGTGATGCTCCCTAGACTGTTCTACGTCATCCGTGTTGATGGTCCAAGCTGGCCAGTGCTGCACAGACTATGCGATACTAATCGAAAAGCACCTTTACTGTCTGATTGTTCTCAGATCTTGACCATGGTGGTATTTTATATGGATATCGCTATACCAATATGTGGTTGTTGTCTCCGTCGGAAATTCTATTTTGGCTATCCCGGATCGCCGTCGTGATTGCTTAAAACCGGCTTCTTCATCACTCAGAGGATATTGAGTTACGAGACGGGCAAATGACGAGGTCGGTGCATATCCAACGTCCAAGGGTCAAGCAGTTCCAGCTCTTGGAGCGAAGCTGCCAGTCCAATCCATGCGCAGTGGAGACTGCAGGGGTCATGCTACGAATCTTACCGAGGGGATTGGTTCAGAAGCTTGGACGAAGCCACAGCATCGTCATCAACATTGCGATAGCCATGGAATCTCAAATCGCTTTTCTTTCCCGACATGATTGGTTTTTACGTATACCCGAAAGCGACGTGTGGTGTTTGACTGTTGTCGTCGGATTTCCAACTGTGCAGAACTAGTCATAGTGGGGCGTTGGGCATACCACGAGTATAGTAATTGTCGTGACCGTGTGATAAATATCATTCGTATCGCGTTCCTCGGGAGGTATTCTGATTGATTATTTTAAGAAACCAGGCTGAGCGTGGAGGGTAAAGCGGAGTGAGTGGTGTGAATTCTCCGAGGCACAGTAGTCGGGTGCAGGAAATAGGATAATTCCATGACCGAGATGTCGACCTAGTCGTTACAATTCATATTGTTGGGACTTTAGTTATCTGTTCAAGTGTATCGTGTCTAGCAATGGTGATTTGTATCAGTTGTGGGTGAGATATGGTATTGTTGTTCAGTTGAAGCTTCTCGAAGCTTCTCTTTGAGGTTCCGAGTTGCGCAACAGGGCCCGACGTCACCACTAGCGCCGATTGACAGGTGGAGAGACGCTCGAAGCTCTTGAGCGATAAAAGCGACAGTAACCTCGTAACCACAAAGAACCTCATACCAAGAAACTAATCGCGCATACAAAAGATACCTTCTTTATTGATTATTGCCTGCCAATATGGTCAAAGAGACTAAGCTCTACGACGCATTAGGTACGTATGCTAGACCTGCCCCTCCACCGCCACACGGGAACGAACTGGGAGGGCTGGTCAAGGGCAGAGGATAGACACGAGGGGCTTTTGCTAACATATCTCAATAGGCATATCCGAATCAGCGACGCAAGATGAGATCAAGAAAGCATATCGCAAAGCGGCGCTGAAATGGCATCCCGACAAGAACAAGGACAACCCACAAGCCTCGGAGAAGTTCAAAGGTACGTATATCACTTACCCGCACCTCACTGCATTTTTTCAAGTTTGCTAATAATATTTTCAGAATGCTCACAGGCTTACGAGATTCTTTCCGACCCCGAGAAGCGTAAAATATACGATCAGTATGGCCTCGAGTTCCTGCTACGGGGCGGTGTACCACAAGAAGACGCTGGAGGCCCTGGGGGCAATCCATTTGCAGGCGCAGGAGGCCCTGGCGGTTTCCCTTTCGCATCGTCTGGCGGCATGCCCGGTGGCACACGAACATTCCATTTCTCGACAGGCGGCGGCGGAAATGGCTTCAACTTCTCAAACGCCGACGACATCTTTGGAGAATTCATGCGTAACACTGCCGGCGGCGGTGGCGGTGACGATTTCGATTTCGGTGGCTTCGGTATGGGCGGCATGCCTGGTGGAATGGGTGGTATGGGCGGCATGGGTGGTATGGGCGGAGGCGCTGGCGGCAAAGGTGCTAGATTCCGAGGTGGCCGACGCGCACCAGAACCCGAAGTCACAGTCGTCGAGAAACCGCTGGCAGTCAGCTTGGAAGAGCTGTATAATGGCACTACCAAGAAGCTCAAGATCAAGCGCAAGACATACGATCAGAGTACAGGCAAGCAGAGTACTCAAGACCGGATCCTAGAGGTCCCGATCAAGAAGGGATTGAAGCCGGGAAGCAAGATCAAGTTTTCAGACGTTGGTGACCAGGTCGAGGGTGGAACACAGGATTTGCATTTCATTGTTTCTGAGGTAAGTCACTCGTCTTTTCCCGTCATATGTTTCGAGCGGGTATGCTAACAAGGTCATCAGAAACCCCATGCAATGTTCACCCGCGAAGGCGATGACATCAAGCACGTTATCGAACTCGATCTCAAAGAAGCCCTCACCGGCTGGCGCAGAACTGTACAGACCATCGACGGCAAACAGCTCAGCGTCGGCAGTGGCGGTCCTACTGGTCCCAACTGGACAGAACGATACCCGAACCTGGGCATGCCCAAATCCAAGAAGCCAACAGAACGCGGAGATTTCATTGTTGGCGTGAAGATCAAGTTCCCCACAAGCTTGACGAGCGCACAGAAAGAGAAGCTGAAGGAAATCTTGTAAGGCGGTCTATGGTGGATGATTCTAATTCTCGTACATCTTTTTTTCTTCTTTTCATTTGGCTCGGGATTAAACAGTTCATGCCGAGCGGAAGGCGTAGGGTGGAGTTTTGATAACTTTTAACGACTTGGAGGGAAGGACCCAGATGAAAAGCATACTGGTGCAGAAATGGGGGGATAAACCACGAAGTAACGCGTCTACGATAGACGAATCTACGAATTGCATTCCGATAATTGGATATCTTTCCAGCTCGATGTATGTGCATACGTGATGTCTTCGCGCTCTCAGTAATTGCTCGCACGATACAAAAGTCCTTTTGCAACAACATTGAAAAACAAAATACAGTTATTGCTGCTACAGATACGGGGTGCTATTCATCAAGCTTACCATAGAGGGAAGACGTGTGCAGATGACGTCATATTGCCCATCAGTTACCGTGCAGCAGGAAGCAACCCACATGAACATTGCTTTTGCCCAGACATGTGATGACTACCTTACCGTGCAGCCATCTCAAGCCTGTTTTTCCATGGCCCTCTACACTAGCTCCCCATAGATGTTGCATTTTCAGATTCCTCGCGATCGATTTTGAGACTCCACCCGATCCAACACATGTCAATAAACTTGTTTTTCTAACATCATGTGTGACGCTTTGCTCCGTGCTTTTTCGTTCACGTGTAATTACGGATATCGTCGTGACTATCATCTTTTCGGTACCAAAAACCGGAAATTCAGATGTCATGTTTGATGTTTTTGGCGGCTATGCAACTGTTTACTCTACCGTGTTCTATTCTATTTTCTGCTCGATGGCTAACCCTGATATCTAGAGTAGCTCCGCCATAGACTCCAAGCCGTTCTCTTCTATCACTTTTGCGCACGCTGCGCGAGTCGCGTCGTCGATTTCAACGTGTTTTGCTAGAGTGTGGAATATTGCCTTGTCCTCAATCTCAATGGCGCGCGGAAGTAGACTTTGTAGCTCTTCTTTGGTATGGCCGCCGCGCTCCAGCAGGGCATCAACGATGCTTCTATACCCTTTTGCGACAGCCACAGCCAATGCTCCTCCGGTTTCTGCGCCGCGCTCTAGGAGAAGATAGAATATATCAAAATGTCCGTATGTTACTGCTGCCTCCAAGGCTGGCTGGCTAGTAACTGCACCGTGGTTTAGAAGCACTTTGACAACCTCCTTGTGCCCATTCTTAGCAGCTCCAACAAGTGGTCGATCGCGAGGGTAGCGACAGTTGGGCATATATTCCCCGTCTACAAGCGCTCCGAGTGCGAGATAGCAGGCAGTCATATCTACCCATCCCATGTTCGCACTTTCATGGAGGAAACGGGTGAATTCCTTTTCACCAAAGATTTTGTCGGGACAGTGGATTTTGCGTTTTTCCACAATCCAGTCGAATATTTCCCTACTTGGAGTGTTCAATTCTGCCACTGCTCTTGCGTTATCATGCAGATAGCTAGGTCTTCCCTTTCTCTTACACACCCAAGGATGTCGCACAGCCTCGAAGTCCCAGATAAACCGTGTTAGATCCATGTTTCCAGTTTCAGCGACTCTTCTCAAGATCCACGTTCGTGTATGGTGGAAGTTATACACATCATCGAACTTGAAGTCCAACATTGCCGCAAGAACGTCTTGGTTACCATGCTTGGAAGCGTGTAGCAGTGAACCACCAAAGAGATAACTGGATATCAACAGCTCCCTTCCACGTTTTCCGCTTGAGATCCATCTTGCGACGACTGGGAGGGTTTGTGTGTAAAGGGCAGCGGCGAAGACATCATCGTCAAAGAGGTGATTGTCACAAAACCCTCTGTGCGCGCATTCGATCTTGTTACACCATTGCTTAGGCACCGGTTCAGTCTTCTCATATACAGAGCAACGACCCGATTTCCATCTGTCACTGTCCACAACAATGGGGCAAAGCTGTCTAATGTAGTCGTTTTCGTCTCTCTCGTCTTCAGTTTCTTGACTCAATTGTTTTGCAACGCTGCGGATCCAAAGAAGGTATGGTGCTCCACCAGGGCGTTCATTCAAAATACGTCGCTCGAGATATGCTGTCGCCATAGGGGGTGGAGGTCGATCCCGGGAAAAAGTAAAAGCAGTGTCAAGAAGCTTGAATTGAGCAAGCATGGCAATGACTTCGGTTGCAAATTTCTCTACAGTAAGTGTTGAGTAGACTATGGTGACAGTGTGTGGAGTCAAACTTACTATTTACAAGGCGTAACCGGAGGCCGCGTTTGGTTCCTCGTACTGCGACTGCCCAGCCGAGAATTTCACGGAAAAGCTCTAATGGTAAGTCGGATAGTTGCATGGTTCAAATCAATTGACTTCCAGAATGGAACAATTGCCATCTGAAAAGCAGAAATAGGTTTAAATATAGGTTAATCTATACGCTGTTGCCTTCGTAGCATTGCGGCGTGAACAAGCGCGCTTAGCGCAAAACCCTGATTGGATACCCAACAGGTACCCACTAGGTGCATGCTACAAGCGTAATTTTAGAATAAACTCCACGAGGCGCATTATATGACAGGGCATAAATAGAACTGTAATATATTGGTGAGGACAAATTCCGAAGAGATGTATCCTAGCTATCTTTTCAATTCAAGAATACCATCCTGTGATACAGGTACATATCATAGCACTAGGCTCTGATAGTTTCTGAGAGAGCCCGGGACTAGCTACGCACAAACAACCACTCTCGCACAGACTTTTTGTTACCGAAACAGTCGATGACAATGTCTAACAAAGGTCGCGATAGTCGGACAACTACAATGATTGCAGACGAATGCCCGTCTTTTTGTTAGACACTACTAGCGTCTGTCTCAGTTTCTTTGTCGATAAGTTGTTGTTTTCCTATTTTCATGGATTATCCACTTTCGTAAAGGTGATGAGCATGTGGTACCCATCCTCTGGAGTGATTGGAGTGAAAACTCTGAGCGATTCCACTCTAACATTCTTCATAGTTTCCGGATAGTCTTTCAGCATAAGAAGTACTCGATGAACATGATCCGATCCTGCCAGAAGTTGGTATGCTGCCAGTTCTTGTGGGGTTATGCCAGGGGCGTATGGGTCACTCCGGAACATGTAGACGTTTGCGTTATTGCCTCCTGTAATTTCGATAGCCTTCGTGATATAATTTTTCGTGTCTGCAGCGCTATCACCACCCGCAATGTTGTTCCGAACCATGTATTTCAGTTCGTCGGGCCTGACTCCTTCTTTTCCAAAAGCTGTTTTTAGGTCATACATAGCCATGTCTGACCAACGCATCTTACCCGATTTCAACTGGTCAAGGTCTTTGTTGAAGCTTTCGGCAACGATCATAAGTCTATCTCCAGGGTTTGTATGGGTTACCAAGATTGGCTGGGGCAGTTTTCCACCCGAGCCCGGTAAGTTTCTAGTAGATGAAGAATACCAATCGTTACCCAGGCTGTATCTGACCGGCAGATCATGTATGGTCAGGAATTTGCTATCTTCGCTATCCAACGGTGGGCCTGCTCCGGAGCGTTGTTGGTGTTCGTATTGCTTAGCTATATCGTCCCGGTTGACATCTTGAGCTGGAGGGTTTGCTTTCTGGGCTACCAACAAGTCAGCCTGGACGATTCGTCCTTTGTTGCGAATTGCTTCGAGTTCGGGAGTGTCGAAAGTAGCAACGTTGGAACAAGGATCTCCGGGAGCCCTCTTGCACTGGACGCCTGAGCCTGGGTTGGGTCGTGCGGGCTCAGCGGGTTTGGGCGGAACTGGTTTTGGCGAGATTGGCTTTGGCGTGATTGGCTTTGGCGTGATCGGCTTCGGTGTGATCGGGAAAGGATTGATAACCGGCACTGCAGGCTTAGGTAGAGGGATGATAGGTGGGATCGCAGCGGCAGCTTCCCTGTTGAAGAAACTATGTGCAGAGCATCTTTTGTCCGAACCTAAGGCGTGTCAGTCTGCTTTGCACGATTACGTTACGCAACGAAGTATATAATATCTTACAGGGGGCAGCCGAGCTGTCAGGTGGTAGACTGATAGCTACCAATAGTAAAGTGTTCAACCAAGAGACACGCATGGCTAGAAGAAGCTAGGTTTCTCAAATTGAGGAGGCAGAGTTGTGAAAAAGAGGTACTTGGAGTATGAGGTGCGGAACAGAGATAGTTGGCTTTCCTTGTAGTATAAAGGTCAACTTGTTAGTCTAAAAGGCTACAGAGGAGGTTCTTATATACCTGAATGAACCCATCCGATAATCGTCTGCCAGTCGAACTCCGAACGAAAACGCGGACTGCACCTACGCCACAGCTCCATCGTAACGTGTGTAGTGTAGCAGCTGATATCCAAGGTTCGAGATCCTTCAGCGGACTCGCCGCACACTTTCAATGTTGGTTCGGCATAGTTTGGCGTATTGGGGGGTTTCCTATTCCACGCCACACGAAGCGCTCGGCGATACTCAGTCCCCAGTGGGGACATCACCGCAGCCTTTTCTTGTTTGAAACAATATCAAGGCAGACAGTTTAATTATGGGCCAACTTGGTGCTGATTTCCAAAGAAGGAGCATTATGAACACCGAAAATGTCTCCGTGCCACACATGAATGTCTTGCGAAAAAACTGCCTTGCAACCATCGAGAGTGACTTGGCCCCAAACTGAGGCATCTAGCCCCAAAAACCCACTTCTACGCCGCTCCCAGCCAAAATTTAGAGAAATTCTGTCAATCGAGAGTGAGTTAGGTAGACACGCTCTGATTCTGGACACAGTTATTAGGTATAAAGCTCCTAGTGTCCGGCAGACTACGGACTCAACATCCAACTTGCTCACTATTTTTTCTCACACCGGCATACCTCTATATCCTCTCGTGGAATCAATTCTTCGATCTCTTTGCTTCAAGATAAAATTATCGCTCAGGTCATCTTACCAGAAAGTCACTCTCATGGCGAATACCTTGATCAACGTTGGCGGTCTTGTGGCCAGCCTTCTACCACTAGCCTTTCTCAATCAAGAGAAGCAAGATCTAAACAAGATTACGCAAATTACTCTTGGAATCGGCAGCAACCCAAACGCGGACGGCAGTGTACCTCATATTGCTGTATTTGATGCAAAAGGAGGTCGAATAGGACAGTTCAAAGGCAACAAGAATGGCCACGTAGATCGTGACAGAACTGTTCCATACACTATTAACAACGACCAAAATGGCGGAAAGCCCGCAAAACCAGAGTATATCTCTATCGTTATGCACGAGAATGACGGCATCTGCATTGCTGCTGTTGCAGCTGCTGGGGATGGTGTTCAATGGGCGTGGACTGGCGACGTTGGTTACACATGCGGTGCGCAGTGGTACCCTAGCCGGTACACGATGGGCAACTACAACCAACCAATCCGGTGCGTATGGCTCGATGCAAACCACGACAACGGAATCATAGCCAAGGGATTGAGCCTCCACATTCGTGACTTTAGTGGGGAGCCAGGAATGCTGGCCCAATACCAGGAGGACGAACGGCGGCTGTGCCAGAACTCGGCTCGAATGACTTTCCATCCTGATTTCCTGCCCGACTCCTTACCCAAGTTTTTCAACCCACCTTTGAAGTACATGAGAGAAACGAACGCCAACGATCCTACTAAACCCTCTACTGCTGGCGCTCTAGAGAAGCCAAATCAAGGTCGAGACCGACAGACGCGTGCATATCCAGACGGCACAGAAATGAATAGTCGTAGGCTTCGAAGGCGACAGACATCAAGCCTCAAAGGTCAAGGAAAGTTGAAGATCCGTGGCATCAAGAATCTTCATCCAGATCGCCTGACTGTCAGCCACATGAAAGGGCACAGCGCAAAGGAGCTTTGCCTCGACGAGATGTCTCTGGGACCCGACTTTGTTTCCACGTTGGAGGGAGCTTTCTGCGACATGGCGACGGCGACCTGGTGGCCACTATGTACTGCTGTTCAGACCTTCGATTGCTTTGACCTGGAAACGAAAACCATTCGAACGAGTAAGAGAACAAGAGACATGTCTCCGGAAAAGAAGTACACGTATACAGATGAGTGGAAGTAGAGGTTGATGGGAGCTGTTCTGTTTGTGAACATTTCGAACATTTTCTATTGGTTTAGGAGTGGTTTATCTATACGGTTGCAGAATATATTTGTTGAACAACATGCGTGTTACACTACCAGACTTTCTACACTTTTCTCCAATATCATGTCTCCGAACAGCAAGTAGCAATGCTTCATGTAATAGCATTCTTGAGTTCTGGATCGATGAATACCATGGCGATAGATAACATCTTACGTAGCTAAACTATCACTTCAATATAAAGCCCTCGTCGAGGATAGCGCAGGTAGTCGGTCGGCTTTTTTCCCCTTGACATCTCGCACTGCTTTCACGCACTCTCAAAGATTAGCTGACATCTCTTAGATTAGAGCGTAGAAATATATGAGGTAAATCTTGGTGACGAACTATAACAAAGCAGGTCATTTACTGCAAAACTTCAACGAACGCAAAGCAAAAAGCTGTTCATACAGTTCATCTATACTTGTAAACCAAACTCCGTGTTACATATGGCCAGATGCTGTCTACTATCAGAGCCCTCAAGTCTCCCCAAATCACACGCGTTAACACCGAAGTGCCATTGTTTCCATATATTCTACACAAAGTCATCGTCCTCATCGTCATCATCATAGTTTGCCCGTTCTTTGATGTAAAGACCCAGAAGCGCATACGGCAGGATCTGCCCAGGATAAATTATAGCCAATACAATAGACGCTCCTGGAGTCTGATCAGCTAATCTGTAAGAATGAAAAGAGTTGGAGTTTCTATACCTAGTATCGGGATAGTGTCGAAGACCCAGAAAGGCCACTCATACAAAACAAGGTAACCAAGTGTGGACCCGACAGAGCTGTATAGCTCAGCTATACGATACACAACAGATATCTAGCAGATTCGTTCTATTAGCTGCTAAAGTACTCGTGACTTGGCAATCAGAACTTACAGTAACAAGTATGATTGCTGTGATAACAGCCCAGCAAAGGGGACGCCACTCCGCTCTCATATCTGCAGCAGGCGATTGTGGGCTCCCAACCCAGTGACGGCTGACGAACAAGAACAGCATGATAAGACTAATCAATGCGATAAGTCCCAATAGCTGTAGAATGAGACCCGCTTTCAATATATCCAGCCCTTGGAGCTGCTTATACACATAATAGAAACCAAATTGGTTTGGATAGGTAGTCGCGAGAAGACCTGCGCCTGTTGCGGTGAAGACGAATCCAAGAAAAATGATGAGAAACGACAGAAAGGCAGCAGAGCGTATCGAACATCTAAGAAATCGAATCGGAAACCTCTCTGGTGGTGTGGCCCATCTCATAATCCGGTTGAACGTAGAGTAGCATGCTATGGCCATGAGAGGGGGCGCTAATCTGCAAAAAAAAAAAAAAAAAAAAAAGAACGATCGATTTAGCTTTCTCTTTGGACTAAGCGGCAGTGCGAGATGTACTTACAGGAGAGCGATGTAACTAGTAAAGTATACCTGTTCTTCCCAGGGTTGTTTTATCGACGCAACTCGGGTCCCAAGGCCGATACATTCAGCTGTTTGCTTGTTAGCTTTTAACTATATCTGCTACGAAAGAAGCTTCACCTATTATGCCGATGTTCATAACCCAGAAATGCCACGGCCAAGTTTGCGAGAATCGCCCAACGTGGACGAAAGCAACTACGGCATAGCTAACGATACCAAAGATTGCAGCGGGTAGATTGGGATCAAAATTATAAAGATTCCATAATCTGTCATCAACTAAAGTATTGTCTCAGCATAATTCTGAAAAGCTCGTTCTACATGAACTTACCTGACGACAGGTTTGGAGCAGCCATCGTGGTCTAAGTATAGAAGCAGGGACTAATACTATAGCCGGAAAACGCCAGGAGACAAATTGCGAATACAAAATGCAAAATCAGGATCCAGGTAAAATATAATAAAAGAGAAGTGATCGAGGCAGTGTTGCTACTAAGTGCAGTAGCGTTCACATCTACAAATGGCCCTAGGCACCTGCGCAGTGATAATAATGCCGACGCTAGCGCAGCCTGCAAGGACGCCGCAACATTCTGAAACCATTGCATGGCAAGTGGCGCCTAGATATTCAATCAGCATGCCCGGACCCGTGGGGAATGTGGGTCTTGTGAAAGCAGCCCCCGAGCGGTTATTGCGGCGTAGTTGTAATTACGCCAGACACGTAACATCACTCTGATCCTACTGCAGTTGCTAAAGCTGCCTTGCGCAATGACTGGACCCAACGCATAGCTTCGCATGGATAATGACATGCAACCGTTGTTGATGATATCAAAAGTCTGCCTTGGCCCCACAGCTAGCTCTGAATGCAGGAAAGGATGAGAAGAATATGCTAGGTACGCCGCTCAATGTACGACGGTGAATTAACAGCGCCGCTTCCCTCACCAATTCAGGTGATAACTAATAGTAGACTGGGTATTCCCCGTCCAGAAAGTGACATCAAAGACATTTTACCTGGGTCGATTCCATATGGCCCTAGCTGCTGAACTGTCAGTCAGATTAGAAAGCGAGCCACAACGACAGCCTGCCGTAGTGCGGTAACAAATCCAGTAACCCACCCCAATAGCATTTAAGCAGGCTTTGTACTAGCGATAATTTTACTTGTCACCTGTTCTTCGACGACGGTGAAGTGCTGGGCCAAGGAGAGAGTAAGCATGTGCTGAGTTTCGCTTAATTGAACAAGAATTTCCTATTTCGTTTGGCTTCTTCAGTCTTTCCTGTATTGAGTAATCAATTAATGGTAACCTTGGAATGATCGACCAATAGAGTGCGCAGCTCAATACTTCAACATAGCTTTCACATGGAGCAGTAAGCTACCCCATTCCAATTCAGTTCAACGTAAAGCAATTAAATTATCTTCATTTCAACCTAATCTCCCAGGATACATCATATCGACTGATGATAAGCTACTATCCTGGCTTTCCAGTAAACACTTACTCGGTACATTCAGCGCAACCGGTGAGACCAGTGACGTAGCCTCTTTCGACAACCGCCACTCTGGCGGCACATTATGCTGCATAACCTCAACCTCCGACACTTTGCTCGAAGTCCCTCGCTTCCCAGCCTTCTCAACCTTGACATGCGTTGGAAGCACGAGCTCGGGCGTCGCACAAGATTGCGAGCGACTCTGTATTAGCCGGACAATCTGGCTAAGGACACCGAATTCAATCTTGAGCTTGAAGCTGTATAGTAAAGACTTGAATGTCGTTTGTATCATGTACAAGTTCAAAAACTCCATGGTGAGCAGCGTGATGTCGAGGACGAGTAGGAGGACATTCATGGCGACAAGCTGCCACATCCATTTTCGGGCTTTGCCATCGAAAATGACGCGCATGAGTTTGCGCGTTTCCCATAGATAGATGCAAGAGATGGTGACTTCTTGGAGCGTGAAGAGCACCATTTGGATCTTCTCCATGATGGCGTACCCGTGTGTGTAGATATCTGGGTGCTTGGTATACTGCCGCAAATTTAAAGTCACAGTGGGGACGCATAGGCAAATTGCCGATACGATGATGGTCCAGAAAATGACGCGCAGCATTCTGAGGTTGGATGAGATGAGATGCAGTCGGGAGTATAGAACCATAGATTGGCCTGGAACCATCAATACCCATCCAATAGTAAGAAGGGCGTTGTAGAGGTCGGCGTTGTGGCCGACATTGTTCTGCTTCATCCATGCACCTATGGGAAAGAAATGCTTGGTTAGTTCACTTCCCGACTTGAGGTGATGATTGTAGTATCTTACCTGTTGCATAAGGCACAATACTGAGTGCACTGATGATCAAACTCCAAAAGTACAAGCCAGAGTATTTTCTAAAGATGCAAAAAATGAGGACCAGGAGCTCGAGAGAGTTGTACCATGCAATAGCCGTAAAAGCAGTCATTGCTCGGGGAAGCACCCGATTAGCACCGTAGATGTCGAAGTTGGCGCCTGTAATGCCATTGTTGTGTGGAGTATCGTCCGTCGTCATGTCTGCAAGCGAGATTATGTTGCCATGGACTAATTCAAAAGACGAGATGCATAGAATACTGTGTAACCGCCAGGATCATGTAAGACATATATTTTCTACATATGCAAAGATGAGTTTGCGGAGTATGGGGTTGTCAACAAGGTAATCATGCGTCAGCAACGGGTACGCTGTATAAGTGGATTACTTGGGGGCCGTGGGTGCTGATTGGCTAGATGCGACTAGTTTTCTCCGGCAGCAAGCCGCGGGCTTGTGTTGGAGTCCACGAATAGATCACAATGCTATACTTGGATATTTTGTGTAGTATTCTCCGATGGCAGGAACGATAAGCTCATGGCCAAGACCAGCTAAGAAGTCCTAATGCGCGCTAAGGGATTATGTTTCCAAAAACCTAGTCCTCTCGAGTAGGGATTATTACCAAAATGCGAGCACGCACGTGGAATTCCGTACTAGTGACATAGCGTCATCGCACATGGGCTTGTGAACGGTTTTGCCTTACTAGCGCTTGGTTGGTGGAGCCGCTATGTGATAGCGATACTCGTTTCGTCTACGAGTAAAAAAATCGAAGAGGAGAAATTAGTTGCATTCGGGATTTCGCAACGGAGTTTTCTAAGTCTACAATGGGAACAGAACGCTAGACTAGTGGAACGCCTTACATGCTATGCCAAGATATCACCCATAACTTTACACATATCATCGAAACCCGAGACATTAGTTCTCCGCATGACCTGTAGGGCCCTGATCCGTATCTGCAGCAAGTTAGCTTTATGTGCAGAGAAACACGTTCGTCGGAGTGGGCACTTACAATCCATTGTGACAAAGGCACGGTCTACTTCTTTCAATCCCTCCAGACAGTATTGCAGGGTTTCTGCAATGTCATGGCACGTCCTTAGTGGGGTGCTCGCCTTCATGAGCACATCGATCTCCACACAGACACCATCACCAGCGTGGTATACTTTGAGGCTTTTGAAGCCTTCCACAAGGGGAGAGAAGCGGAATGCCATGAACATCATCTTGCGCTCTGTGCGGCTATCGGCGGCCTCTCCGGTAAGACGAGTAACATTCTCGAAACAGGTGCATGCCCAGTCGTAAATAATGTACAAAGAAAGGCAAGCTGCTCCGAGGGGATCGAGCCACCAGACATTGACTTGGGCGCCGATAAGAGGAAACAAGAGAGACAAAGTGTTGAAGTAAACATCTGTTTTGGTTAGCACCCAAACACCTGCGTTATGTATGAAATAAGTTACCAGTCTTGCAATCTTGGGCGAGAGCTTGCACTTGGGTTGTCTTGACCCTAGCGCATCCAATCCAGATTGTTCCCTTGACGACAATGGTGGATACCATTGCGAAGATGGCTGCAGGAGGGAGCATAGCAACACTGTGGTCACCGCTGGGTAGCAGCTTCTTGACAGACTCCTGGAGGATTTGGAGAAAAGAAATCACCATGATGATCGAGAAGACAAGGATACCGATGGGCTCGAGGCGCTTGCGGCCGATAGGAAACTTCTTCCTCAGAGCCTGGAGACGCCAGCCTACTAGCTTGTTGGTTGTCCAGATGATGAGTGTGCAGAGCAAATCGAGGGCGGAATCGACAAGAGATGCGATCAAGGACAGAGAGTTTGACCAAATAGCTGCGACACCTTTAGCTGCGAGTAAGAGGATGTTGACGATAACGTTGATCTGGATGTGGTAAGCTTAAGGCTGCATGGCGAGTGACTTGAAACTCACGTTGATGGCCCATCGAACATGCTTGGCTGCCTTTCTACGCTTCTCTCGCTCTTCTCCGGGAAGAAAAGGCTCCAAATCTTCTCCGCTAAGGCCCAAGGGACCTCTATCCTCGGCTACACCATCGTGATCGGGGTCCTGAGGAGCCATGCTGTCGACAATGTCATCGGCGAGCGAAGTTACGACCATGTCGACCTCAGCCCAGTCGTCAATGCGTTCATTTTGATCTTCGTAAAATTGGCGTACTTTCTTGTTCTTTATGCTCTTCAGCTGTAGCCACCATGTCAGCATCTAGCCTGAGCAAGTCGAGTCTTTCACATACGCTCTCCTCGCTTTTCCTGTACACCTCAAGTGCATCATGGTCGATCTGATCGATCAGCTTGCGCTTGAGTTCATTGGCTCGATTATCCCTTAGGGTGTGTTCGATGGCATCACGAAACCGCTGCTTCGGCTTGATCTTGTTGATGGTTCCATAGCCGCTCTCTAGGTCGACGCGCTGGTATTGCTCAGGATTGTCGTAACCGTTGATATTGCCGTTGGTACCGTTGCCGTTCAGCAGTCCGCGTCTGCCACCGACCATATTTAAGGCGATTAAACACGTGTGGAGACTGTAAGCTTATGGTTCGACGGGAAGCGAGGGAGCAAAGGTAGTATAATAAAGCAAAAGTAAGCACACGAGGACCCGGACGACGCGACGCGCTCTTGAAGAATTTACAGGCATCGGAGCGTAATAGCGCATGAGAGCGCATCATCATCTTGTGGCATGGCTAAGCTGATTGGGGCAATGTCCCTGCATGCAAAGACAATTCTTGGTAGGGCTTGTGCCAGCTTGCGTCGACAGATGCAGAAGAGGAGCCATGACATCACCCGCGTTCCGGACGCTGCCCTTGGCAGGCACCATGTCACCGACTCCACTCTACAACATGGCGGCGCCCTCTCTTCCAACCAGTCAGCACACCGGCACGTCCTCCCGAGAGAGCCTGTCACGATCTCACCTCACGATGCCCGCGCTTTTGTTAGAACGGCGATGCATGGTGCGTGCCGAACATCCGAAAACTAGCAACCCTGCACTGGGAACGGCTTACCTTCCCTCGTCCCGGGCCCATGGCCCACTCATTCGGATACCCACTACATGGTATCAGTAGTCCGATGTTCTCACCAGCCTGGTCTGTTTTGCCTTACGCCATGGTTCACGGCCTCTTGACCACGTGTTGGCTTCCCGCAGAAATCACGTGCCTCGACAACTCCAACATGGCCCAAGACGTGATACTAAGCCCGCCGGCCCTTTTGCAGCACAGCCCCTCCCAAATTCTCGCAGCGTCGTCCCGAGCCGGCCGCCTTACCTAGCCATCAAGGGAGAAGCGAAGCTCGCCAAATTCTTTCGGACGATTCCTGCGGACCGTCACATGATATATAAGCGCGCCGCGTCCCATTCTGCATCGTGAACCTATTGCGTCTGAACCATTCGTCATGGCACCACCAGCACCAGCACAGCACCGCCGCGGTGGTGATGGCACTCTCTTATTTCTCTACACAGTCCTTGCGGTGGTGGGCATTTTCACTATGCGCATCGTGACCTCCATGACAGGCAATCCCCTTGGTTTCATGGACATGTATCTGTCGCGCGTCCTGCCAGATGGTACTCCGATTAAGACACAGTACACCGGCATCCGCCCCCTCGACGAAGGCCTAGCTTTTTTGGTCACTGCGTTTGTTCTTGGTCCTTTGCGACAGAACGAGGCCTTTTACTGGCAGCAGATCCACTTCCTGATTCAACTTGTGCCCCTCATCGCTATTATGAATGTTGAGGCTTGTCGAGAACGGAACCAGGCTAGTTGGCTGAAATAGTAAGTTGCGCACGGGGGACAAGCGATATTGGATGGGCCACCAAAGAACATGGCCACTAACAATCCCCAGTACTGCTGTCTGGGCGTTTCTCTACCAGAACATTGGAGCCGCTTTCATCATCACCATCTGGTGGGCAATCTTCCATTACCGATCAAGCCCCAGCTCTTACTTCCAGGCGGGACGCACAGTACCGCTGCCATATGCCCGTGCCATACTACCAGCAACCATAATCTTGTACTTCATCCCCACCCTCGCGATATGGCTGCCCACAGATAAGGACGTAGTCACACTTCAAAATGTCTTGGCGTTCTGGCAGTTCACTCCTATACTTGTGAACGTCCCCTTCTGGCTCATCTCCCTCACCGGATCTCCGTCGACAACCGCTGTCAAACAAAACAAAAACGCCGACATCCCGCATCTCAAGATACTCTACGCCATCTCATTTTTAGTATCGGTAGCAGTGCACTGGTATACCATCTACGGCATTTCCGTCTCCCCACACCCTGATGCAACTTACGCCCGCGTCTTCGTCCCTAGCACGTACACTTGGAGCAGAGACATTGCTTGGGGCTTGCTATGGATCTTTCAGTGGGATTGGGCAATCACTAGCGTCATGTGTATCATGCCTGCCTGGGTCGCCGTCTGCGATGTTCAGCGGATGAGGAAGGGAGAAGCTTCACTGGAAAACATCTTTGAGAGTTTCCTGGTCATCATGACAATCGCCATTGGTGGGGGTCCAGGAGCAGCACTATCCGCAGTTTGGTTTTGGAGAGAAGGTAATCTGGCGGCGATTGAGAATGCATCGGCAGTAAAGAAGGGTCAGTAATGGCTGCGACTGAGACGATGGCATAATCAAACAGTGACTCTCCCACGACTGGTGAGACCGAGGAATAGTGGCCCATAACACCACCCTACATTCTAGCAAAATCACTACTTTTAGAAGTAGCTGTAGTCGTCACAGTTATTGTTTACTATCCTAATAGCTTGTCTTTAATTTTCCGATTGTAGTGGTTGTGAAACAAAGTGATATGTAGCCACAGGTATGGTGAGAGATGAAAAAAAAGGACTACCACGAATATTCTTCAAACATCATATGAACCATCACCGGTCAGCTTCTAGGGTTCATTTCAATCAATAATTCGAGATCAACCAGCCCTTTCAACACCTATTGCAGGTACATCTGCCGAAAAAAATGCAATCACTCTCCCTTGCCCGTCCAATCACCGGCTCCTTCACTCTGTGTCCCAGCATATTTACCATCTTTGCCCTGTTTGAATGACACCTCAACTGCGACCCCTGCATTCGTCACGTCCTTTGTCTGTATCACCGCTTGCTTCCGCTTGGCCTCGTGGAACCTCGCGAGCATCTCGTCGTCAGATACTCTGACATCTGGGTATTTCTCTCGTGGGGCTTTGGGCTGTCGAGAATACTCTGAATCCCCTTCTGTCGCGACGTCGCTATCAGTGGTGCCCGCATCCGACTCGTCGTCTTCTCTTTTCAAGCGTACCAGCTTCCGGACCGTTTCTAACACTATGACTGGTATCATTCGTTGTACTTCGTTGCGAATCCTGTGCATCAGGGTGTCGGCGAGCAGTTCGTTCAGAAGGACTGGAATCAGGCGGAGAACTTGGTTTTGGAATTCAGGCATTAGGGCTTCGACGATGGCCTTCGTAAGCTGGGGCAGGATTCTTTGGAGAGCGGGGAGTAGATCGATCGTTGGAGAAGGTGTAAATGGGGGAGCCATTGCGGTGGACAGATGTTGTTGAGGACTTTTTTTCAGTATGGCGAGATGGGAGAAATGCGGATTTTTGTAAGCACGGATTGCTGTTTGCTGATGCTGGTACGGATGCTTCTACAAGCTGGAAGAATATATGAGAATTCTGATTAAATCGTAGCATTGCATCGTATTCGTTCCCTGTGTAGACAATCTCAACTGCTTGACAAACACATTTCATGACCTTTCCACTATCGCTGCACAAACATCCCTCAGACCCTCTAGCAAAGGTGACTCGAGAACCTTCTCCCAATTGTCCTGCAATATATTCTCCAAAGCCGCAGTTCCGATATCCACCAATTTTTGGGTGCCCTCACGATCGGTCCATTCAACATGGGTAGGCCAGAAAGCTACATGCACTGCCCAGTGCACTACCAGTCTCCGCAGCCAGCTCTTACCCAGTGTCTCAACATCCTTCCTGGCAGCAAGGTATGCGCGCAAAAACGACAAACGCAACCCTCTCTCGCCTCGAAAACGATCGAGGAGAAACGCCTCAGCAGCAAACTGCGCGACATCCGTTGCACTGGTACCACGACGGACTATTTCCCAATCCACAATAGTGAGTCCAGCAGAAGAATTCTCGTTCACACGCACAAGGACGTTTCCAGGCCAGAAATCCCCATGGCAAACACACTCATCATCTGTAGCAAGCAGACTCCCAAATTCCTCATCGATCCGATGTGCAAGGCTAGCATCATGGCCAAATTGTTCAAGAGCAGTGTGGAGATTCCTGTATGAATGGCGATAAATACCAACTCCGACGGGGTTGTTGTTCATAGTGCTTTCTCCATCTTGCAGTGCAAGGGAAACATTCCTGGAGGAACTGTGCAGCGATGCGAGCCAAGTCGCTAGTTCTTGGCCGATTTGCGGTATGCCGATTGTGGAGTCGGTGTATGCGTCTTTGAGGTTACGGTTTCCGCCATCTTCAATCTCGAGTAGCTTGTTTTCCTTGTCGTAGCTCAGGAGCTCAACAGCATGCACATTCGAGCTTGGCGAGTCGGCGAAGAAGGGCTTGTTTTTGGAAGAAAGCATGGCTAGGATGTTGGCTTCATAGTCCATGCGTGTAGGGTCAAAGGCAAAGTTCCTGTTGCTGTGGAGGTATGGCGCAGCGTGCTTGAAAATACTGGTAGTTCCATCCTCTTTGCTTGCGCGGTATACGAAGTTCGCGGTGCCGCCGGAAAGCAACTTTAGGCTCGTGTGCCCTGAATGGGTTGCAGCAAGATAATCGCTGAGTCCTTGTTCCGTGGTGAGATCGTAGAGAGATGCCATACTGCCCTCAACTCTCAAAAGTACAAGCGCTTTGTGCTTGTTGTAGAGGATATTGGTTTGATCCAGTAATATTCTTTCTTGTTACTTGAATCGTGTCGAATGCCCACACCGTGTTTGAGGTAGATTGTATGAAATACAGTCGTTTCTATATCTCGTTACGACTCAGCGATCATACATACTTTACTGCCGTATTGAGTACTACGGAAAGGTGTCACTATGATCGCACATGAGTCATTTGCCAAGCCGTGCCGGTGAAGGCGTCGGTATGGATGTAGTAGAAATCAAGTGGGGCAGTGCAGCCCGAAAGCGGAATGGCTACAAGAGCCTCGTGAGCCTGCATCCATCCATCATATGTGTCAGCGCACGTTTGTTCGGTAAACATAACGCTTCAAGAAGATGCCATGATTTATGCACTGATAAGAGATCAACATGATTGCGACCAATCATCCATTTCTACAGCATCCTATGTCAGCAAGCCTGATGCGCGAACTGACACACATCCTAGTCGTTCCGTTCCTGGCTGACCGGTTTGTTGAGTGTTACACCAAATACTATCTCTAATAATCAGAGTCAGAGTAAACCACATCTCAAGATTTTCTCTTTCTAATTTTTTCAGCCACCTTTTCGCGCTTGTTGCTTATATTTGGTCTCTAATAGACATCGATTTCGAGCACCGCTCTTGCCATGACTGAACGCAGAAACAGTTTAGATGCGAAGTTCGGTAATCTGAACCTTCAGGAGGATGGGAATCATGATGTTATCCGCGCAGATGCTCTCACAGCCAGCAACCGAACCGCCACTTTAGAAGAGGATCTGGCATCTATCGATGACGATGTGGCTTCACTTAAAGAGGCGTCCAAGTGCTTCACAAAGACTGTCTGCGTATTTTCGAATACTCTTATTGAAGTCGCGAGCGGGGCGAAAAGTTCGGCCCTCCCGGACCCTCAAACGATTAGTGACTATAGCATAGCCACGTCTTCAGAGGAGATCAAAATTATGAGTTTACTCCAAATTTTCGACCAACCGATCAGGTGTATCATCAAAGCGGTTCTTGATGATATGAAGTACGGGAGAGTATTGTGGAGAGTTGCGGAACGATGCTATAAACAAGCTATCAACCCTTTCGGTACTCTTAACGCTGGGAAACACTTTATTGGACTGAAACAATTCCAGCCCGGGCAGACTCTCAATGGCGACCATAAGAGTGAGAGGTATCATGAGCAGGAAAATGGTTCAGATATCCCCGAAAATGTTCACGCAGCTCTTCACGCACAGGCGGAAGGCTTAGATGAAGGAGGAAGAAAGGAAGAACAGTTGTGGATAAAGTTCTGGCTTAACATACTGGACCACTCTCCTGGAGGACCCACACTGTTTTTTCCGCAAGAGAGTAATCATACCGATCATCCCAGCTTAGACAATATCCCACGATACCTGTTCAGAGCGTTTGATGAGAAAAGCTCTGGAAAAAACGATGAGAAAGTGATGGCATCGCCAGGAAGCCATAAGACTCCTCAAGGTCGCCCTAATGATTTCATGAGTCTGGATGACCTTGATGCGACGAAATTGCTGTACTATCATCTTTGCGAAAAGTGGACCGGTAGGCAAGACTATAATGATGTCTTAGTGTCCTGGACTAGCTCCTTTCTTTATGCAGTACAATGTGCGATCTGGAGACATCACAACCCCCAAATTCGCAGTACCAGCAATAAGATATGCATTGTGGACACCAATCAATTCCCACAGGGGCAATTCATACGAGACTTAGAGCTACTCGCTAGATATCTTCCTATGGCTAAAGACTTAGGCGGATCTGTGCTGAACTTTTTCGAATTCCGTCCAAAGAGTGGAGATTACTACAATGGGGAGTTCCTCTCACAAGGAGTGGTAAACCATGCAGGCAGATCTTGTGTGGTTTCTTTGGAACAACTACAAGAATCTGGTCTCTTCAAACTGTATCCCGAATTCGGAGACCCTGAAGAGCAGGGTAGATGGACAAACCGCGTGAAAGATCTACGGAGACAATGGTGGTATGAAAACGAGACAACCAATGAAGACATATCGCATGCGCTCAATATTGCGCGAACTTGTTTCCGCCCATTTGAAGCAAACGAGGTAGCTTGTTTGCTGCTATCTTTTAAGAATCGCGAATTATCTAGTAAGCAATCTAACTTTCCTCATGGCCCCATTCTTATCATCAGGAGGAGCAAATTCTAACGATTAAAGGCACCGTTCAGCCACCCTTTAAAGAAGCCCCTTCATGGGCTGACAAGCCTGTTGAAGTGAAACGGTATTGGCAGGCATTCGAGAAATTGGAGTTTTTGAAACAAGGGCGCCAACGCGATGTGGAGTTACGAGAGATTTTTGCGTAACGCTTACAGCTGCTAGGATATTTACGATTCGGGCTCGATGATGGAAATGTTGTGCACGATGGATAAGTTTCACGAAGGTCTATTTGGAAAGTTTAGGTGTAATGCCGCGCTAGCCAGATCAAAGTGATTATACCTATGCGTGAGCGTTCAGATCCCCTCTTTGTAGTATTGTCTTGCCACAGCTCCACGTCTAAGGCTCTCAAAACTCCACATCGCGTTGGCGCCCTTGTTTCAAAAACTCCAATTTCTCTTCATTGACAGCAATGTGATATTGAAATACTTAAAACAAGGGCATGCTGAGATACTGGTGAGATTCTTGGATGTAGAATGGAAATTTCGATTAAAAATCGCATGAACAGTGATAAGATTAAACTTCCGACAGTACTATTAGAAGAAATAGGAAATTTATATGCAGTACGCTATGCCGATATCCACCCAGTTACCCAACCAGAATTCTCATTCAATGCTTCCTCAAGGCCAGCACCATCCATCCAAACAGCCTGTACGCAAAGATAATGACAAGCATGTATCCCACATACTTGCCCATATCCCCATTCTCAAATCCATACACACTCAGTACAGCCTTGCCCTCCACCATACACTGATCTTGTAGTGCACTGGGATACATGCACTGACAGCTGTTATCCGCCAGCCTCTCGCACGCATAGTTCCTCTTGCCAAACTCATTGACCATCATGCCTCGAAAGACGTATGCTTGATAATCAATGTAGTGGAAAACATAGCGCCAAAAGACATTCAGTGTCTCTGGCTGAACCATGAAGCCATTGACACACATCCAAAGGCCATTTGCAAACGCAGTCGCCGCAAGCGCAACAACGAAAATCGGAATGAGTGAAGAAAGCAACACAACGAGCGACTCGGCAGCCAACAAGTCGAGGAATAGCCACAGAACCCAAACCCAGAACCCTTCAGCGGACGGGCGGAAGTTGCCGAGCCAGTAGCTAATCACACTGAACAAAACGGTGATGAGGAAGAGATACGGGATGCCGATGACAAAGTTAGCCAGCATAAACGCTGTAGGACCGTAGAGTCCGTTTGCGCGCTCCTTGCTATAGATGGCCAGGTCCTCGAGGTAAGCGGGTATGTAGGCGACGGCCATAAAGGACATGAATGCGCCACCGAAGAAGATGGCGTTAGTGAAGGCTTGGATGTCGGACTGTGTGGGCGCAAGACGCAGCCAGACAGTGCCCATCATGATGGCGAGACCCATGTACATTGCAATCCGGATCCCGTAGGCAACGATGTCGCGGTAGGATTTTATGAAAGAGCGGTGCATGAGGGTGAAGGGGATGAAGAAGGGGCTGGCAGACATCTGGGTTGAGAGGGCTGTAGAGTGCGATGGCCCCGAAGGTTGGGCGTGGATCTTGTCCAATACAACTGCTGCTGCAGGGGAGCTGGCCCAAGATGTATGAAGTTGGTTGAGACGCTGGGCTGCGGCGGTGGGATCGGAAGAAAAATCAGTGTTTATAAGGTCGATGACGAATTCGGCCGGGTTATGGTAAAGAGGGATCTTGCGAGGGAGGGTCATGTTAGCTTTCCTTGACTTCCACAGTCCGGGGTAATTTGGCATTACTCACTTCGTATCCCAGACCGGCAAAGTAGTCTCCGACCTTGTTCACCGCGCCATTGTAGACCACTTGACCCTTGCTCAGCAGCATGAGCTTATCAAAGAGCTCAAACGTTGTGGTTGAAGGCTGGTGGATCGAAGCAATCACTAGTACATTGTGTTTCTTTGCGATACCCCTGACGAAGTTCATGACCTCGTAGCTGGCAGCAGAATCCAGACCACTAGTCGGCTCGTCGAGAAACAGTATCTTTGGACTTGTAATGAGTTGACTGGCCACGCTGACACGGCGTTTCTGGCCACCAGATACGCCTTTTCGAATCGGTGTTCCAATCAACGTGTCGGCTTGATTTTGGAGGCCAAAAGAGGATAGGAGACTGGCGATGCGTTCTTTACGTGCGGCTTTGCTTATCGAGCTGTTGTCATGCCTGATGTCAGAAACACGGACAATGGTGAAGACACTTCAAACAACCATCGAGTTAAGACGTACCTTGGCAGTGCAAGTTGAGCTGCAAAATGCAGTGTCTCCCTGACCGTCAGAGAGCCGACAAGGGCATCCTCCTGTTCCACATAGCTGCTCAGTTTTCTGAACGAAGCCAGAGTCGTTGGCTCTCCATTAATCCTCAGATCCTGGCGGATAGTCGACTTTGGAACGGCAGCCCGATGAGCCAGTACATTGAGCAGTGTCGTCTTTCCTGAGCCACTTGGGCCCATCAAAGCAAGTATTTCTCCGGCCTCCAAGGCACCGCTGACGTTGCACAAAATATCTATGGGGAGTTTCGAAGCGCGGTCTTTGACGGTGACAGTGACGTTTTCCCAGGTAAAACTCTTAACAACATCGTTGGTCAGATGGGCAAAGTCGGAGCCCTCGATGCCCTTTTCGACATCTTGAGATTCGCGCGAGGATGCCATGACGCAAAAGGGGGCGGAAGGAGAGAAGGCAGAGTCGTTCTGTTGGATATAATATGATTACACAAGGTAAATACAGGCAGCGCAAACACAACCAGACGAACAAAATGGAGGCCTAAACCTGTATTTATCCTCTGTTCAGCCATGCCACCACCACCTTTCCAAGCCCCTAAAAATACTCCACACACATAGAACACGTATAGACACACCAGTACTACACACTGATCCTACGTCTCAAAGTCCAATCGGCGAATGAATCTTATTCGCACTGCTGGCCTGAAAGACTAGAAAGTCCTAGCGCTAACTGGACCCTACTGTAGATCAGTTGTTCATGCACCCACACGTGCAATAACATGTTGGCTTAGCGAGGGACGCGAAGGAAGCAGCTGAACAGTACTGATTGAGCGCCATCCCAATTAGGCACACACGTCTAATGTGAGATGTGATGTAATGTCAGCCCCGGACTCCGGGTGGATACAGCAGAAGGAAGAGAAAGAGTTTAATCGCCGTTTTCACCACTCGACTTCTGTCGATCAATCAGTGTGTTTGCATTCAAAGGATAGATGTCGCTATGCGATGGTAACGAAGCTGAAAACATGATGCACTGCACTAGCTGTAAAAGGCATTTAAGACAAGACATCCGTGGCATGATGCTAAGAGAACAAAAGCATTAATACCCCCGACTCGATGCGCCAAGGTGTATCGAGCAGATTCAGCCCTGTGGCGCTCATTGCTGACAGCTGCTGAAGACGCCGGACCCTTGTTACTCGGCGAGGTTTGTTTTTTCCCGCCATTTAACGGCCGTGCGTCTTCAACCTCGCCGATGTTGCGACAGCACACATGCGAAGAATGCCCACGCGCTTGACCGCTCGGCCGTACACTGCTATCGGAGTAAGGTGTCTCATGTCAATTTTGCTTGTTCCCGAATAAGCTTCAGAACCCGAGGACGAAATGCATGGCAGAAATATTTACAGTTCAGGTAAGGCTAGACTACGATCTCCACTACGTCTTCCGGTTCAGTACATGTATTCACTGAGCTCCAACAACTGCGCATCCAGCGCTCGCTTTGCCTGCACACTGGCTTCTCTGTTCTCGGCAGCCAGCCTCTCTTCGTAGGCCATCTGTAACAGTCTCTTGGCATCTTCCTCTCCAAACCTCTCGCCAGGAACACCAAAGCCCTTGCCATACTGCTTTGCTCTTGCGACAATGGCATCCGGACCTGCGGTAAACAAGTCAAAGAACAGTGCCGCATAAGGCAACGATGCGCCATTCTCAATATTCTTCAAGTTCTGTTGCAAGACGAGAATATTGAGTTGCATCAGTGCGCAGCCATTGGTATTCATGCGTTCGATCTTAGAGGTGCAGAGAGTGAAAAGGTATCGGTCCATCAACGATGCCAAGCCTCGCGTGATGTGGCTGTACGGGGCTATGGGAATGTATGTTGAGACTTCTGTATCGAAGGAGACGAGGGTTGAGTTGAGGGTGAGGACGGCTGGGTCGGGATCGTTGAGAAGGGTGTCGATATAGGTGTTAGGCTGTATGCTTCCGTTGAGTGAGTACAGAATTGTACTGCGGATAGCAAGGTGCAAAGTGCGCAAGGCGCGGGTAGCAAGAGACCGATAGGTTGCTACTACTGCATCGAATATACTGCTTGGAGTTAGCATTATGCGTTACGAGTATAAGCGTGGACACTTACGCCGCAGTTTCTGTGCTCAACGGCAGATACACAGGGGCACCTTGAGGCCTGGGGTCCGAAGAAGCAAGCTTGGTCCATCGCCTATTGTGTTTTTGACCACTCGACTCGATGTTGACCGGAGCTGAGGCACGATCACTAATGTGCCGTAATTGGGCTGTCTTGGTAGCCAGCCACTTCATGCTGGTGTAAAGTAGACACAAGTTGACGATACTCTTCTTGTCATGGATCATATCTGCTTGGTCCAGAGGCTCATCGGCTTCTACTGCTTCAATGAGAAGATCGACTTCACGCTCGACCGCGTCGTTTAAGTTTGCATGGTCAGAAGGATCTATTCGCTCCAACCGAGCGATCAGTTCCTCCATGGCATCTGACTCGGCCCATACAGCTGGTGCTTTCATCAGACGGCCACTGGATGTGGGTTTGGAGCGGCTGACGAGAGCTTTGTACCAGCCCGTACATTTCTGGGCGTATGTGTCCATTTGATTGACAATAAGTTGGGAGAAGGCTTGGTCATGTGGAAGATTGTCGAGCATTTTGCAAAAGGCTGTGATAAGGGCGAAGAATTGTGTGGTACCCTGCATGGTTAGCTTGGATAGAAAGAACTTCAAAAATGTACATACCTTGAATATTGGTTTTTTGGAGTGCCTTGCCCATTGGGGATCTTCGGCAAAGGCGTCAAGCTCAACGAAGGTTTGCGCGCAAAGCTCAATCAGAGTCTCGTCCAGCTGAGGGAGGAAGACGTTGACTAAGAAGTCATCTAAGAATGAGGTCAATGTGCTCAGGCTGATATCGGCATTGGAAGGCACGACTTCCTTCAATCTATTGAGGAAGTCTAGCGAAGGTGGGAGGAGGATTCCCATATTGAAAACACTTGGCTCGACAAGGAGCTTGTGCCCAGTCGCACTGCCGTCGAGGTTGGTAGTGTTGTGGGTGTTGATATCGTCCAGTCTCTTTGAATCTGATACAAGACCTGGTACAGACGTCTTCAGAATAAGCTCAAGGTCGTTTCGCTCTTTGGCGAACTCAGGAGCTTTCGTATCAACATCGGTTAGTTTAAACATGCGCTTGTTCCTATCACGAGGAGCACGAGAGAAAGCGCTGGCAGAAGACGCCTGGCCTTGGCCATCTCTGTAAGAAGCGTCGCCATCAGTGGCAAGATAGTCATGAAGAAGAGACCGAATCTAGCAATCAGATCAGTAAAACAACATGGTTGAGAGTTGGTTGCCTTCTTACCTCGCTTTGGTAGAGCTTCCATAACTCCTTGAAGCCGCGAGTCAATGTTGCGCTCGATGAAGTGCGACCCTCACGTCGAACAATGCCTGCCACCACATCATGCACGGTTCGATGGCCTTCGGCAATGGCCTCGAAACGGGCATACAGTGTCCACATCAGATCGTTCAAAAGAGTTGTCCGGACATCTTCACTTTCGATTTCAGTCTTTGACTTGGTACCCTTCTTGGCTGTGTAAGCACGGAGTATGCTGGGATGCCGTTGAGCTACTTCATTGTTTGACTTCTCCACGACCTTGAACAGCTCGACGGGTAATCTCTGCTCAATGGTGTCAATGGCAACATCTAAGCGATTCATCTTCTCCAGTGCTTCTATGACGAGCCTCATGTATTGGAATGTGTCTGACTCCGGATTGTGGGCTGAATCGTCGGTCATCTAGAACAGTCAGTAGGAACCGGTGAAAGTGTGGCACGTACGTACTGGTTCAGAGGTATCCAAGCCGTCAAGGAAGTAATACATTAATCGACCTCTTGCGTCAGCCTGTGCACGTTGGGACACATCGCCCTTGACTTGATTGTGAGCGTATTCTTTCCATCTGTCCTCGCAGTATGGTGATTTGAGGTAGAGATGGCTGTGGAGTTCCTCAATCAAGATATCAGTGAGGGAGACTTCTTGGTTACTCAGATAGGTACGCAAATCAGACAAGGCGCCAATTTTCTCCATTTCAGTTTTGCGTATCATGCGCAGTGCATCCTGAAGAATGTCTACGGCGGTTAAGAAACGCTTTTCTGATATCCGTGCTTCCAGTCGTTCGGGAACAAGCTGCAGCTTTTCTATGGTATCGAGCATTTGTAGCATTCCATCGTAATTCTGTGAGGTCGTTGCAAACTCGCGCAGCTCTGGCTTTGCGGTGGAGAGCTGGGATTTGGCCGAGATGAGGGAGCTTTTAAGCGTCCTCACACGATGCTGCGAGCTCTGAAGACTAGACTGGATCTGATGGAAAGTACCAATGGAGCTGTTGAAGCCCTGGTGGTGCTCTGCAACAGTTAGCGACAAGCCATGGTGTCTGCAGAGGATTCCCTACCGTTGACGATTCCCTTGAGCGCATTCTGCAACTGTTGGTGAGTCTGCTGGAACTGGTCGGCCTGGTTTGCCAGACCCAGTGAGCTTGAGTCCATGAGCTTGAGAGCTACTTCAATGGGCACACATTGGTCCTTTGTCATGAAATCCCAGTTTTGGCGTATAAACTGCAAGACCTCCTCGATTGCCTCACTACTCGGCCCATAGTTTGCATTGCCAGACCTGCTGCCGTTCTGGCGGTCACTGCTGCGGCCCTTTGCTGGAGAGCGTTCGTTGACGCCTGGCCGTGGTGCCACGCGGGGGCTTCCGTCGCGGGCAGAGAAGCCACCACCGCCGTAGCCACCAGGCCTGCGATCGCGGTCACGATCACCGCTAGGTCTTCTTTCCATGTCGTCGTCCTGGGCGAGGCCTCCATATCCCCCTGGCCGTCGGGGCCGTTCGCGCTCACCACTCGGTCGTGGCGCATAACCATCTGTGGGAGCATTTATACCCCCATATCCACCCGGACGCCGTGGCCGATCGCCGCCGGGCTGGTTGTTGTAGCCGCCTTCGCCTGCACCATAGCCATTGTATCCCCCGTTGGCACCCGCCTGCGAGTAGCCTGGGTTGCGCGACATGGCTATCCTAGATAGCTCGAGGATTCTCGTTTATCGTGAACACAAATTCCGTGGTCATTGCCTGCGGCGAAGAGACTGGCGCATGGTTGGGGGCACGTGTTGTTGTGTGAATGTATACGTCGATGTTGCGGGGAGCTCGGGGGTGTAGCAATGTGCCCGTCGAGCGAGGGTGGAGGAACGAGTGTTGTGGCAGCACCACGCCGGAAGCAGCCAGGAAATTGGGATGTCGTCGTGTGTCGATATTGTCTCAGGGCGACTGGATACAGAGAGAGTGCACTACACTCATTGATCCATCCGTGCCGTCTCCGCACGACTGGGGCGCGGCGTCAGGCATCATGGCTGCGATGCGCGCCAAGACTGGCACGTTCCGCACGTTCTGCCGGTTCCGCGCTCCTTCCCATTCCCAGCTCTCACCTCGCGATTTCTTGTCCAGCCCGTCAACCGCAGGCTGCCAATTGTGCAACTCCCGCCTTGCGCCCTCGCCTGATCTCCTTGTCCCTCTCTGTCGCGCCGTCGCCCTCTTCAATGCCGCGCTGACATCGCCTGTGCATCTCCATCACGACGTAACTCCCTTTATCTAACATGGCCGCGGTTTACGCCAACGGCGCGAATGGCGTGAACGGTGCTGGCACCATGTTTCCACCACCACGTTACTCCGACGTTCCTAGTTCCATCACTATCTCGGTCGCCGACGACGAGGGAGGCCAGCTCGATGTCGAAATTCCCCTTGACGACCAGATCCAGGACGACCCGACCGAGCTGTGCGACATTCTCGAGGCCGAGAAGAGCGCGACATCAACCTGGGTCCAGGTCGCCGTCGCCTACGCAAAGCACAAACGCATAGAGACGGCTATCGACGTGCTCAAACAGGCCACTGACGTCTTCAGCCGCGCCCGCCCTGACGATAGGCTGAGCATCCTCAATGGCCTGTGCTGGCTGTACCTGCTCAAGTGTCGCGAGGCGCCTCGCGTCAAGCCTCGTATGTCGCCTGCCCTGCTGCACACACTCCCGCTTTTCATAGTTCCAAGCAGCTAATCTAGTACCCAGAAAATGCCGACCCAGACACCAAACTCAAAGAGTTCTGGATTCAGTCCGCTACAGGAGTCCTCAACGATGCCTCCCGAATCAGCCCCTCGCACCCCCCGCTCTTCCTGGCACGCGGCGTACTGTACCTTCTCAAGGCCTCGCTCCAGGGCCCTGCCACTACTGCAGGTTCCATCGTAAGCCCCGAGCGTATGGAAACACTCAAACAGGCTGCCAAGTGCTTCGAGGACGCGCTGAGAGCGTCAGGAGGAAGGAATCTTATGGCCAAGATGGGCAAGGCACGCGTTAACTATTCCATGGGTAAATGGGCGGATGCTTTGAAGGCATACCAAAATATACTCGAGAGCTCTCCGGACCTCATCGACCCAGACCCACGCATCGGTATCGGCTGTTGTTTCTGGCAACTAGGCCACAAGGACGAAGCAGCCAACGCCTGGCAAAGATCCCTCGAACTAAACCCGCGTTCCAAGGTTGCCTTGATCCTGCTTGGCATTTATAACTTCCAACAGACTGCCAACCTGTCCACCTCCGACCCCAAGTTTGCTGAGCTCATAAAGAAGGCTACCGGCGAGTTCATCCAGCCAGCACTGAAGCTGGACAACCAGTATCCTCTGAGTTGCGCAACCGTCGGTAGCTATCTTGTTCTCCGTAGGGACGTCAACAAGACCGAGGACGTAGCGAGACGCGCCATCGAACTCACCGATACCAATGCCATTGCCAGTGATGGTTGGTACCTTCGTGCCAAGGTGGCACACCAGCAAGACAACATTGCATTGGCTGCAGAATACTACTCGAAATCTGACCAAGCTCGTGGTGGTGAAGAGCGGGGCTTTATTCCGGCCAAGTTTGGACTAGCACAGATGAATGTCCTAACGAGCAACTACGATGGTGCAAAGTTCCGCTTGGAAAAAATCCTCCAGCAGTCCCCCAACGTTGAAGCTCAAACCCTCCTTGGCACTCTGTATGCTGAGGATGTCTTTAATGCTCAAAATAGCAAGTCCAACGAAGACAAATCTGCAGAGCTGAAGAAGGCACTCAAGTACCTTGAGAGTGTTCAAAGTGCGTGGAAGGACCCTAAAAAGAAAGTCGTACCCGATCAGTCGGTACTGCTTAACCTTGCTCGCCTTTACGAGACTGAACACCCGGAGAGGAGTCTGAAGTGCCTGGAGGAGGTAGAGCAAATGGAAATCGAAGCCATACCCGAAGAAGACTACCCAGAGGGCGTTGAACCAGGTCCCGAACTCACAACCGCGCTTCGCGAAATGCTTCCGCCACAGTTGCTGAACAACATGGGTTGCTTCCATTTCCAAGCCGAACGCTACGTCCGTGCCCAGGAGCTCTTCCAAGTTGCCCTCACAGCCTGCGTCAATGCCGAGAACCGCGACGATACCATTGACACGGACGCACTCGTTACTTCTATCAGTTTCAATCTTGCCCGAACTTACGAAGCTGAAGGCCAGGCGGATGAGGCTAAGAAGGTATACAACAGTCTGCTCCAAAGGCATCCTGATTATGTCGACGCCCGTATCCGCCTTACGTATATGGCTCTGAAGGAGAACCCCCAGGACGAAGGACCAAGAGCTGTCAAGGACCTCTTCAAACAGAACGAGGACAATGTCGAAGTTCGCGCCCTATACGGATGGTACGTCAACAAGTCAAAGAAGCGGACACAAAACTTTGCTGCAGACGACGAACAGCGACTGTATAAGCACACTCTGCAAAAGTCTGACAAGCACGACCGCTACTCGCTTGTGGGTATGGGCAACATTCATTTGGCCATTGCTCGTGAGATGCCTCGGACTTCTGAACAAGACAAGGAGAAACGCAGGAAAGGTTACGAGCGAGCCGTGGAGTTCTTCGACAAGGTCCTGCAACTCGATCCGAAGAATGCATATGCAGCTCAGGGTATCGCAATTGCATTAGTCGAAGACAAGAAGGATTACTCGACTGCCTTGCAAATCTTTACCAAGGTCAAAGAAACGCTCAAAGATCATAGTGTCTATGTCAATCTAGGTTATACATACTGCGAGATTAAGCAGTATGCCCGAGCGATCGAAAACGTAAGTCTTGCCATTTGACTACTTCTGAAAAGCGTGACATCTGCTAACATCCTAAAGTACGAGGCGGCCCTGTCGAAGAATCGTCACAACGACCCCAAGATCCTGGCTTGTTTGGGACGTGCATGGTACCTCCGAGCGAGGCACGAGCGCAGCATAGCCGGTTTCCGAACTGCTCTCGACTATTCAAAGCAAGCTCTCAAGGCCGCTCCTTCTGACCTCAACTCTCAGTTCAACGTTGCCTTCGTCCAGTTCCAGATTGCCACCATGGTCTACTCGCTTCCGGAGCATCAACGTACCCTCGAAGAGGTTGACGACGCTGCGGCAGGTCTCACTGAAGCGATTGAGGCGCTTGAGAAACTCGCAAAGGAGGAAACTCCGCCGTTTCCACGCGCCGATATCACTTCCCGTGCCAACATGGGTCGGAACACTATGGTCAAGCAGCTCGAGCGTGCCCGCGAAAAGCAGGCAGCGTACGAAGGCGAAAATGCTACCAAACTCGACCAGGCCCGACGCCTTCGCGAAGCAGAGAAACTTCGTCGTGAAGAGGAGAAGAAGCGGGCAGAAGAAGAAGCTTTGGAAAGAAAACGCAAGTACGCTGAAGAGCAGGAGCGTCTCATTCAGCGCGACCGTGAACTCATGGAGAAGCGCAACGAAGAAGAACGCAAGCGTATGGAAGAAGACGAGGACAAGGAGATTCGCAAAGCTGAGCGAAAAGCACGCGGACCAAAGGGACCTAAACGCAAGAAGAAGGATGCGGACTCCGATACTGACGGTGTGCCTTCCGACGACGATGAGCCACGCTCGAGACGCCGAAGGACCACCGTGAGCGGCACGGAGGAACTGTCAGATACGGAGCGGCCACGCGAGAAGAAGAAGAGGAAGCTTGCCCGCAAGAGCGAACCATCGGGCAAATACAAGTCTGCAGAGTTCATTGATGACGAAAGCGACGATGACGCAGTGGCGCCCGCAGATGAAGCCGCTGACAAGGAGGGTGGTGCTCAGGCTGGAAGCGATGACGAAGGTGCGACTGCTGCCCCACGATCACGCAAAGCTCGTGTCGTGGATGATGAAGATGAAGATGAGGAAGAGGGTACTACAGTACCGTCCAAGTCAAATGGCGATGTTGCCATGGATGATGACGAGGACGAGTAGGACCATCTTTGGTCAAGACGGGGCATGGCATGGCATGACATGATCTCAAGGCCACATCGTAATCATTAGTTATATCCGGCGGCGTTTTAGACTCTGTCCCACCTTGCGTCCTTTTTTTCCTGGAACTTTCCATTCTCTCTTCTTGTTTCTTGCATCAGCGCCAGGGCGTTAAGGGAACAGACAGCAGGTACTCATTCATCTTTATAATCTATGCTTTTGGATGCATGTGGGCTTTAGGGTAAAAGGAGCCAACAAAATATATACACCACTCAACCGGATGGCTTCACCCACGAAAATCTGGCGCAAAATATTATGTCAAGCTTCATCTCTTCGATTCACGTCATCTGCATTGTTCCTGGAAAATATCTAAAGTCTGTTCAACGACGCATATCATCCTCAAAGTGCCCATTCGTTCTTGTCATCATTCACGCTGATAAAAGGTTCGTTGACGAGTTTGACAGCTAACTCGCTGCACAACACACTACAAAGCAACACGTTAGTATATGAGTCCTGAGAGAGACGTTCATGTTGACACAAACTTACCAGCTACTTCCCACAAGAGCATCCAACTCCTTGATCATCCTCTCTCGCACTGCTCCCGTCTTGATCCCCTTCTGCACTTCACTCTGCAACTCTGCTATACGCTTGCCACGTGCGATACCAGCGAGCTCCACAACCCTTTTCGCCAAACAATCACTATGGAATGCGTGCTGGCATGGGAACACGAAGAATTGGCGAGCCAGTAGTGGGAGGCCGCAAACATAGCATCGTTCACCTGGCTCGACAATAGCGTATCGTTGCTCCAGCGCCTTGATGTCGGACTTGATATGCGTAGCAGTCGCTTCGCTATCGTCCATCTCTTGCTTGAGATTATCAATCTTCCTGCTGTAGTCTTCGAGCGCAGCGCAAATCTCCTCTTTGAAGTCATCAATGACTACAAAGTCGGGGAAGAAAGGTATCAGATCCTCGATTCGAAGGAGATCGACACGACGCAGGAATTCAATGGCAGTTTTGATCCCGCTAGACTGGGAAATGACCTTTTTCGCAATAGCGAGCCAGAGCTTTTTACGGAGAGCTGGCTCAGTGTTTGAGCGGTCAGCGACAGAGGAGGCGAGGTCGATCTCGTCATATTTCAGTGCGAGATCGACCGCTTGCACGTATTGTTGCATCGAGCTGTATATGTGCACGCACGATTGTACACGCTTGTGCTGAATACATAGACGGAGGGCAAAATCAGCATCATAGTTCTGTTCATGAGCAAGGGATTGACCTTCGAGATAGGCGAGCAATGCCGACTCATCTGTCGTAGGATGTGATGCGTAGATGGATATGAGGGTATTGTGTATCGCAGCGTCTGTTGAGTTACGCTGGTTGATTTCGAAGAGCAGATAGCGAACAGCTTGATTCTGACTTAGAGGAACCTTAGTGTGGTTGTTGTAATTGAGGAAGGCCGGGATGAGCTTCTGCGCATCGAAGTTCGAGTGCCGCATCATGATATCGACAAGCTCAACGGGTACATGCGCCATGAGAACGGAGCTGTACTTGTAGAATATCTCTGGGTCTGTCTGCTTCTTGAGAACGCTCAACGATTCTTGCCACCGCTCACGCTGGACCCAGTATGAGAGCACGTAATTGTAGTCATTCACGACCGTCGCGAAGTAGAGCAATTCTTCTTCCCGACCGTGGCTGCTGATGATCTCGTAGACCGTTTTACGATCCAGATCTGCCCTGTACTTTGATACAAAGTCTTGATACTCCTTTCGGATGACGGAAAGCTGGTCGTGAGTCTCCGCAGTGTTCATGCTCTCCGAAAGTTCGGCTTTTGTTGTGATAGTGTCATCCAGTGTGTTCAGCTTGGCCATGTAGAGCTCGACCAGCCACACTGCCACCATGGTCCGCTGCATAATGGCGCCCTTCTTTAGCGTCGATAATTTGGTCAACAGGTACTTTCGCAGAGCATCCTGTTCACCGTTATCGATGAATGTCAGGGCGACCTGCTCGAATGGTTTTGTACTTCTTCCGTAGACGGTAGCTGCTTCCATGTATTGGTTCTTCGCAACAAGATAATCGCCAGATGCAGTAGCCACAGCGTCCTTCTGCGCTGGTGTCTTTGCGTATTGTGAAGCGGCCTCAAATTGTTGTGACTTGAGCATGATCTTCCAGACATCTCTACTCTCATCCGTGACGACAATTTCAAAGATTTCCTGGGTAGTGAAGAGCCAATATGTGTTCTTCTTCACATCTGCTACCAAGCCCAATGCGCTTTGTCCAGGATCAAGGACAACCTGATCAAGGACTACAGTGTCGTCAAGGCGGTTAATGGCTACGATCCTGCCTTCAACAAGTTGTAGAATATGCCACTGACTCAGCACCATAGAAGTAACCGCCTCTTGTGTTCTGCGGGTACGTCCGCTGGCAGTCTGTGAAGGTGGCACTTGAGACCTAGGTAGCATCTTTGCATCTCCAAGGACCTTGCCGCCCAACTCAGAAGTATCCTGTGAAAGATATAATTTTCCGTGTAAGACGCCTTGTGATGTAAGCCATCCGAATATCCTCTCCGTCTGTGAGTTTTCTCTGTTGTGAGCATCTTGGTTCTCCGGAGAAACAGCAAGCAAGGAGGTTGCGGTAGGTGCCACATTGGACACTTCGTGTACGGTTGCAGACTCGCTTTCGAAGAGTTTGAGGAAGATGGACCCGCTTCCCTCGTTGCCCTGGCGTCCAACTTTGCCAGCGAAATGTAGGAATGTCGAAGGCGTAGCGACGATGATGCGCCGCAAATCGGACCGCCCAGGCACCATGTCCGTCCATAGTCCTGTGATGGGACCATCGTTTGTTCGGTATACGCTTTTCAGGTACCTCTCCTCTCTTCTGTAGAACTCAGAGGAAGGCTCAATGTAGACTTCATACACATTGCCGTCTGCTGCTCCCACAAGAATCTCCCTTGTCGAAGCAGTGGGCTGCGAAGGATTCCAGGAGATACTCTCAATGACAACTCCTTTTAGCCTCGACAACGCTTTCGGTGTCCGCGATTGTGTGTGAAGATAGTAGTTCTCGGCGAGGGTAGTGGTGACGATGAGATGGGATGCAGAGGGATCCAGGAATAGGCGCTTGATGACGCCGATCTCCGAGGGCTTCTTGGGCAGATCAATATCTACACGCGAGTAAGCATTGGTGGTATTGTAATCCTGTGGTACTTGAATGCGCCTGACGAACCGTCTATGTCTGCCGGACTATCCAAATCTATACGTAGAATACGGCCTGTCGAGAGGGCCAATATGAGAACATTGTTCGCTACCGCAGCAGCGACAAAATCGGAGGATATATTGAATTGCAGAGACACGCGTTCTATGTTGAACATGGGGAGCGACGCATCCTCTTGCATGTTGCTCGTGCTAGGCGGCGCATACCCGCTCGACATGTCGTACGCCATTCTGGAGTTTGGGGCTGGCTCGCTGCTATTGTACACTCGGTTTCATATTTTGCGTGACGCGCTACTGCTCTTCCCTCTCCTCGTGGACTCTGAGGCTTCGTTGCGCCGAATTGTTTTATCGTAGTGGAGGCATCTTGACAACCCCGGTGACGCCTAAGCTGGGAGCTTGGACATTAGCGCTGGAGCGGAGATATGCCGGCGTTAGCCCCACGTCACGTGAACTCGCGTTCCAACGATGAAATATCTCGATTCATGTCAAGCCCGCGTGTAACGCGATTATAACTAAGCCGTCATGCCGTCCCTAAACTCTTAACAAAGACACAGAATTTCCTTCCTTTTAGACAAGGTTGATATCTTGCTCTTCTACGTCCCACTCTATCCAGTCTTTGCTGATCTCCTCACCTAGAATATTCGCGAAGACCTCATCATCCCTTACACACATTGTCTGCTTTCCTGTCAAATGCGCGCCTCCAAGAAACAAGTAAGTCTGGTCTTCGGTCGTGGGCCGCAGGATGCATGGCGTCAAACAGCCAAAGATTATCCCACATAAGTCTCCCTGTTGGGTGACATCAGGGGCCAAACCCATGTATCCGCGTTCTGTGACGACGAACTTGAATCCATGTATGAGTGCTCTGATATTGTCAAGATAAAGGTCCATTTTTCCATCTTCGCCTCTTACGGTGTCTTCTTGAAGCAAATCCTCTCCCTCATGGGGTTCACAGCTGAGCCTAGCATGTTTCGCAAACGCTGCCCTATCATTTCGCCAGGTCTCCCATTGTTCATGATGCCGGCCTAGACACAAAGTATCGAGAAAAGCATCGAGCATCCGAGTTGGTCCGTACGGAGATTCATCCTTTTGAATCTTGACGTCCTCCCATATCTTTGAGAAGATCTGTGGTGTTGTCCAACGATCCAGGAGGACAGACGTATATCGTACTCGATCCAATATAACGCCCCGGGTCTTGAAAGTGGTGTCACCAATAAATATTGGCGTATATATAGCGCCCGCTCGAGGAGACAAGCCCATTGTCCTGCCGACTTTAGATGAAGCGAACGTATTATAACGTCCCAGCGGGGCACCCATGAGGCTACGGCCAGATCGATGGCTCCCATTGGATGACAAACATAGTCCAGGATGCGAGGGCTTGCAACAGACTTGGTATACTCAATCGCAAACTGGCGATAAACATCCAAGAATGGCAGGCTGTAGTCTGGGATCATGGTAATTCTATCTGTACCATGATCTAATAACTCCGCAAAGGCGTAAATCCTGTCTCGTGGATCCGATACTTCGAGATATTTCGCAAAATTAAGATCCCGCAACATGTAACGCGAACTCATCGCATCGTAGACTTGTAACGCATCAGCAAAATCTCTGTTCTGTCGTACATAGGCAGAGGTATGCAGCCTGATTGACCAGGTACGGATCTCATATGCGTTGAAAGTTCGCCAGGCTCGATTTGCTAGCCACATGTACACGCGCATCAAGTCTTGCCAGAGAAACTCATTAGAACCCCAGATAACTTTGCCAATCTTAGCAAAGGCGGCTTCCCTCACAACCCAGCCGCGTCTGAACCAATTTTCCTCGAGAAGGTGATGCAGTGATTTCCATCTGTTATCAGAGAGAAGAGGATCGTTCGGTGAAGGGTAAGGGAATGAGCTGGACCCTGACACAACAAGATGACGGCAAATACGCTCGATCATCTCAATTACCTCATCAATCAAAGAGCACAGCTGGGGTCCATGGCCGCCTTCATCAGGCCCAACGTAGATCAAAACGTGCTTCGCTGAGCGGTAAATCTGTCCCATTATGGCGACCTGGTGGCCCTTCTCTTTCAAATCATCTTGGTTGATGCAGATACCGTCCGCCCAGAGTTTGCGTGGAGCATCTGGAAGACGGAGACGTTGAAGAACGTTGTACAGGTTTTCAGTAATCTTGATGCTACGACCATCGCAAGTGATTTCCCTGTTTTTGATACTGTTGCCCCAGACGTACGAGATGGCTTCGAAGGAGATTTGGTGCAGAGGTGCTGTGCAAAGACTGCATTCAAGCGGCTCGTTGCCTACACCAGGTTGAAGGGTGAGATGGCGGAAAGAACCATCACGAGGAAGCTTGTCGTACTCATAAGTTGTGCCAAAGACAGAGGAAACTTGATTTGAGCGCTCATTTATACCCTGCATATTGTGAAATACGGATCTGCATAGGTTTGCAACGCAAACGTGGGTTTGAAGATGGAAGCAGGGAATGACAGAACAATATGGAACAACTGTCAGGCACCCAACTATTATAGCCAAATCAGCCCCCAAGCAACCTATTTCCTCGACATATCCTGCGCCACGATGCTCCGAACATACCCCGCTACCCTCTCGGCCACCGGCACGCCATGCCTAATACAGAATCCATGCGGCCATCCTTCAAAATTGTCAATCTCCATAATCGGTTTCCAGTTCTCGCCCATGCCATCCACCTCCTCCACTTCGCCTGTGCTGAATCTGCCACGGTTGTTAATCAGCGCGTCCCGCGTTGCATCCGCAACCCAATGATCGGTGCGCGCAAACAAGAAGCGCAAAATAGGCCGTGGGTGCGGGTGCTTGGTTGATGGCTCTGATGCAGAAGCACCCCAGATTTCCTCATCCCAGATGTCCGTATCAATCTGGAACATTTCGTCACGCGCCATGTGAAGCGCCTGCTGGATGCCGTGTGGAGATTTGATAAATGCTGCTGTCGTGTTGGCGGCGTCCGCAGGAAAATCCATAAACTTTGCTACAAGGGTAGCGATAAGAGACATAGGGAGCCAAAATGTAAGAAAGTATACAAAGAGCGAAGCAAACACTACAAAGTTGCTGTTCTTGACGAAAGGCTGTACCACGTGGTTAGTCATGGTTGCTCAGATACAGTAGCGGCATGGACGTACAGCAAACTTCATGCCGCTCTCGCTTCGGGCAATATCGACTATGGTAGGAAAGAGACCTATGGCGCCAACGACTCTTGTCTCGAAGTCGTCACCAGCTAGGCCATGCGCCCTCAGCCTGCGGATGATTTCCAGTGAGATGTAGGCGCCGACCGAATGTCCTACGAGGATCACTCTAACATCCTTTGCACCTTGATCTTTGACTTCTTCCACCAGATCTGTCAACTCGTCTTCTGCATGTCGTATTTGGTCTTGCAGTCCATATGGTGGCTGCTTGCGCCACTTCATCGTCTTGATTTCCTTGGTGTTCATCTCAAAGCCAGATAAACTCCTTCCGTACACCTGGAATTCAACATCACGGTCTGAGGCTGTGTTGTGGCTCAAGAGACCGTACAGATGTGTTAAGAAAGTACGGTAATACTCGACGAGTCCTGGGTTGCCAGTAACAAAGTAGATGATGTAGGTCCGTGCAGCAGATTTTTTGCCGGGCTCTGGCGGTGTACGAAGATGAATCAAGGAAGCTGGTGGAGCAGACATGGTGAATTTAGGTCCGGCCTGGTACTTTGGAATCTGTAAAGGGAGCGCAGGAAAGGAGCCTGCGAGAGCGCTTTTATGAGCGCCTTTTGATATCTTGGCCGCGCTAGGTTCAACCGGGGTTTGCAGATGCGCTATGCTTCCCGTGGCATGGCGCAGTTTGGAGACGTCTAGAATTTCAGACTGGGTCTGAGCGACCGATACACCGCTTTCCTGTCAATCTTTGGAGTCCATGCAAGAAGCGGTGCTGCTAGAGAAAAAAACACACCCAGTATCATACCTGAATTGTCATGGTCACGCACTCCAAAATAGGACTTCGCATTGCTCTGAGCAAAAAAGCTAAATGGGTATCACTATTGGCATCCATGTCATAAGCCAACCTTTCTTTTGCAGCCACATATTGTATGGTTCAAGACCTAGTTCACTCGATCCTGAGGAACAACTCTAAAACCCCAACCATTCTCTCCTTTTGAGCTGCCTTCTCCTTCTCCTTACTTCCCTCTTTCCACTTCACTAAACAATCCGCAAAGACGACCGCATAGTTTCTTACAATGAGCTGTCGGATAGCCACCTCAGGGACTTTGCTTAGAGTCTTTCGCCTGACTTGTGCTTGCGGGCTTGAGGGAAGACTCATGTCGGCGCTCGCTCTCTTGTTGGTGGCCTCCGAACGCGGCTTGGATGCTTCCGTAATTTGGTTTGAGATGTTGTGAAGAAAAGAGAGAATGAGAAGGAATGTAGCGTTGTGGTTAGGTGAAGAAGCGAGGATCTCGAGGACGGTCATCTTGTCGTCATCCGGAGAAGCAGGAGCATTAGACTTTTCACGGCGGACGAGCGCTTCCTCTAGTCTTTCCCAGAGACTCTTTGTGATAACACCGTCCGCAAGACTTGAAAGGAATGTGATGAGAACTTCGGCCAGCATCTCGACTCGTTCCCTACTGCGAGTCTCAGGAGCAAAAGCATTGGTAAAAGGTGTATCACAATCCAGTGCGTCATAAACGTTTGCGAGTTCATCTTCTCTCTCCTCTCCCACACCCGCTCGGCCTCTGACGAATGGCCATCCAGCATTATCTTGCCAGGGCGCTCTTTCCCCCTCGCTCTTCGTCATCTCCCATTCGGCTAGTGTCCGTTCTGTCAGGTCTTCTATCGCCTCGGTCAGCCGAAAGATTTCCCTTGGTACACTCCATTTTACCTCGCCAGAAGCGGGTACCTGGTGCTGCAGCTTCCGGATCCCGCCTTCTGGAATTTTGATCAATTTGTCAATGGACCTGGTAAGCGCAGATGGTAGCCAATGGGCGCGAATGGGCAGGAAATGGTCCCGCCCATTTTCTACGCGCAAAACGAGGACTTCGTCTAGCATCGAATCACCTTCATTGAGGTCGCGCACGCATGCCGGGCTGTCTATTTTGAGCTTCAATTCAACGTTTAGAACATCGGCAGGTTCGAGAGTGAAACGTTGTTGAATATCATCTGACTTTGGCCTGTCAAGCTTGTCTTGGTCCCTATCAAACGCGACAGTCAACCAAGGAGGAAACGGTCCGGTAGGCTGTCCCTTTTCTACCGGCCGATCCGCAAACCCAAAGCTGGCCGGAACGCGTCCAGTATTGGCGATGGTGATGTTGCGGCGGTAAGACTTCGCGAATTTGACTTGGCCAAAGTCGACTCCTTCGAATGCACTGTCCGTCTTGTTCTCTTCGTTAGATGAAGGGGAGCCAGTGGCACGTTCAACTGCGACAGCAATAGAAGGCCGGCCCTCATTCTCCTGGCGGTCTATCTCACGGGCCACCTCGGTGTGGACGGCAGTCTTGAGCTGAGGGACAACAGCATCATATCTCAGTCGAAAGACGGCATCTAGAGGCTTATGATCGGAGCTGAGCACGCGCATGTGAGTCGTGTAGTACTCGAGTAGCAGTTCAGCCTAATTAAGTTTAATCAGCGAGACGTTCTAACCAGCAGCATCTCCTTGGTCGAAATACACGTACATCCATGTCATCCTTGGTTTTTATTGGTTCGGGTTCGGGTGTTTCGTTCTCGTCATAGTCGTCATAAGTCTCACCGTCTGTTTCCGGGTCGTAATCATACATGACATCGTAGTCCCCCGGAACATCCAACCCCTTTGACGACATTTCCTTGTCTCTTTGACGTGCGGCCTCTTGTTCCTTCACTCTCGCCTCATACTGCTGCTTAGATGCTCGCGTCCGATAGATGATACGGTCACACCAGCTAGGACAACGACGTTTTTCGCTCGAGTCGAAGACGCCGACCTTGCCGATATCATATTTGTAGGATGGCAGGAACTGGATCGGCCCCTCTTCCCAGCCATCATGAAAGGCTTTTCCTTCTTTCATCATTCTGTGCAGCTCATCATGTGGTAGCAGAGACGAGATGGTAGTCTGCAGTGACGCTGGATCAAGTTCATCCGCTGCAGGAATGACATCATGAATCTGTCCAGACGAACGTTTAGAGCCGTATCCAGAGTCACCAGATGTCGATGGCCTGCCTTTGCTTTCTTCTAGGTCCAGGTCCTGAGTATGGATCGTAAGCAAACGGCGCACATCATCGCCTGGCATCCCTTCAAGTCGATAGTTCAGGTCGCCGAACCAAAAGGCGAAGTCTTCGTCACCGAGCCCGTCGCCGCTGCTCTGCGGCGCGCCCAGGCCGTCCACAATCGGATCAAAGCGTGTGCGAGAGGCTATTTGAGAGGCGTCCCAGTTTCTTCGTTCGAGAGCTGCTTTGTCGGCGCCAGCTGCAAGATGCGAATTTATAAAGACAAGACGAGTTGTTTCGCCCAAGACGATACGCGTGGTCACGGCGCCTTTGTTACCCATATAGCCCATAAGACCAGTACCTACACTCGTAGTGCTGACGCTCTTGATCTGGGGCAGGATCTCTGGCGAAGCATAGATGACCAGCCACAAGCCAATCAGTTGCTGGTCTGCTACCAACTGGTAGCCCTTGGGCAGGGCAGCCTCGAGCTCGGCTTTCCATTTGTTCGCGGTCGAAGGATCTGTGTAGGGCCTCAAGGCTTCGGTGGGCGAGGTGATGTCGACGATCTCCTGCAGGCCAAGTACATAGATGTCGATTTCCTCTCCACCGGGAACAGCGCCAGCATCGTGGTGGGGAACAGAGGGCATTCTCGGGTCATGTCTTGCCTCCTGGGCTGCAATAGTTTCTCTGCCGCCTTTGGCATGGTAACCAGGGTCCGATACGCCCAAGCCAGCCATGGCTTCCTCGACGCCCCTTCCCTTGACGAACCATTTGCCTATGTCGAGCTCTGTTCCTTTCTGCGCGGCCGTGTTCCATGAGCCTACCTTGATGCGCACTGTCTGCGGTCGGGTATACTCGGCGCGGCGGTCGTACAGCGCCTGGGAGAGGGACGTCTGCTGCGTCGTGACCGAGGTTGTGCTGGGGGAGCGCGGATCCAGAAACGCGCCAGGAATGCTTGCATCCAGCCGCTCTGTAGACTTTACAGAAGAGGCTTCGGATGCCATGGCGGGAGGCAAGGCGAGGGGGCGGAGGGCGTGGAGGGGAGGGAGGGGGAGAGGGGGTTCGAGAGAAGGCGGAAACGAGGAATCGAGGGAACAGGGAGTCACGCGCGATGGGCGGGTGCGAGTGCGCTCAACCCATACTGGCGATTTTTGTTGGCACGAGTAAGCGGGCGGTTGAGCCACACATGGCGGCAGCAATGACGACTGTGAGGCTGTGAGCTTGTGCAATGACGCTCATGGGAAGGCGGTGCTGGCGGGGACAGTGGAGCGGGCCCAAGCGATGCGGTGACTTTGCCCGCGACGACATGCACCACCACCATAAATACCATAAACGCCATTCGCAGCACACTCCATGGCACCACATCGCAAAGCCCGCGCCGGCCAGCCGCAGCCCCCGTCGCAGCCGCCTCCCCAGCCCTCCGACTATGAGACAGACGCTCCGCCGCCCGCTGTCGATGTGCCCCTCCCTCCGCCGCGGTCCAACGAGGAGCTCAACTTCTCCGTCCTCCGCCGCCTGTATCCAGAAATCGTCGCCATTGAACATGTCACGCCCTACGCCGCCCTGTACACGTTCAACCTCGAGACGCAGCAGTGGGAGAAGATGGGCATTGAGGGCACCCTCTTCATCTGCCAACTGACGCCCTCGTCCATGGGCGCCGAGCGCTACTGCACCATCATTCTCAACCGCAGGGGTCTCGACAACTTCTACGAGGAGCTTGTCAGCAGTGACGACATGGAGATTTCAGATCCCTATGTCATCATTCAGGGCGAGCAAGTGTATGGTATATGGATCTTTGCCGACCCGCCGCCTTCCTCGACCGCCAACTGTCGCGAAGAGACTGCCGCCAAGATGATGGCCGTCGCCGACAGGGCAGAGGCAAGCCGCTCCGCTCTCCATGATCCCGCCGAGACAGCTTCGTCTGCCCCCATGGGCCGCCAGCTATCGCTCCGAGAGCTCTTTGGCCAACAGCGCGAGCAGGATGCCGACTTCAGCCTGCACCACCATGACAGCCACACCATGCCAAGTATGCTCCATCAGCAACAGCAACAGCAGCAGCAGCAGCAGCAGCAGCAGCAGCATCAATTACCATATATGCCACATCCTGCTCCTGCTCAACCAGATGTGTTGGGCCAGCTGTTCATGAGGGCAAAGCAGAATCATAACGGGCTAGGCTGATGTAGCTGGGTTCGTTGCTAATGACACGGATTCCATCTCCTACAAATAAGCGCCTGTATCATTCGGAGGCGTGTACCCATCTGCGCCCAATGCGCCAGCGATAGCACCGAGGCTGCCGTGACTTGTACAAGGGCGACCTCGAGGTGGAATCTATCCGATACATGATAGCTGGGCTTCGTTGAGACTCGTCGCCTCCTCTATCCTGTCCTGTACTGTGCCAGCTTCGTTTCCAAAATCAGAGCACATGCGAGCGATTTGTTGGTGTCCTCTTGTTTACTCGGGCCCTGTATCTTGACGCTTGCCTAGTAGGACATAGAATTGCGCATCAAAGAAAAGCTGCGCCATGATCGGCAGCTGAACTTGCACTTGTGAGAGCATCGCAGCTGCACAACTGATATTCTGATGATGCTGTACAGCGAGTCTCATTGTACCGGACCAGTTGAAGTAAAACTGCACTGGCCAACTCCGCTAAACCGCATTCTTCAGCTTTTAGAGACACATGACAAATACAGACACGTCAGGATTCACATAGATCATGACGAGATTTGCAGTATTATGGTGATCTGACTATATTCACATAAGCTAGGCGGTTTTGATGTGGCAGTTCTATCCGACCATTTCGGTAGGGCTGAAAAGTAAACTCACCCTCCCGCACATCCCTGTCATTTACCCCACGGCGGGGCAACACCCCTCTCCCAAAAATTTCCCCTCGCAAAAGCGCAATATCACATACGCACAAGATTGCACCTTCACAAACCAATCGCACAACATGTCAGAAAGTGTCCGGGTTCTTCTTGTCGGCAACGGCGGCCGTGAACACGCCCTCGCCTGGAAACTCCTGCAATCCCCTTCCACCGAGCACATTTATGTCTGCCCCGGTAACGGAGGCACCGCAACCCTTTCGTCAAAAGTCACCAACGTCACACACATCAAGGACACTGACTTTGCCGGCCTCGTCGCCTTTGCAAAAGAAAAGCAAATCAACCTGTTAATACCGGGACCCGAGGCACCACTCGTTGCTGGTATTGTAGACTACTTCAAGGAGAATGGACTGGAGAGCATCAAGGCCTTTGGCCCTTCCAAGAAGGCCGCGACCATGGAGGGCAGCAAGACATTCAGCAAAGACTTTATGAAGCGACAGAATATTCCCACGGCCGCGTACGAAAACTTTAGCAAGTACGAAGACGCAAAGGCGTACCTGGACTCGATTTCGCATTCTGTGGTGATCAAAGCCTCGGGCCTGGCAGCAGGGAAGGGCGTCATCATACCACAGACCAAAGAGGAGGCACAGTCAGCGCTCAAGGACATCATGCTGGATCGTGAATTCGGTGCTGCAGGCGATGAGGTAGTCATTGAGGAGTTCCTCGAGGGCGACGAGCTATCCATCCTCACATTCAGCGACGGCCGCACCATCAAGTCTCTCCCACCCGCACAAGACCACAAGCGCATTTTCGACAACGACCAGGGCCCCAACACAGGAGGCATGGGCACCTATGCGCCCACGCGCATCGCGCCCCGCGACGTCCTCGACCGCATCGACAAGGACATCCTGCAACCCACCATCGATGGCATGCGCGCCGAAGGTTTCGAGTTCAAGGGTGTCCTCTTCACCGGTTTGATGATGACCAAGGACGGCCCCAAGGTGCTCGAATACAACGTTCGCTTCGGTGACCCAGAGACGCAGAGTCTGCTGGCGCTCATGGAGGGCGATCTTGCTCAGGTCATGGTCGCATGTGCAGACGGACGACTGAAAGACGTTGATGTCAAGGTCTCCGACCGCTCGGCAGCTACCGTGGTAGTCGCAGCAGGCGGGTACCCAGGTAGCTATGCAAAGGGCACAGTTATGAAGCTCGATCCCACACCAGAAGGTGAGTTACAAATCTCAATGGGTTCTGCTTAAATTTAAATATACAACCTAATGCTAACCAAAAACGCAGACGTGGTACTCTTCCATGCTGGAACTTCCTTCTCTGACAACACGCTGAAGACATCTGGTGGACGTGTCATTGCATCCACAGCGACTGCGCCTACACTGGAAGAAGCCGTAGCAAAGGCCTACAAGGGTGTCGAGTGCATCCATTTCGAGGGCATGCAGTACCGCAAGGATATTGCAGGACGGGCACTGAAGAAGTAAAAGAAAAAGGATTTTGGGGACATTGGGTTGGCGTTCTTTTGCATTGGACCATGTGTAACATACCACGTTCATACTCGGGTCAGCAGCAACGGAGTCATGAGACCTACAATAGGCGTGTCCAGAGGATTGTGAGATCAAAGCATGAGACCGCAAAGGTGTGCATATCCAGGTGGCTGATCATTCTCCTACCTACCTTTGGCCATCGTCTACATCAAGTTGACATTCGGAAAATACTGTTTATTAATGCAAGGCTGCCTTGGTGACCAGATGAGCCCGTGATGGGAGTCGTATATGCCTGGCTGGGTACCTCATGGTGCACTTTCAATCGCTGTCATCGATCGAGCTTTTGCGCTTCTTGTCCTTCTTTCCCTTTTTATGTTTCTTCTTCTCGGGTGAAGAGCCTTCTTCTTCCTTTTTGCGTTTTATGCCGGATGCATCTTGATCTGTTTTGTCCTTGGCGTCAGACGCCTCACTGCCAGCCACAGTCGGAGAATCAGTGTCGTCTTGACCATTGGCCTTGACTTTGGCTTCTTGCTCTTTCAATCGTGCGGCCCTCAACTCGTCCTTTTGCCGAATTGCATCCCTCAACACAGCGCTGTCTCGCTTCAGCGCGTCGGCTGCAGCCGCGACACCAGCCTGTACTTTGTTTTGCCCGTCGCCGCTGCCGAGCCACTCGTCTGTATAGCCCCATCCCGTAAGGTAGATGCCCATGTGATAGCACTGGACGCTGTTAGCGTCGTACGTCATGGGTCTCTCTTCCTTGGTGACGAGCTTGACGTTCTTGCCGAGGACCAGCTTGTCGAGTTGGTTGCGAGCCTGGGGGTTTTCGATGATCTTTTCCCTAAAGCCGAGCAGCTGCGGTGCCCAAAGTTGTGTGAGCCATGCCTCGGCAGTCTCGAAACCATGTTCTGGGTCGGACAGAACGATTGCCGCGACATAGGCCTCGAGCATGTCGGCGACAACCTTGTGATATTGCTTCGAATTTTTGTCCCATACGGCCCGGTGCTTCAACCGATCCGGGAACCCATACGCTTGGGAGAATTTGCCCAAGGTAGAATTCTCGACAAGGCGTTCGCGCCACATGCACAGCTCGGGAACGTCGACATGCGGGAAACGATTGTATAGGGCACGAGAGGCGATGAGTTCGATGTAAGCATCTCCGAGTAACTCCAGACGCTCGTAGTCAAGGCTTAAGTCCTCACCCAGCGACGAGCCGGGGATACTGGGGTCGTAGATGGCGGATCGATGGGTAAAGACGGCTTGGTGAAGATGGGGCTCGGAGATGGGTGGCAGAGGGGGAAGTTCTTTGGCGTCGCGGACTTTGCGGTCGACATAGGGTGGGATCGCGACCTGGACGGCCTTGTCTGGTCGTTTATTGTCAAGCTCGCGTTTCGCATGCGACGAAGCGCCGTTGTCTCGAGCGCAAAGTCGGCGGCGCAGCTCGTGGGCATGGTAGAGGGTTTCTTTTTCTGCGCCGGCCGTCGTCTCTTCTGCGACGAAGCGATCCAGCAGGGCTACCAGGCCCGTCTGCATATCCTTGGGCGAGAGCTCTGGCTGCGGCGGCGCATTTTGGCGTTGGGAAGACGGCTGGTGTTTCTTATTGCGATGGTCGTGACTGTAATGGTGGAAGCCTCCTCCGCGCTTCTGCGATGCCATGGCGCTGCAGTAGAGACCGACGCTCTGCAGGATATTTCTAATCGGGAGTGTGGGTGAAGGGAGAGAGGTGTTGCATCCAGAAAAAAGTTGGCCTGAAAGCGGCGGACGCTCGGTGGTTGCGGGCGCCAAGGGCACCTCCGCAATGTCCATTTCCACCCGCCGCACGCCCAATACCCAGGCCCAGCATTGCAGTCACAATGGCGGTGCCACGACAGCGGATATTGGACCTGATGAGGGTATGTACCGATTGCTTTAATCTGACCTGTTTTCTTGCATTGCTAGCCCCCGGGTGGTGTCCTATGTCGCGATTCTAATATACACAGGTCCAATGCAAGGTCTTCAACACCACATACAATCCCGAACGCCTCCGCCTGGGATCACGCATCCTTCACCAACGCCTTAAGGGCCCATCAGTCGCCTCGTACTATCCACCGCGAATCGGTACCATTAGCCAGCTGCGCAGCCTGTATCCTGAGCACCAAATCATCGACGAGGCTGAGGAAGACTGGCTCGAGCATCTCAATGTCGCAAAGTCAAGAGGCAAGGGCGCGCCCAAGAAGAAGAGGACTGCTGCTGGTATGTGCCCACCAAGACTGCGCGTTGCGCGTTGTACTAACACTGTACAGAATCTAAAAAGTTCAACAAGAGGAAGTAGGCAGGCAGATGAACGACTTGGGACTTGGTGTAAAGCTACTGTACAAAATGCATCGGCCGGCGTTTTATTTGTGTGGCATGCGTGCGCCTTCATGTGGATATGGATATCAAATATATGTGCAGTCAATACACATGGCATGGTGTCTGTCTGCCACCCGGGTCATTCTACAACTTGCTCGTTGCCGCTTTCGGTTGCTGTACCAGTTTCCATTCCTTTTCGAACTCATCATCCCACGCCGTTCGTACCAGTCGATGCTCGGGCTGTACAGGCACATTTACTTTGTGATGCTCGACTGTGCAGTATGTCGTCTTTCCATCTAGGCTGGTCATGTCGCCTCGGATCATTGCCATTTGCTTGCCTACACTCACTACTTTGCTGTTGAGCCTCACCTTGACACCAATAGGCACGGCTTTGAGATAGGAGATATTGAGTGACCGTGTGACACCTCCCATAAACTCCCAAAAACCATGAGGTCGCGCCAGTGGACAGAGAGCTGACGTTGTGGACATGTCGAAGATGACGCCTGCAGCTCCACCGTGCATGACATCTACCTAGGTTAGTGTGAACTATCAGTTGGGAGAGCACACGTACTGTTCAAGTTGGAGAAGTTGGGTTTCATGAACATTTCATACGTCACTGTTCCGTCAAGCGTCGCATCCACAAGCTCCAGAGAGTTCATAACCTCGTTGTCAAAGTCCTTGACTTAGTCAGCCCAAGGGAGTCAACAAGAACTCGAGAATCTTACTGCATGACCGTCTGGCCGCTTAGCTTCAAGCAGTTTGTACTTGTTAAACAGGGCTTGCACAGCCGCCATTGCTTTTCGCCGATCGGCTGCTTGGTCGCTCATGGTGGGCTTGGAACGACGCGAACTGGTACTGGGACAAACACTCTATGTCCAGGTATACATGTCTTGTGGTCTGACAGATGATCGTTCCAGACCACGATATGAGTTGGGGTGTGGTTATGGGAGATCGGCAGGGCGTTCCTTACTGCCTCGGCTCATCCGATCCAGCATGGCATGCATGGCCATCCAAAAGAGAGTCTGCCAGCCCTGTTCCAGCGACTATGTGTGGACGTGTCTGTCCTTTTTGCGTCGTGTGCGCGCAATGACTCTCACGCAGTGGGCAGGCCCACCCTAGTTGTGCCAGCATCTCACCACGTCGTTTCATCGCCGTGCGTCTAATCACCACGCGCTGTTTCAAGCCCGGAACGGCGCCACCGCGTACGGCGATACCAGACTTACATACATACACCACACGCACCCGCCACCAATAAGTGCTGACAACCCAAGCCTGTTCTATTTCTGGTCCGGTGGAGAACTATCTACATTGATGATGGCCTTGTAGTCCGAGCTGAACTAGATTGCGACCCCTTCGTTGATCAATTCGCTACGCCATCGTTAATTAGACGACCCATCGCTGACTGCTTGTGTCCACATCGCCTTTCGCTTCTTCCGGCTCCTCACAATCGGACTTTCTGAGCAGGTCTTCATCATGGGCTCCGAAACAGTGCCAGTGTCTGCGACACTGCGAAAAAGAGTCTTGAAGGTGTTGTTCATTTCCCTGTTGCTTGACTTGGTACGTCATTCTTTTGGTCCGCAACTCACGGAGCGCATCCCACTGACAACTCGTGGCTTAGATATCCTTTACCTTTATTCTCCCCCTTTTTCCTAAACTCATAGAATTCTACCGTAACCACGAAACTGGCGACCCGAACACCATTCTCTCCAAAATCCTCGCCGGTCTCAATGCATACAAGAACTCGTTTGCGAAGCCCATCAACTCCCGCTACGACATTGTCCTACTCGGCGGCGCGCTCGGATCGCTCTTTTCCCTCTGCCAGGCAGTTGCATCGCCCTTTATAGGCACCCTTTCGGACAGATATGGAAGGCGTACGGCGCTGTTGTGGTCCATGGTGGGCAACATCCTGAGTGTTGCGCTCTGGGTTGCAGCCACAGACTTCCGGACATTCCTTGCGAGCAGAATTGTAGGTGGACTTAGCGAGGGCAATGTACAGCTTGCCATGGCAATTGCTACCGACATTAGCGACGACAGCCAGCGAGGGTCGACCATGGCGCTTGTGGGCGTCTGCTTCAGCATCGCCTTTACATTTGGACCCGCTCTGGGCGCATACCTCTCGACACTACAAATCATGGACAAGAACCCCTTTGCCATGGCTGCAGGCTTCTCTCTGTTTCTGATTGTCTCGGAGACCATCTATCTCTATGCTAGCCTTCCGGAGACGCTTCCTTCAGTAGACAAGAGCCAGAACGGTACTACCAATGGAAAAGTAAAGGACAACACTGCAGCAAAACCCCGTGTTCGAACAAACTCGCATTACCTCCTCAACGCCACACATTTCACGTTCATCTTGTTCTTCAGTGGCATGGAGTTCTCGCTGCCTTTTATGACATACGATCTATTTGCCTATCAGGCAAAGGATTCGGGGCGACTCCTTGGATTCATCGGATTAGTCGCTTCGCTGCTCCAAGGCTCCGTGGTGCGTCGGATGCATCCCTTGAAGGTGGTCCAGTTGGGTGTAGTCAGCTGCACGATAGCCTTCGTCATGCTGGGTAGGGTACAGACGCAAGGCGCGCTCTATGGAGCTGCTGCCCTCTTGGCAGTCACAAGTGCGACGGTCGTCACCGGTCTCAACAGTTTGTCGTCTTTTGAAGCCGCAGCGGATGAGCGTGGCAACAAGCTAGGGAACCATCGAAGTTTCGGTAAGCTCTCAAGACTACCTCGACATTGCAATCACTAACGCTCTTTCAGGTCAAATCGGACGCTCTTTGGGGCCTTTGATTTTCTGTACACTCTATTGGTGGGCAGGCAGAGAAACAGCGTACGCAACTGGAGCTGCAGGCATGGTAGCCGTGTGTGGATTGGTATTCGGAGGACTCAAGGTCCCGCCTGGCACAGAGAACATCGGAAAGAAAGAGAAGAAGATGACCTAATAGATGCATGGTAGTCACTTTTGATGTGTTTGTAGTATATTGAAGTAAAGAATACCCCTTCTATCAAATGCGATGTACTTTTTCGGGTCAAGACATGGTCTGCAATGAGTTTGATGCAAGAAACTCGGTTGGCAGGGGGATGTTCAGTAGCAATGCAAACTCCACAAGTACTTCGTGACTAGGTTAGTTTGACAGACATAGGTATCTTATGTGTGCTTCACGCAGCCAACGTTTACCGTGGCCTTTGTTAGTCTGTGGCTCGGTACACCTCCGGCCGACCCGAGTCCAGCCTAGCCATTGGGGTATGCATGAGATCTACCAGCCGTCACGCTAACCCCGCACATAATGTGGTTTAGTATTGGCTTCAACCTCGGCATCTTTGTTTAGCTTGTTCGGTATCCAAACTATAGCAACTTGGTTCAGTTCACCGACATTATGCCATTGCCGCACTTGCAGTTATCTTCAGCCATTGCTCTGGCCTTCACCGGTCCACCTACTTGATTGACAAGCAAGCCCCTTGATACATAGCAACCCGGAATCGAACTATGGACACAACTACCACTGCTGCAGCATTGGCAGCTATTTCCGGCCTTGCTGCGTACATCAACGGGAAGTATCATGTTGCACAGGATCTCAAGGCGTTGAAGTCCAAGTATCAAGCAGCAAAGTACTATGCAGAAGTCGGTACGTCTCCAGTCCTTACTCTTTGCTATGATTGTGATATTGCGTGCTAATTTTGCATAGTGAAAGCTAACCGCCAATGCCTGTGGTACACATTTGCCCCGTACGCAGTCAGGTACGGCAACAACTTGTGCATCTGGTCTCGCACAAAGACTTACACATGGCAAGAGGTGCATGATCGTGCGGTCCAGTGGGCGAACTTCTTCCTCGCTCAGGGCGTGAAACCGGGTGATATGGTCGCCACGTACCTAATGAACAGTGCTGATTTTATGGTCATCTGGCTCGGTCTCTTCTGCATTGGCTGTGCCCCAGCTCATCTCAACTACAATCTAAAAGACGAGGGACTGTTGCACTGCTTGAAAGTTGCCGGAGTCAAAATTGTACTCGTCGACGAGGAAGAAGGTTGTTCAGAGAGATATAACCAAGTCAAGGACACAGTGAAAGAGATGGGCATCCGTGCATTCAAAGTGGATGAGAGCATGTTGGCCAGTGTTTATCAGGGTAGTACTGCAGTCCCAGGCGACGAGATGAGGGCAAACGTAGGTGGCAAAGATCCAATGTGTCTGCTTTACACCTCCGGTACCACTGGATTACCCAAGGCCTCCAAGTTCACGGTGAGCCGGTTTTACGAAAGAGGAAATCCAGAAAACCCTCCTTATGGCTTGAAACCGGGGCCAGATGGGGATCGGTGGTACTGTTGTATGCCTTTGTTTCACGGAACAGGAGGAATGATGACTGTGGGCGCCCTCACAAGCGGCCAGAGTGTGGCGGTAGGGCGCAAGTTCTCAGTCAGCACCTTTTGGGACGATATCCACGATTCGCAAGCCACCATGTTCGTGTATGTTGGTGAAGCCGCACGGTACCTGCTTATGGCGCCACCACATCCGAGAGAGAGGGATCATAGACTACGCGGCATGTATGGCAACGGCATGCGACCAGATGTCTGGGGTCGTTTCAAAGAGCGCTTCAATGTTCCCGAAGTCATGGAATTTTTCAGCTCGACCGAAGGTGTGTTGGGTATGATTGTCCACAACAAGGGCCCTTTTACGGAAAACATTGTTGCTCAGCACGGCGCCCTGATCAGACGTGCATTGCACAACGTATACGTACCTGTATCCATCGATCCGGAGACGGGGGAACTAGTACGTGACCCCAAGACTGGATTCGTGAAGCGCAATTCGTACCAGGAAGGCGGAGAAATCCTGGTCGCCGTTCCCAGCGAAGACGCATTTGCTGGGTACTATAACAACCCAAACGCTACCGCGAAGAAGTTCGAAAGGGATGTTTTCAAGAAAGGCGATTTATTCTATCGTTCTGGTGATGCGCTGAGAAGGGATGACGATGGACGGTGGTTCTTCCTCGATAGGCTAGGCGATACCTTTCGATGGAAGAGCGAGAACGTATCCACAGCCGAAGTAGCTGAGGTACTCGGAAAATTCCCCGGAGTAGGCGAAGCAATCGTATACGGCACCCTAGTTCCCAGGCATGATGGTCGTGCTGGCTGCGCTGCTCTCCGATTATCCGATGGAGTCACCCCTGAGACGTTCGATTGGAAAGCATTGCTGGAATATTCACGAAGCAAGCTGCCAAGATATGCTGTGCCTGTATTCTTGCGACTGGTCAAACAAGCAACTAATACAGACAATCAGAAACAAAACAAGGGGCCACTGAGGAACGAAGGTATCGAGATTGACCAGTATGGAAGCAAGGTTATCGGCGGTGCTAATGATCCTGTCATGTGGATCAAGCCTGGTCAGGATAGATATGTGAGGTTTACTATAGAAGATCTAGAGACGCTGAGAAATGGGAAGGCTCTGTTATAGATATGGGTTCGGTCAAGTCACCGTGACCGCCCTGAGCATTGCGAATGCAGCCTGGCTGTAGATTGGGCAATACTATCTTATCTCAGTTGTTTTCTCCACTGAATGTATTCAATAATGCTGCTCATATCGTCGACAAAAGCCAAGTCTGTCCAATAATGGTAACGAGGATGCACGAGAAGGAAAGAAATCAACAATCATTATCTTCACGACTAGCCATATACCGGGATAAACGAACAGTTTTAGTTTTTGAATTGACCGACACGGCTTATTGGACGTTGCCCATCTCTATGACGAAGCTTTCGAGTGTGTACATGCCGAAGCGCGATGCAGGGTCATGCAACGATGACACAACCCGTTCCACAGGATTTGTTCCAAGTTCCCGCCTCTGTCACACAAGAAAATTCGGTGCGGAGCCTAGATAAGGGTAATCTCGAGTATGGCCGAATAGCAAGGCCGAGGTTTCATTGCCGCAGCCGTTTGCAGAAGGTGTGATGCTGCTTATGAAAAACCGTGACATGATTGGTGCGCTTCAGTTCATCAAGGTACTTTGAAGTTGTAGCATTCGACACCTCCACACTGGGATGTTATTTTGGCAGAAGAACAAGAACCCTATGCTCTGTTTTCGTAAGAGGCGGATTGGCTATATGCGTCTGGATACCATGCCAGAATTGGAACAGCGATTGGTTCGCAAGCTCGGTATGTCTGCACAGGTAGGACGTGTCGATGTTGTCCACCAGAGCTAACATAACGACACGACAGACTGCTTTATTTTGGTTAGAATTTTGCCACCAAATTTAAACAAAATAGCTAATCCCGTGTTCAGGTGTACTGCTGTGCTGCCTATTTCTTCAACTACCTAGATCGATCGGCTTTCGCCAATGCCTATGTCTCCGGACTGAAGGAGTCCCTCCAGCTTGAGGGTAACCAGTACAGCATCTTACTAGCCATGTTTACGGCTGGTAGCTGTACTGGCCAGATACCTCACGCTCTGATCATCCAGAGAATTGCGCCCCGCTTTTGGCTCCCATTCACTCTGATTGTATGGTCCGGCCTAACTATGTGTTCTGCAGCTTGTACAAGTTATGCTCAACTCTGCGTCATCCGCTTCTTGCAAGGGTTTTTTGAGTCGAGTCTGTATAGCGGTACTATCTATATTCTCGGGTCGTGGTACAAGCCTTCGGAGATTGCTAAAAGGACTGCCATCTTTACTGCTATCGGACAAATAGGCAGCATGTTCGCCGGCGTGATGATGACGGCGATGAATGAGAGCCTGCATGGACAGACCTCTCTTGCAGGGTGGCAATGGGTCTTCATTATCAGTATGCGAGCCCCATCACACTTTTATTGTCGCAACACTAATAGCTATAAGATGGCGCCATGGGAATCCCCTTTGGTATTTTTGGGTTGTTGTTCTTCCCCAACCTGCCTGAATCTCCAAATGCTCCATATCTCAGCAAAGAAGAGTTACAGCTAGCCTTGGACCGTCTGCCACCGAAAAGAACTTGGGGTCACGATATCAGCATCAAGTCGTTGGCCAAGCGGCTTCTTGCAAAACCAGATATCTACATACTCTCCCTCTATTCCATGATCGGATGCGCCCTTGAGGCAATCGTCCTCCAGGGTCTCTTCTTACTCTGGATGAAAGCCAACATCGAACAGTTTCCGTCATATGCAACGACTACCTATCCCCTTGGCGTACAAGCTGTTTCCATTGTTTCAAACATAGGAGCTGGTTATGTCATCGATATGACTAATCGCCGAGTACCAATGGTCATCTTGGCTGGAGTCTTACAGATACTCGTCGCAATCCTCCTACTAATACCTAATCTTCCTACGGCTGGAGTGTTCTTCGCGTTCTACTTGGCTGGGACCTCGTATATTGTGAATCCCATCTTATATGGCTGGGCTAGTGTTATCTGCCAGCGGGGTGGTGATGATGCCTCGAGGTCTGTAATCCTCTATATCATGAGCATGGTGCAATCTATCCTGTATACTTTTTGGGGTATTGCATTTTATCCGGCGACCGACGCGCCGTACTGGAAGAAAGGCTGCATCACAATGATTGTAGTAGTGTTTGCTTTCTTTGGAGCAACAGCAGCAGTACAATGGGTGCGTACATCATCTGGAAAAAGCCTTGTCAAGGGAGCGATCGACTGACACGAGATATAGCTGGACCAAAGGTCACAAAGTACACCCAGGAGTGCTGATGATGTCGTTCACATCAGCGAGACGGCGGATGGGAGCAATAAGAAGGACTGAGAGTATGAGGAATAGGGATGAATGGATTCTTTCGAGAAGACGGATTCAGCAATCGATACCGTATTCGATACGCTGCATACTTGTGCAGAGATCAGTGCTCCGATGAACTATTGAAATCCATAATCCGGGGTACATGTCCCGCGATATACCCTTCTCACGGTTCGAAATGGGTTCCTCGCCTTCTGCGCCGGGACCATCCAATAGGCATTGTCTTCCAGAAAGCGGCGTCTCCCCGCAAGATCGCTTTCGCTTTGGGGGCCTGCTGTGGGTGTTGTGCAGATTGCACAGTATTCAGTATAGGAGAGAGACCCGAGTGGCGACGGAGGTATATGGGAGATGCTATGATCGACACAAGGAACAGCGTAATTTGGCGCACCCTTAAGATCACCTACAAAACAGAACAGTGGTTGCAGGGCAAGTGTTGCGAAACACAGGTTGAGCACAATTGTTAGGATTGCGCGTCGGTTTCACCGGAAGCCAAAGTGTCTGAGCGCAGCTATACCATAGGGATGTATAAGGCAGGTGAAGATGCTTTAAGATGAACCTGCAGAGACTCATACTGAGACCACTTAAGCTGAGTCAAATTGTGCAATAGGTATGAAGGATCCAAGCCCGCACAAGCTTGGGCCAGGTTATTTACCACGCCTCGTCGACCAAAGACTGCACTCATGTCCGCCGTCAATGCAGCCACAGCAGCATGGGACACAGGTAGAGCCGATGTCGCAGCGGGCGCTGCTCTCTGCTGCTTTTGACAGTGGACGAGCCCAGTGGAGCTGTGCCAACCCAGATGCAATGGCTATAATAGCGGTCGACTTATGGAGAGCTCTGGGGAGACGACTTGTTGAGATGGTGGTTCGATTCATGCCTCGACATAAGCCAGGTAGCCACAGCATCCGGGTCAGCGTGTCGGGAGCGAAGCCGGTGACGAGCAGCATGCACTGCTGTTCACCGGAGGCGTGGTAGCAAGGCAGGCGTGGCGGCGTGGGAGGATCGACACAACGGCCATGCGAGTTCCGGGTGTCAGTGAACGTGGGGCTGGGACTGAACTGGACTGGCATGCGAAGGGTCACAAACAACGGTTGGCTTGGCACACGTACGGCTGAACGGCTGTAGGGTAACGTCTCGTGGTGGTGGAGTTTGACTCGTTTCGGCCTCATATTAGCGCGCCCGACCAGGGCCGAACGGGCGCTCGACACCTCGACCTCTCTTCATCACCGTCTCTGTCCAGCAATCGCCTGATTCGTGTCTTCACGCACCCCCAGACGCGGCCATCATCCTTGGGCCACAGCTCCACTGCCCAAAACTAGTTGTCTTGACGTTACCCGCCCACGGCTAGTGCCATCGCGAGCCTCACAGATCCCCCTTCCAGCCCCCTCTCCTTCGACCCTCACGGCCCGAACAGCGCTCCATGGGCTCATCGACGCACCTCGCCGACGACTGCTTCACTACAGATTTTTCATGCCCAATTTCCTTCCCTTCTAGACGCGTCTTGGCACCATCTCCCATCGGCCGTGCACGTGGAATGCCTTGATTCCTAGCGGCGTGAAACCGAAACGTCGCCCGGGTGTCCTGACTTCTGGCCAGCCTCGTTTTCAATATCGATGGCAGACGTCTACTCGCTCACGGTTGCGTTCGCCCACAGTTCCCACCGCCTGTGACCCCTCCCCAAGCCAAGGCGATCCGCCGGACTCGCCACGTCACGTTTCAGAAATTGGTTGTGCCATGATGCTCGAACACTACAAGTCTCGGATGAGGCCCCCGGGCTCTTCCCGTTCCTCTACCGTCCCCTCATTTACGAGTGATATCCTGTGACCGCAGCCACAATGTGGGGCTATACTGACTGCAATTATTGACAGCCTCATCGACAATCGGCCAGGAAAAGTAGCCTTCGCCGGCCGACATCTACTCGACGGCCGCACAGCCAATCGAAACAGGCATCTCTTTGTAGCAGAGCCTGCCCAGCCACCCCTGCTACGCTTTGGCAGTGCACATTACTTTGGCGGCTCGATATGTACTTGCCCTAGCTAGCATGCACAGATGTTTATGGGGCTGAACACCACTGGGCGAATGAGAGGCGAGCAGGAGCTGAGCATGCTCGTTTCGCTTCGAAAAACTGGATTCCACGGTACACCTTACCCTTACCCGGTCTGTTTTCCCGACAGCCTGTCGAACCTACTAGCCAAGGGTTGGTACATGGGAAGGACGACAAGGCAGGCGACTTGCTTGTCGCCTAGTATGTAATGAGTATGAAGCTTATTATATCAATCCTTTTCTGCGATAGTGTCCCTCTTTTGTCGATAAGAGCTGGTCTCTGAGTCTGTCATTACCTCTACATGTATGTAGTGGCGCAGGCTTCGCCCTCGTATCGCGTTGCTTTATTGCTTTGAGTAGTTCCCACGACCCTGGAGACCTTTTCCTTACTTTGCTTTTCTTCACATACCTTCCTTCTGACTGCCATCATGGCGCAAACTGCTTCCCCGCCCGTACTTGCACCGCGATTGCCTGATCCCCCAAGCCATGTCGACTTTACTGACTACACCGTCACTGCGAAAGCACTCGCTACGTCCAAAAAGTATATGCACGATCTATTTCCAGGACAGAACAAGCCTCTGCCCCTTCCAAAGGTCACAGAAACACCCACTCGATCCGTCTACCCAGAAGCTTCCCCCAACGGACGACAACGGCACATTGCGGAAGAGCGGCTCGCAGTCCCAGAGGTTGACGATATCATGGACCGACGATCACTCGAGTGCTTAATTATGCTCGATGAATCATCTTTCGGCGAACACGATATGGTTCTGCCTCCTCCCAACTTTACCACAGCATCTTCTGCTTCTCCTAAGCGTCACAACCACTCAATACAGACAACACCTAAACGGAAGCAGTCAGTTACTGGTTCCAGCTATCCTACCAAGACGAGACGCTCTCTTCTTCAACTCCCACCGGGAGTGCTTGGGCATATCCTAGCGTACGTTTTCGCTGAAGAACGAGCAGTGTCCATTACGCCATATCAGTCACGAATCACACCGCAACGCCACCGACATCGCCATGGACCCAACGCTGTCGACATTCGCTCAGTCATGATGCACCCTGCCTTGCGCGTTTGCCATCAGATGCGCGCTATAGGATTGAACATTCTGTACCGCGACAGTCTGTTCCTTATTGATCTGTGTGACGCTGGCAATGCTCCACGTTCAAATGAAAGAGATGGCGGCAAATTTTGGGATTGCTGGACAGGCGCAAAGCCTCCTCAGATGGTTCTGTCTGTACTCACTCAGGCTTCCAATTTGCGCTTCCAGCTCCCCGTCTCTATTGCGGAAGCGACCACGGTGCATGGAACTACAAAGAGAAAAAAGGACTTTCACGAGGATGGATGCATTGTTTTGGAATCCCTTCGCAAAATCACGACTCTGATTACCGGTATACCCTTGTTCTCCCAATCATCAAGACCCCGTTCATCGAGCCCAGCAGCGCCCAAGGCTCTGCGCCGGAAGCTCAGTCTGCGCGGGTCAAAGCGCCGCGAGTCGTTGGAATTTGTGTGCCGTGGGGACGCCCTTCAATCTCCGCCCAGGGAGCCGCTGAGCACGCTCGAAATTGTCCTGGTGAAGCCAGCTGGAACAACAGAGGTTCCTATCCAGATGCTAGAGATGATTGCAATCTGCAGTGTCATCCCCGTCTGGGATAACCTCGAATATCACCTCGAACTAGAAGGGTTCCGAAAGCTCTGGGCCAAGCGAACAATGGGAAAGTGGCTGGGGAGTGAGCCTGATGCCGCAAAACTGCTGCAAGGTACGTGTGAAACTGCGGCACAAGAAATTTGCTCGTCACATGAGAAGGAAATGCTAACCTTTTCTTTCTTGATTAGATATTCGAGCTCTAGGACAGCCTCACCAAATGAACGAGTTTGCACAGCCTTTCAGCGGCATCACCGAGGAATTCCAAGGACAGCCAGGCTCCACAGTCGACATGGTTCATAGGCACAGATCCAAACCCACCCAAGATTCCATCGACGGCGTGACTCACAGGTATCTGCAAGCGCCGTCAAAAGGTCCTCGCAATGCGAGAACGTCAAAGGAGGGCGGTGTGGCGCGAAGGATCAGGGAGATGGAGAACTTTTCTAGAATTTCGCTGTCGAGGGGGGGCAAACAGCCGCCAACGGTACAACAGCTTCAGCGGATTGCGTCGGATATACGGCGAGGGGTATACTAAGCTTCGCGCCATGAATAACGACCATTTCATAAGACACTTGTGCTGCTAATTGTGATGTCGAAGGAGGAGAGTGCTTCTGAATGTGTCTTTAGTCATTATGTCTATTCCACCATGTCTAATATGCGTCTTTGAACTCCTTTACGTGTCCTATAAGCCATGGATCATCGCTCCTCCTCACGCCTTGCCGTCTGAAAACTGAACGACAGCCCATTTGCCGCTCCATGCCCACTTTCGTGCTCCGCTGTCACCGCCACCTCCCTCCGTGGCCCTGAGACGCTCGTCTTCGCCTTCTTGTAAACCGACCACGACGTCAGCCTTGCAAGTGCGGAGCGCTAGGACGCGGACGCCTGAGGCGGGACCCATAGGTCCAATGGCCTCTGTAAATGGCGTCGTGGCGGGCCAGGCAGCCTGTCCTTAGGTTAGCGATGTGAAAAAGTGAGTGACTAACGACACTTACATCAGCAGTCAGCTTTCGGTAATTTAGGTCGCCTTTGAAGATGACCAGCTCGCTCTCCTTCAAGTCATTGTAAAGCTCTGGTTCCGTCTTGGGCAGTCGCCAGTAGCTTCCAGCCGCAGTCCAGAAATCGTTGGGTCGCAGCATCAACTGGCCCTCAGCGTGCATCGTACTCCAGTGCTGAAACAAGAATTTCAGGTTGGCGCTCTCAGTCTCGGACAGTGGTACAGACTGCTTCCCGCTGCGCTTCTCGTCGTCTGAAAGCGCTTCGTAGAAGCTGTGCGGATCGGCCAAAGCGGAGAGGAGCGCACCAAAGTCGGCTGGTAGAACATCTGAGACAAACCAAGGAATGGATTTGGGGTGGAATACGACATTGGTAGCGAGGCCGGATGCAACGAGATAACCGGCTAGGACAAGATCGACGAACAGCTCGAAACCGGCGTTGTCGAGAACAATATCGACGCGTCGTTCTTTCTTGCCCTCCTTCTGTGCGGAAGTAAGCACCTTGAAAGCTTTGTCCAAGTCGTTGACCAAAATGTTCTTTTCGGAGTTTTTGCGCGCTTCAGAACCCTGGAGCTTTTGGATGTCTTCATACGACAGGTTGGTCAGGAGCGAAAGATCGGTCGCGTTGCCCCATAGGCAAATCTCGCACATTTCGGTAAAGAGAACCTTCTCGGCAGCCTCGAGCTGCTCTTGGGTCTCAGCGCCGCTGATGGTCTTCTTCTGCTCAAATTCGGTGACGATGTCCTTGTAGCGCGCAGCGAGTTCGAGTACAGCGGGGCGGGAGGACTTGAACGTCGACATTTTCTGGCGGGCGAAGATGTCATAGGAGCGCCAGGCGTCGGCCTGCTTGAAGATACTCGATATGCGCCTTTCTATGGTTGTCAGCCTCTTCCCGTAGTGCCCAGTGACGGTACATACCTGTACAGGTAGCACTCAGCGTAGAGCCAAGGCACGTTGTGCCATTTGGGGTTCCCTCTGGCCGCCAATTCCTTGTTGTATGCCTCGACGTCGGGCTCGCCATCATTAGGAATGGGCGTCAGCTCGCGGTCATGTTGCAATTCGTATTTGAGCTTGGCTAGCTCAGCGACAATTTGTTTCCCTTGGCTGATGGCTGCCTCGTCTTTGGTGTCGTGCAAGGAGCGATGAACGTCATCAATGCCTTGGGTTATGATGATGGGCCACCTCGAGCGAGCCGAAATGTGGGCGAACGACGTAGGGTCGCTTGTGCTGTACTGTGGTACGGGAAATGTGTCAAACTCCATGTTGGCGGCGCAATTGTCAGTGCGGTCTGGTTCAAGAGTCAAACAAAGGCCTGATAGTCGGTTGCGCCAGACATTCAATTATAACCATGGCGGGGCCCGGAGGACGCGCTCTGTCGTCGCCAACTTATTTAGTGGGGTCGTTCGGAACTGCTGTTTCTGGGCTAGCGCTGTGATTCGCTTTCGGTATGGCTTCCGCTTTTCACTGCTCTGGGGATTCGTCTCGTGAATAACAGGTAAAGTTTGCGGCCATTCATCTCACTATTACTTGTACTATGTCTAAGCTTCAGATCTAGTTTGGCAAGTGTCATTCTACTTTGTCTTCTTTACTACATGAATTGCAAATCTAATTTATGAAAGCTGCCCTCTACAACGACCGCCACGATTTTGGCTCAAGCGAGATTTCCCAGACGAAGCCTATGAGACGCTGTCAATTGCCGTCAACAGCGTACATGTGAGCACCAGGTCTGCCATTTTTAGAAACTTCCTCAGTTGGAGAAAGCCATTCCACAAGCGCCGTCCAGCGATGAGCTTGTTGGCCATGAAGTTTGCCAATCGTCATGCCAAATACACTCAGCGTGAGCTCATCATCTGAGTCTCTTCCACCCTAGCATGTATGAAGAGCACCTCGAGCATTGTCATGTTGGTGTAGTGCTCCCCTGAGACATCCCAAATATCGTGCTTCAATAGAGACGCCCAACTTTTCAAGAGAACAATTTTATCCTCAAATTTTTGCTGGCCTTCCTTGTATAGTAGCTAGCGTGCTCATGTTTCTTGAACCCAGTACGGCATCATAAGTGCTACACTGGTTTGTAAGTGTATCTGACCTTGCAAGAACACCAATCAATCATGATATCTGTGACAGCTCCACGTCTATGACTAGCGGTCCATATGTCATTCGTCCATTAGCTCCAGCACACGTGTGCTCTTAACAGTACACTCCTTGTCCCCGACACATCCGAGACTATCTCTGATACGACTCCGATCGCCATCGCCTCGCATTTCAGCAATAATGGTAGCAGCCGTCTCGCATGATATTAGCAGGCCGGTATCGAGGGGCCGCTCCTTTGGTGTAGAGACTGGAGGACAGAAACAACTGGTTGTATTGGGGCACTCTGCATCATCTTGGAGCATGGGAAAACTGGGGCCGCTAGCGTCATGAGTATCGCCATCTGCTGGTCTGCAACAAGACGAATTGTCAAGAGTAGCTGGCGCAGCAGGCTTGTGTGATGTTGAAGTCACGGTTGTGCATCCCCGTTTGTCAGGACCAGAGGTAGGATTGCGCACAACATTAGAGCAGGGTTGGTCGATGCGCTGAGATTGTGCGCGTGGTTGCGCAAGAGGCTGAAGAGTCGATGGTGCCAGCGGTGTGATTGGAGTTGGTATAGGAGACTGGTTAGTGGGCTGAATGCGCCAGTGTGCGTCGTTTGTGGCTACGCCTTGGGCTGTTGAAGCTCCTTGGGGTTGTGCTTGCACAAGCAAAGCAGGGCCTGGGCGGCTGGGAGCAGTGCCAGAGTCGAAGGAGCGCAAGTACGCCTCGACCTCGTCGCGCGTCACACCACGGCTGGCGAGCAGACTTCTTAATCGTGAATTCTCCTCTGCGACTTTGCGTGCAGCGCGCTGCATCTCCTGGGTGGCGGCGACGCCTTTTAGTTCATATTCTTGGACCCGGCGCTGCAAGTCCTGGATAAGCTCCCTGCGCTGGTTGCGAGAACGCCTTTGGTTCTCGCGGATGCGAATTGAGGATGGGGTGTCGCTACCCTGCGAGCGATTTAGCAACCGGCTGCCGGTACGGGTGTGCTGTTCATGGCATGCTTGGAACCCACCTTCTTGGACATGTTCAGAGGTTGGTGGATGGGCGGATGGGCGGCCTGGCTGCCGCGTGTTGCTGGAGTGCATAAGAGCCGCGTGGGGGTTGGCGCTAGGAACCAAGTCGGTGTCTCCACCACCATCACCATCACCACCACTAGTATAAAGCATTGCACTTCTTCTTTGCGTTGGTGCGCATGCTCAACATGAACAACACCTTTCCCCCCCAGCACAACTGAACTGACACCATTGCAATGGAGTCCTCAACACGCGCGTCCAAATCACATATACCAGACGAGCCCTGTCGCTGGTGCCCCGCATCGTGCTATCGCCGGCAGTAGGCTTCAACACCTTCCGCATTGGCTCTACACCTGCATACGCCTCGCGTGTCCCACTCTTTCTACAATACACCAGCCCATCAGCCAAGTCGCTGTACCGTAGACAAGTGACGAAAAGCATGCTTGGCAATCTTGGCCCTGTCCCGTCTACCGCTCCCTTCACCTCGCGGCAATGCATTGCGTCGTCATGGCGGCAGCGAGGCAGATGCCTGTACTCGCTGGTGCCGCAATGGTACACGCACCTTGTCCTAACCAGGAAGCTCGCTCGCTCATGGCCCATGGCCGGCTGGGAAAATGTATACCCATCCCGAAGAGACTGCTATAAGAAACCAGAAATATCTCTCGTCTAAGGCCTGCCCGCCTCCAAGATCGCTCCGGTGGCATTGCTCCTTTCTAAATTGGCCGCAAACATGGTCGCGTCTGAGCTTTCCTGGCTAGGAACTGCTGCTCTGCTGAGCGGTCTTGTCCGTGCCCAGTTCCCTCCAACGCCACAAGGCGTGACAGTCGTGAAATCACAGCTTGAGGAAGGCGTCAGCATCTCTTACAAGGAGGTATGTGGTTCATCAGTCTTATTTCTTGGTTTCACCATCTTACTGTATTTCTAGACGGAACTCTGCGAGACTACAGAAGGTGTTCGGAGCTTCTCTGGCTATGTCCATCTTCCAGCCGGAGCACTCGCCGACTTGGGCGTCCCGGACCAGACATACGAGATCAATACGCATTTCTGGTTCTTCGAGTCTAGGAAGGATCCTGAAAATGCTCCTTTGTCGATTTGGATGAATGGTGGGCGATACGTTGAAGGGTCTTTTACATTATTCACTAACGTTGATCAGGTGGACCTGGTTCCAGTTCCATGCTCGGGCTCTTGCGCGAAAATGGGCCTTGCTTTGTCAACTCAGACTCTAACAGTACCTACATCAACGAGTGGTCATGGAACAACGAAGGTCAGCAGACCCAGAGTTGACCGGGGAGATGTTTGCTGACACGACCTAGTGAACATGTTATACCTTGATCAGCCCGTTCAGGTCGGACTTAGTTATGATAGCCTCGTAAACATCACCAACAACCTGGACACGGGCGAGCTGAAAGTCGTGGATTTTGATAAGAATACTGTTCCTGCACAGAACAACAGTTTTTATGTTGGCACTTATCCTAGCCAAAACTCGAACCTAACTACTCGGGGAACCGAAAATTCTGCACGAGCGCTGTGGAACTTCGCTCAAGTCTGGTTTCAAGAGTTTCCGGAACACAAGCCCAAAGACAACAGAATATCCATTGCCACTGAGTCGTATGGAGGCCGTTACGGACCCGCTTTTGCCGCCTACTTCCAAGAGCAGAATGAGAAAATTGAGAACGGGACCTGGAGTGAAGCTGGAGAAACTCATATCCTCGATCTTGATACTTTGTTGATTATTAATGGTTGTATCGATCGTTATGTGCAATGGCCAGGCTACCCAGTCATGGCCTACAACAACACATATGGCATCAAAGCTATGAATGAAAGCCGCTATGAAGAAGCGCTTGATAACTTGTACCGCCAGGGAGGATGTCTCGATCAGATTGAAGAGTGCCGAAACCTCAGCATTGCGTTCGATCCAACCAACCAAGGCTTCAATGCCACTGTCAACAAAGTATGCCAGGCTGCGGAAACTTTCTGTTCCGAGACTATCCGCGACCCTTACTTCGACAGCGACCTGAACTATTACGATGTATCTGCACCCGGCGCTGCAGCATTTCCTCCGCCCTGGTACCAAGGCTTCCTCAATCAGCCCCATGTACAGCAGGGCCTTGGTGTACCGCTCAATTGGACCCAATCCAACTCCGCAGTATCAAAGTCATTCCGCAGCATCGGAGATTATCCTCGACCCGGTTGGAAAGAAGATTTGGCATACTTGCTTGAGGAAGGCATCAAAGTCACATTGGTGTACGGCGACCGCGATTACGCCTGCAACTGGTATGGCGGAGAGCTCCTCTCGCTCGCCATTCCTTATGAAAATGCGACTTCCTTTGCCAATGCAGGCTATGCCCCTGTGGTTGTCAATGATACTTATATTGGTGGGCAGGTACGCCAGTATGGAAATTTGTCGTTCACGCGTGTATACGAGGCCGGCCATGAAGTACCCGCTTACCAGCCAGAGACCGCCTACAAGATCTTTATGCGTGCCCTCTTCAATCGGGACATTAGTACTGGCAATGTCTCTACTGTCGAGAACCCTAGCTACGCAACTGAAGGACCAAGCGACGTTTTCAATATCACCAACCAACCTATCATCGACGAAGGTACCCAGTGCTACGTTCTAGACCCTGGACAGTGCACCAAGGACCAGTGGAAGTCTGTGATGAACGGCACAGCTCTTGTTCGTAACTGGATCGTTATAGATGCCAACACGAGTTACCTTTTCCCAGACCTGGTAACAAACGGCACCGTGGGGAACGGAACACTGCCATCCTCTACTGGTAATCCCGTGCCTACCTACACAGGAGCTGCATCAGCTGGATCTATTGTCAGTGTAGCTGCCAGAGCATCGTTTGTAGCAATCATTGGAGGCTTTTTGATGATATAAGGCCTGCTATCATAGCAAGATGCGGTAAGCATCCAAGTCAATCTTTGCCAACACTTTAGCGATAGCTCCAAGCATCTTATTTATCACCTTGAACCGCATCATCTAAATGCTTAAGTGGGCTCCTTTTCAATGGGTAAAGCTGGGCTGGCTCTCCCACAACTGGTGAAACCGGAAAACAACGGCGAACAAAACAACCTTACGTACAATTATTTAACGAAATCACTACTTCTATGGTCGGCTGTGATCGTCACAGTTCTTCTTTATGTACTGTGCTCGTAGCGTAGGTGAGCTCGTTTGATTTCCCAGTTTCACTAGTTGAGTGAGAACCTGCTCTTTGATCAAGGCGATAATTGATTGCACGTGGTGATGTATCGGATATGTCATTCTAGCGTACAGCTTTATCGCCCGTTTTCAATAGTTTCAGGATCAATCTGACGTTTTGAGTAACAGTTTCTATGACAATTGTTGTGGTTTGTCGGGCTACCGTGACGTCATGACTTTATAGCTTGTTAGATCAGAATATCTCTCAGCTAACACGGCCTCTCTACTTGTGCATTTCATCTTCAGTATCGCCTAGCCTTTTCTCACACAAAAGCTTACCGAAATGTCTCGAAGCACATACTCAGCATTTCAAAAACACTTGTTGTTCTTCTCCACTCCCACGACTCCACCAAGGCTTACATTTGGATCCGCCTTGCGAGCAGGTGTGTCACTTGGGTTGGACTTCCCTGTCGCAGTCCTTCTGAGTCTCTCGTTGAGGTTGCTCTATGCACCGTTTCCTTACCTTTGGTCTCCTATCATTGTCGACAAGATCCCGGCTTCGTCTCATCGTACCCAATTGGAAAACGCCACACTTCGGAAAGGGAAATCCGATTACACTTGCTCTGAACTCTTGTCTCTCTTGCAGCAGAGTCAAGACGGAAAACATGAGAAGGGGTGGCTGTCGCACAAGATTGACCAAGGCCACATCGTGGGATTTTGGACAATGGCAGCTGACACAAGCTCGCATACTGTCAGCAAAGAAGATGTCGAAAGATTCCAGCAAGGCAATTGGGAAGATGCTGTAGTAGAGAGGCGGAGAGGACTGCACGACGTATTACCGCTCTGGAGAGGTGGTCCCATTTGGGTGGGTGGCCACAGCTGGGCCGTACGAAAATTGCTAGGCGTTAAAGTCTACGAAGCCAAGAGAGAATGATGGTGTGGAAATCTTACCTCGGAAAGGCGAAAAAGAAGCATTAAAAACGATTTGCAGTTTAAAAGGACCCATTAGCGCGTCATGATGCTCATCCTACTTTCCGTGGAGCGAAGTCAACGTATTGCAGTGCGCATTTAATCTTAATCTGCCTTGTTTCTTCGGGCTAAGATTTGATCTGCGTGCTCGGAACTGATCCACTACCTCCACAAAAAAAAGTAAACAGCAATAACGGGAGACTGACCCATTTGGACCCATAGCTGTGGATACTCTAGGTGCAAAAGACTTTCAGATGTACATTCGCACTCCAATACCTCGATGCGAAAGGGCGCTTATAGTTGTGCTATTATTTGAGGAAAAATAGTCGTCTTGATAGGAATACAAAGATGAAACAGAGATAAGAGCACGAGCGATCTGAGCGTCGAGCGCTGCAGGGGTTTGTTTTGCCTCGTTGAGGGCATGCACCAGCGAACTGCTGCGTGGGTTGGGGCCATGACCTGGCTTTTCCAACCCATTTGTATTGTATCCCGATTTCTTAAAGTTTCGAGAGGTCTGGACGCTATCAGATCCACACTTTTGATAGTGGCCGATGCCCAAGCCCAGCAGACCCGCTTTTTTTCGTGTAGAGTCAATGCGATTGAGCACTTATGTAAACATTGTTAATCCACCTTCCAGAATGAAGGGTACAGATCCTTTTCGACAAGGAGTCGTTGGTTCCGTTGATCCAATCGAGAATTCGAAGTCGCCTCAGGGTCCATTTAGTTCGGCGAGAACAGTCACTTTCGTACCTGATATCACCAACTCCTTACTGTCAAGAACAACGTACACTTAATCGGTCGCTATCCAACCAAGGAAAGCTGCAGAGAGCCTTAGATCTCTGACAAAGTGTACTAAGATCGCGAGCTGTGATCGTTTCCGTCAATTCAACCAGTAATTGGCAACCTGAAAGGATCGCATTATGAAAGAGAAAATCAACTCTGAGGCTTCAGATTCCGACAATATTCTGCCTCTATCGTCTTCCTCAGACCGCGACATCGTACAAGACGCATCCGACACAGATACAAAACATGGCAACTTACCCGAGTCCGCACGCCCTTCCGAGCACCATCTCGATCTGGAGATTGCCAGGACGAAATCGATTACTGAATTCATGTCTCTACCCCGCGAATGTCTATTCGTAACTCTACTTTGCTCGGCTCAGTTTGTCACTCAAATCGGTCTTGTCGGTACACTCAATATCCTCCACATCATCGGGTCAGATCTAGGTATTACCGACCTGGGCGTCCGAGCATGGCTGATAGCAGGCTACTCACTGACAGTGGGTACTTTCATTCTGCTTTCAGGTCGCTGCGGGGACTTGTTCGGTTACAAGATTATGATTATCATAGGGTACATCTGGTTCGCACTATGGAACGTCGTAGCAGGTTGCAGTGTGTACCTCAACGGAACCCACGGACAAATCTTGTTCATTTTCGCTAGGGTACTCGGTGGTATTGGCCCTGCAATCTTGCTACCTAATGCACTCGGTCTCCTTGGCGCCACTTATAGTGATGGCCCAAGGAAGCATATGGTCTTTTCGCTATTTGGAGCATGTGCACCCGGTAAGAAAAAGATTCATCTTACATGTATCTATATGCTAACATTATTTAGGTGGTGCTATTGTTGGTGGAACCTTTGCTGGGCTATGGTCCCTCTTGTGGTGGCCTTGGGCATTCTGGACCTTTGGTGTCGCTCTGTTTGCCCTCGCTATCGTATCAATATTCGTCCTTCCATCAGTGCCCCTGGACGAGCATGCGTCTAGGCTCTCATTGTGGGAAAAGGTTGAGGAGCTGGACCCGCTTGGAGCAACTGTAGGCATCACTGCGATGATCTTGTTCAATTTCGCTTGGAATCAAGCTCCTGGGTTTGGTTGGGAACAGCCATATATTTATGCGATCTTGATCGTTGGCATCCTGCTCTTCCCGGTGTTCTTTTGGATCGAGGCCAGGGTGTCAAAAAAGCCACTCATTCCGTTCGCAGCGCTCAGCACAGATGTTACATTTGTACTGACATGCATGGCATGTGGATGGGCTTCATTTGGTAAGTTTCTCCAGAATGTTTGCATCTTTACGCAAGCCACTGACATGTCCAAGGGATTTGGGTATACTATTTCCTCCAGTTCCTCCAACGACTACGTGGCGACTCCCCGCTTATGACCATGGCACACCTCTCACCTGTTGCTATATCAGGGTTTATTGCAGCTGTTGTCTCGGGTCGTGTAATATCGCGCATCGGGCCAGGCTGGGTTATGTTCATCAGCATGTTAGCCTTCTTGACAGGCTGCATACTAGTCGCAACGATGCCCATCGATCAGACCTACTGGGCCCAAACTTTTGTCACAACATTGATTATTCCTTGGGGACAGGACATGAGCTTTCCCGCCGCAACTCTGATCATGAGCAACGCAGTGGCGAAGAGACACCAAGGGATGGCCGCAAGCCTAGTCAACACGATAGTGAATTATAGCATCAGTATCGGTGTTGGCATCGCAGGGACAGTCGAGGTACATGTCAATAATGGTGGTCACAGCGCGGGCGACGAACTACATGGGTATCGCAGTGCATTTTACGTTGCGGTCGGACTGAGTGCACTGGGGGTTGTCACCAGTATGCTGCTCTTGGTGAAGATATCATTTAAAGAGATGATAGCAGAGACCAAACTTTAAGCAGTATGTACGGCATATAAAACAAAGTGCGAGTATATAAATCTATTTGCGGTATCATGTATAATGTGCAAAAGATCACGGCACAGGTGTAGACTTCAGGTTTAATCGTGGAGGAGAATTCCGCACTCTCACAGCTGTTTCCCAACACCAGCTTAGTGAAAGCTATGCATGTGATCAGTACGCTAAGCTTTCATTCTCTCCATCTTATAAACTATTATCAGGAGTAAGATGATAACTCTTTACATATAACAGTATATTAGAGCTACTGAAAGCTCTTCTCTACTGATATGTGCGTGTTCGTGGGACTATACAAGGTTGCAATACGATTTCTACTGCAGCACGTGTTTAATATATAATTTCAGATTCTAGTCCAAAGTTTCAATGATATATTTAGGCTCAAAGCAAATTTAAATATCTTCAAAGGCGCTCGTACTATATTCGTGTATGTTTATCTTAATTGTATAACTTGTAATCAAGTCCTATCAGATCACGCTGCTATGCTAGTGTGTAATGTAAATAAGATAGATGTTTATAACTAACATGGATATTTATAACAAGAATCGACTACTATATCTTAGATGAACATTTCTGTTCATTGAGGAAAATCATTATTACAGAGAACATCCTACCTAAACCCTGCAACTTAAAGAAAAACAACAAAGTTACGGTTTAAATCTATGATCGCCTGGACCAGCCATGAGAATCAAGCTCTACTGGGGAAGTGGCTTCCCCGGAAGGCATTTCGGAAGGCAAAGAACTGCCGTGTATCTCATAATTAGTGAGGTGGTGACCTTGGGGATAAACATGGACCGTGTCGACATGTTTGTATTCCACAGTAGTGTTTGCTGCTTGATTTGCTGGCATTGTACTACCCAATGTCTTCTGCTTCCGAGACCGAAGCAAAAGCAATGTCAGGGCTAGAGTAATAACGCCAATTGTACCGAGCGAAGCACCTACTCCAATTCCTATCTTCACTCCTGTCGACATTTCGTTGGCTGCGGAACTGTTCTGTCCTATAGCAATTGTCGGAGACGTGTCCGGTACGCTTGAAGCGAACGAAGAGGACGATCTGATGTATTGACTCGTAGGAGGATTTGATGGAGCGGATGAACCTGCGGAGATACTTGGTGTAGTAGATGGTGTTTTGGATGGGGCGTTGAATCCTACTATAGCAATGGCACCCACGCTGGATGAAGCGGCTAATGTCGTTGTCGCTATCGACCAGTCCGTTGACTCGCCTGCAGCAGTAGAGGCAAACTTAAGAACCATGCCTCTACCAACGCTGGAGACACAGTCACCATTTACTGAGCCGCTTGTCGCGCGAATGTTCGAGTATCCTCTGTGAAAGGCGATGAGTAAAGGCGACTAGATTGGGCGTTTTCTCTAGCTTACGATGGACAACACATGACCTGTGTCGTAGAGCTGTCTTTGATGTATGTTGCCACAGTCGTCCATAAGTATGGGCATACTAGAGGCTGAATGCTTATGGCGGTATGCTGATCCCCTCCGACACCTAGTCGCGCTTGTTCCCACCATGTAGTCACGGCAGCAGGTGCACATTTGACCTTAGAGTCGATATCGAGCCCATAGCCTGGGTCAAAGGCTACCAGACTGGGCCCGTTGAGCCGAAAGTAAGAATCACATCCAACTGATGGCGTGAAGACGTTCGTGAGGGGAATCCAGGAGGTCACGTCGGCGCCATTGGTCTCAGCGTCAACGGACATTCTGAAGTAGCTTGCCGCAGAGCAAACTCACTTTCAGCATAAAACGAGTGGTGAGAAGATGTCAGTATACGACAGGAAAGGCTGTATGAACCATGATCGGAGAAGGTAGCTAGTAAGGAGTGGCATGCCAGACAGCAGTGATGGACTAAGTGCTACGCCGCTCCCATGCGTCAAGCACGGAACACACAACCCCTTGACTAGTAAATGCTGTACTGTTTTCGAGTGTCTGCAAGCCATCCGCGCCGTATCACATTAAGCGCTAAGTTGCAGCACCCTAAACTCCATTTGTTATCTCGGATAAACCTGACACTTGGCGCAATTATAAGAGACGCTTCTTAGGACAATAGATCCTTCTCAACCCTCAATATCATGGCCAATTCTCTGCGGAACCGGAAGCAAGGTGCCAACCGCAGAATCATAGACACCAAAAGAATACCGGACTCCTCGGACTCCACAGTCACCGATGTGCTGTCAACACGCAGAATCCTATCGATTATAGGATCAATCTTGTTTGGGTCTTTCTTGATTTTCTGCTCCTCGGGTCATACCAGACTATCAGGACTGGGTTCTGAATGGTCGTCGTCTGCATCTAACGATGATTGGAATGATCGAAGGGAAGAGGTCAAAGATGCTTTTGTTCGAAGTTGGGATGCATACACTGAATATGCATGGGGTAAGTCGCCCAGTTCCTTGACACCGCACTTGGAGTGATAATGACCCATCAGGCTACGATCGTTTCCATCCAATTTCAAAAAGAGGTTCGCAAATGAGTCCCCAAGGATTAGGGTGGATCATTGTCGACAGTCTCGACACAATGATGATCATGAACCTTACATCCCAATTATCTCATGCCAGACTCTGGCTGCACCGAAAGCTCGACTATAATCAGGACCAAGATGTGAACACCTTCGAGACCACCATTCGCATGCTCGGTGGTCTGCTGTCCGCGCATTACCTCTCTCAAGTCATGCCCAATGTGTCGTCGAAACGGGATCAAGTTTATTTGACTAAAGCTATCGACCTAGCTGATCGACTTCTTGGAGCTTATGAGTCTCCCTCTGGTATCCCCTACGCAAGTGTGCATCTATCAACGCGCAAAGGACTGGTATCGCACGCTGATGGTGGAGCCTCATCGACTGCAGAGGCCACAACATTACAACTAGAGATGAAGTATCTCTCAAACATTACTGGAAACGACGTTTACTGGCGCAAAGCTGAGAAGGTGATGCAGGTCATTGATGGTATTGGCGCTGCTGATGGTCTCGTCCCAATTTTCATATCGCCTCATGTAGGCAGATTCACAAGCCGGGAAGTTCGTCTAGGAAGCCGAGGTGACTCATACTACGGTAATTTCCTCCCAATGCCAATTCTATTGATACTGAACTAACGTTTGTAGAGTACCTGATCAAGCAATATCTGCAAACATCCGAGCCGATATACCTTGAGATGTGGGAGGAAGCCCTAGTGGGAATCCAAAAGCATTTGATCATTCCTACGAAGCACTCAAAGCTCAGGATCGTAGCTGAGCTGCCCAGCGGGATTGGGGGTAACTTGTCCCCAAAGATGGATCACCTCGTCTGTTTTTTGCCTGGCTCTATCGCTCTTGGTGCCACTAACGGGCTTACTGAAGTTGAAGCACGACGCCTCCCTAGCTGGAATGCTGAGAGGTCCCAGCAGATGAATCTAGCAAGAGAGTTGACTAAAACATGCTGGGGCATGTACAAGGTCACGAAAACAGGACTCGCGCCCGAGATTGTCTGGTTTTCCGCTGACGACGCAACGTTGCGCTCTACTAATGATAGACGTTCCTCTTTGCCTCGTAGTTCTGACTCCGAGGCTGATTGGAAGAAAGATTACAACATCAAACCGCTTGATGCGCACAACCTGCAACGACCGGAGACAGTGGAAAGTTTGTTCTTGATGTGGCGCATTACAAAGGACCCCATCTACCGAGAATGGGGATGGAAGATCTTTCAGGCATTCCAGGAGCATTCAACGGTGGGGCTTGGAAAAGGGTTCTCGTCTCTCAATGACGTAAATCAAATCCCGCCTCCTCCACGCGACAATATGGAGAGCTTCTGGCTTGTAAGTTAGACTTTCGCCACGTACCATACAGCTTGATTAACATCATTGCGAAGGCAGAAACGCTCAAGTACCTCTATTTGCTATTCTCTCCTGACGATTTCCTACCGCTTACACAAGTTGTTTTCAACACTGAAGCGCACGTTCTGCCAAGAATGGGTACAGGAAAATTCAACACTGGTTGGAAACGCACCCGCTAAAAGGAGCTATCATCTGTTGGGTACACACTAGTATTGCCACTGTCCATGGAATGTGTATCAGTAGCAATCTAACACGATACACGACAAGCTACGACTCTAGCTATGAAGACGCCTTGAAGGATAGAAAAATTCCAGAAATGGCGTAAGTGGAAGATGACTAGAATATCTGTTAGGTAGGAGCTGGAAGGGATCACGATATTTTTGTGTCTGGACTACAACGGACAGCAGCCGTATTGCATTTAATCAGATTATACTACCTGATCTATTAACATCTACCAAAGAAATTTTTTCCACGTAGCGTACCAACCTGACTTCAGCACATTCTGCATCCTTCCACGTTGTACGTTGTTTCAGAAAAATATAAATCCTGCACGAACAAATCACCTCACATAAAGCGCACATCCTTGAAAAGACTTCGTGCCTAGTGGGCGTCAGCAAAAAACAGCACCCCTCACCAACTTCGATTTTTTCAGAATAGGTGTAATTTTAGTCAAATATATACAAAGAGATCCTAAGAAATCGATTAAAACCACTCGTATAACGTGCACTCTACGCGCTGTAGAGCTAGAAGCTATAGAAGTAGTGCATTTTGGACACGTCTCACGCTTGACAAAAAAACACACAGACCACGCGGATTACTAAGCAAAATGCCGCCAGACAGCGATACTATCGACGTCGAGCTACCAAGGACGAGGCAGGAGATAGTAGAGCTAGAAGGACAGATCCAGAATGAGATAGAAATGGAAACTACGCAGCCTGCTACCCCTACTCAAAATCTAGAAACCTCTAGTATATTCGAGATACCTATTCCACCACCAAATAAAAGACAAGCAAACTTCTCGCCAGAGAAGACTCGCACTCACGGACGCACTAGAAGTAGCTTCTCTCCTTTTATTGGCTTAACACTGAGAAATCCTTTCTCTAGCTAGAATAAGACGCCTAAGGCGACGACAGTAGAAGAGGCCCTTGAGATAGCTAGAAATCTAGTAATCTAAGCAGCTAACCTAGCTGAAAACAACCCTACCCAACAGACTAGCCTACTTGATCTAGTAGAAGTCTTCAGAGACTATACTGAGATAGGGAGAGTCAGTAAAAAGAACTCGGCAATTCTAGGAGATTAGATCTCCTCACTTTCAAATGTCTTAAAGGAGCTCAGAGATAAAGTTCGTCGTCTCGATAGGCCTACTACTACAAGACCAAACTAGCAGGGAAATAGTTAGATAGCTGCTCTACCGCAGCCTGTCTTATACGCTGTAACTGCTGCAGCAGCAGTAAATAAGGAGCAATAGTGGACTACTGTGCAGAAGAAAACACCTTAAAAGGCTAAGCCTAGCCTAAAGGAGAGACAACTAGTCCTAGTTAACTAAGGATCCCCTGCTGCCTTTAACGCACTAAGGCTAAGAAACGCCTTTAACTAAGCCTTTACCTCTAAAGAAGGTGTACAGTCGCCTGTAGTCGCGTTAGTGACTATATTATTAAAGGGGAATAAAGTAGTTACTACTACGCCTTTCTTTATAGCTAAGTACCTGCTAGAAAACTAGAGGATATGGAAGGATCTAGTAGCCTTTAAGACAGCGTAGCCTATTACCTTATGGTATAAAGTAGTTATCTACAAGCTACTAACGAACTACAGCCTAGAGATAATTAAGGAGGAAATCGAGACCTTTAATAAAGGCCTAAAGGTAGTAGGCACTTCTTTCTGGCTCACCCCTGAGTCTAAGAGAGAACAGCAGAGCTACGGCTCCGCCTGCGTCGCCTTTGCGACTGAAGAGGAGGCTCTTAAGGCTATTAGAGGAAAGCTCTATATTCTAGAAGAGAGTCTTAGAGTAGAGAAGCTACGAGTTATTAACAACTTAAAGTAGTGCTCTAAATGCTAAGGCTTTGGCCACCTAGAGGCTAGGTGCTCGAAAATAGCCTGTTAGATCTATAGTGAGGCTCACCACACTAGCCTACATAAATACAAGTCTTGCCCTGTAAAAGGTAAAGCCTGCGTATACACTATTTTTAAGTGTAGTAACTGTAGTAAACCTTACGCAGCTAATAGCTATAACTATGAGATCCTACAAGCTAGGACTTCTAGGACTACTACCTCTTCTAACTAGAATGTTAAAGGTCCTACAAATAAATGTTAATAGAAGTAGTCCTGCTACCGAGAGCGCGCTAGATCTAGCTGTTAAAGTAGACGCCAAAATCGTCGCAGTATAGGAGCCCTGGCTACTTAAGGGATTCTCGTACGCAAATACTAGATCTATCGCTCACCAGGACTTTACTTAGATACTACCCGCCCTAGAGGATAGCTCCTTAAGGCCTAGAGTACTCTTCTATATTAGAAAAGACCTAGAAGTAGAGGTTAATCCTTTTATTAGCGACGATAACGATTTTCTAGCTATTAAGGTACTAGCTACTACTTCTAGCTTCTATATCTATAATATTTATAACGAGAAAAGCCTTCTAGAAGGGCTTAACTAGACGACAATACAGAGGCGCCTCCTACAGGAGACCCTACAGCCTCACTTAATCGTTCTAGGAGATTTCAACACCTACTATCCTAGATAGAGCCTAGAAGATCGCAGCTCTAGTACACTAGCAGAGGACCTAGTAGAGTGGATAGACGCGCAAAATCTCGCTCTACTAAATACTCTAGGGGCAGGCACCTTCTTTAGAGCTCACATGCGGAAAGAAAGCGTATTAGACCTTACTTTTGCAACAAATAATATAGCTGCTATTATCTAGAACTAGTAGACTATACCCGAAGTAGGGTCTGACCACTACGCTATACTATTTAGTATCTACTCGTCGAGCCAGCTGCCTAGCCAGCTAAAACGGTATAATACTAAACAAATAGACTGGACGATCTTCAAGGAGACGCTAGAAAAGGAGACTAAAGCGCTAGGTCTAGAGGAGCGACTGTCAACACTACCTCCTTGCTCGAACTATACCTTAAGAAAGCTTATCCTAGGACAAAATATCCCTCTAGAAACTAAGCTAGACAAGCTAGGAGAGGACCTCACGAAGGCTATACAGAACGCGCTAGAAAAGTTAACTCCGCTAGTTAATTAAAAGCTAAAGCTAAAGCCTTAGTGGACGAGCGAGCTAGATAGCTGTAAGCGAGACTTAAGTAGGGCCTATAGAGCCTATAAGAAGGAGGCAGAAAAGGAAAACAACAGCTCTCTCTACTAGTGGAAACGAGAGTATCTCTGCACGAAAAATAGATACCTGAGAGCTATTCGACGAGCTAAACAAGGCTACTAGGAGGCCTTCCTTTAAAAAGACTCGCCTAAGGAGATCTTTAAAGCTCTAGCATATATAAAAGACAACCTTAGCACCCGAATACCTAGAATTAAAGGCCAGGAATCGTTTACTAAGAAATGCAAGGCTTTTAGAGAGGATCTCTTTCCTCCGCCTCCTACGACAGCTACACCCTCCTTCTACACCTATAGAGGAGACAGCAAGTGGACCTGGCCTGCTCTAACAGAGGACGAGCTCTTCTTCGCCTGCTCTAAAGTGAAGGCTACCTCACCAGGGCCTGATCTAATTAGCCAGGAGGTGATCCAAAAGGCCTTCCTAGCGCAGCCAGAAGCTCTATTTAAGATATACTCTACTCTCTTCAATCTAGGCTATCACCCAAGGTGCTGGAGAAAAGCAAAAGGAGTAATCTTGAAAAAGCTAGGCAAGCCTGACTACTCGATCCCAAAAGCCTATAGAGTAATCTCACTTCTAAACTGCCTAGGCAAAGTACTAGAAAGGCTAGTAGCTAGGAGACTAGGCGCACTAGCGGAAACAACAGATCTACTCTATCCCTCTTAACTAGGAGGAAGACTCAAGAAATCCGCTATTGACGCTGCGCTACTCTTCTATAATAACATACAGCAGTAGAAAAGAAAGTAGAAAGTTACTACTACAATCTTTCTTGATATTAAAGGAGCCTTCGATCACGTCTTAAAAAACAAGCTCCTAGAAGTTATGAGATCTTAAGGCCTGCCCTGCTGTCTACTAGCCTGGACAAAGTCTTTTCTAGAGGAGAGAGTACTAGAACTGTCCTTTGACGGACAGAGTGAAGAGCCGCAGGAGATCTCGACAGGAACACCTCAAGGAAGCCTAGCCTCACCTATCCTGTTTCTGATCTACTCGAAGCCGCTATTTGAGGCGATTTAGACTAGTGCGAATATCTACTCCTCCTCCTATATAGACGACCTCTAGATCTCTATATCATCTTCGTTAGTAAGGAAGAATATCAAGCTACTAGAAAAGGAGATTGAGAACCTCTTTAGACTAGCAGAAGAGTCAGCTATCTAATTCGACAGCTTAAAGACTGAACTAGTAAACTAGACACGATCTATAAAAGATCAAAGTAGAGTACTTACTCTACCTACTTAAGAAACAGTACAGTCTAAGGAGCTAGTTAGATGGCTAGGCATCTACTTCGATAGCAGCCTTAAGTTCAAGCACTATAGCCTTATTAGAAACCAGCAGGCTAGTGCAGCCTTTCACCGCCTTAGTAGGCTAGCTAACTTAAATAAAGGCCTTTCGCCTAGAGCAGTACGACAGCTCTATCTAGCCTGCGTTACTAGCGTAGCTGACTATGGCTGTCAAATCTTCTGGAAGGAGTAGTAGATAGCACTCAACTAGAGGCAGAAGCTGCAGAACTAAGCCTGCAAAAAAATTCTAGGATTATTTAGAACCTCACCTACTATATCTAGCGAGGTAGAGGCAGCTCTATACCCTCCTAAAGTTAGACTTAATAACGCCCTACGACAGTACGCCTTTAGAGCAAGAAAGCTAGCTCCTAGCCACCCTCTAAATATTGCTATTACTAGTAATTAAGGAAAGTAGCTAGAGCGTATTACTAGATCTATCTCAACAGCCCTATCTATAGATAGCGAGAAGATTTAGCACTACGCCTCTATGCCCTAGAGCTTAAAAACACCCTACAAGACGAATATATCTAAGAAGTTAAAGGAAATCGAAGTAAAAGAGTATAAGGAACTACTAGAAGACAAATATCGCCTCTCTATCTACTTAGACGCCTTAGCTATAAGCAAAGGCAAGGGTATAGGAGTAGGAGTAGCTTTCTACAAAGGAGCTAGTCTTATAGCTTAGGAGCAAGTGAATATAGGGTACAACTAGCTAGTCTACAACGGAGAACTAGAGGGTATTACCCTAGGCCTAGAGAAAGCTATCGATCTAGTAGAGGATTGTCTAGAAGTTAGAGTATATGCAGATAACTAGGCTGCAATATTTAGACTAACGACTGCTTCTAATAACCTAGGACAAGAGTGGCAACTTAGATGTATAAGAGCAGCTAAGAAACTTAAGAAAAAAGGCCTAACACCCGCGATCTACTAGGTGCCTGGCCACCAGGGTGTTATAGGAAACGAGAAAGCAGACGCGCTAGCAAAGGAGGCGACAAAGCTAGATCCTAGCTCTAGTAGGACGAGTCTAGCTGTAATAGGCACACGAATAAAACAGCTAGGCGAGCGAGAGTGGCTCAGCTATCTAGAACAATATAGGAGGAAGGCTATTGCCCTCAACTCTACTACTTATGCTGCAAGGTATAAGTGGAAGACTAGGAAGCAGATTGCCACTCCTCCTCTTACTAGTAGAGAAGTCTCTAGCGCCTTCTTTTAACTTAAGCTAGGCCACTGTTACCTAAGAGACTTTCTCTTTAAGCGAGACAAAGTAGACTCTAAAGTTTGCCCCTGCAACTATAGAGCTACTCAAGATCCTGCCCATATCCTCCTTAGCTGTACGCTATATAAGGAGGCTAGGATGAAGATGCAGGAGGCGAGCAAGGACCCCCTATCGCTAGCCTTCCTGCTAAACACGAGCGTAGGCATACAGGCTACTATCGCCTTTATTAAGGAAACTAGGGCTGCAACACAGGCCTGGCACAAAGGAAACCTCGAGAACTAGGGCAACACCTATACTAGGTGGCCTCGCCCTACACCCACCCTACCTCTCTCTTTTACCCGCAAGACCCCCCACTACCTCCCTCTACACTAGGCTGCGAGCCTCACCTCGATTTAGATAGCACCCTCACCCACCTACACTAGATTGACAACACTACGTAGTTACCTGTAGGCTTATAGCTTACACGTCTTATATAGCCTTTGGGCTGAGAAAGGACGTTAAACCATAATAATAATAATAATAATAGTGGGCGTCAGCGGGATAGTAGAACAAAATAGGTTCTTGTTAGCGTTAGGGAAGTGGAGGGTAGGGTGTAGAGAGTAGAGATTTGCGGCTGACGCGTCTGGGTTGCGTGAGCGGCAAATTGTAATTCATCACGCCGGGGTGGGTGAAGGTCAATAAACTGTTCGCTTTTTTCGGACGCCGCGTCGACCGTCCGGGGCGTCTGCACGTCCTCAACCAACATCAAGTGGGCCCATTTGCCGCGCAGCCGACCGCATGACGCTTGGTGAGTATGTAACGCTACCCAATCCCTTGTCTACTCCTCTTTCTGCCGCTTCACCCGCCGTGCCGCACCGTACAGGTACATAGAAATCAGGGATGAGGCCCACTCGCCAGGGCAAGAGCGAATCAGGATGCTTTGAATCACGTCATGTACTGAGCCGACAAATGACCCATCCAGCCAAAGCTGTAAGCGCTCAAAGGATGTGACAAGCATGATCTCTGGTGCATCAAGTTGACACCTTTGAAATACTTATGCAAGAAAACAGACACGGCTCTCAGCCTTGAATGTGGTACCATGTCAGACGTTAGCCCCTTGCATTAAGACTAGTATACTATTGGCAAAGCCGCCGCGCACATACTACGGGAGGAGCCGAGAGTTGTCGTAGAACTGACTAATCTCGCTAAGATCCCCAAAGCTGGACAGGATGCACCACGCCAACATGCCCTTGAAGCCCTCTAGCATCTTTATCGCACGCCCAGTATACCAAGATCATCGAACAGGAAAATGTTGAACAGCCTAGTAGTAATAGGGTATTTAATCTAGTAGTAGATAGGGGTCTATATAATAGTCTGCATATCTAATTTATATAAGTTAATACTAGTTATAACAAAATGTTTTAGATCTAGTTTCTTAACTAACTAATGAAAGTTTTGATTATAGTAATTCAGTATGTTGTTCTGCGATTGAGGGTCCATCCCGATCCATACCAAACTTGAGATTCGAGACGTGGAGCCAGAAGCTCTAGAGCTTAAGGTATAGTTGCAGTTACTGACCTGTTGCAAGCACTGATTAAGTACGATTAGTAGGTTAGCTGATTGAAAACGCTTCTTATATTAATCGCCACGCCCCCTCCTTCCATGTTCATAGCAGCTACTAACTATGATACACGAGTCCACTAGACTCATAAATAACCCCAACCCGGACAAGAACTCCAACTCCTATGCCCCAGAAATCGTTCAATCAGTTCAGACCCATGCCTCTCCTGCCCAATGCTCCGTAATGTTTTCGCAACGAAACAATCAGGCCTCCATACCTCCCCAACTGTATAATACAACCGCCGAACTGCCGTTGTATCCTCATCACCCCAGTCTCCGCTCCAGTCCGCTTCCACACCAGGCGCGTAGTAAGATAATTCCCAAAAGCCAACGTCGTAGCCCATTTCGCACTCGAGCATGAATTCATCGAGGACGGGCATTTGCTGAGTCGCTTTTACGAAGGCAATGAGAAGTGGATCCAAGGTTTTCGGATTACCATGCTTGAGGAACTGCTCGTCGTCATCGTCTGAGGGTGTGCCGACAAAGTACCAATCCCCAGTCGGGGTCACAGGGTTGAACATGATTCTCATTTTCTTGAGCGAAGGCCAGAGTGGTTTGGAATGTTTCTCGTAGCCTGATGGCCAGAATAGGGTAGGATCCACGTAGCTGCTCAAAATGAAGGACGTCAAATTTTGCGAAAACATACGCAAAGACGCGCTGAGTGGATCATAGAGAGTGCCCACCGGTAGAATCGATGAGGTTGCTGTTCGGTGATCCATTGGAGAATCTTGAAAAAACTCAAACCCAGCCACTGAGCCATTTAAGAACCTCGTTTGGTCAAGCAACTTTGCAAATGTTGATCTTTGTTCAAACGCAGCCATTTGCTCGCATACTTTCCCAAAGCTCGCGTAAATATGCTTGAGGTTGGGCAGGAACGCAGCAAGCTGAAGCGCAACAGTAGGCAACATCATTCGCGTGTAGCGGCCGTTAAGTTGGAGATAACTGATACTCGAAAGCGTGGGTATTCTGTCGATCCCGGAGAGGGTGAGATAGTTACTGCGTATTCGTCTGTCGAACTCCATACAATCATTCGGGGATTCCGGATCCAGTATGAATAACCGCAAGTCCAGAAGAAGCCCTGCTTCCTCCCATTGTTTCAGGATGGAGAACAAATCCGCAATGCTCTGGGTGAAGACATGGTTGTTGGCCTCCTTTTCTTCATTGGTCTCCATACGTCTGCCCTGTTCTTGCGAGTATTCTGGGAGCAGTATTTGGTAACTCAGTTTCTTTACGTATTTGCAACGATTGTGGGTTACAACTGTCTGTAGTCGATTGAGATCATCACTTCTAACATACAGACGGTGGAACGTGATGAATTCGACAGCTTCTTTCCATTGCTTAGAAATTGTCGCGTATGATGGTAATACCGACAATTTGCCGTTGTTTTTTTCGGTGAGAGGGATTGCTTCTTGTTGCTGTCGTGAATATCGATCAATATATGTGGCCATTCGGTTGATGACCTCCTGGGGTAGGTAATCCATTGCGATACACAAGAGAATTTTCAAGATCAAACTGAGTGCTGTGGCATAAGGGTTTTATGGATCAGGCGTGGGTTCTGTGGGAGAGAGCGTTGACAAACGTACGTTCTGAAAAGTGGCAGGTATGGAACAATGCCAAGGAGCTACTCAGTCGAGCTTGCTCCCGACGTCTCATTGCGAGGCGAGGTCTCCCTTGGTCTGTGTACCATTGTAGGGCTCCAGCAAACTAGCGCAGGCACAACAGTATTACTAGTAGAGCTATAACGACGACTTATTATGTTTAATATAGCTTAGTTGTAGTATTAGCGTACTATGTCTGGGCGCTATTGAATAGAACTCCTAGAACTAATTATTCATAATCTATCTTAGTTACATTAAAAGGCATTATGATAGTATATTGTCTATGTGCATGATATTACATGAATAAATTGATAACGCCTGACCGATCAGATGACACAATCATCCCATATGGCTGCTCGATAAACGCTACGTCGAGAATGCAGTCTACGTGACCTTTAAGAAGGTACTGTTGCTGTACAGCAATAGCGCTTGATCTTGAGGATTTTCCTGCCACCTTCTTGTTTCCTGTATTCACCTTGCTTTCTTTCCCATTGCCTTTCTGATTCATGGACTCTTGTAGCTGCTCCGTAACAACAACCGTATCTGGGCTTGGCTGAGAGACGACGTACTGCGGCTTTCCTTCGTCAGCTTCGAGCCCACTGACTACAAGTGAACAGTCTGCGCGGCTAGTGTCCCAGTAACGAATTTTCCAGTCTGGGCCTGCAGTGATTAGAAACGTGTGTTTCGAATCGCCCCTGTCATCGGTCGTCTGTGTATGTACTGCAATCGCCCTGACGCCCCGATCTGCTGTCGAATTAGCGGTTGGCTCAACACTTGTAGCAAACCGGCCAAGCATTCCACCCGATCTTTCTTCATCGAGGTCTGTGAGTGTTGTACTCTTGACGCCGATATCTTTACACGAGCCAGTACGATACACTTCTTTGCAAATATGCTTTTCAAAATCCCACACTGTCACTTCACCCTGATCACTGCCCCCAGCGATGTATAGTCTAGTCTTCTTCGCTTTTGGGAGAAAAACTTGGTAAAGTCTGTGGATAGGTGATGCACCATGGCAAACCCAAGCCTTGAGACGTAGCTTGAATCGAAGATCCCAAAGATCGAGTACACCATGTGACGTTCCCAGCAGCAACCAATGTGCCTTTCGATCGACACAGAAGCAAGTTGGTGTTCCATGGTCCAGGGGGTTGCTGAGGGTATAGAGTAATTCCATCGTGCGTAGGTCCAGGGCAAGAATCTTTGAATTGTTGGTAGCTAACAGAAGGACAGACTTGTTTTCTCCACTGTAGTGCTCGGACCAGACAGCAAAGTCTCCTTTGGGCAATTGGTACTCGCGAAGGAGTCGGGGCCGGCCAAATTTGGCGTTGCCATCTTGATTCTGTAAGTAGTCAATGCGAACGACGTGAACGCTCCCATCACTACCTGTGGCGACGAAGGAATATGTTTGTTCAATAAAGACTAGGCTTGTGACTTTGACTTCTTCGCCTAGTTTGTATGTTTGCCGAGACCGACGGGTGATGTTACGCTCAAGACGTGAAGTGTCCCAGATCTTCACGCTCCCATCATCAGAGCCGCTGATGAAAAACCCTTGGTCGGGCGACACCAGTATCCGGGTCACTGCGGCTGTGTGCTCGCTGAAACTGGCAACAAGTGTCCCTTCTGGACGCCAAGGAGTGCCTACAGGCAACCGATGCGCATCCTTATACTTGATGGGCTGTCGTCGAACAGGAGGCTGTATGCGAGGACCAAACTCAATTTCCTCTGTTGGGAATCTCTCGAGGAGCATTGAATCCAACAGCTTCAGTATTGCAGGATCATTTCCTGTATAATTGTGCGCGTTTCGAAAACGAATCCGCAGCGGACTTCGGTCAAATCTGTCTACTGCAAGCGGTGACATTGGCTGTCGAGATCGAGATGACTCTCGTGGATGAACTCCATCAACCTTTCCAAGAACATTTGCAGAAGTCGTACCAATTTCTGCCAAAGCCTTATTTTCCCCTCGTCCAAGCAGTCCTAATGCGCTATTGCGGTGTCGGAGACCATTAGAAGGATCCACGGATGCTATTGAGCCTGAAGGGGAGGACGAAATTTTTGAAACCTTGAGAGAATCCCTTCTTGGCTCGGAAACAGAAGCTGGCGACTGTTGATCGTTGGGTACGGGACGCGGCTTTGATCGAGATGGAATGGTGATACCTCTCTCTTCGCGAACCAGTCGTCCAGCTTGACTTTCGAAATGTGGCATTCGATCAGCCAACCCATCAGCCTCAGTAGTCGAAGCATCCAAAAGCGCATCCTTGATGGTGCGAGGTGGTAAGTGTTCTTCTGGTGCATCAGCCCTTTTCGTTTGCTCCATAACCTGACGCACGTCTTCGTCGAACAGCACAGTTTGTGCCTTGACGCCAAGGTCTTTTAGCGTGACAATGCTGTTGAATCTGGTGGTGGGAGTGGAAAGGCTGTCGGAGCGCCGGCGATGGGTAACTCGCCAAATGAACTCCCGGAGTGCCACCAGCTTGAAGTCCTCATCGGAATTAAGCCCTGCTTTGCGCAGCTTTTGTAGCCACAACTCGTCTTCCTCATTCTTCGGCAACCGCTGCAAGACCTTTTGGTCGAGTTCTCGGCCCGAAACAGTTGGAAGGCTGTCATCTGATGATCCAAAGGTGAACGTTTGTTGGTGTCTAGCTGCCAGCCAGAATTGTCCTTTTTGAGCTTGCAGTGCCCAGTTAGAAGCCATTTCCAACAGCAGACGTGACATAGGACTCTTCAAAGACTCCAGAATACGCAATTGGGAAAACTCAGCAGGAATGACCTTTAGATACGGCCTGATGAGGTTGATCAGGATGCTATGCGTATCGGCCACCGATAGATATGTTGATGCAGCAGAGATGAATTGAGCTGCTGCTTCCCGTATCCAAAGATTTGGGTGCATTGTCAGCCTTGCAAGGATGTCCACTAGCTCCCATGTCTTGGAGCGCTGGAGCAAACCAAGTTCCGCCATCGAGGATAGTGATCTGATGACTTTCTCTACCACAAACTCTTCGGGATCTGTCAACGCCTGAACCATAAGTGGTAGTATGTAACCTTCCAGACTGGCACCTCCGACAAAGACGGCAACGCCTACAATGCTTTCGAAGAATGCGCACTTGAGCATCCAATCTGGGTCGTTTAAATATGTATTCAGATGACTGAGAACTACGTCGTTGGCTCTAGGACTTCCAAAAAACACACAGAGGTCGGAGACAGACAAAAGCATAGCTCGGCGTACAGCAGGATCGGTATCGGTGAGAAGAGATTTGGTGTGCTTCTCAAAGGCCTCAATCAGTATGCGGCGATCTGAATCAAACTGATTACGGGTTGCCGACGAAGACATGCCATCTTCAGTTTCTGGATCGGCGGCAGGTAAAGATCCCTCTGCGCGTAATGCTTGAATCATATCGAGGTATTTAGCCGCAGTTGTCGCCAATGTACCAATACACAGTGCATACTGCATACGGACAAGGGACCCGACCTTCCCAGATGAGTCTGGGAGATATGCTTCAAGCCGTGGAAGGACATATTCGGGAAAGATGTAAGCATTGATAGGCGAAACGACCTGTACCATTGCAAGAATTTGCGTTAAGGAGCGCAACGCCGCAATCTTGACCTGCTCGGATTTGTCGGCCAGCAACTGGGCCACGTAAGGAATCACACGGTCAAGTTTGGCTTCATCGGTCAATCGCTCAGAGAACGCGAGAAGAAGTTCCAAACCTCGAACACGAGCTGCAGCTCTTGCAGTCCCCCGTAAGCAAGACACGACAATGGTCAGAAAAATCAAGTTACCGTCGTCGACAGCTAGACTCTGCGCTGGAGAGGCCTGATGTTGGTAATTTGGTATATTAACGAAAAGGGGAAAAGGCTTGGCATTGGGCCGAGGAGGCGAGCATTCTGGTCTGCCCAGCGGCTTTCCCTCCTCGCTCGAGAGTAGATGAGAGATCTTGTCGTAGTCACTGAATATCCGGTCTATACGCTCATCCGGCTCACCGAGATGTTCTGAACCGGTTGTGACAGGCTTTCGGCCAGAAGAAGGATCGGTAATAGAATACATGTACTGTTGGAGGAAGCCATAAAAGTATGTTGGGAACACCTTCCCTTTCCAATGGGTAAGATAGTCGTCTGCAGTCATCCTCGAGCTGGGATCTATCTGAATCATGTGGAGAATCAACTCGCGAATATTTGAGTCTTGAATCTTACTGAGGTGGGAGTGTTCGGGATCGTACTCGCCTTGGCGATACTTGAAGAGCTGGCTCAGAGAGAAGATGGGGGCTTCGAGAAACAACTCTGCAATGACGCAACCTACACTGAAGATATCCATGGCCCAGTTGACATCGCCAGCACCCTCGGGTTGCTGACCGGCCGCCAGGAATCTCTCGGGGGCCAGGTAACAGGTTCGACGGCCCGATAGGTCAAAGTAGAAGGAGAAGTCGGCGGGATTGTCTTCTGGCAGATGAGCCGGCTTGTATGATGAAGAGAAGTCGGCCAAGTATAGCCAGTTCCAGGACGTGACCAAAACGTTTTCGGTCTTGATGTCACCATGGAAGATGTTTCTAGCATGGCAATCTCGCACAGCGCAAAGAAGCTGAAACGAAAGCCATTTCTTCTCAATTTCCTCTAAGAAGGGCCGTGTGCTACGCAAGAGTCAGCCCACTGCAAGGATGACGGCTTAAACATAACCTACCTTAGGCGATCGTATAAGGAGCTGTGGATGTATTGGCGAACCAGGTAACCACAAGCTGCAGTCTCAATGACACGATGATATGCCACAGCGTTCGGGACATCGGCAAGCACCTTGCGTTCATCTGCGCTTTATCAGCATACATGATCAAGTGGCAGCAGCTCTCTAAACAACTCACGCAGCAGCCGCTTAACATGGTCATGGAAATCAAAGTGTGCGTAGGGTTTCATGACTACTCGAGCAACCACAAGACCATCTTTGTGGCGTGCTCTAACGGCTTTCATAAACCGGGCAGCGCCCAGCGACTTCTCATATTGCAGGTCAGCCAGTTCCGGGACATCGATATTGGCTGAGCCCGCCGAGAGCGTCGTGAGCGAGAAGCCTTGGCCCATGATGGTTGCTGATGTAGACTTCTTCTAGTAGTCGTTTTGGCGGTGAGGTTTCTGTCGTTGTAGTCGCCACACGTCGTTCTTGCTGGCGATGGTGGTGCTGATGGTGCTGATGCTACTCTACTGTAGTGTGGAATAATGCTGCTGCTGTTGCCTTGCAGCCAGCATGTTGGAAAGCACAAGTGTGCAGCAGTGGCGCTTCACCTCGAAGTGTCCATTTGACGGTTAGAGGGTACTAGAATATGCAGACGTGGGGATATATGCGTGTCTGTGTCGGGTTGCAGGTGAGTGTCAATGGGTGTGTCGCGCATCATGTGCAACATACCAGACTAGCACCAAGGCGGAAAGGCGCGGCGTAATGTGATAAGCATCCACCCAAGCTCACACGTAGCAGAACACGACACCAGATGACAAGTCGGCGGCGCAAATTGTACCATGGCACAGGACAAGCAGCACATTGTCTTTTTCCATCCGGATCTGGGCATTGGCGGGGCTGAGCGGCTAGTCATCGATGCCGCGGTTGGATTGCAAAACCGCGGCCACAAAGTCACCATCTTCACGTCGTACTGCGACCCGCAGCACTGCTTCGACGAGGCGCGGGACGGTAAGCCTCTACTATCACCATGTCTCCACCGTCGAACACACGCCGCTCATGCATGGCCAAACAGCTGAGACCTGACCCTGACGCAAAGGAACCCTCGACGTGCGAGTGCGCGGAAACACCATCGTCCCCTCGACCATCCTAGGCCGCTTCGCTATACTCTGCGCCATCCTGCGCCAGGTGCACTTGATCCTGCAAATTGCCCTGCTGTCCAAGGAATTGCAGCAGCTCAACCCCTCGGCCTTCTTCGTCGATCAGCTCAGCGCGGGCATTCCTCTACTGCGGCTGCTGCAGCCCCGTCCTCGCATTCTCTTCTACTGCCACTTCCCCGACAAGCTGCTCGTCAAGAAGGGTGGGCTCCTAAAGACGCTGTATCGTGGGCCTTTCGACTGGCTCGAGAGCTGGAGTACTGGCTGCAGCGACACCATCGTCGTCAACAGCAACTTCACCAAGAGTATCTTCGGCGAGGCCTTCCCCAGCCTCCGGACCCGTGAGCCTGGCGTCGTATACCCATGCGTCGACATCCACGCAGGCGAGCCCACCAGCCATGTCGCGCCACTGTGGAAGGACAAAAAGGTGTTGCTAAGCATCAATCGCTTTGAGAAGAAGAAGGACGTTGCACTCGCCATCCGAGCATTCGCAGGGTTGTCGCCCATAGAGCGCGAGCAGGCGCGGCTGGTCATTGCAGGCGGATATGACCCCCGGGTGGCCGAAAACGTCAGTACATATACGGAACTGTGCCAGCTGGCCGACTCGCTCCAACTGAAGCACGCCACTGCCAAAACCGTCGTCACCGCCCAAAGCATACCAGACGATATCGCGGTCCTCTTCCTCCATTCGGTCCCTCACACTTTCAAAGCTACGCTCCTGCAAACTGCACGTCTTCTCGTGTATACCCCTCTCCATGAGCATTTTGGCATCGTCCCACTCGAAGCAATGCTGGTGGGTACGCCAGTCCTGGCTGCCAATGAAGGTGGTCCTACAGAGACAGTCGTAAATGGCCAGACCGGGTGGCTGAGGGACGTTAAAAAGGTGCAGGATTGGACAGAGGTTATGCGTGTTGCTTTGGAAGATGGCCCTGGCGAACAGAGGCTAAAAGAGATGGGCGCACACGGTAGAAACAGAGTTATAGCGGAATTCTCCAAGGAGAAGCTGGCCGAGCGCTTGGACATGGAAATTCAGGCCATGTCACGCAACACTACACGCCCTCCGCTGGTTCCGTTTGCTGCCGCTGTGTTGACCTTGGGTTTGGTGGGCGCTCTCACAGCTGTGAGCATGGTACTGGCGATAAAATAGTAGGCGGTATGAGCTGCAACATGCTGGGTTGCCAGGCATTACGCTTAGACAACTGCCAGATCTACGGGCCTTGATACTTGAGTTAACGCGATACATTCACATCTCTCCGCAGCAGAATTGGTGTACGCAAATTTAACGTTTATCTGTAGTCTTGATGTAGGCCACGACATAAAGAGTGTCAACTACCCGCTCCCTTCAACCGTAATAATGACATTTTTGAACGTGCCTCCTCACGACTGCCACTTTCCAACCGCCCTCTTTTCGGAAGATATTGCCACACCCTTCCACAAAACACCTCCCGTGTTTAAAATTCTCTGCGTGCCACCAAATCTCCTGTGGTCTCAAACAAATGCTGCATTCCTCACATGCGACAGGACAGTCTTGGTGATGCTGTCCTAGCTTCTCGTGATTTGGGAACCAATGCCGGCATACGCCGCACCGTTCGCGATCGAGGTTTGTCTCGGCAGTGAGGGTATGTGTTCCAGCCATGAGATTGACTGAGTATTTCAAAGATGTAACGTGGTGTGCGTCTGTGAGGGTGGAGAAGGCCTGAGCCAGGTTCTGTACCAAGTTCACGGAAACAAGATTGGACTGAAGCATATCCTCATTGATTTTATAGAGAACAATGGCATCGGGGTTTGGATAACTCGCGTAGGTATCCTGACTATCAGCGAACCATGTAGTGTGGGGGCGCCAGTTGTTACTTTCGATGTGTAATCCAGTGCCGCCAAGGTTTGTGGCACTGTTGTTGGAATCGCGCTGGTGACAAGGTCCGGGGTTGATAGTGTTGAGATTATCGTAGCCACTATAATGAAGCCTACAATGACTTCCTCGGCCTCGAAAGCGGACACCACAAGTGAGGCAGGCTGGCATGATGTGATTGTCAGCATGGAAAGAGGATACCAATATGAAACTTGGTGCAAATATACTAGCATATAAGATTGCACCCTGCCCTCTGAATGCTGCACGGCACACGAGGCTAGGCGAACAAGGGCTGTGGGCAAAACGTGCATGTGTTCACCGGATGCTAGCTACGACGAATTGTATGAAGAGACAGCCTCAGGCAGCCAGCTCACAAGGAAAACAACCCGCATCTCATCACAAAGGCTGGTGAAGAGAAGGGCTGCGTTCATCAGGTGGGTATATGGGAAGATCAGATAATACAGCGTTTGTCTGTGATAAGAAAAAATTTCCATTCTAGAAAACGAGCAACATTATGCTGGAGTTTTGGATTGTTGGTGCAATTAAAGCCTGCTTCAAGCGCAAGATTTAGTCTACAGGTCTGAAGCACTTTTAATAAAGATGGTCTCGAGAGAAGAAAGTCGCCAGCCGAGCCTTCGTGCACGGAGACCGTCAGACACACTATTTCTGGATATTCAAGAGTAGAGTGAATGACTAATGAGGGCCGTCTGGCTGCTAGGTCGACAAACCAAGAACGGTCGTGACTTCACGAGTGTGTTTGGGGAATGACAATCAGGCGGGCGCCGCGCTAGTGGGAGCTCCTAGCGCGGCCCATGAATTTCAGCACGAGCTCCATTTCCGCGACAGACTTCCGCAGTTCCCCCGCAAACCAGCATTCGATACCCGGGCTCAAATTCTATACACTCGTCATAATACACCAACTTCACGCGATCGCCAGCCGCCAAAATGAGGTTAACAACGGACCTAATCAACAACTCCCTCTCCTTCATCAACTGTCTCACGGAGCGTGAACTCGATCTGCGAGGTGCGTCGAAAAGAATGGATACTGCACTTAAGAGCTGAGTTGATATCAAAATCTTTATTTTAGGCCACAAGATCTCCGCCATTGAGAACATGGGCGCGGCGCGAGTAAGTTGGCTGCAATATGCACAAGCGCTCTAGTGGGTGCTAATATGTCATACAGGACAACGACGCAATAGACCTTACAGACAACGACATCGCGCAACTAGGCAATCTCCCTCTTCAACCTCGCCTTCGTACGCTGTTCCTTGCGCAAAACCGTATCTCGAACATTCAGCCGAGCCTCTCGTCCAGCATACCGAACCTCCACACCCTAGTCCTGACCAAGAACAGAATCGCTGAGCTGGCTGATTTGGACCCCTTGGCGGGCTTCAAATCTCTGACATATCTGTCGCTGATGGGAAATCCAGTTACAAGCAAAGAGGTGCGTGGTAAGCGCTCATGCTTCTCCAACTCCTGGGCCTATTCGGAGACCAAGCAATCTTGAGCCCACAGAGCAAACCCAAAGCCGGGTGAGCTACTTGGCGATAAGGGATTTGCTCAGTCGCTGAGTGAGTCAAACTCGGCAAACAAATAGCTAATTATCAGCAGAACTATAGGTATTGGACCATCTGGCGCTGTCCGAGCGTGCGATTCCTAGATTTCACCAAGGTCCGCGATGTCGAGCGAAAGAAGGCCAAAGAGCTGTTTGGAACTACAGAAGAACCGACTGAGCTTGCCAATCAGGTGTGTACCATTGACGGCATTTTCACTCCAGTGTGGATCGTTTACTCACTTGTACAGATCTCGAACAACAAATCAAAAGGCTTCGTGGTGCCGACATTCACCAGCGATAACGACTCGGGCAAGGAACGTATCTACACTGACGATGAGAAAAAGCGAATGCGCGCTGCCATTCTCAATGCAAGCAGCCTTGCGGAGATGGCGCGCCTGGAGAAGGACTTTGCGGAGGGACGGATACCCGCGCACATTCTTGAGGGTGGAGACCCAATGGAGACGTAACTGGTACAACCGGAAACACGCAGCAGAAACACAGAAGGGACCTACAAGCCCAGGAGCTCTGGGATGCAGCTATGGGGGTTTCGCGTATACAAACAAACGCGGGAGGGGAATAGAGATACTGTTAGCTTGAGCTGTTTGGGGCATCCCGAGGGGCCTATGTCAAAGCCCAGCGCTTACGGGACGAGTTTGCTGGCTCATGGTGACCTCGTCAAGACAGGTTGCCGAGGTGCGAATCCAAAGGAGATTGATCTGTATTCATTGAAACAGATGGCTTTGCGCCAAAAAGGCTTTGCCCGCCCATGGTATCGTAGTAATAGACTTCAAACGCCATGAAGCCCAGCCAGCATCTTCATGAACGAAACTACATCAGTTCCGACTACCAGCCTCTTCCTCGTCCACCCCGTCCTCTTCCACCACCACCTTGATGACCTTGCTGGAACCCCCCGCCCTGCTGCCCGCCAGGCCCTCCAGGAAAGCCGCCCATTCCTTGACCAGCCATTTGCATGAAGGAAGCGAAGTCCATCTGACTCGGGTCCATACCCTGTGCCATCATCTCCTGCATCATCATCTGCATTTGCTGTTCGTTCATCCCGCCTGGCCCTATACCTCCGGCGCCAGCACCGCCGCCACCAGCACCAGCACCTCCGCCCCCTCCACCACCAGGCCCAGTCGGTGGTACGACGCCTGGGCCAGCATTACCTTGTGGACCACCTCCCATGCCTGGCATTCCTGGCATAGGCCCACCACCCATCATAGCCTGCATTTGTGCCATGTCGTTCTTCTGACCTTGTATTGTATTCGCCATGGCTACTTGGCGTTGCCTGTATAACTCCCATGTGAACTCATCGAAACCATAATTGAAGTAGTCTGACTGGTCTTCGCCGGGTCGGCGCCAAATCTTCTGCTCCTCTGCGAGGTCGGCATCAATGTCGACAGACAGAAGCTCTTTGCCTTGTGGCGGATAGATAGGGTTACCATTGACGTCAATTGTGGAGGTATGTTGGGCAGGGAAGGCTGTGCCTGAGAGGGAGGCGGCAGATATCTGAGGAACGGTGCCGCCTGTGGTAGGCGCGGTCTTGGGAGGGTGTTGCTGAGAGGGTGTCGATGAAGGTGCGGGTGGCTCGATCTTTATTGCTTTCGAGTCCTGGGGTTGCTGTGAACTAGTCGCAACTTTGTTAACATAAATGGGAAAACTTGAGACTTGGATGAATCTTACGCCGCAGGTTTGGCTGGCGCTGGCGCCTTTTCGATAATGATGTCGATATCCTAGAGCTTGGTCAGCTTTGCTGAGCAGTTTCCCGCGTGGTATGGAAAGCGGCATACTGAGTCGCTGTCGTCCTCGTCGCCCGATTCCTCGTCCATGGGCTCGTCGCCGCTAGAATTGTCGTCGCTTTTCTTTGTTTCCTTCTTCTGCTGCATCGCGGTCTCATCCCCATAGAGGTCATCATCAGATTCATCTGCCATGGTTGCTCTGTGCTCCTTTGGCCACTGGTGGTGAGGCGCGTCGCCAGTTGTTGCGTTTATATGTATCAAAAGATAGGCAACTATCCAGCCCACCCAAGAGTCGTTACGATACAAGTAGCGTCGACGATGTTGCACTACACAAGTTCCAGAAAGAGAGGGCTTGCCCACGTGACTCGTGCCCTCGATCAGTCCTTGTCGATGCGCAGATGCGAACAATCTTGAGCTTGTTGGAAGTTGCTGCATCAGGGCATGACTAGCCGAGCGGAGGAAACGCGCTTTGGTCCGTGCTGCCCCTGCTGGCGCGGCGCGTCTCCAAACACAACCTTCTCCGTCACCTGCGCTCGCCGCCTTTGAGTTGGGACATCTGTTTTTCTCCACCACGGCTCCGTCTTCAGCCCTCGACAACCACATCGCCCACCCCTCTGCGACTGCCTCTTTACCCTGGAGCTTTGCCTCTGCAACCTTCTTGCGAAAAACCGAGCAAAAACATCCAGACATCCCCAGCCAACATGGCGGGCTTTGGTCGTTCCAATTCGCTGAGCATCAATACTGGCGGTGGCGGTGGCCTTTTGTACGTCTCTGCTTAGCTGAGTTTCATGGGCTTCTGCTAGCCAGAATTCTATGCGACTACCATTCGATTCGCTGTGCTAACTTCGGCAGCGGCAACAGCACATCTACACAACAGCCACAACAATCGCAGCAATCGCAGCAGTCTGGCTCACTATTTGGCAACTTGAACAAACCTGCAACCACTGCGCCTGCCAGTGGAGGACTCTTCGGTTCGTCCACAGCTCAGTCATCCCAGCCGCAAACCGGTGGCCTATTTGGGGGTGCGTTGGGCGCAAATACACAAAACCAGACCCAGAATACTGCACAATCAGGCGGCTTGTTCGGCGGCACACAGTCCAAACCTTCGCTATTGTAAGTTACTCCTGACCGTGCTGTAGCATAAAGGCTGATCCTGTCTTTCAGCGGCTCATCGACCCAACAAACAACAACGCCTTCATTGTTCGGAAACACGACCACTACCCAGCAGAATCAGACATCCACTCCCTCACTATTTGGCTCGACACAGCAGCAGACACAATCACAGCCACAGAATACATTGGGTGGGGCAACTAACTTCCAGAATCGATCCAACACTCTCGGGGGCTCTACACTCGGAGGGACCCAACTGGGAGCGAGCGCGCAGCCAGTTCAATTTACTTTGGACTCGATACGAGGAACTACACGATTCAACGACCTGCATCCCGAGCTACAAACGCTGATCCAGCAATTCGACGAGGGCATACAGCGAAAGATCAACTATTGCAGTCAGATCCGCGAATCACTCCCGGGCAATGAGCGTGACATCTCTACCATCGCGCCTGACGTAGCGTACGTCGAGACTTTCCTCTCCACAGTCGAAGTGGGACTGGACAATGACTCGGCAAACATTGCGCATTTGAAAACCCTGGTGAAAAAGGATGCAGAAGATGCGACTCTCAGTTTCCGTGCCATCGAAAACCAGCGACTGCCAGCGCAATTCCATTATCGCAACAACGGCAATCTGACTGCCTCGAGCGCAAAGACACCAGCTACCAGTGCGCTCGATGACGACGATCCGACAAAACCGGTGGATCTCATGAGCTACTTTGATCGCCGAACGGACGAGCTTGGCCGCACGCTTGACGTCTATCAGCGACAAATTCGCGAGATCGAGGCGCATTTGCGAACAATGGAGGCTGGCACGTTAGAAAAGGCCCAACAATTGACGGGCAACCGAAGTGCACCACGTGACCAGCGACGCGAGTTGGTCGAAGCTCTTAAGGCCATTGAGGGCGCCATCCTGGATTCAGCAAAGAAAGTGGGACAGGTCAGAGATGAGGTCACCAAGCAGACGCTGGGCAGTGTTGGTGCAACTCTGCTTTAAACGGAATCCGCAAATGAAGATTCTTGCACTTGTTTGTTCAGGCGACAGGACCATTTTATTGCAAGATAAGAGCACTGTTTTGTGCATATAGACTCTAATGAAAATTGGTAATGGGCACTAAGCCGGGTTGTTTGACACATCGGCTGTCAAAGCCTAGTGAGAAGTGACAAGACCAAAGTTCTTTATATTGCGCAAGCATGCTTGCCGTAATCATGCTATTATCATCGGCCTCCGTAATCCGAATTAAGCAATTTTCAATGTTCAATATACAGCAAGAGGCGGCCTTTTCAACCAACTTTGGTATTTATACTTCGTTTATTCTACGTGAGGACGCCCTCATTTCTCGAAACATCCGCATTTGTGCAAATAACCCTACTTATTCAAAGCAGCTTTCACGCTAGGCACCTCTTCCTCTTTGCCCATGATATCAGGCAGCGGTCCGACAGGCGTGATTTGGAACCTATTGATCTGCCCGTGGCTCTTGGTGTAATGTTTCTTGATGTGCTCGAAGTTGGTTGTATCTTTGAAGGCAGGGTAGTCCTATTTTCTCATGTCAGCATGAAGCAGTAGGGCAACAAAACTGTTTCGTGAGTAGAAGAGGAGAAATGGAACTAAAGAGACAAACAAAACGGGTAATGGAAGAAAGAATGAAACGAGCAGAAAATAAAGAAGCTTGACTCACCCAGTAAAGATGCCTCAGCCATTGGTGAATATGCGGGTATCCTGAGCGAATGTCCCGGATGTTGCACTTGAAGTGCTGGACGTAGACTGGATCAAAACGGACTATAGTCGTGTAAAGACGGACATCTGCCTCTGTCACATGTGGTGCGGACAAAAGGTATGGCGTTGAAGATTTGGATAGCGCCTCCTCCAGACGGTCCAACGACTTGAAGAGTTGGGTTACGGCTTTCGTGTATGCCTCTTCAGTTCTGTCACCATAATTAGCGCAAACTCCAAGTGGTAGAGAAGAACAGGAGAACAGCGCTGGTTGAAGAGACTTACGTGGCAAACCCTGACTTGTAGACACCGTTGTTAACATCATTGTACACCCAGTCATTCATCTCTTCAATGTCCTTTTGCAGGTCCTTAGGGAACAAATCAACCTTCTTGTACTTTTCTTCGATGATGTCGTCGAAAGCGGTATACATCATTCGGATGATCTCTGCAGACTCATTGCTCACGATCCTCTTCGTCTTCTTATCGTAAAGGGTTGGTACGGTAAAACGCCCTTCGTAATCTGGGTTCTGCTCAAAGTATATGTCCCGGAGATGTGTATAGTCTTGGTGCAATGGATCTGGTGTTGCGTTGCCTGAAATCTGCTCATCAGGCGTGGCAAATCTCCAGCCTTTCTCGGCCATATGCCAGTGGACGCTGTTGTACGAGATGATGTCTTCAAGTCCTTTCAGTTGACGGACAATGAGCGTGCGGTGTGCCCATGGGCATGCATAGGAGACGTAAAGGTGGTACCGGCCTTTTTCTGGTGGAAATTCGGCATCGGGCTTGTTCTCAATCCAGTTTCGGAAGACTGAGGTTTGGCGCTTGAACTCGCCGCTCTTGTCACCGGGCTTGACCTTTGGTGGTCGTTAGGTAGGGCATCTTTCCTCAGAGTGCATGTTATATTTATATAAGAATATGCGTACCCAGTCTAGAATCGATCCCTTATTGTCTTGCTGAGGAGCCTTGTCCATAGCTGCAAAGTTGTTTGATACAGAGAAGGATCGTATATATCGTGTCGCAAGAAAGAGACTGCGGGAATGCGGCGTAATGCGGGGCTTGCAGATTGACGCTTTTGTGAACCGCAAGGCGCGAAGGAACATGGAACAGATACTCTATCTAAAAATTGGCAGCCAGATGAGATTATATAGCTGTCATAGAAAGCTTGTGACTATGCCTTAGAGAGAACGTCATAGCTTTGTGTGATTCCGATCTGGTGGGGCACGCGTTCTAAGGGCGGGTTACTCAGCATTGTATGAGCTTTACTAACCCATTCATCATTACCAAGAGCTTAGGAGATATAGACGGTTGCAGAAAATGCGGGGAAGCAGGGGCACAGGCACACACGTTTCGTCCAGCATTGCGCCAAGCTGATCTCACACATACAGCACGAGATGATGCGCAAGAATACAACTTGTCATGTGGGGATGAATAATCCACATTCCTTCATGTCATTTGCGAACTACTCCTTGCTTGTGCATCTTCAACTCACAATGATTTGGTATCTAGATTCCCCCCAACTGCTGCCTCCTCATGACAGAACCCAAAGACAGTTTGGCTATGTCTTAGCCTAACTGCGTGCACACAAAGAATCATAGATGGCCACCTCGATCCCTAGACACGTAGGCCGACAATAACAAAGACCCAACCAATACTCGCTAAAATGCAGCAATGGTAAAAAGAAACACAAAACAACCGGAGAGTATAATACAAATAATAAATATCGCAAAGATCCCAGCATAGTGAGGAGGCAGAGAATGCAAGTCTTACCAAGCTTCACTCGACTTCAGTCAGCCATCTGCGAATGCCCTCTTTCAACGAAGAATCATTCTCAGTCTTCGGCCCAGCATTCTTGGTCGTTGCGGTCTTCTTGTCGTCGCTATCCTTAGACGCATGCCTGCCACCTCGTTCAGCAGTGACCTCCTTCACCACCACTTCCAGTGCTTCAAAGAGGACGCTCTTGCAATCTATGTGTGGTACCTCGACGTGTGGAATGGTCTCGGCATCCGCCCTTGTATCACGACGTCCCCTTCTACTACTAGATCGAGAGGATTGAGCCGAGTTGACGCGAGTTACTTCTCCAGACTGCGCAAGGACCCGGTCCACACCGTCAATAAGGGTGGCATCAAAGTCCATGATTGTCTCTGTGACAAACTTCTCGGCTAGGTGAACCTCAGTCATCAGAGGGGCGACAGTGCCAGATGTGTAAGGATTCCCGTATTGAGAGCGACCTGGAAGCACGCCTGGTGTCATAGCTGACTGTTGGTACGTAGGAGTAGGGATGAGCTTGACCAAACGTCGCAAGCTTATGCGTCTGATGGAAAAGTTGCTCGTGTCGGCTATAAGCGCGGAACATATGTCAATCCAGCGTTCCAGCGGACCAGACTCTAGGCTAGGAGTGGTAGTAGCACTTAGTGGCGTAGGTTCTGCGCTCATCGCTCGTTTGATGTCACGTTCTAGTTCACGGTACGGCTTGATGGCCTGCACAGCAAAGTCTGGGTGGAACTGAGATAGCCATCCAGCAACGTTGACTGGCTGTTCTGGCTCACCGTGCGGCGCCGAGAGGACAGACGACTCACCAAAGCTAGAACCCGGTTGGCTAGAAGCTGATCCATAGCCCCCTAGTAGTGGTGACTGAAGTGGGGAATCAAAATCAGGAAGCGGGATATCGACGTCAATCACACCGTCCTTCTCATTGACTGAAAGCTTCAAATGGCCCTCAAACGTCTTGTGACGTTCGGGAATGGGACGTGCAGCCGAAGCTGGAACGCCGGGACAGCCAGCATTAGTGTAGGTATCGGGAGATGCGTTGTCTGCAGAAGAATCTGGTGGAAGCGGAGAGTCGGCAGTATCACTCTCAAACACGCGGTCCATCGAGAGCTCTTGTACCATTAGCTCAAGTTGTGACCGAGGCCGCTCTTGCCCCCGATATCCCACGCCATCGTCTGTTGTTTGGAAGAATTCGCTCTGGTCAGTAGAAGACGACCGTCGGCCACTCCAGAAATTCATAAAGCCACTCCAGCGACTCGTGTTGCTTGACTCGTTACTTGCAAGGCTGGTTTGTCCAGTGCCGCTCCGTTGCAAAGTATTGATCAGATTCGAAGACGCCAGACTGTCACTGCTTTCAGGCCTTGCTTCAGAGGCAGGGCCAAATGATTTGGTCCTGGGAAATGTGAAGTGAGCGATAGGAATTGTCTCTTGAGGTGTTGCTGTCGAAGTGGTCACAGTACTGCTTGATGTGACGGGTCCTTCAGATAAAGAAGGAATCACAAGGCTAGTGCGGATGGAATGTGCAGACGAACGCCGCGAGTGCCCTACTGGCCGAACAAGCTCAGATGTCTCCACTACAGCGGATTCAGAGCGCTCATGGGTTGGTTGCGCTGGCGATTGATGTACGCTCTGGGGCCTTGGAGGTTGTAGCAATATGTTTGACATGCTTTGCTTGTTCCGCGGCCCTCGGCGATTGATTTGACGGCGTAGTGACTGTTGCCTGGAGGGAGGCATATTTGATGGAGGCGACTGAGAGTAGGCACGGAGCGACGCTGAGGTGCTAGGCCGTATGTAGTTACTGTCAGCCACAGCAGATGCATTAGGTGGAAGGAAGGCAGCAAGGAGAAATATCAGTCTTCGCGCAGCCATCTTATCTGGAGACACGATAACGGTACGGTTGGCAATGGTCAGGTTCTCACCAGCCGTTGCCTTTTGCTGTTCTCGATGGCGCTTGCGATGCCACTTGGGGCCCAAGATGTTGAGCCATTCGGTGTGGTTCCCCAAGAATGCTGTTAACAGGTTGAAAAAGAAGAAGTTCTGCTCTCGGCGACCCGCCCAGCGACCAAGCCATCTGGCTTCCTCACGCCAAACGCCCCATTTGCCTTGGCCAGTCATGACTCGAGGGATTCTCATACCGCTCACAACACGATTTCCCGTGAGTTCTGCTGCTGCTTGAATCTCCTTGTCCATCATCAAGGCATTGGGTTGCAGCCTCAACGCTCTTCGAGAGTATTGAAGAGACGACTCACGAAAGCTAGTGCGTGAGGACTGGCTGCGTTGATGCTGAGCGCCAGACGGCGTAGTAGGCTCAGGAGATTTGGGTGACTTGAATTGAACCAAGATGCGCTCTTGTACCACATGTTGAAGGCTGGTGAGTGCACGCATAATGACATCCCAATGCTGGCCCACAACATCGACTCGATCATCAACATCGCTGCTCAGTGAAGATGAGAGGAGCGAATCAACGCCGAGGTTGGAGTCAACAAAAGCCCAACCCGCACGTCGATCTGAGTCGAGCGAGGAGGCAAGCGAGTCTTGGCCAGGGGCAGAGGTGGAGAGATGGGCTGGGTTCTTGAGATTGACACCCCGAGATGAAGGTCTTAGGCTGGGCAGCGTTTGGGATATTGGCAAGTGAAGAATGATGGTTATGGCATACATTGGACTCTTGCGTGCATGTGAAGGATACATAGGCTTGGTGGCAGCCGGCTTGCTGCTCGACGCTGGGAAAGGAAAGCCATTGCCCTTGGGTAATGAGCTCTGTGGGGTTGGTGTGCGGTCCTCGTTTTCCTCTTCTGGCATCGTGACGGAAAACATGCGGGTGATGAAGATGGTGCGACGCTTGGGCTCCTTGACTATGCCCTCGGTGGAGTCGTTGTGGGCTAGGTCCGTTGGTGGATTCGCAGGTGTAAAAGATTTGGCGAGATGGCTTCTGCGACGGAGGCCCTCTGCACGACCCAAGGAGGTAGTGGCATCTTGTATGCTTGTGCCCAGTACGGAAGCGTCAGCTGGCCTTGTGTCGAGCGGTACGATGTGTATTTTGTTGGAGTTGCCTCTGTAGTTCATGGCCAGGTTGCCAAACATGCAGTCGAGACAGATGTTGGCCAGATCCATCGACTCCTTTGCTCTAGCTTGCGCCTTGGCCTGAAGTTGGGCGTGCTCGTCGATGTTTGGCATGGAGGATATGGAGCTGCCGCGGGTGCGTACACGAGTGAAGCCGCCGACTGTGGGCGAGCGTGGTGGTGCCGTGGGTTCAATGGCGAGAGACGACCTGCGGGCATGGACACCGCCCAGTGCCGGACCTGCGGCGCTGGCGGTGCTGGCGTTTGCACCGCCAAATGCTCGGGCTCGTGGGTTCGGGCTTGCGGGCGGGTCGAGGCGTGAAGGGGCAGGCTTGGAGTCGAACAGGATGGCCTTGGGCATAGCTGGCGTCTCATCCTGGGCGATTATGATGCGGCAGTCGCGGGGGTATTCGAGGTCGATCTCAGGCAGAGGCCCATCGTGTCCGCTGCCGGGCGTCAGGGGCGCGGCGTGCAAGGGATAGGGCTGGCCGTCGGGGTGGTAAAGCGTGTTGGACTCGGGGTACAGCAGGTGTCGCGTATGGCTTTCTTCGGTGGCCGAGTCGAGGACCGTGGGCGACGAGGCGTGGGCAGGGGCTGTGCCCTTGCGGCTGCTGAAGAGGTGTCCGATCATGGCTGGCAGTGGGCGCATTCCGCCATGGGTGGTAGAGGAGAGGGACTCGAGGCCTTAGCAGCGGAGGAGGGAGGCGTGGTGGAAGTGGCGGGCTCGAGCAGTACGGCGGCCTAGTAGCCCCATGGCAGCGCCCGGTGGATTTGCTGTGTGCGGGGAGGTGGAGGGCACAGGCAGAGGAGAGGAGAGGCGAGAGGTGAGAGGTGCGAGTGAGAGGTGAGAGAGTGCAGGTGATGTCAGCGGGGTCCTGTGGTGGATGCGGGCGTGGTGGAGTGGTGGAGCAGATGGCCGTGTCGTGCAGCGCCGTGAAGAGTCGACGAGGGGCTGTGGGTGGGTTTGCTGGAGCGTGTCGCGTGTGGTGAGGGGAAGGCGCGCGCTGCGGTGGGTTTGGCTGCTTAGTTATGGAAAGGCGGTGAGAGGCTGCACCTGCACGTCAACCTCGCCGTGGTCCTCATTCGGCCCTCGCAGTGGGCCGCCCTGCACATCATACGTATCTGTACATGGGCCAGAGCCACACCTACATACACACTACATACCCGCCGCTGTCGCCTCTTCTCTAGGACCCGTACCAGTACCAGTGCCAGTACCAGCGTCCGTGTCAGCGTCAGCGTCAACGCCAGCGCCAGCGCTTCGTCGTCGCCCGTGTCGTCGTCACGCACCGCAATCACAATGATCCATCCTCGACGCCGCCAGCCATCAACGTACCACTACGGTAGCTGATCTCCCAGGATACCCCAGGTCCTTTGCATGCATGCGCTTCCAAAACGTCTTGGTGCAACACAATCGCTCTGCTCACATGCCCCGGCACGAGGCGGGCGGCGTTACACTCGACTGCCACCTCAACTACAACAATATCAACTCGAATAGCCACAGCAGCACGAGCATTGACAGCAACAACAGCAGCAACCGGCGGTGTACCGACGCTCGATCCACGGCCACACGGTGCTTCGTTGCATTTTTCCGGAACCGCACGGAGCGCGCTTCTCGCCAGCATCGCGACTATCTCAAAAGGGTCTTGCCAATGCACCATGACCTTTGCAAACGGCAGTCACCCAAAGGAGCGCCTCACTATCTCTCCCTCTCTCCCTGTCAAATCATTCCCCTCCTTCATCCCCTCAAGCCTGTCATCCGATACCGGGCACTCTCTGCTACTGCAGACTCTGATGCTCGCATGAGCTTCGCCCCGAAAACACTGATGATCTCTGCCTTTCCCAGACAACAGCCTTATGTCGCCAAAGCCCACTACTATGTCACTGACTTCTCTCAATTCGTCGTGGGCGAGATTTTTTTCTTCTGTTCCGCTATTCTACGAAGGAAAAAAAATACGCCGAAAGACATAATAATCTCCCCATGTAACAGCTCCCCACAACAGCCTGTTTAGCCGCAGCCAAGGACCATCATGCCTATGTCATGCACCCCGGATCTAAAGGAATTCTGCCTGAAATCAACAGGGGCTTCATGATGTAAATCGTGTCAAGGCTCTGGGCAATCGCTCCTTTAGGCAGACTATGCCAAGTGATAAGGACGTTACTACCAACCAATTCCATATGCATCTTTAGCGTAACTCGAATAGACATCCCTAGTGACGGCTTGTCTGGAAAACAGCGCCGAGCAATCCCCCCTCCGAAGAGAAAACTTATACTGCCCTGTGGACATGTACATCCACGACGCAATGTACAACGCCTGGCGCATACATCTTGACCCACTCGACATGCTCTACTCTTACCGCTATCTCGTCTCCCCTGTCCTTGTCCTGCTTCACCAGCTTTGCGAAGTCTCCTTCGATTTCTTTGCTCCGCGACTCAATATCCCTGATACCAATGTTCTCATGCACGTGGATCCATCCACCACGTTGCTCGTCTAGCATACCAACCGCGACGCTCCAGGATAGCCTCGAAGTAGGCAGGAGCCCTAGATTGACATGTCGTACCGGCAGTGTTCCGACCAAACCCAGTCTAGTGCACAGGGATGCGTAGTTTGACTCGGCTCCCTCGTTGCTTGCCTCGAATACCCAAAAATCTACTTCCTGTACCTCAGTAGCACGGTGCGTTGCAGAAATAACCCCATCTTTAACCTCTGTACCGGCACCATCTAGCTGAGAGAGGTCACCGTCCTTGATGATCTTGCATGTCCAACCATTCTTCTCTGCACCTCGACGTAGCCCTTCCACAGACCATGGATTGAGTTCCCAGCACACTACTCTCCGAATCCCGTTCTGGCGTCCTTCTCCACTCTTCTTGTATGAAAAGGCAAAATAGCCAATGCCCGCGTAGAGGTCAGCAGCCGCCGATGGTGTGTCAAAGTCAGTGGCAATAGTAGGATGTTCCAATATTCTAGTTTTCTCACGGATATTGCCACGGCTGAACATGGTATACAAAGGTGCCCAAACCTGCCAAATGCCGTTTTGTTTTGCCGTGACCCACAGAGCTTGTTCGAAATCCGTAGTAGTGGGAGACGAGATTGTTCTGGCCGTCGGAGTTGGTCCAAAATCACCGTATATTGGCACAAGATTGACGGGTCTGCGCAGAATGTTCTCCTGGTTTTGGTTCGCTTCTGGCTCTGTATCGGGGTCGGCACTTGTTTCGAGCGGAATGGGAGAATTGATTGCCACGTGTGTTGCACCTACTGCTGCTGCAGTGCGTTTCCAGATGGGTGCAAGCACCTCTGAATTCATGGCATGCCTAGAAAGAAGCGCTTTCCAAGGTACAGAAGCAAAAGCGCTGTGGGGCAACAGAAGCATGGGCTTGTATATCGAATAGCCATCCGGGAAAGCAGTGACAAGTGCTTCAGGTGAGAGGGTCATGTCAGCCAACACCGACTCTTGTAAAGTAAAAAGCGCCTCTTTCAATGCTTTGTGAACTGGGCTTTTGATGACTGAGGACTTTAGAGCAATGGCTTCTGTGACCTGACGTCCTAAGGCGATATCAGGAGAAAGAGGTTCCAGATTGAGGTCTCGGAGTATTGTGGATTTGAATTGGGCGTGTTCTTCTATCAGGCCAGCGCTTGTATCGCCAACCTCAGAAGGATAGGGGATGGACGTTGGGATACACATCCGTTGTGGCCGTGATATGTTCTCTTGAACTGGTTGTGTCGTACTCTTAGAGGCTTGGACGCGCCCTTCCTCAAGAAGGCCATGCTCCAATTGAGACGGCGCATTTCCGTTACCTGTACAGGATATTTGCGTCGCGAGAATTTCCGAGACCGTAGCGCCGTCATCCAGTCCAAATGGAAGTGCCTCTGCTGCGGCAACTTCCCTAATGTGATTGGCCGACTCGGGCACAATTTTGCTGTTCTGGTCGAGCTGGCCAGCGCGTTCAAGAGCAGATTTTACCGTCTTGACGTGGTTCTTAGGAACTACGAGCACGACTCTTGCGCTGGGCCCTTCTATCTCTGAGCTTTGGGCTTCGGGGCTCATGATATATGAGGTCCAAGGGATCTGGTTGTAGCAATAGGCGTCGATGTAATTGTGAAGGAAGGAAACGGTGCATCGTGTATGTCGGAGAATCTGTGCATCACGACGTCGCTATCTCGAAACAACGAGAAAAAAGCTAGGCGAACAATGGTTAGCTAGGCCTGAATTCATGCTTGATAGATTACGTTTAAAAAGAATTCACTCCAATTTAAAAGCACTGAAGTAGCGCTGAATTTTTTGCCATGTTCATGACCGCAGACAGGAAAAGAGCTGGTGATGGCTACAGGTATTGCCCGATCCAGTACCCCGCCCCCACCACGTCCCCTCAGGCTGACATCTACAGCAATGATCCTTCTGCATCCTCACGCATCAACCTCTGCATGATATAAACACCAAACATGTCTCTCTCAAACATTGACCTTGTGGACCAATGCGACAGGTTCCCTTACCCCGACGTAAACTCGGACACCTACCTCGCCTCCATAAATACATATTACCAACTACGCGTCTCGGGCCACGACTATGCACTCGGTTACATGCTACCTTCGGTCGTCGAGGTATTCCGCAATGTTCCAGGCTGGGAAATTGACGATGATGCGCGAATCCTTTATCTCGCAGCCGGCTCCAACGTACAAGAGCGATCGAAAGCAGTAGAGACGACCCTGTTGGCAATGCGCGAAACTGGTCACTTCAAGGTTCTGAACAAGTGGAGAGGAGAGTTGTATGCTGTGTACGGCAGAAACAAAGAGCTACTTTTCAATGTGGAAAGAAGCGCCAGTCCGCTATTTGGTGTCGTCACATATGGCGTACATCTAACCGCTTTTACACGCAAGGATGGAGAAATCAAGATTTGGACACCCAGAAGGGCACGGACAAAGCAGACATACGGTGGCATGCTCGACAATGCTGTGGCTGGTGGAATCGCGTCGGGCGAGAGCCCGTTTGAGAGCTTGGTCAGAGAATGCGGCGAAGAAGCTTCATTGCCGGAAGAGCTGGTGCGCAACAATGCAAAGGCATGTGGTACAGTCACGTATTGGTATATCCGCGATGAAAGAGCAGGAGGCGAGACAAACTTGATGCAGCCCGAGGTTCAATACGTCTATGATCTCGAACTTCCCGAGGATACCATACCCAAGCCCGGCGATGACGAGGTTGAAGAGTTCTACCTGTGGTCCATAGACGAAGTGCAGGTGGCCATGAGAAACGGAGAGTTCAAGCCCAACTGCTCCTTGGTTGTGCTCGATTTCTTCGTGCGACATGGAATTCTGACGACGGAGAACGAGAGGGATTACATCGAGATAGTGAGCCGGCTGCACAGGAAACTCGAATTTCCTACACTGTGAGAAAAGAGACATGAGATTTTCTCGCAAGAGCTAGGAGAGATTCCAAAGGCTCCTCTGTTTCGAGGGGGTATCCAGACAGACGCCTTGCCAAACTTTTTAGACCAGATGATACCAATACACCGCCGCACGTGCGACCAAAACGCCTGCCTATGCTTTCGTTGCTGACTTCTCATATGCGCGACTATGCGCCCCAACTATGAGTGCTTCACAAGCATATAAATGTCGTCAATCTTGAGCCCGCTGAGTTTGCGATGGGGTCCCTCCATGTACAACAAAAGCCCGCCGAAGCTGGCAAAGTATTTTCTGCGCGCAATTAGTAGCCAGTTCGCCAGTTTCGTCCCAACACTATTCTCGGAGTGCTCACATGGTGTCTCCGTTGCCTCCCTCCATGCGGTAGTTTTTGCCGTAACAGACGTAGTCATACATGTCCGCCAGCGTCGCCACACCCTGCCTGCCTACGTTCCTCCACATGGTATCGTTCTCGCCCTTTGTGCTACCGTCTAGGGCCAGTGTGGTGGCCAGTACCAGGCTGATGCTCTCGCCAACGGTAACAGGGAAGAGCTCGTGGTTGATGTCGAGCGTCATGGTAATTTGGCTGTCGGTCGAAGTGCCATAGATACGGGATACGCGGTCGTATTTGTCGTTGTTAATGGACGTGATGTTGAACGTCTCTTCAAAAACCTGGGCGTCGGCCATGATGTGAGAAAGTGAGAGAATGGCTGACGTCGTATCCTTGTAGTCCTGTGTGCGTGGTGCTGCGATGCGATGCGACGGCTGGCAAGGGAAACAAAGCTTGAAGCCGGAGACGGTCTGAGCGGCCGCACCTCTTGGCACGGTGGTTACCTCCGAGACATTCTCCGCAACGGCGACGCGCCCGCCTGCTCAGCTTACATATACACATTGTCGCCCATGAATCCCATGCGCCAAACATAACGTACAAGCAGCTTAGCCCTCAGCCTTGCATCCATACAAATCGCATATGCCGGCTCTCGTGCCTTCCATTCTCGTGACAACCCTCCTGGGCTGCTCAGAACGCCTGCTGCGCCCCGGCCTCCGTTCGCGCTTCGGCCCCCTCTCTCTCCTTCTGACACGTCCCTGATGAGCTACGAACGCTACTTGATGAATCTATTCAGCTTCTACGACTTCGACTACTTTTCGCCCGAAATGCACGACGTGACTCCGAGTCGCGAATGTAGCCCTTCTGGCTTCGATCCGCTCAATCAACCAAAGCCCAGGGCTTCGGCAAGCCAGAACAGCATGCTACTCAAACTCCCTGATGACATTTTCAAGTGCGTCATGGACTACTTAGATCGCGACGCTGCTTGGAGTCTGAAACGGTTGTGCAAGGGCATGGCGAACAGTGTGACAGTGAACCAACTCCTCTACAAATACCCTATACAGCTGAACGATGTGCGTGATATCAGGCTGGGTGATTGGAAGTACAGGAGCATCGGCAGGATACGGTGGATCAACTTCATGGACAGCATCAATGACTCCAACCGCCGACACGTCCACAAATTGGCAATGTCGCACTGGGCAAGCATCGACGACTTCAAGTGGATAGAAAACAATCTGCCTTGTCTCACCAGTCTCGACATATCAGCCATCAAAGACTTTGTCTGGACACCCGAAGAGACATGGACGTGGAAAATGCTAGCGGAGGCTTGTCCCCGGCTATTTGCACGTTTGGAGGAGCTCGAGGTAGCAAACTGGGCAGACTATACTGCACACTCTCGCATTGAATACAGCTATTCATACCAGGACTATCGCTTCAAGCAAAGCTTCCGGATATCCCGCCGACGCGATGGCGGATCCGTGGCCAACGCCATCTTCCCGATGTGCACGCGCCTCAAGACACTTGCGATACGTGAGCGATATTCGGGTTTTCAGTGAGTTATGCGCTCGTATCTCCCTTGGTACATGCTAACCTCTCGGCTCAGCACCTGGAATGAATGGGAAGTACATCAACGTGTTTGCTGTCTCGTAGATGGCGTGCAGAAGTATTGTCCGGAGACCATGACGAAACTTAGAGTACACGACTACGCGCCCTACCGATCGCTCTTTTCAACAGATGCCACTAAGTGGTCGCATATCAAAGACGTTGAGATCGGCCTTTACTCCTGGATGGAGGACCGCCGAGACAGGGACGTAATCGGGCCAATCCCATACAGGATAACCCAAGGTCATCATCATCGCGATGAGGAGGAGGCTTTTGACGACAAGACATTTGACGCATGCGAACGAGATCACATGGTTCTCGGTAACCATGTTGTACAAGGCGTCGGAGCGTCGTTTGAAGATTTACTTCAGAGTCTCCAGACTATATCCAAGAAATACCCCAACATCAACATCCAGCCGATTCGAAATCTCCGCAACATCACTCTGCACCCCTTTCATCTCGTCAACGTCATGCAACGACGCAATCATTTTGGTCAACCCCCGCAGCAAGTGAACGACCCAACACTGAACGACCCAAGCGCCAAACCTGAAGTGCAGGAGGCCCTGCGATGGCTCGCGCGTGAGTGTGACTGGAAGCCGGTTCTAGCTTGGGAAAGCATGATGTGCGACGTCTTTCCTGCAAATCTTGAGCCCAACCGTACCTTTCTGCCCAAACCGGATATTCTCTCACGCATACAGACCATGGTGGCACGGCTGAGAAGTCTGGACATACCCATTCGTATCTCTATTGGCGACCGAGCCAACACTTGTCCCTCATCAGGATTGGATGGCAGCCTGTATTTTGGTCCCTTCAAGACTTTTGTTGGGGAAGGCGCGGAGAGACATGAAGTATTACTGCCCACCCAGGCAGTCTTTAGTCTCACGCCCATCGCTTCCATGGTAGATGAACTGACCATTCAATACCCTGCCGATGTTCCAGGTGTTTCCGGCTGGCTTCGAGCAAAACGTCCTACGCCTGCGGAGAAAGCACTCATGGAGCGTGAAATGATCGGCTGGCGCCGTTTCTGGATACGATATGCGTCACAGTTCAAGAATTTAAAGAAGCTTACCGCAAATGTGCCAAATGACATATACGAAGATTGGGGCAAATCCGAACTTGTCACCCTCCTTCAGGATGAGCGTTGGCAGATGTTGGAGGTAGAAGACAAGCAGGACTGCACGTTTAGCAGTTATTTTCCATTCAGCAGTCCTTCAAACCTGAGGTACAGATTTCCGAGGAACCGCAGCAAGACCAAATTTGCTCAGAGAGTGTTTTTCAGGCTCGACAATGAGCCATTGGATCTTACGTTGCCTCAACCCGAGCTGAGTGACAAGGAAAGGGAAGAAAGAGACATTACAGAGGAGATGATTCAGGAAAGCGAGTCTTTATGTAAGACTAGTCATGGACATCGTTTCTGGGAGAGGAAACAAAGCGAGGAAAGATCAGTGGAAAAGCCAGAAGAGAACGACGGCAAGAGGAAATGGTCTGAGCATGAGGAGAGTAATGCCGATGGAGAGAGCGCTGCGGAAGAAATGGAAGTCAAGCGACAGAGGTTTGTTAGAGAACATTTTGGGGAATTCATTCGTAACATGTAGGGACATTTGCAAGCGGGGTCAGTTCTGGCGAATATGGGACACACACATATATATATAGGAAGGACACTTTATACCTAGATGAGCATAGTATCGGTTTAATAAGGAACAGACGTTGACTTTCAGTATCAAGTTGAGGGAAGCGAAGAGCATTCATCCATGTTAAAACAAAAGACCAGAAAAACGACTCCACAGATCGTGGAGTTATAGACATGCAAACAAGCAGACGCTGCTAAGCCAATGAACCACATGTCTGTATGGCGAGAAAACGCCAAACCCGCCGCGGAAACCAAAAACCCCTCTCAAAAAAAGAACTCCGTCCAGTAGGCATGGTAATAACAAGAACAAAAATAACTCCACCTATCACCCTATCTATGTACATGTCGGTATATATGTCTGTGTGTCATTGTCAAGCGTTTATTCATCAAGTTTGCTCATCCCACTCTTCCCTCTCTTAGGACTGCTGGTCCGACTCTTGATTCTCTCACGACTGACTGTCCTGCTCAACTCAAACGCACTGGGTGGGCCGAGGCCCAGCCCCCTGCCCTCCCTTGCCAGGTCGCCCGCGGTACTGCCAAAGTAATTGGGCGTACCCACAGGTTCCGACTTGATTTGCGGCGTAGCCCATCCACTCGTCCGCCCGAGTTTAGATTCCTCGGAAGAGTCAGAAAGTTCGTTGTCACTCGAGTCGAAATGCGTTTCTTCGAGCTCGAATTCATTAGCCAATTCGCCGTCTTCCAGGTCGACACGCTCGTACGGTTGCTGGTTCGATGAGGAGCCGCCAAGACCAAAGAACTTGGCAGGGAAACTGCGACCACGGCGACGGTGCAAGGGGTCTTTCCCTTGCTTGCTCTTGAACAATCTAGTAGTCGACTGTTTGACTGCGCTCCTCCGCTCTTTACCCAACACCAGGCAGAAGATGACGATGACGATGAAGAGCATAATGAAGAAACCAGGTATCTGTCGTGGATTTTCGACGAAGAGGCGATGCCAGTTGCTGTCCGACTCGTAGGGCTTGGGGATACCTCCTGGATATTGGAAATCGGCTGGTATACCAGGGACATTGGAACCGAAGCCGACTGCCAGTGCTTCTTCTGACGGTGGTGGAATCTCACTAGAAGCGTACAGAACCATCTTGCCAAGCGTCCAGCTAAGTTCCACTTCCTTGATCTTGTTCACTGCCTGGAAAGGGTCTGTGAATCCTTTTGCTTTCGCACTGTCGAGTAAGGCTTTGGTGGTATTCTGGCTGCCATCAAGGCCCTCTATTCCGACTCGTGGAACACCGATACCATCATGTAACATGCTGATGATCCAGGAAGCCTTGAAGCACACTTCGCGTGCTTTGTCTAGATCAACTTTTTTACCCCACTTCTGCTTCTTGACACCCTTCTCGATGCTCTTCCAATCTTGGTTACAAAATTCATTCACACGCTCCTGATAAGTTTTGAAATCGTACGCCTTATCCTTGTGCTTGTGCTCAAAGATTTCGTGGGTCGTGTGCCAGTATTCCGATACGCCTACGAAGTGGTTGACACTGAAGTCGATAGCAGGAACATGTTGACCATTGATCAAGCATGGTGAGTCTGTGCATTCCTTTTCCTTTTCCAGCAATGGATATGTCTGGTGAAGGCATTCAGAGAATCGCCCGGTTCCTACGAGTTCCGCCGCAGCCTTGGGTTTGGGTTCGTCGTCATCGTCGTCATCGTCGTCCGAGTCAATGGATTTTCCCTCTTTGGTCACCTCTACCTTTAAACCTGCGGGTAAGCAAGGATCAGGGAGTTCTTTCTCGTCGCTGGAATCCAACAATGCCTTCACGTATCGCTCCCGCGCCTGGTTTACACCGAATCCCAGCCATGTCGTCACAAAGACCTTGTGTTCGATTGGTGTGCCGTCCAGTGTTCGCAGTCGCAGCAAGGTCAAGTCATCTGCGTGCTTTTCAGCTTCAGTTGCGTTGGGCGCAAAAGCGATCTGTGCCGAGGCTCCTCCCATGTCCAAGAATCCATATGTGCTGTGGCCCTTGCCATGTTGATGATCTTGGGGCTTGTCGAAGCCTCCCAGCAAGTAATTGGCTGCTACCCAACCGTATAACCCTTCAGTTTCGCCTGGTATGACCTGGACGTGTAGATCGCAATCGGGTAACTGGAAATCGGTGGTACTTCGTGCAAACTGGCAAACTTCGTTTAGGACTTCTTTGCGCTGTCGCTCGGGCAAGATGCGCATGCCTGCGGTCGCGAGCAGGAATAGGGGTGTGTTCGGGACTTCGTCAAGGGGTACATGCTTAAGCGCATGACTGAGGAGTTTGTCGAGATGTTCGGGACCAACCTGGTGAGGGTGTTCGCCAAAGGTGGAGATGCCTGGACCACGGCGCATTAGCCCAGTCTGCGTCCACACGTCTCCAAGCCGACTTACCAGGATGAATCTTTTTAGTCCACTTCTTGTCCGTCTCTATGACGGGCAGACTGTGTAGCTGAGCATCAGTGGCCTTGTTGCGGGCTGCGTTGTTGTTCAGCCAGCGGTAGATATGGACGCGCGTCCCCTTTGAGCTTGTTAGCTACAGCGCTGCGATAACGACGACCCAACTGTCCAGGCGACATACAGAGGACCCAGCGTCCAGGACTACACCATATCTCCCTGCAAAAGACAGTTTTGTCAGCTTTTAAAGCTCGTGCAAAGCCCAGGGTCAGGAGTTGGGAGGCGGCGTACACTTTCCCATGGGGAGCGTTGGGATGGAACGGCGTTTATGAAGCAAAGCGCATACGAAAACAGCGACGGATGGTGATTATAAGATGTACGTAGGAAGCGGACGGGGGCGGCACAGCCGGGCGTGAAGCAGAGGGGTTAGGAGAAGCGAGCGACGTGACGAGAGAGGAAGCGTTGAAGGCCGAGGGCGCAGAGGATGGGATGTGGGCAGATGTTTGGAGTGACATCTGGACCCTGGTCAGCGGTGTTTCCAGAAGGCGCAGCGATCAGCATCCCGCGCCCGCAGCGGCGGCGACGACAACGACGACGTCGTTTAACGGGGCCGAAGACGCCTGCGAACAGCCAACCATGAGCCGTTGAAGACTAAACCCTAACCATTCAGCAGCCGTTGCCCCCGACCGCCCCTGGTCGCATGACGCCATGTGCCCTCGCCATTGCAACCGGATGCCGTCCCTGTACATTCATACGTACGCCGTTACCAGGCGGTCTTGTCAGCGTGGAGAATGCAATGCCGCCTCCCTGCGTGCCTTTGACAGTTGGAGAGTCTGACGGCTTGGCCAGTGTAGCCCAAGCGCAATGGTCTGCATGACGGCCTCACAGCATAATGCATAGGTATGCCCCGCGTTCCAAGATAATTGCCGCATCGGCCAGCCATGCAAAACTAGCACATACTGGCATCGACTGTCGGTCGTTCCCTGTCCCTTTAGCGTGCAAAGATAACGACAAAGTTTTGACAAAAAAAAACGGCCGGCTGACGCCAGGGAAGCACAGACCCCACTAACGGCGGCTTGCACATGCACAAAAAAGATAGAATTGCTTGTGACCTCGAGGCGATTTGAACGCCTAACCTTCAGGATGCTCCAGAGAAACTGGAATCTGACGCGCTACCATTGCGCCACGAAGCCGGTCTTGTTGTTTGTTTAATTTGCTTTTCCAATAATATATATAGGCGATGGTATAGAATCGGCCGTTGCATATGCGATGCTCACAAGGGTTCTTCGCAGTCTGGAAGCGGGGCAATCAACCAATAAATCAACCTAGCATTTGCGTTTACAAGAGCAGCACCTTCTTGGCAGCAGCAGCCCACATTCATCACACGTATCAACTTGTCTGGGCAAACATATAAAGTGCAATCTTGTCGTTCACGTACTGACGTAAACAGAAGCTCACTCGCAACCCGCCTTAGTCCTCGAGCAGAAATCGCAGGAAAGCCTTCGCTATAACAAGTCCATCGTGATGGTTTCCCACTCTCTCTAGCGCGTCCTTCGCTTGCGTTTCTTCAAAGATACCTTGTTCCGCCCTCATCTTGACCAGATGCGAGACAATAGGCTCAGTGAATTCGGGATGCCCTTGCACAGAGATGAGCTTGCCTTTCTTGTACATGCCCTGTACCAAACAACGGGGTGATCCGCCTAGTTTCTCTACGCCTTCAGGGTACTCGAACACCACGTCCCTGTGCATCTGGTGGATTGCCTAGCAGCCTAGTCAGCGAATTCGAGTCGTCAGACCTCAAAACATGGGCAGCGTACAAGTGAGTCTTGCTGGAAGATCTCCTTGCCCTTGGCGGTGAGTTGGACGGGCAGCACTGAAATCTCCCATCCATCATCGCTACGTCCAACTTTGGCTCCTGCAGCCCTTCCGAGTATTTGGTGGCCAAAGCAGACACCAATTACCCGAACGCGGTCTTGCTTGAGTAACGTTTGTGTAAACTCGACCAACTTTACGATCCAAGGGTCATTGTCAAACGAGTTGTATTCTAATAGAAACATTAGTCATGAGCCTTGCCGTTAACAAGATCAAAGCATCAAAACACTCACTTGAGCCCGAGATCAAGACTGCGTCTACTTTTTCCAAGTCAGGATACTCTTGCGCTGTGACGACGTCGAATGAGCTCAACTCCAGGTCCTGCTTCGGAGATAAGCCCAATGCCTCGGCCGCTGCTTCCAACAACGTCGCAAAGATGCGGTCATATCGTCCGTATTTTTCGACAACGGCTGGCGGCGGTACGTCGCATTCGAGAATCGCTATACGCAAGGGAGTCTTCATGTTTGTCAAGGTTGATGCTGAAGCCATATACATAGATGGGCCAGCAATCCGTGTCTTGATAGCGGAAAACAACGGCGATTTCGGAAGGTCCTAGCGCTGACGATCATTGGCACCTTCGACGCGGCTGAGAAACTGTAGCGATGCACGCCATCTTCCTCTGCCTGGATTCTTCACCTCGGAACCTGACTTGACAAGGTTCAAGCCGCTATCGGAGAAGCCATCAGCTTTTGTCAAGTCTGTAGAGCTTCTGGATTACCTTCTGCCATGCCGTCGCCTCCCTCGGAGCGAACACCGCTTCTTCGCTCTGCATCCCAAGATAGAAAAAACAGTCCTGTCCTTGCCGGAGATGAAATCGTAGCTGCAGAGGTGGTGCGCCAGGGAGAAGGAGCCGCACCCCAATTTCCAGATTCGGGAGTTGATGATCAACCGGCTGCACGTGGTAGCAACCCTGCACAAGAGACGGAAGACTTGGTGAAATTCGAAGAGAATGGGAAGCTGCAAGGCGTCGGAGTCTGGAGATTCAGATTCGTGTTCGGTGGTATCTTGTTGGGCTATTTTGTAAGTTCCATGTGACACCCATTCTGCAGGCTCTTCTGTAGTAGGTTTGCTAACTGCACAATACTTAGATTGCCATGTTTGACTCTACGCTGATGGCTTCAAGCCATCCCGTCATTACATCCTATTTTTATGCATCAAACTCGGCATCTTGGTTATCAACAGCCTTCTTACTTACGTCGACCTCGCTTCAGCCTTTAATGGGCCGATTCTCAGATACGTTTGGCCGTCGGCCTCTGTATTTGGCCGGGCTCGCCCTACTTGCAGCAACAACTGCATGGTGTGCCCTTGCCCAGAGCATTGCAAGTTTCATTCTTGCGCGGGCTTTTTGTGGTATTGGCGCTGCTGGCGTACTATCCATGGGCAACATTATGACCAATGATCTTGTTAGCATAGAGGTACGAGGTACATACCAGGCGTATATCAACTTGTTCTATGGAGGAGGATCTGCTTGCGGAGCCGCCTTTGGTGGGTTTCTGTGCGACAAACTGGGCTGGCGAATGACTTTTGCTCTCCAAGTGCCTGTCATTCTTATCTTGTTGATGAATGCCATCTTCATGACGCCGTCTAATCTTGGGCCTGATCTAGCAAGACGTTTCGGACTAGGCTTTCGAGACGCCATGGATGGCTTTGATATCGCTGGATCAATCTTGCTGACCGTTTCTGTTGCATTTTTGATTCTAGGCTTGAATCTTGGAGGTAACGTTTACCCATGGGAACACTGGATCGTCATCACTTCGCTCGTTATAGCACTGGTAACCGGCATCGTGCTTATCAGGGTCGAGTCGAGAGCTGCACGAGCAGTTATGCCACTGCCCATGCTGTTCAGCAAACCGCGCGGCAACCTTGTCTTCAACAATTTCTTCGCCCAAATCGGCATGAACACGATTCTGTTTAATGCTCCGCTATACTTCCAGGCCGTCGAACTCGAGACTGCATCTGTATCGGGCTTCCGTCTGGCAGGCCCTTCAGTTGCCCTGACTGTTTGTGGCGTGTCAGCTGGCTTCATCATGACTGCAACGGGTCGCATGAAGTGGCTCATTGTCGTTGGGTCACTTTCGATGCTGTTAGGTGCCATATGCCTCTCGTTGATGTTTCATGTTCCGAAATGGCTCGCCACTGTCTTCTTGGTCCCATCAAGCATCGGTCAAGGCCTCAGTTTTCCTGCAACAAGCCTGGCTGTGCTTGCGACGAGCACTCAGGAAGATCAGGCCGTGATGAGTAGTACACTCGTTTTGTGGCGCAGTTTGGGCATTGTCATGGGTGTCTCGCTGAGCAGTCTCATCTTACAGAATGCATTGGCAGCATATCTTGATAGACTAGTCACCGGTCAAGATAAGGTCGAGGTACGTGGAAAAAACTCCAATGTAACCATCCATGGCATGCACTGTAGCAAAGTGCTTTTTTTTCTTTGTGCTTTCTAGCGCACCACAAGCAGGATGGCAAAAGACTTAGCATGTGAATCGTATCCAAGCTAACAGGCCTACGCAGATTATCCAACGCGTCCGTAGCTCAGTCCGCAGCATAATTGACCTTGACCTCCAACATCAAAATCAGGGTATGTGCATGTACGGCCCTCTAGTATTTCAGTCCCAACAGCTAACGCTTCATCTACAGTTATTGAAGCCTACAGCCGTAGCCTACGCCTAGTGTTCATCTCGGCAGTTGTTGTATTTGTCATTGTCAATGCACTAGTTTTTTCCATTGAATTACCGCACTTGAAAAAAAAGGAGGCTAGCTCAGAAAATGGCGAGGAGGATGAAAGGTAATCTACTGTAATGTAATAGGACCGCATCGAGCATAGGGCTGTGCTGTTGTTATGCTGCCCAAGCAAGACATGGGCGGTGAGACTGTGCGGGAAGGTAGCGCGTGAGCAGGAACTTGGATACCTGGTTTGAGATATTGCGGTGTACATACGCGCATGAGAAGTGACGGATACCGGTGTAAGCGAGGTTGAAAGGCAGATTCGTGACGGCCCGAGAAGAAGAAATATACGGGGCCGCATGGTTGGGCATGTGCAGACGTGGCAGTCTTGCTTTTCGAATAGCGGCGGCCATCCTGGCGGACCGCAGTACTTAGTGGTGAGAAGCCAATGTAACTTATCACACTCCACTACGCTGATACCAATGATCCAGATCATCAGTAAGTGATGCTATGCACTGGTCGGCACTTTGTAGCTCCTTCAAATCTACCCGCGACAACGCCCCATGAGCTTATCACCAAGTTCACCGAGTAAAGCATGAACAAAGCTATGGTGGACAGGAGTGCGACGAAATGGTTTGAGGCCCCTCTCCTGGTTCGTGGCGTCCACAAAGCAAGTATACCACCTGTCACATGGGTAGATTGAAATGTCATTTTTCCTCGACAGTGGACGCACAGAGCAAGTGAAGACTGAAACCTACATTGTCTGTTTGAGAGATTGCCAGTACACGTGCCACAATGACAGCATGGTACAACCTGATTCTTGTACTCAAGTTCTAGTGCTAACTCATGGACGGCTCCTTCGCCAATGTGTCGTGGTGCTAAGATATCAGCAACCTGGTCCTTAGTTCATGGCAAATGCGACGCTTGCCTTCTCCAATGCGGAGCCAGAGACATAGCCGCTCTGCCAAGTATGCAGGCAACAACGGGTAGAAACGGGCTTGGTAGGCTTCTGGTACCCTAATCCCAGAAATGCTGGCCATAGACTCTGGCTGGAATGGCTCTCACCTGTTGGGGCCTTTGATCATGGTTGAGTGACTCGATGTGCCGACTATTGGTCGAGGGGCAAGGTGCGGGGGCTGTGCAAGGCCGGATGAGACTAGCCGGTTTCGGACAGGCGACCGGGCGAGCCCCAGTGTGGTTCGCTACAGGGAACGACTCCTCGAAACATGAAATGCGAGACGAGCATCTTGGCCGTGGAAAGATCTTGTTTCCGATGCTCGCTTAGCCGTTTGCACAGAAGGCGTGACGGCGTTTCAAGCCGTCTGGATAGAGTTTTGTGACCGGGTGATTCGAACCGCATGGTGGCGAAACTTGGCTAAGGTTCGGGTTTGAAATTTGTGGTAGGTTGCGTTGCTGGGTGAAGTGCCGGGCAAATACTCCGGAGCCGGCAATGATGCAGATGGAACTTGGCAAGGCATATCCAAGTACACACTATGTACAATACATGCTGTTGGATGAGGGCAAGTTGCCGAACACGATGCTTGGCTGAATCAGCATTCCTGGAGTCGTCAGGCTGCCCGTCTTACCCAAGTCAGCATGACGAATTATGGCTTCGCTGACAGCTTCTGCCTGGTCTGTAGGCACACTGTTGTCCATGAAAAGTCCACGGCCTTCCAGGTATAGTTATGCCCAGGCTGTGGAGGAAGTGTGTAAGATGATTTGTGTCTGGTGTGGACGACTAATTGGGTAAGTGGTTTTACACGATTGCGTGTCCTGGCTCACATCAGCAGTATACATACCGTTCATCTTGCTGTGCCTGTCATCCCACGGGCTGAACACATGGTGCCCTCTGTTGCATCTTGGCATCGAGATTTGAGGTAACGGTAATGACTCGCCGAACCAGTACATGCATGCTGTTTTGGAACAACTCGTCTCTTTCAATCATTCTTGAGCACGCTTTCCTGTGTATGCTATACATGAACAAGGCTGTGTGTATATCCAGTCGAGGGCGGCGGCCCTACATCCATTAATAGAGAGACTGACGTCATGGACTACCGTGATTCAATTCCTTCTCAGTGTATATCAACATGTTAGGCGCTTGATTCTAAGTATGCACAAGCGCAATCTGATGTGCAGGTACAAAGTTGCTGCAGGGGTTGTTGGGGGCGGAAAGATAATCTGTACATTAAGAATAGAATCACCGTAGATGTGAGAAGTAAAAGGTTAGGCTGAAAAAAAAGGAGTGAATGGCAAGAAGAGCCATGTTTATATGCGAATAAGATGTTGCTTACTTGCACGACGATCTTTCTTCCGTCTGGTTCAAGGATGTGCATGTAAAAAGCATCTCATCCCACTAAGAGAGTCGAACCTTTGCTACGCTGCTTACAATTATACAGAAGATCAAAAGCTCTTCTATTGTGGCCCGGCAATGTGCATGCTCTGTGCGTTTGTTCTATTTGCATCTTTTGGTTGAGGGGTGTAAACGTCCCTCCCGCATGCACTGATTGGCTGCATCATGACGACGGCGCTTAGAGTAGGCGCCAGCCGACCGTTTCCCAGACCCTAGATTGCTACTGCATCTTCCCAATGGAAGCAAGCTTAGGAGACATTTCTGGAATAGTTTGCTGTAGCTAGACGACGGTGTAATTGTGGTTCAGCGGGGTAGGTGCATCAGCTGCAAACATTGCCAGAGGTGGGGGTTTTGCCCAGGAATGCGTCTAAGCACGTCCCCTGCCTTGCGAGGATGCTCGCGTAATTTCAAAAAGAATACTAGAAGCTAGGGCATTTTTTATGTCCATGTCTGAAACACAGAACTGGCGTGCTTTGTGTGTTGCTGTTGCAGACAGGCAGGCACTGTACTGTCGTTCATGAACCGATGGCGCCAAGAACCGGGGAAGCGGCCTTGGGAACTTGCGAAGCATGTCAAGACCTCACTATGTGCAGCAAGCCTCCAAACACGGCAGTAAGAAGCTTAGACTTCACAACTGCACCCTCTTGCCGAGATAGCATCCATGCTAGGGGATTTCTTCTTCTCTTTTTTGGTCTTCATCTGAAAACAACATGAATACACAGTAAGCTGTAGTTGTGTGGGCACGGTCAGTTCACGTCCTGACAGCGTGGGGGGTGCGCCAAAATGTGGCCGGCACAAAGTCTTGACTACGTATGCACACGAGACGATAGCGTTTGGTCGAAGAGATGGGCCAGTGATTGTTAGTTGACATGACCCAACATGGCTGGACTGCACGTCTGTTGAGAGAGGCAAAAAGGCCCAAATGGGCAAAGTGCCTACTAAACCCACAAAGTGGCCAAGGCGGGTCGAGAATGGAGAAAAGCAGACTTGGTGACGTGCAAGGACGGGTGCTGCTTTCTCGCACGGCCAGCGGGGAGATGGACTCGGAGCGGCCAAGGTCTTTGGCTCTTGGCTCTTCGGAAATTGTCGCCTCCCTTATCCACTCGAGGGCTCGATCTTCAGGAACGCGCACGGAGTCGAATGAAAACGAAGCGCTCTGGGCCAACAAAGCCGGGGACCAGTGGAGGCTCCATTGTTGCCCAGCGGCACCAGCCAAGGCTACGCAGCGGTAATTGACCTCGTCATGGGCGACGAGGTGGCAGCCAGAACGAACAAAAAACAAGAAGCGCGTGCTGGTATGGTTGTTATGGCGGTTCATGATGCAAGTGGCATTGGCCAAGAAAGGACGGCAAAAAAGGAGAGGGCCGCGGGAGCATGACGCACCGACGTGGATGCAGCAGGCGTACGGAGTACAGCGAAGGCGAGTACACAAGACCACGGCGTATCTTGGCCTCTGGCGGTGGCCACACAGAGGGCGACCCGTCGTGGGCAGGGAGGGGTTGCAGACGACGTGGTGTCGTTGGTCGCGTCACAGTGAGGACCACCTGGCCGTCAGTCGCGCCGTCGGGATGCAGAAGCGGGCTTGGCACAGGGTCTGTGCGCTGCATGGCGCTAGATTGGGGCTGTGTATGTCCAACTCCCTGGTCAATCACAATCCTGGGCGGCCGTCGCTCAGGCTGGACGTCCTTAATGCCTCAGTCTGCCTGCCCGTGCCGGAGACTCTTTTTCTGCGTGACAGTGGCTCTTCATTCCATTGTGCCTCGGTCGCCACCTAGCAAACTGCCTTCACAGCACGCTTCCTCAGGGCATAGCCACAGCATAACGCACGAATGAGCACGCGTAGCTCGTCGACATAGCCACGACCCCAACCCAAACAGGCTTTGTGCCGGCTCCCAGCTTCTCTGTATCACCATCCTGCAAATCAGTCGATCAATCAAAACAATCCATCCATCACTCCACCCATCGCCCCTGCCGGCCATCTAGCCTTTCCAGTAAGCACCATCGCTTTGGCCGTGAATCGCGACCACTTTCACGACCGCGAACACCACCACCAGCACCACTCCTACTACTATCCACTACCCGCTACCCACGCGCCCTCGTCTAGCCAGCACAAGACACTGCCGTGGCTGAGGGCAGTACGCAATCTCCAAGACGCCCGGCGAATGGTGCTAACGAGGCCATTGGTACCAGATCCCCATCCTAGGGCCTCATCCACTGGCTCTTGCCTCCACCCAGTACCACCCCACGCTCTTTGTGTCGACTGCGCTTCAAGCACCGCCTACTCGCCTCCCTCTTGACGCCCTTTATTACCTGCCTGCGCTTCCCGCATGCACTACTTCTCATAGTTTAGCGAGCTCACCGGAATCACACACCTGACATTCCTACGGCTTACATCCATCGCTTGCTTGTCTGCACAGCCTACCACCCTACTCCGTCGCCTTCGCTCCACTGCAGCCGCAAGGCGCCTAGCCTGTTGCCATGGCAAGCGAACAGGCAAACAACGGTCCTTCAAGACCAAGGGCACCGACCATCACCATTGACACGTCTGCTGCTACCGACCCCAACATGAGCAACTCCGTGCCTCTGGCCGAGATTCACGATAGTAATCATAGGCCATCGGCAAACAACGCCAATACAGACAACGTCTCACCAACACAACCAAGGACGTCTTCGCACGAGTTGCGTGACGCAAACTCTTTCGAAAGCAGAGAGAGCAGGCCCACAAGCCCACATAACATTAGCTCCCCCGTCGCGGCGTGGAACAGCAATGCTGGTCTGCTCAACGTCCCAGGTGCTCGGTCCAGAGGCAACTCGATGGACTCGGCCACTGACAATGGCGAATCTAATAGCACAGGCACTTATGTTGCCTCATCGCAGGGTGACGCCTTTAAGGGAGAGCTGGCGCCTACTGAAATCTTGAATGATCAGGATGCTCTGAAACCCGATCCAGGCACCGAAGCAGACTTTGTTGTTGACAATAACAAGTTCGCCTTCTCGCCCGGTCAGCTCGCCAAGCTTTACAACCCCAAGAGTGTAAGTCGTTACCATTGAGCAAGTCATGAATTGTACTAACGTATTGCTCAGTTGTCAGCTTTTCATGCTCTAGGAGGTCTTGATGGCCTGGAAAAGGGTCTCAGGACCGACCGTAAGGCTGGATTGAGCGTCGACGAGCAGCATTTAGACGGTGTTGTCACCTTTGAGGAAGCAACAACCCCAAGCGCTCTTCAGTCTCCGCAAAAAGCATCACCGGATGCCGCTGCCCATACAGAGAACGCAAATGGCGGCTCCAAGGACGCTGCTTTCGCCGACCGAAAGCGCGTCTTCAGTGATAACAGACTTCCCGTCAGAAAACCTAAAAACATTTTTCAGCTTGCGTGGATGGCCTACAACGACAAGGTGCTTATCTTGCTGACGTGCGCTGCCGTTATTTCGCTTGCTCTCGGTCTGTACCAAACCTTTGGCGTCAAGCATGAGGAGGGCGAGCCTGCTGTCGAGTGGATCGAAGGTGTCGCCATCATTGTCGCCATTGTTATCGTCGTCGTAGTCGGTGCCGCAAATGACTGGCAAAAGGAACGGCAGTTTGTCAAACTCAACCGCAAAAAGGAGGACCGAACCATCAAGGTAGTTCGATCTGGAACAACTCGCGAGATTTCCGTCTATGACGTCTTCGTAGGAGATGTTGTCAACCTGGAGCCTGGTGATATGATTCCTGTGGACGGTATTCTTATCCAAGGTCACGGAATCAAGTGCGACGAGTCCTCGGCTACTGGAGAATCTGACCTGCTGAAGAAGATGTCCGGAGAAGAGGCTTTCAAGGCTATTGAGCGACATGACAACCTCAAAAAGGTCGACCCATTTATCCTTTCCGGTGCCAAGGTCTCTGAGGGTGTAGGAACTTTCATGGTCACAGCCACTGGTGTTCACTCGAGTTACGGCAAAACGATGATGTCCCTACGCGAAGATAGCGAAGTCACACCGCTTCAGAACAAGCTCAACGTACTTGCTACCTACATTGCCAAACTCGGCGGAGCAGCGGCCTTGTTGCTTTTTGTTGTGTTGTTTATTGAGTTCCTTGTTGGTCTCAAGAGCAGTTCCGCCACGCCTGCCGAGAAGGGTCAGAACTTCCTGAACATCCTCATCGTCGCCATCACCGTCATCGTTGTCGCTGTGCCCGAGGGTCTCCCTCTGGCTGTCACGCTTGCGTTAGCTTTTGCGACGACGCGCATGCTTAAGGACAACAACCTGGTCCGCCTCCTCCGATCTTGCGAAACCATGGGCAATGCCACCACCATCTGTTCCGACAAGACTGGTACGCTCACGCAGAACAAAATGACGGTTGTTGCCGGCTCTCTCGGTACCGCTCTCCGTTTCGGTGATTCCAAACTCAAAGCATCTTCAGCGCCACCCATTGATGATGGTGCTAAGGGTAAGGACACAGCACCGTCGCCAGTCGAGAACCCTAACGATGTCTCTGCTGCCGAATTTGTCGAAACTCTGAGTCGCGATGTCAAGGATCTTCTCCTACAATCCATTGTCCAAAACACAACTGCTTTCGAAGGCGAGACTGGGGGTCCTGATCCTTTCATTGGCTCGAAAACAGAGACGGCTCTTCTTGGATTTGCACGTGATCATTTGGGATTGGGCAGTGTTGCTCAGGAGCGCGCCAACGCCAACATTGTTCAGGTGGTTCCCTTCGATTCTGCCATCAAATGCTCTGCCGCTGTTGCCAAACTTAGCGATGGTCGTTACCGTATGTATGTCAAGGGTGCTTCCGAAATCTTGCTTGCGATGTGCGACAAGATTGTTACGGATGCCAACAAGGAACTTATCGAGGCCCCCATGACTTCCGATAATCGTGAAGCGCTCGAGCAAATCATCACAACCTACGCGTCCCGCTCTTTGCGAACCATCGGTCTCATCTACCGCGATTTCGAGAGCTGGCCGCCTGCGGAATCTTCAAAGAGCGAGGATGACCCGACCCAAGCAGTCTTCAAGGATGTAGCCAAGAAGATGGTTTTCCTCGCCATTGTCGGTATCCAAGATCCTCTTCGTGACAACGTCCGCGAGGCTGTAAAGGATTGCCAACACGCCGGTGTTTACGTCCGCATGGTTACCGGTGACAATGTCTTGACTGCCAAGGCCATTGCTGAAGATTGTGGAATCCTGGTCCCCGGCGGTGTTGTTATGGAAGGCCCTACTTTCCGCAAGCTTTCAAAGCGAGACATGGACGCTGTCATTCCCAAGCTCTGTGTTCTTGCCCGGTCCAGCCCTGATGACAAGCGCAAACTCGTCAAACGTCTTAAAGAGCTCGGTGAGACGGTAGCTGTTACTGGTGACGGAACCAACGATGCACCAGCACTCAAGACTGCCGATGTTGGTTTCTCCATGGGTATCGCCGGTACTGAGGTTGCAAAAGAAGCATCTGCAATCATCCTCATGGACGACAACTTCGCTTCTATTGTCAAAGCGCTCCTATGGGGTCGTGCTGTGAATGATGCTGTGAAGAAGTTTTTGCAGTTTCAGATCACAGTCAACATCACCGCTGTGCTCCTTACCTTCGTCTCCGCTGTCTCCAGTAAGGATCAGCAATCTGTGCTAACTGCTGTCCAATTGCTGTGGGTCAACCTGATCATGGACACTTTCGCTGCTTTGGCCCTCGCTACCGATCCTCCTACTCGCAGTCTCCTTGACCGCAAGCCCGACCCCAAATCGGCGCCTTTGATCACGTTGCGCATGTGGAAGATGATCATCGGTCAGTCGATTTACCAGCTGGTCGTCACTTTTATCCTCTTCTTTGCTGGCGAATCGATTCTCAGTTATCACAGTGAGCGTGAGCAGCAGCAACTGCCAGCTTTGGTTTTCAACACCTTTGTCTGGATGCAGATCTTCAATGCTCTTAACAACCGTCGCCTCGACAACCGCTTCAACGTCTTTGAAGGCATCACCCATAACTGGTTCTTCATTATTATTCTGCTCATTATGATTGGTGGACAGACAATGATCATCTTCGTTGGTGGCGTGGCTTTCAAAGTTACAAGACTGAATGGCCCTCAATGGGGTTACTCGATAGTTCTGGGCTTCCTGTCGATACCTGTCGGTGTCATCGTGCGGTTGATCCCCGACGAGCTTATCAGGAAATGCATCCCTGACTTCTTCCGGCGCAAACAAACACCGGAGCTTGTTGTTTCAGACGACGACTACTATTGGAACCAAGGGCTGTTGGAGGTTCGCGATGAGCTCGCCTTCCTCAGGAAAGTCCGTGGTGGCCGTCTCAGCGCAATCAAATTCAAGGTGCAACACCCTAAGGAAATCTTTACCCGGTCGCGATCTAGTCATTCACTACCCGGGACCCCCAACAACGGCGCTCAAACAGATGACGGCTCTCCTGCCCCGCCTACACCCAATAGCCGTCGTCGCACTAGGTCTCGATCCAACTCTGCGTTTGGTCCAGCAACCGTCATGGCTGGCATCGTTGCAGGCAGCGTTGCAGGCTGGTCACCGATTGACCGCAGCAATGGCGACAATGACTCCATCAAGTTTAGTCGAAATGCCACGAAGCAAGATCTTGAAGCGCAAGAGGGCATTGAAGTTCATCCGGATACCAAATCGACTGATCGCATTCTCGCCCCTGACGCGAATGAGTACCGTGGTCCTCCAAGCCAGAACGTAGAAACGACACCCGATTTCAACGTCGGACCTTTCTCCGGCAACGCCGGCGAACAATCCAAGCCAACCGGCCCTGGCACATAGGGTCTAACACTTTCCTACACTCCAAACCCTACATCCATACACATCTCACCCGAAGTCCCCTGATGTATCGGGACTTGGGTATAATAAGGGACTCATTCCAAGCATTGTAAATCTCAAGCATCCAGCGGCGTCACCGGCGTTTTCAGCCCTATGGGCTCCACCAATCGTAAATACCCATGTCCCTTTATTTCTGGCGCTTGATGATCCTTGTGTCGGTCATTGTATTATTCGAGGCACTTATTCCCTTTTTAAAACCCTTCCATAGAAACCTTCTCGACATAGTACTTATTTCTTTATGTCTTCTTCTCAAAGCCAACTAGCACCGGCAGCAAATGTCTGGTATCGTCATAATGTGCCTCCACACAACGCAAAAGTTGAAACAATAACATTTCAGTCAAGCCTAGCCCACTTCCTGACATGTGATGAACTTATGTGCACTGCGGATCCAAGCCGAACTTGGTCATGTTAAAGTTCATAACGAGCAACGCGTCCAGTTTGTCGGTGCATACTCGGAGACCTGCGGCGCTAACGACGTCATCTTAGAAATTCGACCAGCACCCTACTAACAAGGGTAGACATGACGCTGTTATATATTTGGCGTTACTCTCACAGTGTCGAGCAAATAGTCCGTTTAATCCTAGATCGTAATTTTTCATCATCTTGATAACCTTCACAATCCCCTGAATCCAACAATTTTTCTCCCGTAGTAATTACTACCAAAATGGCACACAACATCCTACTCATCGGAGGCCATGGGAAGGTAGCCCAACTTCTCACACCCCTCCTCTTGGCCAAGTCTTGGAACGTGACGAGCATGATTCGCACGGCTTCGCAGCAGCCTGCTATCGAGAAGTTGGGACAGGGCCAGCCGGGCAAACTGAATGTGCTTGTGAGTAGCGTTGCAGATGTCCAGAGCGAGAAAGATGCGAAGAGTATTCTGGATCAGGTAAAGCCTGACTGGGTCGTTTGGAGTGCTGGTCAGTGAGTCCTTTTAGCATATATCATTAACCAAGCCATATTGGATGTCTCGAAAGATTTGGACATGTTATTTTGCTGACAAGATAGCAGGCGCCGGAGGCAAAGGGGGCGCGGAAATGGCTTTTGCAGTCGACCGCGACGCAGCCATTGCCTTCACAAAAGCCAGCATCCACACCCCTTCTGTCAAGAAGTTCCTAACAGTCTCCTATCTCTCCTCCCGCCGTGGCCGTGCACCCTGGTGGAGTGATGAGGACTGGGCTGCTGCGCAAAAGGTCAACAACGAGATACTGCCAAACTACTACAAGGCCAAGGTCGCAGCTGATGAAGTCCTAACCATCTTGTCCAACGATCGCTTGGCAAAGGAAGAGAAGGAAGGTGTGCCAGCTAACCAGCGCTTCTGTGGTATTAGTTTGCGGCCCGGTACATTGACTGAGGAGCCGGCGGGCAAGGTCAAGATGGGCAGGATCGGGGCAGGTGAGAAGGTGAGCCGCGCGACGGTTGCCGAGGTTATTGTCAAGGCGTTGGAGAAGGACGGACTGAGGGGTTGGCTCGACTTTGTCGATGGAGCAGACGAGATTGAGGGGGCAATCGATAAGTTCGTCAACGAAAAGCAGGACAGTGTTGAGGGCGAGGATTTTGGAGAGATGAGGGCGAGAGTGGAAAAGCTTTAGAAGTGGGAGAAGGGATGTTATCGTGCTATATCTATAGCAGATGGACTAGAAAATGATGCATTTCATGTTAAGTACTGGCTGCTTGAGGATGTTTCTACGGTCGTGGTATAGCGATCGCTAAAGTCCTGCACATAAGATTAAAGAGATAACTTGCGTGAAGATGATCATCGGTATCTTTCTAGATCTGTTCTATCCCTCTTTTTAGCAAAGACATTGTGCAGCTAGTTTGAGAATGTATCAATCTTAACATATTGCACATATTCTAATATCATCAAGTAACACGCTCCTGGTCTTGTCAAAGACTGCCCCAAGTATACAGGTGAAAAGGATGTGATTGTGCTAAAGAGAGAGCTTAGTGCTGCCATTCAGTACCTGTTTCGATTTTTCTTTAAGATATGCAACAGGATGTGCTGAAGCGCGTGTGATGTGTCCGTGCGTATCACGTGCACGCCGCCGGTAGAACAAGTACCTTGCAGTCTCCGACGCGACATACGCTCGTCACATACACAGCAACCTTGCTGGTTGCTGCATTTACTTTTGGTTGCGATATCGACCTTGGCCTGTTGATCATTGTTTGCCCATCACGAATAATCGAACGACGCACGTTCAGCATGTATAAATGAGTAGCATGGAGATGTCCGTGAGCCGGCACGAAGCATCCAACCTCCGCAACATCGATAACAGTCATGTCGAAATCCACGTCAAATGCTCAACAGGCTCGAGTGCAGAAAGTATGCACACTTTGGACACATGATGACAATTTCTCAAGAGACGACATTGTATTCAACAGCGAGAAATTTCCTGAACTCCCCACTGGAGCTGGTTCCTTGCTTCAGATAGTGGCCATACAGGAAGACAACGCCATTCGCAATTTTAACGCAGGGCTGAAGAGTGCGCAGCACGATGTGGCACAGGCAGAAGTCGAAGCGCCATACAAAGATGGGAATGCCCATAGCCATCCGAGGAGACATCCTCGGGACACTAATACGATAACGCTTGATGAGAATGGATCGACTGTTCCTGGCGGACGCGACATCGACGCAGACAAGGCCTACGTCTTCGTCCCAAAGGCTCTTTCCCCAGACTTGCGGTCAAAATACCCAAATCTACAGGTACGTCATACCCAAGATTACCATGAGCCACAACTGACCCGAAAAAAGGTCTCTATCTCCGAGCGTATTGCCAAGGTGTTCGGGTTTCGTAACAGGATGCAAGTTGTAGTCACCGAGGCTGATGAAGACCTCCATGAAGCCCACCATGTAGAGATCGTATTCCGTGATGAGTACCTTGCACGCGCAGATATGTGGCGCATGGCAATCTCCGAGCTCAGCAAGCGCACTGTCTACCGGGGTCAGAGGCTGCTGTTCATGGGAACGATCAAGGCCACTATCAAGCACATCTACATAAACGGTCAATCTGTCCACTCTGGTTATTTCTCGCCCAAGTCGAAACCTATATTTCGCAGCGAGTCTGCACGCTACACCCTTTTCATCCAAATGTCGAGGGAAATGTGGGACTTCGATACCGAAGGTGCTGGCGAGATCATGTTCAACAAAGTCGTCAGCGGCTTCCTCCCAGATCTGTTCAAAAGATGGCTGAGGATTAATGCACGGCACTTGGTCACCATCATTCTCTTTACTCGGATGCAATACGATGGCGAGCCAGTAGCTGATCGTCCCGAAGGAACAACAAGCGACACACACTTTGACTCGCATTCAGGCACTTTCAGAGACTACTATCGAGTTGTTGTGAGCGACATGGCCAGCGGCGATTGGATTAACATCCTGTATCAACTCAAGAAAGAGTTTAGGATGTTCCTTCGAGAAGTATCCCTTGTGCGCAGGCCGGCAAAGCAAGCTGCTAGCAAAGAAGATGCAGGGCTGGATGGTCCAGCACCCGAATTCGTCGTCGCTGGAAGGCCTTCTTCTGCAAGTCAGGGCAACATCCTTGAAGCCATCAACCTAGCCGCAGCACAATTTTCCAAGGACTACATTGATCGTGACCTTGTCCGAACTGGCATTTCTGTCATAGTTGTTAGTCCTGGAACAGGTGTTTTTGAGGTGGATTATAACATGCTCAAACTAACTACAGATGTACTTATCGGGTCTGGCATTGGTATTGACTTGGTGTGTCTTTCTCCAATGCCACTTCACTCTGTGCCTCTGTTCAAGTATCAAACGCCTCGCTCGATATCTGACTTGAAGGCTGAACAAGAGAAACACCATGCGCCCATAGGCATATCGCGGACTGAAGAGGACAAGACACCTCGCCAAAGTCAGCCCAACTTTGGTTCTGTTTCTCATGCCTCTATGATTGAACATGTGCCGACAGACGAGTCTGCGGAAGCTTTGGACAATTGGAGGTTTGCAATGCCCTACTGGGTGGATATCTCTTTTTGGTCTGGTACTTCTGAGGAGATTTTAGAACTCACGAAACCAAGGAAAGCCGATAAGATTGTGAAGAAGTCACGCAAGAAAGGCCGTATTTTTTCCCTGAGATGCCGCCTGTTTGAGCTCCAAATGATGGGTGTCATGGAGAATGAACTCGGAGACATTGCTATTCCCTACCTAGAGGAAGACCCAATGTATCCACATCATCTGCGCGAATCTTTTGAGCGAGACGACGACGGCCAGAAAAAAGCCTCCATAGTCAAGTCTTCAGCTGCTGGAGCAAGCTCATATTCGTCAAGAGGCGAAAAAGAATACAGCAATGACCAGCTGGATGAAGTTCGATCTGCGCACAGAATCTGGATGGATGCATATGACAATGGCGTTTTCTCACCAATAATGGAAAGACAAACTACGCCTGATCACCAGGCTCACCAACGAAGGCTGAGCGACCAAATATCTACTGGTTCTCCTAGGTTATCCAGAAGTTTTCAACTGTCTTCTTCATTTCGCAGTGGTGGCCCGTCAATCCCCAAGACAGCCCGTCCACCACCGGAGAACAACTTCCCACATGCTATGCGTGAGAAGTCAAAGGACCTAGAAAGCCATTCTCCACGTGGCACGACCTATCGAGTTTCCGATTACAAGGGCGAAGGCATCCCGCGTGCTGACGTTCTCCAACGACAGAAGAATTGGGCGAAAAACAACACTGGCATGACTCGTCCAGTTTCGCACAAAAGAGATAACTCTGGGGACTCCCAAAAATATCATCCATCTAAACAATCCACACCAAAACATTCACCGGGACCAAGCCGAGGGGCGTCTCCTTCGAGGCGAGCCGGTCTCCCTTCAATCACTGGTGCGGCAACGACGACATCAGCCAAACCTGAGATGAAGAGTAGACCTTCCAACTGGTTTTTGAGGCAAATGAGCTTCGGCGGGAAAGCAGCGCCAGCCAAACCAACTCTTGGAGATGCTACTATCGATATAAGCCAAGGTAAAGTCAAACCTGCCATGCTTACCGTCGAGAAAAACCAAAAGGGTATCATCGCCGAAAGATTGGCAAGCACTCGCCACAGTTCCACGGAGAAAGCTTCACAACCTATTGCTATCAAACCCGCATCGCGCGCCGGCCCAGCTTCAGCTGAGTCGCTTGCTTCTGACCGTGCTAGCCGTTCGATTGAAACCGTTAGAGGTATGCGATCCAGTAAACCCTCTGTCACTTCTCAATCTGGCTCAGTGGTCCGAGATCCTGGGTCCACATTCCTTCTGGCGGGTGCGCGTGAGCACGTCGGGCCAAAACCAGATCTGTCCTCTAGTGCAGGTGCTAGAGATGCTCCCCGAACTTTGTCACCAACAAGTGCTATTTCACCCTGGGCAGTCTTGGTCAATCCATGTAATCCCAAAAAGAGTAGCATCAACACCAAAAATCAGTACCGGCGCTGGCACCATGTCTTTCCTAGGACATTGAGGACTGGTACCGTGAAGTGGAGGTCGTTATGCTCGCCTGCCGCTGTCCCTTTGACGCATGAGTGGTTCCCCACTGTCGAACAAGTCGCGTCAGAATACAACGAGAGCCCATACAAGATTACTCAAAATGAAGATGACGAGATGCTCGATGCTCCGAAGAGCAGAGAGTCATTGATAAAAGAACTCATCGCATTTCGTCTTTCTCATGGGTTCCAAATCGTTGTAGGCTCTTCTGTTGCAGAGTTCTCGGGACGACAGGAGAAGACTCTCGCTAGTATTCTCGCACCTGAATATATGTCCAATGATGGAGATACTGTGTTTATGAGTGTGGGAAACACTATACATCAACTGGTTTGTGTGGCAGGGGGAGAAGTAGAGGTGAGACGCTACAACCGGAAGCCTACCACGGCTCTGGAGTCATCTGCCGGAATCGACACGCCTTTTCCATATAGACCCTACATTCGTACGGCCTTCGAAGACAACTACGATCCACGAGACGTCATCCTGCAGCCACCACGAAAAGAGTATAACTGGAACATTATTGACACATTTCTGGCCGGCTATCATGATGAGTTTTCGGAGATTTTGCGCTTTTGGAGAGCTCGCTTCGTTTTGATTCCAGTGGAGATACCAGCAGTACACAGACGTCCTCTCCCAATGCTCACTGAAGACTCTGAGGAGGAGATACGTTTGGAGGGCATCCGGAAGCTCACACAGCTATGGCAAAAGTTCCGCTTCGTATCTCCAGAAGAACGGTATTCCCAACCCTCCTTCGCTTCAAAACAGAAAGACCCGAACCCGCTTGCAATTGAATATCATACTCGTGATCCCTCAGCAGTCGTTGCGGCAGGACTGGACAACTCTCTGCTTAGCGATACTGGCAACGAGTTTCAGACCTCTGTATTTCCGGATGCAGAGAAATACCATAAATCGAACATAGACATCAAGAAGCTTGCCGAGGACTTGCAAGGTGAGAAGGGTATACAGATGCTTGACCGCCGATGGCATCTGAAGCTGCACTACAATTGCTTTTTGGGCTTCGATCTTACTAACTGGCTTCTCTCGAATTTCAAAGACATCGAGACCAGAGACGAAGCTGTTGATTTCGGAAATGAACTGATGAACAAGGGTCTAATCCAACATGTGCAACGAAGACATCCATTCCGCGATGGCAATTTTTTCTTCCAGATTGCAGCAGAATACAGGGCTCCTCGGGCTGAGTCAAGAACTGGATGGTTTGGCATGCGAAAGACAGAGAGGTCTGTTCCTTCTACACCGCTGTCAGAGGCACCACGGACGTCGCCTCTGATCTCGAAGAACACCAGGCCACGACCTAGCACTAGTGATTCTTCTTCGACAAACTCCGAATCTCTTAAAGAGGGCGAAAAGACGCCAACCCGTGCTGAGCCTCCAAAGCGAAAAGTTGTTCTGTCCCGTGTTATGAGGTACGATGTGGATCCTAGGAAGCGTTCATATCGACCGGAGATCATCTCGCTACACTATGATCTTCTACATAACCCCGACAACTGTTATCATATTCGCATTGACTGGATGAATGTCACAGCGAAGCTCATCGAAGATGCCATCGTCACCTGGGCTACAAGCGTGGAGAAATACGGCCTGAAGCTGGTAGAAGTACCTATCGCGGAAGTTGCAAATATCGTCGATCATCACCCCTTCCGATCTCCCTACTTGGTGAAACTTGCATTGCAGCCCCCTAAAGCTCAGATGGAGAACATGTGGGATTCCACCAGCTTCTCCCCCCAGTACTCCAGGACAGACAAGTTTGTATACCATAAAGCGCTGCTACGCAAGCTAAACTTTGTTCTGGATATGGAGGCGGCCAGCTCATTTCCATCCGACGTGGAAGTGACATATTCCTGGGGCACCCCGGACTACAAGTACACGCAGTTCATTCACCGCAGTGGAGGGTTGCTGGCTCAGATCACTGATGAAGGAAACTTCCTACTGCTAGCGAATCGTCTTGCGCACAACCGCGCCAAAGACAATAGCAGAATTCGGCCGGTCGATCCATACGAGCATAAGAAAGCAACGACCGACGGTAGTCAAAGCAGCCGCATTCCGTCGACACCAGCGGCAGAGCGCAATCCGCACCGTAGCCCTTTCTCCAGCCCTCTAGCTCGACCTGTACAGGATGCGAGTCTCTTACATACCGCACTCACAAATCATGAATATAGATCGTCCACGACCACAACAACGCCTCTGGCGGGTTCCACCGCAGTGACACCAGAACAAGTCAAGGACGAAGTGGAGGCATTCTGCACCAACATCTCTCTTCTGTCCGCCTTCTACGCCGAAGGCCTCCGTCATGCGCCTTCGCCTTCCCCACGCATCTTACCAGTAGGAGAGGACAAGATACCGAGTCTAGGATTGCCCCCAGCGATCAGCATCCGAGACGCAAGCCCTGCAGCAGGAGGGTGGACGCTAAGTAGCACTTTTGGCGGGCCTAGTGGCATAGCTGGGAGAAGACAGGGGAGCGAGGGGAGCATGTTCAATTTGGGTAGGCGAGGTAGTGCTTTTGAGGGTATGGAAGGTGGGCCGCGCAGAGAAAACAGCCAGGGAAGCGTTGGCAGCGGGATATAGCCTTGTAAGAGTTGCCCACGTATCTACAGGGTAGTCGTTTCTTCTTTTCTGGATGGTGTTTAGGTTTGTTTTGAGACAATATCACTGCTTATTTTTTCCATGGTCGATCTTTAGTTATATGATTGTGTCTCGTTTTTCGCACTCCATGATTTGAGGCAAATACAAGAGTTAGTTTGCATATAATTTCTTCACAGATGCTTCTTCACGTTTCGCTTATTTGATTGCCAATCTTCTTCTCTCGTGTTGCTGTAGATTGCAAATGTACACTTGTTCGCCTGTCAGTATGTTTTGACCAAAACCATATTATATTAGAAGAAAACGTTACTCATAATCATACACCTGCACACATCTATATATCATCTCTCTTAAGGCATAGGATAACTCTTCGCAAACGCCTCTCTGATCTGGTCTTCACTCCATCCCAGCGTCAGCGCCAACTGCAGCAAAGTCCTCGCCTTCTGCGGATTGTAGAATCCGCTTGAAATGGTAAAATCGTCATCGCCCGCATTCGGCGGCGGCACCATACCATCTGAGCTCCTGTGGCTAGCCACGATAGGGATGCCAGTGGCATTGTACAGCGCCTCTGCTTGTGTGTTGGCAACGCTCGACATGCCGCCGGCTCCTACGCCCGCATACACGATGCCCTTTGCTCCGGCTTCGTAGGAGGCGTTGAAAAGCGAAGGCAGCATGTCCTGGTGCGCATACAGGATTGGGACGGATACGAGATCGGTAACATTAGAGACGTCGAAGACGATACGGCCAACAGGTTCGACGGGGTGGTAGAAGAAATAGGGGACTTGGTTGATGAAGACGCCGAGTTGACCTGCTTCGGTCGAATAAAAGGTATCCATGGTGTTTGCGTTCATCTTTGTGGTATAGAAAGCGGAGCCAATGCGGTCATTAAGAACGATCATAGTGCCGCGGTTGCGTCCGGCAGGTGACCCGGCGAGCTTTACGGCTTGGTAGAGGTTAAGTGGGCCATCAGCGCTCAATGCTGTAGCGGGTCTCATCGCTCCGACGACGATGATGGGCTTGGTGGAGTTGACAGTGCTTTGGAGAAAGAAGGCGGTTTCCTCGAGCGTGTCGGTGCCGTGCGTGACAACCACGCCAGAGATTTCGTCTTTTGCCAGCTCTGCATTGATCATGTGCGCGAGGTTCAGGCTGATTGTTTCATTGATGTTTCCAGAAGCTGTATTGGAGGCTTGGTAGCCGGCAATGTTGGAGATGTTGAGCAGTTCGGGCACTGCATCGACTAGTTGCTGGACTCCGAGACCAATCGAGTAGCCTGTTGTTTGTGTATTTGTGGTGCCTTGCGAGGCAATTGTACCTCCTGTTGCGAAAATGGTGACATTTGGTAGAGAGGCATTGATAGGTGTCTTGATATCTTGGCGTACGAATAATCTGTGTAGGTCCGATCGAGTAAGATCGACAGGCGACGCAAGAGCCGCAGATGTGAAGATGGGGAGAAGTTGTGCAATCTTCATCTTGCCGGCTGGAGAATGGCTACGATCTTGAATGCCAAATGTCCTTTCCAGCGCTACAAAGCCGACTTATATACCTTCACATATGATCATTGCAACAAGGGCATTTGTCAATCTCCATTGTCGGCAAACTTCCAACGCGCCTATCTCCACAGCACGCCTATCTCAATCCATGTCCGAGCTAAGAGGTAACCCGTCGTTATCATTTCGTCTTGGCATGTCCATATCGAGTATATCAGACAAATGCTACGAGTCGCCATTATGTACAAAATCCTTGGCTGTTCAGATTGACCGGACGTGTCCTGGTGCCGTCGCGCTTATCAGTGGGACTGAGTGCCATGATCCGTTTTCACCGAGTCTTCGAAGAGCTCATCAGGAAATGCCGAGTGCACGTAGGGAAAATGCATAAACTGTATTCGCCGGTTAGTTAGTCATTGGTATCGCTCTCTGGTAACAACCTCGTTTCAATGTGTCAGTGTGCTCCGCTATGTTGCAGTCACGGGTGGGACTGACGAGGTGCCGGCATCGGCCCGCACTAGAGAAATGTTCGGGACATTTGAAGACGAGACTCGACGCGATCAACGATCGACGTACTGTGCAGAGCGCATTGAAGTGTATAACAAAACTTCATGGGCCCAGCAAGTCATTTTGTATCCAACATATCGACCAACTTCGCCTGTGATCATGTAGGAAAAGTTACATGTCACAACCCCGCTAGCAAGCTTACGCTTTGCCAAAACGGGAATTCAACTACAAGGTAGGGCGTGCCAGCGATTGGATAACAGGACTTCAAAGTCCGCCTAAACTCTAAGAGACACTTTGCTTTGTTACGACATTCACAAGAATACAAGACCCTTTCAATCATCATAGCAAGTCATGTGCCCACCTTCTGAGCTTGCCTGTACGTCTGCTCAAGATGCCAACGTCAAACCCGACGAATATCCTTTCGAGACACTATTAGACACGCCTATATCGAGAGGCGCCTATACCATTGCTGCCAGTACACTGCACCCATCGATTCTCAATCACAGCATCAGAGTGTTCAAGTATGCATACGAACTAGCCAAGCACACCAATTCAAAATACTTCACAGATCCACACCAGCGCGACTTGCTGTTCACCGCGTGTATTCTCCACGATATTGGTACGACGCAAGAATGCAATGGACCACAGCGGTTTGAAGTCGAAGGCGCCGATGCAGCAGTCAAGCATCTTTCAAGTTTTGACGTCAGCGAAACTGACGCGCACTGTGTATGGACTGCGATTGCGTGCCATACATCTCCCGGTATCGCGGAACGGATCGGCGAACTCTCGAAGTTGGTGCGCATAGCGGTGGTTACGGACTTTCAGAGAGGCACATCAAAATTGGAGATGCTCGAGTCAATGAGAGAAGGATTAGAAGCGCAGCACGAGCGAGCAGACATCGAAAAGGTGCTTGGAGATGCGGTTGTTGAACAGGTAAAGGCGGATCCTGGGAAGGCGCCCAATGTCTCGTGGCCTCATGTGATGTACATGGCGTGGCTTGCGGAGCCAGATTGGAGTGGTGTGAACAAAGCGTTTTGAAGATGCGTAAAAGCCCCGGCTGGGGCATTATTTCGTATAGGGATGGGTATGTTGGATAATAATAGCATCCATTAGGAATTAGCCATCCAACTATGTCTTTTATGTTAGTATTTCTAAATCCTCAGCCACCATCGCTTCGCTCTAAGAACCCTGGATCTCTCTCAATCTTCCCCTCGAACTTTGTCCACCAGGCCTGGAAAGCCTTGAGCGGCACAGTATCCCCCGTCCCCCAGCTCGTCAAAAAGTCGTAACAATTCTTGATGATTCTCTGTGCAAGCACTTTTGTCTCGACACTTTTTTGCCCTCGGAGCACCAACTCGTTGCCCTGAATCGCGCCTGTCGTTGCCGAAGCCGCAGCGCCTTGAGTCTTGTTTTGTTCTATAGCAGCAGCGACTTGTTGTGCGGGCTCGAGGCTTATTCCAAGAGCCAGTGGCGCACTGTTTCCATTTGTTGCTTCCATGGAGACTCCCTCGTCTACCATGGCGTCATCGCTGCCTATGCCACCTCCGACAGGACCACCGGCCTTGGTGTTGATCTTGAAGATTGCACTGGGCTTTTCGTTCGCGATTGCACCGAGGAGTTTGAAATCGGTCGTACCAGGAAGTTGAGCGTACACAGCCGCAGCAGTGCCATCTGGTAGGGTGACTCCAGGGAGAAGAAAGACGACGATGTGGGAGAAAGAAGGCTGCGAGGGAATCTGGAATGCAGACTGTGTAGGCGAGATCACTGACGAAGGTTCCGTGATAACAGGGCGGCCGGAGATTATTATGCCTACGGGAGAAGACATCGCGAATGGTACATATGATGCGATCAAGCACCAGAAGCCTCTTGTGTGGCAGTCAGGCTGCGAGCCGGGCGTACAGCTTTGTTCATAAAAGATGCATGGGAAGAGCGACTTCGAGATGTTTCGCGTTTTGCGTCATGGCAGGTCCAAGCTCTGCCCCACATTTGTCTAACAACTGCATAGTCTTTGCTACACGACGAAAATCTCGTGACGCTTTAAGTACATCTAGCATCATAGCTGTTACTTCGTAGTTTCTACGCAGCTGGGCCGCGTCATATCCTAAACCCATGTGCAGCGCTGATCCATTCCTGATCCAGTCTACTACTGACAGCCTGCAACACCCTCATTCCGCCCATTAAGGCCTGAAATGAGTGGGTTCTCTCCGCTGCGCTCATAGTCAGAAAGCGACAAAGGCCTTTTATGGCAACAGTCTTCGGTTCGATCGAAAAGGGCGAGATTGGACAGGGCGGGACCTCGAGGACCACTGGTTTCTTCAGCAATGCCACGATGGCTTGAGCCGCGAACGGATTTAGGCCTGCTCGGCGAAGGAAGATTTCATGCTATTCAAAAAGAGTCAGATACTTTACTGGCTGAGATGGTTGCAATGCTTACGGTCGTCTCCTGGGTTATCGGCTTAATGTCACCAATATCCGCTGAGCCATACGGCAACCCATATTTGCCCATCTCTATCACCATAGATCGCGCGAGGGCCTTTTCGCCTCCAGGAATGTACTTTACGAGTATTTCTCCCTCAATTTGGGTAGCAAAGGTTTCAATCGTTTCCAATGCATCCTTATCGCGTGGGTCTTCTGGCCGGCCTGATCCTAGCTCTTCCATGTCACGGCTCAGCTGCTCACTGACCATGACGATCAGTCTTTCGTACCGTGACTGAAGACTGACCATGCATTCTTTTATTAGTGACTTTTCGGGTTGACCAGGGAGGGCTCGCTGTTTAGCTTGCTGCAACGAAAAGGTGACTAGACCAGTGGATGGTGAAATAATTATGTCGGCCTCATTAACTGGTGAGTGCGGCAGAGTGTAGTCTCGGTACACCATCTCAGCGCTCGGAAAGAGTTGTTCAATCTGCCTCAACAGACTTCTTTGCTGTAGAAACTTTGAAGAGATTATGAACGAACATGGCTTGAGATCGATTGGGATATCAGGAAGTGAGGGCAGAGGTCGTGTTGTGGTCGTTTCATCTTCGTCTCCACAACCTGCCTTGTGCGATTCGCGTTTTGGGTGTTCAAATGACCCTTTGTCGTTCCGGCCATCTGAAAAGTCTACCAGCCGGGTACGGTTGCTTGATATAGGTTTCTGAATGATGTCAGACTTCATGGACTCAACAACCTTTCCACGCGTCTGCAAAAACCTATGGAGCGCACTTGTAGCAGAGAAACCACTAAACATAAGCTCGCTGCCCTGGTCCTTAGTAGCTTGCATGCAACCCGGCCGCGAACTCTGTTCTTGTGATTTTTTATGGTGACCATAAGTCTTGAATCCCAAGCTTGCTGGAGGAGGGTCCCGTGTGCATTTCCATTTATTCTGTTTTTCTGCGGCCTCTTCCTCAATCTCCAGCTTGCGCTTTCGTACTAAGACTTCTATGTCTTGACTATCTTCATCAAGCTCTGGCTCTAACTCGTCTTCTTTGTCTTCATCAAGAATTCTCAACCCATCGCGCTTCCATACCTGTGCTGAGCTTGTCGCGATATCCCCTGATTTGGCTTCATGTAGGATTTTCTTCATTTCCGATTCACCGTGGATCGTCTCTTCGAGCTTCAGGGTCGAGATTTTTGTTGTCAAGAAACTCCATTGCATATCTCTTTCTGGGATTGACATTCCATACCATGGTGCTATGGATTTCAAGTCCTCGCGTTTGATCCTCCGTAGAAACTGTGTCTGGACTTCGAGCTCGGTTTCATTAGGCTTTTGCCTGCCTCGTGTCCGTTGACTGTATTCAAACCAGGGCGCCACAGGCAGCGTGAAGTCAAGATCCGGAACATCCACGCGTGCAGTTGTATCCGCGCCAGACAGTCGCTCATTCTCTATAAGACGTTTCGCCTTTTCAGCGAGTGGCTCAATTTCTTTCAAAAGCTGAAGTTCATCACTGGTGATATCATCACCATTTGCTCTATCTTGGCCCCATGGTTCATATGACATATACTCGTCCACGGTTGCGGCAAAGGACACCGATTTGAGCTTTTTCATTGGCGAGGTGGAAAAGATCGGTGGTGTTAGCGGTCCCTCCACCTTCAAGTCTTCAACTCTACGCTTTGGAGAAACCATTGCACATGCCGCAGATAGCGGGCTGAACGACGGCGGTTGGATGATATCTAGAAGCATTGAGTCGCTACTATCAGGCTCCTTTCGCATGAGGGAATCTGCGGCCATGATCTCATTTTGCAACTCAAGTGCCTCTACACGGACTGAGTCATCGCTATCTGATGCAAGTGGCAAATGATGTGCAGGTGATGAAGGTATGTAGGGTACCTGTAACGGAGAAAGCGGGAGTAAAGGAGGCGTGATAGGCCGGATTACTAGATCCTGGATTGATGAGCACATACGTTTCGAGCTGTGGTGTTAATGAGTTACCGGCTTGCTCCTCAAGTTTTCAGCTCTCAACGCCTCGCTGTCCTCTGGGACATATGCATCGCAGACAGCATCCTGTAGGTACACCAGAGTATTCTTTGAGACAGCAAGCTTCTCGGCATTGAGCTGCGCATCCCATTGCGCAGGATATGCAAGGTACTTGGTAGGCCATTCGAAGCCCTCATCATTTTCTTCGACAACCCTCTCAGATGCGAGCCTTAGATTTTCGAAATCGGGTGATGCTACGCTTCTGAAACCCAACAAGTCAAGATCGTGGTCCGACTGAAGTACTGGAAGCTCTTGCTTCAGGCTGAGGATCCAGCTTCTTCTGTCTCTCTCTGGATGATCGACTGAGGACGACTCTTGAAGAGTGTAGACTGCTCTGAGTAGTAGTGCTGTCTCTCTGCTTACAGCAAGCCGTTCCCGAATTAATGCCGAGACCGCATCCGTAATGGAGGAATCAAATGGCTCGCAAGGGCCCTCATCCAGTGCTGATCTCCATCGCATGTCAACATTCATCAATGTTACCGGCCCAGTCGTGTAGTCAATGCAGAGACCTTGGCGCCGTGCGTATTCGAGAGGGCTGGGTTCGTCTTCTTCACTTGCGGTATCCAGATCGAGTTGCGCGTCCATCGTAGTTGCAGGTACTATCTTGTAAACTGTATCCGAGTGAGTAGCCAGGAAGGTGTAAGATCTAGCGTTCGTAGAAAATCCAAATCTTGGGTCAGGGATCGCGCCTTCCTCACCTCTCACTGAATAGCTTCACGTGACAACAACACCTAAAGAAGCAAGGCCAAACACATCACGAACGTATAGACCAGACGACAAGTTGTCAACGTTATTTATTGATTATTTCTTTTCCTCGGTATATTCAGCCTTGGCTATACTGTAGGCCGTTTGATATATTTCCAAATGAATGTGTAAAGGGTTTCAAGTATTTACAGCCCAGTATCACTGACCTTCCTAATAGTAATGCTACCTCATCGCAATTATACACGATTATTTTCCAACAGCTGGCTTCTGGCCAAAACCGAGCGATTGGTTGCCTCCGTTAAAGGCAACAAACTGCGACCTAAACAGAGTGTCACCGTAGATCTGCAGACCCGAGCCCTGGTTGCCCTGTACACCACCGAAGCAGGTAGTGTTTGCGTTATCGACAGGCGCAAAAACGAGCTGGTTGCCGGGAACCTTGGCCATGTATGAGTCACCAATCGCGACACTCATGTCAGGGAGCTTAGCGTTGCATGGGAAGATGAAGCCACCAACTTGGGCATTGAGCTGAGCACCCTTGACTTGCGAGTAGTATGCCTCAGCAACCTGCTGGTCGACAAGAAGAAGCGAGGTACCAGTGTCAGCGATGGCGTCAGAGCCCTGTGGGTTGTCGAACAACTGGTCGCCGACAGAGAACTTGGTAGAACCAAACTGCCAGAAGCCAGTCTCAGCCTTGACAGGGATCCAGGCCATCTGCCCCTCGAACTTGGTGGAATCGATCTTGCCAAACTCATAAACACCAGTGCCATCCGGGTCGAGATCGGCAGTGAAAACAGGCATGTCCAGCTTGGTCATGACGTTGTCAAAGAAGGTCTTCTGAGGAGTCTTCTTAGTGCCATCGTTGACTGTTTTGTTGTCAGTAAAAGCGACTTTGTTTGAGACTCAGCCAACTTACCCGTGTTGAGATTGGAGAACGCAAGACCAACAAGGCCGTCAGTGTTGGTGTCCTCTACAAACGACTGGGAGACCGCAGTGGCAAGCTCGACAGCCTGGTTCTCAACAGTGACACCTCCAATGGTGACGGTGTCCGTTCCAACGACACCAGCAGCACCAGAGCCATCACCGTAGCTAATCTTCCATTGGGCACCGTTCACTTTTTTGAACGAGGTCGACTTGGTGGGATCAAAAGCAGTGTGCTGGCCAATGACTTGGGGGTCAAGTCCAGTGCTGAAACACCAACTGTGCATCACCGATTAGTGTCCAATCCATAGTAGCAACTAACACAGACTTACAGGTCAGAAGAGCCAGAATCAAAGTCCAAGTTGAGGGTCTGTCCACCGATGTCGACGGGCGACAAGAACAAAGCAGCGTTTTCTCCAGGGTTGGCGGCAACTGTTCCAGTTGTGTTACCACCCTTGGCAGTAGCAGCAGTGCTCGCACTCGTATTCGCCTTGTCCTGGGCTTGCTTGGAGAAGGAGATGAAGCCATCCTTGACCATGAAATCTGCCTTTTGCTTGAAGTTGTACTTCCGGAACACCTTCCTCAAAGCTGCCGGGCCATTGGGTCCAGGGTGGGCTGTGTTCAATTGCCTGGGAACCTTGAACGAGCGTTTCTCGATGCTCCTCTTGCTTGATGGGGCGGGGGCGGCTAGCACGACGGCAGCCAAAAGAGTAACAAAAAGAAGGAATTGTAGTGAAGGCATCTTGGGCGAATGCTGACCGGCAGCCTGACAGAACGGACCTGTCGTTTGAGAAAGAAGAGGAAAAAGAGTAGTGAAGGAAAGAAGGGGAAAGGGAAGAAAGAAAAGCGATGAAACAAAACACCACTTCCTCAAAGAAACAGAACAGAGGCCTAGCCTTGGAGAATGGACGTTGAATGAGTGTGCGAAAAAGTGTGGCTTTAAAAGAAGGAATACTGCCTCAAGCAACCATGTAGCAACGGGCAAACCTGAAGAAAGATGAAACTGCAATGCCAAATCCGATCATACGGCGCCGCATAATGAAATATTTACGAGCGCTAAGCCGATACTCAGGGCCAGGCGGAGATCCACGCGGCATCAGACAAAACGTTGTGCGTACTGCATTGACGGAGATCCATGGGGAACGCGGCGTCTAGTTCCTGTCAGGTTGTTAGGCCTATTGGTCCCAACCAGGTCTCGTTAGCCACTCATCAGTCAAACGCAGCCATGTGGGTCGGACCGGCGCAAGCCCAGTGGCGAGGCAGTGTCTAGAGCCTCATGGGGGATGTATCGATAAGGGGGAAGAAGCCATCGTTACGCGTCCAGCTCAAAGTCGCTTAGGATAAGTGGAGCAAGAGAGGGAGCGGCTTCACTCAGGTACGTTTCAGTGGCGTAGCAATTGGGAAACGCCAAAACACCAAGAATCAGCTCCTTGGCAGTGGTGTGGAGTGGTGATCCACATTCGTCATACTTCTTAGCCCAAGTCATTGGAAATGATAGTCGTACTTCTGCTGTTGGATTTTGACGGTTTTTTGGTGTCTTTCGGATGCATTGCACAAAACTTGCCGACGCGTACGCATATTGTCGATAGCATGAGTGTGAAGCTGACGCATTGTCAAGCAAAGTGTTTCAGGTGCCAAGGCCAGACAAGCTAACTGGGCGATTTTGCTCCGATGAAACCTAGGGGCCGCCAACCCGCAACTCGAGAAGATACAGCTACCGGTTCCCTTGCCAGTGGCGCTCCAGTGTCTGTGTCGTCCCAGAGGCGTGCGCGGCAAAGCTTAGCTGCCGGTTCAAGGAAACCCATGTGGTGTTTCCACCCACCTTTTCCAAACGCTCTCCGTATTGAACAGCGTGCTTGGTCATGGCGTGGCGCCAATTCTTTCACTACGCAGATGAACTGTTTGGAACATTATCCATGTAGAATTTACCCTCCATGGCGGAATGCCAAAGTGCGAGGCCGAAGGGGCGTTTTCTCAAGTGCCCTTGGTTTTTGTTTACCTAATTTCAAGTCGCGTCTCCGTGGGACCCAAACCCGCACCATGCATATGGCTGCAGCTGAATGAGACTACCAAGAATTGTAGTTCGCGTACAGGTTCTCGAGGGATACGCTAGCTCCACATAAGATGCCTTTTTCCAGGGGAGTGTGGGCACGTTGGAATAAGCAAGTACATTGTCATGATGTAAGAATGTGCACTGAGCACGGGACAAGATCGCGGCTCGTGCCTAACAACGTAAGAACCCTATACCGTGACAGGCGGGAGGCGTTTGCATGAAGTCAATGCATGTATTCATATGTTTTAATAACAACGCTTTTCTCTTCTTTGAAGTGGCCCCTTCATCTTCCATATACCAGGTGCGATTGCTGCCCTTCCAGATCAGCAATGACGGGCGTCGGAACACGCCAACCCCCTGCAGGTCCCGTCTGCAGCCAGTTCTTCAGCCTCCGATCTTCTTGGCCTGCCCGTCATAATTACCTCCAAGCCTTTAGACACGTTGTGTGCCCACGCTCCAGCTCTATCACTCCACATCGTGCCTCTGATAACCGTATTTTACGTTGCGCAATCGGCAGCGCCCCAACGGCCGTAGTGTGTCTCGAATGTTGGTAGTCCATCCCTTCATCCAAGAAGTTCCACATCCAGCCCAATCGCCCTCATGAAAAGGTTTACGTTTGCCGTTCGAGCGCTAGCCATGTCCGGTGGCAGAGCCTTGCTAACAGAGACCGTTTCCATAACACGGTCCTTGACCCCGAGTACAAGTCTCTGTTGCTGCTCGGGGCTGGCTCCGACACCCATTGCGGCTAAGAACTGCCAAATATACATGTCGTCGGTATCGTTGATACTTCCTGGGAACAGATACGGAAGCACCGGCTCGACAATGTCAAACAAACGATTGTAAAGTCCAGTCCATTGCTGCCAGTCAGTCACCATCTCGGGGGCCGACTGTTTGAGCAGTTCGGCGCGGGAAATGAGGAATGTCAGAAGAGTAAGGCCAATCCTGCTTCGGGCCACTACGTGGAGGTTGGTGCGATCTAGAACAAGGCCCAGAAGACCAATGACGATGTTTAGTGGGGCGTCTGAAATGTGCGCATGGATGGGCGACATGACAGTCTGCGAAAAGAGGTCTACTTCTTCCCGAATCGCTGCACTCAGAGGCTCTTCAGGCGTCGCAATAGCATGTCCTACAACGGAGAGGGCGTCGAGGTGGACGACAATCATTGTCACAACTGTGATGCGTTCCTGCTCGTTGATGTGGCGGAATAGGCGCGGCACCACCTTTTTGCCCTTGGCATGGGAAAGAATGGAAATGAAGGGGTGGGTTGTGCTGAACATGTTAGCAGGAGCATCTCATTTACAGTGAACAACATACTTGGGATTGATGGGCTCCATAATCTTGGTGTTGAGCCAGAGCTGCTCGTGGAGAGTCTCGATGCGCGATCGCCATTCCATGTGTGCTTGGATCGCTTCGGGAGGGCTGTTCTCCTGGATTGGCATCGGCATGGCACGTTCATGGTCTTCCATCTGCATCAGCGTCTTGTATACAGCCTCGATATTACGCAGGGTTTCTTTGCGATCTGCAATGGAGGAATTGTGGTGCTTTGGAAGCTTGTCGTTGGTCTCGGGCCGCTTGAGGTTGAGCAATGGTCGCGGCGTCTTTGAATTGCTGAAGGCAATCTTCCCTAAGCTACCTTCGACAACAAGTTGCTTGGCCTTTGGGCGTGCTTTGGCAGCCTCGACCGCACGCTGGATCTGTTGCTCCATGCGCTGCATATGGTTGTCACCCCCACGACCATGTCGACGGGCGCCAAACCTGTTGTTGGTCTGGAAGAGATAGGTTTGCGCAAACTGGTTTGCTGGCTGTTGAGGGTTGTGGCGTGGAGCCCCCCGAATCTGGCTGAAGACTTGGTAGTAGAAGTCCTCCGCAATGGCAGCTTCAGGACCTCTTTCTTCGAGGTTTCCGGTCGCAGTCATCAGCTGCTGCAGCTGGATACGAGTGATGAAGTTCTTGTCCTGGGGAGTCATGAGACCATTGTCCTTCGCCAACAGCGCAATCTTGTGGTTTCGTTTCGCCCGCTTCGCGTCTTCTTCGAGGAAAGCAGCACGCTCAGCCTCGGACAGTTGGAGGAGCTGCTCGGGGTGGGTGATGACCATTCCAGGAAACGAAGGGCCTCTGTTGTGGGCTCCTGGCTGGCCACGATGCGCCGGGTGACCCTGTGGGCCAGGTTGCATGGGCTGACCCTGGCCTGAAAGACGGTTGGGGTTCTGCAAGATTTGTCGCGGCTGTGTGGGTTGACCTTGGATGTGGTTCTGCTGGGCGCCAGGCTCATTTGCATGGGGTCGCTGTCGCTGGAGAATGGTAGGTTGCTGAGGCGATTGGGACAAGACGGGCTGGTCTGGCAACTCGGCAAGAAGCTGCTGTTGGTGTCTTTGCGGCATGCCCTGCTGCTGCTGGGGTCTCTGCAGGATCTGCGGTGCCATGTTGCCAGGCATGCCAGGATACTGGGGCTGACCACCCTGAGAGAACTGAGGCTGCTGCTGGTATTGCGGTTGAGGATAGCCTGCGAAGGCCTGAGGCGGTGGCTGCTGGAGTGGAGGAGTAGCTCTGGCCTCGTTGCCCATGGACTGGGCACGCATCATGGCCTCGACCTCCTCCATGCTCATAACTTTTCTGGTGGGGGCAGCCTGCTGGCTAGCTGCAGGAGGTTGAGGCGAGGGCTGGCGCTGGGCAGCGGGCTGCTTTGGCTTGAGGCCCCAGATATCGGCACGCGCCTCGAGCTGAGGAATGTACTCGGGGTCCTTGTAGCTCTCATAGCCAGACCGGTTGGGCTTGGAGGCTTGGGGGACGGGGGGCTTCTGCTGGTACTGCTGCTGGTACTGCTGCTGCTGCTGTTGTTGATGCTGGTGATGCTGGGGGACCTTTTGACGGGCATGGAAGAGCATCTGCTCCTCCTGGATGGTGCCAGCGACCAGCGATGTCTGACCGGCAAAGTCAAAGTGCTTGCCCACCGACTGCTGGGTGGCAGGACCATCCCCAAAGGTGTCGTCATTGCGTTCGTCGGCATCGTCGTCGAGCTGGTCGCCTAGGCCGTCGTAGGTGTCTTCGAAGTCGATGACATCGTCATCGGCTGCCCCGCCGCCGAGGACAGCAAAGGCGTCGTGCTGGCCGAAGCCGGGGGCATTGGACGAATGGCCCTGGTCCCGGGGCAGGGTGGTGTCAAAGCCGAAGAAGGACATGGTGGTGCGAGTGGCTGGAGGCCGTGGCTACACGGTCGAGCCTATATTCAATTGGCGTCAGTGGTGACGTTGGGCAGAGAAAGAGAAGAGACGGCGAGGCGGCAGGGCGGCGGTGGTCGCATGGGCGCAACAAGACTCGCAAGGCTGCTGCTACTGCTGCTGAACGAGTGCCGTGCAAGCGGGCGGGCGGATGATGGCAATGGCAATGGCAGCGAGTGGTGATGCTGATGGTGGTGGTGGTTTGGTGTTGCAGGCGGCGCCTGGTGCCACAAACGGCAAACTCCGTCGGCCCTTGTTCGTGTTCGGATGCGTCGTCGTATGTAATCCCCCCGGACAGGCTGGGCTAATCCTCAGCCACACTTGGGTCCCCTACGCCGGGAAACCGCAACATCTCCTTTTACTTACATAGTTTTCCTTCCATCGGCCTTCTTTTCTTCTTCCCCACACCCAAGACAGCCTCGTCCCATTGGCCTCGTCTGCCCTGCTGTGCTCATGCGCCCGTCTTGCGCCTAGAGTAGCATCCGCTCGTTCCCCTGCACCTCGCTGCCGTCGCCAAAACCGCCACGCGCACCTCTAACCGCCCGTCTGCTGCTGTATAAAGCAACCTGACCGGGTGGAGCACTGAGACGTCACCAAAAAGCACCAGCCGTGTCGTTCCGAGTCGCAGAGACGATCCATCCGCCATGGCAGGCAGTCAGCGCTATCTCCGCTACATTGTCTTCGCCGTCATCGTACGTTGTCCGCTCCCTCACGCGCATCCAGCCAGCCATTGACCGTGTCCAGTGCCTTGTCCTCCTCTACTTCATCGGCTCCTCCTCTTCTGTGCCCGCCGCAAGCTGGCCAGTCTACCAAGATGCCAAAACCCCTGCCACACCGCCGGCGGGCAACGCCGTAGTGAACGACGACGAAACCCACATCAACCCCAAGCCCATCCCCGAGACCACCCCCAACGAGAAGACATTTCCCCCCGCCACCGCTTCCGGCGAACGCATGAACGCAACCTTTGTGACCCTTGCCCGCAACCAGGACGTCTGGGAGATTGCCAAGTCGATCCGCCACGTTGAAGACCGCTTCAACCGCAAATTCAACTACGACTGGGTCTTTCTCAACGACGACGAGTTCGACGACGAGTTCAAGAAGGTCACGACCGCCCTTGTATCCGGAAAGACAAAGTATGGCAAGATCCCCAAGGAGCATTGGTCCTTCCCCGAGTGGATTGACCAAGACAAGGCCGCCAAGGTCCGCCAGGAGATGAAGGAGAAGAAGATCATCTACGGAGACTCCATCAGCTACCGACACATGTGCCGCTACGAGTCGGGCTTCTTCTTCCGTCACCCCTTGATGCTTGAGTACGAGTGGTACTGGCGGGTCGAGCCCAGCGTCAAGCTCTTCTGCGACATCAACTACGATACCTTCAAATTCATGGCCGACAACAACAAAAAGTACAGTTTCACGCTCAGTCTGTACGAGTACGTTGAGACCATCCCCACTCTCTGGGACGCCACCAAGAACTTCACCAAGCACTTCCCCCAGCACGTCGCCAAGGACAACTCGATGAAGTTCCTCAGCGACGATGGCGGTGAGACTTACAACCACTGTCATTTCTGGTCCAACTTTGAGATTGGTAACCTCAACTGGCTCCGATCCGATGCCTACATTGACTTCTTCACCTCCCTCGACCACGCTGGTGGCTTCTTCTACGAGCGCTGGGGTGATGCTCCTGTCCACTCCATCGCCGCTGGTTTGCTTCTGCCCAAGGACCAGATCCACTTCTTCAACGACATTGCCTACTACCATGTTCCCTTCACGCACTGCCCTACCGGCGAGGAATATCGTCTCAAACATAAGTGCTCATGCAATCCCAAGGACAACTTTGACTGGAAAGGCTACAGCTGTAAGTCCACCCCTCAGATTCTCAAGGCAAAAACACTTACACATCACTAGGTACTTCTCGCTTCTACGAGTTGAACGGCATGCAAAAGCCAGCAGGGTACGAACTGGAGCAGGATTAAGTGCTCAATTTCACTTTTACCTTTTTGTCAATGTGAATTGCCTATCAGCTTTGTTCTTCTCTACTTTTTTTGGCACATCGACCTCTGACGTAGTGTCAAGTGCGCCGCTTTCCTCGTCAGACAAGAGACAACTTGCCGTGAAGCTCGTCTCAATTGTGCTTGTCCTTTTAAGTCTGGCAACATTCATTGCCAGAAGACATCGCACTGCAAAATCCCAGTCGCCTCAAAATTCGTTACCCAAGGGGTCTTTATAGGGAAACTAGAGAGTGAAAAAAACCACCATTGGATTATGTGTTGGCTTGGCGTTACAATCTATGCTTTGGTCGTTTACCATGAGTTCTGTTGGGATGCCCGGGAGCGGTATTGACACGGCTGTTATAACTTTACTTGTATTGGTTAATGTTAACATTAGATTTACTGCTTAGACTGACAATGATGACGTCTCTTTGGCGTGCAGCTGATGTTTTTGTTATTTGCTGGCATCTTCTTGACAGTTCGCAAAAGCATTGGATATAGGGCAGTGGCAAGGCTAAACTAAACCAAGTGATTATGTTGAATTCAATGCCGCATAGAGCCACCTGATACGTTAATCACAGCTGTGGATCTGTGACAAATGCACGAGTTTTAACCTGCTTGAAGTTTGGCTGAACAAAAGCTGGCTAGCGACCCATACAAAATACATTTGGTAACTACGTATCAAGTATTTTTGGGGAACTCTTCTACACTAATCGTTGTAGTTTACTATCCCACTACCATCCTTGTTTGCCTTGGGCACCCCGTACTTCTCGCTCAACTCGTCTTCCTGTGACCGACTCTGTGGATCAAGGTACGGCCGCTCGGCACGCACTGTGACTCTGACTGCATGTCTTCGGTGCGGGGCAAACCCGTACGACGCTGAATGATTCTACATATTGTCAGTATCATGATTCTCCCTCGACAACCTCACACCAAGATCTGAGAAAGGGGAATGCGTTGTCTATACGTACCGTGACCCTGTTATCCCAAAACGCTACATCGCCCTCGTTCCACTGGAACCTTGCCTGAATCTCCGGACTCGTCGCCACAATCTCGTTCAGCAGCCCGATGATGTGATCCGACTCTGTCTTGGGCACACCCACAATCTTCGTCACAAAGCCCGGGTTAAAGAACAGACTCTTCCAGCCAGTTACGGGATTTGTTCGCACCAGGGGGTGCTCCGTGGTGACGGGCTCACGGCGGACGGTGCGGCCGAGTTCGCGGGACCCTTGGGCCTGTAGCTCGGCAGAGTGCAGTGCAGTCAGTGATTCAAGATAGCGCTGCATGTGTGGCGAGAGCATGTCGTATGCCGCGTACTGAGACGACCAGAGCGTATCGCCGCCACCGCCTCGGGGCGGGCCCGTCAGCACCTTGAGCGATGTGTATGAGGGGGGTTGAAGTTCGTATGTTACCTGTCGACAAGGCATCAATCAGCATCGTTCTTACCACATGGCTGTCTAGGGAACTGTGCTTGTCACATGATCAAAGACGGGATCGACTTACATCCGAGTGCCACAGGAATGTAGGCGTGAACAGAGCTCGCAGATCGGGACTCCCTTCTCCAGTGTATATGACATGTACGTCCTCAAGGCCCTCGCGCTTAGGCACTCCCGTTGTAGCGTGCTTGTGTAGCTCGCCAAAGTACTTGCCCAGCTCCCTTTGGTGGTCAATGTCGAACTTCTTTTGGTTACGGAAGAAGACGACGCCCCGTGTGGCGATTAACCGGGCGAGGTCGTTCTTCTGTGCGTCGGTGAGCGTGGTCAGATCCACGCCGTGGATCTCCGTCCCTATCTTCGGGTTGTAGTCGAATACATCGGTGGCCGAGGCAAGCAGGTGTTTGAAGTTTGGGTCACCGAGCTGGCCTTTGTCTGTGTAAGGGATTTCAGTGTAGGCAGGCCATGTGATGTCTGGGAAGCGAGGCCGTAAGTCTTCGTACTCGTAGGAATCGTCGTGCTGCTTGACTGGTGTCCGTCCAGGAATGTAACTGTGTGCATTTACAGGCTTTGAGGCCGGCACTGGGGTAGATGTGTTGGATGGTTGATATTGCGGTTCGACAAGTCCGGGTGCCATGTTCGTCGTAGATGTATGGTATGCGTCTATCGAGACGAAGATTTTGTAACGTCGTGGACGGACTGCTCGATGACTGTTTCAGGTGGAGTGCTGGTAAGAAGTTATGGACCTTGTAATAGCAATTGGGGTCACAAAACGCCAGATATTTGGCAAAAGGTGAAAGGTTATGAAGTTGAATTGTATGAGGAAGAACAGAGGAAGCGAACCTGGCAATTATATCAGGCTCAGTGAGGTCACACAGGAAAGACATGCTGTTGTGGGGAATAATCGCTGGCCTAACTGAAACGATTGCGCCATCGCACACAATCTAATCATCGATCGTGACCAGGCTAAGTCGTACGACGTCGATGACAACATGAGACCGTCGGCACTTTGTAACAATATTTATTAGAGGTGTACAAGAGCTGGTGTTGAGCTACGAGGACAAATACAAACCTTCAAGTGACTAAATATGTCAGAGACGGAACACTACAAAGGTACGTATTTTATCAGCCAAACAGTTTCCTAAGAAGACTTCTGCTCAAAATACATAACCTACTTCGACCACTAACTGTGGAGCAGAATGCTGAAGTCGGTGTATTATCAGACGCTAGCCTAATGTGGAAGTTATGAGCGTGGCACCATATTGCACCATTTCGCCCTTTGAGCTCAACATCGCCCCTAGCGTCATGTTTGCTCGAAAGCGGTGACATATTTATATCGCCAACAATCGTATTCATTGCTGTTTCTGTTCATGCTACAACTTTGTCATGCGGGGTACGACGCGGGGACAGAACGTGGGGATAGGGCGTATGGTTGGACGTGCCATGTCCTTATGACTGTATTGATCTGTAGAGCCAGATGGCTTAATTGTTGTCCGTAGTTGCAATCTGCAGTTCTTACGAGCCGATTCCTAGCCGGAAACCGCGAGGTTTAACGATCGTCGCTTCCGGCTGCTCACACGGCGAAACGCTTCTGTTTTTGATGCTTCTCCATGCCTGGTCGAAAAAATAGACATTCTCGCTCGAACGCTTTGACACCCAACGCCTGTACCAATCGCAAAATGTAACAATATAACCAAATCGACATGATATCCCGCTCTTCTCCCTTGCAATTCATGTTCTCTGCCCACGAACATCGAGTCAACAGACAGTCCTTGCAAATCACGCATTCTCTCATTCTACTGATCGCCCTGCAATGAAGGGTATTGGAACGCCGTTGAGGTTGAGCCACTGTATCGAGGTTTTGCCCCCTTCACGTTTGGCTTCCATGCTAGAGGCACCTTGGCCGCCTGAGGTTTCGGAAGCAGTCTGCTTGCGTCGTCTGACTATGCCTTTCTCTTCAAGAATAGGGCTCCAGTACGGATGCGTGCCCTTGTGTATGCGGTAGAGTTCGTAGTTGCCGAAGATGAGGACGAGCGTGGATGTGACGGGTATGCGTGAGATATTGTGGAAGATGCGTGTGGAACTCATTTTCTACGGATTGATATGGTGGTGAAGATCTAGAACAAAGGAGTGAATGGTGTACTGGGCGCGCTCAGCAACTTTCTGAGGTTGTAGCACCCAAGGGAGGGCAAGATGGGGTGATGCGGAGTCTGGCGAGAGCTGAGTGGCTGCCGCGCGGGGACACGCTCTAGCGCGATTCGCCGCCGAGCCGCATCAACTTTCTTAACTATACGACAGCTCCACCCAATCCATTTGCTCAACTTTCCATACGCAACCTCAGCAAGAGAACGAAGAAAGACGATGCTTACTGGCGTTCAGAGGCGATAGTTCCTACAAAAACTTGCGATATCCCAGCCAACCGCAAGCGCGGCAACGACAGCGACAATCCGCAGAGCAACGCGCCTTGCAAAGAGGCCAAGCCATCGCTATGGACGATCTCGAAAACCTCGAGTTCCTGTCGCTCGTTTCCAAGGTCACCTCAGAAATACAGAATCACGTCGGTGTCTCGGACAAGACGCTTGCCGAGTTCGTCATCGACCAACATGCGAATTGCAAGGGTGTCGCCGATTTCAAGAAACAGCTAGAGGAAGTGGGCGCCGAGTTTCCACAGAGTTTGGTAGAGAGTATCGACCGTTTGATACTCACGCTACATCCCAAATACAAGAACAAGGGTACAGACGGAAAGCAAGGAGGCGCAAATGCGGATGATGGTGGAGATGCTACAAGTCGCAAGACGCGCGTTTTCAAGGGACTGGCCATTCCTGACAAAGAGGTGGAATACGACGTGGCAGATGAAGAGCCTGCAAATGACGCCGCACCGGCGGATGCGCTGGATGATACTTTTGCCATGCTCGAGGGACTGGCAGGGAAAGCACCGGGTAGGCCCAAGGAGCGTTCGCGGAAGAGGAGCATGACTCCGTATGACAGCGACGACGATGTCAGTAGGAGCAAGCGATCCAGGCGGAGAGATACATCATACTCTCGCTCACCATCCAGGAGTCCGCGTCGGGGGCGGCAGCGGGAGGACAACGACGAGTTGGTCTTTGAAGACGAATTCGGGCGCACGCGAACGGTCAAGCCCAGCAATAAACAACGAAGCCGCAAGAAGTACCGCGACGAAGACGTCGAAGAGTTTCGACGGCCACCTACTCCCGAGCTTGACGACGAACCAGTGTTGTACAAGATATATGACGGAAAGGTCACAGGTGTCAAAGACTTTGGTTGCTTTGTCAATTTGCAGGGCGTAAAAGGCAAGGTAGATGGACTGGTCCACGTCACTCAGATGATGGAGGGACGAGTTAATCACCCATCAGACCTTGTGTCAAGGTGGCAGGAGGTCAAGGTCAAGGTTATCAAGACGGAAAACGGCAGAATATCGCTCTCGATGAAAGAGGTGGACCAGCGCACAGGTCGCGATCTTGCACCTGGTAAACGCATAGCGTCTTTTGGCACAGGCGCAAACTCACAAGGTCTTGGGGGCATTCCAGGGGTGGATAGCGCTGTACCCGTCGTAGAAGATGGCTACAATAGTCGCAAGAATGGTATGCGGAAGCGGATGACTTCGCCGGAACGGTGGGAGATCAAACAACTCATTGCCTCTGGTGTCATACCTAAATCCGACTACCCTGACATCGACGAGGACTTTAATGCCCACATCAATGGCGAGGGCGGTTTCGAAGAGGAAGAGGATGTCGATATAGAAGTTCGTGAAGAAGAACCACCCTTCCTGGCCGGCCAGACCAAACAATCGCTGGAGCTCTCGCCAATTCGCGTCGTCAAAGCACCTGACGGCTCGCTCAACCGCGCCGCGATGGCTGGAGACACATTAGCTAAAGAACGCCGTGACCTCAAACAACAAGAGGCCCAGGAGAAGGCGGCTAAAGAAGCGGCAAATGTCGACTTGAGTAGTCAATGGAACGACCCCATGGCTGAGAAACGGCAGTTTGCAAGCGATCTTCGCAACACTCGAACCAATGAGCCCAGTCAGGCGATACCAGAATGGAAGAAGATTTCCACAAATAGCAGAGAAACCTCATTCGGTAAACGCACCAACATGAGTATCAAGGAACAGCGAGAGTCGTTGCCCGTCTTCAAGTTCAGAAAGCAACTCCTGGAGGCCGTTGCAGCCCATCAGATCTTGATCGTAGTCGGTGACACCGGATCCGGAAAGACGACGCAAATGACTCAGTATCTGGCTGAAGCTGGCTATGCCAATGAACTTGTCATCGGCTGTACTCAGCCAAGGCGTGTGGCAGCCATGAGTGTCGCCAAACGTGTCGCTGAGGAGGTTGGCTGCGCTTTAGGAAACGAGGTTGGATACACGATCCGATTCGAAGACAAGACCTCGCCGGAAACACGGATCAAATACATGACGGACGGTATCCTGCAACGTGAGATTCTCCTAGACCCCATGTTGTCCAAATACAGCTGTATCATGCTCGACGAGGCTCACGAACGTACAATTGCCACGGACGTCCTGTTTGGATTACTGAAGAAGACACTCAAGCGACGGCCTGACATGAAGCTCATCGTTACCAGTGCTACCCTGGATGCCGACAAGTTCTCCGAGTACTTTTACAAGTGCCCCATCTTTTCCATCCCAGGTCGCACGTTCCCTGTCGAGATCATGTACAGTCGGGAGCCCGAGTCTGATTACCTTGACGCAGCGTTGGTTACGGTCATGCAAATTCACCTGACGGAGCCAGCGGGTGATATCTTGCTCTTCTTGACAGGAAAAGAAGAAATCGATTCTTCTTGTGAGATTCTGTCGGAGCGCATGAAGGCTTTAGGTCCAAACGTGCCAGAGTTGATGATTCTACCCATCTACGGCGCTCTGCCATCGGAAGTGGCATCCCGTATCTTCGAGCCCGCGCCTGCAGGCAGCCGAAAATGTGTCATTGCTACCAACATTGCTGAAACAAGTCTGACTATTGATGGTATCTACTACGTTGTGGATCCCGGTTTCGTCAAGCAGAGTTCATACGACGGAAAGCTAGGAATGGACCGTCTGCAGATCACGCCCATCTCCCAAGCCCAGGCTCGACAAAGAAGTGGAAGAGCAGGAAGAACCGGACCAGGAAAGTGTTTCCGTCTGTACACCGAGGCAGCGTTTCAAAACGAGATGCTGCCGACGACTATTCCAGAGATTCAACGTCAAAACTTGTCAAACACGATTCTGATGCTGAAGGCTATGGGCATCAACGACCTGCTACATTTCGATTTCATGGATCCGCCTCCTACAAACACCATGTTGACAGCTCTAGAAGAGCTGTATCAGTTGGGTGCATTGGATGACGAAGGGTTGCTCACACGTCTTGGTCGGCAAATGGCGGATTTCCCTATGGACCCTTCGCTCTCAAAGTCACTGATCAAGTCAGTTGAACTCCAGTGTTCTGACGAGATTCTCACAATTGTTGCCATGATCAGCGCCACTCAAAACGTTTTCCATCGCCCACGAGACAAGCAACAGCAAGCGGATCAGAAGAAGCAAAAGTTCAACGATCCGTCTGGCGACCACATCACGCTTTTGAATGTCTACAATGGCTGGAAACAGGGCGGCTTCAGTACACCGTGGTGCCATGAGAACTTTGTCATGCCTAAGAACATGCAACGTGTACGTGACGTGCGTAACCAGCTACTACAAATCATGGCACGGCACAAGCATCAGGTCGTGTCTTGTGGCCGCAATACCATCAAGGTTCGGCAGGCACTCTGTTCAGGTTTCTTCCGCAACTCAGCGCGCAAGGATCCGGCCGAGGGCTACAAGACTCTTGTCGAAGGCACACCTGTGTACCTGCACCCTTCTTCGGCGCTCTTTGGTAAGCCTGCCGAACACGTCATATATCACTCGCTTGTGGAGACGACGAAAGAGTACATGCACTTCTGCAGTGCTATTGAGCCGAAATGGCTGGTGGAGGCTGCACCCACATTCTTCAAGGTTGCGCCGACGGATCGGTTGAGTAAGAGGAAGAAGGCTGAGAGGATACAGCCTCTGCACAACAAGTTTGCGGGTGAGGACGATTGGAGACTGAGCGCTCAGCGAAGAGCGGGAAGAGGCGGCGGTGGTACATGGGGTTAATACTGGGTGTTTTGGCAAAATGTTGTTTGCATGTATGTGATACCTTTTTGAAATTGAACAGACAGATGTTCTACCATCTGCCGCTTATAAAAGTATACGAAACACGATATGACATGGGTGTTTTGAACATTCAAGTGGCATGTTGTATGTGGTGCAATGCGTGTGCTCATCCCTGCTGGATGAAGGGATGGCGCACAGACCCGCAGTTATTACCCTATCCGGACAGCGCGACCGCGTTTTCGCGTGTTTACAGTGTCCCCGCAGAGCTTCCAGGGCTCCTGTCGAGAGAGAACAGCACCCCAAACCTCGATACCCGTACGCGAAACCATGTCGTCTCTCCTAGATCTTGCGCTAAACTCGGACGCTGCGCCCACCCCGTCGAGCGCTGTCGGTAACGATGCACGAACACCACTGATGCGATCCTCGTCGGCGAGACCCCGCGGACCGCCCTCTGAAAGCGCTGGCGCAAACAGTGATATAGAAGGAGACCCGGACGACGAGATCATTGGAGCACGGGTGCCTGGCAGAAGGACAAATGCTCCGCGAACAGACATTCCCAAAGTGGTCGATGTTACTGGAGAGACACTTTCTTTGCGCTTCCAGGAGTTCTTGGAGAAGTGAGGACTATGAATGCGCAATATGCAATGCAGCCTGGCTAAACAAAAGATAGTTACACAGAAGACCCATCGTCATCAGCGTTGCCAACATCTAGCGCAGTCCCTACGACAGATAAATACTACATCGCCCAAATACGTGGTATGCGACTATACGGCCTGTCTACACTCTATGTCGACTACACGCACCTTCTCAGACACGAAGATGGTATCCTGGCAGCCGCCATTGCAAGCGAATACTACCGCTTCCTCCCCTATATGGTCCGGTCGCTTCACAACCTCATCGCAAAGTATGAACCCAAGTACTTCCGCCAGCACAAGCAGCCAGCCTCGACTGCTTCCGCAACGGCTACCTCTAACGCTGGTAATTCAGCAAGCCAGAATGAGAGTCTTAATGAGAAGACTGCGAACCAGCAGACGGACAAGCTCTTCACCCTGGCCTTTTACAATCTGCCTCTCGTTTCTCGTATTCGACAGATCCGCACCACGTCGATTGGCAGCCTGCTGTCCATCTCTGGAACTGTAACTCGAACCTCTGAAGTCCGTCCAGAACTTTCCATGGCCACCTTCGTATGCGAGATTTGCAATACAGTTGTGCCAAACATTGAGCAGACATTCAAATACACCGAGCCAACACAATGTCCCAACATAACATGCATGAACAGGGAAGGGTGGCGACTGGACATTCGGCAATCTACCTTTGTCGATTGGCAAAAAGTACGCATCCAGGAGAACAGTTCCGAGATTCCTACTGGTAGCATGCCGCGAACAATGGACGTTATCCTGAGAGGAGAAATGGTCGACCGTGCAAAGGCTGGAGAGAAATGTATTTTCACAGGCACTGTCATTGTCATTCCTGACGTGAGTCAATTCCGCGTCCCTGGTGTACGGCCACAAGCCATGAGGGACACAGCAAATACGACACGAGGCAACGATGTGGGTGGATCTGGTGTCAGCGGTCTCAAAGCTCTTGGTGTCCGCGACCTTACTTATCGCATGTCCTTCCTGGCATGTATGGTCTCGCCAGACCACTCAACTCCTGGACAATCTTCGAACCACCACTTGACAGGTCAAGCTAGTAACATTCTTGCATCGCTGGGACAGGGTCAAATCGAGTCTAACGCAACCAGCGGCGAAGAGGCACAGGAAGAGTACCTCGGTACCCTGACTGCTGCTGAAATCCAGGATCTTAAGGACATGGTGCACAAGCCTAACATCTTCATGCGACTGGTCGACTCGATTGCGCCCATGGTGTACGGCCACCAGGTCATCAAGAAGGGCCTGCTCCTCCAGCTTATGGGTGGTGTCTCGAAAGAAACGCCAGAAGGCATGGCGCTTCGTGGAGACATCAACATTTGCATTGTCGGTGACCCTTCGACATCAAAATCGCAATTCCTCAAGTACATTTGCAGCTTCCTTCCTCGGGCCGTCTACACTTCGGGTAAGGCTTCGTCGGCTGCTGGTCTTACTGCTGCAGTTGTCAAGGACGAGGAGACTGGCGAGTTCACCATTGAAGCTGGAGCTCTTATGCTTGCTGACAACGGTATCTGTGCCATTGACGAGTTTGACAAGATGGACGTTGCCGACCAGGTCGCTATTCACGAGGCTATGGAACAGCAGACTATTTCTATCGCAAAGGCGGGTATCCAGGCTACGCTTAACGCTCGCACTTCAATCCTCGCAGCTGCCAATCCTGTTGGCGGTCGCTACAACCGCAAGACGACGCTACGTGCCAACGTCAACATGTCTGCGCCCATCATGTCTCGTTTCGATCTGTTCTTTGTGGTTCTCGATGAGTGTGACGAGGCTGTTGATCGCCACCTTGCAGAGCACATTGTTGGCATTCACCAGCACCGAGACGAAGCCGTGGACCCTGAATTCAACACTGAGCAACTCCAACGCTACATCCGGTTCGCGCGTACCTTCAGACCTGAATTCACTGAGGAAGCAAGGGAAACGTTGGTGGAGAAGTACAAGGAGCTGCGTGCGGATGACGCTCAGGGAGGCATTGGCCGCAACAGCTATCGCATCACGGTCCGTCAACTGGAAAGTATGATTCGTCTGTCCGAGGCCATTGCGAAAGCCAACTGTGTGACGGACATTACCCCCGAGTTTGTCAAGGAGGCTTACAACCTCCTCCGACAGTCCATCATTTCTGTGGAGAAGGACGATGTCGAGGTGGAGGATGATGACGACGAAGCTCTTCTTGCGGCGGCTGCAGCTGCAGAACAAGACGGCGATGCCGCCATGACTGAGGACCAGCAGGAAGCACCACGAGACCGGACAGCGACACCAGCGGCACCGCCACGTGAGAAGACCAAGATTACTCACGACAAGTACGTTGCGATGCGCAACATGTTTGTCAAGCGCGTCAATGCGGACCAAGAAGAAACGCAAGACGGAGTCGAGGAGGAAGAGCTGCTGGTGTGGTACCTGGAGCAAAAGGAGAACGAACTGGAGACGCAAGAGGACCTGGAGAAGGAGCGGACCCTGGCCAAGAAGGTGCTCAAGAAGGTTGTCAAGGTACGTGCAAGAGCCATGTTGGAAAATTGGTGTGGTGATGATTGACTAACATGGTTGACAATAGGAGCAATATCTTATGATGATCCGGGGTGAAGGACTTGCAGACGAACAGGGACAGGCGGAGGGCAACGACAAGGTGGTTTACGTGCTACACCCTAACTGTCCGATTGAGGATATTGCTTAGGCGATCTAATACGCAACGTGAAATGTCATGTTATACCCAGTATCCAAACTACTATGAAATCGTTTTGCTGCTTTTCTTGCGGTGCTGCAGGTCAATGGTGTTCGAGAAATATAAAATCACGTGACTATATATTCTATTCGCGACTGGGAGCTGTCCCTGTTTGTGTCCCTGGATGAAATTGTACATCTGTTTTGTGTAATTAAGCCTTCTTGTTCTTCAAAGCATCCAAAAACTCCTTGGGTGGTTGCTGGTTGTAGCCTTCTGGGTTGTTCTCTGTCCACTTCCACAGGTCGGCACAGGCATCCTCTAGTGTGAACTCCGTCTTCCAGTCTAATTCACGGTTGGCGAGGCTGGGGTTTGCTGTCAGGTCGAGCACATCACCAGGTCTCCGCGGAGCGACTTCGTAGGGAAGGTCGCGTCCGACGACCTTGCTAAAGGCCTTGATCATGTCAATGACGGTGGAGCCCTTGCCAGTGCCCAGATTCCAGGCCTTGACACCGGGCTTCTGATCGCGCAGGTAGTTGAGGGCTTGCAGGTGGCCGCGGGCTAAGTCAAGGACGTGGATGTAGTCGCGAATGGCTGTGCCATCCTTGCTGGCGTAGTCGTCACCAAACACGAGAAGTTTGTCGCGCTTGCCGATCGCAACTTGGGCCAGCAAGGGCAGGAGATTGTAGGGGACACCCAATGGGTTTTCGCCCATGATGCCGCTGGGGTGCGCACCAGCAGGGTTAAAGTACCTCAGCAGAGCGGCATTCCACTTGGTGATTTCCTTCTCGTCCTTTCCAGCCTTGCGTGCGTTGTTGCGCTCGGCCTCGATTGTGTCTGTGATTGCGCCCTCGATAGTGGACTTTGTGCGACCGTAGACGTTGGTCGGGCCGATGGGGCAATGTTCGGGGATGGGAATCATGTTAGGGACGCGCGTCGCATCACCGTAGACGGTCGCGGAAGAGGAGAAGACAATGTTGGTGACATTGTGCTTGACCATGGAGGTCAGGAGCGCAATAGAGCCGCCAACATTGACGCGGTAGTATGTGAGAGGGATTTCGCCAGACTCGCCAACAGCCTGGAACTCGTGTCAGATGGCGGTGGCGCATTGGAAACTGGAACGGGAACTGACCTTCAGCGCGGCGAAGTGGATGACATTATCAATGTCTGGGTGCTCATCGAAGACCTTGTCGAGTGCAGCCTCATCGGTGATGTCGCATTGATAGAAGGCAGGCCGCTTGCCGCAGATGAGCTCGATGCGGTTGATGACTTCGGCCGACGAGTTGTAGAGGTTGTCGACGATGACGACCTTGTAGTCTGCCTCGAGAAGGGCGAGGGCTGTGAAGGAGCCAATGTAGCCGGTACCACTGTGCTGTGGTTAGAAACCACGGTCCTTGGACATGGCATGATGCAGCATGGCGGGGTGGAGGGGTAGCTCACCCAGTGACGAGAACTGAACCTACAACCATTTTGGCAGTTTGAAGTGTGGATAGAGAGAGGTTCCAAGGGGCAGAGGCGTTGCTCTTATGCGATCGAGCGCTGGTGTCTTACGTGAGGGGTGCAGAGTAGTCGTGGTAAAACAGTAGGCAACTTCAGATGCTGGGTTCATGGGTTGTGCGACTAGCGGCGCAGAAGCAGTCACAGGCGGATAGATTTCCGGATTTGGCATGGCTCTGATCGCCGTCCAAAGCTCAATAATTGTGGTTGTTCCTGGGAGACGACAGCGGCCGAAAAAGGTACAATTTGGCCCATCAGACTACCTGTCTAGGGTACGCCGCGGATCCTAGCACCATATGGGGCGGGCTGGCAGCTACACATGTGGATAACCCGGGCTTGTGGAGAGTGGCGCATCTACACAACAGCCCCAAACGGCGACGGCTTGCTGAGGCGCTGTTACCCATGGCTCACTGCATTGCTGTGCGACGGCCGTGCGACGAGCATGTACAAAGGTAGGGTACATGTCCAGTGAACAGGTAGGGAAACGCAGGTGCATGGGAGAGGGCCGCATTCAGCCTTGTGGCCTCAGGGTCGGCGGCTCCGCATCCCAGCCGGCGCGGAAATTTCATGCATCAACCCTGTCTGTTCGCAGCGGAAAGGCTAGGCGGCGGGTGCTGGGCAGTCGAGTCGAGTCGAGTCGTACATACTTAGACATGTAGTCTGTACAGACACAGCAGACGCGGCGCTGCTGGGCTGGACATGCTTGTGGACAGCGTGCCAGCTCGAGTCGATTGGTGGGCTCCCCTCCAGTTTTGTCGCCAAAGCACGCACTGCCATGTCACTCACCGCCGGATTCAGACGCCCTCGCTTAATCTCCCCTTTCCGGCTGCTTGCGCGCTCCCCAGCCATTGCACCCTCCTGCTGCCAGCGCGACAATGAACTTCCATCCATTCCATTGTTGCCCTTGATCAAAGACCGTCCGAGACACTGTTATCGCCTCCAGGAACATGAGCGCGCCCTGCTTGCGCGCCCTCGACCTCCGCAAACACCACCTCGCCCGCACCTGACAGCGCATTAGCGCCCCCAGCCCCGACGCGTGAAGCTGCGTACACGTGTTTACGGGCCCTGCTGCAGGAACCCGCCATCAACCGCCTCCTCTGAGCTGTCAAAAGATCAAACTCTGCACTGCGCTCACCGACGCGCTGTCGCGAGCTTCGACATCCAAAGACGAGCTGGTCCTCGACCCAACAGGTACGTAAGGTTGCGCCCATTTCCTACCCTGGTTACACTCGCATCCTAGCACCCCAGCCTCGTTGCTCCACTCGACATGCACGAGTCGCCGTGCTCTTGACCGTCATCTTCACTTTCACCTTCACGCTGAAAATTTTCGGTCCTCTGCTGCGGCCGCATGGCTCGATTGTTTTCATTGTTCTTCACAAGTCGCCCTCACTGCCATTGTCGGCTGGCGTTTTGAATGGCGCCGCCAACCACTCCCTCTATTCAACCAAACAAACCCAGACTCACTCAAAACTAGCTTCCACCTCTTCAACTCTCGGCCCTTGTTCTGGACAGTCCTGGCATCTACAAACTTCCGGCAGCAGCACCAACTGTGTCACTACTCCCGGGACTTGACAGCACTGTAACATCAAACACGCTCTTTGCCAACATGTCTTCACGTGCTAATGGAGACGCTCCCACGCCCTACCGCCGCTCAGCTCGCATGAGCGCCAAGGCAAGCTCAGTTGCTGAAGAATCAACTTTTACTTCTGCTACCGCCTCTGGTCCAGCAAGACGTAACAAAGCCCCTCTAACACAGGTAAAACCCCGTAGGTCTAATGCCTATGGCTCGAGTGGCCGCATCGGAAATCCTGAAAGGCTTGCACCTGCCACAACTACCGGTTTTGCCCAGGCCTTCAAGACCCAGATTGACAAATCCCTCGCCCAGGAGACTGAGCAAGAGAGGGATGAAGCCGACAGTATTCTTGAGGGTATTGGCAGTGCATCGCCGCCTAGTTCCTCACCGCAGCTTCCACGCAACAAGGCTGCCAGTTCTAAAGCTGCCCCCGGTTACTCCTTCATGGAAAGTGATGACCTGAACCCCAGCGACGACGATGTCGCTGCGTCTGTTGGTGACACGTCCAAGTCATTTGGTCTGTCCCATGAAGCCGGCATGCTAGTGAACCGCGATCCATTTTCTGGCTATCCGATACGAGACGAGCCCAGGAGCTCGCCCTCGGTCAAGCCTGCTGTATCAAGCCGCAGGGCTCCTGCTCGCTCTACCAACAGTACAAGATCACAAAGACCCACCCCTGTTCAAGCTCCCGTGAAGAGCCCGTCTCAAGACAAGACACCCACGCCGACTAGCAACGTCACCAAGGCGCCTGTCCAGAATCAATCTCAAGCTCAAGCAAATGCAGAGCAAGCATCAGTCCGGACTGATCTATCAGTCAGTGATGTAGTCGCAGAAGAGCAGGCTAGACTACAACGTGACGGCCCACCACAACCCCAGCTGCAGCGTTCGTCGGACCGGCGCCGCCCCCATCGGAAGGACCCTGGCGAAGTCAATGCATGGATCGGAGACGTCGAGACTTATGAATCGACGGACGAGCCAGTATGGCGTTGGAGAAAATCTCTTACCTGGACATTCTGGACCATGTCGGGTATCCTGTTTCTCGGCTGGGCTGCAGCCGTTATATTGACCACCAATTCGTCTGGCTCTGCATCCACACCGGGCTTGCTCAAGGCTATGGGCTCACGGATTGTCTATTCATACGAAAAAGTGACCGATTACATCATGCCTCCTGGTACACCCACAGATGCTGAGTTAATGGAGGCATTCAAGAACAACGGCGACGACACTGGCCTATGGAGTCGTATCTTCAACGTCGAAACCCGCAATGACAAGCGTTATCAAAGCATGCGCGAGACAATCGAAGATCTGAAGAGGGAACTTCCTGCAGTCATGATTGTTCGTAGGCATGAGGATGGGTCTGTCGAGATCACCGACGAATTCTGGCGGGCCCTGACTGCCAAGGCGCGCTCCGAACCCGAATGGACAAGATTTCTCGAAGACACCAAGGCAAAGTTGGCCGTTCTCTTCGACTCCAAGGCCCACAACGAACGTGGTCCCACAGAGAGTTGGCCCCATGCCACGTCACGTGAAGAATTCATCAAGCTGGTGGAGCGTCGGTATGAGAGCCTTACGGCTCAAGTTGACAAGAGAATCGAGGAGGCAGTCCGAGCCCAGAGCACTCAGTTCAAGAGCATGGTGAAAGCCGAAGTCAAGAAGACCATGTTGGAGCAAATCCGTCTCAATGCCTTGGCGCAGGCCAACCTTGTCGCCAATTACGAACTCCACCTTACCAAGCCCAACTACTTTTCTCCCGGTCTGGGTGCCATCGTTGACGTAGACATGTCTTCTGTCACCTTCGAGAACCAGTCCGGTGGCTTAGCCCGCCTTGTGCGCCGCTTTTCTGGAGGCCCTCGTCCCAACCCTCCCATTGTGGCACTGAGCAAGTGGGAAGAGCCAGGAGATTGCTGGTGTTCGGCAAACCAGGACCCAGCATCACCCGGCCAGGCTCAACTTACCATCCGAATCCCCAATCCCGTCATTCCCAAACAAGTCACGGTTGAGCACATACCCATGAGCATGATGCCTGCTCGCAAAGTCCACAACGCACCTCGCGACATGGAGCTCTGGGTCCAGACCAACGCGCCCATCAAGCCATACTACAGCCACCGCGAAGTAAGCTGCCGCAGCGCCCCACCCGAGAGCGACAAGTATGGTGATTGGAAGTGCTTGGGCTCATTCAAGTACAACGTCCACGCTTCCAACCACCTGCAGACATTTGACCTCTCTGGTGAGCCATCCGAAGCCGTGTCCCGTTTTGTGCTCCGTGTAACTAGCAATTGGGGCGCGAGTCACACCTGTTTGTATCAAGTGCGACTTCACGGAACGGATACCGAGAAAGATTTTGAGTATCCTGTGACTCTCATGGACTGAGAAAAAAATACGAGAAGGACTGAGTGTGAGTTTGAAAGAAAATGTTTCTCCATTGCTGAGTTTGTTTGTTTTTTAATAGAAATTGGGAAGCATGAGGATAAGTCGAAGGGGGGACGAGAAGAGGCCAGAAAATATGGGCATCGTGAAGTGCCTCACTGTTCTTCGTCCTGATCTCTTCTTCGGCAGGCGAGCATTTACGAATTTGGCGTGTTTTTTTTGTCCTGTTTTGTTTGGAGGTTTTTCATTTCTTAATCCCCTTGTATACCCCCCTGATAGTTCTAGAGCATAACGAATTTACGCTTCACTTGATGACGAGCATATTGTACATAAACACCTAATTCGAAATCGGGCGCAATGTCTTTGTAACTTGATAGGATCGTTTCTTCTTTTTGTCTTGATTGTGTTCTTTTGATGTGTGCAAAGGTGCAAAGTACTAGATACACTTTGTGTCACAGTGTGTAAACAAAATGTGTACGTGAACAGGCTATAGCAACCTGAGACTCATCTCTGTATGTCTATGATTTTTTTTTGTATCTCTTCTACATTCAGCAGGGCTTGCTATCTAAGCAGCCAAAGCATTTTGCTTTCTTTTTTCCACTTCCGTCACACTAACAACCGACCAGATAAGGCGAACAGATGTCTACCGCACAACACCACCCTTGAGAGTGGGAACGTTACACAGTCCGTCCTTTGTCCTCAGCTTGGCTACACCCGTCTTCTTGTCCGGGCCCTCGCCGCTCAACTGTGGCACAACACCGACATCAAAGCCTACCTCCAGCGAGTCGGTGGTCGTGAAACCAGGCTGAATAGTCTCCCAGACCTTCTTCTTGGGGTTGAGGACAGGCTCAGGCTCGCCCTCCCAGCCCTCAAAGTAGACACGGTCACCGGCCTTGCTGTCGGCTGGGGGGTTCACCAACTCGACTGGTCCCTTGTGGCTGTCCTCACCCTCAGCGACCCGGGGTGACGCAGCGAGGACCATGGCACACGACTTGACGCCGCGCATCGTGACAGGCTTGAGATTGCACACGGCGACAATCTTGCGGTTCTGCATCTCGGCAAGGGGAATCAGGCCGTTGAGACCAGAGCAGACGGTCCGCACAATTTGGCCTTCGTACTCGGAGGTGTTGTCTGTGCCAGGAGCATCGCCGCATGCAATGGTGGAGACGTACAGCGAGTCGGCGTTGGGGTGGGTCTCAGCCTTGAGAATGTGGCCCACACGGAGGTCAATGAGGGCGGGGGAGAGAGGCTTCTCAACGGGTGCACTATGTGTTATTAGTCGGTGTGTAAAGAGGAGGGGGACATGGAGGAGGGCACATACGCTTTTTGAGGCTTGGGCTGCTTCTCCTTCTTTTCCTTCTTCTTCTTCTCGGTGGGTGCACCTTCGGGGATGCCACTCGTAGGGTTACCGGCGACTGCTGATGCGACGGCCGACCCAGCTGCGTCTGCTTTGGCCTTGGCCTTGTCTGCTTTGCTTTTGCCTCCCTGGCCTCCTTGGGCACTCTGGCCCTGCTCACCAGTCAGGGTCGTAGCCGTGGCGCCTGAGGCTGCCGCAGCGGCTGCAGCCGCCTCCTTCTCTTTCTTTTTGCGCTCCTTCTCAGCCTTGGCATCTACAGGCTTGATCTTGAAGACGACATTGTCAGGGTCAATGGTGACCTTTTCGTCCAGCTTGAGGCCGAAGAGAGGCGAGTTCTGAACAAAGTCGACATGGCGGACGATGTGGTGATATCCGTTCTCTCCTGTCCTCTCGTCTGCGCTCCACTTGGAAACGACGGGTGCGAGCTTCTGGTAGAGGGCGATATCTGCGACCGAGGGCTTTGCGCCGAGCAGGGTTGTACGGCTGGAGAGGTGTGTGTTTAGCGACGATAGGCGCTCCGAGGCCTTTGCAGTGTCTTCGGACGGAGAGGCAATGTGCGAGGCGGTGATGAGCCACTGGCTCAGCTCAGTCTTGTCGGCATCGCTGTAAGTGACGCTGGGGAAGAGGGCTTGGGAAGCCTTGACGGCGTCGGTCTCATCGGCAGCGTTGTTGGGCGCGTGCTTCTTGAGGAAGGTAACGACACTCTCGTCGAGGGTGGCCATGGTGCGTAGTCGTGGGAAAGTTCTCTGGAAAAAGTTGAAAGCAAGCGGTTGTAGTGGGGTAAAGAAGTCGGCCGCAGGGCTAGTCGCAAAGATGTAGCGGGGGGTTGCCGGCCGTGTCGACGAAAGAGGGCGCTGGCAGAGTCGTGCGGGCTGAGGTGGTCTGGTATGGAATTGGCGAAGAAAGGGAGCAATTGAGGGAGAGGCGCGAAGATGCATCGTCCACGTGAGTCAAATTCATGATCCACCGTCATCGCGGGGCGCTGAGCTGAAGCTGCCTGTGCCTCTGCCTCTCTGCCTCGCACAGGCCCCAAGTCCGCCGGCACACCACCACCACCACACGACTGTCGTCTGTGTCCATACTCGAGGTGGATGGACTCGTCTGGCGTGCATTTATTGTGTCGAGGAATATCGCTATCCAATGCTTTGACTGATTCCTCTGGCCGCGCCCTGCGAGCTGTACATACGCCGGATAGCTCCGCTCTCTAGGCACACCGTCGACATGGCCTGGTCTGGCATCGCTTCGTATAGCATCGCATAAGCCGTAGCGCAGCAGACGTTCGACAAGGGCAAAGCCATGCTGCAGCCTGCATGTCATTCGCTCCGTCTGGACAGAGTATGGGTGACGCAACCGTGGGCGTTGTTTGCTGCTCCTCCCTCCCCCACGTCTTGAACAACTCTCGCTCCTCCTTCCCCGCAACACCATTCTTCCTTCATACCCAGCACCAACATGGCATCCGAAGCATCCCCAGATGTGCCAAAAGACAGGAAGAGGTTCATCCCTCTGGGTATGAGACACCGGCCTGCACGACAAGTCGCCGACTAATGCGCCACAGAGAACAACCCAGAGGTCATGACGGCCCTCGTTCACAAGCTTGGCTTGTCTGACAAGCTTGCATTCCACGACGTCTTCAGCATAGACGACCCCGAGCTCCTTGCCTTTGTTCCGCGGCCTGCGCATGCCCTCCTTCTCGTCTTCCCTGTGAGCCAGACATATGAGAAGTTCCGTATCCAAGAAGACAAGGATAAGCCAGAGTACCAAGGCCATGGCCCGAACGAGGAAGTTGTGTGGTACAAGCAGACCATCGGCAATGCCTGTGGGCTGATTGGCCTGCTCCATGCTGTCTCCAACGGCTCAGCACGCCCTCACATACGTCCGTACCCCTAGTCCCATTTCGCGGAAGCTGTCCACGCGTTGCTGACCGAGCATCTAGAACCCGACTCCAATCTGGCCAACCTAGTCAATGAAGCGATACCACTAAATCCGATCCAACGAGCAGACCTCCTGTACCACTCCGAGGCCCTCGAGAGCGCGCATCAAACGGCGGCATCAGGCGGCGATACGGCCGCACCCCAAGCCGATTCCGACGTTGATCTGCATTATGTCTGCTTCATCAAGTCGGATAAGAACCATCTGTGGGAACTCGACGGCCGTCGTAAAGGCCCCCTCGACCGCGGTGTCCTAGCTCCAGACGAAGACCTTCTTAGCGAAAAGGCCCTCGACCTGGGTGTGCGCAGCTTCCTCAAGCGCGAAGCTGAGGCCGGCGGAGGGGAACTGCGATTCAGTCTGATTACGCTCGCCGAATCATTTTAAGGTCGCCGTGAAACAAGGGCCGCTGCCAAGCTCGCCCAAATGCCGGGGGAGCCTCACACGTCACTGTTTGACGGTGACAGCGGTGGTTGACAGCATTGGATAACAAGAGATCGTGATAGTGGGGGCTGCTACAGGGACCATAAGCAAGTTATCCGCGTGGCTTTCGACCGAGTCCGTATTAAGGGGGTGAGTGACGTTTGATTACTGTTCGAGTCCTAGCCAGGTACCCTAGAAGCTTAGCTTGGCCTCATGTCACTGTCCTTGCAATATCCGCCCAGATATGACTACATGGGAAAGTTTTGGAAGTAACATAGCGGCTTTTAGAATCCGACATGGCAGAGTGTGGCTCAGTGAAGCATGCTGACCACACAACGGTCCGTTGGTGTCTTGGCTATCGGCACGGTCGATCTTTATGGGCTACCTAATAGTAGCGCCGCTTTGCTCGGTACCATTTCACGTTAACCATCATCGTGTTCTTTTTGCTTTTTCGTTCAGTTGGTCACAACCCAAGATATACACGCGCAACGCAACGGACCAGGAGCGCGCGGCCCCTGCTCCTCGACTTTCACTTCTGCAACACCATGCCGGGTTGTGTCCAACTGTGCTCCATCGTCTTTCTCTTGTTGACCTCGGCCGCGTCGGCATTTCCCTTGAACGATAATAATGACTCTCAATTTACGACACCAAGTGCCATCAATAGGCGACGAACCCAGACAGTCACCATAGCTGCTTTGGTATGCTCTTCGCTGAGCATGGTAGCCTCCTTCATCGCCTTTTGCTGGGTTTCTCGAATGGAAAAGCAGTTTCGCCATTGGTCAGTGCCATTGTGCCTAGGTGATTCATGTGCTCATTCTCTGTCGCAGGCTTCTCATGCTTTTGGTTTGCGGTGATTTGATACGGGCCACATGCTTCTTCGTCGGAGCAATTGTGATGCTTGCTCACGGGACGGTGAGGAGTGAGTCGCCATTTTGTCAGTCAAGCGGGTTCTTCATAGTGTTCGGCACGGAGACAACTGGTAAGATGACGCACCCCAACCATTGAGAATATTTCCTCACAGTGTTTCTGCCAGACTTTGCGGTTCTTATGATAGCGATACACACCGCACTCCAGATCTTTCGTCCCTCTGGCCAGACACGTTCCGAAGGTCTGTATCCTTACAGACGCTACGTATATGTGGGCGCATTCTGCGCTCCCGTCATCTCAGCCAGTTTAGCTTTCCTCAACCAGCAAGGAGGCTATCTCTTGCAAGGTGCCTTTTGTCTGCTTCCCATCCGTCCGTTCTGGTACCGGCTGGCCTTGTCGTGGATTCCAAGATATATCATTGCGTTTGTCATCATTACCTTGGCCATTGCGATTTACATCTATGTCGGATGGGAATTCAGAAGTTACAACAAATTAAGCCAAAGACTGGGACATACCATGACGGACGACGTTGCCGGGACAAATATTAACATTTCAGCATTGCAAACACAAACGTCTTTCATCAGCGAAGGACTTACAACACGACCGGGGAGCAGCATGACGCATCAAAAACTCTTGGACCGACATTCACGGGATACTTCAATAACTTCCAAAGACGCTTTTTCTGTTCTGAGACCCGTCTCGTCTGGCTGTAACGAGCCTTGTGGAGCACCGGGAGCCGCCTCCACCAGCCCCACCACTCGATCCTTCTCGCGAAGCACACGACGCCTCCATGGCAAGCACAGCGGGCCGACCCGGCCACCGCTAGTCTCCATCCCAAGCGGGCACACAGTGCGACGACTCGAGTCTGAGGATAGTCTGCGTCCTCCACTATCGTCACACACGGACACACTGAGTGCCGCCCCAGCGCTCTCTCCCCTATCGAGAGTATGGAGTCCCCCTACCATGGTCCCACTGGAGCCCCTTTCTCCAGGCTTCAACCGGATGGCTCGCCAGCGCGCCCGCATCCATCGCCAGCTGCGTCTTATGTTCATTTATCCAATTATATATACACTCATGTGGCTGCTGCCATTTGTATACCACTGCATGATGTACAACGACTACTACGCCAAACGTCCTGTGTGGGCAATGCGAGTGGCAAACACGATTTGCATTGCTAGTATGGGCCTAGTCGACTGTCTCGTCTTTGCTCTGCGTGAGCGACCATGGCGAGCCATTCCAAAAAGCGACGGTACGCTCCTTGGCAGTTTCTTTGTCTGGAACGGAAAGAACGAGCGGAGAAGGCGCAGGTGGCGCCGATCCATGGACGAAGTGCGTGGCGGGGGCCGGTCAAGATCGGCCGGTGCTTGTCCAGCGGGGATGCCGATGGGAGAGGTGACACAACGGTCGTTGTCGGACGGCGGGCTGTATGGGCCCAGACGGAGTGTGGGGAGTGCAGGTTTCTACGGGTACTCTCGTATGGAGAAGAATTGGGCGAGGGAGCGGCTAGAGTGGGAGCGCGAGGAGAGATACAAGATGCTGCGGGAACAAGCGATGAGATCGCAGACGATTACTTCAAGGAGGGGCTCATTGAGCGAGACTAGCTGCTGTGGCCGAGAGGCAGAGGCAAGGCGAGACCTTGACTATGACAACGACGATGACGATGACGATGACGACGATGCTTTTGGAGGAGGACAAAGGACAGAGATGGAGGCGTTTGAAAAGAGTCATAGCCAGGGACATGATGGACAAGGGGATGGTGGAGGGACACAAAGGATAGACGGGAATAGCATCTCATGAATTTCCTTGCATACACATAGCACATGGCATATACATATATAGACTTGATCTAAAATTTCTAATGCATCTAATGTGTTTTTGTCTTGTTGTCGTTGCTCTTCTTGATTTCTTGAATTCTTTAAAAGTCATCTACATTAACATCCCGCCCTTCCTTTAGCGGTAGATAGACTTTTTGCCACAAGTCGCTGCGTTCGCCGAGATGATACGTCAGGCTGACATCTTGCATACCGGGTGTCGATTCCGATGAAGATGGCGCCATAGTCTCAAGCTGAGAGATGATATTCTCCAGCCCTAGCGCCTTGCCTGTTGCCTGTGTGTTTCCGGCTTCGAGGGAAACATGGACTATGTGGATGTGAAAGTGGTAGTAAGTCGGTTGATCTAGAATGACGTTAGTCATAGTCTCTTCTTCCCCTCCGTCCACTCGGATGACAGGTCTTTAAACGAAAAAGAACGAGAGAGAGAAAAAAAAGAACTCACAATGCACATAGCATTTCAACTCGTCCCTCTCAATCTCCGGATACAACCCCACCGTCGCCTCGACCATCTTCTCCCTCATATGCCTCACCCACCCGACCATGTCCTTGGTCAAATCCCTCACACTCCACACATCGCGGCGCTCCACTATACCCAGCAAGTGCAAACCCCCCATTGTCTTACGATCCCAATTGAGATCGGGAAGTAGCAAGAACCCATCGGACCCCGTCTCGCGGTACATGACGTCTTCCTGTTCCGTGCGACCTTCAATGATATTATAGACCCAGTTCAAAGCGCCTTTCTCCCGCTGCGCGCGCATGTACGGGCGGACGTAGGAAGCGTAGATTTGCGGGGTTTCCGTGACGACGCGCAGGCGCTGCTGGGTATATTTTGCAACATGTTTCTCCGTGCATGGATAGATGAGATTGAGTTTGTAGTCTGGAGGTGGATTGGCTTGGGTAGGGTCAGGGTTTGAATTGGCTAGAAACCAGGCGTAGATGTCGTTGGCGCCAAGGTTTTTGATGTTGCGGAGAGAGGTGGAGAAGGTGGAGAGGGTGTCTGGGGATGTGTCGAAGGCGGCGCGCTCGGCGATCAACAGGGCGGGCTGGGAGTTGATGGTGCCAAGGAGGGAGATGCGGCGGCCGGCTTGGTCCGAGTTCAGGAGGCGAGTGAGGCGGAATTGGGGAATGAGGGATTCCACATGCGCGGCTACTTCGGGGGGTGTGGTCGAGGTCATGTTGGTAGAATGTCAACCTGTGTATTATTTGGTCAGCAAGGAATGTATTGATGCGGGTAGAGATTGTGATCAGCCTTTGAGCTCTTGAACACGCGGCGAGAGCTCGAATAAAGTACGACAGCTAAAATGTTTAGATACTGTATGGTTAGGTTGACTAGCGTTCACCAAAGTTTTATTTTTTCCCTCGAAGTGATCTAGTCGAGAGCATATATATCACTTGAGCACTTTAAGCTATAAACACCACAGCTTGGTTGCAGTACTAAGTGGACAAGGACTTACAGCAAAGTGGGATAATTCGCAGTGTAGGTAGAGAGCATTCCGCCATCGGAACAAGTGGGGTGGGCTCACGTCAGAGGTCACGTGCTCGCGCGAAGGCGCGTATCGCTGCGGCAACCAATTAGAGCCCGTCCTAAGCACGCCAAGTCCGTCAGCGAGTGAGGTCACTACACATCACCCTGCCTGCTATACCAGCCACCCCTTTGTTGCGCACAACTGCCCTATCTCTTCGAACCGCATACTATCTGGAAACATTCATCGCACATAGTTGAATATGCCGCCCAAAAGCAGAAATACACGCTCGGCGACCAGATCGCACCAGTCGACGCTCGCTTTCCATGGAACGTCGAACAAGGTCACAAAGTCGGGGGTCAAGGCGCAAGCGGCCAAGAAGAGCAATCTCGAGAAGAAGCTGAAGGATGCGACACCAGAGATTCTGGATCTGACTGTTGCCGAGCCGACGACGACTGAGGCGGCGATCATTGAGCAAACGGAGCAGGAGATTCAGGCGCAACAAGTGGAGGGTAGCCCTGAGGAAGAGCAGGCGCGGCGGATATCCGACGCAGCTATTCAAAGGTACTGGGCAGCAAAAGAGAAGCAAAGAAGGGCACCGAGGGTGCACCAGGAAGGACTGAGTCTTGAAGACAAAATCCTCCGAGAGTTCGACATGAGCGCGCACTATGGCGTAAGTTTCCCCCAATCAGCAGGCTGCGGCTCGCAGCTACTCCATCCACGACGATGCTGACATGTCGCGCACCACAGCCATGCACTGGAATTGCTCGGTTGAAGCGGTGGAAGCGTGCGCAGCGGCTTGGGCTTGAGCCGCCGGTCGAGGTACTGGCAGTGCTGCTGAAGGCGCAAGATGCGAAAGAGCGGGACAAGATCAGTGTGCAACGGTCCATTGTGGACGAGATGCTGAATGCCAAAGTCGAGCTGGATACATAACGGCGAGTTAGTAGTGGGCAGGGGGCACGTGAGCATGTGAACGGGTACTGGCCGCCAAAGCCAGGTTGAAACTGGGGGAGCGAGGTTACGAAGCAAATATGAATCAAAGAGATACCAAGTTTGACGGAGCCCGTGACATGGCGAGCGTGGGGCGATAAGGGGAGTGTTTGTGATTGTGACCAGGGCGGCGTTGAAGAAGTTTATCAGGCAGTACGTCAGCACGCATTGGCTGACGAGTCGGAGGGGGGACTAGGGAACGGCAGGGTCGGAGTCGGGATCAAGGCACCAAGACAGCAAAGATAGCCGGAGCTTGGCCGGCAGCGGTGCAGGCGGGCAGCCGAGAGCCGTGGCGGTGCGGGGTGGTGCCGTTGTCGAGGGCGCGTGGGCGCCTACTGTAAAGAGTCGGGTCGAGTCTCGAGGGAGCGATAAGGGCTGTGCGCATGGCATTGGCAGCATGGAGACGCGGGGTTGATCGACGAGAGCGTCTGGCCGGCGTGCCAGTGGCGATTGCTGAGCTGCGCGGTGGTGGGGCGGGCGTGGTGGGCTGCTGGCGGGCCCCTGCCACTGGCTGCACGGGCTGCGCTGGGCTGCCAGCCCGATTCCACGCTGCCGGCCACGCCTTGGCTATGGGACCCACGGCGACCCATTCCAGTACATACATACGTACGCAGTATTACCACACGCACCGTATCGCCGCCCCTTCCGTCCATCCCTGGCCGTCTGCCACTGCCCTGCGACTGCCGTTCCCAACATGGCCGGCACGGCTCCCGGCGACGGCAGGGCTGCTCGTCCCAGCGCCAGTCGTCGATGCACACTGTGCATGCCCTACGCCGCCCTGCTCTAATCGGGTCCGCCGGCCCAATGCGCAGGCCTCTATCCAGACAAGCGCTGCAGGTGGCTTGCAGCGTAGCGCCAGGCCTAGCTGAAGCAAAACGGCGCCTTTTCCAAAGTGCTGGGGTGCGAGGCGTAGGGGTGGGGAGAGTCAGATAGCGGGGAACCACTAGACACACGCCCACCCATATCGTCCTGGTGCAGCACCGCACTGCATGTCCACCCATCAACTCCCCCCTCCCTAACGTCTGCTTTCCCTCATCTCTCCTTCACTCTGCTGCCATCTTGTGCTCTCTCCATTCCGCGGCTTGACTCGTCGTTGCACATCCCAGCCAGATCTCGTATCATGTCCACCGCCACGCTGTAATCCACGTCCACGTCCCCCGGCTGTTGATCAACTCAGCAGCCAGCCAGCGGGCGCGCCATTCTGGTCAAACCCTCAACCCAGTAGGTCCCAAAAAACAAACGCTCGTCGATGCATCCGTACCGCATACTCATCAATTGCGCGACAGAAGATTCGCTGTCACTCCACCCTGCCGTGATACGCGCCCTTGCACCTGCCCCCGCTTCTTGGGTTCTCTCTCGATTGGGAAAGAGTCCTTGCCAGTGCCAGTGCCATCACCGCTGTTGCCATTGTTATTCTGCTCCTCCCACTAAACCGTCTCCTCGCCTTCCACACGCCCACTGCCTCCCTCTTCTCCACCCCAATCCGTCAACATGGCCGCTGCAGTCGCCAGCTATCATTCAATGCCACGCCCTTCTTCTACGCCTCCACCGCACCTGGCCCTCAACACTTCGTCTCGTGGCACCCCTGCTCCCGTTCCTAACAAGCACATCCCCCTCTGCCCCCATGGCGGCCTGCCCGCAACGCCCCCAGCCTCGCCTCCGCGCCAGGACAGCGTCATCGAGACATCCTCCATCACCTACCCGCCTCATGCACACTGCTCAAAACACTCGGACGACCCCCCACTCTACTCCATTACCGCGGATTGCCTGGCCGACGCGCTAGAGCACATTGCAACACAGCCTCTTCCCAACCCGGAGCAGGTGTTTCCATGGATGCACGGCCTGCATGCCGACAACCAGATCCAGCTTGCTTTTTTCTCATCGCGCCGCAGGAGCGGCCGCAAGGTACCCTCCTGTATCCGCGGCATCACCATTGTCAAGACGGGCGGCAACCTGTCCTTTTCCAAGCTCAAGGGCGCCATCGCACCCGACGAGATACTCGAATCCGTGACTTCAGACAATCCCCAGTTTCTCGAATGCGACCCCAGGGAAGGCTTCTCTGTGCGCAACTTCCAGATCCAGACCTGCAAAATGGCAATGGTGTCGGACATTGTCGTTTATGGCGACCACCGGACCGCGCCAGAAGACACAATCGCACTGGCTCAGAAAATCTCAAAGGCCCAGAGGCAGCATGAAGCGAGAAATGGGCTTGCACCATGTTTGTTTAATACGTTCGTGCTTCAAGGTGAATACGCAACGCCCACCCGTCATCGAAATGTATGACTGACCAGTTCAGATCCTTTTAGTTGCGTGCAAGCGAACCACCCCAGCTTGGTTGCTATCAATTCTGCTGGAGAGATGACAGGCCAGGTGGTCGATTTCTGTAAGGCTTGGAATGATAACCAACTCATGCAGTAGCTAACACTCGCAATCAGTTTATTGGGAGCGATACGAGATGAGCGAAATGTCAAAGGCATCGGAAATCAGCAACAACGTGTTCCTAGGCCCAACACCAGATCAGACACTGCACCCGGAGTGCCCGGGACCAGATGCCTACGACATGCTCATTGAAGCAACCGATCTTGCCCATGTGCCCGAACCACGCTCACTAAGAGCTCTCCGCATGGGGCTCGAAAGAGTTCATCGCAAGTCGGCCCTGCACATGGAGTTCCCCTCCTCGGGCAGTATCATGCCTCCCACCTGGGCACATGGAGAAGTCGACGGTCTCATGGCCATGTGCAAGTGGATGTACGAACTGGCCAACCCAGGCGAAGTGCGGCGATCGAAGCGACGGAGAGAGGACGAGGATGAAGCGATCGAGATGGTTGACTCTGCAACTCCCCGCAAGTTTCTCATTCATTGCACTGACGGCTACACCGAGACAACCCTCCTGGCGCTCACATACTTTATGTATGCCGAAGGTCTCACTGTCCACGACGCTTGGATCAAGCTGCATCGCGAAAAAGGCCGAAACTTTTTCGCCTACCCGTCTGATGTAGCCCTTCTGACAGCCATACAACCTCGGATTCTCCAGGAGTCTCCCCGCTTCAACCAGAGCATTCTCACTCTCACTGAGCCGCAGTGGCTTTCCAAGCTTGACGGAAGTCTGCCCAGCCGCATCTTGCCTTACATGTACCTCGGCAATCTTGGTCACGCCAACAATCCAGAGCTTCTGCGTGAACTCGGCATCACCCGCGTGTTGAGCGTTGGCGAAGCTCTTTCCTGGCCCGAGGGCACTCAGGCCCAGCTCAACTGGCCTAGCGAGAACTTTCTCATGATTGACCGGGTCCAAGACAACGGTGTCGATCCTCTTTGGGGCGAGTTTGAGCGTTGCTTGAAATTCATTGGTGCGTATCCTGATCCCTATATTGGTATAGTGCAGTCACTAACAAGGCCTTAGAAGCTGGAAGGGCCGAAGGTGGCGCTACACTTGTGCACTGCCGCGTTGGTGTTTCGCGCTCTGCGACCATCTGCATCGCCGAAGTCATGAAGGAGCTTGGCCTTTCCTTTCCTCGTGCCTAGTAAGTTGTGCCCTGTACTCTCTCTTGGGGATTCAACTCACATGTCTCAGTTGCTTTGTCCGGGCCCGACGACTTAATGTTATAATACAACCTCACCTTCGATTTACGTACGAACTACTCAAGTGGGAAGAGTACCAGCGTCAGCGACGCAACGAACCTCTTCGCCGCGAACTCGAGTGGGCGACTGTGGCGCGCGAGATCGCCCTCATGAACAAACCTTACTCTAGGTGATGACTCCTCTTTTTCCGCACTCGTAGTGCACCTACCTATTCCTGCCATGATTGACGACGACACGAATCGTACATGTACGACTACCAAACCTCGACTTTGCTCTGGACCGCCCCATTCGGCGGCGGCTTTTGCCTACTGTGCGCCACATCTCGGCGTTATCTAGCTCTTTCTCCTTTCCTTTCTTTTTTCGGATTGTTATCGGAATACGTTCTTTGTAATACGTTTGTGCTTTTTTCTGCTCTGCAATGTTGCTTTTCCCGACCTAGTTTCTTTTTCTTCTTCTTTACAGGGCGCGAAACTGTTGGTCTGTACTGCGAATTGTACATGGGGGTGGGTATAACGCGCCTTGTTTATCGGTGTACTTGCGCGAGAACCTCAGCCAGAAGCGGCTTGTTTCTGTGTAATCCTTTTCGTCTGGATGTCCATGGAGCTATGGGAACACACATACATCTTCCAGTACTCATCTTCTCGATGCGTGTATTACTCTGCTTTGATCTGCTTCAGCAAAGAAAAAAAAGATTTCCAGCGCTGTTGTTGTCAAGCCACAGAAACTAAATTTTGATGCACATCACGGTGGCGTCCAGCATAGTCTTGCTTCGACTTTTTTCAACCGTACAAATTTACCTTTCTTTTTTTCTTCTTCTTCCGCCTCATTATCTCCTGACTGCATCGTCACCTGGAAACACTAAACGTATTCGTGAAAATCGGCCGTGGCATTGAAATCAACTACTTTTCTGTCCTTTACTCTTTGCCCCCAAGGTACCTATAGACAACCGAGAAGTCCTTGCCTTTGCACTTCTCGTCCTGCTCTACAGCATCGTACAAAGCTCGCGCTGGCTCGCCCAGGGCAAGCTTGACATCCGCCTCGGCCGCTGCTTTAAGGGCGAGCTTCAGATCTTTGCTCGCAAGTCCAATTCCAAACCCTCCCTCATAGCCTCGACTGGCAGGCGAGCCTTCAATCACTCCAGGCACAGGGTTGTTGACTTCACTCGGCCAGCACTTGCCTGTCGCCGTGTTGATCATTCCAGCCAGAGCCTTTGGGTCAAGCCCCCATTTGACGCCCATGTTCATGGCTTCGGCAGTGGCAATGTTGTTGAGAGCAAGCAGGTAGTTGTTGGCAAGCTTGCCTTTGAGACCAGCTCCGGGTCCGCCAAGGTGAACTACTCTCCGGCCCATCAAAGACAACGCCTTGGTTGCACCATCAACCGCTTCTGGCGGTGCACCAATCATAAACGTGAGCGTGCCTGCTTGAGCACCAACAACACCACCTGACATGGGCGCATCGACAAATTTCCCTTGGCCGGTAGAGTGGGCTGCTTGTGCCACTTCACCCGACGTCATGGGGTCAATAGTCGAGCAGTCAATGAAGAAGCGCTCTTTCTTGACAGTGCCCTGAGAGAGCAGTGTCGGGGGCTCCAGCATCTCCTTAAAGACAGCCTTAACATGCTTGGGCTCCGGTAGCGAAGTGATGATTGTTTCCTGCAATATCGTTAATGTCTTGTGTCTGGCAATCATGACAAGTAACATATAGTGAAGACGAAAACATCAGAGGATTGGCTATAATATTTGCGTAATCAGAATAAGGGCCACGAGTGGCCCCCAACTTAGATCATGGATAGAACAATTAATTCATCACAAGACGGCATCAAGAGGAAAAGAAGAACGGGTTTACTTACGGCGTTCTCAGCAACCTCTCGAACGTTTTTGGCAACCTGGACTCCCTGCGGATGCTCCTCAAGGAATTGTTTCGTGGCAGCAGTATTGACATCATGTATAAACAGCGTGTCTTCAGCTGGTATCTTAGCTCTGAGGTTCTTCGCCATGGGATAGCCTGGTACCGAGTTAGCAGATGCAGTCATGTGAGTAAACGATGATACGAACCCATGCGTCCCAGGCCAATAAACCCCCATGTCGCCTGCCAGTTCTGGGAGCTCGAGAAGCATCTCCGTGTACTCTGGCGTGCTGCAGATGGTACTGTTCTCCGCACCGGCGAAGCAAATGCTGAGAGTGTCCGCATTGTGTAGTCGTGGAGGTGGTAGACGTCGTTGGGGTATCGTCAAGATGCAAGATACGCTGCAGCGAGCGAGCGGTTGGAAGCGGTCTCCGCACTCTTGGATCGGGGCTTCAGCCGAGGTCGCGGTCCAGAGAAGCAACGCTGGGAACGTCGCCAGCAGCTGCAGCCCTGCAAGGTGCTGAGGCCATGGCTGCACCCATTGTAAGGTAGTGACACCGTTTGCCGGCCACAGAGGCACTCGAGTCGCTATGCCTGAGGTTTTTGGCGGAGATTGGTGCTAATTGGGAGGGCTGGTTGGCAGATGGGATAAAATCTGCGGCTGGTGAAAACGTATTTCCGGCCGAAAGGCGCTAAGCCATTTACGTGCTGAGCTTGTCTTAAGGTCATTGTCTTTTTGTGAATCTTGTAATGTCTTTTGCAAGATTTTAGAAGGTTCGGGTCCAATTGCTCTAGTATTGAAGTGTTTGCATTAAAATAAAGCAAATCCGAGAGATCTCTGGTCGCATATAAAGAGCTAGGAATTGATATGAAAATTTGAATGTAGACTTCAAATGATGGTATGCTTCCTTGACTTTTCAGCAGGTAAGTTTGGGCCTGTATGATTCTGTTCGAAATCTCACATGGCGCTCATCAAACTGAGATTGAACGTTGTTGCGGAGAAATTGTCTTGATGCTGGAGATGGAAGCTTAGTCAGCTGCCATATCGCATCTTGAACTTTTGTCCACCACCATCAACCGAAGCTGATCGCAGCACAACATGCCCGCCACATTTCTGCGGTGCCTTGCGAGGCCATCGCTCTTCTCCACAGCACAATTCGCGTATCCTCGTCCAACACGGCCTGCTTTCGTCGCCACCGCCTTCGAAACCGCTGCCACAGCGTTCGCAATCCGCCCGACACCGTCATCCCGCGCCCCCAAATGCACGTTGATACAAGTACTGCGGCAAGGAAGAATTGCGCAAAAGGCGCGAAAACTTAGGTCGCCGCAATTGAAGGACCGGCCAGAGCTCAAGGGAGTCTGCCTCAAAGTGGGAACGACCAAGCCTAAGAAACCAAACTCGGGGGAGAGGAAGATTGCGAGGGTGAGGCTGAGCACGGGCAAAGTGATTACAGCGTATATTCCTGGAGAAGGTATGGCGTTCGCCTTTGCAATGGCTTCGAGAGACTTTGGGCAATGCTAATGTGGAGATCAGGACACAATGTGCAGCAGCATTCCGTTGTCATGGTACGAGGCGGACGAGCACAAGATTGTCCTGGTGTGAAATACCACTTGGTACGAGGAGCACTGGACTTGGTAAGTTTTGTTCTATCTGCAGATAAAATTGCGTCGCTAATATGATGTAGGGTGGTGTTGGTAACAGAATTACTGCACGATCGAAGTACGGAACGAAGAAACCCAAGTCAGCATAAGCATGTGGAGTAGAGACTATGTATCATACTTTAGCACCAATGGCGTTGGAAGAAATCCTGAGCGGAGAAATTACTGCTTCATTCCCACTCTCCGTAGGTGATCAACATTTTCAAGAGTGTATTTTCGGAAATGAGAGCCTGCAATCATCCTCAATCCAGTACTTCATGTGAGGACATTGAAATTACCGCGGTACGCCTGATCACGTTGCAGGCACATGAACATGTTAGTAAACTCATTGGCGATTGAAATCCGACATCTCTGCACCTAATGTCCACAACTTGGGAGAAGCCATTGGCTTTATAGTTTGTGTGCATATACCTAACGAAACATAGTCGTACTTCCACTGGAATAGGTAAAACCCAGCGTTGTCGGATTTGGTCCGATTTATTGCCCGGGTATATGTTGCGGGGACGAAGCGGAGGTCTGGCAATGGTCCGGCTGCATGTGCTCACTAGCGTCATCCCCACGATCGCCGCGTCCTTGTTCAGACGACCAACTCACAACCGGAGCTGAGCTATCAAAGCGCATCCTGTCCCCAGCGCATCAGCTTCGCGCCTGCGCTTCCGTAATCACGATGTACTAACACGAACAATCGCTATATCTCTCCAACTTCCAAACTTCTACGTATCCCTGGATATCCGTAACCCGTACGTAATGGTGTCGCCCGGCGCGTCTACCAACGCGACTTCGTTTCTCCCATCACCAGCAGACCTGCTCATGGCATTTCCTCGGCTTCTCTCTCGAGTCAGCTCCTTGGGCGATATGGTACGCTCAGGCGGCAGCATCATCCCAGAACCAACGGCAAACTTGACCAACAGTACAACAATAACTTCCACAGTTGCTTTTATACAGGAGTCGCATTCTGCAGCCGCGGCAGCGGCAGCGGCGGCAGCTTCAGAAAACGACATGACTGTGTGGCAGGCTCTGAGAAATGTGGCAACATGGTTCAGCTACATAACTTCGAAATGGGCAATTGCTACGTTTGCTGTCGTAAGTTCGTCCTCAGCCCAAAGGGATCGCCTGATCTTTTCCTGACCAGCTGTACAGGCAATCATCTTGAACCGCACCCACTTCTACGGAAACAGCCGTACACCTCTATCCTTCGACCGCCTCCATTTACGTTTCTCTCTCTACGTTATGCCCCTGCTGTTGTTCCTATACCAGATTTCGAATGTGTTACGAGCAATACGATGTCAGACCTCCCCAGACTGGTCAGAGATGCAGTATGGGGCAAGTGACAGATATCTGGATACAGACTTCGGCGGCGAAGGTGGATATCTCTGGCGTCTTGCATCAACAATTCTATTTTGGGAGACTACTGAGGAATCCTGCCGAGCCGTGAACATGCTTCCATTGCACGCTTCAGTAACACGGACGTCCGGATCGCTAGCCCTTCTTTGGCCCATGTTCCTGACCTTAGGTTTTGGCCAATTTGTTGATACGCTTGTATGCGCCCTCCAGGGCAGACGCCCTATCCAAGAAGTTGGCATGACCCTTTTTGAGCATTCGCTTGCATTTGCCGAAGCTGAGGCCGTTGTCACCCGGCCACTAGCAGTCGATTCAACACGATTCTTCAAACCGAAGTCTGTCTTCACGCCGGACGGCACATCGTTCATGATGCAAAGGTCGCAGATATCGAAAATCGCCAATGTCCCTCCGGAAGTCTTGCTTATATCTCTCATCTCCAGTGTCAGCCATTTTACAAGCAACTTGTTGGCAATTGCTGGAGTGCGTTCAAGGTATAGACTGGTCACGACAACTATCTGGGGACTGGCATATATTTCGGCTTTCGCGTGGAGCTTTGCTCGTCTCACATGGATGGTTGCTGACCCAACCCACTATATGGGCATCCTGAGGTTTCCCACTGTGTGCATCATTGGCTTTATTCCTCACCTACTGATAATACTTGGTATCATTGCGTGCGGGTTTATCTATCTACTGGCTCTTGTCATCACTGCGCTTTCTCTTCCAAGACAGGCTGAATCCTTCACGCTGCGACAAAGATTTGCAGCTGCATACGGTAACCTCCATGCCAACATTCACCTATCATCCATCACGCCTTTGACAATTAACTGGCACGAGGACTTCTACACTACTATTTTAAAAGTGGGCTACGTAATCCTGACTGCCGCGAGTGAGGCAGTCTTTCTCAACGAGGGCACCAGAGTCAACGTGCATGCCATGACTTGGCTCGAGAAGCAGAGATTGCAAGAAATCCTTGCTCGGCGAAGAAAACGTCGAGAGATGCTTGTCGACATCCCAGCAGAGCTTCGAAACGATACGTTTGCGCAGGGTATTGAGGTAGTCGATCAGCTCAACGACGTAAGAACAAACACGTCAACTTCTGGCTACGCAAAAGAGCGAAAGACGAGGAATTCCAAATCATCTACCGATCCATCTAGCCCTATGGGACAGAACGACCCGGCTCTTCAGCAGCGCAGCCGCTACATTCAAACGTACGGATTCTTCGTTCGTATATCGAGACTATCTGTGCTTAGTACTGCACGAGTCATTGGCTGGCTGTTAAACAAGATTGGCATAAGTTACCGGCCTGCATGGCTGAGGCGAGCTGCTGGAGTTTATGAGACTGAAAAATTCTACACGACAGCGTCACGTTCAGATAGATCGCAGTACGTAACAGCCACATCAGCCAACCCGATGTGGCTTACTGCGGATGATCGGAGTCGCATTCGTCAGGATCCAGCTTTTGATGTTGAATCTTTTGCAAAAGAGAGACTTCGGCAGAGCGGCTTCTACTCTGAGCCTGATAGCAAAGACTCGGAGGAGCGCCTCAATGATTATCTTTACTCTTGGTGGCGCAATGGCGGCCTTTGGAACGATGTTGACAACAGCCGAGACTATGTTGCTTCCCAGGACGACGACACGGCCAGTGTGACTTCGTTTGCTACTACAACTGACAACGACGAATGGTCTGACATTGATGACGGACAGAGAACCCCGACACGCGACACGTATCGGCAAAGCCGAGAGGGGACACCTTCAGTGGATGACACTATGGATTTCTCCCGACTGTCTCAGCTTCTTGATCCTAAAACAAAGGAAGATCGTGAGGAAGCCAAGTTACTATCAAGGCATCTCCAGAGCCCCAGGATCATGACGCGCTCGCAATATCGGAAGGCTCTAGAGTGGGACGAGGCAAAGATTCTCACAACATCACGCTACAAGGTGGGTGGCGAAGTCATGATGTCGCCAGAGGAAGAAGAGCAACTCCTGGAAGACTTCATCCTCAGTCGCCGAAGCGCCACAGGAGCACAAGACAGGAGCAACGCTGGTAGCTGGGACACGGGCGCAGAAGGTATGGGCTCCGAAGGACCTCAGTGCGTGGTCTGCCAAATGTCACCAAGAACGGTATTGGTATGGCCTTGTGGATGTCTGAGCTTGTGCGATGACTGCAGAGTGGGATTGGCGTCGAAGAACTACACTACATGCGTCTGCTGCAGGACGAATGTAGCGGCATATTCACGGCTGTATGTGCCATGAGATTGCCACGATATATGTTTGATTGTCTTTTTGCATAGCATTGTTGTGTTCTCTGTATATACGAATGAATGGTCTTTATATACAAATTGTTGGCTCGGCCAACCCATGGTCCTCTGTGTATAGAGAGGATCGCCGTCCACTGGAGCTTCGGAACATATCGGAATGCACGCAGGTAGTGGGGCGGCGACGGTGGACATCCAGTATCGCTTCTGCCTACCCCACGTTCGACTTCTCTATCTGCGAGTGGCGATCGTCATCTCCTTCCCTCTCATCTTACTGGTCTTGGCGAACGAGTCATCAAAACTTGCCCTCCGAACACAAGCCTCCTAACAACCACACCCGTCTAAACGTTCCATCACTCGCGCTCGCACAGTATCCACCCTGACTGAGCATATCTGACAAGCTCGGTCAATTGCACCCGCCCAAGACACGCCCTCACAGTTTTATGCAGCCAGAGCCTACAGACGTATCGCAACGCTTTCCTTCGCAAAACGCCACCCTCGACGCCCCAAATACCTCCCAGCATGGACACCGTCGCGGCGATGACTTGCAGGACTCCCCGCAGCCACACTTCGGTGAGGCATGGGGGGATTCTGAGCTTTCGACCGGCGGAGTTGCGCGCGATGCGACGTTCGTGCACCAAGTCACTAATGGACTCACCCCTATGGAAGCCAATGGACTGAAGAATGGCGCGCGTCCTTCACCAACGCCGAGGGATAGAATCACGGAATATGAAAATGCCCTAGCAAATTCGCCGCGAAAGCCTTCTGAAGGCCCTCTTTTCGAGGTTGTTAAGAGCAACCGGAGCCCAGATGATAAGAGCAGTCCTATCGCGAAGCTGCCGAACGGTGCGTGGCAACTGTCCCTCACCGTGAACTATAAGGGCAAATTGAGGGCAAACACTAACTTCGCACAGAGGTGCTTATCCATGCTATCGCCCATCTTTCGCCCAACGATCTCGCCGCAGTTTCTCTCGTCTCTCGTCGCTTCCACGATGTCGTCACTACTCCACATGCATGGCAAGTGGCTTTCGGTCGCTCCTTCCCTGGCCCACATGCGCTCGAGGACGCGAAGTTTCGGGCAAGTTTGGAAGACACTGGTGATGCTGTACGGTCGGAGAAGAGGAGGTTCACTAGGCTTACTGCATTGGCGTCGTGGAGAAGCGAGTATATCTTACGAACGAGACTTCTACGATCCCTGGTTCGCGGCAAACCAGTTCAAATACCCACCACCCCTGCTCGTGCCGGCCAGATGCAGACAGTCGCTCCAATGATCACCTACGATGCCAAGACATATACCATCATCAATCACCTGCATGCAACATTTGGATCCGGTCTCAACAAGAAGATGCCTCGGTTCATTCACGGTGCAGACGACGTTGGTATGGTGACTAGCAGCGATCCAATGACTGGTAAAGTGGATCCATGGGGCCAGAGCGATCCTCACTTTTATGCCCAGTTTGCAGAACGTTTCCCGGGTGTTGCTGAGTGGGGATTAGGTTCTGGAGAACTTGTTGGGCGCCCCAATGTGATGGACATATCGCAACCACATGGTATGATCTACGGTCAAGGCTCTCCAGAGGGTTCCTGTTATTACCGGTCTCTCGAGGAAATGCGTGGTCGCTTCATCGCCGAGCCTACTCCACTCAATATACCAGAAGCTGGTATACCCAAGCTTGGTCTTGAGTTAGGCGCCACTTGCAGTGTCTGGATCGCAAAATCAAGCACTATTCCAACGCTTTCAGAGGGCTTGATTGGAATGATGATCGGCTCTGCAAGCGGCGTTATCAGTGCTTGTAGCATTGGTACGGATGGTCTCCGTTCATCCCGAGTACAGCGTGGTGAGTTGACTGCACGATGGGTTCTCAGCCCAGGCGTACCTATTATCGCTATTGCTGTGGACGAACAGTATTCATCCAAACGCTATGCGCAGAACCGCATTTGGGCAGTCGCTCTGAATGCGCTTGGTGAGCTGTTCTACCTCACCAAGTTTCCAACTCGTAGTCAGGCGCCAAATGGTGACATTGAACATTATACCGAGTACCTGGCATGGCTTACCGGCCGGAGCGTTTATTGGAATATTGTTGAGCCCAGTAGACGTACTGCGAGACCCGATCCGTATAGCGATGCTGAAGTGGATGGCAGTTACTCACCACGTACATCTTGGGATGGTATGTGCTTGAGCAAAGGGCAGATTGCTGCAGAGACCAAGGAAATACAGCAGTTCATGCAGAAGCCGCCAAAGCACTTCCGTAACGTATGCCTTGGATGGGACATGCGTAGAAGACTTGAAGTCGACTTTGCTGGCGATGATGGCAGCTACGCTGGAGAGGCTATCGTTGTCTTTGAATGCGGCCTGGAAGAAGGAGACGTTGCTGATGTCAAGCGCTTCACTCGATGCAAGACAGCTGAGAAGGGTCAGGGAGCGAACACATCCACTTACGCACCGACACCGCCGTCTACACAGACTTCTTCCCTGTTCGGTGGTGTAACCACCGAGGCTCAGGTTCTGGCGAGCGCCTCACAACGTGTTCGCAGCTCCTCATACAAGTCCACGACTAGTTCACCCGAACGAGCAAGCTTGGTGGAAGAGTGGCGTTGTTCAAAGCTTGCATTTGGTGGGTTTAAGAGCATGCAGATAACCACGACCACCCTAGATGCTTCCACGTTTGCGACTCTTACTCTATCCGAAGACCCTGCGCTTGGGTTCTCAACTGCGTCAACTGCGTCTTCTCCATATGCCTCACCATTATCTATCGCAAGCCAACCTGCCTCCCCATCCGACATACCGGGTCAACGCGCACGATTCATAGCTGCTGGTACGAAATCTGGTGTTGTGCTACTTTGGGATATCCGATCATCTGTATCGCGCTCTGCTGAGTTTACCAACACCATCGAGCCTATCCGTATCATCTACACCGACTCGCCTGAGATATCATGTCTGGCAGTCACCTCTCTCTATGTTGTTGTTGGAGGAAACGATGGTTTGGTGCAAGCCTGGGATCCTCTGGCTTCGAGCATGTCACCGATTACGACACTGCACTCACGCCACGCCTCCCGTGCTCGGAGACAGCTTGTACAAGCCCAAGCCTCTGTTCAAGGCGTTGGGATTAACATGTTTGCTGCTGGTGCTGTATTTCTAGATCCCGATCCGACCGTTCTACGCGGTGCTGTGTCGCTTGGAAACCAGCTCCGTTTTTGGAGCTACAGCTCTTCTGCAGCTGATCAATACAGAAGCAGTAAGCGCAGGTTCCGACGTGCAGAGCGCGGAACCAACAATACTGGAGAACGCTTCCCTGGTGCTGGTCGAGCCAATCTGAAGAACTATATCGCCAACGAGCAATTCGAACTGGAGCGCGATCGGGAGGAACGCCACAAGCAAGCGGAGCATCTCGCTGGTCGTTTCGGTACGGAGATGCTGAGTGAAGAAGAGGCACTGGCATATGCTGCAATGCTTTCTCAAGAGGCAATGGAAGCGGAGGAGCAACGTCGCATTGAACGCGAGATGAGTGCACTGAAGAGTGAGACTCTGACCCCAGAGCCAAGTGTTCAAGGCCCGTCTTCATCAACTGCGTTTGAAAATGACGAAGAGCTCGACGCAGACATCGCCGAAGCGATACGCCTTTCCCTTAACGACAGTCAAGGTCCCGACATGTTTGACTTTGGTTCGACACCCCCGCCTGCCTGCGATATCCCAATCAGATATGCCAAAGGCAAGAAGTCCTCGCCTTCTCGCTCTCGAAACGGCACTCCCAAGAAGGCCATGGCCGGATCAAGTTTTGAGAATGAAATGTCGGATCTTGAGTTCGCAATGCAGCTTAGCCTTGCCGAGGAGCAGAGTAGGAGAGATGCTGAGGATGCCTTTCCTCCACTAAGTCCTGCAGCTGGGAGTAAGGGGAAGGGGAGAATGTGGTGATCGTTTTATAATGCATAGTTGTCTGGTTCCATCTTCTCGTGGTTGCCTTGTTTAATACTTTTTGATTTTTACTTCCCCTTCTCATGCTTCGAAGGTACTGCAAATGCATACCTTGTAACAATGCTTTGTGATAGTAGGTAACCTGTAATACCTGTATCTCTAATTTAAAGCAAACTGCGTTTATCGGATCCTAACCTATTTAGCCCGTGGCAGCACTCGATTGAGTTAGCGCTTCACGCCTCAAAAGACCTCCTGACAGTATTAGGCTACGACGCGAACTTTTCTCCAGCCTGGCCCCACGTGGCACAGGCGGCGAAGGCATCTCTGGTTAGTATTTAGCTGTCTAGCAGCCTAGCCCAAGGACTGTGAGACTATGTCCGCTTGAACACCATGGCCGTTATCTCAATCACATCAACTGCCTCCTCGTTTTTCAATAAGCTGCGTGGAAAGTCGAATCCGTACGAAAAAGCATACCGCACTCAGTCCTATATTGCTCCAACAAATCACACCAACCTTTCACAGCCGAGCGCTGCCCCGGACACCGACCTGCTTGCAGAAGCACGTCAAGCAGCTGGGCGTGATCCAGTCACAGGTCGTCGGCATACGGAGCTGGCTGACCAAACATCTGTCCAACCACAAACGCTATCACACTCTCCTAGACAGACAACTGCAGAGCAAAAAGCCGCCTATCTGGCCTGGGCGGCACAGAGACCGCAAGAGAGAGGGAGGCCGTATGGCAGCTACGAGGAGTTTGTACAGGAGATGATTGAAAACCGGGATGGGAGGAGAGAAGCTGGAGGTGCTTTGTCGAGTTATTATGCGCCGGAGAGGAGGGTGGAGGAGTATTATTCGGAGGGAGTGAGATACTAACGGTCTCACTTCGAGGGTGTCACTCTTATCTCATCTTATGAATTTCACGTACTTCTGGCCTTCAGCAGAAGCCAAGCGGTGTAGTTGAAGCAAGCAAACGGGCCATTGGGGAAATGATATCACTCAACGTGCGATCACATGACCGCACTTACCTTCACCTTCGACTAAAACGCACGGGACTTTGTTATATTTTGTCTTTGGCTCTTTGCCACGATTGCTTCTTCACCAGCTCGCCAACATCCGCTTCTTGCACCTGTACCACTGTCCATATACACGAGCATACACCCTGTTCACTTCTAACGTCAACACTATGGGCTCCGTAATGCTCCAGCACCTCCCCACCGCCTGGCACGTAGACCAAGCCATTGTCAGCGAAGAGCGCCGCATAGTCTGCCTCCGCTTCGGCAGCGACGCGGACCCCGAGTGCATGGACATGGACGAGAAACTGTACAAGATCGCCGATAAAGTCAAGGACTGGGTCGTCATCTATCTCATCGATATCAAGGTACGGTTACAAAACCACCTTCCCCCAATATGACCATTCCTTACACTGTTTTCCTTTCTCTCTTTTACGTACATTTTGTCTTTTGAACAAGCGCTTTACTGACGTGAACCCCAAAACAGCAAGTCCCTGATTTCAATCACATGTACGAACTCTACGACCCATGCACCGTCATGTTTTTCTGGCGCAACAAGCATATTCTGGTTGATTTTGGCACGGGCAACAACAACAAGATCAACTTTCCGATTGGCGACAAGCAAGAGCTGATTGATATCTTGGAGATGGTGTATCGGGGCGCGAGTAAGGGCAAGGGACTAGTTGTGAGTCCCAGGGACTACTCGACTAGTTGGGCTTATTAGGAGCAAGAAGAGGGACGGAAGGTGTTTAACACGGGGTTGTCAAGATGACGAAAGTGATATGGAAAGATCTCAACGGAAGCCATGATCGAAGCGACGTGGAGTATGGAAGTCTAAGGTGGAGACTCGATGAATCAAAATCTTTTTCTTATTACAAGTACTCCAACAAGACCCTATTCTATATAATTGCTAACACAAACATTCAGTGTCAGGTGTAGCCTGGCAAACTCCACGAAACAAGTTTTTGCATGCGCCGCCCAACGCCTTGCCATGCAAAAGGTAACGAGACTCTTAGTCTTTGCTAGGAACGAAACAAAACAACGCCAACAAAGATTGCACTATAGACCCAAAAATACCTAGTTACCTAGCGTGTTGATCAATGTTTGGAAGAGAACAAGTGTAGCTTCTTCTTTTTCTTCTCCTTGCCATCCTTGTCTTCTTTACCGGGCTTCGTGCTGCTCTGTGATGGTGTGGGGCTGTGTTTCGGGGAGTTGAGATTAATGGCACCCATGGCAGCTGTTGGAGGCTTCGGGCCACCAACTCTCGGTCCGGAGGGTAGGCCTCCAGGCATAGGCGGCTTAGTGCCAGCGGGAGGTGGTGCTGGCTTTGGTGGCTCTGGTTTCTCAAAGAGATGGTCTGGAGCTTTTGGTTGGGGCCCATCGATAGGCAGGCGCAGGTTGCGGCGGTTCTGGCTCAGGTCGCCAACTTGACGAAGGAAAAGTTGTGGCTTCATCATGTGCGAGGTCACGAGGAAGACATCGCGGTTCGTCTTATTCGAAACTTCGTAGCACGCACGAGATTCGGAGTATGTCGCACCGCCGGCCATGAATACAATGACACGCTGTCGTGGCTCTGCACTGGCTGCTCGAGACTTGGCCCACGTTGGTTTCGCAGCGCGAAGGGACGTCGGGGCAGCATTATTATCTTGCGCCATGCTAGCGGCGTCTTCAGGCGACATCTTTGTAAAGGGGAAGGTGTCTTGAGGAAGGGTACCACGGGCGTGTTCTTCTAGCATGTCCTGCAGGGCTGGGGTGAATCTTGACAATCCATAGTCTTCTTGGTTAGGCGGTGGTGCTGGCTTGGGTGGGAAAAGGGGTGGAGTCGGGTCTCTCTTTTCCTTGAGTTGTTTTGCCACTCGCGCTCCGAGCAGATCCAGATTGCGAATTACTTCGCCGTCTAGTGGTGGCAGCTGTGCGTGGAAGATGAGCTTTTGTAGGTCGGCTGGCAGTATCCCGTTCTTGAAGAGCACGTAGAGCGCAATAAGTCGTAGTCTGTCAGCTGGAGTTATCTCATCGTCATCTAGTGTCCGGACGATCTGATCAGTCATATTCTTGGGCTTCCGATAATCCTCGTCGAGCCCAGTAGCCAGACACTGCCGAGTCAGTAACAGCCATAACACTAAGGCTAGAATGGCTTACCTGTTCCACAGAGGCCAAGTCTGGCAGTTTGTGCTTCTGAAAAATTTCCATGCATTTCTGCGCCATGGTAAGGTGCAAGGAATAGGCTTCCTTCATCTCCTGGAATTGCGGCAATCCAGCAATCATATCTTTGATGGCGTTTAGCCCGTTCATACCTGCGGCGTTTTGCGCGTCTTGGTTTGTAAAGTGGGGGTTGTCGGCAATGAATTTTTGGAAATCGCTGATCAGTTTGTCGAGAGTATCTTTCATGTGTCGATGTCGATTCTCAACCCATATCTTGTCTTTGTCCGAGATCTCCATGTCCTTTTCCTCAGACTCCGGGTCCTCCTCGTTGACATTGGTCCGATACGTAACCTTGTCGCCGTCTTGTATGGGTAGTAGGTCCATGGCCATTGCTTGGTATGTAAACTCATGAACGAAGGGAGCCATGAGGTCCATTGATCGGTCGGTGATGTAGAGTGCACCGCGAGGTCGGTTGGACTGCGGAGGGAAATCCTGGTTAAATTGTGCATACATGTCGAGCTTGTCTTGTACGAATCGCGCAAGATGGGAGCAAAGGACGCTGGCTTCATGTGTTGGGTTTCGGGGTCGGTAGTATCGTATAAGTGGATATTCGCCAAGTGCAACGCATACTCCAGTAATCTGTCGAGAGTTAATTCAGTTTTCACACAAGAGCAAAGTCGCTTACTCTCTCAGCGATATCCTCCATGTGCCGAACTACGAGGTTGTTGCATTCGGGATGGTAGAGGGTTGGAAAGCTCCAGGGGTCTTTGAAGATGACGAGATTTGACTCTTGTGGGTGGAAGTCGAGGTGGACTGTCCGGAAGCTTCTAATCTGCTCGCGTGCCAATTGGGAGCGGTCTATACGCTCCTTGAGGTGTGGTGGTAGCACTAAGCTCATCAGCCTGAAGTTCCCATCCAATGTAGACAGTGCCCTCACATGTGGTCCATATCAAGAAGAAGCCTCTATACCGCCGCTGATCAAACTCGGCCATCATGCAGTCGACAATGTGTGGTTTGGGGGTAATGATGTACACAGCGTCCATGTCTCGTATGGGCTGCCGCCGGTCTTCGATGCGCTCGATGTCTATGGCGAGGTCAGGGGGTGTTGTTGGAATTGCAATGCAGATGGCGTACTCGTAATGTTGAGATTGAGGATATCATCTTCCTTGACCACGTTGTTGATCAGCTTCTGGCTGTATTCGTCCACAATGAGTATCTTCCACTGGGCACCGTTAGCTGTGCTTGGGCTTCATCGGGCTAGGGTTGTCGCACGTCGCCGCGAGTCGTCTGCCGGATCGCGTTGAGTATGACTACATGGTTGCATATCAGCGGCGGTCTCCTTGGTGCGCGGTATACGGGGTCTTCGTACGTTCTTTCTGAATGTCTATCATGGAAGCCATGCTGGCGGGGTACGGCAGGCTGCAATGCCGCCGTGATGAAAAGAGGAAAGAGAGAGACTCGGTGGTGATTCGAGCGAGGTCGCTTCAACGTGTCGAGAGCGCCCTCAGTAGCGAGCGGTGCAGACGAGCGGCGGAGGGTTGAAGGTTGGAGTATAGGACGTGGGGAGCGCGTCGCAGCTTGGCCTGGTGTTGCAGCTGCGGCCGCGGCGGTCCCCTTGCCCGCCGGAGGTGTCTGCATTAGGGCTTGGCCCAACTTTTTCCTAGCCATGATATCGTTGATCGCAAAGACATATTACCCATTGTCGCCCTCATGCATATTGCGACTTAGTCCTGCTTCCCTCTTCTTCTTTCCTCTCCTTCTCGACTTCTAGTTTGCCGTCCAAATACATCCACCCGCCTTTGGCATGCTTCCCCCGCCACTACGTCGCAATTCGCTATGTCTCTTCTGCGCCTTCGCCGCCCGCTCACGACCACAGCCGCCACGCCTTGTCCCTAGAATCCAGATTGCACAACGAGTTACATCGTCCAGATTCGGAAAACATGGCACCCACTACAATCCCCTCGAACAAAGCAGTCCTGTTCTTTTGGGTGGCCTCAAGAACGCCGCGCCACCCACTCGCATCGTCCAAGAAAAGCTAATCAAGCTAAAGAAGGAATTGAACGAGCCAGGGGTTCTCGAGAGCCTTCATTTGACCAAGGAGGAATTTGATCGTGAATGGCTCACCTTCGAAAGAGCCATCGATGTACAGCTCAAACGAAACACGCCCGAGCTGCAGACACTGGCCCGTCAGGCAAGGCGGGGCAAGCCAACACTTCAAACACAACTGCGACAACAATTCTATGCGCAAGTATATGGAGGACGCTTTACGGCAGCCGAGTTGGAGAACCAGAAAGAGGTGGCTGACTTGCGATATCCGGCCGAGTGGTACCCTGCGACACGAGAGATTCCACGCACCGTACATATGCACGTTGGTCCGACCAACTCTGGTAAAACTTACCATGCCCTCAAGCGTCTTGAGGAAGTAAAGTCAGGAATCTACCTTGGACCGCTGCGCCTCCTCGCCCACGAAGTATACACACGTCTCAATGCAAAAGGGAAACCATGCGCTTTGGTTACTGGCGAGGAACAGCGGATACCACAAGGAGAGCGCCCTCAAATGTACAGTTGCACTGTGGAGATGGCTCCACTCAACACAGAGTTTGATGTTGCTGTCATAGACGAGATACAGATGATCAACCACCGTGATCGAGGTTGGGCTTGGACCCAGGCCTTCCTTGGCCTGAAAGCGAGAGAGATTCACCTCTGTGGAGAAGCGCGGACAGTTCCATTGATGCGTGAACTCTGCGCTCTTGTCGGCGACAAGGTCCATGTCCATGAGTATAACCGTCTAACCCCGCTCAAGGTCCAGCCACGAAGTTTGCAAGGAAAGCTCAACGGACTCGAGAAGGGCGACTGTATTGTAGCTTTCACAGTCCTCGGTATCCACGCTCTACGGCGAGAAATCGAGAAGAAGACAGGCAAAAAATGCGCGATTGTTTATGGAAGCTTGCCACCAGAGACAAGAGCTCAACAAGCCCGGTTGTTTAACGACCCAGACAACGAGTACGACTTTCTGGTAGCTAGTGATGCCATTGGCATGGGTCTCAATCTGTGAGTAGTATCTGACCCAGCATTGCCAAGGAGGAACTGACTGTTGTAGTGCCATCAAGCGTGTCATCTTCGACTCTACTATTAAGAGTGATGGCACAAATCTCGTGCCACTGCAAATTTCAGATCTCAAACAAATTGCAGGCCGTGCCGGCCGCTACAAGACAGCTCATCAAGCAGTCAATCAAGATCTGAAACAAGTTTCAGTGGCTGATACTGCCATCGATCCCACCATAGGGCTAGACGACAAAGTGCCTGATGCCGAGGAGGCAAAATCATCTGAATCAAACACAGTTGGATGGGTCACAACGCTTGATCCCGCAGATCTTGGTTACCTGAAAAGGGGTATGGCGCGAGAGCCTGAAGAGATCAAGTCGGCCGGGCTGTTTCCTCCTTCTCTGGTAGTGGAGCGATTTGCAAACTACTTCCCACCTGGCACACCTTTCAGTTACATCATGTTGCGCCTGCACGAGATCTCGATAATACACCCTCGCTTTTACCTCTGTGCGCTAAAAGACCAAACAGCGATTGCCGACGTCATCCATCCTGTCAAGAATCTTAGCGTTCAAGACCGCATTGTGATTTGTGCTGCGCCTATCAATATGCGTTCTGCTCCCGAGCGGAAATTTCTTCGGAGACTCGCTGAATGCATAGCCGATGGCAAATCAGGGAGTTTGCTAGATATCGAGTGCCTCCCACTCAGTGTCATGGACGACCAGCCGCCCTCTGGTGAAGTGGAATACCGGGAATATCTATTGAAGCTCGAGCAATTACACAAGATGCTTGTATGCTACCTCTGGTTGAGCTATCGTTTCCCCAATGTCTTTACGACCAGGGCTCTTGCAAACTATACCAAGAAACTGGTCGAAGACCGGATTGAGGGGACGCTCACTGAATTCTCATTCGTTGAACAAGCGCGGTTACGACAAATTCAATCGAGAAACAAGGCGAGAAAACAGATGCAAACGGACCTTGAAGAGCCAAATGACGAAGCCGAAAGCCAGCAAGGACAGATACCTGATGGACTGTCGAATGAAGCAAACATGAACGAACACCCGAACGATTCATTCACCAGTGAGCTCAACTCGGTTACAGAAGAACACAAAGGAGCTGTTGCAAAGGCTTAAAATGAGGCAAGCAACTAGCCGAAGGTTCGAAATCTACATTCGACGAAACGGAACCAAGCAGAGCCATCCAGTGCTTGGACATTGACGTGGTACGACACCACTTGTATATTATGACTACTCTGTTTCGCACTGTGCACATACTGGATAGAAGGGGCAAGGCTCTGGTCACTTTCGGTGTTCCCAAAACTTGTCATGGTCCTAGATTTATATTATCACAGAATTTAAGTTTCTTCGCCACTTCTGCGCTCGTATCGATAGAGTAGGATAGGTCTTTCTTTTCGTTTGCTCTTACATATCGGAGAACCTCTACGACATTACTGCATCTTTGCATATATCCAGTACGCCTTGTTGCCTACTTTGTGCAGCCTTGTTGCTTGACCGGTCCTCTGCCACGAAGGAGTTCTATAGACATCGAGGCTAGCTGTTTGCAACCTTCCATAGCATAACTTGTGCAGCCAAGGTCCCGCAATCTAAATATACCATGGCACCGAGTGAAATTCGTGGCAATGCATTACTCTGGTCTACTTGGGCAACTAACGGATATGCAATCAGGCATACCTACAGGCAGGCTAGTTGGCCATGGTGTCGCGTGATGCCGTATTGCCGGGCGAACACATGGTAATTGGCGTACTAAGTACCTATACATGTTTTAGTACGGTTGACGAAGAATTCCAAGTCAACTAGGAGACATTCGGACATAGTAATTGCCAAATACGTCCTTGGCGAGATACACAGAGTGGCTGAGCCCAATACAGAGCTGGGGGCGCCGAATACGTCATGACTAGGTTTGCGGTACGGGTCGAGGCAAACTAAGGAAACGCACCGTACGTTGGGGCTTCGGACCGAATGTCGACGCCAGCTCACCGTAAAGTACCAGTGAGATCAGGACTGTGTTTGGCAAAATGCCCATCCACGGGTAGATGCGTGCGCAAATTGTCCGGGCAAGGGGGCTAGCTTCGGTCAGCCCTACAACAAGATTAGCAAATCTCCCGGGGCTTCCGCAGGGACCATGACCGACCCTCTTCCACAACACACAACGCCTCTCGCCGCATGTGCACACAGCGTCGCAGTCTTAGCAAAAAATCATAGATAGCCTTTTCCTCGCTTCATACGCACGCAGAGCTTCTCTCTGCGCCCAACCGTCGCCATGATGGTGCCCGCCCACATTCTCGAGATTCCGCGGCCCAAGGTACGTCAGGAAGCCCAGCCAGCCCAGCTGGGAATATTTCAGCCAAGATGCTACACGACAGAAGAGAGAGACTGATACCTGCTCGTAGACATTTCTGCAGAAAATGTCGCTGCGTACTGGCGCCGAGATCATTACCTTCCTCCAGATCATCAACAAGGCGTCAGGCGTCTACGGCCTCCTGGCGCTGCTCACCGGCGCCAAAATCGATGGCTGGCAACTGTCCATGTACCTATACTCGACCTTTGCACTTGTCACCACAACCTACCTATACAAGCATATCCGACTCCAGAGCCCCTTTGAATCCGTGCTGCTTGCGCATCTGTATGCACTCGACTCGGTCATCAACGCGCTATACACGGCCTTTTTCGGCATCGCATGGTTCTACGCGCTTGCTTCGCACCCCGATGAGAATGCCGGGCTATCGCCTGGAATGAAGGACAACGCGGGCTTCACCAGCCCCAAGCACAACGTCTCGGAGGTGGACATCATTGTCGAGCCAGCCAACGGTATCCAAGGCGGCCAACACGCCATCGCCGTCGGCCAAGGTAGTGACCCTGCCGCAGGTCTTGGCAATGCCGTCTTCCAGAGCAGCAGCATCATGAGCATCTCGCTCATTTCTGGTTTCTGGGCTCTGCGCGTCTACTTTGTTTTCATCATGCTGGCTTTTGCACGCCAGTGTCTCCGTCAGCACATGGCCGCCAACGCTTCCTCTGCTGCGTGGTACAACTCGAACGACATGCAAACGACTGCGCACGACCTGGCCGAAAATCCCTTTGCTGAGGGTAAAGAAGAGGGCAACGGCTGGAGAGGCCAGCTCGGCCGGGCCATGCTTAGCGGTGCACCCAAGTACTGGCTCGGCGCTGACGAGGGCGAGGACTGGATGCGGGGAGTTGGGGGCAGATTCAGGAAGGCCACCCAGCTGGACCAGCCCGTTGGCTTCAACGAGCGAGAGAGGAGACGGAGAGCCGGAACCGGACCGCCAGTGCCGCAACTAAAGATGTTGAACCCCGAGCTGCCAAAGTAGATTGTGAGTAGCGGTGGGGTGTTTGGTTTAGCACGAGGTGGCTTAGCGGGAGTGGTAAAAGGAGACGACTGATGACGGAAGAGAGCGGTAATGACATGACCTAGGGGGAGCACCTCAGGGGATTGAAGCGCATTTGTACTATACCTACTACCTATTAATGTTTTGGCGTACGCTGGATGTGGTGTTTGGCACAGCAGCGACACGCCAGGTTTTCTTGTAACCTGCACGTAGCAGCAGCGTATTGCAACCATGTTCGGCCTTTGGCTTACATCATCCTTTCCACATTACTGGTACAAGTGACCTGATTTTGCCATGCCTCCGCGCCACACCTGGCAAAACTCGGAGATGTAGTCAGGGCAACTACGGCGGCCGAGAATTCGTGGCGCTGCGCGACCGAGGCAGGCCTATCCCCACCACACCACACGCAGCAACGTTGTCAAGGGCGGGCTAAGCCACACTTGGCTAGCGGACACGCATCAGGTGAATGACGGACTGTCTCACTTCACCGCCGGCCTGCCAACTGGACCCTGACACCACTCCTTTCGGTCAACCGTTAAGGCAAACATGTGCCGGGGCTTAGCGATGGCTAGTGGGCCGCCGCATGCGTGTGCCACTGTCACGCTTCCGTCTGGACACGGCCTGGATGACCTGTCACTCATGGCCAGTGTCAGGTCCTGGGCCGCACTGATAAGGGGGCCGGCATGGCTGCACTCGACGAACTACCTAATGTAGCCTGTTAGTTGCAGCCTCTCCGCCGTCTCCTAGGTTTCACTGAAATTTTCTGACTCGAAAAGTTTGGCTCCTGGTTTGACTAGACACTTGCATTACTTCCCTCAGGCTTATTCAACCCAAATCTCTTCAGCCGTTGGCGCACAGATACACACCCACTTTGCTTGGAGTAAGACAAAGACTACTAGGGAGAGGGTTGCAAGAGCAGGACATCAGTTTTATCTACCATGGGTTTCTTTCGTCGCTCCCTGAGTTTCGGCTCTTCACGTTCACGCCCATCAACCAACGACTCTTCGTCCGATACAGCCAGTTCGAGGACGAGCATAGATTCTGCCTTTGGACACGATGTATCAAACTCCGTGGCTACTATCACAAAACTTCCCCAAAAGGCACCGATTCTCACCCTTCCGGTCGAACTGATTCAGCACATCAACGCCCACCTCGACACTGCCTCTGCAGCAGCCTTTTGTCTATCCAGCCGCTTCATCTACTATTCCCTCGGCACCAACGTGCTCTCTCGCTACGTCGAGGGGAGCAAGAACCGGTTCGAGAAGCGGCGGACCATCGAAGCCGTAGTCGAACGAGCATTCCCCGGCCACTGGTTCTGCGGCTGGTGCGACAAATTCCATCGATGGAATCCCAACGAGGGTCCAAGCACCCCCTCTGGTAAACGTCGCGAGTGTGCCGATTTCAACAGTTACCTCTACGCCGGCAGCGACTACATCCTACGCTATCACCACGTCCGACTGGCTATCAACGCCGCCCTTCTAGGTCCTGAGCACGGCATCCCTCTCTCAGCCTTCACCCATGAGCAAAAAGGCATGATCAAGATCTCGAGGACACCCGTGCCAACCAAGCTGCAAATATCCGCAAAGATATCCAAAGGCCGTTTCCTGCTCCATTCCTCCTTCGCCATTATCATCCCTTCCTTTGCAACACGCAGCCGCCACCTCCTAAGCACCCTGTGGCCCGCGCTACCGCACATCCTGACTGGCCACCACGACAGCGACAACGGGCACTCTGGCCTCATGGCCGCCATCGACAATGCCGTTCGTCGTGGCTGGAAGTACCAGTTCACGCAAAACTGCAGCATGTGTGCCACCGACTGGGCCGTTAGCACCCAAGTATTTCCCCACGCGACAGGGGGCCAGACAAGACTCGTCGTGCAGACCTGGCGCGATCTTGGTACTGCCCGTACGCCGTTTGAGACGGGGTGGCGCGCTCATGGTGTGTGTGCGGCGGAGGGCTGGGCGAAGAAGTCGTCGGTGTCGTCGGGGACGTGTTTGTTGCGCATGGCGGGGTTGCAGGCGGGTGCTATTCGCCGTGCATTTGAGAGTGTGGATGCGTCTTCTACGATGAACGAGATCAAGATGCAGCCGAAGAGTTCACCCACGGCCCGTATTTACCGCTCGTTCATGAGGCGGAATACGCTCGACGAAGAGGAGGAGCTGGATGAACATGACGATGTGGTCCGCAGGTCGAGTGCTATACCACGTTCCTGGAGGACGGCAGAGGAAAATGCAGAGGCTGCGAGACGGTATGAGCAGGATAGACGGGATGTTGCGAGGAGTGCGGCTGAGGAGATGGCGCGGATGAGCGTGCAGCGGGGGAGGACGTTGGGCTAGATGGCGGGGTATTCTGCCTCCAAGCCGTTGACTTCATGTTGCTTTTTTACATCTTTGGTTTTTCTACAGCGGGCGTTTGGCATGGGAGATTGGGATCTTGCAAGCACGTTATCAGCATTTCAAGCGGATATAGATGGGCATTTCGAAGACGGCGCAGTTATAGACTAAACTGCAGAGAGTTCCCATAGACACGAGAACCACCACTTAGTCGCAAGACGAGACAAACTATTATTATCACACTTATCACACTTCATCTCGAAAGGACCGCTTTGTTTTACGATTTTCTGAATGCAAATTTCCATTTGCCTAGTTTGTTGTATGCACACTTTCTAGTTCCACCACAACATCACACCAAATATATACAAGGTACGAGAGAGAAGAAGAAGCGAATGAATGGGGCCGTGCGGACATAGGAAGAAAACAACTACACCTGAAACTCTCTCTAAGATTTAGGTGAAGCATCTAGTCCCGCCATAACCATAGCCTCTGCAGCGTAGCAACCTCAAAGCGCTTACGAGGGCTGAGCAAAAGTAGAGCCAATAGGACCAAACTTGATGTTGGAGAAGACAACAGTGGCATCGGGAGAGTTCTTCTCGACATCCTCGGGCTTGCCGGAGGTGATGGGGCAGGTACCACGGGCAGCACCAGGCTTGGTGGAGTCGGTGGGGTAGGTCGAGTCGAGCCAGAGCATGTTGACGGCGTGGTCGTCCCAGAGGGACATGACAAGGACGTGACCGCGAGCAAGCGATGCACCCATGCCGTTGAGACCGCCAAGAGTGGCAAAGGAAGAAGTGTCGCCGAAGGCCTTCTTCTGTGCGGTACAGAAGCTCTCGGTGATGGAGTTGCCCTTGACGCCCTCAATGGCAGACTCGGAGTTCTTGTAAACCTTGCCGTTCTGGACGTAGAAACGCTTGATCTCGGAGAGGCTGGAGCCAGAGCCGATGAACTGGGTGACGACAGTCATCTTCTTGCTGGTGTCGAGAGTAGCACCGGGACCGTAGAAGTCCTTGACACCCATGCGGTAGCTGTTGAAGTCGCAACCGTCCTTGTCGCAGACACCCTTGTAACGGTTGTCACCGTCACCGCAGGTCACGGCGTCAGTGCACTCCTGGAGACCAGTGCCCTTGCAGGGGTGGGGAGTGTAGGCAGTGGAGATGGAGTTGGCTTCCCAAATGTCCATCTCGGGGCAGCAGGCACCGATCTTACCGGCTCCACCGTTAGGGTCGGCAGCCGAGGGGTTCCATCCCTCAACGTTAGCCTTGCCGTTGATGAACTTAATGTCGTGGGGGCACTGCGAGTCACAGTATCCAGTTCCGTACTTGGCACCGGCCTTGTTGTTGCCCTTGCCGATACCACCGTCAGCGGCCATCTCGACGAAGTAGAGAGCACCGTTCAGACCGCAGGGTAGCTTGGAGACATCAACGTCAAAGGTGAACTCCTTGCCGATGAGGTTGAACATCTGGTACTTGGTGTCGGTCTCCATGAGATAGGTACGCGAACCAATGTTGCTGGAGAAGGAACCCTTGGTGACAAACTTGAGGCTGAGAGCGTTGTTGCTGGTAGTGATACCATAGGTGCCTGGAAAATCTTAGAACATACTACACTCTGTTCACTCAGACAACATACCAGAGTAGTCAGCACCGTCAATGGCGCAGTTCTTGGTGCAGCTTTCACCGTCAGGGCAGTACTCCGTGCTCCACGTGTTGCCTGTGTAGCAGTTGGTGTATCCGCCGACGTTGTGGGCCCATCGCCAGTTGGAGTCAAGCACAATGGAACCGGACTTGTTGGAACAGTTAGTGCCACCGGTGCCCGTGCATGTTTGCCAGGTAAGCTTGGGGTGATTCTCAGCAGTGCTGGTGCCAACCTGCTGAGCGCGGGCGGCTCCGTAGAGCGAGAGAGAAGCGAAGGCGAGTGTCCTGTACATGGCGGCTTGTTGAATGAAAGTCGGATGTTGGGTATCGAAAGCTTCTGGTTGTTGGGGGCTCCCCCTTATATACAAAACTTTCACTGCTGCTGAGCATCATGGGTGGTACTTTGCCAAAGTACCTATATGACCGTTCGTTATTGCAAGCCGCATGCGATCAGCATCCTTTGAGCCTCTTGCAGACAGTTCTCACCAATACCACGAGTAGAACGGGACGTCGGGAGTGTAGAACATCACTAGAAGTGCCAGAGTAATGAAACGTAGATGAATTATCCGTAGTGGCTTCCTCGTCGTGGAGTTTTCCGGGGTATTGTGGAGATCTGTGCGCCACAGGAAACGGCCTCTTGCCCCAGGGAGGTAGGGAAACAGGCTGTAGGTGGAGAAGAATATGCAGCTTTGCCCGACGATGCACCAAGTCTAATCCAATATGGGTTGCAATCTAAATTCTTAGCCTCCAACGCTATTCGACGACAAGCAACTAGCCTCATATGTATGAAGGCGAAGTTGCGTAGATCAACGTTGATAGTACTCACTGTGGCTTGGCCCACACCCTGTCACCAAGTCACGCGTTGTTCCGCAGGTATCAGTCGAGTGGGTGTGTATATTGTCATTGCCGCATGCCGTTCCTAAACAGCAGTGCCGGTGCAAAGCCTCTCCCACAAAGTCTCTTCGTAGCCGCTGCAGTTCCTGGTATTCAGCTTAGTCGTTCCGAAACCTGGTTGACATATATTGCTTTTCCAACAACTCGTGAGCATATATGAGCAGATCTTCTAGAAAAGACATGCTCGGCCCGATTCAGCAATTAATACCCAGGTTAAGATCATGAGGCTCACGAGTCTATCCAGGTCTTGGTTCTGACCGAGAAAGTAAGGTTATTTGCATGGGTTGCGCCGCTACAAGCAACACAGTGAAGACATGTGTTTTTGAAGCAGCGAAGATTCCGTGCGGGGGAGCAGGGACAGCCTGACAAGCTTTGTCTTATGGATGACTTGACACGTACGCCCAGTCAATATCCCGGCAAGCGCATATGAAAGAAGACCGCTTGCTGGCAAAGGCGAAGTGGATACTGAGAGGGCAAGGTCAAATGACCTTTGGCCGTAGGTTTCAGGTACCACTTAGTAAAAGCTTACAACCGACACGAAGCTTCCGGGATAAACGGGACGAGACTCCTCTGAAAAATAAGCTACGCCTTGCTCGAAGCTTCACAGGTGTGAGCTAAGTCTTCTCAAAGAGGCGTCGACCCGAATCATCGGTTAATCTTCCGTACTAGATAGATTGATGTCCAGGGATGATGGCTCGCCAAGACCGGGGTCTCGCTTCGAATTTGTCCGCCATTTCGGCTTTTGACTTGTGAATTTGCGAAGCAGCGATCCGGAAAGGTTCGTAAGGGGAAGTCGAGATCTGGACCATCTCAATATTCGCTCTGTTATGCGACGAGGATGGCAAGAGCTGGACATCGAGGTTGTTTCCTGCGGACCCGGTATCAAGTTCAGCCTAATCAATCTACCCCGGGGCAATATATATTCCGACCAGTCAAGATGGACGGCCAGTTGTTTACCACGACGGGTTTCCTGGTGGGCGGCAACACCATATGGATCTGCAAGTGAGGTACCTTATGCACAAAATATGGTAACCGGATATAAGCCGCTGAGCCGCAAGCATTGTGCAGTGAAGTGAGGCTGGTAGGTTGGACAAACATACTCCGAAATATTATTTCTGAGTATTCCAGCAGGTACCGATTGCATATCGCACCGCTATGGAGTCGTATCACCGATTGTACAATACCAGCAAGGCATCCTGACAACTCGTCACTGGCAAGGAGCTGTCAATTGGGCAATGGCGCACAAGCTCATCTCAGAAGAGATTGCAGCGTTTTTGCCGGAATGCATGAGAATACATGATAACAGAAATTGGAATAAGCGCAGATGTAGGGAAATAACGATTAAGGATGGGGGTACAAAGCAAGACAGGTATACACACCTTGGGAGAGGAGGCGAGGAACTCTTCCTAGAGAGGAATAGCCGAGTTTCGGTTCTTGGCATTTCTTAATGTGCCTATGGTATGTACTAGCCCAACCACCAGCATTCTTCCTTTTGCCTGTTTGCTGTAATCAAATCTTGAACTCTTGGATTTCTCGGCATGTCCCTTTTACTATTTGGAGGCGGAGACTTCGTCCGTTTCTCCATTCAACGGTGCCTGCCACGTCCTGGTTAATAACCTGCTCAACAGTAGCGAAACTACCTGTGGGAGCAGACTGTTATTAAATTCCGACCATCATCGAACCATTGTGCGATAATGAAAGGATATCAATCACGAACCAGTTGGATGATGGAATTGTTTCCCGTTCTCCCATAATGATTCTTCTTGGTTTCGAGAGCCAAATCTTGGAGACATTGTCTCATCGATACCCGTTAGAGTCCAACTCAGCAGGCGGTCGTGAGCTTGGCAGTTCGATCACTTGTCCGTCAGAGTCTTTTTCGTGGTACTGCTGATAGTGCGGGTACGCCTGCCAGTGATTATTGCTTTGCCCGTCCAATTCAACAGGTTTGCCCTTCTGGCCCGCTCTTCTTCTTATCCATACCCAAACTGCTGCAGCGACAAGAGCAACTACGAAAACTGGTCCAATAACAACACCGGCTATCCAGGATTTGTCTTGAGCCAATGCCTGCGGAGGAGTGGCTGTTGGCGCGGTCGCTGCATTTGTATTTGAAGTGGCTGTTGTATTCGAAGTTGTCGTGATTGCTGGTACGGATATATAAACCGTTCTCACTCCTGCTTCTGTCGAGGTTGGGTCGGGTGGTGCGGTCGTAACAGTGTCAATTGACGTCGTCATCGGCTCCGCAGTTGCTGGCAGTTCCCGGTAAATGGTGTACGCTTTCCAGTACATACGACAGGCGTAGTTAACCGCTGACGGGAGTCCTGCTGGAGATGTCGCATAGATCGTAGCCTCTACACATGATGCCCCTGCACCACTGACATTCATCAGCACACATGTAGACGTCGAGAATCACAGTGCTCACCAGGTCCAGACCGTATCGTCGTCATAGTGTAGCAGGTTCTTCGCACATTTTGTCGCTATTGAACAGCGGCCGCCGCTGTTGCAGTCACCTGCATAAGATCCAGAGGTGACCCAAGCATTGCCTGCAAACAATGGCTCGACTGAACGGCTTCAGCTATGCTTATCCAACACGAAGACATCAATAGAACGTACCAGAATCCGGTGCAACATAATACCCGATGAATTTCGAGGGGTCTACCGAAGTTGTCTGGCTGCGTATCTCAAATATGAAGAAAAAGATAACAGTGAGCGTGCGTTTAATACTGAGGGGCATTGTGACGTCGTTGTGGTAATGGTAGTGCAAGATCAGTCTCCGCAGCCTGGCAGGGAGCGCAGTCGAGACACACCAAAACAACGACGATACCCATTCGCACACCTTTCCCTTTAGGATTAGGGAGGCATGACAGTGGTATCAAAGGATTCTCAGATTGGGGGCCGAATGAGCCTAATTGGGCTAGAATGCTTTGATTGCGGTATCGAAATTACTTGGCCACCTCAAACTTTGTTCCTGGAGCTCGGCGGTTGCTCGATTAGCAGAAGTTAATTCTCACACCGGCCCTAGCAAGTCACTCTAGAACCTATCCCAATGTCGACGTCTAGTCACTGCTGGAAGGACTCACTTTCTTGTCTGTACAGAACGGACAATGCGCATTCTTTAGGAAATAACAGGAAAATGTCCTACCGTACGGCTGATTCGATTTCGGACTGGATCCTGTCTTAGGAGTCATGTTCTTGGCTTCCGTCCTAGGTCCACGTCCAAGGAAATCCATTGATCCGCATTCGATTTTCGACAACATCACCTTACATAGCCATACCATACGGCTATTGAAAACAAAATATAATTGCTTACCCATAGGCAATAACAACCAACTTCGGCAAAGTCTATAGACCCCGTGGGCCAGCCATAACCGCACTCACAAAAGAAAAGCTCCTCTCCATCCTCGCTGGCGTATGTACAGTTTGGTTCGTGCTGCTGTAGAATTCCGCCTATGTATCGCTTTGTTCCACACGTAGTTCATCCGCTGGTCGTTCGGCTGCCTACTGGCATTCGGTGCTCTATTCCTTCTTGACAGTATCCGGGTCTGTGAGAATGCCCTCAGCTTCAAGTCTTCGTCGCGCCTCCTCTAGGGCCCAGGTTTGGATGCTAGAGAACTGTTAGCCGCGACACGAATTTGTATAATTTCTCTGGTCCTGCCCGCTTCACCCCTGATACTTCCAACGGCTTCTATGACTCCCCCTCTTCCGCTCTGCCATTGCTCCATCATGATCATCCAAGAGTCAAGAATTAGGTCTCGAACATACCTAGTATCGGGCTTAAAAGCGTAAGCAACGACTCCGAATGCACAAGCACCTCCGAAACCCCAGTACATGGCATTCTCCCAGCCCTCCTTCTCATACGTCTCGCCGGGCTTGACACCAAACAGCCATCCTGATGGAGGGTCGTAGCTGGGTCCGTGTCCTGCCTGCTTTGCTTGTGATCGCGAGAAGGCACGGGTGGTGGTGCGTGGGGTGGCGGAGAGGGCAGAAGCGACAGCGCGGGAGCCGCTGGTTGCGGCGCGGATCGAGTTCATTGCTGCTTCGTCGTCGATGTAGCACCAGCGAAACAGGCCAATTCAATTGTGGCGAGAGGTGTCCCGGCGTGGGTTGAGGTGGTTGTGAAGCTGTGATAGGCGTCGGCGGTGCGTCGTCGGGTGTGAGGTTCGGCGTTCGTTGCGATGGCTTGGCTTGGCGGCGGAAAGCTAGCGCCGCTCGAGACGTCAGACCTATGCTCGGGATGCTCCAAATGCAGACTACTCGAAGCCGAAGCCCACTCAACTCTATTAAAGAGGATAGTGACTCTGGCTATCATTTACATGCTCGGAAAAGAATCACCTCTCCCAATTTCAGCATTCTGTGCTGTGTTGTGAGCGACATGGGTAGGCCGACTGTGGCGCCATAGATGTTGCCGGTCGGGGAAATTACTTATCAGATATGTTAGATGGAAGTATTGCGGCTGGAAAAAGGACTCCATCTTGCTTTTAAAATGACGCTCAGCATTAGGTATTGCTAAACGTTTTTGAAGACGTTCACCTAGAGAACTTGTTTTGCATTACAAAATCTAGCTCCTTCTAGCGACACTATGACACAGAGACATGGGACGGAAAGTGGTGAGCATATTGTGCTCCGTTTGCTCTCACTCTCACTTTCTCATCCACCACGTGCACGTGATGCACCGACGCGGTATAAAGTATGAGCGTGCCGAGAGTGTTGCCTTGTACCTCCGTTTGTCTCTTGCATCCCTACAATGGATTTATTTGCTCAACTCTCTTCTTTCACAACAATCAACCACAGATTGATAATTCTCGCGCCACCGGATTAAGAAGAGCCGATCTGCTACAACGACAGGCCACAAGTAGCTCACTCCAACATGGTTTCAGTACTGGACAACATGACGGTACGTGGTTTATCAAGCCAGAGGCCTCTCATTACTCATATATGGTAGCATCCTATCGTCGCAATTCAAAAGGCCGCCATGCCCGAACTGTACAATTCGACGCCTTCCAGTCCACAAATTTACTTGATGTATCTTGCCCCGGGACAAGAACTCATCACCCCAGAACAACTGAAGGCGCTGAACCCAGAGAGACTACCTGTGAAAACGGGCACGATACTTGCAAAGATTTCACCATCAATGTTGGTGAAACACGGCAGTTGTGCGTCTCTTATCGAAGCTAAGAACATGCTATATGTGGCCGAGAATACATCGATACCCGTCCCAAAGCTGTTTGCGGCATATGCATACGGGCCTCTAGACCGAGATCCCAACATGTTTGTCAGTCGCTACGACACATACATTTTCGAGGAGTTCATTGAAGGCGAAGACCTGGAGACGGCATGGCCAAAATGCACTTCCGACGAGAAGCAAGTGATCTCAGCAGACTTAAAGAAGTACATGACAGAGCTTCGTTCTCTTCCAGCTGCTGATTACATCGGATCCGCAAATAGAGGGCCAGTCACTGATGTCATGTTGGAATGGTCTACACCTTCTAAAGGTTAGTGTTAATACACATACCAGTCTACGACGATGCCTCTAACTAGGTCTAGGTCCGTTCGAGAGCGTTGAAGACTTCCATTCTACCATATTTGATGCGTATATCGCCAAATCGAAAAGGATCCACATGGACCCCTACATCCGCGGTATGCTAGGTGCAAACAAGTATGCCATTGTTTTCACCCATGGGGACTTCGCACCCAGGAACATCATCGTAAAAGATGGTCGTGTCAAAGCAATCATTGACTGGGAGCTGGCAGGGTGGTATCCTGAGTATTGGGAGTTTGCTAAAGCATTCTGGCTCGAGCGGTTCGTCAATGACTGGGGATCTCATCTACTTGGTGTTCTTACACCTTACTACCTCGAGCATTTGGTACATCAAAAATTGGTTTATGCAATGATGTAGCTGGCTATTAAGCTGCGACCAATCGTGGAGAGAACTGAGACCAATGGTGAGCATTTTATTGTATGGTTCTACGTGTTCTTCGGTATGTTTCTTATAGTTTCCATTTAGAGGAACCCTGTAGGTGTTCCTATGCACTATGAATTTAGAAAATTGAATCCGAAGTCTAGTCTCTAGAATATGTGTACTCGAGCCTTATAGTAGGAGTAAGTTCCCTTTGGCAATACAGGTAGGTTTGGACAGCCAAACCATCGCTCTGTAGAACAGAACGGACTTCTTCCAGCACTTCTTTTACCCCCAACACGCAGTTCTTGACAATGGGAGGTCTCGGTGAGAGCCCGGAGATCATATGGGGAAGTGCATGCAATTTTCTCAAACTTTGTGAGGTACCATGCCGGCATGTGGAACTGGAGGACTTACTCCTTGAAGAATAAGTCGCGAGTGAAACTGAAACGGGTGCGACACTCGAAGTGCATTATCAGACCAACAATGCATTTGACATGGTAGAATTGACCCTAATCTTGGATCCGCTGCTCTGCTGGAACTAATGTGACGGCTACGTGGTCTGGGCCGCTGGCTTGAGTAAAGGAGATTATGTAGACATTTCAGGATTCAGTCTGGGTGGGTGAGTGGGATATTAGAAGAAGTGGGATATTAGAAGAGGAACTGAATACAAATAGAAGATATCAAGAAATATTTTGGGTATTCGAAGAGTACTCGGAAATGTGGTGAGGATACGTGTGCTGGCAAATCGCGTGCCGAGCAAGGGTGTTGATGTCATGTAGTATTACATTTAGTTACGCTAAGCAGCCGAATATTACAGAGTCATCCACATCTCCAAAAGAAAAAAAGAAGTAGCTACAATCGGAGATAGATACACATGAACACGCGAAGTCGGATGAGGCCTCTCAGAGATAGACCTTCCTGCTAATTGCTTTCTTACAGCGATATCCCCAATTCCAGAGATCCAAGAACTTGCAGATTCTAACACCGGTGACGCGCTCTTCTCCGTTTAAAATCCACAATGCGCAATCATATCTGCAAAAATACTGTACCAATTGCGGAATCCAGATGCTAATTGTATCATGTTGAATATGTATAGACGCTACTATCCACCCGCAGATGCGATTAGACTATACGTTTTCCAGGCAAAAAGGTGCAGCTCAAGGCACTCATCATCACGCTGCGTAGCTCGCAGGTTCCCTATTATTAAGTTATATAGTATATGCAACAGCGTAGCCCAACGCTCATCAATCTCGTTCGCAATGGCATCTCATCATATCCCATGCATATGCAGATATTCGTCAACGTTTCTTCAGCCATCAATTCCGCCTATATTTCGCAGGAATATTCTGCACAATGACACCTGTGAGCTCCAGCCTCTCCCACTCTGCCTGCCTAGCCTCCTTCTCCTCGTGCATCTTGAAATGCGCAATGTCCTCAGGGTGAATCAAGTCCTCTTCTTTCACGTCGTCTCCACTATGATACTTCTCCCAGTGGTGAATCTCGTATTCGTATTCATCGTCGCCGTGGTGTCCTGGGCCGAAGCCAAAGTCTGGGAGCTTTGTGCCTTCCTTATCTTTTTGGGTGAATTCTTGAAGGGTAATTGTGCCGTCTTTGTTGATATCAAACATGTCTAGGATGGTTTGGACGACCATTTGTTTCTTGATCTCTGATATCGAGGCGCTTGATTCGTGTTCGAGACCGTAGGTCCGGCGGATATCCTGGGCTGTCCAGAGACCGGTGTCGTCATAGTCGTGTACGCGGAAAAAGTAGTCGGCGTCAAAGCCGGATATGTGATGCTCCTCTGTTACATGGTTAGTCGGTATGGCCATTGTTACGCGCTTTACCACGTAGAAATTGTAGGGGAGTTCATACCAGCCATGTGTCGTGTCGCCCAGTCGGCATCTGGTGGGACTTCAACTGGCGCATGCTCGTTGCTACCATGCGCCGAGGCATTGAGCGCACATGAAACCAGTAAAAGTGCGCTAAGCGGGACCTGTAGTATGCGAATCATTTTTTCTCGATCTGTGAAGCTTGAGAAGAGAGAACGAATGGGTTGAGTCGCGCATTGAGGAACAGGGGCTCGGTGGACCGCTGGCCAATCGCCGACACTATGTCATGAGGGTCTCGAACGCATGCGGAGGCCGCCTGGACCTCTTATCCCATCCACGACACCATCAATCCACAATGAACGTTCTAGTTCTCCTGAGTCTGTTACTCTTCATCCCCTTCCTTTTCTTCCTCGCCTTTCTTGCCGCATCTTCATGCATGGGCGAGGGCTTTCGTGCCAGAATCGCGGGCGTTACATTTAACCCTCGGAACGCGTCTTTCGGTCGCAACTACACACGTGGGTTTGGATCTGGGGCTGGCAGTGCGGGTTGGGAGCAAATTGAGATGGAAGACATGCTGGGTGAGGACAGCGACTCAGAATGAAGGAGGAATATGTTTGCATCGACGGAGTTTGCGTTATGTTCGCCATCTCGGTGCTTTACCGGGTATCTTATGCAGCAGGGGAACTATACGTTCTAGAACTCTAAGTCCTGCTTCTTCGGCATTGTGCTACCACCAGCCGCCTCTCTTACAGCTTCCTCTTGGGCCTCCGTATCCCCCTCCATCGGTGGCAAGCTAAACTTTGCAACCACAAACTTCCGTCGGCTCAATGTGAACGCCATATCCTCACCCAGATCCTCCACGCTTCCACCGCCGCCTTTTTCGTGGAACACTGGCAACTTGTGTACGGCAAACATGCCTTGTGGTCTCTCCTCGTCCTTTGTAGTGCCTGCTGATTGCGCGAGTGCTTGCATTCGCGAGTAGGGAAACGGGGATAGCTCAAAAACACCATCTGAGAGGATCTCCATCCAGCGGACGAGGCCAGACGAGCGGGGATATAGTGTCAGCGGAAGTGTTATCATTGCAGTCAAGCGCGTAGAGTATTGTCGCAGCAGTGCCCGAAGAGCATGCAAGAACTGGAGTATGGCGGTTGGATGTGCGGATGATGAGGGGTATAGAGCCGGCGAGAGGAGAGAAGGTATCACAATCCGATGAATGGTATGGGACGGCGTCGAGGCGAGTTGTTGTCGTATGTTCTGCAGTATCGAAGGAAAGGGTGACGCGGAAGCGCCTGTTGGCGAAGGTATGGGCACATAGTTGATGGCTGTTCCCACAGGCAACGTGAGGCGTTTCGCAAGATCAAAGGTATGACAGAACACAACCTGCTCTTCTGCGGTGCTGTCGCCTTGACTCGTGGTTCTTTGCACACCTGGAGATCCTGTCATATGTCCAGTCAGAATAATTCAGGAAACCGCATCTCATTCAGACTAGATATACAGGACGCACCTCTAGCAGTCTCAAATTGACCCAGTCCCTCATACCTCCACGCTATCTTCATCTTCTCCGCTCTTTCCTTGCCTTCTTTCCGCTTGTCTACTGTGCCCTCAGATATGCCTGGCAACTCTCTCCCCCACACCTCGCCCATACCAACCACATGTACCTTGTGGCCCTGGACCACTCCTTCAGCAGCGTAGAACCGGAGTAATGCGCCTGCATAGTCGGTTGTCCCACTCTCTCCTATTATTATAGAGTTTCCTAGTGCCAGGCCGGCATGTCCTGCCAGTATACCATCCAACGAGGGCGTGCCAGTTGAAGTAGTGGGGCGGCCGTCAATGGGTGAAGGGCGCACACCTGGTGGTGCTGGCGCTGGCGGGGTCACAGAGGGGGTAGAGGGGGTATTTGACGCGTCTTCTCCAGTTGATGCGCGTGAAAGCGCTACATTGCGCTTGCGGAAAGCCATCTTGGTGATTTTCAATGAGTGAGTCGCCACAAGTCGAAAATGTTGGAGGGACTATCGATAAGCTTAGCGTTAGACGTCATCTGCACCTTGGATCCTCAGCATAATCAGTTGGCAAACAAATGGCAGCAGCTTTGATCTTTTTGGATTTACTGACTTGTGATGTGCATGTTGCATCGCCATATCAGTAAAGAATGCTGTGGTGGCCTTCTAGAACAGAGGTAGTTTCCAAGAACATGACAAGAAACTGAATCATTATACACTGTATCCGTACCCGATTCCAAGCACACGGTATGTAGTCGTGTAGGCTGTGTATTCGGATCAACAGCTGATAATACGTTGCTTGTGCACAATACAAAAAAAGGCGATGGGATGAATCTCCTAGCCCACCTAGCACGACTTGTCACTGCATTTAGAAATAACTATCCGACATCAGAAAATACGAAATTCCCGCGCATGCTGCAAGAATAAAGGCAGTATCAGTATAGAGATTGCTACTATGGTAGGACTCGGAAGCAAAAAAGAAAAGGGCCGACATTGGTGACAGAGAAGTTCGAACGCACTGATGATCGAACAACCCCCAAAAAGGAAAGGTGCCTAGTCCGAAGACCAGACCGAAAAACCCATGTTTTGTTTGCTTGTAGCTACTTTCCTGAACATCTTTCATTTTTGTTAATACATATACTCATTTGCAAAATTACCAGAGAAAACGTAGGCTGGTGGCTGGCTTTGCGGTCACGGCGCGTGTATAAGGCGATTTAGGGCTGAACGAGAAAGGGCGTAGGACGCCGGAGAAGCGAATCGATAAACCCGCGAACAGGCTGGGATCTCACCTTCCTATCTGCTTACCAAACTGCCAAAGTCACGAACATCGCGTTTCAAACAAGCTTCATGTGATTGCAATTCTCCCGAGCTGGTAGCGGAAACAAGTCATGGTTTTCGTCATCAAATGGTATAATTGTTGTTCATCCAAACACCTCTCAATATCTCTGCAGCACGTCTGCCATATCTATTTCTTCTTACCCGCAGCTTCTGTCGCGCTCAGCTCCCGAATGAACACCTTGGTGACACCGTCCGGGACATCATCTATTCCATCTTCAAATCCTGGACTTACGCCGATGGCCACGTACTTGCCGTCGTTTGAGAAATCAATAGTCTGGACGCTAGCCGGGAATTTCTGGTACTGTCGTATCCTCCTCTTTGCCACGGCGTCCCAAAGCGCCACTATACCGTCACCGCCTCCTGTCGCAAAGGTACCGTGTACTGGGTGGTATGCTAGTGCATGGACTGGATACACTATATCCTGACCATCCACTTGCTGTCTATGGCATTTGAATGCGTATTTTCGCGACTGTGATTCTTCAGATGGATCGAACCATTCCACTGCAACACGTCCCTCGATGCTTGAACTTGAATAGCCAGCGTCGTTTGGCATGCATGATACGGCGCGCGTCATGTACTTCATCGAACTCTCTCTTTGTTGCCATGGCTCTACACCCACCTCTTCTCCTCCACCAGTCTTAGCTGCAGCTGCGAGCTTCTCGAGTTCATAAATGTTAACCGCTCTGTTTGCCATGGCAACGACCAATTTTGTTGGCGACGCGGAAAGTGAGAAGGGTTTCGAGGGCAGGCGAACAGCGGAGAATTCGCCTGGCTGTGATAGGTCGTGCAGATGCAGCGTAGAGTCCCAAGATGAAGAGATCAGAAGATTATGCGCTGCAGAGAAGAGCACATTGCGAACCCCCTGTGAATGCGTAGACATGATAGTTTGCGCACCCGTTTCGAGGTCAATCCTCCGCACTTCCCAGTCCAGGCCGCATGAAAAGGCCTCGTTGTCATCCCGACCGAAGCAGACATCTAGTACGGGCGCACGGTGCTCGAACTTTTGTAGCAGCTTTCCGCCGGGCTCAGCGTGGGTATCGTAGAGGTAGACATGGCGATCCCAGGAAGAAACGAGTAATCGCGTCGGATTGTTGGTCGCAAATTTGACGGAGGATATGGGTTCGGTTGGATTTTGCGCAAGCTCGAATTGACCTGTGTACACCGTTTAGAATCTATGAAATGCCTTATGTGGATTCGAAGGACCGCTACCACGGTGCGACGGCTTGCAGCACTTCCATTCACAGCGCACGATGAGCACAGCGCGCGTGACAAGCTGACGCGTAGCAGAGACTCGACGAACAAAGAAACAAGGACAACTTACTCGACATGTTGGCGGTGGTGAGTGCTGTGGAATGTCGAGAGCAGGAGCTGGAGTGAATGAAGCTCCACAGGGTCGGAGGTCCGCAACTAAACAAATAACTTGGGATACACGCGCTAGGGCCCCTCCAAAAGTTCCCCAGCACCCCTCCCGGGTTCACTTTACCTCTACTAACGTCACTTTCGCAACATCGAATATGCCGTTTGCACAACTGGTCATAGGCCCGCCGGGGTCCGGAAAGTCGACGTATTGTGATGGCATGCAGCAGTTCATGAGCGCCATCGAGCGCAAGTGCTCCGTCGTCAACCTTGACCCCGCAAATGATCACACCTCGTACCAGCCCGCGGTAGACGTCCGAGACCTCGTCACCATTGACGAGATTATGGAGCAAGAGACACTGGGTCCAAACGGCGGGGTTCTGTTTGCACTAGAGGAGCTGGAGCATAACTTCGACTGGTTAGAAGAGGGCTTGAAGGAACTCGGAGGTTCGCATACATGAAATCGGGTATGGTGGAAGAATGCTTACACCTGACAGACGACTACGTCTTGTTCGACTGTCCAGGACAGGTCGAGCTCTTCACACATCACGGATCGCTGCGGAACATCTTCTTCCGCCTACAAAAACTTGGGTATCGAGTATTCGCCCACCACCCATGGCTTGCAACTGGGAGCTAATGTGTCGCAGCTCGTCGTCGTGCACCTGACCGACTCGATAGTCCTGTCGCGACCATCGCTGTATGTTTCTTCACTGCTTCTCGCCCTGCGCAGTATGCTGCAGATGGATCTGCCTCACCTGAACGTTCTTACAAAGATCGACAACCTGCGCAACTATCCAAACCTACCTTTCAACCTCGATTTCTATACCGAAGTCCAAGACCTCCATTATCTGCTGCCACATCTGAATCGCGAGCAGACGTCTGGTATCCCAGGTCCTACAACAGCGGGCGCAACCGAAGCCATGGACGTGGATGACGACGAACCAACCTCCAAGTTCTCTGCGCTGAACAAGGCGATCGTAGAACTTGTCGAGGAGTTTGCGCTGGTGGGTTTCGAGACACTGGCCGTCGAGGACAAGAAGAGTATGATGACGCTTTTGCGGGCTATCGACCGAGCGGGTGGCTTCGCTGTGGGCGGAATAGAGGGCGTAAACGACACTGTCTGGCAGATGGCTATGCGCGAGAATGGAACAACCATGGATGCGCGCGATGTGCAAGAGAGGTGGTTGGACAGACGAGACGAGCTGGACGAGGAGGAGAGGAAGGCTTGGGAAGAAGAAACCAAAGAGATGCGAGACCCTCCACGCCAGCCCACACAGGCACCACCAACGAAAAAGCCTCCAAACAAATCAAAAGAAGGAAACAGTGACGATGACATGGAAGATTTGGAGGAGATGCGACAGTTTATGGAGAAGAGCAGAGATAGTGGCGTTAAGATAATCAGAAAATGATGAGCAAGGCACTTTGTTTGTATAAAGGGCACCACCCATACACATGGGCACTGGGATCAGAGCTGGTGAGAAGGACGACCAACAAGCAAATGGGTACAGGGGGAATGTGGTACTGAGTAGCTGAAAACGGTAGCTGGGTCCATAACCCGCCTTCTGTCTAGTTCTCCAGCCAGATAGCACTATTTGAGGTTGTTCTGGTCATGTATAATAGTTATCCGTCTGCCCTATATAGTCTTACTACGCCTACGCCGCTCAAGTTAGTGGCTAAGATGGGAAGTACAAGAACAAACATATGGACTATAAGGAAGCAAAAGTATACAATATACGTACAGATAATAGAGGTGTGAGATACCTAGAGCCTGGCTGACTGCAGTCTTCTGGACCACCACTCACGGCTCCAGCCATCACACAGCAGAAGCAAACGAGCATTCTGCGGGATGCTCGTCTTGAAACAACGCGTCGCGTCAGTTCACAGCTGCACGCGCCCCGCACTCATGACCGTACTTGGGCCTAGCATGACCGCATATGCGACATACCATCCGTCCACTCATACGCTAGACCGTATTGGATCTTGTCGTCACTTTGGATACTTACTTGCCCCGGTCTTCCATACGCGCACATGCTTAAACGCAAGTCCTCTTGCGACTCCAGCGGCCCCCACGTCTCCATCTTTAGCGACGACCCCACGCCCGGACGTCACAAGCGGAGGCGTACCCTCTTCCGCTCCAAGCCCAACCGACCGCAGTGGCTGCCAGAACCCCAGCGCGACATGAGTGAGCTGCTCGATTTCATACTGCAGCATGAAGAAGCTTTCAAGAAGTAAGTCTAGCGCTGACTGGTCCTCGCCCTGCATTGCCTGATGATCCCAGCCAGCATCGCCTCGCATCGCTCTATGCCGACTTCCGACAGCAACTCGAGATAAACCCCGAAGGCTACCATGCGAACATCGCAGCATGGACAAAGGCGCTCACCGACGCTGCGCGCGTAGGCGTCATTCCTACACACGGCACCACTCATGACCTCCTGAATATTCGAGCCGCCGAAGAGCTTGCGCGAGCACTGCAACATCCACAACATGGCAAGCCGACATGCCTGCCTGCCGTATTTCACGAGGCAGTGCAGAAGAGAGAAATGATTCCCATGAAAGAGTTCCTCAGTTCGAAAGAGAGCATATACAAGACCTCGTGGGTTCCGTCCCCCTGGAAAGTGCTACAATGGAGCCTGCGGCAGGTCGGTGTACTTGGGCAACCGCAAGCACCAGCTAAAATGGAAGTTGGCAACTTTGTCGTTCTCAGAAACGTAGAGGTTGCTGCAGATGAGATACTCAAGAAGATGAAGGAACACACATCGACAGCCGATCGCGTGCTGTCCAGGACCGACTTTCTGCGGCGCTTCTCAACCACGCTCAACCCCTCTGCGCCGCTTACAGGAAACGACCTGAATATACTATTGGCCTTCCTGGCTCGCGACAAGCAAGCCATATCGTACAACGCGCAGACGATCAAGTTCAAGCCGGAACACGAGCCCGTGCCCCTACCCGTCACAGAAGAAGATGCCGCTATTGCGAACCTTCGTGACACACTCGCAAACATCAATGCCCAGATGTCGCCCTTGATGGAGAAGATTGCCGCTGCTGATGCTGCAGCTCGCGAAGCTGTGGGCGCAAAGCAGATGGTTCGTGCCAAGGCAGCACTCCGCTCGAAGAAGCTTGCCGAAAATGCGCTTGCCCAACGCGCAGACATTGCTCTCCAGCTCGAGCAAGTATACACAGACTTGCAACAAGCATCAGGTCAAGTCGAGATAGTGGAAGCCATGCGCGCCGGTGCCGCTGCGCTCAAGAGCTTGAACGAAAAGGTTGGCGGTGCAGAGGGTGTTCAAGGAGTCGTTGATGCCGTTAATGAGCAGATGGCAGCTACAGAGGAAATCACCAACATTATCAACGAAGCTAACCAGCCCCTTGACGAGGGTGAGATTGACGACGAGTTTGAGGCACTCGAAAGAGCAGATCGCGAGAAGCGCGAGACGGAGGAGGCCGCCAGAACTGCTGCAAGGCTTGCTGAGCTCGAAGAAGCTGAGAGGAGGCGCAAGGCACAGGAGGCCGCAGAGCAGAAAGCAAGGATGGAGCGCATGGCTGCCGAGGAAGACAAGACGGACGAGCGAGTCAACGAAGCTTCCCAAAGTATGGCGCAAATGTCTTTCAATCCCTCCGAAGATGACTATGAGACGGAGGAGGAGTCTGAGGAGAGTCGTGTTCCCATACCCGCATAGGTTATTCTGGGGTCAGTAGGGCGTTTTTGGGTACAGCATGGGCGTTGGTGGGTTGCGGTTTGCACATTTCACATATACACCGGGGCATATTTCCTCTAGTAACAGGCAGCATAACGCAATCGGACTATAGCATTGCAGCTTGACATGTGTTGATGTCATTCCTCCACAACCAGTAAACTGGAGAATTCAAATTAGCTCACTTACGAAGGCTATCAACACAGCAAACAAGAAGCAGCTGTAACAACTACAGCTACTTTCAAAAGTAGGATGGGTTTATGGGTCGCCAGTTGTGGAAGCCTGGAGCTCTTTCCCACGGACCCTTGGCTATGTAAGGGTGTGCCTGTTTTCCCTTGAAGTCCTCCAGCTGGGTTCGACTCTGATTTAACATTCACGGTCATTATGATCTATGTTTTATAAAGTACGGTACATACGACTTTCGGAACCTGCGAGCTGGGATACTTTCCTAATCCGCCGTTTGTCGTGTATCTGATTTGAGTATTTAAGCTGCCAAGCCACACTACAGTCCCTATCTGGTTACCAGGTATCGGGATACACGAATTTGGGTGTTGGGCCCGAGTAATGTCTACATGCTTGCTCATCCTCCATACTCAGAGTGACTCATTTTCGCTAATTCGCTTCCGTATACATATTAGTTGAGAATGGAAGGCATGGCTCGAAGTCAGACCTTTTCAAGCAATACCTGTCTGCTTCCAGATTTACAATACGCATCACTATGACAGCTCCTGCGACTGGAGACGGACCTCGGCTTCTAAGGACAGGTCGTGTATCGCCTCAACAGTCGGCAAGACGCGAGTCGGCCGTACCCCTATCCTTACTAGACGCAACGACCGCGAATTTTGGATTGACCAGCGCTGTCTGGCTGTTGGAGCGCCCAAACATCCAACCGGCTCCGACCAATCTCCCCGATCATCTGCGAGCAGCACTTGGTACAACGCTCAACGCATATCCGCAGTGGTGCGGATTTCTCAAAAGCATCAGTAGCATTGACAGCGACAAATCTGTCCCCGAAACGAGCTCTTTTCCATCGCACGCCAAACGCTACGGCCGCGTCTACGTGCACTACGGCACTGATGCAGATCCAGGTGTGGAATTTGTAGAGGCAGCAAGCACGACGACCGTCGACAGCCTTTACAGGAGCGACACGCAGAACAGGCGACCTGTGTGGAACAGACGCGAAGATGGAGTCACGCTCACGCAATTTGTTCCCCAGACAGTTTTGGTGCATGCGCTGCAGCCGAATACGCAAGGTACAGACGGTCTGTACAGACCGGCCATGGCTATCCAGTATACACAGCTTGCATGCGGTGGATTCGTCTTGGCTGCAAAAATCGCCCATCCCCTTGCAGACATCACTGCACTCACTCAGTTTATGAAAGATTGGGCGAGTGTAAGTAATGCCATGCTCGCAGGAGCACCCCTCCCGGAACTGAGTCCAGTCTTCGAGCCTCTTCGACTGGATGAGTGTGCGGCAGGCGACCTTGATGCCGACGACGCCAACCCTGCCATCATGGAAGAGGCACTTGCTCTCCCAATGCATAGATATGACTGGTGGGCCCCACCTGCAGCGCCTCCATCGCCCTTTCCTGCGGATTTGCCATTGGCCGGAAAGCCGCTTCCTTGGGCGGAATGGGATACCAAAGCACCAGTGGACCAGTATACCGTACACTTCAGCCGAGCGCAGATCGAAGAACTGTGGCGGAGGGCGACGCAGGTCGACTCTGTAGAAGTACCCCGTCTGAAAATCAGCAGACACGATGCTCTGCTGGCTCACATCTGGTCATGTGTGGTGCGCGCTCGTGGTCTCAGCGAGGACCAGGGTCCCGTTCATTGCGATCTTGTGTTAGGCACTCGCCCAGCCTTCCAGCTCGAGGCCTCTTTCGTCGGGTCACCGATCGTAATGCTCAACATTGAGATGACTGCCTCAAGTGTCGCGTCTGGAGCTGCGCTAGGATTGATCGCAAATCGTATACGCGAGACACTTGCGACGGTCAACGATGCCCGACGGTTAGCTGCTCATCTTCATAGCATCGCTTACGAGAAGTCGCCTCAACGGATCTGGCAGGCGTATCTTGGTCAACGACACATATTGGTCACTACCTGGGCTCGAGCAGGGATATATGATATCGACTTTGGGCTGGGATCGCGCATTCGGTACGCCAATGGAGTGGTACCTTGCACGAATGGGTGCGTTCTCATTGCTGATGGACCACCAATAGACAGTAGTCCTTGCTGTGATACAGCAAAACGGTCGTGGACAGATAATGGGGTGGACATCACATTGCCTTTGCGTTGCGAAGATATGGAGCGCTTGCTGCAAGATCCGCTGCTTTTCCCAGAGGTGTAGTAGAGACAAGATCAATTGCCGCGCACTCGATCAAGATTAAACTCGGTATATTTGGAGACGGATTCCTACTGACAGCAAAAGAAGAGGCGACGCCTGTGCCAGGGCTTCGTTGGTTATGTTACCGGCTTCATGGCGTAGCTGCTCTGCCTTCATGTCGATTGGAACCGTAGAACAAAGCGTAAACTAGAAGTCAAACTCGGGTAGTATGCACAGGATCGCGCATCCCACAGACGCCTTCGGTGCCTGGAGCATCATTAGCCATAAAAATCAAGGACTTGTAGCCAAAGTAACGAAAAAAGGGCGCAAGATTCCCAATCAGTCATAGCATTGCAGTCCAACTCGTCCATGAGCTAGCCCATTTCGGCAGGCCTTTCACGGAGCAACGATAAAGCAGCAAGGCTGTAAAGCGAAGGATCAAGAACAAGACATACTTAGCCAATCCTTTTCCTAACAAGGTCTGCACTAGCGCTATGCCGTGCCACAAATCGACATCCATGGACCACGAAGTGACCCAGTTAATGACCCACAAGTTGTAGTCATGCTGAGCAGATACGAAAGTATCGATATTGAAATGCCTCTGTCTTCGTAGACCTCGCCGAACAGATCATCTGAGAGCTTACTTTACATTACCTCAAAACGTCTTCAAGACCAGATATAACAACTCCAACTACCTGACAAAGTGTAATACTACACTAATCATGTCTTCCAACCCAACAATCGTTATCGTCCCAGGCTCCTTCGCCACCCCTGACGCTTACCTCAACATTGTCACCTGCCTGCGCTCCCAGTCCTTCCCCGCCCTCGAGATCCTGCTTCCGTCAACGCAGATGCGCCCAGGCAGGGAGCCTGCAACAATGCAAGAAGACGCAGCCCGCATTCGCGCTGTAGTCGAAGCGCTACATGCACAGGGTAAAGAGGTAGTCGTGTTGTGTCATAGCTATGGCGGGGCGCCGACGACGCAAGGGCTGGCGGGGGTAAAGGTTAAGCGAATTGTCTATCTTGCAGCTGAGGCGCCCAAGGTGGGACAGAGTGTTGTAGATGCGTTGTCTGGGCCGGCCATAGATGGGATGATGGGTAGCGCTGTTGTAAGTGACTTGCCTTTGTTTCTCCATAAAGAAGATACTTTGAAGGCGATTGGGGCACGATAACAACCTATCAGGGCTTAAGGATTTAGCAAGGCTGACTGGCTCACGCAGAACGGCTACATGCACTCCGACCCAGTTCTTCTAGCGAGCGTCGTCTGCAACGACATCGAGAACTGGGATTATGCATACGAATGCGCTCAGAAGCTGCTGCATCATTCTGCTGCATCATTCACGGAGCCGATAACGCAGACAGGTTATGCCGATAGTCCAGTGAGCTATATCTTGACGGAGAAGGATCTGATTATTAGTCCAGGTAGGTTATCAACATCTTCACAGCAGAATATATCCGTCGGAAAATAAAAGGACAAAAGCTAACGGATTCACGTGATATAGATTTCCAGGAACAGTACATCAAAAATATCGAAGAAACGCAGGGGAAAAAGATCAATGTTATAAGAAAGCCATGGGGCCATTGTCCAACGTGGAGTGCGCCCGAAGAGTTCGTGAAGGTCTTGATTGCAGAGGCGAGAGCATGAATGGGGTGCCTGCGGCGTTCATCAAGGAAATACACGTTTCATAGTGAACAGCTTCCAAGAACTGTGTTGATAGCTGAGCGATGAGTATAGTGCAAAGCTAATTGGTATTAACAATAGAGCGCTGCGATTTTGCTTCTAGGCGACAGTATACTCGACTATACCTATGGCATTCAGACACAGGCTCGTGAGTTGGTGCTGGTGGTCGTGCTTTCTCGGTTCGGCGTTGTTGGCGTGATTGGCCGCTCTGGCTGCCTTCAAAACAGCCCGGGATATCACGATGACAATATGATTATCAATTTTTTGTAAATCTAGTACATACGACCATAGGCTTCAGACACGCAGCGGATCCCGTTCGATCTCCGGTACTTAAGCTGAAGACCGGCGGACTAGTAGTCAGGTGGGTGACCACTGGCGAATCCCCGCTGTCGTATGTTTTTGGTTTTTGCACTTTTTTGCCCGTGTGCCGCTAGTGCCGAAGAAGGCTAGCTCCAGGCTCAGGTGCTAGCACCTGCTCTCTGCATTGCTCTCCTCTCACTGCTATTGAAATAGGGCGATGCAAACTGCTCCACAGCCAGCTACCACCTACTTTCATATATAAAAACAGTCTTTTCTTGTGTACAAATTTTATATAAAATTCGCTCTCAACATCAAAGTGTTTTTTCAATTTCCTCGTAGTGCTAGTACACCATGACTGATGAGGAAGATGCGGAGACTGCGTTGATACCTAGTCTCTACAAGCCGCCAGCCTTGCTACCAATCGCGCAACTCAGGGACCAGTTGCTCTATACCATCGAAACATATCCTGTGACCATCGTTGTTGGTGAAACAGGCAGCGGTATGTGAGCTGTGAACTTTGTCTGAACTCTTTCATTGACAAGAACCCAGGCAAGACAACACAGATACCAAAATTCTTGCTCGAAGCAGGATGGTGCAACAGCGGCCAGCAGATAGCCGTCACGCAGCCCCGGCGCATAGCATGCACGAGCGTCGCAGCTAGGGTAGCAGAAGAGCTGGGGACGCCTCTAGGCCAGAAAGTCGGATATAGCATCCGCTTCGAAGATGTCACGTCAGCAGCTACGCAAGTCAAGTTTGTCACAGATGGCCTGTTGCTACGTGAGATGCTCGTCGATCCCCTACTTTCGCGCTACTCTGTCGTCATGGTAGACGAAGCACACGAGCGTAGTTTATCGTCAGACATCCTGCTCAGCTTGCTAAAGAAGGTCTTGAGGAAAAGAGATGACCTGAGAGTGGTTGTGAGCAGCGCCACGCTAGAAGCTGAACGATTTCTTGGCTTCTTCAACCCAGATGAGGGGGAGAAGATTCACGGTAAGAGCAAGGAAGACTTCGGCTACATCATTGGCATTGAAGGACGCACATACCCGGTCGAAGTCCAATATCTTCAAGAGCCAACGAACAACTACGTCGAAGCAGCCGTGGATACAGTCATGAAGATCCACGAGCATGAAGACGAGGGCGACATCCTCGTGTTCCTAACAGGACGAGAGGAGATAGATGATGCGATCGACAAACTCGGAGACCACATTGCTGAGATGTCCTCGTCTCAACAAAGACTCATGCCTCTACCACTCTACGCCGGTCTGCCCACAGAAGATCAAAACATCATCTTCACCAAGGCGCCGCAGAATACACGCCGAGTAATCTTTAGTACCAACATCGCGGAAGCTTCCCTGACCATTGAAGGCATCGTCTTTGTGGTGGACACAGGTTACGTCAAGCTCCGCGCCTATGATGCCAACCTAGGAATCGAAAACCTCGCTGTTGTTCCTGTCTCAAAGGCCAGCGCGACGCAAAGGGCCGGCCGTGCAGGACGAACCAGACCGGGCAAATGTTTCAGGCTGTATACAGAAGGCGTGTACGAAGGGCTGGAGGAGGCTACCTTCCCTGAGTTGGCCCGCTCAAACCTGGCGCCAGTTATTCTTCAACTTCTAAACCTCGGGATTACCAACGTGGTTCGCTTTGATTACCTCTCTCCACCTCCCTCAGCACTCGTCACGCGTGCTTTGGATCTCCTATATTCCCTAGGCGCCCTGGATGTTCATGCTCGCCTCACTAAACCTCTTGGGACACGGATGGCCGAGCTTCCTCTCGAGCCGATGCTCGCCCGCGCTCTCCTAAGAGCTGCAGAACCAGAGTTTGGATGCCTGAGCGAGATGCTCACTATAGCTGCTATGATGACACTCCAAGGAAACACATTTATATCCCATGACGGAGGAAAGAAGCAGCTTGACGCAGCCAGACGACGCTTCGCAGTAGAGGAGGGCGACCACCTCACACTTTACAACGTGTACGAAGCCTTCCTGAAAGCAGGCATGAGCAATACATCGTGGTGCCACTCCAACAACCTGAACCACAAGGCCCTTGTAAAAGCGGTGAGTGTACGGAAACAACTAGCCGCTTACCTTGACCGTTTTGGAGTCAAGGAGAACGTACTCTCATCTTCTGATGTGTTGAGGGTGGGCGGAACGCCAATGGCTGAGCGTGTGAGGCGCTGTCTTACTTCTGGTTTTTTCGCGCACGCAGCAAGGATGAAAGCAGATGGTAGCTTTACTACGGTCGATGGAAAGACAACGCTCTGGGCACATCCTTCATCCGTCTTTTTTACAAGGAAAGCGGACTGGGTGATCTACACCGAGATACAGTCTACACGAGACAAGATTTACATCCGGGATCTGAGCAAAATCGATATGGATTGGTTGACTGAGTATGCCCCCGAGTATTACAAAGTCAAGAACGGAGGGAGGTAGTCGAAATAATAGGAGCAATGGAGCGGAAAAAAGAAATCATGTAAAATCAAGGGGTATTATCAAACAACACCAAAGACAAAAATGTAAGCCTACAAGTCTCAACGCCGCCTATAACCCAATGTCGTAACCTTCATGTCCGTAGGGCAAAGCTCTACTTGCAAGCTTCCACAAACAGTTCTCGCATGCCCTTCAGGAAACCCGCTAAGTCGCGTGTCTCATTCAATCTTTCCACTACTCTTTCAATCTCCTCACGCTCTACTTTTGGTCTCGCTTCTAGAACCCTGTAGTCACGCTCGCTGGTATCTAGTTCGAACCAAGCCTCGCGGTCCCATTCCCTCTCGTCAACGTTTGTGTACACAAACTTGAGTCTGTCGTCTTTGCCCAGCCCCTCAATCCTCAAGCCCAGATAACTCTCCCAAAAATCGAGCTCAGGCTCGTTGTAGCGGTTCTGGCCATCGAGATATCGGCGATGCTTGAGCTGGGCCTCGCGGCGCGCAGAAATGGTCTTTTGTAGTTCGGCGATTTGAGCACGGAGGTTGTCGCGGTGGGCAAGGCGCTCGTCACGCTGCAGGGTGAGGGCAGAAATGGCTTCTTGCATTTCAGACGTTTCCTGCGACTCTTTGGCAAGGGTTTGGCTGTGTTGGGCAGTTTTGAGTTCGAGAATCTCAATGTCGCGCTTCTTCATGCGTTGGTCCTCTGTGGAGCCGTCAGCGTCTGTACGGTAAAGAAAATTATCCCCTTAAGAAGTAGCGTATGCTTACCATGTAGTTCTGCAACGTTCATGCGGAATTGGTTGCGCTCTTCTAGTACTCGCCGGCGGCCGTTCTCAATAAATGCATCGAATCGCGTCGTGAACTGGTTCATGCGGCTGCGCAAGTCGTCGAAACCAAAGTTGATAGAGGGCAGTTGATCGGCCATGGACGGCGCATCGTGCGAGGATGCACGCATCGTGGTGCTGAGGGAGGGTTCGAAGGTCGTCATGTTGGGAATTCGTATCGCGGATGTTGTTGAATGTTCGTCAGGGACTCTCGTTGTGTGCCAGTGTGCGCTGTGGTGCAATGCGACGCCAGTGAACGGTGATGTTTGGATGGTTGCCGGGTAAACAACTTGTCCACGCTAAAGTGCAAGGGACGCCTGCGGGGCACGCACGTGCCGACGTGCCTTATAGCGCTAGTGGAACTTTTTGTCCCGCCTCGGCTTCCTCTTACCATCGCGTTCTCAGCTTCATCGTGTCTCGATTCAGACTTCACCCGTAGCCCGCCGTGTCCGAAGTATGATTTTATGCTGCCGAGCCGCGACTCAACGAGACCCTTTACGACGGCCAAATGGCTGACAAATCGCTCACTGATCTGAATTACGGCTACCCTGGTGCTGCAATTTATGATCTAGAGAGCAACGAATGGGCATTTGCAAGACAGTATGCCACCAGAAGTTTTAGGCAGATTCGGACCTCGGACGGTTTCCACGTCGTAGACACGCTTGCGACAGTACCGGCTCAACTTGCTGATCCGCAAACTTCTGTTAACAGTGCAGAGTCGCAGAAAGAAGTCCGAAGCCAGATACAAGACAACCCTCAGCTTGCTCCAGCAGCTACACTACTCCCAGAACTGAATGTCATTTCTGCTGCTATCTCTGCGACAGCCTCTGTGTACGACCCACTTGTCGGTAGTTTGCTATCCTTCGGCTCCATCACACTCAAAGACAGACATGAAAACCCACGTCAGGTCGCCGCGCTACCCACGGGAGAAGCTGGGAACATATTACAATTGGCAGTGTTGAACACGGAAAGACTAGGCTGGGGTATGGTCAGAAAGACATGGGTAGACGGATGGACTCTGAGGGAAGCCGAAAGTGGTCACTGGAACGAGGAAGCTGCAGCTATACAGCAAATCTGCTTCTCGCAGTCGGAAGACAGGAGCTCCTTGCTTGCTGTGCGGCTTCCTACTCGCACAGTCTTGTTCCACCCCATCAGCTCCCGCCAGGCTCACACCACTGCATCTTCGCCCTTTTATGACCTTCCCCCATCGACCATCGACGCACATCCCGTTTTCAGCATCGACAAGGAAAGCACTGGTGGTTTTCCCCATTCTCATGTGGCATTCAACCCAAGATTTCAGCTACAGTTCGCCCTCGTCGACCAGAGCCCAATGTGGAGCGTGTGGGAGATTGATCGTTCGCGCAAAGGTAAAACCTACACTCCTTCATGCCTAGTTCGAGGACGAATTGGCAACTCAGAAACTGAGGATATGGCTGGTGAAGACGGATGGGCTAGAATACTTTGGGTGGCCGACACCACTACTTTGTTGGTCTGCAACCGGCGACACCTGAGCATCGTTAGTATCAGCGGAGGGAAATCCAATTACCTGCCGTGTCCAAAACTTCTCAGCGAGCGATCTACAGAGTGGTTCCTGGACGTCAAGCAGCATCCAAACCATGCCAACCGGGTCTTTGTTCTGACCTCTACCCGCCTGATCTTGATGCTAGTCAACAGTCTGGACGAGGGCAGTGCTTCGTTCGATGGCACAGGAGCGACGACATTGGCATCATGGAGGCACTATCGAAGTTCAGAAGATTTTACTCTTCAGATGGCTTTGCATATGCTTTCAGAAGATGGTAAGTCTTGAATGCAACAATTGATGACTAGGCTTGCTAATAAGAATAGAATTGTGCCTGATGCTCTATTCACAGTTAAACAATCTCGTCCAGCTCTATACCTTTACTGAACATCTTACTGGTGTTTCGTCTATGGTGTCATGTTCTGATCCTGGCATATTGGACCTGAACATTGATGGGCCAGGTCGAATTACCAGCTTACACATGGAGCCTATGCAACAGGGGGGCATCCGGATGAACATTGACTTCTTTCGGTTGTTTGTTGCACAGTCCGCTTCTAGTGTTCATGAGCTCGTTATCTATACTGGGAAAACTTTGGTTCAAGAACCGCTCCCTCCCCAGCAAGTCATTGAAGACTTTTCGCGAAGCACGATAAAACAGCCTAAAATGGGCATTTCCAAGATGGAAACAATCAACCAGGGTGACGAATCTATCGATCTAGATGGTCCAACTCCATTAGGGCTGCCAAGATCAAAGATCCCATCGAAAGTCTTGAAACAAGAGGAGGTTTTGGAGGACACCTCTGTGCACAATACGCAGGACTACGGAATTTTGTACGAGGCCCTTCAACACCTAACAAAATCTGATAGCGATGCATCGGGCTTCGTGGATATAGCGGCAGTTACGGATGAAGTAAAGGAAATGCTTGCCGACGACCCTGCCTCTGCACCGCTGCCAATCGGTACATTGATGGAATATGCGAACACGAAGCTCCATGTTCTGGATGTCGATAAGGCATCATCCAACCTTCAAGATCTGCTGTCCGAGAATGAAGAAAACGCCCTGTATGTCGAACGCGTCGCGTCGGTACGGACACTTAACTTGACCGAGAACAGCGATCCTACTATTTCTGATGTTTACGACACCCTGTTGCAAACGTGGGTTGCGCCTCTGCCATCGAATGTGTCGAGTCGTGTCCGACAATCTAAGGAGCGCCTCGTTCGGCGGATTGCTGCGGAAGTTCTACTCTCCAGCATGCGTGTACAAGAGCATGACTTGGATGAGGCAATCACTGGCTCTGGGAGCATCGCATTACCCATCTTGCCATCACGACCTAGGAGCAGTGATTTTCATCCTATATCGCAATATGGAATGTCCTACCTCCCAACACCCCCACACTCCTCCGTCCCCCCTTCATCTCAGCCTCCATCATCACTACCAGGCTCATCACCGCCTGTTCTGCCTGTCATACAAAGCACCCCGCCAGATCCTTTGGCGCGACTGGAAAAGTATCTTCGCAATAGGAACCCTTCCAGAGACCCTGTGGGTATCCGTGGAAATGCATCTCAGGTTCTCAAACACTGGGAAGTTGGGTTCCATCCAAGCAAATACGATTGGACTGCTACAGAGCGCGCCCTCGAACCGGAGGACATGGACGAAGAAAGTCAAAGGCAACGCGAGAAGGAGCGTAAGAGGAAGGAGCGCAGAGAAAAACGTCAGCAACGTGAAGATGAGCTGGCGAGGGCCAAAGCTGCAAGCCAAGCTGCGGTGTTTTCAAGAAGCTCTCCTGGGCCTATGTTTGGTGGCATGGGAAGCAGCAGTCAGGTACCGAGTCAGAGTCAAAGCCGAAGTCAAGTGCCAAATCTCAACGGAGGATTTGTACATCAGAGCCAGGCTGAGCCGGGGAAGTTTGGAGGAAGGTTGGACAAGAAGAAGAAAAAGAAGGGCAGGATCAGTGGCTTTTGAGTCGGATTGCATTCACTTACAATGTTGTGTTGATGTTCAATGGATAAAGCAAAGTCGTGGTATTGAATCAGACGAAAGATATGGATCCAGCCAATTCTCAAAATATTCAAAACAGCTTTCTGCAAATATCAGCAAAGGAGCTGTACGTTATATTGTTCAGGAATATATATTCGATTTTAATTCACTTCCAGAGACGTCTGTCTCAGTAGCAGCTTAACTCCAATTACCTTGCAATGGAATAACTACACTATCAGGCCTTGTGTTTGCTGACGTCATCGCACGGAAGGAAGGAAGTTTGCTCTCCTCCTTTCGTGCAACCGAGGAGTGGGGTCGGAGGGGTAGCTTCTGGGTTCACGCATCGGGCGAATGCTTACGTTGCATGGTGCCATCATTCTATTCTCCTCAGTGCTCGACCCCAAGTACCTTCCACCCTGAGATTTGCTTTTTCTCATTTCGATAACTCTCTAATCCACATCCTATCCGTTTTCTAACTTTCACTTACCTAAACCAAGATGTCCGGCTTCCCATCGCTACAACCGGCCTTTACGGTCCGCGTAAATATCGATGCGCCGATGCAGGTCGGCGGTCAGGCAGGCCCTCAACTGGCCATTGTGCCTATGACAAGCGGTACCGTGAAGAGCGAAGAGGGTTTTGAGCCTAAACTCGACGGGGAGTTGCATGGTGTGGGATACGACTATATCCGCAATGACGCCGATGGAGCAAACATGAGACTGGACGTCAGAAGTCAGGTCAAGTGCGTCTTCATCAATTCTCGCCCAAACCGAAATGGTAGCTGATCAAGTATGCAACAGGAACCACGACGGAACAGTTTTGGCCATGTACTACAAGGGCACCGTCAAGCTTACTCCAGGTGTCGTTGCCATCTTGACTGACTCTTCGGACGCGAAGACAACAGAGTATGGCGACTCGTTTGTCAATTTCTCGTTTGAGACGGGTAATGCAAAGTATGCTGAGCTGCAGAATGGGACGTATGTTGCTGCTGGGCATTTTGTCAAGGAGGCCGGCAAGCCCGGGACGATTGTGGAGTACAAGGTTAGTAAAGTGGTATACAAGGCGTAGAACCATCTCAGCCGAGGAAATTGAAAGCAGTCTTCAGCAAGTTCCAACAACATTTGTTCGTTTCAGAATGTCCAAGTTCTTCCTATTCATGTGTTGGTTGACATGTCTCTACTGCTTTGCTTAGTCTATTACTTACTTCCCTTCATTCCCTATTTTTGTGACATTGATCTTTGTTATCATCATCTCAAGCGTCCTAGTAAGGCCTATTTCAGCCGTCATTTAACATATCCAGCAAAGAAAACTACTCAATAAGCTTTGTAGCACTTCTGTTATACAAGATCAAACTTTGCTGCTTGTCACCTTCAAAGTGCAGTCGGTCCAGCAGGCCTAGTAAGCTGCATAACTTTACGTCTTAATTAACGTTCTGAACAAACCTTTACACAGCTTGTTGACGAAATTCGCCTTGGTAAGGCAATTGTGGCTTCTAGGAAAGGGGACATTATGCAACTTTACCCAACATGGAATCGACAAATACTGTGCTCGAATTAGTCGACATCTCTAATACGGGCGTACAGGAATTTATCCAAAATCTTTACGTAAACGAACCCAGTAGTACAGTAATTTCGTACGGTTCTATCATGCTCATGGTCTCGAAAGAACACTAAACTTTTGGATTCGCGAAACAAGTTCGGGTATGTCATCAGGTAGTTCTCACGGTACAGAGAATATCGTACAGCTGCTAGTCATGTCCAAATTGTCAAAGGGAACACAGTTGAAGCAAGATTTCCGTCGTACGAAAGCTCAACGCTTGAAATCATAATACTACAGAGAAAAGAGTCACGCAAATACATCGACAGGAATATCGAAACCTCAAATCTCCACAAAGAGGTTAAAGTACAATGGCTTCTCAGAAAAGTTGAGTCACCAGAAGTGACTCAAGCTATGCCAGCGACACTGAACGGTCCAAACACAGTATTTTTCAAGACCGTGGCAGGATAAGGAGGCACGTGAGTATTCCAAAGTGTATTCACTAATTATATTTTATAACTCATTGTAACTCCCGTAGATCAACTGCGATGCTATCACGTTGCTTGAAAGTGCCACCATATTTCTATTATAAGAAACAACGAAGCAGATCAACGCCAGAGCTATTGTAGCAAGAGGCTGCCAGAGAGGAATGGCAGCACGTGCTATGAACACAAACATCTACACAAAGGTCAATGCAAGCATTCATGTACATATACCTTTCTCATACCTCGGGCACTACCTACCCAAATCACACTCTCAAAGAATCTACATCCTCCCGTCCAAACTGTACCTACCAAACCCTCACCACACCCACCCATCTCCCGCCACCCAACGCCTCTCTCGAACACATTTTCTTTTCCCACTACTTTTCCCACCATCTGAAGCCTCGATCTACTGTTCTGCGCTTTACCCAACCAAGTTTCCTTTTCCCTGCCATCCTAAACCTCTAGCGCAGGGCTACACCGGCACACCGTTCAACCGTTCCTTCTTGCATCGATTGCGTACGCATGTATGCGTAGGTGTGACAGCCAGGCCCCCTTCGCGTATGCAACGCCTCGAACGTCAGCCATGTCGGCAAAGATGCAAGATGGCGAGATGGTGGTGGCTCAGATGCAAGCCCCTTACCGGCTCCCCGATCTGAGCTAATAATTTGGAATAGTTGCGTGAAGAGTGTTAGGTAGGTGTGGTTGGTGAACATCATTGCAACCGCTCGAGTCGAAACGTTGCATTCTGTAAAAGAAAAGGGGGGCGTTCTGACTAGCAGGCACAAGGATATGTGCACAACCCAAATCTGCCTTACGGTATTCCTTCCCCGAACGGTGGTGATGCATTTATTCAATCACCAGTATCGTCAGGTATTCTGCTCTCTGATACTAGCATCAAACACACTCCACGACGGATGTTTTACCCAGTACCAGTATCATTAACCCCATCCCACGCATAATGGTCCCCCACACCCCACCTTAAATGCCGAAGGCATCCGAACCAAGTACCAAAATAACCCTCCTGGCCACTGCTGCCAACCAGACCCTTCGCGCGCTCTCTCTCTCTCGCACGGACGTGGGATGGAAGATGGGAGCAGCCGTTAGCCGTGCACCTCGAAGACGATCCAATACAGCGTTTCTTTTTCCTACGTTAGTCTCGGTATGACAGCGGGCGCGCGTAAAGGAGAAACAGCAAGAGTTGAAAAGCAAAAAAGGAAGACGAGAAAAAGGAATAAGGTTAACAGGGTGCTTTCTCCACAAGCCCGCTTAACCAGACTGGGTAGTGACTGCAGTAGTGAGTGGCGTTGGGGCCTGGCGATCTATTCACGATGCAAGGTGCGGAGGAGAGTGCGATTGGATGGTATTGGTATGCTCGAAAATCACATGTTGGCAGAGAACAGCAAGTCAGTGCGCATGAATGGCTGGCGCGTAGTGAGTATTTCTGTCCCCGGAACGGCGGTGTGGCCAATGGGGGTTACATCATGGTCATCTCCGTGGAGAAGCGCGTAGGTGCAACTGCAGCAGACCCGATAAGAAGATGCATGCTGAGCGACGACGTAATGCTGATTGATACATGATTGCGCTTTACTGGGAAGCGCAAGGAATGCGACTGGGGTATTGTTATTATACATTTAGGTGCCAACTATATCTGGCGGATTAAAGGTCGAGGGTATGTAGACCGTGGTTGAGCATTACAGATGCAATGATTCGTACAGATATAAAGACAAACTCATCATAACCTCATGTCGTGATACGCGCTGTACAAATGCATAAACTATAAAAGAAAAGGGCCGCTGATCAAACCATGTACAAGAAAACCAGCAATGACGACAAGAGACGTGAGACCATGCAGTACCGAGATGCAGTTCAGGACAAACATGGCCGAGTGTGTTGGAGGCGCAGCGCTTCTAGCGAGTGATCGTCGAAAAAGAGCAGTCCAACTCCCACATAGCTGATCGATGATGTGCAACCACCACCAGGGCCAATGGGATCACATGATGCCCCTCAAACCGCGAAAGCCCCCAGTTTTAGAGGAAGACGGTTTTCTTTGATCCTTGTCTTTGACCTTCTTCCCAATGTTCTGGGCGCCTCCTGCATTCGAGTCAGTTTCAGATCTTGCTATAGGTACAGATGTCCCACCTCGGCCATATACGCGAACTTCCGACTTGGCCTCGACCTTGTCTTTCTTGTCTTTGTTTGAGCTGCCATCTGTGTCTGCGGAAAAGCTGCTCTTCGCGCTCGAATGAAGCTGCGGTGATTGCAACTGGCTAATGGGGGAAGCTTCGTGAGTGCCAGTATAGTCTGGTCCGTAGCCGCCACCGAAACCAGGATAAGGGGATGGGCGTGTTGAAGCGGTCTGTTGCATTCCTTGGTTCATAGACCCAAATCTAGCAGAATAATCTGGCATCGCACCCGAGCTCGGGCTTTGCGCAGACTCTGGGGAGCTGTATTGGGGATAGGGCTCTTGTTCTTCGCTAGATGCTCGTTCTGTGGAAAGGGGAGGTAAGTACCTTGGATTGTAGCCGCTCGCATGTCGCGTACTTGGATTTCGGTTGATTTGTGACGTGCCAAAGTCAATCTGACCAGACTTGTCTCGAGGATAAAGCTGTCCGATTGAAGCCTGCTGTTCACCCTCAAGTTCGTGATACTTCATCTGTAGTTCTGTATGCTGTTCTAGAAGGCGGTAGTGGGCCTTCTTCAGTTGCTGAAGCTTAGCATTACTCGCCGCCAGGGCCGAGTCGAGCATTTGCTGGACTGAAGGGGGAAGCTGCCCTGGTTTGCTAGCACTCCTATCGGACGACTGCAACCGTGCCTCCAACTCCATGATGCGGCGTTCGTAAGCCTTGATGGAGCGTTCGTGTTCTTGTTCCCGGCTGTTCAACCGCATGTTCGCAATCTCGAGATCGTTCCGTAAGTCGTTTCGCTCTTGCATAAATATATGCAGCTCTTTCCTTTGATTTTCGAATGCATTAATCTTCTCTTGCGCGTTTTCTAGCTCACGACGGATTTCACTGTAATCTTCAAGCTCATACTCGAGCGCCTTGGTCCGCTGCTGGGCTTTGAGCTGTTCTGCTTCTGCCCTCTCTACGATCTTCTTAAGTTGCTCGTAATCCGCTTGCGTCTTCTGCAGCTCGAACCGCAGCCCGCCTTCGTCGTTGTGCCAGTTCTTCTCACTTTCCTTGTATGATCGCACCTTTGCGTTGAGTTCACCCTCCCACTTCTTCGACTGGCTTCGGCTCGTGAGCGTCTCTTTCTTAAGCTGAGCGTATTGCTCGTTTGCTTTGGCAAGTCGGGCTTTCAAAGTCTTGTTGGTGTTGATCAAATTCTGGGTTTCGGCCTCGGCAGTTGCCTCTTTGATGTGTTTGCGCTGGAGCTGTCCAATGTGCACAAGATGTTGCAACTTAAGATAGCGCTCAAAATTGAGGTCATTCCGAAGCAGCATGATCTCTCTTTGCAGCGACGCCATGGTCTGGTTTTGGAATTCATTTTGACCAGCATGGCTCTGCCGAGATACTGACTGCACAAAGTTGTCAAGGCTAGATTGTTCTGTCATGAAGCGATGGGTAGCAGCTGTGGACGGGCTATGCAAGTCGGGCTTTGGCGTGTCTTTTGCAGGTGGCAATGTCGGAGAATCCATCATGTCACGGCCTTTTAACAGAGGAGAGGCCATAGATTTGATGGACACTGCAGATTTGATTGACTTGATGCGTGGAGGAATTTCGAAGCCATCTGGGACATCTGGAATGTCGCTTGAAGTGACGTTCATTGTCGACTGCGTGTTTCGCCTACTCTCATCCGAGCCGTGAACTGTTGCACCGTCTTGATCATCTAAGGTGAAATTTGATGGGATATCTGGGACGGGTGGTAATGCTGCGCTTGGTGGTGGACCAGGATCTTTCAACGTCGACGATACAGCCACACATAGGCCCATGCACTCGATAACGACATCTGCAGGATCACTCTTCAGCCATTTGTTCTCAGTCAGCTCGTCCTCAGCCGTGGTATTGAACATGTTTGGGTGCAGTAAATGGACTTGGCGATAGGGCTCTGTTCGAGTGTGAATGAGATCTTGGTCCAAATCAAAGTCGCGTGCGCCAGGAAAGTTGAGGGACTTGAGATATCTCCTAGGCTTGCGCACAAAGCTCATGAAGTTGAGCGGGAAAAGACCGTAGAGGAAGGTAAAGTAATGCATGAGTGTCGGCGGCGAGGACTCTGGATAGTCTACTGCCGGCTGCACCTGTTCCCAGGCTTGCTCCGAGTCGTCCTGTTCCTCGTCGTCCTCATCCTCGCTATAATCGTCTTGAGCATCCATATCGCCTGCGTTCTCATCGCCGCTCCTTAGCTTGTCCCAGCACAGTATCCTGCAGTAAATGAGGAACAACTTTTGCAAGTGGTGATCCGAAGTCAAGGCCCCGCATATGTGTGGCAAGAACATGATCAGGACGACAAGAGCAAGTTCTACCGCAGTGGATGAGTTGTCGACCAGCAGGCATTTCTCCAAGTGTTGGATGAGCGGCGTTTCGAGAACCAGATGCAGGTGGGGCGGTTGGAGGCGGACGAAAGCGCTGAGCAGGTTCAGGGCCCGGATACGATATTGGGCTTGTACAAAGAGGTCGTCAAGTTTTAGGAGGAAGACCTATGACAATCAGTACGAATTACGCTCGAGGGGGTGCAGTGCCTACCTTTGGCATTTTGCGCCCAAAATTTACAAGGACCGTTTCCAGCTCGTGTGCGACGAACTCATTCTCTGGAGAGATAGAGTCGTCAGGTGAAGAGGGAATGGCTGTCCTCGCTAGGTAGGCGTCGATTATTTTTGTAGTGAAGAGACTTGACAGGCGCGCCTGCTCGCCATCTTTGTCCGTTTCAGGGTCGTACACCAGTATGCTCTGGATGAAGGCCTTTGCATCTTCCAGCTCACTCTTTTTGTATCCTATACCATCAATGATGGGCTTGAAAATCGAGTTCCACCAAGCCGTCAAGCGCGCCTCCCCGGTGATGGCGGGGCGCAAGATTCGCAGAGCAGAAAGGAAGGCGCCGCGCTTCTCTGGGTTGTTGGTGACATGGCGCAGGTAGAGGGTATGGAGATCTTCATCGAAGCGATGAGAGTCGTGGTCGTCAATGTCGTGGTAGCGTTCCAGGAAGGCGTCTATGGTTGCGCAGAGCTCGTCGGGTAGCGGGTAAGGAACGGTATCGGCGGAGAAAGTGGTATTGAGAGCCCTGAGGGCTTCGCGCATAGACCTTGAAGACAGTGTTAGCAGCCTCGCAGGAAAGGGTAGAGGGCAGATGGGTTCGGAGTCTCTCCCGCTTACCCAGACATGTCGACTTCTATGTCCGCTTATGGAGGCTGCTTCGGCGGAGGCGCTGTGGCTGGCATCCAGGTGTGACGGGCAGGTCGACGGGGTTCTTTACAACGAATTTCAAAGTTTAGCAAACGAGCAAATGTGACGAGCATGTCACTGCGCATGCAGAGCGAGTCAGGGGGGGCCTTTGACTTTTGTTTCGCGGGCGTGCATATGTGGGATGATGGGTGCGGATGAGGGACGGGCGTATGCTACAGGGCCGAGTTCCAGCAGCACGCTTTCCAGAAGCCTGATGGTGCTTTTGGGGCGAGCATGGCCTTGCTGATGCACAGAGCCACTTATTGGGAACAGCAGGAGGCGCGCCAAAAGCAATTCGCAGGTCAATGCCGGGTGTGCTGATGACCTGCTTGGGTCAAGGATGCCATGGTGCTGGGCGGGATGCACGCCTAGCCGCGGGAGAAGCAACCAGGCCGTGCGCCTGCCCTCGTCACGTGATAATGACAGCCGTTCCTGCGTACCGTGACGCCATCCGTCAAGGCCACCCGCACCCGCTCCCCCGACTCGTCCTTATCTCTTCCCCTCGCATCTTGGCTCGTGGTCAAACTGCTCCAGTCGAGCATAGTTCCTCTGTATCATCATCATACCCTAGTCTTGCACTCGTTTCCCAGTCCCGCGGCGCCCAGTCTCGACCGACCATGGGCATACTCGCCCTGTCCCACATTTGATAAGCACATGTGGGATTTCGCTACCGACGGGCAAAGTTCATGGGCACATCATCCGCTATTCCGTGAATGCTTCAGCTAATGCGCCGGCGACTTTCCCACTATAACCAAGTTCCGGTACCGACGAGACGGTAAGCCTTGAGTCCCGGCCATGTGTCTGCATTCTGCATCTTAGTCCGCCTACTATTTTCCGCCTTATCGCGGCTTTGGTACTGTCGCCTTTTCATGCTTTGATTATCAGAAGCATAACATGCCCAGTGGGGGGTGGTTCCAAACGAGTGTGGGTTCTCGTACCTGAGTGGAAACGCCCTGCAGCTATACAAGCAGAGGGAGAAAGCGAAACAAGAACCTTGCGAGCATTGTCGCGTTTCTCGTGCCTCTAGAGCTCATCATATACCACCCACTCCTGATGAGACCGGACCATGCGGACTTGGATCAAGCCCATCCACGTTTTGACATACAGAGAATTTGACACTCCCAGAAAATCATGCAACACGAATGTGGACCAGATAACAGGAACGAGAGTTGTTCCCATTTCCACCCTTTACATCTTATGCGATTACTTATGTTATAAACTCCTCTTATAAGCCGGACGCCTCAGCACCAAAGTTCCCAGGAACCGTGCCAATGCCCGCGTGAGGATGTGCATGGCCGCACACGCCACCATCTACATGTGTAGCGACCGTTTTACAACCCCTTTCCACATCGCTTACCAGAGCCGATCCTTGTTTTTTTGGTGGAAATGAACACCGTCAGCCTACAAGCCGGGGCCACTGCACATAAATGCTAATTTCTGTTCCCGTCACGGGTACTTTGACGAACTGTTGGAGTCCTATAGCGTCCGTGCTACCACACAGTATCCTGGATCAGAAAACAGGCGGGTTGCGCAATTGCACACCTTATGCGGCTGTTGTTTCCCGACATTATGAATAGGTCGAAGAAGCCCCTGGACACGACGTTGAAGATGCGCTCCAGATTGCCATCCAACACGCCTTTCCCCTTGACTTCCAGTACGCCACTTATGGAAATGACCTTGGTAGTATTGAGGTTAGAAAGAAGGGGCAATCTTCACTGCATTTTTCACATATTGGCCTTGATTCCCAAGTGTCCAAGAAGTAATCATTTGCATACTGTCGGGACATTTGCACTTGACCGCACAAGTTCAGTTGACGGACATTTCTTGTATTTTTTTTTCTATCTACTAAATTACTCGCTGTTTCTTATTCCACCTAGGGATTTTTGCTCAACCTCTTTTTTCCTCACACCCGCTTCTCGCCTTCTATGTCCGCTCATCCAGCCCCTCCTTTCCCCCCTTGACTTGGTCCCCACCCCCGATCCCCGTCGTCCTGTCAGGCTGCTGCTGGAAATCCGGCTGCTTTGCCGGGTGATCATCCCCTTGCTTTGCCTCATCGCGCGAAGCACTTGACTGCTGATCTGTATGCTGGCTGTCGGACCGCACTTTAGCGTTTGGCGCAGCGCTCGAGTTGGGATGAGGGTCAGGGATGTTGGAGGTGGGGTTGGGTGTGTCCATGAGCTTTTTGTCGGATGAGGAGTAGGGGCTTGTGGAGAAGGGTCTTGCCGAGCGGAGGGTATTTGGTAAGGCTCGGAGCAAGGATTGATGGAGGCGTGTCTGCTGGCGCAGGGTGCGGAGGGCAGTCGGTACAGCCATGGGTGGCAAGGATGCTATCTTTCTTGTGTTTATTGTTATGGCTAGAGTTTTCAAGGTTCGTTTTCGAGTAAGTAGTGTTTGATTGCCAAAAAGATGTAATGTTTTCTGAATTGAAAACCCCGTAGCGTCGAGGCGTGTATATTTATATGAGCGAGCTGTTACGTTGCTCAATCCTCTTTAACTAGGGCCCTCTGACATCATTGTGACCACGTTAACTATATTCTAACATATTTTAAAAATCCTTTGAAAGACCGTCGATAAGCTCACTCGCATCACGTTTTCTCGTTTGCTAGCATTCTGCAGACCGCCTACAGAAGCTGACGGTATGAACGTGCTACGTTTCGTTTGCTGAAGGCAGAGCGTTTGGGGTTTGGCCTACACCAAACAGCAGCTTGCATTAGCGCTCTGTCTCACTTACGCTATACCGTATCTGGCTACCGCCCGTCTATCCTTCCCCAGCATGCCCAGCTTTCATTGCACACACCTGCAACTCTGGTACATTTTCTCCACTTCATTCTTAATCCGTTCTCTATAGACTTCACTCACCATCGCCATGTCACAGTTTGTGCTATTTGGTGCTTCCATCACCGAGTGGTCCTTCGATGAGGCCGAGCAGGGCTTTGGATGGTTTCTTCAGCAAAAGTACAAACACAAGGCAAGGATCCTAAACGAAGGTAGGGCAGAATGCAGGCCTGGCAGTGACTGTCAATCAAAGCATTACACCATGACTTGATTGGCGTATATTTTCTGCTTAGTCGTGACGAAGAGTTTGTATACTCCCGCGACCTTGTACTAATCATGCAACTACAGGTAAAGCGGGGTACGTCTTTCCGTTGACCCGCTATCACTCATAAACACCACCTGTATTGACTCGTAATGCAGCGGCACAAGCTCCGACCAGAAGAATAATTTCGACCGCATCATACACTATACAACAGCCCCAGGTGCACCAAAGACTCTCCTTTTCACAATCTTGCTCGGCACCAACGACGCCTGCTTCGTCAGGGGAGACCAAGAGAAAGTTCCCTTGCCCGAATTCTCTGAAAACATCCGTAGCTTCCTTGACACCATTCTTACCGAACGAGCCTTGGAGGATGCTAAAATCGTTCTCATAACACCACCTCCGCTTAATGTGTCCAATCCGATAGTCAAGAAAGATATGTCACAGGAGGAAATTGAGAAAGAAAACTCTTTGATGAAGCATGGTCTTGGGTACAGGTCATACATGAACAAGAAGCGGTATGCTGAGGAAGTCATGAAGATCGCCAAAGAGTATGAAGAGACACAAAGGGTGGTAGGTCTGAACTGTTGGCAAGATCTCGTAGATGCGGTAGCAGAGGAGCAGTCGTGCGAGTACAACCCCGAGTTGCCTCCAGGCTGCGGACTGCACGGCGCAAAGGCTTTCCCCAAGGGCTGGTTTACTGATGGCTTGCACTTGGATGTCAAGGGGTATGCAGTGCTGAACAAGGGCCTGTTCAATTTGATCACTGAGACATGGCCTGAGTTGGCGCCTGAGAATGTGCTGTATGCATAACGTGGTATGATGGTAGGTAATTAGTCTATAGGCATGCAAGGCGGTTTGCATTAGGCATATATAGCATACCCTCTTCAATTAATTTGCTTCCAACTGGTATTCGACTTCGTTGAAAGTTCTAACTGCTCGATTGTGGTTACTCTCTCGAAGGACCTTGGTACGAACTTAGTGGAATTTCGTTTGTATCTTTTTGTGAGGAGCCAGCGGAACTTCGTTTGTCTCTCACACACAAATCAAGACTTTCACACTACGTATATATACTCCAATATCTCCCCTCCTTCCATCAACCAATTTTCACTCCTCTAGTGGTCGGGTGGGCTCCTAGCAACGACGACAAGACGACGCTGGGTTTCCAAATCGAATCGAACAACTAGTATCATATCCAAGACTGCTAACGGTTATAGGAAACACACCTTATAACCCAGTGTTGTCGTCGTCAATAACAATGGGTTGCTAAGCTAGGAGGGCGGTCGTTCGAATCTGGACGGTCGCTGGAGCAACAGATGCCGAGAGGAGTGAGAATTGGTTGATTTTTTTGTCTTTTTTTTATCCTTTTGCATTAACCCTCAAAATGTAATGATCTTGTGCCGCCCAATCATATACACATTCAGGTTCCATTATTATTTCTTTATAGCTATCTAGTGCCCTCTCCACACCTACTCAACCTCTGTTTAGCGTGTTGCCCGAGCCCTTTGGATTAGCTTCCACGTATTCATCCCACGCACGCTGCTTCATAGTCTCGGCATCTGCAGCCTCCATGTCATCCTCATTTGGCTCGGGCTGAATCCCCGACTGCGGGCCTCCACCTTCAATGATGCCACCTCTCTTTCTCTCTTCTTCGAGATACTCGTCAATTGTCATGGTCGGCAGACTGTGATCCGGACGGAAGACGCCCTGCTTCAAGGTCTGGCGGCTATCTAGCAGCGTAAACGGCCGCATGGGTTTCCCGTCACTACTCAAGATGGGTCCAGAGTACTTCAGGCCCGCATACTGGCCATCGAGACGCTCGGAGTAACCGTCTTTACCTCTGCTATCTTGCCGGGCATCGGGAGCTTGCTGGTCCTGGCCTTGTGGTGGCGCAGGCGGCGCGAGCGAGATAATGTGAAGTTCCTGAGCCATCGACTCGAGCGAAGCAAAAGTCTGGTGCACCATGAATGCCAAGTCGGTCAAGTACAGATCTCGCACCACCTGCTCATCTTGCTCTGCAAGCTTAGGATTCTGTCGTAGATACTGCAGTTCGCATGGGTCAGTTTCTTTGCATATATGCCTGTAGAAGCTAACGTTTAGACAACGGAAAGAATGATTACCTCGAGTTTCGTCTTCAGCTCCTTTTCCTGTCTGAACCGGGCAATTTTGGCATCCCGTCTCGCTGCTGCATCCCGCGTGTTGGCAGTGGAAAAGTTGTTCTTGTCTTCGTTGTAGGCTTCGAGAAGTTTCGCATCGGCCTTGCCAAGCATGTCGTAGGAATCCAGCAACTTGAGAAACTGCTCATAGTATCCCCGCGCACGCAAGAGATTTTGTTTTCTAAGTGAGACATCGGTGTTTGAAATCTTTTGCACAAGCTCGGCCAAGTGGTAGTTTATCGCCAGGTATCTGATCAGTGTGTGAGCAGGGTTCGCTCCGTGAAGACGTGCTCCAAACCGCGCATCTGAACCGGGTTGGAACGTACTGTAGGTCGGTCGACGATATGTCTTCTAAAGTTTCGTTTGGGCTGAAGAGTGATACCTGCTCGGCAACCTTGAGACATTCTTCGTAAGTGGCGATAGTCGTGCTGAGCTTTTCCTGGTAGGTGGGACTGTTTGGCTCGTAGGAAGATGAAAGTTCTTCGCGCGCTTTCTCTGCTTTCGAGAAGAGACCTCGAAGACTCTGCGGTTCGTTTGCCATTTTGTAGAGATAGAGTGTTAAAGCTGTGCTGATGATGAGGAAGTCTTGATACGGATGCACGTGAGAGCGTGAAATGGTATTGACTCAGCACGAGCCTCCTGGTGGAGCATCGCGTACCCCGCCATGCCCGTCAAACGACCGCCTGCTTCGAAGCAGCCAGCCTTGGACAGCAAACACCTTGACGTCGCGCCCTGTTTGCAGCATGCTGAAATGAGTTTCACCACATGCATGCACTGTGGAGACGGGGTTTGCTTTTAGATGCTAGTGCATGGGTGAATGCGTTGTCGACTGGTAGCAAGACTTGCATGAAGTCGCGCAAATAGCAGTGGCCCTCACTTGCCTTCACCTCCCACCTGCTTAAGCGAAGTGCTTGGCCTCTCCTTGTGCTGTCCGTGTATTGTTCACTACACTCGTGATACTGCAGACACCTACAGCGCGCCCCAGACACATTACAGGTATGGCTTGGATTGAAACCGAGGAGGAGCAAGAGGAGTACTTCCTCTCCGGCGATGAGAAGCCCATCTGTTCCATACCAAACGGAGATGACAAGGGGATGGAACAAGTCGAACAGCAGGACCATGAATTGGACGAAGATTCAGACGAAGATGCAGATATTGCGGGTGGGCACAGCCCTGCGACAAGCATAGAGAAACGCAGGGCACAAAACACTATCATGAAAGCTTTTGCTGCTAACATCAGTGCAATCCTGACACAGAGAGAAGTAGAAGATGCTGCGGCGAAGAGTGCCAAAGAAGAGCAACTCTCGATTCGCGACATCCTTGCGAAACAAGAAACGACAGTCCGTATCACGAACCCTCGCGACTACCAGACTGAGCTGTTCCAAAGGGCAAAGGACGAAAACCTGATTGCAGTGCTGGATACTGGGTCCGGAAAGACACACATAGCAACGCTTCTGTTGCGACACGTTTTAGACATAGAGCTTGACAGTCGGGCCAAGGGCAACGCTCCCAAGATAGCGTTTTTTCTGGTAAAGCCATCGAAGCGTCTCTCACGTACACAGCTCACGCTTTCAGGTCGACTCGGTCAATCTTGTTTTCCAACAGGCAAACGTCTTGCGCTGTGGTCTCGACCAGAATGTCGAAGGAATATGCGGCTCAATGGGTGCATCGCTATGGTCGAAGTCAACTTGGCAGAGCCATTTCGAAAAGAACATGGTCATAGTTTGCACAGCGGAGGTCCTCGTACAGTGCATGATGCACTCCTTCATCACAATGGCCCAAATCAATCTCCTTGTATTCGACGAAGCTCATCACGCCAAGAGCAACCACCCTTACGCCCGTCTCATGAAGGACTATTATATACACGAAACGGATGTTGCGAAAAGACCACGTATCTTTGGAATGACGGCATCTCCTGTAGATACAAAAGGGCTATCTGAAGATCATATCAAAGAAGCTGCTAGAGATCTGGAGAAGCTACTTGATGCGAGGATCGCCACAACTGCTGAGAGCATGCTCGCTTCAAACAGTATCAGCCGACCAGATGAGGAAGTTGCAACATACCCCCAATTGCAGGAAGAGTGTGAGACGCCGCTACATAAAAAGATCAAAGACAAGTTTGGAGACATAGATGCCTTCAACAAGTACTTCCTCGCATCAAAACGACACGGAAGAGAACTCGGTCGTTGGGCTTCCGACATGTATTGGTCTTTTGCTTTTACCGACGAGCAAAGCCGCAAACTTGAGCAAAGGGAGCGTTTGAAGCACACGAAGGCTCGACCCGGTGAGGTAAAGGACTGGGATGCTAAGTTGAAGCGCTTACAGGAAGCATCCGAGTTTGTCAAACAGTTTGATTTCAGCGCGTGCACCCTCAGCGACCAGGACGTGAGCTCCAAGGTCCAGAAGCTTCATTACTGGCTGAATCTGTATTACAAGCGTAGTGATGAGGCCCGGTGCATCGTCTTCGTCGAACAACGACAGACTGCGCGCCTGCTTCAGCTCATTTTCTCTCAGATCGGTGGTGCGCACCTCCGCTGTAGTGTACTTGTTGGCGTCAACACCCGCGAGTATGAGCAGAGCATATCACTCCGCAATCAGATCCTCACCGTGGCCAAATTTCGACGCGGAGAACTCAATTGCCTCTTTGCCACTTCAGTTGCCGAAGAAGGCTTGGACATCCCTCAATGCAATCTGGTCGTAAGGTTCGATCTCTATCGCACCATGATTGCGTACGTGCAATCTCGTGGCCGCGCAAGGCATCGGAACTCAAAATATCTGCACATGATCGAAGAAGGCAATCATGATCACCGTGAACGCGTTATGGACGTCAAAATTGATGAACAGATCATGAGAAAGTTTTGTCAAGAGCTTCCACAAGATCGTCATATCGATGAATACGACAAGGATGGGATCGATCTCTTAGCGTTTGAGGATAGGCTATTCCCAAGCTTCATCACCAAATCTGGCGCGAAGCTCTCATTTCGTTCAAGTTTGGCCATCCTGGCTCATTTCGTCGCGACTTTGCCTGGACCCGACAGACAAACCATGTCACAGCCCACATACGTCATCTGCTCTGATGTTAATCCCAGGGCATTAGACTCCCAGCAACGAGGCTTTGTGTCGGAAGTGGTACTGCCAGAATACTCTCCGGTAACTTCAGTTATTGGTGATGTGCAGAGTAAGAAAGCAATTGCCAGGTGTTCGGCAGCATACAAAGCGTGTCTCGAACTCTACGAAAAGGGTTATCTAGATGAAAGCCTGCTTCCAACAACTTTCCGGCGGTTACCCGCTGGAAGAAATGCTCTACTGGCCCTCAGTGAGAAGAAGAAGGGTATGTACCCCATGCTGATCAAGCCGGAGTTTTGGAAAAGAGGGAGGGGTTCGGTTCCTGACTGCCTCTATCTCACCGTTGTCGATCTTGACGCTGGCCTCGACAGGCCCCATCAGCCTATGGGTCTTCTCACCCGTAATAAGCTTCCAAACTTGCCCAAATTCCCCATATACCTCACCGACGGTAGGCGTTCCAACATAGTTTCTCAGTCTTGTATGGTCTCGCTACCTGTTTCGACAGTGACGCTAGATCTCGTCACAATGTTCACCTTGCGGATATACAAAGACATATACAACAAGGAGTACGAGAACAAGGTTCAGAACATATCATACTGGGTTGTGCCAGTCCTTCAAGATCAAATACCTTCTCTCTCATCCGTGACTGCGCTGGACCAGATTCTGGACATGGATCAGTTACGAAAGGTTTCAAATCAACCATCGTGGAAATGGACTCCAGATACCAGGCCCAAGGATCTGATAGACCGGTACTTTATCGATCTCGGACATGGAGGACGACGGTACTATTCTAATTGTCTTGCACCACACCTAAAACCACAGGACCCTGTTCCAAAAGGTCTTGCGCGCCAAGGTCACAAGTTCATGAACAGTATTCTCGACTACAGCGACAGCACATGGACGAGAAGCAGGAACATAGAGAAATGGAATCCGTCTCAGCCTGTCCTCGAGGTAGAGAAGATTCCTTTCCGTCGAAACCACCTTGCCGCTGTCGAGGATAAAGAAAAGGGTGAACTTGAGCAACTCAAGACATATATCTGCCCAGAACCTCTGCAAATATCTAATGTAGGTCTATCGTCACTTTTTATCTAAATTTGTTAAACGTGAGCACTAACCATCCAGATCACAACACCATTCGTAGTCATGTGTTACGTGTTACCCGCCATCATCCACCGGTTCGAGAGCTACCTCATTGCATTGGAAGCTTGCAAAGTCTTGGATCTTAGCGTTAGGCCAGCACTCGCCCTAGAGGCTCTGACGAAGGATTCTGAGAACTCAGGGGAACACGATGAAGAGAAGATAAATTTCAAGAGCGGGATGGGTCCGAACTACGAGCGGTATGTCGATTATTTGTACGAATGAGCAAAACTGACACTGAGATGTAGTTTGGAGTTCCTTGGCGATTGCTTTCTGAAGATGGCAACTTCTCTGTCCGTCTTTGTGCAACAGCCAGATGAGAACGAATTCGAGTTCCACGTTCGTCGTATGGATATGCTCTGCAACAAGAACCTCATGGAGACTGCAGTGGGGAAGAAGAAAGTCATCTCCGCAGATGGTACTGAGCAGGATCTTCAACTGTACAAGTACATCCGCACGGAATCGTTCTCTCGGTACGTACGGTTTAAAAGAGGCTTTAACGTCAAAACTAACGTACGACAGTCGCACATGGTATCCTGAAGGCCTGAAGCTGCTTAAGGGCAAGGGTGCGAACAAATCCCAGGACGACTGGCTTAAGCTCACGCACAATCTGGGTGATAAGAGCATAGCCGACGTATGCGAGGCATTTATCGGCGCGGCTCTACAAGAACATTACAACGGTGGCCTGTGGAAGCCCGCTGACTGGGACGAAGCGGTAAAAGCAGTCAAGCTCTTTGCCAATAGCCCAGACCATCCCATGTCAAAGTGGTCAGACTACTACGCAGCATACCAGAAGCCCAGATACCAGATCGCAGAGGCGAGCGCGGCGATGCTGGAAATGGCTCGAAAGATTGAGATGAAGCATCCTTACCATTTCAAGTACCCTCGCCTCCTTCGCTCAGCATTTGCCCATCCCTCATACCCATACATGTACGAAAACATACCCAACTACCAGCGCCTGGAATTTGCCGGTGATGCACTCCTTGAAATGGCATTCATCACACATCTCTACTACCGCTATCCCGACAAGGACCCGCAGTGGCTCACCGAACACAAGACGCCCATGGTCTCCAACAAGTTCCTCGGCGCCGTCTGCGTCAAACTCGGCTGGCACATCCACATCAAGCAGAACACAGCAACACTCACCAATCAGATCCGCGACTACGTGCTCGAAGTCGAAGAAGCAGAGCGCGAAGCCCGCGGCGCAGTCGACTACTGGGTGACCATCAGCGAGCCGCCCAAGTGCCTCGCCGACGTCATCGAAGCCTACGTCGCCGCCATGTTCGTAGACGCTGAGTTTGATTTCAGCGTTGTCCAGCACTTCTTCGACTTGCACATCAAGCCGTTCTTCCTCGATATGACGCTCGAATCGTACGAAAACTTTGCTTCGAATCATCCGACTACGCGACTGAGTCGCCTCCTCACTATCAACTTTGGATGCTCGGACTGGCGTATGGGCGCGCTGGAGACAGAGACGCTGATTCCAGGCAAGGGCAAGGCGATTGCGGCCATGGTCATGATTCATGGGAAAGTGTGGTTCTACTCACTGGGGCAGAGTGGGAGGTATGCGCGTGTTAGGGCGAGTCAGGCGGCGTTGGACAAGTTGGAGGGATTGCCGCCGTATCAGTTTCGGAATGTGTATGGGTGTGATTGTGTGGATGAGGAGGGGAGCGGAGAGGGGTTGTTGCAGGAGGCGGTGATCAAAGCCAAAGAGGAGCAGATGAGAGAGGCGATTGGATTGAGTATCTGAGGACATACTGAGTAGACATTGGTAGTAAGTCAGAGCGTCATCGAGTTGGTTGCATGATCTTTGTATGCCCGAGAGTTTGCGAAAGACGTACATCTACGGAGGCATGACGGGCAATGAAAAATTGCAAGTTTACACATACCAACTTTTCGACGGATAATTTTGAGGGAAAACCAGCTTGATGTCAAAATGAAACACATTACTCATATGAATTACTACTCTAGTGACTATGCTTTTCCTAACCTATACAATGTTCAGCAATTACTGCGCAGCACCTGTTTCATGCCCATGCAAATAGACAGGGGATATATGTTTTCTCAACCCTATGCAAAAGAAAAAAGAAGACAAAAAGGAAGACCACGAGATTTCCCCCGTGCTAGGACCACCATCCTGTCTTCTTCGTGTCTGTGTGTCGTAACAATTCGTACTAACTTCATTAGATGAGTCCTGGGTTGTGAAAGGGTTCTTCACTTCCTGTGAGGATCATATACGTCCCCTGAGTTACAAGCAGAGAGCGCAAACAAGGAAAGAAATGAGCGCAAGTGTGCTGCTGTCTCTAAGGTGCGGGGCCGCCCCCTGAGTTCCTGTGGGCTGTGCCGAGCTTCCAGTCTGACTGGGTTGGTTGTTGTCACTTCCGCCCGTAGAGTCGGAGTCAGTCGTCTCACCGCTCGGTTTGTTAGACCCATCCGAGACGATATTGAGCTTGAGGTTCTGAACTTGTTGGCCATTGCTGCCATAGACCTTCTGCTGGACGTTGGTCTCGTCAACGTTGACTAGTTTCCCGTTCTGTGGGTTCTCGATACCGTTGTCGATGAGATTCTGGCACCCTGGGCAGACAGCCGGAATCGTGAAGTTTTTGCTAAATTCGTCTGCGGTTATGAGGCTGTTCTCACACTCGGGTGCTTTGACGCCGGTAGCTTGAGAGTTTGCCGATTCGAGGGCGCTGACGTTAAGCTTGTTGTACTGGCCTTGGAGATTATTGTAGTCTTGCATCAACTTGACAGAGCCGTCCTGGTTGATCTCGACCAGACCGTAACCTGCCTCTTCGGCGGAGTACTCGTAAACAAGACCACCAGAGAGGGACCTCATCTCTTCTCCATAGAGAGCCTGGACTTCGTTGAATTCACGAGGGGTTACGCGGTTGCAACCGTATTCGCTAAACTGTGGACACGTTAGTCACCTTTCAGGGTCGTAAAATATCAGACTTACAAAGACCGGGATAGCAGAGTCGGCGAACATATTGGCCAAGGTGTCATAGCCAGAAGTTTGAATGTTGTCACCATTGCACCAGCTGTAAGAGTTCAAGCCGAAAAAGTCTGAAGACGACTCATCCTCTTCGTGGGTACATTGCATGTAAGCCCAGGTGTCCTGCAGAATCTCACGCACGTCGGCAGCCGAATAACCGACAGGTATGGTGCGGTTGACATGATTTTTGATGTAATTTTTCATGTCGCGTTGAACAGCCTTTTTCATGTTAGTCATTTCGGCACAAGGAAACGGGTTTTGCTAGACCTACGCGAATATACTGTGGATTGAACTCGGCGGTTGACAAGTCGTTCATAACCTCGTTGGCTGAGAAGAAGCCCAGAGTATTGGGAAAGTTTTTGAAATTCTCAATCATTCCGAAAGCGCGGTTGAGGTAGTCGCTGTTGTAGCTTGTCCATGGTTCGGCACGGTTAATGCTTTCGCCTGGCAAAGGAGAGTTGACGTCGAGCAGCATATAGATGCCGGCAGCATTGAAGATGGACGCACACTGGGAGTGGTCGAGGGAAGGGTCAAGATTGTAGACGCGAAGCGTATTCACACCCAATTTTTGCATAAGGACTGCATCTCGCAAACAGACATCGGCATTGGTGAGAGCATCTTCACTGTTCTGAGGCTGGTACGCGCCTTGGCCCCCGGGCTGATAGTCGACACCGATGATCATGAAGCGGTCGCCTGTGACAGTATCGACAAAGTCGCGGCCGCGAACCTCGACGGGGTTGACAGCATGAGCAACATGCGAGCAGAGGGCTGGGAGCAGCAAAGCTGCGTGAGTAAGCTATGCAAGCTTATGGTCAGCGATGTGGGCACCACTGGAAACATGGGCGTAATGCTGGTGAGACAAAGGACTTACAGAAATCATATCAGTGAATGACTGTCAAACAACAAAGCTGGTAGAACGAAAGGCCCGAGTGTGCTGCAGGATAACGCCTGGCGACTCGGGCAATTCTTATACGATTAGGATTACTGGGTTGTTTGAGTGTCGCGATCGATATGCACCAACGCTAGTTGCAGGCAATCTGGGTCATGGAGGATCAGCTAAGACGGATTACTTGCCGGCTACCGTGCAGTGATTCGAGCGCACAGGGAACGGCGCAGCGTGGAATGCCGCACGGCTACGGAAGTGAACGAGCGTGAGTGTGTGGGTGTGGGTTAGCAGAAGGAAGAGAGATGAAGACGCTGATTTCACCATTTGCACCACTACGCCGGCCACGACAAGCACAACACGCCAAACGGGCAACAGCAGGGCACGAGATTGCACATAGGGAAGGCGCTGCTGTTTGCCGTCTCATTGCGGCAAGCACCTCGACCCCACGAGGCAAGAGCCGGATGACCTCAAGAGCGCCGGCCGCTGGCCATGTCGGTAGTGGCAGTGGCAGTGCCATTGTCAGTGCCAGTACCAGTACCAGCGCCATGCTAGCGTCTATGGGATTTTGCTATCCTGGCCCAAGTTGCCCATGATATCTTGCTTTGAGCCCGCCAGTAGCGTCCTGGGTGCGCGAGCCGACTGGCTAAAAGTTGGCGGGTAACTGTGACGCCACTGCCATGCAACCCAGCCACTGCTTTTCTTATCTGCATTCCAATCATCCCAACCAAGACTCCGCCCACCAGCTGCGGGACTGTCCGCCAGCGCTTCAGCGTCATACTTGTATTATTTCACGTTCGTGCGCGGTTTCCCCATAATGCCCGCGGTGGTATCCGTGCCGTTGCCATGGAGCCCAAATGGTCTATTACTCTGTGTGTGTGGGACGCTTGTGCAGCCTTCTAGCTCGCCCCATGCGCTTGACCATGAGAAACCTGTCTACCGGCTGTTGGGGCCGTTGGAGCCCACTTTCGCCCAAACGATGCCATCGCCGATTTCCTCATTGGTCCATTAGCGTGCGCGCTCACGCGGTTGGTGACAAAGTACGCCGATGCGCTGCGCTCCTCATCCACTCATCTCCACGTCCTGCGCCTTTCGCTTCACCCCACCCTCGCTGCCCTCCGTCTGTCCTTGGAACTTGGCCTGGACGGCTTCGAGCAAGACTTCCTTGACTACTGCGAGGCTGCCCACAGCCGCGTGCGTGGCTCCTTCAATTAGCGCCTCGGGCTCTGCGCCAGCATCTCCCTTCATCCACATCTCCGTGATCTCGTCTCTTGAAGCCAAGTATCCTACTACGCACGCTGCCACCACCTCCTTGTGTTCCGCAGGACATGGGTCCAATATCCTAGCCAGCTCTTGCTCGTTCTTGGATGATGGGTTCCGTACCAAGGCCGCCACGCCACCACATACTACATCCACACAATCAATCCCCGCGTCTGTTATGGCAGCGCTGGCAACCGTTATGCACCCTGCCAAAACATTCAGCAGACCCCAGCCGCTTCCAACTGCGTTGCCTTCGCTTGCCAAATCACCCCACCAGCCATCTTCATCGCCCTCAAGAATCGTGACTACCACCTCCACTCCACTCTTGGGCCATCTTTCGCCAATAATGACACCTCGTAATGCCGTTTCCAGATGTACTCCCAAATCGCGTTCTGTTGCGTCGCGTAGATAGCCTCGTCGATGCCGTGTCGCAAACGGTGCAAACTTGACCGTAGTGGTAAGGAGGAGTGACGGACTGAAGGGCGCGTTGCGGGGGAGAGGTTTTGGACCTTGTATCGAGGCTGTGATCTTCAGCGATGAAGTTGGTGCGATGAGACTCGTTTTAGGCGCAGGCGCAAACGATGGTATTTCGAGGTAGGCAGAGCCGGACGCGGAGGGTATGATGGACGTCTGGAGGACTGCGGCGGATTGTTAGCAAGTGAAATCTGGGCAATCGGTGCTTGCCAGAGCACCACGTAGCTTGTGGATAGTTGCCTCGGAGCAAAAATACCCCAATTGAGCGATCGTGGTACTCCTAGAAGCACTGATAGAGGAAAATCCTGGCAACTCACAGATCTTGCGAAGCTCATTCGGGCCTCTTGATCTTGTCGGCCTCAACTTTTCAACATATTGTGGCTCTCTGATAGTGCGCGCGAATACTGGCGGGCTTGTTCCACCACTGGGCGCGTTGTTTCTCCGCCTGTCGGTATTCGCAGCCATTGTTCGTATGTGGGGTTGAGTAAATATTGGTGTTGCTGGGATTGTGGATGATCTCATGGTCGTAGGCGCACGCAAATTATGCATGACTAAGCTGCAGATCCCGCCAAGAGTTCGTTGCTCAAGCTCAATTTTCCTTCGCGTCTGGACAAACTTTCTTTCCTACCACACTGCAGCGCTCGAGGTAAGCTACCACCCCATTTCCTTCCCACCCAATCTTTCATGATTGATACCCTTGAAATACGTTCTTGTGATCTCAAATGAGCTTTGAACACATGCACCACCCTCTGATCTCTTCTTTGCCAGCTTCTGGTTGCACGACAAAGCTTTGCGACTATGGCTGACTCGATTCAGATGAAACAGCATTTGCACTTGCGCAATAATGCGCAGTCACGGCGATGAGCCTGTCTCAACTGTGCTAGCAACGCACATCAGTCGCCGTTTCCCTAGTCGCACAGGGCGGCTCGAGCGAACGGATATGAGCATGGAACCTATTGGATTTGGAAGGTTTCGCTGGGCATCAGCTGCTATTTCAGCATGCTCGGCTGAAATCTCTGTCCAACGTGGGCTGTGACTTATCTGCACTCGCTGTGATCCCAAACCTGGGCGCAATGGTGCTGCATTAACCTACTGTAGGTAGCAAGCTCAGACACTCACAACTAGTAAGTCGCCTCCTGCACCTCTACCATCTTCTTTCATGATGAACGTATTATTTCAGTTCTGCTTCCGAACTACAATGTGGAAGTTATATACCGCTTACCTTTGTCTGATATCGCCTTACTCTTACCTTGTTTGATCAGCACTTCTCATGGACCCTGCTGACATTGCAATCAGACTGCCCAGCTACACAGGATAGCTCATACCATATATTCTCTTCAATGGTAAGCACCGCAACACTCTCCCCGTTTGCTATGAAGAAAACTAGTCTATCCATTCCATGACATCTGTTGCCGGGTCACCCTCCCGCACTCTACTAGCCTTGGCTGGGATGACGGGTTGTGGAGTTGCGGTACTGGCTCGTCCAGCGTTGCGTAATTGTGGTCTTTGAGCTGAAAGTTATGGCAGTCCGTCTTGGGCTGCCGCAACCAGAGGCCAGGTGATAGGGGTTGATTTAAAACGGCTTTCTGAGCTCAACGCCTTCTGAAGATTTTGCGGAATCACAGCGTGTGCATGACTAACAGCGCTCAGATCACAAAGTGCAATAACAGCTTTACGGCTCGGCCCATGAATAGCACCGAAGGGTATGATGATGGAGCGCATGGATTGGTCAGTAGCCTAGTTGTAATCAATCACCTCAAAACACAATTACCTGTCCAAAATGTGCATGTTGCATTCCGTGTTACGCCTTTGTTCGGCAGGGAGACCCTTGTGGCTGTACCGCGTGGTCGGCTCCACAGGTAAATTATTAGTACCGTTGGTTGTAGTTGCGTTTTCACTGGATACTGTATCTACCCACGCGACCTTGCAATGATGGGCGCATGGGTACTGAATCTAGGTGCTTTGCAAAGTGCGTAGTGCCGTGTATCCTCCGTCGAATTTCCGGGGATACGTACCTCCTGCCCATCACTGCTCTGAAACGGGCATGCTAGTCGGCTTGGCTTAGCTTCACGCCCCCGGGAATCTTGCAAAGTGTCCGAAACACAACGATAAACGCTCAGCATATAGCCAGGCCCGCGCATCGAATCCGTTGACTGGTGCTATTGCTGCCAGACGCAGTCAAACATCGACGGCTCATTTAAACTTTAGAGCGGCCTTGGCGACTGGTCCCTGGGCCAAGCCTGTACCGGACTTTACCAAGGACGCGCAACCCTTCCATTGACCCTACAACCCACTTTCTTCTCGTCGCACACCTTACGGCCGACTACACTTCTCCCCTGACGACATAGGGGAGGACAGAGGATCATTGTTTCCTGGCGCAGCCGGGCAGTCTGGCAGGTCTTAATTGACCACGGTTTCAAAGGGACCGATCCTTATCTGGTACCCGTCCTACACGAATGCTTCCCTCGTACTCGACGTCCAAGGGGAAAATGCATCGCCATGCGTTTTCTAACGGGGCGTATCCCTCCCAAGGAGGAGGCACATTTTCTATCCAGCCTCACAAGTACGTCTACCACCGCCGTGCACAGCGCAACTACAGTGCAGCACCATCGCACCGTACCTCCTATACCCTCACAACTCCCTAGGGCCTTGTTCTGACTTTCATTGTGTCTGCAGATTCCAACCGCGGTCACAACCTGCCCTCAGACGGCGAAGGACACTGATACAGCGTCTTTTGCTGGTTGGGTCGCTTTTCTTTACGGCCCTCTTCTTTTTCTTCCCCAATCTACGACCAAACCTGGGCTCCGGACCCCTTAGCCTCATCACTTCGAGCGGTGACGCGCAACTCGAGACGGTGCGATACTACGATTTGAACAATGTGCAGGGCACAGCGCGGGGTTGGGAGAGAGAGGAGCGGATACTTCTCTGCGCCCCGCTGCGAGACGCATCACCCCATTTGCCCATGTTCTTCAGCCATCTCAAGAACCTCACATACCCACATAATCTCATTGACTTGGCATTCCTAGTTGGAGATTCAAAGGACAACACACTTGCACTTCTGACTGAGAAGTTGGAAGAGTTACAGGCCGACCCGGACCCAAAGCAACAATTTGGTGAAATCTCGATCATGGAGAAGGACTTTGGACAAAAGGTCGATCAGAACGTCGAGAGTCGTCACGGTTTCGCTGCGCAGGCCAGTCGCCGAAAGTCAATGGCACAGGCCCGCAACTGGCTTTTGAGTGCTGCTTTGCGGCCTACGCACAGCTGGGTATACTGGAGAGATGTGGACGTGGAGACTGCTCCATTCACTATTCTGGAGGATCTCATGCGTCACAACAAAGACATCATCGTGCCCAGTATGTTTTCGTCCTAATCGTGGATATAATTGTTGCTAACGTGTCTCTAGACGTTTGGCGACCACTTCCGGACTGGCTCGGCGGAGAGCAGCCTTACGATCTGAACTCCTGGCAAGAATCCGAAACTGCACTTGCTCTTGCCGACACCCTCGACGAGGACGCGGTCATTGTGGAGGGTTACGCAGAGTATGCAACCTGGCGCCCGCATTTGGCCTACCTTCGCGATCCATACGGTGACCCAGACATGGAGATGGAAATCGACGGCGTTGGTGGTGTCAGTATTCTCGCAAAAGCCAAGGTCTTCCGTGCCGGTTGCCACTTCCCTGCGTTCAGTTTCGAGAAGCACGCCGAGACAGAAGGATTCGGCAAGGTAAGACATTCTATCTGGTTTTGTAGTAACAAGCTAACTTTCCACAGATGGCCAAGCGCATGAAGTTCTCAGTTGTCGGTCTGCCCCACTACACCATCTGGCATCTTTACGAGCCCAGTGTTGACGATATTCGACACATGGAGGAAATGGAAAGGGAGCGTAAGGCCAAGGAGGCTGAAGAAGAGGCCAAGAAGGCCAAGGAAGCTAAGATCAAGGAATCTTTCGACGAAAAGAAGGGCGATTGGGAGAAGGAAAAGGCCGCCGTTCAGGAGCTGATTCAAAAGGCAAAGGATGAGGCTAAAGAGGAAGGGCAGAAAACACAACAGGAGGCGACTAAAGACGAGTCGAAGAGGGAGGAAACCAAAGAGGAGAAGCCCGTCAAGAAAGAGGAGGGTCAGTCGTAGCACCTACAGTACACTGGTAATGTGAGGGGTTACCGGACTCGGATTTCTCCCCATTAAGACGGCTTCGCGCGTGCAGTGGGGATGCGCGAACACGGCAACGACAGTAACGACTTGGGTGGATCGGGGGCGCTCAACTGAAACTCTCTTGTTTCTCTCGACTTACTGCGTGGATTGGCCGGACGCCTAACGATACCACCATGTAACGTCGTCAGGCTGAGCCGACGTCTATGTGTAGAAATCAAAGCATGGGGCTTTTTCTTATGGTGGGCGTTGAACAAGTATTGGGTAGGATTGCATACATTAGACAGTAACTGTTGCTCCACGAGCGCTGTGGGCTCAGTAGTAGATTTGCGCATCATGTTTGTCTATAGTAATATTCATCAGTATATCGACTCGGTGCAGATGGTTTTCAAGCGGTATCTTTTCCAGGGCCGTGCTTGGCCTATGATGTTGGTCGGCACCCTGGCATGATCAGCGTTCGTCTCAGCACCTCCGAAACTCCGCTGGAGCTAAGCCGCCAAATGTACGAATGCAACCACCAAAGACGTCTTTTGCCAGGTGCCTAGTCCTTGCGAACACGTTCCCGGCGGAAAGTCTCACCCTGTGCTCCGGAAGTTTGGGAGACGCCTACCCCTCAGGCAACAGTAACAATTGGAGGATGCGTGTCCTCTTCAAGGCGACCGAACCGTAGCATACCTATAGTTGTTCATGTGCCCGCCGCCATAACGACACCGTGTCGCGCGCCATACCTCCCCACCGCATACCAAATCACACATCAGTTTTCCCAGCACCATGTCAAGCACCGACGGCGACGACAATGGCGCGTCAACCCTTCAAGAGACGGTCGCCAGCCTAGACCCCCACCCTATCACTGTGGCAGTCAACCCAGTAGCTCTCGTCGTGACAGAATGTATCACCGTCACATCTGCGATGCGAAAGCATGCCCGTTGGGCGCACTCCTCAGTGGCGGCGATCCTGGGGAGCTCCTCGAACAAAGCACCAACCGTACAACGGCGCGATCGGACTGGACAGGGAATTGTGAGCGCAGGAGAGCAAGAGGAAGTCGTTCCGAGTAGATGGGGATTACGGGGAAAGAAGGGCAAGAGCATGCAAGACAACCCCCTCATGTCTGCATTTGCACGCCTAAGGAATGATCTCAAGGGCTGTAAAGGTTGGAAACACTCACAATGGGTTCCAGAGCTATGCTAATGCTGCATGCCAGATATCAGGACGTTTGATACACCCGCTATGCTTCACCCCTTCCTCCAGGTCATTCGGTCGTCTTCCACCTCTGCGCCAATTACATCGCTCGCCCTCATTGCCATCACCAAATTCTTGTCGTATGGTATCATTGGCCACGACTCTCCACGTTTGCCAGAAGCTATGCAGCAGCTCTCCTCTGCCATCACACACTGTCGATTCGAAGCTACTGACTCTGCAGCGGACGAAATCGTGCTACTTCGCATCCTCCGCCTCATGGAAGTCATGATCTCGGGCCGTGGAGGAGAGGTACTCGGCGACGAGAGTGTGTGCGAGATGATGGAAACAGGCTTGAGCATGTGCTGCCAGGCAAGACTCTCCGAAGTGCTACGGCGATCTGCCGAGGTCGCAATGGTGTCCATGTGCCAGGTCATATTTAGGAGGCTGAAGACGCTTGAGGTTGAGTCACCAGACGAACTGGATGCCATGGACGAAGAGCTGGACGGCAAAGACGAGCAGGATGGCCTGCGGATGGATCCAACCGCGGACGGGGGAGGCGACGCTGCACAGCACAAAGTCGAAGCACTCCAGCTATCAAGCGACCCAGACAAGGGTCAGGAAGACACCGAAAGCACCGCGAACCCAGCGAGTAGTACTCTGGACCTTCCCGCAACAGCTGCAAACGGTGAGCCCCAGCCCGCTGTTGAAATCAAGCCGTACTCGCTACCATCCATAAGAGAGCTGTTTCGAGTACTGGTTGACCTACTAGACCCACATGATCGACAGCATACAGACACCATGCGTGTCATGGCGTTACGTATCGTCGATGTTGCACTCGAAGTCGCTGGGCCCTCAATCGCGAGCCATCCCAGTCTTGCAAACTTGGCCAAGGATACTCTGTGCCGGCACTTGTTCCAACTGGTTAGGTCGGACAACATGGCAATCCTGAACGAGTCATTACGAGTCGCGGGCACCTTGCTTGCAACATGTAGGAATGTGCTCAAGCTACAACAAGAGCTCTACCTTTCATATCTTGTTGCTTGTCTCTTTCCCAGGGTGGAGATACCAATAGAGCCTGGTGTTGAACCTTCATTATACGAAGGCGTCCCACAGGCACCCAGTCTCATAAAGCAACCGCCGCAACAGAACAGTTCCAGTGGTCGGTCGACTCCAGTACCTGTCAAGGACCGACAAAAGCTGGGTTTGGAGGGAGGCGCCCGAAAGCCTGACGCTCGAGAAGCTATGGTAGAGAATCTGGGTGGTTTGGTGCGGATATCGTCGTACATGGCCGAACTGTTTGTCAACTACGATTGCGAGATTGACCGTGGCGATGTTTGCATGGACATTGTCGGACTTCTCTCCAGAAACGCCTTCCCAGACTCTGCAACCTGGAGCACTGTCAACGTGCCTCCTCTCTGTCTGGATGCACTCCTCGGCTTTGTTCAGTCCATGGCAGACCGTTTGGACGATGAACCAGTAACTGAAGGCTATCCCAGTGCCGAGTCGCTTCGTGAACAGCGAGCACGCAAAGCTGTTATTATTAAAGGTGCAACAAAATTCAATGAAAAGCCCAAAGACGGAATCGCCTTCCTTGCGTCAAAGGGCGTCATAGCCGATCCTAACGATCCGAAATGTGTCGCTGAGTTTATCAAAGGCACAACGAGAGTTGACAAGAAAGTTCTCGGGGAGTTCATCTCGAAGAAAGGAAATGAGGCGATACTTAGCGCGTTCATTGACTTGTTCGACTTCACTGGGCAACGCATTGATGAAGCACTCCGACAGCTTCTGCATACGTTCCGTCTCCCCGGCGAATCTGCACTCATCGAAAGAATTCTCACAGAATTCTCTGAGAAGTACTTCCAGATGGCAAAGCCCGAAGGCATTGCCAATGGCGACGCCATCTACATTCTCACATACGCAGTCATCATGTTGAACACCGACCAACACAACCCGAACATGAAGCAGAAGCGAATGCAACTAGAAGACTTCAGGAGGAACGTACGGGGTGTCAACGACGGAAAAGATTTTGACGCAGAGTTTCTGGAGAAGATTTACGAATCCATCAAGAACCGTGAGATCATTCTGCCCGAGGAGCATAGTGATCGGAACGCCTACGAGCACGCGTGGAAAGAACTACTGGTCAAGTGCCAATCCACATCAAACATTGTTATCTGCGACACCAACATCTTCGACGCAGACATGTTCGCTGCGACATGGAAGCCCATCATAGCAACGTTGGCATACGTCTTTATGTCTGCTACTGACGACGCTGTCTTCTCACGTGTCGTACAAGGCTTTGACCAGTGCGCTCAGATTGCAGCAAAATACGGGCTTACCGATGCTTTAGACCGTATCATTTCGTGCTTGTCATACATAAGCACATTGGCGCCTGATGTGCCCCCAAGCACCTCCCTCAACACCGAAGTCCAGGCCGATAAGAAGAGCGTCATGGTCAGCGAGACTGCCGTACGCTTCGGTCGTGATGCCCGAGCGCAGTTGGCCACCGTTGTGCTATTCCAAGTCATCAAGGGCAACGAAGCATCGATAAGAGGCGGATGGGAACACGTAAGTTTTGTGTCCATGTGTAGGAGGATGTCGCTGACATTACTAGCTCATTCGCATCATGATCAACCTCTTTGTTAACTCACTGATACCACCTTACTTCCTTTCCTTCCAGAAAACCCTTGCGCTGGCACCAATACCTCTCCAGAACCCAGCTCAGGTCATTGACCGTGCTGAACGTCCTGCTGATACAGGAATATTCTCGGCCCTGTCCTCTTACGTGTCAAGTTTTGCCAACGACGAACCACCAGAGCCGTCAGACCAGGAAATAGAATATACGCTCTGTACTGTAGACACAGTGAAGGAGTGCCATTTTGAAGACATCCTTGCAAATATCAGCCAGCTGCCTATAGAGTCTCTCAGGTCTCTGCTCGATTCTTTGCTTCGGCACTTGCCTGAAGATGGCTCTCCAAGGGTCATTGTGGTGAAGCCTGAAATTCCAGGTGCAAGCCCACGAACACCTGGTCCTCGCCAGAAGGGCAAGGGCCCTGTTTATGACCCTAGCCTGGTCTTTGTTCTTGAGCTTGCTACTGTGTTAGCCTTGCGGGATGACGAGACAGTCAAGGAACTCGCCAAAGATGTGATTGATGCATTGTCGTCTGTCATTCGAGATGCTACCAAACATCATTATGTCGTAGTTGCGCGGTCGGTGTACTACCTCCTGAGCTTGCTCAAGGCTAGCAACGTGAGTATCGCTATGCATAAATATATTTCCTCTACTAACAGCCTCAGGACTATGACTTCATTCGAGCACCAGTTCTTATGCACACCTTCTCGAGCTTCAACGACGCACTGCTGCATGAGTGCGCACAGCCAATCCTCAAAGGTTTGAGCGATTGTTGCAAGGGTCCCAATGCACTTCGCAGTGAGCTTGCAGGTTCACCAGACTTCTGGACCATTCTCAATAGGTTAGCTAGTGTGCCTGATGCTGCCGGAGATGTCTTTTCACTTGTGGAAGACCTCGCTACATCGCCTCAGCCAGGTATCACTGCAGACAATTACGAGGCTGCGATTGCGTTATTGAATGAGTTTGCGACTGCTGCTCAAGTGGGTGCACGAGAAGAGCAACTTCATGACCAAGCGGTGCGACGGAACAAGGGACAGAAGCCTAAGAAGCCAGAAAACAGTGAGATTGTTGTACGTGGCAGTACTGCTATGAGCATCGTGTTCCAACTGTCCAGCCGAGTACCAAACTTTATCGAACAGTCTCATCTGGAGACTACTGAAGGTGAGTTTATCCATTAAAGTCTACGCGTATCGATATTAACAATCTCGCAGCATGGACAGCCTACTGGTCTCCTATTCTCAAGACACTCGCGCACCAATGCCTGAATCCCTGTCGCTCCATCCGTCAACAAGCTTTTGCCTCGCTCCAGCGCACTCTCCTCTCCGCCGACCTCGCCTCTCCTGACCACAAGGAGTGGACCGCCATCTTCAGTGAAGTGCTCATTCCACTCATCACCCAGCTTCTCAAACCAGAAGTGTACCAATCTGATCCTCTCGGTATGAGCGAAACACGAGTCCGTGCTGCTACTTTGCTCAGCAAGGTCTTCCTGCACTACCTAGTGTTGCTTGACGGCCTCGGTGAGAAGGGAGAAAAGGGTCTGTTCGAAGAGCTCTGGATCACCATTGTGGGTATCATGGACCGTCTGGGCAACAGCGGCCAAGGTGACATGGAAGAAGCTGTAGCCGAGAATCTCAAGAACATGCTCCTCGTGCTGAGCAGCGGAGGCTACCTCGCTCCTCCTGACGAAAACCCAGAGCGTGAAGAACTTTGGCACGAGACTTGGAAACGCATCAATCGCTTCCAGCCCAACTTCTTCGCTGAGCTGTTCCCGGAGGAGGCAGGTAAGCCGGCACGGCCAAGACCAAGTAAGGACGAGAGAGCTGCTGCTAAGAGCCCCGTGCCTCCGGTTACTGGGCAGAATGTGGATCTTGCAGTTAGAACAAAGGGTGCTGAAGGAAAGAATGGTGGTGAGGCTAACGAAGATGAGGATGAGGATGAAGAGGAAGGAGACAAGTCAACGAAGGTCGAGGAGAAAGAGAACTAGTATTTCGTCTATCCTTCACCTGATAGTTCTGGCATAGACGGATAAGACGCCTGATGTAGTTCGTGTAGACGGTTCATTGTTATGATTTGTAAAGCGTACAGCGGCTATAAGTGGTGAGAATGTAATTCATACTGCGCACCGCAGCCTATTCTTTGGTTTTGAAGTTGGTGCTTTGACTTTTCTTGTGATTGACCATTCACATCTAGGACGATGATACTTGCATGCAGGATATGACAGAAATCTCACGTACAACAAACACCCTATTTTTCTTGCAGTGTAGAAAGTACCAAAAGCAAAGTGCGAATGTTCAATCTTCAATTTCTCACTCAAACATATACACATTTGTAAATTTAAACCCCACACAATCTCTCATATCACCAAGTCCACTCGACTCCCCGTACTACACACTCGTATTTGACATTTCTAGGCTAAATACGACTTGTAAACGTTCGTTCTTTTTTTCATCCGGCAGCACGTTTGTTGTATTAAATCATGTGCGTAGCTCCTTGGGCTGCGGGTGCTTCTGCTGCAGGCGCTTCTGCGGCCGGTGATTCAGCAGCTGGTGGTGCACTCTCAGCTGGCTTCTCTGCAGCTGGGGGTGCTGAGGCGGAAGACTCTGCCGCTGGCGGTGCACTCTCGGCTGGCTTCTCTGCTGCTGGGGGAGCCTCAGCAGCAGGGGGAGCTTCAGCAGGTGGTGCCTCAGCAGCAGGCGGCGGGCCACCAGCACCACCCTCCTCAGGGGGCGCAGGCACGAATCTAAGAAAAACCATTAGCTCGTGTTTCCCAAAAAATCATGAGTTTCGGTAGAAGGAATAGGTCACTTACGCCGCAGCTTCCAACGTCAACTTCCCCGGCGTTCCACCCACCACGTTCGTCCCATCAACACTGGAATTACTCTGCTGGCTCAACTTCGTGTACGCCGCCAACTGCTGCGCATCTGCGGGGTTAATCATCATCACCTACGGAGACCTTGTTACGACTTTTACTTCCTCTAAATGACCAAGTTTGACTGACCTGTCCGAGCTGGCAATGCGGGCCCGTCGCACAATACAAATACATGGGCTCCGTACTCGTCACTGGCATATTAAACGTGCCCACATCCTGCTGTCCATCTTCGAAGGGGATGTGTCCGCTGTGCACGCCGCCGTCCATGGGCGTACAGGCTTTGTCGGCAGTCGATTGGGTGACCGTGTGGTTGCCATTGGAGAATTGGAATTGCACAATGTCGCCGACTGCCGCAGTGACGGAGTTGGGGATGAAGGTGTCTTGGGGCCCGCCAACGACGACGGGGATGATTTGGCTAGCGCGACGGAGGGGATTGCCTGGGGGAAAAAGTGTTAGTTGAATGCTGGTCTAGTTGTATATTGGATGGAGTGAAGACGTACTCTTGATATTGGGCAGTTTGTTAGCCGTCTTGAACGCAGGGCCTGGGAGGCCAGCTGCTGTCGCAGCGAAAACGAGAGATAAGACGAAGCACTTCATCGTGTATAGCCCGGTAAGTAACCTGGTGGTTTGAATAGATGTATGCAAGTCAGGCCGTAAAAGAAGGTAACCGTTCAACAGTTCGACCTAGGACTAAAGAAGTCAAGAAAAATATATATTATGTAAAGATCGTTCTACGACTTGCGTAGGTTCACGAAGGGGAAAAGAAAAAGAGTGATACGAAGAGAAAGACAGCAACTTGATTGACCAGAGAGAGAGGGCCGAAAAGGGCTCAGGCAGCCACTACCTGATATATACTTTACCGGACGCCCTTTTTTTTTCTTTTAATCCTTCCAATCCTATTCCTATGCGTGTCTGAAAAATCCACACCTACACGCCCTCTATGCCCACCCACACTCTTCCTTGAATCTTGTCCAACCTCCTGCCAATACCATCTCAAACCCTCAAAATGGCCTGAGGTGCCCTCCGAGTTTGCCGTATCCAGCCTATAAAACTAACCAGTGTGGGTACTCAAGTAGCCCAACGCAAGCGGCCAAGCTGTCGCATCGTTGAATCTGCATCTAAACGCTGTTTGACAGCCTTGTTTGCCAAGCGCTTCCCGCTGTACCTTGCATACTAGGCATGGGTTGCGGCAATTGTGTCCCGTTTGAGGTTAAGTGGGGGAGCGGAGCTGCTTTGTAACATCACAAGCGTTTGGAAACCTTAAGTGCCTTACCATCTGTGGCGCTGCGGCTTGGAACGAAAGGCAGAAACGAGCGTTCGGCCGAGGCGGTTCGTGTGTAAACATGTCTCCTTCTATTTGAATATCAGCTGAAGCGCTGATGCGCGTAGACGGGTTGAGTTTGACCGCGAAAGCTCCAACGATCTCTTCAAGGAAAAGCGTGCGATACTGGTGTCTTGGAAGCCCAGAGTGTGAATCCCAAGATTCTTCTTTCTTCTGCGATTACAAGGCATATCGCGATGACGCGTATTCAATGCAATCGCGATGGTGGGATGCAATGCCGTGCTGTGTCACAGACTTGAGCCGTCTGGGAGGCATCTATACGCGAGCGTTTGGGTGACTACGCGCTCCCGTTAACAAACGCATGGAAGCCGGCTTGGCTTAGGATGCCTGACCGTGAGGCCGCAAAAAGAAGGAATTATTAAGTGAGACGTAATCCTCACATGACAGATGGAAGCAGAGTACGATATTCCCAGTCCAAGATTAGCATCTTGCGTTATCCCGGCCGGGTCGCTTATCTTGTACACTGATACCAGGTTCATGCATGAACCCTCGCTTCGTCCTTGCTGCGCTCCGTGATAACACTGTGCTGAGTCGTTCTGCGGGGATATGTTTGCTCGCAGAAATATCGGTCCTTCTGTAGTAGCCTTCAGTAGATGTATTACCAAAGGCGGTCACTGCTTTCATTAGCGAAACCCTAATTGTGTTGTATAAACAGAGAAAAGGAAAGAACATCACGCAATTGCAAGCACATGACAAGAGAAGATACATCGAAAGCTGAAAGATAGCAAACCACAGGCAGAAAGAACAAAAGCATATCGATAGATCTAGGAAGCACGACAAGTTTCATTATTTGTTAACCTTGCACCGATATAGGCACGGCCAAGGCTATTGTACGACGGGCACTCCAGGCGACTCGAGTGTGGCTGCTTCAGCGCCCCTTAGACATAACATAGTCCTATCGCAGACGGGACGCGGTACTGTCATGCACGTTGCATCAGAAGTAGGGGCAATTCTGTTAACAGAAACGCAGTCGTACACAACGTGTTTAGAGATCATGTCTAAGTGCGACCGTGTTCAGATTTGCAGGCAAGAGCCCCAGATGAGTTCATCTAGAGGAAGTAGTCCGGAGTCCTTCGTGAAACCATGGGCTCGCCGGCTCGTGGGCAAGGATCGAACTGCAAGCTAGAAGAGGAATCAGAGGGTTGCAGTGCATATCAGATCAAACAATACTTACAACGTGTACTTCAGATGCTCGTCAATCTCCATGATGGCGGCCTGATTACCGCATCTGTAGCAGTAGTTTGGTGCTGTCATGTGTAAGTCGTTGACTCTATCAACTCTGAGCAGGGTGCCTTACCTGAGAATATCGTCACAACGTTCCTATCCTGCGACCAGTTGTATCCCTCCATGACAAGCTGATGAGCGCGTGCAACGAGCGTCAATCCGTTGTTGTGGTTGAATGCCTCTGAAATGTCCTGTCCAAAAGTGTATCCGGCACCACGAGGTGATATTCCCCAACCACACCTGTCGTCTGGGTCGGACCAAAGAAGGTCGCACATTGGGCCTTCGTGAGGCACCTCTTGTATACGGTCGAGCGCCCTGATGTTGTCAAGCGTGTCGATACTGGGGGACAGACCGCCGTGGAGACAGAAAATCTGGTTGTCGATCAAGGCAGTGAGCGGCAGGTAGTCGAACAGGTCTGTAAAGTATTTCCAAACGTTGGCGTTGCCGTACTTGCGGAGGCACTCGTCGTAGAAGCCGTATACTTGAGTAATTTGACGGGACTCGTGGTTACCACGGAGGATGGTGATACGCTGGGGGTATCGAATTTTGAGTGCGACCAGGAGAGTTACTGTCTCGACGGAAAAGTAACCACGATCAACGTAGTCGCCTGAGAAGGTCAGCGTGCAAACAGTGCAGTTGGAAAGGAGACGCACCCATGAATAGATAGTTAGTGTCAGGGTTGGGGCCGCCGATCTTGAACAGTTCCATCAGGTCATGGAACTGGCCGTGTATGTCGCCACATACTGTGACTGGGCATTTCTGTGCAATCATGAGTATATAGGGGCGTGGTGGCAGAGAATGGTACCTACCACTGGCTGGACATTCGACTCATCCTGGAGTACTTCGCGGGCCTGTGGCACGGTTGATGTCAGAATATGCAATCCTGACGGTTTTCCTGCGCGAGTGACTGGCGCATACCTTGTCGCATAGCCTCTGCACGTCACTCTCCGCCAGCTGCTTGCAGCTCATAAGGCTCTCGATCCAGCCGTCCAGGGTGGGAATTGTGGTCGGCTCAGACGTGGGGGCAGATGACAACTGCATGGCCTCGGGCATCTTGACATCCTCCATGTTTGTATCCATGATTGCGGGGCGGCGGGTTCGGTGTAGGTGGGGTGGTCGGTGGTTGTGGTGTTAGAGCTGTCGAGGGGTTCTTCCCTTCAAACTCAACCAATGACGTGCGGCAGACGCGAGTGTAGGCGATGGGGCGTGCAGACTGGTAGGTGGTGGGAAAGAGAGTCTGAGAGGCTCGTGGACGTGCAAACAAATATCAGGCGTGGCAGCAGGGTTTTAAGAGAGGAATATGGGGTGAATCGACTCTACGCACGCACTCTATCCAAGCAAGGCGGGCGGCGCTGGAACAATGGTTTCTCCAGTCCGGTTGCTTCGACATAAAGGCACGTGATAATCACTAGCGCGAACAGCTGTTCGCGCTAGTAGCTTTGTCCAGCATCCGCGTTCCTTCTCCACCCTAACCACTTTACCACTCCAGTGTCACAGTCGCACATCGCCGCTCCCACCGCTATCGGCAACAGCGACAATGTCCAACAAGCGCTCATATAGCGCTTTCCTCTCCAGCGCGCCTGCGGGTGTGTCAGATACCGCGAATGGCTTTGACGCTCCCCAGTTGCATGTAAGTCGTCACCACAGTTATTCACTAGCCGTGATTCACAGTAATGCCAGGCGCAACAGTCTACAGCATCCCCGAGTCCTTACCGCTATATGCCCGGCGCCTGGCCCGAAGGAACATCAGTTTTCCAAGATGTCGCGCCCGAACCCCCGACCACCTCCGTCTTCACCACTGTCAGTCAATGGGTAGCAACGATGAGCATCTCAACGCTGCTCGGTCTACCACGGTACATCGCGAACAGTTTTCTGCGCCCGCAAACCATCAAGGCCGTCTCCATAATCAGCTCTACTGGGTCCAATAAAAGGCGCTTTGTCACTGCCTGCTCGGCGGAAGATGACGTCGCAACACTGTCACCTTCGGAACGCGCGCGCGCGCATCAGGCGCGTCGCCAGAACCAAAACGGCGCGCACTCACCTTCTGCAGCGCCGCAGGTACGAAATAGCAAGACTAGTCCCCGACAAAATCGCCAGGCGACCGCGCCTATCCACGCTACAACACAGCTGCCAATTACACACATCAACTTTGGCCCAGAGCCATCTTCAACATCTCTTCACAACCTCGACACTGAAATCGATGATGACGCCGATACAAGCATAGACTTTTCTTTCGACGACATCCTCACCTCAACTCCCCCACGTAATCCGCAAACGGGTTCGCCCCTACATATTTCCTGGAACTCCCCACAGACTCTGCCATCTGCCAGTCACGTGTCTCCCGTTCTATACAAGCAGCTTAAGCCAATCTCCCCGCCATCGCGCCACTCTTCGCAGCTGCCTTCGTCCGTTGGTCAGGTCTCTCAGAAACTAGGTTCATCCTTTATCAAAGGACGTGTAGAAACCGCACAACGCACTATCCATTGCGCACCCAAAAAGCCTACCATTACACCCTTGCGCCGCCAGTTGGTCAAACTGCAATTTGGTACAAGACAACAGCATCTTCAAGCTATCCGACAGACGGAATCCCAGATAGAATCCACGGATCAAGGTTTCACCGAGCCCGAACCGACTAAAATTACCCCCGCCAAGGCAGCGGATCAAGACCTCTCTTACCTGCCGGATGCTCCATCACCACTGCACAAAGAGGATCCATCTAAAGTTGAGGGCTCGTTCCACGATCTCAACGCTGAGGTCACTGCTCCAGAATTTGAGTACGAAAACGACCTATCATTCCTAGCTGATGCGCCATCTCCACGACGCGTACGATGGACAAGGCATGCAGGGACCAAGTCTTTCTATTATGATGAAAAGGTCAGCGATATGCTGGACTCTACACTAGAAATTATCCAATCCAGCCCAGTGCGAGGAGTCTGGCACAACTTCCAATATGACGAGCAAACTCAATCTGATGACACCTCGCCCACACTCCACTCTTCATCAGCCGATAGCCCAAAGGCTGCAGCAGTCGACACTCAAATCGATGATGGCGGTTTCCACGGCGTGCCTCCGGACACATTTGACGCTTCTGACGACTCGCTTGAGGAATCGGCACTGTCCCTTGAGCTTGTTCAAGATCTCCAAAATGAATTCAAGGCCAAGCTTGCATTGGCGCCACCACCACCTCCCCCACCCAAACCACTAATCACACCGCTATCCGCGGAAGAGACGGAGATTTTGCACACCGCGGCAGCGAACACCAGCAACGGACTTAAAGCCGACAAGTGGGTCATCGAACAGAAGCTCTATGCTCGAGATTTTGCGACATTACTGCCCAGACTCTTCAATGGCGATCCTAGGGCTTGGCTGAACGACAACATTGTCAACGAGTACCTCTCGATTCTGGTAGCCGCCAAGAAGAAGGAAGCAGGATTTGTACATAAGCGCGGTGGTCCAGCTCCTCCGGTCCACGCGTTCTCATCATTCTGGTACAGCACTGCTGACACGTCACGTTGGTCCAATCGGTTCCAGCTTAAAGGCAAGCAGTATCTGGACGCACAACTCATCCTCTATCCCATCTGCGACAGGGGACATTGGCGTCTACTGGCTGTCTATCCTCAAAAACGGTCGATTGAGTACCTTGACTCGATGAGTCTGAGTGGCGAGAAGTACCTCGATAAGCTCGATGAATACTTGAAGAAGGAGTTGGGCGATCTCTACATTGCCCAAGAGTGGACCAAGGGCACGACTCAGCGCAGCACCCAGCAAATGAACGGCAGTGACTGTGGTGTCTTCACTCTTCTGAATGCACTAGCGCTTCTCCGCGGCGACGATACGAATCTTGTGCTCGCTACTAATGGTATGGACGACGCACGCAGGCGTATTGCCGCTACTCTGCTTGCTGGACATCCTACGACGGAGCTGGACTAAAGGACGAGTTTTTTCCTCTGCACGTCCGGAACCAATTTTCTTTTTTTCACATTGCATGGCATGGCATGGTTTGATACTGAGCGGGAAGGTTTTTCCGCTTCAGCAGGGCGCATAGCGATGGAGTTTGATCGTTTATGGGAACACGATGCACGATTTGATACCCCCACGATACCCACGGCCTACAGAGGCTCGATTTTCTTAAGTGGCCTCTCATGTTTGGCTAGCTGATGGGCACGTGGTACGCTCACTTGGGCATACAACGGGAGGTCTGATTGACTTTCTTTTTTCCTGTACTATAACTAGCCTTTTCACCTTCTTGTACAAAAAAGTAGAGTATTAGCAAATTGCTTCACTGCATCAGACCGTGTAGTCTGCGGATACGGGTAACAATAGACAATGAATTGAAAATTAAATTTGTTTCATTAAATCGTTGTACGTGACCGGCTTCTTATGCAACCATTCTTCTACGCAGCAACCTTGACCGTGAGCTTGCCAAAGTGCTTCTGGTCCCACATGTACTGATATGCGTCCTTGAGGTCCTTGAGCTCAAACACCTTGTCGTCGACAATGGGGTGAATGTCGTTGGCCTCAATGGCGCGGCACATGTCCTCCATCTGCAGTCTTGAGCCGACAAGGATACCACGAACGGTGCAGATGTTGTTCAAGCAGTCGAGGAAAGTGGGCTGGTCCTTTCCGGCACCGCCAATGAAGCCGATGATGGTGATGACGCCGTCGATAGCAACGGCCTTGAGCGACTGTGCCATGGTGGAGGGTCCACCAACCTCGACTACGTGCTGGACACCAGCGCCACGAGGAGTCAGCTTCTGGGTCTCCTCGCCCCAGTTGGGTGTCTCCTTGTAGTTGATGACGTGGTCGGCGCCGTACTTCTTGAGCAGGTCGGCCTTGCTTGCGGAGCTAGTAGTGGCAATGACCTTTGCGCCAGCGGCTTTTGCGAACTGAAGAGCGAAGATGCTGACACCGCCGGTGCCCTGGGTCAGGACGAAGTCTCCGGGCTTGAGGGCGCGCGACTCGAGGCCGTAGAGGGCGTTCCAGGCAGTGAGGGCGGCGCAGGAGAGGGTTGAGGCTTCAAGCATATTGAGGTTTGAGGGCGCCGCAACAAGACCAGCTTCGTCAAAAACGCCATACTCGCGGAGTGTGCCGTCCAAAGCGCCGCCTAGGCCGGTGCCTAGCGTTTGTGCGTCAAGAGATCCGGCAGTGTGGCCTTGGTTGAAGAGAGTGACGACTTTGTCTGGGCCATTGTTAGTTTTCTCGATTCAAGGGATATACGACGCTAAGTACGTACCTCCGGGCTGGAAACGTGTGACGTGCTTGCCAACTGCTTCTACGGTACCAGCGCCGTCTGAGCCAGGGACTATGTTGTCCTTCATAGGGAAGGGGTATTTGCCCTTGGGGATGATGAGATCGCGGTAGTTGAGAGACGCGGCGTGGACTAAGGGAACAGTGTTAGTGTTGTTGATGAGTGTATTTGGCCATAGGTAACATACTCTTGACGAGAACATCCTTGTCACCAATTTCTGGGATCTGGGCCTGCTCGTTGAACTTGAGGGAGTCGAAGCCATCCTTGCCTTGGACAGTCCATGCTTTTGTGGTGGTTGGAGCCATGTTGGATGTGTGTTGAAGATCTCAAGTATGGTTATGTGCGAACTATATTAAATGGTCAAAGTTTTTGCTGCAAAGTATATATCGACGAAACGGAATTTCCTGGAGGGATACCAGTCGCTTTATACCGTTCCCTGCCATGCCGACACCTAGACTTATGAACAACTCTTGCCATGTGTATGTGGGGTCATCCAAGGGCCGGGAGTGACGCAAGAACAAAACGGCTAACTCAATCCAACGTCACGACGTCGATGAACCTGGTAGATTGCGGGTATCCTGGATGGTTAGCGTTGGATGAAAGTGGCGAGTAGGCCGATCAAAAATGCAAGACCCGAATCGGTCAAATCGGCCGTGCTGTAGGCTAGGAACTGCCGGGCGCAACAAGTCGGAAGAGATGAAAAAGGGAAGACGTCAGGGCCAGACGGTTGCCATGGCGGAGATGATTCGGACATGTCTGGAGCCATCCACAATGGAGCATGCATATGTAAGCATACATTGACACTGTTGTTCGACGTGCATTTGTAAGCTTGTGAAGGTTGGCGGGTGGGGCTTGTAGTAGAGGCTTCCACATGGTGTCGTGCCCTTGCCCCTGCCTGGCCCCGGTCGTCGGTCGCCGCCCCGCATGGCCTTCGATTGTTTTCTATACCCAACGTCGAAGCGTGCCAGTCTTTGGCTTCATTCGGGTGTCATCCGGCAGGGTGCCTCGAGCACACGCGGCCAACTGTCGGCTTGAGTAAGCAGCGTCTCTGGAGAGCAGAGCTAGCACCCGCGCAGCATGCCCAGATTCCCGATAGGGCACTCAATTTCGCTGAAACGCCTCGCACCCAGCTAAGATGAGCGTGGTGGAGAGAGTAGGCGGTCCGGTAGGGTGGCTTGGCATCTCAGGCAGGCACCGTGTCTCTGGTATACGGACTACGTCCAGCCCACTCCGACCAACCACGACGACGAAAAGGCATCTCACGCTCGTGTGCTCGCAATCTTCAATCATCAAACAGCGTCTCAGCTCTGAACGGCTTGCAGCCGTTAGTCACCATGTGGCAGCAACCATCTAGTGCATGGACAACCTACCAATGACCGAGCATTGGCCGTAATCCGCTACCCCCCAACCTTGTCCACCGACGGGACCACAGCTAGAGAACCCCTCGCATAAAGAGGCAGTCATCGCCTTTGCGCGCGACGCTCTTTGCCATGGAATTTTCGTCCCAGGTTCCACAAAAATTCTCGCCGACAAATACGCTGACGCTGCCCCCCTCAGCCCAAGAATGCGGTGCGAGCGCATCATAATGCATGTGCAACTCGGTCCTCGACTCTCTAGTTTCGCCCCGTAGCCCACGAAGCACGCCTCGAGCAACGACTTCACATAATGGTCTCTCACGGCCTTTCATCCGCCGACTCGTCGCGCGACCCATCACCGGAAACTCACCCCGAGCCCTACGATCCTTTCCGCTCCGAGTCGGACCCGATCGAACTTGCCCACCTCTCCAGACCATCCCTCGACGATAGCGACACATACGACAGCCATGAGCGCTCCCCGCCTCAGGACCTGGGGCGACGCTCCCGAGACGGACTACGCCCTGCGCTCAACTTCGGTTTCGCACAAGAAAGTACTGAGTACGAACCCGTTCACCAGCGGAATAACAGCTCGGGCCGGCCCTCGCTGTTCTCAAAGGGAGAGTCGTCATACACAATCAATCGCATGCTGTATAACAGCAAGTCGAGAGACGCCGACACCCAAGCCCTAGTGGACCGGAGATCAGGAGAGCTGGCGCAATGGCATATCTACTGGGCAACCCCCGCGCTTATCGTACTGCTGTTTCTGGCTGGTTTCGCTGCAGCAGTGGGTCATCATATGTTCTATTCACATCTCAATGGCGAGCCGGCTACAGCGCAGCTGAAGATGGTTAGATACGGCACAGCACTGGCCTTTTTCGTCAAAAGCACGCTCGCGGGGGCCGTCATCATGTGCAATCGTCAGCGCATCTGGTATACATTTCGGCGAAAAGCCATGACGATCAAGGGCATCGATGGCCTATTCTCGGCAACCGAAGACCCGACGCAGTTCTTTTTGAACTGGGAGATGACTCGAAATGGCAAGTTGGCAACCCTCATGGCAGTTTGCACATGGTAGGTACAACGATTGCTGACAAGCTGGCCTTGCTGACTTTTTCCAAAAGGTTGATCCCATTGGCTTCCGTTCTTTCTCCAGCCTCACTCACATCCCAGCTTCGTACCCTGCATGAAAATGGGACGTGTTCAGTGGCAAACCTCGACTTTGGCCAAGAGGCTACCTATGATTTTCGAGACACAAAAGACTTTTACAAGAAGTCTCTGAGTTTCTTCAACACAACCGATATCACAGCTCAGCAACCAGGATGGTTCGATTACTATGACCAGCCGTCCAAGACCGCTCGGCGCCTGGCCTTCAGCAGCGTGTACACCCAAAAGCCTCAGGCCCGTGATAGGGCTGCTGCATCATTTTGCGGAGAGAGCTGGAACTGCACCTATTCAATCAATTTCCTGGGCCCGGGATACAAATGTGATGATGTTAATGACGGTGAGGGCGCAAACCCACCGTTTTCCAAGGACTTGTTACTGGCACCAAAAGGAAACTTCACCTACTATGCGGACGTAGATCAGGGCGCATACGGCTACCAGGATCCCAACAAGGACAAGGACACCCTAGGGGTTATGAAGAGTGAACCCATCCTCTGGATAGGCTACGCGATCAATACTTCTAAGCCATACGAGCCGGATTCTCCCTATTACGCAACATGGAAACATGTGCACGAACCGAAAATGTTCAAGTGCGTCATGCACTATACCAACTACACTTTTGAGATGAAATACGAACCCAAACAAAACGCAACTCGCAAGCAGCGCGATTTTCTTGATCCAGTAATAGACACTACCGTTGAGTGGGATCGCAAGACAAACGACTGGACGGCCTCTCCAGAACAGAATTTTATACGGCCAAATGATGTGAACAAATACAAGGTGGCGAGTACCTACCACACGCTCGGCCTTCTCCTACGGGAATTCCTTCGCGGCAAAATCGTGAAGAATAATGTGCTAATCACCTACACTGCTCTCTCCGAAACGCGGTTGGCCAACAGCAGCACAGCGTACCCATTGGTCGACTTAAAGACCGAGATACAAGACCTCTTCGAAGACATGCTCATCACGCTACTAAGCGAACCTCTCCTCGTCGCCGCCAAAAACCAAGACGTGCCCTGCGACAAATCCCGCACCATGATGGTCTACGTGTACTACATGCAGTCCCTGTGGATCGGTTACGCCATCGTCATTGCCATAACCTTTGCCTTCGTCCTCGTCGGCGCATGGTCCCTGTACAAGAACGGCGTCGCTTCCGATGTCCTCTTCTCCCGCATCATGGTTACAACGCGCAACCCGACACTCGATCACCTCAGCGTAGGCGCTTGTCTAGGTGGTGACCCCTTTCCCAAGGATCTGACAAAGACTAAGCTTCGGTTTGGCGTCTTGCTCGAGGATGACCCTAGAGAAGGGCCACTTGGAAAGGTCGAGCATTGCTGCTTTGGTACCGTGGGTGAGACGAAGGAGATTGTAAAGGGGGGAACCTATGCGGGGTTGAAAAAGTGGAGGGAGGATCCGGAGGAGGGTACGGCAGCGATGGAGGAGAAGAAGCCCCTGCTTGAGAAGAAGTCATGACATGTCTGTTTGAATATTTATGTAAATGTAGTTTTAGAGCAAGCCTTTTTTTTTCTTATATATATATATATTAACGATGTGATGCAATTTGGAAGCTACAACTATTCTTGGCTCCGAGACGAATACGAAAATGTTTTCACTTTGTAACTCTTTGCGATTTTACTTCAAGTCAGAGAAACAAGAACTTCACCCTGGGCATCTATGTTTCCTCGAGTAAACAAAGCGCAAGTAAAACAAAAATTCATCTTTTCTCATCACCCATTTTTGTGACAAATCTACATACAAGTCGTACCAGCAACCCTCTCCTGTCTTTCATTAGACAATCTAAAACTCCAAAGCCGCCGCCATCTTGTTTTGTCCCTTATGCTGCTCACCCTGTTTACCTTCCCCCTCCTTCACCTCTTCTGCCTTCGGCCCCTTACCCTTCCTATACACCCTCGCGTCCCTAGGATCAAACCCGCCATTCCCCCACAGCGCCCACTCAGGCGTCTCATCACCGACATAGTCTTCCGGGCGCCAGCCAACCAACTTTCCTTCCTCGACCCGCGTTCCCTGAACTTTGCCCTCGAACAAGTCAAAGAAGCGCTCAAAGTCGATGCGAGTAGCCCACTTGCCGTTCTTCATGAAGCGCGTGCGGTCGGCTAGGAGAATACAGCAGGAGTGGGCATGCTCGGCTCCAATGCCGTAGTGCAGTCCGCGACTATTGAGTTCCTTTTCTAGCTCGGTCACGAATTCGGCGACTTCTTCGTAAAAGGGCACGTTTTGCATGGTGAGGCCGGCGGAGCCAGCGGCCGAGGTACCGCAGTAGGTTACGCCTTTGACCTCGACGAAGCCGGGCAAGGCGCGCTCCACGAGGTCGGCGTAGCCGCGTACCTCCTCGGCCATGTTGAAGCCCTTGACGAGCGTGAGGCGGAAGACAGTGCGTTGCTCGAAGCGGCGGTTGCGCAGGATATCCAAGCATGCGCAGAAGCGTTCCCAGAAGTCTCGGTGTAGCGGCCGGTCAATCTTGCGCAAGCTGTCTTTGTTGGATGCGTCGATGGAGACGTAGAGTTGTGTTACTGGGATGAGAGAAGCAAGCTGTGCAGGATGTTGCGCGTTGCATACCAAGAAAGTCGAGATGCGGTTCTTGTGCATAATTTCCAGGAGTTGATTAATGTGTGGATAGAAAATAGGTTCACCGACAAGACTCAGAGCACAGTGGCGGATCCGCATTGCTTCGCTGAAACGCTCAGCTCGTACGCCGGGGACACCCTTCATCATTTTGATCTTCTTGTAATGAGCTGTCGTGATGCCGTCAAAAATCATCTCTGGGGGATCGGTAACCCAGCGCCAGGTAGTACCAACGGGGTTCGTCCCGTGTCGCCAGCAGAAAACACACTTGTTAGAACAGGACAAAGATGGGGTAGCTTCCATACACAAGTGCGAGGCGATACCGTAGAAAGAGTACTTGTAGCAGGATCCTCGGCCACGCAACGCGGACTTGGTCCATCTGCAGATCTTCACACCGGAATGCGAACCAATAATGCTATAACCCTGCTTTGTGAGAGCAGCATGTGTAGGTGAAGTGGTTGGAACCATCTCTTTCGGAGCCGAGACAGGCTTAGGTTTAGGAGCGGATTTCTTGTAGGTCGTAAAGTCAATGGGTACCGGTGCCGATGAAGAGTTGTTGACCATAGAGCCCAGATCTTCAACGTCGTCAACTCGTGGAGTTTGGCCATTTTCGTCCTCGGCATCATCAACATCTTCTTCATCACTCTCAGCAGGGTCACCACTACCTGGCACACCCTCACCAAGCCCTCGTCCTTCGGCAAGCTCGACCAACGCTTCCTGGACGCCCACCCTCCATTCCTCCATTTTCTTTTCAGCATCAGTCTTAACATCTGCCATACCAAGTGGATATGCCCGCTTCCTGCCAGTCAGCCTCGCCATCCACTTGTCAATCTCCCTCGCTTGGCTACAGAAACCCTCCTCTTCAGTTGGCCATCCCTCCTTGTCTCCGAATCCGAACACAGAATATCCAAGCAGTCCGCTCAATGGCGATGTATCGATACGGAAATCATTGTGTGTTTCTTGGAGACTCTCGATGAAGATGTCAAGCACAGTGTCAATGTTGTAGGTCGGTACGAGGATGATGTAGAAATACTTGACATTCGCATCGGTCTTCGGTGGGCTCACGAAATAGTCGTCGTGTTCAATGTACGAGATATCGTGGGTCTGAGGCGCAAGAAACGAGGAAGCCTGGTCGCAGCCGACAGTCCATTCAGTGATTGATTTTGCGAATTGTGCGGCATAGCGCTCGGTTGTACCAGAGAGGGACTGGAAGAAGATCAAGGGTTGTATTTTATCCGTCTTATGGTCGAAGGTAGAGACTGGTGTAACACTCTTCTTTGGCGCCTTCCTGCCTTTGACCGTCTTGGGTCCTTTCTTTGCCTTTGCGGCGGCCGCCACTACACCTGTGTCGTCTTCGGCATGGTTATCGACATTGAGGTCTGTGGAGCTAAGGGTAGTTGTGTATTCTGGAAGCCATTCCGGCTTAAGCTCGACTTCCCGCTTCTCGATTGGCGACAGAGGTGTGGGCGACGTGGGCAATTTCTCTCTTCGGTCGCGCGAGTAAACGACCAGGCGAGCAATCGTCGCCACTACAAGCGCTGAGAGCAAAATCGGGAGCCGATGGTCGTGCCAGATGAGGAGCAGCTCTACACCCAAGTCAGCAAGGCTTACTAAATTTAGATTGAATGCACCCACCAGCCGGCAGCTGTCCCACCAACTCGAGCAAAGCCATGGCGTTGTGGTGCGGTTGCGCACAGGATGTTGTGCATGAGCACGAACTTTTGGCAAACCGCTCGCGTGGGGTCGATTAGCGGGGTCAAACTGCAACTCATCCCATTGGCGCATCGCATCTGCAGGAACAGCAGACCGCGGCAATCTTTTTCAACATGGATAATTGACACTCAGTCTATAGGACACGCATTATGCAGCGGGAAGGAGTTACAGAGGTAGGAATCACAGGTGGCCCTGATGTCACTAAAAACCAGCAAATGTTCAACAGAAACTCAAATCCTCGAAGAGCGGCGGCAGTAGCATGTCTTGAATTGAGTCTTGTTTTTGTTCTAGTCTAGCATAGCATTCGTAAAATCATAATCCTCATCGGTCTAATGCTGAGGGGCGCTTTTTATAGCGCTGCCCACTCGACGGAGAATGCCCTCACGGGCTCCTTCTCATCGGCATCTACCTCTGGATCCTCGCCACCAATCATGTAGGCCTTCTTGGTCCCTGTGCCGAGGCGTCCGCCACCAACAACGTCCAGAAGCTCAAACTTCTGGTCCCAGCCCAAACCCGTCGCAGCGAAGTGACTGTGGTATCGGAGTGGGTCGCCAGGGTACACGTTGTAGTGACAGCCAAAGCGAAGACCAGGCATGTGGTAGTAGCCTTTGGAGTGCAGATAGCGGAACAGCGGGTAGCTGTCCGGTACTTTTGGGGGAGGGGCCGCAGTCTCCTTGGCGGGAGCTGCAAGAGGTGGATATGAGGTTGTAGGTGTGACATAGTGCTTCTGGCCTGCAACACCCTGGACCGTACTGCTCTTCGTGGAGGGTTTGGGAGAAGGAGCAGGCACCGACTCGAAGAGAGACTCTTCGGGCGTGGGAACAGAGACAGGCGCCGACGCAGGCGCGGGTAAGGGAGCGTCAATCTTTGGTGGTTTGACTTGCACCCACGACTCTGAGAAACTCGATCCTTTCATGATGAATCCAAGACCAGAATTTGCTAGATCGGAACCGTTGGCCTCAGAGCTAGCGGGACTAGAGCTGGCAATGGAACTTGGAATCGACTCGGCCTCGGTGGGTTTCACAGGCGCTAGCGAGTCGGAGAAGCTCGACCCTTTCATGATAAAGCCCAAACCAGAGTCTGAGAGACTCGGGGCACCGACTTTGAGTGTCTGTTCTGACGCCGAGCTCGCAGCAAGACTACCTTCGTCTGTCTTCAAACCCTTCTCACGGAGGGCCCTTTCCTTTCTCCACTCAGCGGCCTCTCTCTGTTCTTTGGCTACTTCTTCTCCTCTCTTGTCCATCTCTGCCATGTACTTGATTCTATCTTCCCTGCTCATCTCCGTAAAGTTCTCCTGATGAAACTGCGCATCATCCACGATAAACGCAGCGCCTTTATCGACGAGTACCCGAGCCTCTTCCGGCATGAGTTCCAGCGGTACGCCCAGAAAAACGTTTTGCTGACTGACGTTCGGGATCGTGCCCACCAGGAGCCCGCAGATGTTGTGCGCGCGACGGCAGTGATCAATGACGTCCACATCAAAGAGGAGGTAGCGACCGCCGACAAGCGAGATGGGAAATGGTTCTTTGACTGGGTTGGGTGCTGGCGCTTGCGCCATTGTGTGTTCTGAAGCAAGGCAGATGTTAGCTTCATATAACTCAATGTAGCGGTGAGGTAAAATGCTGAGTTGGCTAGAGGATCAGAGTGTGAATACAATATTGGTTCACCATGGTCCCATCTTATGGGAGTCAGGGGATTGACAGATTATTGGGTGTTCATCATATAGGCCTACGCGGCGAGAGAGAAGAGGAAGAAGATTTTGCTTACCTGTCACTTGTGAGGTTTCATCGTGGAAGTTCCTGAGGAGAAAGGAAGAGTTAAAGGTAAAGCTCGACTTTTCAGCAGCCTCGCTTAGCTAGCGCGACCAGGGCAGGGCCCCCGCAACACCAGAGGCGGACGCGACGAGCTGCCACACCAAGTCAACACAGCGTCAGGAACATGGCACCCACGTATTTTCCAGGCTCTACCAATGGCCAGGAGGCAGCGCCGCCCAAGACATATTATGAACAGCAGCGTGAGATGCTGGTGACGGAGATTGCTCAAGTGCGTTCACTCTTGCGGCCTGCACACCGACATTGTGGCCCGCGAATGTCGCTGCAACAACCTAGCGCAGTGTGCTAACCAAGGTCACAGAGCCTAGAGATTGTCTTACAGAACATCAACAAACTTAATCGCTCGCTCGAAGAGGTCACAGCGGTCGGCAACGAGTTTGCGCCTGTCGAGTCGCTGTGGAGTCACTTTGAGAACGTCATGGCCAAGGATCCAAACGAGCAGCACGAAAGTACGCAAGAGGGGACCACTGAACACGAAGGCGAGACAGAGGTACCTGAGGAGAGGAAATGAAAACGTATGGGGGCTATCACTGGGGTGATGGCACGGGAAGCATAATACTTACAATAACATAACACACCTGTCGTGTGGCGCACGGCCAATGGTTCATATAAACAGAACCAGGGCTCAACAAAAACATGATGTAATGATACCCCTGAGCAAATCACTAGCAAAGTGTACATGGTAAGATTAGAAACACCACACGAGTTCAAGAAAAATCAAAAAAAATCCTGCGCTTCATTTACTTCTCCGGCGCAGGCAAAACCAAGAAAACAAGTTTCGCTATGCGCTCATACTAAATACCGAATACAGATACAAGAAAAAGGAAAATGCAGATGTAGGCGTTTTGGACTCGCTATGCCCATTGTCATGCCAGGAAATACCAGTCAGGCCCCTAATTACGCGGCAGTAGGAGACATGCCGGGACCGTGAGGGAGGGTGAGCAGCGTGTGGTCATTAAAACATATTGATCGTGTCGTCCAGCGTCGTCGTCATATGGAGATTACAAGACCAGGCAGCCGCTACGCTTCTTCTTCTTCTTGCCAAGCCCGGCCGGGTACGGTGATGATGTGTTCCCTCTTGATGCCGAGTTGACTGTGCTGAGGCGACGGTCTTGCTCCTTGTGCTCCTCACCAACAGCCATGGTGACGGCCATGTCGAAGATCTCCTCGACGCCGTCCTGCTCTTTACTGCTGCACTCCATGTAGACGGCGCCCATCTTGTCTGCGACGGCACGGCCCTGCTCCGAGGTGACGGGCGTCAGGCCCTGTGTCTTGAGGAGCTCGATGCAGTTCTTCTTGTTGCGCAGGTCCGACTTGAGGCCCAGCAACATGAGCGGTGTGGTTGGGCAGAAGTGGAGAACTTCGGGGTACCACTGAGTCGTGTCAGTGCATGCATGGATGTGCTGGCTCAGCTAGCTCTCTTACCTTGTCCATGACGTTTTCCAGCGAGTTGGGGCAGTCAATGGCGAAACAGACGAAGATGACATCTGTCTCGGGGTAGGACAGAGGGCGCAAACGGTCGTATTCCTCTTGGCCGGCCGTGTCCCACAGGGCCAGCTCGACCATCTTGCCCGTGGGTGGATGGGGTGTGTGGGTGATGTAGTTTTCGAAGACGGTAGGGACGTATTTCTGCGATGCATTAGCATGTGGCTTTGCTACTGCTGTGTTGCGGGCCTACCTCTGGGAAGTTTCCTGAGCTGTAGCTGATCAACAAACATGTCTTTCCACAGCCACCGTCACCGACGACGACGAGCTTCTTGGAGTAGGCGGGCGGCTCCGTGATGGCTGTGTCGCGCGTGTTTGTTGTTCCGTAGGAGCTGACGGTGCCATTGCTGTTGCGCTCACTGGGGGTGCGGGCATGGCCGCGTGCGGGTGCAACAGAGGATATGGGCGACTTTGTGCTCTGCTTGCGCCGCAGGTAGTCGTAGTTCTGCGAAGGAGCGGTAGCCATGGTGTGTCGAGTGTCGAGCTGCGATGGTTATGGGGACGGGCTGCTGATGCAAGGAAGATGGGGGCGGCTCGAGGGAGGCCGGAGAGCAGAGTATGAATACGGAGTCTGGGTGCGTGTGGGGAGCGTTGGTCGGGGCTTAAGAGAGGTTCGTGTTGATTGTTGGCAGCCGTCGGTTGCATATGGCAACGACGCTTAGGGCACCCGCGCGCGCGCCACAGCGCCACATCTGCACCGCCGCCCCTGGCCGCTCGGCCGTCCCGAGCGAGCGCTTATGCGCAGTACACTTACAGACACTACCCACCCGCACAGTAAACCACCACCACCACCCCTTTGCGCGCACGCCCGCCCCGCCCCGCGCCTGGACATGCACAATCGACTGAACCCGCTTCGTCTCCGCTGCAACTGTTGCGACCCCCGCTGCCGCCATGCACCCGCCGCAACAAGATGAGGCGGGGCCCCGGCCGGACTCGATGGCACCGCCAAAGCCCAAGTTGGATGCAGGCAATCAGGGCCACGATCACTACGCCCAGCGGCTGCCCAAATGGCGAAACTCGCTGCGAAACCGCCTCATCCCCATTGTGCGCTGGGAGACGCCGTGGCTGGCGCTGCTGCAGGACAAGCTGCGCTCGCCCTTCCTCGACTCGTACTTTGCCTACACTGCCAATCTCGGCACCCACACCTTCTTCATGGTCTTCCTGCCCATCCAGTTCTGGTGCGGATACACCAGCGTGGGTCGAGCGTATGTCGCGCGCTATTGTCCTTGGCCGTGCTGCCATGTCTGACGTGCACAGGACTGTCTTCATGCTTGCAGCCGGAGTCTACTGCACCGGCTTCTTGAAGGACCTGCTCTGCTTACCTAGGCCGCTGTCGCCGCCCCTCGCTCGCATCTCCATGTCTGGCTCCGCTGCTCTCGAGTACGGCTTCCCCTCGTCTCATTCAGCCAATGCCGTCTCTGTCGCCTTCTACGCCATTTACATGTTGCGCCAATCTGCTCACGAGGGCAGCACCAACCTCAACTTGGGCCTCCAGGCGCTCTTCTACTTTTATGCACTGTCCATTATTGCCGGCCGCTTGTACTGCGGCATGCACGGTTTCCTCGACGTCATAGTGGGCAGTGTTATGGGCGCGCTCATCACAGCATTCCAACTCGTATACGGCGACTGGATGGACTCGTGGGTCTTTAGCGGCAACTCCCTGCATATCTTCATCGCTACCCTGGTCATCTGTGTTCTCGTCCGCGTCCACCCGGAGCCCGCTGATGACTGTCCCTGCTACGACGATAGCGTGTCGTTCGCTGGTGTCGTCATAGGTATTAACCTTGGTGCCTGGCACTATGCCCAAACCGGCTACGCCCTGCAAGATGCATATCCGTCTTCGGTCCCATTCAGCTTGGAAGAGATGGGATGGTTGAAAGCAATGATTCGCATCCTCTTGGGTGTCGTTGTCATCTTCGTCTGGAGAGCGACCATGAAGCCGGCCCTCTTCACTGTACTGCCTCCCATCTTCCGTTTACTTGAGCAGGCTCGCTGGAACATGCCCCGCGCCTTCTTCTTGAACGCTTCCAAGTACAGTTCCATTAAGCCCTTTGCGGATGACGATAATGTCATTCCGCCTGCTTCGGAGCTGCCGCATATGCTAAAGAACCTCGCCCATCCACGTAAGCGGTCTGTCTCCGTCGGCCCACAATCCGCTGCAGATGCATATGAGACGCTCGCATACCGCAATCGCCGGCGACGAGAAAGTGTAAACTCCTTAGATGGCGCTGTTCCCGAGAACTCTACCTGGGTACCAAGCCCAGCACCTCTCGACACACCCAACGTTGAGAAATCGGACCCGCTACTTGGTGCCGGCCTCCTGCCAACACCCATGGCGTCTCGCGTGCACTCGTACGAGCAGATGATGGGCACTGGTAAAGTGCAAGTGCCTGAGAAGAGCACTATGACGCCGCCAGAGAGCGACACAGACGTTGCAGGCAATGTCTATGAAGTCACGCAGGAGCCAACTGAAGAGGAGAACGAGAAGCGCGAGATTTTCATGAAGCTAACGACGCCACGAGTACGTTACGATGTTGAGGTTGTAACAAAGTTGATTGTTTACGCTGGTATGTCCAACACATCAAGAATAATCACCCAAACCAACCTGCTAATGTATACCAGGTATCGCATACATAGCTGTTGCAGGGAACCCTATTTTGTTCGAGTTTCTGGGATTAGGCATGGGCATCGAGGCATAGTTTACCTGGCTCTCACATTCCGCTTTCCTCTATGTACATATACCAGTATTAGTTTCTTGCTCCTAGATAGGACGCACTTAATAATGTATTCTTCTTCTAGTGGATGACGTTCAGGATGCTTATGAAGTTTTTGCACCAAAATTTATCGTCATAAATTGTGCTAGGAATTCAAAAGGTAAAAAGGCTGATCGAATGGAACAGAAATGATGGGGATGCAGAAAAGGGACGTGGGGGCGGCTCAGCCAGCGAACTTCCAGTGTCAGCAAGTATCGCGAATACAAAGGGATCTAGCTCCATGCCAGAACCGCATCAGGAAATCCGCGATCAAACACCAAGAAATCCCGACGGAGCGTCCGGATCGTTGCTCACTGCCTGGCCGCCTAAAATGGGCTTACACTAGCATCCGTTGACGTCATTGACTTGGCGATGCCTTGGTCCAAGGTACGTCTGCATAAGTACAACACACTCAACCGATAGTGATAATTCAGATGTAGACGCGCCAACATGTCGACAGACATCACTCAAAACCGTTCTGGCCTGAAAGAGTTCCTTGCTTCCATTGCAACCATCTCGGGGGACTTATCGAACATCACTGCACCACCATTCGTACTTGCCGATAACTCGACTGTGGAGATACCACAGTATTGGGCAGACCATCCATATCTATGGGCTGCACCGGCAACTGAAGAAGACCCAGAAAAGCGGGCCCTCCTGGTATTGAAGAACTTTCTTAGCTCACTGCGAGGCCAGCAGTATGGAGGGCGCAAGGAGGAGGATGGTGTGAAGAAGCCTTTGAACGCTTTTCTCGGCGAAGTGTTCCTCGGAAGCTGGAACACAGAAGAGTTTGGTGAGACGAGATTGGTCTCAGAGCAGGTCGGGCATCACCCGCCAGTGACCGCATGTTACCTGTGGAATAATCATGTTGGTATCCGGGCCGAAGGTTTCACAGAGCAGGAAATCACATTCTCTGGAAATGTGGCCATCAAGCAAAAAGGCTACGCAATTGTCCATGTCGACAAGTATGAAGAGGACTATCTGCTCCCCTTGCCTGATATCAAAGTCAAGGGCCTGCTTAGTGGCGTCCCGCATCCTGAACTCTACGGCGAGTACTCGCTGATTTCCTCCAATGGGTACATATCGCACATACACTTTGAAGGCAAGTCGCTGCTTGGGTCCGGCCAAAAGAACGGCTTCCACGCACGATTCTTCCATAAGGACAATCCTTCTGATATCATCTACACCCTTGACGGCACATGGAGCAGCACCTTTGTCATCAAAGACGCACGAAGCGACAAGGAGATTGAAACTGTTGACGTACGCAGCGTCAAACAACAACCCATGACTGTTCCCGACCTCGCCGAACAAGATCCGTGGGAATCTCGAAAGGCATGGCAAGACGTCATTTCCGCACTGCGAAGAGGTGACATGAAGGGCGTTGCCAAAGCCAAAAGCGAACTCGAGAGTGGCCAGAGACAAATGCGCGAAGACGAACAAGCCAGAGGAGAGACATTCACCCCTATCTTCTTCAAGCGGGTAGAAAAAGACCCCATATTCGAGAAATTGGTCCAGTACGATCCACAAGGATATACCGTTGACCCCAAGGGCGGCATCTGGAAAGTTGATAAGGAGGCAGCGGAGCACAAGTCGAGACCCTTCCATGGTGATCTCACGCCCTCGAACTACCGACGCACGAGTGATCATAGTAATGTGTCGTCGCCACCGCTACAGGGACTGCAACAACACTCTGGGCACTTAGATGCAAAAAACAACGACTCCACGGAGAGCAGACAGCACACCCTAAATAGTGGAGCAGGAGCCGCATCGGATGCCAGCAGTCGTGGTCGACTAACGGCATCTACGGGACCGCCGTCGTCGCCGTCGTCGGATGCATCGCTTCGACCTGGTGCATCACTAACACCACCCGCTCATAACGCTACGGGTGATAGTCCTCGTCGGCCGACCCAAAGCGCCTCTGCTAGTGCTGCTACTATGGCATCTGCCGAGCCTAAACAGCACCAGCGTCACCCCGTTGAGCCATCCGATCAACAAGTTGAAGACTTTTTGCGAGCAAGAACAGGAAATGTGCATTAAACTCTGTTATTCTTCTCCGGCCATCGTATTGCTGCGTTTATCTGTGCTGAAGTTTTGATTCACTGTAAAAGTCAAAATCATTCGATGACGATGATGACGACGACTACTACTAGTCCCCTTTCACGCTACTCCTAAAACGCTGAACATGGGTCTGCGTACTAGGCACACCAATAACAATTTACCCACAACCCTCCGTCCCCTAACTTGACCCCAAATCCTAATTCATTTCCCATATTTGCCGCCGCCTCGTCTACACCTAGCGTGGGACACCGGGAGTCATTTCCTGCAATAACAAGACAGACACAGAGACCAGGGTCCAGACTGGTATCCTCTTTTTTTGCTTCCCGTGGCGTCCGAAGACTCGTTTTCCTAGTCCAGTCGAAGGGTTCTGTTTTTTGTTTCTGCGTTCAGGGTACACGGGAGCCGCCGCAACGTTGAGTCCTTTTTGGTGTCTGCCTCTTTGGGTCTTTTGTCATGCCGTGTTTTTCTTTTAGGAAAAGCTCCTTCCCAAAGCGTTTGAGCAGTGCTGCTGGGATGTCCTTGCACCGCATCCTTCGCGTATCGATTGACCCGAGTCCGTAGAATTTCGTCCATGATGTTTGAAAAAAGAGAAATGACTGAATTGAATGTCTATACGTGTGTGCATTATATTTATTTTACCTCTCTATCTAGGCAGGAGAGGTGTGTGTGTGTATTATCGTAGAAAAGTATGGTTCAATTGCATAAGCGCTTTCGTGTCCGGCATCATTAGATCAAAAATACTCTGATTCGTCTTTCCCCCATGTTTCTTGTTCTTCCACTTTTGTTCTTCTTTTCTCATCGCCGCTCGTGCTTCTGGTCGATGTGCGTCTCCATAGTGATTTCGCCGACGCGGCACTCCTCATCTGATACCTTGCTTCCACCACCTTTTATCCGCCATGTGCTGAACACCTTTTCACCCTTCTCGTGGTCTGCAGAGACGTCATCCCGTAATCGTATGGGCGCTAGGTTGCCCATGCCGTAGTCTGCGTCAATCTCCTTTGCCGCAGACCCCGTTTCGGGTTGGAATAGGGATTTGAATGAGTCCGCGAAAGTGAGCTTCTTGCGTGCTTCCTGTGCTGTTGGGTCTCCATTCCACTGAGGTGTGCGCGCGCCTGAGGGGTTCGACGGGCCGCTCGACGATAATAAGCCGAAGCTGGAGGAGATTTGGCGCCACAGGGGGCGCAGAGTGGCAAGGGAACCGGCGGTGATGGCCAGACCTTGCTCGATGTCAGACCAGATGGCAATATCCACGGTCGCCCAGAGGAAGTCTGGGTCCTTGAAGTCCATGACGTAGCCCATGCGGACGACGACTGCTACACTAGCACTGTGTGAAATTGTCAGTGTCAGTGAGTGAGTGGAGGAGTGCATTCTACTTACACGCAAGCCATTCCCAGAATTGGGATCAACATAACCCTAAGCTTCAAAGACATGTTCAAGCCCCAGATGAGGAAAAAGGGCAGGATAGCAAAGGTAAAGTCGCTAATGACCGAGATGGCGCTGTACAGGAAGGTGAGGCCAATGATGATGTCCACGTTAACGCAGTAGCCGCCTTTGATTGTTTTGTCCCAGAAGAAGGCGATGGGCGTGCACTGGAAGAGTGTGACGAAGAAGAATACCAATCCAGTGAGGACCGTGAGGCCCATGGAGATGAAGATAATCCATTTGTGTATTTTCTTGACGGTGACGCGGAGAAGGAAGAGACCAATGGAGATCTTGGATGTGATCATAGCCCAGCAATAGGCAATGTAGCATAGCCACCAGTACTGCATCTTCTGTTAGTCTGAAGTTGGTTCAAACTACAAGTTCGGGGACTTACCCGAAGAGCCTTGTACTGCTGTTCACCTGAGAGAATAGCCATATGCCGTCCAGTACCATAGTGAATACCGCCGATTGCGCATGTTGCAAACATGACATGGAAGCATAGTGCAGCCACCATCCACCAGTCGTCTGCACCGAATGCCTTGACGATGCGTGTTCGTGTGTAAACCCTTAAAACAGTGGCTACAAAGGCCAAAGAAACGAATGTTGAGCAAACCTGCCATCATCAGTCCCATACCGACAGAGTCTATGTTTACTGGCTCAACATACTGCCTGAAGCTCCGGTCCCCTGTTCTCGTGAAGTGAAGCCATGGTGATGGCGCAACGTCGGGCAAATCTGGTTCAGATCCAAGGACCCATGGAATCCGGCGAACTCATGCTCCATATATTTCCATACCGGACCCTTGGGTGTCAATCGAGAACGAGTCAAACCGGTCGCTTAACGAGCTTCGATTGAATAGGTGCCCAGGGGAAGGCGGCCCAGAGCGCTAGCTTAGGACACGGGAAGGGCAATACATACACCGGCCGACCACACGCTGCATGGCCCGTGGCTTGTTCAATGCTGATCTAACAGGCCATGTGTGGCACAAGGGACCAGGGATTATCACGTTGCATGTCCCAGCGTTCGTGCAAGCAAGTCCCCGCATTAACCGTGTCTAAGCCCAACGAGGTGAATACTGGCAGTTCATTGGGAGCTGCAATTTGCATGCACAGGGGCATATGTATGCTAATAGTGTACAAAGGATAGGTTGCAATTAACATACGATTCATTGGTCAGATTGGCGTCGCCACTGCGGCTGTCAGAGACTTCGCTCCAAGTGCCGCCTCGCGTGTCTAGTTCCTGTGTTCTAAAGGTGGGTGGCTTGCTGTGGAGCCTCATTCTTCCGTGGGACAGACAGGGCAAGGGATCCGCATATCTTCCCAGGAACTGCCGGTGGAGGGTGGCATGGCCGTCGACACTGCGTTGGGACGGTATTTCCGCTACAAGAGGTTAAGCGAGGACATCTAACGCAATCGCGGCAAGCACGTGGGAGTGGCAGGGATGTAAAGTCGGCGACTACGTTCTCAGGTTAGCCGCGGATCGTGAAACACGTACCCAAGTGCCGGCGTGCAGATCGACATGATTGGGCAAGGGAACGCGGCTCAGGGACAGGGTCTTTTCTAGACCTCCCTATCCATGACTAGACCAGTCGCCAACGGGCTGTCATTCAAATTACTCCTTGGCCTCTCAAGGTCTTCGGAGGAACGCCCGTATGGTCGTTGCCAGTGTACCTACCAAATAGAGAGTAAGGGGAACAGCCCCATACGACTCAACTACCATTCGACAGGAAGATTGGTCCGATATGGACATCGAGCCAAACTCCCCAGACTGTAGATCATTCATATCATACCCCGCCTACACCGCATAAGAATGCCTTCACGGCCCATGCTGTTGGGAAATCGCCCTGTATCACGAGTCGAGCAGCGACAGAAGCAGCGATGTGGTTGTCGACGATCGTCGCACCGGATCCCAACATCATGTTACCCACTAGACGTTTCTAGGTGTAGTACTACGCCGACAGTAGCAGCTGGCATCGACGGTTACATCTGCTACAGCAAGCGCGATCCGCAACTGCTGCCCAACGATCCCTGCTTCGTCAATCTTACCCATCTTCAAAAGACACTCGTGATAGCCGTGTAAGGCCCAGACGTTGTTCGGATGCTGTCTTGCCCTTGGGAGCGAGTCGTCGAACCCTAGGTCAGCCTTATAGGCCGCAGCCGCATCTTGTATTCGGCCCTGTTCCATCAACAAAGCCGCGTACGCATGTCTGGTTGGTTGCATCCATGGCCACGGCTCGGCACTAGACAGATCCAAAATCAGTACTATACTCCGTATAGACGTGTCGCATAAACGTAACAGGATACGTACTAGGTGAGGGCATCATCTCGTTCAATTGCGGTTTCTAGGTGCCTGAAGGCTGCTTCGTAGTTGCCCTTGCGGTATTCGAGCTCGCCCTCAAGCATGGCCAGGCCGACCTTGAGCACTACATTAGATTTGTTTGGAAAGTCTCCGCAAATCCGGGACGACGGGATCCGCTCTATTGCCGCATCCAGGGCGGCAAGTTCCTTCTGGGCATTCTCAATATCGCCCGTAACGGCATAGGCGACTCCTTTGCCGTAATGAATCATTGCAGTCGTCACGCAATGCAAACTAGCATCCTGAGGCATCGGAAGCGCGATAAGATCCGTCCATCTCCCGAAGCGAACCAGGACATGAATCCGTACTGACGAGAAGTTCTCGAGCCAATCTGCCATTGGCGGACTTTCAACACGCAGGAGTGACACGGGTAATGAGGCTTCCATGCGCTCAACGGCGTCCAACGCCACTCTGGATTGCCCTGCGAACATTGCTGCATAGATAAGCGAGTGATAGTCGTGCATCATGTAAAAGGAGTAGAAATTCTGCGTCCCGTGTTCGGCGACAAACTTCTCGTCTGCCACACATGCGTCGACGTTCGAGTCAATAGCACGCCCATAATCCCCGACCAGGATCCATATGTGGCTTGGCATGTGGACCAAGTGGCCGGCGTCTGGGGAAAGCTTTCTCAAACGATCTGCGCAGGCCAACGCCGCTTCTGGGGTCTTTGACATTTCCATCAGATGAATGTACAAATGTAGAACCCCTGGGTGCTCGTAAGCACTAGGGTGCCGTAGTGCTTTTTCGAGTATGGCCTTTGCCTCTGGTGAACGGGACCCAGGGGTGGGTTCACCAGTCTTGAGGTCCCACAGATTCCATGCTGAGAGGTTCATAAGAGAGTCGGCGTAGAGAGAGGTGATGTCGAGGTCATCAGGAAACCGTCTATAGACGTCTTCCATGGCTTTCGCATATTCTTCATTACAAGCACGGAATGCAGGTTCGCTGAGGTTCTTGGGCACCCGCACCTGAATCGCGTCGATCATAGCTCTTTCAGCATCTGTCCTGCCCTCTGCGTACTGCTTGGCCTTTTGGTTTGCCTCGTTTATTTTCCCTAGTGTGGCTTTCAACTCCTTCTCATCAAACAAATCCCAAGGTTTGTTGTAATTCGGGCCGAGAGCGAAAGCAAGCTACGACGATCAGCCACCTCCCGTGCGCCATGTCGAGGTCCAAGTGCTATACATACTCCCCAATATGCCATAGCGCACTGTGGGTCCTCCTGTATCGCCCTCTCGAAGCATCGGGCTGACTCTTCATGGTTGAACGCATAGCTCCATACAAAGCCGCGATCCCACCATGTCTGTGCGTTACGACTGGATGAGGTGATTTTGCGATGAAACGAGCCTAGATTGTATCGATAAGAGCTTGGCTTCTCCATTTGGGCTAATGTTGCAATGCTAGATGCCTCTTCAAAAGTGAGGAGTTGGTGTTGTGAGCCACTTGGCCCGTTCGGTGGGGGAAGTCAAATGCAGGTCCCCGCACTGCTAACTTCACTCCAAGCCCCGTCTAGCCTCATTGAGGCAGGCGCATTGGGTTCGTCGCCTTCACTTGCCGTGCTGTGTGCACGTCGGCGAGCATGTCAATTGTTGAGTGTACAACTAGTCAATTTGAGCATTACATTCTGTCCCTGCGATCTGCGGTTTTGCGTATGGTAGGTATGTCGATCATGGACGGCCCGAACAACAACCTCACCGACTGTTATTTTCATTGATGAATGAGCGAGGTGAGTTGTGCTGAGACAGTGCATGCTTGCCTGACTTATGCGGTCCATGATATTTGTCCTTGGTTTGACAACAGTTGAATTCTTTATTTGCATTTTGACTGTCTCCTGACATACGAAACCCCTTCTGCCGAAGAGCAATACACCAGAGAGTATTATACGGGGTTGACGATAGACACTCATATATGTATTATTATCCAAGCGCTGGAATATGCGGCTACAACGGATGTTTTTACAACGAGCCTTGTGCATCCAACATCCTGTCATCTCTTGGTGTACACAAGTCTCACACAGCGTGGATAACATAGCAACGATGCAATCGCTCAAGACGCAGTCCAACTGTGTCCAACAGAGTAGTTCTTCTTACTACTTCGTTGCGAACTTTGTCCCAAGACTAGCTGACGACTTATTCACGGCAAATTCCTAGCTGAAGAACCGGGATATGCGGCTTCAGAAGTTGAGCCAAAACGTTGCTTCTAAAATACCGCCCTATTCCGCCTAACTGCAACATCAATTTGAATCCGGAGAACACCAGGAGTGGAATATCATTTGATATGCGCTGGTGCGCTCACGAAAGACCCCACTAACGGTTCGTTACGTCACCCCACTTCTTCCCGATCGCAAGAACGACTCATCTGTCCACCGGGTCACGCGATTCGGACAAAAGTCTCGTGATAGCCTCACCCTCGTATCTTTCTAAAATTCCTCAATGCTTGCAACCCGAGTACAAAGAGTCCTGACCAAGCGAGCGTGGCCCACAAAAGAAATCCCAAGCCTCATTCACACAGTACCTAAGCAACCCAAGCTTCAACAACATCGATTATACAGTAGTGAAGACAGCAAGATGCTGCACTCAGCCGCAGAGACCGCGAAAAAGATTTTCGCCCCAGCATCCAACTCCGACGACCCAGGCCACGCAACGCAATACACAAAAGGCGCTCTCGACCGCGCCGATCTCCTTCCCTCCCCAACCGACCAATTCCACAAGTGGTTCCAAGAAGCCCAAGCCAACAATGTCTACCAACCAGAGACCGTCACCTTCTCCACCGCCGAGCTGCCCAGCGGCCGAGTGTCAGCACGCGTCGTGTACATGAAAGAGCTGGATGACCGGGGCTTCGTCATCTATTCAAATTGGGACACCAGTCGCAAGGCCAGTGACGTACGCAGCAATCCGCATGCGGCGCTGACATTTTACTGGCGCGAGCTCGAGCGTCAGGTGCGTGTTGAAGGCCGCACTGAGCGCCTTACTTCGGAGGAATCACAGGTTTACTACGATACGCGCATTCGCGGCAGTCGCATCGGAGCATGGGCCAGTCAGCAGAGTAGCGTTATTGAGAGCAGGGAGGAACTGGAGAGGCGGGTTGACGAGGTGGAGAAGAGATTCGAGGGCAAAGACAAGATCCCGGTGCCGGAGTTTTGGGGCGGGGTGAGGGTTGTGCCGGAGATGGTCGAGTTTTGGCAGGGGAGACCGAGTCGACTGCATGATCGGTTTGTGTATAGGAGGGTTGCTGGCGAAGGCATCAAGGAGGCGGAGTGGAAGATTGAGAGGCTGAGTCCTTAGGTTGTTTTACGTTCATCATATGTTTCGTTCATCTGGGTGAAATAGGTATTGCTATTACTCTCCTCTCTCGAACTCCAACTTGTAAGCAACGCCTTCACATGCATGAGCAATACAAGGAATGGCCTATTCAAAAGACGACTATCAAATATCCACTCTCGGGCTACAGTGAAGAACGTACCCCTAACTCTAGTCATCGCAACGGTGAGCACAACGTTTGGGAACACATTGGCCTGATGACTCTGCTGAGACGCTCAATAACAGTGATGTGCAGCTCAATTTCACTTTTCATTGTGACATACTCTATGCAAGCATACAGTCTTGCTCTTGTGTTATGATGGGTGCTTTCTGCAATTGCTCATTTTATTGCGCTCTCGAAACCATCAATGAGGGCTACGTAACAACGCCATAATCTCTTTTAATGGTCTTTAGTAGACTTCAAGTGCGTATGCACCAAGACTTAAGAAAACAAGAAAGGGAAATTGATCATTCGTATCCAAAATCAGAATCTGGACATGACTAAAAGAAATGTGAAAAGGCTCTAAATGGTATCCGTCAAATGCCGTTGCGCTTACTCTGCGTCTGATTCGGCTTCAGCAGTCTACGTTGTAGTTAGTAATCGTTTCCTTCATAGTAAGTTTTCAGAATCCACTTACGTTGTCGTGGAAGTTTGTTCCATGTGTGGTCTCGTTGATGTAGCCCTTTCGGATGACGAAGTCACCGAAGTGCTCACCTTCATTCCTCTCCTTGGCGTATTGCTTAATCAGTGGCTTCATGATCTCAAGAATTTCCTCTTCCTTGATCGAGCTCCTGTAAAGCTTGTTCAACCTTTGTCCGTGATAACCACCACCAAGGTACATGTTGTAGGCCCCGTAAGCCTTGCCGACGAATGCAACTTCGGCAAGCCAGGGACGGGCGCAACCATTGGGACAACCCGTCATGCGCATGACAATGCTGTCTTGACGGAGGCCAGCCTCTTCAAGTGTTCCCTCAAGCTTAGTGATGAGCTCAGGTAGGTAGCGTTCCGACTCAGCCATAGCAAGACCGCAAGTTGGGAAGGCAACGCAAGCGGAACTAGACAGTCTCAGTCCCGAGAAGTTGGTGTTGTCGAGTTTCCACTTTTTGAGGAGCTCCTTCATGGCTGGTAGGTCTTCATCTGCAACATTGGCCAGGATCAGATGCTGGTTACCAGTCAGACGGAACTCGCCCTTGTGTGCCTTGGCCACCTCTACTAGACCAGTCTTCATTGGGAAGTCAGCCGTGTCCTCAATACGACCGTTCTCAATGAAGAAGGTGAAGTGGTTAAGGCCAAGCTCATCCTTTTGCCAACCGAAGGTATCGATGTTACTCTGGAACTTGAAAGGCTTGGGCTCAGCGAACTTTTGGCCCCAGAGGTCTTCGACCTTTCCACGGAAGACGTCTACGCCCATATCGTCGATGGTGTACTTGAGACGGGCGTGCTTCCTGTTCTTGCGGTCGCCGTGATCGCGCTGAACAAGCATGATCTTCTCGCAGACAAGGTGCACCTGATCAGCCGCGACATAACCGAACATGGTTCCAGTGCGTGGGTAGGTCTTCTTGTTGTTGTGTGTTACACCCATACCACCACCAGCAAGGACGTTGAATCCTGCAAGGTTGCCATCTTCGCCCTTGATAGCAATGAGACCAATGTCGTGAGCGTAAACATCAGTGTCGTTGTGTGGAGGGATAGCAATGGTAATCTTGAACTTTCGAGGAAGGTAGAGAGGACCATAAAGCGGCTCATGATCTTGGACAGCCTCGCCAGCAATCTTGCGCTTCTGTTTCGTCTCATCGTCCTCGAGCCAGATCTCGTGGTACGCTGTTGTAGAGGGAAGAAGGTGGTCGCTGATCTTCTGCGCGTAGCTGTGGACTTGACCATGGTACTTGGACTGCGTAGGAAGGGAGCTGCACATGACGTTTCGGTTGACATCACCGCAAGCAGCGATAGTGGTCATCAAAGCCTTGTTGATGGCCTGCATGGCAGGCTTGAGCTTGCCCTTGACGACACCATGGAACTGGAATGTTTGTCGAGTAGTCAGCTTCATGGTCTCATTACCAAGCGTGGTGCTGATTTCATCCATCTGCAGCCATTGCTTAGGCGTAGAAACACCTCCAGGAAGTCTGCATCGGATCATGAAAGAGTAGGCTGGCTCAAGACCCTGAGCCTTGCGCTCATCGCGGAGGTCACGGTCGTCCTGCATGTAAGTACCGTGGAACTTTGTAAGTTGCTGATCACTTGCTGAAATGGCACCAGTGCTAGTGTCAGCCAAGCCCTCCTCGATAGTACCTCGCAGATAGTTTGAGGCAGCCTTCATGTCCTCGTTGGTAAGCGGTGCCGGCTCCTCTGGCAGATTCTCAACGTTGGCAACACCTAGTTTCTCCCAAAGCTTGGGCTCCCACTCAGCGTACGCGGTCTGGTAAGCATCCGGATCTTGGTCATCTCCAAGACCACAGTCGACCAGAGGCTTGCCACCGAGAGTAAGGAGACGGGCGTGGAGATCCTTGGCGGGCTTGTTGTAGTAGATCTTGTCCTCTTTGCGTGGCCAGTAGTGGCTGTCGCCAAGACCAAACACACCAAAGTTGACTGTGGCAAGATCCAGATCGGTAGAGTCCTTGACAGCCTCCCAGAAAGCTCGACCATTCTGAGGGAACTCTCCCTGGCCAGCTACACTAGTCATCAATACAACGTTCTGTTCATTGGGCAGATCCTCAAGAGGGAAGTCGTCCATAGCCATGACTATGGTCTTGAGACCCCTAGCCTTGCCACGGTTTCCTAGCCTCTTGGCCAGGTTTTCGGCATTGCCGTTGTCGGAAGCAAAGAGAATCGTCAATGGGTCGCCCTGGAGGCCTTCGAGTAGTTTGCTGTATGCGTCCTTGGCCTTGCGCTTCTGCAACTGTCTGACCTCAGTTCCATAAGATCCAGAAAGATTGGACGAAAACTCGGGATGTCGCTTCATGACCTGAGACATGTAGTTGTCACGGGAGAGGAATTCCTCCAGCTCTTTCTTGATGCGCTCAGAGTCAAGCTTGAAGTTGTCTTCACCCTTCTCTTCGGCGCGGGGATCCCAGCGGTAGAGTGGCCAGTACCCCAGGTCAACGGCCTTCTTGGTCTCTTGCAGGACGGTAAGAGGGGAATCGTTCTCCTTCTCGTAGGGCAGATATGCAAGAACAATAGAGGGACCGTTGAACTTGTCGGCCTCGATCATGGCCTCTAGAACCTGAGTGTAGGAACTGTATACCGCGACTGATGCTACGTACGCATTGCCGAAGTTCATAGCGTACAGCCCGATATCCTTCTTGCGTCTCGCAGCATCGGCAGCAGCACGCTCGGAATAGGGGGTAGAGTCAATGATGAGCATGTTGACATTCTCGCCAGATGCTAGTACGTGGTGTACACCAGAGTTTCCAAGATCGTATGCCCAAGCATCGGATCCAATCAACCAAGGCGATTCCCTGTAGAATAGCTTCTTGGAGGAGAGAAGTTGGTTGGCGATGGGTGAGCCGTCGGTGGCCAAGCGGGAGATGACCTCAGGAGCCAGTTCATTGGCCTTGTCGGCATCGTCGGCGCTAAGAGCCCACTTAGACAGCCATTGCTGAGGTGCCTGGGTGGTGAATGAGTTATCCTTGGAAGCAGCGGCAGCCTCGTCTACAAATCGCTTTCGGTGCTCCTTGCGTGCAACTAGCGATCCGAAGCCATACTCCGGAGTAGAAGAGACCTCGTTGGAGATGCCAGCATGTTGTGACCCCAGCTGGTTAGCGATGTGAAGTTTTTCGCCGAAAACTTGGTCCAAGATCTTCATGTAAGCGTTCTCCAACGCCGGCTGCTCGATCTTGGCGGGCTGTGCCTTGGGTCCGTCAAGGTTGCCAATGACAAGGTTCTGGACAGGGGTCTCGCTCATGAGATTCTGCCAGACACCGCGCATTGCTTGTGAAATAGTCTCCTCGTTGATATAGCCTAGTTGATATCCGACAACCGTAGGAGAAGCACCGCCAGCCGACTTCAATGACATGAGAAGGTCGAGCAGTACAGGGCCCCACCTGGTGGTCTTTCTCCGAACTTGCTCAATCACAGCAATCTTCTTGAGGGAGGGAGGCAGCATAGGAGCAAGTGATGCACCCAGCCATGGGCGATATAGCCGGGCTGTGATGATGGCTGTGTTGGCGTATGCCTTGGTCTCCTCAACGCTGTCCAATTCAGTAGCAAAGACCGCAGTGTCAGCACCAAACAAGAAGATGGCAGCCTCTTCTTTGCCTGTTCCGGAAAAGGCAAATGCGTCATAGCTTCGTCCAGTTGCATCCTTGATGATGGCCCAGATTTGTGTGGCGAACCGGTAGATATCCTCTGATGAGACCGGTTTTGATACCAAAGACTCGACAGTGGTAGCAGAGGATACTGATGCACCACTCGTGCTAGCTTCACGCTGTGATGATCCGGATGAAGAGTCTCCTCGTTGGCTGTTCCTCTCCGATACTGGCTGCGACTTGGCCCGATCTGGAATACCAGTCAGGGCTGCTGTAGGCGCGGCATTGACGGCTTGACTCCGGGCGAAAGACAAAGAAGGGTTCCTGCCATCATCGGCGTACAAGGTCGTCTCTTGCGACTTGGAGTTTTGGTAGGCCGCCACAGCGTCCATATCGATGACGCTTCGAACCAGACCCTCATCTTCCACTTCGACTGACTTCCTGAATGCGCTCGCGCCAGAATCGAAGAAATGAATGACACCCTTGCCTGACTTGATAGCCAGAGCATGTGCTGTGAGGGCAAGATCCTGCAGCTCTTGCAGAGTCTCGGACTGGATGAAGGCAAAACCGGATTGCCTGATGGAGGTGATGTCTGAGAAATCTGGGTAGCCTGAAGGGGCTACCGACACATGGATTACGACTGGGTATTGGGCGAGCTTGTAAAGGTGGGGTATCGACTTTACAAGGATAGAGGAAGTTGTGGTGACGCTGGTAAGTTTGCCCGCGCGAATGGGCTGGAAGACCGAGAGGAGCGGGTCGGCATTCTGGCGGACAGTGATGACCTGAGGGAGAATAAGCGAACGGTCTTGTTGGACATTGCTGGCTATCCAGACATACCTCTGGGAGTGTCTTGCACACAACGCTAGGCGCATTGTGCTTCTGGAGACCCTTCAACGTCTCCGAGAACTCGGACTCGGCCGCAAGGGAAGGAACGACTGAGACAATTACGTCGGAGGCCTGGTGGGCAATTCGGGCCACTGGACAAGGCTCGAGTCAGCATACAGAATTCCAATGTAGCGTGTTGGGGTATGGCGATGGTGGGGCGCGTGGTTGCGGGGGAACATACCGGCCTCTCCTGCAGTCGAGACAGACCCCATGTTGACTGCAAAGATTCAAAGTGGACAGTAACAACGAAGGAGAGTCTACGGGGGAGACGAGCAGTAGTAGTAGTCGTCGAGTTTCGGGCCGTCGGCGACAGTCCTCATAATCAGCGGCAACGGCAATGGAAAAATTCCCTTTAAGAGGTCATGACAAGGTGCGCCGAAAGCACGCAATATTTTAGTGCACTCGAGCGCCTGGGGCGAGGTCCGATGAGCGGCGAATCAGGTGACGCTTGATTGTAGCCCGGAGCACCTCATCTGCTTAGGCCGGAAGGGCAGGCTCGAGGCGAGGCCGCAGACGCCTGACAGGTCCTGTCCATCGTTATGGAGCCGCCCTGGTCCAAGGTGGAGCGCGGCGAGCTTGCAGTTGGATTCGTGATGCCTGCTTACTTCTCCGCCCGTTGAGTGGTCGCCCGGGACCGACGGCGCTATGCCGCATGCGGACGTACCGAGGATGGCTGCCGTTATCGATAGGCGAGCGCAGCCAACCTCCACCCGTTCGCCTTGCGGGCAGCGCAGACACATTGGCATCATGTGGTCTGAAACAGCACGCCCTGTACGACCAATCGTCGACACGTCTCTTCTCTTTCTGCATCCGTAATCGCATTCACCTGCGTCTGATGTCGACATTAGCGCGCCTCTCGCAATGAACTCTGCCTCTGGATTTCCCGACCCCCTCGTCTCTGATACCCCGCTGCCTTTCCACCAGCTGTGCACACGCATCAATGACCGCATAACCACGTTCCTTGACGCGAAAAATGTACCCGAACGTGTCAAAAACGTGCAGCAACAGACACAGACGTCGCTGCGAGTAATCGCAGAGGCCCTGGAGCGCTATTCGTGAGTCTTGATAGTGTGGGGTACAGGCAACGACTGCGTGACTGACGGCCGTCCAGTCTCCCAGAGCTCTCCCTATCATACAATGGTGGCAAGGACTGTCTTGTTCTACTCATACTGTACCTGTGTGCTCTACACCGCAAAGGCCTGAGCCAAACCTCGGATCCCACTTCCAATATAGAAACCGCCGTGCAGTGCGTCTACATTCAAGACGCACATCCCTTTCCCGAGGTCGAGAAGTTTGTCGCCCACAGCAGCAAGATATACTCGCTGTCTCTGTTGGAGTATGCAAAACCCATGAAAGCTGCATTCGCAGACTACCTGCGAGACGTACCCTCTGTAAAGGCAATATTGGTCGGCACCCGTCGGACAGATCCCCATGGCGAGCACTTGACCCATTTTGACCCCACCGACTCAGGGTGGCCGGCATTTGTACGGATACACCCTGTCATAGACTGGCATTATGTCGAGATTTGGACAGTGTGTAGTCATCCCACCCGATTAGCAGTGTAATTGCTAACAGTGCCCAGTTCATACGATACCTCAACATACCATATTGTTCTCTTTACGATCTTGGATACACTTCGTTAGGCGGGACCACCGATACACATCCGAATCCGAAGCTGGAGCAACAGCCGTCGCCACAAGACACATCGAAAGCCGAGGGTGAGAATGGAGCACCAAAGCCAAAATTTAGACCAGCCTATGAGCTGATAGACGACTATGAAGAAAGACTGGGAAGGGACAAGTAGAGATAAAATAATCAAGAGACTTGCATCTGCCTGGAATCGTGCACCAAGTACGATGACTGCGCAACGTTTTGCTCTGCTTTACATTTCAGACATGACCAGTATATAACACTCGTCATTCTGTGAGATTCTGAGAAGGAAGTGATCACAGTGATCTATAGCGCCCCACGGAACTATGGAATGACCAAACCAGCCATTTGCCGGATTGTTCAAACGCCTGAAGATGGATTTCTGACTGTCCGTCTTCGTCATTGCCAACTCTCCCACAACATGGTCGTCGGGTAGGCCCTTCCCGTTAATTTGTCTCTAGGTTACATGTCACGTTTGAGAGCAAACAGTATCGGAAAACATGATTGGCATATTTCATCTGCTTCTCACATCTCCTTGCAGTTACTAACGCATGGGACGTGTACAAGAATAAAGTCGCCAGATATCCGCTGTTTTGTTCCCAGCCAAGTAGGTTGAGACAACAGTCACAGTGACCGTAGTTTCTGATTTCTATTGATGCAAACGCGCCATCATCTGCGTCACCGGGCACAAGTATAAGTTGTTATAGCCTTTTCTGGGGCGGATTGAAGTAACGACCATTCCCCATCACTCTAGCGCTGAATAGTTCCCGTATCGCACAGTTTTCACCATCCCTCTCCAGATGCATTTCCATCTTCTCTTTTTGCTAGCACTCAGCTGCTATATAGCCGCACTGTGCATAGAATATCCCGACATTGTTCCCGGCCCCGGCCTTCCCAGTCTACAATCACTGAACCTAACCACAGCTGATATCCACGAGCTATCCAAGGCTGAGATATCCACCGGTAAGGCTCGCACAGCCGCGAAAAGTCATTTACGGGGTATCTAACGTCGCTCATAGGCCAAGTGCCCATGACGAATCCTCAATGTGGACCTGTAGATGACGCCTACACAGATGTCACGAGCCTCATTCACTGCTTTCACTATCTACGCAAGCTAGGTACCACGCGCTGCGAGTTCAAGCGGAACGAAGTGACTATGCTGTGCCGATATGGGGGTGTTGGTATCGTGATCGGAATGGGGATTGGTGGTGAAGTTGAGAGTAGTTATTGGTAAGTTAGTTCCAGTCCTTTGAGGAAGTCCCTGTATCATGTAACATCCAGACCACAGCTAGTTTTCGTATTTATGAAGGGCTGCTGACGTATTTTCTATTATACATATAGCTCGGATGTGGCATTGGGATTACTTGCCGTTATCGATGGGTGTACGAGACCCGACATGAGTGTTGCTGGTTTTGCGGTGGCGAACGGAAATGGGAACATTGTTGTTGGTGGGACGAATATTGAATACGCTATTCGTGCAGCGGACGTGACAACTTTTGCTTGATTAGACTTGGGTTCGTTGGAAAAGGGAAAGTTATGTTCGTGAACATTGAGTTGAGGGAGAACAGTCTCAGCAATGTATCTTCACATTCTTGGCCCGAGTGTTCTATAATTGAGAACAAGAACTGCACAGTCTTTCACGCATAAATCAATGTATTGGGACGAAATTGCTGTTCATGCAGGGTAGAGTGATGACCAAACGCCTGTGTGAGCTTTGAACTGGGGGCTTATGGCCTCGTTGTTGACCACGATTGCTAACGATGTACTGTTTGGAAACCAGACCACTAATGGGAAGTTTCGGTGATGGTGGCCCTTGCTACGGTCAAAGCAGCGAAGAGCAATTGGCCAGACATTGAAACTTAGGGTCACACGACACACTATGGTTGACGGAGAACTCTCCGACAAGGGTTCTAAAAATACGGAGCTGTCGCCGAGATCACTTTGTTCGAACACGAAACTTAGATCGTTAAACAAACGTTGGGCTTAGCCCAAACAAGCATCACCCCAGATAAGTGTCAGTGCCGGCCCGCTGGTTGGGCCTGGTCACTAAGATCGATTGGAGCTCTGAGATCCACCGTCCCTTCGACTTTAACTGGACTAGATGCACCCATTGGATCGCGCATGATTGCTAGTATGAGCTCGCCTAGCTAGACTACCAAAGAACCTTTTTAATGCGGATTCAGGGGAGAGATTCATCGATCTTGGCAGTACCTAATGGCAAGCTTCATCAGCCACAAATCGATACTTACAGGCGGATAAACGGGTGAGCCACGGAAAACTCCACACTAACTTTGCCTCAATAGTATGTTGTGTATACTGAGAGCATGTGATCGGGAAGTTTCACATCTCCAAGTTGCTTATGCTGGTTACCAACGAAAGTGAAATTTGTACATCTAATAATGTTGGTCCATAAGCTACACACAGATACAATTACAGTGTAGCGAGAAAGTCGTCTAATCTACAATAGGGGAATCTAGAATTAAGCACCTTGCTGATGGTCGTAATAGTGGTAAGCAGTTGGCGCCTGGTCCTCACTGCCATAGGCGTTTCCCCCGTAATCCAAATATCCCTGAGCCCCTTTGTATGGGATTGACGCAATATCGTTATAGTCGCCGAAAACCCAAGCGCTGGACATTCCCATGATCATGTGGTTCAAAATGTGACAATGCAACAGCCACACTCCTGGGGCCTCAACGCGCACTCTCCAGGCTCGCCACGATGCTACCTCTCCAGCGACACCTTTGGAAGAGTAGCGGTACAAAAGCGTCGTATCGCGTTGTACAGGGTTATAGTTCGCTAGCCTCTGCTCGTTCTCAGTAGCGTTGTATTTGCCCTTTCCGGTTCCGATGTCATAGAAGTGCTTGCCATGCAAATGGAAAGGATGGTAATCCAAACCGGCGTTATTGTTGACTCGACTTCCAGTGTTTTCAATGATGATCTCTAGGACTTCGCCGAGCTTAGCAGGCCAGGTAAGAGTGTATGGGTCCCAGTCGTTATTTGCGAGGGCCGCAGTGTAGTTCGGCATAGCAGCAGGTCCGTTTTTGTAGATATCCACTAGGTAAGGGGGGCTATTCTCCGGAGCTAGTTCCGTCCAATTAAGGCCGTCCATTTGCCAAACGATTGAACCTTTCAGAATCTGCTCATTGGTGATATGGATGCGGCGAGTCACCTCAGATGCCTTCGGGAAGTTGTTGGGCGTCAGGGGCTCTAACGCATATTCAAGGAAGTCGTAAGTGGCATTGGTGAGAGTAAGAGGGTTCGTTGTTGGCTTTGTAGTAATGTGATTTCCGTTGATGCTTGGATAGCGAAGGACACCAAAGCCAGTGTAGATTGCAGGTCGGTCTTTTGTCTCATACTGAATGTAATAGTCGGTAGTGTTTGAGGCTGCAAGCTCCGCCACCGTCTTTGTACGGAGTAACGCATCGAAACGCTGCCCAGATGATAGCTGAACATAATCGATCGGATATGGTTTCGTGTAATGGCCATCTGCCGCAATAATTTCCAGGCAGTGGCCCTCAATGGCGAGTGAAACTAGTGATATGGCCAACGCGCCGACGAACCTCAAGCGGTAGACCATTCCAGGCTCTACATCAATGACTGGGAGTTGGCAATCGCCCTGTCCAGCTGTTGCATTCTTTGCCACACCAACACCGTTGATCAGCACTGCATCCACCTCACCGGTCCAGACGAAGGGGACTGCTGTAAGTCCATGTTCAAGAACGTCGTCAGTCTTCCTGTAGTAGTCCTGAAGAAAAACCGTTCGCTCTTCGTCGTACGTAATTGGGGGCAATCCAAAGTCCTCGACGATGAGCGGTCCAGTAGCAGAGATAGCCTGAAAGCCGATATGTGAATGGTAGAAATAGGATCCCGCATCGTCCATCTCGGGGTGTATCTCATAATCGAAACACCTGTGGGGTGCGATTGGCCACTGACTGACTGGGCTACCATCACTGAACGGTGCTGTACGTTGAGTAAGGCCATGCCAATGCTGTTTTCGTTAGACGTAGCTTTGAAAACGTAAGAAATAAAAATAAAAAACACCCATACCATGGTTGTGTTGTACTCGTCCATGTCGTTGCAGACCCGCACCCAACTCGTCTTTCCACCAGGAAGTCGCAGCTCTGGGCCAGGGGATGTGCCGTTCACCAACACAGACATACGCTGCTCACACGCTACATTCTGAAGTCCGTATGTGACTGAAAGATAGAAATCTGGATGAAAACTGTCACCGTGGGTGACTACGCCGGTATTATTAGTGTTTCGTTGGACCTTGTATGACTTTTCTTTGCCCACGACCGAATACGCTGTGGTGAGCAGTAAACCAAAGGTTAGTTTGGAAAACATCTCGAATGAATGAATGACTGAATAATCAAAACGCAAGAGGATGCTCTCAATCAACTGTGAACAGAGATGACTCTTATAAGGACAACCATGTTAACTTTAGACATCTTGACACCCGATCCTTCCGTGGCCTGGGCGGTCTCCTTCGATGGCGTTTCGACGATGCTAACGCTAGGGGTTAGGCATGGGTAGGCCTGCCGCGGGCGCGGGCGCGACCCCAGACCCACCGAGATTTTGCCGATCATCTATCGTCATCTTACCCTATAGTACGTCTCTCACACCATTACAGGGGCTTCATAACTTCACATATGGTACAAACATGTCTACCTCTAAGTAACAGTGTAATCCAGCAGAGTGATTCTGTTCAGAACATATCGCTCACGTGCAGCAACAATGTCAAGCTTATATCCAAGTGAGATACTGTCCAACTAAGGTTTACATTCGGACCGAAGTCAAGTGTTGACTTTCCTGTGGCTATGCTCCCGCAGAGTCCGGTAATTTGCAGGTCCAAAAACATGATGAAAAAACGCCGCTTTCTTGGACTACCGAAATAGTCATGCCAAAGTCACTGGCTTTGGGCATTGATCAAAAACACCTCTCCCAAGCTCAACTCCTGTCTTCACTCTCTCCACTTCGACCTACAATAACGTTCACCCTGAGTGACTCCGTTACCCACACTCGTTTGTATAAAAGCGCAACCTTGTCAGCAAAATGTTCAACAAAGTCATCCTGCCGTTCTTTACTCTGCAGATGTTGGCATCTGCAATGCCCCAGCACCACGCGAGGGCCAGCGGCGTTGAGGTTACGAGCCTAGAGAAAAACGGCACATCTACAAGTGGCTCCGGAAACGTCGCAGCCGCGGGTAACCTTACACCATTTGGCGACATTGGCGTTGGTTGTGGCATCAACTGGAAGGCGGACACTTCGTACGGAGGTAGGCTGGTCTCTACCTTACGCAATCTATCCAGACTAACGCCTCGTGTTAGGCGGTCTCCAGGCCGGCTCTAGTGACTTTGGCTTGGGCAGTGGGTTTACCATGACTCCGAACGGCATCGAAATTGGGGCAGGTATCGGAATGAACACCGCCAACGCCAGTGCTAGTATCAACTTCAAGGGCGCGAGGAATGGTAGCGTGGAACTTGTTTTCGAAAGCACAACCCCCATTAGGTGTACCCCCGGAACCAGGGACGGAAAGTCAGTCTTGACCTGTAAGACGATCAACGCTTGACCTGTTGTAAGCGAAAGCGGCATTTTCTATTGGTGAACGCAGTCTTACAGGACGGCAGTTGGGTGAATCGAACAACCACCGCTCCCTGCGAACCTACGTCATTACGTGCCTTCTACGATCAACGTTGCGTTATTTTTAATTTTGAAACACTTGGTGGTTGATATTGTTCCCTTCTATAGCTACATACTACTTTTATTCTACGTTCGCCTTGGCTGTCTTCCTCATGGCAACAGTTACGGGATACGGGATGACACTATGAACTCCGCATTTAGTTTCGCCACAACGCTTGGGTGGCGTTTGATCAAAGCTTAAATTCTCAATACATATTTCTTGCAAACAGGCTAAGGGGTTTTTTTTAACTTAGTGTCGAAGAATGGAGACGATAGAACAGTACCTAGTGTTCTTCTCTATACGTTCGACAGGTTCTAGCGAACAGGGTACAATCGATCTGGACTACAACTAGTTCCTGCTTCGGCACCGGCACCGACGCCGAAAACCACACTGGGTCAGTCAAGACATTGCTTCTATCGCAAGCGTATACGAAAGCAGCGCGTGAACCAATTTAGCTGTTATCGCATGGATTGTCCGGGTAATCCTGTTCCGTTCCGGTGTAGAGCCCCTAGCACTAATTGCATATCTAGACTGGCCCGCCGTAACGATGGTCACCTTCCTCTAGTCAAGCAGAGGTCTAGAGTTGATCATGCTTGCCTGCTAGTATGGTCAGGAAATCGCCGTCGCCACTCAGTGATTCCGTCCGCCGCCATTGTTAAGTTCACCGCCAAGTCTGCCCGGTCATGGTCAGATCACAACGATCCCACGTATCCGCGGGACTCAGTGTCGGGTTCTGCTTTGATACCTAAGCATAGGCAGAAATCCGATACCAAGTCAATGCACCGAGGCACATATTCTGCTGTCATGTCCTTAGTTGGAAATAAGTTAAGTTGTCACCAGCGACAGTAGTTTTCAGCCCCTGAAACTGGCGTACTTGGCTAGTATCCGTGTTATCCGGCTGTGGAAACGACATCGTGGTCCAAGGGATACACGTCCAATGGTTTGGAGAAGTAAAGATATTCACCATATCAAAGATATTCACGCACAATTTCCTGGTGATCTCCAATACGCTGGTGTATCTTGTGTATAACATCTTGGACCGGTTTCGTGAGGTTATTGTGCTCCATTTTCCAATGTCCGAAATAAGCAGACTCAGTAAGGCAACCTAAATGGAGTATCTGTGAGCTCAGTTCAACAATCTCTAGTATCGCATCACTGCTTTTGATAACAGGGCAATGACTGAACAAGCTAGTCCGATGGAGGAAACTTGCCGTAACTGATCCGACACAGATATTAAGGAGGCAATTGAGTATGAGGCAGATTAAGACATACCACACTTGTGTGTTTATTCTAGAAGTAAGCTCAACATTAGGGAAAATGTGTCATTATCCTTTTCGTACAGTATCCAAAAAATCAGATTCGTTCACAGTCGTCACTCTCAATAGTAATATCGTCGTCTTCTTCCTTTGTACCAACAAAAATCGCCGAAAGGATAGCTGTAAGCGCACAGAGACAAGCCAGGACCACATTCATGTTCCCATATCCAATCTTCTCTCTTAGTACACCAATCAACGGACCTAGAGTCAACCCAGCACCCCATACCATATTGTTGATGCCATATAGTTGCGCATATGGCGCCTGTTCAAACAAGTCTTTGTTCGCTTTGTAGTACTTCTCTACTACGTTTCCTGCTTCTACGATACCGGGGCTGCCTATACTTGCCAGTCCCACCCCATTCGCTGCTAGTAAGCCAGCGTAGAGTGCAACAAGGCGCGGAGTTTCCAACTTCTCGATAAGATCCGACTCGGTAGGCAGTCGGAGCAATATCAGAGTAGGTATGAGCCAAGTGAATCCGAGGAAAGCAGCGGGCTTCGTGCCGAAACGATCGACGCACCAGCCAAACACTGGCCCAAGGAAGAAATCAGCTCCGCCCAGTGGTAGGAAAAGTAGCCCTGCTTTCAAACTGTTGAAGCCAAATTGTTCCGAAGCTACCAGAGGAACTGTTGCGTCAAAAGAGCCAATCAGCAAGGCTTGCATGAAACCGATCCAGATAGCAGTCAACAACGCGATATTCCGTAGGAGCATGAGCATTGGAACGCTGCGGGTGAATCGGTTTGCCGGTTTCGAAAGACGAAAGCGACCAGGTATGACAGTACTGTTGGGTACGAGGGGCGTCTCCTCAGTATCCTCTTGAGTGTTGCCCAAATCACGGTTTGAATCTGGCCCTGGACTATCGTATTTTGCTGCGACTTTTGCCTCCACCATGAGCATTCGCAGTATGAAGTCTACAACGATGAATGCAAGTCCGACTCCAAAGACACCTGTGTACCCCGTCTTTGCGTAGAGCACTCCTCCAACAATTGGTGAGAAGAGGCCAGCAACAGCGACGAAACTTAGCAATGCTCCCATTGTTTTGCCCAGGTTCTCTTGCCCCACAGCCTCTACCACAATAGCACCGCCGATAGTCCATACGACGCCTCCAGAAGCACCTTGTAGAAATCTTGCAATAGCCAGGACAGCCACGCTGCGTCCAAGGGCAAGGAGAAATGTAGACAGGAGGAGTAATGTAAGTCCAAGGAGAAATGGTAACTGTCGAGACTTGGAGAATTTATCAACCAGTATTCCGGCTACCGGAGAAACCGTGCAAGAAGCGGCTGCGTAGATTGCAAGTAGATACGATATCGTGCTTTGTATTTGCGAATCCGGCAAACCAATACGGTCTTTGAGCAGAAAAGGGAGTACCGGGACGACAATTCCATAGAGAAAAAGATCAACGAATGCTCCCGTGCTAACAGTAAGAAGGATGAAGAATGTGTGAGATCGCCATCGGAGCCCCGGTGGTGCGGATGAGCCTGTGAGGCCCATCATTTCGAGCATATTTGACGCAGAACTCACCAATCCTGAATCACAAACAGAGAACTGAGAAGTAACTCGTAAGATGTTAATGACTATGCATCTTAACTCTCATGAGTACCGCATCAGGGAAACAGCATCATACGAAGGCGCGGTCACGTGAGCACGCAGCCTAGTAGGCTTGGCACGTACCTCTCGGACCTAGGACGTGGTGAGCTTCACTTCCTGTTCGTTGAAACTACGCCAAAACAAACCACTCCACCCACAACAGTCGCTTCAGAATGGCGGACAAGATGGAGGGCGTAGTAGCGGGCGGTAGCCTCGTAGATCCCAGCAAATACCCCGTGCCCATCGAGACGTAAGTGCGATCGTGCTGAAAAGGTAGGTCCCTTTGATGCTAACACAGAATTGTAGAATTTATGTGAGTTGAGGCCACCATGCGCGTACCAGCGACGCGTTGCGCATTGTATCCAGCAGCTGGCTTGCTGACAGGACTAGGTCAACAACCTCGAGGAGCGTGTCAAGATCGATACTATGAAGGAAGCCTTAAAGCGAGTCTTCAAACACTACGGACCGATCCTCGATGTCATTGCGAAGAGCAGCCTGAAGCGCAAGGGCCAGGCGTTTGTTGTGTTTGACAGCGAGAAGGCATCGCTCGAGGCTGTGGAGGAGATGAACGGATTCGAAATGTACGGCAAGGTCATGAAGGTCCAGAAGGCCAAGACGCACAGCGACGAAACGGTCAAGCGCAAAGCGCCGGACATGTTCGAGGACCACAAGCGCAAGCGCCTGATGCTCAAGGGTATGATGCTCACCTTTCAACACGCCCTGGACAATATGCTCAACCTGTACAGATTTCAAGCGCGCAGAAGAAGACGCAAAAGCGGCAGCCAATCCCGTTGCGGCAGAGAAGCCTCGCGCGGCCAAAACTGGAGCTGCAACCATTCCCGACGAATACGTCCGACCCAACAAGACGCTCTTCCTGCAGAACATTCCCCGCGACGTCGACGAGGAGACTCTTACGGCAATCTTCGAGCGCTACGAAGGCTTCAAGGAAGTGCGCCTGGTTTCGGTCAGGTCCGTTGCGTTTGCCGAGTTCGAGAACGAGCAGTTTGCGATTACGGCGAAAGAGGGGGCCGTCAACATTCGCATTGGCGCTGAGAACAAGCTGATGAAAGTCACATACCAGCGGCAGTAGGTTGTTGCACGTGGATTTGTTGTTGTGGATTTATGCTTTTATGATACCTTGTTCAAGACTGAACACCAGATCCGGAGCAACTCAACGCAATACAAGGCCTTTTGGCTGAATGCATACTATCGCAAATACTATGGTACAATACTCATCTCATCTCTAGGGCAATCGTAGGAGAGCAGAAGTGGTACGACAAGATTGTCTGGACTCCGCAGGCTTACGAAGAATATCAGAGAGCCATGGCTTACCTCGCGGGACAAAGCCAATATCTAGCCGATCAGAGGAGCGAGCAGTTGAGGAGGTACAGAGAGCAGGCGAGGAAGTACTACGAGGACAAGTTTGGTATACGACGCTGATCCATACTTTCCACGGGTTGGCAGCGTGCTCAGAAGATGACATCCTCATTGTCCTCATCGGCGAGCATGTCCTTGGTCTCGACAGCTTGCTCGGTCGCTTCCGTCTCCTGTGCTTCTTTCTTCTTAGCAACCCTTGCCGCCTCTTCCTCTGCAGCATCATTCTGCTTCTTCTTGGAGACTTTCTTCAGGCGGTAGAACTCTTCTCGGTCGAGCTCGTCGAGCTCGGAATTGATGTACTTGATGGTGTTTTCGGTTCGGGGAATGATGACGTGCTCACTGGTGGGGAATTAGTATGGACAAATGGGTTGGGGCGAGAGCGGAGGATACGCACATGGCGTTGACACGACGGTTGACGACCTTGATGACCTCGTCCAATATAACAAAGGCTGTCTGCAGACTGGCCAGTTCCACTAGTGTTTCGACGGCTCTTGCATATGTTTCTCTGCACCTCTGCACTTGCTGACCGCCTTTGCCCAGTCCCGTTAGGGCAAAATCATTGTTCTGCTCGACGGTGAAGCTCTCAAACTGGGGGAGGAAAACACCGGATACGTTCTCCTGCTTGGTGCGCACGCGGAAGCGCGCCTGCTTTGCCGATTCCTGGATTTGATAGCCAATGTCGCCGCCGACGGCATACGTGACTTCGGCTAGGGAGAAAGCAGCCACCTGCATGACCCTGCCCATCTTGCGCTTGGCCTCATCGATGCGGCGGGTGATTTCTAAAAAGACGTTTCAGCTACCAATGGGGAGGCCGTGGTGCCGCGAAGTGTTGGGCGTGGACGTACCTCGGAAACGTCTGGCCGCGGTTAGCAGAGCTTCAGAAACATGGCGCAGAGAGAGGGTCATGCGTACTTTGTCAGGGCCTCGCTCTTGCGCTTCAGCAGGTCATGGCCCGTCTGGGCCCCCTTGAGCTTGCTTTTCATCATGCCCAGCGACTGGCGCGTCGCGAAGACGGCCTCTCTCGCCTGAGGGTGGTGTTAGCCTCAGCTGTCGGAGCTGGTCGCACTGCATCGAGTCGGGACGGAAGCTGCACATACCCCACTGCCAGACATGGCTGCAGCTCGCGGCGGTGGTGTTCGGGGAGGGAGACGTTGGAGGCACGGGAGCGTGAAGGGCGTGTAGATGTGGTGGCCGAGCGGGCGACAAGCAAAGTACGTGTGGATGTCTGGGCCCCGTCAAGCAGCGCAGTCGAGTCGACTTGGTCGTGAACCGGGCGGAACGTGACGCAGCACCGCCGGGGAGCTGTCTGAGACGACCCGTGCACCCGCGCCTGCCAACTCTGCTGCGCAGTGCGCGCCCGCCATTGGCTGCCGCCGCATGCTGACCGCTCGGACTCCATCGCTCTTTCCCTCAGAACTTTACCCCGGCGACACGCTTCATCCAGTCCGTCGTGTCCCGAACCCCCTCAGTCTCCTGCCCATCGAGGGCCTCTACACGCCCTGGCACTGGCGCAACCATGCCCGGCGAACTCCTCAGGACCGTGACGGCGAGCCTCTCGCGGCCCTCCAAGCGGAAGATGGAGCCCTCGACGGACCTTTTCCTCATCACCGACCACGACGTCGCGTACGAACAGGACATCCAGCGCAACCCCGGCAGCGTCAAGCCCTGGCTCGACTACTACAGCTTCAAGAAGTCGCGCGGGAGCATCCTCGAGCAGGCCTTTGTCCTCGAGCGCGCCGTCACCACGCTCCCGCGCTCCTACAAGCTGTGGAAGCTGTATCTCGAGCTGCGCACAAAGCACCTTGCCAACAAGAATCCCGCAAAGTTCGCGCCTCACTATGTCAAGGTCAACGCCCTGTTTGAGCGTGCACTCGTTTTGCTCAATAAAATGCCGCGTATCTGGGAAATGTACCTCAATTTTCTCATGCAGCAGCCGCTCGTTACCACGACCCGCCGCACCTTCGACCGAGCCTTGCGCGCCCTCCCCCTGACCCAGCACAACCGCATCTGGGACCTCTATCGGCCGTTCGCGACGTCTGCATCCGGCGAAACCGCCGTCAAGATCTGGCGGCGGTACATGCAGATTCATCCCGAGGATGCCGAGGATTTCATCGAGCTGCTCAAGGACATGCGCAAGTACACCGAGGCCGTCAAGAAGTACATGGAAATCCTCAACAATCCGCGTTTCAAGAGCAAAGAAGCAAAGGGGCCCTTCCAGTTCTGGACCGAAATGATTGATCTCATCATCGACCATGCCAAAGAAATTGACACCAGCGACGACAGCGGTATCGACGTTGAGAAGATCATCCAGAGTGGCATTGCCAAGTTTCCTGACCAGCGAGGTATTTTGTGGGTCGGTCTGGCCCGCTACTGGATGCACAAGGGCGAATACGAGAAAGCACGGGATGTCTTTGAAGAGGGCGTGACTACAGTCATGACTGTGCGCGACTTCTCCGTCGTCTTTGACACCTATGTAGAAGCCGAGGAAGCCATGATTGGCATTAAGCTCAATGAGGCCGCTGTACGGTCAGAGAAGGGTGTAGTCGACGAAGCCGCCGACGCCGATCTCGACATCAGAATGGTTCGCTTCGAGTCCCTGATGCAAAGAAGACCGTTCCTGCTCAACGATGTCATGCTGCGACAGAACCCGCACAACGTCATTGAATGGGAAAAGCGCGTTGCTCTTTGGGGCGATAACAAGAAAGAGGTGGTGCAGACGTATACGGATGCCATTGCCGCAATCAACCCCAAGAAGGCGGTTGGCAAGTTCCATGAGCTCTGGACCAATTACGCCAAGATATACGAAGCCGGTGGTGACCTTCAGAATGCGCGCGTCATCATGGAAAAGGCCGTCAAGGTCCCTTTCAAGTCCGTCTCCGAGTTGGCCGAAATGTGGTGCGAATGGGCAGAGATGGAGCTCCGCAACGAAAACTTTGACAAGGCTGTCGACATCATGGCCAAGGCTACGCAAGCACCAAAGCGATCGAATGTCGACTACTTTGACGAATCGTTATCACCGCAACAGCGTGTACACAAGAGCTGGAAGCTTTGGAGTTTTTATGTTGATCTTGTCGAGAGTGTCAGCACCCTGGAAGAAACAAGGAAGATATATGAAAGGATCTTTGAGCTTCGGATTGCCACGCCACAGACGATTGTCAACTACGCAAATCTGCTCGAGGAGAACAAGTACTATGAAGATTGCTTCAAAGTATACGAGCGTGGCCTCGATCTCTTCAGCTACCCTGTCGCTTTTGAGATTTGGAACCTGTACCTGACCAAGGCCGTCGACCGGAAGATTGGCATGGAGCGCCTACGAGACCTGTTCGAACAGGCTGTCGAAGACTGCCCACCCAAATTCGCAAAGGTCCTCTACCTCATGTACGGTGCACTCGAGGAAGACCGTGGTCTGGCCAGGCACGCCATGCGCATCTACGAGCGTGCTACCCGCGCCGTAGCGGATGAAGACAGGATGGAGATGTTCAATTTCTACATCACAAAGTCGGCGTCCAACTTTGGTCTCACTTCCACCCGACCAATCTATGAGCGCGCCATTGCCGCGCTGCCTGATACGGAAGCCAAGGAAATGTGTCTCAAGTTTGCTGAGATGGAGCGACGTCTTGGAGAAATTGATCGAGCGCGAGCCATCTATGGCCACGCCAGTCAATTCTGCGACCCAAGGACAAACCCCGAGTTCTGGAAGAAGTGGGAGTCTTTCGAAGTCCAACACGGAAACGAAGACACTTACAAGGAGATGCTACGCATCAAGCGGAGCGTCCAGGCTCAATACAAGTACGCACAATATCTCTTTATTATGCTGAGTCAGATTGCTAATACACATATAGTACCGACGTCAACTTCATCGCTTCCCAAGCTGTTGCCCGTGGCCAGCAAAATGGTGCGCCTGCCAACGAAGACGGGACTACAGACAATGCCGACGAAGACGCAATGGCTGCCCTTGAACGCCAAGCTCGCGCACCGGCTGGCTTCGTCGCTGCTAGCACAGGCCCGCAGGGCGGCAACATCAAGCCTGCTGAAGAGCCAACCGCAAACCCAGATGCGATTGATCTAGACGACGATCTATGATTCACGACCGATGGTTCAGGGTGGGTGGATTTAGGATGAAGATTTGCATTTTCCACGGCGTTATATTCCAAGGCTACTTGCTACCTAGCACATTCCTATTGTCTCTTCGTGTACCATCGGGCTGACCCAGTATCGGTCTCCCTTACCTCGGCCTCGCTTTGAGGTTTCGACAGTCTGGTCCTTGCGCTTTCTTTTCTTTCGACTTCGATCGATACCTGGGCAAGCTTTGTTCCCTATCTTTGTTTTGCATCTATGGCGTTTGTCATTTGTTGAGAGAGGGGTGTGAGAAGAAAAAAGAACGCGTTTTTACAACCGTGCTTAACCCCCGGAGGAGAGAGAAACACAGACAGACAGACTTGCTTTCCTATGTCATGCTTGAGAGGCACAATTTGCCGGGTTCTCTACCAAGTTTCAAAGCTTCATATCTTCGCTTGCACCTTGTCATATACAAAACATTCTCCTCACATCCACACATTTACGTACACAAGGAAAAGCAAACATCTGACACTCCTTAGTTAAAGAGGTCCCTGCAACGTTCTCATCCAACCGATAGGCCGCGGTTCAACCGCATCAAGACTAATCCTACGTCAGCGTAGTCTTTGTCAACAAGGAACTCTAAACTTAGTATCCTGCCACACGTGCGGCAGCCTCGGAGCAACAAGTAAGCTGATTACGTATATCCCTCCCGGCAATTGCTCGATAGGATTCCAAAAGCCGTTCTTGGCACTTAGTCTAGTCATTCAATTCTAGGCAGCAGCTGTTCTCCTCACGTGCCCTTCGACGTTTCCCAGGGAAATGCCACACTTTTTTTGGCCCGCCTGGTCCGACTAAGAATATCTTGAGTATATATATTTTAATATTACATTGTTTTCTCAGGAAAGTAGCTACAAAAATCGCTTCGGCACGGCTATTGCTGCACCTCACTTGATTCCACACCCGTCAAAAGGTGTGGGTACTTTCCTTTTTTGGGGGCGGACGGGAGGGTAATTAGGCAGATACACCGTTGGTTCGAATCGAGGTTCTAGCGGGCTTTTGGTTTCTTTTTGTGTGCTTTTTCTTTCAACGGGAGGTCTGCTTGTGGTGGCGGCTTGCTGTGTACTTTTTGTCGTTGTCGCTCAACGTAGATACAGAGGCGGCTGTACACATACTGTGTGGTGGTGTACCTATGGCATTCGCATGGCTTTGAGTTACCTGAAATGGCTTCGTATGCGAGTTGCGTTGGGAAGCGGATCGAGTAACCATGACTTATTGTTTGTCATATAGTCATCCGTATCCTTTTACTAAGGTAACTATTCGTGTAACTCGTTGGATCTTCTTCCTTCCTCCGTTTGAGAACCATAAAAAATGACTCTTGGTATAGCACGGGCGTGTTTCCTATATACAGATTTGGTTGAGTGCGCACTAGCTAGGCAAAAGAGATGGTGCATGATTTGATGAAAGTAGATGAATCTGCTAGTGTCACGTCTCTTCAAAGTCTCGATTACCGCTACTCTTGCTTTACTCTATTCAGAGTTTCCCTGTTATTTTTCCTTTTGAGGGTAAACTCTTTTCAACCTATGTGACCTGTACGATGCAATCCAACTGTTGGGGTTTCAACTCGAATAAAATAGGGTGATAATGTTCAACATGTGGGATGTACTCTCAGAGAGTCATTATTTTTCTGGCGTTCTCATTGCTGGAAGTCCGTAACAGTACGTTTACCTATGGCATGCAACTAGAATTGTTGGCGAAAAGTCGGGAAGTGACATTGACCTTTAGCAACCCAACTTGCCAGGCCAACAAGAAGAGTGTTACTTTTGCAAATCTCTTGTATTCCCGATATTTTAGAAATCCCAGTTGAACAAGGTTATACGGCGACTTGCAGTTCAGTACCACATGAGTTGTTCCTTACATTTAGCTTCGGATATCGCTAGAAGCTGAGAGAGACATGCATGCGTGCTACCCACAAGAAGTACATAAAAATAGGCCAGACACGAGCGTGTGATGATGAAAGTTGCTTTTTCGTTCGAGAAAAAAATGCTAACGAGGCTGTCGGCGGCTGCATGCATGCTTCCATCTCCCGTCTGATACTGACTCGTATTTCTTTTTCCCAGCACTGCGTCACGCCCGAAACGACTTTGTCGCCAACATTGTCTTTTCTGTGGGCTCGTGCTGATGCCCGTTGGCAGCAGCTGTGGCATCTGTCAGGACCTTTTATCTCCACATATTCTCTTCTCACCTCATGGCCGAGTCCCTCCGAACAGCCGCGCTGTGCGACGTTGCGCGACGAAAAGAAAAAACCTAAGAAAAAGTCAAGCCAAGTCACACAATTGCCGGCGGGACAGCACGAGCCGCAAATCTCGGGCAGGGGACCTAGGCACCCCTGTGCAACTCCCTTGTTTAATCTGCAAGGCTGGGCTAATACCACGATGCGTGAGCGAAACTGGAAACTGGAGGTGGGAGTGAGTCAGTACGAAGGAATTGGGGTCAAAAACATATGTCATATGGGCGCTTTGATCTGAAATTGTATGAAGAAAGGAACAGCGATGGGGAGAACGTCACTGTTTCAGGTGGCACGTAGGGCTGATAGAATGGGGCGGATGCGCTCAGGTACGTAAGGGGGCTTGGCCCTAGTACCGGGTTGCTGGCTAGCGCTTCTTGGACGTTACCCTTTGGCCTCAGATCGGATTGCTGCCAGCGAGCGCTGAGGGCAATGGAAGATGTTGAACAGCAGCATAACCACTGGTGATGCCCAGTGAGTAGGGATGCGAGGCCAAGATATGCACTACCTAGGCGTCTGCGTGGATGGTGTGTAAGGACTGATGCTGGCTGTTACAGACGTGTTACAGAATTCTTGGGGAGGGGAAAGTGAGATAGAATGTGGTCTGCAGTACAACCTCAGAACTGTCAGTAAACACGATGAACTCTCTAAGGGTCTTTTTTGCTTTGGGCGGTGCTTACGCCTTTGCGGCATCACACATACACGGGCCATCACAATGCGCGAATCCGCCGCTACAGGTTGCAGCACAGATGCAGACACCACTCCAATTACAACAGTGTCTAGAGGCAGATACAGAGTCGAGACCCCCGGAAATCACACCGTCATTTCAACACCCGATATGGTCACACGAGCCGCTGTGTATCAAAGGGAAAGAGAAGGTTTACTGCACGCACACAACCACTAACTCGGGTAGTGGTCATGGCCTGAGCATCATCGCGACATCGATCGCTGCGGGAAAGATATCCGCAAGCTTTAACGACCAGACGAAAAGACCTCCAATCTCCAGAGATGGTCTCCAAGTACGCTCTATAGCAGGCAAAGGAAAAGGTCTTTTCACGACAAAGCTCATCAAGAAAGGAGAGACGATACTGTTCGACCCCGCGCGCATAATTGCAAGCTCTCACTTCCCCGCACGCGTATATCATTCCCAAGGCCGAGTTCTCTTTAATTCGGCATTTGATCGACTTCCGGGAAAAGACCGTGAGATGGTGGTTGCACTGGACCAGAGTTTGGGCGGCAGCCCGATTGAGGATGTCATGAAGACCAACTCGTTTGCTTGCAAAATACCGGATGGAAATGCCGATAATGCTTACCTCTGTCTCTTCCCCTCAGTGTCGCGGATCAACCATGCGTGCCAGCCCAACGCGCTTGCACGCTTCGTGTCCAAGACACTCTCCATGGAAGTCAAGGCCAAACAAGATATATCCGCTGGAGAAGAAATCAACATCTCTTACGGAAGAGTCGACTTGACTCGCGAAGAAAGACAAGAGCTATACAAAGATGGGTGGAACTTTGAGTGTACGTGCTCCTTGTGCACTGCGTCGCACGAGCATGTCACAGCAAGCGACGAGCGCCGAATAAGGTTTGCTCGTCTCAAGAAGACGCTACAGAACCTCACGGCAGAAACTTACAACGCGCAACAAGTTGTTGAGTGGGAGCAAGAGGTCCTGTCGATTGCGCGTTCAGAAGGCTTGGAAGTGTTGCTGGCTGAGGATTACGAGAGACTGGCGTACGTGTATGCGGGGCATGGTATGGTCAAGGAGGCAAGGGCTTGGGCTGAGAAAGCTAAGCAGAATCTCTTGGCTTGGAGTGTTGAAGATGATCATCGGGAGGAGAACGTCAGAAGGATAGATGAGACGCTCAAAGAGTTACAATGAGGCACAGTGGCCGAACTACTCTGGGTACTGGCTTCTGCTTCGGGCCTACCCTACTACTATGATCAGCTCGTTCTGGCTAGTAACATGGCCCAAGGTGATCAGCGGCGCGTTTTTAGAAAGTTTGCGGACCGACGAGGCCCTTCAGGCAAGGTTAGGCAGGGTTTCACCTGTCATTGTTTAGCAATAGGCTTTGACCTTGCACAATAGCATGCAATTGCGGCCACTGGTAGATTTCGGATGATTTACTCGATCTTAGTGAACATGAACCAGGCGAATGAGAATCGTAGCGAATCCTCTAAAGCCCTACACCTGGTTGACCTTGTTGGCTTCAGAATGGGTTTGTTCGGACACTCGCTGACGGTGACGTATATGTCTCGTGAGCATGTACGCGTTCGCGCGCATGGATCTCAAAGTCTTGAAGTGACCTTCGAACAGAAGAAAGAGCCCGACCTTGTGTGCGCTTCGTAACAGTAGTCCAGAACAAAGGTTTAGTAACCAATTCCCGAAACGACAACGAACTCGACAAAAACGACCACAGACTCAATTTCCACGTGGATCTGTGACGTAAGGTAATCTTTGGTTGGGTAGAATCCCAAGCCGGGGGGTTCCAGCTTCCGGGTGCTGGCGGACTGAGATCTCACTGGCGATCTTCATATCAGACAAAATCCACGCCAACCCCGAGGCTGGGGGGCCATAGCGCAAAGCAATTAGAGGTGGGCGTTGCGATGACATCGCCTAGCTGATGGGCTGAAGCCGCCGTTGTGAGCTCGGTCGTTGACTAGGTTGAGTTTGCCGAGCTAAGGGGAAGAGGCTGGCCGTTGTCTCTAGCCAACAATCACTGACAGAACGGTTGCCGGTGCCGTTAACAACGGCATAGTAAAGCGAACAAAGATCCGTGATGATGTTCCGTATGGTAGCGAAGGGCTGCGAAACCTTTGTGGCTGGGTGGCCGACTTGAGGCTTGACCTATCATCTGTTTTCTCTCCACCACCTCTCCCTGCATCTCAAACCTTCCCTTTATGCCCCTGCACACATCGATCCCTTGGTCAACCATTTGCCGCGTGGTTCTTACACGTCTTGTCTACCTGCTGTTTGCGGCCGCAGCCAAGCAAAAGCAATTACTAACAGCCAGCCAGGCACACGTCAAAATAGACCCCAAACACGGAGAGAGGCTTGCAGCAGGATGCGCTCGTGCTCTGCAGCTGCATGACCCTCGAAATGAGCCAGACAGCAGCGCCCAGACGACCTGTCTGTCTTTGCTTTTTTTCCCTTCGCCTCTGGACTCGAGGCCTTAGACTAGGTCACCAGCGGCCGGTCCGCTGCGTTACCCCAGCCGACTGCTAGGCTTGCGGGACCATTCCGACCGGGTTTGTCCGCCTTGTTTCATGGCGTGTCTGGGTCAGCCCTGCTAATCCGTCAGCTCAGCCAGCGCACGTAAAGTTGCACAGGGCTTCGTTGCATAATATTGCAGAGTAGGGACCGCACACTAAATATGGCCCTGCAATCCTTTCCATACCATATATGTGGTGGTTAAGGCGTCCGTCTGTGTAGTTCCGTAGCTCTCTCAACATCACCAGTTCACTCACTTACTTTTTGGCTAGTCACCGCGACTTGTTTTTACTAAACCTCTAGTCAATCTTTACTTTTTTCCTATTATCTTTTGTTTAATATGGTTGGGTGCCGGTCTCTCCTAACGGTCCTTGTGACCTTGACGGCGGTTGTAAAGAGCCAGCAATGCTATGGCATTGACGGATCGGTGCTCGATAAATCATACACACCATGCAATCCTAGTGCAGAGAACAGTGGTTGCTGCGCGAGCGGCGACATGTGTCTGAGCAATGGACTGTGTATGGGAACCCAAGGAGCCTCAATTGGCATGATCTTTGCAAGAGGTTGCACGGATCGCACAGGAAAGGATGTGGCATGCCCACAGCAGTGTCCAGGTGGTACGTATAGAAAAACTTGTACTCAATATCCGAAAAATCTAACAATCCAATAGTTCCCAACGTATCCAGCAACACCAACACCCCCCCAGCATGGCAACTCCAAACCTGTGACTCAGGCGAATACTGCTGCCGCGCAGCCAACTCAACAAAAAGCTGCTGCAACAACCCTACCGCGCCCCGAGTTACAACACCACTCAGCGCAACCCTCCAAGTACCAAGCCCGGGACCAACAGCAACCGAAACCCCCAAGCAAGAATCCCCATCTCCCATCCCGGCTCCCTCAACATCCGCCTTACCCGAATGCAACAAGCAGGACAAGCACGTTGTTGCTATTGTCGTTGGTACCATCGTAGGTATACTCGGTGGCATCATCACTGGACTAGCTCTTACTGTGCGATACATGTACAAGCGAGAGCGACGCCAGCGCCGCCTCAAAGAGCACTACGAGACGCAAATGTCAAAGACAAACGCGTACAGAAAGGCGCTGGAATCCTCGGTTGGATCCGCAAGACCCAGTCTATCCGTCGAGGAAATCCCGATCAAGTCTGATGCTTCCGACTAAACTACAAGGAACAACCAGACGGCTGTTTATATATGTGTACCACCACCAACCGATACCCGACTTTCTTTTTGTTTTATTTTTGTTGAAATGTTGATTCTCGACATCTCTTTCCTTTCTCTTTCCTTTTTCCTACTATGATTAGCGTCGGTGTTTTACTTGGACATTGTGTAAATGGGATGGCGTGGATTCTTCAGGCGGGCATGGAGTCAACGATTACTAACGATCCGGACGGAACGGTATGTGGTGTGTGTTGTGTTGGGTGTGTTGGGTATGGTATTGGCTTCGGTCCGGCATCGGCCTTGGATATCACCGACTTTGTCTTGCCCAAATCTCCCCTTTCCCCCTTTCTTTGCTCTGTTCGGGCACTGTCTCTCTTTTACCTGGAATCTCGACTCGGTTTGTCAGCGCAGAACCCCGGGATTCGGTTCCCTCTCTTTCCGGGTCTGCGGGCTTACATCTGAGTCAGCTCTAACTTTCGTTTGTTTGCGTCATTCACTTTATCTTGTCACATACAAGAGTAGCGCCTTCTTTGTATGTAGGTCGCACACACTCTCTTCTTGTAGATCCGAAAATACGCGGACATTGTCCGTGTTGCTTTTCGGCTTGTTTCACAGCATCTTCTCAATCTTTCATAGCACAGAAAGCTATATCCAAATGAAGAAGATGAACCATCGACGAATCCTCAATCAAGGAAAACGTATTTCTTTCAGGACACGGTAGTAATAGATAATGTTTCGCTACGTATATAGACAAACCGGATAGATAGAGTAATTGGTAATGCAGATAGAAATGTTAATAACCAAGAAATGGTCCAAGCTGCCTTCATTGTGATACTCTTCTAAGAAGAGAAGACACGAACCAAAAGGGGGGACTTGTACTGCATCGCGGTGTCAGCTGTACCCCTTTCTCACATACATTTCCATGTGTGGGCGGCAAGCCACGAGCCACTAGATCTCTTACAGGAGCTACAATTTGATCCATTTCTATTCGGCTGATGCAAGATAGTCCGATCTGAGAGGCACAGACTGTCATCTACTTCTGTACTCTTCTGAATGAAAGCCAATTTGCACCCACATCGATGCCCATGGCAAGACCAAAAACACCTTTATGACATGCAACACAAGATAACATAAACCAGGCATTTGCTGGATATATCCTCTTTCAGTTCAACGACAGTTCCACGCTATCTTCAGCGTTCCACCTCTCCCAACTTACCCATGAGGAGCGCATCCACTCTCTCCCCTTTAGCCATATGGCCATCCCCCTTCGGCATACACAGCAAAGCATTTGCACCCCTAAAACTGCCAATGCGACTGCTCCTCTGACCTCCCGTCGAACTCGCGTACAAAAGTCCATCTTCCTTGGTCACCACAAGTGCACGGTGGTACTCCGGCCTCCCCTTGTCCATCTTGATATCTTCTTCCAGTACAACCTTCACGCGCGGCAGCCCCACAGGCTTGATGCCCGCCTGCTGGTGTAACGCCGGTAGCACGAACAGATGAAAGCAAACAACTGCTGAAGCAGGGTTGCCAGGTAGAGAGAAGATGGCTTTTGTGACGGGGTTGCCGGCGTTATCTTTCACAGGGACTGTGGCAAATGTGGTTGGTTTACCGGGTTTCATATTGACGCGACCAAAGTGGATTGTACCGCCGAGAGTACGCTCAATGGTGGGCTTCAGTAGGTCGAGCTCGCCCATCGAGACGCCGCCGGAGGTGATGATCACATCACATTTGCGCATAGCATCGCGAAGGGTCTGTTCCAAACTACCTGGTCTAGCGGAGGAAATGTGTTAACTTTACTAACGCAAATATAGTGGGGATTAATGGGAATATAGCAGTGACGTACTTATCTGAGACAATGCCTAGATCGAGTACTTCGAATCTGTGGCTACGGGCGGCAGTAATGAGCGTAGGGCGATTGGTATCGCGGACTTCTCCTAGTCGGAGTGGACCTTCCCTGTCGTGTGGGATGATTTCGTCTCCTGTGCTTAGAACACCGACTATGGGCCTTCTGTACACTGATACTTCCCGTGTGCCGACCGAGGCGAGTAGTCCAAACTCTCCACCTACGACTGTGACACCTTCGCCCTTCTTCAGAATGATCTCACCTTCCTTTACATCACTACCTACTTCGCGCACATTCTCATTTGCTGTAATCTCGTCCGTAAGGATCTCAATTTCCTTTTCCTCTTGGCCGTCATCTGTCAAGGTCTTGATCACAGTGTCTTCCACCATGACCACAGCATCGGCACCAGGCGGAAGCGGTGCGCCTGTCGTAATTCTCGCGATCTCTCCCTCCTTCAATTCCTTGACTTCACCAGGTTGGGCGTGCGAAATAATTGAGACTGGGTATACGCCCTTCTCAAACTTACCAGAAGATGGGATCTTGATAGCGTAGCCGTCGACGATGCTAGCCCGGAAAGCTGGAACAGACTCAGTTGCTTTGACGTCTTCGGCAAGAACGGAACCTCCTATTTTCATGTTTACAGGGACCTTCTCTACGATAGGAGTTGGAGTCTTCTCCGCAATAATTTTAAGAGCCTCGTCAACGGCCAGCATAGGATATGGTGAAGACCGATATCTTCTACTTGGTCCTGCCGACGGATCGTTTGACTGCGGGCGATCTTCCGGCTTTGTGTGAGCTTTCGGTCCCGCATGACCGCCATGAGCATGGGAGTGCCCATGTCCATGATGATGGTGATGGTGTCCACCTCCATGTGCAGTTCCTACCATCGTCCATTAATACTGGTCGGATAGGTGAAGTGGCAAACATGATATTTGACATACCAGTAACAGAAGCACTGTCAGATGACACGCCTGCCTCCTTTTCCAATTTCTTTACCCCACCGGCATGAAGCGGTCGTGAATCTGCACCAGCTGCCTGAATGCATGCGTGTGGTAGCAACTTAAGCACTGCTTCTAGATTCTCTTTGGCGCCCTTTGGCGACCCAGGTAATGTTAGGATCAAAGTCTGTTTTCGGACTCCAGCAACAGGCCTTGCCATCAGGGCAACTGTTGATCATCAGCACCTGTGTTTGAAAGAAGGGTGGCGTGACTAACAAGGAGTGACAGCATACGAGGTCGTGAGCATACCATGGCTGACCAAGTTAGCTTCGCAACCCAAAATTCATTCAAAAATTCCTGCATACATGAGGCCTGGGGCATGTCTGTCTATCAATGGTGTAACTGCCTTTTACGGATCAGTTCTTCGATCTCCATTCTAGCCAACCACAATGCGCGTACCTCCGGAGTAACATCTTTCGTGGCAAAGCCAGTACCTCCACTAGTAACGACTAAGTTGACAGACTCTGGTCCATCGGTCCATTTCTTGATAGTCTTTTGGATCGTAAGGGCATTGTCGGGTACAATGTCAGTCTCGCTCGCGTCCCATTGGTCGTTTCCGAGATCACTGAAGACTTGCTTAAGAGTTGGGATGCATTTGTCGGTTGTCGGGTCTTGCGAGGCAGTTTCGGATACTACCAAGATTGCTGCTCTAAGCTTAGAACTAGTAGCGGCCATTTTAGGAGCTGGTGGTGTCGAGTCCAAATAGAGGGGAAATGGTTTAACATCCCACCTTCCCGGAGACTGAGCACGGACCACCGATCTTACGCCTGATGATTACATACTCAGACTTCAACTTCACGCAAGTGGGATTATTGGGTTATTTTTTGATAAACGACTGGTATTTAACGCCGGTAATTGCTCATAGTACATGCATTATACAAACGCCTCCCGTATGTACATCGTACAACCTCTACAACAATAAATCTCAGGAACGTCCAGACCAGCTGCTTGTGCTGGTATTTGAAAGCACCTCTTCGTTGGTCGCCTTCAATAACGATCAAAGATAGACCTGGTGTGTCATTTTGGGATATGGATAAGTCAGTCAAGTCAACCCAAGCTCATTCGAAGTCCTTCGCATTGCTTTGCATCAGTAGTCCAATGATGAGTCCAAACAATCCGAGAATAGCGGCGAAGATTTCAATGGTAAGAATCTTAACGAAACTAGAATGCAGTTAGTAATTGGTACGAGCTTGAGTGCATTTAGAACTAACAGTGCAGGGTCGGCGGCATCAGCCAGGGCCGCGCTGCTTCCGTTGATGCCTACGCAGACACCGCAGATCAGGTTGCACATGCCCACGGTGAGTCCAGCCCAGAAGAGGGCGTATCCAGTGAAGTAGTTTGATCCCGAGTAGAGAAGCTCCGGGTCGGTAAGCTGGGTCATCTTGGAGGAAAAGATGATGGCCATGATGACGCCGTAGATGGCGACGACTTCGCAGAAAATGATGGAGATAAGGTTCTTGGTTCGTATCCGGGGCGCCTTGACACCACCACCGACGATGGACACACCAGTTGTCCAGATTCCCCTTTGCGACTGTCAGATACTGCCCATGTGTGCGTACATGTTCCCTGTATAAAGACATACCATGCGGATCCTACTACGGAGAGGCCGATGCACAGCGCGATTCCAAGACTAGCCCAGGTATATGGTGATACGGTTTCGAGGAAAGCTCCGACCTAAGGCGCGATCAGTCAAGTTCGCGTCAAAGACATGTAGCGCGTTCGTACGTTGAAAGCCTCTCCTTCGTTGTGGAAGAGCATGTCTGGCTGTGGTTAGCTATGCTGTCGCTGACGCCCCTGCGCGCTGCACATACACAAGGCGACTACACCGAGGGCGGCAGTTGCGCCGCCCGTTCCGTACGTGAGAGACATGTTGGATATAGAGTGGTCGTAAAGGCGGAGATGGATGGACAAGGTTGGCAGCTGGAGCTTCGTCGTGATGGACGGGCTGCGAAGCTGGCGATGATGCAGGCGGAACAAGCCGCGGCGCGCTAGCACCATCGGCTTAGTAACCTCCGCTCCGCGTTCTCCAACCCTCCTCGCACCTACCCAGACGTCACCTCTCCCACAAACTCAATCCGCAGACACCAGCAACATGGCCACCGATAACACCAAGTACTATGAGCTCTACCGTCGAAGCAGGTATGGCATGCGACCGTAGATACACTCTCTGGATAGTGTTGGCTGACACACTGTAGCCTGGGCGGCTCTCTTACCGACACGCTGGATCACCTCATTACCGAGCGCCGAATAGAGCCCCAGCTTGCCATGAAGATTCTCGCCAACTTCGATAGAGCTGTCGCCGATGTGCTATCGGAGAAGGTCAAGGCGCGGTTGACGTTCAAGGTTGGTTGCGCTTGCGCGATACATAGGAGTCTCGCCATGCTAATTTAGGGCGCTCTAGGGACATCTCGACACGTACCGTTTCTGTGACGACGTCTGGACATTCATCATCAAAGACATCAACTTTAAGCTCGATAATACCCACCAAATCCACGCCGACCGAGTCAAGATTGTCAGCTGCAACGCTAAGCGACCTGGCGAAGCTTAGCGAAACCCGTCTTCTCGTTGCTGGTTGGATATGTTTAGAGCTATACTAGAAGACCTGGCAGTGGACTTCAGCTGAGACTGCACGGAAGAAGAGGAATGTGGCGTCGCCGGCCTTTCAAGTGTCTGCCGATAAGGTTAATATTCTGGGACGTTCAATCGGAGTTATGATATGGACAAGGAACAATCACGATACCTCTGGCATAAAAGGAGTTAGGAGTTTGATATTTATAATTTGCAACAGGACTGACGTCCTCAGAATGGAACCAGCATAAATCATACGTACATCAAATACCGTACCTTTCCCCAAATCTTGGATACATCATGAATTATTGTGAAGAAGCGATGACATAACATGTGCTCAATGTGCTGTCGTTATATATATGCGCACCCAAATCGCGGTTCGAACAACGTGAGGCTGATAGCTGCATGAAGCTACCCCATGTTTTCCGACTAGGTTCGGCACGGCACCCGTACCTTGCAGATCGTCCCTATCTCGATACGAATTAACCTTCCTACCAACCTCATCACTATCTTCCACCCCAGGTCCCGCGCCCTCTAAGGAAAGCATTACTGTCAGCAATGTCTCTCCCACAAACAAAATCATCATGGCTGGTTCTTGCCATCTCTAGTGGTTGTTGCGCAGCGTGTAATGGAGTTTTCGCCAAACTGTAAGACACCCACGTCACTGTATGCCCATGCTTGCTGAACGATGCTGCAGCACGACTACGACGCTGACGGCCTCTTGGTCGAGCTCTATAGCTGTCGCATTCGGCCTTGACGCTTCTAACAAAGTCGTCGAGTATGCGATTCGAGGTGTACGTCTCCGCGCGCCTCTCCGTCTCAGCTAGGTTTATCAAAATACTGATCCCACGCGCAGCTCTTCTTCGGCATGAACCTCCTTTTCAATGCCATTATGTGGGGCCTTTTTACCCGTGCTCTGACTCTTGCTTCGTCTACTGTGCGCGTCAGCATTATCAACACGTCTGCAAATTTCATCGTCACAGCAGTGCTCAGCTTCATCATCTTCAGCGAGAGCCTCCCGGCACTGTGGTGGCTCGGTGCAGCAATGCTAGTAGCGGGTAGCGTGATTATTGGAATGAGAGAAGAGACAGAGAAGCAAGGCGTGATTGCCACAACGGGCGAGGCTGCACTCCTCGACCGTAACGGTGATGCGAACACGGAGGGATTTAGGGACGACGACGACGATGATGATGAAGACCGATTAGAACTGAACAGCGTCAAGAATGGGGATGGTGATAGCAGTGACGAAGATGGTGTGTTGAAATAGTTTGGATCCCCAAGTCGCCAACACAATACATCATAATCGTAATTTGGGCCATTCTTACTGGAGCCCGGTGATTTAAAAGGCACCACACCCACCCGAGCAGACCAGCCCGTCTTCCAAAACCACTCCTTTCAGTCTCTTTTACTCACTGCCCAAAACACGAAATTGCGAACCACGGCTCTTTCATCCCTCGTCAGCGAACTTCCCGGCTGCGAGCTGTCGACGTGTTCGGGCTTGGTCCACCTGACGGTCCTACTTCTTCCGCTATCCTTATAGCATTCGAAAAACCCCTTCTTGTTTTATCTTACCACGTCTGCCTAGATGGTCAGCTCTTGCACCTGCTCAGCAAGATGGCCTACGATACCTCGTCCAAGGCGCTCAATCCTAACACTCCTGAGTTCTCCCTAGCCAGAATACCGTCTCCCAGAACGAATTCAGGCGAACTTTCTATGAGCGTGTCACGCCCCCATTCATTCTCAAAACCAGCTCCAACCCAGCCCCATGGCAATGCCAAAAACAATGGGTTTTCTTTTCCGTATACTTATCAAGGCACTACGTACTATACTCGTCCGCCGTCACCACCACCGCTGCCTCATGATGGCTGGGTTTCGTTCCACCCCATGTACTACACGATGGACAACGGCTACAGCGTTGCTCAAAGCCACGGGTACAGCCACCACCATGTCAATGGTTACAGCAATCAATACCATAGTGGCTACACCATTCCTCACTACAACAACAATTTGCACCAGCACTTCTACAACTACAACTGTAGCAACAACTTCCCATTACACACTCCCTATACCAATGGTAACTCAATATATGACCCCTCCGCCCCCTTCACCAACCAGATAAGCCAGGTTCACGGCATCCGGTCCGGGTTCATTGGCCAGCAGAACACACCCACAAGACAGGATAGCTTGATTGGCGACAGCGGACAAGTCGGGAACAGTGAATGGAAGAAAAAGAAGAAGAACAAGCGGAACAAGAGGAAGAAGTACGGCAAGAGCAAGGGAAAAAAGAACGACGAGCCAGCCAACTGTGAGGAAGAGGCTAATGGAAGTGAGGAAGTTTCCGAAGAGATGAATCGTAATCAAGGCCACCAGAACGGAGAACTCGAAGCCTACATTGACGGCAAGCAAGTTCACGATAACGGCGATGTTGACGGCCAAGTCAATCCTGGCGTTTCAGTACATCAGGACGAACACGTTGACATCCAGGTCAGGAGCAACATCAAAGCCGATCTCTCCAGTCTACTCGACGGCGATCTATTCTATGAGTATGGGGAATCTAATGACGAGGTCCACGACCTCAACAACGGTAATAGTGAACCACCACGGCGGCATTAATAAAACCAACGGTAATAGCAGCGCTGGTACTGAAGCTTAGCGCGAGTAGAAGCAGAGCAGCTTCGTAGATTTAGATTCTAGACTGATACGAAATAGAAGGTTTGCGTTTTTCTTTTGTGGGATAGGAGAGTTGATACGTGCGTACTGCCTCTACGAAGGGCTTCAGACGGATACGCACCACTGGTATTCTTCTCGAGTTTTTCTTCTAATCGTAGGGATAAGACTTTTACACAATCGGGGTTCTTGGCCTTTCTGTTATTTTTTTATGACGAACTGCGACTCATTTAATCATTGCGGCAAAAAGGTGTGTCGATGGTTTCTCTTCCTACATTGCTGAAGTTGTTCCTTCTTCTCATTGCTTAATTTCCTTTATATCCCACTATCTATTTTCAATGGAACCATACACACGCCCTCTCTCCTTGTTTAGTGCAATCGTCTCAGCCCCTCAACCAGCGCCCTTACTTCTTCCAAATCGACGCCCAGCCCTTCAATCGCCTTCTTCTGCACCTCCTCACTCACATCCAAGAACCTTTCTACCAGCTCCCCGTCCACAAAGCGCATGGGCTCTTCTTCCTCACGCACCGCATTCTTGAACGCTCGGAACTTGGCAAACTGCATGTCGCCGGGCGCGGCGACGAGAGAACCAAGGTTTAATTGCAGCGTCATAAGGAGATTTTGGTAGTCAGGCGATATAAGACCGAAAAGGTAGATTGAGCCTTCAACCTGTTGTTTTAGAGTAATCAGCACAAGTTGCGACGCATTAAGTGAGGGAGAAGAGAAGTCGCAAAAATGGATGGTGAGTTGGCTGAGACTTACCGTGCCAACAAAAGCTTTTGGTATAATGACCGCATCTGCAGCTGTCAAGACATCTACCCTGCGTATCCTGTTCACCATCTCGCCGAGGAGCATTTCGGAGCTGACATTCAGTCGCCTCTTGTCGTCGTCTGTGACACCGTTGGGATCGCGGTATAGTACCATGAGATTGCCTTCTGCGTCGCTTTCGAGGTACGTATTTGTGTCCACCTCTGCCACGGCTGTTGCCCATGTGATCTGATAGTGTCGCGCCACTTCCACAAGCTTGTCTGGTAGGCCTGCCTCGCCCTTCGTGTATTCAACCACGACGAGCGACTTCATTAGATCTGCTATCGCGATTAAGGGGCCATTGACTGTGACATCTATTGGAGCAGTTGAGCACCGGAACGATGCGAGTTTGACGAGATCAGGTGTGCTGGCAGTTCGGTACTCGACATCATACACGACGATTGTCTTGATGAGTGCTGCGACAATCTTGCCCTGGCACATAGCTAGGCACCTGCACCCACCTTTTACGGCAATCTCAGTGACGGGCTTGAGCATGCGCTCTGGCGTGACTTCCAAGACGATGATACGTCCTCGTTCTGATGTCGTGTTCTGATCATCGACATATGCAGTGCCAACGACAAAGCGCTCTGCTAGGCCACCAGAGCCGTCTGGCAGCTCGCAGCGCATAACGCATTCGACTAATTCTTCTTCGTTGAGCGCGTAGGTATCGAGTTCTTTGAACTGGATCTCGTCGACAAGCTTGAAGTGACTTATCATAATCTCTTCGCCATTCTTTAGTATACGCTTGATCGTGCCCAGACCAAAAGCTTTCAGACTCGGAGAGTAAGCCATCCGCCGTACTGTCTCGTCGACTTTTAGAGTTTGCACGTGCGTAGTTCTCTCAGTGTCCACGAGTGCGATGCGGAGGTCTTCTGATGTGGCAATTGCCACGGAGCCAGGGTATGCTTCTGAATCGAACGGACAGACTGTTGTCGCTTTTTCAGCGGTGACGGCAGAGTACACGAGGCGACCTTCAGACGCGTAAATTAGTGAGGGGTGTTCACATGTGGCAAAGACATTGTAAAGACCATCGCCTCGCGGCAAGGCACGGAACGTGGCTTCGCGTGTTCCAAGTACAATGCTCTTCCTTCCAGACAGCTCGTAGTTTGACTCGTCGAAATTGTATGTGACAACGTTTCCATCCGCTAAAGCAACAAATAGGGTAGGCGGTTGTTCAGGGAAAATTTGTGTCAGGAGCAACGAGCGCGGAACAGAGTCCTCGGATATCTGGACAGTTTTAACTGCCTCTAGAGTATCGAGTGAGCATATAGCAAGCTGCGCGTTGTTCCAGAAGCCAACGAAGCAAGTAGGACTGGTTCCAGAGGGCAAAGCAACGCATGCAACCTGGCTTTCAGCGCCAAATGTCTTCTCCTTGACTACCTGCAAACCGTCGGCTATGCTCAGGGAGACAATGGTGACACCACCCAATGACACTAGAACATGGGTCTCGTTTACTGAAGCAGCGGTAACAGTCTTTCCATCTGCTGGTGTCCATTCCGATGTGATCATGCCGCCGTCTAAATCACAGATCCGAGCTCGGCTGTTGGTAACCTGGACGATGCGGCCTTGTGGGATATTTGCTGCAGCCAAAGTTGTCTCATCGAGAGCAAGCGAGGTGAAGTCGTCCACCTCCTCTACTTCGCCTTGAGGATCAAATCGGAAAACACGCGATTCACCCACAAAGCTCACCAGCAGCGTGTCTACATACTGGGCGGAGGCAGTTGACTTCAAACTGAATAGTTCAGAGATATGCTCCATTTCACCCAGCACGCCAAGGTCTTCCAGCCCAACTCCACTCCTAACGCTTCGAAGACTGCCATCCTGGTACGCACCACTACCAGTGACTATTCGCGCCTGACCAGAAGAGTACTCATTGGTTTGGCCCTCGCCAGATCTGTTACCCATATCCATGATGGTGAAATCAAGAATAGGCGCGATGTTGGAAAAGGTCTGAACAATCTCCATTGATCTTTCAGCAATCCTGATAACTTGCGAGTCGCCTTGATGCGAGCCGACAAAGACGTAACCTGCGTCTAGGTATACCAAGGTTGATGCTCGGGACGTTTGACCGATGGCATCAAACTTCCATGATTGCACTTTCCCTTGCGCGTCCAAGACCAGCATAAGCATATATAGGCGGCCATAATCATCGGCGAGTATGAAACGCTGGGCATCGATTCGTTCCCAGGCCACGAAGATGGTCGCCTCATCAAGCGGCTCTGTCTGCAACTCCCCGCTCTCGTCATCGTAGTAGCCGATTGATGTTTCTCCGATGACGACCAGGCCATGTGATGGCTCCTCAAGAGGTATCAAATGGCTTGCACCAAGCTCTATTTCACTTTTGCAAGTCTCCCCATCTTGAAGATCGACCTCATCACTAGCATATACCAATTCTCGTAATTTGAGCTTGACTTGGGCATGTGTGTCCTCGTATAGCAGCGCCATCTTAGGCTTATCATCCGCGGATCGCGGGCGCAGGAAAGCAGATGAGCGAACAAACATTTCCTGCAGTCGAACTGGCTGAGGATCACCTAGGTGGGCAATGTCCGCCTCTTGCTTTCTCTTTTTGCCTCTCTGAACTAAAGGTATGACGGTAATGATGCCCTCGTACACCTCGACTGTCATGAAGCGTCCGGAGGGGTCGATATGACATCTCTCGCCCGTCTGTGACTCCCTTGCTGCATTGTCGGCGACACTCGCAAACGACTTTTCTGTCTGAAGTTGTCTCTTCTCGGCATTCCATGATAGGGTAAAGTACATGAAGCGGTCGGTACCCACGAAGAGGTGGTCGGTGGGCGAAAGCGCTGGTCGCAGCTTCTGGAGCATGGTGACTTTGCCGTAAATGGCCTTGGAATGTTTCAAGACCAACCCATCTGCCTCGTGTGTGTAGAATTCGAGCCTGTTGGACTTGCTGCCTTGGTGTTAGCCCGGTACTCTTGCTCTCACTATCTCTCCATGAGTTGCATACGCGACCACAAGGCAATCCTCTTCGGGAGCAAGAAAGTTGAGCTTCAGCGCATGCCTGACGCTGCTTGGCCGATGAATGGGGGCGATGTAGGCCATGGCGATGTCGAACGAATGCTCTGAAGCCTATGGATTGCTTGCAGAATCAAAGTCGGGTTTGTCACTGTTGCCCGATTGGAAGCATCGGATGCATTCCGTCATGGAGCTGCACGGGCCGCGGCTCCACGCGACTTCGCGTTGCGGGGCGGCGCTAACTTTTGGAACTTTTGGAACTTTTGATCCCGGCGAGACCTTTTGCTTGCGATTCCATACCGTACGTACACCATGGCTCGTAAGATAGGCCTCTAACCACCTCCAGCGTATATCTCGGCGTTACTGATTTTACGGCGAATCCAGCAACCATGGACGTCCAAGACGACGACCCTGTCGTAGCGGAGTACGATGTCTACATCACGCCTGATATGGCCGAGCAACAACTCTACGTCCTTCAGTATCTGAACCGCTCCCCGAACCAGCCCTTTACAAAGACTACCAACAGCCAGCCTTCTGAGTTGCGCATCAAGAAGGACTCCGGTTTCATCGAAGTCGACGTCCCGCTCGACATCCACCAAAACTACAACCGCCTCGCTGGTGTGCGATGGGGCGAGGCCATGCGCAAAACCAAGGGCTTCGGCCAGAAAGCTTTCGGCATCGCTTCTGGCTTCGAGCGCACCATGCCTCGCAGTGCGAACCGGCCTGGCGCTGCTGGTGAAGGAGCGCCCGTAGCGCCCGTCACCGCCGATGATGACGACAACATTGAGGAATACGTGACTAATTTCGAGGACGCCAACGAGAAGGGACATGTCCTGAATACACAGACTTTTGGAGGTCAGATTCTGCATGAGGACGGCAAGGGCCCTAGTTACATGCTCGGAACATTTCGTGACAGTAGGTGGTCGCAACATGAATTGTCCCTAGAGATCCTGCGCTGACTGTAGGTAGACGAACTCCACCTGACGCGTATTGACGGTGTCGTACAACTCCGAACCCAGTTCCATCACATTGATGCATCTGCCCAGCTGGAGGCAGTCCAGCGTCGCCGCGAGAAGGAGTCACAAGAGGGCGCCAAACTTGCAGAGCCAAAAGCTTTCCTCGCACAAGTCAAGAAGACTGGTGGTGACACGGCCGCCGAGCTGACGCAAGCATTTATGAAGGCAACAAATCAGGAGCCGTGGCAGCGGCTCAACTACTTTGATGAAGAGGTAAGCATTCTACTTAGAATCAACGGTGCTTACCAACTAATTCCTGCAGGACGAGAGAGCTTTTGAAACCTATCACGAGCGACTGTTTATCCAAGACGTTGCATCCGCGCCCAAGCTGCAAGCCAAGGTCGACAACAACGGCTTTCTTGACGCTATCAGCACGAACGGCAAAGGAGGCAAAAAGAAGCCCAGGCGCGGTGCTCAAGACCTGGTAGAAATTTCTGACGAATCTGATGAAGAAGAGCAATAAAAGAGATTACACAGCCGCGGCAAGGTTGAAGCAAATGAATTCCAGCGAGCATGGCGAAGGGCTTTGGCCTTACTTCGCCGCAAATTTATTAGATACCCCTAAAATACCATTTGACCACATCATGGATATTAGCAACCGAGCCGGAGCTTCACTACGTCAGCAACGCTCAAAGACACGATATAGGCCCTTCAGGTTTGCCACTTCCTTGACTCCATTCTTGAGCATCCCTTTCGTGCCCACCAGTCGTGCCTTGCACGCGGGGAAGATGGTGTACTCGATTGCGTGGAGCAGCTCCTGGCGCCTCTCCGCCGCCTCCGCATCCTCGTCCTCGCCGTGCTGCACCTCACCCTCACCATTTTCATCGTCATCCGTCTCAGGTGCAAATGGCAAGCTCTCTGGCACATAAAACGACGCTATTTCCTGCAGCATCGTCTTGAAGCAGCTCTTTTCCTCTTCCCAGTTGACGTGAGGCCCCAGACGAAGCAGGAACTGTGGTAGCTTGCCCATGGATGGCGTGTAATCTTTCAGCAAAAGCGGGATAGAGCAGAGTTCGCCTTCTGGGGTGATGTCGATGGCGAAGTACTCGCTCAGCAGCGCCGCCTTGGTTATCAGTTGCTCTCTGACGACGTCGACTACTTCGTCCCAGTCTACCTCTTCTGCTGAGTCGCCTGCATTGGTTTTCTCCTGCTCGGCTGCCACTGTGAGCAGCTCGTGTAGCGATAAGGGTGGTTCAAACCGTATGTATCCGTAGTTGGCAAAGTCATGCAGACCAATTTGGTAGAACAATTCGTTGAAGAGCATGCCGTAATCGATGAGGAAGAGCTTTATCCCGCCTTGAATGGCTGCAATGCGTTTCTCTTCGTCGACAATTCCTACATAAGTATGTGTCGAAATGATGTCTGTAAGTTCATGGTGCATTGCGTTGCGGACTTCGGCACGTAGTTCTTTGATCGACGTGAGCCGAGTTGCTATCGGAACCTTTTCTGTTTCTGTGGGCTCGTACTCCATTTCGTCGTCGTCCTCTTCTTCGGTAATCTCTTCCTGGGACTGTTGAGTCTGCAGCATGGTCGTGATTTTCCGGGCTGACGTGTCTGTTCGCACAAAATTGTTTTCGTTTCGCTTCCTGGTTGCTGTTTGTGGTGCTTTTGAGGCGCTTCGATCTGATGCATCACCTTTACTTGGAGTCGCAGGTAGGATCTGTTTTACAGGCGTTGCCAGTGGGACCTTGGGATTTGACATGAGTGACTCTGTCGGGAAGACTCTGCTTGTGTCGACCTTGCTAAGGGTATCGCGAATCGAGTCGCAAATCATGGCAATAATTTCGTCTTCGTTCAAAAAGTGGACTTCCCGCTTTGTAGGGTGTACGTTGACATCGACTCGCTGCGGCTCAATCTCGAGACTCAGGTAGAAAAACGGATGTCCTCCTTTTGGCAGAAATGTTGCATACGTTTGCTCAACGCTTTTCTTGATCACTGAAGATTCCACCGAGCGATGATTGATGAACAGCATCATCTGCGTCTTCCTCATGCTGTAGTTTGCATTGCTGATCCAGCCGTCGCACTTGAACCCCCAGCGATCATCTTCGATGTTCAAAGCCACCAACTCGTTAGCAGCACCGCTACCATGGATCTGTCGTATGCGATCTTGTACGGTAGCGGATGCAGGTACTGTCACGCTGTTGCCAGAACTTTCGTTGGCCCTTTTGCAAGAGAAGGCAACCCCTTGACAATGTACAGCATAACGTCCAACAACATCGAGTATTTTTGCATACTCTTCGCTAGGTGAACGAAAAGCTCGACGCCGAGAGGGAACATTGTAGAACAAGTCCTCAACCTAGTATCGCGTAAGTTTCGTTGTCTGACTTCAAAATCGATCTGAGCATACTGTGATAGTGGTGCCTTGCCGTCCTGCCTTGGGCTTTGGTTCTGCGCTTTGGCCTGGTTTTGGACTGACAAGTTTGCCGTCGGCGTAGTGAGCCTCCCAAGCACAGCTTGATTCTTTCGTTCTCGTGGTGACCTTTAGATGGGCAATGTGGCTGATACTCGCCAACGCCTCGCCACGAAATCCGTACGTGCCGATGGACGTCAGATCTTCAAAAGCCTTAAGCTTGGAGGTGGTAAAGCGCTCACACAAGATTGGCAAGTCTTCTTTCTGGGATCGTTAGAATGTCGTCTTCCCGTCAGGCGCCAAACATACGTCAATGCCGTGGCCGTTGTCTGTGATCTGCAGAAGTTTGAGACCGCCATCTTTCACCAAAATCTCCAGTGCAGTCGATCCTGCATCGACGGCATTCTCTATTAGCTCTTTTAGTGCATGTTGTGGCGCAACAATGATCTCCCCAGCAGCGATTTTATTGACAACATCTTGCGAAAGCGCCTTGATTCTGCGTGGCGCAGGAAGGGAAAGGCTATCGTCGCCTTTACGCTTGGTTCCGCGCGGCGAAGGTTCAGAAGTGTCCATACTGTCCGACATGCTTGCAAGCCAGCACGCGCAGAAAGTTGTGTCTTGTAAGGTAACAATGACGACGCACGTAAGATGGATGAGACGGAAGGCGCGATAGATGCGACGCCCCACTTTCGCGCGCTCACGTGCCAGTTTACCTCTCTATTAAGCACTCCTCAGCTCGCAACCTGTTTGATACTTATTTTCACTCTTCGATCGCGCAAAGTTAAGCCATAAATGGTGGTTAAAGCATCGCATAGGAACCTACTTATGAACCGCTCCAGTAATCCAATACCAGCCTTTCGTCGCCACAGCCGTGGCACGCTCAGCCGAGCACGCGCACTTGAAGTACTTCCATAGATAACCCATTATTTTTAGGAGCCGTTCGAATTTTAATATCATTATCTTCTCAATATACCCGTTGCTTCTGGTTTGAATGATGGCACCTCCATCTTACGCGCGGGCAACTGCCTCATCCTTATCCAAAGCCAGCCCGCGGTCATCGAAAACCACCGAGGCAGATACAAAGCCGGCTCCCTCAATCAGTTCTAAGACACATGTAGAGCTAAAAACAAGAAACAAGAACGCTACATGTACAAATCAAACGACACCCATCCGGCCAAGCAAACCCACGCCAATCGCCCCGGAAAAGAAGAAAGGCCTCAAACGTCCCTCACTCCTTACATCGCATCAAAAAGACACCATCACATACAAACGCGACCTGTACCACATCACTCCACGAGATCCGTCGAAACCATGTCTCCTTGCCACCCTCCCTTCAGAACTCCGGACCCAAATCTATCACTACGCCCTGCATTCAATCCACTTTATCTCCTCCAACTGGACCGTCGTCACCATGCGCAAGCAACACATGCCGCCCGCCCTCCTGCAGGTTAGCCGTGCGATAAGAATTGAAGCGGCATATACGTACTACACAGGTACAACCTTCCACTTCAGCGTGCGCAACCTCGACTTCTCGCCCGTAATGCGCTGGTTTGAACACCTTGCGCCGCCGCACCGCGCGCTGCTGGTCCGTCGCCGACGAAGCAACCCCGGCGTGGAAATCAACGTGCTGCCCGGCGTCAGGAATACGTATACGTATCCACCCAAGGGCTGGCTGCTCGATGGCTTCCTGGAGCAGCACTGGCGCGCGTGCCAGCCTTTTGGTAATATCTACACTATCCATGGCGACTTGCACAAGATGCATTTTGTGCTTTTCTGCAGGCTGGCGGAGTGGTGGCGGTGGTGGAGCAACTACACGCGTGGGATGGGGGCCGACGTTAGGTGCAAGTATGTGTTTGACCAGTCACCGTTTGCGAATCCCTTTGGTATGCCGGATTTGCACGATGAGGTGGTTTTGAGAGCTTTTCTGAGCCAGAGTGGTATGGTGGTGGCCATGCCGTGTGTAGGTAAGGCATGGAATAGGAATAGGAATGGAGGTACGGTGAAGGTGATGAAGGCGGAAGGAGTTAGGTTCCTAGATGCGTTGGATGAGTGGTATAAGGATAGGTGGGGGCAAGGGGAAAATAAAGAGTGGGATGCGAGGATTGAAGCGGCGAAGAAGGGGATGGAGAGGTGGTAGATCGAATATCTTTCTGATGGCGTTTGAAACGGTTCTCGTTGATAGCTTGTCGCGACAAGACGAGAGCATTCCTAGTCGTATTCTCGTAAGAACTGTCTTAACAATTTCGTAACATGGTCGTGGCACTAGCGATGCCTCAAAGAATCTAACACTCATAATCCAAACACCGTAAAACGCCAATGTCTCCCAGGATATCATACACTTCTCCATTCAAACGTGATACTGCTCTGACCGTAGTACCAGTATACTTCCTTTCTGGGTAGTAAAGTCAGAGCAGAAAAATACTTTACCGCCGCTCGTCAAAGCCATAAATAGTAGCCCCGCGCTGTAAAAATCATCGTTAGCACCCATCTTCTCCTTCTTTTGCTTCTACCAGGAAGAAAGACGTACCAATCGAAGCGCGTAGACGACGTCCGCGACTGCCACTGTTTTTCTCCCGCTCGAATCAATAACGGCACAGATGTCTTTTAAAACCTAGCGGTGAAACACATTAGCTCAAGGAATATGCCTCGTAGTAACAGACAAGGCATACTGCTGCTAGCCGATCTCTCAACGCCTGACGAATGTCATGATAGACCATAGCGGAGATACGCTTGACGCCACCGCGGCGCGCTAGTCGCCTGTGTAATCGATTGTTAGCGTCACCTTACTTTTTCTACGCTTAGAATAACTGGGGCGTATACACAAGCCCTAACGTACCGAATCTCGTTTTTAGAAATTCCTTGGATGCTGTCTCGCTGGACTTTCCTGTGCAGAAACATATGATGTTAGTATTCTGTACAAAGCAAGACGGACGCCTTGAAGGGCCTACATGTGTCGTTTGGTCCCGCCTCTTCCGAGCCCCAGGCCACCTGCTGCGCCTCGACTGGGTCCTAGACCGAGTCCGAGTTGTGTAGCCCTAGATGCTGAAGGAGGGGCAGAAGATGGGCCGCCCTGGCGGGATGCGAGACCCAGTCCAGGCTGTGTGGCTTGCGATGGAGAAGGCGAGATAGGAACCGGGCCGCCTCGGCCACGGCCCAACCCCAGATTGCGAAATTGGTTGGATGGTCGGTTCGACATTGTATTAGGTGTCGCAGTTGAGTTGTAGTCAAGTAAAGGTGGAAATGTGGTGTGAGTTTCAAGGTTAACTGTGCCGCATTCTGCTACGCGTCGACGCGTCTTGGCTAGGACGCGCTGTCATGTGAATGCCAGGCGTCAGACACAGGTAATGAGAGCGTGGGGTACTGATAGCGGGGCTTGGACCTCAAAGTAAGACAGTGTTGAACCACAGCGTGAGGTCCGCTGCACCTACACCCAGTAAAACCGGAGAATCAACATGAACTCACCTATGCTGTCAACACAATTAAAAAATAATTGTGCTGACTGCAGCAACTTTTGCAAGTAGTTGGAATTGCTAAGAGCATAATACTTCAAAGTAGCTGCAACTAGTTGTCACAGTTACTCATTGTTTGCTAGTTTTACTCGAATGTAGGAGTAGTTCTGTAGGTCCCCATCCTCCGGTTTTACCAGGTGTGGGAGAGGCTGCCAAACATCACACGTGACGTGCATGCCTGCAACCAAGAAATAGCACGCGTAACGACGTTATTCATTAAATAGTCCTGATGCATTACAACTACTAGGGTATCAAGGTTGGCTGGGTCGTCATATCCAAGCCCGGAGAGACCCGCTACGAGATCCGCTACGAGATAAAGGTAGCCTCGGTGAAGAGAGTGCCCTCCTCCTCCTTGACCTCGTCACCCACCTTGACCTTGATGGTCATCTTGGGCGCATACTGGTAGATATAAGGCTTGGTGCCTGCGGCGCTGGCAACAATGGCCTTGACAAAGCCTGGCACCTCGGCCATGACATCGACGCGGTCAATCTTGTCGCCGAGCGCGCCTGCCAGGTCTGCAGTGACTTCCTTGCCATCCTCCGTCTTCCCAACCCAGTGATAGCTGGCTGCTGAAGGCGCGGACCAACCAGTCTCATCTTGTTTGGTCTCTGTGTGCTTCACATCACCCTCGGTGTTTGCAAAGAGGAGCTTGCCATCCGTAGCAATACCGGCGACTCGGACGACGGTAGATGCGTACGAGGCGGGAGTAGTGAACTCCATGATGATGGCCGAGTACGAGGGGGACTGGAAGTTGACAAAGTTCCACCGGGCAGCTGAATGGGTTAGCATGGAGTGTGTAAACATGACGCACGAGTCTTACCAGCATGGTGGGGCTTCATTCCCTGGAGAGCATGGCTCAGCATACCGCGGCCCTTGACGTCAATCTGTTCCTCCTTGGTGATGATGGTACCCTCGACGCTGCATCGCGGCCAGAAGTGGTGGTGCATGGAGCCCCAGGGTTCCTTGGGGTTGGTGCCATAGTTGGTGGTGCCGTCTCGTCCGCCCATGAAGCCGGGGGCAGTCCTGGTAAACTTGACGTTGATCATGCTGGCCTCGTTGACGGCAGCCTTGATGGTGTAGGCATTGCCGTCCTCGGAGAGCTCAATCGAGACGCCATCAGCAAAGAAGGAGTGCTTCTCCTCGTCAAAGCCGTAGTTGGAGACGGGGTCGCTGACCCAGAGGAAGGGCTTCTCGTTGTTGGGGTAGAAGATCTTGCAGTTGAACTGCACCGTCACACGCAGGCCACTGTGGAATGTAAGCAGGGAAGCAACAGTCGTCTGTCGACACGTCCACATACGCAATGTTGTTGTAAATGACCTGCAGGAAGGCCTTGTGGCCGGCATCGGTGAAGAGGTAGAAGGTCTGCGTCTCGACATTGGTGTAGTCGAGCGTGGCCCACTTGAGATGGGCCTTGGTCAGCTCCGTGTAGGCGGGCTCGTCGCCCTTCTTTCCCACGGGCTGGATGGCATCAGGGCCGTATTCGGGCTCCTGGGTGCCGGCAACCGCGGCTAGCCTGCATTTGTCAGGATGCGTTCATTGTCGAATCCAACCCAGCCGACCGTCAGCCCTCACTCACGTAGACTTTGCCCAACTGAACATGCTGCGGACAGGGCGACGCACTATGCAACGAGGCGTGCGTAACTAGAGGCGGCGGATCGGCTTTGATTGGAGGCGGTCTGGGTAAAAAAAAAACTCTGTAAAGGCTTGTTCGACAGGGCCTGGGGCGGGAATTTGGAGGGAGCAAGAGCACGGCAGTACGGCCAAGGGCGAGACCAACGGCGAGTGGAGCAGGCTGATGTGTCGGTTTGGGGGTTGCAGAAGCTGCGTCTCTGGCACCAGGAGAGAGTGGAGAGGAGTCTGGTGGGCTGCTGGTGCGCGCAGGCGACTGGCTACCACCGACTGGAGCGAGCAGACAACAGAGGCGGTTGGCGCATGCCCAAAGGGTCGAGGCTTAGCCGCAGCTTCCCGATGTTGTTACGGACGGATAGGGCAACCCGCGCCATGTGCGACGACCCCTCTGAAGATCACTCTCGCCGCTTTTCTGCCCTCGCTTTTCACCTCGACACACGTCCGACGACACGCCCTCGACCACCACCACCACCATCGCTGCCCCCAGCATCACCACCACCACCGCCGCCGCGACCCCGGCCCCGATCGTCCTCGCCTGCGCTGCTTCCGACCTCTCCGCGGTAGTGCTGCCGAATTGGCAGTACCCAGCCTACGACTAGCGCGGGGCTCCATCCGATTAGTCGCCCATGACGAACCTCCATGTTCTGTAGTCAGGCACACGAGCAGCCCTCCTCACTCTCCTCATTCCACCGTCTGGTCGTCCGTATCGGCTCTTCGGCCCATCGCACCCTCCGCCTCACGGAGCTTCTGCTGAGCGACAAGCGCGCGCCCAGCACCTTGTCTGCCTCTTGACTGCAGTAAGCGCACGCTATCCCTCCTAGGCCTCTGCGCCTTTCGTCATGGCCTAGACTAACCTAGCTGACCTTTTCTGACAGAACTCTGTTCCCATCGTCACCACCCCATCATGACGTCCACCCCGCCAGCCCAGTCTGTTCGCTTCAGCGACGTCCGCGAAGAAATTGAGCCCGAGCAGGCTGTAAAGGATGTTGCCGACCTCACTGGCTCCGCGAAAGCGCCCCAGAATGGTCCATTGAGTCCTCAGGCCGAGGAAGAGCTACGCAATCTGTCGACGACCCTCCAGAAATCACGCATGCAGGCAAAGCGCATGGAGAACTTCTCCTTCGAGCCCGTCTCACTTCCACCGTCCCGGGTAAGTAAATTCAAGAGCATGCCGTGCCGCCATTGACCCTCACACTGCTAACACGTTCAAGGCCCCTTCGCCAGCCCCAGCCTCGCGAACAGCCTCAGGACATTCCGCTCATCGCTCATCCATACCTTCTTCACCAGCCTCCGCCATGCACTCTCCACCATTGACACCGGCGGGAACTTCGTCCCGGGATGAAAAGACTATTGGGCAAGGACACAAGAAGCGTGCCAGCGACCCCGCCCTGATGACCCCGCAAATTTCACCTCCCCATGAGCCTCCACCAACGTCCATGGATTCATCGGTGCAGAATCAGAATGGTAGCCAGCCCTCTCTAGCAGTTCCCGGATCGCCGAAAACAGCACCGCAATCTCCACGACCATCCTCAGACTTGCCTGACATAGTTCAACCCCTCCCGAAACGCGGTCCAGCATTTACTATGGGCCCTACTGGTGATTCCAATCCAAACTCTCGGGACGCTAGTCCGGCTGGATCCGGCGGTGATCGCACGTCAGGTCCTTCGTCCCCGGCACCTAGCAGTCGACCATACACGCCGCAAGGAGAGAGGGAAGACACTTATGCCCGTTCCAAGAGGGCAGCACAGGCGAGGAACTTGGACTCACTCGAGGCTCGCTACATCTACGGTGGCCGTGATGGGCGCAGTTCGGCAGCATCATCAGTATATCAACTGCCACGTTCCAAAGGCACTGATTCCGATAAGGAGGATAGCAAGCGGTCGAGCATATTCGGCAAGAAGTCCGTCAAGTCGTACAACTCTGATGTGGAAGACGCCAAGTCCCAGACGGGAAAACACCATGGATCCATGTCTGAACTCAAGCGCTTCTTCAAGATTGGACACAAGAAGGACAAGGACAAGGAAAAACGAAAGGAATCCCCTGCGCCATCAGTCAAGAGCCAAAAGATCAAATCGAGCAAGTCCGGAACCATGACACCACCTATCACAAATGGATCGATGAGCGTACCTTTTGCCGACGATCACGGCCTTCAGAGCAAGTACGGCAAATTCGGCAAAGTTTTGGGATCCGGTGCCGGTGGCTCGGTTCGACTTATGAAGCGAAGTAGTGATGGCACCACTTTTGCCGTCAAGCAGTTTCGTAACCGCCATTCGTACGAGTCTGAAAAAGACTACAACAAAAAGGTCACTTCCGAGTTCTGCATTGGATCGACGCTCCATCACGGAAACATCATCGAAACCATGGACTTGGTTAACGAAAAGGGCAACTACTACGTCGTCATGGAATACGCTCCTTATGATCTTTTCGCAATAGTAATGACGGGAAAGATGAGTCGCGAGGAGGTTGCCTGTGCCACGCTACAGATTTTGAACGGAGTCACCTATCTTCACAGCATGGGCTTGGCTCACCGCGATCTCAAGCTTGATAATGTTGTTGTCAACGAGCATGGAATCATGAAGATTATTGATTTTGGCAGTGCAGCTGTTTTCAAGTATCCGTTTGAGGATGAAATCGTTCTCGCCAGTGGTAAGTGACACGGTATGGTACAATGACGGCATTAGCTAATTTGGGTCCAGGTATCGTCGGTTCAGATCCATATCTTGCTCCTGAGGTGTATGATTTGTCCAAATATGACCCACAGCCTACCGACATTTGGTCGCTTGCCATCATGTTCTGCTGCATGACGTTACGCCGGTTCCCTTGGAAAGCTCCGCGGATATCCGACAATTCGTACAAGCTCTTTGTGTCTCCACCCAACGATGGACCGAGGTCAATCACCGGGCCGTCCAAATCATCTACCGACCTGGAGAGTACTGCACGTGATGAACGCCGGCAATCCGGAACCACCTCTGAGCCTGCGTCTCGCCACCAGACGTCGGATCATGGCTCGAGTGACCAACGCGGATCAGCATCCAATGGCCAGCAGCCGCCTCAGGTCATCAAGGGTCCGTGGCGCCTGCTGCGTCTGCTGCCTAGGGAAAGTAGGCATATCATAGGCAGAATGTTGGAAGTCGATCCTAAGAAACGGGCCACGTTGGATGAGATTCTTGAAGACAAATGGGTCATGAATAGTGAAGTGTGTTCGCAAGAAGAAGGCGGCAGGATAATACGAGCAGGGAACCATGAGCACACACTAGAGCCTGGCGCTGGCGGATCTTCTGCACCGAACACACAGCAGAAGAAGTGAAGCAAGTGTGGTGCAGTGGTTCATAGTGGGGGTAGAGTCCGTTGCGGACTGCGCGGGTTCGTTGTTGACGAGCAGCCCATTTTGCTTTCGGGCGTATATATACGAGCATGTTTAATACCGGGGTCGGTTTGGATGATTAGCAGGCGGGTGTCTATTCTTTTTCTTTTTGACGAAAGTTTGTTGTTGATTGCATGACATGAGAGAGATTCCCATGCTGGATTAGAAGAAAAGGGTGGAGTGGTTCTCGTCGTTATTTTATGTTCTTTCTTTCTTTTCTTCTATTGGGGAATACTTAGAACGGGTACGGCAGCGGCATACACATATACATATCAAAACAACTTGATACGACGCTGCGTTTGTTGTGTACGTAGATGGCTAAAAGAAATCTCCTCTCTTGGAAAGAAAAAAAGAGGACTAGTTAAGTAAGTAGGTTAATCAAGACAAAACTTGAAGTGGTTTGGGTACTCTCTTATGCATGACATCAGGTGGTGCGTAGAGTAAGCGACAAATCAGCAAAGTATACCTCATACAGCTTAGTTTAACCGCATGAAGTATCCTGCCAAATACGGACACTACCTGTGACTATCACGCTGGCTTTGCCTGCACGCGGATGACAGATTGACGGAAGAATAAAGCCGAGGGTAAAGAAAAACCAGTTATCAAAGCATAACAAGATTCCCACATGAATCTCACTCTGGGAGAAGTCAAAGCATGTGAAGGGGGAGGCGATAGGCAAGAGTTTTTATATCCTGTACACAGTATGTACGCGCAAGCCATTCCCAGTCCAGTCATTCCAATGAGGGAATTAGTTTCCTGGTTCACCCCAGTTTGAGTTGTTTGTTTATTTGTTTCTAATATTGTTTTCCACCCCTTCTCTCCATCTTTCCCCCAGAAAGGGGGTAGTAGAATCCTATTCTGGTGTGTGTCCGTCCCGTTGCGTCCGTCCACACCATGTCTAGTTCGTATGTGTTTTATTTTCCATTCTCAAAGGCACGGACTTATGATACTTAGTCCATGTATATAGTTACTACCACACAAAAGGGAAAGAAAAGAAAAGGGGCGCAAAAGAGCGCATGCCAAGACTAAACGGTTGCGGGTTAGTTGGTTAGCTACCTACCAACTAGGAATGGGTAGTTTTTATTGAGTAAAAGGGAAAGAAAAAAAAGGGTTGCAGGCGCCGAAACGTGAAACATTGGGCCTACCACCCCACACAACCCCCTTCGATGCCAAGAGGTTTCGTAATATATCCGTTGTTGCGGGTGTTGCTTGAGTTCAACATGCACTCTAGGCGTACTTTGTGCAACACATGTTAGAAAAGAAGCGCACGAATTAAATGGGCAGGGCGGGTAAGATATATGATACGGATGTGAGAGAAGTTGTCAGAACCGGGCTGTTGGGGCGGTGCTGACTCGGCTGCTCTCTCTTACAATGTGGTCGTTGCGGCGTGGGTGCGGGCGGGTAAGCTTTGGTGTCTGTGTGTGCATCTGATCGATGCTGAAGCGAGAGAGCCTGGGGAAAGGAATGGAGGCGAGATGTGCTCGAAACGAGTTTGTTTGAGGAGGAGGGGGTGCATGTGCATGTGCTATATTCATTGGAGCTAGAGAGGGTTTAGCGGTGTAAAGGACACCGCGTACGCACAGTTTGTTCTCTTTTTTCTTTCGCCATTTGCATGTACTGTGTGTCTATCTCGCCGTCTTGGAGAGCCAGTAGGAAAGCTTGAGCGGCGGTTTCAGCGAACGAGCGGGCAATGCGCATGCAATTGTGGGGAAAGACACACGTCAGATGGCAATTGTATGCAGTCTGGTTGGTGCAAGGGCAGAAGTAAGCTGGAGCGATTGGTTGTCAGGTAAGGTATGACTGGAGATCTTTTTCAATGCGTGATGCGTGTGAGTGGAGCATGAAAGAGGTAGAGACCATGGAGCCATTCTATTGCGGGAATGGCTTGCAGTGAATAAGGGCCTTGTGATGATCTTCTTTTTTCTTCTTTTTTTTTCAAAATAGTATTGCTTTTCTTGTTTTGTTTACCGCCATTCGCACGTGCAGGTGCGGGTGCGATCGGATGGTGCCAAGGCGAGGATTGGCAGATGGGAAAGAGGCCGTGTATCGACAAGTCTGCAGGCGCCCGGCCGTGTTCGCGGCGGTACAGTAATGCGGATGCTATTCAAAGGACCGTTAGGCGTACTGTACAACGAGAAGCGGAACGCGCAATCGAAGTGGACCCCGGGGTGTAATCGAGCGGGCAAGGAAACGCAGGGAGGGAGGGGTTAGCTAGCCTGTTGGTCACTGCAAGGAGGGTTGTACCACGGCAGAAGCAAAGGCTACGCAAGCCTGGGTCTGCAACACGGTAGTTCGTTTCATGTTCGTTTGCTCGGGCACGTTTTGGGGGATTGTGTCGCGGAGGATGGGTTTGAGATTGATGCAGAGTGGTCTGTACGGCGGCTGGATGGGGCCTAGTTGGCGGGGGGAGGAACAGCGCCTAGGCGTCGCGTGTTCATGCTCGCTTGCGCTTGTCCTTTCTGTGCTCGTCGTGGATAGTCACGACGACGGTCGTAGTCATGGATGCGAAGCTGGCGGTGCTGGTTGGATGGACAGAGTCGGCAGCCGGGTGCTGGATGACGGAGCTCTGCAGCCGTTGGACAGACGGTCATGATGACCGATGGCGCCGCCAGTGAATCTAGGCCGCGGATACGTTGTAGTAGGAGCCGACATAAGCATCTGGCTAGAGTTGTAGCCAAGCAGGCGCGAGGGTTGACTGGCGGAGAGGGTGAGTGACTAGCAGCAGCAGACTGCACCTCCATCAAAAACCAACAGCATACATACATAGCGTAGCGTATGTAGAGAGGAATAGGTGGGTAGCCCCACGGCGCCGCCCGCCAGTCCCAGGCATGCGATGCATTGCAGTCGTCTTATCTCTGGTCCCAATCACAAGGGCGGCGGTCGAGCTGAGGCAGAGCAGGCCAGGGCCGGGGTTTGAGGCGCGTGGGCCTGGCCTGTCGTGTGTGTTAAGATCTGCCATGGCTCGCCTCTGTCCTGCCGCGCCATGGCCTGTGCACGCCTATCGTCGACGCATTTTTTTCCCTTGCCCTGCCCAGCTGAAGCGCAAATGGCCGTTTTCGACATCACCGGGCTTGGCCTGCCATCCCACTACTAAAACGCCCCTCTGCCCGCCGTCATGTCTCGTGTTTCTTCCTGGTGGCCTGCCTGGCGAAACCATTCTAGACCTGCTACCTGAACCCACCCTGGCTGTTTCCTTCCTCGTCACTATACCTTTGTCAACCTCGATTTAATCCCACGTGCTCTGCTTCCTCCTTCTGGCTGGTCCCTGCTACTTTTCTTCCATTCCTCTCTCAGCATAACGCCCTCGCCGCCGGCCCCCTTTGTATATGTCACTGGGCGCCTTCGTCTAAAAAAGCACTCCCGAGTTCCCGTCTTGTTTTATAAAGATGCGTCGTCAACTTCCTCCAAGCCATCTTAAGGTCCCACCTGGTCCGCACGCCTTTCCACGACAGCAGTTTTTGGGTCAGGATACCGTCGTTGTGAACCACTACTCCGGCATCGAAAAAGCCATTCCCGCCATTCCGTCGCTACCGGGCTTCCGAACAAGTGCGGGTACGTTGAAAAAAAAATCATTTCCTCTGGATTTTGTGCTGCGGCTTCGTGGTCGTGTGCTCGGTTGCCGGGATGGGAAGGAAATCACATAGTACTTGGATTTTTATCCGCGGGGGCTAACGCGCAACAACAGCATTCCTCACTTCACTGAGCGCAAACCTCCGAATTGATCCCGACCTACCTTCGCCTCTCCCAACGCCAACCAACTTCCGCCTCAACCACTTTATCCAACCAGTCCCGCCCACCTCGCTGTCCTACTCGACATCCACCGCCCCGTACAACCCCTACGTATCCCACGCCGAATCCCAAGTCATGTCATCTGCCGAAGCAACCTCCCCCAAGGCGCCTGCCGACGAGTTGCCCCAACTGTCCACTTACACGGCTGAGACAGAAGACGATCGCATCGAGGGTCTTCGCCTGGTCGCCGACTCGGTCGCCCAGCAGCGCCAGGTTGCCAGCAAAATGCTCATGTTCCACCCCATTTCCCTCTCGGCCTTCTTTCTCACCGTCGCCATTGCTGCGCAGTACATGCTGCGCTGGTACGAGGACAAGCTAATGCTCGTAACCACCCTCGGCGGCATCAGCATGACCTATCTCATCTTCGTTCGCTGGATGACTGGCGGCTACATTGGCCTAGCCGAAGACATTGACATGGACTGGCTCGGTGACGACCGGATGATTGTAGTCAAGTGGGGTGAAGACGTTATTGGTTCTCTAGTACTCGGCTGGGCCGACAACGATGCTGCTAAGAAGCGCGGCCGTAGGAGAAGAGGCAAGGCCGTTGTGCGCGCGTGGACCGTCAAGCTCAAGTACCGCGGCAAAGGTGTGGGCGAGGGTCTTTTGGAGGAGGCAGTTAGGGTTGCGGGCGAGCGCGGCGCAGATGGCATTCTTTTTGACGCCGACCATGCCAGTGAGTTTTGTCCCTGTGGTTCTTAAGACACTCTTTCTAACGTACACTAGATTCCAAGCGCGTTCTGCCCCCTATCTTCAACGGCTTCCTCAATAAGCAAGAGGCCAAGGCCGAAAAGGCCCTACGGAAAGTCGCAGACACCAAAGGCAACTTCCGCCAGCGTCAGAGCTCCCCTACCTGGGGCAGCAGATAGACGGAACGCATTTGCTCCCTCTTTATTTATCTATTTATCTATTTTCTGTCCGACTATTACCCATCGTAAAGCAGACCTGGTAGAAGTCTTGCTCTCTTGTTTGTCGGCCTCCTTATCGCCACGGCGAGTTTTCTTGAAAAGATACCCCTCTTCACATTCCTCTCGTTGATTGATGATACCCCCCCTCAAACAATCGCTATTGTATTCCTCAACCATTTCTGCGCTTCTACTACCGCGCTCCTAATCAACCACATCCTTCTATCGAGCACTCGTTTTTCTTGCTCCCTTATCTCTATCTCTATCACTATACAAGTCTCATACATCACGGTGCAGGATAGATAGATGGTGACCAATGGTTCTCTTTGCTGGGTAGACCTATCAATGACGATATCGCTTTGCTAGTTGCATAACACACCGGCCATCTCCGTTGCCCTTGTGACCATGACTTTGTATGTGCTCACCCCACCCTTCCTCGAGTTGGGGAGATAGCCATCGGACACACATCCGGACCGTCTACACACCTCTTTCTCTCGGCGGCCCCCACACATAGCACATACTGCAAGCCCTCAGAACTCTAGCTTTCCGGCTCGTCCCTATCGCAGCAGGCTTGCTTTGCTCCTAAAGCCTGTTAAAACCCAGCAACTTTATTATGTGCACTGATAACGCTTGCATAAGCCCTTGATACCCAGCCACCCTGTTTGTTGACAACAGTCGTCTGGTTCGTTGGCGTTGTTTTACCCCGCGGTTGACTCGCTACCCAATTTACCCCTCCATGCGTAAAGTAGGGGAGGGTTTGGGACAAGACTAGGGGGTTCCCGGGCATCTGCATGCGCAAGGGTTGGCGTTGCCCAAGCGGCACCTTGGTGTACGTACTACGTATGTGTTTTTTTACTGTACAGTAAGACCAGCGACAACGGAGGGGTATGATTGTGCCGGAGTACCAGCGTGCTGGATGTAAGCATTTACGGCTTTGTACTGATTACGTTTCTCTCTCTCCTCTTCCTTTTTTTTCTTTGGTTTCCAGGTGACACAGTCATAGGCTTTTCCTTCTTCCTGCACTCGCCGCCACCTCTTCGTTTACCCTGTCGGCTTTGCTTGCATGCATGCATATGGTGGTGCAGTGATAATATGTATGCTAACTCTGCTACTCGCTTCTGCGCATGGCTTACACAAAGAGCAGAGCAGAGCAGAACATTGCCTGTTCGGACTCCGTAAGGGCATGGATCGTCAGCTTCTGCTGCTTTCAGCGCGCGGCTGCACCCGCCTATGCATCGCCGTCGACTGAGCTTGTAGGATACTCTTCGCGCAGCTGCAGGATGACTTTCTGTGCCTCGAGTTAGTTGATGATGTTGTTGCACAAAAGCTAACAGCTGTTGCTAAAAACAACAACAAAACTGCGCAAAGTATCTCTCTGGACAGTGCGAACCGCGCGCGAGGCAGATCTGCTCGTTACAGAGTGTGTTGTGCTGTGCCACAGTGGAGAAATGCCAGTTGCTACGTACCGCTAACGCCTCTGGATTCGCGCCATTTTCAATCAGCGATACGCAATATGAAAGCTGCTGCCGATCGAGATGCGTGTTCTTGGGTCCCGGGTTAGCTGTTGGGCGCTTTAGATTGAGGCACGGCCATGGCATACTAGTAGCGTTGCGATTTCGTGGAGAATGTCGATGACTTCCCGTGCCGCCTTTCTACGGGCGTCGGCGGAGGTCTGCTCGGCTGCTGGCATTGCTCCTGAATTGATCACTGATTCTTACTGGGAAAGATGATATTTTTGTGGTTCTCGAGCTGGTGTCTGTTTGTTTGATGCCGTCTAGGGTTGCGAGAACCCGACAGCACGCGGCGCGTTTCCTGCACGTGACCTCCTTGGCGACTTTCCCTCCTCATCGGAAATCGGCTCTGATGACATCGATGTGTTCAGCGACCCCTAGCATCGCCATCATCATGACGAAAGATGGCCTTCCGGTGCTCAGGCAAAGCATAACAGCTACATAATAGTTGCTTGTGTGCTTGTTCTTGATATATTTCCTGGCTGACATTCATCTCTTGTTCAATTAACTGAATTGCTAAACATCTACTATCTTCATACTTCTTGTTAATCATACAACCACAAAGTTAATCTAAATACAATGTCTTCAGATCCGCATCAGGGTGGCCGTCTTGAGGACATGGCCGTCCATGGCACCACCATACCCGGCGACGCTGGCAAGCAGAACACGGTAAGTCCACCCTTACTTCCTGATTCCAAGGATGTAGGGAAGATGATGCCGGGAATCCAAGGTATTAATAACGTCTCAGATACCCAGCGTACCTCGACCAGACCAGAAGGATGCGCCTGTCGAGTTCTCGCATGCGAACATGGCCCATGCTGCAGACAACGCCTTCGACATCCCTCGTAGCGTAAACGACCGTGGACACACGGCCGAAGTCATCTCTGGCACTGGCGACCAAATGACATCAAACATTGAAAAGAAGAATTTGGATGATGCGTTTGTGGACCCTCGCGCAAAGGGTCACGTACAGTACTTCAAGCACGCGAGGCAGGACAACCCTATGGATAGCTTGAAGTATGGTGCTGGCGATCATGGCGTACAGCGTGCGCCTGGTGAGGAGGAAGACAGCGAAGAGGCGCTGCTTGACAGGCGCGGTGCGAAATAAGCCATTGCATCCTTTGCGCCAAAATGTACATACTGCACGAGTTTATGATTCAGAACCAAAAAAGCCAAGAGGCTGAATAAATCAACTTTGCCTTGTGACCCATGTTTGGTGGTGATGATGATGTATCCCCTTGCTTGTGAGCTCTAGGACCCTGATGCTTAGGAACTCAATGACTTTAAAAGTACCCCGCTAGTTAGACCCCACACGTGCTTTGCCGAATTCACCTCTCATTACCACGTTCCAACTTGCAACTTAATCCCGCATCCCACCGCTGCAGCCAATAAATCCACTAATATGGTGTACTACTTCTCGTCAAATACCGTGTCCCCGTCGGCTTTCATCTACGTTGGCAAAGACAAGGTCGAAAGTAAGCATTTTTATTTCGACATGGCAAATCACCTAGCTTGTCGCCTTGCAGTCGCACAAAGGTGGTCTTACTGACTTTACATCAGATGAAGAGCTCATCAAGTACGGCTGGGATGAAGATGTCTGGTTCCATGCCGATAACCTTTCTTCTGCACATATCTACGTCCGCCTGCCAGAGGGCGAGAACTGGGAAAAGATGAACAACGACCTATTGGTCGACTGCGCGCAGTTGACAAAAGCCAATAGTATCGAGGGTAACAAGAAAGACAACGTCACCATTGTGTATACCCCCTGGAGTAATCTGAAAAAAGATGGTAGTATGGCTGTGGGACAGGTTGGGTTCAAGGATCAGCGCAAGGTGAGAACATGCCACAATCGACGTTTTTTGGTTACTATATATTGATTGTTGGTTCTAGGTCAAGCGCATACATGTTGTGACAAGAGAAAATGCCATTGTCAATCGTCTCAACAAGACAAAAGTCGAGAAGTTTCCTGATTTGCGCGAAGAGCGAGAGGCGAGACGCGCCGAGCTGAGAAAGCGAGAGCAGGGCGCCATGCAGGCAAAGGTACGCCGGCATCTCTTTCTGTTCTTCGCTACGTATTGTCACTATCTTCATCCCGACTTTTCTTTGCTTCCATTCCGCCATGCCCTTTTCCACAGCGAAACTGACTTCATGCAGAAGAAAGAAGAAGCGCGCATCGCCAAAGAGCGCAAGGAGCTCGCATGGCGGAGAGACCATGCCTATGACGATGTTATGACTGAGGACAATCTGGAGCAAAGCAGCAATCAAAACCGCGACGAGAATTTTCTCGACGACTTCATGTGAGGTTCCTGAGCAGCGGCACCCTTTGCAGTTGTCAGGGACGTCAATAGAGAACATGGATCCATGACAGTAATCTCAATTAGGATCGCGAACAGTCATGGCTGGCAGACAAAGCTGCATGCTCTCGTTTAGCATGCGAATGTTATGATTGAAGACATCGTATGCTGTCGTCTTTATCTCGAGTTCATCGCGAGTTCTGACGAGTCAGTCTTGTTGTATTGGGCTTCGAGAGGCCAGGGTACATACTGATTCTTCGCTCTGTGCTTTGTGCGGCCTCCGTTGCCTTGCACCCACCACACAAACAACAAGTTCTTTAGTATTTTGTGCTCCAGACCGGTCTCTTTAGTAGCATATTGAAGAAATTCTATCGTGTTTTGTACTTTTTGAGGCTCAAAGTCGGACGCACAGCCTCTGCGAAATGCCAAGCGGAGCCGGTCACGCAGCGTGTACCGGGCCGGCTTAGAGAACTGAATGGCTCTGAGACTATGCCGGTACAAGTGCCTATACGCGTGTATGACTGCTTGCTGAGACATGATGGTCGCGGCGCTAAACGTCACGCCTCACGCTGAGAACTGACATGGCTGGCATCGGTGAAAAGTATGCCCGGCGCCACCGTAGCCGCCCGCGTGTCTTAAACCTGCCGTCTCCTCTCTCCTCTCCTCGTCATACCTCTCGTCGCTCACTCAACGCCCTGCTTGTACAGTTGCATCCGCTGGGGCTTGTAGATACAGAGTCCGCATTTTGGACCTTTGCGCTCTGCTGTGACTGCTTCACTTTTCTTGTATTCATCGCTAACCTTGCAGTTTCGCGCTCCAAAGCTGGTGCACCAGTATTGGAGCCACTCACTTTTCAAGGTCCGCTGTGGCATCCATGATTTGCATTCATCACCAGCACCATGACCAGAGTATATCAAGAGCGCCCATCACATGGGCCGCAGCGCAGCAACATGCTTGAGCAGACGCGGGCAGTACCGAAGAAGAAAAAGCCTTACAAGGTCGTGCTGGAAGCAGTAACGCAAGAGAAAAGGAGACTGCACTCCATCGTGCGTTCGCGATGCGCTATCGATTCCCCGAGATTTTACTAATTAAAGGATAGCTGACGTACACCTCCAACGCGCCCACTGGTTTTGGCTTCATTCCGGCTGGACATCCCGAGTTCACGGAGTGGTGCAAGGAGCAGTGCCGCCAACGCAACCTCGACGTTCACATTGTCTCGGTATGCGTCTCAACTACCTACAGGTAACAAGGGAACACGGACTGACAACCTCCCAGGCCAAGCCTAAGAATAAGATGCACTCCGATCCTGAAAAGCTCTCTCACCATGTCCATAGAGTGGGACACCACTTCCCCATGGAAATCATCTACCTCGCTTGCAGCAAGTTCGGTTATACATATGATGAGACTCGTGGCCTCCGGAAAGACAAGGATAGCGACAGGAACAACTGGATTGCCCGGCGCTTCGAGGATTACTCCTCACGCCAAGTCAACCAGGGACAACCCGCGACGGAAAAGGAGACCAAGAGCTACGTTCATGGCGCCATTCGCGACTTGTTTCCCAAAATTCCCGACGATGACCTACAAGCGATTGTTACTCATGCGTTCGAGGAGGGAACAAACCGGGTAGGTAACGCCAAGGAACTTTCCTTGGCGCGTAGAGTGCAGCTTGCTGTTGTCGCCCATATTCGCCATACATATACAGATTACGACAAGCTGCTCAAAAGCGGCGGTTGGATGGAAGCTCGATCCAAAGTCGAGAGCGTTACCCTCGCTAAGCTTAAAGAGTGGCGTGACGAAGTCGACGAACAAACCAATGAGCTTGAAGAAACCTTTCGTGAAGTCATCGTTCTTGACGATGACGACGAGGAGGCAAGCAGCGAAGCACGTTCTTTGTCCACACCGGACGAACGTGAGCAAAGCATGGAGATTGTTTCCAGTCGTGCTACCGCGCGCGATTTGCAACCTGAACTTCATGCTAACTACCCTCGTAATGACGTGAGAGTTGCACCGGGAAGAACGATCATTTTCCAGCGTCACCCTGCACCGCCACGACAAAGTTTCTTACCTGCCTCGCCGCATGCCGAACCATTTCTTCAGCTGCCACCTTCATCTGTGCGAGCACCACTAAACTCTGAACCACGCTTAGGGTCCCGAAGCGAAGCATATCGCCACGGCGCTTTCGATCCTATCGAAAAGTAAGGAGACGTGACATTCGAAATCTCAATAGCCACTGACCGCTGTAGACGAACAAGGCCTGTTGACCCTGGCCTCGGCGCGAGAACCACCCAGCCTATCATGCGTGAAATAGACGGGCGACTTTACAGAGTGAGTCCAAGGTCACGCCTCGTGAGCCCAACACGATTGTATTCCGGTCATCATTTCTAACTTTGAACTAATCCCCGTAGCTCCAACCCATCAAGGAACCACGAGATGATTCAATGATGCGGTATGATCTACCTCTCCCTCCACCACGACGAATGCAAGAAGCGTATTCACGCCCTGCATCACCCCGGTTTAGTACACACCAAAGACCGCCCACAAACACAAGACGTATGACAGACCAGGATGCCGTGCTCCCTTCTGTTGAGCGTGAGACAGTCGATCTGACATCACCACGGGGTAATACGAATGGACATCACCCAGTGCAGACACATAATTCGCTTGACAGACAGAAGCGTAAGGCTTCCGATTCTTTTGCATACGAAAGAGAGCCCCAGGCAGAGCAGCATACGAAACGTCCAAGGGCTATGTATCGTGAAGAAGTCTATCCTAGGACCTATCCGGGTAGACCACATGAGTTTCGTTCGAGCCCACCAATGGGCCCTCACAGTATTCCGCGGCCACCCCCTCCGGAGCATGTTGTCGATTTAACTAGCAGTCCAAATGGTCCGCCTTTGGCTCATAACAGAAGCTATTATGCACCCTCACGGCCGATTGCAGATGTCGATCCTCGTGGATATGCATACGCCCCTCCAGTGCCTCATGGATTGTCTTCCCGCGGTGTGAGAGAACCTCACTATCCAGCACCAGCTGACGAGCCATATCGTACTTACATGCCCAATGCCAGGGCGTATGATAGCCGCGCTCCTGCTCATGAATACATTCCGTCGCGAGACGGACGCTACCCACCTCGGAACGAGGGAGAAATCTTACCATATGCGAAAACCGGAGTTCGATATGGCGCTTAAGTTGCTTTCCAATGCAACTAGCATACAGGTGGAGTTACATGGTTTTTCCTACGGATGATACCCTTTGGCTTCTTTTTTCACGCATCTCAGAGAACAACTGTTTCTCTTTTTCACGCTTGTCTTTGTTATAACTGCATAGCATGGTGGAGGTTTGTTGCATCGCACAACGTCATTGAATACTATGTCAATGACGAGGTGGTTGTATGAAGAGGAGGCATCTGCTGCTGACAATTGCCGGTAAGCTCGAAGCTTATTCAGGCAGAGAACTGCAGCTACATAGACATTACGAAGGTACCAACACGGTACATGTACATGAAATATAATGACTGTGAATTTTACTATGGTGCTCTTTGTGCATACGTGCTAATGTCCATTCCCGTGCTATGGCTCCTGTTCACGCTTGCCCGTGCTTCTGCGCGTACCTTTGCATAACGTCCTCAACCACCTTTTTGACCTCTGCTGCATCCAACTTTTCCTTCCGGTCTGGCGTGTACACACCATTGACTTCTTGCTCGATATCTGTAAGCTGCGTATACACAAACCCGCAGCAATGGCCTCCGTCAACAATTCCCGCCATCATCTTCTCAATGCGCTTGAGCAAGTCCTTGGGGTCCGAGGCAGTCGTGTAGCCCCAGTCCCTATTCCTATCTTCTTCTTTTCCCTCTCCACCAGCCTTAGCAGCAGCAGCTGAGCGAGCAATGTTCACACCACCAAACTCCGTGCAAATGACTGGCGCGCCAGGAGTATGCTTAGATCCTGGATCTGCAAGGCTCTCAATTGGCGCCAGGAATGTGGGTCTATTCGAGGCCTTCTTCATAATGGCGTCTAGCGACGCACACGTTGCTGTCAGTTCCTCTGCATCAGCGTAGTCGTGGAACGTAGTTAGATCAGTAATGACGTGTTCCCAGCCGCAATTGTCGTTGATGGGTCTTGTTGGATCGAGCACCTTTGTGGCATGGTACAAGCTGCGGATGTGGTCTCTCTGCTGCTTATTGGTGTGCAAGTCAGTGTAAGCCCACGACTCGTTGACGGGCGTCCACGCGACGACGCAAGGGTGGTTGCGGTCTCGAAGGACTGCTTCGCGCCATTCTTGGTCCATTCGCTCCACATAAGCCTCAGAGAAGGCGTAGGCGTTTGCCATTTCGCCCCATACGAGGAAGCCAAGGCGATCGGCCCAGTAGTGGAATAAGGGATCCTCGACTTTTTGGTGTTTGCGGCATCCGTTGAAGCCCATTTTCTTGCTCAGCTCGATATCGTGTTTCAGTGCTTCAGGCGAAGGCGGCGTCATGAAGGTGTCGGGCCAGTAGCCTTGGTCGAGGAAGAGGGCTTGGAAGTAAGGGCGGTTATTGATGCGGAAAGTGGAGTTGCCCCAGTTGATCGAACGCATGCCAGTTGTTGTGTGGATAGTATCGATAGCATTATCCGAGGAAGGGCTGTAAAGACGGATAGTTAGGTCGTAGAGAGTTGGATAGTCAGGAGACCACAAAGCGACGTTGTTGAGCCAAGCTCTGGGCTCAGAGGTTGGAGCAGCAGAAGTGAGACTTGGTGGTAGTTGAGACAGCTGCGAATCGCTGAGACGCATGCTCGTCTTCAGAACGACAGTGTCTGAGTCTCGGGGTAGTGCAGTCTTTTGAGCCTTGCCGATCAGAACACCGCCTAGGCTAGCTTCGAGCTCCACACTGTAGTCATGGCCAGCAGGTCTTCCAAGAACCTTAATGCTGGCTTCTAGGGTTCCGCCTTCGATATCGTTGCTCTTGATGAGTGTGCCTGCACTTGCATCTCCAAGTCTGACAGCTGGTACTGACTCCAACCACACGCTTTGCCAAATACCTCCGCTGGGCGTGTAGAAGATACTTTCAGGCTGAGCTTTCCAGTACTGCTTGCCACGTGGCTGGGTCAAGTCGTGAGCGGAATCGAAGACGCGCACTGTCAGCCTCTGCGTTTTTCCCTTTGCAAAAGCATCCGTGATGTCAACATCAAACGGCACATGTCCGCCCCGATGACCGCCAAAGAAGCTTCCACCGACCCAAATTTTGGCTTCATAATCTACGGCTCCGAATCTTAAGAGAACACGGTCTCCAGATGTCTTGTCTTGTTCAGGTCTCGGGTCCTCTATCATTCTTTCGTACCATAGCACCTCATGGACGCCCTTCTCATTAATTCCCGAAGCAGGGCACTGAAATACATATGGCACCTGAATATCCCTTTTCTCATGAACAGTATGCTCATTTTTGAACTGATTGCCCTGCAATAGCTCTTGGGTACCAGCTGCAATCTTGGCGGTAATACTGTGCGCCTCGGTGTTTTCGGCACTATTAGTGTTGGTGGGGTTCACGGTGATCTTGTCTGGGAGTTGGGTCAAATGCCATCCTTGAATTATACCAACGTCGTTGTCGTCGAAGAGGAATGACCATGGGCCGTTGAGGGATTGCCATGATAGATTCTTGCGGAGAAAGTCTGGTCGGGGGTATGCGGATGAGGGTGGAGAAGACATGTTTGCGTTGTGATGTAGATTTGGATGAGCTTTCACAGGACGAAGTGTAATCTTCAAATGAAAACGTTTATAAGGTTGGCACGCACGTGAGTTTCCACGCAATATGGTGGAGAGGTGGGGAGAATACACTGGGTCCATCATGTGTGTACCAGTCCAGTTCGGGAATAGAACGGATTGGTACACATTCATCCCCGCTCCGCATTCTTTGGGTTTTCGCACATAGCTATTACATGAAATCATGCATCAGCGAATGAAGTGAGTATAATTCCTGCAAACATTAATTTCGCGGGAACAAGCTCAGCAATGGCCAATGCTACGAAAGTTGATTTGCTAAAATTAAACATCTTGGATACTATACAAAGCGTATTGGGTATATTATTACGGGATAACTCGCTGGAGAATTATACCGCGCGACAAATAAACGCAAATAGACTACTAGAGCCTCCTGAACACGACATCAGTCTAAAGGCCAGTACTCATGAATCCCCTTCTGATTCTTCCACCTCATGAACCAACAGCAGAAGGGGAAGAATAGCGTATTCACTGCTCCCCATGCAATCAGGATACCAAAGTCTAGACCAAGACGAGAATGCAAATCAAAGAGAATCGAGCGGCTTGCTTCAACAACTGTAGTCCACATCAGCATCTCCCAATGATCGTAGCAGAATGACAAGGCGGGAACAGAAGGGAACACCAAAGACTTACTGGAATGCAATGGCCACGCATAGCCCCACCTATAAAAAGCGGGTGCGACCTCAATGTCGTAAAAGGCAGTAGAGACATTTGTGATGACCCAGAAGATAAGAAACAAGCCCATCCAAGGCATACCCACTATCATCGCAACGTTCTCACACGCCAGACGCAGCGCAATCATACCACAAAAGTTGAGCATCCAGTACACCATGAATGTCGCATGCCCGAAAGCTATTGGGTTGCCCTCGCTCTGTATGGTAGCCTGAGTATGGCTAGTTATCGAATTGGTATGTGAGAAATTGATCTGAAAAGCCAGGCTGACGAGGGAGTAGGCGAGGGAGAGCATAAAGTAGGCAGAGATGGTCGCACACCAGCGCCAAACAATCAACTGGGGGAATTTCAGTGGTGGATGGTTGGTTGGTGTGACATATTGCATGTGGATGGGCATGTAGAAAGAGAAGCTGAAGAAGGATATGATGATAAGATCTGTTGTGGTTTTGTTAGGTTTTTACACCATATGTAAGATCAGTGGACGTGGTTTTGGGGTGCTTACAGATGAGACCAATAGAAACAGCAGGAATGCTAGTATAAGGGAAGAAAGGCCGAAGGTTGTACTCAGAGAACCCAATGGCGGGGTTGATTGCTTGTGGTGCGTTTTGCATGTTTGATAGAATGGATGGATCGCTCGCGTTTTGAAGTACCATTTGTGCCCACTGCTTACCGACCATGCTCTGCGCTTCAGTCATGAAAGCGCTGATAATCGGCAGCATGAAGTCATACCAGTTCGTATCGTCCCTTGAATCCTGATAGATCAATTGGCAAGCCCCAAGAGGTTCGTAGGACGAGTTCCCATTCGCAATTGCGGAATATAGCAAAGCACTGGCATTTGGATTTATGACAATGGCAGCCCTAAGATTTCATTAGCGTCTACCAAATGCAATAACTCAAAATCAGCCGCTTACCAAGCTTCCCAATTGTACACCGCCTCGCGAACAAGCATAGGATCGTTGTTGAACTCTGAAGCTGGACGGATGCCCCATCCTAACGTCGGCTGGCCGCTGCCTAGTTGTTGTTGTACGAGCTTTGTGATAGCCGTTCCAACAAATGGTGTGTTTCCGGTGTTGTCATATGGCGCCGCACCGTCCATATCTACTACATATACCAACAAATGGCCGAGCCTGTCCTCTACTTGGAAGAACACACCCCAGTATATCGATAACACGGCCAGTATAAATCCCATGAGGAAAGCGGTTGTGACAGTCCATTTCACAAAGGCACGGTTGCGGACTTGACGGAGATCCGGGTGCCAGAAGCCCACTGGTTCTTTGTTGGATTCTTGAGACTTCTTTCCCTCTCCATCTCCATTTTCGACTTCATTGGGGGCTCTTTTTCCACGCCTGGTTTCGGGGTGACCGTTTGTGCCCTCTTCTTCGTTTATCTGTGCTGGAGAACGGAATGCGCGTGGTAATCGCATTCGCGACATGGTATAGAAACAGTGACGATAGCAATTAAGGAATCCCGTGGATTTTGCGCGCAAGCCAGCAATTATAGGTTGCCAAGAACAGAAAAAGCTTATTGTCACTTGGAAAATGCATGGCGATGGCTATTGCTTTTATGATAGGCATTCGACAGAGCAATTGGTTCTCGATGATGGAAAAAATCCATGACGTAGGTACATAATTGGACTGTTGTTTTTATGACGTTCTGTATCTGCGAGATCTTAGCTTCACGCTTAGATCCGTAGTTAACGCAATCGAGGCTAGCTCTGGGTTATGATCAATTGACATTTTGCTACTGACTAGAATCTACTCATAAACTGGTAAACGTACTCGAATCGTCATTTCTCTTTCCATCGTGTAACTTCTGTGGCATGTATTTATCATCCATGAAGTCGCTCAAAGCAGACGTGTCGAGCCCAAAGTCCTCAATCTGGATGCCTCGCATATATATTCCTCCTACAATTTCGAATAACAAAAGAAAAAAGAAGGGTATCGGGCTCATTACAGGGGGTATAGGGTATATCGCGAAGCAAAACGCCACGCCTTCCAGGTTGTGTTCCGTCGTTCATAATTAGTTGCGTGTTTGTTTGGTCTGTTCATATCATTCTTGGTCATTCTTTTTGGTGGTGGTGGTATCGTATTCGTCGTTCACAGATCAGGGTCTTCTTCGGAGAAGATCTCTGGCTCTGGGAGGCAGTCACTCAACTGCATCATTCGGTTCCTGCAGTGAATAATGAAGATGGCTATGGAGAGCGCGTTCCAAACGTCGTAACCCTCTTTGCCATAGTCGTACATTGCAATGAGTCGAAGGTGCGGCTGCTCCCCATCTTTCGTCGTTGGAGCGTAGCTAACGAACGCCACAACAGTATGTGATGCAGTGATTCCGTACAATGTTGGAACTTCTGCCACGGTGGATTCTTTATGTCTGTCGGTCCCATCTATCTGTAGAGCTTCGTGCCATAATTCATGCAGTCGACCGAGCTTCTCAAGCATTCTCTCCTCGCTAACACTTGGGTGTATTTTTCGTGAGAATGTGATCGTCTGGAACAACGGCAGTTGGGACCAAAGTCGGTCGACTTTTCCGTCTTTCATTGCCCATTTGGTATATGCTTTCACCGCTTTGCCAATCTGATATTCAGGAGTGCGCTTTGCGCGCGTATGCCAGGCATCCCGGACCAAGCCTCCTAGATCAAAAAGCCTATTAAGAGCGGTTTGTGCTTTCTCATGTTAGTGAATTAATTGCCGTAACGAAGACCAGAAGGCTTACCACTATATTCAGTGCCAAAGGCAGGTTTTACGAAAGCTTGGTCAAGTTTCTCGGTGAAAAGATCTCCAGGCAGAGTCTCAAAATCGTTGATCCATTCGGCCGGGAGCAACGGCTCAAGACCGCGCATTCCCAGCTTTTGAAACAGGAAAATTGCGTCCTCAGACCAGCCAGCAGTGCGCAACTGGAGACCCTGCTGATCTTTCCTTCTACGCTCCTCTTCAACGTTGATACGCTTCTGTTGGTCCATGTATGTTCCGTCGTCGACTACCATAGTTTCCTCGTTCGCATCCCACTCATCTTCGGAAGATCCCTCCATTTTCTGCTCGGGCGCAACAGGTGACAAAGGCACCAGCGTATCGCCTTCGAGATCATCCGAGAGCATGGCCGAGGCGGGCGGGGAAGGAGGTAGAAGTGTCGCATCGATGTCATAATGAGGACTCGGTGTTTGTGCGTCCCAGTTCTCGATTCGCGCTTTCGGGCTTTTCTTTGTCGCTACTGGTTTCACTGCCTCTTGGCGAGTGGTTGTGGGTCGAGGAGGTACTGCGGGCGTCTTGAAGGCAAAAGGCTTGTCTCGTCGTTGCTGGGTCTTGCGCGGACTTATATAGTTCCAGAAGCGATCGGAGACATTGCGAAAGAACGCCATGATGATGGAAAGACAATGCTTTAGACGCGCACGTACGAACAGGTAATAGAGCGAGAAGAGATGTAGGGTGAGTGGGGTCGAGGGGTTCAGTCAATTGTTATAGGCGCGTGTTGCGGTGAAGGTGAAAGTGAAGGTAACGGTGAAGGTGAAGATGAAGCGGACAGGCCGAATGCAAGTGATGTCTTTGTTTTCCTACTGCCTTGTGAGCGGCCTTTCACCATGTCTTGTCAAAGACGCTGAAAGTGAGGGCAAAGAGTCATTGTGAAAACAGGGCCGGGAGGCTGGCTGTGTCCCGCATAATGCAGGAACAAGGACTCGCTGCCACGCTGTCACATGCGGGCTAACCTAAATAGGCTACCCCTGGTCTTAGTACGCAGGTGCGGTGAAGATCTTATCAGATGAATTTAGAACCCCACCAAATCTCTAGACCCCCCACCAAAAAAGAGTTGAGCCGCGCCCAAAGGCGATCATCATCTGCTCTTTTCTTCTGCCACTCAACACTCCTTTAAAAAATAAACAAAATGGCCGTCACCGAGCAAGACACGCAGGTCGTGACCCTGCGCAAGATTCTTACATCAGAATCGGAGCCCCTCGCCCGACGATTCCGTGCTCTCTTCTCTTTGAAGTACCTCGCAGGCCTTAACCCACCGACCGAACAAACCATCCCCGCAATCGAAGCCATTGGCGCCGCCTTTTCCTCGCCGTCTGCTCTTCTGAAGCATGAACTCGCTTACTGCCTGGGTCAATCTGGCCATGATGCGGCTATTGCGCCACTGAGGGCCGTGTTGCAAGACAAGGAAGAAGACTCCATGTGCAGGCACGAGGCTGCGGAGGCACTTGGTGCACTGAGCGACAAGGGGAGTCTAGAACTATTGAAACAGTTGAGAGACGATGTCCAGGAGGTTGATGTTGTGCGGGAGACTTGCGACATTGCTGTTGATCGCATAGAGTGGGATCATGGGCTGCAGAAGGGACAAGAGAAGCTGAAAAAGAGGTACGTCTGCAAAGCCTTCCATGTGTCTGTTAATTTGCTAACATTGTCAAGTGACTTCACATCAATCGATCCGGCACCACCACTACCACAAAGCACCGAGCAGCCATCCATACCGGAACTTGAAAAGACACTGCTCGATACATCCCTGCCCTTGTTCCAGCGTTATCGAGCCATGTTTGCTCTGCGTGACCTTTCTTCGCCACCCGATCTCCCAACTGCTGTCCCAGCTGTACAAGCGCTTGCCCGCGGTTTCAGCGACCCATCCGCTCTCTTCCGTCACGAGATCGCATTCGTTTTCGGTCAGCTATCGCATCCTGCGTCAATTCCCAGTTTGACAGCTGCACTTAGTAACACAAAGGAGGCTAGCATGGTTCGCCACGAGGCAGCAGAGGCGCTGGGTAGCCTGGGGGATGAGGAGGGTGTTGAGGAGACTTTGCGCAAATTCTTGAACGATCCAGAACAGGTAGTACGAGACAGTGTGGTTGTGGCGCTTGATATGGCAGAGTTCGAGAAGAACGGGGAAATGGAGTACGCAATCGTGCCGCAGGTTGCTGCGGCTTAAAATGTGTGCCATGTTGCATGCGCATGGCGTTTGGGTTACATGGAATCCAACGAGTACAATGTACGTGTACGACCCAGTTCAGTTATTCGTGTTCCACCTGTAAGATAGCAATCAGTATGAGTTCCAATTTGGAAGTGATCGTGTAAACATACTTATGACCACAGTCGCACTCATAAAATACTGTGGTTCCTTCGTCTGCACTTCGTAGCTGTTGAGTGTAGTATCGCACTTGCTCTCTTCCGCATTTCTCACACGGGTGGTTGATTACGCTGGTGGTCTGCACATCCTCCTCGGAAAAGGTTTGCACCTGGGATCTCTTTGCGCGCAAGGAAGACGGGAAGGCGGTGGGCTTAGAGACTGTAACCACAGTCTTTGAAGATGTGTCTTTGTTCTGAGCACCGCAGATACCACATGTTAGAACTATATTCTGTTGCTGTTTCCCTGCGGAGCCGTCCAGCAGATTACCGCAGTCAGTGCAGAAGACAAGGGATCCTATTTACTCAGTCAGTAAATGTTTCATATTCAGTTTTGAATGTGGGAGGTGCTAACCAATAGCTGACATGATGAGCAGGTTGTTGTCGTAAAATCAATGATGGGCGTGGAGGGTTTAGAAAAAAGTTACAGGGAATCGCGACTTCCGCGGCTGCGACAGGCTAGTCCGAGAGCGGTAGGCGGTCAGAACGCGTCCGGCCGTCACCACCATTCGATCATAGGTGCTTTCAACGTAAAGCCGCCACAGCGAAGAAGACACCAGAGCGCATTGCTCGCGTGAGTGATCTGAGGAGGGAACCAGGACCATACAGCCAGATGATGCGCGCCGGAACGATGGAATAACGATCGCTCGAACTCCACCCACAACGTACACTGTCGGCGCCTACACCACGCTTGTCCACTCCTAGGACTGTTCAACTTGTCAAGCGCGAGCGCAATGAACGGAGATTGGCATAATGTCAACGGTGGCGGACTCCCATTCCGGAGGCCTCCTCCCACTGTCGACGATGCCCTTCCGTATTCGCCATTTACTTCGATTATCCCCTTCTCGCCAGGTAAGTGACTGCTTCACTTGCGCATCTTAGTTGCGCCAGGCTCTCTCACCTTCCACGACAGACGATTGACAAACGGATAGATATAATACCTTTCCCGACTTCCGAACCTCCTACTCCGCCTACTACCTTGACTACGGAACAACAAAAGGCTGCAAAGAAAGCCGTGGGTATCCTGAACGACGAAATCGAAGGCCAGTCCACCGCGCAACACCTACACAACACGCTGAAGCAGCTCCGTAATCTTCTTCATCGTGACAAGCTACCAGAGTAGTGAGTTTGCTTGGAGTTCGACCGAGAAGCAATTCCTAACATTCATAGCCATTTTAAGCCCATGCCGCAACTAGCGACACCTCCGCCAGACAGTCCTGTAAAAGGCACAAATGGAGACTCTTCTGGATTTACACCGGCGCTTAGTCCGTTTGCGCGTATGTTGTTGAAGCAGACGGATGTGACATTCACGAGTAAATTTCCCTTGTCACTGGGTTATGTTTGTACTGACATGGCTAGCACCGGACGTTGGAGCACCTGAACAACCTCGCAAAGAACGCCCCCCTCCCCAACAACCCGCTGCGTCGCAACAAGCCCGCGTAGCACCTCAGCTTCCTGCTCCCTCCGATCAAAACGCTGACCTACCATACCCGCCCAGCGCTATTGCATCCGCCCCAAGTAGCACGCCTGTTCGTCCTCCTGGACCAGCTGTGATTATAAAACCAAAAGCTGTTTCGCGCGAAGAATTTAGGTATATCGATAAGATCGAGACACCGGAACGTTTGTCGCAAAAGCAGGAAGGTAGCAGAGTCGAGGGTGGAGCTGCTGTGCTAAGACCCCACGAACGAGAGATCGCGGATGGAAAGATTGAACTGCTGGATACTCTCGTTACCAGCTTAACAGAAGACAAAGACGACCTGGATGGTTCGCAGCATTTCACCAAGATAACGACACCTGATGGAGAACTCAACGTGCTTAAGCCGCGATCAATGGATAACCTCTCAGAAAAGATGTCGGGCGTGGTCAGCTTAGGACGCTTTGATGCACTTCCCGTGGAGCTGGTCATGCACATACAATCACTCCTTCATCCGACGGTCTTATCAACAACCAAGAACGGACTCTTCTCACAAGATGAGACCGGGATGGAGCTCACTGAAAGCATCGTAACAGCTAAACTTGCACTCAAATCCTCAAAACTTCTATTGGAAACGATGATAGAAGGCCGCGACGACTACCGCATGCGACGAGAAGACATAGTCGATACCATCATTGATCTTATCAAGCTCGTCAAGGATGCATGTATCATTCCCATTGTCCAATCGCGGCGATCGGGCGAGTCTCAAGATCTCTTCAATGCCGTGTCAGCTAACAGACAGGACCTGCAAGTAGTCTTGCGTCACTGTGGAGCCGTCCTTGCTCGGTTCGCAACTGTTATAGGCAAATACAATCTATCCGATCGGGCGCTTAACACGCTGGAGTACCTGACACTTGAGCTTCTAGTGGAGCAGAACAGCGAACATGAAAAAGACTCACTGTTTACCATTAGGAAGTTCGAGCACTTCCGCCAAAAGGCGATGGACGTGCTCGCTCAGATCTTTGCTCGTTATCCAGATCAACGTACATCAATCCTCAGCGGAATTTTCAGCAATTTGGAAAAGCTTCCCGACAAGAAGGCGAGCGCCAGGCAATTCATATCCGCTCGAGAAGTGCCCATTATGACAATCTCCGCACTTTTCATGCGTTTCGTTCAGGTTGTTGCAACAAACCCTGACCCTCGTACTACCTCGTCGGCTGGTGGTGAGATCAAGGATATTATAGTGGAGGACGACGTCAGCGATTATGAGCCCGGCACATCTCCAAAGACTGCGAGAAAAGTGAACAAGGGTAGAGGCAGCCCGACGTTCATCGCGCAAAATCTGACCACTACGGCGACCAACACTGCCTCTTTTATTGCAACCCAGCTCTGTGAGCGTGCATCAAATACCTCTAAGTCTGGTGACAAACCCTTTCGCAATCTTCTCGATCTCTTTATCGACGATTTCTGCAACGTCCTCGGGTCTCCCCAGTGGCCCGCTGCTGTGATGCTTCTACAGGTACTTTTGGTGCGCATGAGAACTATACTTCAAGAGGACCAAGCGAACAAGCACTCAGTGGTTGACAAGGATATGGCTCTTACGACAATGGCAAGGATAGGCTGCGGTGTTATTGACTTCAAAGACCACCTCAAAAAGATCAGACAGAGGCTAGACATCTCGCAGTCGGACTTGTCTTCAAAACTAGATCGACTCGTGAATGAAGCCATGAGTGAAGATCAAAAAGAGGGTGTCAACAGCGTGGATCTGCTTGCTTTTGACGGCCCTTACCGCATGGTTATTGAGTCTTTGGTTGAGTATCTTGACCTTCGGCCATCTCAAGAAGACCCACACCTCCAAGCAACAACTGGCTGTTATATCAGCTCTTGGCTTACGGCTGTTACAAAGGCCTATCCTGACTCAAATGAGGACAATCGGCCACAGCCCATCAGGGAAGTCCAGCAATGCTTGGAGAGCATGATCATGGATCCTAAATGGCTGGCTCGAAAATAGTAAGCATTATGATTCTTGAAGTCGTTCTACAACTAACTTGAAATGACAGTAAGTTCCAATCGGTCTCAGACGACCAAAGCAAACTGGCCGCCGGTGTAATTACACTCCAAAGCCAAGTGTGCAGGTATCTCTCCCAAATAGTCAACTTCATGCAACTATACGCTCAGGACAAAGTTTCGCCAAAACTTCGATCACGAGGCACTGCGGCACTACAACAGCTGTTGGACAAAGACCCCAAGGTTATCTCCGAAGGTCATGTCATCAAGATGATACCTTCACTCCGGGACAGTTCGCCAATGGTTCGCGAAGCGACGTTGTCCTTGCTGTCTAATTGTTTGGCGAAGGAGCCATCTCTTGAACGACATGTCCTGCCTCAGATACTGGATATGACGACCGATCCTTCTAATGGACCGAAGAAAAAGGCGATCAAGCTGCTCAAAGAAATATATCTTCGCTCCACCTCTAAGCAGGTTCGACTGAAGATTGCTGCTCCCTTGCTGCTTCCCTCGCAGGATGATGAGAGTGCTATTGCAGAACTCGGTCGCAACGTCCTCGAAGAGATATGGCTGACAACTGCCAGCTCAGGCACTAAAACCGATGATAGTCAGCATCGACTGAATCGTGCCCAGCGAGCGTCATTCATGGTAGACCTCCTCGAATCTGTTGGCCAAAGTACGGTGCATCTGGAAGCTTTCGAGAAGTTCTTCATCCATTGCCTATCACCTGAAGCGAAGTCGCCTGCTGCAAACTTACGCATTTGTGGAGAGCTTGTTGCAGACCTAGTCGATGAAGTCATTGACCCCGGAAATGGAACAGACAACAAGTCCCAGACACGTGTCATGAATACCTTGAGTGTCTTCGCGAGGATCAAGCCCACCTTATTCTCAGTTGATTACCTCCGGCATCTGAAACTTTACATAAAGACAATCGTCAATACGGATGACGTGGCCCTCGTGCGGCCGACGGTTGTAGTTTTCAGACATGTTCTACCAACACTTCCCTCACTTCAGCATGCTTTTGCGGAAGAGATTCGGGGCAGTCTGATGCGCAACGTTCCTAAACTAGCTAAGTTCGCGTCCTTGGGCTGGCCTACAAGCAGAGAAACTCTCCTAGATGTTGTCCACTGCCTTTGGGCCATCAGTGGGATACCAAGCATAGGTGCGGAGAAGATTTTCGTAACGACATGTTCTGTCATCAGTCAACTTCGCCCATTATTGTCATCGGCGTCCGTGTTGGCATCAGCCAAAGCATCAACATTGGAAAAGGAAAAAGAAGACGCCACCAAGCTGAAAGAGAAGATACTTTCGTACCTAATCTTGTTGGGCGCTTTTGGCCAAGTCTGTAGCCTCGACGAATATGCCGAACCTTTCGTTGCCAAACTGCGGGCTACTATCAGCAAGAATGAGGCCCTCAAGAAGCAGATGGAGCCATCTTTGACTCAAAAGTCTCCCCCTCCGCCATCACTTCTCTTGTTGGAGACAGTTCGACCTTTTACTATGCAGGCTTGGGAACTGGACATTCGCGAGCAAGCATTGCAAAGCATGGGCGGTATTTGCCAACAATCACCAGAGCATTTCATGCGTGCCGAGGTTGAAAAGGTAGTGAAACTTATATTCATCAACGAGGACAATGACTCCTTAAGGCATGTCGCACTGTCGTTCTTCAGACAGTTCTTCACCGTTGCTGAACGGCGTTCTGAAACGGGTGCGCAAATTGCTATCGGCAAGGGAGCTGTCAATGGCTCAGCGCGATTGGAAACTTCATTTGCGGCCACTGGAAACGACCAAGCAACTTTACATCTCGCCCAAAGATTCCTGGAAGACTTTGTGAAAACCGCTTTGCAGAACAAGAATGAGCTTGCTGTAATTGCCACAGACATCATTGCCAGCATCAGCCGCCAGGGACTTGTTCATCCCAAAGAATGTGGTGCTGCGCTTGTAGCCTTGGCTACTTCACCGAACAAAAGTTTGGCCCAAGTGGCGGGCGACGAGCATAGACGGATCCATGAAAAGCAAGAATCTTACCTGGAGAAAGAGTACATGCAGGCCATACGCATGGCTTTCAGGTATCAACTGGATTTGTTCAACGATCCACGTGGAATGGTCGAAGCTACTCATACCCCAAAGCTTGCCAAACTATTTGAGGCGCTCAAGACGGGCAAAAAAGCAAGTCTCAAGAAATTCATTGTCAACTTCTGTAAACAAATCGACTTTGACCTCTCCAAACTGGACGCTAGAGATCCCATACCAGAGGCTGTGCTATATGCTCGTTTTTGCCTGGAGAATCTAGCCTTGCTCGACTTTCCACACCAAGAAGAACTCGCGGTGTTCCTCAATGCGGTTGAAGCGATGGTGCTCAACACCACCGGGCCAGCCGTGGGAGTCGCCATTGCAGAAGAACTCCCAAAGCAATATATTCAAGTAGAGCAACCACAGTTGATAGACCCTTTCCATCAACAAATGCTCGCCAATGAGTACATGAACGGCGTACCACCACCCCAACAATTACCACCAGTACAGCAAAGCATTCCTCAGCTCGTGCCACCAAACATTGATGACGGCCGCCTTCGTCAAATCGCAACTGCCTGTTTGATTCTCCAGATGGTGTGGGAGACTCGAAGTTTTGTTCGGCGATGGTATAGCATCAAGCACAACGGGCCCATTTCTCAGAAGGAATACGCCAAACCTGCAACTCGCAACCACCTCGCTACTACTAGCAAAGACTTATGGGAACGTCTGTCCGGACTCATGAATGCTCTCAGCTCTCGCGAAAGCATGATGAAGCAATGCTACGATTTTGCAGACTTGCTGGACATCGACCGGGAAACTTTTGTTGATGCAGACGGGGATGACACTCTAGATGCAGGATATGAGACGCCTAACGAAGATGGAGAGAACAGCATTCCCTTTCCAACCAGTGGCCGTGGTAGGAAGCGGAAGAGTAATGTCAGCTTAGGTGGTAGTACGCCCAAGAAGGCAAGGGGAAGGTCCGCGGGGTCGAAGAAGAAGAGAAATTCACGAACACCAGATGGCGATGACGATTCGGATTAGGTGCCATGATCGGACCAGCCATGGCTGAAGGAAGAAAGCAGAAGCATCTAACATGACCACGCCATGATTGATCATTCACACACACATATATACGCTACATTCGCGTTATGCTCGCGTCAATAGAGCGAGTGATCTTTTTTTCGTCTTCAATAAGCATTCAACGGCGTTGACAAAGGGCATATGCAGCATCGATACCCTCACCACACGGATTTATGTATATCGTGTATCGGCGTTCACATCATAGCCAAAATCTGAGTTTTCTCAGTGATGGTTATACTGTGTCTCGCTAGCTATTTGCATGCTAAGGAGATATTCCGTGTGCAAAAGTCTAATATTCGGGAGTTAGCCAGAATAAATCACATATAGACGGGTTCGTAGTGAATTAATGAGCGAGCATAGTTTCCGTAATCAATTCCTCCATATCACGACAAAAGCATGACGAGCCCCAAACTCAGCAATGCAAATACTAAACGTTCTTTGACTATGCCTAACCAAAATTGATAATTTTACTGTACGTCCGATTAAGCTTCAGCCTACGCTGCGACGTCGGCCATAGAAGCGTCATTCAGAAGCAAAATGACTTATCCAAGAATCGCACCATCTCCGTGACTGCAGTAAGCTCTTCTGCAATTCGTATCGCCATATTTCGCCTCTACCCGCTTTGCGGCGTCTTATCTCTGTGCCACCAACATGCTATCTTACCTACAGATCTCGATAGCGGCCCGACCCTCCGTCACCATCACCATCATCGCCGACTAATCTCCAAGAGCTTACAGCACTTGTGGAAAAATGGAAATGTTCGTGCTTACCTACTATTTTCAGCAACCAAGAAGCATAAGAAAGACGCAGGACATAGCTAGTCTTAAGAGCAAGTGGCTCAGGATTATCACTACGATGCTCCTGATTGGTGGATTAAAAAAACTCAGTGGCGCGAAATATTGTATTAATCGTGCGCAGATCTGACCATAAGCAGTGAACATTAAGAGATAAATGTCTGGTAAGAAGACGCCTAGAGTTGGAAAGGCGGAAGGTGATAAGATGAATGGATTTGCTCTCGACAATGAAACAACACACAGAATGGCGGTTGTTAGGGAATCTGTTGGGCGGGCAGAATGCACGAAGAAAGAAAGAAGCAGGAACAATAAGTAAAAACGCAAAGCAACAGGAGATCTTATTGAGAGAAAAGAGTTGTGGTCGTTATTAACAATGATAGGGTGAGAAGGGACATGAGAAAGGAGGCAGAACGAGAAGAATAGTTGGAACTGGCTAAACAACTGGCCTTGGTCTCACCTATAGAACCTCATAAAGCTTGAAAAGAGATCGGAATACTTGGTAAAAGAGTTCGAAGGTGGTTCTGTTTCTAGTATCCGCTATGCGACGAATGCGAGTCGCCATGAACGGACGTTTTCAACCGTGTCTCTTGCCTGAGAGTACCTTCTCGCATGCCCAGCTAAGACATCATTCTATTTTGTACAGGTTTCGGATCCAAGGGCCGCCAAATATCTATCACTGAGAACATGTAATAAGAGTAAGGAGATCGGGTGCTGGGTGAGACACGATATGCTGGGACAGGTGTGCCAGTTTTGTGGTACGCCAACGTCATCGGCGGCATAGGTCTCAACAGTTTCGCACATCGGCTTACGAACCCTTCCCCGTTGGGCTATCTTGAGACCCCTTTTTGGAGCCCAACACCTTTCTCCAGTGTGAGGATATGCCGTGGACCCTGAAGAGCCTGTAGCTGCCATGCTGCCGTTCGAGGTACATCGACTCCAAAGGTATACGCACTTGGAGGCTAAGGGCCCGAGTTCTGGATACATAGATGCCGGAAAGGAGGGCTACGTACAGCCATCCACCACTCGGTCAGCTGGCCGCTAGTGTGACTGATCTCTGTCTGGCAAGGCAAAGAATGTTCGCAGGGTGCAATGCCTAAGTGCTGAAAACTTTGGCATTGTACACATAGTCACAAACCCTCACAGATACGAATGTAGATTGACAGCAAGCAGTTCACACGACGGCAAGGACCCTTCTCCCTCCGGTACTCTCGGAACCCGTTCTCGTCAGGCACACCATGCCAATATCCTAATGCATTTACGTTTCTTCAGATATGTCCTTATGTGCCATTCTAATGACCACTTTGGTTCATTGTCTCATGGATTGGGCTGCTTGTGTTACGCCTAAATTGGTCTGCATATTTTCGGTTGGGGTCGATCTCGCCAACGCAGTCGCTGCGAGTAAGTGTGCGTCTCTGATAGTGCTACGATATGCACCTCTGCATATGCCTATAACGCTGCTCTTAAGGTTTGTATCTTATGCCACACTGTGTGTCCCAGCTGTCGATACGTTTCACAGGAGGTTCGGTACGGGCCTACATGCAGCTGACATATTGAAATGTGGTGGAAAATGCACCTACGTTGGAAGCCTCACCCCTCCCGACCAGTTGAAGAGGGCCTTCATATCTTTCTAGGAATTCTTTGCAGTCGGACATTGTGGTTTCCCGCATTCCGCTTCGTTTCGCCACCAGGTATTCCCTTTTTGGAGAACACTCCTCTTCCTTCGGAGCTTACCGCTTTCAGGGTTCTCGCCAGAGCCACAAGATGCTGCCTCCATAAGCACACAACTCAGAATTGAGGCCCTAGGCCCCTCCTGAATGGATCTAGACAAAAGATACGATATGACTTCATTTCATTTCAAACAGAACTCCAAACCGTAGCGTGTTTGCGAAAGGCATATTTTGTCAAGAAAACTGCCGAGTATACACCATGATGTTCGAGTCCCTGGCAAACCTAGGAAACATTTGCCGCCAACTCCGGAGCACGCGTCTACCCCACATCCTAAGCAAGGCATCAAGGGCCTATGATTTTGCTTAACTTCCACACTTTGTAGGGATGCCAAGATCCAAGAGAAAGCCTAGCTTCGGAAGTCTTCTCGAACACCCTGATTACGCATGGACGTCAGGGCCGATGTTCCACGAACCTGTTCTTTTGTGGCAGGCTTTCAAGGATGTTGTTCAGGGGGCTGTCTCAGGGTAGCGACAAGTATTCCGAAGTCACTCCTACAGTCGGCATGTGGAGATCCGCCTTAGCATGGGGGATGTAAGTACCCACAACCGCAGCTCACGCGCCCATTCTCTCCGCAATCTCAACATGTTTGTTATATCAATGCCCCTTGTCGGATATAATTGCGCAATGCTTTAGTACGTGCTGAAGAACCGCGGCAGGTAGTGCATGCCGTCCCTTACGCCCGATGCAGTCGCATCGGCACGATCTTCGTACCAAGGCATCCGATGTCTTGGGGCCGGACGGACCTCTAATATTGCAAGCTGGTGATTTCAAACCGAGGCTTCCTCTCGATGGCGCATTTCAGATCCTTGTGAGTTTGATCTTAATATCCGAGAGATGCGCCACATTTTGAAGCTCGTGACGTTTGAAAAAGAAAACATGAACACCAAGAAGAAAGAAATAAAACGAGAACCCGAGAACGAGAGCGAATATATTAGTAACGGGGTTTTTGGGCCAGAGACATGGGGACAAGGTTCGTTAAATCGCCTAACTGCATGCGAAGCGGCAGGCTCTCGCCCTTGCGATCCAGCACGTCTTATGCAGTGCCCAACAAGGAGAGAACCGCCGGTCCAAAGCCTACATGTGGCTCACAAACCGAAAGGGCCGGATCAAGCCCATGTAACTATTATCCACACAATTACGGCCAGCAGAAAGTTTGATTGGCCAAAAGCAACTTTTCTTCAATAAATGACCAGAAAATCAGCGGCAGTGGGTGTGTACACTGCACTAGCCACGGCTGCTTACCACCCAGAATTTCGGAAAGCGGTGCAAGCGTTCTGCAGGTGCTGGGGTCGTGCCGTTATATTTCCTTGGTAAGTGTGTGTACCCTGGCCAGCTGGTAGCCTCAAGTCGTATGATGCATTCGTCTTTCCCCAAAGGAGTCTTCGCCTCTTGCCAGCGCAGCTCAGGGTGGTGGCCTGTTTCTGATGACAAAGTCAGTAGGTGATGTGCCAGCCAAGAGTCCCAGCTTGTCACGATAGCATCATCACCTCACGCCAGGATGATCCGGAGACGTGTTTAACAAGGTCACGGCGCAGTGTCTCCATGGTGCTCTGAGCTTAGATCTACACTGCAGCACAAGGCAGGACGTCGGTGATGCCGAGTCTAACGTGCGTGTGTCGTAAGACTTGTTTTTTCTTTGTTGTACAGCAGTTTGAGAGCATGGTTCAGTCCCGCGAAAGCAAGACTGACAAGAGATACAGTCGTTCGGTGAAAGATGACGATGCACCTTGCATTATATCAATACCTTTGCATACTGTTGTGCTACGGTCCAGTCTCCACGGCTTGCAGGATAAGCAGCCTCTCCCTCGGGACGACCCTCCACAAAACGAAGGGCGAACGCCCTGGCCGGTTGACTGCAGTAATCTCCACCTGGCCTACTTCAACGCCACCTAGACGTAGGGCTCCTAATTGGCTGTCCCTCTTACACGTCTGGTGAACGCTCGCGGCTGACGCCCGCCTCCACCGTCCACACATATACTCGACCGGTTAAATGGCTGAATCCTCAGCGCGGGCCAAAACGGTCGTCCGCCCACCCTTTGCATCCCTGTCAACGCTGCAATCACTGTCTAAGCATAATGATTACCGAGATCTGGCGAATGACTGACGAACGCGCAAGATACTTTGAGGTACAAGCCAAGGTGCAACCAGTGAAGCGGCTGGAAAGCAGAACCCCTACTTACCATGTTACCCACATTCTGAGTGCCGATCGTGTAAAGTCGCTTCCGCTAGACGTTTACCAAGGAAGCGCTCTAAATTGGCGACGAATATGTCTCGTACTCCGCTGCATGTTACGATCGGAGCCACCATCGCAGTATAGCTCTTCTGGTCCTAGTCAATGGAACTCAGGAATCCTTTTGCACCGCAGTGGAAGAAGATCTTGCACATCACAAGCAAGCCTCACGCCAGCCGCACGTAACGTGCGTGATCTAGAGCGCCCATGTCCGCATACACCTCCGACCCAATGTCCAGGCTATCCCCAAAGCCACCCCGTGAACGAAACCTAGAGTATTACCAGTTTCAACTGTTGCTATCGTACCGAGAATCAAAAGGAAGGTCCAGCCTAGCGCTGCCCTTCACCCAAAAACCAGTTCCCGATGTTCGCTTGCCGCGACGGGACGTGACGATCTGTTAGTCAGGTAATGACCCGCTTTCTTGAATGCCAGGCCGCCTTTTCCGAAACGCAGCCTACTTCTTGAACCCCGAACGTCCAGTCAACGCGCTTGCATGCTCACCGTATTCCGAGCCAACGGCTCCCACGTTGGTCGGTCCAACATCACCACAACGCAGACGCAAGCCCCCCTATAGTCTGCAGTTCACATGTCAGTACTCACCCTCATTGTTGTCCTGGTATCCTCCGCGCGCGGAGATGGCACATTTCTATAGTGGATCCCTCCTCTTGTTCCTACCCGAAAAATCTTTCCCCTTTCCTTTTCATCTAACGAGATGAAGAGCCACCTCCGGCAGGCCGAGGCCTAGACAATCAGCCTTAAAATGTGGAGAAGAGTGCTGGGGTCGCGGTGTTCGTCCGAGCGAGACACAGCTTTGACGCATGTAGGAAATGGGCTGGCTGGATTGATTCGGTATTGCACGCAGCACTACCGCAAGGGACTGCAGTGTCATCATGGTGGGACCTGGATCTGCCTGGGCCTTTGTGCTGGGTCCAGGACAGTTGTAACGGAGCGTAGGGAGGGGGCTCCGGTGCTGAGGTGTCAGTGATGAAGGAGGCTTGCAGCTTGTGTTATGTGTGCATAATAAGTCGGTTCTCTTTTTCGGGTCGGGCGTATACATAGAGTGGATGGCTTAATGCTTCTTAACAGCATCATTAAGATGACATCTAGCCCACTTCTTGTTCACATTATCGGCACAAAGTCTGGCAGCCTTATGGGCACACACCAATGACGGCCTCCGTCTTCCTCTGATGCACAAACTCAGAAGACATCTTGTTCCGTTGCCTGCAAACGGCAAATCCTCGCGGGGCCACGACCACGCTACTGTTTGTGATACACACTCAAAAGGCCCGTCCCCGTCAGCTGTGATCCGTTTCTGCATAGTGTGTACAGCAGGAGTGCTGATCGCATGCAAGGGTCCCAAGCAAGCACAGGGGTGTATCTTCTGGCCCATGTGGCCGATGTGATGGTAGCCGACCCGCAGGTTTTCCAGGCTCCAATGACAAAGTGGTGTTGGCCATTAGAAGAGTGACCCAGCCTCAACAGATCTGGGGTGCATGGCAGAGCAAAAATGCCCTTGCATTTACCTCTTGAAGTAAGCGGTAGGACAGTCTCCGTAACTCTTCGTATGCTTCAGTGTTTAGCTTTCTTACCTGCCCTTAAACGGATGGAAGTTCCTTGTCCCCCACTCCGCATACACGTACCGTTTGCTGAAGTACTAGACTGGAAAGCTGACGGTTAGGTGGTGATGCGTGCGTTGTATTGTTTATTCCCAATTCTGAAAGAGATCTTTCACACCACATATGTATGCAGTATCCCAAAACGCCCGCCAGAAGCTCTCCTGCAGGTCTGGTCGGAAATGGAGGGAAAGAAAAGCTTGGCTTCGGCTCAGTGATTAGGTGCGAGAGGGCCGGGCGGAATCTTGAGATCGGGAAGCCGACTATGGGCCGGTAAGACCGTGGCGCGAAGGAAGATGGCTTGTGGGCTGGGCGGGTAGTCCTGGTAGCGGGAGCTGAGCCCCGAGCGTCAGGTGTTCAAGTGCCGACGTGATCCGTTATGTACCTATTGCTGCACGTATTCGATCCTTGCACCGCTCTCCCAAAAACTTGTTGTGCCTGCTGCAGCCAAATAAAGCTGTTGCGAATTACGGCCGGTGCGAGAAGTTAAAAGATGACTTTGCTTTTAATGTGGTTTAACACCAGAGATCTCAGTTGTAAAATTATTTGCAGTGATGTGAGGGTCGCCTTCGACAACTGCCCCACTACCCACCAGGATGGCATCCATTGTATAGCAAGCCTGCGATAGAATTAGAGTTGGTTGGCTCGTCTGTCCATACAGCATAGACGTCAGCAACATACGCACCCTTTGATCCGTGGCACACGCACTGCAACAATGGTCTCACTCATTCATCTCAGAGAGATGTCATGCGTGCTAAATTGTGCAGAATGAGGTGCATCTTTTCGGTCCTTGGTGCACGTGTCCGTCCCAAATAGGCATTAAGGGCAATATGTAGATTTGGTTAGACGCAGGGGTCAGACATCCGAAACGCTGATCCTTGGTTTAGTAGTGTAAGAATGAGACAGTTGGATAGTCGGCTCAAGGGACGCGGTGCGGCTTCACCTAGTGATCATAGCAGCTATGCTATTGATCCACCCATGCGGCACAGCACAAAGGTCAAACAGATCTCCTTCCACAATAGCACCGTCGTACAACGCGCGTACAAAGAACTATATTTTGAGTTTCCTGAAATTATTATGCGTAGAATTACTTGATCTTAAGTGTACCAACTCGAGTCCAGTCTCACCATAGTGTTGAATATCTATCAAATCCTCCACTATATTCTAGAAACGAAAGCAGGAAGATCTGCCAAAGGGGTATAATGAACAAAACAATATTGCAAAATCGAGAGTAAGGTTCCCAAACCGGTGAGAACATGTGGGAATCAGCAGAAAATATTGCGCTCTTTAACAAAGGAGCATGGGTATGTAAAGGAAAACATAAAAAATAGCATGGCGTGGTAGATGTTCGGAACCGGAAATTGCACGTTCGCCCCTTCCTATCACACCAGGAGCGTAAACGACGAAAGAATTGAAAGGCAGAAAGGATATCTTCAAAACGCCCAAAATCATTATACATAACATCGTGATAAACTATCCCAGAACATGTGCGCCGAACCTGAGGAACGCCAAGGCGATCATATTCGATGTCTGTGCGCCGGGAGAAAGGAAGGATAAAGTGAGCCAGGGGAGCGGGGAGCGACGTCAGAGAATACGGCGATGCTACCGTGGCACACCATTTGTTGATCGAGATCGAGACTGAGCCAAGAAGGTGTTACGACAGGCAGTGGCAATCGAAAGGGTAGACATTATTGCCACCACACCGTGGCGTACGGTGTGATGATGCCGGAACGACAAGGGTAGACGGCGCGAAGCGAATATTCAGTGCAGCTCAGAGTGCCAGCCCGGTGCCGTCACCAGTCCAACGGTACAGGCTCAACATCTCTCTTCTTCGTTGCTGCGCAAGCTCGGCATGTTCGTCCATGCCGCGACCGCGCACTTGTTGTAAGGCAGAGCGCATAACTTTTCGGAAATTTCGCTATAACACGACTGTTAGCATGACTGATCGTGTTTGACTAAGCTCCGCTGTGGCTGAAACACAAACGAAGACTGATCGTAGAATGGAGGAGATCTGGGTTGACTGAAGCACTTACCTGGTACTCGGTATTAAGAGTGACGATGCAAGCCTCATGCGCCCGTACAATGACTTCGCACGCTCTTACTATCTTAGGGTTGGCATCTCCTTGAAGTTTATCGGCAATGAGTAGTAACAGGAAGCTTCCTTGTAGAAGGTATATGCCAAAGAAGAACGGCATGAAACTCAGGTCAGGATCCAGCTCAAGGACCTCATTCAATGCCTCAGCTGCATGAACGGCGTGGCCCGTGGCATCCACAAAACTTTGGGAGGAAATCCAAAGGTCATTGTCATCCAGTAGCGCAATGGGGTCCCATTTCCCGTTCAGCAAGATATGGAGGGTATGCATGAGGTGCGTGCCATATGCTTCCACAATCTTAGCATGCATCAGGTTTTCCTGAGCTCTGGACATGGAAGAGTTGGCAGACCGTACGGAGGGTGTGCTAGGGCGTACGGCTTCCTGCTGCGCTTCCACATTGGCCTCATGGACTGCACGGTTCCTGAGTTCTTGCAACGAATGACCATAGGCTACTAGCTGCTGGCTGATCTCTACCACATGATGTTCCCAATCGGTCTTCGCTCCAAAACGGGGATGGTTGCGAGCATGGTATAAGTCGGTAATCTCTCCAAGGATTGTCATCAAAGGAAGGAAAAATCCGAAAATGGAGTGCCCGGTGCACTCGAATGCAGGGCCTCTTCTGCGGAATGTGTGATCTGAAAACGATTGAGCGGAGTCCTCGAAGAATTCCCCAGATTGCCATACGTTATCGTCAAGCGGCTGCAGAAGGCCGGAGCATTCCACGTCCAATAAAGAGAGCGGTCGGTTGTAGCATAACGCTAGATGGCTAAGAATGGATCAGCATCTACTACAACTGTTGTGTGGTTGACGAGCCAAGATATCGGCAACATGATTCCCGCGATGTTTCTTTATTGGTGTACTATGGGTGGTGACAAAGATCAGAAGGCTTACCGATCAACAGTGAACAAAAGCCACCATATACGTCTACGCTCTTCCTTTTGCTCCTCAGTATAGTTGACTGGAGAATGCTGACCGGATGGATATGCTCCTCCCGCATGTTCAGTACGGATGTCTCTCGGCATATTTTCGTCGTTTGGTTCGGGTGGAGGCGTCACGGGTACTTCTTTTCCCAGTTTGAGCTCCCTGGCCAGTGACCATGCTGCATTCCACCAGCGCAGTGATGCAGCCTTGTACTCGCTTGCCGAAATCACAATGGCTAGATGCATGTAGGTAGCCACTTCGTCGAGGCCTCCAGATGCTCCTGCTAGAGGGTTCTGCGTTAGCTTTGGGGGGCTTGAAGCTTTTCCGGTACTTGTTGACTTACGCAGACTTATCTCAGATTCTTGAGGAGGCATACCGAAACCGTCCATGGTGACGCCGCTGTCGACCATGTTGCCGGTGGCAAAATTTGCAGACCCGGTGTCTGGACTACCTGGTGTCTGGTGGACCAAGGGCTTCAAGAGACCGATTGTTAGGTTGATCAACTTCTCGGAAAGCTGGCTTCGCGCAGACGGTGATGAGGAAAGATATGGCGACTCGCTTGTCAAACAACCAATCCATAACATGCTGGCCAATAGTGCCGGGCTGCACACTCGTGGGTTGCTCGTTCTAAGAAACGACCGTTTTCGGAAGACGTAACCAAGTACATAGGGAGAGACAGGTTGCATGAATGCCGAGGAAGAACTTTGGAAGTAAACCTCGAGTAAGTCGCAAGCTAGTGACACCGGCATGATGTTTGCTAGATGGGGAACCAACGGCTGCAGGACGGGATACCTCAATTGTTGAGAGTGATTTTGTTGTGGTGGACCGGAGTACATTGTGGTAGAGGGAGAGGGTAGAATCCAGCCTGGTGAGCTATTGACTGGTGATTGGGCCATGAAGCCCATGTTCGGATGTTCTTCTGGTAACCCAAAGTTGCTTGGTTGTCCTTGTGCATGCGCACTCTGTGGGCTCATCATGCTATAAGGGCTGTCCGAGTACTCGATAGCATGCCCGTGAGAAGGAACAACTGGATGCATTCCCGGCTGCATCACCTGGAGTGGCGATTGATAGGGAAGGTTCCGATGGTACTCGATCGATGTGTACTCGGGGATAGAGTGTTGCATAGGAAGTCCATGTGTCTGGATGCGGGGCGGCTGCATCGGCTGTATATGTTGCATCCCGTTTCCCATTTGATGGTGAATATCGCGTCCGGGGATTGTGTCCATGGCATTCAGACTCATGGTCCTGTTTGGATAGATCGGTGCAGCGTCCATGTCGGACCTTGTCGTTGCGATACTTGCGGATCGCGCCGGCAGCTCTGAAAGAGGTCTTTGCCCTTCGGAGAGCTTTGGACTGCTACTTGGAATCGATTCTGCAACCTTGTCCGAAGGTTGTGGAGTGTTGGACTCTTCGGACTTGAGCGTGCTGTTCCCGGCGGCAGCGGCAGCGGCGGCCTGCTGCTGGGCAATGTCTTTTCTGGATGCTTTTCCGCGCTTCTTGCGCTCACGGATGTATTCGCACGTTAATCCAAATTCTGGGATTTGGTTAGTGAAACTATCAAAAACTGAATAGTCCTCGAGTGGCAGGATATAGACGGCAGCGTTAGCTTCCGACTAGGAACCCCTAGCAGACGCCACACAAGACGACACCGATCACGTTGCCGAATATCCCTAGGCCACTGCGGGGTTCGCGCAGTCATCCATGATTCCCCAGAACGTACCTATACAGTGTGCGCACTAACCCGCGTATTAGTCGCCTTGGGTTCATACATGAAAGGTCAGAAGGGGAAACTCACCGATTGTCTCCCATCGCATTTGGTTCGTAGTTGATTGCACTGATCGCAAGCCCGACTGATTCTGCGCCGCACCGGTCCCGACGTAGAGTTACTGCGACCAGATCGTTCGTGGAGCATCTCTCGTTGATGACGAGGCGCTAGAGGCCCGCTGGCATAAGGTAATCGATGGGGCTTGACGATGCCTTTTCCGTTCGGCAATACATGCCGGTTGTGGTGGAACTGCAATGCTGCGTATTGCGACGATTGTGCGAGAGACTCGAGCGATGAATGCCCCATATGTTCCGCCGCAAGCTGGTGATGGTGATGTTGATGTTCGATTGCGTTGGGCGGAGGGACATGGCCGAATGCCGGGGGGTATTGATGGAGATTCGTGGAAAGCATAACTGCGTTCTAGCGTCCGTCTCCACCAAACTTCCACCACTCGAGGGCAGAATTCCAAGTCTCAATCACGGCGGGAACGGTCTTGAAATGTCCGTAGGGGATATTGTAAGAGGGGCGGCGGAGAGGTGGAGAGCTTCTGGCAAGGCTGGACGGTTTCAGCGCTGGGTCTGGGGGTTATGCAGTGAAGGACGTCCAAAAGATATGCAGGTCAGTTGTCCAACAGTCTTCTTTTGACCACAGGCGGCATGCCAGGGTTACGATATTGCACCCGGCTGCCACTGTCTCCGCTTAACGCTGAGCGTTAATGGCCGCAGTGGGGTATAACAGATCCTGTCCACTGCCTGTGGGCGCAGGATGACAATACCGAAACGACATGGGCCAACCTGTCTCTCCTCCGGGCCCAGCTGCATCGTGCGTCAGAGAAGTCTCTGGCCACATGCTGCAAACGAGATGGGCAGCAGGGCGCGCCGGTTCGTGCGTCTGGGAGTCAAAGATGGTCAAGTTGCGTTCCGTCCCTCCATCCCCAGTTTGAGCAATCCACCCCCTGTAGGACCAGGGTCTTGCAGCACACCAACATTCGACGGTGAGCACAGTCCACCAAAGCCGCTGGATCGTCGGTGCTGCGGACTGAACGGACGCATCCCAGAACGCTCGCCGCGGGTTAGACTGGCAATCAAAAAATCATATTGGCTGATCGGTGCCATCCCGACCTATATGTGGCTGACCTAAGAAGGGTGGTGTACCGATGCTGGCTCAACAAGTACCTGGAAGTACCTGCCCGTACCCAGGACCCACCCACTACTATAGCATGACCCGTTTCCCGTTGCTGAGCGATCAAAGACACCCCAGGGTAGTGATTGGCGAACGTAGCCCGCGCTGCGGTGCGTCCGTTGGCAGACGACCCGCCGACAACACGGGACCTGGCAGTCTCCACCGCCGCCTAGACTTTCTTCTACGCGACCACCGCGGGATAGCCACGTCTTTAGTCGCAGCACCCATGCGCGTTCCCTGGCTCGAGATGCATCCTGACAGCCAGCGCTACCCGCCTCGCTGCCGGTCATACGTACCCTGGTGAATCCGCCATCCACCGTGACCTGCGCTGATCGCCTCCGTCTCTTTCCCGCTCAGAAGCGCGGAGATGGGTGGTATGGCGCGATGTGGAAAGGTCGAGAGATGTGACCCAGGAAAATACCAGCCACTGTTACCATAATTTTTGCCTCAAGCTTCAGGGGCTTCGACTGGGGCTCTTCCATGAACAACTTGCTTACACCAGAGACAAACCCCTAGAGCGTCCTTTCATAACCATGCACTCCACACTTGCAATAGTAATGCATATTATGAATCCCCTACACAAGCATAGACAAAGTCAACCCCCTGCAAGAGCCAGAGTTGGGTTTGCCAAGTCCAGAGCTGAGAACATCCGCATGTGTTCAACATCAGGTCTATAGCACATGGTATTATGGTGTCAACTCCAGCACTAGAGAAACAAGTGCGTTACGCCTAGCCCAGACCATTCAAAGATGCTCTGAAGCGATTGGCGTCAGTAAAGCTGTAAGTTGGCGCTACGAGGTCGTCACCTTCACGGTGCAGGATGCTCCGCGCTCTCTAACAGGGCGAGTGTGCGTCAATAGTCCGGTACCGAAGGAGCCTCGCGCCTCCAGAAATCTTGTTCAACGTAACTAGGCCTTCCAATAGTCTGCTGTAAGTATGAGTTGCAGTTCCAGACCATGAGGCCATGACCTGACCGGTTCAGACTACGGATACTCGGCGACAACGCTGTAATGTATGCGGATTGCGTTGCGTCCTCGACGTGAGGCAATCATCGAGTAGCTAGCAAGTACGGCAAAACCAACTTGACTTGCATCCGTCGCCACAGTGACCTGTATCCGATCAGAGGATTAGACTGTTTTTCGAGCAACCAGAAGCATCCCCGAATGTGTCAGATTGGGTCTTTCTGTCTCTATTATTGACACCAACACTGGCTCGAGACAAGAAACCAGTAGAGTTTGTTCAATTTGGCCCAAGTGCTTCTCATCACAAGTTACTGTGTTTGGTGAAATAGCACTGCGTGTCAAAGCAATACAGCACAAGTCTTACTAGGAGTTTAGCCATTTCTTTTTGCCACTGATCTCAGAAACGCAAGCTGATAGTCAAAGTTTCAAGGAAGAGTTTTCAGTAGGCCACTGCCTCTTAACTACGCAAATCTGCATACTATCATCGATGATCGTAACTGAATACGCGGTATATGCTTGGGGTTAGGACGCATGCGAGACTTTCGGGCAGTGCTGGTTGCATAGGAGACAAGCAGCGTGTGGCAAACCGTTACATACCTGTGTTGACGAAAATCATTTTGCCTAGCTGCAGCGGCGTGCACGTGTCCAGTCATTCCACTGCTACGATAAGCTACGCATTCGACCTATCCCGGTGGTCACATCCTGACAACAAGGAAACGGTCGGTCCGGTGTTGCTTGGTTCCTTTTCTTTCAAGATGACAAGACATGCCGCGTCCGCCTAGATAACCCCCTGGCTGGACGATCGCGCCGTGCTTTGACTTCATGACAGTCAGGTGGCTTGGGTGGCGGCCACTTAGAAAGAGTTCGAAGAAGACGAGCCACGCATCGAGCTCTCATCCTGTACACACGTCGGCCATGATCCCGCCTTCGACAAGCATTCAGGACAAGATGAGCAACTCTTCGAGATACAAGCCGAAAGAGGTACACTCAAGCCGATGGAATGATCTCCATGAATCGAGTCAGTTCTTCAGCGCGAAGACAGCTCGGAGGCGTGCCAAGTTGAGCCGTGCCACACAGAAATGTCAGCCTATGGGAATAGGTATCCAGCTTCTCCCAGATTTACAGAAAGCGCATGTCGTAAGCGAACACATCTGTAACCTTGAGTAGGGAAGGTAGAGAGGCAAATAACCACGGCTTCTCATGCCGGCTCAAGTTCGGTTTAGTGATATCCAGATATTGCATGCGCAGCTCTTGACATTGCTGTATGAACTGCGTGGCCCATTTGATGAGCGTATGCGGAACCTGGTCAAGGCGGGTAGATACGTACCCCTTGACAAGTCCATAGACCGTTCGAGATCTAAGCAGTATGCTAGATTTCGCGTTCTGGCGCCAACCCATTTGGCGTGAAGGCCAGTCATTCGGCGCGTATCGGAGTTGGGTAGCATTCTAGAGGTTCTGTGCAGAATGCAAGGTACTGAAGGAATCAGGGGGGTTTGTTTGAGGGACCTCCGTACGTTGTGAGTAGGCGCTGGTAAAGGACATTACGTGGCATGTGCAGAAAAAAAGCACCAACAAGTCTGCTCTGACGAGTGACACGGGGCCGGTAAACCTGCCCTACTCTTGTAACTGAGCATTCTGCATTTTTTTTTTTTTGCACAAGTGAGTCATGGAAGGTGCTGAAGAGAAGTAAATGCATGAACGGCTTCGTGTTTTTATCGCATTGCGCTGCGGCTAGATCGTATCACCTCGCTCATCACATAGTCTTTCACTGAGAATGTTGTTGCAGCAATGCTGTTTGGTCATTGAGAAACGCGTTGGTGGCATGTCAATGAGGGGACAGGAGACGGCCCGAACCTGTGCTGACAGCAATCTTGCATCTGTATATTAGCAACGGCGGTACATTAGTCAATACGCATGGTCAATTCATGCTCTCTGGTGGATGGCCAAGTCAGCGGGTACGGTCCGGGATGCTGAGCTGCTCCTGGGGCACGTTCTGCACAGAAGATTGCAGCCAAGCATCCAGAAGGCTTAGACGATCCGGTTGTGTGGTTGATTGAGTTTCCCGAAATCCTCTGCTGCTTGACTAAAGATAGTCACAATCGCATGTCGTTGATAACATTGATAAGGAGGCGCGACAGTCCGTTTTTCGGCGTGGAGCGTGTGAATGCCTCGACGATAGTGGCACGTGCGCGAGCTAGTCCTAGCGTTGTCATACGTCATTTCCGGTTTGGTGGCGGACGACGCTTCAACTCAAAATTAACTGCTTTCAAGGCGCAGCTGAATCGACATTGTGTTGCCTGCTTATTGTGCATCACCGTTTGAATTTATCCAAATAGGTTTTGCGCCAAACCCACGCCATCGTCATGTCGCTCGAGAAGATCACCACCATTTCTCCCATCACGAACCAGCCAATACTCACACGCAATGGCCTCTCGGATGGTGATTTGCAGTCTCTTCCTGAGACAGCCGCAACTGCGTTTGAGTCGTATCGACGCACCTCGCTAGCTGAAAGGCAGGCCATTGTTAAGAAGGCCATGAAGCTGCTAAACGAGCGCCAAGATGTTTTGGGTAAAGAGATCACAGAGCAGATGGGTCGCCCTATTGCCTACACTGCCAAGGAGGTCAGCACGGCGGTTATGCGTGGCGAGTACTTGCTCAAAATTAGCGACGAGACGCTCAAGGACACGGACGGTGAGCCGGAGAAGGGATTTAAGCGCTACATCAAGAAAGTCCCTCTCGGCCCCGTGCTGATTCTATTCCCGTGGAATGTTGGTGTGCCCACGAGCTATATTTACTCTGCACATGCTGATCCTACCTGCAGTATCCATATCTGACCCTCATCAACTCGCTAGTGCCTGCTCTGCTTGCAGGAAACTCTGTCATCTTGAAGCCATCGCCACAGACGCCAACCAGTGCTGAACAAATCCAGCAGATCTTCAAGGACGCAGGCCTGCCTGATGGTGTGCTCCAAATTTTTCACTGTGGATCCGTTACTCAAATCGAGGCGATTGCGCGGTCACCAAAGATTCAGCTCGTTTGTTTCACAGGATCAGTAGCCAACGGACTCGCTATCCAGCAAGCCGCAAATGATCGCGTTCCACTTCGGATAGGCCTTGAGCTAGGAGGCAAGGACCCCGCATATGTACGTTCTGATGTTGACGTGAAGTGGGCCGCCGAAGAGCTTGTGGATGGTGCTGTCTTTAACTCGGGCCAAAGCTGCTGCAGTGTCGAAAGAATATATGTGGATGAACAGATTCACGACGAGTTTGTATCAGCAGTCCAGGAGGTACTCAGTGGGTACAAGCTCGGCGATCCGTTCGACAAGAGCACGCACGTTGGTCCCGTGGTATCCAAGCGATCTGCAGAGACCATCCAAGCGCACATCAAGGATGCTCTGGAGAAGGGGGCCAAAGACGCCACCCCGGACAACGAGACGTTCAAAAATCCACCCGCAGATGGCAATTATGTTGCCCCAACGCTCCTGACAAATGTCACTCATGACATGATAGTGATGACTGAGGAAACTTTTGGTCCAGTCATCCCTGTCATGAAGGTCAAGAGTGACGCAGAAGCAATCAAGCTTATGAATGACAGCCAATTTGGACTCACAGCCAGCATTTGGACCAAAGATGTTAGCAAAGGTCATGAACTTGCCGATGATGTCGAGGCTGGCACTGTCTTTGTCAATCGATGCGATTACCCCGCACCTGTAAGTAGCTCATGTGTCATGTGTGGAGCAATATTAACAAACTTAGGACCTGGCATGGGTGGGCTGGAAGGACTCCGGCAGAGGTCAGACGCTGAGCAAGTTTGGTTTCGATCAATTTGTTAAGCTCAAGAGTTACCACGTCAAGGACTATCCAAAATAGATGCAGCATGAGAGACGCGGTACGGAACCATCTGTGCTTTTCAAGAGCAATTGCCGATAAATTGACACCTAAGAGCCGCCAAGTTATGACTCAAACCAATCGATCTTGCATAGAACGCATTGAATTCTGTCCACGACTACCAATAAGCATATCGGTGATGTCATACTAAAGAGGTCAGCCCCTGATGTCTCACGAAGACAAGTAAAAGCAAAACACATCAGAGAATTCTTAAGCAGACAGTGACCCAACTTCTAAGAAAAATTCAGCGGCCTTGCCTACTGCGGTATATCCCATTACTTTGTTTCTTCCATTTGGAAGTTGTCTTTGGCAGCTTCAGATTTCATGTTTGTGAGTACCACCGTTGGTCCAACATTTGTTGCCCTCCGGTTGCTATCTTGATCGACTCCTTCCGCAACAACGCATAGCTGCTTTGCGGTCTAGTTCAATCTATGATACCATCTTTGTTCGGAAACGAGCTCGAAATCCCAACAGTTGTGCAAAATCTACGTCTATCTTGTCTTCTAGTAACGCTCTAATAAAAGTTGCATCAAAAGATTTGTCTGATGTCGCAATGTATCTATCTAGACCTTCAACAGAAGCTCTTGGTATTGCCCTCTGCTTCGACACCGAGTATACTCTGACGTCTGGAGCTCAAGGCATCGCGTTCGAATTGCTACTCCGAATGCAACGTCTTTCATTCGATTTTTGGTTTTCGGTGAGCTGAGGGGCGGCCAGCCGTTTTTGGGATACTTTTTGATGACCAATCGCCGCAGGCGAGCCAGTACAGTACCTAATGAAAAATAAAAGAAAAAATACTCTGACGCAACCATGGTCAGCACGCAGAGAAACATTGTCATAACAATGTGGTAGCTATAGTAGTAACAAGGGGGTAAGCATGTATAAAACAATTCCTGATGAAAATGAGGATCAAGAATAGACAGCCTAAGGTTCTTCCAAAAACTAGGGGCCTGATCAAACTCGAAGGACAATGGGCCAGCAAATGTTCTGACGTGAAAAAGACATCTGTTCAAGCTACACATAACATCATGTCCCAATACGACAATCTTTTTATTTGATATACTTATCTCATAGGTTCCAGAATGATGTTGTCAATCAATCGAACAGGAACCTGACAGCCCTGGGCATCCAGCCGACCTAAATCTTCGTCTTGCTGAGGTTCCTCAATAGGCAGCATTTTGACAGCACCACTCAGGATAGCACCCTTTCTGTCGTCAATTTCGTCAATTTCCTCCATGGTATCAGGATCCGCAAGGCTAATATAGTCGACCTCGAACTTTGCGCGTTTGCTTGGTTCCATTTGCTCTTGCTCAAGCAGAGTCATGTTCGTGTGATCAAAAGCAGGCCACAACACGTCATTCCGTAGCCTCATGCCGTTCTTGTACTTGAGTTCTGCCTTGCGGAGTGCTTGGTTGAGAACAATGCCGACGCTGCGACGGCGTGTACCTAGGTAGACATTGCGAGATGAAAGTGCGAGGCCATCTGATTCCCTTGATGTGGGAATGATACGCAGGTCCATGTCCAGATGGAAGTCAGTGATCAGCCGCTTGATCACGCGAGTCTGCTGGACGTCTTTTTGGCCAAAGTAAACTCGATCCGGGGCGCAAATATTAAAGAGCTTCATGCATACGGTTGCCACGCCACGAAAGAAAACAGGTCTTGATGCGCCTTCGAGAAGCTGGCCAAGAGGACGCATCTCGATGAAGGTGCCTACTCCGGGTATACTGCTATCTGGAGGAAGAGTGGGATACATGGTTTTTGTGTTGGGCGCAAATACAGCGGTCACTTTTCCCTGGCTAGTGCTTGACAGCTCTTGGTTCAGCTGCTCTATCACGTCCATATCTGCCTCCCATGTCTTTGGATATGAGTCGAGGTCCTCGTTTAGGCCGAATTGCGTAGGGTTAACGTAGATTGTGACGAAGACGTCAGTGTTCTCCGCTGCTGCATGGCGCATGAGTGAAATATGGCCCTCGTGCAGTGCGCCCATGGTGGGGACTAAACCGACGGTGCGCTGATTGAAGCGCAATTCCTGCCTGTAGTCGCGCAAGGGTGTGACATCCCGGAAGACTTGGGGGTGTGCATTCGAAGAAGATGTATTGCGCCAGCTCGAGGTTCTGGAGAAGAAGCGGAGAGTATCACTTCTCGCTGGAGCTTGTAGCGGACGAGGAAATTTCGCCAGCAGGCATGGGCGTGCTGTTGGTACTGATGGCAGTCAGTGCGATGACTCAATGGCTGGGGGGTTAGGTTGTATTCACCTGCTGCTGCTAATCGGAGTGGTGGCATTGCGGAGAGTTGCGGAGGTGTCGTGTGGAACGAGGCGTGTCTTAGTTACCCAGTTTCGCAGCGACCAGGCGGACAGGCAGAATTCTCCCCCCACGACGTGAAGGTGACTGAAGCGCACAGAGACAGCAAAAACTCTGACATGGCTCGCGAAGGTTGAGAATAGACAAGACGTCTGGTTTCTGCGCTGAAGGTAGCATCATGGGCAGGCCGACCTAATCGAGCCTAGTGCCCCACTAAAAAGATCCCAGGTTCGAGATTTCGGATTCCGTCGCTGTTTGCGACACCCCGCAACTTCCACGACCGTCGACGGCGAAACAGAGCAGACATGGGCGACGATGGCATGCTCCTCAACTTCTCCATACCAGAAAGCGGTATCATAGCGAAGCCGACCTTCAAAGGTGGCAACTGGAAGAGTCGGCTTACAGCGAAGAAGGCGGCGCAAAACTGGCACACCAAAGCGACAGCACGACTGAACGGCGAGACGGTTCCGAAGAAGACAGTCGACCATGCTACCAATGTGAATCGCACAGAGTTGGGCTCGCGTAAACCGAAAACTATCGACAACTCCGAGATTCTCGACACTGGCGACAGACGACCGAAGCGAGCGCGTGTGAGCGGAGAATTCACACCCAAGACAACTGAAAAGACCGCAGACCCCAACTTCAGGCCGCAATCAAACTCGAATGCTACAAAACGACCTGGCGAGCAGCAAAGCGCACCAAAAGGTGGCAAGCAGATTATTTCCTCGTTGTTTACGTACAATCCTACCCCAACTACCAAACCGGAAGCGAGCCAACAACGCGAAGATGATGCGCCTATCGAACCCTCGAATGCGCCACTCAGCAGCGAACTGCATACATTCACATCACTGGGCATGTCCACAACGTTGGCGAGTCATTTGTTAAACAAGATGGACCTCAAAGCGCCTACAGCTATTCAGAAAGCTGCGATAACACAATTAGTCAAAGACGACTCGGATGCTTTTATACAAGCTGAAACTGGTTCCGGAAAGACGTTGGCATACCTGCTACCTATCGTGCAGAGACTAATGGACTTGTCGGCAAACGTAAAGAAACGGAAAGTTGACGAAAACGTGCAACGAAACTCGGGCTTGTTTGCCATCATCCTGGCACCGACGCGAGAGCTGAGCAAGCAGATTGCTGTGGTACTAGAAAAGATATTGGGTTGCGCACATTGGCTCGTAGCTACCACCGTCATTGGTGGTGAGAAGAAGAAATCGGAAAAAGCTCGTTTACGGAAAGGTATCAACATTCTGGTCGCAACACCCGGTCGATTGGTGGACCATCTCGAACACACAGAAGCATTGGATGTGAGCAATGTTAGGTGGCTGGTTCTGGACGAAGGTGATCGCTTGATGGAACTTGGTTTCGAAAAAGAGATCCAGAGGATTGTCGGTTGTTTGAACCTGCGAATGCGCGCAAAGAAAGATGAAAAATCCAGGATACCAGGATTGCCGGAGAAGCGTACCACAGTGCTTTGTTCTGCAACTATGAAAATGGATGTAGAGAGGCTGGGTCAAATAAGTTTGAAAGATGCTGTGCACATTCGAGCTGATCCATCAGAAAAGGGACCGGAAACAAGCGAAACGAAGATGGATGACACTTTCTCTGCGCCCGCACAGCTGAAGCAATCATATGCTGTAGTGGCACCCAAGTTACGACTGGTATCGCTGATTGCGTACCTGAAACGAGCTTTTGCTCGTAAGGGATCAGTAATGAAGGCAATTGTCTTCATATCGTGTGCTGACTCTGTCGACTTTCACTTCGACATGCTCACTAGCGATCTTGAAGGCAAGGAGGAAGAGAAGGAAGAAGAAAAAACCGATGCCGAGGATGAGGATGAGGCGCCCAAGGACAACAAGAAATCCGGCAAAAAAGCCAAAGCGATACAATCAGATCCTACGAAACTGGAAGTAACAAGCGCAGAATCGCCCATCTTGTCAGCAAAGACACACTCAGTAACAGTATACCGTCTCCACGGTTCCCTCCAGCAGTCTATTCGAACGTCGACGCTGGCACAGTTCGCAAAGAACAAAGAACCTTCTGTTCTCATAGCTACTGATGTCGCCTCTCGTGGTCTTGATCTGCCAAATGTCGATCTAGTCATTGAATTCGACCCAGCTTTCGCAAGAGAAGATCACTTGCATCGTATCGGTCGTACAGCCCGTGCTGGACGCGACGGACGTGCATGCATTTTCCTCATGCCCGGTTCTGAAGAAGGCTATGTTGAAATCCTCAAATCCGACCGCAAGGATACCGAGGCTGGCATCCATATTGCACGTCAGGACGCAGATGACATCCTCAACCGTGGCCTCGTTACCAGCGGTGTAATGGAAAAGAACGCATACATGGATAAAGCAACAGATCTTCAGCTCGCCATCGAACGCTGGGCTCTAGCTTCTCCTGCCCGCCTTGAAGCTGCCCGTCGCGCGTTCCAGAGTCACATCCGCGCCTATGCCACTCACGTTGCCGATGAACGCAAGTATTTCGATATCAAGGCTCTGCACCTTGGTCACTTGGCCAAGGCCTTTGCTCTTCGTGAGCGACCGAGCGGCATGAAGGTTCCAGGTCAACGAACCGGTGCGGGCCGCAACGACAAGACGCCTGCCAAGGTCCGTGGCGGACCCAAGGTTGACGGCGCGAGCCGTAAAGCCACCACCCAGTCAGGAGCATCGACAAGGAAGAAGGTTGATCTGGATCTACCAGAGGGCCAGGATACGGATGAGGCGGCCAAGATGAGAAAGGCAGTTCGGGCAAAAGAAAAATTTATGCGGAATGCTGGTATGGCGAGCGAATTCAACTTGGGGTAGATGGAATGCTTTGTTGTCTTTTGCGATTATATCATCTATAGTAGACGCTCGATACCAAACAGAGTCTATTCTTAATCATGTAACATCGTTGCGCTGTTCGAATATTGACCAAATGAACAACACAGTTTCGGTTATAACAACACAACACCATTATCATTCTCCCCAACCCTACCTCAAGTCCTTCTCCGACAGAACAACCCCTTAATTCTCACCCAGGACATCTTCACCCTCACCCTCACACCAAACCTCTTCTTTCTACTCCCACGCCCCAAACATCCTTTATCCGCTTCTACACTACTACTCCCACCACACCGATGCGGGATCGTAACCTCACCGCAGCGCCAATCAACGCGGTCAATGTACTGGGCAGGCAGCACTTGCGCCGTCTGCAAACCAACCCTTTCCATCCTGTTGAATGGATACGGATCCGTTTCACGAGTCCGCTGAGTATTCGTGCGAGGACGCGAACGGTGGCTTTGGTCAGGGCAAGAGCAGATTGAATGCTCGGCCTCGTTGGCGCCTTCTTCTTCGTCTTCGTCGTCGTCGATACGGGCTTGGCGGCTGCGTGAGATCGGTGACGGTGAAGGGGAAAGTGGAGACTGTGAGGGTACAACGATGCAAGACACGTCGTCGGATAGCTGTTCGCGGGACTGCGTGTGATTGGACTGCTCGTCGTGTTCGGCGAGAGGACTCAGAAGGTGGGGTTGCGGGTGCAGGTTTGCGTCCAAGACGCGCAGGAGAGACGGGATCTGTGATTCGGGTGATGGGGGTTGCTCTTCGGGAGTAGGAGGACTTGGTCTTTGGATTGTGTAGACCTGATGCGTTCTTGCAGGCGGCACGCCTGTGGTCTTTGTCAGTATATACCGATTTACCTGTTGAAAGCGTAGATATGTTGGGCAATTACCGTTTGTTTTGTGATACTGCCCAGTTTCGATGGGTGGTGCCAGTGAAGGAATCGGTGTACCGGCTCTAACTATGTTTCCCTTGGCCTCGCTGATACCACACTGCTCTGTCTCTGTTTCCCTACTTTCTTCAACTCCCTCTCCGCTGTCCATCGTACTTTGACTCGGGACTACAAAAAGCGGCTTTGTGAAGTCCCATTGCAGCTTTGGTGCATTCATCAATGTTGGCGTGTTCTTTCCTTTCGGTGGCGTCAACACTTTTTCTGTATCCTCACTATCGGAAATCTCATCTACATCTGCTTTGCGTTGAAACGGGTATGGCGTTTGTGGTCTTGTCGGCACCGAAGAGTCCCTTGTGTTGACTGATCGACCATCCCGGCCCAGAGAAGGCGTGCTTGCAGGCCACGAAGATACAGCGACTTGGTCGGCGAAATGTACGCCGTTGTGCGGTAGACCTTTGTTTGGAGTTTCTACCGGGAGGCGCCTTATTGCTCTGTATTCGGATTGTATGCGATCTTGATGACATTCACCGCTTTGTTCTGGATAGCTGCATGATGCTGAGCGGGCAAGTTCAGCCGCATTGAGTGGAGATCTGGACGGACAAGGCGATGAGCCTATCCCTGAATCTGCAGATGGTCCCTCATCAAAAGAGGATGTCGAGTTAGGCCGAGACATGATATAAAAAAAAGCCCGGCTTTGTAGTAAGTTTGGTGGCTTCTTAGCGCAAATAGAAGTCTGGGGCTAGCTACATATACCCATTAGCAGTTGAAAGGGTGTGCGGGCGAATGCAGCATGCTACGCATTAAAAAACATGTGAATAAAGTGACCTCGAAGGCTAACCAAGGTTTCATTCTCAATTGTAAACTCTGGTTACTATTGCACGGTTGCACTACCCTCAATGTCTCTGACTGGATCTTCAGGTATAGCGTAAATAGGCACCTTTCGTTTGGAACCCTCCAATTGATGCTGTAGGCCTTCCACCGAATCATCGGATTTCAGGGCAAGTGTTGTCAAGGTGCTATTGGCTGCTTCATCTTTTGCTGGTAAAGGGGCGGGCGCTGATTCGTTGTGCTTGTAGGGGTCATCAGCACCGTAGGCTGGAACATGTGTATCTGGGGAAGCATGATTCGGCAGGGTTTCTCCATGAGGAAGATTGTTACCATTTGCCGTGGTCTCGTTTCGCGATTCTGTGCGCTGTTCCTCCGCAGGCGTATTCCACCCGGAAGGCTCTTCGCTGTCTGTTTTTGGCGTGGCACGCTTTTGCCGCGCTCGTGCAATCAAGTCTTCAAACTCTGTCTTGTGCGACCTCGCATATCCTTCGCCGTCAAAATCCTTTTTCATGATCTTGCTTTCTTTGTTGTTCGCCTTTCCACCCTGAGTCATTTCCCACTCATCTAGCTCTTTCAATAGCTGTCTATGACCTTTCCTCACGCTCTCATCAGAATCGCAGTTGGAGTTATAGATATTCACCCACTCAATATGCCGCTTCTTCATCAGATCTTTGCTACCCCAACTGGGGATTCCCGTCTCTTGCAGCTTCTTCCGCAGTGCAGTCTCTTTCATCATAGTGTAGTTGAGTTGTGATAATCTTGTCGGCGGAGGTGTAGGGTCTATTTTTCGTGTCTGTAACGCGGGGAAGGCTGGTTTAGTCCTGATAGAAACACAGTTAGCATCTAGTTACACAAGGCTACGTCTTGGCTATACATACTTGGACCTAGTGTTGCGTCCCTGTGACGCATCTGGCCCGGTGCATGTGTCCAGATGATTATAGACCAACTCCTCCTTCATTGCTCGGTTGCAGACTGGGCATTTGACCATGCCATCTGGTACAAAATCTCCGTCTTCGTCGTCTTCGCTGTCAGCGACTTCATCGGGCGATTCTGTTCTGTCACCATTGCGCTGACTTCTGCTTCGAGTTTTTCGTGATCGCGTGTGCCGGACATTTTCGTTCTCTTCTATGTCTGTGTCGTCTACTTTTCTCTTCTTTTTGCTACCCGCCTGTATTTCCTCCTCTTTACCTGCACGCGCCAATTCTAGCGCTTTCGGCCTCGCCTCTTGGAACCGCATCACTACTTCTCTGACCGCAATATTTGGCATTAATCTGTCGCCTGAGCACCCTGTCTTGCAGCTCGGACATTTTCCATCTGATGTGATACACCTTCGTATGCATATCGAGCAGAACGTGTGGTAGCAGGACGTGATGACAGGGTTGTTGTAGAACTCCTTGCAGACCTCACAGCGCAGGGCAGCTTCGAGCGGTTCGAAAGCAGGTAAGGATGTTTCAATCCAATCGGTGGAGTCCGGGAGGGCAAAGGAAGCGTCCATAGGTCTATCGCAAACAGGAAGTACTGGGGGTGAGCGAATGTTGACGGGCAGATTCGTCAGCCTGGCGTCCGACGCGACTTTGGTCGCGTATGCGCCATCACGTGATGACGCTCGGGAACCAGCCGTGTCGTCATTGACCCGTGGTAGTCGAGATTTGGTTCTCAAATTTTGAGTTTCAGCAATTTTTTGTCTTTTCGGCATGCTTGTCAATTCATTGCTTCAAGGAAGGCTGCTGTTGCATATCGATACCTGAGTTGAATGGTGAGAGGAGAGGGAGGAGGCAGTGTTAATGGCAATACAAACGCATCGCTCGGCAGCGAAGCTACGAGTAACCCTGTGCACCGACACTGTTGTATTTGCCACAATGACTTTGAGACAAAAACTAGCCTTGACTGAGTCACTTTCACTCTGTCATCGGGTAAAAAATCCCAGTTTGCATCATTTTTTGAGTCACCTCTAGTTCATCTTCATACTGGCTGGCGAGGCCAGCTCCTCTTCTGCTAGCTCCTCGTCCCTAATCTATTCGCAAAACTATTCACCTGGCATCCGAAAACGAGAATGATCTCTTGTCCCTGTAAACCGGATACGAGTTTGCCGCCATCGACAATGAGGAGACTACCACGGCTACTTATTGGCTGCAGCCCTGAGGGTCTTTGTGATGCCACACACGAAATTGATAAGCTCGCTCTTCTCAGACCTTGAACACGGTGCTCTTGCTCTTGATACCATCGAAAACGCAGGTGTTGTCAACAGGGATATATTGCTCCGTGATGACTTTGATGACCTCCTGCGAGACTATGCCGCCTGCCAAAGCGCCGATATTGTGTAGTTCAGCGCCACCGGCTCGTGCTCTGGTCAATGGTTAGCTTGTTTTCTCGTTTGTCTGCCCGACAGCTTCTAAAGAAGAAATCTTGGCGACAGACTTGGGTTCATATATGCACTTACAGCTCACTTGCGTACTCTCTGACCTGTGACTTGACTGTACTATACTCTTCTTCCTCGATTGAAGCGTTCGCTTCCTTGATCAGGTCGTCGGTAATCTTTAGGGCAATTCCAGTAAGCTTCTCCGCATCCGCATCCGGGTCGCCTTCTCCAGCAACTTGAGGTGCTCCTCCAAGGCTATCTTTATCGTGCGTTGCAGCAAACTCGTCCCAGGCGAGGAATGCAATATACAGTGGAATTTGTGAGTCAGGGAAGGTAAGCGTTTGAGCTGCAGTATGTCAGATCGGCTTTCTAGATGTCTTATCTGCAGACTTACCAATTGACTTGGCGCGATCACCCCATTTAATCTTCTCTCCCGCTTGTACTACATGGAAGGGTCGACCGCGCACCAACTTGATGTGTGCTGCGTTTTTACAAAACGTTTCGATATCCTTCTCATCAATAGCCGTGCTGCGGTTGGCGTTTCGTTCCAGGAAGCGTACACTCTCCACCACCTCTGCTAGATCTCGTCGTGCTTTGGATTTGTAAACATTTTGTAGTTGGATGTAGTCAGCTGAGCGGGCCTTCATGTCCGGTACAGAGCCAGGAACTGGGAGGACGTTGTACTTTGTGTAGAACAAGCCGATTGCATTTGCAATGACCCAGAAGCTCGGCGAATCCTCACGAATCAAAAGACACTCTGGCGCTGTGAAGATCTCCTTGACAGCGCTGCTCGCTTGGGGCGGATTGAGCGACTTTAGCACTGCTGATACTGCCTCATCAAAGTTCTCTTCGCCACCTTCTGGATTGTTTGTACGTGCAGCTTGCGAAACGGAAGTTCTAAACTCGGTCTTCTCCTTGTAGGTCTGCGGTACTTCCCCTTCATGTTCCTTCTTCCATTTTTCCAGAAAATGCAGCAGCAATGCTATCCACGGGACGTGTCCATGATCTTCCTCTTTCATGTTTTCCAGGTCGGCCGTCTTTTCCTCTGCATACTGAACTAGCTCGGGCCACGGCTGCAGTAGTCGCAGGTCTGATGTGGTTTCGGGGCTGGGATGTGTGTCAACGATGGGGAATGCTGGAGGCAGATGGACGGAGAAGTGGGCGTAGAAGCCAACCGAGTGGATGTAGAACAGCGGAACTAGCGCAGCGTCTGCATGGCTACGTAGCTTGGTGAGAATGTCTGGGCGAACGGGTGCGGTCGCAATGATCAAAGTATATGGCCGTAAGGCGTCAGGCTGCGATAGCCACGACTCGATAGGCTGGGTCGATTAGTTGGAGATGGAGAGTATGCAGCAGGTGGCCGTACCTCTGTGATGCAGTGGCCACGCACGTCGGGATTCAGCTCTTTGAGCAGATTGCAGGTATGTTCTGCACGGAAGCCACCCAGATGGCTGTCTTCCAAGAAGAAGTTGACGCCCAGGTCTGCTTCACTAACTACGGCCGAATCTTGAATGGTGAAGTCACCAATGCATGGTAGGACAAGGTTCTTGAGTGTTTCCACACCGACAACGCCCGGTCCCGAGTTAATGAGCAGAATGTGTGAGCTCTCTAGTGCAGCCTGGCCTGTAGCTCCCCAGAGGCGTAGTTGACGATCGTACCTGTTACTATTAGTACACGACAGCGAAACTGAGCAGTAGAGAGAAGATGCACTTTTTCTCTTTGGCCGTTGGGCCCTGGACGGGAGGGGGAAGATCCGCCATTCTCGCGGCCTTTGTTTACTTTTCGAGAGGTAGCGGATGGCAAAGGGTGTTTGTTACCGCCCTGGGAGCTCTCAGGCACCGGGGCGCGCTCGAGCTGTCGGCCTGCGCTAGTAGCCCTCATCCCTGCCGCGGGGTATTTGCGACCATAGCGGGGCACGACATCGTCATCTTTCGCCGCACGCCCGTCGCCCTGTCACGAGCAAATCATTCACTTGCGTCGCCCAGCACCGCCGGGGCCCGTTGCTGAGGATTACAGGCCACTAACTGCACAGCATCCTTACGCGTGCCGGCCCATGCCGTGGAGACTTACAAACGTCTGCACTGCTAGTATAAATCAGCAATCGCACAGCATCAGTCATCTCAAGCCTCCACTGCCCCTCCAAATTCTACCAACCTCTAAATTGGCTATACAGCCATCCCGCGCCTACACCACCGGCAAATATCTTCCACTAAAACCGCTCCATCGCCTCAGTCCGCCATTGCGCAGGCTCTTCCATACCACTCCATCCCTCAAAAACGCGAAAAACATGACCGACACAAACGTCGAGGCTGCCAAACGTGCGGCTGCACAGCAAGCTGTAGCGGACCACTTTGATCCTGCAGCCACCCACGTAGGAATTGGGTCTGGCACCACCATCGTCTACGTCGTTGAGGCTATCAAGGAGCGCTCGACCAACCCCAACATTCTCTTCGTCCCCACAGGCTTCCAATCGCGTCAGCTGGTCGTCAATGCCGGTCTGACTGCCATTTCCTTTGACAGTCTGCCCGACAACGTCATGCTCGACGTTGCCTTCGACGGAGCCGACGAAGTCGACGCAGAGCTGAACTGTATAAAAGGAGGTGGCGCATGTCTGTTCCAGGAAAAGCTGGTAGCCGAGCGCGCCAAAAAGTTTGTTTGCGTCGCCGACTACAGGAAACGACAGGAACGCCTCTTGACAAATTGGCCGACTATCCCGATTGAAGTCGCGCCCCTATCTCAGCTAAAGGTTGCTGCTGCCCTGAGGATGCTGGGATCGACTGGACCAAAGCTAAGGACGACGTTACTGGAGAAATCAGGACCCCTGAAAACAGACCAGGATTTTTACATCATCGATGCGCCTTTCCCTCCTCTGCTCACCTCGGCCGATGTAGAAGCTGGCAAGGGAAAGGGAGACGGAACCGATGGAACATGGGAGGTCAACACCCTTAGCCGGGCCATCAAGGGCCTCACTGGTGTCCTTGAAGTCGGCATCTTCTCTGGCTTGAACGGCATTGATGCGCAGGCCCTTCGCGAAAAGGACCAAAGCACAAAGACTGTACGCGGCGGTCAGAAGCCCGTTGCTGTGTACTTTGGAATGCAAGATGGAAGCATCAAGGTGCGCACCATTGAGGGAGAGAAATAGGCGAGCAATGCTAGGAGCGGAGTTTCATCATTCGTACAAGCCGACTTTTGGGCTCAATGACAAAAATACCAAAAATATTGCAACATCTTTTTCCTGCCCCACAAAGTGTGTGAACAGTGATGTTTGTTTGATCTTTATCGCATGTGAGTTGGTTGCTCCAAGAGCATATGTTACTGCACACCCATTGGCCAAAGCAAACTGCATTGCCCTGACAACCATGAAAAGCAGCAACGGCACGTCTTTATCATACAAAGCATGGTTCATTCATATACATATGCTATGGAAGAAGAAGAGGTAGTAGTAAAAAATGCCTCAAAAAAGGGGGCAAATCTTATCCTAAGCCTACATCATAGAAAAACAGAGCCACAACAGGCTCGCGAACTTCCTGTTTGATCAAACAGTTCGCAGAAAGTAACAAAAGGTGTATCTCTGACACCTATTCTCCCCAAGAGTTCTCGCTTCCTTTCCTCTTCGGTCTCGAAGATGCTTGGTCTCCAAGGCACACCAACGTCCCCAAGCATATATTTACACACTTAGACACGGTACATGTGCCTCCTCGGGTAAACATGAGCCCGCTTCTTGTAGTCTCCTGCTCCAGGTGTAGGTGTAGCAGTCACGTAGACGGTGGTAGTGACGATTACCAAGTCAGTGACGTAGACGCACCTGTATCCCTTGGGGCAAGACTCCTGGGTGGCCGCAGGCGCGCCGGCCGCCGAAGGAGTGACGGTGATGGTAGAGATGGGTGCTTTGCTCAGCGTAGAAGGCTTGTTGTGTGAGGGCGCGGAAGGAGCAGGGGCAGCAGGGTAGCCGGTGGGTTCCATGATGGGTGGGCTCTCGTACTGGTCGTAGGCTGGAGGCTCTGGTGCAGCAGCAGGTGCAGAAGGAGCCGGCTCTGGTTTGTCGCCGGTAGGCGTGGGCTTTGCAGGCGTGTCGTTGGGTGCAACCTGCTTCTCACCAGTGGAAGGGGGTGGGGTCGACTGGGGTGACGAGACAGCAGGGGCTCCTTGGGTTGCCATGATCAAGCCTACATCAATCTTCTTCTTCTCGGGTGTAAGGATCTTGCCCTTGTTGGGCGGGCCAACCCAGTTGCCAGCATCGCACTGCGCACCAATCTCCTTGCACCTTTGTTGATAAAGTTTACAGTTTTTTCCGCCAGTTGGGGGAGCCTTGTCCCAGCAAACGTCACTCTGGGCCCAGCAGTCCTCGGCAGCGGCCCAGCATCCCTTCTCGTCCGTGTAGGATGCGACTTCTTTGGCACACCAGTTTCCGTTCTCCATAATGCAGGCTTCGGGCTTGAGACCCTTGGTTTGCACAGGTTTGGAAGCCTTTTTCGCACCACGGGACGTGAGCTTGGCGATCTTGGGTCCAGGTATAACGTACTCGCTGGCATCCTTGTTGTAAATGTCAAAGCTGGTCGAAGGCTCGTTGTACTTGACATATCCAGGGATAGACACAGTGGACTCAGGAACGAGGTTACCGGTGCTCTCGACGAAGATTTGCGCACAGCCAGTGTAGAATTGTGGGTCTCCGTCTTTGGCGGCATGGAGAGCAAGAATCTCAGGACGGGCAAGGTAGTCGCCTCCCAAGAGGCCCTCGGGGAGGTTGACGGACAAGAGACCTTTGTTGTCAATGATCTCGTCAGTGCACCAGCGCTTGGTGGAGCTGTCGTAGCCGTGATCAAAGATCTTGAACCAGCCATCACCGGCGGCCTCGTCAGTTGTGGCATCGTCGACCTTCTTCAGATAAACTGCGCAAGGGCCCTTGTGGCCGGGATCAAGAGTCTTTTTTGTTGGATCATTGGGCGAAGAGCGAATCTCGAAGGTAAGAAGAGCGCCATCCCTGACTGCCTGAGTGCGCGGTAGACCTTTGGTACCTTGGACATTGCAGGCCATATCAGTGCTGTCGAGACTACCAATAGGGGCGCTGACGTGCTGTCCTCCCGGGTTCATGCGTATGGCGACACCGTCACCCTGATTACTGTCAGCAAAAGTCACATACCAGAGAAGCAATGAGATATACCTGGGGCATGCCATCGACAAAGAAGTCGGTAAAGACAGTGTGGGCAAGAGCTGCAGGGGCCGAGGCCAGGGCCGCAAAAAGGACAGACGGGGTCTTCATGGTGTTCGGTCTTGGGGTTGTTGATGACGTTCGAATTCAAGTGCAAAGGTTGGGCTGGTCACTGGGACTCGACGGTAAGGAATGAAGGTGTCGAACTAGCGACAGTGAATGAATGAAACAGGCTGCAGAGCGCCTTTGCAAAGAGAGAGAAAGACAAGAAGTTGGATTTTGGAGTTCCGCTGGTGTGGTAGAGGAACAATCAAAAAGTTGACGGGGCGGCGGCTTACATAGGCTTTTTGATTTCACTCTCCCGCCGCTCCGCCGAGGCCCCGATGGGTAGTGCCCAGGTCTCGAAGTCATTTCCACCACGGTTTCCACCTGCGCGCAGGTCTGTCTTGGCATTTCAAGCCTCCTTGTCACACGCCTGCTGTACGCCGCAGCATCGTGTCATTGTTTTCCTGTAGCAGCGACGCTTGGATGTGCACATGCAATCGGCCTGGAGTCGTGGCAGCCACTAAGCGGAGAGATGAGGTTGTGCTTCTGAAACATGAAACACGAACGAACGATGTTAGCGAGTGCGCTAGGGCTGTGTTAGGAATGGCTCACCCGCTAGCCGGCGTCTGTTCGACGGCGCTAAGTCAGGTACCATGCCTCTAATTTCCAGCTTTTTGGCGCCGTCACGGGTCCAACACGATGGCCCAGAAGCCGTGTCGACTGCGAAGCGCCTGCATCACATCAGAGGCGGGGGGCTATCGATATGAAGCAGCCATCCGCCAGGAGCCGCGCCGATCCAGTCCTCGCGCAGGCGCTAGAGAACATTGAGCCATGTGGACTTTGGTTCAGGAGCTGCTGTTATATTAACGTGGCGCTTGCAAAAGGGCGTTGCCCAGGCCCATGTTCATTTCGCCAGTACTCACATTGCAAACAACATGCTGTGCCGCTAGCAGTGGCCCCCGGGCGGCTCTCAAGTTGATGCGATCCTTGCTGTCTACTAGTAAGGGCCGTACGAGAGGTCAGCTTGGCGCATCCTGGTCCGCTGAACCTTGGGCAGAAACGACAAAGTCGTGTGTACATCCATGAGCGAACCCGTCCTTCTCTTTTCGTCAAAGTAGGAACACTGGTTGTTAGCCGCTGACCGTTACAGCCCGTCGTTCCCAACGGAAGCACAGCTTCGGGTTATTTTTCTAAAACCCCTTGCATCTTCCAGCTCTTCTCATGTGGGCCCAATGGGGCAGATGCTCGTAATACCCCTGCCCACACCAGTCATTTCGCCTACCAAAGATATTTCTGTTCCGGTTCCCGACCCGCGGAGATCGTCAGAGAAGCCGAAAAATGGTGGCTTACTTTAAAAGTAGCTGTAGTTGTCACAGTTATTCATTTACCACTGTGTTTCTAGCACTTCTAACTCTACTCTTAAAAGCATCTGTAGTTGTCACAGTTGTTTATTTACTACTATGTTCCTAGCACTTCTAACCCACTTTCAAAAGTACCTGTAGTTGTCATAATTATTCATGATTTGCTATGTGGATAGCTCGTATTGATAGGTAAGCTCGTTTTGATTTTCCGGTTTTACTCGTTGTGGAAGAGGCCGAGTACTCACATCCACAACTGACCGGCTTCTTGTGCCTCAGCTCTGTCCAGGATACCTCTGACCAGGTCCCTAAAGTCTTCAGTGCTTCGATGTTTCAGTTTGTAATCCAGGGCTCCTGGTCCAACTTTCCGGGTGGCCCACCTCACATCCGATACTTTGATTCCATAGACCTCTCGCCATGCTAATTTGCTGAAACGGATTTCGACGCCCTCAGAGTAAGACACGCCTTCGCGTTGTTGGTTGAGACAGCAGATAATCGACGGCTCAAAGCAACTCTGGGCGTTCGCAATCCCCATTTCTTCTAGGCCCCTTTCAACGGCACTAATCAGCCATCGACTGCCTCGCTTAGTGAGATAATGCAGCTTCTTCGAATCGCCTAATGAGGCACTAGGTATTTGGCGATCAAAGAGAGGTCTGACGTTCCTCGCAAGCTGTACGGTGTTCATGTAACGATCCAGCTGGACAGCGTCCGAAGGAATAAACAATGGGTCATATGCGAGTGGCCATTTGCTAAGAGATATTAAAGAGTTCAAGAGGAAACCTTCCGACAGTCTCATCTCGTATCTCGGTCGCGGATCTATGTTGTATGTCGGCCGTGTCCACGGCGGTGCCGAGCTTGGAATACTACTGTCCGAGCGAGCTAATTCGTACACAGTTTTCTTAACATCCATCACCAATCTATTCTTCTCCACAATTTCTGTAGACGAGAGAATGTTCGTTGGGTCAAGATTGAGGCTGAGAGTGCCTTCGATCCGTTTGAAAACATGCAGCCAATGGTCAAGAAGTATGATTTCCATTGCAACTTGTCGAGTGTGTTGGCTGTTCGTGCCAAACCGGGCGGCAGATCCTTCATAGGCAACGCTGTAGGCGAGCATGGCGTTTGCATGTTCTTGAGTATGTAAGCAAAGGTCTCCCAACCATCGCGCAGCCGCTATGTCTCCCTCATCTAGATTCTGGAGATCGAGGAAGCTCCCATGGAAGACGTTCTCGAATAACTTCTTCGCCTTTGGAAACTTGCCGGTGAGCGAGGCACACACTCCAAGCAAATGCTTGAGAACACGACAATCAGGCTGGCCGCCAGAAGTGCATCTCTGGCCACGTTCGACCGCCGCTAATTGATCCTCAAGGTGCTTTTCTGCAGTGACGAAGTCTTTGCGATACCATGCAGCCACCGCCTGACGTGCTGTCCATTCCATATCTATGACAACAGCCGTGCCTTTTTCGAAATAAGATGGGGGCGCCTCGGCATCCAAGGAGAGGAGAGGAGCTGGAGGTTCTTGTGGTGAAGGAATCATTGGTAGTCCTTCAAACGAACTTTGCAGCACACTGTTTGGGTGTGATATAGGCACTTGTGCAACGCCAGATACATTGGAGCGAATAGAGGGTGTAGGGAGGGTTGAGTGCTCTGGGTCTGCATACAGTGAAGCGTGATCCGAGTCGACGTCTTGTGGTATGCTTGGCAAGGACGTAACGGAGTTTCCTTGCGAAGCAACAGAAGCTGTGGTACTTCGATGAGAAGGTGGAATGGGTGGGCGAGGTATGGGCGAACGAGGTATGGGCGGAGGGGGTCGAGATGGAGGTGAAATCTCCTCCGTCGGGGAAACAATCGTGGGTATGTCCAGGCCAGTGAATGATTCTCCAAGCTCAATTTCTGAAAGCGCTGTTCCAAGGTCATCCGAAAAGCAATTTGAGACTGGTTCTAGTGGTCGCTCCTCGAGAAGTCTCCCCTCATTCACTGCAGTAATGAGCCAATCCACAATGTACTCGCGGTAGCTTAGTGCTTGCTGTTGAGAGATTCCAACATCTTCCAGATCACGGATTATCTGGTGCCATGCTTCATCGTTTTCATTGCCATCTTCTTGGCCCCCTGAAGTGAGGCGCTCAATCGAAGCAATGCTCTCTTCGCGATGACCGCCTCTGTAATCCCTTTCTAGTCTCTCCAAAGCCTCTAGTATCAGGACCTGCACGTCATGTATCAAGGAAGTCCAGAAAGTATTAAGCATCGCCACGCTTGCAACAAGCCGCTCCCGCAAGTTTCGCAAAGTGTTAGGATCAAAGGTGAGACGATCCCAAGTTCGCTTAGTTTTTGTGTCGAGCCCATTGTAGTGCAACAGGAGCCGATCGAGCTCTTCGAGAACCTCTATGCATGGCGCATATGCATCCAAGAGCTGTTGCTGTTTGCTTCCAGGTATTTTCTCAAATTTATCCTGTATATCGCTTAGGAGATTGGTAAGGCTGCGTGTTTCGACTGTTAGAGATTTGTACTCTCCGGGGCAGTCGCGACCTGCGTCGAGATCAGCATGCGGAAAGCTGCAGGCGTGCAAATGACTGACAGTTCTTGTACACCCTTCCTGCTAGTTCGCACAACTTTATTATGTCTCCGAGACCTATACCAAAGCTCATCTTGTCAGCTGGCGGAGTATATCCACATAGAACTTGGAAAGCAAACGCGATTTATCATGGATGCGCGCTTCGCTACGTATGAAGAGGCGATTATATTGCAGACGGGCTGAACAGCCTGTAATTTAGTGGCTTGAGAGAGAAGATTTGATTGGAGATTTGGGGGCGGAAAGAGCTGAGGTCGTCCAATAGTCTGGAATCACACATGCATGTGACCAGGCTGCAGAGGAAAAGCTTGATCGGTGCGGTCTCATCACAACATGCTGTTGCATCGTGTTGTGTTTGTATATGTTGTGAACTGTTGGTGTTGACACGACAGTCGCTGCAACGCAGCAGAGTCCTGTGGTGAATGCCCTACGTAAAGGTACTCCGGGTGACTTTGCACTACCTGTCGAAACAAGCAACTTATCCAAGCAAAGCCACTCCTCGGAGCTTTAGCTTTACTCGATAGTGACCAGGGGCGCCTCCTTGACATATGTCGCCATCGCATGCCAAAGTAGCATGGCTGATTGGGGGCCGAATTTTTATAAGATGCAAGCCAATAACCGTATGACACCAGTCATGCAGTACGGCAAGCCATCAGATAGGACGTAGTTCTGTCCATTGGTACTGTGGTCAAAGATATCTCAGCCGTGCGGTTATTCATGCTCAGAGAACACTCTCCACACAAGGCTGGAGGCCGTGCCGGCTAATATGCGGAGGTCAAGTTCGGAAAAGCACACATACACTTCAACAACCTTACCTATACACCAGTACCCGTTTGATGGAAACCATATACCCTCTGCCCCAGTTCCACCAACAACTAACTCTGCATCACACCAATTTAGGCAAATGGTATCTTTTAGTCGATACACGGGTCAAAACATAAGAGATATCAAGTATAGTACGGCGATGAAGATGCTAGATGACGGTGCAAGTTTTTAAGAATGTCAAGCGCATTCGAATGAAAGCCTGTTGTGTCGGTCCGTCCCCGGACATTGTTCGTATTTACCAGCGCCAAGAGTTTATTTAACCTACTTCGTAACTTCTTTAAAGTTACTTTCCCAACCTAGTTGCAATTAGAACAGTTTGATCTTCTAGCTTACGTGTTCCTGTGGCCATGTCCCCTGGTTATGTCTTACTATATGATGTCATGCTTATTTACCTTTAATTACGAAGATATATAAACTGTGAGAATCATCTGGTGTATCTATATCTATATCTACATCTGTATTACTTATACTCTACTATTTAACTTCTGTATCATGCGTTTGTCAATCCTCCTCAGTGCTCTCTTTGTTAGCATCGCTATCGCTAATCCAACCCGTACTACGGGGGATGCACCAGACAAAGTTGTAAAAGCACCACTAGCTAAACGATCTTGTGCTTATTGTAATGCCCCAAATGGTGGTTGCGAACTGAAATGTTGCACCGATTGTTTGCTTTGTCGAGGAGTGGTATTGTTACTCCGCAGGTCTCTTAATCTATTTGACTCTAACTGTGCTATCTTTAGGGCCTATGTTGATATTGGGATCGACACTGCATGTTGGAATAAATCAAATGTCAGGGGAACTAGTAGACCAGTCCCATCATCAGCCGTATAAAGCTCTTAATGTCGAGACTAAGAGCTGACTCTGGTGAATGGAAGTCAGTGCCGTAAACAAATAGAACACGACTATCTAATATATCACTATTCCAATAACGCCCAATCAATGAACCAGTACAAGAACGAGATTGCGTACCATCCAAGTGTTCATTCATTCAATCCGTTATATAAACAAAACGCCTCTTGTTTTCACGGCCCCCAAAAACGCCCTACATAGTAATATGTGTACCAAAACCGATAACACATCTAAAAAAGATAGATGGATAATCTTCCACGTGTATAACGAAAACCGACAAACCAAAAAACTCAACGCCTCGTGTTTCTTTCAACAAGTCCAAAGGGCATAATTCCATCGACACCATAGCCAAGAAAAAGAACACGCTACCCATTCCATATCCTCATTGGGCCCCATCACTGGTACCAACTCTGCTCGTCGTATGCGAACCCTTGCATTCCCATACCATTAAGATCCATACTCCCGAACCCATTTAAATTCTGGCCATTCGAATTACCGTTGAAGCTTCCGTTCGGGAACCTGTTTGCAGCGACAGCAACCCCGTCACCACCACCCACTGGACCACCGTTAAGCTCATTGCTAGCGACGGGCACAGTAGTCGTTGTGGGCTGGAATGCGCCGGTAGGATTCGCTGTACTGGCAAACCAACTAGCAATGTCATCTACACTCTGAGGATTCCAGTTTTCGAAATCATTTGCAAGCTGAGTTTGGTCGCGGTAGATCCAGTCTTGCCCTTCGCGGAGAAGTTGGTCGACACCACCGAAGAGATGGCTGGGCGAATTTCCGGCAGTGGTGCGTCCGCCATCGACGGACCGGCGTCCTTGGGTCGAAGCAGGGGTAGGGGCATTGAAAGCGGCTGAATAGCTCTGAGGTGTGGACGGATGTTGCTGGGCACGGATGTAAGCCAGAGCATTCGGGTCCGAGGGAGGTATGGAATGGTTGCTAGAAGGGCGTGCAGAAGGGTTAATGCTTACGGAGTTAGTGTTGGCTGTTGCCGCTTGATTGTAAAGTTGCGGTGCTGCCATGCTGGCAAGGTTCATGCTGTACGGTTGAAGGCTTGGTGAAGCTTGATCCGCTGGTGAGGGATGATGGTTGTTGGTTTGTACAGACGCACGGCGGTGCGCTTTCGGAGTGCTGATTTCGTTCCATGGGCCAAACTTGGCATCGGTACGGGATAGTACTGCGGCAGCTTCTTCTGGCAATTCGACATTCCAACGTTTTGCTAGCACGCTGAGGATTCCAAGTGTCCGTCTAGCGCATAGCCATCCCTCTGCTATCTCCTCTAAATGCTTGACTCCATGAATAATATCACGCTTCGCGTTCTTCTCAGGCAGGTTGAGAAGATGTATTGTGCATGCAGAGTGTGTAATGTACACGCAGATGTTGCAAATTTGCCGAAGCCCATGCGACCTCTTGTATAACCGTAGCAGTTTGGAAATCGTGGAAGCAGCCTGTGTGCAGAGCTTGCGAGGCGAGACATGTGCAGGAAGCGGTGAATTATTTGGGTTGTACTTGAGGAATGGACGAAAGAGGTGGATGTAAAGCAACTGGAAGAACATACTACACAGTCATTAGCACAAGGACATAGTGACAACTGGCAATACTTACTGCATGACAAGCATATGGGGCAAGCCACCCTCTTTTGGCTCTAGCTCTTTCGGGAGCTCCCTTCTCCACGTCTCCAACCGCATGTGTATCTCACTGAGCTTCTTCAGCTCTACCTGCTTTCCCTTCACCTTGTCCATGTCGATAGGATTATAGAAAGAACTCATCAAGTCGCTGGAGATTTCGCAGAGTTTTGAAATTTGAAGAGCGACCGCGCGTGTCCTGCTGGGTTGAGAATGTGCCTGACTGAGGCCAGAGTCGGTGACCGCGCTCCATGTCTCTGCATCCTCCACGGGAAAGACGTCGAACTTGGGCACCGTGATGATCGTGTTGGGGAGTTGTGGCAACCTTCCAAGGTAATTGCTCCAACACTTGTCGAACAAGAAGCACCCCCAGAACGTGATCCTTCTCGCATCTTCTTCGTTTTCGTCAATGGTATCTCTACTATGCATGCCGAGGTTGAGGCCGAGGTCGCAAGCCATGCGGAAGGACATGCCGCTGTACACCCAGCCCTTCGCTTCCCGTCCACATCCAGCTTCCCGTACAGACATCAGAGCCAAGGCTTGTACTGTCGTCAATGCTGGAATCTCATGTAAATCATCCTCCATGATCAATCGCTTGGCCTCCCTAAAGAAATGGTCTCCAGCCGTCGCAGAGTCGTCGCGAACGGCCCTGGCTGCGGGCCATGATGTGAAATGGCACCCGAGTGCTAGCATGGCATTGACGAGCAAAGGCGAGCAGTATTGGTTCTTCCTTGCAGACCCGGGCGGCGGCTTTCCAAGTCTGAACTCTTGCAGAAACAGATTCTTGGATAGCGTTGTGAAGAAGCTATAATGCCAGCAAAAGTACATGCTGATCAGATGCTGCACCAGCTCCGGGTCCGAGGTTACGGTGGTCCACGAGCAGAAGGGGTCCTGCATCTCGCTGTATTGGTCGTCGGAATACGTGTCGGGCGAATCGGCGGTGTCGTTGGCCTTGCCCAGGTAGATCAGGTGCGACGTACCGCCAATGTATCTTGTAGAACCATCTTCCAACCGCAACTCTCCCATCTTTCCGCTCAACTGGCTCTCAAAACTTCCCTCTGCGGGCGCCGTCGCGGGCGCTGTGGCGGGGCTGAGGGGTTCATCGTCCTCGTCTTCTCCGTTCTCCTTTGCAATGATGGCCTCTGCCACCGAGTCCAAGCTCTCACATGTCCGGATCTGGTGGACTAAGCCTGCGACTGCTTCTTCGGGGTAGTTGAGAATGGCCTGGATGAGTGTTTGGAGGGTCGAACTACGCGTCTTGAGGTTCTCAATATCCTTCTTGTAGACCCCTTTGCGCCGGTGGTCCGAGTTCGGATCGTATATGCATGGCGTGTTGTAGACGGCGGCACACGCAGAGCAGGCGGGCGTAGTTCCGTCGCACTATTACTCAAATCAGCGCACGGCTCGTGGCAGTGAGGGCGAGGGCGACGCGGGCTGGTGAATGTCCGGAGAAGGTATATTGTGTGCCGGAGAAAGGGAGTCAGGCCAAGTCCCGTTTACCCTAACATGACCTACCTTGGACTTGCGCTTCCTGCAGGGAACACAGGCAGAGGAAATGCACCTCCTCTTCTTCGAGTCGTCGCCGCTGGCGTCGCGTTTCCCTCTGCGTCCTTTCTTGGCAGGCGTCTCGGAAAGCAGTGGTTGCGCTTCCGCAGAGTTGCTGTTCTCCATTACAGATCTTAGGAGGTTTACCGGAGATGCAAGATGTGGGGTGATGGTGGGGCTGACGGCGTTGCTATCATTCGGCCCGTGATTGGCCCGAGGTACTCCAGGACAGATGGGAAAGGAGCGTCTGGCTGACATCAAACCCTTGTGGCAAATACACCCATCTTTGAAACCCCCAAACCCTCGATCGATTACTCCAAAAGCAAAAAGCATTGTAGTTGCCACACGCACCCACACAAGTACAGAAGAAGCACTTTTAATTACCATACAAACCCATATCCATCCTGCAGAAAAAGCACCTGTAGTTGCCACACGAACCTATACCCATCTTGCAGAAGAAGCACTTTTAGTTACCGCCCATACCGCCGCTAGAACTCTTCATCGTCATGTACCTCGTCCAGTTCATCAGCGTCGTTGCCCTCGTCGCCAACGAGCCCAAACAGTTCCACCAGCCTACGTACACTCATACTGCGATTTGATTAGCTTTGAAGACAATTTGCAGTTGGTAAAACATACCCCTTCACCGGTTTTCCCCCTTCTTTCATCACCCTCTCGATCTCCTTCTCCTTTCTCTCTTGTATCTGCATCAGTTTCTCGTCGACTGTCGCTTTTACGCAAAGACGGCTCATATATGTTTCTTGATCTTGGCCAATGCGGAATACGCGGCAGAACGCCTGTTGCTCCGTGGCAGAGTTCCACCACGGATCGATGACGATGACTTTGGAAGCCATGGTCAGGTTGAGACCCACTACGAGGCTATTAGTATTTATGGGTAGCTGTGACAACTACAGGCACTTACGGCCACCGCAGCGCATGCTTGCCAAAAGAATCTTCGCGTCTTTGTCCTTGGCGAATGCCTTAATCGCATTATCGCGAGCCATCAGGCTCATCTTGCCGGTATACTGCGAACGTGGTCAGCAAGTCAAGTTCCTGAGGTGATTGTATACGCCCAAGTGATATATCGAGTAACTCACCTGGAGAGATTTCCAGCCTTCGTTCTGGCAAACACGTGTCAAAATCTGAACCCTGTGGCTTGTTAGCGCAGACAGACAAAAGTCGAGTCCAACTTACATGGCGAGAAACTGGGTGTAGACGATAATCTTGACGTTCGGGTCCTCCTTGAGCCAGTTCATAATCTGCGACTTGACCGCGATAGTCTTTGCAGACGGTAGGACGTCGTCTCCCACGCTAGCCAACCAGTCCTCTTGGATTTGCTCATGACGAACGCGCTTCAGACGTTGTTCTTGCTTCTTTTTGGTATTCAGTCGTGTGCCGACGGCAGGCATGCCGGACGCATCCAAATCGTCTAGATCGCATGGCTGGATAGATTGAGGAGTCTCGCCACAGGATTTGCAAGGCGGATTTACGACGCCTTGTTCGGCACTCTCGATAACAGCGTCTGCGTAGCAGGGTTCGTTGCAAATGAGGTGTCCGCAGGAGGTAAGCATAGGATTTATAGGCCGCTTCCCACAGGCCCCACACTTCGCTTCCCTCTTGGCCTTCTCCCAGCTCTCGCCCGTTTTCAGACTGTTCAGAAAGGGCTGAAAGTTGAACTCTTTTCCGAAATTTCCACCTGCTCCGTAACGACGAGCTGCGTCGGGGGTTTCTTCGTCAATATCGTTCTCGTTGAGACCTTCGGCTTCGTCGCGGTTCGCTCCCGATTCACCGAGTCCTTTCTTCTTCCGGTTCTTCTCGTCCTCTGCCAGTTTGTCAAGCTGCTTTCGAATCGCAATGAGGGTCTTTCCACCTTGAGTGCTGCTGACAGCTGCCTGTCTCTCAACCACCTCTTTGATACGCTCGATATCTCGCAGCTCAAGAAGGTCTCTCATGACGAACTGAAGCATGAGAATATGGGCGGCTAGTTGGCGCAGTCTGAGCAGCATGCTGTAATCTGTTAGAGAACTCTAGCCATACGAGAAAAGGAAAGGGGCGCGACTTACACAAGCAGATTGCTGTACGACTTGTTCAATGTCTTTTCGCTCATGGACCGTTTGATGCGTTCGATGAAGCGCTGATGCACAATGTCGTAGATGCAGCGCTCCACTGAATTGAATTCGCACCAATACGTGGACTGATTCGCCTGAGGCAGTTTGAGAATCCGGGCGCCAAATATCTCATCCTCATGCGTCCGGCGCAACATAAACTGATTAAGACGTACCAGTAGCTTCTCCGGATTTTTGGGGTTGCAGTAGTATTCCTTGAAGCTGTCATAATCGCCAGTATACGGCACTCCAATGAATTTGAAGTAAGGATACAGCTCAGTCAAGCTGTTCTGGATCGGTGTCCCGCTGAGAGCCCATTTGTGGTCGGCCATCAGACCGCGGCAGGCGATTGACGTGAGCGACAAGTGGTTCTTGATAGCCTGGGCTTCGTCCAGGACAACACGGAGGAAACGTACGCGGTGTAAAGGGCCTCGGCCTTTCTCGTACCTCTCAATCCACCACTGCCTTTTCTGCTCGTCTGTTTCGCATGAAGCCGGTGGGTTGTTTTTCGGGTAAGACTTCATCACCTCGGTGTAGGTGGCGAGCACAATGTCGAAGTTACTCAGAACCCCGACATCATTGTTCGAGTGAACCCGATTTCTTGCACCAATAAGCATGACGGACAGGTTGGCGGAGCTGTGCTTTTCGATCTCGCTCCACCACTGGGTGAGCAGAGCGGGACCCGCAACAATGAGCGTCGTCTTAGGTCCCGTGCTATTCTTAGGGGGCCGGCCATCAATGATATTTGCTGCAAGGAAAAAAAGAAAAGGAAGTCAGTACGGTTACCTTTGACATGTGGCTTTGCAGATTCACTTACCCAGAGTCATAAGTGTCTTTCCAAGTCCCATCTGGTCCGCCAACAAACCTCCTCTTGGCTCGTCCGCTGAGTTCTCGCGGTTCCGCATGAATGCACTGCCGAGGAGCTGGTACGCCTTCAGGGATGTCTTCATGCCTTTGACTGACCAAAGGCTGTCCTTGGGATCAGGCTTCACGGCTGCTCGGCTGAAACTTTTCGCTGCCTTTGTCAACTGAGAAATGTCGCTCCTTGCCTGCTGCTCATCTTCACGGGGTACGCTTTTAAGAAGATCTTTCAGCGCCTCTTTTCTCCTTGATGAGGAGAAGAATGGTTGATCTGCTGCATCTGGCCCAGCCTGCTGAGTGAAGATATTTGAATAGAGGAGCGAGGAGGCTTGCTTGGCTGCGTCATCCATCGCCTTCTTGTTCTTCTTCGGCTGCCTTTTGGTGACTTTCTTCGGCTTCGGCGCCGCTGGTTCTTTTCTTTTCCTGGCTGGCTTAGGTTTTTTCTTGGCTTCAGGCCCTTTGTCCCTCTTTTTCCGCTTCTTGCTAGGGTCATCATTATCGGCGTCGAGTGCGACTCTCATGCTTTCGAGTTCGGCTTCTTGCATGACAATGTTGTTGGGAGGATGAGATTGGGTGTCTGAAAGCTCATCGTCCTCGGGAGTTTGTATGCGATCGTGTGGACGGGATGCGTCTGGGTTGTCATTTTCATCCTCTTGGGCTTTGGCTATATCACGGGCTCGCTTTCTCAGCCTCGTCTCTTCAAGAGATTTGGTTCTCAGCCATTCGATATCGAACGCAAATGGAAGGGTTCCTCCATGTCTTTCCCTGATTTCATCATAATGCCGTTTTTTCCTTTCGAATTCTTCCTGGGCTTTTCTGTGCGCGGCTTCGTCATCATCGAGGGAGTACGGCTTGCTCTGGGCGCTGGCGTTAACTCTGGCTCCCTGAGTTTGATTGCGATTCCGTTTCTTTTCGGCGTGTCCCTTATTCATATTGCGGATCCGGTCCACTAGGGAGGATACAGTCGGGCGAGGTTTTGGAGCCGGAGCTGGGGCTGGGCTTAGAATTGGGGTAGGAGTTGAAGCTGGAGCTAGTACGTGTGAAGGATTAATCACATCTTCCGAAGCAGGAGGTTGACGGATGTTGCTGCGTGGAGTAGTATCGCTTTCTGGAATGAACAACGAGTCCTCATCTTGTTGAGGACGTTCTTCGCCATAGGTAAGGAATGGATCGACTTCATGGTCTGACGATTCATCAGAGGAGCTGGGTTGAGTGTCATCACCCTGGCCGTTTTGACTGTTGTCATGGTGAGCGGGAACGTCTACTTCCATCTCATCGCTGCTATGCTGAACTTGACTGGCATCGTTGCCCGTGAGCTCGTCACCAAAGGGCTCAGTCTGCGGGTCCGTGTCTTGTGCTCCAGCCGTATTGATATCAGCTCTGTGGGGTTCAGTCGTCATGGCTTTGGCTGTCGACTCTGTAAGGCACTACCTTATGACTGGACAGTGGATATGTCAACGATACAAGTGGTGTTCGAGTGTGATGTGAGGAATGGCGTTGTCGAGGAGATGATCGAGTGAAATAGGAAGGATATAGTAGGCGAAGAGATGCTAAGTGGATGTCGAAGAGGTGGCCAAGTGAGATTGGAAGAAGGTCGAGATGTTGGAGTGAGATGTAGAAGAGATGGTCAAGGAAGGTATAGAAGAAGTGGCCAAGTGGATGTGGAAGAGGTGGTCAAGTAGATGTAGAAGAGTGGTCAAATTATTTGGGGAAGCAATGGTCAAGTTGGATAATGAGTAGAATGTAAGGAGATGTTGAAGTGGGATGGGGGGATGGCTGTGGAGGAAGAGGTGTCGTGGACCCAGCCCATGAAGGTTGATATACTCCACAGTCAACGCTAGCACAGTGACGCAAAGTGAGGGAGTGAGAGGCTGATAGCGCGCCGAGAAAAGAGTGACAGAGCCTGAGAGATAGACCGGAGGAGCAAGCGGGGCAGTCTGAGTGAGCCTCAAGGAAAGAACGAGAGAATACCAAAAGAAAGAGAGACTGAGGATGACTGACTGAACGAAAGAGACACATCACAAGCATCCACGCCAGACCACCGACAAAACTGAAGTGAGAGAAATCACACGAAAGCATAGCAAAGCATGCAGCATGACACAAAAACTTCAAGTCCAAATCGGCAAGATGGAGATGTAACAAAATACGCAATAACCCACAGCCTCTGACTCTGGCATTTGAAAACACGAGAAAATAATAATCGAAAAATGAATTCATAGACGTAGGAACCATTTCATACGGCTGCGTGAGACCAAATGCGTGTAGCACATCACACTGCATAGAAAGAGCCTTAGAAGAAGAAAAGATACAAGTCTCCATGGCGGGGAGAGCATAAATGCTCAACCAGCCCAAAACATGACATATGCATGAAGGAGCCCAGTAACAATTCTCCTAATTAATTGACAATCTCAAAAAATTCCATTTACAAATCCTCACAGGTAGTTAACGTCGCAGACATAATGATTAAACATTTCATTTATTTCCATCTCAGCTAAGCAATTTTCTGTGCCTATGGATTGAAGGACATGAAAGGGGAGTGTTGGGTATCCTTAGCACTTTGGTGTGAAGAGAAAAAAAATAAAAGACTCCGTTCTCTAAATCCAACATACGAGACCTCATTGTGCGCCGACATCTTCTTTTGAACAAATTTCCCAGTGGTGAAAATATTTACATGATGAAGGAAAGAAAACTTGAACGTATTAAGAAGGGATTAAAAGGGGTCTAGCACTGGTTCTCTTCGATGTCGGGGTAGAACCATGCGGCAAGCGCAATAATGATGTAACTTGCCATGAGTAAAACGCCTTCGAGCCAGTCTGCATCTTGTTAGTGGAAAGTTCTGGCTACATAGTTTACGGCGAAGACTTACGTGACTTTCCGTCTTGAATGAGGTAGTTGACAAGCAACACCGAGACAAAGAGTGTAGCGATTTGGAAGGTGTCGAAGTAGAGGGTCATGCAGTCCTTGCCCATAATCCATCCGAGAATGACGATAAGAGGGAAGACAAGAAGGGCGATCTGCATGCTGGATCCGACGGCAACACCAATGGAGAGGTCCATCTTGTCCTTGATGGCGACGGTGACGGCAGTGGCGTGCTCAGCTGCGTTACCCACAATGGGGAGCAGGATAAGACCAACGAAAGTAGTAGAGACATGACCGGTAGCAGTAAGACCGTCGATACTCGAGACCATGAATTCAGAGCAAAAGGCGACGAGGGTAGTCGAAATGGCCAAAGTGACGAGAGCGCCAATGACAGAGAGCGATGGCTCTTCGAATTCTTCCTCATCATCGTCGTCCGCGTCGGCGCTCTTGACAAGTTGTTTCAGGTTTACACCGCCTCCAGAGGCTGCGGCAGTACCAGCACCAATAGCAGCAATACCGCGTGATGCATCGCCTTCTTCCTTCTTGCCCGACTTGCGCTTGGGCACCTTCTGGCTAGGCTCATTGTACATGGTGACGTGTGTCTTTAGCTGGAAGGCAAGGTAGCAGCCGTAGACCAATAGAAGAATGACGGCAGTTCCATGGGACAGTTCCTGGTTCCTGACAGCATCCTCCCTGCCGTTGTGTTGGACCGCGTCGTCTTCGGCAATGGTGTTGTGAAACACGGTGGGGATGATAAGGGATGCAATGCAAAGAGCGAGCAACGAAGCCGCCGTCTGAGCCACAGTCACGTTGAAAAACTGTTCGGACCGGTTGATACCTCCGAGGAAGAAAGACATGCCCATAACAAGCAGTAAGTTGGACAACATACTGCCGATAAGCGAGGTCTTGACAATGGTGATCTCGTTCTTGATCAAAGCTTGGACGGACACGATGAGTTCGACAGCATTGCCGAAAGTGGCGTTCAGCAGACCTCCCATGGTTTCACCGACGCGAATGGCGAGTTCTTCGGTCGCGTTGCTCAGCATAGCTGCAAGCGGGATGATGGCGATGAAGTTGATGATAAAGACGGGCACAGGTTTGAGCTTGGCGTAAAAAACAGCGAACCCGACGGGCACGAAGATGAGGAGGATGTTGATCCAAGCACCAAACAGCACAAAGCGGATTTGGGCACCAACGGGGATCTTCCTCTTGAAGGCCTTCTTTTTGCGCTCTTCCAATGACAGATCGTCTGCCTCTGGGCTTTCGAGGCCATCATGCTCCTGGTCTTGATGCTCCTTTCGGAAAATGCCTTTGAACTTGGCTCGTCGAGTCGGGCCAACGTTCTGCTCCTGGTGGGGTGGCGCAAGAGTGCTATCGGCCGATGCTTTGTGAGTAGTGGCTGCCTCGGGAGCGCTGTCTTCTTCCATAGAAGACTTTTGGAGGGTCGTTGAGGCAGTCGCATGCGTTTGGGCCGCAGAGACAGGTTCTGTGTTGTGGTGATCTGGCATTCCAAATTCTTTTTCTGATTCCATGGTTTCAAGTCGCCTCTGTGCTTCAATGGCTGATGTTGCATTTCCTTCGGATCGTACCCTGTGCATTGGGTTTTCTACGTCATGATGTTCTCGAGACCTTTGGCGAGCAAAAGGGTTGTAGTTGTTAGCGCCATTGCTGCCGTGCTGCGACGCAACACGATGCGCCTGTCTCCGTACGGTGTCTGTATTTGGCGTATTGCGTTAGTATGGTGGATCTAGCGATGCTGCGGGCCTGATATAGATAGCCCGGACGAGGTCTGCTTACGCATTGAGGTATTATCACTGTGTCCGGACCGTTTCGCTCAGCGCAGAGACGGGGAAGCGAGGGTGTTTGCCTCGAGGACGGTGTGGAAAAGCAAGTGTCGAAGTGGTGTTGAGGTCGGTGGAAGCAAGGGACGGGTGGAGGGAAATGAGAAAGGGAGGGAGGAACCAACGGGGGATAATAAGTGGCCCTGCCTTGTTTAACGCGAGGACAACTCACGCACAGTCGCGCGTCAGAGTGTTGTGGCGCAAGGCGAATTGAACAAATAGGGACAGCAGAGCGGGTGTTCAGCCACAAATCTACTCGGCCGGACTGGGTCAACAATCTGGATGTCCTGTGGCGGTGCTTGGTCGTGCAGCGAATCGCGCAGCACCACTGAGTCTGGAGCCTGTGCCGGCGGCGACGATTGCTTCGAGTGAAAACATGGATACGAATACTCAACGTCATGATGTTCAAGCTTCCGAGGACGGTCCCAAGCAGCGTCTTGATGGCCTTGGCTGCGGCTTGAGCCTTGGATTCTGTGCAGGTCAAGCCTGGGCATGACGCAGGGGCGCAGGCTTATGCAAGCTTAATTGGTTGACCCTGAGCACAATGCGATGCGATCGCCAACGACTATCTGGGGAAGGACATTGTGATATTCTACAAAACTTGCTTGCTTTTCGTTGTGCAGGAAACTAATTAGCCACTTGTTCACGTACCAAACTACACTGTACAGGTCCAGATGCTGCCCGGCACGCAGGTCAGCTGTGAATACGCTTCTAAACTATGCAGGGACATGAGTCGGGCCTTAGTCGCTCCCGGCGTCCAGTGTCCGAAGTGCATCGCCTTCACCGTGCAAAGACACGGGGCCGCAGTACATACGCCACCAACGCTTACATCGCCAGCCCTCAGGCATATCTGAAGTTGCCGACACCACATGGCTGCCCAATCACGCAGTGCGCCCAAATAGGCAATTGTTTTTGGCCGTAGATTGCGGCGGGCACGAAGCATCAGATATGCCGGGCCGGCGTGTGGTATTGGTTGTAGACGCCGAAAGCATGCCGGAACTACGTGCGTGGCTGGATGCGGCAGAGTGACGTCTGATCGGCCCTCTTCCCTGCACCCCACCATTTAGCCTACTTGCAACCAACCTCCCGCTATTGCCCATATACATAGTATGTGTAGGTGTAGTTGACTTGTGCGCACTCACTCCATGACGTACTAGCCAAACAACAACAAGTTCCTCATTGCAACCATGCTAGGCGAGACTATCCTCAAACCACATGCCCATGCTCAACATCGATACTACAGTATGAGATCAACGCAATGTCCATTTCCATGTCCACATATCCATATCAATACAATACAACTCATTCCTTCCCAACGCCATGTCGTGTCCCATGATTCCCAACGCATTCACCTACTCGCCCTACTGATCCTGCACCTTGTGGTCGCCCTTGATCACATCGGCATATGTCGGCGGTGGACCCTCCGGCTGACTTGAGCTTCCCTCGCCACCCTGTGCTGCAGGCGCACTCGCAGCAGGTGCACTGCCCTTCGCGCTCTGCTTTCCCTGAGGCTGTGGGAAGCTATTTGTCACGCCACTCTGCTGTCCCGGGAATTGTCCGCTGCTCGGCTGGCTCGAAACGGTGCCGTAATTCGCAGGTCTGCTCGCAGCTTGTTCGTGCGAGATCACATAGTATGTGACTCTTCCATCGCTGGTTCTTCCATATTCGCGATCGGCAACTTGCTGATATGCGTCGTATGGATCGGGGTTCTGCAGGATCACGTACCAGGCGTGAAGGAGGCCGGGGAGGAAGCCGAGACAGCAAAGGGCGAGGTTGATGAGCGAATCCGCACTGCATAGGCCCTTTTTCACCCAAACACCCACAGGCGGGAACTGGCTGACATGTTAGCTATTGAACTCGGCTATTTGCAGACCAAAAGTCGCTGCCTGTTTGGCTGACGGCCATGCGCAAACGTACCAGGACGCTGAGGAGCATCAGGAAACAGTCGGAGCCACACATGGTTGCGACTTGTGTGTATCAGACGATATAAGTGTTAGTATAGAATGCGCTCGACGCGGTTGTTGGTGCGATGGAGTAGATGTTATGGTGGAAGAGTGTCGCCTGAGCTTGAGCTGTGCACCACTGGATCAGATGACGCACCTAATGGCTCAGATATGTGGCTTAGCTGCACCGTGCACGGGCCTCATCAACACAGCTTCAAAGCACAGTTCGTTCGGATTGTATTGCTTTCTTTGGTTATCCACATCTTTATCTCATGCGAAATCGAAAAGCTATTTCTCTATGAACCCAAAAGAGCCATTTGATCGGTACACTACAAGCAAGTCATTGATCCAACATCCCTGCAATTCATGAGTTCGGGGTATTGTGATGCCAAGAGTGGAACTTGGAAAGTCATCATGCCAATGCTGTCGCCTTATTATGAGTTATTGTCGTACATATCTAAGCAGAGGTTAAAATTCATTTCAATCATAACCGAGGGGAGTTATAGCCCTTGGGCTCATGGCGCATCGTAGCAGCAGTCATATATGAACAACTCCCTCTTGCTCGCAGCCATTTGCGTGCAGGTCATCGTTGATTCGGATCCTACTTTCAGTGAAAGCTGGCAGGCATTCGTCGCTACAAGAGTATCGAACTACGCACTCTGCACATCATTCATTTGTAGCAGGCAATGCCCCCAAAATCTGGAAAGCTTCGACAGAAGAATTTCTCGCATGGTCATGGCCCGGATACGTCTGTTCTGACATATGAAGCACACAGTCATTATGCATGAAAATGCTAACTGCACCGCAGTTGCGTGTCTCAGTGGTGACGTAGAAACGTCATTGGCCTGAGAACATCCTCGGCTTCGTTGTGAGAGAAGAGGCAACAAATAAAAAATTAGAATGCTAAACGAAATTAGACGGGAAGAAGTTTAGAAAAGAGGCCGACAGGGTAACTGGTAGACGGGCCGAAATACAAGTGACAAGATGAACGTTTTAGAGGCCCAGATACTCAAAGTCTGTGCTGCCGAATGAAGTGAACATCAGATGTAGATCTTCATGAAGAAAGCTGAATCGGAAATAAGAAACGACCATAGCAACAATGTTGAAAGTGATGGTAATGTTGATAATAGTAATGATAATAAAGGTAATAATGATGAAGGCATGATACGGTGATTGCCAGAAACGAAATGAAACGCCTACTTTTGCTGGTACCTATAGACAGCCTATTCTGATGCACCGAATTGACCGGTTGTAGGAACAAAGCTGTCACATAGAATCATGCATTTGGGCCCTAGTGATTTGAAATTAAAGTCTCGAAAATAAAAAAGTGATAAGTAGATGGCCCTGACGTATGAGAAACGGTGAGATGCGAGGCTCTCGTGAATCATAAACGAGGCCGTGTTTGTAGAAACGACAGTAAAGAGGATCCGTATGAGTTGGGAATGGTGAAAAAGAAAATTAAAAAAGGTAACTCAAGCTCTGATGAGGAGAAATCGTAAAGGCGATAAGGCCCGGGCGCTGGGGTCGTAAATGGGCGTTCAACGACGACTGCGGGACAAGTAAGAATTTGCCAGACGCAAGCGAGATAGATCACAATGATGTGATGAAGCCTTACCTATAAGCGGCATCAACCTGTGAACGCCTCTTCCGCTTGCTATAGTCTTCGTGCTGACGCAACTTCTCGTGTTCTTGATCAGCGTCTTCATAGCTTCTCTTCCTAGAGAACGAGCTGTCGCTTCGGTCGAGGGATGGTGCAGCAGGCGCATCCTGTTGCAACCCGTCACCTTGCTTTTCCGGCTCAAAATCAGAACCAGCCATCGTTCGGTTGCTTCCCTCTGAGCGTGCGGGACTTCCTCTGGAGCTGTTACGGCCATGGCCTTTGGTTGGAGGTGCATTCCAGGGGTCGTACTGCTGCTCTACAGGTGGAGGAGGCGGTGGTCTAGAGCTGACACCTGCTGACATGGATCCGTATGGACGAGGAGGAACAGATCCAAGTCCGCTGTGGTGATAGCCACCATATGACTGCGCCCGTTGGGCCGGCTGTGTATGCCCCTGAGTTGAGACAGATGGAGAGGTAGCCGACGACTTCTCGCCAAGTGGCGCGGATCGATACACGTCGGATAGAGAGTAAGGAACCAGCATTGGTTCATTTGAAGGTGGCTTTGGGGCCCCGGTCACGCCCAGTCTCGCAAGAATGTCCTCTTGGCTTGCTTGCGTAGGAGATGCTGTCTCCCTCTTAGAGGTGCTGGACACTGCACTTCCCTGGTTTGTACTAAGCGCCTGCTCGAGGTTGTCCATAATATCCCATGTGGCATCACGCATCTCCATATCACCATCATCCATTGCTACTTCTTCAGACTCATCAGGACGATCCCGCTGTGCAATACAGTCTTCGAGTGTGACTAAGTTGTTTTGCATCTCCTCGTCTGTGAAGACGACGAAGACAGGGTCGTCTTTGATGGTTTCCCAATCGTCGGTTTGCCTCACGTTGAGGAACGCTTCATGCGAATTGTCGGCGGTGAAGTACACAGACACGGAATCCCCGTTGCCGAGTTTTTCTGGTGTTGGTTTCAATGCTTCTTCCTCGGCCTCTGCAAAAGTGGAGGGCAATGCACGAGTCACTTGCTTCGCGGGGTGCCAGATGATAACTCCGAGACTCAGTGCGGGATCGACGGGCTCATTGCTCTTTGGCCAGATCGCGCCATCAAAGTCAAAATCCCAGTCGTCCCAGGCCAAGAACAGCTGCGGCTTCTCGCTCATACTCCCATCGCTTGCGACGCTGTTGGAATGAATGGGTCGCTGGGAAGGTTGAGATTGGTTGAGGTGGGCAGTCGCTGGAGTGGGCGTCGCCTCAGGATCTAGCATGGCTTGGGTGCGTGGCTGTCCATTGAGGGAGTTATGCTGCGATGGCCACGATCCGTTTCTGCCATAAGGCGGATGACCTGCATCAGCAGCAGCAGGCTGTGATGGGTAGCCCTGATAGCTGTTCTGGGGAGGTGCATAAGAGTGAGCAGGTAGATGACTCGAGACTTGCGCGTAGCCTGAACTTGGTGGATAACCAGGCTTTGGCCACTGATGGTTGTTCTGTGTCTGAGAATACGGGTGCCCAAATCCTGGTGCTTGGTTCGCTTGCTGACTATAGCCCTGGAAAGGATACCCTTGTTGTGGATGGTTTGAAGAAGCCTGAAATCCAGGCTGTGGCGAGTTGTATGAGCTGGGAAACTTGTTAGCACCAAAGGGGCCCTGGGGTTGCGCTGGTCCACGGTAGCCTGGAGGAGGGGGATATCGAGTAATTATGGGGTTCCCTTTCTTCTTTGGTGGTCTGTAATCGTGTCAGAACAAATGGCACACATCGTAGACAAGATGTATGCAGGCGAGCACGTGATTAACACTCAATCAGAATCGGAAGTGAGACCTACTGCACATGCGGAGCGCGATGAGGGGGAGCAGTGGGCGGGTAGCCAGCACCTGGTTGGTGTTGGCCATATCTTGGCTGCTGTCCTGGCTGTTGTCCATATTGATAGGGTAGTTGTTGACCGTATGGGGGTGGGCCATTCGGATATGGTTGCTGCTGGAAAGGCGCCGCACCCCCTACGGGCCCGTTCCAAGACATACCACCCTAGGAAATTCACCTGTTGAGATCAATAGTAGAAACAGAGAGATCTCGTTTGGAAAAAGATATGGAAAATGACGGAGTGCCCGTTGGCGGCGGCGTAGATTGCGCTATTGGGGAGAGTTCTTAAAGTACGAGATGCGCGTCCCAAAATTTGGTCAGGTTGCGCGCACGAGCCAGGACGAAGGAGAAGCCCAAGCTTACGGAGGGACGTCAATTGAGTATATCCTGGTATAACGCTGGGATTTTCAGGGCTGGAAGACTACACTGAGATGCTGAAGAGGGGCAAGTGAGTTGACACGGAGAGTGAGACAAGCCTCGCTGGTGATATGAGGAACGCCTTTAGTGGTCGGTATTGAAAGCACGTAGTAGCCGAGTAGCGAATTGAGGACGCCGCAGAGAAGTGTCCTCCAAGACTAAAAGGACATGGCAGAGGAAAAGAGGTCCAGCGCTAGAGATTCCAGTGCCTCGTGAGGTTTGGAAAAGCGTGTCTAGTGGAAAAGGCGTAAAAGGGAAGTCTGAAGCGTTGTCACGTTTTTTTTGCGCATGGACCACCAAGCGGGATAGGTACTGCCGCATGTTGGACAGGGCACAGCACAAGTTGCCCCCCATATCGTATCGCCCGCGTTTGCGCCACCGCTCGTATAGCGCCTCCCCATGCGCTTCTGAGGATGATTGTACGCTATAGACATTTGCTCGCGACCAGTATAGACTCGATACCCTGAGCTGAGCCGCGAATGCTGCAACCCTCGTAGCCACCCCACGAACACCACCATGCCCGGCCTACCATGTACGTCAGTCACTAGTAAACCCCGCCAATACTCCACATGCTCGTGCTGACTCTGTGTAGCCAGCGTAGACCTGGATGAATGTATATCCAGGTTGTCCAAGAAAGAGCTGCTTGCGGAGCCGGTTATCGAGGCAATATGCGCAAAGACTAAGGAGCTGCTCATGAAGGAGAGCAACGTGGTTCACATCAGAGCACCCGTCACCGTTGTCGGTGATATCCATGGCCAGTTCTTCGATATGATGGAGATCTTCAAGATTGGTGGACCATGTCCGGATACAAACTACCTCTTCTTGGGTGAGTATTGGTCTGTCCCTCATATGGGACACGCGACCTCGAACTGCCGAGCTGACAGAGAGTAGGCGACTACGTCGATCGCGGCCTTTTTTCTGTCGAAACAATATCACTCCTCGTATGTCTAAAACTCCGCTATCCACACCGCGTCCACCTCATTCGTGGCAATCATGAGTCTCGCGGCGTTACTCAGTCTTATGGCTTCTATACCGAGTGCTCCCGCAAATATGGCAACGCCAACGTTTGGCACTATTTCACAGACATGTTTGACTTTCTTACTCTCTCCGTGGTCATCAACGATCAAATCTTCTGTGTACACGGTGGCCTGTCGCCTTCGATACATTCCATCGACCAAATCAAGATCATCGATCGTTTCCGAGAAATCCCCCACGAAGGGCCCATGGCAGATCTCGTTTGGAGCGATCCAGATCCCGAAAGGGATGAGTTCTCACTCAGCCCGAGAGGAGCTGGCTACACATTTGGGGCTCAGGTGGTCAAAAAGTTCCTAGAAGTCAACTCCATGTCGCATATCCTACGTGCGCATCAGTTGTGCCAAGAGGGCTACCAGATTCTCTACGATGACAGACTGAGTACTGTCTGGAGTGCACCAAATTACTGCTATCGGTGTGGCAACATGGCCAGTGTGCTAGAAGTCAGCGACACGGGCGAACGCTTCTTCAACGTTTTTGATGCCAGCCCGGACAACGATATCCACCGAGCTGAGCAGCAGCAGCAGCAAGGAAAAGAAGTGACGACGGAGTATTTCCTCTGATACCCTCTGTACATAGTGATGCGTTTATGCTTCAACGCTTAATTTGCATTTGTCGGTGTTGGCAATAGACACGGCGTTCATATAAAGATATGGTGGCTATGTACGTTCTAGTGCGGCATCAAATCATCTACAGCGTAAAAATGCGTAATCTCAGCAACATCATAGCCCCAGTCCTGTGCCCTCGCTTCAGCAACCTAGATACTTTGTTTCCACCCATCGCGCCTCCTCGTCGCTACCCAGCCTCGCGACCACAATCCTGATATCTGGAAACACGCTGAAGACCCTGTTCAATCCCACTTTTCCGGCAGTGTATGTCACGAAGACTATTCTGTGTTCTGGCACACCATGATCGACAAGCACCCTGACCGCCATCAACGCGGCCGCACCTGTGGAGAATTGAGGATCGAGGACTAGGACAAGTCCATGTTCAGAAATGTTGCTTGGCAACGCCCGATAATGGAGTTCCGGCTCTCCGGTTCTGTAGTTTGTCTGGATCAATACTCGTCCCGTCCTGCAATCAGGAATTGTCCGTCGCAACCCGGTCTCGAAAGCACTGCCGCCTCGTAGCACGACCACAGCACTGACTTCTGCATTCTTCTTCAATCCCTGATAAGTGGTGTTTTGGGGTGTCGTAACCTTGTGTGATACAAACGGCAAGAAATCCACAGCAGTCTCGACAAGCAGTGCCACCATTCGATCAAAGTAAAAGACAAAGTCCTCTCTCGACGTGTCAGGGTTCAACAGCAATGTGTGCATGCCCCTGACCTGGTTTGTCTGCTTGAGTATAATTGCGTTGTGACTCAGCGGCGTGTCTTCCGCAATTTTGCCCAGTCGTCTGAGTTCCGACTGATGCTGCATGCTCTTACTTTGCAGCGTTTGCCGAACCTGATTGCTCACCATAGTAATGGCAACCTTATTCTCAATACCTCTTGGAATAATCAAGTCTGCAATTTCTCGCTGGGGAGCGACATATTTGTAATAGTTGGGCTTCACAAAGGAAAACCACTGCTTGATGCAACCTTCGATATCGCGGCCTCGTTCCTTCACGTCTCGCACAAGACGGCGCGAGAGACACAGATCGGCGTCGGCCTCTGCGAAGATCTTGAGGTCCAAGAGATCAACTATCCGTGGGTCATGTAAGGCGAATATTCCCTCCAGGATTATTACGTGCGGCGAGTAGATTGTTGTAGTCTTGGGCAGGCGGGCGTGCTTCTGGAAAGAGTAGATTGGGACCTCGGCAACCTTGCCACTCTTAATGTCTTTCAACCGGTCCACGAGGATGTCGAAATCTATAGCATCTGGAGCATCAAAATCGAATTCGTTACGAAACGCTGCCGCAGATTGCTCCGGTGTAAGAGGTTTGTAGAACGAATCCTACATGCAGTGTTCCTTAGCTGGTTGGGGCACGTGACCCAGTTTACAAGGCTGGAACGAACCATGGACAAGATAACTACCCAGGGCAAGTTGAGTGAAGCGACAATAGCCATTGCCAGAGATGTTTTGCCCGAGCCCGAACTACCGGCTACTCCAATAATACTCGCGTTGCCCCATGGCGGTTCGTAGTGCGTTCTTCGGCCAGCTGAAGCCATATCTGGGGTGCTCTGAGCGTTTTGGACGCCGATGAGATCTCTCTAGCCTTGCTATATAAACCCCACCTCTTGCAGCGAAAGTTTGAAGATATCAAAAATATATGCAGAGTTCTAGGAACGATGGGTTTCTGCAGTGGGTGGCTCTGACCTTAGTGCCAGGCTTACCTAAGGACCCACCGGCACTAGTCTCGCCAAGCGCGCAAGCTCAATCTTCTTCTTTCACGAAGCTCTGTCTCAAACTTCTTCCTCCCACGCAAAGTTTTGCGTGACCACCAGCACACTCGGCCAACGGTCGAGCAGCTTGTATTGTTCACTGATGGACGTCGGCTGAGGCTTGCTGGGCGCCTCGCTTCACCATGGTAAGCTTCCCTGCGCCTGTGGTTGCGACCCTTCACACCCGCTGACAATCCTGCAGAGCTCATCCACAGTCTCCGTATCGGCGGCAACGCCAACACAACCTCATCCCTTCCAGAGGAAGGTTGATGATGTAAAGCCATCCAAGACGTAAGTTGTCCATTGTTCGCGCCGCTTCCGCTGCCTCTTTCACATGATGATTTCAAAATAAGTTGGGAATCTCTCCGAACCAACATGTGGAGAACACATTAACTTGTATCTCTGATCCTCTGGCAGCATTTGCATCGCGCGCTACTCTACTTGCTTGGACATGACGCATCAATGCTAACGTCGCTTCTACAGGGATATCAACTCCGTCATCTATGACTACCTGGTCAGCGAAGGCTACCCTAGAGCGGCTGAAAAGTTTGCCAAAGAAGCAAACATCACGCGAACTCTTGACAAGGAGTCCATTCAGTCGCGCGTAGAAATACGTCGGGCTATTCATGCTGGTGACATCGATACTGCTATCACCAAGATTAATGATTTGAACCCTGAGGTAGGCAATGTTCTCTTTCTCATTCTACACCACCTTGCAGGATTATACACAGTTTCATGCACCACGCAGAATTTCTTTGATGATAATCAAACCTTCAGTCCTCAGTATGATTGCAAGCAAACATATCTACTCATCTCGCCTATTCGCCGTTGGACTTTGCTAACGCGCCAATCAGATTTTAGACACAGACCCGGCCTTGCACTTTGACCTGCTCAGGCTGCAGCTCATTGAGCTTATCCGGGCATGCACGTCTTCTGCTACATCTGACATTACGCCTGCGCTTAATTTCGCTTCATCCCAGCTTGCTCCCCGCGCAGCCACCAACCCAGACTTCCTGAAAGATCTGGAGCTTACAATGTCGTTGCTTATATTCCTTCCGGCTGCTCCCGGTACCCTACAAAGGGAGCTCAACGAGCTATTGGAACCTTCGCTCCGTAGAAATGTTGCCAGCAAGGTCAATGAAGCAATACTCATCAGCAATGGGGAACGCGGAGAGTCGCACATGAGGAGCCTAGTTCGCTTACGACAATGGGCCGAGACTAAGGCAAGGGCAGCTGGAAAGGATCTTCCTCCCTCCCTACCTCTCGGATTGCAAGACGCCGACGGGCGGCCGGCTAACGGCCACAACGACGCTGCCGATGTGATGGTGCAGTAGAAGGATGGCGCTGGGCGTCTTTTGATCACCCATTGTCTTTCTGGGTTCGCACTATGCATTGTGATGATTTGGATGAGCGGCAAGGCGTTTAGATACCTCGAGTCCACTGTGATGCCAACTAGTTCCGGTAATACGGAGCCTTATGCCTAATATACATCGATTCATGATCAGCCTCGCGTTTTCCCAGAGCTGCTGTAGCATGTCGTCATATGTCAGCTTCGTGATCCTTGCTTGACTCTCTAGCGCCTGCGATCTTTGTGTTGTAGGCTCAACAATACGCTTTGCCAAGGAGTACCCCATGTTGGATTCACACCAAGGCACAACGTTCACTCACCTAAGCAGTCACAAAGGTGCTCAAGTATTCATCAAGGTTCTCACAGAGACTTGGAGATAAAGATGGCCCTGCTCCTTGCTTCCATTCAAAGGGATCCCTTTGCATCTAGCCGCCGTGCTATGCTTGCAAGCCAATCCAAGACTGGTCCTTGACATTCTTAGCAAATCTGCTAACCTCGCCGATCCTCCCGTCCTTCTTGACGTCCTTTTCTCCGCAGCCTTGTTGACACGCCGGTGACTGGCTTCCCGCATTCTACCCCGCGATTGCGGCCGCACTACGAAGATGATTCTCGGACCCCGACGCCCCCGCATGGTACGCCAGGAGCCGCATGCAGTGGATCTGTCTAAAAGCAACTTTGAGTGACGTTATTGGACGCCCACGGCATAGTATTTCCTGGAATGGAATTCACGGCTGCAAGGCATACGTGTGACTGAGAAGCTGGCGCATGGCGTCTGGGAATAGTGTTTCAACATTGCGTTCGACCGGCCCAGTGGGAATGCTCGCGGCACTCTGCTGGTGCGATTCATGTCGAGTGTCTTCTCGTATCAGTGGCCGGCGAATCGGTCGTGCAGATGTCAGGTGAAAATGGGTTGTTGAGGAACCGGATTATGGCCAGCCATGGAAACACACCACTCAACGACCATCATGGGCTTTGTAAATGGTCGCAAGATAACACTCGATTTTTCGCCAGAGTTTTCTCGTACGGTGGCCGCCGCGGGTGGGAGCAGAAAGTATCAGGAGATATTCGACCGAAAGAAGCTAGCCGCGTACAGTTGGAGCGCCTCCACTTCCTTCCTGGTCACCCCTCACACCATACTGGCAAAAGAGAGCTGCCGTCTGCGCTTGATCCCTGAGCTGATTTACACGCGCTAAAATCAGACCATACTGACCTGGGTCTTCTCTCGGGACCTCCACGCTCACGCTACTGTTACTGCCACCTAGCTGATGCATCGTGATCCGCAAGTCCGTCCAATCTTGACCTGTGTACCCCTCCAAGAGGCCCACTGTACAACTGTGCCTCGCAAGCTTAGACCAATGGGGAACATGTATCATCCATGACTACCTCCGGCACGCCGAGCGAGATACTCGCCTTCGCCGTGGATGAACGGACGCAATCCTACAGAGAAGGCGCGTCTGTATCCAGACCCTGGTACCATCCGTTTGTTTCCGGGTGGAGTTACGGTATTAGATTCTCACTGCCTTACCAGTAAGTATATAAACCTCTCGTCTTCCGTGACACAAGAACATCAACAACATTCCATCCACCAACACTACAACACATTCTCCCGTCTCTACCACCATGAGCAACATTCCCCAAGAGCAGTGGGCGCAGGTCATTGAGAAGACCGGCGGTCCAGTCGAGTACAAGAAGATCCCAGTCCAGAAGCCCGGTCCCGATGAGGTTCTGGTCAACATCAAGTACTCTGGTGTCTGCCATACTGATCTCCATGCTGTAAACGGCGACTGGCCTCTGGTAAGCACAATCTCCATATTCAGTTGAAATGATACTAATTCCATCAAGCCAACCAAGCTTCCTCTCGTTGGTGGCCATGAAGGTGCCGGTGTCGTAGTCGCTCGCGGAGATCTTGTCAAGGATGTCGAACTTGGCGATCACGTCGGTATGTTATACTTCTACTTTTTCTGCCAATCAAGACACTAACGCGCACCAGGTGTCAAGTGGTTGAACGGCTCTTGTCTATCCTGTGACTATTGCCAAACAGCAGACGAACCTCTTTGCCCGAAACCACTTCTTTCTGGATACACTGTCGACGGTACCTTCCAGCAATACTGCATCGCCAAAGCCGCTCACGTTGCCCGCATCCCCAAGGAATGTGACCTGGCTGCAATTGCACCTGTCCTCTGCGCCGGTATCACTGTCTACAAGGGCCTGAAAGAATCCGGTGTCAAGCCTGGCCAATTCGCTGCCATTGTCGGTGCCGGAGGTGGTCTTGGTTCGCTCGCCTGCCAGTACGCAAAGGCCATGGGAGTACGAACCATTGCGATTGATGCTGGTGAGGAGAAGAAGAACATGTGTGTCAACGATCTCGGCGCCGAAGCATTCGTTGATTTCTCCACATCCAAGAACCTCGTCGCCGACGTCCAAAAGGCCACTCCCGATGGCCTCGGCCCTCATGTCGTCATCCTCGTTGCTGTCAACGAGAAGCCGTTCCAGCAGGCTGCTGAGTACGTCCGACCACGCGGTACCGTCATCTGCATTGGTCTTCCCGCCGGCGCTTACCTGAAAGCCCCCGTCTTCGAGACTGTCATCAAGATGATCCGGATCCAGGGTTCGTACGTTGGCAACCGCAAGGACAGCTCAGAGGCCATTGAGTTCTTCCGTCGTGGCTTGATCAAGGCTCCGTTCAAGGTTGTGGGTCTGTCTGAGCTGCAAATGGTCTACGACAAGATGCACCAGGGTACTATTGTCGGACGATATGTTCTTGACACATCCAAATAAGGGTTGAAGTCATTTCACGGATTGAGTGCAGGGGGTTTGAGCGAGTGTACTGTACATATTGAGTTTACGATATCAAATGAGAGTTCTTCTTTCTTCCATCTCTAAGCTTGAGCTTGTCTAAGGGCACACAGTAGTGGTCGTAGTAGTGATGATGTTGGGTGACGACGACTTTTATATTGAGATCTACATCTTACTCTCAACATTTTTCCCCTCCAATACTTTCTAAAAAAAAAACCTACGTTGACACACTAGTTGTGCGTAAGCCTGCCATTTTTCCATTCAAAGTCACAAAGCACTACTACTACTAACACCCCACACGCGCCTTTTATCCTCCCTTTTCTTCAATCCCATATTCTTCCTTCCGAAACATACACAGACGCACACACCTCTCAGCCCAACGGCACACAAATGTATCAAATCAAAGATACACAAACATAGTGCTGACTGTACTTACCTACCGGCATCCAAAATGTCGCAAACCTAAAACACGCTTCACGCCACCCCACTCCCCGTCGCTTTTTCGTCATCTTCGTCGTCGGCCGGGCACAGGGGCAAATGCCTGATACATAATTCTACATTAAAATGTGTGCGTGTCACATAGCAGGAAGGGTGTTAAGGGATTCAAATGCGTGTGCTGGCTAGACGCAGTAGTAGAAGCGGAGTAGTAGGGGCGGGATGGGGGGCAAGTTGCCGATGTGGCAAAAGGTTAGGTAGCTAGGTAGTTCAGGCCGCCCATGATACCTAGAGGACGAAGGGGTAGGTATGATACACGTCCGTCTCCCCCCCTTTTTTTTCTTATGTTCATGTAAGATCTAAGCGACCGCGGAGTATATACCTACCTAAACATTTAATCTTTTTTTTTCTTTCTCTTCTTAATCAGTTTCTGGATACGAGAGGAGAGGATTTCTGTACTGCTTTTTCTTGTTCGCCGTTTTTGAACTCTAATCTACTGCTTGTCTGCGGTTCTTACGTACTCCTGCGATTTGGATCTAGGTGGGGGAGGGGACATGCCGCGCCATGAGAATTACGACGATGAGGAGGAGTGCTGTGGTGAAAAAGGAGGGAGAAGAGGTGCAAACTATACTACTACGCATAATAGTAGACGACGATCGCCAATTGGGCTCCGCAAGCGCAATCGCCTAGTCCTAGTCTTCGCAGTCTGTGTTCTTACATTTGTTGTTCTAGGCGGCTACCGGTCCTATCCAGCTACTACTACACAGTCCCAATCATCGCCATGTCCTCAGATTGTAGGCACAGCAGCCAACGACATCCTCGTCGTGTTACGAACCGGCGCCACCGAAGCCCTTTCCAAACTGCCCGTTCACTTCAACACAACGTTGCGCTGCGTACCTGATTACGTGCTGTATTCTGATCTCGAAGAGGAGATAGCGGGGCACCGTGTGCGCGATGTTTTCGCAGACGGTGCGATTAGCAGTGCTCTGAGCGAGTCCCACGAGTTGAAATTCTATCATCATCTGAAGAAGCTGGGGCGACAGGGTCTTTTGGATCTACAGGCAGCTACCACCAAGCAACGTTCTTCTTCTCTCAGGTTGAATGCGCCGGACAATCCAGCCTGGCAACTTGATCGCTTCAAGTTCCTGCCGATGATCTCGCAAGCGCTGCAGTACCGTCCTGACGCAAAATGGTTCGTCTTCATAGAAGCGGATACGTATCTTGTTTGGCAGAACCTGGTTCGTTATCTGCGTCTCTTTGATGCGACGAAGCCGCTTTACATGGGCAAACACATGTACATGGACGACGTACTCTTCGCGCACGGCGGCTCAGGCTTTGTGCTCTCGCGCCCCGCTATGCGTCGCGTTGTTGAGCAGCGAGATGCACATGTTATGCGGTACGATGCGATTGCTAAGGAGAGCGCGGCGGGAGATATGCTGCTGGGACGGATTCTCGCGGACGTTGGTGTGCCGTTGTTCTCTGCTTTCCCGCATTTCCAGGGCGATGCTGTTACGGCGCTAGATGGAAATGTGAGTAAGATTGAGCGAAGACCGTGGTGCTATGCGCCGATTACATATCATCATATGCGCGAAGAGGAGATTCGTGCGCTGTGGGAATTCGAAGAGAGGTGGAGGCTCAAGAGTAGCAATGCGCCGCTTCGACATGCAGACGTTTTCAAGGACTTCGTTCGTCCGCAGTTACGCTCTAAAAGAGATGACTGGGATAACTTCTCGCTAGACAGTAGCAATGGTAGTAGCGACGCTGTTGTCGTGCCTTCATTCACAGACTGCAAGGCGGTATGCGAGGCCGACCCCGCTTGTCTGCAGTTCTCGTACGAGACGGCTGCAGGGAATTGTGCAACTTCTACGCGAGTCGTTCTCGGTGAGGCGGCGAGGAGGCAGTGTGTTGAGTACTCCAGTGCAGCGGGTAGGTGCGTGAGGTGGCAGGGTGATGGTGACGAGACGGATGAGTCGCGGACGGGGAGTACTACGCCTGGCTCGGTTCAGTCTGGATGGGTGATCCATCGTCTTCAGCGGTATGTGCAAGAAATAGATGGCATGTGTGGTGGAGGGGAGATGGATATGTGGATTGCGTGAGAAGAAAGGCTGTCCAACCAATTCTGAATCAAGAAAGTCTTGGTCTAAGACGGAAAGAGGTGTGCTTCCATCGTTCTTAGCACCCTTTTCCTTGTAGACCAGCGGCCTCTGTTGCTTCGACGTTCGAGTAACGGGATCGAGGGCAGTGTCTGATTCATACAGAGTCGACATAATGCCGGGAAACACTGCACAGATGGCGCAGCGTATCTACAGTGGAACTGGCCGAGTTCCTGTACCTTGCAATCATGGACACCAAGGAAGAAACTCGCCAAGTGGGGAAGAACATCAAGACAAACGTAACGCACATAGGCGAGACAGGAGCAAAGATTGTATACAAGTTGTGTGCATATTTATCCACTGAGGATCTTTTTTGAGTCCTACACCGCAAGAGGGGTATAAACCAACGGACATGTGTATATATATCTACAAGAAATTAAGGTCCCCAAGTTATGTTGGGGCCAAAGCCAGAGCTCGAAAGGCTAAAGATAAAGACGATATGCTCCCAAACATGTTTTCTGTGGCAGCCCAATTAATCCCAATACCGACTACTCATTACGTCGTTACAACCGAAAAAAGACAAATAAATGGCTTGTCGTCAGCGGGACGTACATAGCAATAAATGAAGAATCCAACAGGGATGCCAACTTTGTGCGCCTAGTCCCTTTTTGTATATGCAAGAAGTACCGTGAGGTAGTAGATTGGAAATAATACACTTGGGTATGAAACGGAGAATGATTAAGGGTTAGAAGAAATGAGCGCCATAGCCGTTGACTCCAGTGAGCGGTGGTTGGAGAAGGGTGGGAGGTTGCTGCTGCTGCACAATGTTGGCTGGAACATAGTGAGCCTGGTAAGGATGCTGGGGCATGCTGAAATCGGCGACAAGCAGAGGATTACCGAAGCCGGTTGGCCTTCGAGGAGCTGGGGCTGGGGCTGGAGCAGGCACTGGTGCTAGAGTGACCTGCGACATCTGCTGTTGGACCGTCATTTGTGGCTGCTGATACATGACGCTTCCGTCTTGCATCTGCCCGTTGAGTGGCGACGGCTGCTGCTGCTGTTGAGATGGCGGATGTGGTTGCTGTTGGTCTTGGGTTTGTGGAGTATCCCAGCCCCATTTTTGCTTCAACTCTGTGTTGACAAAGCCCACGCGCCAGCCAGTCTCCTGTCTGATCTTGTCGAAGATTTGGAGAACCTCTTCTTGCTCGCGCCGATCTGTCAGAGGCTCGGCAGCAATGGCAAGTGATCTTAGTGCTACACTAGCGACGCCTCGATCTTTGACGTGGGCGCTAATGCCGCAGATGAACTTTGAGTTTTGCTCTAGCATGGCCCACATTTCCGGCTCGCTAGGCGCCTGTATAGGGTTGATTTGAGCGAGTAGGACCAGAGAGGTGTGGTAAAACAGACGCGCGATGATGGATGCTCTCTTTATCAACCAGACTTCCGGGAACGCGGATCCGGAGATGGTCTGTCCAGGATAAAGGTAGGCCATTGGGTGCATAGTTCTGGGTATGTTTTCGTTCCATCTGTCTGTCATGTCTTTGAGCCGCAGCCACTCATTGTGTCGGTCCTGCAATGTCTGCCTGGCAATTTCTTGGTTTCGTGGTATTGAGGCACGGAAGTTGCATATCCTGGCGACAATGTACAAGATGCGATGTGTCCAGACTTCTTCCTTTCCCGACTCGGTTTCTGGGGTAAAGTCCATTTCGATGCCCCAGTCGTCGGGATCCCAAGCGACCTGCCAGTTAAAGTGCAGGCAGCTCAGAATCTCCATACCGACATTGAGCCAGAAACAGGCCGCTCCAATGCCTGTTGACCTAGCATTCCAGCGGCACTCTTTAATCAGGGCACGGGCGCCGGCAATGTGGTTCATGCGTTGTAGTGCGCGCTCGGCCATGATCTCATACACGTTTAGGATAACTGCAGTAGTGGCACATAAGATGGTATCCCGGTCGGGATTTTGCAGGGAATGTAGCAGGTCGCGGGTAGCTACATCATAGTAGTGGAGAGCCTTTTCCTCGCTGTACTTTGGGTTGACCAGAGCAAGATGTCGTGCACCGCATGCAAGAAAGGCATGCAGCAACATGGGTTCGTTGAGCGCGTGAAAGGGCAACAAGCGCGAAAAGTGCTTGTGTGCGTCCATGCTATCCATCCAGATGCCAATCTCTTCAACAAAGACCTGCATGTACAAGACCTCTTCTTGGCTTTTTAGGTAGTCGCGGGTAGGAAGAGGGCCTGGGCTGACCGAGTGTTCCATTGTGTAGGAAGATGGGGTTGGGCCGTTTGAGTAGGTGGATACTTTACGAGTTAGCAAACGTGTTTGGCCGGGTTGTGAACAAACTCACCTGAGCGTCCGTGTTGGTGCTGTGAGCGGTGTTGGTCAAGGTTGTAGTTGAGCTGGGCTTGCTGGTAGGAGTCGTGGGCAATGGCTTGGATTGGCGGGGGGTGTTGGCGAGACGAAGCGGGTGGGCCCATACCAAAGGCATTGTCGCCCACGGGCATATGGGATTCAATTGCCTCAGCAGGATACATTTCGCGGCCGCCGACGTATTCCGAGGCGATTGTACGAGACTCGTCCATGAAGGCTACCTGGTAGTCGACGCCCTGGGGGATTAGATATGCGTTTCGCTCGCAGGTTGTGTCGAGGAAGTTGAGCTTCTTGCCCCAATTGCATTCTCGTTGCGATTTGAGGCAGTTGTTGCAGGTCGGCTTTGTCTCGTCGCATTTGAGATGGCGCTCTCTGCATGTCAGACAGCCAGTGCGTGTGCGCTTGGGCTTGTCGTCTACTGTGCCATCACCTGCCCGTTTCTTGGTCGGCTGCGCTTTGTTTGTCGGGGAATCATTGTTGGAAGGAGGCGTGGAAGTGTCTGCCATGGTGCTCTGGCTTGGTCGCGCACCGAGCCGGTTCGCAGATGGTCGCTGTGCAGGGAGACTGCTGAGGGAAGACCACCACGGCCCTGGAGCAGGGCGTGCAGCGAGACGACTACGTTGACCCCTCCACTTCGATGGTTCTTGGCTGTTGGTTTCGCGGTAGCTGGCGGGGAGAGCGAGGGCTCTCGGTCAAGGAGGGCGGAGCACGACAAGTTAGCAACGGCGCGGGGACAAGATGGCGTAAGGCAAGACGGTCGCCCCGGCAATTAGAGTTTGAGGAGAGTGCGGAGTTTGAGTTTGGTGAGGTGTCGAGGGTAAAGTCGCACGGGTCTAGAGCGCGGGAAGGGTGTTGATCTGGTCCTGTCTGGGCTCGGAGGAGGCGATGGGGTAGCCTGCGAGCGACGCAAGATGGTCGCAGGGCAGGGATAAGCAGCACGAAGTCGGCGGGCGTGGCAGAAGTCAATCGAGGGGCGGCGTGAAAAAGAAAGAAGAAGAAAGAAGCAGTCGAGAGGCCTAGGCGCGAGGCGTCAGACGGGCGGAATATTGGCTTGTTGCTGGGCGGGCGGGCGAGGACGGGGAATAGGGAGCGCGAGCGCGAGGGATGGGATAAAGCACGGTGCTGCTGTCAGGGCACACGAGGGGCAGGTGGAGGCGAGGGCCGACCAGCGAGACGCTGCAGGTAATACAGACAGCGCACTGGAAACGGGCTGCTGGGCTGTTGGCGGGACGCAAGCAGCGTGAGCCGTGGGTATGTAGTGTAGACGAGTAAGTGCAGTCTGACAGGCGACGAGACGAGGGCGGCGGGACGAGTGGTGCCGGGGTGAGGCTATCGGATTGTGGCTGCACCAGCGACGTATGAGGCGATCGTGTGCGCGCCGGGCCGGCAACCATGCGCAAACGAGCTTGGGCTCGCCGTGGTTGTGGCCGAGGCCGTGGGCAGCTGGTGGGTGCGAGGCGAGCGTGTCTTGGGGCTCGCGGACGCTCCTGGAGCGGAGCGTTGAAGCTGGTGTGATGGTGATGATTGCTGGGTGCCGCGTAGTGGGTGTGGCGTGCTCGTCTAATGTTGCAGGTTTGCGATTAAGCTCGATCCCTGCATCCATCAACTCGCTGGGCCCTTCACATGCACCCTGGACGCCAATGGAAACGCCCAGCATCGAGGCCATGGCAGCTGGCGGCGGGCAGCGTGCAGCTCGCCGCTCGCCGCTCGCAGCCTGCATGGCACAGCCGGCGGCGGACCAGCCAGCGGGCAGCGCGCATGGTGATGTCACGGTTGCGCAGACGAAGACGAGTACACAGCATCAGCTCGCCGACAGGTTGCAAGGGCCCTTTGCAGACTATTTTGAGCGGTTCAGCCGAGAAAAGGCCGCCCGTCATGGCTTTAGGCGGCTGCTCTCGCCGATCATCTCGCGCCGCCTTGCCCAAGACCACTACCTCAGCTTCTCTATGCCATGCCCGCTGCTGCCCTGCCGCCCGCGCTGCCCAGCTGCATCCTGCGCGGCCACGCTTCGCACATCCACTGTGTCCAGTTTGTGCGCCACAACGCCTTTCTGCTCACGGGCGATGCCCAGGGCTGCGTCGTCTATTGGAGCGTCGCGACAAAGAGGGCCGTCTGCGTGTGGAAGGCCCATGCTGCGCCCATTCTCGGCATCGCCCAATGGGGACATGACAGAATTATAACGTGCGTCCTCTCCTCCTACACATACATATCCACACCATGCCTGCACCTCGTCCCCGCCCCCTATTCGCCGCCCGACTAACATGCTCCTCTGCCTCGCAGCCATGGTCGCGACAACTCCCTCCGCGTGTGGCAGCTGAGGCCAGACGGTCGTCCCCCAGACAAGATCCTTCTGCCTGCAGACTCGCCTGACCACGACCATCCCCTGCCATGGCTGCTACACTCTCTTCCCGTCAACACGCTAAACTTTTGCGCCTTTTCCATGTGCCATCAGCATGCACAGCCTGCTATGCACCAATCTGGGCCTGACCCGATTCTTGTAGCCGTCCCAGGGAGAGACGACAAGCAGATCGAGGTCTGGCAGCTTCCCGATGAAAAACTAAAAATTATCGTCCCTCGAGTGCAAACTGTGGAATCAGGTACAAGTGCCCATAGTCGTGCTCCAACTAGAAAAGGGCGCTAACGCCACTAGGAATGGTCATGGCCGTGCAGCTTACCCGCCATCAACGCTCGCGAACCCTCCTGCTCCTTGCCGGCTACGAGGGTGGTGTCACAGCAGCTTTCAAGCTCCCGGGTGACTGCACCAGCCCTACCGTTGACTCTGCTCAGCTCATCTATCTCAGCCAGCCCCATAGTCAGCCGGTTTTATCCCTTGATGCCTCCCCGGATGGCGACTTCTACTTTACCTCTTCGGCTGATGCCAAACTGGCTATGCATCGCGTGCCGGAGCTGGCTCTTGATTCGACTGACGATGACAAGGGCGATTCCTCCATGACGGCGTCAGCTGCACCTGCAAGTCAAGCATTGGGAACAGAGGATATGTCTTCACCCGCCGACTCTGAGGCGCTACCTTCGTTCGCAAAGCAGTCCGTCAAGTCCAAGTCCCAAGACACACCCAAGCCGGGTGGTTTGGCTTCTCTGCTCGCGTCGTCTTCCACACCACTTCCCCGCATCAAGCCTGCGTCGCCAGTCCAGGTCGTAGTGGCAGTAGAACCTCCATACAAAACTGTTGACACCAAACATGCTGGACAGCAGTCTCTCCGAGTGCGCTCCGACGGCAGGCTAATCATCACCGGCGGCTGGGACAGCCGCATCCGCATATATAGTAGCAAAACCCTTAAAGAAGCCGCGGTACTAAAGTGGCACAAAGAGGGCGTCTATGCAGTGGCCTTTGCTGAGATTTTGACGGCTGAAGACGTAGCGAAGCAAGACGCAGCACTAGACAGACGTGTCCAGGGCCGTGGACAGGAGCGCGAGGACGAAACCAAGATGAAGCATTGGGTTGCTGCTGGGGCCAAGGATGGCAAGGTCAGTTTATGGGAGGTATTCTGAGCCAACAAGGATTATGTCAATGCTTTTTCTGCTTCTTGAATGTCTGCGCAACAACCTCTGGACAGTGCTCCAGCAATTGAACAAGTATTAGTGACGTCTGCACCAGGTGAGAGGTACCTGTGCTACTCGGCGGTCTGGCGAATCGGAGACAGTGCTTGGCCGGCGTGCCTTCCCCACAAGCCGAGGCACGGTGGACCGGGGAAGTGGATCCATCTTAAGCTCGACCGTCGCGCCGTCACTCTCGCCCGGCAATGCCTCTTACGGCTTGTCAGACGACACAATAACAGTGCACCTCCCGCCATTCGCGAATCCCTGGACGAGCCACAATAGAACTTCAACCGGAGCCAAAGGGTGCCCATCCATGCGACCAGCACCATTCGTCGCGCCTTCTTCCTAACCACGAGCCGTACCACCGCCCTTTGGACGCCATGGCCCGCTCAGACGAAGCGCATGGCCCTTCCAGACCACACTCCTCGACTTCTGAACAAGCTCCCGACCTTAGCATAACTGCAGACGACAATGTGCACCTACATGCACCCGGCTATGACGAATCGCCCGAACGGGGCCTCATCCACAGCTTTGCGCGCTTCCGCTCCTCGCCCCTCGACTTTCTGCGCGAAGTATCGCTTCACTTCTCAGGCACAGGATGGCGCTCCTTCGACCACCACATTGGCCAGCCAGAGTTTTACTCGGGCTTCAGCGAGACCATGAAGGGAAGAGTGCTGAGCAGTCCAATCCTTGTCGCAAAAATACGCGAGCTGGCAGACAAGAGAGTCCAGGTTGAAGCCAAGGAGGGATTGCTCGGCGAACAAGTGCTCAATGGCAGTGATGTAGGCGAGAACGACAGGAAATCAAAGAGGAGGGCTGAGATCGAAGAGTCGCTTATGCAGGTCAGCGAGAGCTGGACAGACTCGATGATATGTAAAATGGAAAGCAAGTCTTTTATAAGGGGCGCATACTATCTTGCCACACAGCTTCTGACTAGGGCCTACCACCAGGGTGTCCACGTTTCAAGTGAGGAGGTTCTGCGGTTGCGTGCGGTAGCGGAGAAAGCAGCCAAGGACAAGCATTCCATCATCTTCCTTCCGTGCCATCGCTCACACGTCGACTATGTCTCTCTCCAGATCATCTGCTACAGACTTGGTCTTGCACTGCCAACCGTCGTGGCTGGCGACAATCTCAACTTCCCAGTTGTCGGTGCTTTTCTCCAGCATGCAGGTGCCATGTGGATACGGCGGAGCTTTGGAGACGATCAACTCTATATCACCCTGGTCCAGGCATACATAGATACCCTGTTACGATGTGGATACAACCTCGAGTGCTTCGTCGAGGGAGGCAGGAGTCGAACAGGCAAGCTTCTGCCACCCAAGTTTGGCATTTTGAGCTACATGCTCGACAGCGTTGCAAGTGGCAGGGTAGATGATGCCATCATCTGTCCGGTTTCAACGCAGTACGACAAGGTCATTGAGGTGGAGTATGTCTCTGGACTTTCTTCCAAAGCTGGACATGAGAGCTAACAGTGAACAGTTCGTATATTAGTGAACTTCTTGGTCAGCCAAAGCCCAAAGAAAACCTCGTCGACTTTTTGTCTGCTTCCTCTGTGCTTTCCCTCAAGCTTGGTCGCGTAGACGTCCGTTTCCACGAGCCATGGTCTCTCAAGTCATTCATCACACAGCAACGTGACCGCTTCTCCAAACTCCCACAACAACTCGACACCAAAGAAGAGCGAATCCGTATTCTCCGCACGTTGGGATACAAAGTGCTATCCGAAATCAATGACGTCTCAGTCGTTATGCCTACTGCGCTCGTCGGTACCGTCTTGCTCACCCTTCGCGGCCGCGGTGTTGGTAAATCCGAGCTCATCCGACGCGTCGAGTGGCTCAGCAACCGTGTGCGAGCCCAGGGCGGCCGTGTAGCTCACTTTGGTAACCTCCCTACGAGTGTTGTCGTCGATCGCGCACTTGAAGTCCTAGGTCCCGGACTGGTTGGCCTTGTCCCCGGTCTCCCAGAAGACACTTTTTACGCCGTCGATCGATTCCAGCTGTCCTTCTACCGCAACATGACCATCCACCTGTTCATCGAGCAGAGCCTTGTCAGCGCAGCACTATACACACACGTCAAGCAAGGCGGTGGACCCGAGTACCAACGCATGTCATACACGGATCTAAGAGCCCAAGTCCATTTCCTCTCGCAACTCTTCCGCGGCGAATTTATCTTTCCCACCGAAGGCCTCGATACCAATCTCACCAAAACCCTCCTCGGCCTCGAAAAAGACGACGTCATCACCCTCACACGCTCCTCGCAAACCGAACCCAGCAGTAGTAGCCCAGAAGAAGCCCCGAAAATCGAATGGATCGAGCTCTCCCCCACAGAGCGCGCCCAAGGCCGCGAAAACTACGACTTCTACTGCTTCCTCATTTGGCCGTTCATCGAAGCCGCATGGCTCGGCGCAATCAGCTTGATGATGCTTACACCGCCGTCGACCTCCACCACCACCAACCCCTCTTCTTCCTCTACCACACCAGCAACAACGAAACCGAAACCAAAATGGCTCGACCAAAAGAAAACCCAAGACCACGCCCAACTCCTCGGCAAAACTCTCTACCACCAAGGCGACCTCTCCTACTTCGAAGCCGTCAACAAAGAAACGCTGAAGAACGCCTACACGCGCTTCCAAGAAGAAGGCATGATTGTCGTTGCAAAACCCACTCAATCCACCGATAGCAAAAAAGCCAAGAACAAAGCTGGTGTGAGTATCAGACTAGCAGATGAATGGGTGCCCCAGCGGCGTGAGGATGGAGATACGGGGATAGTAGCGAGTGGTCCGCTGTGGCGCTTTGCCGAACGGATCAGTGCGAGTAGGCGCGAGGGAAAGAATCGAAGGGATGGCGCGACGGTGCAGACGCGCGTGTTGGGCCTGGTCGATCTGGTGGCGAAGCGTTTGTGGGAGGATGCTGCGGCCGTGTTTGAAGAGGACGATGGTGGTGAAGTGGGACTTGGAGGGCGAGAAAGAGATGGTGGAGGTGACGTGGAGGCCAAGACGAAGAGTATGCGTAAGAGGGGGAATATGGCTAGACTATGAAAAGGCTTCAGATGGTGGGGGTATTTTGGCATTTCCTCTTAATCTATAGGCCAAAGACTACCTACCACTCGTGACATGGCTTGCTTTGACTAGACTACTACGACTTGATGAGGTTACCGCGCTCATCGTCTGTTTCCTCTTCCTCACTATCGGTTTCGTACTCGCTCTCCTCCTCGCTCTCCTCTTCTTCCTCGTCTGTCTCTTCTTCGCTCTCCGTCTCCGTCTCTTCCTCCTCATCATCGTCTCCTTCCTCTGCGAGCCAGTCGTCAAGCGTCTTCTCCTTGAGCGGTGCTTTGGGCATACCGCCAATACCCGCATCTCCACCTACACCGTTCGAACCTCGCGGACTCATGCTGTGGTCAGCCATCATCCGCCCACTGCTGCCTGCCGCTGCATCCAACCTCTCCGCCGCCGACATGTTCTTGGCAGTTTCATATGCTGACACGTAGTTTGATGAAGATGCCGATACAACTTCATCACGAAGCGCTGGATCCGGCTCGTGCCCTTCTTTGACCCACCGAGGCAGGTCTTCATATCCTTTGAGTCCGCCAACTCCCCCTTCATCGCCAACGACCAGACTGGCACTTCCCAACACATAGTCTTTTCGCGTTTCGCTTGGACTAGGAATATGCGGAACAGGTTTGGGTGCGAGAAGAAGCAGTGAGGCGAGCTGTGTCGAAGTAGGCGTCGCAAGTAGTGCCTTGTATACGCGAGCACGGTCCCGGAGGTCGTACGAGGTGTCGTATCTTACCAACAAAAGGACATAGTTGTACAATGCCTCGATGATATGTGGCTTCTCCTCCTCTTGAGAGGCGTCGTTCTGGGCGAGTGCATAGAGATGCTCGTCTCTAAACCCCCCTTGCTCTTCTTGGAGATTGTCCATTAGAGATGGGTTCGGCTTAGGCTCTTCCGCTTTAGGTTCCGGAGGTGGATTAGCCGCCAGGTGATGCACATAGACCTTGGCCGCCAACAGTACAATCTGGAGCTTCGCTGGCTCGGCTTCGTCAGCAAAACCTTTGACCAGGATGCGAAGAACGTCTGCAGCAATGTTGTTCTCTGGATCAAGACCGGCAAATTCCCCAACTAGCCAGATGATGCTTGCGCGAGCTTGGGGACTGGTGGCTGCATCAAGATGCTTTGCTAACCGGATAACAGTCGTGCGATGGGCGTTTGGATCCCGTTGGATCAGATGCCGGATGACCTCCAGGGACTCGGCTACCAGATGGGCATCAGCAGAACCAATGTGCTTGAGCAGTAACTTCAGACATCTGGCCGACGTTTGGGGGCTGGTTGCAGGACTTTGCGAGCAGCGTCCAATCGCGCGTACGGACTCTTTGACCAGTGCCGGGTCCAAACTGCCAGAGTGTGAGAAATGGCTGAGCTCGGCAAGTATCAAGCTTTGTAGTCTGACGTGTGCATGAGGAAATATCAATGTGAGCAGCTCGAGCTTCAACTGCCATATATGCGGGGCGTCAGTCGATCGCACCAGGAAATGCGTGTAGTACTTCACAAACGGCTCGGGGTGCGCCAAGCAGACCTGCACGATGTTGTACAGCGCTACGTGTTGGATGTCTCCAGCAGACCGGAGTAGGGAGATCAGCGGTCCAATGGCTTGGGTCAAGTACTCGGGCGTTCCAAGGTAAAGATAGGTCCTGGCTACCGCTATTACGACCGCGGCGTTTCGAGATTGGAGGAGCGACTGGCAGCCTTTTAGCAACAACTCGAGGTCCGGATCCAGCACAGCAATCTCCTCCATATCCTCCTCTTGCTCCTTCTCCTCGGGTTCACTCTCCGAATCATCGTAGAACCCTTTTGTAGACTGCGTGAGTTTACTGCCCGTTTTAGCGCCAGTCGTCTTCTTGACCTTCTTCGTTCGCCTGGGAAAGCATTTTCGTGCGTAAACCATCATCAATCTCAACGTAGCCAATTGCCCCCACTCGTCCATATCGACCAGTTTCCGTACCAAGGCGCGATAATGCGGGTGTATGAGGTCCAAGCGATCCGGACATAGCTCTAGGAACGAAGCTACAGCAGCTCCGGTCACAAAATACTGCTTGTCTCCCAGCAACGTTGACAGATATTCCAGCAGCTGCGGTTCGGTATTGGGATCGAGACGGTAGCATTTCGGTATTGCCAAAGCCGCTGCCCTCCTGACATATGGCGACATATCCCCAGCACCACGCTTGATTCCCAGACTCACAATCTGGCTAATGACCGGTACTCGTATGCTTGACATGACCCGTAGCGCCAATGCGCGCAATTGCGGATTCGTATCGGTGAGCGACTTTTGTATGGTATTGATAGAAAGAAGCGCGGTATCTGGTTCGTGCTCGGCATGGTGGAGAAGGTATATGTAAACGAGCTTCTTGACCTGGAGCGAGGGCGAGGCGACATTCTTAATTACGTGCGAGAAAAACGGCAGCGTTTGCGCAAGGGGTTGTCGGTAGGACATCTAGAGGGGCTACAGTCAGTTACTACACGTCCCAACGCGCGCCATCTGTACTGAGAGGGACCGAGTTTATGGCGGGGCAGGCATACAGTAATGACTCTCCGGAGCCCTTCCAAGACATCGCGCTCAGTTCGGCTGTCGAGAAGCTTCTTGAGCTGGCTCGAGGGCAGCTCTCTGGTGGGTGCTCGGCGGACATTGCTGGCATCGCGGGCAGCTTCGAGGGTAAGGTCGCGCGCTGCAGAAAGAGACCAGTGAGCAAAGCTGGATGGATGCATTGTGACGGAGCGAAGCAATTACATATTCAAAGCCGCTCGGGCGCAGAGAACAAAGGTACAGGATTTGCAGAAAGAAAGGAAAATAGAGAAAGGCGCCATACCTGTCTCCAACAAGCTCGATATCCGACTGATGGACTCCATGACGGCAACTACGCCCCGGGGAAGGGCCTTACTCCGGGGTGTGCACGACTCGACTCGTGGGCGCCGACAAAGGCAAGACCGGCTATGCAGAGTCTAGTAAGATATGGGCAGTAAGGGTTCTGGGCTGCGAGGTTGTGGTGATCCGTGGCAGCGTGCATACGCGGCGGCAGTTGAAGGCATCGAACAGCAGTGGTGGTGGGGGTGAGGTCGGGGAGCGGGTACTGCCGCCGATTGGCACTTGCACCTCCATCACCCTCCTCCCCGGCGCCACAAAAGAGCAGACATCGACAACGCGCTCGACGGGCACATGGCGGCCCAAACCCATCCGACAGTTTGTCTGCCATGTCGCCGACGCCGACGGTGCTCCGTCCACTAACGCTGCCTGGATTACTCCGCCATGTCCTCACGACGCAATCCAGTACAAGCCCAACGTTGCTGATCATTTGCTCTGACCGGGCAGCTTTTCTTCAGCATCTTGCCACCTCATTACAAGAGAGTCATGGCGAACCTGAAACAGACGAGCTAGAGCGACTGCTTACGCCTTCGCTTCATAACCTGCTGACAACTCGACACGTCAGACTCGCTTTCTGCCCATCCGTTCAGGCACTGCTAGCCTACTTGACCGCATATGGCCAGTCTGCGGCTGGACTCGTGGGTGAGGTTGAAGGAAAGGAAAGGGTCTTGTTGGTAAACCCACTCGCGTTGCACGCGGCGACGCCATCTTTTTCAGCCCAAGGATTGTCACGGTGCTTTGCCACAGCAGCTGACACTGCACTCAAGACTGGCGTTCGCCTTCAAGTAGTCGAATGTGAGGGAAGCCGTGGCCCTTGTGCAGCGCCTGCGGAGGAGGATGCCGAGATGGAAACCGACCCCGAGACTCAAGTCGAGACTGTCACGGAAGACCCGTGGGAGCAGGAAGTGTCCATCTTGAATGTTTCAGCACGGAGGTTTGGCTCTGGGAGCGGTGAGCGGGCATGGGCAGGTCGGACTGTAAAGACGAAGAGGATTGCAGGACGATGGTTTCACTTCGAGCAACTCGACAAACGTCAAACACATTCGAACCAAGAATGACAAGTGAAAGGTCCTGAAAATTTGATTTGTTCAATGCTAACAAGATCGATATCGGGTCGGATTTGTGTATCTGTCCAGATGGTCGACCGTCAAGCGGCGTCGCTTCGTTACTTCGTGGGAGCGTGAGCGCTCTGGATATCCACCGCTTTCAACTCAAAGAGAATGCCATTTTGCGCTGCCGCATGGCGACATGACGCTTTTCCAACATGCAAACCCGGCTGGTTGCTGATTACCAGTCCTTCTTGATGTCGAAAGACCACTTGAACTGCAGGTGAGTCTGGTTATCGTCGTCGACGAACTTGGACAGGGCCGTGTAGTGGCCACGGCCCATCATGCCGGAGGGAGCGGTTTCGGGCTCGACTGGGAGAAGGGTTAGTAGGGTGACGTGGCAGTGTGTTGCAGAATGGTCTACATACACTTCTTCTCGTAGAACGGCTTCTCCTCCGTGTTGGGGCCGTAGGAGCCCTATTGTGTTGGTCAGTACACACGTACATGTCGCAGTACGGAGAGGAATACATACCATCATCTCCTGCAGCTTGTCGCTGACACCCATGCGGGTAACCTTCTGGAGGTACTTGAGACCGGCCAGAATCTCGTGCTGGACCTTGAACTGGACCTTCATGCGGAAAACAGCACCCTCCTTGATGGTGAAGGGCTTCTTCTCCAGCGCCTCGACGGCGCCAGGAGCGCGCAGGTCGATGATGATGTCGGGGCGGCCTTCTACCTCGAGACCGAGAGAGAGGATGATGCACTTGCGAGGGTCGTTGGGGTCGGAGATGTCCTTGCCTTGTCCAAGACCAAGGGAAGCCTTCCACTTTTGCAGAGACTCATCGTTCTGGTCTGTGGCGGTCAGGGTCAGTGAGGCGTGTCGTGGCGGAGCTTTTGGCAGCGGGCAGCTGTGCCCGGAGCTGTCACGTACCTAGCTTCTGGTACTCGTCGATGGTCTTCTTCTCGCCGACCTTGAAGCCCTCGGTCTGCTCGGCATGGAGGTCGTCTGCGTGGTCAACCATGGCTGGTGATGCTGGCTGGGAAGAGATGGAGTGCTTGCGTGGCTCGCGTCGGGCGGCAGAAGAATGTTGTGGAGAAGTTGAGGGTCAATTGGAGAGAGGAGGGGCCCAAGTAGGCGCGGCCTCAAGTTGAGCCTCGAAGTTAGCGGGGCACTTTCACCGCTCCAGCAGCCCAAAGCGGCTAAAGCGCATGTACCTGGCGGGGCCTGCCGTGGCGCTGGGTGGCCGGTGGACCCTTTTGATACGTCGCAAACATTCCAGACTTGTCTGCGACACGAGTGCATGGCAGAGACAAAAGGCGGCACCCTCGCTGACGGCCTCGACGTCTCACAGCCGCGCATGGACGTGACCCCGCCCGTTCACAGACAAAGAAAAGAGACCTCAGGCTGTCCGCCGCATCTGGCTGTAGCATGTCGCCGCAAGCGTGCCGGGGCAGCTCGACGCTGTGACGTGTTCAGCGCAGTCGGTGGTAGTCAGTACCAGTAGACAGTCAGTTGCATGCAGTCAGTCAGTCGCGCTCCGTCGCAAGCAGCCTGTGGCCCTCGTCTCGGAAACACCATCTGGATACCATCAGACTGTGGTATGCAGGCCATCGGGATCGGTTGCCTGGGAGAATGGTCCAGCCTGCTCGCTTTGTTTGGTGGTTGCTTCACCTTTGTCGACCGATGTCGGGGAACTGGATGAGCTGACGCTGGAATAGAACAGCCCCCCGGAGTAGTCTGACATGACGGGGTCCGTGAGAGATTGATTGGCCGCATGTGTTACAAGCACAGAGATGTGAGAGAGACTGGATGCTGTCTTTGCCTGGCGCAGTGTTGGGGGCCCCAGGCGACAAGCGGGAGCTTGCTCGTAGCGCGTCATGGCAAGACAGCAGCACGCGTGACTTTGTCGTCTCTTCCCAAAGCAGCGCCTGTGAGAAGGGCGACGCCGCGAACAGGTGCACCGAGCCAATCGGCAGCAAAAATAAGCATTCTAAGAAGACGAATTAGGCCGTAGCGAGATTCGATGAGGGCGACGACATTGCCCGCCGGGGGTGGGTGGACTGGGCGCTCGAGGCGCTAGTGCACAGGGATAGTGTCCCCATCGCTCCTTGCCTTTACTGTCCGTCCGCCTCTGTCGCATCCACGCAGCCTTTCATCACAATCACGTCGATCGCGCGCGCGCACAACACGTAGCCTTATTTCGTCCGGACTTTTCGCGACATCCTCTGCGCTGCGCGCCGCACGTCGCTTACATCCATTGTAATATCCTTCTACACGACAAACCCATACGCCGCCAAAATGGTTGTTGATCGCGTTCTGCCCGAGAGGAAGAACCCTCTGCTCGAGCCCACCGACTCGACGGCTGGTACGTACACGCCGCCCATCTCGCCCCATCTCCCCGCGCGACTAACAAGCCCGCGCAGTCGAGATTCTCATTGAGAGACGCCGCCTGGGACAGACAAACCTGGGCGTCAAGGCCGGTGCCGCGGGCATCGCCAACGCGACAAAGCCAGAGAACATGGGCACGTTCGATTACGCGCACCTCAGGGTTCCATTGCCAAAGGACCTCACAGGATCCGGCATCTTTTCGCGAAACCGCATGGCCGCTTACCCAGAGTCCTACTTTTTGATGGTACGCCATGCAAAACAATCCACGAGCGCATTGCCGTGAGCGCAGGCGACGACTAACGCGACAAACAGCGACGCAGTAGCGACGGCTACATTAGCGCAACCGGAATGTTCAAGGCTGCGTTCCCCTGGGCATCGCTCCAGGAAGAAGAACTTGAGCGCAAGTACCAGAAGACATTCCCTTCAGCCGGTGCTGAAGAGGTAGCCGGAAGCGTCTGGATTGCGCCAGAGGAGGGTGAGTTTTTTTCTTTCATCTGCTAATTTGCGCGTTCTGGAGCTGACACGATTCACCTAGCCCTCGCCCTGTCTGAGGAATACTCCATGCGCCACTGGATAGAGGCGCTCCTTGACCCCGCGCCCATCGAAAAGGGCAACAAGGACAAGTCCAACACCCACATCCAAATGCCTCCGAAATTTGATGTTAAAAACGCTCAACCCGCTGTTCTCCCCACACCTGGTCTTCGCACGACTCGCGCGCGCTCCGCGCGGTCGGTCTCACCTGGCAAGGCCATGACTCCGGGCCGCAAGTATGCCACTCCACGCAAGTCACGCTCCACAAGGAGTGGTGTGAAGCCAGATGTTGCCCATGCAGACGATGTTTTCAGGCCTATTGAGGCCGTTACTCCGTCGACTGCGCTGCAAAACAGCATCGCCAAGCACTCCACACCAGCGGAATCAATTACGTCATCGGTTGAGGGCGAGGTGAAGGAGGCGGAGCAAGAAGTCGAGAAGGCGCTCGACGCTGAAGCCAAGCCAGAACCAGAGCGTGAGATTCAGGAGGGCACTGTCCACATTGAAGTGCAACAAACCGTCGAGACAAACGGTGATACAGAGAAGACGAGCACGAGCGTCACAGTCGATGTGCCGCATGATCACGCTGCGCTCCCCGAGCCTGAGGACCCGACAGCGATGATTGAAGAAGCCAAGCGCATGGTTGCTGAGGCGCAAAGACTGGAGGGTGGCTCGCCTTCTCTCGTCACCCGAACAACGAAGCGCGGGATTGAAGATGTCCTAGATGAGCAGGACTTGGCAGCGGAGCGCCTTAACAAGCTCGCAAAGGTCGCCTACACGACCGAGCAAAAGATGACAAAGGAAAAGGTCACACGGAGGGCACTTGTCGGTCTAGGAGTGATGGCCGCCATTGGGTAAGTCATTCGCAAACCATTTACAAGGCATCCACTAACACCTCTGACAGAACGGCTTTCCAATACTTTGTATAGTGACATTGTTATATCCCTGGTTTTCGGTCCGCTCTTTCTTTCTTCCTCTTTATTTAAACGAATATTCCCGTGCCATGTGTCTTGGGTTTTACCGTGGGGTGTTTCGCTCGGATTCGTTGGAATATGTTAGCCCTCCGCCCCTCCTCCTTCTCCCTTTGGAGATAAACTACAACCACACTTTTTTTCTCCAATTGTACTACTTTTTCTCTGTTTTTCCCCTTCATGGCGTATACGAGGGAAAGAGGCCTTTTGTGATTTATTGTTATGTACGTTGTCCCCCTCCTTTAGCATATGAAGGAGGTATCGTGGTAGAAGCGGGAATTCTTTTCCCTCGCACACAGCGGACACATGGGTATTGGACAAAGGGAAAAGGATGGGTGTGGGGGACGTGTGCGTGTGTATCTGTGACTGCGATGAATTAATCATATTAATCTGACATCTCCGTTCCCTTTCTTCTCGTTTCCCCACGTCATGCTCTTACTTCTCCCCCCTCTATACCACACGACCGAGCCTCCCCCACAATCAGTAAACCTGGAAAATTAGAGCTATTGACGGAGTGAACAATAAATCACTGTGGCAACTACAGCTACTTCTAAAAGTGGAGTTGTGAGTGCTAATAATATAGTATATAATATACAACTATGACAACTACAACTGCTTTTAAAAGTAGTGGCTTTACTATAATGTAAGGTGATTTTATAGGCCACTATTTTCCAGTTTCACCAGTTGTGGGAGAGCCAGCCAACTCCCCCACCTTCCGCACCGCCTCTTCGTAATCATCAAAGGCATATATTGGCAGTTTCGCCTCCGCTAACACCTTCTGCCCCTTCTCCTCATTCGTCCCCCTCAAGCGCACTACAACCGGCTTCTCAACCCCCACATCTCGAAACGCGAGTATGATTCCCTCGGCAATCATATCGCAAAGTGTAAGTCCACCAAAGATGTTCACAAAGACGACACTGACGCGAGGATCAGCAAGAAGTAGTTTGAAACTTGTTTTGATAGTCGCAGACGTGGCTTTGCCGCCTGTGTCGAGAAAGTTTGCGGCAGAGGTGGAGGAGGGTGGGGCAGAGAGGCGTGAGGCAAGTGTGTCGATGGTGTTGAGGGCAAGACCGGCGCCGTTGACAAGGGTGCCGATGAGGTTTTTGGGTTGCGATGGTGAGGAAGAGGAAAGTGGTATGTACACGATTCCTGCTTCTTCGGCTTCGCGGTCGGCGGCAGTGAGGGCTGTCTCGTCGCGTAGAGCGTGGAGGTCGACTTGTCGCTTTGCGGATTTGAAGGCTGCGTCGTCGAAGAAGAGGTAGGGGTCGTAGAAGAGGAGTTCGTCGCTTGAGACTGATAGGGCGAGCTTGAGGTGGGCGTCTATAGCTTCGCGGGCTGTGTATAGACTCCAGAGACTTTGGATCGCTTGTACGAGTTGGGATTTGGACTTGGGTGGGAGTGCGGAAAGTTGCATGTGGGCGGTCGCGGCGGCGATGGCAGAAGGGCTAGGGCCGGTGCGGTAGTCGAAAGGGAAGCGGCGGACGCGGTGGGATATTTTGGAGGGATCTGCTGTTGGAGCGGCTACGATAGAGGGCGAGCGGGCGGAGCGGTCAGGGGAGATGCCCAAATAGTGGGTTGATGGAGAACCTTCTGGGGGAGTGCTGAGATTGATGCCGAAAGATTCGAGGAGCTTTGTGGATTGTCCTTTTGTGAGGTGGAGTGAGCGTGTTTGCAGAGACAAGGGGCCTGCTGGAGAAGAACTTATTGCAGGTCTTCTCTTCAGCGATGTATGATACGAGCGGCGTTGCTGGGCTGCTGATTGTTCCTAGCAGACATTAGTACATGTAGAGTACGTGTGTTCGTTTGAAGGCATGAGCTTACAATTTTTCTAACATTACGGCCTGACTTTGCAAGAATATCCTTCATCACTCCGCCGAACTTCGCTGGGTGATCAACCATGGTGACGCCGGCGCTCTCCAATGCCTTGTACTTTGACTCGGCAGTGCCTTCTCCAAGGCCTACCCAAGCCCCAGCATGACCCATAACCTTGCCGGGTGGTGCTTGGAAGCCTCCGATGACAGCGGAAATCGGTTTAGGATTTTGAACACGCTTCCTGTAGTCCCTAATCCAATCGGCCGCTTCTTCTTCGGTGGTGCCACCAAGTTCACCGACGATAATGATAGCTTCTGTATCTTCATCGTGCTCAAAGACTTTGAGCGCATCCACAAAGTTTGTGCCTGCAATAACGTCCCCACCAACCGCAATGCACAAACTCTGTCCGAGCCCAGCTCTGGTCAACGAGGCCACAGTCTCGTAGGAGAGCGTCCCGGACTTTGCTACAACGCCAATGTGACCGGGGGAAAATGTTGGCAAGGGTTGAAACCCAATCCTGCATCTTCCAATGGCTGAGATTATGCCAGGGGCATTTGCACCTACAAGCCGTGACTTTGATTGGGACTGCAACATAGAGTGGATCTCGTGGATATGTCAGCCTTTGTCTCTGAAGTGTTGTCCGGAGCCATTTTACTCACTCTCATCATGTCATGGAGTGGTATGTGTTCAGCCACGGCAACGATAAGCGGTACTTCTGCCTCTATTGCCTCTTCAATTGCAGCAGTCGCCTGGTGGGCAGCAACATAGATTCCGGTGGCATCCGGCTTCAGCTGCTCCATTGCTGCTCTCACAGAGGGCAGAACTGGCAGCCCCAGATGCTCTCCTGAGCCATTGGGTTTCACACCGCCAACTACGTTTGTTCCCCATTCTATCGACTCCTTTGCATTGGCTGTGGCCTGCTTGCCGGTGAATCCCTGGAAGATGACACGGGTGTGGGAGCCAATCTTGAGATTCTGTATGGTACTATCGTAGTTTGTGCGCCTGGCTGTGGTAGAGAACAAGGCTTGGCGTATTCGGTGCCTGGGGCTCCGTAGCCTACGTAGGGTGTGTGCTTGGGGATAGAGCATGGTAGATGTGACGAAGGGTGAACGTGCGTCTTCAAGTACGCGTCATGGAATGATTGGCTGGCAGCGGGGACGAGACGAGTTGCACAAAACAGGCTGAGCCAAGTTCTTGTTGCATGCGGCCGAGTGTCTGGGGAATGGCTTCCACGTCTGTCGTCTCCATGCCCCTCGACACAACTTGAGATGGTGGATGTAGCCTCTTTCGCAACCTGGCGCCGTGTACCTGAGTAGCCGATGCGCACTGGGCGGCGGCTGTATGCAAGTAGCCGAGAGTACCCCTCACCGGCATGCACCCAGGCCTCGGAGCATGTCGGGAGGCGCCCTTAGGCATCGGCACACATGCCATGTCGCATGTGTAACATGCATGGGATTATTTTTCCCACGAGAAGCCCTGCATGATGACAGCGAGAGCCGCCTTGGGCAGCCATGGGCGCCTTGGCGTGTACTGGGAACTCGTCGGTCGCGCCCGTGACATCAGGATGATTGTCTTTTCAGATGTGAAACGAAAGAGAATTTCTCGATGCCTCGGCTGGCTGCGGAATGCTGGATTGTGGACGAGCATCGGATTCATGTGTCGCGCAAGTGCCTTGCATCTTACCCCGGATCCACGGGAGTGGGTCGCGTGACGTTGCTGGCGGTGACTCGCGTGGTCCCTTCGACATCATCCGCCAGCTCAATCAGGACTATTCACAGCCCCCGCGACCTCGTCCACCGCCTCCTACTCGTCCACGCTACCCGCTAACACTGGCACGGGGCCTGGCCATCATCATCGACACGGTCATAATGGCCCGCGACGGGTCATGGCGCGGAAGCGGAACGAGTCCAACGACGTTATGCCCCGGAGGCCCTTTATGTCTTTGATCGTTCGCCCATGCCCGGTTTGCGTGATATCGCGCTTCCTTTTTTCGCTTCTTCTTCTCCTTCTTATTGTCCTTGACTTTGTGGGGCCTGGATGTGAGCTGCTAGCAAAACTGCTCTTCCTTCCCGTCATTAGCTCAACGACCCGAATCCGGTGGACTTCCTAGGCAGTCATCATGCTTCCTCACCTGCTCCTCCTTACTGGCCTCGTCCCCAGCGCCTACACATTATCAATACCACGTCTTCCTTCTCTGGCAAGCTTCGCGGTTGCAGGCCGTTCGCAACAACAGGAGCCGCTTCAAGACACCCTCGATGCCTGGATACAACACGAAGAGCGCGTTGCGTTGGACAAGCTACTTGCCAACGTTGCGCCTGGAGGCAGCAATGTCCAAGGGAAAGGTGTAGCTGAGGGCACCGTTGTTGCCAGCCCCTCTCAAGATGGTCCAGATTACTGGTTTCAATGTGAGTATCTCAATAACGTCATTTACAATGCGTGCTGATTTTGTCACAAGGGGTCCGTGACGCTGCTATCACCATGGATGCCCTCGTCAATGTCTACGCCGACGACCCTTCGTCGTCGCGCGCATCATCTCTGTCCACCATCCTCGACGCATACACCTCCCTTCAAAGTGATATCCAGCACACTTCAAACCCGTCGGGTACATTTGACGACCTCTCCGGATTAGGTGAGCCCAAGTTCCGCGTCGATGGAAAGCCATTCACAGGGTCGTGGGGACGGCCTCAGCGGGACGGGCCAGCTCTCCGCGCACTGACGCTCATGCACTACCTACGTGAATACAATGCATCGCATCCCTCGCTATGGAGCTCTCCTAGCTCAGAAGACTTTTTTGGGACCTTTTACACTGCCGAGATGCCTCCGCGTAGTATCATCAAAGCAGATCTCGAGTACGTGAGCCACTTCTGGAACCAGTCTGGATTCGACCTCTGGGAAGAAGTCGAGGGTCTGCACTTCTTCACCCTCATGGTCAGCGCCAGAAGTCTGAGAGAAGGCAGTCACCTCGCAAGATCATTTGGAGACGCAGGTGCGGCGGACTGGTACCAGGAGCAAGCCGGATATGCTGAGAATCTATTGCGCAAGTTCTGGAACGCACAAAAGGGACATCTCGTTGAGACTCTATGGAGTAAGAGGAGCGGCCTGGACTGTGGATTGCTTCTTGGTTCTTTGCATGCCCTTCCCAAGAGCGCATCCGGGGATGATGCCGTCTATCCGCCGTGGTCGGATGAGATTCTTATTTCTCTTCTTGCTTTGACTCGCGACCAGCGTGACCGTTTCCCCATCAACAGCAGTCCAACTGGCCAATATGACGAAGATGATGAAATGGACGAGACTTTGTTTCAAGGAACGGGCATCGGCCGTTATCCCGAAGATGTATACGACGGTTATGGGAACTCGAACCGTGGTGGAAATCCATGGTTCCTGTGCACATCTTCCGCTGCCGAGATTCTCTACCGCACCGCCTCGCACGTTACATCCACTGGTAGTTTGACCATCACCCCAGTCGGTCTGCCCTTCTACGAATCTCTCCTTGGTAGCTCGTCTCTTGACGTTGACCTCGGCACCTTTGGTCCATCTGATGCCCTCTTCCACTCAGTCATTGAGCGCTTGCAGAGTACTGGTGACGAATTTCTCCAGGTCGTGAAGACCCATGTTGATGCCGAAGGCAGCATGAGTGAGCAGTTCGACCGGGTGACTGGATACATGAGGGGCGCTGAAGACTTGACCTGGAGTTACGGCGCTTTCCTGCAGGCTGCTAGAGCTCGAAAGATCTCTATGCAACCCTGATGTGCTTTGGGAGGTCATGACCGACTAACCTCTTATTCTCTTCCTTTTTTCTTCATTCCTCTTTTCTGTTTTTTATTGGTCGAAGAGAAACATGACCTCACGAGTTTTATGACTGGAATCACGACCTGCAAATTAGCATGGAGTTGGGAACCTTTTGGAAGCATCACAGCATGCAATGCTATATACCCTCGCTTTGTATCAATGAATATCATTTTCTCTCTTTTTTCCCACGTCTCTGGTCGTGGTAATCTACGGTCTACCTCTACAGCTGCCTCTGTATCTTTGCGTGAATCCTCATCTCTATCTTCTCCATCTCAAAACCCCTAAGCATCCGCTTTTCTCCAGACTTCAATCACTTACTCACCTGTCTATCCCCGACAACACCCTACACATCGCGCTTCTCCGGGCTCCATTCCCAACCTTTATCTTGCATCTTCTTAACGGAGCTCAACTTACGCATCAGCTCCGCAGCGCACTCCGTACAAAATCCTTCCTGCGTAATCAACTCCTTGCCCAGGTCAGGGCACGGCTTCTGACGCAAAGTACGACTAACGCGTTTGCAGAGGGCAGGGGGGGCGATGGCGTCGGCGACTGCGTGGTTGCACGCGGTGAAGTAGTTTAGGACGGCCTTGCACATGGTGAGTAGAGTTTACGGTATGGGAAATGGAATGGCGCTTTTTTCTGGTTGGGGTTTGGAGTTATTGGGTTTGATTCTTGTGTTTGGTTGTTGCGGAGAAGAGATTGGGGTATGCAGAGGGGTTTTTCTTGTACTGATGATGGTGGTATGTTGTGTACACATAGTGATGCGTCGTGTATACATGGCGCTGTGGTGCTGAGGTTTTCACACTGCGAGGAGGGGAGAGGCTGTTCACAGTGTTGGTCGAGTCGTGATGGAGAAGTTGTAACCAGCGTGTCTTAGCCGGCGAGGCATGAGAGACTTTTCCTTGTGAAAAGGTTGTCCTTCTGCTTTGACTGTAGGAAAGTAAATGTTGATGGAGCACGACGGTTTTCTCGTTGTGGTATGGGGTTCCTTGCTACTCATAGATTTTTAGGAAGAGTAAGTTCTACTACTAGGTACTATGTAGACAGATGTGGTTGTCGTTTTCCTAGTTTCTCAAGATTATCGAAGAAAAAGGAGGTAGCAACAGCACCGATGATTTTCGACACCAGAACTCGTCGCAACAAAGAAAGCATACGACGTGGAGCTGCTTGCTTACGTTTACAGCGACAACGAAAAGTGGGCCGTCTTGATTGTGCTTACAGTTTCGAAAAGGATTCCTTTTGCCCGTACTGCACAATGCCTCAACCACGCAATATCAGCTTACGCAGGATGACCCTTCCAAATCTACCACACACTCTGTTTCAATCTACGCACAGTTTGTTCTCACGTCTTCACCCTTCATAAACAACAAGTTCAACCAAGCTCCACATACGCGGCATTCTTCCGGCGGGACAAGCCTGGACAAGACATCTTATACAGTACCAAGAGACTCGGCGCGCCAGGACGTAATGCTATGTACCCCTCAAATCCGGGGTGCAGACACTTAGGTAACTAGCAGACGGTTACCGTAAACTCGCCATGCGCAATATGATGGGTAAATTGTGATTCGTGCATCAGGCACTCCAGAGATCACCAGCACGCTACAATTCTCCGCATGTCGGCAAGCGGTATGCCTATAAGGCTAGTTTATGCAGTAGAGCCGGCAGAAAGATGTTGGCGGCTATGGTGATGGTTTAACGTACGACCGTTATGGCCTCGTGTGCCAACGCACAAGGTATCGATTACGCAATCCTGGTTGTATTCTCAATTGTTACAGTTCGGAGTAAGCGCATCTCGGCCGCCCGGCAGTAGAGTTTGGATTGCCCGGTTGGGGTTCTTGAGGGCAATGACGATGAAACCACAGCTCGTGGTCTGGCTAGGCTGGGCACGGAAGATTCCACTACCTAGCCACCACACGGAGACATTAGGTAGCGCCGTCCGGAATGTTCTTTGGAAAGGCGTGGCGATTCCGTGCCCTTGTTCATCCTTCGGACCAGTGCAAGTGTTGTAGAAGGTACAGCGCGTGACACGTGCGGGCTCTTCGCTACGCCAACGAATTTCCCGATTCCTTCCGCGCTTAGCTGTATCCGCTTGCACATCTTCACCCTTTTCCATTTGTCGCCGTCACCCAGGCACCAAGACACCGTCGTCACACAACGCCCGCCACACTGTATACCAGGCTTAGCTATAGGTACTAAGTTTACACACGACTGGTCGACATTATGTAACTCTGAACCGCCACTTCCAAGCGCCACACACGATACAGCTTCACTTTGATTAACATCCTGCACTTCCACCCCAAGCCGGTCCTCCTGCCAAGCGATTCTTTAACCGTTGGCAAATATTAAAAGTGGAAAGCTTGGCATATGCATGCGCAGGAATGGGAAACGAGAGTGGAGATGTTTCCTCCCGCTACCGGTGTAGCGCCTCTAAGTAAATGACTTCACAGCCTTGCCCCGCCCAGATTGTTTCAGCCATGGGCCAACCACCGTCTGTGATAATTCTAGAATGCTGGAATCGTTCCTCACTACTTCGATGCCATTGGCCCGATTGACCTCCTTCCGAGCGCGTTCCCTTACCAGAAGGCCAAGCCCGCCAGATTAGTTCTACTCTCCGCTCTCTGCTTTTTGATCTACATCCTAGCTGGTAGTAGATGGAGCACCGCTATCGCGACGGGAATGTTTGTCTTGGCTTTGCCCAGTGCGAATGGGCTTGATCCCACTCCATGACCCAGGCACAATGGCAGTGACGACGACTATAAAGGCCTTCCCGGACGGCCTCGAAGTAGATCATCATCCACAACTACCACTTCCTCTCGCTTCATCCACCCAAACAATCATTCAAAATGGTTTCCTTCACCTCCATCGTCACTGCTGCTATCGCCGCTACCGGCGCTCTTGCTGCCCCCGCCACTGACGTTTCTCTCGTCGCCCGTCAGAACACCCCCAACGGTGAGGGTGTCCACAACGGCTGCTTCTGGTCCTGGTGGTCTGATGGTGGTGCCCGTGCTACCTACAGTAAGTCTTTTCACTCAGTGCATTTTTTATTGGCCTATTACTAACACGCTTCTTAGCCAACGGCCCCGGAGGTCAGTACAGCGTGAGCTGGGGAAGCGGCGGTAACCTTGTCGGTGGAAAGGGATGGAACCCAGGAACTGCCCGGTATGAAGCCTTTGCCTCAAGCACAAATATCATGGCACTAACATGAACACAGTACCATCACCTACTCCGGTACCTACAACTACAACGGCAACTCCTACCTTGCCATCTACGGTTGGACCCGCAACCCTCTCGTCGAGTACTACGTCGTTGAGAACTTCGGTTCCTACGACCCCTCTTCGCAGGCCCAGAACAAGGGTACCGTCACCTCGGACGGCTCTTCCTACAAGATCGCTCAGTCGACCCGCACCAACCAGCCATCCATTGATGGCACCAGGACCTTTCAGCAGTATTGGTCTGTTCGTCAGAACAAGCGCTCTTCCGGCTCTGTCAACATGAAGACTCACTTCGATGCCTGGGCCAGCAAGGGCATGAGGCTTGGTACCCACTACTACCAGATTGTTGCCACTGAGGGTTACTTCTCCACTGGTAACGCTCAGATCACTGTCAACTGCCCATAAATTCTTCAAGAATAACATGGCTCTGAGGACCTCGGATGAGGGTTGGAGACGAAGGCGTGGTGCCGGTTGTCGGGTGTGCTAGCCACCTGGTGAATTCTTTTCTGTATATATTATCGTCGTCGTTTGTGCGCGCTTTGTCTATAGCTTAACAATGTCAAGATCTTGTCATTGCTTCTTGGAAGTTACTCTTGCTTTTGCATGTGAAATGGTTATATCTCTCGAGACTTGATGGACGTTAAAGAATAGGTCGGGCCGATCAATGAGTTTCATAGGTTGTTTCTCAACGAAGCCGGGAATGACTTGTATGTGCTCGTATTCGGCAAAGACTTGTCTGCTTGTAGCAATTAAGAATCAAAAGAAAAAAAAGCTTGGTTGATATCATAATGCCACTGCGATCGGTGGACTATTCCCGATTCAGCCACCTTCAACTCATTTTCACTTCTCTGCTGAAAGAAGACACGGCGAAAAAGCAAAAATAGAGCAAGTCTCTCGGAGTCGAACACGGTGAGCCCCTAGCTTTTTCATGTTCTGTTAAGCTGTTCACGATACCGGGTGTTATTGTGTTCTCCTTACTTGTTAGCACTACCGGCTTGTTAGAAGTGAAACCCCTACATGTTAGTACTTGGATTTCGAACACCCAGTGTCGTGCTAGCGTGTTAGGAAGCCACCCACCTAATGCTGAGAGGAGAGACTTGCTTGATGGTGCAGCGCACTATTTTATAATATTTGTATTGCATGATGAGAGAGAGGATAGATAGTAGTGAAAGTGGTAGTAGTGAGCCGAGCATCGGGACGTTTGTAGGGCTACCACGGCGCAAACGCTACGACTCGGCGGTTTCCTTTAGGATCAGTAACAGACCTAAGCTGACCGAGCGATCGTCCCGTCGTGTAGACACCTGAGAAATCATTTCTCAGGAACATGGCCGGATTCTTGACACAGAACAGATGTTTCACCAAATGCCAACCATCACTGCGTATCATCACTCCACGAAACGGTATCAGCAGCGCGGCTATAATGAACTAACAACCAGAGGTCATGAATATTACAAAGTCCTAAAGCACGTGTCTTAAAGCCTTTCGCAGATTCAAATAACTTAATACTCATCGACGCCTCCATCAGCCAATGCCAAAGTCAGCTAGCCATCACAATCAAGCTCAATAAACAGAACACAGCTATGACGACAAAAGCACTTGACTTAACACCTGACTTAATTGCGCCGTCGCGATTGTCTCGCTTCCCGCGCCAGTCCTTGATTTATTTGCATCGCTCGCACTACCATGACAGGGGATGCCGAATGCAGTCATTGCCTAATTCAGACACGGCATACAAGCAGAGAGTTCCATGCATGGATCAAGTGGGCTTAACAGCATACAAGCGATTCCGGCAACACACACTAGTAACGTGCATCCTTTTTTGACGGAATAACCATGGTAACAAACATATGGAATAAGGAATTTACTCGGCTGTTAAGAATGCCCAACCTCTAGCTTAATAGGGCATAAGCGGGACATGTTTTACGATTCTACAAACCTAGCTATATATCCGTTATAAGTTTTGGAAAGTCTCCTGAGGTTGATAGAATAAACTCCAAAACATCTTCCAAATAAAAAACAGCCGTGCTAGTATATAAATACTCAAGAGGAAGTAGAGTCCAATTTTTTGCCGAATGTCTGTGTGCTTTTTCGACTTTGAGAATAGCCTTGTGAAAACTGTGTTCGCCAGCGCGTAGGGGATAAGACCTGAAGTAACGACAACACTTGAGACCCTCCACAGATGCTTTTCTACCGTGGTTGGGAAGACACTGTTCCAGCCAAGGCAGTATAGTGCGCCAAAGATAGTTCCTACCAGAATAGAAGCGAAGTCCGCATTGTGAAGCGTTGTTCCGAATATCGGGCAAAACTCTCCAACAATGTTATCGTCTGATATATTTTCAGTGATTTTCCTGAAATAGCGATTGCGATCAGCGCCGAAGGGTGGGAAGAAGTTAGTCTCGATGAATGACGTCCCACCAAGTCGGGATAAATTATATTTGTCAACCTCAACCACCGGCCGAAGCTGACTGGACGAAGATATTTGAGGGACTCTGATAGATTGTGGCTTTGACCAGTAAAAGGCGGAAGTGAAAATTGCGCAAATGGTGTAGGCGCAAACCGCAAGTTCTAGTTGAGACACTGGCAGGTTCTTGGAGATTCGAGCAATAACGATATATGCAAGAATGGCGAGAGGTAAGAGAAGAAAAATCTTTGTAGCAGGAGTATTCTTGCTCTTATCCTCAATTTCTTTGGTCAAGAATTCAGGAGGCTCGTTTAGAATACCGAGGCGCTGAGCCACTAAAATTTGTATGCCGTTGAGGTAGATGTCGACCTGTGTGGTTGGAAGTTGGTCGCGAGAACGGAGTCTGTGGACTGCGTCATCTCTGTTTACTGAAGCAGTAGGAACATGTTCAGCACCTTCATCCCCGTGGGCGTTGGAAGTCGGTGTGGGAATGGGATCCACGAAGCTGTCTGCCTCGGCATCAACCTCTGGAGGAGAAGGAAGTGGCAAGGTTGCACTTTCGAGACTCTGAGTTGAACGAAGCTCTATACCTGAAGAAATTCCTGAAGCATTTACGCGATCCGATTGATTCCGGGATGTTTCTTTGTTGTTCCGGTATAGGGAAACGATTTTGTTGACAGCAGTACGAAAGGTGGACGATACGAATCTATATAATTTTTGGATAGCTGCGACAAACAAGATGTAGCTGGGCCGATGAAATTCCTCCAGAATACTTCTAGCCGCCTTCACAGTTTCTTTGTCGTATAGTTTGCCGTATAGTTCTTCATATAGTTCGTCGTATTCGTCACTGTCGACCGCCAAGACTTGAAACCGGAAAACGAAACCGCCCATGTTCGCAAAGTGGATCTGGGTACGGTCCCAAGACTGCATTCTCCCCTTTCCGTAGGTTTTCAATAGACTGCTTGTCTTTCTTGCATGCATCCAGTCACTGAACGCAAATCCGACTAGAGCTTCTGGAGCAATAATCGCGGCTACTGTCCACTTAATGGAGACAGCTAAGTCATGGATTATGTTCTTAACCATATTCTTCCAGGATCGATCATCATCCAATCTCTGTTTTGGAATGTTCAAGTGAAGCGCCGACCAGGTGCTTGCAATGAGGGCTGCACATGAAGTGCTGAGAATAGTCAATGTACCGCGAGTTTGAGGCGAGGGAACATAAGTCCATGCGGAGGCTTCATTGTCGTTCTGAAGAGCAGGAGAAGCGCGAGTGAGAAGAACCCACAAGGCCAGAAGTAAGAGAGTTTCAACTTGCCGCATCTCTCTTCCTAGTGCTTTCGACAGATATCAAGCTTGTGAAAGCTGTAACAGAAGAGGAGGATCAAACCTGCGGCTTTACTAGACGCTTCCACGACAAGGCAATGTATGCCAAGCAACGATTTGGGGGGGTTACGAATTTGTGAGACGAGAGTGGCAGTGGCGTCAAGGCTGATGGTTGTAAAAGCTATACTGTTGGGAACAGTGTCTGGGCACAAAGTACGGGACAAAATACCAGATGTGAGCGAGCAAGTAGGAAGGTGTCCGTCCAAGGAACGAGTGTCTGGCTCATTGCTAAAGGAGCATATGCAGGGATATATATTGTCAGATAGAGAGCACAAGGCAGCAGCATGTGGCTATGCCAGGGATAAGAGTTCACCCCTAAACGGTGTGTCTACCAATGTGCATACCAAGAGCTAAAGTCGACTCTGCAGCTGATTGCGCTGCCTACAGTGTGGCGCGGTAAGGCTGAAATGCAAGCGGTAAAGTTGCAGCACAATGCAAACCTGCAAGCGAGCAGATTACATACAGGATGGGTTATTTTCTGCATGCTAAGACGGGGAACAGAATCTTGCGCATTTATTGCTTTATAATGTGCTGCCGAATTTTACTTTCAGGCTGAAATTTCGGGGTGGACCAGGCTGACAAGTTGAGACTAAAAATTTCACCGCGTAGAAATCAACTCCCACTGGCCGTAATGTTCTGTATACTTTTTCGTATACTTTAAGGACTGAGAAATACACACGCATTCGAAGAAATTGGAAACCCTTGTTGTATTCAGTAGTCTGCTTCACCTTTACAAAGGCATGTACAGTAGTTAAAGTACCCATAGTGGGGTTGAACAACGTAACAGATGCCCAATCACTGATCTTAAATCTAGGTGCTCTCCAAGCCTTGTCTACATTAAATGTGGTTGATATTTTCCATTGTTCAAAGGAAGGAATGAAGACAACAAAAGATGCTGAAACAATTGTAAACGTAGGCAGCATCGCAAACTAGTGTGCGACTCAGGATACATAGATGTAAAGTTACATCTTTAACAGATGAGATGTACGTGAGATATACACTGATTAGTCATCAGCATGGCCTCATCGAGTTTACCAAAATTGCTGCTTTGAAGGAGCGCAGAGACGTTTTGGAGTTAGTGCTATGTACCTGTGAATACAGGAACTATGATTGCGAACAAATTATCACTGATTATGAGTACCTAGTGGTTGACCATAACATTCAACACTTACCTGCTGGCGAATCTCCTCTTATCATCGGCAGCATCCCGTGTGTGTTGGACCACGAAACCCCAAAGACATAAGGTATAGTATGGTCTATTGTATTCATAAATAACGAGAAGGCCGGAAATGTTGCTGAATCTGCGCATCATAACAGCGGGTAGAGGAATAGAAACTACAGTTTGGGTTAAGCGTCGACACGTAAGCGCAACAAAGTGTATACAATGCTATCATTAATAGATTCGCTGCGCAGAGCCCTTATTTGAATAAGCATTTCTTTTTATTTGACGTAAGCACACCGACCGGCATGCGGACTATCGCGTGCAATCCGTCATTTGTACGAAGACGCGGGACTAGGTATTTGTTAGGTAGCGACTCCGTTGCACTTCACTCGCCAACCCTCTCTCCGTCGGAAAAGATAAGACGAGTGCAGCACGTCTGCCACACCGCTCGACAACGTCTTATAAATGCGCATATGTTCCCGATGATGCTGTGTGACATGCTCGGGTAATATTGATTATATTTAATACCATAATCATTAGTACAAATATACAATGCCTCGACCGTACGACAACATCAACGCTAAGCAGCTCCAACGCGATGCGGACGACTGCTTGCTTACCTACGGAACTGCTTTCCACCCAGAAGTCATCACATCTACCGATGGCATCTTTGTGGAAACTGCCTCTGGCCACCGGATGATGGATGTACGTTGAATCTAATTTCACTCTCGAAGGAAATCAAAAAGAACTATGCTTAACTCTATTCCTGCAGTTCACTTCCGGCCAAATGAGTACGCTGATAGGCCATGGGCACCCCGAAGTCGTCAAGGTAATTCACGACCATGCGCAGCATCTTGATCACCTCTTCAGCGGCATGATTAGCCCTCCGGTGATCAGTCTTGCAAAGCGCTTGACCGGAGTCGCGCCCGCTGGTCTTGACAAAGCATTCTTTCTGAGTACCGGCGGCGAGAGCAACGAAGCCGCCATTCGTCTGGCTAAATTCTTCACTGGGAAATTCGAAATCGTCGGGCTCGCGGCATCCTGGCACGGCATGACGGGTGCGTCACTCGGTGCCCAGTATCACGCCGGTCGCTCAGGCTATGGGCCGAACATGATTGGGAATCTGGCACTGCCGACGCCTAATTCGTATCGCTCGATATTTCGACATGCAGATGGCACGTACGACTGGAAGACGGAGCTAGACTATGGCTTTGACCTATTAGATAAACAGTCCTGCGGTTCGCTCGCAGCAGTCATTGTCGAGCCCATTCTCTCTAGCGGCGGTATGTTGGAACTGCCACCAGGCTATCTCAAAGCACTGAAAGAACACTGTGAGAAGAGAGGCATGCTGTTGATCGTAGACGAGGCGCAAACCGGGTTGGGCAGAGCAGGCGACATGTTCGCGTTTACACACCACAAAGAAGACGAGGGCGTCGTCCCGGATATCCTGACCTTGAGCAAAACGCTTGGAAATGGGATACCGCTCAGCGCTGTCCTGACGTCGAACAAGATCGCCAAGCACGCCAAAGACAACGGCTTCTTGTTCTATACGACGCACATCAACGATCCGCTTCCCGCTGCCGTCGGCGACAAAGTTCTTGAAATCGTCATTCGAGACGACCTCTGCGCTCGCTCCAAGCACCTCGGTATCAAGCTGCAAGCAGGACTCAAACGTCTTCAGTCCCGTTACGGATGCATTGGTGACGTGCGCGGGCGCGGTCTGATGGCCGGCGTTGAAATCGTCAGCGACAGAACGACAAAAGCTGGTGCTCCTCAAGTCGGCGCGGCCGTATCGCGTAGAATGGAGGAGCTGGGGTTATGGGCGCAGCTGGCTACAATGGCGTCGTTTGGTGGCGTATTTAGGATTGCGCCCCCGATTACTGTTACTGAAGAGCAGCTGGATCTGGCACTGGCGATTATTGAAGAGGCGTTGAGGTCAACGCCGGGTACCATGCCATTGTACACAAAGGATGATGTGGCGTCGAATAGCAAGGCTGTCGTAAAACCTAGAATCTGAGCTGGGGATGGCGAGGTGTGAATGTTCTGCTGGGGAAAGCGGAGTAGTATTGATTGTTCTATATTTATCTGCTAAGCCATCTCTCGCTGTACAGACTAAAACTATCCCTAACCTAACACACGTTTCAGCTCGTAAACATACAAGGCAGATTCAAACATACCTAGAGTTACAAGATCTATCAGACTAGATTTGTATCCTTGCGGTGATTATGACTGTGACCTGGCGGCTTTGATGGGTGGTTTTTTTTCTGGCTACCTATTCAGGTAGGTACTCCAAGAGTAGGGTTCAAGCCATGACAATTGCTCAAGTTTCTTTTCCCGAGGGCGGTGCCTTGGCCGCAGAATGCACGTTCGTCGTGTGATTACATTTGAAAGGGTAAAGCTGCTACCGTCTTTCCATCTAGTTACTATGGCGACAAAATCACTCTGATCAACGCTGTCCATTGCGCATGCAGGGCCATCTTTTGCAACCCTTGGTGTGCCTACCGAAATTATCACATGGAACTGCATAATTCATTGTCAAAAGTGCAGGAGAAACATTACGCGATGGATCATGTAAGTTGATTTCGTTACCATCTAGATATAGTCATATATGCACCGTATCCCTGGGAGCTGAAAAGCGCTCCTAATCAGAGTTGCTGAGCGAGTGGCTGCACTAATATAGTACATCGAGTTTCGAAAGCTCAAAGTCTGTAGCTTTCTCCAGCTCTTCGCCAATCTGCCTGATGAGCTCGGTAGCAACCCAATCGCTGGTGTCAGCAAACGTTGATTTTTTGTCTTCAAACCAGGCGTCGCCGTTCTTGTCTCTGCTTTTCTTGATAGTGGAGGTGCACTTGACAGAAGTGTTGTTGCGCAGACAGCCGCCTTCAATGTTGCAGTGCTTCTTGTGGGTACATCTCGATCATGGTGGAAGGTAAGAGACAGCATCTGGATTGTGGAGGTCAGTGACATTCGCAAGTCATGAAGGGTTTGACATTACAAGAATAGTTTGTCGCCAAGTTCTTGATGTATGCAGCTGTTGTTGGGCTGACTATGAGAATCGCGTCGACGGAGAGAAGTCCCTTAACAAGGCTCTTTTATTTAGACTCTGAAGTTTAGAGCACAAGTGGATTTCTTTAAAAGTGAAGGTGTAGATGAAGTGCAGCGGCGAACCGTGTGTGGTACATGACATATTAGTAGAGTGGTAGCCAACAAGGACCGGGGCATTAATTTCGATTTACGTCAATGGAGATAGCCAAGAACATGCTTGCTATACGATATCTGAAAATACCTAAACCGCATTACACCATTATCCCAGCTTAACAAATTCTACATCCGCTCGCTCGATAGCTCATTAACATTGGCCGGCACCGCAGGCGTTGGGCTAGGCGAGTACTGTGGCACAGGACTCACCGGCCCGTTATCTGCGTGATATGCATGTGTTTGATGACCCATAGCCAAGGGCGCAGGCGTCTTTTCTGGAGGTGGCGCCCCATACATGGCTTGCGACTGCTGCGCATATGCTGGCTGAGCATTTGGGTCATAGAAAGGCTGTGCTGGCGCCTGTTGACCGTATGGCTGGGGAGGCACTTGCTGAACCTGTGGTTGGGGAACAGGCTTCTGCTCATGGTAGTATTGAACACCTACAGGAGGCTGCTGGGGGTTTTGTTGCATTGGTGGTGGACCTGGAGGGGCTTGCTGAACAGTGTTGTTGGAGGCAGACTGGTTACGCTTCTTGCGTAGGAAGAACCAAACACCGAATATTATGGCGGCTAGCACACCGATACCACCGACGACACCACCAACTATAGCGCCAATTGGGGTTGACTTCTTCTTCGATTCACGAATGGGGTCGATTGGGTCCACGCCTGGTCCCGAATCGATAGAAGATACGGATGCGACGTTCGAAGCCGAGGTGAAGGATACACTTGCTGGCTTAGCACTAGTTTTCGTTGTGCCTGTGCCGGACCCGGCGCCTTTAGAACGTGGTGTCAGTAAGGCTGTTTTGTGATAGTACAGAGAGATGGACTTACCAGGTTCAGGTGTCGTCATGTAGATTATGCCACCCTCGCTCGTCTTTGCATCACACCAATAGTTCGTTAGAGGGTTTTGGTCGTTGATGTCGGTTTTCAGTTCCCAGTAACTACACGTGCTAGACGATCCTCCACTGTGCAATAAGTGTTAGTAGCTGTGACCAAGACAAGACAGAAGATCTTATGAACTGACGTACCAAAACAGTGAAGAAGTGGACAAGATGACATAGTCGCCTGAGCAGGAGAAGAATGTGCATGGTTTTGCCGGGTCGCAAATCTGGAATAGGTTGCTGGATGTGGCAATTGCGTTGCCTTGTTCATTTGCCGTGATTGTATCCCCTTGAATAGGTCAGTGACGAATGATCCGGAGCGAGTATTTTGACTCACAGTATGTGGTGCCATCGAATTCGCGCGTCGAGATGTATCCAATCGTGGTGACGGCTCTCTTCAGAAGAGCTGGTGCTGAGGTGATTGTGGCCTCTGGCGCTGACATGACAGCAGCGGCACCATGTTGAGCAAGAAGGGCGAGTACCAAAGGACCAAGCATAGCGGATGCCATGGCTGTGAAATTGCCTAATGGGTAGCAGAAGACGGAGGGAAAGCCAGTGACTAAATGCAGACTTGACCCCAGCCAGGTGCCTACATTGGGCTACAAGCGATACTAAATGAAGTGCCGTTTAGGCGGGCAAGGGCCCGCTGAGGCTTGCATGTCAGTACAAATACGGGATGAATACATCCAAAGGCTGATCAGCTGGAGTAGCGTGCCAAGAGGCTTGACCCGAGAGAATGTAGGTGAAACTTGCACGAACCGCGCTGCTTTGTCAATCTCCAGCACTCACACGACATGGCAACTGTTTTTCATGCATTGTCAATGTCCAACATGGCCGTTTCTGCCGTTGCGTCTTCTCCAGGTCGATCTCTGCGTTCGCTCGGCGCAGGGACAGTCGGATGTACAACAGACATGGCGACGCCATGTCCCAGGGTAAGCGAGAGCTGAGTTAGTCGAGCCAGCGGGCGGTACCCGCATCGCGTATTGCAGGCGTGTGATTGGGCACAGCCGCAGCCGCTAGTCAGTCAATTCTCCTGTTGAAGCAACCGCCAGGCTCCCGTCGGTCACTCTTGCGGTCTCCATGGCTCACCGGTCCACACGTAGTAACGCTTTCTGTACAACAAAGTCTGCTTCGCCCTCATTCAAAGTATAATTTCGCATCCGGGTCAGCCTTGTACACACCCCGCGCTCGTTCCATGAGCAAGATCCCGTGAACATGTTAGGGCAGGGATGTGTGGCACTGTGGATCTCGGTCGTGCACGTGGGCGCTTTCAAGCCTTTCATTACACTGTCGTTATCTTTTTTTCTCGACTATCTCTTTCTTGTGCCACCTCTACACCGTGCTAGTGTCCGTGTCCATCATCACCGCCACCTTGCTCCTCCGGATCCAGCTTGATGAGGGTATCGATTCGCATAATGGCAACACACGCCTCCACTGCCGACTTCAACTGCTTGACCTTGCTCATGCTGGGTTCCAGAACACCAGCCTTGAGCGTGTCGTGTACCTTGCCGTTCGTGAGATCCAAGCCGTAGTTCTTGTAGTTCTTGGACTTTGCAAGTTGCTTGGCGTCTTGCGACGAGGGGTCTGCTGGGTTCACTGTGCGTTGGGAGAGAGCATGTCGTGATCGCAGGTTGGCGACAAGCTCAGTAGCATCCTTAGCTGCGTTGATTGCAAGCGTCTTGGGGATGGCCAGCAGAGACTGTGCAAAGGCAGCTATCGCAAGCTGCTCACGAGAGCCCTGAGTGCCTGTTTAGCCATGCAATTGTGTGAGGGGGAATCCGAATCAACTCACTACTGATGTTGCCCACTCCTCCAGGTAGATGTGCAACGCAGTCTCGACAGCACCACCACCTGGAACAATACGTCCACTCTCCAGCGTGCGCTTGACGGCAGATAGCGAGTCGTGCACTGATCGCTCCATCTCGTCGAGAGCATAGTCGTTTGCTCCTCGCAGGATGATGGATGCAGAAGAGAAAGCCTTGGTGCCCTTGACCAGAATGCACTCGTCGTCCGAAATACGCTCTTGTGATACCTCTTCTGCGTAACCCAAGTTCGCTGCCTCAAACTTCTCATCACCGTTCAGGTCGGACAATGTGCTGACCAGAGTAGCTCCAGTCGCCTTTGCTATCCTTCGGAGATCCTCCTTCTTACATCTTCGTACCGCCATGGCGCCCTTCTCGACAAAGTGCTTCAGGCAAAGGTCGTCGATGCCCTTTGTGGTCAGGACAACATTGGCTCCAGCCTTTAAGATCATCTCAATACGCTCCGTGACGATTCCTGCCTCACGCTCACGAATCTTCTCTAGCTGTTCCGGATCGTCAATGGTGATGTGTACACCCAACTTCATCCGCTCCTTCTGCAGGTTGATGTCCAGGCAGGCAATCTTGGCGTCGGTGATGCGTGTCTTCATGGCTTGCGAGGCAACTGTGCAGTTGAGGGCATAGCCCTTGACGAGTATTGACTGAGTAGCGCTCTGACCGTGTGCCTTAAGAATGTTGACAGCCTTGACTGGGTATTTGACCTCGTTCTTGTTGTTTGTCATCTTGACAGCGGTCATGGCGTCTACAACCATGTTGGCAAAGAAGTCCGAGTCTGAGCCGATGATCTTGCTGGACATGGATGTCTTCGCAATGTTGACCAGCGAGTCGCGGCCCAGAGCGTCGACCTTTGTGCTGATATTCTCGTTCATGTACTTGACCGCCTCTCTCAGTGCCAGCCTGTAGCCAGTGATGATAGTAGTAGGGTGAATCTTGTTCTTCATGAGTTCGTTGGCTCTCCGCAGCAGCTCGGCCGCTATTATGACTACCGACGTTGTGCCATCTCCAACTTCCTTGTCCTGCTGTTGTGCGAGGTCGACGAGGATTTTGCCTGCGGGGTGCTCAATGTCGAGCAGACTGAGGATAGTGGCGCCGTCGTTGGTGACTGTCACATCACCAATGTCGTCGACCATCATCTTGTCCAGGCCCGAGGGCCCAAAGGACGATTTGACGACATTTGCAATGGCGGTCGTAGCAAGGACGTTTTGGTCGCGAATGTCCTGGCCGCTGATTTTCTGGCCTCCAAGGACTGTTATCCCGGTTAGCCACTCGTTCCTGTTCACGATACCAGAGCTCCCCAGGCTTACACAGAGTCCCTCCGCTGCGTGACTGCTCGAAAATTCCTGCCATTTGGTCGTCTCCTAAGCTGTTTCGCTGTGTTGTTTGCTGCCTCTACGCGGTCCAGAAAATCTCCAAGCAGCTTGCCCGCCGCCCGCGTCGGCGAATTGTAGCTCCGCCGCTGTGGCAGTCGCGCTAGAGTGGACCCTTGCACCGATGACTCGCCCCTCCACACATTTGGCTGTGTGCTCACACGAGACTACAACCTCGGCCGCCCTTCGTATCAGCTTGAGCCCTTTGCTCGTAATTGTGACTCGCCTTCTCGCCTCCGCCCGCAACAAGTTCTTATATCAACTCCCCGCTCCTCAATTGCATGTAAGCATTGTAAAGTCGCGTCAAGATACCCCGCTTGCCCCGCCAACAACCCCCTATACATCTGTCACTTGTCACACATAGAGCATATGCTGTTTGAATACCTCACCTATTTTGATATCGAACTCCAGAACATCGCTGAACCTGCCGTCGCTATCTTTCTCTTAACAACTGTGCTAACATTGGTCGTCTACAGCAGCATGGCCGAAGCTACAGCAGCCGACGGTCAGATGAAGGATCTTTCCCTTTCGGAGACCAAGAAAAGCAAGAAGGACGGAAACCCCCAGAAGGCTGCCAAGAAGCCTCAGCAGCAAAAGAAGAAGGTCAGCTACACCGATTGGAGGCGCATTTGGAGATTTCGTCGTGTTGACTGTGCGGCAGATTGAGGGATCCGCGCTGATTGGTATCGATGTCGCGAAAGAGGTCGACCTGGGAGAATGGTACCAGCAGGTCATCACCAAGGGTCAGATGATCTCGTACTACGACGTTGCCGGATGCTACATTCTCGAACCCTCCTCCTACGCCATCTGGGAAAACATCAAGACCTGGTTCGATTCGCAAATCAAAACACTCAAAGTTAGAAATGCCTACTTCCCAATCTTCATCAGTTCGGACAACTTGGAGCGAGAGAAGGAGCACGTCGAGGGTTTCGCTGCTGAGGTCGCCTGGGTTACCAAGGGCGGCAAGTCTGACTTGGAGAAGCCTGTTGCTGTGCGCCCTACATCCGAGACCGCCATGTATCCCTACTTCGCCCGCAAGATCCAGTCTCACCGCGACCTGCCTTTGAAGCTTAACCAATGGAACAACGTCGTTCGGTGGGAGTTTAAGCGTATGGTCCTGATGATGTTTCTCTTGACGCTCTATCTAACATATTTCTAGATCCTATGCCCTTCATCCGATCGCGCGAGTTCCTCTGGCAAGAAGGTCACACTGCGCATCTTACAAAGGAGGAGGCCAGCGCCGAAGTCCTGCAGATTTTGGATTGGTACTCCGATGTCTACCAAAACCTGCTCGCTGTTCCCGTTGTCAAGGGTACCAAGACTGTCAACGAGAAGTTCCCTGGAGCCGACTACACCACAACTATCGAAGGTTTCATTCCCGCAACGGGTCGTGGCATTCAAGCCGCAACCTCTCATTGCCTGGGTCAGCACTTTTCCAAGATGTTCAACATCACCGTCGAGGACCCTCACGCGAAGGAGTCTGGAAAGTCAGAGCACGTTCACGTCTGGCAGAACTCTTGGGGTTTGACTACTCGCTCGATCGGTGTCATGATTCTGACTCACGGTGACAACCGGGGGTTGGTCATCCCTCCTCGCGTTGCTGAGATTCAAGTTGTGGTCATCCCTGTCGGTGTCACAGCTAAGTATGTTTGCCTTTCATATTTCTAAGTACATATCACTAATCCCAACAGGATGTCTGCTGAGGACAAGGAAAGCCTTTACGGCAAGGTCCAGAAGATCTCCGATGACTTGAAAGCCGCAGGCGTTCGCGTTGAGACCGATTACCGCGAAGGATACTCCCCTGGTTGGAAGTTCAACGACTGGGAGCTCAAGGGTATCCCTCTGCGAATCGAGTTCGGCCCCAAGGACGCCGAGAAGGGTGTTGTTACTACCTCGCGTCGTGACATTGACGACAAGGATGCCGCACGTGGTACGATTAACGTCGATGATCTCACACAAGAAGTTCCCAAGCTGCTCGAGCAAATTCAGAAGGACATGTTTGAAAAGGCCGACAAGAACTACCGCAGCCACCGCGTTCAACTCACCAACTGGGACGACTTCGTTCCTACTCTCAACAACAAGAACGTTGTTCTGGTTCCCCACTGTGAAGGTGACAAGTGTGAGGATGAGGTCAAGGCCAAGAGCGCGAGGACAGCATTGGGCGATGGTGTCGCTGAGGACAAGCAAGCCCCTGCTATGGGCGCAAAGAGTTTATGCATTCCTTTCGAACAGCCCGAAGGAATCGAGCCTGGCAAGACCAAGTGCATCAACCCCAGCTGCACCACTCCAGCCAAGCAATGGATCCTGTTCGGCCGAAGCTACTAGTGGAGTGTTGCTAGCAGGGGGTTGTGGCGTCCTGTCTTATTTGAGTGTTTGGTCGCATGGAGTTTCATGGCAAGGTGTTCACGTCATGGGGAAGAGGTTGTGGTTACACTAGCCATTTTCGAGTTTACAATGTTCGATACGGCCTTTGGCACAAATCCAAATATTCATGTCTTGGCCCAAAAACATCCTCACTTGTGTTGTCTTTTCAAGAGATTAGCGAGCGGTATATAGCATAGTCAAGCGAGTAGTGATGCTTTAGGCAAGCAAAGAAGTTAGCAAAACCTCTCCTTATATCAAAGGAAGGCTTGACAAGTTTCTATCAACATCACGTGCTGCTGTCAATATAGTCTTCGTGTTTATTGTACAGTCATGCTGCACTCAACTGCCCGTGTTATTGAATCCCAACCACACTTACGTTCGGGCACTGAACCCACAAGTGCCCTTCTATTCCAACCCAACTGGGTCATTTATCATGTGTCACAAATGACTTCGGATGCTCACTACACCCACCACAAAATAGCCTGCACCACCTTGTACTATCATCTGTGAGTCCATAATACCATTCCGTGTTAGTCTTACGCCTTGCCATGATCGAGTAGACAGGAGTTGAAGAAGGACATGATGTGGCATGCAAGACCTTGCAGCAGTTCAGACACACCAATGGAAAAAACAAACAACAAACCAGGTACTGAGGCACAGGACGAGAGATTATGACTTTATATTCATCGCAAGCACCGCCATGGCTATGTCATTGATCGTTTGGATATGTGCCGTAAGTCATGGGTAGTCATCATCTAGCCTTGAGTGAATTTCCAACTCTTCCAGGACATCTAGCTGGTATCCATCTCATCGCCTCCCTTCTTCTCTTTCTCAACCGTCTTCTTGACGCCATCTAGGAAAGCCTTGACGGCGTCTCCGCCACCAAGAGGCATAGCTCCACCCCTCATGTAGCCGCCGTTTTCGACATCGATGTTGAGGGCCTGGCTGACTGTCGGTAAAGCGCCTGTCTTCAGAGCTTCGGTCAGACTGCCTAGAGCGGCCCTCAGCTGCGGCGCCCGCAGGATCCGGCTGAGCACATCGATCTTCTCCTCTCGGCTCAGCGTTTGGATAGCCATCTGTGCAGTCTCGGAGTTCGGGTCGATCTGGTCTACGTCTTCGACTTCGGCTTCTAGGAGGAAAGGTGTCGTAGGGAGTTGGGCACAGAGAGCGTCGATGATGTCATCGGATGCGTTTTGGACAGCCGGAACGGTATGTGAAGGCCAGAGGAGGTCGAGGAGGGTAGTAAAAGGAGCGCCTGAGCCTCGTTGTTGCGAACTGCTGCCCATGTTGCTGCCTTTAAGCGAGTCCATGAAGTTGGAGACAATAGCGGAGACATCGCCTGATGCGGCTCTGTCGGGAACGTTAGCACTACGCTCAGGATGCTGAAGCTTAACAGAACGAGAGTGCGGGCGTCGCGGCGTGGCCAGTGGAAGACGTAGCATGATGCTTATTTTTCTATTGTTGTACATGAGCAGCCAGTGCCAATATACATGTTCTTGGTTGGGCTTATGCTTCTTCCCAAACGCCGTACCATGACAGGATATCTTCTGAAGTTTTTCTTCTTCTTCCTAAATGGAACCCGGTATAGTCTTCCACAGCAGTTTCAGTGTGTTCAAAGAGTCCACTACGCCACGACGCCGCATTCGATTACAAGTAGACGGGACCTACGCTCTACCACCATCAGCACCCCCTTCGCGTGACTCTTCACCTTCTTCTCGGATATCACCGCCAGTAGCATCAGCTCCAGCACCTCCGGTGCTACCGTGGCGGTGTCGGCTAGATGAATGGTCTACATCTTCCATCGTCTCATCTTCGTCATTGCCGCCGTGTGAATCAGAGAGACCGGCAAGTTCAGCCTGCACATCAAGCTCCTCGCCAGTCAGCAGTAGGTCGACAATTTGTCCAATCTTCTGATCGCGCTCGCTGAACCAGGCTGCGCCACGTGGGTGCTCCGACTTGGATTGTAACCAGAAGAGGTAGCGCTGTGAACTGGAAGAGAACTTGAGGACGTAGATACGGCCATCGGTGGGTGATCTAAGGTTCTCAGAGTCATCGACGGACTCTTTGCCTGTGTATGGGAGGAATGAGCCATCGCCGGGGATCATGATGAGGTCAAGCTCGGACTGATCAAGAGGCCTGTCGCGGGGTCGCCAGCAGAAGTGTACGAATTCTGAGGCCCGTTAGTTGAAGCATGCGACGGTGCAGCTGCAAACAAACCATCTTCTCCTTGGTACAGGTAGACGTAACCAGGTGTCGGTATTGGCTTGACCGTCTGCTGGTTGCCATCCCGGCGCTGGATGTGCGATTAGCAACGGCAGGGCAACTAGCAGATGTGCTTAGAACTTACCGTAAGCTCGCACTGGCCTGCCTTGAACGTGATCAGTGGCTGGATTGACATATTTGTGTATTGCAGGTGATGTTGGGGACAATGATGTTCGAGCTTCCTAGGCCTCGTCGGTGGAGCTGGCGGCGACGCGGCGGGAAACTCCGAGCGCCCCGGAACAATGCTCGGCCCGGTCACGCGTATCGATTGGACAGCTTGGCACACACTGGAATTCACGAAAATCGACTCCATCGCCAACACCACCGACCAGCACTAACGACCACAGCGAAACGAAATGGCGGCCACACAAGAGGACACGAAGCCCACCACCCAGAAGTTCTCCAAGGGGGAGAGGTCGATACCGCACCACAGCCAGAAGGCCAGCAAGTACTACCCTGCTGAGGACGTCGCTGTCCCCAAGAAGGTACGTTCGCGATAGAGACGGGAGCTTCAAAAGAAAGAGAAGGATTGCACGGATGCTGGGGACGACTCAATGTGCCAGCATGCCGTGGGTGCGCCATTGTGGAACTGGGGAGAATAGAGCATCTTCTCGAGCTCCGCTAACTGCGACCAAAGGTCCGCAAGACTGTCCGCCCTGCGAAGGTTCGCGAGTCCCTTCAGCCCGGTACCGTCGTCATCCTCCTTGCTGGCCGCTTCCGCGGCAAGCGCGTCGTTGTCCTCAAGCACCTTGCCCAGGGTGTTCTCCTTGTTACCGGTCCCTTCAAAGTCAACGGTGTTCCCCTCCGCCGAGTAAACGCCCGATATGTCATCGCTACCTCCACCAAGGTCGACCTTGCGGGTGTAGACGAGAAGGTTATCGAGAAGGCCAGCCAAGACGGTTACTTCACCAAGGACAAGGCCCCCCACAAGCCTGGCGAGGACGCTTTCTTCAAGCAGGGCGAGAAGCCCGAGGTGCGTAACCAACGTCCAGAGCGCCTCCGTGTGGCGATGCTAACAATTGCAACAGAAGAAGGAGACTTCCAAGGACCGCGTCGAGGACCAGAAGGCCGTCGACAAGGCCCTTCTGGCCACCATCAAGAAGGAGGCCCACCTTGTGGACTACCTCGGTGCCAGCTTCAGCCTCCGCAGCTCAGACAGGCCTCACCAGATGGTCTTCTAAGCGACGGATAACGATCGGGCATTCGGCGTTCAGTGCATGGGATGAAAGATGACTTCGGCATACTGCAGCCGTACTAGCGAGGATCAAGAACCGCAGCGGCAGGGCAGCCAATTTTTTTTCATGGAGGATACCGCCAAGGCATTTACCATAAGACTTTATAACGAGCAAGCGAATCCGAGACGGTCCACAAGTGAACATTTGGTCTCCGCTTGCGTGATGTCATAGTTGGGCGTTCATTTGGCGCGGTACATACTGGGCGGTAATCAAGTACTGATGCATGGAATAGAGTTACAGACACATTGACATTGCTCGACCGATCATTGCGCCGGCTGCTTCACAAACTCCATCCAATTATGACGTAAAGGTATTTGGAACGACTACAACCGAAACTACGCCCATGACCAGAGGACCAAAGGACCAACCGCGCCAAACCCCATTGCCCCAACCCGTGTCCCATCTTGTGTCGATGTGCAACTCACCTCTTTCCTTTCCCTTTTTTGGATCTTCCTAGTCTCCCTGCAAGCCCATTCGCAGCGTTGCCTGCCTCGTCGATGGCCTTTCCTGCTTTTGCTTCCACATTGTGCTTCTCCATCTCCGCTTTCAGATCCTCCACAACATCCTTGCCCAAGGTGGTCCCGTGACACCAATCTAACACACCCAGGCATCCATAGTTCCCCTCTCCCTCACTCATCATATGCGCATCAGCGCGACGCGCCATGCCCCTTAACATGATGGTAGATGGCAGGACATTGTAGCCAGAGTACACAAACGTTTCTTCAAGACTGAAGAGCCCAACCATGATCAAATAAGTGAGGATGTGCATGCGTAATGCGACTGCTGGCAGGTATAAAGGAAGAAAACGGTGCAAGAGATGGCAGATAGGATGGTCGTAGTTTGCCACAAAAGAGTAGGGAATACGGATACTATGATGCCAGCTTTGGTGCAAGTCTGACAAGGCTCCACCAGTGGGTGAATGTAGAATGTGATTGTGGATGTAGTATTGGAGAGTCTTGATCTCGATGTTAGCATGGGCCGCCCGCGGAATGGTAAACAGCCAACTTACGTTTCGCGACAGAAAGCCAATAGCGCCATGCTTAACCATTGTCCACGGATTTGGTAAGTGGTTAAGCCCCCATTTGCTGCCTTTGATGAGCAGTAAGCTTCTCATTTGGAATACATCCGTCACCAGAAACTCAATGCCCGCTTGCAGCGCAACCGTAAGCAGTACGTTGGCACAACTCCACGCTACTACCCTTTTCACTGCTCTCGCGCCCCCTTTTTGGTTACTCGGGATGCCCAGTCTCCCTTGGCTTTTGAACTCAACAGCGAGACTGGGTACGCCAATGTCGAAGAGAAGGAAAATCAAACTAGGTATGATGTACAGCGATAGTCGTAGGACTAGGGGAGCAATGAGTTCCAACTCGAGAGGAGAATACGACGCGGCGACTGTTGTCCATGCGACTGATAGGAATATGATGTTTAGGCTGGTGGACCAAGAACTGAACATTGGGATGGCTAGGAAGGAGCCTAATGGTAGGGCGATAGGCGCGAGGATGGAGGATAGGAATGCGCCCATCTTGGGGAAGGGTATACGATAAATTTTTACAATGATGCGATACTAGAGTGCCAATTTGCCAGGGAAAAGTATGTATGTTGTCACATGAGGGAAGCGGGCAACGCTCATTGTTGCGCGATTGGGAGTTGGTGTTGCAATTTGCATGTGTGAACAATGACGTAGGGCGGCTATTGAACTTGGTTCTAGCCGCGGGCGACAGGTTGGTGAGGCAAGCGAGTGCGAACCACACATGTCTTTGTCCTCAATACCCATTGATATTTCCTTATGGTCTTGTCTCTCTGCAAGCTTGTCACACACGTTGTGGAGCTACTACGTGGATTTCAGAAACCTAGAAACGGATGATTGAGCGGGTGGCGACATGTCACTGGCGGGCGAGAATGACCCAGTAGGTACCACGGGTTTGGACGCTTTAAACTAAGCAGGTAGATCAATTGAAGAACATCTTGTAAGATAAGTTTAGCATAAATACAGTGTTTATCGCAACTTCTATCTTTGGATGTCAAGACAAAAGCAAAGGTAACCACACCATGAGGCGCTCGGTGGGTCATTTGACTAGTACTCTATTGGTAACAGCAATAAACCTCGGTTAAACCCTCAACGGAACCGTATTCCTCAATAGACTTAATTCTGAACATTAGCTCTACGAGGCTAGTATGCACATGCAAAGGGCGATGCTTGTTCTTCCTTCAACCCCAGTCTAGGAATCTTCTTCCTTGGGAAGCTATCTTCTGACTTAGATTTCCGAATTTACTCCGAGTTACAGCAGCAGCTTTGGCTGAGAAATCAATCTTCAGTTTAATTGAGCATGTTAACCTCAAAAATGGGATTCTGATTTCAGATTACGAAGAAGAGACGTAACAGTAAACCCCGGTATGGAAGAGTGTAGCTCAAGATTGCGCGATGTGGTATGAGAAGATAAGGCAAACGACTACAAAACTAATTATCTCTAAATTGATAATTTTGTAGTGCGCATGATATGCTATGTTTGGCAAGCGGAATATTTCTGCAAGTCGATATTGAAGACGGTCTATGGGTGTTGTTCGACTTCAGCTGTACTTCTACTCCACGGGCGAAATCGGTGTGGGTCTGATCCACCTACGTATACATGAATCGACAAGTTGGCACGCCCTTCGAACGACATGCGCCCTAGCAGTACCAGACGGTAATGATCAATGTAGTATACTCATTTTTTCTCACATCTCAGCCGCTGCAAAACCCCTTTCTTACGGAACCAATGAATGACGTGACACTTGCAGGGAGCGGGGAGTGGGGGTGGGGCATGCTGCCGTGGATTTATCATCACGAGTATCCCTCCACTACAGTTATAAACAAGCTTCGGCCAAAGTACCGAGATGATCAATTGCAATCTTCATACATGATTTTCGCCCCGCGAGCTATACGCTCCGCTCAATTGCTTTCCAGATCGCCTGTATCAACCCGACTGTCAGCCATCAGCGCGCACCTGAGCCCTAGAGCAATCAATACCAGAGCCATGTCGTCCCTGCCCAAGACCATGAAAGCCGTCTATATTGAGAAGACAGGCGGAACCGAGGTCTTGACATACAATGATTTGCCAGTCCCCGAACCCAAAGAGGGCGAGGTGCTAGTCAAGAACGAGTTCATCGGTATCAACTACATCGACACGTGAGTTCAACCTTCTATCCCGCATATCAGAGACAACATCTCAGACCCCATTTCCAGATACTTCCGCTCAGGCGTCTACAAGCCCACGCATTTCCCCTACATTCTCGGCCGCGAAGGCGCTGGAACCATCGTTGCCACTGGCCCCAATGCACCCGCCGACCTGAAAACCGGTACCCGAGTCGGTTACATGGGCCAATCTGCGTATGCGGAATACGTTGCTGCGCCAGTAAACTACACTGTCCCTCTGCCGGACTCCATTCCTACCAAGACAGCTGCTGCGTCGCTTCTCCAGGCCCTGACTGCTGTGACGCTCATCCGTGATGCATACCCGGTGCAGAAGGGCGACTGGATCCTTGTTACTGCTGCCGCCGGTGGTGTTGGACTATGGCTGTGCCAGTTGCTGAAGGCTGTTGGCGCGAGAGTCATTGCAACAGCTAGCACAGAAGAAAAGAGGAATCTGGCGAAGCAAAACGGTGCTGAGTTCTTGCTAGAGTACCACGAGGAAGACCGAGATGTTTTTGTGAAAAAGGTTCTAGAGATTACAGGTGGCGAGGGCGTACATGCTGTCTTTGACTCGGTCGGTAAAGCTACCTTTGATAGCTCGCTGGCTGTCGTGAGGAGGAAGGGTACTATGTGTTCCTTTGGTAACGCGTCTGGACCTGTGGAAGGATTTGCGCTCGCGTAAGTTCTCTCAGTTACATCCATCTTTTTACCGGAGAATTGCGGCTAACGCGCTTGTAGTCGCCTGTCAGCGAAGAACGTAAAGCTCGTCCGACCGACGCTCTTCAACTACCTTGCTACGCGCGAAGAGGTTCTCGCTGCGTCGAATGAGCTGTGGAAGTTTATTGAGAAGGACGGATTGAATGTTCAGATCCACGATGTGTATCCCTTGAAAGATATTGTGAGGGCAACGCAAGACATTGAGAGCAGGAAGACGACGGGAAAGTTGGTTCTGACACCGTAGATACGTAGATCCATAAGATGAAAGAGTTTGTGAAATCAGAAAATAGTCAATGAAAGCCAGATTCTTTTAGGTATTAACCAAAAGGTTATTCCCTTGGGAGATTGATTGCAAATACAAAGCTCTTCTGTACTTGTATGGTGGCAAGACGCAATGAATCTGGTACGCATCAACGGGCGGCCCTTGATAAGATCCTTCAACTACCTAGGACACTCCCAACCCCACAGGTGCTTGTGCCTCGTCGCCATCCGGGTCACTAATCCCCCTACCCACAAGCTCTGTAAAATCCAATCCAACATCCCTTAGCATCTCTGCATGCTCCTGCGCCAAACCCAGACATTCATTCCAAACGTTTCCGCCCTCCTCTACACTGCTCAACTGCCTCTTCAACAACACATTAAACTGATCAATGTGCTCCTTTGCCCACTTGACACAAGCAGACATGAGCTGTTGCGGGAAACACCTTTGGAACATGTCGACAGTGTTTTTGATAATGGTAAAATAGATGTACGAGATCTGGAAGATGTAGTCAGGAAGATTGCCTTCGAAGACGCATTGTCTGAGAGATGTTAGCCGGATATTCATGTGAGCTTGAGGAGAATAAGACAATAACGAACCGTGAGCGGGTCTTGATGAGGTTGCCGCGAGCCTCGAGATAGTCTTCTCGCGCTCGGTCCTCAAAGCCGAGTTGAACTACCCACCCGACGTGTTGCCGGACAGAGGAAAACCAATTGTTGTGCTCGACCATATGTTTGACTAGCACATTCGCTAGCTTAGCAGCGCGCTCGTTGACCTTGTACGTTACAATGGCTTTTGCCATCTCATTGCCTCGTATGTTCTTTGCAAGGGACTTGAGCCGATCCACCTTCATGACCGCCTCCTCAAAATGTTGAAGCGCAATCTCAATGTCCAGATCGTCGAGCTGGCTTTCCACCCAACGAACATTGCGTGTCTGGCCATCAGCGTCCATAAAAGTATTGGCTTGCTCGTTGTTGATCCCATCAGATAAGCTGTCGAGGAGCTCGGTCCTGTTCATGAGCGAGGGGTCACGGGAGAGCAGATGATTATACGAGTCCTGGGTTCGGTCCTTCTCCTGCACATCAGCTTCTTGACTCTTGCGTAAATCATCCTTGGTCTTGCGGAACGTAGCGACAAAAGCCGATTTGTCGCCGCCGTCTTCTTTCTTTGTGTCATAAGTAAATGTTTCTGCCCCTGCACGGATAATGATACGCTCTTCTGGCGTCCTCGTGACATGCATATCTAAGAGGGGAAAACATCGCTGTGCAGTGAATTCCATGTTCGCTCGACTGCCATCACGTTGACCACCAGGAACGTCGTTGCGTGCCTTCTTTTCCGTCGCAATTAAAAGGTGATCGTTCAATAGAAGTAGCCTGACCCTTCTCCGTGCTTTCAAAGTCGCAGAGTCCAGCTCAAACCACTTTCCCGACTTCCACACGATGTATCGTCCGGGTATAGGAGGCAGGAACTTTTGCGAGCCCTCGACATCTCTGTATAGCTGCTGTAGTTGGCCTGCTCGCAACTGGTTGAGGTCGCCAATTGAGCTCCGATTGGCTCTCCGTGAGCTCGCAGCGTCATTGTTCGCGCCAGTGGCTGACGCTGTCTGCTCGAGTGTCATGGTCAGGTCGGACATCAACTGGCGCAGGGTTCGCATCTCGCCCTTAAGTTTCTCTGCCTCTTTGCTGATCTTGATAAACTGCGTGCGGTTCTGGTACACATTGTGCTGGAGATCGAGGGAAGTGCGGTGCTTGGTCTTGCGCAGCTCATCCTGGTAGCGGTTGATGTCAGCTTCGGAGGCGTCTGCAAGGATGGTGGACACGTCTGCAGTCAATCAGCACTCAGTTACAAGCATACATCTCCACATGTGTGCCTCACATTGTTCCACTTTCAAGTTGGGGTCTCTCAACGCGCGGGGGTCGACCTGCAACGCTCGCCCGTTGGACCCATTGGGCGCATTGGACATGTCCTGCGGCGGCTCTCTCGACCGACTACGTTCCCTGTTTTGCCTGTACTGGGCGGGCATCTCAGGCATGCCAGGCATTTGCGATCTGTTTCTAAAGTCGGGCGGCGCCGTGGTAATCTTCTGGGAGTACCTCCTCTTAACCAGGTCGGCCGTCTTATCTGGCCGCTGTGGCTTTGGCTGCGCTGGGAGAGCATCTGGCCTGGTTCTCGATCTGCTGGATTCATTCGAAGGGCGTCCGGAGCCTGGCAGTGAAGATGGAGGCATGCTCACGGGCATGGGCGCACTAATCTGTCGGGGCGCGCTGATGGTCGGCGGCGCGTTCTTCTTGCTCTTGTCCCCCCGCTTCTTGCGGAGGGAGATACCCTTTTGCTTTTCCGACATGCTGCCTGCAGAAATGACGGCCCCGGGGATGTGTAGAGGCAAGCAGAGCTGTGCTGGTGGGAGGAGTCGTAGTAGTAGTCGTGACAGGTAAGCGGGAGTGCCTCATGCATGTTAGAGCATGGGGCCGCGGTCGAGCGCTTGAGCTCGGACCCTCCACCATGTCGGATCGTGCCTTCCCTGAACTTGGAGAAAAAGTTGAACACCACACACACACGCACCTCCGCCATCCGACCTCCATTTCCAGGCTGTACCGCCGTGCCTTGTCCGCCTCCAAGCGCTACTCAATTCCACGCATTCGGCCGCCACCATGTCCAACTCGTCGATAAAAACGTCCACCATTGTGGCCATCAGTGCCGGCACCATTGTCACAGGTCTTCTCGCATATGCCGCCTACTTCGACTACAAGCGACGAAACGACCCCAACTTCCGCAAGCAGCTCAAGAAGGAGTCGAAGCGGACAGAGCGCCAGGCTAAGGAGGAGGCCGAGGCACAAGGCGCCGAGCAAAAGAAGGCCATCCGGGAGGCGGTTGAGCGCGCAAACGACGAGGGCTTCCCCAAGGACCCTGAAGAGGTCGAGGCATACTTTATGCAGGAGGTCGCCCAGGGCGAGGGAATGGTACAGAAGGGTACGTTGTTGTCATACTGGTTGGCTGTCTTGGCAGAATGTGGTGCTAATTGTCTGCCACAGGTGCGGATAACGTGGAGGCAGCGCTGTGCTTCTACCGCGCATTGAAAGTCTACCCCAACCCTAGGGAACTTATTAACATCTACGACAAGACTGTTCCCAAGGTAAGAGCCTTTCGCCACATGCCCACCGTTCAGATTTTGCTAACTCGACACACAGCCCGTTCTAGACATCCTAGCCGAGATGATCGCCGTAGACACTTCAATCCCGGTCGGCGGCAGCAAGACACCGTCTGAGGCTGGCTCAGCAGGCGATCTCGAGTAAAGTCGTTTCGACAATAGTACTTTGATCAAATTCAGCAAGCTTTCACGGAACCCCTCTCCATCTGATCACGATTTTCATGTAATTTTCTGGTACATGTTTTGGCGCCATGTGGTCATCTCACGGTTGGCGTTCCGGTTTAGCATGATGCAGCTGGATAGCACAATTGGGTGGCATAGGCGGGCTTCGAAAATGCATGTAATCCCACAGCGCCGGGCGTCGCTCCATTGACGTCATGCCATAGCACGCACGTATATGCCCTGGTATACTACAGAATACACGTTTCCGACGTCAAAGATGCATGCTGCCCATGTCCAAACGCCTTGCTGATAATGACTTGCGCAGACTCGCAAGAGGCCCCAAATAATTACAAACCGCGGTGAGCGATTGAACAAAAAGTCGTTTGTGGAATGGTCGTGACATTTCTAACATGAGCATGAGTTTTCCGCCGCGGGCTGGCTTGGGTTGATGTTCACATCGATCACTGCGCGCCTGATTAGCATGACACTCGTCCAGACGCTGGCCTTGCAACCTACTTTGACTCTGCCCTTGCTGACCCTCGCCTTCCATGCCCGGTAACGCCTGTGCAATTCTCTTGAATAATGCCTTTACGTTGTGCCCAACCTTTGCACTGGTTTCGATGAACATCAGGTTGTTCTTCTTGGCCTCCTCTTCGCCCTGGGCTGTTGTGACCTCGCGCTTGTCGTTCAAGTCGGTCTTGTTCCCTACCAACACAATGATCACATCGTTGCCTCGCTCACCTCTCACATCATCCACCCACTTTCTTGTGTTTTCAAACGTCTTGATGTTGGTGATGTCGTACACGACCACGGCTACGCTGGAGTCACGGATGTACGAGGGAATCAGAGACCGGAATCGTTCTTGGCCGGCAGTGTCCCACAACTGTAGGCGAACCGTTCGATCTTCAAGGTACATGGTCTGAGAGGGTCAGTCAGAGGTGTTCTACAGACAATGTCCTGAAATTTTGGTGGTGGGAAGCGCGCACCTTGCTCAGGAAGTCGATGCCAATGGTCGCTTGGTAGGTGTTATCGAACGAGTCGTACATGAACCGGGTGATCAGAGATGTCTTGCCGACTAGACATTTGGTCAACATACATGCCCGCGCTGTTGTGTTAGAATGACGCTTGCATACCACTCTGTTCACCCAAGAATACGAGCCTGCAGCAAATTAGTATGTCAGGTACAAGGTGGCTGCGGAGGACACCTCACTTGAACTTCTTGAGCGGATTCGAATACCCTGCTTGCGCCATGTTGAGAGATGGGTGCGAGGAGCCACAGAGTATGAAGAAAAAGCAAAAGACAAAGTGTATATGCAGTAGTCAAGCCTGGGGCTTCTGTATCTTGGCGGGGTGCGGTGTCTGAATAGGAGTGCTGGTCGAACTGGAGGCCTCGCACCCTGGGCGGCCAACACCGACTACCGAGAAGCGCAGGGGTTCTGGGTGGGCCTGCCCAGATAGTCTGTGCGCGCGTTGGTCGGAATTTTGGATTGAACTTTTTGCGACTACCAACAACCCCACAGCACAACAACGCGAAAGATACGATGGCAGACACGGGGGCAGCGCCCGCGCAGTACAAGCAAGCCAGTCGCAAAGGCAAGAGGGCCTGGCGCAAAAATGTCGATGTCACCGAAATCCAATCTGGCCTCGAAGACGTGCGCGACCAAATAATCCAAGGGTAAGTCTCGTGCTAGCCACGACTACTCGCTTGTGCTGACGATTTTGTAGCGGTGTAATTGCAGAAAAGACTGCCGACGAACTCTTCGCCGTTGATACCCTCGGATCTGCCGAGATCAAGAAATCCATTGCGAAGCGCCACAAGCCCCTCAAGGTCGACGAAATCCTAGCCCAACGTTCTGCCGTCCCTGCCGTCCCCACCAGGAAGCGTCTTTCGGATGTTGCAGACGATGGCAAGAGAAAGAAGACCAAAGTCTCTGGCAAGGAATACGACAGGTTAAGAGCCATTGCCTACGGCGGTGAGCAGGTCAAGAAGGATGTCGTACAGACTGGTGATGCTATGTATGACCCATGGGCAGTACAAGAAGTCAAGAAGGATCCCAAGTTTGAATACTTGGAGGAAAAGAAACCAAAGGTCGAGCCAAAGACTCTGAAGCACGCACCTGTCTCCCAAGCAAAGACCGGGAAAGCCATTCCATCAGTCCGCAAACCTGCCGGCGGAAAGTCGTACAATCCCCTGCTTGAGGACTGGCAAAACGAACTTATGCGCGAATCTGACAAAATTGTCGAAGAGGAGAAGAAGCGTCTACAGGAGGCCCGTGAAGAGGCTGAGCGCATGGAACGCGCGGCCGCTGAGACGGAATCAGACTCTGGAGAAGAGAGTGTTTGGGAAAGCGAGTGGGAGGGCTTCAGCGACAATGAGAACAAAGAGGTAAAGAAGAAGAGGCCAGAGAGGAAAACCATGTCACAGAGAAACAAGATCAAGAAGAGAAAAGAGGCGGAGAGGAAGGCCAAGCACGAAGCGAAGATGAAGGCAAAAGAGCAGCAACTTCAAGAGATCAAGAGGCTAGCAAAGAGTGTCGAGGAGAAGGAGAAAGCCAGAGCTGCTGTACAACAGGCTCTGGAGAAGCAGAACGCTGAGGCAACTGAAGACGATGGCGAAGAGATCGAGCTTAGGAAGAGACAGTTTGGCAAGGCCCCGTAAGATTCCCTCTCTGCGCCGAAATTGCGCTACTTGCTGACCTATCCCAGAATACCCGAAGCCCCACTCGAAGTTGTGCTTCCAGACGAGCTGAGAGACTCACTTCGTCTTCTCAAACCCGAAGGAAACTTGCTCAAGGATCGCTTCCGGACCATGATGCTTCAAGGCAAGGTCGAAGCAAGGAGACAGATTCCGTACGCGAAGCAAAAGAAGTACACAGTATCCGAAAAGTGGAGTTACAAGGACTGGCAACTGCCAAAATAGACGAACTCTGTTGGGCCAAAAGGGGGTGTCGTTCTTCCAGATCCCCGAATATGATCATTGTCTTGTCGCGGTCGTCTCTTTCATCTGACCTGAACCATGCTGCGTGGCGTTTATTTCTCCGTTTTACTCACATACACAACGGTAGGCCGAAGCCATGCTAACAAGATTGGCAAATCCTCCGGCTCTCTGAGTGGAAATGGAGAGCTGATAGAATCGCATGTGTTCTCCAGTATTATCTCCGATTCTAGAGGGATTGAGAGCGATGCATCACAGATACACGTGCAAGAATTGGTAGGACTCCCTCAGTCAACAGCAAGTCGAGGAGAATCATATAGGCTATTCCGGAGGTTGTTTTTAGTATTGTTGATGGAGATCCCAGTAACAGATCTAGGTGAAAGTCGTCAAAGGGTGCTGCTGGCGGCTCCCCATAGCTCCTACACGTGAAGAGGCGATGCGCGACGCGTATGTCGATCAGGGAAAGAGACCCTGGAACTGTGGGGTAAGCCGCACGGGCCTCAAAGCGTCATCACTACAATCTTACATAGTTGGACCGGGGTTATAGTCATCTCCAGGACACTTTTGGTGTTCTCATCAATGCGACGATTAGATTTCGGAAGTTCCGGCTGGTGCTGACCCTTACGCTCTACTCAATGTGACCCTTTTTCTCGCCAATGCACCCCTCTTTTCACGGACAAAGCCAAGCATGTCCTCCTCTTCGTCCCATCCTTCACAGAAACCAGCATCTCGTGGGACCAACGAGATTTCACGCCAGGCTACATCCTTGCATCAACCCCCGGATCGCTATGAAAATGGTTCATCTATGATCCACGAACCGAACTCCTTTGAGTTACAAACAGTCTCTCCACGCCAAGAACCCGTTTCGAAAGAAGAACTAGAAGATGGCGAAGAAGAGGGCCTGCTACCAAGCCGTCCGTCGCTTGATTCCATTCAAAGCTACGAGCTGTATACCCCAGATGAGGACCGGGCAGTCATCAAGAAGCTTGATCGAAGGCTAGTAGTGTTCATGGCCTTCCTGTACATGCTGAGCTTCCTGGATCGGTCGAGTGAGTAGATCCTATACCCAGAGTGCTTCAGCCACTGTTGCTACCTCATGGGCGCGTGTCATCGGAGGCGGACGAGGCAATATCATTGTACTGATCAAGAATGATAGATATCGGTAATGCGCGCATAGCTGGTCTGGCCGACGACCTGAACCTCAGCTCCAATCAGTACGAATGGCTTTTGTGGGCATTTTATCTGCCCTACATTGTCTTTGAATGGATGACACTCATGTTTGTATCATCTACCAAGGCCTCGAGTGTTGCTAAATATGGTTAGGTATCGTATCGTGCCACCACACATTTACATCGCTTTATGTGCCGCATCCTGGGGTCTTGCCGCGTCGCTCCAAGCCGTGATAAACTCCTTCGGTCTCCTCGTTCTACTAAGAGCTCTACTAGGTGTCAGTGAAGCTGCGTTCGCTCCAGGGATACCGTTCTATCTCTCATTCTTTTACCGCCGACATGAACTCGCCTTCCGGACCGGAATCATTGTTAGTGCAAGCCCGCTTTCGGCATCATTTGCTGGAGCCTTAGCCTATCTTATTACCAAACTCGGAGAGCATAGTCCGTTCAGTCCATGGAGACTACTGTTTTTAATAGAAGGGTTTCCGTCAGTTCTGGTCGCCGTCTGGGCGTGGGACTTCATACCAGATGGTCCAGGCCGTGCAAAGTGGCTGAGCCCAAGACATCGCGAGGTTGCAGTACTGAGATTGCGATCTGAAAGGGAGAGAGAGGATCAAGATAGGGAGAACGAAAAGTCCCAAGGCTCACCAAAGAAAAGGGGCGTTAATTTCCGCGAGGTGCTCCAGGCTCTAAAGGATCCAAAGTGTTACCTGACAGCGCTCATGTTCTTCTCTTGCAACGTCGCATTTAGTTCGATGCCGGTCTTCTTGCCCACAGTCATAAAAAACATGGGCTGGGAGTCGATCACCGCGCAAGGCTTGTCGGCGCCTCCGTATTTGTTCGCCTTCGTCATTGTGCTCACAACCGCACATTACTCAGATCGTTTGCAGTCCCGCTCAACTTTTATCATGTTCCACTCCTTACTCGCCACAGTTGGGTACAGTGTAATCGCAATTTCTGGCTATCTCGAGTCTGATAACACAATGGTCCGCTACGTAGCCCTCTTTCCCGCAACAGCAGGCTTCTTTAGTGCCATCACGTGCATTATAACGTGGACGATCAACAACCAGGAAAGTGACAGTAAGAAGGGTACTGGGATGGCCATTCTGAATCTCATCGGACAAACGGGACCACTGATTGGTACGAGCATCTTTCCTGACCGAGATGGCCCATATTATGCGAAGGGTATGAGTATATGCGCTGCGTTTATGCTGCTGGTGGGAGTTCTAGCTGCGGTACTGAGGTGGGTGCTGATTAAAGAAAATAGAAAGCTGGGTGAAAGTGGCAGCGCGGAATATGCAGGTGTGCCGTTGAATGAGGGTGGAAACACGGTTGCAAAGAGAGAAAGGTTTAGTTTCATGCTCTAGATATGTTCGTTTTAGTGTAATCTATTTAGAAAGACTAAACTAGCCCAGCTCTCTCGCGACTGGTAAAACTGGAGAATGGCGGCCTACTGCTTTTGAAAGTAGTTATATTTATTAGTTAGTTATAGTTAACTGCTTATAATTTATTATATTGTTAGTACTTAGTAGTCTACTTTCAAAGTTAGCTATGGTTGTCATAGTTATGTTTTACTGTGTTAACAGCGTAGGCCAACTCATGTTGATTTTCTAGTTTACTAGATGCGTGAGAGCCCAGGTGCCCATAGGCGCATTGACGTGCGCCAAGCTTCCATGAGCTGGGACCTAGTGGGGAAAACAACACATACGGGACCCTTTCAGTCGGGGATGCACTGCACCTGGATAACCATTCCTCTAGCTTCCTTCTCGCAACGATTGGTCTGTGAACGCAATCTTTGTGTCTGAGTTGTGATTACGATGCATCATGCGCACACATGACCGCTTTGGGTTTCTGGCGAACACGACGTGACCACATGACAGCCATCTCTTTCGTTAAACCGCTCCAAACTCATCCGCCAACTAATCGCTAATCATGGAGAGATCCAAGTCAAGGCTGGACTCCCCGGAACGGGCCAGTTCAGTAGCATCGAGAGCAACCACATCACACGAAAGCATCAGCCCAGACAAGCTAGATGACATCGAGAAAGCTCCAACTGCTGTTGGAAGCCCGCAGGTCTTGCCACTTGAACATGATCACAACTTCAAGCCAGAAGCTGACTTGGAAAAACTACCCGGTCACGGAAAGCCCCGGAGAGAATCTGCATCTACAAAGTTTGGCGGTGAAGAAGAGAACCCGAACGTGAATGTAACATTCCATGGACCATCGACACCCTCGACAGTACATAAGATCAAGGGCGCGACATATCAAAATGTGGGCGACGGCGGTATCAAGAGGATGCACAAATTTTCCCTGTACGAAACCAGTACCCGCTTCTACCTCATCGGTGCCGACATCACAGATAAGCAGTTTCGTGTGTTGAAGATCGATAGGACAGCTGCGCCGGGACACCTGAATATCTTCGAGGATGATATAGTCTACAGCCGACGAGAAATGCACCAGCTCCTGGACACAATAGCTGACGGCAACAAAGCCACAGGAGGCATGAAGTTGAAATGCAGCACGTGGGGGTTGTTGGGCTTCATTCGCTTCACCGAGGCCTACTACATGCTCTTGATATCTAAGAGGTCTCAAGTAGCTATGCTGGGTGGCCACTACATCTACCAGATTGATGGCACAGAGATGATTCCTCTGACAACGGGATCCACATCGAAATACCAGAAAGATAGGAATCCAGAAGAGGCGAGGTTTCTGTCAATTCTCAACAACATGGACCTTACGCGATCGTTCTATTTTTCGTATTCCTACAACGTAACGAGGAGTTTGCAGCAGAACATCATCCAGCAACGGAATGCACTAAGCGAAGGCATTCCAAATCCGGGTCGCGACTATCAGGACATGTTTGTCTGGAACCATCATCTTCTCGACCCAGCACGCGAAGCTCTAAAGAACATGTACGACTGGTGTCATCCAATCATTCATGGCTACGTTGATCAAGCCTCGCTCGATGTGTTCGGTCGTCGGGTATACCTTACCATTATCGCCCGAAGATCCAGATTCTTTGCTGGAGCCCGATTCCTGAAACGAGGAACAAATGATCTTGGCTATGTCGCAAACGATGTTGAAACTGAGCAGATTGTATCCGAACAAACCACGACATCATTCCATGCACCAGGACCAAAACTATATGCAAATCCCAGCTACACGTCCTATGTTCAACATCGAGGCAGCATACCACTATATTGGACGCAAGACAATACCGGTGTAACCCCAAAGCCTGACATTGATCTCAACCTTGTTGACCCCTTCTACAGTGCAGCAGCGTTGCATTTTGACAATTTATTCGAACGATATGGAGCTCCTGTCTATGTTCTTAATTTGATCAAGGCTCGAGAGCGAACGCCGAGAGAGTCCAAGCTGCTGCATGAATACAAACACGCTGTTGACTATCTCAACCAATCTCTGCCTAAAGACAAGAAGATCCTGTATGAGGCATTCGACATGTCCAGAGCAGCCAAAACGAGAGGGCAGGATGTCATAGGCACTCTGGAAAACCTTGCTGAGAAAGTTATGCGTAAAACAGGTTTCTTCCGGAATGGTGACGGCGAGTTTGATGCGCCGCAAGTGCAGAACGGTGTTGCTAGGACAAACTGCATTGACTGTCTAGATCGGACCAACGCAGCGCAGTTCGTTATCGGAAAGCGTGCTCTCGGCCGCCAGCTGCAGGCGCTGGGTGTCATTTCTGGAAACACTGTGGAATACGATTCCGATTGTGTGGAACTATTCACACAGATGTTTCACGGCCATGGTGACACTATTGCAATCCAATATGGTGGATCACATCTCGTCAATACCATGGCCACGTACCGGAAGATCAATCAGTGGCAAAGCAGCTCGCGCGACATGGTGGAGAGTTTCAAGCGATACTACCATAACTCCTTTCTCGACTCACAACGTCAAGAAGCCTACAACCTGTTCCTGGGATACTACACCTATTCGCATGGCCAGCCAATGTTGTGGGACCTGTCCACTGATTACTATCTTCACCACCAGAGTCCGCAAACCGTCCTCGAGCGAAATAGGAGAGACTATATCCACTGGTACACTCTTGCACATCTTCAGCAACGTTCGCTGCCACCTGTAATCATGCCAGCGCGGCCGACGCAAGAAACTGCTTTTGACTTTGTCAGCTTCCGCGACGACTATTGGCTCGAGTATTATCGACCACTAGCTATCTCTTCTTACCTCAAGATCTTTGCCTTTCGATTGGCAAAGCCAAGACCTGGACGGGACGGAACGTACCCATCGAGGAAGGAAAACATGTCTCCATTTGTGCCTCGCAAGAAGCAACAGGAGCTTGACGCGCAAGGACGAGACGAAAAGAAGGGACTACGGAAAGGTGTCACTATCATTGATCCATCGAGCGAGACTGAATCAAGGCCCAACCGTGTCCCAGCCCCTCGCGGGAGAAACTTGCATCCCAATGTACCCAATGGAGATCAGCCAGTCAGACAGTCTATTCTGCGAGACCCTCACTTCGAGACCCACATGTCGGGTTCCGCAACATCAGCCTACCAGTCAATGAACAATTCATCATCGACATCCACCGGCCTATCGTCAACGCTTAAACCAGGCTTCAAGCCCGCCGACAAAGCGCTCGTCCATCAGTGGACCTTGCGGCAATTCTACGAAAACAGCATGAACCCTTCAGTTGCACCCAGCGAAGAAGACGAATACTCGCGCTACATCGAACACCCACTAAACCTCCCCTTGGTCGTCAGCAGCGAAATGCCCAGCGCCGACGATCCGATTGCAATGGAATACTACGACTACCTCTCCGTAACCGAAGGCAGCGTCCCAGCGCCCAAAGACTTTGACGAAGACGGCATCCAAATCACGCTGTCCGATCATCGATTCGACACAGACGCCGCGTCCATCCGCTCTTTTGCCTCACACCACGCTCGACCAATGACCTCACAATCTGTCAGCACGCCCTTCTCCCACGCCCCTTCGTATTCGTACCCGCAAACATACAGTCACCATCCGCACTTATACAACGACGTACCACCACAGTCACAGCATCACAACCACCATCAGCCCCACCACTATCCCCAGGCGTCCGGTACAAAGTTCCAGACCCCAGAAGAGGATATCGAGGAGTTTGAAGAGTTTTTGAGAGTCAAAGAGAACCCACTTGATGTCGAGGACGAAGATACGAGCAAGAAGCGGTATAAGGCGTATCGGCAGTGGTTGAGGGGCAAGAGCTTTTTCAAGCAGAGTAAAGTGGATCCGGAGTGGCAGAATCAGTTGCCTGTGAGATGATGGGGTGGAGAGAGTTGTGTAATTCATTTGTAGAGCTGATAGCAGACCAAACCAATGGCTGCAGCCTCAATTCATATGTCACTCGTCTCTACGGACATACTCTCAGCTAATCAGCGCCGTGACTTCACACTCATACAAGAACTCCTTCTTCGCCAGACACGCAACGCCAACAACCGTGTCGGGTGGTCGATGTCCAGCAGCATTGTGGTCCATGAATGTTATCCATTCTTCTCCCCAACCTCGGTCTGCAACGTCCTTTGCATCCTGCTCCTTGTCGCCTGTCTCTTTGACAATGTAATGCCGAACTTGAACCTGGATTTGGAAGACAGTCAGTAAGAAGCTCACGAAGAGCTTGTGTAGTACTACCACTCTATCTCAAGTCATATCAAAGTAGAAAAGAGCGTACAATGTCTCGTGGTGTTGCGCCAACAGCCTCCAAACACTTGAGGACATTCTCGTAGGTGGCCTTTGCTTGTGCTTTGGTTCCAGAAGCAACGGTTCCATCTTTTTGAAAGCCCGCCTGGCCAGCCAGCGTAACCAATTTGGATGAAGATACAATAGGGGTAACGCAAACTTGGGAGTAGGTTGGTGGTGGTTTGGGCACAGAAGGTGGGTTGAACACCTGGGGCTTGTTGGACGCCATGATCAAAACACTCAACACTCTCCGTCCAGGATATAGTTTAACAGTTGCTTTAAAGGATACATTATATCAAGATACTCGCAAGTCTTATAGTAGAACACGGCCATTACATGTCTTGGCAAGAGGGGCGCGTTCGATTACACTGTGCCTGCCATCATGCACAGGGTACCGCCCCCACTTTCCACTTGGGCCAACCGTGACATCACTGACAGCTTTCACGCCATGTCTCCTCAACACGCACCGTACCACGGGCGCGCCCAATGTTGGGAAATTGGCTGCATATATGTTTGCAACATGATTGGATCATGATGAAGACGCAGAGAAGGAAACGACGGGCCTTTCCATTGGCAGCCGGACGAATGAGCGCCCAATATCGGACGCGCCTGTCTCCGTCTGAATGCGGGGAAAGCTCCATCGAGACAGGATAAAGTAGCTTGGTTTCGAGCGTGGTCGCGCGACATCCTCCATGACACTCTGATTTGCATTTGCTCCCTTTCCATCTCAGCATCATGGCGTCTGGCTGGTTCAGCTCGTCAAACGAGCCGAGTCGCGCTCCAGATGTGCGCATCCAAGTCGCGGAACAGAGACCACATGACTTTTACCTTCAGCCCAGCTCTGGCCAGAGTCCTGCGATCAATACTTCAGAGCTTCCGAGACTGGTTGACAGAACCCACTCCAAGACGCATGTTCACAATGCCTCGCTCTTCGATGTTGGTATCCTGAAAGACACGCTTGTTCCCTCCTTTTCTCTTCATGCCGGTATGGCGGTCCTGGCCTATGGAGCAGCACGGTACACGAACCGTGTTGAAGCAAAGGACTGGCTATGGCCCAGCGGTCAGGTTTGCAACGCCTGGTGGTCTGCCGTCGGACGCCGTGTTGCCGCTGGATACACTGTCTCGCAAGCCTTTAGCCGTCTGTCATGGCACGAACGCTGTATGCTCACGGGCGTCACGCTCTGGGGCGGACGTCTCTTTTACCGTATTGCTCGTCGTTCGATCCAGCGAGGCGACGACGATCCCCGCTACGTCGAGGTCAAGGAAGAGGAGGGTTTCTGGAACAGTGCGCTTTTCAAAATCTTTATCCCAGAGGCGTTCTTCCAGATGCTCATCAGTCTTCCATTTACGGCTCCTTTCCGCCACGAGGGCGCGGTCATGACTGGATACCACCCTTTCATCCAGATGCTCGCCGTCGGCTTGTTTTCGTCCGGTCTGGCCCTCGAGACGCTTGCAGACTACCAGCTCGACCAGTACAAGGCCGAGGGCAACAAGGGAATCCTGCGTGAAGGTGTCTGGAGCATCGTTCGAAACCCTAAGTAAGCTTTCCTTCTCACTCCATCTCACCTTGAACCTGTCTAACAAGCGTTCCCAGCTACCTCGGCGACGCCCTCGTCCACCTCTCCTTCATCGTCATGCTCTACGGCTCCGACATGCTCGCTCCCGTTGAACTCCTGGGCCCCGCTGCAAACTACGCCTTCCTCCGCTTCTTCGGTGGCGACGCCCAAAAGGAAAAGCACCAGGAACGCAGGTACTCAGCTTCGTCTCCCGAGAAGCTCCGTGAATTGGAGAAATTCCGCCAGGACAAGAATGCCTTCTGGCCTAGTACCGATGAACTGAAGAATAAGTGGCTCTGGACTGTGCTGGGATTCGGTGGATTGGGCATTGCGGTTGAGCAGACGCTTAGGGCGTTTCACTAGATACTGACGTGACTAGCCGGGAGATGGTGAGCTGTGGATCATGTCTTGAGAGGCACCTGGCAGCGTTTTCTTTCCTACCTTTATAATAACCAGAATAGTTACACGACTTTGAACCTGAATTTTCTTGCCTTTATTCAGATACAGATCAGCGAGATGACCGAGAAGAGTCCAGCCTACTCGATCATGTGCATAGCATTCGAATACAAATTAGCCTCTTACGAGATCATATGCTTCTTCTATGAATAAGCTCTTCCTATCTCAATATATTTCCCGTGCAAACCACAGCCCAGGTAAAACCAGCAAAATACATATATATTACACATGCAGTAGTCATTTCCTCTCTTTATGCTTATCTAGCTCCCAAATCCCAAATCCTGAGCGTCTCGCCTTTCCCGCCTCGCCTCTTGTTACCCTTTTCCTTGCCGCCCTCGGTAAGCTTCAGCATGCACTTGGACACGCCGGCCAAGCACTCCAGTACCTCGCTCATCCTGCCAGTTTCCAGCAGACAGCGCTGGACCCACTCGTTGCTCTTGTCAGCTATGACGACGGCGACCTCCATGGCCTTGATGGCAGGGTCCTTGTTTAGGAACCACGAGGCTGACTGCAGGACGGAGAGATAGGCGAGAATCATGTCGGGGATGTAGGCTTTGAGTAGGTCCCAGGTTTGCTCTGTCAGGTAGTCGGGATCGACGGCGGAAGAAGTCGAAATGGATGGGAGGAGGGTGTCAAAGATGGTGGAGATGGAGTCCAAAAGGGCTTTTGTGTTTTGCGTATCTGGTTTAACCTTTGCGCCGCCGCCGTTCTCTTTTTGTCGGTCTGCACGGATCCTGTATAGGCTGTTAGCTGACACGAAACCAGAAACTGGAGAAAAGAGATGACTGACTGGATGAGTGCTTGCTCCTCTTCACGCCATTCGCGGAAGAGGGTGAGCAGTCGAACAATGAGTTGGAGGTTGTAGTATGGCAGGCTAGCTTGGCGGAGGTGCATAACCAGGTCCCTATGCTGATCGGCGTCAGGCAATTGTGATATTGGGATCGCAGCAGTTCGTAGAGCAGTGGGGAGATTGTCTCGATGCTCGTGGAGTTGGCGCTCATCTTGCTCTTCAGCGCCGGGGGTCATCAAGTCGAAGGGATAGCCCATAAGAGCTTCTGTTCGCGACAGAGACAGAGATTCGACGCTGAGATCGCTGACAACCTTCTCGGCAGCAGCTAGACGACCGTTGACTAAGAGGTATGTTAGCCAAGAAACTATCTGGAAAACAAAGACAATACTTACGGAGGAAGATGGTCAGCGCGTTGTTCAAGTGCTCAAACGTGTGTTCGTAATCCTTGCCAATGTAGTTGTACCATTGCAAAGCATCGACAATGATCTCGTCTTGCTGGCTGATCTGTTCACCATCGAACGAACGCTTTATGCGCACACCCGGCCACAGGACCTGCTCCTGAGGCCCACTGACATTCTCCAGAATCTTGAAACGCTTGATGGGGTTTGTGATGACGGTAACACCCTCGCTATTAAAGTGGGTGAAGCCGCTATCGCGTGCAGCAAACGTAAAGCTCTGAGCCACGACCTGGATAACATCGATTCGATACGCCTCCATCAGTGCGACGCAGTGCCGTTGCTCCATGCTGTTCTTGATGTCAGGAAGAACACGTGCAAGAGTATAGGCCGCTCGCTCTTCGATCAATTGCGCCGCATAGAGCGGAATGGCATCGAAACGCTGGGTGAGACGCAAGAACTCAATATAGGCAGCGATGACGTTGTCCATGGTCAAAAACCGTTTGTCTTGTTGCGTATCCTCAAAGAGCGTGTGAAGCCCATTGCGCAGGACAATGAAGATATGCACCAAGATGCGGAAAGCATGTGGATCTTTTACGAGATTTTGATAGTACCGCTCCGCTTCAAAAGTTCGGTGTTCGCCTGCGGGTACAGGCGATCGGTCTTCTTCTGGGGAATCTGGGTGTATGATGAGGCTGTGAGGCCGCTTGTCGTGGGCAAACATGTCCGCTAGAGCCACACCGACCTTCAGCATCAGGTCATCGGCATCTCTGGCAATAAGCGCGCCTTGGATAAGCTTAATGGGTGAGACGGCTTGACTGGCGGTGCCCTTCTGTTGCTTTAGTAAGCCAATAACTTTTTCGGGAGATGCTTCCCAGTCTCCGATGTTGGCTACTGCATCTTGGAAAAGAAACTTTTGGGTCAAGCTCTCCGAGACCTTAGAAGGGTAGTTCTTCTGGAGGTATGAATCGAAGCGTGAAAGAAGGAGGGCGTTATAGTGCGCATAAAGGTGGTCATCCCAGGATCGGCAGACTGCTTGTACTTGCTTCAAGTCTCCACTCAGCAGACCATAGACGGCGCCTTCATAGGGTATCCGTGCTCCTCGCGCGGCGTAGAAGCACATGCGGCGGAACAGATAACCAACCGTTGGGCCAGCAACATTAGGACTACCTTCCGAGTGACTCTCGTACGCAGCTCCCATGCTGACTCCCCTCCAGGATTCATTTCGTTCGTAGCACCACTCGACAATGGTCGTCCATGGCAGTCCGCGGCGCATCATCTCGTATGCAACCATCCACAGGGAGCGCTCATAGTACTCGTCGTTCTTCTCGAGCGCACGCTTTTGCCTGGAGGGAGCGTCTGGGTCGAGCTGGGTGACAAGGTTTGCGGTTTTGTCCGAGGTTTGGATGTTCGTGGTTGTTGGCTTCAAAGGCTGCTCAGCACCCTCCATCCGTTTCGCCTGCTTGATTTTCGCCTTGGTGTCGAGCCAACCACTTGTCCATGTGTGCGCACCCTTGCCCGAGTGCTCCTCCAGCGCTGCAGTGATAGCCTTGATATCGCTCTCACCATCCCGTGCGGTCTGCTCCAGCCAGCGAAGAACCAGGGCCTTCTCTTTTGCCTGATCGTCCTCTAGTATGAACCGGTCCCAAATCTCACTGTTCTTGCAATACCGTGCAGTGCCCACAACGGTTTCCAAACGCGCCTTCTTCTCTGCAGCCACATCAGTGTCGGGATCAGGGTGGTAATGTTCGATGACGAGCTTGAGCAGCTTCCAGGTCGCAAGCTCCGCCTGCCATTCTCTAAGCTCCTGGACGTTTGCGGAAACAGGGGCGGTGTTGTTCTCGATGGACGAAACGAAAGATTGGGTAGACTGGTTAAAAAGACTTTGTGTCGCATTCTCCGGTGCATCTGCCAGGTTTTGTATCTGGCGGCGGACGGTCCTGCTCAGATTGCCCTTGTTCTCTGCTTCGGTGGCCCGCTTCAGCTCCTTGACGTGTGATTCTGCGACATCCTGGAATTTGCCAACCAACTTGACTGTTGTGTGGTACTTTGCCTTTTTGGAATCGTTTCCGTGCGTGTGCCAGTGGTCGACTCGCTCTGCGAACTTCTCAACCTCTTTTCCTACTCGGTCGGCCATTGCGCGCAAAGGTTGGAGCGGGTCATTGGAGACGGTGGCATTTGTGGGTCGTGAAGCGCTAGAAAAGAGCGCATTGCTATGAGGAGACTGAGCGAGGTGTGAGCCGGTGTGGGAGCTATTTGTGTGTGTTGGCTTTGGAGCTCTTCGACGACTTACCTGTGCTGTCGACTGCTGCGACTGGCGCGAGAAGGGTCGCAAGGCCATGTTGGAGGTGGTGGAAGAAAGGGCCGAGTATGGTAGAGAAGCAGGAGATGGGGCGACGGGGAGACGACCGAGTCGAACACACGTCAATGGGCGTGTGAGGGCGTGCGATGGCCGTGGTTGAGCGCCCGAAGGCCGTCACAAAACAGACGTCGCGCCCGGACGTGCCTGGCGGGTTAGCGCGTTGCCAAGGCGGACGCGCGCTAGTGCAAAAGTACAAAAACCTTGCTGGGAATGCGCTGCGCTGCTTTTCTTTTCTCTAACAATGTATACATGTGCTACTATAGAGTCTCGTCGGAAATTTGTCAGTGTTCTACGACGCGCTCATGCCATGTTAGAGAAACACATTTCCTGGTAAAACCGCCTGGACTCCCTCGGGAGTTTGATGGTGCGGACAAAAGAGAGGAATTGTTACATCCCTTCTGAACCCCCCGCCGTGGACGATGGCGGGCGTCAGAGGCAACTAGAAATACATGGTGCTGTTGTACATGTCGTCTACGAGATGCCTTTGGCGCGCTGCTGCATCTTGAGTCTGCCTCTTGTCAGCTCCAGCACAGCGTGTCGACCGACTTTGCATACTTCAAGAGCGAGTACTTGGGACAGCTCACGGTGCTCGCCTCCTTGCCCTGCCGTTCGTAAAAGGCATTGCAGCACTCGTACAGCGCGTCCACCTGAGACTGGTCAGCTCTCGTCCTACAGTTGTTGGTGGGGAGAGAACTAACCTCTTTTCTGCACTTGTCTTCATTGTAGTTGTTCTTTTGGATGCAGTCTGCCAATTAGCCTACTACGCCGACAGCATCCGACACATGACATACTCTGAATCGCACATGCTCGAGGATGGCACGGAGGGTCTGTCTGCAAGTCTTTCTCTATTTCTCCCTACGACGTTGTCAGTCCGGCGCTTCTGTCGTCTTTCGAGCGTGACATCATAGGCATACCATGATGGGCTTGCTCCAAGAACTGCAACGCCGTGAGGCTGATGTATTGGGAATTGACAAGGGTAATCTAGGCAGCAACTACTGTATAAAGATGCAGGTCAGGCCAGCTTAGTTTCGCGGTGATCGTATGTACAGCTGAGGCCGGTGGCCAGACACGGCCAATCTTGGTGAGCGAGACAGACCCCACTAATTCTCAGTGCTCGCACCTTGACCTCACCGTTGCGCCTCGATCCCTTCCCAGCTTTCTTTTCACGCGTTGCCACCACGTCTGCATCGGCACAACCCTCTCGACGCGTCTGCCCGGCCGCCCAGAAACCTTCGATTACCTGACGTGATTTGCCAACCTGCCCGCCGGTATTAAGGTACGATTATCTCCGCACCCACCGCACAGCGCAGCCTCATCCCGCGCGGCAAATCGTTTCCTCCTTCACCTCCCAGCTCCACCGACTGACGCCCTCTGAACAGAGCCCGTGGCCAACTCTGCGCACAACCTCACCTACACGCAACCACACACTACTGCCAAGATGTCTGAGAACGGCTCCCCCAACCAGCCGCAGCAGAAGCCCGAAGACGGCGGCCAGAGCGAACACCTCAACATCAAGGTCACGGACAACAACAACGAGGTGTTTTTCAAGATCAAGCGCACCACCCAACTCGGCAAGCTCATGAACGCCTTCTGCGATCGCCAAGGAAAGAACATTTCCAGCGTCCGTTTTCTTTTCGACGGCCAGCGAGTCACGGCCACTGACAACCCGGATACGGTATGTAGTCTTATCTTTCTGCCCATGCCTTCGTTGTCGCAGAATAGGAAGGAGCCATGAGCTAACAGGATCACACAGCTCGATATGCAGGACGGTGATACCCTAGAGGTACACCAGGAGCAGATTGGCGGTTGCTGCTGAACCAGGCCAACGACGGTACAAGCTTTCATTCTGAGCTTTTGCCTCCGGGAGCGCGGCTGCCAAACCCCGCAGCCCCCGATTACAGGCGCGGGGTTAGACATCCTTCTTGTCTACGCTTCCCCTCTCCTCCTCTTGACTTTACGACTAGCCAAGACCCACGACGAAACATGACTGCTTTGAGCGAGGAAAAGCGCGGCGTGGTGGAAAGAAGATGTGCTTTGTTTTCAGGTTCTTTTTTTCTCCTTTCAATTTCAATTTTGACTCGAAGAGATATGAATATCATGGATTCTGGCGTCATGGGGTAACCTAAACTACCAGAGTCCCACCCCGCTTCTTTACGCGGGGCGGCGCTCTTGGTAGTCTTCCCTTTTCTGTAGCGGCGGGATGGAGCGAAAGAAGGGGGTGGGGGTATGCATGGATGCGCTTTAAGCAGAAGATGGACTGAATTTACTACACACTTATTTTCATGCCGAGTCTTGATTGCGTACTGCTTCTCACACCGAATCATGATTTACATTCCGTTGAAAAACAAAACACCATTCAATCGTCTAGAAGGCTTAAGAGGCTGTATGGTATTACCCATTTCCCTTTCCTTTTTAGAATTCATTATATACAAATACAATTCAATAAGTCCATCCCTCGTGTCCATCAATCTCTCTCTCTCTCCACCTAGGACACCATTCCTCAACGCCTAACACACCGGCACACACACGTCCATCTAATCCTCCCAAACCGCCCTCTTCCTCGCCTCCTTCTCCTCCGCCTCCCTCCTCTCCCTTTCCTTCTCCTCCGCCCTTCTCTTCCTCTCCTTCTCCCTCATAACGCGATCATACTCTCGCTCTTCCTCTGTCCGTCTTGGCGCCCTCACACCCAGCGCACCCGCTATCATCCGCCCCGCTACGGCTGTTGTTTTCTCAGGCCGCTTGTCTGGACCCCCGCCGCCCCTGCTCCGTGAGCTGCTGTTGCTGCTCCCGGTGCCATACGCCCCGTTACTCAGACTATCGTACGGATACTCGAATGCCGTGGGTGAGGCAGGTGTCGGTGGCGGCGGGTTCGGCGGGATGTCGCGCGATGTGGTGGTGGAGAGGGGTTGGAGTGAGTCGTGCGGGGAGTTGCTGTTGCTTGCTTGTTCTTTTGTCGTCTTCTTCGCACTACTTAGATTTACATCCTCGGTTTCTGTATCCGAATCACTGCTGCTGAGGGCGGCGTCGTCGTCCCAGCTGTCGGCTACAGGCTTGGATTTTGGTTTTTTGAGGGGCTTCTCCGGGTGCGAGGGGGAGAGCTTGAGGTTGCCGAGGGTTTGGGCGATTTCTGTTGCAGAGTTAGTTAGTTAGTCTTGTGGTGGTGGTGTTCGTTTCTTTGTAGTATATAGGGAACGAAAGGTAGTTTCGCGGCTGAGGTGGGGAGGGGAATTGCGGATTACGTACCTTCTTCGCTGGGTGTCTTGTGAATAGGTGCCATGTCCTCTCTAAATCCAGTGTGTATATATCGTTGCGAGTTTTCTGTTCCAACGCAGACGAGTTGCATGTAGGCAAGGGGGCAAGGGCAAACAACTCGCGTGAGGCTTGTGTTATCTCCCAAGGGTCTTTTTGCGGGGTAAAAAACAAAGGTTCCCCCCAACCAGTCCTTCTCGGGCCCAAAGTTTGTTGGAAAAAAGTGCGGGGAAAGCTCAATTGGGCGTTTTTGAGCGAGATCTAATTAGGAAGGAAAAAAGAAAGAAGAAAGTAAAGCGTGGTTGTTTCGTGGTCAAGGTATGTAGTTTCTGCTGAAGAAAGACAGAGAGAAATGTCGTAACCTAAGTACCTAAAACAATTCCACCAAAAGCCTCGAACGTTTTTAATAAATCAGGGTACGCAATCGAACGTCCCTGCACAAGCAGTCCTTTCCCAATATAACATTCGTCCCCCTAGGCACCAAGCCCGTGTCCTTGGTTTTCCTTGCTGTACCTAGACCTCTGGGCCCTCGTCACCCCACCCTTGCATTCTGTGGGGAACAGAAAATCGACCGGCCACGACCACCGACCGCGCGTCGTCACCCTCCCGGACCCAACCCACAGGCCCGAACCTTACGTCTGCGCCTGTGGCTGTGGCTTTTGCACAACAAATGCATGTAATGTGCTCATCGAAAACTTGGCCCGTTTTTTTTCTCTTCGGATCTACGGCGAGAAGGTCTAGAATCTAGATTCCACGGATACGAGACTGTCCGTAACCCAAACGCATGCCACTATCCCCGCCGATGAGAGGTTTGTTGGGTTGCAGCCTGCGTTTTGAGTGCTGATCGAGCGAGTCGATGGCATGCGACTAGGCCTCTCTTCGTGTTTTTTGAGGAGGGAAGACCCTAGGGCATGGTAGCGCTCGAGAGTATTACTTGCATCTGCAGGGACACAGACTAGAAGATGAAAAGGAACGTGGTAGAAACATCTATGTGTGCCGACTACCCTTGGGAAAATGCAGCTATTTTTATTCTATTTTAGCATTTCGGGATCTATACTATAATACTGTAAAATGTATAATATCGATATTGACATGTTTTTGTTTGGTTAGTGAGGCTGTTGAGGCGATAATTTTAGATACACCGTCCATGTTGTTTGGAGATTCGAGGCGAGGTGAGGCGGACACGTTCATGCCTGACCTTCCCTGCACGACTGTCACTGAAAAGCCGTTGAAATTGCGAGTGCCCCTACACACGTCCTCATTGCGCGTTCGCCTTTTAGGCATACGTTCTAGACAACATGCGCTCAAAGCAGCAAGGGGACAACAATCATTGCCGCATCTTGCCGCCATGGATGCGTCACACAAATATTGGGGGCTTTACACAGCAGATCTTCAGGGACTCCGACTGTGGAGTGCAGATCTCCGGTGTGAGCCCTGGATTGCGTGTTCTGTTCTCTCCTTTTTGATGTGGGTTACCCTGGACTGTCGTCACATGACGTAACTGGCAAGGCAAGCAGAAAAACGATCACTTGTTCTAGACTTGTTCTAAATTTATTCTCCTCGACGTTGCCAAAAAAAAAAAGTACTGTACAGTATCAAGCACCAGCTTCTAGCAAACACACCATGTAACCTTTTAGAGCCGTGCTCTAGAGCGATGGCGGCATGTGTATTAAACTAAGAAATTACAAGTCCTGAGGTCAATGAGCCAACCTTGGCGATACAAAAAACAAACAAACATAGAGTAACAACCATAAATGCCCCAGACGCCGCTGATCAGACATAGATACCCATGGGGTATCATTCGCTTGAAGCAAAATGCCATGCCCCTAACAAAAGACAACAAGTCTTGTAAATGCACTGATAACACCAGAAATATGCAAACACGCAAAGACATTACGCCATGCCTCATTCCCTTACACACTAGAACCCATTCTGTCGTCTGAATCGTCGTCTCTCTTACTACTCTTCTTCTTCGCCTTGCCCTTCTTCTTGCCGGCAGACTCATTGGGCGGTGAATGCGTCCCCCGGCTGCCCACCTGGCTTTCACCCTGCTTCAAGCCCTTGACCTCTTGAAGCATGTCGCGGAAACCCTCTTCCAGTGTCGTCATGCGTGCGAGCATGATCCTGCTCATGCGGTTCGAGTCGGAGTCATTGTCGCTATTTTTCTGCATTTCGCGCGCCTTCATCCTAGCAGCCATTTCGAACTGCGTTGTGAAAGACGCAGGCAACCCGCTAATGTTACCAAAGTTGGGGTTGAGCGCATTGTCTCCAATGTCGGACGCTAGGTCCAAAGCAATCGCATTGAAAGAGGGCTCTCTTACTAGGGCGTCATTGAGGAGCATATTAGCCGAGTTCCTTCGTGGTGGCATGATTGCACGAGGCCGGGTAGCGGGAGCGGGAGGCAATACCCGCTTGGGTGTGCGTGCACCCGTGCCACTCGAGCCCTCCAGGCGACCGGGCGTGGCCGTACCCGTGGCCGTGCCGCTGCGAGTACCGGTCTTGGGCCGCTTTTCAGGTGATACTGCACGGGACGTGGTCATGGTATCCTTGATGGGACTGAATAAGATCGTGCCCGTTGATGTATTCCGATTGTGGACCGGTTTCAATCGCTTCTTACCAGGCGAGGATGGCTTCTTCCCCATAGAACTAGACTCTGACGGCGAAGCTGCAATGCCCGAAGGGCGCGGTTGCGCCCGCGGAATGGCAGTCATGGGCGTGCGGAAGAACTCATCTTCAGAAGATTCATAACCAGCCTTGGACCGCTTGCTTTCTTTCGTGCTTGGCTCGAGCCGAGGAGTGATGTTTTGGTCCTCACTTGCTTGATCGTCTTCATCATCTCCATCGGCGTCGGTCTGCTGTGGGGCTTCTTCCATAGCTCCGATGTGCATCTCAGGTTCCGACTCTTCGGCAATAGGCCCAGTGATGGGTGCTACCGCTTCATCAGGGTCCGAAACAACAGCCCTGGCGGTAGCAAGCGGATGCTTTCGCCTTGTTTGGCCAGCGGTCCTGGTTCTTCGCAAATATGGCCGCTGGCGGCCCTCGAGTCGATCCAGAACCGACCGAGAGTCGTCCTGCGGTGGAGTATTTTCGTCGTCATCACCCATCTTTCTCATCCAATCCGACACGATATTGCCAGAATTTCTTCTCGGTGTTGGGTACCGAGGGGTGGGATGGAAGCTAGGGTCGTGATAGGGTCGACGGAACACCTCCTCGAGCGCCTGGTCCTTTTGGAACGTGGTAACAGAGGGCTCACGCAGACGAGGACTGAACAAATCTACAGGGCCACGAATGCTAAATGCAGGCACAGGTGCTTTTGAGTCTGCCCGACCTCGTCGCTCGACAAGGTCAGTCGGACCATAGGCAAGATGCGAAAGAACAACGCGCTCGTACACGAAGATAGTAAGGAGGATGGGCAGATGCGTCAGCTTAATGACTGAGCGGTTCATGCGAAGGAACTTTTTGAACGGCATCGTGTACTTTAGAGGGATCAACAACCAACCGATGATATTGGTGGGCGGAATGTAGGAAAACAGGGCATCCGACTTGACCATGGAGATTGTGTTCACGGCGAAAAGGAACTGGTGCTCCTCATCGGCGTTCTTTACAACAGCCATGAAGGAGTTTGTCAAGACGGTGACGAGGATGGTAACAATGAGGAAATGACAGATGAAGAGGAACAGGGCAAGCAACGTCTTGCCGAGAAAGTTCATATCCCCCCAGAGGTCCCAGGCGGCAGGGCTGAATCCCATGACCAACTGGAAGATTGCGTACGCGGCATTCGAGGGGCCTAAATCTCGCTTGAAAGCCAGGCTGAAGGCGACAAAGAAACCGCTGCAGCTGATGATGATTAGCACAAGGAGCGCAACCAAGTCGACGGCCATCATCTTGAACGCAATTAGCAGCTGCGAAAAGTAGCGATAGTGGTCGAGGGCAGAGAAGAGTCGGGGAAACAGCAAAACCGCCGTAGACCCCAGCACGTCATAGGCCATGGCGGCTACTCTCTTGCTGCTGACGTCGGGCATGAGGATGCCGTACAGACGCAGGATGTAGTACGCCATGAACATGAGAAGGATGCCTAGGTCAAAGGCATTCCACACGCTCATAATGTACAAGCCAAAGCCCTGTTCGGAGAAGCCCACCACCTCATCGAGCATGTAGCCGGCGCTCCAAAACCAGAAGAGGACCTCGAGCGCGGTAATGTCGTCCGACTTTTGCGAGAGTACAGCGAGGAACAAGCCCAGCATGATGGCAAAGGAGAGGGTCGAGAACAAATTGCGGTAGCGAGGAACGCGCAAGCGGGAGAGCTTGAAGAGAGAGGCATCGTGGGGATCGTAGAGGGTCACTGTGCGTCGAAGAATGGCGGCTTGCTGGGGCTGGGGCTGAGGGTGGGAGGGCTTGCCGGGTGGAGGTCTGCGGTTAGAAGGACCTGTTCTCGGCGAGGCGGCGCCCGAGCCATTGGAGCTGCGCGGTTGGGGAGTATCGGGCTTTCTGTGCAGGCTGTCGGCGGCCGAGTGGAAGACGATGGTGCCGGCCCAGATGGCCTCTAGCTGGCGTACGACTAGGGGATGGGCAAGGAACTTCTTGGCCTGGGCGCGAATGGCAATCTCGAGGGTAGAGATGCGCGCAGAACGGGGGGCCTGTCGCGACCAGTTTCCGCCTCCTGGAGTCATGTTGCCGCGTCCTGGCAGGGCCAAGCCTTGCAAGGGGTCGAAGTCGTAGGACAGAGCATCGATCAACTCGCGGGTCGAAAACTCCCTGAGCAGCCTCACGGCCAGCAGCTCGCATATCAGGGCACGGGTCTTGCTGACGCCCACATTGCCCGGGTTCTCCTCTCCTTCTTTCTTGAACTGTAGACAATTGGCGAGCAGACAGTAGAGCAGCCCGCGCGAGAAGTTGTCGGCGCGGAGTTGCTGCTGGATGGGCTTGACGAGGAACTGGGAGACTTGGGGCGAGCGCAATTGGTCCCAGGAGAGGGTCGTCTCGCAGCGCTGGGTGAGGATGATACGGATTGCATGGGTGGTGTTGTAGATTGGGATGCGATCTATAGGGCGTGGTTAGCAGCGTCTAGCACCTGTAGTTGGTGTGCCTCGTACCCAGTATCTCTGGCGAGAAGACGGGGAGCAAGGGGCCGTCGCGCTGGCGGTCTCCTTGGTGGTCCTCGTCCTCATCGTCATCGTCGTCGTCGTCGTCTTCGCCGTCGTACTGGGCTACCGCGGCGGGCTCGTGGTGGTCCGCGTCCGACTCTATTCCATGATGGCGGCGGCGGTACCTGTCGATTGCGGCGAGCAGGGGCGTGGTCTCGGATGGCCGACGTGAGGTTGAGCCCAGGAATGAAGAGAACATGGAGCACGTCTCCAGTGGCAGGGCGTCGGTCGTCAGTGTCGGGGCAGACGGAGGACGGGGGCGCGAGGTTGAGTGGGAGCGGATGGAGTTAGCCAAGTTTCACCACTGGGGGGTGGGAAATGAAGCCCAGAAGAAGGCGATGAAGGCGCTCTTGCCCACTTGTGTGCCGCACATGGTCCACCGCCCAGGGCCAGGTTTAGGCCGTCATGCCGTCGAGGCATCATGAGGGAGCGTGAGACGCGACCGCCATGTCGCCCCATGGCCAATCCCAGGCGGAGCGCAGCACATGCCCACACCACCACCCCCATGCGGATATCCAGCGCTGGATAGCAGCAGCGCCATTTCATCGGCATCGGCATGCCTGCAAGCGGTTGGTTTATCGCGCATCGCCTGCGCGCAATCCGGGGTGCAGCATCGCATCCCACACGACTATGTGCATCCAACGCCGCGCCGCGCCTCGCCTTTCACATGCTGCTTGTGGTTACTTTTCGCAGTCAACGACTGCTAGGCGCAAACGCGCAACAAAACCCCGGCCTGTCCCTCCCGTTGCGCCCAGCCGCACGCCGCGCTTGCGTCTGTCATGCCAGATGGGCCTGGGTGCCGTGATATGCCCCGCGCGGTCGGCGGGCATCTAGATGAGGACGAGGCCGCCCTGCGACGGGCCTCGATGCTCGCTACCACGACGATACCGGGCCCTGCATGTTCCTTCACGCGATACGGCATCGCATTAGTCACCCCCTAGCCCGTTATCGGACGGCGCGCGGCCATTGACGGCCTACTCTCTGTTACTTGAACCCTTCTCGCGCCCGTTGCCCGTTGCCCACCCGCTCACACACTCACATGGACAGAAAAATCCCTCTGGCTGCAAAAAGCACCGACGGCAATGATGTCGTGCTGCAGCTGGAACCGTTGGATCCTGCGCATCATGGCTCCACACCACACCCCCCGCCCCTTGCCATTGGCAGCGCTCGCGAGGGTGCGCGACAGTGGCCTCTCACCGCCCTGCCGCCACCCTGCGATCTCGTACAGCCTGCGCGATGCCTACACTCTCTCTGACCGCGTCCCAGCACGCGCAGATCCTTCTTGCCCACAATCGGCTGCACGCCCGAGTATATATAGTTGGTTTTGCGCCCTGAATACCGCCGAGCAACTGGGTCGTATCCATATACGTAGTATGTACATAGCACGTGATAGCCCGTACGTACAACTGGAGGGGCTCTGCCTGCTCTCCGTGGGCGGACGCACACCGTAGGTTTTTGTAAATTCCCAACATGCGCACCCACTAGTCCAAAAACAATGTTCCTCAACACGCCTTTCAGCGTTCGAGCAGGTGGTTGCGTCAAGTCTGAAATCTCCTATGCTGGATTCGGTCCAGATAGACACGCTCGGCCATGCACGCAGAGCGCTATCAGAGTCGTCATTCGCTGTGTGGTGGGGCAGACCAATCAACCCCGCCATACACCTGCAGCTAAACCCTTCTCGTTTTTTTCCACTACAGTGAGGCTCCGAAACTTTTTTTTTCTTTCTTTTCTGTCGAGGCTTCAAGAACTCTTCTCTCCCACCAAATTGCCCGACAGTCTCGCATCACAAGGGTTCCATAGCCCTAGAGCTGTCTCTTGTTCCCTCAATTATGGCCCCTCAGCCCGACCAGAGCCACAACCTGGCTCTCGAGCTTCAAGATGGCTACGTCTGCTTTGGACAAAGCTTCGGTGCCGACAAGAGCATTTCTGGAGAACTTGTCTTCCAGACTGGCATGGTCGGTTACCCCGAGTCCGTAACCGACCCTTCGTACAGAGGCCAGATCCTCGTCATCACATTTCCCCTCGTCGGCAACTATGGCGTGCCCTCGCGAGAGGACATGGACAGCCTGCTCAAGGACGTTCCAGAGCACTTTGAGTCCAAAGAGATTCACATTGCCGGATTGGTCGTCGCTACATATGCTGGAGAGGAATACTCCCACCACTTGGCCACCTCTTCGCTGGGTGCATGGCTCAAGGAGCAGGGTGTGCCCGCCATTACAGGCGTCGACACGCGAGCGCTGACCAAGCGTATCCGAGAAGAGGGAAGCATGCTGGGACGTCTTTTGCAGAGGACTGGCCCAGTACCCTCGGCTGTTGTCACCGAGGGCGAGACCGACTGGAGGGGCAGCTTCGAGCAGATTGACTGGGTCGACCCCAACAAGAAGAACCTTGTCGCTGAAGGTATGCGAGACGAAACCTCAAAGAAAAAAAAAGCATCCCTACTAACATTAGACAGTTTCCATCAAGGAGCCCAAGCTCTTCTCGCCCGATCCTGCGACTGCGCTCAAGCACCCTTCTGGCCGCCCTGTCCGTGTCGTCACCGTCGATGTAGGTCTCAAATACAACCAATTGAGATGCCTGGTACGAAGAGGAGTCGAAGTTCTGCAGGTCCCCTGGGACTACGACTTCCCCAAGCTTGCCGGTAAGGACTACGATGGTCTCTTCATCTCCAACGGTCCTGGTGACCCAGCCATGATGGAGTCTACCGTGAAGAACATCAAGGCCGCCATGGACGAGGCCCGGACACCCATCTTCGGTATCTGTCTTGGTCACCAGTTGCTTGCCCGCGCAGCCGGCGCCAGCACTATCAAGATGAAGTTCGGTAACCGCGGTGCCAACATCCCTTGCACAAGCTTGCTCACTGGCAAGTGCCACATCACATCACAAAACCACGGATATGCCGTCGACTCCAAGACCCTCCCCAGTGGCTGGGAGGAGCTGTTCGTCAACGCAAACGATGGCAGCAACGAGGGTATCCGCCACCAGGAGAGGCCCTACTTCAGTGTCCAGTTCCACCCTGAGCACACACCCGGTCCCCGCGACACCGAGTACCTGTTCGATGTCTTCATCAGCACCATCCAGAAGGCCATGGAATCGCCTGAGGTCATGTCACAGCCAGTCGAGTTCCCTGGCGGTACTTTCGAGGAGAACAGGAAGCTCGCCCCCAGGGTCGACGTCAAGAAGGTGCTTGTCCTGGGCAGTGGAGGTCTGAGCATTGGACAGGCTGGAGAGTTTGACTACTCTGGTAGTCAGGCTATCAAGGCGCTCAAGGAAGAGGGCATCTACACCATCTTGATCAACCCCAACATCGCCACCATCCAAACTTCAAAGGGTCTGGCCGACAAGGTGTACTTCTTGCCGGTCAACGCAGACTTCGTCCGCAAGGTCATCCAGAAGGAGCGCCCTGATGGTATCTACGTAACCTTTGGTGGCCAGACCGCCCTCCAGGTCGGTATCCAGCTCAAGGATGAGTTCGAAGGTCTTGGTGTCAAGGTTCTCGGTACCCCCATCGACACCATCATCACCACCGAGGACCGAGAGCTCTTTGCCCGTAGCATGGAGTCGATTGGCGAGAAGTGCGCCAAGTCTGCTTCCGCTAACAACGTCGACGAGGCCATGCGCGCCGTCAAGGACATTGGCTTCCCAGTCATTGTCCGAGCTGCCTACGCTCTCGGTGGACTTGGAAGTGGCTTTGCCGAGAATGAGCAACAGCTTCTCGACCTCTGCAACAAGGCTTTTGCCGCCAGTCCCCAGGTGCTCATTGAGCGCAGTATGAAGGGGTGGAAGGAAATCGAGTACGAGGTCGTCCGTGACTCCCGGGACAACTGCATCACAGTTTGTAACATGGAGAACTTTGACCCTCTCGGTATCCACACTGGAGACTCTATTGTCGTTGCACCTTCGCAGACCCTTTCGGATGCCGACTACAACATGCTCCGGACGACCGCCGTCAACGTCATCCGTCATCTTGGTGTTGTTGGTGAGTGCAACATCCAGTATGCGCTCAACCCTTTCTCCAAAGAATACTGCATTATCGAGGTTAACGCTCGTCTGTCGCGTTCTTCCGCTCTGGCTTCCAAGGCCACTGGATATCCCCTCGCTTTCGTCGCAGCCAAGCTTGGTCTGAACATTCCTCTCAACGAGATCTCCAACTCAGTCACACGCTCTACATGCGCCTGCTTCGAGCCATCCCTTGATTACGTTGTAGTCAAGATCCCCCGCTGGGACTTGAAGAAATTCACCCGCGTATCCACTCTTCTTGGCTCATCTATGAAGAGCGTCGGAGAGGTCATGAGTATCGGCCGGACATTCGAAGAGGCTTTGCAGAAAGCCATTCGCGAGATCGATCCCAGCAACTTGGGTTTCAACGAGACCCCGGCTTTGATGGAGATTGACCAGGAGCTGCAAACACCTTCTGACCAGCGACTCTTCGCCATTGCCAATGCCATGAAGGCTGGCTACAGCGTCGACAAGATCTGGGAGATGACCAAGATTGATAAGTGGTTCCTCAGCCGCCTCAAGTCTCTTAGCGACTTCGAGAAGCTCATGGCCAACTACGACACTGTCAGCATCACCAAGCCCTTGATTAAGAAGGCCAAGCAGCTTGGTTTCTCTGATCGCCAGCTCGCCAAATTCTGGGCATCCAACGAGCTTGCTGTGCGTCGTGTCCGTGTCGATGCTGGCGTCTTCCCAGTTGTTAAGCAGATCGATACCGTCGCCGCCGAGTTCCCTGCTGTAACCAACTATCTTTACCTCACCTACAACGGCACGGAGCATGACATCAAATTCAACGACAAGGGCATCATGGTGCTCGGTTCCGGTGTGTACCGTATCGGATCGTCTGTCGAGTTCGACTGGTGCTCTGTCCGTGCCATTCGCACACTGAGAGAGCAGGGCTTCAAGACGGTCATGTTGAACTACAACCCGGAGACCGTATCCACTGATTACGACGAAGCGGACCGCCTCTACTTCGAGTGCATCTCGCTAGAAACTGTACTTGACATTTACACCATTGAGAACTCGAGCGGTGTGGTCGTAAGTATGGGTGGTCAGACCTCCAACAACATTGCTCTGCCTCTGCACCGTATGAACGTCAAGATTCTTGGTACTTCACCAGAGATGATCGACACGGCAGAGAACAGATACAAGTTCTCTCGTATGCTTGACCGTATCAACGTAGACCAGCCTGCGTGGAAGGAGTTGACAAGCATTGAGGAGGCGACCGAGTTCTGTGATCGCGTATCTTACCCGGTCCTGGTCCGTCCTTCTTATGTCTTGTCCGGAGCCGCCATGAACACTGTCTACTCCAAGCACGACCTGGCAAACTACTTGAACCAAGCGGCAGATGTGTCCAAGGAACATCCCGTCGTCATTACCAAATACATCGAGAACGCTAAGGAGATTGAGATGGATGCCGTTGCCAACAATGGTACCATGATTGGACACTTCATCTCTGAGCACGTTGAGAACGCCGGTGTTCACTCTGGTGATGCCACATTGATCCTGCCTCCTCAGGATCTCGACCCCGAGACGGTGAGGCAGATTGAAGATGCCACTCGCAAGATCGGAGCAGCTCTCAACATCACTGGACCCTACAACATCCAGTTCATTGCCAAGGATAACGAGATTAAGGTCATCGAGTGCAATGTCCGCGCCTCGCGATCTTTCCCCTTCGTCTCCAAGGTCATGGGTGTTGACCTGATCGAGATGGCTACCAAGGCTATGGCCGGCCTGCCTGTTACCGAGTACCCACCGGTCAACATTCCTGCCGAGTATGTCGGTGTCAAGGTTCCTCAGTTCTCCTTCTCTCGTCTTTCTGGCGCCGACCCCGTTCTCGGTGTAGAGATGGCTTCGACTGGTGAAGTCGCTTGCTTCGGTCGTACCAAGTACGAGGCTTACATCAAGGGTCTCATCGCCACTGGCTTCAAGCTACCAAAGAAGAACATTCTACTGTCCATTGGTTCTTTCAAGGACAAGTTGGAGATGCTGCCATCGATTGAGCGTCTGCACAAGATGGGCTACAACCTCTTCGCTACCGCTGGAACTGCTGACTACATTCAAGAGCATGGCATTCCAGTCAAGTTTTTGGAAGTCCTTTCCAGCGGCGAACACGACGAGCAGAAACAGGAGTACTCGCTCACACAGCACTTGTCTAACAACCTCATCGATCTCTACATCAACTTGCCGTCAAGCAACCGCTTCCGCCGACCTGCCAACTACATGAGTAGGGGTTACCAGACGCGTCGTATGGCTGTCGACTACCAGACTCCATTGGTCACCAATGTCAAGAACGCTAAGCTGCTCATCGAGGCTCTCTCCCGCCACTACGACATGGAGGTCACCAAGGTAGATTTCCAAGACTTTGCTGCTACCCCCGGATCTCACGACCAAACTTCTGGAGCCTTGTCCAACCTTAATGGCTCGTTGTCTCTGTCGCAGCTCCTCGCAAGGTCGCCATTCAAGCGTGAGCACATTACGTCTGTCAAGCAGTTCACCCGAGCCGACCTCCATCTTCTGTTCACTATTGCTCAGGAGATGCGTCTGGGTACTCAGCGACAGGGCTGCCTCGACATCCTCAAGGGCCGTGTGCTTTGCACCATGTTCTGTGAGCCATCGACTAGAACATCGGCCTCTTTCGACGCTGCCATGAAGCGCCTGGGTGGTGAGGTCGTTGTCATCAACGAGTCGGTTTCTTCTACTCAGAAGGGCGAGTCTATTGCAGATACTATCCGCACATTGGGCTGCTATGGCGACGCCATTGTCCTCCGCCACCCCTCTGAGGAATCCATCGACATTGCCACCAAGTTTTCCGATGTCCCGATCATCAACGCCGGCAACGGAAGCCGAGAGCACCCGACTCAGGCCCTCCTCGACATCTTCACCATCCGAGAGGAGCTTGGTACCGTCAACGGCCTCAACATCACCTTTGTTGGTGATCTGAAATATGGCCGCACCGTACACTCCCTCTGCGAGCTTCTTTCTCACTACGACGTCACTGTCAACCTCGTCTCTCCCGACTCCCTCGTCATGCCTTCGGGTGTAACCAACGCCCTCAAGGCCCGAGGTCAACTCAACAAGGTTTCCAACCAACTGTCTGACGACATTGTCGCTTCTTCGGACGTTATTTACTGCACTCGCGTGCAGAAGGAACGCTTCCCTGATTTGGCGAGCTATGAAGCTGTCAAGGACGCATTTGTTATTGACAACAAGTTATTGAAGGGAGCCAAGGAGCATATGATTGTCATGCACCCACTGCCCAGGAACAACGAGATCAACGAGGAGGTGGACTTTGACCCGAGGGCGGCATACTTCAGACAGGTACGTCTCGGATTACACAGCTGGGAAAGCTGTATGCTAACATGTACGCAGATGAGATACGGACTGTACACCCGCATGGCACTGCTCGCTATGGTCATGGCACCGTAGATGCACAGCAATGTGTATGACTTCATGGCAGGCGTTTGGCGGTGTTTTTCACGAATACGAACAAAACTAAAAAGTTTTCCTACCGATGTTATTCTTTTTCCTTTCTTCGAGTCTATTCCATGGTTTCTGGGTAGACACACAAACCGTAGATAGACATTACTCTCAAAAGCATTTCCACGGAGTTTGTGAAACACGGTTTAAGGGTATCTATATGATGTATGATTATCAATATCAGGGTAGGGGGGAGCTATTTCAGTTTTACTTCAGTCTGTTTTTTCTTTTTCGGCGTTTGGGTTTGGTTTGGGGGTATTAGGTTTGGGTGGGGCTGGTTTAGCTCGGTTGGGCATATTTTAGGTGCATTTTTTCCTTTGGGAGGGGGATCAGCAATCAGGTTATGGTAGGGAAGGGATCTGCATTGGGCGGCGTTTTCTCGTTGAGAAAGCATATGGGAAGTCGATTTCAAGACTACGGATGGCGTCGAGGAAAGGGTCTTAAGGTTTAAAAAAGACAGAAGACGCCAGACGCCTTGCCAGTCATAAGATTTATAATGAAGAATACTACATGCACGCCTTAAAGCGTGTTTGATGTAAGCGGCAAAAAAGCTGGCTACGTCATTCCCCCTCTCTTTTCAAAGAAAGACTTTGTTTACGCTCGAGATGTGATTTGTGTTTTTGGTTTGAGAAAGGAATATCAAAGGGAAGAGAGGCCTTTAGTGACGCAAGCATCGGCTCCAGCCTGGTGATAGTTAGCATCGTTTCTGTTTCTCAAGTCGCTCGTTGGTTCAAGGAGAAGAAGATAAAACATACCAGGCAGTCCGCATCCAAACCCAACAAACAAATAGATCAAAAAGATAACCACCAGCGTCAGCAGCACCATGAGCTTAACATTCTTCCACCACATCCTCCTCTTGAGCGTGCGACTCCTCACCCTAAAATCCCTCGCATTCTCCCCCAGTCTCCCCGTTTTATCCACCAGCACACTCATATGCTCGCCCCTCTCTAGCACGCGCTCAATATTCTCCGTCATAATCTCCCTCACACCTTCAATCTCCCGCTGCGCCGTCCTCAGCGCATCCTGCTGGCCCGCCTGCGTGCCGCCTTGCTCCAGCATAAGCCTCTTGAGCGCGCCATTGAAACTCGCACACCCATATGGTGGTAGATCGGCAAAATCTGTCTCTTCTGGCGCAAAATCGTTGAAAAATCGCTTCTCGAGGGTGGTGAGAAAGCCAAAGGGAATGCGCTGGCCTAGTTCGCGCTCGGCGATGACGAGGAAGGTGAGGCCGCCGGCGGTGGCGCTGGGGTGCGATGAGGGGAAGTCAGATGGCGATTTGATGAGGCAGTGGATGAAGAATTTGGATTGATCGATCGTTTTGTGTGAAGATTTGTCGTGCGTGAGGCGTGGGAGGACGAGCGAGACGAGAGAGGAGGCGTTGGACGAGGCAGACGCCGTGTGTTCGGTGAGGACGGTGGTGTTGTGCGCGATGCAGGCGCTGGAAAGGGAGTGGTCTGTTAGCTTTTCGGATTGGATTTGGAGTGAGGGAGATGCGAAGGGAGGTGCATACTAGAGCAGCGGCGTAGACGAGGATGACGACGCCATGGTTGATATGTTTCGGGGAGTGGTGATGTGATTGCGCCTGAGGGATAGAGTCGGATCTCCGTCTTCTTCTTCAGTGGCGTCAAGGCGATTCCGTGGGCGATTTGCGTCCTTGTGAGAGTCTGGGGTATCGGTATGGGTGATGCTGTGGGTCTGGGTCGTGTCGCAGGTTGCAGGATGTTGAATGCAAGGACAAGGCGCTAAAAGCTGGGGATGGACTAACCATGTGCGTCATAAGCCAAGAAAGCCGACGTGCTATGGCTATGCGCTAGCTAATGCATGCGACCAAATCGCGTTCTGGATTCTTTCTTTTTTGTTATAGATTCGGCCTTCTTAATAGTAGCGGTAGATATAATCCCCACCACTTCACAAGCGATATACGCGCAAGATACGCAAAGTCGCATCGTCTGTGCGCATCCAAGTTGTAGCCTCGGTTGATTCTCTCCTCCAGTCCCACACTTCTTTTGCGCCCGCTTTCACCCTCCAACCACCCAGCGCATTGAGCCACCATGGTTCGCGTCAAGCACCGCTACCTGATTGTCAATTTCCTGTACCCAGAGCCCGCCGCAAAAAGCAAATCCCAGCTCCCAGACATTGTCCAGATCCATTCGCCCACACCGGATGCGCTCAAGCAAGGCTTCATCGTGCGCATGATACGAGATGGAGTTGAAGAGCTCTTTGGCGATTATGGCTCCGGCATGATATCTGCTGGACTTAAAGGTAAAAATTGCTTTTTGTATGTATTTTGTGGAAATTGTAACTGATAATTCCCCTGCAGTAAACTACTATTCTCCCTCAACCAGCACAGCCATAATCCGGTGTCCACGCGACCACTACGAAATGGTCTGGGCAGCCCTCACATACACAACGCATCTCCCACGGCCCCTCGACATACCCGTGGTCATAAGAGTGGCCAGAGTCAGCGGTACGATCAGAAAGGCCGAGGAAGAGGTTATACGCCAGTCACAGCAGATTATCAAGAGAGCAAGGGCTTGGGATGGCGCGGGACAGTTGCCAATGGTGCAGAGTGTGGAGAAGGCGGTGGATAAAGAGCGCAGGGCAGAAACACAGGTGCTTGCTGCCGTTGATGATGGAAGCGACAGCGATGATATGAGTGAATAGATGAGGGCTTCTAGGCTCTGGTATTCTTCTTGTTTGGAAAGCGACCTGTCATGGACGGAACGACATGGCGGATACGAGCACCCCGACGCCACAAGATCGTCCAATGCGTACTGGATCTCGGCCTGAACTCATTATGTAGGATATGGAAGACCACTGTGCTTGCAGCTGAGAACTGTAGCACTTTCCATTTCTCCGGACCTCACACATCCGCACAGCCAAGGCGCTCCTCAATCCGTTCTGAGAACACGGATGTGTGGAGAATCGACAATACACTGGACTGATATGAACCGTTGCAGCCACTCCTCAGACACGAACCAACCGGCGGATATACATGGCGGGAAATCTATTATACACGGACTCTATTGTACATGCGCTAAAAACATTCGTGTTCTTCTACAGCAAAACATAGAACCAGATCAAACGCTCAGTTGGGTCTCATCATAGCAATCAAAGTAGCAGTGATGACTGCACCCGCCGCAGCACCTTGCAGAACAGCAGTCGTGTAGTCGATTCTTCGCATCGAAATAACCCGCTCGCTGAGCAGATCATTGGCAATGTAGTTTGCCTTCTCCTGCCACGTTTCCAATTTACTATAAGGACGGGAAAACGGGGCAGCCTCCTTGGCCACAGTGACCTTCTCGTCAGGTGTCAAAGCCTCTTCTTCTGGAGTAAGCTTCGTTGCGTCGGGCATTGCCGAGTCAGAAATTGGCTCGGCAGCAGCCTCAGTGACAGCTTCAGGAACCACCTCTATCTCTGCCGGCTCTGGTATGTCGTTTCCTTGTGTAGGTGACTCCTCGATAGTTTCTTCAACTACAGCAGGCGCAGCAGTTGCCGCGGGCGGGCCAGCAGGTTCAACGACCCTGTCAATCTCCTTCTCCATGGGCGTATAAACCTGGCTGCTAGGAGCAGGCGTAGCGGCAGCGGCAGCGGCAGCAACAGACGCGGCTTCTGAGGCAATCTTCTGCTGGGCTTCCAATGCATTCTTGATCTCCTTGACCATCCTCTTTCTCCGCCAAGGCTCCAGGACTGCCAAACTGAGCAGTAGCAAGAAGATGTTGACACCCATCAGTCCAAAGGTTACCCAAGTACTGTTCCTGCGGATTGTGTCGCTCCAGATTTGCTCTTCGTGGTACTGTGCACGCTCTCGCTTCTCGAGCTGTGCGCGTGCATCTTCCAAGGCACTCTCGGCGTTTGCAACAGCATCCTTTGCCTCTCGGACGGCTTGGTCGTTGAGGTGCTCGGATCTGATAAGAGCCATGTAGCGTTCAAGATCGCCATTGGACCACGAGTGTTTTCGTTCAAGGAGGGCGACGACTTCTTTTTGGGACGTGGCCTGGTGGGCGAGGGCGGTATCGAGGGCCTGTTTAGCAGAATCGATGGCTAGGCGGCGGGCTTTTACGAGCTTTTCTGCAACAAGGTTAGAGCTGGTTTCCCAACAGAGCTCCAAAAGTCACATACCCTGTTCTTTGATCTCTCTCCGCAGCGCTTCAACTCCGGAGTAATCGGTTCCTGTATACGTATTGACCTTTTGTGTGACTACAGCAAGCTTGGGCAGCAGCTCATCCATGGCATCAGAGAAGCGCTTCAAAATACTCCATCTCTGCCTCTCACGGTGAGAAGGCAGCTGTTCGTCAGGCACGCGGGCTATGGTATCTTGGGGGTCGTCTTTCTTGGGTGGCTCTGGTTCCGGCGGTGGTGGGTGAGGTTTGCGAGCTTCGGTGGCCGGCGGTTCCTGCAATGCTGCTACTGAGCTCTCAGCTGCCCTCTGGATGGCTATCTGGTCTTCAAGCAACGCATTCAATCTCCTCTGCAATCGTTCTTGGTCCTCGGGTGATGGCGGGGCTGCGGAAACGCTGGGTCGTTGTTGGGGTATGGGTTGCGATTGTGCTGCGGGCGGTGGCATTGGGATGGGATCTGACGGTCTCGATGGCTTCCCTCCTTCTTCTCTCCATCTTGTCGAGCTCGAGAAGGTCCGTTGCGGCCATGTCTTCGCTACGTCGACGCTCAATGGTAGTCTGGCATCCCACCTCGACGCACCACCAAAGACTGGGCGATGGTGGTAGGCCAGACATGACGACGACGCGCTGCCGGCACGGCGGCTGAAGAGCCGCAGTGAAGGCGCTATCTTGTTAGCAGCCAGCTCACGGGAAGCATGCTGAAGCAGGGGCCTCATTGCTGTCTCTTCCCTCACATCAAGAGCGAAGGACGGGACGACGAATGACGAAAAAGCTCCGCCTGCGGACCTCCGAAGCGCTCTGACGTGCCAAGCGGCGTGGGGTCGCCGCACCGCCCTCACTGGCTGCTCCCCTCGCCATGCCGGGTTGCCGATTCAGGGCTTACCTAGTGCCCCTCCAACTTTTAGACGTGCGAGTACTCTAGATATCCCTCGTCCGGAGCCTTCTGAGTTTTCTTTCCCTGCCAAAACATTCACTTGGTCCAGACATTCAAGATGGGTTCTATCGACTTGGCTGAGCTGCCCGCAATGAAGAGCGACCCCAAGGTAACACTACCGCCCGTTTAATCAACACAACCCTTACTAACACTACAGTGTAGTTCGTCTTCTTCACCGACTTTGATGGCACAATCACCCTCCAGGACTCGAATGACTTCATGACCGACAACATTGGCTACGGCCAAGCGAAGCGCCGCGCTGGCAACATTGCCTGTCTCAACAACGAAATCACCTTCCGCGACTCGTTCCGCGACATGATGGACAGCGTCACAAGGCCCTACGACCAGTGCATCCAGTACCTGGTCGACAACATCCGGCTGGACCCAGGCTTCAAGGCCTTCTTCGAGTGGTCGCTAGAGAACAACATCCCCGTCGTGGTACTGAGTTCTGGTATGGAGCCCATCATCCGCGCACTGCTGGAGAAGCTGGTCGGACCAAACGCGAGCAAGATGCAGGTTCTTGGCAACTATGTCGGCGCACGCGAAGGCAAGAGTATCAACGACGAGGGCGGCTGGCAGATTCTCTTCAGGCACCCAGACTCTGGTTTCGGCCACGACAAGTCCATCGAGCTACGCAAGTACTCGTCGCTCCCTGAGGGCATTCGCCCAACCATGTTCTATGCTGGTGACGGTGTGTCCGACCTGTCTGCTGCGCGCGAGACAGATCTTCTTTTCGCCAAGAAGGGGCATGATCTGATTAGCTACTGCGCGCGCGAAGACGTCCCTTTTACCGTCTTCGAGGATTGGTCCGACATCCTGGCTAAGTGCAAGAGCATTGTCGAGGGAAAGACGACTGTCCAGGCGGCTGCCAAGGAGGGCTACGAAGCCTACAAGAAGGGCGAGGCCGGCCTCAAGAACTAGATAGGGGAAACTCTAAGAACTTTGACCCTAGGGCGGTAAAGCCCTTTGCTGTTGGAAAGGTGTCTATGCTGCGGCGCAGCAGATGCCGAATCCTTCTCAATATTCCAGCGCTGCTCAGGACCTGCAGGGGTGGCTGTGGCCGCGGGTGAGCGGGCCGTGTGTGCCGGCGAAGGAGTGCTACCTTCTTTTGCATGTGCTCGTGATAAACGGGGAGTGCATCTTGAAAGACAACAAGAACGATAGACATGATTTACACGATAGACGATAGAATCTTCGATTTCGGGCTTGTCCATAGATATTGGGCGTACGAGAATGAAAAGACTCAATGATTACCTTCATGCTCAAATGACGCAACAAACTGTGACTTTTCGAAGAAGGGTATCTCTTGCTGCATGAAAAAACAAGAAAAAAAGAAACATACATACGCAAAGTACCATCTTCTCTCTTCTCATCGACTGATGGCCACCTCAGTAGTCTTGACAATTGTCAAGCCCCGCGGCATAGTCCTCCTATTAGCACGTCCTACATGGAAACTCTCGATGCTCTCATCACTCTCACGAGCCCGACTATCCCTCCTACTAAAATCCGATTTCCCCCTGCCAGCTTCAACAGTGTACGTGTCCTTGCCCAACATGACGTCTTCGGCGTACGGGTCGCGTGCCATTGACTGGCTGCTGCCGTCGCTCATATTCTTCATAACGAAGCTGTTCTCGGTGTGCTGCTCGCTTTGCTTCATGTATCCTTTTGAGCGAAAGGGGGTACTGTTGAGGCCAGAAGAGCCACCTGTTCGGCCTCGTGTTGCAATGGAACGGACTTGGCCGAAGAAGTTTGCGAAAAGAGGTTTCATGGTGGGGAGGCAGGCGGCGATGATGCCTACATGCATTTCTACCCTGTTATGTAATTTAGCCCTGGCTCTCTGAGAAACGGAATGATATGTAGTGGGAGGACTTACTGTTGCCAGATGTAGTACCAAGCTCCTTCGCCAGACCAGTCTTTTATCTTGAAGAAGTTGGCTTGCATCGGTGTTTTGTAAATAGCCACAGCAGATGCGAACAAACCGAGACCTAGGATGGCTGCGAGACCGATGCGTGTTTGGATGGTGACCTGGAGCTTCCAGACCATAGGGATGGGTATCAGGGCGAACAGCAGATCCGTTGCGATGTTGATGCAGGAGTTGAAGACACCGACGTTCTTGAAAATCGTCGCATCGTAGCATTTCGCAGTTCTGTACACATGTCAGCTCGCTTTGAAATGAATGGCAGCTAAGTTTTCAGTGGTACAAACCCCATAAGTGGACGCAGGGTATAGTCATATCCAGCTCGCACGGGGATACATTGGAAAATGATGGCGAACGTTGAGCCAAGGGTGAAGACAACAAGAAAAACTGGACTGGTCAGTCATGAACCCAGCAGACTAAGACCTCCTTTGGCAGCTTCTACTTACTCAACATGCCAATCAAGAACGGCCGCCATTTCGTCCGGTCTGCCAGTCGCAGCAAGAAGAATCCGATTGATAGCTTGATCAAGCTGTATGCGGCGATGATGAGGATGGAATAAAAGTACATGTACTTGAAGAAGGGAAATATATTTTCAGGTGGAAACGCTTCGGCATGCTTCCCCAATCCATAGCTGACGACTTTCAAGAACAAAGCCAACGTTGTTGCGCTTATGCTCTACGTATGCTGAGATTAGTAAAATCGTACGGTGAATATATTCCAGAAAACCCTATCAAAGATGGTAGACATACAAATGCAATGGCCATCATGATATCTGTTTGTGGGATACATCAGCAACCTTCGATAGTTCTTGTATAATGTCATTGACATACCGTCCCAGCCAAACGTTTTCAGCATGAAAATCCGTACATAGAACCGCAGTAGCACCGCAGCGCTTGACAAACCGAACAAAGAAGCCTCTATAGCTATCAGCCTGGACGCCTGGTTCTCTGCCAGGTACTCTGGTGATCGTGGTGGCGAAGCAGGCGGGCCCCATCCTTGTCTCGCAACAAGAGAATGGAAGGCCATGTTGGAAACCATACAAGCGTAAATGGAAGCAAAGACGAAAAATTATTAGATAGTATAGAAGAAATATGTCTGCTTTGTTGGGCTTTGGTTAAGGGCATCTCATGACCGCCTGTCCAAAAGTAGCAGGCGGGCATGTGCAGACTGTAAAGATGGTAGACGACCACATCTGGGATGGCATTGGTCCGGGCCAACATCTGCTTCTCCGTATATGCACGGTACATGGTTTTAATGTCGACGCGACGGCTCGGCTATGTTGTGCAACAGGAGAACAGCCCGAGTGGCGGCCTCTGTGTCCAATCATGTTTGCAGTGCCGCTAGGATTGCGACGTTTAATCCTGAATCCTTAGACCTGCCGCTTAGTTGCCACAAATTGAGAACCAAGACAGAGTCCTTTTATCTCTTCTCCTCGTCGCTTGAAGATGCAAAACTGTGGTGTTGTATGTATGTTCTGGCTGAGACACTGTCTTACCTCGCATCCACAGTGCGACGAATCCAATTATTTGCAAAGTTGTTCAGGGCGCTGTCTTCAAGAGGAAGATGGAACGTGCTCCTTTCGGATCATCCGGACCAACGTTGGAAGTCCAAGTTGGGAATCTACATCTGCATCTGAAGCAGAAAGTTATGTAGGCTCTATCGCTCTGCGTATAAGCACTCTGAGGAATTGGCAGCACTCCTTCCTAGGGAAACACACAAGCCCGCCGCTGTTTCTCCTTTCTGTGGCTCCATGGATAAAGTGTCCTTCAAAACTAAAATCGAAACTGTAGGTTCCCCACAAGGATGAGATAGATTTTGCAAGTGGTTCTGGACAAGATCCCTAGTCGAAAGCAGATCTTGGTTGCTTGTACAGTGGCCTTAGATGGTCTCCATTTCTTAATTTCATAGTTTTTCTCTGTCGAAGGACTAGGTGTAGGTATTGCATCGTGGGCGTAGCGAAGACCCTTGTGGCACTGAACTTGTACGGCTTGTGATGCGCCAATGTGGCGAGTTATGAGTTATGGCGTGACCAACGTGGCAACACGTGTCTGAGCAATTCAGCATGCAGGCAAGTGGGTTCAGCAATGTCCGACTGTTGCTGCGGACGATGCAGGTCTTCGCTTGCGAGATGAACTGATGGGATGTGGTTGTCAAATGACAAGACGCTAATGGCCCAGGCGAATGGTGGCCGGTTCCGCGGAGAGGACCGGCGCCTGAAATCACCCGCAATATGGCAATTGGCTATGCGACAGTAGCCTGCTCATGCGGGCCGCCTTATACAATATTTCTCCCCTCTAGTTCATCGTTCCAGCCCTTTTGCCGCTGAACTCCTCATGTTTCTCTCAATTTACAATATTGTAGCTAGGTACGATGAGAGAGAACTCGCGCGTCAAATTCCGGATACGTCTTAGTGTCTGAGCTGCACTCCTATCGGACTATATGCAGAATATAGCAAGCAACATCCCTAGGCACCACATCTTAATATCTTCCCGTCCCTCCCGCGCCTAAGCTTTGAACGATGCGACCGGTTAAACAAAAAAAAAAGAGAATGCAGGCATGCATGGACATGTGGAGTCAGCCGCCACACGGCTCGGAAACCGTTCCATGCTGCGGCTGGTGAAGGATCCTCAGTATTCCTAGCCTATCCATCGCCTGTCTTCTCTATAGACCCGTAGCCGAGGCTTCCAGAATCCACTCATACACCCTATGCTCATTTACAGCCTCAATGCCTTTTTCGTAATCGAAACGGGGCGAGATTCAGGCAGATCCATGTCTTACGGAGTTTGGACTACGCCTCTATGCATCCTGCAATGCAAACTCGGCATTTGGGATCTGTTTTGGTCTTAGTGGCTTGCCATACACAACGCAAGAAATATTTTAGGCCTACTTTCGACTATTCGAGGAACGTGGGCGAATAAAACTTCAGTCTACCAGAAGCTCTAGCAATGCCTTGACTGACTCGAGGCCTAACCGGGATCAACAAGCCGAGTTTTTGGGTCCGAAAGCAAGCCAGCATCGGTTTTGTTGATGGTCGAATTCTCTAGTTGGACTAGATGCAGGAAGGTGTTGGTTGCGTCCTGGGGTATTTGAAGGCCTTGTCCAGCCTTGCATTTGTGGGCAGGGCTTTATCACATTTTGTTTGTGCCTCTCTCACATTCTAATATAATTCAATAATAGCTGGCTCGTGCAGGCCCTTTGTCCGAAGTCATATTCAAAGCTGTGGACGTTTTCAGTCGTTCAGTCATTTTCATCCTCTGAGGCCTCCCAAGTCTTCGTATATCCAGCTTTACCCGGTTTCAAACGCGACCATGCGTACAGCTGCACTCCTTTGGCTTGCACCTGCGGCACTAGCCAGCGCCATTCCTGCCTTCGAAGAATCCTCTCCCGCTGCCGCTTTCGACAAAAGGCAGAATGTCTCACCGAATATTCTTGGTGGAAAGGTCCTCCAGGCTGATTTGTACGCTGGAATTGCTGCCATCAACCAGCAAATTTACCAGGCTACACAAAAGAATGATCAATTCAAGAAGTGCAACCCCTTGAACCTTGTTGTTCGCAAGGAATGGTGTGTATCCTAGAAAAGTGTTAAGAGCTGCCTACTGACATACCCAGGGCGACCTTCACCAAGTCCGAGAAGAAGAATTATATCGAGGCCGTTCAATGCATGTCTAAGGCACCTGCGAAGACACCCAAGTCCGAATGCCCAGGCTGCCAGAACCGCTACGACGATTTCGTCGCTGCTCATATCAAGCAGACATTCTCCATCCACAACACTGGAAATTTCCTTCCCTGGCACCGCTACTACACCTGGGCCTACGAACAGACACTGCGAAATGAATGCGGTTACAAAGGCTCCCACCCATACTACAACTGGCCCCGATGGGCAGACGATCCTATGAAGAGTCCTGCTCTGGACGGCTCTGCTTTGTCACTGGGTGGCAACGGTGTTGCTGGATGCTCCAACCAAACTTTCTACGGAATTCCCACCAACGCTGAGCCAAAGATCAAGATTCCCAAGGGCAACGGTGGAGGCTGCGTATCTTCTGGTCCCTTCAAGGACTGGCCCGTCAATCTCGGGCCCGTCTTCACTGACTCGCTCTGCGTGCCTCCCAACCCCATTTCTAATTTCACGGATCCTAACATGGGTCTTGGCTACAACCCTCGCTGTCTCAAACGTGACATTTCATCTTGGGCCTCCAGCCGATGGACAAATGATGAGATGGTTGTCAAGCTGCTCAACAGCCCCGACATGAAGACTTTCTGGACCGACATGCAAGGCGGCGACCCAGCTTTCGACAACAACTTCATGGGTGTGCACACGGCTGGTCACTTCACGATCGGTGGTGACCCGGGTTCTGACTTTTTCACCTCCTCTGGTAAGTTTTCTTGCCGTGTTCTCTCACATTTGCAACCAATTAACGTATGGCAGGCGACCCATATTTTTTCCTGCATCACTCGCAGATTGACCGTGTCTGGTGGACCTGGCAAAACATCAACCCCGCCGAGCGCACCAACGCCATCTACGGAACTACTGTCATTTCCGACCCCACTGCGCCCGCGACTAAGCTCACCGACAAGATGACGCTTGGCTATGCTTATCCCCAGGACATTACCATTGCTGAGGCGATGAGCACAATGGGTGGACCTTTCTGCTACACATATATCTAGACGGTCAAGCTCGTAGCATTTTCACCATTCATGTAAATATTTGTGCCTAGTAGACGACGAATTACTATTGAGATACAAGACGGAACATACTTGGCATTTGCAATTGACACGGCGTGTCGCCTCACTTCAGATCATGAACAGGGCTGAACCCAGTAGGCCACAGATCGTTTCTTGACCGTACAACTACGGTGAATTTGCTCCATCAGAAGCTCTACGAAGAACCGACATGGCTAGTGCATGACAAGAGCGGTGATAGTGGGGCTCCCACCAAAGCTCGAGACGACTATTACTATTTTTGTCTAACGTTGTAGGCAACGGTCTTGGTTCTGTAGTAAAAATGGTGCTATATCAAAGCCCGAACGAAGCTCGGACGGTCCTAAGGGAGCAGGGCAAGCGACGATTCGACATGTCCCGCAGCGCTAAACAGTCACCATACCTGGGCTGCATCCGTCTCGCGCGACGAACATGAATGGGCGGGGTGTCTTGTCCAAAGGCGCGGAGACCCTGCAGTGCCAACGCATCACCGCTGAAGAAAGCACCAGAGGCAATCATGTGCACCAATGCCCTCAGATGACGCCCGGTTCCCAAGAAGCGTCTGAGACGGAAAGCCCACCTCATACTCGATTACATAGATTATTGGACCGTCTGCATTCCGTGCTTGTTGGGTAGTTTGCGATTCGCGGGCAAGGAGCCTTACCAGTTACCCCACTAAGATCATAGTCCCGCGACGCCGTTTCCAGGGTCCTCCAGCAGAAGTACGAGTCTTATTGGGCATCAATATCGATATTCGCAACATTTGTTTCCCAACCTCCAGACGTCTGAAAGAGACAAAGAAAGAGAAAGAGAGTGAACAGACTGAGAAAAGAGACATCAAGAATTCTTTTCCGACCACACGTTTCAAGCGTTCATCATAAAGGAGAGCGCTCTTTGCAAACACCTTGCCCCAACTCCTAACTCCCATTCCTCCCAACCATGAACGTCGACCCGCTGACTGGCGCGCCGTTGCCTTCAACCGCGATCCAGCGCATCCTATACCTCGCGCCCAAAGTGCACATATACCAGATTCCGCCTGCGACGACGACCAAAGGCTACCAAGCGTCTACGTGGACCGCCAATAACAACCAGCTACAGATCTTCACTGCGCGGTTACGCATCGTCGAGACGTCAATACCGAGCACATCAGAGGAGGAAGGGGGTGGTGGTGGTGGCGGTGGCGAAGAAGACGAAAAAGTCACAACCACCATTCTGCTCGAAGACCCCAAAACGGGGGATCTCTTCGCTGCAGCGCCCTACACCAGCGAGCGCATAGTCGAGCAAGCGCTGGACAGCAGCCGCTTCTTTGCCATCACCGTCGTGGGCGAAGGCCGCAAAGCCGTGCTGGGCATGGGCTTCGAAGAGCGCAGCGAAGCCTTCGACTTCTCCATTGCCCTGCAAGACGCCCGGCGCGTACTGGGATTTGATAAAACCTCCAACAACAACGCATCTTCCTCATCGTCGTCACGCTCCTCAAAAACGTCGTCACACACCGTCGCCGAAGAGGCAAAGCGCGATTTTAGTCTCAAGGCGGGCGAAACAATATCGATTAACCTGGGGGGACTCAAGGGGCGGAGGTCACGGAGTCATGAGAGCGAGAAGAGTGATGGCGCGCAGAAAAGCGAGCAGGATGCGCTGTTCAGTATAAAGCCTCCGCCGGGAAGCGGGCCTGGAGGCGCTTTTTTGCCCCCTCCGCCGAGTGCGAAGAGCGTCAAGGAGGAGAGGAGGCGGAGCAGACAGACGTTTGATGCTGCTAGTCTACCGCCCAAGCAGACGGCGGAGGACTTGGGCTTTGATGATGGCGAGTTTGGCGAGTTCCAGTGAGACTGTTAGGAGAGGCCATTCGTCATCAAAGGGGGAAGAAACGTCGGTCCACCCTTTTTTGTATATTTAGCAAGGCGTTTTTTTTATGTTTTGCATCTGTCTACTGCGCCTCTGACTTGCATGACAGGCGCGTTGGAGGTCAATTCAACATCAAGAGTCTACAGTGGTTTTGGCATGTGTATATGAATGTCGTCAGATGCCCAATGTGTATGTATGCTACAGGGCTGGGTATCATCAGTTGCCAGTCAACCAAGGCTTCAAACAAAACAAAAACGCCTCTGGAGACACCGAAACAAAATCAAAAGCATATTATGAGCAGAACGGGCACCGTCTTGTTACTCAAGAATACGTCCACCCGTGCGCCTCTTTGTAGAGCGTCTCGATATCGCGGATCAAGTCCTCAGGCTGGTTTCCGCCTTGGCAATCGACGAACACGCCCCCGTCGACTACACACCTCACCTTGTCGTTCAGCCTGACGGTGCAGCTCGTCGTCACGCCCACATCACTGCTATGCTTGGCGCTGTCTCTCAGCAGACCCATACCGTATGCGCCGTTTTCCTTGCTCATGCATTCATTGAGCACATCAAAGTCCAGGCCGTGTTCCAGGGCGCAGTCTTCAATGAGCGATCGCGCTGGTATCTCGGGATAGTCGGTGATGAGGCAGTTTGTGAATCCGAGGTAGAGCTTGGGGTCGGGGTACGAGGATGCAGCACACAGCATGACAATGTCGCCGAGGCACTCGGTCTGGCCGTGCTTGCACAGCACACCGTCGTCTTCGGTCAGGCTGGGGGGTGGTCAGTATCGCCTATGTGTTTGCCGTTGGATTGCAAAACATACGTTCCGATCATGCTCAGACGAAAGTCGACCTTGTCCGACACGTTTGCCATGGTTGGCACCACCAGCTTGTTCAAGCACTCGCGCGCGTCCGGGCACTTGGACATGATGTGGACGTCCATGGGCACCTTTGCGACATCGTGGCTATGGTCGTGGTCGGCATTGCAGGTCCACGTCGTCGCGAGCCAGAACAAACTAACAAACAGAACCGCCACGGCCATGTGAAGGCGGCTCTTGGTGCGAGACGTGGGCGGAGCCATGCTGTCGTCGGCGGTGGGTGCACCAGCAGCCGGGGGGTAACTGGAGACGAGGGGCGTCTTCTCTTCCATGTTGGTGTGCGGCGGGCTCTTGTACTGGGCTGGGATGTTGTTGCTCTATATTAGCAAGGGAGGCAGTGGCTGCAGCGACGCCCGGTTATGCTATGCGACGTGATGTGATGGGATGATGTGAAGGATGGTCGAGGCGTCCGATAGCGCCATCAGCTAGGGCCCGAGGGTGAATCTAGGCGTCGACGGCGGTCCGCCTGGGTGCACTGATATGGCGATCCACGGGAACGCGCCGACGATGATGGATAGCCTCCTCACCCTCGCCGCCGTGTGCCTGGAGAGACGGCGAACGCCGGGTCGGGAGCGAGAGCGGCGCAACAATTCGCCGTGGCGCTGCGGCTGTGTGGCGGCGGCGTCCACGTCTGCTCTCTCCAAGCTCACGCTGGTGGACCCAGGCCGGAGGGGTTCTACTTACGGCATCCTGCCTCACAACCACTCGACGCACCTTGGACAGGGCACGCAATCCTCGTGCGGCCGCTTGTTTTTCCTTCTTACGCTCGCTCACCATGAACGAGTCACTTCGCCGGCTCCTCTTCTGATACCCCCGTTTACATAGACATACGCTTGCTGCTTTGCCCGCGCCCGCGAGGCTGTCTCCTCCACCACAGTCATCGCTATATTTCCTTGGTCCATGCGCGTAGCCCTGCATTCTCGCCAACCTCGCCTTCCCGCTCCTAGCATAATCTCAGAATGGCCTCAAGCGATGCATCCTCGGCCATTGATGCGTTTACCTCCTTCATCAATTCCCACACGCTGCTCGACCTGGCCCGTCGCTTCTCGGAAACCTACACGGACCTCGCCAGGACCTCGACGGAGCACTTCCTCGCTACCCCCGTCACGGCCCTACCCACAGGAAAAGAGAAGGGCAAATTCTTGAGCATCGATGTTGGTGGCACCAACCTAAGAGTCGGCTTTGTTGAGCTAATCGGAGAGCCAGATGGCACTGCCGAGCATGGGCGTGAACGAAGCAGTACCATTGGGGAAAATGTCTTTGCTCAGATCCACAGAAGCCATGACAAGAACTGGCCCATTGGCGACCACCTGAAAATGGACCAAGCCGAGGACCTCTTTGCCTGGATCGGGGACTGCATCGCCGAGGTCGTAGAGAGTGCTCTCGAGGAACAGCAGCAAAATGGTAGTCATCCAACGTCACCATTGGGTGACGAGATCCTTCTTGGTATTACCTTTAGCTTTCCAATGGCGTAAGTCATACATCAGTCTTACACCATCACAATGCTGTGCTAACGTCCCTGTTAGCCAGACTCGACTTTCAGAAGCAACCCTGCTGCCAATGGGTAAGGGTTTCGCCATTACGTCCGACTTGAACCTGGGAAAAATGCTTCTTGCGGGGTACGCGCGCCACTGTCAAGTTGCCGACCCGAACAAGTCGCCGTTACCAAGGATCAAAGTGGCTGCCATTACCAATGACACCGTAGCTACCTTTGCATCCCTCGCCTACGCAGTCAAGGCTTCACCAAACAGCCGCGTGGCTATGGGTTTGATTGTTGGCACTGGGACCAATGCCACCGTACCGATGAAGCTGGATCGCTTGCACCCCGCCAAGAAGAGTGCTTTGGTCAACCCCGATGCAGTCGAGACGGTCGTCATCAATACCGAGTGGACGATTCGCGGCACTGATAAGCCCTTGGTCCATCTCAACATCAAAACCCCCTGGGATATGACGCTCGATGCCAACAGCGACGCACCTGGGTTCCAGCCGTTCGAATACATGACTTCTGGCCGATACCTTGGCGAGATTGTACGATTGATATTCGTTGACGTAGTCTCCAAAGAGAAAGATGTACAAATCCCGTCATCATTATTATCCAGGAATACGCTACCAACCAGGTTCCTGTCAGAAGTCATAGCGCGGAAGGGAGGTCGCATCGTGCAACAAGAGCTCGAGAGCAAGTATCCGGATCCAAGTCAGTCTCAGGGCCCTTTCTGGACGGTAGACAGGGTGGAAATGATCCGGGATATCGCCGAAGCCGTGCAACAACGCTCCTCAGCTCTAGTTGCCGCTGCATGTGTAGGACTGCTCAACTGCGTGGGCGAAGTGGCTTTGGACGGGGCAAAGGCGCCCAGTAATGGCACGCACGCCAGGGGCAAGCGCGAGATTGAGGAGCTAGTCATAGCATATGCTGGCGGTACCATTTCCCAGTATCCAAAGTGGCTGCAGACATGTCAGCAATGGATCGATATCCTGGTAGAGGAGGGTTCGGCGGCGAATGCATCCAAGCAAGTTACGCTCAAGGAGGCAAAGGATGGTGGCATCATTGGTGCTGGAGTGCTGGCAGCCATGACGGATGAGATGGCATGAGAGAGGTGTTTTGAGGAAAGATATGTTTAGAGGTATATGTGGAGGAGAGAGATATGTATAGAGCGACCCTTTAGCATATTGCTAATCGCGAGATTTGGACAACTCGCCAAATATAGAGCTTTTTGGTTACTTTGACGTACTCTGCTTTGGATTTGCGAAGCTACTACAGCATATAAGAACGCACAATGCCTTGAATATCTCTCCCTTGTCTCTCTCCACAAAATGAATAAGAGGAAGAAAGTAGCAATGCACCACACAAAGGACCATAAGCAGAAAAACTCGAGACTCAGCTGCGGAAGTGTAATTGATAGCTGAAAGAGAAAAGAATGGAGATATTACCTGTACATGTATTATCCGAGTAGCTGCAGAACCCGAGATTTAATAGTGAATGTTGGTTAGCGAGAAGAACAAGACACCATTCCCAGTACTATCAGAGCAACAGAATGTCTACATGGTTCGTGACTCGCGTTCCGCAACGGAAGAAGCGGCTAGCAGTAGACGGGTATTTACGTCGGCTCGACCTTCCCATTCAAGCATAGAACGCATATTCCCTATCGTCATTTGGGCTACACGCAGCAGCATATAGACACAACTGAATACGAACCATGGCCTGATAAGCCTGTATACCATTCTCTTTCTTTGCCATCAATTTCTCTCGAACAGCAACATGGCGCTCCGCTCGCTGCTCTCTCTTTCACCGCTGCTCTCCCTCGCAAACACACGCGAAATCACGTTCCCACCTGTCGCGGGATACTCGTCTCAGCAGATCTTTGCTCAAGGGGGGTTCGAGGCAGATGTCACGCAAGCAAAGTTCGAGGGGCTGACGACATATGCCCGTCTGCCGTATGTGCATTGTCTAGCACCGGAAGGACAGGATGTCGAGAAGTATGATATCGCTATACTGGGCGCGCCATTTGATACGGTAAGTTGCGTACCACTCGAGCACGAAGCTGGCTTGGAGAGATGTGAATGTGGGGGATGTTTTGTGTTGAAAATTGATTGATTGATTGTAGGGTGTGACTGCACGTCCTGGAGCGCGCTTTGGGCCCGGTGGCATCCGAGCTGGATCTCGTCGAATCGCTGCGGATGCTGCGTGGAGCATTTATACTGGTAAGTGCACATGCATGCTGTGAAAGTTTCTGGGGTACTACTGTGGCTTCTGAAGTATGGATGTTGTATGCAAGAGCTTTGGTGTGTGAAGGTGATACGCAGTGAGTGCTATCACATTACGCAAGCAACGGTTGCAAAAGGTTGCACTGGGACTGGTGGTTGTGTGACATGTGGTGGTTCAAAACACCTCTTTTCACTCTATTCCCGTCCTTTACAGTTCAGAGCAACTTTTTGGTTGTTCTGGGTCTTTTTACAGGTTGATAGAGTGCTGAAGTTGATCATATATAGGAGAGAATGTGTTCCTCGACTGGGCCAAAATCGTCGACTGCGGCGATGCTCCGTTGACTTTTTTGGTAACGCCCCTGGTGTAGTCTCCAAGGCAAGTTTGACTAAAAGATACGCCAGGACAACACCGTCGCTCTGAAGCAGCTCGACAAAGCTCACGAGGTTTGTCACACATCCGTGGCCACGACGAAGAAAATATCTGACTCCTCAAGATCATTTCTTCCAGAGACGCCAACTCTAGCGAACATGGTAGTACGCCCAGAATCATTACTCTAGGTGGCGATCACACTACCACACTACCTGCACTGCGATCAGCCTATCACCACTGGGGCCAAGTGAGCGTGATACATTTTGACAGCCACATAGGTAAGCTCCCACCAATATTTCCCATCCACCCCCGCTGACTGCGAGACAGATACTTGGGATCCAAAAGTTCTGGGTAAGTTTTCTTTTGCCATGTGTGACGGCCTGCTAATGTGCCACAGGTGGAGGCATCTCTCATTACGCGTGAGTCTGGCTACGAGCCTATTTTTTTTACGCGTACCTCTAACCATGACAACAGTGGTGTGAACCATGGAACCTTCCTACATATTGCGCATGAAGAGGGATTGATCCGCAACTCGTCGATTCACGCGGGTATCAGAGCGCCGGTAGTGCGACCAAAAGGCGATGTGCGCAATGATCTCAGGTGTGGGTTTGAGATGGTAAAAGCCAGGGATATTGATCGCATTGGTGTATCGGGCATCATTGAGAAGTTGAAGTCGCGGGTGGAGGGGAGCAAAGTATATATCAGTGTTGATATTGATGTACTCGATCCGGCGTTTGCACCTGGTAGGTTCTCACCTAAATTTTCTACTGTACGACGTGAAAGCTGTGTCACCAGCAGTACTATTTTCAGCAATCTAGTATCTGAACGGTTTGACTGACGTAAAGCTTAGGTACGGGAACGGCCGAAGTCGGTGGCTGGAGCACGCGAGAGTTGCTGTCGATCTTGGATGGTCTTGAAGGATTAGATGTGATTGGCGCTGACGTTGGTATGCATTCCCCTAAACTGTCATTTTCCTATCGAACATGACACAAACTAACTGAATGTTTGTTGCAGTCGAAGTTGCGCCTATATACGACAACCCAGGCGAGCCCACAGTGCTAGCAGCTGCAGAGGTCGTCCATTCGCTGATCGGATTGATGGTTAAGTCGCCGGCTTAGGAGGCAGAAGGCTGGTAGTTTAGTGTCATGGGTGTACAGAGACTTTAGTGGTATGAGCAGAAGCTCTAGCTTTTCGTTGATTGCTCGGTCTTGCTGATTAAATTTCGGCTCCCATAGCGAGTGATATGCCTTGATTCTGAGTGTTATCATGAACGGAGGGTGAAAAGTCGTTACCGATGAGTCCGATGCAAGCCTCTATATTGAGAAGATTTCAATGCTTAGATTTGTTATCAGAACACACGTATACCATAACTTAAAACATTGTAAAAGGATAGTGAGTAGGTTACATTGAGAGCGGGAAGGGATCTTTTTAATAACCGCGATGCGTATATGTATTGCTCTCTACGGCCGAACACCTAAAGATTTGAGGTTTCTGACGGTAAGCGCCCCACAATGTTGTAGCGCTTGCTAAAAAATGTGTGCCAATCGTTCAAGACTTGCTTCTCTTTGTCGGACAGCCCAGAGTAGTCCGATATGCAGTCCTCTGGCTTCAAGGAAGACATACCAAGAGCCCGGTTGGGCTCCTTACCAGCAAACACTGGTATCTTAGTTAGCTGTGCTCAGTAGTACACTCATGATCTCGGGGCTAACAAACCGTGGTAGCCTTTTCCAGGAGCGTACGTCTCCTTGCCGCTCACATCAAAAACATCGCCCTGTGTCACAATCAGCCCGACCGCACGTGCCTTTAGGACGCACTCATGTGGGAGTCTCATCATTACCTTGATCGCTACTAGAGTTGGGTAGCCTTCGTTGGTGCCTACATTTCGTGTTAGCAGTCATTCATTCATGTATTATACCGCAGTCTTTAGAAAGGCTTACCATCACACTTTGCCAGGTATTCCCGTTCGATGATGTCATCTTTCGGTGGGTTCAGTGTGACGGGCTCCTTGGGAGCAAACTTCTCCTTCTTTGGTTCGGCAGCTTCAGACATGATGGATGTTTAAAGTTCAGCGTGTGTAGAGGAATACCGAGTAGGTGCCCAAGACTTCACAGGCAAAGCCACGGTGACTAGCCTCGGCTTGTGAGGTGGGGCTTGACGCCAAACCGTTCTAGGCTAGTCTACTGTGGACTTCTTCAGCTTTTGCCAATGAACAAACGTGAGCTTTTCTTCATTTTCTAATCATTTTTGATTTTATCAAAAGGGACAGCATTCTAGTGGAGTGTATGGCAAGTGATCTCTTTTGTCATTCTCCCGGCCAAGAACTCCGCATCGGCCATAGGCGAATGATGCGAATTTACTGTGCAAGTTTGACAGCGGGATGATTGTAGATTACCTTATATATGGACGTATTTACATACAAATTAAACTATAAACAGTCGATAGGATATTTGGAGGCCCCCAATTATTCATTCGGCAACAGCTCGTGAACGCTATCGGCACCTGAAAGTTGTAGGATACTCGGTGCTTAGCGGATGAAAACGAAATCAAAGTCTGTTGCAGAAACCCAAACTCTCCTGAGAGCACATCCAATCTCTGGGAGCTCTTCCAAATCTGGTCTCGGTCTGCTAGAGCTTTACTTTCTGCTGCCGACACTGTATGTCGATTGGGCGTCGCATGCTATCGAAAGATACTCTTGCTGTCTTGTGCAATTGGTGCAGTTTGTCTGGGACTGGTTCCATTCGCGTCTAATGTTCCAAGCGCCGAAACATTGGTGTCCAGGGTCGTTCCGAGCAAAATGGCAATATGACGCGAGTCGATATTCTGTGTGGTTGCAGGGAAAGGTGATTTTCTCGTAAAAGCACATTGTGTTGCGTTCGTTGCAGAGCCGCGTTTTGTTGAAAACGACGAGACCTTCGAATATGGTTAAAAGGCATAACGTAGTAAGTTCTGATCTACTTACAGAGCAGTATTGGTGGTTGTATGGGAAGTCGAGCGAGTATGAAGCACGTGCTTTTGTGTTGTTTTTGATAGCAGGTTAAGGGATCAAACCCGAAGAAGATGTGGAAGTATTAGGAGATATCACAATTGTACTTTGGAGGCGACGCCGCAGCTCCTTATATACACTGGTCTGCACTGTCACGTTTTCTGATATAATTCCCAGTTTTCTCTTGATCAGCTGTGCGAACCAAGAAACACTGACTTCGATTAAGCAGAAGGAAGATGCAGCAGTGGGGGTCATGTTACAAGCTCTCCTTTTGTGTCCACTCATGAGTGTCTTGGAGTTGGTAAACCGCGTGCTCGGTACCTTCCAGACTTTAATAGACTCTTGGGATTCACAACATTGTCACACCGGCCGATTAGTGAGTCTCCAGTTCTCCTGTGAGTACGCTCTTCCAAGACGCTGTCAGTTTTGGGTGCGGAGATACATGAACGATCTGCAGTGACGATTGAGTGCGGGCCCCTGTGCCCTCTATCTGTACACCACTTAATCGGATACAGTGCTTTTGATGCATGATTTCACAGGGGTGGCTATGACCCAGTGCGAGGGAAGAGTGATGAGCGGGTCTTCAAGAAACCTTCCCAAGACTGCGAAGCTTGTCAAATTCTGCTGGCAAGTAGACAGCTGTGAGAGTCAATGTGTTGTCTTTGCAGCGTGGTGAGAGCTACGTCAATTTTCCGTAACTACTTCAAAAACTACTCACTACCTAAGTGAACTATTTGATGCCTCAACTCACGTAATACAAGTAGCTCGTGCTAATCAATGGAACTCTCAAGCCTTAAAAGATGTTTTTGAACTTCATCGGCAAGTGAAAGTACCGTAACCGTAGTGTCGTCTTCATAGCTGACAGTGTCAAATACATTTACCTTACATAAAATTAGTTCTGTCACTTGCTTCTTCTACTGTGTGACTTACGACGGGTTTCAGCCTACCGCTATATGAAATACACCCTGGGGTTGTATAGTGGCAGGCTCCGAGCGGCAAGTGCGTTGGTCCTACGCAACACGGTGTGGGGATTGCTGGTCCCTCGGGAGCCCTTACATGTCAAAATCATTGAACCAATGTTTCTGTATTCGAATTCGTCGTCTTGCAATCACAATACGGCCCACAGTGTGGCTGCATGATTGCCATTAAAAGTTGGTATGTCTTTACGTATAGATTGTTGATGAAAGGCAATTAAGTGCATACAGATACATCTCTACACGAGCTGTTTATGCAAATGAGACATCCATCCAGGTTTTGGCAAACAAGAACACAAGACACATAGAGCATCCCAGTCATGACCTCTCTACGAACAATGCGACGCCAATCCATCTGCATCTGTCTTCAATGTGATGACCTTCAAGGTGTTAGCCCTAAAGCACGTATCAAACAACGCATGCAATCGTCGCACCGACTCCACAGCTACCTAGGATTACTCACATTTGTTTATGCACGGTTGAATTGTCGGTCGGTATTTGGATATGACCCGTCGAGTCAGTTGTCATGACCTAAACCCACTCCTGATTTGTATGTTATTTGTGACGTAGTATTACATATGTTGACTTATACCATCAGTATAACAAGTCAGACATGCCGATGGAAACTCCACTCTTGTAAGTACTAGCCATATGTATGATGGTTCTTGACGTTCAGAGATACATAAAAACGTCACTAGCGACTGTTGGCAAAGCCACTTGCTCCGGGGAAGCATGTTCTGTCAAAGGTGACACAGCAACAGCGGAGGAGCGGCTAGCATGCCGCTTGTTACAGAGACCTCGCCAACTAAACCAGTCCATTCGTGCAGCCACTCAATTGCTTCGTTGACCCAGAAGAGCCAGCGACATGTCCTGCTACCCAAGAATCTTACACTACAGGCTGCGGGAGCTGTGTCATGCATGCGTCGTGCAACACATGACCAGTGGAACAAGAGCTTCTTTGCCCTTGAGTAATGCCTCTTTCATCAGTAAAAGGCAGAGGGGTTCAGGTTTGGACGCGAGTATTGACGTCTGTTCAGGGGTTTGACCTGCTTTTACCTGGCACAAACGAGCGCAATGGTGTTGGTATGCATGTCACAGAGCCAATGACTCACAAATGTGGCATGGTTCATTGTTAGAGTGTTAGCTGTCTGGAGAGAGGCCGTGTCGAACTGCCTAGAAGCTGAATTGTACCCCTGGCTCTCTCTATGACCAATGATACTTAGGGAGTGACACACTCTGATCAAGACGCCTTATTGGATGGTGTTCGTTGAAGTGCAGAGCTGTCTCGTTCACCACTAATTGGTAGTATGCTGGGCAGCTAACAACGACATTGGTCAAGGGCTCAGCCCATTATGCCTCTCAAGCTGAGCCTGGTAATGGGAACTGGACACCCATGATCAACCACGATCGACTCAATCTTCAGATACTTGGGACACGCACGATCAATCGCGATTCCCTCGATCCCCTCGATCTTCAGATCCCTGGGAACATGACACTGGGCTGGTATTATTTCTGGGCCACCTTTCTCGCATCGATTGCTTGATGCCGGTTACACGGAGTGAGCCTTTATGAGGCTTATGCACATGTGTGACAAAAGTCGGGAGGCGCCGCGGTGAGCACGAGCAACATGCCTGCAACTCGGGGGATGGTGGTGTGTAGCCTCGGGTGACTTCACATGCGATTCTTTGTCGTTTTTTTAAACATAGATACAGTGCAGGGTTTGGAGCCACACTAAACTATCTAAGCGAATATTTTTGGAAGGCTGGGATGGATCAATATTTATGTATCGTAGCGGAAACAATGAGGAAGAGTATATGTAATGAGTTCGGAGTTTCCAGCGTTCAGAATTCCTCATAATGCATTTTGAGCACACGGATTCAGGGAAGAAAAGCCCACTAAATGTACCCTACCAACTACAGAGCCGCGAGGCTAGTTGGATCCTTCACTGGCATTTCCCCGCACCCCCTGACCATGGACCTGACGTATCTACCCCCTTCACCCGCACGCACGTCGACAGATGCGTATTGGGCCATCACATCGGCGGACTAAAGGAAGATCAATATTGCGGAATCGGTACCCGAGAACCGCCAAGGTAGACGGACGGAGAACATGGGAAGATGCCGGGAAGGTTTGTCCGGGATAGTGCATCGTGTACACCGTTCAGGGCTTTCGAGTATGGGGGAGGTGGGTTTGGGGGCATGCTCCTCTATGGCACCCTATGGACAAGATACCCGGACAAAAAAAAAGGCTGAACCTCCGCAAGATTGCGAAGAGGCTCTACACCTGGATATGTTATAGGCCTAGAATTCTACTACAACTTGTAATTTTAAGAATAAAAAACTCAACCTCCCTTAAGGATAGCTTGAGATACAATAGGAAGTCTTAAGAGACAAAAAAAATAGTATCAAGGGCGCGTAGTTATTGAAGCAAAACGAAGAGTATTTCTAAGTCCTTGTTGTTTTGATGTTACTTGTATCTGCCATGATGGTGGAAGCGACTACGTATATGAATATGAATGCGATGACGAGTGCAGTGATGATGTGGGTATCTCGGAGGATAGTGAAGTCGAACTGTAGCGGAGTCATATTCGTGTATTCTTATTCAACCTTTGTAATTCTAGAGTTGTAGGCGCTATGCGCTTTTATGAATGAAGGCGCAGTTGCGAACTGTGGTTACGATAGTCACACTACCAGGCACAAAAGTAGACGCGACTCAAAAGATCTGCATTTTATATCAATGATCCTTTAATTCTTACTTGTATCTTCGAATTCCTCTTAACCATACATGATATCAAAAAGATTCCTCTAGTCTTTTACTAAAAGTAACTATATTGTGATAAAATTTTAACCTGTAAACTAAGTTTGAAGCCCCATGGCGATTTTGATAACGATTTTGAAGTTTTCACAATCATGCTTTACCAGACCTCTTGGCCTTGCGTGCCTGTCTCTTCTTCGCGATGATCCTAGTTCTTAACGCAAGCTTCTCTTCCTTGACCTTGTTCGCAGTGGAACCAGCTCCCGCTTCCGCGTCCGAACCCTGCTTCACTTTCTTGTTGGCCTTGCCCTTGCCTTTTTTGTCTCCAGTGCTCGGATCCCGCTTGCGCTTCTTGCCTTTGGTTGCACCCGGCTCGGCCTCGTCACCATCAGCCTCGCCATCACCGGTCTTCGGCTTTCGGGGCTCGCGGGACTTTTCTTCACGGTCCGAACGTCTGTTGACGACGTTCGCGTTCTCGATAGCAAACTCCACAATGAGACGTTTGCGTTTGTCTTCAAGTGCTTCCTGCGCCTGCTTCTTACTTTTCGGTGTGGGATCCGCCTTGATTTTGTAGTCCACAGCATGCCCGTTGAGCCATCGTAGCCCCATCAAAGCGTTGCGGTGCGTATAGTATTCGATGAAACCATAGCCTCTACTCCTTCCAGCGCCAGCTTCTTCGGAAATCTTGCTGCCAGCAGGTGTTTCAAAAACAACCTTAGCTTGCTTGACAATACCTTTGCCCTTCTTCTTGCGCATCTTTTCTGCTACCAACATCTCTTGCCCCCCACGAATGACTTCTTCTTTGCTTAGTTTCTGGCGCTTACCGGCCTTAACATCCGCAGCAAAGCCGACGACAGCACTACGAGCGAGTTGCTTAAGGTCTTTTGAAGTGATACTGCGGGGTATGTTGCGGACCGAGAGACGGGTAAGGGATAGATGCAACGAGGGATTTTCTTGAATCTGCTTACGACGCAATGTCGCACTCTCCTCGCGCATCTTGATTTCAGAAGGCGAGAGTTTCTGGTACAACGGCGAGTTGGAACTGATGGTTCCTTCTGAGAGGAGGTATAGGCGACGCTTGTCCTTGTCGCGGTTAAAGCGCGAGGCGGCCCCTTCGGCTGTGAGACGACTTGCTTCATTCTTGTCAACCGCACGAGAGATTTGTAGGATGCGACCGTCGATGGTGTATTTGCCTGTTGGGTCGGCGTCTTCGTCTTCGAGTACCGAATGTGTGACGGTAATAGTTGAGCCGTCCTGCTTGTTCAGATCCTTCTTTTGCAGCTTGACACGGGGAACACCTTTCAGACAGTTGACCATATCCTCTTCGGTGAAGAAAGCGACAAACGCAGTGCCCTTTGGTCGCTCGGTTTCACGATCCATAACTACACGGGCATACCTAATACCTCCAAACTGTTCAAAGTGTTCCTTGAGACGCTCGTCGTCCACTGTGAATGGTACGTTGCGCACAAAAACTGTGTATTCCTCACGCTTCGGTCGATTGTCTTGGTGGCCTAGGCTAACGCCGCCGTCCTCGTCATCCTCTGAAATGTCTTCGTCGTCGATATCGCTGTCGTCGGAGTCGTCGTCTTCGTCTTCGCTGTCGCCTTCTGATTCATCATCTTCGTCATCTTCGTCAGAACTGACTATGGAGCTTTCGGCATCCTCCATATCTTCGTCCTCGTTTTCTTTGGCATCATTTCCTTGCTCGGCGTTTTGTAGGTTGACCCAGGTTTCTTTGTCGACAGCCCAATCGACAGCGATGGGTCTACCGCCAATCTCTTTGCCATTCAGCTCCTGCATTGCCTTCTCGGAATTCTTTTTTCCACGCAACGAAACGAAACCGAATCCTCTCAGTTCACCACTAGGCTTCTTTGGTAGCTTCGAAAAGTTGACCTTGCCATAGCTTCTGAAGAGCTTTTCCAAATCTTCTGGTGTCTTAATGGTCCAGGGCAGGTTTCGTACGATCAGTTTCGGTACCTGCGCATCCTTGGCCTGTTGCTCACGCTCTGCCTTGGCTCTATCGGCAGCCCTTGGTCGTTTCTCTTCACCTTCACGCTGCCTAGCCTCGGCAAAGTCAACCTTGATCTTCTTTCCCTTGATCTCTGTGTTGTTCAATTCCTCCTTCGCTCTTTGCGCATCCTCGACATCGGCGAATGTGACAAACCCATAGCCTTTAGATTCGCGCGTCTCTTTGTCCAAGACCACAAGTGCATTCTTGATCGGGTACGATTCGGAAAAATACTCGGTCAGGTCTTCGCTGGTAACTTCAGGTGCGAGTCCGCGAACGAAAAGTTGCCTGCGCGCGACTTCCTTTGCCGTCGCTGCAGAGGTGTTGGAGGGTTGGTCGACGTCGGCGGTGGCAGTGACGGCCTCTGCACCATCGATTGAGAGACGCTGACGTTTTCTACGGGGAGCCATGGTAAACGAGTGAGAATTCGAAGCGTTCGTGGTTGATATTCTTCATTCGCATGTTTCCGAAAAAAAGTTCCAGTATCGCAGCGCACAGACCGGGCTTGCCATCTTGGCACGCGTAATGTGGAGCTAGACCCTTTCCACCCGACCATATCTTCACGTGTCTCCTCGTCTCCATTCTTGTCTGTCTTTTGTCTCACTCTAATGCCATTGACCGATCAGATCCCAGATCGCGATCACAAGCATAAACGCCCTCTTTCTGCAGGTAATTGAGGATTCCTGCATGTCCCCACTCACATCGACAAAACTGGTCTCCTTTGTGTTCATGTATGTGTCCCGAATGGACATAGCTGCTTGAACAATCGCGATCTTGTAGTGTCATGCGCATTTTTCAGAACTGCATATCGATCCTTGGCCGCGGCACTTGTATTCTCGAGACGCACAATGACGTACTGTGTCCTCGACGTCAATCGGGCGGAACGGGACAAGATGCGGAAGAAACAACAGCATTGTGTCTAGTAACGACGAGTCCATTTCGCGGCCTGTTATTCTGCCTTTCATCATTCGACTCGTGAGCTGTCTTCTTGCCCTGCACCGCTGTTACCGCACTCTGAAGCGCTTTTGATAAACCGCGCCTCGATAGCGATCTACAAAGACCAACTTCGATATTGCGAATTCTCGATCCGATCGTCTGTTATCTTCCTCGGAAGGAAACCCACTTTCTCTCCCTTCTATTGGTAGCAGGCGGAACGGTTGGGCAGTTAGATCTGCCGAATGTGCGCCAGTACCCGTTAGCGCCTTGTACTCAACGTCTGCACAAACGCCATGGGTGTAACTCCTCTGACAGTTGGACACCCATACTGTGTCGGCTGTGCAATCAGCGCAGCTTACTGTGTATCGCTTAGGTGCTGTCAATCTCACCCTAACCCTCCGTCACCGCGGAGCCTGATGCTGTTGTTTGAAATTCTATAATACACATAGAAGAGGGGTGCCCACCAAATCATGACATCTCCCCAGTTCGCTATCTCCTGAGTGCAGGTACCAGAAAATAATCATGGCACAAAGAATGCACGAAGCCAGTGAAAGCGAGGCACTTCTGAGCCCTCGCCTTTTTATTGCTTCCTCTTCTCGTTCCTACTCAACACTTAGTACTACAGATTCTAATAGATCAGCACAAGGAAATGGCGACATCTCAGCAGTGAACAAAGAGAAGCTAGTTGTTAATACTCGACTTGACGACCCAGACCAGCCATGTTCGTTGGCCGAAGAGCTGGGAGATGCTGGTATTTCGCTTTACGAGAAGAAGTGTGAACTGATCAATCACGAGATTGATCTCATGGGCATGGGGCGCTACCAGTGGTCGATTTGGGCCTTGTGTGGCTTTGGCTACATGATTGATTTGATGTGGGCACAAGCGTTCGGCCTTGTCCTGTCCCCAATACAACAGGAATTTGGGTTTGGAGCTGACGAGACGGGCAAGCTATCGACAGCCTTCTCAATCGGACTTACATGTGGAGCGCTTGTATGGGGCGTTCTAGTGGACGTCATTGGGCGAAAGTTCTCCTTCAACCTGACCGTTTTCATCGCTTGCGTATTTGGGACTTGCATCGGCACCCCGAACACCTACAATGCCATCTTGGCTCTCACGGCTCTCACTGGATTCGGTGTTGGAGGCAACATTCCAATTGATACGACCATCACCCTCGAAGCTACCCCACAGCACAAGCGTTATCTTCTTCCGTTGCTATCCATCTTTCAGCCGATCGGGGTGGTGATATGCTCAATTCTGGCTTACGGGTATATCCCAAATTGGTCCTGCAGTCCAAACTTTTCAGAAGGAGACCGTGCGTTGCGTGCTTGTACCGCGGTCGCCCTTGGAGAAGCGTGTTGCTCAAGAGAAGACAACATGGGATGGCGATACCTGCTATTCACGCTTGGCGGGATCACCGTTCTGGTATTCGTGTTACGCTCGGTCCTATTTGACTTCCAAGAGTCACCCAAGTTCCTCATCTACCGCGGCAAAGATGCTGAGGCTATCGGTGTACTACACACTATAGCTCAATACAACAAGAGTGCATGTGCTCTGACACTGGAAGACCTCGAAGATTTGGAGCGTGCATACAATTCTGATCGGGGTACTGGGCCCATGCTTGGAGGAGGCGCCAAGCAGCTCAAATCGACGTGGACTGAGAAGCTCAGATTGGAAGGCGATCGGTTCAAAATCTTGTTCTCGAGCTTCCAGATGACTAGATTGACGCTGTTGGTCTGGCTGATATACATATGCGACTACTGGGGCTTTACTGTCGCTGGTAAGTAGCCGTCAGGCGGTCATCTGCTTCTGAAGTTGCGACGCTGACTTTGCTTTAGGAACCTATCTCCCGCAGATTCTAGCCGTGAAGAATGGCGCTCTAGACCTCTCCCTTCGCTACACATATCGATCATACATCTTCATCTACCTCCCTGGAGTATTTGGGGTGGTACTGGGAACTCTATCATACCGCGCGTCGCGAGTAGGTCGCAAGTGGACCATGGTGGTCTCCTCAGCCCTTATGGGCATTTCCATCTTCCTCTTCAGCAGTGTCAATTCCGCTGCGTCCAACATAGGCTTTAACGTCATGGAATACTTTTTCCAGTCGATGTTCAATAGTGTGCTATATGGATGGACACCTGAGGCTTTTCCAGCGCCAATCCGAGGTACTGCGTGCGGAATCGCAAGTTTTTGGGGGAGACTGTTTGGTATCGTTAGCCCGCTTATCGCACAGCACTTGTATGCTGGTGGAGAGTCTGGGAGGGACATCAACAGCGTGCTGTACCTAGCTGGAGGCATGACGTTCGGTTGCGTGATCGCCACGGCGTTGCTGCCCAGTAAGCTCGTTGGGAGGCAAAGCTTGTAATTACAAGGTCTAGAAAAGAGACGGGAGGGTTAGGGAGCGATTTCACAAGAATCTCTAGTTCTTTATCCTGATCAGGTTGTAGAGATACCCACTATGCCGCATATCAGATATTGCTAGAATGAAGCACCGCTATCAAGCTTCATTACAACAAATGGTAGTTGCCTTAAATCCATAAAAAAAACTATATGAATCGAAGAATTCCAGAATGTGACGCCTATTGAATATCATTGGCCTTCAAATGAATGATCAATCAGTTCCTAGTATACCAAAACGCCGTCCCGATGCACGCATTCTGGTCGTCTCAGCAATCATAACTTGGTCTTGCCTGCCGCCTCGGCCCTTCTTTGCTCCATGATGTATCCGTTTGCGACGGGATTCCAGCCTTGACTCGCAGCCTGTGGTATGGGAAACGGAGGCTTTTTCAGATTCTGAGTGAAGAAGACTGGATGCCGTACCGCGCTGTCGTACACGGGCGTGAAGAAGGTGGCCGGTGTTTGTGGGGGACCAAAAGGCGGCATGGCCTCGACTTGCGAACGCGGCTTATGAGGATTCTCAGAGAGAGTGGAGGGCTGTAATGTAGGCTGCGGCGACGAGTGGGCAGCGCGTCGCTGTTGTTGCGCGTACGTCGGTTGTGGGGACTGATGTGGAGGCTATGTCGTGTGAGCACTTCAAGTACGAGGGATGATGTTTTGTGCTCAGCGAGGAGGGCAACTTACCTTTGGCCTAGATGGCTGCAGGCTAGGGATCATTGTTGCAGGCTCTATATAGAACACCCAGCAAGTTGTAATAGCAATGAATAGGACCGTAAAGTGTGGCTGCAGTCATCGCGTACCTCGGCATAAGATTGTCGCGAACGTCATTCCGACTTCAGTCCTTCAGTCGCGGAATCGGACGCTTTTCCGCTAGGTAGGTACGGGCGCAGAACATTGCTCCACGCAAGAATACGCAAACATGAGCTTGAACATCACCAACACATTCTCGAAATGCAAAGGACGCCGGCACTGTTTCTGTCAGCTACAAGATGTGTGAGATTCCACACTTCGCGTAGACTGTACTCGGAGCCGCCCATCGTGAAGATTGACAATGGGACATTTTACCGTCACCATCCTTCTTTCAAACCCGCTCATCAAAATGATTTTGCCAATCCACCTCTATTCCCTGGATTGACACTTTCTCTGCCTTCATCCTCCACGCCGAATCAGCATTGGGCTATCTTAAGTCCCTCGTCGGATATTCGGACGGCGTTTCTCCAGATACTGCGAGGCCAATTGATCTGTATCCCACCTACAGCAAGATCATTCCCTTACCTCCTTTCACCAGCTATAACAGAGGAAAAGCCGCATCTTCGCTTCCCAGAGCGTGCCATTGAGTATGTAGGCTTCGATGTTGAGCGCAAAGCCTTTGGTGGCGCGTACCTATCTGCTCGGTATGAGTCGTTGAAGGAAGAGACAGATTTTACAGTTCAGCGCTACTTGACAGGCATTGTGACGATGAATCCTGGCGAGGAGGAACTCAAAGCCAAGAGTATCCGGCCAGAGGATATGGAAAGAGTCATGCGGGATTTAGAGCTCGAAAGATTCATCGAAAAGCCTGTGAATATGCTGAGCAATGGACAATCAAGAAGAGCACGTATTGCAAAGGCATTGCTTAGTAGACCGGAAATGCTGTGCTTAGATGCGCCGTTTAGTAAGTCCAGGATCATCGCGGGGTTTACAAGAAAAGCAGCTAATGATGTGTTTAAGTTGGTTTGGATCCGATTGTCACGAAGCATATTTCTACAGTCTTGCATCGCCTGGCTGAAGCGAATGCACCGCGTATTGTGCTGAGTCTGAGACCACAAGACGATATTCCTGAGTGGATAACGCATCTTGTGTATGCAGGAGAAGATGGAACAGTAGACCGATTAGGACCAAAAGACGAAGTCTTGAGATACTTGAAAGACGAGTATGAATCAATTCAGAAAAATGGCACCACCAGGTCGAGAAGCTCGAATGCAAAAGAAATTCAGGAAGTAGGCAGACTGCTGTCCGAAAGAGACACCAAATCAACGACAAAGATATCATCACATGGTCCAGTCTTAAGTCGAGATGGCTACGAAAAGCTGGACGACTCTGAACATAATCCTGGCGAACCGCTGGTCGAAATGCAAGGCGTCCGCATAGCCTACGGCCAGAACTCTGTCCTGGGAGAATGGAAACAAGACGTCAATGGTACATCTCAACCAGGCCTCTACTGGACTGTTAAACGTGGCGAACGCTGGGGCATATTCGGCGCCAACGGCTCCGGAAAAACCACCTTGCTCAGTCTCGTCACCTCTGATCACCCGCAGACATATTCCGCGCCTGTCAAGCTCTTCCAGCGATCGCGCCTACCCGAGCCAGGCCGTCCAGGCATCACGATCTTCGAGATACAATCCCGTATGGGCCATGCGAGTCCGGAAGTGCATGCTCTGTTCCCAAAGCGACTGAGTCTGAGAGCAACGTTGGAAAGCGCGTGGAGTGAAACCCCGATTACCAAACCGAGACTAGACGAGCTGGCGGAGAAGAAGGTAGACGCTTGCTTGAGGTGGTTTGAACGCGAAATAAGACCTGGCTTTCGCAAGGCTGAACAAGGCCACAGCAATAACAGTAGGAGCTTAGAATGGGCGAGAGAGAGTTTGTTCGGCGAGGTATCTTTCTCAGCACAACGCGTTTTGCTCTTTCTCAGGGCTACCATACGCAATCCTGATATTGTCATCTTGGACGAAGCTTTCAGCGGCATGGACGATCTGGTTCGCGACAAATGCCTCCTCTTCCTTAGCCAGGGAGAAAGTATGGAGTTGACACATACTGATGCTGGACCGAGGCCTGTTAGAACTGATCGGCAGGATATTGTGGTGCCGGGGTTACAAGAGCATCAGGCACTGCTTTGTGTCAGCCATAGTAGACAGGAAGTGCCTGGGTGTATCAGAGAGTGGGTGTGTCTTCCTGAGCCAGGCACCGGGCCCCCGAGATTTGGACGATTCCAAGGCCCGATTGAGCTGGACGCAAGGCGGTGGGGAGAGGTATGGGGTTCGCTATAGATACTGCATCTATAGTAATGTATATAGGACATGATTTTGAGTTTCCTTCAAAAATCTATTCATTCGAGACTTCTATTCACCGCAGTGTTTTCACTCTTCGTCCTGCCCTACATCCCTCTTCGTACCCAATTTATGCGCCCGTTCCAGAATCTCTCCTGCCAGTCGCTCGAGGTAGAACTTCGACACATCGGTCGGTATTTCCTTGAACGCTCTGACAATCTTCTCGACATCGCGTCGCCCATTCTCATATGCTTGCAGATCCCTGTTACCATAGACGTCCTTACCAGCCGCATATCCCTTGTCTAGCCCCCTCCAAAACACATTTACCGCCACGCTGAATCCTTCGTCTGGTGTAGCCGTGTGACTCCACATAGGCGGTATGTAGAGAATGTCACCAGACGCGAGAGAGGCAACGTGCGGGTGTGTACGTCGCAGTTTGGGGTTCTTCGACGCCAAGACATCAGTATTTGAAGAGGAGCCTCCAGGAGGGAAGTCCAGGAGAGAAACGTCGGATGGTGGATATAGGAACAGCGTTTTCTTCCCACGGACTTGACAGAGGATGTTGGATAGAACGTCGTAGTGCAGCCAGAGAGATACTGGACCCGAGATACGGAGGGGAGAGCTGTGGTAGTTGTCCTTAACGATGCTGCATACGTCAGGTACCTTAAAGTCATTAGCAATAGTTGGGAAGTCATCTTCAATCTTGGTAGGGAGCTTGTTTGGCTGGCTTGATGAGACAGCACGCAGGTACTCATGGGAGCCATTGGCGATGCCGTCAAGGAAGTCTGCAACGGACTTCTTCACGTAGGAGAAGTTCTTGTCCTTAAACGTCATGCGATCGGAATTACACTCGTGAACCACGAGTTCCCTTTCTGGACCGATTTTCTCCTTTAGATAATCCAGCGTCCATAGATCGGTGCACGGACCAATATCAAGGCCAGTGATGATGGCTGGCTTCGATGAGGCAACAAGCTTCGCAAAGTCACCTGACGACTTCACTTCAACCTTTGGAATCTCAGTGGTACGCAACGCCATTGCGGGTCTCTTCTTCGTGTCAACTTTCTCTTTTCGACTTTTTGGTCTTGTTTCAGCTGCGTTCGCTTGTTTTGTCCCTTCTGTGCCTCCTGTGCCGCTCCCGATGTGACTCGGCCTAACACAACGCCACAACTTGGCCCCTTGCGTAGCGCCAGGGAGGATGGTGATCGGATCTTGGTTCCAGTAGCTCCCCATTGAGAAGCATACGGCACCTCCGCCTGCAATCACAATCTCGCCTCGAGACGATGAAACGGCTCCTACACCCACTAGTAATGGCCACGACGTGTGTGGCAAGACCTGCATGCTGGGACGCTCCACATCGACGGTCGTGTCCTTGCATCTCAAAACTAGAAAGTCGTCCGATAGACTGTGGATATTCTTCTTTGAAACACCTCCAATCATCAGTAGAGAGTCGTTCCAGGGAACCAGGATGGAGCCTATACGCGCGTATGAGGAATTTGCTAGGCTACTGCGCACATCATTGGTGCGGTCTTTAAAAATCAGTCGAGGTGTTGGTGTGGCAGAAATGGACCACTCCCATAAGGCGTCGTCAACAACCACGCCACTCTCGTTTCCGCCTCCAACCAGCAACCCTCGATCTTTGGCTGAGCTGATGGTAGCCATTGCGGCGCCGAAACGCGCAGATGGTCGCGGTCCATCGATCGAAATGCGGTGCCAACCGTTGTTGGCAGTCCATAAGGCACAGCAATCACTGACGTCGAGTACTGTGCCATCACTGGCTTTGCCGCCGAAGACTAGTACACCGTGCGTCTGTGAATCGCCAGACCCTAGTTGAACAGATACTGCCGAATGTCGGTACCGGGCTGGCACGAGGTCATCTACTTTCGTCCAAGCTCCCTGCTTGAAGAGCCAGCAATCTGCGCATGCCTGGGCTGGCGACCCACGTCCTCCAACCAACAACGCTTCACCATCCTGCATTGATGCGATTGTATGGCACATGCGTGCAGTAGGCACTAGATTACCAGGTTGAATGGTGCGATCCTCGACATGACCCTCCCGTCTCAGCATATCCATATCAGCGAGACGGGTCTGGGTTCCTTGCCCTCCGTGGACGGCCACTGTACCCTGGTCCAGTGCAAAAGCTGCTAAGAAACGACGTGGCGTCAAGGTAGCATCGGTATCCTGCTTCCAAGAATGCAGGGTGATTCCATCTGCGTTGTTGGTATCTGCATTCTCCTTAGTGGCTGGTTCGTCTTGCATCAATTCATTTGGCCCCTGCGGCTCCGCGTTTGATGCAACAAGTAAGAAATAATGGCCGCCGAATAGCGCAAATTCCTCCCACTCGTCAAATGGCTCTGTAGCATTGATGGTACGCCTAAGACTAGAAGGGGTGAAGGAATCATCGGACCAAAGATCCCACAGATTGCGAGCCATTACTAGCGTTGGCCAACCGGCATTGCGGAAACGGGCGGCTTGTTGACTCAGTGATGAATGTAACTTGACCGCTTTGATTGACGCTTGCAATTTGTCAAAGTGAGAAAGCATAGTCTTGGCAAATGGGTGCTCGGCACCCTGGGGCAGGTATTGTTCTAAGCGGCATCAAGTCAGTGGCGGGACAAGTTGTGTACAGATACGAAGGATCGCAATTTACCTAGTATACAGAAGCGGGCTACGATTGTTAGCAAGTGTTTTTCGATTGGATCTTCGAGCCGACATACCGTCTCCAATGGTGCTAGCCCACTGTATCAGTGCATCAGAATCCTTCAACGGCATGTAAGTCACCGAAACTTCGGCGACGAACAGAATCGAGGTCGCCGTAATGTCGAACTCGGCCCTTAGGGTTTTTTCGAGCGTTGCAAGATCCTTGAGATCACAGCCCAACGCCATATAGTTGTCGCTACGAAGCAGTACAGGCTGCTCGGCTGGGCGGAGCTTCGTCTTCAGGAGGGCGTTTCGAAGGAGGCCATTGCTCAGCATACGCTCTCGTTTCTTCTCCATCAACTGCGGATAATCAACATCCACAAACACGGCTGATTGTGCAAGAGAAGGATATCTATGCCAAAACTGAAAGGGCAAGGGGTCACTCCTTGAAGTCAGTGTCTTGCGTCGCAGGATGACGAATGCCTTACTCACTATCCACATCCGAGATTGACGACGACTTTTGATTTTCCATTTTCTTCTTCCAGGAATCGGCAGACTGATTGCTCGATGGCATGCATGCGCAGCCAGTAGCCGCGGTTAATGAGTGGATCTTGTTCACACATGGTCAGTATGCTCGGTAAAAACACCAAGACTGTAATTCCACATACTTCGGCGCACAAACTTGGGCACAAATGGCTCATAGAAGTCTGGCTCATGACTGAGATAAAGTTTGGACACGCTCCTCTTGGAAACAATGCTGCTGTCATTTGTCTGGCCACCACGTCAGTGCCATGACTGCAGCGATGGTACTGATGGTAGAAAGCCTCACATTCATAATGTCAACATCTCTTCTTTCGCGCAGGGTTTTCTGGTTGCCTTTGCGCTTGGCAGCCCCCTTCTTGGGCCGCGCATTGGAATCCGTCACCATGTTTGGCGCCTGCGTTGTTCGTGATGTAGGGGCATACCAAGAAGAGTAATGTTTTTCCTGTAGTGTGGGCAACCAGGTCACGTGCGGCAGCTATTGGGTGGGTTGGCGGCAACGTCCGACAGCACCAAGTCACGTCCGACAATTATTCGCAAGGCTGACAGCAACATAGTTCATGTCCAACGGCGATGAGATGACAATGTCCAATAGACGTTGAAACGTCCGACAAGCTGCTGGGATGGTGCCCCAGCCACAACGTGGGGCTGAGTGGTTGAGGCTGAGGTTGATCCCTGCATGCGCGCGTGAACCATCGTCACCAGGCGGCAAGTACATACAACTTGCGAACACTCAGTGTCTAGGCATCGCTTCTTCCACATTCCGAGCCTATCTTAGCATATGCGCCGCTGTATCGCCATCGCTGTAACCTACCAACATATCTCATACGTCCCTCATAGGGCTGGCCTCTCGCAAACGACTGCCCCAAGCTCCGCTTGTCCATCAGGTTGGTAGCCAACAGCTACAGCCACAGAACCAGCAACACAACACTGAAGCGGTATATCCGGAATTACACCGCAGCCATGAATTTCGTTACATTCAACCAGGATCACAGTCATTTGGGCGTCGGTATGTTGTTCATACGGCTGCTGCTGCGTGGAAACTGACGTCCTCGGCCAGGTACCACGAATGGCTATCGTATATACACGACCGACCCGTTTAACAAGCAATCCGAGTCGCGTGAAGGCGATGTATCCAGCCTCGAGATGCTCTTTTCGACGTCACTAGTTGCGCTCACACTGTCGCCCCGTGTGTTGCGGATACAAAATACAAAGGTTTGTTGGACAGGAACCTGTGCTTCCTCGAACAAGCACTGACAAGGCCAAGAGACACTCCACCATATGCGAAATGACGTTTCGGACGGCTATTCTCGCCATGCGCATGAACAGAAAACGGCTCGTGGTAGTCCTGGAATCCGAGCTCTACATCTACGATATAAGTAACATGCAGATGCTGAAGACTGAGAAGACGTCACCGAACCCAAACGGTAAGGCAATACGACTACACCCTTGACTGCCGCTAACATGCGCAGCAATATGCGCACTCTCTGCATCGTCTGAAAACAACTACCTCGTGTTCCCACTACCCACGAAAGCTGCACCTGCGACCTTCCAACCGCCCTCGCATGCGCCGCCCAAGACCGACCACATCGCGCCCACAAGCGGAGAGGTGTTGATCTATGATGCAACAAAGATGGAGGCAGTCAACGTCATCGAAGCTCACAACTCTCCGCTGTCTTGCATTGCGCTCAACAGCGACGGTACCCTGCTCGCGACAGCGTCGGAAAAGGGCACCATCATCCGCGTCTTTTCGATACCAGATGCGCAGAAACTTTACCAGTTCAGAAGGGGCTCCATACCAGCAAGGATATACAGCATGTCATTCAACTCGGCCTCGACTCTGCTGAGTGTCTCGTCGGCGACCGAGACGGTCCACATCTTCCGGTTGGGGGCACCTAACAGCAGAAGTAATAGCGTGTCCTCAGGATCTGCCCGGCCAACGGGTACTGGTCATCAGCGAAATAGTAGCCTAGCGAATGAAGAGGCATCTGACGAATTTGGTGCTAGCACGGCAGACCTTGCGCCTCCCGAGCGCAAAGCGATAAATCCCACCTTTGGAAGTTTGATTCGACGCACATCCCAAACGGTTGGCAAATCTTTCGCTGCCACGGTCGGCGGATATTTGCCCAATGCAGTGGCGGAGATATGGGAGCCCTCGCGTGACTTTGCCTGGGTCAAGATCCCGCGCTCGCCCACCAGCTCATCATCTGGGCCGGTAAGAAATGTGGTTGCACTCAACAACAACGGACCTCAAATCATGGTGGTCACTAGCGAAGGCAACTATTATGTCTTTAACGTTGATCTCGAAAAGGGAGGCGAAGGAACTCTGTATAAGCAATACTCGTAAGCCATCTGCCCGCTTGTCATTGCTTAACTTTTACTAATGCCAACAACAGCCTTCTCGAACCGAGTGAGCTTGCAGCAAGCAACTCACAAGATCTGCCGGAATAGTTTGTCTTTCCACTGATTTCTTGCTCTGATGCCTGAATTAGTTTCTAGCGTCTTTTTGCATTGGCTCGGGCGTTCGTTTGTTCCATATTATTCCCCATGGATTGGCGTATCCTTCTCTTCAGTCGCGTAGTATTTCACACTGACGTATTGGCGCACAATACGCAGCTTGGTCGTCTAGTAATACATCCTGCTCTGCGTCAAGCTTTGCATGTATCTTTGGTGATGTCATAAAATATCACGGCTAGAGGCTGATTGAGCTACGCCAATGCATAGTGCATGAATAGATATCGTGAGGCGCGGCGATCAGATCTAGCAGGCCCGCAGCGGGTATGATTAGCGCTGTGCCCCCCAGCACCCCGCCCCTGCGTCATTCGCTCTCGTTCCAGAGCTTCAGCTCGCTGCCTGATCGGGAACCATAGTTGGACCTTTTAATCTTTGCAAAAACGCGTACTCCCACTTTTTCATCTTCTCTCCTACTCACTATATTCGCTCTACACCTTGCAGCCAGAATCAACTCCGCGCAATCTTCTAACAGTATTGAGAGGGTCCAGCATGGTCCAACCAAATACAGCGGGGAACCCGCTGAGCGCGGGCTCGCTCGCATTGTTCATGGCAACTTCGCTACCAAAAGGGAGCACATCACAGCTAAAGGATGAAACCGAGGCTGTTGCATTAGCTGTTCACGCTGGCATGCTTGCCGTCGGCTTCCGCCTCATCGGACTGGGCGACGACGAGCGCATAGGTAGGCACTCATGTCATTTGCGTCCTTTGCCACACATCATAACTCAGATACTCACAGAAGCCCGCGCAGACGCCGAAAACCCGCAAGAACTACCCGCACAATGGAACGCCTCCTCCTCATATGCTTTCCGATATGCGCACGCCCAATCAGCCATGGAATTTCTCGTCAAAGTCAACAAGCTGGGAGGCAAGGCCGTGGTCTTCGCTCTGGCCGTAGGTGACGACAAAACTACGCACTTCGATCTCACTACAAAAGACTACCTCTCTGAGTCACAACTGCCCTTCAGCGTCCCCGAGGGAACGTCAATAGAGGACACTTCAAAAAAGCTGCAGGACCTTTTCATTTCAGAAGGCCGTCTGAACGATCTTGGCTCGCTGCTCAAGATCTCCGTCATCCAAAAGCTGGCACCACGTCTGGACAAACCGGGATACGAGGACAGCACAGCAGAACACGACCGCACACCGACAACAGATAGACAGGATTCCCAACGGAATGATCCTCCTAATCCACGGCAACCACCCGCGGACCCAGATCCCGCGCGACCTCACCCGTTCAACGATCCCCTCGCCGCGCGGCCACAATCCGGCCGACATCTGCCTGAGCCCATACCCGGCTTTGATGACGAACTAGATTTGAACCGGCGGCCAGGTCGTCTCCAAGACGACCGGTATCCCGTCAACATTGGCCATGACGACTTGTATCCACAGGGCCTTGGACCAAATGACCCTATTCGACCACATCTGGCAGGTGGCCTACCACGTCCAGGTGGTTTCGGTGGCGGGGGTATGCATCCCACATTCGACGACCCGCTATTTCGAGGACAAGGCGGACAAGGCGGATATGATCCAATGGCCCCTCCAGGCGCGCGATACGACACGTTTGGGCCTGGTGACCCGAGAGGAGCGGAGGATAGAGGGAGGGTCCCAAGATTCCCTGGCGGGGGAGGCGGAGGCTTCGGTGGCCCTGGGGGATTCGGCGGTCGACCACCCAATCCGTTTGGAGGCTTTGGCGACGGCGATTTCATCTAAGCAACAGACTGTTAGCGGATGCAAATGGTATTTGATGCAGTCAAGGAAGTCGACGATGAGAAGGGATCCTCATGAGTGACGAATGTTATGACAGTATCCCATGGGTAAGACTGATGATGTGCATGTGGCACGGTTCAAGAGCTGTAGTGCCTTGACGTAGCTCTTAGCGCAGGTCAATCCCACATACACATAGCTCGGATTCAATGTAGATAGCAAACTGTACAACAAATGCCATCTCTGAATGCCTACTCCTCAACTTGAGCCCGCAGAATTCCAAAGTGTGAAGACTGTAACACACCGCGGAAGTCGAACAGCAGCCTCATAATACGGAGTGCACCCCTCCAACCATCCTGACTGAGCTTAGCATCTCCCCATTCCATAGACAGGACCTCTCAAACCAGCCGTAAGTACGGAAAGATCAAGCTGTTTTATGTCACAATCTATCCTGTGTCCAGTGCAAACAGTCAGATGTCATCTCACGCAAACGCGAAGAGTGGTCCAACAGACAAGCTTCCAGTTTTCCTTTCTTTTACCCCCATTCCCTACACATGGGCGGGGAAAAAGAAACGCACTCTGTACCCGCACCCCTATACAAACTCAAACTTATTTTCTTAATCACCATGACGCAACTCCGTCCTTTACCATGACATATTCCTGGCACAGAATATCCAGCAAGACAAGGCAAGCAAGGCAGACACAACCCGTGAAGCCCGGCGTGTTTCAAGTTCTTCACTAAAAGGGTGTATATATATGGTAACTAGGCTGTGTACATGTATGGGCGTTGCGCCTCGCCTCTACTGGGTTATCATGTCCTGTGTGGGGAAGGTGGGGGAAAGGTGGCTTAGACACGTTGAGAGAGTGTATCTTTAGCTCTGGCGTGGGTATGCCGACTTGACAAGCTAGGTATGTGTGTCTGGTATTGGGCGCAGCAAGTGCGTACTTTGTCACGTGGAACAGACATTCCTTTTTTTCGGGGGATTCTTGGGAGCAAGTGTTCCATGTTGACTTGTCGAGTCAGAACAAGGCTATGAACAAAGAGGCCTGAATAGTCTGTCAGATCATCCCTTTGTCAAAGACAATGTGGGGAGAACTTGAAACGGACGAGTCTCGAACTGAGGCTCGCTTCGGCATGCTTCTCTTGGACGCTGAAGGTGTGTGGTTGGTGGGGGGAGGAAAGAGGGACGGGCCACCACTTTGAAAATCTGCAGCTTGCTTTTCTTGTAGCAGACTCATCTTGGGTCAGCCGCTTGCATGAGAGTCGCAGCGCAGGCGCTTCGCAGCAAGAAAGTTAGGCGACAGGCTTCTTCCCAGTTACAGACAGTGGAGGATGAAGGTAGGGATGGGTGGTCAGTGGGGGACAGGTATCGTCATCCTACGTAACAGGTTGGCTACCATCACACTGCTATCTTCATGTCACTCCACCCCACTGTACCAAGAAACTACGACTCATGCACTATGGCGCGTTGCTAAACGCCCCTTTGTAAAGCCTGTCCCTTGAAGACATGGAGGATGCTGCGTTTACCGTACGCTTGGGTCGAACACGGCTCGCATATTCTTCGGTGTCAAAGGGGTGCCCTTAGTGTGCCGACCAAGGAGCGTCGACTGTATACTGCCGGTGGTTCAAGACATCGGGTGGGAAGACAGAGTGACTCCGTCAATCAACTGCCGTTTGGTCTCTAGTATGGGTGTTCTGGGTGGTAGGTCTGGTGTTACATCAGACCGTAGGCAGTGGGTGAAATAAGGTGGGGAGGGACGGCGAAAATGCGCTTCAACGGCGCTTCTAGGCGCGGAAAGGAGACTCTAGGTGACCGAACGACAATCCTTGTCGTATCGGAATGGGCTTCCTTATAGATCAGTGCGAGATTCGTCCACCGCTGTCGAGAAGGCTTGTTGCTTCACTTTTGCCGCATAGAAGTCATATCGACAAGGCGCACAAAAGACTTTTCTTTGTTGTATATCTCCAGCGTGCACATCGTCCTTCGCTGGTTGGCTCATTTAACGTCACTTCGCGATTCTTGTTTCTTGGAGGTCGATTTGTTGCTTGTTGGTATTTTGAACCACCGTATTTTGCTCGCACGAGTGTATTCGTCGATAAGTAAGCCGAATGTAGCACTGGAGTATTCACTATGAGTGTCATCAAATTGCCTTTTCCGACAATTGGTCAAGTCAACCGTATGTTACTGCTGCCTTCGACGGAAGCATACAACCTTACGTGCGTAGGAGCGGTTGATGGTACGAAATGCCGGATGCCGGCACACGCTTCACATGGATTTGCTTTCCGCGTGCCGCTGAGTTGCACTTCGTAGGCGCGAATGGAGATCATTTTGCCGCCATTTGCACCAGCAGCAACGACTCGATGACCTACCATTTGCCATAATGGGAGATAACCCACTCAACTATGCTGCTTCATTTATGCAGTTATCCCTCTTTTCACAGCCCTTGTAAGTGAATTTAGCGGCCGAACAGAGAGCGATTGTAATCCCATTGGCCGTAGTGTCGATCGACCTGCGGCCGGCGCTTAATCAATGGCTATAAGGGCGCAAAATGATCCACATGCAGTTACGATAGTTGTATGCAAGGTGAAGTGTTAGAAGTGTCTGCAACCATACTCCTGGAGTGCACCGCGCCTGGAGCTGCTGTCGCAGATTTTCTGTCACATCGGGTTAATTCCGTATCTTTAGAGCCGACTTATTGGTCCAAAACTTGAGACTTCCTTGGTAGCTAGCGTTAGGGCAGGGCAGATTTTCGGGACTTGGTGACGGTTTTGTGCAGATGGATGCTTGTCGGGCTTATGAATGTGCACCCGTCGGCATTACTGGTCCAAGGGCTGCATATGACAGCTGGTCGATTTGCTAAAGAAACGGGTGGTGCATGCCGCGCGGTCGCTACCAGCAGAATGGACAGAATGTCATAGAGGACGCAGCACGCGATGTGGGCATTAGAGCTGGACCTTGATGTCCTGCGTGGTATTTGTGTTTCTGTCACTCGTACGATAACGGGACAGGAAGCCAGGGGTGGTGCTTCCCCGCAAGCGAGATGAAGAGGATCTAGTTCTCCCCCCGCGGAGCGCAAAAACATCTTCCGTCTGCGCTCTGTCCGCGTTCATCGCAAGTCGCTTGCCATGATCCCATGCTTTCGCCGCACGATGGCACCGAGACGAAGATCTCGGGGAAACAGCTGCTTGTAGAAAGCACGTTAGTAGGGGATGTGCTGTTCAAGTTACCGGCCCGATCTGACCGCGCCACAACGTTGCGATCATTTCGAAAAAGGGGGCCGGGGGCGGCAAATTTCCGCCACACCACTGCTTGGCGTAATAATTTCCCATCTACCACCGTTTCAAATACACTACCACACACGTGACGTTAGCTTGTAAAATATCCCAAATGCCACTGTTTCTATCCCACATGCCACCGTCTTATTAGTAGGTTTCGCACCTCCCCTAGACTCTTTTAGGCAGTAGACAAACTGGTTTTACACGAAAGTCTGTATAATATCGTTGTTTTTAGTATTAGGTAGTAGGGCTTCCTATTATCCGCGTCAGACTCAGCGCCCGGCTAAAGCCGTGACGGTTCATAACGCGTCTAACGCGATTAAAGAGTCGACGCGTTCTAACGCGAGGTTAACACAAAATCTAGCGACAATTAACTACGATGGCATCCTCCAGGGATTTGCCTAGTACTCTATTTATCAGACAGACATTCGCGTCAATTGATGAAGCAAAAGAGTCGGTTCTTCACGTTATGGTGACCCAGAGACTTTCATTCAAAGTAGCTGCCAGCGATCGGACGAGATTTCACGCTATCTGCCGCTCGAGCGAGGAAACTAGATACAAATTCTTCCTCCAGATCGCTTATATGAATCGATCCGATCAATTTGAGCTTCGGAAATTAGTCCCTCACACCTGCGATCTTAGCTCCCATCAAGATTGGAAAGCATCAAGATCTGCAAAACTCATTGCCCACCAACAAGGAGATATAGTTAAGAGCGACTTTCGGACGAGGCCACGCCAGATTCAGACTGCTGAAAGACTTCAGCACTCAAATCAGATATCGTACCTACAAGCGTGGCGCGCAAAGAAGGAGATCCAAAAGAGTGCCTTCATGGACAAGACGAAGTCCTTCCAGCTCATCCTTCCATTCCTTCGGACAATCACGGATAACGGGCTTAATATAGATATAGATGTGAACGACGAAGGAGACTATGCTACTTCGATAGCGAACGCTACTATTTCGACGGATAATAATGGATCCTTTAAATGGTGCTATGTAGCACCGAGGGCTTGTATTCATGCATTTTGGCACTCCCGACAGTTTATCTGTGTTGATGGTGCCCATATGAAGTCAGAAAAGAACGTAGTTCTTCTTATTCTTACAACACTTGACGCTAACGAGGAAATCCTACCATTAATGTGGGGATTCGCTAGAAACGAGTCTAAAGAATCGTGGCTCAGCTTTCTACAAGGTTTCAGAGAATACTTTCTCAACAACCTTGATACTACCGAGAAAGAACGAGACAATTTTGAGCATCTTACAATCGTTAGCGATCGAGCAAAAGGTCTAGTTCCAGCTGTTGCAGAGGCTTTACCAAAGGCTTTCCACTATCACTGCACGCAACATCTTGCAGAGAATGTTAGAAACGAATTTGGAAGAAAGGTTGAGAAGATATTCAGAGCTGCTTGTCTAGTCGAGACTAAGGCTAAATTTAAAGCCTTTTTAGATCAGATTAAGTCTCTTTCTGCTCCTGCGCGTCACTACCTGGATCAACTCGATGCAAAGCACTACGCAACATCACATGCACCACTAGTCGATTTCCCACGGTTTAGTCAAACTTGTTCTAATATATCCGAGTCGATAAATAGCGCATAGATGGTAAGTGAACTTATTAGAAAGCCTATTGTTCTATTCCGACTAAGACCAAGCTATAGGAGGCCCGTGAATTACCGATTTTCCATTCACTACATCATATATAGACATATATAATGTCGAAATTTTACGAAAGACGTCATAGCCCCCAGAAAGACGAGAAGTATACTAACTATGCTATGGCATATTTCCAGAAAGAGCTTGAGGAGAGTAACCAGTACCTTGTGACTCCTCAAGAGCGCGAGAATATGGTAGCTCTAGCATACCGAGCAAACCCAGGGGACCAGAATACTCGCCTCGTCCAGCTCAAAGCTCAGAAATGCTCCTATCTCGCTTTCCAGGATCACAAAATTCCTTATAGACATGCGATTGCCGTTTGTCGGTTCTTTAATACTAAACCCGAGAAGTATATTACCAAGTTCTACGAGATATCTAAGTACCGTGAGCAGTATAAATACTCTCTGTTACCGGTTTTACTAGACGATCTCAAACCTAATAGAGTTACAAAGCCACCTCCTTATGCTCCCTCGCGAGGTCGTCCGGTCCAGAAAAGGATGAAGCGAAGGACCCGGGAGACAGAGGCCCAGAGACTTAGAAATCTAGCATCACCAAACTATCAGAAGAAGCAACAGGATAAGGCTCGAAACCAATATCAATCAGGCGCAACATATTTCCAACAACACCCGGATGTTTCAAATCGTCCTATTCAGATTACACCTATCCAGCGCTGTCCCGAACAGATTATATCTAATCAAGAGGCATCATCTCAACTTACTAATCAAACCGTGTCTACCCTATCTTTCATTTCCCAACCTCTAGACTTAAGAGAGCACGATACCTTGTGGCAACGGATCAGAGCTATACAAGCATCTCTCAAAGAAATCAAGGCAATAAGAGAGCGCCACCAGACTCAGCGAATTAGAGTTGCTAGGCAAGCAGTGAACGAGAACCGAAACAACGAAGACGGTCAACCTAATATAGCACAGGCATCTACAGCGGAAGCAGAACATTCAACCTTGCGGCCCACATCTCCTAAACCGCCAGTCTTCCAGCCAACTGTAGATCAGCAGCTACGGCTAGACGATGAACAGCAAAGTAGCAGCGGCTCTCAAGTAGATCTAGCCGCTTTACAAGTCACTTATATGGATTCTACTATTACGAACGATACTTTTACAATCGCGACATCTAGCTCTATTCCACATATTACCCATAATGTCACATCAAGTCCACCTAGAAGAGACAAAAGACCTATGGCGAGTGGAGAGAGTAGTGTCCAAAGCGAAGAGCCTCCAGCCCTATCAACGCGATCAAGAAAAAGAGCTCGAATAGGCCAATTGTGAGACTATAGAAAGATTTAGATCTACTATACATTACAATTTTCAACCCTTCTCTTTATATAAAACTACTACTGTCTTTGTCTACTACCCAAGAGCGTGTAGGGCAGCGTTTCTCAGGCTTATCGTAGTAGTGTTCGTCGATAAGGTAGTTCTGTTGAGTCTAAACAATCTGTTGTGAGATTAAAGGCAGATAATAGATTATCAGAGAAGCAGTTCTTAGGGTCGGTCATGTTTGGAGTTTTGGGGAGAGGTTGCATAAGCCCTATACCCTTCCCTTAGGGGCGTTAGATTCGCTATTTTTAAACCCCCTATAGGCCGCTAAGTGCCCGTTAGCTGAGGCTTTAAACGGTGGCATGTGGGATAGAAACAGTGGCATTTGGGATATTTTACAAGCTAACGTCACGTGTGTGGCAGTGTATTTGAAACGGTGGTAGATGGGAAATTATTACGCCAAGCAGTGGTGTGGCGGAAATTTGCCGGGGCCGGGGGTATTCATGGCGTAACGCCAACAGGTCGATTTCTTGTTTTCCCATCCGCGTGATGGTCAATATTACTGGCTCGAATACCGGTATAATTACGTGTACTTGACGGGTTATCCGCAAAAGTGCCGAAGCGTGGTTGACACAGTTGCAATCGCCAAGGACTTTGTCTGTTTGAAGACAGGCTCCGGACGGCGAGCACACCGAGCCCGGGCTATGACAGGCGATGGAGGAAACTGACAACGTGATTTGTATCCAAGGGTACTCGGCGTTCATGACAAAATGATTGATTTTCTGATAGGCGGGTCGGATGGGGCCGAGTGCGCTTAAACCAAACTCGCCGGGTTGAACCATGCGATGACACAGGTGTCTGGTCCGAAGGACGCAGGGTGAGGTTGCGCAACAGCCTCGCCTCGAAAATCTGCACTGGTCGACTTCGGACACCTGGGCTAGCCATTTACAGCGTTCGACTCGTCGCCTTCCTATTCTATCGTGGGTGGTGTTCTGCCAAGGCGCTCTATGTGCAGTAGTGTGGTAAGCGTTCCCAGCTCCCGGATTTTTGGGTGGGTTTCTGCGCAATCATAATGTCTGTAATTCCATCTGAACACAACTCGGGCCATATCCACATGCGGTAGCTTGTCCATACTTAGCGTCCAATAATTGGCCGGGGAACACGACAGCCGTGCCCGGACATGGTGGACAATTCAAGGGAAGTTGAGCGGCTGGCTGGCTGGACGGTTGGCTGGACGGAACTGGCGTGGCGGGCGTTACCCAGCCCTTGACAACCATTAAGCGAATCCGGGAATATTCCTGTCTTATTCTCCGCTGTCATACTTGATGAACTAGCTGAGCCCTACACCGTGGTGATAGATAGCCACGGAATTTTTTTTCGCAATGCTTCTTGTTGGTTGCTTCTGGTTTCGAGTTGGAAAAAGAGGAGCTTCTGAAAACGAGTGTAGTAGTAGTGCCTTGCACTGCCTCTCGTAGGATTGCGCAATGCAAGGGAGGAAACCTAGCCGGAGGCTTTCACTAGTCTCGCAAGGCTCTGCGGACTCCCCCACTAAGCATGTACGTAGTCTGGACACTAAAAATCCAAGCCGAAGGGTGGATGGAATGCCTAACCATGAACAGCTGTGACTTTGCGCAGCCTCGACTCTGCGTCTACACGGGTTAACCTTACATAAGATGTGTTAGTGTACTGTGTCGCTTTGTTTCTGTCTTTTGGGGAAAAAAATCAGTGATGCTGCAGATGGTGCAAGTGAGTGCGCAACAAAACACTTGCGATGCGACGTTGGTTTTAGCTGCGTTATACGTGACTCTAGCGAAGCGGCGTCTATCGCGGGCACAAACGCGCGGCGATGCGCTTCGCTAGTAAGGATTGAGCGGCTCGCGCGGGTGGCGGAAGCACCGCGGCTACTCCAGGTGTTTTGACGCCTTAGCGATAGACTTGGGTTCCTGGAGGCGCCGTTTAGCGCTTTGAACCTGGTGAGTTGCGCAACGCGGCACTTGAAAGTCAATTTGGATTGCAATTGCGTGCTGTTGCATCTGATGGGTTACCAATGCCACGTGTGTGGTGTCCCGATAACCTGTATACCAACTTGTGGTAGTAGAAATCTAGTGTCTCTGTCCCCATACCAAATGAGTTCAGGGGTTCTGAAGACTCCAAGGCAACAACGCGCAGTACTGAGGGAAAACAATGACGGTGCAGTCTCTCACCCCGGGTAGGTCGAGTATCTACGGTGCGCTATTCGCTCCCCTGTCAAAAGCGCAAATGATCTGCTGAAATACAGTCAGGGCACATTCGGGGGCCTGACGCCTTTGTTCCTTCCCATCTGCAGGTGTCCGCTGTGGGGAGATGCGGCGTACGAGAAGCAGGGTGCATTGGGCGTTTGATTCCGTGACGCAGATGCAGGTACCTGCTTATCATGCCCGTTTGCTTCTCGAGAAACACTCTTAACTGAAACCGCGTGAAATTTCATGTCTCAAGCGTAGGTGTCTTCTCCGACCATAGCAATCACGGCTACTCATGGTTCAGACCCAGAAAGATGGACAGCAGGGGCTGTGCAGTTGACCCCAGGCTTCGTTGCCTGCACAGGATCAGGTAAACAGGCACATGCGAAATTGGCGCTCTTATTTGCAAGATTGTTTTCAATAGCTGCATGCTCTTTCCCAGAAACTTGGGGTGACCGGTCGCCCCGCTATTTAGTGACTATTTCCAGTACACATAGATCCCCTAACCAGGTGATCGCGAGAACAGCATCTCGTGCATGATACAGTTGGATCTATATTGTAGAAACTTGGAGGCTACGTCAATGGCCCCTGCACAGTGGGAACTCGGTGCCGTGGTGTGTTGCAATCGGCGACGCCCATCGGCCCTGTAACAAGCCGACAGGCGGCAGTGGCAACTTGTCCCAGGCCTAATGTATTGCTGTCCAATGCCGTTGTGGGAACATGCCCGTATGGTCATGGCAATCCTCCATATGTAGGGAGGTACTCTAGAATCAATGTGGACCCAATTGCGAACACGTGATGTTACAGTGGCCCATCCAGCGACCCGGCGGCGACGCACTGCAGCAAAATGTCTCAGTCGAGATGGGCTTGGCAAGCAGACGGCCTTCAGTACCAGGAGAGCATGGTTATGCTGAATTCGGCGAAGTCTCCATCAGGCCGAAGATGCGTGCCGTCACTCGCATCCAAAGGGCGTCACATGAGTGGCGCCTGTCAGTCTGTCGATGCGTCATTTCCCAGGCAGTCGCCCTTCTTTTTTGCTTCTTTTTCCGTTACCGTCATCCTGAAGTCGATGCGTCGCCCAGGACGTTGATCGTGTTACCTGTTTGCATGGCGGGAGGAGAGGAGCCTGGGGCGGGAAAAGCGCGCCTGGGTATACCATTGGATTCCATGTGGTTGGGTCAGGCAGCAAGCGGCCGTTGCTGCGACGGGTTCGTGCGAAGCGGAAGAGTATTAGACGCAGAGACGCGTTGAAACGACGAGGACAGAACGGGGAGGTCGCTGGGGGACTTGGTGGGAGGAGTGTGGTGGCCGTGACGGAAGCAGGCTAGTGGGCCCGATCGCTGCACGCTTTGAACGAGCCGACGTGGCTCGAGCCAGATAAGACAAGCCCAGCCGGCCATACATTAAGCGCCCGCCGCGACGCTATACCGCTAGTCTTGGGAAGAGACGGGTAAGTTGCAGCCAGGGCCTCCGGGATTGATATGCGATGTGGGTCGACCTTCGATTCGAGACACGCTGCAGCACGGTACGAACAGAGCTGTCTGCTGATTGCTGTCCGCCGTCACCTGTTGTCCAGGTTGCTCCAGGCAGGGACGGGCCAGGTAATATTACTCGCATCCAGGCGTCATCCTGCGTTTAGCTGTGCTGAGCCGTAGTCTTCCCGAAGGCTTCGTCGCTGTGCCGCAGTCGCAGCGTGTGGTGGGCCAGTCAGATGCGACCTGTGCGGATTTTTGCTCATGGAGGGCGCTTAATATGCACCATGCTTGCAGCATTTCACAGACAGACGCATCCATGCAGCTTTAGCCTGCTCGACATGGGCCGCGGTTCGTGGCTTGCGGCAATGATCCCCGTGTCGTCCCCGCCTCAGGTGGGTGGTGCAGAAAGACGTTGCCAGCTCGCTGCGGCCAGGGACTGACTGATCGTGGTGGCGCCCTCGAGCTACCCTGAATACCCAGGTATGGTGCTGCAAAAGCGCTCTCGTGACTCTAGTGTCTGCTTCGATTGGGTTGAATGTGATCATATTGTCACTATGAACAAGAGAGCCCTATGCGCATTGAAGCCAGGCAACCCTCACTATGTCACTGCAATCTGTCTATTGTTTCCGTATTGTTCCCCAGCTTGTCCAAAACGCCGTAAATGCAGGTGTCCACCCACGCAAAACAACACGATCATCCAAAATCAAAACACAAAAAAAGCTTATAGACATCTGCCAGGCAAGCGTCGAGAGGAACAAGGATCGTTCATCACATACGTGGGCTGACGTCTCCCGAGCTCATGACCTCGGTGCGGCGAGAACACCCGTCAGTCTTATGCCTTGAAAGTTGTTAATAATATGGACGGAAAAAATTGGTCGAGTGCTCCTTACCTCGTCAGTGTGTCCTTGCGGCCAAATACCGCAGAACACTTCTCGCATTGCCATGGCCTCTTCTTCTGGTGCACGCATTCGTCATGCCGCACTAGATCCGCCCTGCGTACAAACTCTTTTCCACACTCAGCATGAGGGCAGACATAGTCTTTCCTGCGGACCGGTGCATGTGTAAGCATATGTTGGGTCAGGTTATGCTTCCTGGCAAAGCCTTTGTCAGGACAATGCTCGCAGAGATACAAAGCATGTGCAGGATCTGTGTGCCTCCGGTTGCGAGTTGGCTTGCGTGATACAGCTGCGACAGGGAAGTTTAGACGCGACTTCCGCGACCGTGGGCTGTGTACACTTCCCTCCGACGGCTCTCTCTGATAATCGACATGATTGTAGTTGTACATAGAGGTCGGTTCGTTTCCAAGCATAGCTGGCGACGGATATGGATTCTCGTATGTATAGAGGCCTGTGCTGAGCCGCTCCGGAGCTACCGTCAAGGGCTGTTGTCGTGAAGTCGAAAGTTGATCCATCTGCACTCTAGTATCCGTGCCAAAGTGAACTTGTGGGCTCCATGCTGGGGTTTCGACCTTCACTACGCCAGAATACGCATGTTCCGAGCCGTCGTGTGAAAAGGTTGACATCTCGCGTGTATAGGACATCGAAGAACGGGGAGATGTTTGTGCGGATTGCCAGGGCAAAGGTGATCGTGATACTGGATGGTCGAAGGCTCCCGAAAGATACGGGTTGGCAAAATCGTTCGTCGAGGAAACGTTGGGAAATTGACTATTCCAATTTGGCGATGGCTGAGGTGACGGAGGCAGACCGTGTGGGAATGCAGACTGAACTTCGTATAGACCGAGACCTTGCGGATACTTGGATTCCCCTCGGCCTGGGGAAGGGTAGGGCGATTCCATCAGGGTACCTGTCCGATTTTGATAGGGCGAGTTGAAGGGTGGCGTAGGTTGGTCCGGGTACAGCATGTTGAAAGAACGAACAAAGGACAAAGGGAAACGAGGTACAGAGTCTTTGAGGCTGACCAGATATGTGGAGAATGATAATGGGTGGAAGTGGTAGTGGGGTGCAGGAAGCTGAGTGAAGTAGGAAGGTGAAGGCTGAACCAAGACAAGTTATATTTGTGCGGTGAAAATAGGTGAGCAGCCCTGCCAGATCTAAGTCCAGACGTCGATTCATATGCTCCACCAGCGTACCCTCGAAGCATGCGTTCAAACAGTGGGCTTTTGAGTGTTAGGCAGACTCCCAAATTATGCTAGGCAGGACCAGCATGAACAAAGCTCGAGCCGCCTACGCGGCAGCGCCTGTTAGTTCATGAGGGGGCTATGAAGGAATGTGCAGGGGCATGCAGAGTGTGGTGGCTTGACTGGGGTAGCCAGAGTGAACCAGACTGTCGGGTAGCTAGACCTTAGCGGGCCGAACACAAAAATCCTTGCTCCGACCGGAGTTTGAGGCGCAAGAGGAGAGGGCGGTTGTACCCTTGCCGCTGTGCGTCCCCGTGAAACTGTTCAGGCTGGCGACCGTGTTCTGGCTGCATCCGCCGTTGATCGTTTGCTCATTTACGGCCCCCATTGCCTTTGCGACGGTGAGACACCAACACCCCATTTTCACGCGCACCGGCTCAACTGTTCGTTTTGCAAATGAAAACCATGCAATTGTATTTGACTTTTGCCCACGCCTGTGTTCCTTGTCCTGGACTACTGTACATACTTACCTATACGCCCGCGGCTGCAAGCGCCGGCCCTCACGCGGCCAGTGTGCTCGCTTCGCGGTGCTCTCGGAGCTGCGACACCATCGCAGTAAGTTCTTCTACCTGGGTGGACAGCTTGGCAACTAGTGTCCTCAACTGAGCATCTGATTCCGGGGGCCCTGTTTGAGTCTGAGGCCGATTCGTATGTTGAGTCCTGCCCACAGCACTGGGGAAGTTGGCCATCAGCAAGCGCGGCGAGTTCACAGCCAGCCGAGGGGCTCTTCTTGACAGGGCAGGTGACTGCGGTCCACCACTAAACGTCGTCACTTTAGCGTTGCGGCTACGAGGGCCGGAGATCTTCTCAAAAGCCCAGATAACAAATACATGAGGCAGATGTGTCGCCTTGAGCATAACGATTCGGACGCTTCTCAGCCACTCTGAAGGCAGAATGAGCCGCAACGGTCGAATCACTAACGGAATAAGATTCTGGAAGCTGGTCAGCCTTGCGACGGGGAGTGGGAAAGTGGGAATAGCTTGATCGAGGGCCCACATAGGTTTGCAGCGTTGTCGAGCCGAGAGAGCCTGAGCGGCAGAACAAGGCTCGCCGGCAGGGTAACAACGGCAAAGAGCCCACACAATGCCACTCCTCGAAGAAGTCAGGCACAGAACCTTGACAGGTTGGTTGGACATGAGTGTCTCTTCCGTTCTGGTCATAGAGGCTGTGCCAATCGGCCGTTCAGTAGCCCGGCGCTTAACACCCGCTTTTACGTCCCGATAATAGTATTGCAAAAGACACTCACCAACGGAGGCAGAAAGTACGTCAACCTATTCGAACTCGATGCTTCAAGCACATAGACCGAATAGCTGCATCCATAACGCAATTAGTAAATGTCAGGTATAGGTGATTGGGATACACGAACACGAATAAATATTCATCTCTGGCATGATCCAAAACCTGCTCTTCGTCAGTTCCTTCTACAAGAGATGTCATATCATGCACAAATTAACAATACAACCATGGCATCCATGACTCATGAAAGAAGACATGGTTGCTGTGGGACTAGGATTGAAGAATCAAGACGTGGCTGTACCACACCCCGATAACAACGACCGGAAGAATTCAAGATTTCTATCCCAGCGGTATATCCTAGGCAGTAGTTTGAAATGAGGGGGCGCAGTTGAATGTGCATCACTGCTTGGCATGCATAACCATGTATGCAGGGTGCAGGAAGGAAGTATCGACAACCAACGAAAATGCTAAGTACCTTACTCAAAGAGTTACTCAAAAGCGATATCAAGCTTGTGATGAGTAGGATGTTTGTCAAAGTGACAAAAACAAGCTATCGTTCGAGTCAGCACATCGCAAAACGATCCATCTAAGATGGCATTACCATGACTGGAGGACCAAAGAATGGTGAACTGTGTAGGGTTAATAGACGGTTGACATTTGTTCTGGGAAATGCATACATCTCTTCAGCGACATCTACCCGTTGATCTTGTCAGCAATTGGTCAATCGTTGGGGGAGGCAATGCATCCGTTACTTTGATTGTTACCAGGGGTAACTCACCGAATCCTAGGTAGCTCGATCTTAACGAGAGTCAGCCGGTGCTATAGCGATAATGGCATAGCTCTACTCACCCAAAAAAGACTTTGATCAGAATCCAACACTATATGGAGTGGATGAGCATGGCTGTATTCAGTGTGGCGGAGGCGGCAAAACTAACCATTTGTTTCGCGTTGAACCTACTGTCGCGAGCTAGCAACACAAAGGTAGTCAAGAAACCTAAATATAGTGTTAACCATCCGATCACTCTAGCTTGGCATGCCTTCACTTACCTAGATACAGGATAACTACAAGTGATAGAAACTTGACAAAGTCCTTTGTCATCTCTGGTTCGGCTTTAGCGGAATCGAAGGAAGCTACCTAGCAAGGCGCACCAACCTTTCAGACAGGGAATGAGAGTCCCGAAATAGCGATTGAGGCTGAGTAGAGAGAATATACGTGGAACTAGGAAGAGAGCTTCTAATCCAAGTACGTCGTATGCCTGGTCAATCGTTGCAGCGTGGCCTGTCGTCAAGCCTACAATTCCTGTCGGGGAGTTTAGATCTTGCCTTGGTCATGTTCTTCGGGCGCCTCACTCATGGTAAAAAATATAAAGCCGACGACGACTATGCTGATATCCCACGTCCACCTGGTATCGTTAGATAGATTCTGCACAACTTGAGTGAACAACAATGTTACCAAAAATCCGAAGCATAGAAGGATGTCTGCCCAGCATCAAGCCAATCTGCGAACTCGTCATATGCGAAGCTAGCAATCCACACATAGAGCAGCAGCTCAGGAATTGTAATGTGAGTATTGTCGCGTCGCACCAGCACCGCGTAGTAAAGTCCTAGGAAAGCCGCAAAGAACAACGTCTCAAAGACTTTCAGGTATAACGGGACGCGTAGGCGGGAAAAAGGATCAGCCTGTTTCCGGTTATATTTCCTTGGTCTCTTCGCTGAATGCAAACTAAGGGTCTCCCAGAAGACAATGTCGCCTTTCCACAAGCCGTTGATGATCTTTTGTACAGGCCTCTGTGAAAGGAACTTCTTTGCTCCTGATACAGTCGCAAGCTCCAGTGCAGAAAGGTTTTCGCATTGTGACATCAAAGACCCAAACCGAGTTAATGGAGAATCACCACGGCTAAAGTAATCGCCATTCGAAGTCGGCAGGAGAGGTGAGCGTTCATCGGGGCCTGCATTACCATGTCCATTCTGGCGGTTTTGATAGCCAGTCTCCGTAGATGGACTGCTTGAAGCGGATGCAGGCGGCAGCTCAACCAACAAATATTCGATAATTTCTGCTTCCTTCAAGTTTGTCAAGAACTGCCAGGCAACAAATTCGCATGCGTATCCTCGTGCTTCGTTTACTCCCGGTTCGTCACTGGTCTCGTCCAAGGCAGAAAAATGTCCTTTCAGAGCCCTAGCTTGGGTTAGCATGTTTTACCAGTATTCCGACCTCTGCAAATTCCTCAAGTGGTGTAGACTTGCGTCGACGTACATTAAGGCAGATATTAGGGCTGGGTGATCGACGTGTGTGGACAGGTACTGGATGAGGGATTTGAGCGCGTGTCCCTCTTGCGATCGACGAAGGTCTTCGAAAGCATGTGGTAGCTTGACGTTGTGTTCAAAAAATCTACAGGTCATTAGAGAAGTGTGTCAATGGCGCATCACGCTCGACGAACTGACTGGCACAATTTGTCTGCCAGAGTTCCGAAATCTTCGTCGCCGTTTATCTCTGGGAAGCTTATATCGTTGGCGAGCCATGACGGTGTAGTGGGCCGCGATACATTTGATTGCTCTCCCCGGTGCATCGTGATTGCGGGTTGCTGTTGGGTCTGGCAAATATTCGCGACGCGTGGGGTGCAGCATGCATCGCGCATCAGTGGAGCGGGTGTGCCTTGCGTCATGGCTTTCTTGGCAACCCCCTCTCAGCGGACCTACTCTTCCATGTTCGGTCTCCATGAAACATGGGGTACTGTCGCCTTTCTTTCGAATACAATCTGCCGAGGATTTCGTTTTCTATACTTGTGCTTATCTCAATTGAGTGTGTCGCTCATCTCCGGCTTCAGTAGCATTCGCTCATGCATAAGCGCGTTCTTTTCGCGTATGTTCATGACCTGATGAAGACAAGGATTCCCCAGAAGTGTGTGATGGTCGAACACAAAATGTGGCTTGATCTTCTTTCAATATTTTCCTTTAAGTGGCGTGAAGTGCAATGTGTTTTAGAAAAGATTTATCGCAAAAGTTCTATTAGACGTAGTTTAGGCTGCCTGTATCTCGATTAATCTACATACAGGATACTAGGAGAAAGGCAAAGCATGCTAATATGTCTGCTGCCGCTCTACGCAGTCCAACTGTAGACGATCACGGTCTGTTGGTTTCGGGGTTCTCAAAATTAATAATTATTGTCTGTATTACGAAGACGAAGTTAGCGCATTCAAAAGATCACGACAGAATAGTTGGAGTCTTTCGATTCGAGTCCGTTAGCATCCGACTAAGCTTTTCTGATCGACTACGCTTGATGAAAGCTAAGTCTGAGCCCTCGTAATCTTCGCATCTCTCTCCAAGCTGATTTGCACCTATTAAGAATCTATTACCAGATTAGCGCTCCAACTAATGTCCAATTGACTAGTCAGATGGTCGTCACGACTACGAAACTAAGGAACCCCTAAGCTATACAGCGGCTCGAGCAGCTCGTATAAAGGAGCTATAACGGTTCTACTTCCTTGGATAGTATAGATCATGGAATCATTGCAGTCCACTCTCCACTCGTAGGATCTGGCTTACCAGTACCTTAGCGTTAGATTGGACAAGGGGGTGGGGTCCTTCGCCATCTGCTGTGTCAACAAGTGGCTGGGAGAGCGCCCGGTAGAGTTGGATGTTTTTGTGTAAGTATCTTACCAGTTAAAATCCTTTCTCACCCAATAATATATCCAGTATACAAATATATTGACTCTCCAAATGACTTGCCTTACTTCTCTAGTACTACCATGATAACACTCACGCTCGTAAAAGCTCATGCAGGGGCGATTTTTGGAATTCTTTCAAAAATTGGAACTCACCACCAGTGTCGTTTTGTACCTCGACCAAGGACTAGATAGATAAACCTACATACTGTGTTGGTACTAAGAGTTAAAAGTGTAAATCATCGAATTCATGCCAAAGTTTTCCCTTAATCTTGTGTAATAGAGGCTTACCCTAATCACAATAGAGAAGCGGAAATAATGACAATGTTCCGCGATAAAGCCACCTAAATGGCGTGACGATGGTATAAAGTTTGATATCACATGGAGCTTCGTGGCCGTAGTTGTAGCTAAGTGACCTGCTTTCTCTCTTATAGAAGAGATTTTTGGCCCAAACCCTCATACAAACAATGTTCATATGCTTTGCCATAGCAGCCTGTAATAGTTCGTTCGATAAAGGCCATTAATACAGATGTACAATATACATTTCTTGCCCGCCAACTACAAACTCTAGTCTTATTACCTCGCTATCTTCAATACATCGCAGGGAAAAGCCAATGATCAACCTGGTGTTGTTCCTTCGCGAACTGAGCCAGCTAGGAAGCACATATCGTGGAACATTCTACGCACAGTAGACCATTGAAAAATGGGCATCGCATAGGGTTAAGAAACCGTTTCCTGAGGCCACCGTTCCGTTTTAGAACTTACGCCAAGGCGTTGCATTCAAGGTGGGCACGATGAGTGATATTCAACAAGGACATCTTGAGATAAGACCTTTCCTCAAGCTCAACAATGCGATCGTGGTTGGCTCAGACGTACCTTCTTAGACATAACTGTCCTGCCTCCACAAATTGGTAATTATATCGTAAACAGTCAGTATTGCAAGCACGAGTCTACCCAAAGAGTGAAGTCGCCTCCGCAACCACACACGAAGAACAGAAGGTTAGGATAACAGCGAGTAGGAGCAAGGAGGGACACAAGGAAGTCGTTTGGAACAACTTTGTAGTATATAACAATGCGTTTCGCCTCATCTCCTCCATCACTCCAATTGTCAACTTCTTCTCTTCCAATGGACTGCCACCAACTCCCATCGGTCCATGGCCTTTGTCTCTCTGCTATGGTCCACCCATACCACCATGTCACCATACCTTCTACCCTCCATCGATCGAACATCTCCTTCGAACGTGTCCTTCGACCGTCTCCTTCGACCGTCTCCTTCGACCGTCTCCTTTGAACGCCTTCGAACCCTGCTTGCATTAGCCTCGATGCTACCCTGCCTACCGCCCACTTCCGAACGAACGTCTCCGATCCAACCCTCCGAACCTTGCTTGCGTTAGCCTCGCTGCTCCGAATACACATCCAAAGGCAGGTGGGATGATGATACCTTTATTCTGAAGCTGCGGCTAGTGATGAGCTCATGGTTTTCGGACTATATAACGAAAAGACGCCCTGCTTAGCTTTTTGCTAACATGCGCGACCTTGACAGGCTGCTTCAACTTGTTCGGACCTCAGATCAATTAGTCAGCCTCATGTTTATGAGGGACAAAGTATCATCACCGGTCCGTTCCATCGTCAGTCTGAAGCTGCGGCTAGGAATGGTATCATGGTTTGCAGACGATGGAAAGGCGTCCTACTTAGCTTTTTGCTATCACGCGCCACCTGGACAGGCTCCCTCAACTCTTTTCAGACCTTAGATTGTTTCGTCAGCATCATTTTCATGAGCGACAAGGCATCATCACCGGTCCACTTTGAACATGGTTTGAAGAGCACGCCACGCTATGCTTTCTGCAAGCATACACAACTCACTCAACTTGTGTACTTGCGCAACATCTAGTCCCAGCTACGCGCAATTTGTTCTCGGCCTCAGATCGATTGGTCAGCATCATATGCATGAGCGACAAGTATCATCATCACTGGCTCGGCTATTGTTACGAGTTGAGGGCGCCCTGAGGAGTGATGGAAGGGCAGGATGATGGCCAGCTTTATACTTGAGGGGAGAGCTGAACAAGTTGATTTGTGCATGAGTGCTTGGCCATTCAGTGTCTTGGTGGTGGGGTTCTTGTTCAACTTTGGTTGCCAATCGATACTATTTCTTCTGCTTCGTGCTGAACTTCCTTCGTGATGTGCCATTTGATAATGTGCAGGTGCTGGTAGGGTGGTTTGATTGCTTGCCGTTGGTCCGCACATCCCCGCTTTTTCAACCGTACCACTCATCGTTCCTATGTAACCCTTTCATTTCTTCTAAAATCACCGCTGTTGGTATACGGTAGATCACCGGTCCAAAGATGACAAGGATTGCATGGGACGAAAAGCACTGCACTTATAAATGGATAAAGCACATTTAGGGAAGCAAAGACCTGTTGGTCAAGCATGGACTAACTGTAATCGAGCAAAGCAAAATCACCGTTATTTACAGGCTCTATCTGTGACTAGTCAGTACGGGCGCGCTAGGTAATAACTGGAACATAGCGATACAATATGGCTCAGACTTGCCTTTTAAAACTACATATCAGCAACTCCAAAGCGCGTGTAGGCCAGCACCGTTTATAAGGGTAATACTGGCCCGAGGAAACGCACTGGTGTCTCCGCCGTTTGATCGTTTTGTAATCATTGCCAGACGAAAGGGAAAAGAGAAAATCAACTGACCTTATTTGCTAAGCACATGTGTGCCTTTTGTTTTACCCGTCTCCATCTTGGCGGTACGAGCGCCGAACTGGATCGCACGCTTCTTCTCCGCAGCAACCTTTTTCATGCCTAATTGCCATGCCAGCAGTCGAAGTGCTCGCTTTGCAGGTTCAAGAACTCGTATTGGGTCGTCGCTATTGATCTCTTGAGGCAGCCCAAAATCACACTTGGCAGTAACTGGAAGCTGGAGTGCTAGTGCAATGAAATCCTCGTCGAGATATGGGAAGCGGACTTCTTTACCACTGTCACTGATAACACGATCGTCGCGCCCTAGATTTCGCTTTCCTAATCGGCTAAAGTCGAGTTCCAGCTCGTCTAAAAGACCAGGGTATCCGCGCCGGGCAAAGGCTACATCGTGCCGCTGGTAACCTCCAAAAAGCTCATCCGCACCAAGTCCGGATAGAAGTACGTGTGCGGTGGTGGTGTATGGGTCAGCCGCGTCACCGCTGGATGTACGGACTGCTCCACTGCCACGTGAAGCAAAATAAAGGGCAAAAGCGATAGAAAGGTCCATCTCGGTATTGTGAGGGTGCATTAAAGTCATGACGTTAAGGCGATGTGCCTGTGTCTCAACATAAGGCACGTTGACTTCGACAAACCGCCACTTACGACCTGGGCAAATGGCAGTGAGTTCTGCATGAGATGATCTTCCAGTGACTCGATCAGGGCAGAGCTCGTATGGACTGGTGCCGGGTTCGAGCTGGGAGTGAATGCGGGGATTCTCGAAAGCGACGTTGAGAAGATCAACAGGTGCACTTGGTGGTAAGAGATCGTGGCATAACCGTGCAAGAATGGTGCAGTCAAGGCCACCCGAGAACAAGACTGCCACGCGTGCTTGATTTGGCTCATCTGTCTCCATGCCGACTACTGCTTCACGGACATGCTCTGTGCGGACTCGTAGTGATCTGAGCAATGATGTCCTCAGTTGCTCTGCCACACTCAAGTTCAAAGCAGTACCTTCGGAGATGGCGCAGTTCATGAGAGGAAAAGGCAGAGTCTAAGGGTGTTAGCAGAACCCACGCATGACAGCACTTACCTACGAATGAAATATCAGATTCTTCTTCCTGATCCAAACGACGATGCGGTATCCGTTCGTCAGAGAAGCATTGAGATACTGTGTCTACGCCCGAGAAGTCGACGACATGTATGCCATCAGCATCAACCTCAGCCCAGGCCTCGCCAGAAGCGTTATCACAAACGCTGGACAGGACGAGAGCACCATCAGCAGCGTCCTTGCGAAGTAGTGATCGCCTTCCAAGACTGTCGCGGCCATAGTAGACGCGCTTGTTTGGCGCATCATAAAAGACAAATGCGTAAGGCCCACGCACAGCTGAAAGCAGCTCGACCACTCTACGTGTAGAACTCTCACTTTGATCGGCGCACGCGGCTAGCAGCTTAGAAAATACAAGCTGGGAGTCATTGCCATTGACAGCATGACCCTGTATGCTCCAAGCCTCGCCGTTCCAACAAAGCACGGATGCCGTAGCCGCGTCTTGGAGAGGCTGTTGGACAATGTCTTTGCCACGCAAAGCCAGTACCGTAGACAGAAAAGTTGCGTGCACGTGTGCTGAGTCTACCTGGATCGTGACGCGGTGCTCTCCAGTGGCGTCAGGCCCTCTGTGCTGGAGGAGCAGCTTGGTATCGGGGCTTGGAGTCACATGTCCGGTCCGGCTGAGCGAGAAGAAGATGCCGCACATGGCCTTGTCCAGTTGGGCAGATGAGGTCGTGATAGAGTTCGGGAGCGGGATGCGATGCACGACGGTCACTTGAAGGACGCATTAGGCCAACGCAGCTCGGCGGATCGGGCTTCTAGATGCCGGGAGGCCATGCGGGCAGCTGGCGGCGTTATGCGCTGCACATCTGGACCAGAACGGCAGCCGACCAATATCTACGCTGCTCGAGCGGTCTGAAGCTCTATCACATGTTCATGGGACCTTGATCGCCCTCCTGGCACCTTCTTTTTTCCTTCTCCTTCTCCACATTCCTTAGTCGCAGGCGGTCTATGTCTCTCTCGAACCCAAACCGGCAACCCGATGCAGTCGACGACACCACCACCGAGCGCAAGCTAGACCACGTCGATGAACAGCACAATGTAGCTGCCATAGCACCCGAGGAGCCCCTGGCAGGGCACGATTCTCAGCAGAAAGAACATCATGACAGTGCAAACACCACCAGCGACGCGGGGCAGGCTGGTGAGTCTCTGGGCGAGGGGTCGGCCGCCAACGACGAAGCCAGAGGGGACGCGATAGAGAAGCAGGATAAGGATCACGCTACATCTGAAGAACCAAAGACAGAGTCGTCCTCTGCCCAAGCGACCGACGAACCTACGACCACGACCGACCAGTTGGCTACAGGCCGATCGAAAACACCGCCGCCTCACGAGCCCACCGAGAAAGCCGCAGGCAAGGCTCCCATGTCATCGCCCTCGCCCCCACCTCCACCCCCAAAAGACGACAAGTACCTTGCGACGAGCGACGTGCCCAGTCGAGCCGCATCACCTATGTCGCAGGCACGATCGACTGGGGGCAACTCAGAAGACGCTGCCGCTGACGAATATGGAACAACCAACGACGGCACTGGAGACGCTGCAGACAACTCTCAGCCTGAAATTCAGAGTATAATGGACCAGTTCCAGGGCAATGCTCCGCCTGGCGAGGACGAGATCATGTCACCACGCCTAGAAATCGCCAATCCGCTCCTCGAGTCGCCTCCTGCTGCCTTTCCTCCACGCCGCTCAAGCCTCGTTCCTCCCGACAAACCCCTTCCCATACCGGCGGCTGACGATGCAGCCTCAGAAACGCCTGTGCAATCCCCACCGCCGCGAACCTCATCCTTGTACCGTGTCGGTACCAACACATCTTTCCAAGAACCAGCATCCCCTAGTGCACACGCTTCGAAATACAAGGCTGTCCAACCAGCGCCGGAACCAGAGCCAGACCTGCCGTTCGATTTTCATAGATTCCTCGAGCAACTGCGCCACCGAACAGCAGACCCGGTAGCTAAATTTTTGCGCTCCTTTCTTCTCGAATTTGGCAAGAAACAGTGGATGGTACACGAACAAGTCAAGATCATTGGCGACTTTCTCGAGTTTATAGCAAAGAAGATGGCCCAGTGCGAAGTATGGAGGACCGTGTCAGACGCCGAGTTTGACAATGCACGGGAAGGCATGGAGAAACTAGTCATGAACAGGCTATACACTCAGACTTTCTCACCAGCAATTCCGCCAGCAGAGCCAGTCTCGCCACGCAAAGGCGGAAGAAGACAAGAACCGCCAAGGCCTGGTCGGAGAGGCCAGCATCAGGAGGATGTAGAGCGTGACGAGGTCCTCGCGCAGAAAGTTCGCATCTACAAGTGGGTTAGAGAAGAGCATCTAGACATCAAACCTGTGGGCGAAAAAGGCAAGAAGTTTCTGCACTTGGCCCAGCAGGAATTACTGAAGATCAAAAGCTACCGGGCACCAAGGGACAAGATCATCTGTATCTTGAATTGCTGCAAAGTCATCTTTGGCTTCCTACGCACCTCAAATTCAGACCAATCCGCGGATGCATTTGTCCCCCTACTGATCTACACTGTGTTGCAAGCAAACCCAGAACATCTCGTCTCAAATGTCCAGTACATTCTTCGGTTCCGCAACCAAGAGAAGCTTGGCGGAGAAGCAGGCTACTACATCTCGTCGTTGATGGGCGCTATACAGTTTATTGAAAGCTTGGATAAGACTTCACTGACAATCAGCGACGAGGAGTTTGAGAAGAATGTCGAGGCAGCCGTGTCAGCCATAGCTGAGCGCCATGCTGCTGAAGAAGCCGTCGAGCCGTCCTCATCTACACAACTGCACCCTAATGCCCCTACTCACAAACGCATGCCTTCGCCCCACTATCATCACATACAGGAAAAGACGACGCCTCTGCGCCCAGAACTCACCCAGAGGAACTCAATGGAAGCCGAAACGGCAGGACCACGTCGCTCGACAAGTATCAAGAAGAACAACCCGGACTCTGAACAGCCAGAGGAAGAAAACGCAGCTGTAGCAGGCTTGCTGCGCACCATACAGAGGCCGCTCAACACAATCGGCCGCATCTTTTCCGACAACGACACTAATCACCCGTCTGCACAGTCTACGCCATCGAAACCACAGTTACCCGCGCGGGCGAGAACGGAATTTGCGGAGTCGCACACTGAGCATGAGGAGGAGCGCCGCCGGCATAGGGTTTCGGCGGAAGAAGCAGCGGCTAAACGCGCGTCTGCAGAGGCAGAAGAGGCGAGGCGAATTCAGCGAAAGGAGCATCAGGTTGTCGTCGAGACGTTGACGGGCATGTTTCCACAGTTAGACAAGGATGTCATTGATGATGTTGTGCGGCAGAAGGAAGGACGGTAAGTCAGAAAGCTTCATATCTTGAAGTTATGTTGTGATATTGACGCTTACTAACTATTACTTAGGGTTGGTCTAGCAGTAGACGCATGTTTAGCATTAGCGAATCCTTGATATACTCACGGTCCATGGTCGAGCTTTGGTAGACGCTTGACCTATAATGAAGACATTTTTTCGATACAGCGATGACACCCATCAGCTCCTCCTTATGTATAGACCAGCTCAAGATACGCATGTCTCCTCCATGACACCCCCGACTTGAAGAACACGTAACACTGGCCGGCTGCTACATCAGCAGCTAGCCCGTGCCACTATCCCTCCTCAGCCAGTCTCGTTTGAACTCCGTCTCCAGCCCAGACATGTTCAGTCGCTCGATATCCCATCCGCATGCCTTGCTCTCACAATGCAGCAAAAGCGAGCTCAGATGATTGAATGTCTTGCCACAGCCTGTGTCGCGACAAAGAAAGGGATGCAATGCACCTTCGGCCATCCACTTCCACACCTCGTGAATATCCACGCGACCAGTGCGGATATTCGCGTGCATGTCGAGGTCCATGTAAAGGGGTGAGTACCACCACATGCCGAGACAGCGCATGAGGAGCGCTGGGTCACTTAGCTTGGGGCAATTGCCCGACTCGAGATGGTTGATGAGGCTAGAGTATTTGCGCATGGGGGCTTTGCAGCCCCAACAGACGAGCTCGGCAGGACTGTGCTTCGTCATATGCTAGCGATGCTGTTAGTGCCTGAAAATTACGAAGAGTATGTTGCTTTTCGCTTACGATTTGAAAATTTCCCTCGTGCTGTGTGTGGTAGCCGCACTCTTCGCACTTGAGACAGTGCTTCATGTGAATCTCCAGTTGGCTTTTCCCACCGCACTTTTCACCACATTGTGGGTAGGCCACCGCAAATGAGCATCCTTCGTAGTGATGGTTGAGCTTGGTGAGGCTTGGGAAGATGTCCTTGCATCCTTGACACTGGAAATGGTCGCGCTTCAGATGTTCTGTGAGAGCAGCTTGATTCGGACCATCAAAGTCACAGCCGGGCTGCATACAATGCTTGTGTCCTGTGGGTGTCTCAGTCAAGGCTTCTTATCGACTCGGCTCAGATGCATAGGGCGTGTGGTTACTTACGATTCGTCGTCAGCCAATGCTGGTCGCGTTCCTCTTGGTTGCGAAACTGGCGTCGACACGTTTCACACTTGACATGCTTGGCTTCCATTATCAGGTGTAGCCTTAACTCAGCATCCCCTCTGAACGCCAGAAGGCACGTCATACACACGAACTTGTGTCCGGCATTGAGGTTATTCTCAAAATGATTCCTGAGTCCCCACTCGTCTTTGAAGGCCGAGAGGCAGAGGTTGCAGTACGTCTCATGCCCGGTGGCGTTATCGACGTGATTTTGCAGGCCATTCCTATCCTTGAAGACGCGCTTGCATAGATTACAGTAGTTCTCGTGGTTGATTGATGCTTTGACATGGCTGAGCAGCGCAGTCTTATTGGGGAATTTGAGCGAGCAGACGCCACACCAGTTTTCGTACGGGTCTGGAGAGTGTTTCTCGCTGCCGTCAGTTGTAGACTGTGAGGTAGAGCGGTCTCTCCAATCGAGGATTTTCAGGACGGGAGGGCATTTAAACCGCTCGTTAGTGACGTCTACGAGGCGGTTGCTGGGTCGCGCCGCTGTCGCCGTAGTGTTGCGTTTCTTTACCTCTTCCCAAGGTATAGAGTCATCGCCAACCTGGTTCAAGAAAGGGTTCTTGACTGGGTCTTCTGGTGAACTCGCAGGAGACACGCTATCGTCTGCAATGGCGAACAACGCATACCGGTTGTTACCTGGTGGAGCCATGTCCAGATTGACGGATATTCGACTGAAGATAGACAAGTGGGTAGTGTCAGGTCTAATGACCGATTGTTGTTAGGAGTGTTTGTCTCAAAGAGGTAGCTAGGCAGCAAGCACGTGCTCAGATGACAGCAAACAGCCCGTGGGAGCATGGATTGGCATGGTACGTCAAGGAATACAGAACAAAGGAAGAAACGCCGAGACTCGGAGCCCCTTACGAGAGCAACTGTGTATGCGCGGTGTTTTTTGCCAAGATTCATGAGGAAGTGTAGGATATGACAATGCCATGAACAAAGAAGGTGAGGATGAAGGAAGGTGCGATGACAACAGTGCCTGCTATATGAGGCAGCGCTACCCTCATACACTGCCCTCACGTGATGAACAGATTCAAGTAGCTTGTCCAAGGAGAGATCACAAGGCATTGACAGCATATACATTGCCGTGAATAGGATTGACCTTGGGTCAAAGGAAAAGACTTGCAGTATGCCATAACGTGTCCGCTTACGTCGATGCGCTCACTTGCTCGCATCCCCTTTCCTACATCAGAGCGCTGCAGAAGCATCCATGTACCGCGTGCGTCAAAAAATCTAGGTCTATTGTATATAAAGAAGTGTTGATCTAGGATAATGGCATATTTCACATACATAAAATGAAAATGGATTTCTGCCTTGTTGTGGCGTCGGGAACAATCCTGTTTCCGCATCTAGTGGAAGAAATAGATTTTTAGTAGAGTGCCCATATTTTAATCAAACACCCTTCATGAAGTGTTGTTAGTGCAAGGTATTGTGACTCTCCCACAACTGATGAAACTGGAAAATGGCGGTTTATAAAACTACCTTGCACCAAAAGTAACTGTAGTTGTCGCAACTATTCATCATTTACTATACTCTTGAAAGTAGCCGCAATTGGCACGGTTATATCCTGCTGTATTGACAGCATAGGTGAACTCGTTTGACTTTTCAGTATTGCTGGTTGGGTAGAGTCTGAGAGGTCCTTTTTCTATTGAAAATACTATCAAGTTAACCTATATACACACGTCAGGCAAAGCGAACCGCGAAGATCCTTCTCTTTGGCGATCGGTCTCTTTTCAATCCTATTGTAGTGGGTGCGTACAAATTCTAACAATAGTGATGTCACTTAATGAAGAAGTTCGTTTGCTCGCACCACAAGCCAATAGGCGTCCAATCCCTCATTCACTCAGTGACCGCAATGATTGTTTAAGACATCCTAGCTACTTTTAGAAAGCTTCCACGCTCATATAAAGAGTGTTATCTACGAGCTAGATACATCCGCAAACCTTGCCATCAGCCAACATAGTGACATTCTGAACAATCACGCTTATCATACAATACAATTCCATCTAAGAACATCTAATCGAACATGGCCCCCAAAAGCATCGCGACGTCTAGGCTACCATTGCCATATTCTCGCCAACCGTTAAAAAATAGAAGGCACGCTGAGGAGCCCCTTGAAGGCAGGTCAGGGATGGTGAAGAAAGTTACGTCGTCAGCGACACGAACGTCGTGGGCATCGCTCAGCCCAGAAGAGATGAGCCGCGCACAGGCGCTGGCAAATATAATCATGAACTACCAGCGACCTGACAACAATCTGGTGGAAGCCATGAGGAAGAAGCAACAGCAAATGCTCGCTGATGCCACTCATGACATACCGTTGATCGAATCCCCCACACTGTCACCAACAGTAGCCGACGAAAACATCATGCCGGCAAATGATGGAATTCTAACATTTACATCAATCGAATCACATGGCAGCATCCCTTCACCAAAACGGTCTAAGAGATACTTCGATTGGGAGGACAAGGCCCGTCAGATCATCGAGCGAGAAGAACTGAGTCTGGACAGAGAATGGTCGCGCCTCAGCTGGAAACAAAAGGCGAGCAACATCGTGCGGCTCAAGCTACTCAAAGACGATGGCTACGATGTCACCTCTCTGATGGCCAAGGGCACCACATCTGACCAAATTATTGACGCGCTTCTCACACACGTTGAGGCGAGAAAGCAAGGATCTTCACTCAACATCACTTCTGGGTCAGACAGAGAATCGGGGTCAGACTTTGGCGGAGAGACCGACGCATCTTCATTCGACACGCGCAGTTCGACGTCCCATGACATTTCGAAAGAAAAGCACAGTTTTCCTTCCTCCATCTCTTCCGTCCAGTCCCTAGACTCGTCCCACGCAAGGCCTCATTTCTTAGCACCAGAAAAGCGATTCTACCCAATCCACCCCATCATCGCTCAAAAGCGCAAACACACCCACGAAGACGACCTCCAGCCCCAATGGCACGAAACACAACGCCAAACCCGCTTGCACGCGCTATACAATAAATCCTTCGCCACAAACCAGCCCCAAGAGCCACCCTGTACATGCGGCGCCTCACCCCCAAAGATCTTACGCCTCCTTCCTCCTGCCCTCGTAGCCCGCAAAATCCAAGACCAAGCCTTTGACCTGCTCAAATGGCGCATCTGTCGCTCTCTCTTCCGCTCAACACGCGAAGCACGAACAATCTCTCAGACTTATTCCACAACGACAGCAACAAGCCATGCTTTGTCCGTCCCCAGACTGGTGTTTACTCCCCCCACGCCTCCTAAGCCATCCCGGATCATATTCACCGAGCACACTGCACCTGGAACCAAGCCGAGCGGATCAGACGTCTACATAGGCTCCAGAGCCTTTGACCTGATCAAGCGCGAAGTACAATGTCTCGCGTGGTCGTACGACGCCCAGGACGGCAGCTATTTCATTCACGACCACGACGCGGATGAGGCAGAGGCAAACAATGAGCGCAGTTTTCAACACGACATCCGCATGTCTGGCCCCGGAGACGACTACGCAGCGGTACTTGAAGGTGAGCCGCGGGCACTGGCTTCGTTGATGAAGTACCTGAGGTCAAACGAGTTATTTCATCTGGGGAAATGGCGGGTTGGCGATGTGAGGGAGGATGCGGAGGGGGAAGGGGATGTGCAGATGAGGGTTGTGGTTAATGAGGCGCTGCCTTTACAGCTTAGTCACTGTACGGATCGGGTGCTGGAGGAGGTTGAGAGGAGATTGAGGGAGGGGACGAGGGACGAGGTGAGGGTTGGGGTTGTACAGCAGCTCGAAAGGTTTCGTTGTACTTAAGAGGTTTGAAGGGACGAGTCGCAGAGTTGGGCATGCTGTGGATGTGGGAGTTGAATTCAGTAGCGGGAATGGGCACCACAAATTCCCAGAGACTATCCTACGTCTCCAAACTATCCATACCTGACCTCGCCTGTGCCCTCCCTGAACCAGTCATCGCTCGCCAGGCCTTCCTCCGCAGTTGCATAGTTAATAATTGTGCTCTTGGACGTCGTATACGCATTGTACGCATCGATTCCGTTTTCGCTTCCCACACCCGAGCTCTTGATGCCGCCCCAGGGCGAACTGGGGTCGTTGCGGTGATGTGTATTGACCCAGCAGATGCCGCTCTCAATATTCTCCGAAACACGGAACGCTTGCGATAGATCTTGTGTCCAGATGGCTGCTCCTAGCCCGAACTCGCTGTCGTTTGCAAGCTCTACTGCTTCGTCTTCAGTGTCGAATCCGACCACTACGATAACAGGGCCGAACGCTTCTTCCCGCCATATGCGTGTGTCGACGACCTTTTTAGACGGACCGTCAGTTAATATCGTTGGTGGATAAAAATAGCCTTTGGAGAAATCGGTGTCGTCGAGCAAGGACTTGCCCTTCATGCGTTGTCCGCCAGTTACGGCCGTAATGCCCGCTTGCTTCGCGTCATCGACCAGCGTCTTCACGTTGCCTAGCTGCTTTCCAGATATGAGCGGGCCCATCATCGACTCCACCTTCTTCGGGGACCCCATTCTCCGTTCGATACTTTGTGCCTTGGTCTTGAGCTTTTCTATCACCTGATCAAGGATACTGTTTTGGACAATGATGCGAGTCGCTGCAACGCATGTCTGGCCGCTGGCGATGAAACTGGCAAATGCAACTCCGTTAACTGCCAGATCTACGTGTGCCTTTTCGAAGATGACTAGAGGCGCTTTCCCGCCAAGCTCGGCAGTATAATGTGAGAGATTTCGTCCTGCAATAGCACCGATGGCGCGTCCAGCAGGTGTGCCGCCAGTCACATCAACCTTTTTGATCAATGGGTGTTCGACAAGAGCTTTGCCAGTCGTAGCACCATCACCAGGGAGCACATTGAATACACCATCCGGCAAGCCCGCCTCCTTCATAAGCTTTCCCAACTCGATGCTGGTGAGGGGGGTCAGCTCACTCGGCTTCAAGACGATGCAGTTGCCCGCTGCCAACGCAGGCGCTATCTTCTTGACAGCAATCAGCATTGGGTGATTAAACGGCGTAATTTGGGCAACCACACCGAGCGGCTTCCTATCGATCCAGTTATGGAGTTTACCGACGGTGGGTAACACGGATCGCTCTTCGGTCCGTATCAGTGCAGCGTAGTACTTGAACCACTTGGTGAGAGTTGGAACCTGAGCATTCATTTCGCGGATAGCGCGCCCTGTTTGCCGCACTTCCAATTCAATCAAACGTGGCAGGTTCGCCGTCAAAAGCGAGGCGATGCGGTCCAAAGTGTCTGCACGGACATGTCGGGGTGCTTTGGACCAGACCCCGGATTTGAAAACCTTGTGGGCGGTTTTGACGACATTGTCGACATCGGCGGCAGATGCTGCATGACAATGTGCAAAGACCTCTCCAGTTGCAGGATCTTCAACAGCCAGCCTATATTGTCGTTAGCAATCATAGTCGGTCATATATCCATGCATGGCTGACTGACTGCTCTGCTCCGCCTTCTACCTCTTTACCCTCCACCCACATCAGATACGCATCCTTTGTTGCCTCGGCCATGCTGTTGGAGGATTGAGTGGAAATTGAATAGGGAGACAAAAAGCAAAGAGAACGGGAAGTCTGTTGCAACGATAACGGAGATGCCCGATGGCTAGTGGAGCACAATCAGCCAGCGGGGTCGTAGGTCGGGATTGGCTCCACCCATCTTCAGCATCGCGGACTGTGTTACCCCACAGTATCACTAATTGTGTCGAGTCAAAGTACGTTCATCAACATAGCTTTGGATCCAGTATCTTTTCTCTCTACGTATTTACATGGTTATGTGTTGCATTGCAATAATGTAATATTCTTGCCAACTATTGTTTTGCTTGTTATTTTGTTGCTCTAGTAGCATATCAATTCCTATGCGAACTTGAAGAGTAATCAATGGCAAAAGCTCTGCAGGGTTTTCAAGTCTATGTACTCTATGGATGAATGATAATAAAAGCAAAGCCCTACCACCTTTTTTTATCGCCGTCAATATGATTACAGCTTCTCGCAAAGCAAGGCTGAGGCCCCTTGTAAGGTATTGTCCCTGAATCCCATGTAAATCCCACCAGCGAACGCTCAAAAAAGGGTATCGGGTATCCAACCGTGCTTGTCCCTCGCCAGCCCTAAAACAATCTAGATCGAGGCGCAAGGCTCGTCTGAAAAAAGATACAACTATGATGTAACATAGCCAACGCGACGCAGTCGCACAACTGTACATTACACAAGAAAATATTGCATGAGGCTTATGCAAAGCCCACCTAGTGTTGGTCATCAGGTCAGTCCCAGTACACTCCTGCCTTTCTCATTACCCCTCCTGCATTCCATTACTCTCTTGACCTCTGCCTCGCCCTCTGCACCATGTGCAATGAGTAGCGACATCAGCACGCTCCGATCCCGAGGCTCCAGTCCTGGTACTTTGAGTGCTACCTGCAGCGGTGTTTGCCCAGCTCTTGATTCCAAGTTGACGTCCGCACCTGCTTCTACCAAATACTTGGCAACTGCTGACGCTCCAGGCGTCCTGATGGCAAGGTGAAGGGGAGTTTCGCCATGAAAATCGGGTGTGTCGAGGGAGTGACCTAGAGAGGCGAGATAGCGTACTGTTTCGAGCCGACATCCTAACGTGGCAGCGTGGACAGCGGTGTAATATGATGTTGGTGCCACGTTTGTGCGGGTGATGTCGGCTCCAAATTCCATCAGGAGGGGCAAGATATCTGTCGACATTTCGTAGGCTGCTCTCATGAAGAAGAATCCAAATTCCGGATGTGGTGCCATGGGACTCGCGCCCTCCCAGATAACTCTTTCTACCTCGGCGGACGTTGCTTCCGCTGGTATGTTAGCTAATATGCGGTCGACGGCCTCTCTCTGGCGGGGTTCAAGCTCCTTTCTCTTGGCTTTTGTCACGGCGATTCGATCGGATGTGATTTTCTTGTGAATGATGGATACATCCGAGCCAGAAATGATCGATGCATATTTTGATGCATGTTTGGATGCATAGCAGGAGGCGAGATGGATCCTGGTACTCGCTTTGCCCGACAGGTCAGTACACCAACTGTACGATTTCTTCAGTCGTGACTCTGGTGCTACAAGGGTCTGGGCCGAGGATGCGCCATCTTCGGTGTAAAAGGTACCACGTGATGGGGTCATGGGGTCCTGGGAAAAGGGCACCATAAGCCGCAGTGGCGATTGTTCAATGTTAGAATACGCCAGGGGTTGTGCATCTTCGAATGAGGGAACGTTGGCGAGCCATGTGCCAATGCCGCTGTCGTTTGTGCTGGTATGCGATGAGCTCTGGCCGCTGGGGCTTTTTCTGCCATTGGGGCTTTTTCTTCCGCTTCGAGGCGTTTCGCCAAGAACGGGTTCTAGAGAGTCTGGTCGCGGAATCGTCGTTCTCTTTGTTGGCTGCTGTGGGGTTGTTGGAGTTCCTTCTCTTGAGATTGCTGTAATGCATGACCTGAGTAAGCGTACAGCCTGGAGCAACGCAGGAAGCGTCTCTCGCGCTGTTTGGTTGACATGGATTTCTTCTGTATCTGTCCGCTTCAAGAGATCGTCACTTTGTGTGATGAGATCGCTGACGTAATTCTGGAGCAAGGAGTCCAAAGTATCTTGCTGGCCAAATCTGGGAAACGTAAGCAATGGCTGCATTGGGAAGGCCTGGGGAAGAGACGGCTTCAACTCACAAGGCGAGATAATCCAGAGACAATTCCAGGATGACTTTTGAGGAATCAAGATCATGGCGCAAGTTGACTAGTGGTCCGTCTTTTAGGATCCGCCAATCTTCCCTTGGATTCTTACTACATGACAGCTTGAGAAAGGCCTTTTGGAGTCGATCACTGGTGTCGTCGCAAGAGTCGACTACCCGCGACACAGCGTCAACGAGGGATGGAGGCAGCGCAGCACCCTTGACGGAGAAGTCATCCTGGGCAACTCCCAGACCGGTCCTGATGATGAGCAGATTAGTGTTGATTGCATTGAGGTCATGCCTTGCATCGCGGACTTTGCGCGCAAAACTGCTGATGTCCGGGACAATCTGGGACGGGATATTAGCGCAAGGGGCGGGTGGGATGATGGGACCTGGAGGCAGCTCTAACCTGGGCGATCGATGTGCCTAGCGCAGCGCATCGAGCGGCGACTGTACTCGGGCGCGCCATCAACTCGCGATGGAATGGCAACGCAAGGCAAGGCAAGACGGCGAGTGCTGGGAGGCAATCGGGGATCTGGAGATCGCAGGACAGGGACGGCGCCGATGGGGGGTCGCAGCTGGGATGTCTCGAGTTGGTCGAAGCTGAAGGCTTGTCACATTGTGCAGAAACGGCGTACGGCACGGATCCTAGGCTGCGTGTCCACCGGATGCTCGGTCAGTATGGGCGAGGGGAAAGGAGACGGCGGACGACACGGCGACGCGCCCACCCCCCCGTATATGAGAGTCGTTGGTGTCGCGCGGGGGAGGCATGGGGCGCGTCACGAAGGAGCTGGGGTGTTGCTTTTTCCCTGCTTGCACCCAGACATGGTCGCTACCAGCCAAAGCCGCAGACGTGCTGTGCATGGCGTGTGAGATTTGTTGCGTCGGCAAACCATCCAACGGCGGCGAGTGTCGTGTGTCGCCATGCCGGCCTGGGGCGGAAAAGGGGAGACACGGCCGCATCGGGCCTAGTGCGGCGGGAAGCACACAGGGACTCCCTGCAGGGGAAATGACGGCCAAGCCCAGCCCAGCGCCGTGTGTGCGATCGCGGCTCCCGATGGCATTCATTAATCTACTTGTATCCTACCCAAGCTGATGTCTGCGCAATCCTCCCATGCTCCTGCCCTCTCAGTCGACAATCCCCACGGGAAGAAAAGAAACATAGTCGATGGGCGCCGCCTCGATGCCATCGGCCTGGCCTGTGATCTGCACCGATTCCCCCTGCTGCACCTCGACGCCTCGGAACGTTATCCGTCTCGCTGAATGCCCGTCCAGATAGATTGAAGGCGCGTGGCCCAATCTATCTTCCATGTCTCCCGTCCATGATCCCACTGTCCGGTTCCCGAGCTTCAGCTGATACTTGGCCCGGCCGCCTATCACATCCCAATAATTTACCGCAACATCATACTTCCCACTCGCAAACTTTACCTTCGCCGTAGCTACGCCTGTGGACCGGTTCGACGTGGTGACGATGCCTGTGAACCCAGACGCCGTTTCAAAAGGCTTGACCGCATACGGCTTGTAGTTCTGCAGAGTCATGCTTTCTGCCTCAATCCGATACGGATGGTTGCCCACGCGATTCTTCTCATCGGGTATCTTGGACAGGTTGAAATAAAACTGGTTGATGGCGTCGCGCCACACCAGCGAGTGTCCAGCTTGGTAAATTTGTCTGAACAAGACGTGCTCAAATCGCTCCTCGTCAATCTTGCCTTTGAGAGACTCCCATTGGTGGACAAACTCCTGGGCTGTGGCCGCTCCCTCGTAGTGGGCGTCGTAGAAGTGCTGGATAACCGTCTTGTTAGATTTTAACCGCTGCGTATATTTGACGTGGTGAAACCAGAGCAAAAGATTATCCGGAGTCAGCTCAATGTTTTCCCAAACTTTGGCAACCTCCGGTGGGTATTGTCCCGCATTCTTAGTACCGTTTTTAACTGTGCGGTCCATGCCGATACCAAAAGCATCAGCGCGTGTCCACTGGCCCCAACCATTTCCATCTTGAGAGGCCGGATTAGGACCGTAATGCGTGTAAAGGATATCAGTAAGTGTCTGAATGCCAAGATTGCCACTGTAGTTCTCGTATGCGGGCCATGACTTCATCGACATATCAGTAATGGTGTCAAGGACTTTCTGGTCAAACCCAAAAGTCAAGCGAATCCAGTCCTGAAGAACGGCCTCTGAGCCACTAGATGCGTCCCATGCTAGCCGTCCAAAGGCATACAGGTTGGACATGGCGAGATGGCTACCTAGCCATGTAGTGTTGGCACCAACACCCGAAACGCCAGCATACCCACCAAGTGGTCGCTTGAAGCGTTTTCCACTAACAATATCCTTGACTTTTGACGGAGCATTCTCAGCTCTCATGTCAAATTCGAGGATTTCCTTCCACTGCGGCGCGAGGTATACCAAGTGACAGTTCTGGCCAAGGTATTCGGGTGTGATTTGAACCTCGATGGCTGTGCTCGTGTTGCGTAGTGACGCGAATAACGGTGACGGCGGTTCTCGGACCTGGAAGTCAATTGGCCCAAACTTAATCTGGACAACAACGTTCTCGTCAAATTTCCCATCGAGATGTTGGAAGAACTCGAGCTGGGCATTCGCTCGGTCAGCGTACCAATTCGCCGGGTTGATGTGGTTGTCGTATACGAAAGCGCGAAACATGACCACTCCGCCATGGGGCTTTACAGCTCGTGCAAACATGTTCGCTCCATCCGCCAGCGTGCGGTTGTACGTGAGTGGTCCTGGTTGGCCCTCGCTGTTGGCTTTCACCAGATACCCTGCCATGTCTGGAACCTTGGCATAAATGCGGTTGGTGATGTTTGCCCACCAAGCATCGACCTTGGGATCCAATGGATCGAAAGTGCCCAGGCTTTGATTGGGAGACGCAAAGTTTAGTGAAATGCCAATCTGCACTCCGTACGGTCTCATCGCATTTGCAATCCTGCCGAGACCCTCCACGTTGCGGTCGTTGAGCAGGGAAGGATTTGCGTTAACGTTGTTGATGATGGCGCCATTGACACGGATAGAGGCCAGTAGCCGGGCATATTCCGCGATGCGAGTAGTATTCTCGATCACGTAACCATTCTGGAAGAAAATCGACGGACCAGCATAGCCTCGCTCGATACTGCCATCCATATTGTCCCATTCGTTTGTCCATCGAATGGGCGCCTGAGGGTTGTACACTTTTGATCCGAACGTCACATTGTTCTGTGCAAGTTGCGAGAGGTATTCGAATGCGCCATACAAAGCACCGCGCTCGTTCTGCCCGATGATAATGACCTTCCCTGGGGTTGTGTTGAGGTAAAATCCATCTTCTTCCAAGTCTTTGGTTTCCTCGATATTGCCGTATGCTTCGCTATAAGCAGCTGCTGTCCCAACCACGATCGTCGATTGGTTCTTTCCCCCGGTGGCGCTCACTTTAAGCTGTTTACCGGTGATGCCGTGCACACCCTTCTGAAGCTCTTGGCCGGCTGTATAGACCGGGCTCGTTTTCGTGCTGTTCAGTGCGATAAGTGCTGATGGCACCGATTGGGCCGATGGTCCATCTGGGATTCGAGCGTATCGCAGCCAGCCCTGGGAGCCATCTTCGGCAATGGCTCCACCAATGGCACAGAGTAGCGTTGCGAATATCAGCCGCATAGTTGCATTCAAAATGCTGCAGGGCCCTTCCCAGCCCATACCATTCTGTCGCAAACCATTTATATGTTGCCGTGGCCTATGTTTAATAAAGACCAATACGTCAGTGATCTGATTATGGCAGCATCTGTCGCGACATTTCCGACCGAACACGCAAGTTGGAACAAAAAAGCCGCATTTCAGGCTAAAAGTTGGGTCATCAAATCAAGACTATCTCCGGTTTTGTCAAGCGTGGAGAGAGTCATTCAAGGTTCTGTGGATGAAATGTGGGGAAAACAACGCGGGGAAATAAGGAGATCTGCGGCTGTAAAGTCCGATAATCGCAGTGCTATGATTGAGCAACACAATGGGTCCTGCAAAGGCGTAGATGCTAGGGATGTGAGATGTTAAACTCCATGGAAAATTTTGGGGCAGAGCAGAAGTGACGGCACTGGTGTTGGTGCTCGAAGAGATGGTGCATGGAGGGTGGGAAAGGAAGCGGCGTCACGATGATCCTCTCTCCACGAGGTCACCGAGAGGAAGGCGCGACATAACTCCCGACTACACATCTCTTCCACGCTACAACGGCCTACAATCAATGTATCTCCTTATTGCAACGACTCTCGGACCGCGCTGTATGCGTGATTGCAGTGGTATCTCTACCAAACCAATTGAGCTAAGCCGCGACGCTGGGTGGCCACAATTATTCCACGATTCAGCACTGCATTACAACGAGGCGACGGCATACATGAGAAATTGCAATATACATTAGAAGTTGCAATATACGTTAGAAGACGAGCAAGTTTCAAATATCTATGTGAGCTGTTGAATAGGGCCATATCGCATACTGACCTCATCAACCAGTTCGATCAAAGCAATTGAATGTCACGCCTTTTCCTTTCCCAGAGTCACTGAAGCCAAAGCAATGACGATAAATTGGCCGGATTCCAACGTAATGCAAAATAGCTCCAGTACGTGTACTTAAAGTCTAAGGACCGGTCCAGAATAATTCGGTTACGTGTTTGCTTTAGAGCGCACCAAGTCGCGATTACTCCCTGCAAGGAAACGCTCTAGTCCACGACGAAGCTAGTGGTGAAACAATAACTTGATCGCATGCAAAAAAGCAGAAGAGCTCAAGACAAAAGAATAATTTTTTGGGAGAACAGGACTTCAATTTACCGATATCAGCACACAAGACTATTCAAGGTGCATGTTTACCTGCCGTGGTTCAAGGGTTGCAGCGCCGTGCATCTTGGCGATACACCAAGTACACAGAGACAGTATCATTCTAGTCGAGAATAGATGAAACAATTTATAAGCGGATACGGAAAGACCGCTGTGGAAGATCTTGAACAGTGCCCGCACCAGTGATGGAAGTCGAAGACAGTTGGCATCTCCTGTGCAGCCCTGCAGGACCAGGTAAGATCGTCAAGTCTCTTAGGATCTTCAGACCGGCTTCTTGGAAGCGTGCTGTCAAGGAAAGGCGTCGGTACGGCTAGTCCCGCGCCGCTATCACTTCCATGTATAGCACCCATGTGATGGCATGCCCAGTAAGAAGCTAAATATTGAAGCGAGAGTACAGAGACCGACTCTTCAACTTCTGGCACATAACACTCTCAGTGGAACGTTTTACTGTTGTGTCGTCGCACAGAACAAGCTGTTGGATATGGAAATGACTGGCCCTTTCATGCAAAGGAAATGACTGCCTCGACCCAGGATGTGCATTTTGTACAATCTCTAAGCAGTTGTGCTGCAGATATTGTACTACAACAGCAAAAAAAAAAACCACAGCAATGACCGATAGCAGTGTTCGAGGTTCAAAGAGAGGAGGCACAACGAAGCGAGACTCGCATGCTTGGCCCGTTTCCCAGGTACTTGGGACAGTAAAATCGATGTCCCCAGACCCAGCATACGGATACCGAGGCTTGTGGGACACCTGGTGCAGCCCGAGCACAGCACGGAACCACCGGTCAGCCACGCCGGACCTTAACGGCAGCTTTGTGCGTAGAGTTCACAAATGCGAAGACGTGATCAAGTCAAAGTACATCTAGGCCCGGCGAGGCAGGCATAGAGGGCAAGGTGCTGATGAGCAGATGAGGCGTGCAATGCAAGCCCAGCTGAATGCGCCCAGGCAAAACACGAGCTTCTAGCCTTTCCATTACACAAGGATGTATCCAGGCGACAGGAGACCGAGCGTGATAGTAATCGCTGTGGAGATGGCGATAGCCGACTCAAGCTGGAGCTTTTCCCGACCTGCCTCTTTGGATGCGCCGTTTATCCCGCCGTACATCGATTCTGAGGCTAGCGCGCCTTGGCATTATCCGCCACCAACTGCATCGACCGCTCGTGAAGAATGCATGCCAAGTTGACCCGCTGTCTAGCCTGCGTGTGGGCCGTGTTGCGATAGGACGACACGGAAACATGCTTTCTAGGAGCCCACCCGACGACAAGCTTGTTTGTGCGCCGGTGACGCTAGCCTCCATTAGGAAGGAGATACAGTGTACAACATTCATCTCTTGACATCTCTGGATTAGCAGCTACCGCTCTCGGGCCTGGCTCTGATGGCATCACAGGCGTGCCGTCAAGGATAGTCATCATCACGTCCAGGTACCGGCTCCGAGCCGACATGAACCCCGCCGACGCAATGTCGTGTGGCAAGGGTGTTGAATCCGGCGCGTTGTACAAATAATTTGCATGCCCGCGCTGAACTTCGTCTGGTCATCGACCTCGTCCAACTGAGCTTTCACGAAGCTGGTCGCATACACAATGGCTCGATACCTCAGTGTTGCCGCAGCATTGGCTGCTACTGGTGCCTGTGCCTTCACTCCAGAGTGCGCACTTGTCCACAGCTACGGTTCTAGTTACACAATGCTAACAAAGCCACAGGCTGCTCCTTAGCACTGTACGCCGCAGTCCTGCTGACCCCAGTCCTGATGGCTCGGTTGCTCTGTTTCCGTACTCGCAGTACTCCTTCGAGAAGCATGCGGGCAGCTCAGGCATGAACCTCATCAATCTCAAGACCGGTGAGGTCACTGAGTCGGGCCTTGATGCTAGCGAGGTCAACGAAGTTGCCTGGATCCCCGGCAGCGAGACTGGCATCATCTACATCAACGGCACCAACGAGGAAATCCCAGGTGGTGTCACTGTGTGGATTGGTGACATCAAGGACCCGAAGCAGAGCAAAATGGTTGCTTCCCTCGATGCGCCTTACTCCGGATTGAAGGTTGCCAACACCTCTACCGGTGATATGCACTTCTTGGTCAACTGCATGGCCTACCCCAATGGCACTGCAGTCAACCCCGAGACCGAAGTCAAGCCCTTCTCGACTGCCCGTTACTACTCGGACATCTACGTCCGCCACTGGGACACCTGGCTAACCAAGAACCGATACCAGCTTTTTGCCGGTACCCTTTCCAAGAACAGCAGCTACGCCCTCTCAGGCGCCGGCATGCGCAACCTCCAGAGTGGTATCAAGTTCACCACTACTCAGCCCGAGACTCCCATCCAGCCTTTCGGCGACTCGAGCGACTACGACATCAGCCCTGACGGTTCCATGTACTCTTTCGTCAGCAAGGCTCCTCAGCTCAACAAGGCCAACTACACCGCTTCTTACGTATACGTCGGTGCCTTTGCTTCCAACGATGCCCCCGTTGCTATCAACGGCCCCGGTTCGGAGATGTACGAGGCTGGACACCAGGGTGCTTCTGGTCTTCCGTCTTTCTCTACTGGTAGCTCCAAGCTTGCCTACGTCCAACAGGATGAGGACTACTACGAGTCTGACAGGTTCATGCTGTACACTGTCGACGTTGCTGTCGAGGGCAGCGGTGTCGCTGTCAGCAACTGGAAGAGCTTGAGTGCCGGTTTCGATCGCTGGGTTCAGGGACCTCTTACCTGGGCTCATGATGATACTTGCATCTACGCCACTGCTGATGACTACGCCCACGTCAAGATCTTCAGCTTCCCAATCACTGCCGATGAGAAATACGTTCCGGAGCCGATGACTGGAAACACTTCTGTTTCGACCTTTGCTCTTCTTCCCGACGGCTCGCTGTTCGTCGCAGCCACTGCTATCTGGACTCCTAGTGAATGGTACATCCTCGCCGATGGCAACAAGAAGACGCTTCTTGACGCCTCCAAGGTTGACCCCAACCTTGCTGGTCTTGGCCCCCACACCGTCTCTGAAATCTTCTTCAACGGCTCCAACCCCGAGCTTAAGCAACAGCTTCAGGCTTGGGTTGTCAAGCCCACCTTCTACCAGGAGAACGTCACTTACCCGCTCGCTTTCCTGGTCCACGGTGGTCCTCAGGGCAACTGGGGCAACAGCTGGTCGAACCGCTGGAACCCTCAGGTCTGGGCCGATCAGGGCTATATTGTCGTCGCGCCTAACCCAACTGGCTCTACCAGTTTCGGACAGTACCTGACCGACTCGATTCAGGGACAGTGGGGCAGCTGGCCTTACGAAGACCTGGTCAACGCCTGGAACTACATCAACTCGACCATGACCTGGATCGACACCAAGAACGGTATCGTCGCTGGTGCCTCGTACGGTGGTTACATGACCAACTGGATCCAGTCCAACGACCTTGGCAACGAGTTCAAGGCCATCGTTACCCACGACGGTATCTCCAACACTGAAGCTGCCTGGGCATCTGAGGAGCTCTGGTTCATCCGCCACGACTACGCCGGCAACATCTGGGACTCACCCGCTTACCGCCAGTGGAACCCCCAGAACCACATTGCCAACTGGTCCACTCCCCAGTTTGTCATTCACAACACGCTTGACTACCGTCTCCCCGAGAGCGATGGCCTCAGCCTGTTCAACATCCTCCAGGCCCGCGGCATCCCCAGCAGGTTCCTTAACTTCCCCAACGAGAACCACTGGGTGCTCAAGCAGGAGAACAGCTTGGTCTGGCACACGGAGATCTTCAACTGGATCAACCACTGGGCCAAGGGCGAGCCTCTGAGCGATACCCCCATTGGTAACTAAGACTTGTTACTAGCGTGAATAATTTCGCGGAATAAGCGAGGCTTTTGTATATGGTCTTGTTTTACGTAGTATTGATAAATGTCTAATGAACAAATATTGAGAATATGTTTGAATCTAAGGGAGTGAGATGTGCTCTTTCATGATGCTTTTCTCCGCAACGGAATTATTCTAGGCGAACTACCAAGGCTGTAACACTGTAGACCCCTAAACGCAGACTCTACGACGCTTGATCTCACACTGGATCGAAATACGATAGCACGTATAAATGTACCACACACCATACATTTTCCATCACATAATCCCTTCTCCTCTATCCACCTACCCATTTGTCTCCCCAGCATTTACCTCCTGTACACGATCGTCACACTTATGCTGTTTTAAGCACCACTCCCGCCACCCAGGTGCTCGGGTAAACTACATGCATATCTAGGCCTTTTCAACCCCCGAGGCTATGCAAATCCTTGTGTATCCGCGCTTGTCCTCAGGGACCCGCTGGCCCTTGGGTAGCCGCTCGTTCCCTCCTTCCTGGTTTCATCGGCGGGAAAGGAGGAGGTGCTTGGCGGAGCGGAAGGAGGAGTGCGGGGGATAATGTCATGGTGCTCGGCTTTGTGTCTGGTGGGTTAATTTCTATCCGAAGGATAGGATATCAGTCTGGATGATCGTGATGATGATGAGGGGTTTAAAACGGTGCAGTCGATTTAGGTGGTAAAGTCGATGAAGAGGATTCGATAGTGGCTGAACAGGAAACATGTATCAGCATCGGTATCAGCGCCAGAAATCGCTATCTAGGGGTGCATGTGTGCTGATTGCACGCATGCCATGACGATATGGCTGTTGTGACCAACGGTGATCCTTCCGCCAAGCCCAAGCCCATCCTCGTCCTCGTGATTCGGCAAGGCGTAAACAGCACCCTCACTGGATTCAAGCACATGGTGTACTCCGTCAGGATACAAACATGCGATTGATAGGATCATAGGACCAGATAACAATCACTCGAATCTATTGCCAAGGCTGGTTGGAAACAGTGGGGTTGCGCCTCCGTTCCATCGCATTGTGGACCAGCGAAGTGGATTGCCATGATACCGCGCGAGGCAAAGCTTCCGCCAACACACGAAGCCTTTGCCGACGACTTCTTCGGCCATCTTGACCGCTTCTGTCAAGCGCGAACAAGCTTGGGAAAGACGAGCGCCGCGCCACACTGCGCAACCTCCCTTCGCGAGCAATGCTGCTGTTGGATGGAACAAGGCGACCTGCGTACCGATTGGCCACACATACTCATCAGCAATAAGAATATATGGGATCAGACGGCCGAGCTGCCTCTTCGAGCATGGCCGAGTTACATTGGGATGGTAGGATGGTGCCATCACTGGCCTGTGGATTGCACAGGCCGAGGCGGACGAGACGGGTGGAGAGGGGCAAGACGAATGCCCAGCGGCGCGGAAGGCTGGGCGCCATGGCAGCGCGGCGGCAGAGTTTGCGCTCATAGGTGGTAGTGCGTTGCGCGATACAGACGTCGCTCATACTCTAGAGGTCGTTCTGGCACCACTTGCTTCGGTATCGAGCTCTCTCTTTCGCGCAGACCGAAATCGAAGGATTCACGATGACGCCTCAACTGCTGAGGGCTGTGTGAGAGATTTGCCCATATCTCGGTGCAATGGCACTGTATCTGTCGTCTAGATAAGAAAAGAGCAAGGGACCCATACAACAGGCGGGTGTGAGTGGCCAAACCATCTATCTCGCAGGCGTGATGTGTGTAAGATCGGCAGCGTTGCCAAGTGCCGAAGCACTGTATCCAAGCCATCGCCTAGGCCGTTATATCCAGTCCAGTCGAACCTTGGACCCCAGTTGAGATCCATCCAAGCGGTGAAAAGCTTGAGTGGATGGTTGGTTTCGGCGTCGGTCCCAATTTGCTCAAGCCATAAGCTGGTTCGAAGAGTGGGTAGCGAAAGCGAGCCTTTGGTGTTGGATCTGACCATGGTAATGGGGCATCTTCGGCTGGGCACCCGCACACCTGCTTGATGGAGGAACCGACAAGGAATACCAAGACGGCGCTTGGTGCAAGGGACATTTGCCGCTCGTGTGCTGCTTTTCAAGAGGAGAAATTTCGAGTATAACTGGAGCTGCATTCCCCCTTGTGCTGACAAGGAGAGTAGCACCAGCTCGCTTCTTTCATTTCCCTTGTTGGAATTCGCGATAATACCTGCTGATCATGGCGGCCAATTCTGGTTCCAACGCCGTCGACATGGCCATGTCTCATGAGCCTGCACAAGCTGCCAAGCCCATCTACGAGGTCGATGAGAAGCGCGCCATTGACGGGCGTTCGTCTTCGCCTTCCGTGACTGAGCACCCGGCAGCAGAATTCGAGGCCGACCTCATAGGTGAGGAGCCTACCGAAGAGGAACTGAAAACGCTCCGCCGTGTTTCTGGAAAGATTCCCTGGACTGCATTCACCATTGCTTTTGTCGAGCTGTGCGAGCGTTTTGGTTACTATGGTTGTCAAGTGCTGTGTAAGTTATCGTCAACTCGCACTTCTTCATTAATCGACTGACTCTTGAAAGACACAAACTTCATTCAACAGCCTCTTCCTGTCGTCAATGGTAAATTGTCGACAACTGGCTCTGATCCCACTGCAGAGGGCACACCCGGTGCGCTTGGAATGGGCCAGCGCGCTTCCTTTGGTATCGGCCAATTCAACTCTTTCTGGGCCTACTTCACGCCCATTTTCGGTGCCATTATCGCTGATGAGTACCTCGGTCGATTCAACACCATCTTTATCGCCATCGCATTCTCGATTCTTGGTCATATTCTGCTCATCGTCTCCGCCCTTCCTCCTGTCCTGACCAGCGGCAATGCCCTTGCTCCGTTCATGCTGGGTGTCATCACGCTTGGTTTCGGTACTGGAGCGTTCAAGTCCAACATCTCACCTTTGATTGCGGAGCAGTACCGTCAGACCAAGCCGCGTGTCGTTATCGATCCTAAGACGGGCGAACGTGTCATCTCTGACCCTAACATCACCCTGTCCCGTATCTTTTTGTACTTCTACATGGTAAGGCGCTAGACAACGTGATTGTGAAAACCACGCTCTAACAGCTGCTCAGTTCATTAACATGGGTTCCCTCACTGGTCAGATCTCCATGGTGTACGTGGAGAAGTACGTTGGCTTCTGGTGCGCCTGGTTGCTTCCCACAATCATGTTCTGCTTCTGCCCTCTTGTACTTTGGCTATGCCGTAACAAGTACCACCATAGCCCACCCACGGGATCTGTACTTATCCGCGCCATCAAGCTTTTGGCCCTCGCAACCAAGGGCAAGTGGTCGTTGAACCCCGCTACTACACGCAAGAACTTCAAGTCGGACAACTTCTGGGAGGACGTCAAGCCTAGCCATCTTGGCAACAGCAAGCCAGCCTGGATGCAGTTCGACGATGCGTGGGTCGACCAGGTCGCGCGTGGACTCAGGGCTTGCTCTTGCTTTACCTGGATTCCGCTTTACTGTAAGTCTTCTCCTTTTGGATTTGGTATTTTTTGTAACCTTCGAAACTAACTATGGAAAAAGGGCTGTCATACAACCAGATGAACAACAACCTTACTTCGCAAGCTGCTACTATGACGCGTAACGGTGTCCCCAACGACGTTATCACGAATCTTAACCCGATTAGTCTGGTCATCTTCATTCCTATTGTCGACAACTTCCTCTACCCTGCTCTTCGCAAAGCAAACATCCGCTTCACACCCATCAAGCGCATTGCCTTTGGTTTCGTCCTCGCCTCCATGGCCATGGTGTCCGCATCCGTGATCCAGTACTACATCTACCAGACTGGTGCATGCGGCAAGTACATGAACGACTGCGACACGCCAGCCCCCATCAACGTCTGGGTGCAATCCGTTCCCTACGTGCTCGTCGGTTTCTCTGAGATCTTTGCGTCTGTCACTGGACTCGAGTTTGCTTTCACCAAGGCCCCGAAGAACATGCGATCGCTCATTACTTCGTACTGGCACTTCATGTCTGCCTTTTCCAACGCTCTTGGTCAGGCACTTGTCTCGCTAGCTGAGGACCCCCTGCTCGTCTGGAACTACGCCGTCGTTGCAATCTTGGCGTTTATCGGTGGTATCCTTTTCTGGTTCCACCAGCGCCCCACAGACAAGCAGGAGGATACCCTCAACATGTTGCCCGACTCGACTTATTCTGGTCGTGACCGTAGACACGCCAATGCTGTTGAAGACGGTCTTGCTGGAAATTACGTTGCGCCGCCTCCTAAGACCGAGCAAGCATAGTGTGCGGATGAGTTTCTGAGATGATGGATACACACGTCGTATATGTGTGTATGGCTTTGTTACGATTGTAGATACCTAATTGCTTTTGTAGCTGAAGAATCTTTGTGATATATACCCGAAATGTCGAATTACGTTATTCCTAATGCACCTAATGATGAGCTGGACTAGTGAATAGACTTTTTCAACGTTTAGATACGGAGAAATGGTTGAGATATTGAATTAATCATTCTTGCGCAATTACAAAACCCTTTGACACATGGCATGTCGTCAGTCAATGTATTTGTCATTATCATCTAGGTTTTGTTGAAAAAAAGTCAAACTAAGAAAGCCTAGGACTTTCCGCAATGGGACTAGGTCGACGGATGTTACCGTCTTCATGTAGGAGATGTCGGAGTTTGACCCTAGTGGATGGCTTAAGTAGTCTTAGGATAGTATGTACTCTTCTGGAGTGGTTCATGTGATATATCATACTGATCTTACTAAGCAGGTAGGTGAGAGAAGAGGTCTACGTTGGAGATGTCGCGGTATATCCCATACAATATGCATTGTTTGACTTGCCACGCTTTCTACAGATTGGCCTGTGCTTGATTCTAACTTGTGGTGTATGATTATCAGTGACATCGCAGATGAGAGCTTACAGTGCGGTAGCTTCAACAGCTATAGTAACTTGTGATTGAAGATAAGCTTTAAATACAGAAATACAGACTTCTATTATGTTATATTCATTTGACTTTGATGTGACGTATGTTTGTGGAGTGAATTACATTTGCTTCTCATAGTAGGAGTTCACACTCACTGCATGCAGCACTCTCGTGCTCAAAATCATCTTTCACCTTCATCAAACAACCACCTCCTAACCAACGAGCCCGGAGCCACAATCTCCACCATGGATAAGTCAAATCTAATCGCATCTTCCTCTTCCACTCTCTATTACAAAAAAAAGGCAACTGCAAGAGAAACCCAGTATACCATACTACCACACTCCTTTCAACCCGCACACCACCAACCAACACACCTGAACGCCCCAATCTCCCCGCGAAAATGAATGCCCAAAACAACAACGACATCTGGACCGACGAACCCGACGCTTCGTCCCTACCCTCTCCCACCGCCTCCTTCGTCTCCGTCTCCACCGCCTCAGCCCCGTCCTTCCACCCACCCCAATTCGACGCCAACACGCCGCTCACCGCGCACCAAAAGAATCTCCTCATCATCTACCACTTCCACCGGCACTACGAGATCGAAATCATGAACACCATCGTCGATCTCGACATTAACATCCGGCGCGAGCGCGACGAACCAGGTGTAAAGTTTCTCAGGCACGAGTTGGAGGAGATGCAGGAGGAGTTGGCGAGACATAGGGAGGGGAAGCAGAGGGTGGAGAGGAAGATTAGAGTGGAGAAGGAGAGGTTGAGGAGGGTTGTTGGAAAAGTCAAGGGGAAGGAGAGGGAGAAGGATGTGGCGAGGAGGCAGTTGGAGGAGATGGAGAAGGGCTTGGAGAAGCGGAAGCAGAAAGTACAGTGCTTGCGTTAGATGGATGAACCAACGAGTAAGAGATGGTTTCGGTGGGTCGATCAGCAGGATCACTTTGAAAGCGACTGCAGTGCTTTAGTGATTCATTGGATGCATAAGAGACACCTCTTTCTTATTGCGATTCTTGTTTTGTGGTCATGCATGAATTAAAGTTTTTTGTATGGCTTAGGTACTGCATTACAGCTTGCTCTCGAAAGAAACATGTGTGGGGCATTAGAGACGTTCGTAATCGCAGCAGGCTTTGCCCTGACGCTTCATGACTTAATATACAAGGGGGTATATGTAAAGAGTTGAGAGGAAAGGTGAGATGGGGTATTTTACAGCTTTAAAAGTACAGATATGAGAAGCGCTCAAATTACTTTTCGAGATACCGAAAAAGGAAATCATAGCTTCAAGGGTGGAGAGATGTGGCGAGGCTGACTCCAATCTCATCCTGACACAAGTCAGTGAGATTCAAGGAGAGTGCCTGCAAGATTAGGGTCGACTGCAGCTTCTGCCTGGGCGTCGTCTTTGGGGTGCGGCTGTGAGATCTCACCGAAACACCACATACATATCTCTCGGCCACGTGTTGACCCGCAACGGCAGCGCGCCATGTGGTCGATATAGGTGTGGCTAAGAGTCGTTTCTTCCTTTTCATAACATCGTAAACAAAGCCATCGGTCGAGAAATCGACAGCGAAGGCTGCAATGGCACTGATGTGATGTTGAGCTCTCAAGTAGGCCTGGGGGAAGATGTTTGTCGCAGAACATGCGCTTTCTTCCTTCTGTGGTTTGGTATAGTGTTCGGAGAACAGGTGATGGGTGAGCCACGTTTGAGCTGACTGATCCAGCAAATGTATGTGTGCCCAGGTCCAAGTCCAAGAAGTCGTCGACGCACTCTGGCGGGCCAAAGCTTTCTTCCTCCAAAGGTACATCGATGAGTCCCTGATCGTGGTAGGGGGGAACCGTGCCAGGAGATGGCGCTTGCCATTGCGGCGTGTCTGGAATGCTTGCCAGGTGATGTGGGCTCAGTATGGGGATTTCAGACGGCGAAAGAAGAATGAAGCCACTGTAATTGGGCAACTCGTCGTCGTCGCATGGCTTCTCAAAAATGCTTTGATATACGCAGTGGATTCGGCATTCGTTGCAAGTCGTAATCTTGCATTTCTCGCAAGGCCGTGACTCTGCACTACCGTCTATTGCACCACATTCGACGTATTCATTGCATTCGTATGCGTAGAAGAAAGACGACTTTACGTGACGCCTTCTCCGTATTTCCACGCCTTTGCCAGGGCACCTTAGCTTGCCGAGTAAGTTTTCCAGACTGCTGCGCTGCGGTAAGAGCGTCTGATGTACAGACTTGGAGCACAGCAGCAGCGCCAGGAGATCGCCGGGGCAAAGACAAGAGAGGATGTTCTCAAGGAGACCATATTCTCGGAGAGCCACCAACAGAGGGCATGACGGCATTGTCACTGCAGCGCTATCCTGTCGGCTTTTCTTGCGCTCCTCGTGAACTACGTCTGGCGACCTTTGGCGCTTGAGTAGTCTCGAGTGCGTGGCCCCACAGTGCTTTCCACTTTGGTCTTCGCATGACAGGGCAGGCTCATTGGCAAGCGTCTGATGTCCTAGCGACTGAGGGGTCATGATGACCTGGAGGCTCCTGGAAAGTGATGAGCAGGGGTCTGTGCAGCGTGAAAATGGAGTAGTGTAGGGCTGTCACTGACTACGCAGTTCATGATGACAAACCGCACTATCGAACATGTAGGTACCGAGTATTTGGTAGATTTGTGAAACGCTGCTGGACTGACGTACTTCACTTCACGTCGAAACGTGTATGCAGCTTCCCGCGCCTCGACAAGCGCTTAAAAGCCGGACAAGTCCAGGCCTGGGTCCATGTTACTGTTGTCCCGAATTAGCGGTCTGGCGAGGATTTCAAAACAAAGACGCGATAGAGGTGCGGCTCTGCTGCGACGAGAGGTGATGGAGTGACAGGTCTGTTCGGGTGCAGCGAGGCGTCAGTAGTGTCGAAAACGGTATTACAGCAGTGATTGTTGTGGGGACAAAATTCGAAAATCAGCGGACCAGAAAGTGCGCCGGAATGATACGGAATGGCATTCCGAGCGCTTCCGATCGCCAATCAAGCCACGATGACATAATGGTTCGTCGGTGTCTAGCTTCCGTTCACCCATGGCGAACCACCGATGCTGCATACGCTCAGCTATTCTCGCAAGGTGATATTTTGCACTTGAGCGGAAGAATTGTAGTCGCGTTCCTACAATCTCCGCGCCAGTGATCTAGAAGCAGCTCCCAGACACAATCATGGCATCAGCATAGGCCCGGGATTCCGCGACCGAAGTACGTCGACATTTATGGCCCATTAGAGGTCTATGCTGCAGTTCTTCAGTTTCAAAGTGCACGGTTGCAGCCATTCGACTTCCTGGGTGACGTATATTGGCAATTGAGGATCATGGTCAAAGCGAATATTACGGACAAGAATACATTGCAGAGACTAGTAGCATTGCCCAGATGACCTGAATGCCCGAAGGCCCTTGATTCTCGCCTTGGTGGATCTCATCTCACGGGATGCAGTTCGCGTGCCCCAGCCATGTTCCCTGACTATATTTAGGACCCTAGTTCTTCTCGTCGGGGATAGAGTAGCAGCATCCGATGTCGAGCACATTGTAGGTACAATCGCGTTGCACCCAAAAGCCACCCTTTTCGTAGCAGGTTGACTTGGTAGTGCAGATTCCAGAAGGGTCGGAGCGTCCGCAGGGTGCTGGGTAGGGGTCCTTGGGGGCACCAAGTGTGACGGTGGTGAGGGCTGCGGCAACGAGGAGGAATTTCATTTTAAGATGAAGTTGCTGGTAGGGTCGTGTTTGTCTGAGCAGGATTGCGTCTTGCGCTGGGTGGTAGAGCAGATGAAGTACTCCCGACTCTGACTCTGCTTTTACACAGATGCGAAAACGAAGGCGTTTAAATAACCAGCAAAATCATCGAAACGCCACTGACATGACCGCAGCGCGCTCTTGATATCCATTTCACTATGCAGTACGAGCCTGGAATTGCAGCATTGATCGGTTGTCCAAGGAAATCATGGAACACGTCCGATCCGTGTGTAGTGTCGACCGCGAACCGTCGCATCTAGCTCGAGATGGCTATGGCTATTATATATTCAGTCCACTCGTTGGTCCATTCTTTGACCATATGTACGATTGTCGTCATGGTGTTCATATGGGTATATTGTACCAGGACGCTTAGCGAGTCGGTTAATGTAGCCTCCCCCAGGTTTTTGCGTCGTGCAAGGCGGCACGCACCCGCTAGGAATTCTGCCATATTACGATGCTCGTATGGTTCTGTCATTGTCGCACGCGTTGCAGGTTCGGATAGGTAAAAAGAGAAGCAAGGAGAATCCGGATTTCAGCTTCAATGGGTGTTCGGCAAAGTGCTCGACTCCGAGGAGGTTTTGTTGTCTAGACGGCAAATCCGAACAGCTTTTGGAGGTTGCTACACGCGCCTCCAAGCTTCCAAGCCTCGCGGCCTCATGAGTCGCTCGTATTCCTCGCGAAGAGCAGCGTGATGAATATGGTTGGCCATGGGGGACCTGGACAATACATTGTTTCTGTTGTCGAGACCGAATTCGATTCATCAACCCTTGAGTATCATGTTGGGCATTGGCACATACGAAGGGGGCAACGCCCGCTTGCATGGAAGAGTAGCCACGCAGGTTCCTTTGTAAGTTTGTAGCATCGATAAAACGCCATGCATGGCTGCACCAGCATCTCTTATCGGCGGTCGAGTCAGACAAGGGCAGGCTTAGTATGCAGCGTGGCGCGGGATTTATGCGCCAACACGACTCTTGTAGTCCATTCGAAGGAAAAATTCCCGCATTCTAGAAGGGAAAGGAAATGCTATTGGAGCGTTCTTGGCTTCGTCCGGTGTCGCGAGTACTGGGCAGGCGTGCGCTCGGAGTAAGCGGTGCAGGGTGGTGCGGGGCAGTCCAGGGCAGCACAGGGCTTGAGTAAGTCGACGGCGGAGGCTAACCCAATGCCACATGTTCTCTACGTCACTGTACGCGTCTCCTAGGCTGTCCCATGTTTTGTGTAGCCTCTAACGTCGACCGAGCGTAGCCGCATATCCAGAGCTTAGAAGAGGGCCAACGTGACGAACAGGGTGGGGAGCGTTGGCGTGTCGATGGTCGCAGGCATGAGCGCATGGGTAGGCTCCTCGGAGGCAGACACATGGAGAAGCTATGCCAACCATGGTGCATAAGCAGCCACCTGTGTGTTTGCTTTGTGCAGCGTGCAGCGCCCCATCTGCAGGCGCAGGGAGCAATTTTCTTCCAAAAAGCTTCTAGAAGGAAGGTTTTTCGGGCTGTCCAGCTGGCCTCGAGAGCCGGGCGCCGCCGACGGCTGCCGGCTGCTCTGATTGGCCAGCACCGCCGCCCCAAAGTGCAGGGGTCAATCTACCTGCAGCATCCTTCTCCACCTTTTGTTCTCAGCATCAGCCGCATGCTCTGACCGCGCCCAACCTCACTTCATACCAAGGACATGCTGTTGCTGTTCTCTGGTGCTTCTTTACCTACTTCCGACAAACCTTCCAGCCAGCCCGCCCCCCCCACGCTATCCAACCGCCTAGATAGCCCTAAGCTATCTCCGCTATGACGGGTTGATATTGCCCGACCTCTCTTGAGCACTGCTTGCCTTTTCGACCAGCCTAGATCCCTGACTCTCCAAAACAAAAATGGCCATGGCTCCAAGAAAGGGCACGCGACGGGCGTGTGACCCTTGTTCTGTCCGTAAGTCTCAGTAACCGCTCAACAAAACACCCACGGAACTGACACTCTACTTGCTGTGTACAGGAAAAGTGCGCTGTGATGGCAACCAGCCATGTGCCAGGTGCGAAGCCGCCAAGTGGGACTGCACTTATCTCAAAACGCATGGAAAGAGTGGCCCCAAAGGACCACGGCGGACAACCGAAGCCGCCATCAGGAGACTGCAAGAACGCAGCAAGAGTAGCCGTGATGGATCCAGAAGCACCAGTGAGACCAGCTTCGACACCGGTAGCCCGGTTAACGAGCTGCCCTATCTTAACCCAATGCCTCCCATTGGCGATCACCACACGTGCTCCAAGGGCTGGCCCGAGATCATCAGTCCCACAATCTCCACCACCGCCATCCCAGAACCCCAACGGGTACCCGTAGCATGCCTTTCTCAGTATCTCGAAATCTACCAGGCCCGTGGATATGGCATTTGGCCAGTTGTCGATGCCGAAGCCCTGACTGGACGCCTACTGACCCATCCGCATGATCTTGAATCTTATGCGCTAGCCACTTCCATATGTGCGGCTATTGTGAGCCAGTTCTCGATTGACGTCGAGCCTGGAAGCCCGGTCGAAGGCTCGTATCGCGTCTCCAGCAGCGCATTTGAGCTAGAAGCGAAAAGAGCAAGGAATGAATCCGACCATCTGGAGAACATCACCATGTCGTCTTTACTAAGCAGTTTCTTCCTGCACGTCTACTCCGCTAATGTCGGCCGAATGAATGCGTCGACAGTTTTACTTGGAGAGGCCATTTTCAAAGCCCATGTTCTCGGATTGCACAAACCAACTCACTATCAGCTCATGGACACGGACCAGACGCAGTATGCTTTAAGGGTGTACTGGCTTCTCTTTATTACCGAACGTGCTCATTCCTTGCAGCACGATGTCCCGACAACATTAAAACGATCACCTGACCTCCCAAGACTTGAAGACTTGCACGATGGCTCCGTGACGCCTGCATTCGTCCAGCTTTGTCGACTATTCAATATCCTCGATGTCACAATAACCGCCGATCCTGCAAGTGCACGCCGAGCACTTGCCCTGGCTCAGCAACAGCTCAGTAGCGACGAAGATTCTCTCAGCTTGGAAAACGAGCTCCAGCGTGCCGATATCACCATGACGCAGCAGTGGATGCGCATTTTCCTGTGGCAACACGCGCTCAACGTAACCAACCTGAGCAGCCAAGCAACCCAGGACGAAGAGTTTTCGTTTCGCTTTCCCGCGAGGGTGGCACAAAACGTGCTCAGCAATCTAAGTAATCTTTCGCGGCAAAGTGTTGAGGCGCATGGGCCTGGCATGGTAGGAATCTCACTGCAGTCAAACTGATTCCTTCGCTGACTCTTGAGACAGGAATCGAAGCTTTTTGATGTGGCCAACTCACTCGCTGATGTCATGATGATCATGCCATCGCTAAACCTCGAGTCAGGCTTCGACGTTGGTCCTAGAAACCTTATGCATTCGCTCTCTCAAGTGCTCGCTGGCTTCCGTGGTGGCAACCCTGCTGTCATAAACATATTACAAGAGAAGCTTGCTGCCCTTGGACTGGGTGTGGGATCTCCGCAGAGGCTGTTGGAGCTTTCGTCGCCGGAGGAAGAGCCTGAAGAGTTTCACACTAGGCCCATGCCAGCGTCGTCATCCTATGTGCCACTCGGAAGCGATCCACCGATAATGTCACCTCTTCCGCCTCCCATGAGCATGGAAGGAAGATATTGATCTGCAGTCGATTCGGATGACATACTTGAGCTCATTGAGCACCAGACACCGTCCGATTTACCAAATGCATCAAGACAATCAAGATTCTTGACTGGCTCGCCTTCATCCAAAGTAACATTTCTCAAAAAGATCTCTGATCAGTAGTTCCAGATCAATTTGGATGACGAGCTCATCCAATTCGTTCGCATGGATCGCACAGTCGACGTTCCAACGCCGCTGACTCTTGAAGACTTTAAAACTATAGATGCCATATTGCACCATGGTTCCACTTAGTTTTATCCTCAAACTCCGCTTATTGGAATGCCTACGAAACAGTCGGCATCTCATTCGGTCCCTCTTTGTGGTCCGCTTCCCGTTGTCCGCAAACCCTCGGCATGAGGAAGCCTCTTGCACTGAAATTGGGTCCCATAGTCAGGTTTAAGAAAACCTTATCAGCTTGCTTGAAAGCCTGCATCGGATGTAAATACTTGGATATTTGTTCGAAAGAGATGTGCTTGGCAGTTGGCATCTCGCTAGCGCAGCGCTGCAGTTCAGGACGCTCTCCACAAGGGCCAATGGTACATCGATGGGCATGATGGTATGAGGATAATCCGGATTGCTCATACAATCCATCGAAACGCCTGGAAAGTCCTAGCGCCGGTCCGCGCTCACCGCCACACAAACGGATCATGGACGCCAAAAAATGATAGACGGCTAACGACAGAGGGAAATCATACGGAGTCGAGTTCAATAGTTGTTACATGACGTACTCCCACAGGCTACTACCAAGGAGTTTTAACGTGACACCAAGGACAACTGTAGCAACAGGTCAGGGGAAATTTCTATGGACATGATGGAGAATGAGCCCATACGTTCTCGAAGAAACCATTCATAGGGCAAAGTTCAGTTGTAATTATTACTGTTCTTTGGTCATTATCGTCGCTTGTCCTACATTCCGATTTTGCCCTATCTCACCTTTCACTTGCCTTTGTTTCAGAACACCATTGCTTGGCACAACATTTCTAGCTTGGTGATACAAAACATTGAGTATTTGAAGCGAGAAGGGAGGGCTTCGCGATGCGTAGCAACGTATCAACGGATTCCTTGGTTTTACCAATCTTTTCCATGTATTCTCTCGCAGTGTATTGGAAACGTACCTATAGACTCGTAGGCTTAACTTGTAGTACCATTGAAGCGTCTGCAAGCTTTTGTCCATAGTTCTTATACTGTTTCCATGGCTTCCTCTATCTTATGTATCTCTGATTGAGCTTGGTCACTAATGTTAGCATACGGGAGGTGAGGACATAGTATACCCGATATAGGCTAGCGTCAAGCAGGGTATGACGAGATATCAAGTGAAAGCAAACGACGCATGACCACCTACTTAGTCATACTCACCTTCACTGCAGGCAAACAAGCTGCCAATATCTGTGGAGAGGGTTCGAGGCTGAACTTTTGTATATTTGTTTTCGTTACAACTCCAAACACGCGGCGCCCCAAAAACCACTCGACCACCATTCAACCCCACTGCGCACCCGACTGAAACGACAAAATGGCTTCTTCGCCGCCCGAACTGGGCTTGAAGATTATGCGTGGTCTTTTCGCACGTGGTGACAAAGACAGCATGCTCGCCGAGCTCAGGGCAGCGCTCTCGCTACTGCAGCTGTCAGGCCTCGAGGACCTTGAGTACCGCTTCCTCGCAACGGAAGCATTTCTCAAGCCCTGGGCGATATTTCGAGATGCGCTTCTCATGCTGAAGCCCGAAGGAATAGCAGACGCAACTACAGTAGCTACAAGTGAGGGTGGTAAAGGCATCTCACGCACGGACATACTATGGTTCTATACACAGTTCGACGAAGACATGTACCGCCACGACCCTTGGGCCAGAGACGACAGGTTTTGTGTTTATGTCGACAAGAAAGGTTGGGGTGTTGAGGAATACGAAAAACATCTCTTCACATGGCTGCTGCAGACGTTCAAGGTTGGCAAGGCGCATAATCCATGGGGCTTTGACTACTTCGAATTGCGAAACATCTGCACTGCATGGCAAGCGGTCTTTGTGCCAATCGTCAATGCAGTCCGCGCTTCGTACAGCGTCAAGGGTCGGCGACATTATGGGCGCCTTGCGCTCTTTGTTGAGGAGAGATGTCCTTCTGGGTTAGCATTTCCGAAAGGAAACGTCTGCACTTCCCAGGGTAACCTATCCTCGACAAGTCCTCAACGCCCCTTGGTCCCACCGAGATATAGTAATGGCACCGGTGTGTTGACGCGGAGGCATTACGACGAGACTGAGAAGGAACTTCGCACTGTCTATCCCCAGTATGGAGGCTTAGTTGAACGCCCAAAGTTCAAGCACAAGATGGAGGAATGGCTAGAGGAGCAACGAGCACGGGCAAGTCTGAGGAAGGCAACCGAGCGCGCTCGTGAAGCCAAGGCTTCTCAGTCTGAGATGGTCAAGTGCGATGACAGCCAGACTCCAACAAATAGCATACGTTCAGCCAAGGACCACAAGGGCCAGGAGAAAGATGATAGTATCAGTCCAATCAGGAGGGTTTCAAACAGTATTAGACGATCGATTTCTCGTAGTCTGTCCAAACTGACGCCACCAGAACAGCCGAAGAGTCCGCTACATGGAGTCACCCGTCAACTCTATATACCTGACGATCTGCCGTCACCTAATTCGCGAGATGATCATAACACCTCAACAATGCTCAGACATATGCGATCGGCTTCCGCGGACTCATCCGATACGACGATCATTACACCCTGGCCCCGTCCTAGCATAGAGCTTAAGTCGTCCGAGCAAAGCATCTACGATGCAAAACGCATATCTACTTCACCTAGTGTTTGTGATGAAACACAGATCCCTCGGGAATATGTTAATGCTAATGGATCGGTTTCTTCGCGCAAGGGCACGCCCAGCGGCATTCCGCGACTGGCACGTAGAGATACTCGACACGAGCAGCCAGGCGCATCAACACCATCGATCAGCGATCAGAAGTCACATGCCGAGCGACGTAATCCAAGCCACGAGGGCAGTGGATGGGGGAAAGATATCTCTACGATGAATGTAGACACAGTTAGGACAAATGCTAGTCGAGCCCCTGAACCAAGGCGACCCACGAAACCAACCACCCGTCTACCTGCCCCAATCAAGCCTACTCCATATTATGGCCACCTTCGGGCTGCAACAGAGAACAACAACTGTGATGTATCATCTGGAGCCTTTGGAAGCCCCGAATCATCTCGTCCAAAGCCAGTCGCGTGGCCGGGTACGTCGCCAGCGGACAAATCTGTCCTGGCTGCAGTGAACGACCAGGACGGTATTTTACCGCCTATCCCGATGAAGAGCCTGGAACGATGCAGCAAAACGCGAGGCCAGATCGGTATTTCTCAGATACAGCAGAGGGAACGTTCTGCATCTGATCGTAGCGTGACTCGCATAGTATCGAAAGAAAACATCCGTGCTGTGCTCGGCGGACATTCGCGAGACAGTTCAGTGGAGGACGTACCACTATCACCGTGCATGGAAATAGACCAGGAGCAGGGTTCAAGCGCGCCTTTTGGAGGCCCCAAGCTGCAAACATACAACACACATATGTTCCCACGCAGAGACAGGCGAAAGGGCACCCCCGTTGGAGGATGGGCCGGTGCACCTAGAAGCAGCAACGCGACCGGCTAATCGTACTGGCCACCATTGGAGGAATTTCAAGAAGGGAGAACAAAACAAGGAAGCCGAAGTATGACGACATGAATTAGGTACACGATGTAGGGAGACTTGCGAGGGTGTTCGTGATCTGATGATCGCTGCAGCTTTGAAACATGTGTCTTCGCTACCACTACACAGACACACTTCACAGATGCAGCTCAGAGACCTTGATCAGTCATGCATCTCTGCGAACATTGTGCTAGTGGCACCAGCGTATTTGGTTCGTGCTTGTTATTGACGCTTGGGCGATGGGGTATTTGCGAGAACTTTCCAAGTAGCGGTTAGAGGCTGAAGGGTAGTGCGGTTTAAGTAATAATGATAAAGCTAATCATACTGGGTGTCCGGCGTAATGTGAGAGGTTTGACAGATAGGAGTAAGAGATATCAGAGTAGTATTCAGACGAATCCTTGGGTTTCATCCCAATAATCGAATGGGAATCTATATACTATAAAGTTCCTCAGTCCTATAGGCCCGAGGGTGTCCGATGGAGACCCGAGGGCTCTCCTCTTGGTCTCATATCCAAATCACGTGACACTTCACAAAAGGGCGTTCAGCCTATTATCCACCTACCTGAAAGGTAGTAGAGCTGCCATCATTGCATTGCTATTATTAACTATTGTTAGTATTCTTACTATGAAATAGGATCTAGCAATAACTAAGAAGTAGTATGAACAACTTACACATGATACTGTATTGCACACATTTGCTTCATTTTAAACTAAGCGGCAAATCTAGAATAAACTATTAGTAGCTATTTTATTTGATTAACGGGTAAACTAGAAATGCTACTTACCGTAGTTGTGCTTCCACAAGCTCTGTTGCACCTGCGAACCTCCTCAATAGGACAGATATTGTTGCAAACAGTAGCTCTTTTGACTAGCGTTTGATCTTGTGAGGGACTAGCTGGATCTGAAATAGCCATAGCGGCCGAAGAAGCTACAAATAGAGCAGCAAGAATAGTTGTATATTGAGCTTTCATTGTATTCTTGAAGTTCTTTTCTTTCTCGTATGTCTTCTCAATATGTATAACTAGACAAGTGGAATGCTGATATAATGTTTGTGGAAAGGTGAGGAGAAAAAAAGTGTCAAATAAAGCACCTAGTGGGCCTAAGTATTTATGTTTGCTAGCATAACTCTGAAAGCGAAGTGCTAGAGTCACAATTCTTACACGTACTTGGTACATTACGTATCGGTATATTTAATCAGCACTATAGTATGACTAGATTACTAGTGAACTCTATAAGGTGTAGAAGACGTGGGTTTGCCTATTATTCAAGTAAGCTCAGAGGGAGACTCTGCTACGTGTCCCACTTAGATTATAACTCCTACACCTCTATAGTATACCGCTTATTATATCACGTCAGCACTATAGTATGACTAGATTCTCAATAAACTCTGCTACTTGTCTAACCTAGAGGCAGATCGATCGATCGATGGCTTCTATACTAATAGATTACTAGAGTACAGCGATCTTAGACGGTTGATCGTAGATCCCGTCATGGCCAAAAAATCATGGATGGTTTCATAGATCGATGATTGAATCCAGGCAGTCGGGAAAGTCTCGATGGTATATCTATTTGAGGTCACGTGACCATCATGTGACAGATCCTGGATGCGGGCGAGCACCTGGATTCTGTCCAGGACCAGCTGAGCAGTGTCACGTCGGACACCCAGTACACTGTGGCGCATTCTCAACATGTCATAACGTGGCTGGAGACTGGGGCAAGTTTACCAGTGCTCAATACGACCATACCACGCTAACGCCCCTGGTGATAGTGCGGACCAACGTTGTAAACTATGGCCTAGTGCAGCCTGACATCGCCAACAGCATATGTATGAAAGTGTTCCCCACTTGGAAAACAAAACAACAAACATTCATGCTAGGTTCATCTCGAAACACCGACGGCTGCCCGTGCTTGTTGCACAAGCGACGTTGAACAACTCCGGTCCATCTCTGAATCCCGTCGCTGGTGATCTTGCAATATGAGCAACTGCCCACTAATAGTCTCATCAATACTCAACATGAGAGAGTTTGGCATTACAATTTTCACTCCATTGCCTGGGGAAAACAAAGTTCATCTCACCGGGATGTGTAGAGAAGATTCAAAAAAGCAATTCCATGTACAGCCAATTGTCGCCGCGCTCAAGTCGCCTTCCCTGCAGGAACCTCAAGTATATCCATACATCCTTGCATAATTCGCCATATTTTGAGGGGTTTTCTGTACACTGTGAACCTAGCGCGACCATTCCCTTCGTCAGGGCGAAGAGCTAGGGACAGCGCTTCGGCGTTTGAGATGGCCAACACTTTATGCTGGGTCTTTGACGAGGGCGAGCTAGACACGTCAGACGAAGGAAACGCGGATAGGGTCGTATGACGGCCATCCCCATGGAAGCATTGACCTCAGTCTCGCTTAGACGTTCGATGCGTAGATCCAGACGTTGAGAGACTGCTCCTTTGGCCGTTGAGAAGGCAAGCCAACGACCACCAACCACCAGTTTTCTCGCAGCAACTCAACGTATGTGGCGTTCGCTAAGTCATGCCGTAATGGAATGCAGCTGTAATCTAACGCATGCAGCTGAAGGGTCTGTAAGAACCATCCAACATCTCAATGCATGACCAGCCTGATCTTCGGTACTCCGTCCCGAGTGGGATGGCTTGAGAGCCAAGGGTACCGGACATCAGACGCACGGAGTTCCGAGGGTGGTCATGATACACGCAACACTTGTCTTAGGCCATTCGCGGCCATGTGACAGAAAATCAATACCCACACGTATCAGGGTCGTTGTAAAATAAATATCCACGAAGCATCTCCTTTTTCAAAGTCATAAGAACAACAGATCGACTTGCAAAGCTGTCCCCGCAAAATACATACGGCTATCCCACACGCATCGGAAGCGAGGGGCCCGTTTTTGCGCCTATACCTTGTTCGGCCGCGCGCAGAATGCAGTACCGTCATTGATATCAGAACAGCCTATCTCGTGTCGCAACCCGTCGTCAGCATCTCGCCTCCGCAGGTCGTGGGTATACCAGGGTCCCAGCACCCTCCTGCACATCAGATCAAAGCGGGGGCAAACGACGCGTTCATCTCAAGCATTTATTTGGAGGAGCTGGATCCCGGAACAAAAGTCTCGTCCGACCCAATCGAGCAAAAACATACATTTTCAACATGGGCGGTTATCTTTCTTCGCCATGCAAGGAGGAGCGCAAGCACGACGGACGATACGTGACGGAAACGGGGCCGTTTTGTGTGATTTGTGGTGGGCCGTTTGACATTGAAGGCGAAATCTACAATATCGATCCCAAAGACCCACAGTTCTCGGTATGTCGGTTTTCTCCCTTCTTTTGAGAAGACTTCTTTTTTATGGTCCACAAACTGACGAGAATTCCAAGTGGCTTTATGACATTCGTCTTATTGGCAGCATCCAAGACGTACAACATCATGTAGTCGCTAGTGAAGGGCACGCGTGAGTTTTCATATCTCCATGTCGTAGACTTGACTAAAAGTATCCAGAACCCCCATCAACGTTTCGAATCTGCCCGACAGCTTTCTTTCTGAGCCTGCTTGCTTCAGCCTCACTGGATCTGGTTTCTTCCACGTTGCTGGACATGACGGACAAAACGACATTTGGGTTGATGCGCTGTCTTACACTCCGGGATATGGTACTTTGTTTCCATTGCACGATGCCTGTCTAGAGACAAGCTGTAGGGCTATTGAACATCACCAGCTCAAGCAGCAAGAATGCGAGAGGAAACCAGCGCTCGAAGAATTGATTGGTTTGCTAAACAGTTGCTTCATCGACAAGCAAAAACAAGATAGGTCCGCCAGTTCAGTTAACGATCTTTTTGATTTGTCTTCTCACTGCAGCGTCTACGGACCCAGAAGTGTGTTAGCGCTGACAAAACTGGAGTGGTGGGGAGGAGGTTACGACGTAAGCCTCAACACTCTTTTCATCAAGCACAGAGCTAATATCATGCAGAGGTTCTTTGCCGACCCTATCGAGAGAGGAGATACCACTCCGTTTGTACAAAGGGCCCTACAAACATTCCCGCGCATAAAGGACATGCCTGCTTTCACCACACTACCCTCTCGCAAGTATCAAGGACTGGAATGTCTCCCGAACGAGCTCTTGGATGAGATTACCAGCCACCTTCCTATCTCATCCGTCATAGCACTCCACCGTACATCCAAACTCCTCGCCTTACAAATTCCACTAGACTCGAATTTCTGGCGGAACAGTCTTGGTGAGGGAAGTCTACACCCACATGTTTGGGATCTGGATACCAAGTGCATTGAACAGCGGTTACCGCAATCTGGAACCGCACTTCTAGACGCGACGGCTTCGTGGGACTGGAGAAGTGTGGCGAAACTTCTAGCGGTGAGAAGATCGCCGATTAATCGCTGCGATGATCGCTTGGTTGATGTGCCGGTTGGCTTCTGGAACCGATGCAGGATCTGGGCGACTACTGAGGAAGCGCTGCAGAAGCGCATGGCTGAGTCAGCCAAAGAAATGCTGGCTACGTGAGCTGCATAGATCTTGTCTTGCTGTTGGCGTTCAACAGCTTCAATTCTCGATGAACGGTACTCGACACGCTTGCCAGCTGCAAGCGATTCCTGGTGTTTGGACGACGACACAGAAGTCCTGATGCACAAAACACATGCCACAGAGATTCTTTGTCTCAATTCCAAGGTTGATCTGGTTTTTTCGACGAACCTCAACTGAGCGCCCTGGCCGCGTCCTCAGGATCGAAACTATCCATACACCTCTACGGCTCCGCCATTACCTGGACAAACTTCATCCAGCTCGGCCCAAACCTCTCATAAAACTCGCTGGTCGCACTCGTCACAAACAGGTACTCCGCGCGCTTTTTCAGCGCTCTCGTGAGTCCTTCAACCTCGTGCTCAGGAACAGAATGTACCATGTACGCCGCGCGCGACCGTTCATACGGCGACGTCGCCAGCCACTCCTGGTACTCCTTCGTTACAAAATGCTGATACGACGTTTCCACCACAACCGTGACATCTGGTCCTGGTTTCGCAAGTCCAGCATTAACCGCTGTACCGGGATTGTGTATGACCTATAGCGTCCCAACCATCAGGTCAACGCATTATCTCTTTTTGAAAAGGAAACATACCATTCCCTTCCCCTTCTCGGAGCACGGCAATTCGCACCTGACCTTCTCATCCACCCCATCCAAATACCTCTTGACCCTCTCGTCATACAAATTCACCGTCTCATCCACAAACACGCCCTCGACCCTCATCTGCTCGTCCTTGCGCCCGCGTGCCGCATACACCCCGATATCCTCACAGATATCTCCATGCGCCCGCTTACAATACGTAGCTCGGACGTATCCCAGCGTAGTCACATTGTGCAGCTTGTTCAGCCGCGGGATTTCGCGCACATAGTCTGCATTCGGCCACCAAGGCGGTGCGCCAGGTCCGCTGTTTGGATTCAAAATAACAAGGAAGTGGAGGTGTGGGTGTTTAGAGATTCTGAAGAAAAGCTGTTGTTAGTCATGTGATCTAGATAATTTAGGGGAGTGTTGGAAGTGCGGGGGGAGAATACGAAAAGGGAAATATAAGGATTGAATAATGGAAAATTTGTTTACGCTGTATACAGAGGTTCCCATGCACCTGGGTGCGGGTAAATGTATAGAGGGAGGAGGATCTTGGATCGGGTAGCGAGTGACATTTTTTCTGCATCGATTGAACGGTGTGGTTGGTGCGAATACTTGGGAAGAGGAGAGGGTAAAGCTGTGTTGTTTGGTCTTTTCCTAGACCGCGGCTATGCGGCTGACTAATATGTATGCAGTCAGATACTTATGCAGTATAAGCACCCGTGGGGGGATTTCTCGCTGCTGGATTGGAAGGTGAGAGTGGTATGGCGAAGCGGTTGTAGCTGAAAACGTGTTCTTTTGGGGGGTCAGGTGAGAATAGATTGAGGAAGAACCTGTATACTCTTGAATGCACAATAGAGTGATACGTATTCTTCACGAGTTATTATATTGTACGAGACGTTGTCTATGACCTATACCATCTCCAGTTTATAGCAATCAGACCCAAACTCAACCCTAAGTCTAATCCTGCACCTTGTCTAACAAGCTCTTGAGTATCTTTGCAGTGCTCCTCATTCCCTGAAGCGCGTTCTCATCTGGTCCCTGCCCAGGCGTCCATGTAGCGTGGGCAAAGTCAATCATCTTGACTTCAGCCAGCTTAGGCACAACTTCCTCATCATCCTCTTCCTGGTCCTCTGGGTGCGCTGAACGCAGCTTCTGCTTTGTGTTGTTGTACTCTTCCACGTCGCCCTCATATACGAGGAGTATACTGGCACTGTACATCCTGCTCTCTTTGCTCTCAAAAACTTCTTGTATATCCTTGACCTCGCCCAAAAAGTACGCCAGAACCTCCCTTGCGCGGTCCAGTTCTGCTTCCGACTTGTCGCCAGGATAGATGTACTCCATGAAGCCCTCATCCACATTCTCAGCATTGAACTTGCGCCCGTACATCTTGTTGTACACCCAGTATCCATTCTCCTTGTCCACTTCGACGTACTCCTTCAGCTCGTCGGGAACGTCAGGTACGTCGGCGCCCTTGTACGTGCGCATACCCGCTATCCGGAAGCCGAGACTGCCACTCGTAGTCTCCTTGCTGACGGTATCAAGGCGATCCCTCTTCTCTTGCTTCGAGGCATCGTCCCATAACCGTGCGCCGAGCTTCAGGTCCAAGACATTTGGCTTCTTGAATCCATGCGTGATGTTCTCCAGCACAATGTGCAGGTCTGTTTCGAGATGCTTGCCGTGGAGTCGTTCAATAGTGCCATCGGCTGTTTGTATGGTACCGGTCTCGATGCTTTCTACGGCAGCTGTCTGGTCGGTGGAAAGAGACAGCTGGCCCATGTAGGTGGGGAGATGGCGCGCGAGGTCCGGGTGCGCAGAGAGGGTTTCATAGAAGGTGATTTCGGCGAGTGTACATGGCTTGACGACTACGCTACCGGATTCGTCACTGAGCACGCCTTCGCTGGAGTTGGTGGTTTAGTGTGGTGAACAAGGACATGGCCGAGTGGCAGACAGCTGCCTGCGGGTCACACGTACTGGCCTGCAGCAGCACTGCCGTATGCTTTCAGCTTGGACGCGTCATATTTCTTGGTCGCCATAACGCTAGGTACGTGGAGTGCTTGGCTCGGAGATCTTGGGCTAGGCGAGGTTGAGGTTGGAGTTGGAGTGCAAGCTGCCTGAGGTTGTTGTGGGGGTATGAGGACCCCACTAGGTTGCAGGGCAACAGGCGAGTCAGGTGTCGCTATCATGACAGGCCATATGATTCAGATGCAGTACAACACCATGGCTCTCCGTTAGTTGTTTTCGGGGTTATTCATACCTACCGATATGCCATTTCTGGTACCCTCAGCTGTCACCTCCGAGATCGTTTACAAGATTCTGGGCCGGGCCTTGGCATTGGCTTTCACATGACGATGCACATACCCGGGAGGGTGCCTCCCTCCGGCTCTGTAGCTTTGACATCATATAGGAACAATACATCCTTTTCACCAGAACGCCCTTTGACCCGTGAAATAGACCCCTCTGTTATCCCCATGAGTAAGCCTTATCGGAATGGCAAAACCTTCGCTAAACCCAATGAGCATCCCTCTCGAAGAAAAGCTTGTTCATGAAAGATCAAAACCTTTCAATCACGTACCTCTGTAACTGCTGAGGCTGGAAAATAGCGACCTACCTTAAAATTGGCTGTAGTTGTCACAGTTGTTTATGGTTTACTATAATCTTAGCACGCGCAACTCTACTTTCAAAAATACCTGTATTTCTCACAGCTATGCGTTATTTATGATAGCTTGTCTTTTTAAGTGAACTCGTTCTAATTTTCTGGCTTTACTGATTGTGGGAGATGAGAGCTGGGAATCAGCAGCTGCATGTGCCTCGCAACCAGCATACTGGAAAGCATAAGTGTGCATTAGTAGCGCTTCACCTCGAAGTTTCCATTTGATGGTTAGATGTTAATAGAGGATGCAGACGTGGGGTCTTGTATGTCTCTTCTATGTTTGTGCAGCGTGTTTTCGGTTGTACTAGTTACCTCTCCATTAGGTGAATGCGGCCATGGGTGAAAGTGACGTGACATGATTGCGCCTGCCATTCTCATTCACTTGCAAACGCAGTAGCCTCACCGCTCCTGGCTATAAAGTCTTGCTATAACTTCTCTCTTTTCTCACACTCTCACCCGGCACCTTTCAACTGACCGTCATCATGGCGTCGGATACACCCGCAGCGACGACACCCGTCAACGACGGATCGCAAAAAGGTAACACAAGCCCTGCAAGCAATATCACTCTTCGCAATTATCCTGACAGTGACAAAGACTGTCGTCAAGTACTTAACGATGGTCCAGGAAAAGATGATACAAGCCCGGTAACCAACAGCAACGTCGAAGATCACCCTGACGGTGCCGAGATCCGTCGTCAAGTAAGTTTTCACCACTTAGCCTTTAAGTGAGATCTATAGCACACTGACTCTTGTTTCAGGTGGAGTACTACTTCTCCGATGAGAACCTTCCTACCGACCTACACTTACTGCAGTGCTGCGGCGGACGCGAGAACCTTCCCGTCTCGATCAACCGCATTTGCGGCTTCAGAAGGATGCGACACTACAAGCCCAAATCGCTCGTCGTCGCAGCCCTCCGTCTAAGCACCTTCCTAGAGGTCTCTGAAGATGGCAAGGCTGTCAAGCGCAAAGTCCCTCTACAAGGGAAATCCCTCCTTGACCCAGACTTCTTGGATGATGAAGATATCGCCTATGACACACGCGTCCAGAAGCCAGCACAGTACCCGGTGCCGCTTGTCCCGCAAAGCAAGGCTGAGCGCAATACGCAAAAGCCTACAGGTTTCGAGACGACGTACGTCGAGCCGCTCCTGACGGCCGAGGAAGCCGCAAAGGAGGAAGACATGTACGACCCCAAGAAGCACTTTGTTGAGCGCATCGAACTCGCCATCCAGCGCTTCAAGCAGAAGCGTCGCATGCTGCCCAAATATGCGCTCGCCTTCGAGAAGCTTGTGCGCTTTGGAGGCGTAGAGGCTAGTCCGCGCATGTACCAGGGCTTATCGAAGCAAGATATGAAGGACATGGACGCCGAGGAGCTTGCCAGAGCGCTTGCGACTTACCACGTACCCTGGGATCGCTCTGATGAAAGCCAGTGGGTGGTTGATTTTGAGGCTGTCTGCAAGGGCTTCCTGTAAGTCCACTTCATCGCGCACCTATATTGATACTAACTGTCTAGCTCATCGTGGTACCCTACTCACTACGGTTGTGCTCCAAGTACTGTGAAGAACGCTTGTCAAGTCGTCCGGTCTTTCTTCAGATACCTCATGTACCACAAAGTCTGCCCTGAGTATGATGATCAACTCGCTGCAGCACTCCAGATTTGCGATACTGCTGAAGGGCAACTCTTCCGAATAGACACTCTCTGCCATTTCTTAGCAGGAGACTTCAACAAGTCCGCCAGCGTTATCTTTGGTGGCGCTCAAGCTGGCCTCTACGTCAGTCATCAGGCTTGGGTTGAGGAGTTGAAGGGAGAAGGTCTGGAGTTTGAAGACAGTGGCTTTTCCGAAGAAGAAGCCAGGGTTAGGTTTGGCATTGCAATGGCAATCCTGGGTTCGGAAGAGCAGTTCAAGCTGTACCAGTCATCCCAACTGGAGGTTCTGGACAAGAAGTCTACCTTGCTTGAAGTGGTCGCCATCCAGCTCCCAGACGACGACACCAAAGCAACCTTCGCCGCACAGAGCAAACTTTACCAGCACAAACTAGACGTCGAACCCCTAGGGAAGCTCATCTGCAGAACCTGGTATGTTGACGGTTGCGAGGAGTATGACCTCCCGAAGGACAAGTACCCTACCGGCAAGCCCTGTACAACTGATGACTGCAAAGAGTATGAGTTTTGGATCGACGAACGTATGCTTCGGCAGTGCTTTATCGGGATGAAGGTGGACGCGGATATTCTGATGCTCTCGGGTGACCTGACTGTTCTCGACAGCGTCAAGGAAATCACGTGCAGCTTCTACGTCTGGCTGCCGAACGAGCTGTGGATGGACCGGAAGCCGAAAGAGGTGCGATGGCTCAAGAACGCCATGGGTCTTGACGAAGAGGAAGACCAAGACGACAAGACTAAGGAGAACGCAGACAACGGTCCATCCGACGATGAGTTTGACGATGAGTGAGGGTTGAATTCAAGGGCAAGCTAAGAGTGTCTTTGTCGGGACGGGTCATGAAACAGTCGTAAGGGCTAGAGACGGAACTTGGGGGAGGCTGTGCATGTAGAATGTACCTCAAACTTTGCTTCTGCAGGCATGCACGGGACCCGACGCGGATACTGTACGTTGCGGAGCCTATTGACAGTATGAAATTGACTCCAAACACTGCGCGGAGAGTTTTCTCGAATTCGGCCACACTGTGGCCGATTAGACCGATGTACGGAGTACTCCGTACTAAAGGTGTAATACCAGAGCGAGACCTGAGTTCGTCGGTGGCTTTGATGTCGCAAGTAGAGACCAATAGAGTGCGTTTTCCCCCACCAGGCAAGTTTCCTTCATCTCTTGTATACGCACAAGGCAAGTTTCCCTCATCTCTTGTATACACACAAGGCCGCAAGGTGCATCCTCCTGCGCAAGTTTGACCATCAACCGGGCTGCGCCTCAATGGTGCGCCCCAGTTTCATCCGTCGTGCTTGTATACGAAGTACGTCCGCTTTAGCTGCGGAAGCCCTGCGACACCAAAGCCGAGACTGAAACCGGCAAATAGGCGCACGGAACTTGGGAACTGACGGCCTCTGGCGGCCAAGAATTCCGTCCAATGTCTCCTCGCCCAGCCAAGGTGCGCGCTCCCCAGGCACCAGGTAGATAGCGTAGTTTATTCGCCGGCGTCACAAAGGCAAAAGGACCTGCCACGTACGCAAAGGAGGGTTCCACGCATGCTCAGCAGCTCCCAGCCCTTGGCGATTATGAACGGCGAGTCCTGGCGTTGGGGCGCCAAGCGAGCGCTGTGTCGGAATGACGATAGTGTGCGAGGTGTTTGGCTGGCGGCCAGCAAAGCCACAGCTGGCGGTATTACACGGCTTACCTCAGTTTGCACGGCGCCGTGGCTGGCTCCTTCGCGTGGGCTGAAGGGCGCATTTATGCGTGTGGTCCATCTACCCGTGGCAGGGGGAGGCGTCACTGTACCCTGAGTGGATGTGGTGGAGGAAATGAAGAGAAGTCGTAAGATGGACAGAAGCGGCCTAGGCAGAGGGGAGCCAAGCAGCAACGTCAGATCCGCGTGATCCGCCTGTTGGCCGTGTCTCGCATGGAAAACGCGCACCAGGCATTCCCCAGCTGCGGCAGCGTGACAAACAGGTACGCGGAGGGAAGCTTGGTGTCAAGGCACGCCAAGTGCTTGAGTGCTCTTAGCAAGCGGAGAAAGGGTCGAATGGTAAAACCCCAAGGACAGCCCGCCGCGCGCTGGGCTTCTTTACCTTTGCACCTTTTGGTTTTCCCATGTCCCGCGCGAGTTTTGGCTTTTTAAATATAGTATGCGGCCCTTTTGCTGTCTGACTGCCAGTCCGCAACGACGATAAATTACGGTGCCGCTTTTCTTCGCCGTGCGACACGCTTCCAATCCAAACTTACGCCACGACGGCGTCCAATAAAAATCTTGCACGCTGTAGTGCAAGAGCAAAAATTAACCACACAAATCTCAGGAAAAGAAGGGGAGTTTGAGCGCGCGGGGAAAGGAATATTTGACTTCTAACCCCCCAGCGTGCCTGGGAAAAAGAGGGCTGTGGAGACGCACAACGGGAGATTCCCTCGCTATCTACCAGGATGATGAGCGCCGCCTTGCTAGTCGCTGCGCGGGCAACCTCCGACTTTCCCAAACGGGACCACGTTGGTACGTACTAGAACTTCACACATATACTAGCATATATTACTGGATCATCTACTATAGACACTAACATCCCAGCAGCCGAACGGATCCTCAATCCATACATTTACGACCCCTCGCAGGTCCTCGCCATCATCGGCACCGTTCTCGTCGTTCTCCTCTCCATCTACTCCATCACACAGTATCTGCGGCACCGATCATGGTTCTTCTGGGCCGCCATTATCGGCATCCTGATGCTCGATCTCGGCTTCATCTGCCGCATTGTATCGTCGTATGACGAAGGCAAGGATTCTCCTTTCCTCACCTCCTGGCTCATGATCCTGCTCGCCCCCAGCTTCCTCGCCGCTGCATGCTACATGTCCTTTAGCCGCGTCGTGTGGTTCAGCTGCCCAACCGACGCCCTCAACTTCAAGACGCTGTGGTGCTGGCCCGAGTGGATCACGCCCTCGTTTGTCGCCTTCGACATGTTTTCTTTTCTCATCCAGCTCATTGGCGCGTCGCAGATCAGCAAGCACTATGACCATTCGCCCTCGGGCGACCGCGCCATCAGCATTTCTGAGCAAAAGGCGCTGCCAGGCCGTGTGATTTTGGTCCTGGGCTTGGTGCTTCAGATGCTGTGCTTCACGACCTTTTCCGTCGTCTCGATCCGCTACTTTTACATGTCGCGCAAATGGCAGGCATATGACCTCGGCGATATGCATCTTTGGCGCAAGCTTTCTTACACCATCAATTTGTCTTCTGTTCTCATTGCCCTGCGCGCTGTCTACCGCACCATGGAGATTCCCCATGACCGCACCTACGGCCTGCGCTACTTGCAGAGCCACGAGTGGTGCTTCTGGACCTTTGACGCAGCGCCCATACTGCTTGTTTTGCTCATCTTTGCCTTGTGGCATCCAGGCCGCTACCTTCCTCGCTCCTATACTGGGCTGAGGCTGGACAAGGTCCGGGCTGTCCAGGAGAAGGATGAGATTAGTTCAATGTGTAGTAAGAGTGTGTATGGCCAGGATACGGAGCTGAAAGAGTATAAGCCAGAAGACTTTCGCCATGTGAGCGTTGCAGCAAAGGTATAGCACAAAAATCTAGACGGATGTGGAATGCGGTTTTATAATTATGATATCAACGCATTAAGCGAAATGGCGTTTACGGGCTTGTTTGAGATGATACCATTTAAATGTTACCATGCTTCTTCAACTGATAATGCCTGTATCTTCTCTTTGATGTGATTTGATGGTCGGATGTTGAGCCCTGTAATCTTCACAGCCCGCTGTTCTTGGGCCCGCCCTGGGCGCTGTCCGCTCTTGCAGGCGACAGGCCTTTGCCTGAATAATGTGGATCGACGATGTCTGAACCATGTCTTCGGCTGCTTTGTGTGGTGAATTCTCATGCTGTAAGCAACATGAATCAAGGGGATCTTATGGTGATTCTAATGGGTTCGTCCGCTCTTCATATATCAGACTGGTAATGGATCCTGAACTTCTTGTTCGCACGGTCGGCCGATCGTGTCTGAAACTGCTCTCCATTGATCTCAAAAGTGAGTGGCTGCTTCGATGTCTCTCCCTCAGTTGAAGAGAGCGGTACTTGGAACCGAAAAATGGTGTGCTCTTTGGGTACGGCTGAATCTGTCAGATACTTACCACTTACCTCTCTTGCCTACAGACTTACATTTGACAACGTTATTCTTGGTTATAATTTCGAGTGTGAATCTGGTGTCGCGCACGACTATACCTTCCAGGCCTACACGGCTCACGCACCGACTCCGCACCACAGTCACCAGCGCGCCATGCATATCGGCAGTCGCTAGTATCTGGCCACTCGCGTTTGGTGTGATGAGAATGCCCTTCGAAGCATCGCTTACGCCCAACACCTCTCTCATGTATCCTACCCAGAGGTTGTGCAGCCCCTCATAGATGGAATACTTCTGTTGGTCCTTTGGGATCTCATTGAGGCCCAGCGCGCGTTTCTTTGCTGCAGAGAGTGGGTGAGGCTTGTTCTTGCTGCGCTTCCGGGCGGCTGCCTTGCGATCGTTGAGGGCGCGACGGCGGACGGCGCGCGCGGACGGTGTTGGCGATGTTGCGCGGATATAAAGAGGACGCTTTACGGCGCGTTCCTGGTAGTGCGATTCTGCGGTAGACGGAGAAAAGGCGCGATGCAGCAGTGTTTGAGCGATGTGCGGATTGCTGTCTGCCATTGCACCCAAATGTTCCACTGCAGGTGTCTTCGCAAAAGAGGCAAGAGCTTCGACGATGGTTAGGCAAAATGTTGGCAGTAACGCTCAGGGAGGAACTATCAGAGTTTGTTTCAACTCCAAAATTATCTGCTGGGATGACACAGGCTACGAAAATACAGATATTTTGACTATTGGCGTTGCAACATGACGATGGGGTTTGCACACAAGACGGCTGCGCTAGTGCGAAAGCGGGCTAGGCCTGTAGCTCGGCTATCGTTTTTCCGCTCTCACACATTCGAGGCTTCCCACGTCAAAATCGACCTCAGCTTCGACAACACCGCTAACCCGCAGCAACCGTCAAGATGAAGTACATGTACGTACACCCCCCGAATTGGACGCACAGATCGCTGCATCGCACGAAACTCCCACCTCCGAACGGCTCATAGACGCCTCCGCACCGAATTCCGTCCACGATCGCAAAACACCAAAACCCTCGAACTTATGCTGACAAGTGCGCAACAGCCACTCCGAGGAAGAGCTCCCCATCCCTGAGGGCGTCAAGGTCCAGATCAAGAACCGAAATGTCGTTGTTGAGGGTGAGTGCGCAATTGGATGCTGAATACAAGCATAATACTGATGATTTGACTAGGTCCCCGAGTAAGCCAGGCGCGATAACATGTCCACGACGAACCGTCTCTTACACTGCACAGGGCAAGCTCACCAAGTCTCTCGGTCACTTGGCGGTCAGCTTCACACACGTATGTTTGGGATCAAGAATTGGCATCATTGGAAAATACTAAGACTGGTACAGCCCAAGAAGGACCTCATCAAGATCGAGCTCCACCACGGTGCCCGCAAGAGCGTCGCCACTCTCCGTACCGTCCGCACACTCATCGTACGTGAAACGCACCGAAATACCGAAATACCCAGACGAAGGACAGGGCTGACTCGGAGCAGAACAACTTGATCATCGGTGTCACCAAGGGTTACAAGTACAAGATGCGCTACGTATATGCCCAGTATGTTATCATCCGGATCTCCTTTGGCCCTCTGGAAGTGGATGTCTGGTTCAAGGCGGCTTGTTGTGTACTCGGTCAGAAATAGTCCCAATGGGATGATTGTGGCTGTTGCATTCGAAACGTTCGACATCGACAAACCAAATTGGACCAGACCCATGGCAGAGGCTGTACAGTCGGACTTGGCTAACGTGTTACCCAGTTTTCCCATCAACGTCAACCTGGAGAAGAACGGCGAGACTGGCTGCTGGGAGGTTGAGATCAGGAACTTCATCGGCGAGAAGCTTGTACGAAGGGTTGTCCTGAGGCCCGGTGTCGAGGTCGAGGCTTCCAAGAACGTCAAGGACCAGCTTGAGCTCTCTGGAAACGTAAGACCACTTCTCTCCAGATCAAGTCTAGCATGCTAACGACAACAGTCGCTCGAGGACGTTTCCCAGGGTGCCGCTGATATCCAACAAATCTGCAAGGTCCGCAACAAGGATATCCGAAAGTTCTTGGACGGTCTGTACGTGTCGGAGCGCGGCAACATTGTCGAGGACGCTTAAACGGTTCTGGGGAGTACGGGTTTCTTTACGGGCACATGAGCATCTATGAACTTCTCTGCATCACATGCGGTTGGCGCCTGGGGGTCTAAGCTCAAAAAACGACGTTCAAACAATACCACCAATGACTTGATGGAAGAAGCATGCATCCACGACTTTGGTGATATGATGGGGAGTCGACCATTTCCGTGTTTGCACAAGGGTCGGTGCCCGGGACTTACTTGTTTAGTACAGGACGATTGTGGTTGACGGCGAGAGCTTTTGTTAACACAGAGCCAATGAAAGAACGCTTCCCATGTCCACCGTTGGCTTACTGCGTACATATGTACTATGAATGTGGGTCTCGTTGATGGCGTGAAATGGTAGAAGATGGGCAACACCATGTCCCAGCCCGATATGCATGTATGATTCTGTCGGAAGGTAGCATGCGTGTCCGCGGACGCAGGTCCCATTGGTCATGACGTACATGGATAGAGGACTACGGCACTTTATTGCAACACCCCGCACCCTGGTTGATGATAATGCCGTAAAATCCAGCCACCGGCACAATGATAAGGCTAATACCGCAAAGTCCGAGGATTGACAGCTCATCATAGGTAAGCATTAGGCAAAGGGCAGAGAAAGGGCGGAGAAAGGGCGATCACGCTGAGAGTATATTAAGAAGGATGTAGTTACTCAACATGATATCTACCCCCACTGGTTACCCCGCGACATCCACTGAAGCTCAAAGTACCCTGGCCAACCCTCGGCAATAACAAACTTGAATTGACAAACAAACATGGTGGACAAACTCGACATCGAGGGTCTCCTCAAGGAATCCAAGGCCGAGTACAAGCGTCTGGGGAAAAGCGGGCTCAAAGTGTCTGTTCCTATTCTGGGTGCTATGAGCATTGGAAGCTCGAAATGGCAGCCATGGGTGATTGAAGAAGCCGAGGCGCTTCCACTGTTGAAGGCTGCTTACGATCGTGGTCTGACGACTTGGGACACTGGTTAGCAAAAAAGGATATCCAAAACATATTTTAATCCGTCCAGCAAAGCTAACACTTTCCCAGCCAACGTCTACTCGAACGGCGTGTCGGAAGAAATCATCGGCAAAGCAATCAAACAGTACAACCTTCCACGCTCGAAACTCGTTATTCTCACAAAATGCTTTGGCTACGTGGGCGAAGACCCTGGTCTCCGCTCTATCAATTACACAAAGGAGCTTGGCCAACTGAAGGACTACGTCAACCAAGCCGGCCTCTCGCGCCAGGCGATTTTCAACGCCGTCGATGCGAGCCTCAAGCGGCTCGATACCGACTATATCGATCTCCTGCAGATCCACCGGTTTGATCCAAACACGCCGTTGGAAGAGACGATGGAGGCACTGCATGATTTGGTCAAGAGTGGCAAAGTACGGTATATCGGTGCGAGCTCCATGTGGGCCGTGCAATTTGCGCAGATGCAGTTTGTAGCGGAGAAGAATGGGTGGACAAAGTTTATCAGCATGCAGAATCATTATAATCTGCTGTATCGCGAGGAAGAGCGCGAGATGAACCGGTTTTGTAATGATACGGGCGTTGGGCTTATTCCTGTGAGTGGTTGCAACTGTTTTTGCTGGGATAGTTTGGGAACAGATTGCTAACAACTCTTTTTTGTTATTTTAGTGGGCACCTCTTTGCCGCGGCCATCTCGCTCGTCCACCCTCGGCCTTTGGCTCGACAACGCGGTCGGAAGGCGAGCAGAAAGCTGGTAACCAGAGTTCAGGCACCAGGGAGGTGGACAGGAAGATTATCGAGCGGGTAGAGGAGCTGGCGAAGAAGCATGACTGGAAAATGAGCCATGTTGCGCTGGCGTGGATCAACAAGCGCGTGTCGAGCCCGATTATTGGCTTCTCGAGTGTGGAGAGGATGGATGAGGCGCTGGAGGCGAGGGGCAAGGAGTTGAGTGAGGAGGAGGAGAAGTATCTCGAGGAATTGTATGAGCCTGCGCGTATTTCGGGACACTCGTAGGGTGGTGGTGCGAGTATGGGACGGGTTACCTATGTATGCGGTCGTACGAGGCACGTGAGGTGGATACATAGACAGATGCATGCGGCGTGTCTCTTGGTGTACCGAAATAGCCGAATAAAACGCCCAGCTTATGTAGAGCCAAGTTCACTATGATAGTACCAGTATGAGTATTATGCGGTGCATTTTGTATCATCTGCATGTATTCGTGTCCACCTCGTGTCTCTGAGGATGCTTTGTCGGAGTCGGGAGTAGTGGTAGGGTGTTTTTGTCCCATCTCGGTACATCAAGAGCGCCAAAAGCAACACGCAATGACACTGTTGATATGCACAGACTATAGCATGCTGCATCGACCAAGTGGACCGGCCGGTGCTAAAGCTGAGACGATGCGGGCGGAGGATGCGGCCTTTGTCAACCCATGGCGCGACCAATGACGTCGGTCGCGTGATGCATCTCACCACCGTACCTGAGCTGAAGCACGGCGGCGACACAGCGGCACGGCAACACAACCACCAGGCAGTGCAGAGGAGCGAAACTGAGGCTCAAGTGCTAGCTTCCGGGGCCTTTTGGCTGGTCCTGGGCCACGATGCCAGAAGGGCGTCTCTTGTCATATCGGGAGCCACGCAGGCGCACACGAATGGTGGTTGGCTCCCTTCCCCGCATTCTGGGCGATGCTCGCCCTTCCCCGCACGCGTCCGACCATTCACATCTCACGCCGACTGGATTGATTGGATTGCGCCCCTTGGACGTGGTGATCAATCAAGTGACCATCGCCTGTGCCTTCCTGCCTCCGACACGCTGGGCCCCTCATAAAGCTGTCCCTCTGCCCTTCTCCCTCTTCTCTTCTTCACTCATCTCCCGAGTACACACACTGATCAATCCCTCGCCCTGCCGCTGTCTCACCTCTTTGTGTCTGCCCCCATCTATCACTCTTCCATCGCTTCCGCTAGCATCTGCTGCACCTGCACCCCCCACCACTACAATGGCCGCAGAGACAGAAAACACACTCCAAAAGGTCGATTCTTTGACCGAGGAGCACAAGGATGGCGCCGCCAAGAAGGGCCACCGCAGAGTCAGCTCCATGGCTGCTGATGTCTACCGCATTGAGGACCTAGGTACGTGTTCCGATGATGAGACCCTAGGGCTGAGGAGGGGTCGAATGAGGGGCCGACGATGCTAACTCGCCCACAGAAAAGGAGGGCAAGCACATTGAAATCTCAATTGAGACACAGAAGCTCAACTGGTAAGAAGGCCTTCTTTTCCTTTCGTCTTGTCTGGGGTCGTCGTCGTCGTCGTCAATGGGTCCGCCGTGATCCGGATAGCTCTGGTCCGCTCTTCCCGGGTTCAAGTGGTGCTAACGCATGGCTCTCAGGAAGCTGAACAAGTCACCCTCGACTGTTGAGGACCCGTCAGTACTGAAGCTGCCGCTCACAGAGCCCAAGCTCAAGTCTATTACCCTGCACTTCCCGCTTGGCCTTGAGGTTGTCGCACGGAATATGAAGGGTGTCACCATCAAGGACGCACTAGATGCTATTCACAAGCAGTTCAAGAAGCGCGTAAGTACTCACGATTCGGTCGGCTGTTCTCACAATGGCTATGACTGCTACCATGACTGTGTCCCATGGCTCGCTTCAACATAGCTAACCCCTCACAGGCAGACGACGAGTTCGAGAAGCCCTACCTCATGGGATTTGAGTGGGACCCATCAGAGTGTTACACTCGCTTCATCGTCCACCAGTCGGCCAACCCCACCGCACCCAATGCATTCGCTTCGGGCGGCAAGAAGAAGAAGGCCAAGAAGGCCGAGGGCGAGGAGGGTTCCTAAGTGAATGACTCGCCCCCTTCCCAATCTTCGACTCCTACAAACAGCCTCAGTGGTGGCACCGTGCTCGGGCATCGGATGCTGCAGGGTATGGCTGTGCACCTGGGTGCTGGTCAATCTTGATATCGATATGGGAAGAGCGAGCGTGTCTACCACCACGCCGTAGCCGCTATGCTGCACACCTGGCTAGGTGGATAGTTTACTGGTGCGGCCGTCGTGAGGAATGATGCGTCGTGGAACCGTTCGCAGGGTGTCTACCTGGTGCAAAGGTGACATCTTACTATGTAGACTTATGAGCACTTGTTTAGGCTGCTGGAAGGCGCCCAAAGCAATGAGAAGAGGTTAATATCGCACTCGTGTGTACCCGTGGTTGTGATGTCGTCGACGGCCCTTGACGTTGACGGGGCCAAGAGATCCACTGCGGGCAGAGCTCCACGCTGTAAGCGAGGGGCACGATGTGGGCTTCGGCGGCCTGAGTGCCCCTCGCGCCCCTCCCAGCTACTGTAGTCACATGCACCACACCCCCATGCCAGCCTCTTCAGCTCGAATCGGATAGCTCGCCACCTTGCATCGGTAGCGTACACACCCTCGCGTTTCACTTTGTTTGCATCTTGGCTATCCGACATCATGTTTTGTCCATCACTGTCTTGCTTTTCTTCCCCTGCTGCCGTGTCCTCCGCCTATTCAACCCTCGACTTTTGCATCATTGTGTCACCCTTACCTACCTCTCAATTGTCGTGCACGCCAAGTAGCTAGCATAGCCCCAACCTTATAGCCCTTCACAACAAAGCCGACAGCTGAACAACTTGAACACTCCTACTTCGATATTACATGCCCACTGCGGTTTCTCATATCTTTTGTCATGTTTTCAAACCTCCAGATACGGCCGGCCAAACCCCAACGCCGGAAACCCAACTTGACTATCCATGCGGGCGTCTCAAAGCGCCGAGTGTCCTTTGTCTCCGCTTTGAGCGCGAGCAGGGTGCCGTCACTAAGCTTCATGGAGGGGTTGTTTGGGGATGAGTTCCCAGAGGCGTTCGGGAGCGGCGACGGACCACCGAACAAGAACAGGAAAACCATTTTGGACTTACCAGCTGAGCTGCTGGATATTGTGTGTGCGCACATCTCCAAGCTTGACATCAAGCGCCTCCGACTTGCTAGCAAGCAGCTGGCCAGCAGTGTCTATCTTCGCATCGACCGCGTCTACGTTTCGCCAAACCGAGCAAATCTTGACTATCTGTACCAAATCATGTCGCATCCCAGCTACAAATGCAGAGTCAGCGAGATTGTTTGGGATGATACTCGCCTGGAGGAGTACCCGACGCTGAACAGCTTCCGCATCGCCATAGCAGTGGACGAAAGAAAGACCAAAAGAGCCATTGAGAATCGACTAGAGGAAGCCATCTGGATCTATGGAGAGGATAACCCCGAGTATCATGCACTCGAGCACGATGACCTCTTTGATAGCAATATGCGATTGACCGAGGCTGCGAAAGAAATCCTCCTGCGCTATGACGATCAGTTCTCCAGAGAGGTCCTGGCGCGCAATGCAACCCTGATGGGCATCGAGGATAGCTACTCGCTCTACCAAGACTTGTACCGGGAGGAACAAGCAATCATGCAGCAGCAGTCGGATGTCCAAGCACTGCAACAAGCGCTGGTGGGCTTTCCCAACCTCAAGAGAGTCACGTTCACAACTGAAGTTTGGCGCTCCACTGCCTTTCCACTGCGATACAACACGCCATTTCACAAGTCTCTTCCGGTCGGGTTTCGCAAGCCGAGTATCAGGCATGTGTTTTATGCACATGTGCCACTAGAGCACGTCCAGGATCGCCGTGTGAAGGCGCCCCTTCAGAACAATCGATCGCTAACGGGCTCCCAAGGTTATTCTGCCTTGATGTCTGCCATAACTGGCTTGCAGGTGTCAAAAATCGAGGAATTCATTGCTGAAACGGAGTGCGAAGCCGCAACTGAACCCGGGCCTATAATGAACAAATATGATTTTCCTTTTACTTCAAAAAATGTCGAGGATACCATACGCATGTTCCAGCGCACCCCGCTGAAATATCTCAAATTCTTCGTCACTCCGGAAATGGATGCCCGACCGGTCTTCACCTCCCACCACGCCTCTGTCAACAAGAACTTTCTTTCCCATCTTCACCATCTCGAACACCTCGATCTGAGCCTTGGATATAACAAAAGAGCACCTGTGTTTGGTATGCCACTGCGTCTCATTCCTATACCCGAGAATGTGAAACAACAACTTAAGACCCTGACCCTACGGCATATTCTAGCAGAGTGCGACGACATTGTCGGCCTGCTCACCTCGATGCCTAAACTCCAACATGTCACGCTCCACCGTCTGTACCAGTGGATGGGCGATCCCTCTTGGCAAACGCACTTTGAGCGCTTAAAAGAACACTACAGCACCGCGGATTGCACAAGTAAACCCAATTTCACCATCTGCCAGCTGCTAGTTTCTGATACAACTTGCTTCCAGGTTGCGGACCAAGAGATAGATGAGTACCTGTTTGGCAACGGTGAAGAAAACCCTTTTTTGAAAGATGGAGATAGGTCGTTTGCGGTGTTAAGGCCGCAGATCGGATGGAGGGTAAACACGAGGGATCAGAGTGTTAGAGAGAGGATGACTGAGTTTTGCAAGCGCATGGAGGTGCGGGAGGAAGTGGGGGAGACGTAGTGAGTGGTTTAGAAGACGGATGTCTGAAGTTTTCGGACGAGAGTATGAGAGATTCTATGGAAGTTGGATGAGCCAAACAAGGATCGAGCCGGGTGTCTCAAGTTGAGCCGCTTTGAGGCAGATACGACTACTCTAAGGCATATCCGTGCACTGTGTACGCTATGATTGTGTCTGCATATCTCGGTACTACTTGTATAAGCCCAGAAATTTCCTGTGGACTGGATGAGAACTACGTGGATGAGAACTATGAGAATGCCGTCGAGTACTGGACACGGAGCAAGTTGATTCAATAAAAAGGCGAAACGCATGGCCGTACAGAAGCTCAAACAGAGTGCAGGTATTGACTTTCCTCGAACGCAATTGACGAGCGATACGCTAGCCTTGGGTTTGGATGCGGATTTGACAACAGCGCATGTAGATGCTTTCTCTGGCTAAATCTCTTTCAACACATACTCCGAAAGATGAACGATACGTCAAACGCAAAGACATAGCATTGCTCTCGAATGATTTACCCAGCACATGCCCCTTTCCCACCCCCTTCTCATTTTCTTTCCTTTCCTTTCCTCTATCAACCCACCTCCCTTCCACCCCCAACCCACCACCATTCACACACGCCATCCTACCCCACAAGCCCCTCCACCTTCTCCGGCCAACTCCCCAGAATCAACGCACTCGCCGGCGTCTGGCCGGGCAACGGACTCAACAACCTGACCTTCTTCTTCGCCTCATCCACATCCGCCACATACACATACCCCCTGATACTACTATCCCTAATCACCGGCATCGTCTCATTCGCCCCCGCCGTCGTAATCGCCAGCAACATACCCACCATACCCTCATCGGGCACCACTTTATCAAACAGCCTTGGCGCGAGCGGCTGGCCGTAGTCATCCGTCGCTTCGTCGCTTTCAGGCTCCGCAATCTTGAAAATGTGCAAGTCGCCAAAATCGGCCATTTGGCTGCTTGGCGCGAGCGTTTCGTCGCCGGCGCGGCCGAAGAAGTACTCTTTGATTTGGGAGTGGCGCAGGGCGCGCATGTAGGTTTCGCTGCGGTCGACGCAGCCGCCGGATTTGTCGAGGCGGACGACGGTGACGGCGTCGCTGGGGTCCGTAGTAGTACTGCGCGAGGAGAATTTGCGCGAGAGGTCCGAGTAGAGGCGTTCGGAGCCGAGGGTGATGAGGATGTTGACTGTTTTTTGGAAAAATAAGGGGAGGTAGTTAGCGTTTTGGTTCAGAGAAAGTAGCGGGGAAGTACCTGGATGGATGGATGTATATGTGCAAGAAAAGAAGGAGATGGGCAGATTGGGTTCAGGGATGTGGGATGGTGTTGGATGGATGGACGGGCAGGCAAAAAGATATCAAGACATCACGCACCCGAAAACTCAGAAACAATATGCTCTATGTTGTCGTAGACGCCATTCTTCCCTTGGCTAATCGCGCCCGAGCTATCGATGATGAAGCCAGCCTGCTTGCTCAGCTTGTCCTCCTCCAGTCTACTTGTAACCGCGAGCGCCATGCGCGTGACCAACGGCTTGAACACCCTGTCTTCTTCCGGGTCTTTCAGCCCATAGTGATACACCAGCGGCATCTTGACTGGGATCGGGCTGGGTCCGGAGATAGGACTGCTGCCCCATCCCTCCTCAATATCTACTATTGACGAGAAAGCGGCGGCGGAGAAAGACCCAGGTACGCTGAGCATGCCCTGTCGCGGATCCAGATTCACCACCATGGGCTGTCTATCCGACTTCACCGCGTAGGATACCAGCGTCTTGACCAGCGACGTCTTCCCAGAGTTCTCGGGCCCAACGACAAGAATCCTAGGTCCCATTTCTACGCTCCCGCTCGCAACGCTCTTATCGCGTAGGTTCTCCAGCGCAAAATGCAGATTCGCAACGCTTATCATGGGCGTTTCTTCAGCAACATAGTCGGACTCGACGTCGCCGCCAATGTCGAGTTTGCACCCGTGCCATGTGTAGATTGCGCCTTTTGTGCCTGAGAAGGAGTACGTGGTTGAGGGAGCGAGCTCGGTGCCGAAGAATTCAGCGGTGCCGGATGCGAGTTTGATTGTGAGCGTGCGCGAGAAAGAGACTTCGAAGCGGTATTCGGTGTTTGCGGCGAGTTCCTGGGTTCGTGTCACAGAGGATGTAGGGGCGTTGGGTGACTCGGCGGGTTGAGAGGAGAGGTTGAGTCCGGGGAGGGATATCATGGTGGTGGTGGGGATTCTGAGGCGAGGGGAGTGAGAGTGGTGGTCAGGGTGTGTCGTTCAGTCAATCAAAGGTGGGTGTTGCAGCGAAGATGGACGAGGTTGTGGGAGGTTGACTCGGTTGGCGAAAGGTGGACGTGGAAAAAAAATCTGGTCGCTGGAGTCACACGAGTCTACCAGAACGGTTGTGTGCCCACAGAACCTTGCGTTGCAAGGCGAAATCAATATATGTTGAAGCAGAGTAAACATGATGCCGCGCGACCTTGAGCTGCAGCACGGGCCATGCGGACTTGACGCCCTGCTCATTGGCGGAGGTGTCGGCGTGCTCCGCATATGACAGCCACCTCGATATCAAGTCCAAACCATCGATTGAAGCTTATCTGCCTGCTTTGGATCCAACGCCTGAGATACCCTGTGTTGGAAAAACTATGCAGAATACCTCTAGTTGAATATCGTCTTCGCCACGTCTACTAGTCCTCCCTCGCTATCCGGTATCGCGCAACGCTTCCAGTGAATATTGTCGCCCTTGAGTCTCCTTCGACACAATGAAGTCGTACTTGACGGCACTGTCCCTAGGGTCTCTCCTTTCTCTTCAGCCTGTTTCGGCCGGCCTGAACAATGTATACGACCAAGAGCCTCTGAAAGCCGACATCGACCCGGTCAAGTACCGCGCAGCATGTCCAGACTACGCACACTACGCCAAGCGGCCGCAGTATGTGAAGACATGAGTAAGACACAACATTTGCTGATGCACCTGCCAGCCCACCATACAGTTCTGGCCCCATGAAACTCCCCTTTCAACGGCCCTCCAAGTACTGTCGAACCTTTGAGTCGCCCCTTGTGGAAAAGGTCATTGATGATATGAGCAAGAAGATGGTCGACAAAGATCTCGCCCGCCTCTTCGAAAACGCCTTTCCAAACACCCTAGACACAACCGTGAGGTGGCACGTAGACGGGACTGCTAAGCCCAAGGCATTCCGGCAAAGCTGGGATGCTGCTGCTTGGAAAGGACCACAGAGTTTCATCGTCACTGGTGATATTAATGCGGAATGGCTACGCGACTCGACAAATCAACTAGCACAATACCAGCTCCTTGCGAAAAAGGACAAGGAAATCCACCAGCTGATTCTAGGAGCCATCAACACCCAGGCAGAGTATGTCATTGGATCTCCTTACTGCAATGCTTTCCAGCCCCCTCCCCCAAGTGGTCTGAAACCGACATTCCAAGGCGACGGCGACAACGTGCACCCCTTCTATGAGGAGTCCTTCGTTTTTGAGTGCAAATACGAGCTCGATTCACTAGCCCACTTTCTCTCGCTCTCCAACCAATTCTACAACCACACTGGCTCAACCGAGTTCATCAACGGACGGTGGCTCCTCGCTCTCGACACACTCCTAGGTGTTTTAAAGGAGCAGTCCAAACCCACTTTTGACGAAAAAACGGGCGAATACCAAGGCAACGAGTACACATGGCGACGCCAGACTGACAGCGGCACCGAGACGCTTGGTCTGAGTGGCTTGGGCAACCCTCTGAACGGCGGAACAGGCCTCGTCCGCAGCGCCTTCCGCCCCAGCGACGACGCCACTATCCTGGGTTTCCTCATCCCCTCCAACGCCATGATGGCCACCGAACTAATCCGCACGTCGCACATGCTCTCCAAAGCCGGCAAGAAAACCATCGCCACCCAAGTCCTCTCCTGGGGCGAAAAGATCCAAAAGGGCGTTTGGGAACATGGCGTCGTAACGCACAAAAAATACGGCGAAGTCTTTGCCTTTGAAGTGGACGGCTACGGCTCCTCCATCCTCATGGACGACGCCAATCTCCCGTCTCTACTCGCCCTCCCACTTCTCGGCTTTACAGATGCGGAAAACAAAGTGTATAAGAATACTCGCAAAATGATTCTAGAGAAAAAGGGAAATCCGTACTACCTCACCGGCGAGGCCTTCAACGGCATCGGCGGACCCCACGTCGGCCTGCGCAATGCGTGGCCCATGGCTGTCCTTGTGCAGGCTATGACGAGCGATGATGACAAGGAAATCACCACTTGTCTTGAAGCAGTCAAGAATGTGTCTAAGCTCGGGTTGGTGCATGAAAGTATTAATGTAGAGTATAGTTCGTCGTACACGCGGAGTTGGTTTGCATGGGCCAACTCGGTGTTTGCACAGACGATTCTGGATCTCGCGCAGAGGAAGCCACATTTGTTGTTTGAGAAGGGCGAGGAGGCATATACGTTGTAAAGATTGATCCAGTGTTTTTTTCTTTCCTGAGAGTACTGATAGGAAGACGATATTTGTATGACATGGTGCTTTGATTTTCTTATATAGTTAAGGGAGTACTTTTCTTCTCTCCCAGTAGGTCATGTAGCGGAGTGGATAGCATTTGTTGCACCCATAAAGATATAAAAGCGCAAGCAAGGTCATTGTAGCTATTCATGTCTATATGCCCCGCCTGAAACAAAAGCCACCGAGCGGTGAATAATGCAAATATGCTTCGGCCTAACGGCGCTCTTACAGAATCAAAAATCCTCCTTTCCCCCCTGTCCTTCCTTCTTCCGTGCCTCCATCCCTCTATATGCTGAGTCAAGGAAAAGGGTTGGGGGTGTAAGAACTAAGACAAAAATGCTGTTTTACCCAGGTACTCCAAAGGGAAGGGTATACGTGGCTAGCTAAACGCATTAGAAAAGCGCGATACACAAGAAGATTGCCGGTATTAGTAGTGATGATGAACAAGAATCACAAAGGGGTATTCGTCCGGTCGTGGGAAAAGAAAAGGAAATATAGACAAGGAAAGAAGAGAAATGGAAACAAGAAGAGCTGGACGCTCGCTCGCTCGCCCGATGTGATGAAGAAATTTGAAGCATGTCAACAGACAGTAGGGTAGTCAGTTCAACTGTGGAGTTCAGGACCAAAGTGGTGTGCGGCAGATCTGAGCTCAACTGGTGAAGCTGACCTGAGTCTTCAACCTCTCTGTGGTGCGCCTCCTCGAGACCGCACGCTGCTCGCCCGTGCCTCGTGTGACGTTATTCCAGTCCTCCCAGTCGCTAGCCATCTCCGTGAGCACGTTGCCCATGACCTGCGCGCTGGCCATAAGGCCGTGCTGCTCGCCCTCCAGGATGCGGACTTCGCATTTGCGCATCAGCTTGCCAAGCCATCGCACATTGTCAACGGGCACACGCGAGTCCTTGGATCCATGGTGGATGACCACTGGGCGGTTGATGTCCTCGTATCGGAAGCCAATGGTCTGCTTAGTCTCGAGACAGACAATGAGATCCGTGGCAGGATTGGCATGCGCTGTTGCCCGATCCCAGATTGCAAATGTAAGACGCTCGTCGAAAGCGCGCTGCCGCTCGCGTTCGGCGATAGTGAGCATTTCTCTCATGCGTTGCACCTCATCGTGGTTCAGGTCTGGAGAATTTGCCAAACTTAGTGTGCTGGCATTCGGCAACACTTGGTCCATAACCATCATCGAATGCCGGTGGGTATCTTGTACTGAAGGCCGTGTCGAAGCCTGACTTGGCGCCGGCGAAGGGGCCGTGCTTTTCCGTTTCGTTTTGGGCGCAGTCTTAGGCCCGGTGCGCTGGAGGCTTGCGCTGGTCGCACTGAGAAAGGTCGAGTTTGCGACCTTGAGAAGTGATGGAGGCAGAGCACGAAGAAAGCGCTGTGATCTTGGAAGCTGCTGCGTTGGTGGGCTGTCTTGGCTAATGCCAATAGGTGCCATTTGCGAGGGCGGTATCCAAGGGGCAAGCAAATGCACCCTGCCGCGAATATGTTGTGGCATCCGCAACGATGTTGCAAGAGCGTAGACGGCTCCAGCTGAATGTGCCAGTAGAGAAAACTTGTTGATCTTCAAGGCTTGACATATTATGGATACGTCATCTGGTCATTGTTAGCATAAGTTTAAAGAAGCTGACAGCGGACCATCTGCTTACCAGGCCAACTGAGAGGCGTCCCATTCGGGTCACCTTGGCTCCCTCCAATACCAGGACGGTCCGGCGTAATCAGACGTAGCTTCAGTGTAGCAGCAAGCTGATCGTAAAAGGCCATGACATACCTGGTGAGACCCATGCCCACGCAGACAAAAACGACAAAGCCCTGGGGGTCACCAACTTCGGAGAAGGATATTATCCTGCCCGTCTGTGGATGTCGAATCTTTTGCGACAAGCGCTCCGAGTTCAGATACTGACTCACATCTATATCGATTGAGTCGCGACTTGCAGGCCGTTCTTCAATGATAGGATGTGGCGGACTTTGCACGGCTGCGGCTCTTGCCATCTCTTCCTTCCGATCCACTTTGTCATTGTGTGCTTTCTCTGCCTTTGCTGGCAAGTCAGGGTGAGACCACCTCTTCTTGGCGCTTGTGCGCTTACGCTGAAGTTGCGCACTATGAGAGTCTGGTAATGTCGATATGAGCATCGATCGGTGTCGGGTGATAGGCTCCTCGCTGGCTGCCCGCGAAGGCAGGGACAGTCTGGACATTGAATCATCAGTGACGCTAGATGAGTGCCTGTGTCCGGAAGGTTTGGTTACAGTAACCGCACCAGATGCGGTCCGCATTATGACTGAAGTCCTCCCTCCATCAGCAATAGAGCTTGAGCGCCTCATAGAAGAGCCGTTGCTTGTCATGATGTTTGTAGTGATGGGCAAACAGGATAGCCTTGAATCCGTGATCGACGCAGGGGACGGCAGAGAGAGGCTTTCAAGGGCAAGTGTATAGTCGATGGGCAGCTGGCTAATAGCGTCGCCGTCATTCAGCGTCAGACTTCGGGGTCGTGGCCGCTGAGATCGTGCTCGATGGGGTACTGGAAGATTAGGCTTGTCCGCATATTCCTTTTCAGCGGCCTTATCGCCTGACCAGTTAACAGGATCCTGGGAGATACCAAGCACCTTGTGCGCCTTTGTAGGATCGCTGATTCTCTTTCCATCATCTGACACACTTGATACAGTCGTAGTGGGGGAGCATTCAGGGCTTGGGATGGATGAAACGCCAGGCTCAGTTGATGGTGTTGCCCCTGCATCCATGTCTGCAGGCAAAATCCCGGCTAATTTCTCTCTTTGCATTTTTCGTTCTCGTAGTTCTCGGATTCTCTGGGCGACTTCACTTGGTTCTCGTTCCAACACTTCCAGGATCTTCTTCTGCTTCTGCGCCTCGGGATCCACCTTTTCCTCCGATGTCATTTCGATAGCCTCTTGGAGTACAGGCTGGGTTTTGCTCGACTTTGGGCGACCCTTGTCGTCAGACCTATGCTTTTTATGTTTACGTGTCGGACTAGAGTGTTTTAGGGACGATCCACGTGCGGGGATCAGTCCTTTGTCTGATGGGCTCTCACCGAACGGACCATCTACCAGATTCAAACGAACGCGGCGCGTGCTTGAATTTCGGGGCATAAAACGAGAAGAGCTTGTTCCTGCCTCGTCGAGCTGAGTGTCGTCTTTTGCAGATGAAGGCTCTTCCTTGATTGTGTCTTCGTATGGAAAAAGCAGGGTCGTGTTCTTTCTCGGGGAATCACTTGTGGGGATGTCGTCAAAGCTGTGTGCAGTTGCGCGCTTTCGTTCCGTTTCCTTCTGTCTCAGTCGCTCGCGGGAGCTCATGTACATCAAACTCTTGTGGGCCTTTACACTGCGTTTGCTTTCGACCGATGATCTATTGCTGCCCGTAGACACGCGGCGGTTCGTCCCTGCCTCGATGCTGATGTTGCCAAAGCTGCTCACCGAGTGGTTAGAATGTGTGGATTGAAGTGAGCAGGAGCTGCTGCCGCTGCGCGCAATGTAGTTGCTGAGTGAATGCGGTTTGCTGGTTTTCTTGGGTGCAGTCAGGGGCGACTTGCCGGATGGCGGTTTCGAAGTGCGAATAACAGGCGGCTCACATGCGTCGTCCGGGTAAATGTCGTTGTTCTCATTTATTGATTCGTAGTAGCTGGCCTGGTCCGTCGAAGCGCCATCATAGCCTGTAACGATGGAGTTTTTGTCCGAATGCGCGCGCACGCTAGGGGCAGCCGTCACGGACGGAGCGCTGTCGTAGCCGACGAGGAGGTTCTCAAAGTGGTTGTTCGCAGGAATGGAAATGGCCGACAGCTGGTCGATGAGGGACGAGATGATTTGGGGCGAGGTGGCCGCGTTGCGTATGTAGCAGGAGGAGCGCTTGGTTGAGCGGGGGTCGGGTGCCTTGATAGACAGTGGTAGGGAGTTGCGCCGCCTCTCTCTCAAACTCTGGTTCGCGGTGGTAGCGGCTGCTACATCATTGGTGGGAGAAGCGCGAAGCGCATGCTGTGCGTCCATGGCGAACCGGCCTGCTGCAGCTGGACACTTCTTCTGGCCCAGATGGATAAGTACGAAGTATCTTTTTGTCAAAAAGTATACACAGTTGCGGGACACAGCTTGCACATGGGACGGATGACTGAAAGTCAAAAGGACCAGCGCATGATCGGCGTGCAGATGGTTGCAGCGCCGCCCAGCTGCGTGAATGGCAAAGGAGCTGCTAAGAGCGAAGCAGCAACGCACTCGTTAGAATGGCTGCAAGAGTCAATAAGACGTCTAGGAGAGGGGACCGCGCCCAGTGTTAAATTAGTCGTCGGCAGCCCGAGGCGAATTGGACGCTGTCGACGCGCCGCTCAGGGATGCAGGATTGCCGCTCTCACGGCGCCGCTGCACTGGCATGGGCCAGGCGCTAGTCCTTTTGGAGACGCGCTAACAAAACATGGCTGCTCCTATCACGCCCCGCTATCGACCAGCTACAACGACATACACTTTGGGCTTGTCCCCCAGCCAATATTAAAACGCCCGCCCAACGTGTTCCTCATCCGCCGCCCATCCCAGTGCCGTGCCTGGCCAAATGGGAAATAGCACAGCGGCGCCTGGCCGGACCCCCCGACCGTTCGGCTGCCGTTAGCCAAGCACGCGTCACCCCCAGACTCGAGTCTTCTCAGCCCAATCCTCCGACATGCCCTGGGACATTGAGTTCAAAGACCCCTGGCGCCCCTCATCGCATCCGCCGATACCCGTTTCTTCTTCACGTTTCTTCCCTGGCCCATTTCACATGATGCCACTAGCTGCTGTCAACCACATGCTAAGGATACTGCAACTCGGAGAATTAAGCACATGCCACGCAATCTAAGACCGGGAGCAGCCGAATATCAATCCAGGTTACCCTTTCCCTGCGCGACATGGCATGCACGATCACCGCCCCTTGCCTTGTCATACGCATATCGAGCTGCTGAAACGCGGAGATTACTGGGCATGTCGAGTGCATTGCCATATAGTGACAGAAAGAATACATGACGATCACTGTCTTGGGCCTGTAGAGAAAGTCCAGGTGGCAAATGATGCTGACAGCAAACAAGGTTCAAGTACAAGCCAATCCAACTCGACAAAGCGAATAACGTCGTTATACTTGCCCGTTTGACAGCCACCATGTTTCACTTTTTGTCCTAGGAAACTGCCCGTAGAAACTCTATTGGTATTCGCCTTGGTACTCCATTCAGGTAAAGAGGTCAACAACTGCCACGTTGTCCCCCTTCTGATTAACTCACCATCACCGCATCCCCGCCTCCTCCCCTAGGCCCCCCACCGCTTCTCTGCCCGCTTCCCCTCTCTTCTACCCCTCGTCAGCAGCAGCCAGTGCATCCCTCTGTCTACTGGTATTCTGCCCCAGCTGCCGTCTCTTACGTAAACAAACTGCCAGTATACTGAGGGCAATGGGGACAACAGCCAGCAAAACACCCAGTAGAACAAATTCCCGCGTTCGATCTCTGCCCATGGCGGATGGTTGCTGTGTGTTGAAAGAGGGGTGTGCCGAATCTGTAGCCCAAATGACTCGCAAGCTTTCGGTAGCGCAATCCACCCTTCTTTGTGGCGTAAGTGTGCGTGTGGGAAACGAGCGCAAGGCGCCGGAAACTAAACAAACTCGCTCGTATCCCGCCGATGTAATGCTGATCCCGAGGCTCGTATACCGTATAAGATGTGTGGGTGTGTGAATCGTACGATTGATTGCTTCAAGAGATCTGGGCCTTGCGAGCCCTATACTACTATATCACCCCAACTTTTTGTTCCCTCAACCAACATACCACTTCACGATGCAACTCGACAATTTTCATTCCTTTTCCGTTCCAGAACCTCGTTCGCTTGATTTCTTTCTTTGGTTGAGAGAAACGTGCGTGCGTGCACTCTCCCACACCCAGTAAAACCGAAAAATCAACACGAGCTCACCTACGCAGTCAGCACAGTAAAAAGCAACTGTGACCCCTACAACTACTTTCAAAAGTGATGGTATTACTAAAATGCAGTGTGGTTTTGTACGCCACCATCTTCCGGTTTCTCCGGATGTAGGAGAGACGTACAGTGCGCCTTGGCTTCGCTCCTCTTTTATTTTTCTTCGAAGTAAATGCATCTGGTAAATGCCTTTACCTTGCATCGTCACACACATACACATATGCATACACATGTACACAGTCACGACGACGACGGCAGTAGCTCAGCCACAGCGGAAAGGCGTAAAAGAAACAAGCAAAAAGCACACCCAGGAAACGAGAGCAAGACGAGCCGAGTCGAGTGGGAAAGAAGGGGAAAAGCAAAAAGTTATTGATCAACGAAAGTTGGTTGGCTTGGAATTTTCCCACTGTCTCTCCTCCATCCGCTATGGCGTGCGGTATCACTGGAAATACAGCTGGAGAAACTAAAAAAACTAACTCCGTACACTTGGCAGTAAGAACAAGGCGACGCCATCAATAGCGAATAGTGTCACCGTACTGGTGATGGTGCCTAAGTGGTTAGTATACCAGCGTGATCAGCATGAGAGCACGCGCCCAAATATGCGCACAAGCAATTGGGACGGAAGCAGCCGTCGTCGTTGTCGTCGTCGGGCGGGCGGGCGGCGGAGTGGCACCGCTAACTGTTACGGTTACAATCGGTGTGATAGTGGCACAAGGCACGTCTTTCTTTTTCTTCTTCTCGTGCTGTGGAGAAAAAGAAGAAGGCTGGGTGCTATTGTCTCGTTCTTTTCTTACTGCTTATTTTTCTTTTCTTCTCTTTGGAGTGAGTTGAACGCGGTCTAGATGTGATAGTGGTGAGTAAGATGGAGATAGACGTGCCGCTGACAGTTTTTTTGGTAGTGAGGACAGCCACGTGCATGTGTATGGGCATCGTCACCTGGATAGCAAAAGCAGGAAGACGTACGCCGAAGAAAGACGCTAGGAGAGGAGACTCTTCCCATGCATGCCTAAGGAAACATATTCTCGTTAATTAACCAACTTACAATCACACATGACATCACTGATACTACAATCACTCAAACAAGCCCTTTCAGTCCAAAGCACATAGTAGGAAAGCGTCTTGCACATGCCACTCAAACGACCAGCGTGAGGCAACGTGACCACGACCTTACTTCTTTTCAAGCAAAGTGATGACCAGCGACTTTAAACCTAATGTGATACTAATGCAAAGATATATACATTGGGAAATGAAGATAACTGCAACCACTACTACCAACAACAGCAGTAGCAGTAGCAGTAACCAAGACGACGACGATACAACAACAACTACAAAGGAAATAAAAAACCAAAAAGACGATGCCAGCAATGCCCTGTATCTCTCCGAACCCAAACTCAAAAGTCAAAGGAAAAGGGAAAAAAGGAAAAAAAAACGCCGCGAATGTTATGAGTGTCATATCGGTCGTGTCTATATCCAAGAATGCAAGATTGCTGTTTTTCGCGCTGCGCTTTAAAAAAACCAAAATCGCTGATTGGACAGAAGAAAGAAGAAGAAGAGGAAAAAAGAGAACAAGTGTGAGACAGTAGGCAGAATTGATGTTTTCGCCAAAAAGGAAAAAAAAGGTCGACGAAAGGAGATTCCCCGAGTTGGAAGGGGAGAAGGGAAAGATAAGAAGAAAAGGTATGCTTTCGACACACTACAGTGCCGATGGGTGGGTACGATATGTATACCATGTTGATCTTTGTTTCTGTGTGTAGTAGTGCAGTGTAAGTGTAGAAGGAGCCCGAGTCTGTATCATGTCTTTCTGCGTTTTTAGCAATGAAGATGCTGGTTGATCATGCTTGTGAGTTCGGAGCGAAAAAGTGGGCAGGTACTGTAATCAAAGCCTATGAATATCACGGACACAGCTCGTGTAATGTCAATGACGAAACTTAAAAGTCGACACTCCATCTAAAACTGGGATCTTTCTCTGGAGGTCCGGATTCACGGTCAAAAGGAACATTGACAATGGCTTCTGCTTCATCGTCATTGTCGTCATCTGGGTGTTTGGAAGTCCCTTGTTTTCGCGCTCGGGCAGCCATGTTTTCTTCTGAGGGTGGGAGCCGGATCTTGGCTTCGACTAGGGGTGCAGAGACGAATCGCGAGTTGAGCAAAGCCTGCGGCGAAACAAGATCTTGGAGACAGTTTAGGGAGGAGACGTCCGAAGTGCCGAGTGGTACTCGATGCCTGGTCCCTGACTCGTGGGTCGGAGTAGCTGTAGAACCATGGTATGCAGGCTTGGGTTTTGCTGGCATAGGGGAAGTGTTCTCGTCATCGTGGTTCACAGGGATCTCAGTAGTCGAGTCTTCTCGTCCCGAGTTGCTAGAGAAGACAGTGGAGAGGGCGGGTCGGCTCTGGCGGGCACGGACTGCCTTGAGGTCTGGAATAGGTGCGATACCCCGAACAGTGTTGTCCATTGGGTCTGCAGAGGATTGGTGGGTACTGGCGGTGTCTGTACGTGCGATGCCGAGGTCACGAGCCATGGCGGTATCTCTTCTTTTTCTGTTTGGTGAGATGCTAGTGGCGGAAGGGGGTCGAGCTTGGGGCGTCCTGCAGCGACCGTATGAGAGGGTGGAGTAAGAGCCATTTGGGGAGTTGGTAAGCCGGTCGGGCGTCTCTCCTCGCTCGAGCTTGTGCATCAGGTGCCTCGTGCTAACCTGGCGACCCAGACTCAGCTCTACACGACTACTTGCGCCGCTGCCGCTACGACTCCGGTTTGTTGCTCGCTCCTTTCCTGACATTACGCTGGCCTTGGGCGGGGGTTGAAGCATCCACCGGTTTTCTGCGGGATCGGGAGATGGCAGACTAACGACGGGTGGGTGCAGCTCGTTGACCGGGGGCGCGCGTGCGACATAGTAGCTTCCGGCTCTCGACACGTTTGGTCTTCGCATTTGATAGCCGCCACCCCCTACAGATGAGCCCGTGATAGTTTGTTCCAGCGCGGTCGAGTGGTCGTCGTAACCCCACAGGTCCTCGTCTTCCCTCTGATAGCGCTTGTGATTCCAGGTTTCGTCATCGTCGTCGAGTGTGTCGTCGCTGAGCCGGTTTTCGGCCCCATGGGCGACATCGATGCTGCTTCCACCCTTGCTCAACGTCGAGCTTTGTGTTCCCCGTGTGGGCAGACCTCTAGAGCTGCCGCCATGTGGTGTGTTCGTCCTCCGAGCTCTTCGCGGAGGCGGCCCCGGGCCCATGGCAATCTCCTCGCTCCAGTATGCATTGGTGCCGGTGGGCTCGGGGTGGTGATATTCGCCGGGCTGCTCGAGCTCCAGCTTCTCTCGCAGTTTCCGGGCCTCTTTGGCGGCTTTGCGTCTTCTTCTGCCGTCGCTGTAGCCGGTACAGGGGGCGCAGGAAGCGTAGTGGAAGACGGCGCTCTGGACGCCTCTCATGAACCAGGCCATGGTCTCGAAGGGTTAGGGTCAGCCAGGTCGGGGAAGTGGAACAGAGAAGCGCAAGGTGGTTGGAACTCGATGGGTTTCGGATGAATGCTGCGGCGTTTGCCTGAGGAGCAAGAGGGCAGGTAGACAGAGGAGCTTTCAGATGGCGATGCAGCGTGGAGGGTCATTGCTGCTCCTTGCCATGGAGACTTCTCGAGCACGCGACAGAGTCAATGGCAGTGGAGTTGGAGCGGACGTTTCGTGTGGTTGGTTTGGGTGAGCGCGGCGCACGGATGCGGGTTCCGGCGGGTGCGAGGGAGTAATAGGAAGGAGAGCTTACATGAAGTAATAGACGCACTGCGCGCCCTTTCTTGTTCCTTGGGACGACCAAGCACAACCCGCAAGCACAAGCAACAAGTAACGCGCACTGGCGCAAACGACGACGGAGGCCTACGCGTCTGTCGCGGTTGTTTGTCGTGGAGAAGGCGGCCAACTACAGCTGCTGGCACCTGCTAGGCGATCGTCATCCAGAGGGCCCGTTTCCGAAGACGAAACGTTGTGCTTTGGCGGCTCTGGCTCTAGTGTGCCGCACAGTGCGCCCGTTAAGGCCCGAAATAGCAACGCAATTCCCTTTTGCTGAAACAGCAGTGCTGCTCGCCCTCGGTGCTTCTCAGGCCCTCGTATGCTATCGTATTGTCAGGCAGCATGAGGCCAGCATCGTATTGTTCGCAGCGTCGGCACAGGGGGAGCGGGGGCGGCGCCGGGAATGCACCACGGACATACTTACATGGTGATAGTGCGTCTATGTAGGAAGATAGCCGCGGCACAAGATAGGCTGTCGGCTCTTCTGCCAACACATGCATAAACTAGCGGGGTTGAGCCTCCAGACGGCCGGCATACCCTGGCCAGGACCCCTTGCTTGCGCGTCCTCTCGACATACCACCGCCTAGTACCACTACATAACTACGACCTGCTTACATTACATGTACATGCTATAGTATACCAAGTGTGTGAGAGAAAAGTGCTTCCTGAAACACTGCACATGGTATATTGCTCTCTAAACCCTACACAACGCCGTGTCATGCCATCGTAGCCCACGCTCGCCCGCTGCTGGCAAGACTGGCCGCTCGGCGAAACAAGTACATGTATACACGATTCTCGACCCGGCCTATGGTACTACTGAAGCCGGGGAAGAGAAAGAAAAAGAGTACAGAGCAGTCAGCGCGGCCTGGCTCACTCCCTGATTTGCGCCTTCAAGCCTGCAACCTCTCTTTTCAGCCGTGCGTTTTCTTTCCTTAGTCGCGCAGCCTCTTCTTCGCTCGACTTCAACCGTCGCTCCACCTCCTCGCTGGCCCTGCCCTTGCGCGCACTGCTTGTCACCTTCTCCAACTCTTCGTTGAACCGTGCGTACAGCGCCTCGTTCTCTGCGTTTACATCGCGGTACAGTTGGTCCAGATGCTTGCAGCGCGCTTCCGACACCTGCAGAGACGTAGCCACATCATTCGCTATCCCCGATGTGCGCGACGACAGCAATTCCAGTGTCGCCTTGAGCTGCTTCTCCAGAACTGCAATCCGTGCCTCGGCTGATCTGGCTCCATTCGTAAGTGACAGCGATGGGGCAGAGCTTTGAGTCGTGAGTCGCGGTGTGCCCTTGGTACTCAGCTCCTGTCCAATAGCGCTCAACTCGCTCTGCAATGCATTCGATGCTTCCGCAATGTCCTGCTCTTGAACCTGCAATCGCTCACGCAGCTTTTGTGGCGACTGCATCCGGAGCCTCTTGGGTGGACTGGTCGATCCAACCCCCATTTTCGTAGGCGACCGTGGTGTGGAAGGAAGTTTGACCGTGTTGCCAGACCCTGTGCGCTCATGTAACCCAGAGCCTGTAGGCCGGAGGCTTGGAATACCAGAAATGGTCTCGCTTCGCTTCTTCGTAGGGCTAAGCGACTTGATGGTTACCTCATCTTTAACCTCCAGTTTTGGCGTAATCGACTTTGACCGTGCGTGCCCTGGACGTTCTGAGCCCGTTGGTGCGTTTTCCTTCTTCTCCAGTCGCATCGGGGATCCAAGCCGTGCAGGCGTGGGTATCGATGATGTATGCTTGTTGAGCACCGCCGTTCCCGATGGCGTCTGGGGGCGAGGCGAATCGCTAATCTGCCGCGTCTCGTGGCGAAGTGTCGACTCGGTCTTGCGAGGAGCCTCGGGGGACCACTCAGGTACATCGTCAGCATCTTGTAATGTCTTGAGATCGCTCAGAGAAGAGCGGCGTTTCTTGCGGGGAGGCCCAGCATTGGGTGGTACCTCTCCAATGGTTCCAAGAACACCACTATACGGCCGGTTGTTCGAGGTTGGCGACTCGAAGCTGAACGCGCCCAGTACCGTCGGCCGATCGCGAGATGAGGGTCGCTTGGGCGAGAGGCGCGCTGAAGCGTCTGTCGAGTTGGAGCGAGCAAGTGGCCCGACTCCGTTTCTCGATATGCTCGGTGGCTGTGTGTCTGTATGGCTGTTCTTACTTAGCGAACGCCACAACGATCCCACCTTTGAATCGTTCTCATTTTTGCTGTTTTCCCGAGTCAATGTGCCAAGTCCAAACCGTCTCCTGAGAGACGTGTTCGAGTTGATTGAGCCAGCTGCCAGGCGGCCTTTAGAGTCTATAGACCCATAGATTGGCGTACCGACACCGGGTGTCTGAGGTGGAAAGAGTACATCGATATCTTCCACCAAACGATCCATCAGCGATATGAAGTCGTGTGAATTTCCAGCAGGGACCAGCATCTCAGCAAACGCTGCAGTGAGGATCCCGCGGTCTCCATCGTTGCTGGTTCCATCCAGCAGCTCGGCCAATAGATTGATGACCGCCCTGAATGCTCGTTGATTGGGAGGCGCAAATTGATCGAGCATGTTTCTGAAAAACTCCTCAAACTCCTCAGGATTGAGGGTGTCCGATCGCATTTGCAATGAAACTAGCGTAGCATGAGAGAGGACAGGACCCATGCGCTCTCTCCAAGCGATACTCAGAAACTTTTCAAATACTGCGAACAAGACGTCAACTGACGACTGGCTGGCCAGATCGAGGTTCCCAGGATTCTCAAGCACAGTGTTGTACAGTTCGTTGACAACGAGTTCATCTGCAACATTCCTGGCACGGACCGAACGTCCAACAATGTTACCTTTGCGCGCAAGTAGGGCCAGTGTCAGATTCGCGAGACTCTCTTCTAGTTTCGAGATGGGGTCCGTCATCATGCCAGCAAACGTGGCGCTCTTGTTAGTACTGGATGAAGTAGGGCGTGATGATTCGCCATCCCGGCTTTGAGCGCGAGCAGGCACGGCAGGCAGAGGTGGTGGCATCCGAGGTATCTCGCCCAAAGTGTGGGCATTTCGCTGTAGCTTGCGTGAGCCGCCACCTTCCTTGCCGATGGTACCACTGAGATTGCTCACACTTCCGCTAAAGAAGCTCGATAGCATCTTGACTGGGGAATGTGGACGACTCTTGCTGCCTCGCTCCTGCTCCATTTCGTACATTTCGAGAGCGAGTGACTTGAGTATCTGGTGGTTCCGGCGCAGATAGGCATCAGTCAGGGCTGCATTCTTTACGCTGTTGCGCAGCTGGAAGAAGTTCGTGAGACGCTTTGTTAGGACAGGCAGGAACTCGAGGCTGGTCAGTTTGTCTCGCGCCGCGAATCCATTGGTGCCAGTGGTGTCTAAAAGATACAATCCTTCTCCGATGGTCGAAATCGTGATGGTGAGCTCGATGCCATTGTCGCCGACCTCTATTGGACGAGAGAATTTGGATCCCTCTATAAGAATCTGTACCCTTGCGGGCTCCCTCCGGCCTTCAATCTTTCGATCACCCGTTTCTTCCGTGATGGACGAGAAGAAGTTCAAATCGCCAGGCAGGGTTCGAACTTCCCATTTATCGCCCTCTCGCTCTGCTTCAGAGAATCTGCCCTCGATACGAGCTTTCGTGAGCTCTTCTGTAAACTTTTGTCCTTTGCCCTCATATGAGCCTTGCAGATAGAACATGCGGATACCGACTCTCTGCTGCTCCCGACTTCGTGACCGCGAGGAAGTGCTGACAATCGGTATGGGAGATATGACTTGCAGGATGTTTCCTTCCGAGTGCTCGCTGACAAACACATCGCTTAGACTCAGATATTGGTGGAAAGCAAGTTCGGTGGTACCGTCAAATGATTCGGCAAACTTGGGATTGTCGAGCTCAGCAAGCAAACCACGGGCGTTGATCGAGCCATCCTCGGACTTTTGCAGGATGATAAGATAGTCAGTAAAAAGCACCATGATGCCAGATACTGTGGCTGGTCCGGAGAGTTCTCCGTGGTATGGCGGGGATAGCTCTACGCAATCAACAGCTGTAATCAGTCGTCCTTGTGGGTTGCATCCTGATGGCCACGAAGAAACCATCTTGCGTAGACGACCGGAGATTCTGAATTTCTGCGCAGTAGGCCCTTCTCTTGTGCAAATGTCCGATATCATGTCTCTTGCCTTGAGGAATGGTTTGATTGCTGGATGCCTCATTGGCAGCTGCTTGATAATATTGTCAATGTACAAGTTGTATCGTGGAAGGCGTTGTACAGGCTCTATCAACATGGAAGTGAGTCTCTGCTCGCCCGTTTCGTAAACGCGCTTGGAGAAGCTGGAGGCTGTGTCTTTGGTGAAGTGCTTCAACAGCTGTGAGAAGTCACCATGGGCCGCCATGTAGTCAGTGTAGCAGTCGGAAAACTGTGGCAACCATTCAAGAAGCGTCCTTGCGACTGCTGCAGCGCCCGTTACGTCGGGAGCATCCTTTTGTCCTCGCAGAGGTGCGATGTAGACGTCGTCCGTGGCTGATTCTATGTCTTCAATTGCGCCATTCTCTGATTCTTCCAGCACTACGCGCAGGGCTTCCAGGAATTGCGAATTAACTTCCAATATCTTGTCGAGACTAGGAGGAAACAAACTCCGCAGCGCTTGCTCAGTCGGGCTGGCGCTGGAACTCGACTTTTGTTTTGCTTTTTCCCGGAACTCGACCGCGACTGTGTGAACCAATTCGTCCAATTTGTTCACATAGTTCTCTTCCGTGTCCAACAGTTCGCACATCTCCCGCCGAAGCGTCTCTTTCTGTTTCCTTGAGAAATTCTGGGATCGATTGAGGGATGTTGGTTTCGAGGGCGCGCGGCGGAGCCTGGACGTGGGAAGGAATGCAGACTCTCCGAGGAGCTTTATTAGCGGCGCGAATTCGCCATACTTTTGCTGGGTCAGGTCTTCTTCGACCTCGTCAAACTGAGCCGACTCTCTAGGATTGATCTTCTTCATGCTCCCCTGCGGCAAGACAACATCCAAGTCTATCCACGATAGGGTCTGCTCGCCCAAAGCGTGGCGCACGTCTATGATGACATCCATTACATTCTCAACCTTGACCATCTTGGCGGCGACAATGGCAGCATGCGACTCGGAAAACAGCCTGGGCGCCGAGGGTAGGTTGTCCGACGAGCCATACCGTCTGCCCCACGAACTCTTAATTTCGGGTGGCAGCTCGAGGAAGTACTTGTATAGACTGAAGGCGAGTCCGCGGCATATTTCGTCGCCCTGTTCCTCACGCGGCAGACATGTGACGGCATTGTAGTAGGTGGCAGTGGGCGATATGATTAGGCGGGCGAAGTTCTGCAGGCCGGCGGGCGTAAACACGTGGGCTTGGATGCGCGAATGCGTCGCCTGAGTCGAGGTTGCCGTGGGCCCGTAGAAGATCAGAACAGGCGAGCCCGAGAGCAGCTCGTCGGTTGTGTAGAAGAGCGACAGGTCGTCTGCGGACAGGGCCGCGGGCTCGGGGTTAATTGTGACGACCATGGTGTCGAGGGAGTGGAAACGAGTGACGGCGGTGGATAGGTACAGCGAAGCAAGTGACCGGGGCGGCAATTAGTACATTGCTTGCATGGCGCAGGCGCGCGGAGACGGTCAAGGGTCTGGGTAGTCGTCGTGGTCGTCTTCGTGGTCGTCGTGGGAGTAGGTGCGGTGACTGTCGTGGTCGGCGTGTGGGTGTCGTGGTAGTAGTCGGGTAGCCATACAGCAGAGGAGGGCAGCAGGCGCGTGTCTCGAGCAAACACAACAACAAGCAGGCTGGCACTTGTTGAAGCCCGAATCAAGGCGGTCGTGCAGCGGCGACCAAGCGCGGGCGGGAAGACTAGAGCGCAACCTGTCCAAGTGCAACACGGGCGAGCAGTTGCAGCATGGGGGGTCCCGGTCCTAATCACCGCAACGCCAGGTATTTTTGGTGGAATAGCTGCCCTTGCAGCCTATCGCCCGATCCGCCTGCGAGCTAGCTGCGCATCCACGCACCCCGCAGTGTCGACAAACAAGAAAATACCCGTCCGTCGTCATAGCAGCTTACACTCTTCTCCTCCAGGGGTCGACGGCAGATTTACAGGTCATCCGGGAAGACGGCGTGTGGCTTCAGCACAGCAATGGCCACGCAGCAAGACCAGGGCGGGCTGCCCATCTCCATAGCACACCAGCACCAGCATTTCCGCCTGCTGGAGCTGCCGCCAGAAGTCGTTGAGCTGTTGGAAAAGCCAGATCCCCCGTTGTAGGTGCGCCGTCGCGTCTTGTTGATGCACACACACACCTTTTCTCACCACGCGCCCCAGGCTGTCCATCAAGTCGCAGGCCGCTTCTGCAACGAAACCTGCATATGCCGTGCTCTGCACGCCAAACCAGTCGTTCCAGCTGCGCCAGGTCCAGACGTCAAACTCTCTTTTCGTGACCCAGCCCGCCCTCGAAGCCCATGGCAACGAGATACCCATCCCTGTCACCCGCGCAATTGCTTTGTGCAGCTCCACGCTCGAGCTCTACGCGTCCACCGCCTCTGCAATCCCCCTGTTGAGAGAGACGCTACCAGTCTACGATATCGTTGCTGGGGATGTCGACGCCACTGCCAACGGCAGGAACAAGGCCCATGTGTTCAACGACATGCCCCTTTCGGACGGAGAGTGCCAGGCGGCATGGACGCAGCTCATGGCCTTTGAAACTGACGACGGCTCGTACCAGCCGTCTCCGGGTGCCCTGGCCCACGTATGGAGATCCATCATGGCTGCCGCGTTGGCGGAGGGAATTCCACTCGACAAGCAGTTCATGACAAGCGACGTTGCAACGGCTGTAGCTGAAGAGGGGCATCCCGCATCTCTTACACAAGCAATCCTTGCATACCTCGCAACCGACGACACTGACAGTAGCGGACCATGGTCGTGTCTCGACCGAGCAAAGACGGTCGTCTTTGCTGGAAAAACCCTGCTCGAGGCCCGGCGCGGTGACGACTTTTTGATTGCTGATTTTACTGACACATGGGAGGACCGCCTACCAGAGGTTTGGCGCAAGGACGCACAGCTCACTGCCATTGAAGGTTTCTATGAATTCCCCTCTGATACCACAATCCGGGCAAAAGGCAAGGCTGCATCAGCGACGATGGCGGACAGCGGAACGCCAGCTCTCAAGCCTTCGGCGCGTAAATGGCACGAGAAGTTTGCCAAGACGCGCAACAGATGAGCGTTTTGGTGTCGTGCTGGGTGATGAGGTCCCCATCACGTGATCGTGTCACGGGCGCGTCTACCGGCATCGGAAGCTGGAACTGCCGGCGGCTTGGTAATTGGTAATGCAAAATTCATAAGCCACCACTGGCTGCAACGGCTGCATTCCATGGGCACCACCTAGATATCCCAAGCTGCGACTCTATATCTTTCTGTCGGCCCGTGTCTCTGTAGCGTATGAATCGAGTCCGGTTCTTAAGATTGGTCACTAAGCCTGCACGACCACATACTTCCCTAATCCAAACGCAGCGTTTTGCATGCAAGCAAGCCCTGCAACGCCCTGTACCTTTTTCAGAAACAATGTCTACCATTTCAGGAGACGATGGGCCGACTGCGCCCGCGCCTCCAGTAATCAATGATACTGCTGCAGAGCCCCCTGCGCCAGAGGAAAAGCCCCTGCCCAAACTCACGCCGTTTGAATTCCGCCAGTACAACAGAATGGCCGAGCACATGGACTACTTCCACAACCACTTCCGCGCAACCTGGAAAGTCCTCTATACGGCATGTGAATCCCAAAAGAGACCCAAAAACATGTCTATCCGGCAGTTTATCAGCACAGGCCAAGAGTTTTGCCGTAAGAATCTCCCCACCAACCCCATCTTGTCACTCGAATCCTAACCACATCTGACATGCAGATCACCTGACCATGCACCACACCATCGAAGAACAGCATGTTTTCCCCGTCCTCGCCAAAAAGATGCCTGCCTTCAAGAAAGAACTCGAGCTCCTCTCCCAGCACAAACAGATCCATGTCGGCCTCGACAAGCTGGAAAAGTACCTCGACGAATGCGAGCGCGGTGAGCGCGAACTGCGCATGCAGGAGCTAAAAGAAATTCTGGATTCGTTTGGCCCAGTGCTCTGGGAGCATCTGGATGCTGAGGTGAAGGAGCTGGGAGCCGAGAATATGAGGAAGTATTGGAGTTTGGAGGAGATGAGGAGGATGAGGATGTAAATATCTCACTGTTTTCTTCTTACCTTTACTTTCGCTGGGTTGGATAGAAGTATGTAGATAGGCGTGGGATGCCCATGTCGACGTCATGTTCAACGACGCTATGTTGTAATCATTCGTTTTCTTTTTTACTTTTTTCCTCCAAAGAGACACGAAAACAAATGAAAAGACTCAGATACAAGACGGAATTTGTTTGAACGTCGTCTCTGCGACGAACAAATAGTCTTCTTTTTTTGTCCCTGCACACCTAACCCATCTCTCTCTCTCTCTCCCTCTCGCTGTCTTTTTCAAGGGTGTTCGAAACACCAAACTCTAACTCCTTCCCATGCAAACTAACCTTGTTATTCCCGTCGTCACACAACCCTTTGAAACATGTGACATGCGGTGATTTGTGAGGCGGCCCGTTGCCTACCCGTTTCGCACTAACTGAGATGCTTGTTTTGAGATTTGCACTTCTTTATGCTCGATGCATTGTCCTTTGACTGACAAAAAATGGGTATTACCCGAGAGTGAGGGTCGCAACGGTTTAGCCACATTTTGGCGTCGTCGTTGGACGCTTGTAAATATATGATTGGACTAGCTAAGTGAAGATGGAAACAGATTTTGATTCGATAGCATCGAGTGCGTTGGTTGATATATTGATACTATAGTATAGCATGTCTGCGTTATATAGGAAAAAAAAAGGCTAGACAGAGCTTTACTTGTACAGACAGCAGAAGCGTAAGCTTTGGGTATGATGGTGACAGAAAGGAAAGAAAAAAGACTGTAAATGAATGGCTGGTGGGGGTTGTCGTGTTGCTGCCAGCAGTAGTTAGAGATTAGTAATTCTGTTAACTCCCCTTTTGAAATATGAGAAAGAAAAAACGCCGTCGTGGGTGGTATAATCAGTTTTGTTCGTGCTCGCGCTGCACCAACCGCTTATTATGAGATTGCAATATTCAATCCGAGCAATGTTCTCCTCTTCAAGCTGAGGAAGCGTTGCGGGCTCTTGAATTCCCAGTCGATTCTGGGTGTCCAGCCACCTGCAGATACTACGTCTGGGAGGGTGGGCGCATCCGAAGTACTTCGGAAATGCGCTGGACTCGGTGGCTCGGGAATGCCGCTTCCTGCGCTTCCTGCTGTGGTGGGACGCGAATTGCCCCTCGTTTCACTTTTGCTGATGCTCCAAGTGTCCTCGATGGGATCCGGTAGTTGCTGCCAGGGACCGCCTAGACGTCGCACGATTCTTGCTTCTTCACTCTCGCGCCAACGCCGTTTCTGCTCTGATGTAGCGAATCTCGGTAGTGAGTCTCTCGATCTGGACATGAGTACGGAAAAGCGTTCAGATAGGATGGAGCCGCGCGATGATCTGTCCCCTGTTTTTGGACGGACATACGAACTGCGACCCGAGGTTCTCCTGGTGTCCGGCTCGGGTGGCGCTAACGAGTTGCGTGATGAATTTCCGAGATCGATCTCAATGATTCGGGGTGGTGGAAGTGGCCATTGGACTTCCTCTTCAGGGGTCTCTACATCCTCCTCTTCGTCCTCTTTTATTGTCCTTAAAGACTGAGTGTCATATCCCGTTCTATTGGAAGATGGTACATGGGATCCTTGCTTTTCCACATCGTGATGAACACGTGGCCTGGAATAACTGCCTGGGCCTTTTGCGCCGTTGGGTATGTGCCACCGGAGGTCTACTCGAAAAACAGCGTACATGTATATTATCAGAATCTCCACGATGAAGTTGAAGAAGTAATATGCCCCCTTTCCAAGGTATGATGGGAGGGGCTCCGTTCGCGGCGTAGGCTTTTGCAAAATGATGCCGCAGCGATACCATGCACCGAGAGATAGAAGTGATGCACTGATAAGCAGAGTGATGACTTTGGTGCGGAGGCGGCCGATGCCAAACCTATCCAGTGGCGAGTAGGGAATAGTCAGTGTGAGGAAGGTCATCGGTAAGGGTAGCGTGGCAACAATGGCGAGGAAGGTTGCGCCATATCTTTGAAGGCCCCGAGTAGTAGTTTGAGTCTTTTTGTTGAGAGTAAAGAAGCTCTCGATAGATGCGCTGATGACTGTGATTATGGTGAACACTAGCAGAAATACGATGAGTTTGAAGGCTATGCTGAAAGCGGGATGCCAGCCGACCGAAGGATGTGTGGACCGGACGAGACGCATCGCGAAGACAAGATTAATGACGATCAGGACGACCACGCCGGCCGCTACAAACATTTGCGCAGCTATGGAGAGCGAGACGTTTGTCGGATTGCATACCGACGCGATTCGGACCATCGATGTTATGACGCGCTCCGTGCAAAAAACTAGTTGAGAGGTTAGCTCAAAGTCATTCGGATCTGCACAACCAAACACTTACCAAACATGCACATGTTTGGTATGAACTTGTGTCCTCTGGATTTATTTTGTAGGAAGATTCTCATATGTATAGTGGCTCCAATTAAGAACAAGATCATGAAGATTGTCTGCGCTGGAATGTCGACACTTCTGTTCGGAGCTCCACCCAGTGCCCATACTTTGGGAGCATATGGAGGACCCTGTGTAGCCTTCTTCGAATTAGCCATTGATTGCTACCATGGTGGTTCAACCCATGTTGACAGCCAGGCTGCGTTGGCACTGCTCACCATTGGAGAAGGCATACCGCTCTGCGGTACCATTGTTCTATTATCCTGCAACTTGAAATTGAAAGTTTGGTATTGCAGTTTGTATTAGTAACAGCGCGTGAGTGCGTAAAGCACCAGCAATCAGCCAGTGGTCGTCAGTCAAATAGTCGAGGTGGAGTCGAGAAGAGCGCAAGTCGGCACAGCGAGCGCAAAAGCTTATCATATTCATCGTAGCACAGCATGACCGCCGTCTCACAGGCTGTGGTGCACCTGAGTCAAAACATCAATTCAAACATCTAGGTTTGTGACTTGTCCATGCGTCCAAACCGCGTCGTGTTTGATGTTGGTGTCGGGGCGGCGAGGCCAAACACCGATGCTCCCGCTATTTTGGGACAGCCGTCAGGCTAGCCTCTCCACAACGGGACCACTAGGCTGATCGACAGTCGATCTTTAAATTTAACCACTGCCATTCGTTCTTGATTTCATACGTGTGTGAGGTCATCCTCTGCGGGATAATAGTAATTATTAACAGTCGCATCTCATCGCAGAATACTGGTGCCCTGAACAACGAATTGCCTCTTCCATGCCTGGCGACTGCAATACTGGAGTATGAATTCAGGCCGCCAAGAAGCAATAGAAGGCCCGAAACGTCCCTTCCACTTATTGGAAACTTCTATTCACACATGTCATATGCCTGAATGGGTAAGCCTTGGAAACAGCGCGTAGCATGTTTGATTCGTGGACCTTCAAGTCTTAATTTGTCACACCCGTTTTGCCACCGTACTCCTGTTCGTGTGTATTGGAAACAAAGAGCCAATGACTGCAATTTAGATAGGGTTCCATTGGATGTTCTGCCGACTAGTTGTCTTGTTGCCAAAAGTCAATTGGTCGGTCTTCTATCTACCCTGCATTCTGCATATAGGATAAGACGACAGATAGAGATAGCAGTCCCGTGCTTCTCAGATTGTTAGCGATTTCATCTGCCACAACACTTCCGCGGTCGTAAAAGCCACTGGAGTTGTTCGTGCTATGATGCTTAATAACCATAGGGTCTTTTTTCTCGCGATTTGCCTCTACACTTTCGAACTCATCCTAAGCAGGAGCCAAGATCATGAGTAGCTGCTAGAGGACTTGCTTATCGCAAAGTATGGGATGACATGCCATCCTAGCACATCCCTCGACTGTTCACGAACGCCAGCTGCATATGTGCTGCCTTCACACCGGTGAGTCGATGTTGGCGTTTGTGAAAAGTACACGGCCTCGACAATCTTTGCTTGTCATCTCTTCGCATTCCGTAGAAAGTGTCGCGGTCAGCATCTGCAGGCAGAGGCAAGGGTCCGTTTGCTAGGGTGAGTTTGCGAACGATAGTGGGCTTTTTCCTCGCTGATGCGTAATTTCCTCTGCGGTCGGATCGCATCGAAGTGCCCTGGAACTCGAGCCTCGTAAGCCCCTCGAAAGTGATGTGAACATCTGGAACTGACTTCAGCGCAGAGCCAGAAGTTGCTCTCAGCGTCTCATCAGTCACAGAAGCATTGCCAAGCAGTCTTTTTGAAGGTGAGCCGCCTGCAACTAAACCTTGAGTCTTGTCCGACGCTAGCCTGTTTTCCGAGCCAACTGCTCTACCCGACATCTATGTTAACGTTAGAAGTGGCGGCGGCCTAGCATAGAAGTGCCGTACAAGACTGCCTGATGAACCTGCGAAATGATTGTTGGTTTGACTGTCTGCTATGGGATCAGTGGCCATGATGAGACTAGAAAAAGTAACATCAAAATCCTACGATTGGATGGCGTTAGCCCCACACAAGATGCACCTGTGACATGTAGCAGCTTCTTACATTCGGATGAGGCAGTCCGTCAGTAGTTGTCGTTCGTAAAAGAGCAAGTTGGTTCACTGGTAGGCGCCTTTTGCGGGTATTTGCGTGTTTCCGCAAAATCCGGGTTGGGTTCTTCGCCTCAGTCACGGAAAAGGTTTCTGCTTTTTGTTTGGACGGGATGATACGCGTTGAGTCGGATGCGCGCTGTAATAGGTTGTGGTCTTTGCCATTGTTTCGTGGTTGGTGTGCTACTTCAGGTGTTGGTGTGCGTGGAATGTCGTAGATGGACATGATATTGAGTCCTTGTTCTGATAGACGCTCGTTGCCTTACAACTGTCATGTGTTTTGCGCTATGCTTAGTTTGAAAGGAATTGCATTTCTTGATGTTTTTTTGAACTCAGAATGGCTCGGGCAGGTGTGAGATATACGATGACGATTATCTTGTGATTAGGCAGTCGCCATTCACCCAGCCAATGCCGAGGCACTAGCCCAGTTGGTACCTGCTGCAACAAAACGATGCTGGTTTGGGAAAGATCGCAAGAATCAAAAAAGTAAAAAGATGCACAATAAACAAGCCTTGATTCAACGTTTCGGCCTTATCGCCACGGAAGGCTTCGCCGCATTATTCTTAGACATAGATGTAGCAAAGAGGAGCACCACTCAGCGTGTCGAAAACATCCCGAATTTTCAATGTCTCGCCATTAACACCCATGTCCAGCGGCTCATCAATAGTAGCATTCCGCGTCGGGGGTTTATTCTGCAACGTCAGGGTACCAGCCACTTTGTTCGCCTCATCCGGATGAAGAACCTGCCAGATCCAGTAGACGAGATCCAGCATGGTATGATGGAGCCAGAAAGCAGGATCGTTGACAGAAGCGTAGAGATCAGATGCATCGCCGCCCATGGTGTAATGACCGGACGTGTGCAGACCAAGAAAACCATCCGGGTACCGGCCAAGAATCTCGGTCCAGAAAAGGCGGTGCGTTTTAGAGGCGGGGCCAATAGTCACGTTCAATAGATTCTCTGTCTTGAACCACTTCTGTGGGATGTATGAGCTCAGGTCGCGGCGAAGACAGTGTGGATTGTAGTCGGTAATATCAACCCCTAGGTCAGTGATGCCCTGCATGCCAGGCGAGATCGGGCCAATGTTTCCTTGTGCACTGTAGTCTTGTTAGTTTTGTCTGGAGTTCTATTTCTGGGTAGTATCACTTTTTGAAAGGACCACTCTTGATACATCCGCCTCCTTGCCCGGATGGAATGTATATGGTTCGGCCGCCAGCAAGACTGCCGTTGTGCGCAAAGAACTCGCCATCTCCACCCAAACTAGTGTCGCTTCCGTCGAACACTGGCGACTTGTGGATGTCATCGGTATGCGAGAACCAATTCCAGTACTAGCGAATAAGAGATGATTAGATTCTGAGGCATGATGACCGAAGCGGTCGGAACTCACAGGTTGGTAGCCGTGATAACCACATTCGTCTCGGAGGGCTTTCTCGTATGCCCACACGAAGTAGCGATGCCACGTGAGAAATGTACCGCTGCCGTGTCTGTACAAGGTTTGGTTCACATGAATGGCAACAAAGTCATCGTAACGAGTCTTTGCCGCCGGGGCCCAAGTCTTGTCGGATTTGGACGGCAGCTCTCGAAGACATTTCACAGCTTTGATGTATGCCTTGCGGTCGTTTTTATTCATGTGTTCCCTTTTTGAGGTTAGCAAGCGCAGAGTCATGTTTGCAGCAGACTTACCAATCCCTCCGCTTGGTTGCGGTGGCCAACGAACAGCCATTGGAAGTCTTTTTCGAGACACCATCGCCCTTTTCAAGAGCTTGATAGGCATACTGCTGCAGTTGGGTAAGAGCCTGGACGGGATCGACTGATGGATCTATGTCGATGTTCGAAACCGAGGGCAAGTCTAGGGCAACAGCAGCCGCAAAGCGTGTTGCCAGCAGCTGGAAAGAGACCAAAGCATGAAGAAGCCGCATCGTAACGTGGAGGCACTTGCTCTGCGTGAAGCTCGACGAGACATTGAAGCAGAATATAACCGTTCCCATAGACTGGTGGCCTTAAATATGCACGTTTGATGGAGGACAAAATAAATTAAAAAGCCGGCCATACTGCCTGATGTCTCTGGTGGTTGTCAGCCTTGCATTGAATAATGGGGTATGCCAGGGTGAAGTGCCCATCGGATACTGCTTCTAGATCTGGTTCCTGGGAAAGCTCTGCATCACCCATGTCCCGCGTCGAGCGCTAGTGATCCTTCCAATGTATGCTGTAAATTGTTGGTCGTCTATTCGCTTATCTGAGGAGTGGGCGGGAGGCCTAAGCCAGGCGAAATCGATCGAATCGCCACTGCCGTAGACCCTGACAGCCTTTATCCAGAGGTTGATGGTGTTGTTCGGTGGTGCTCATCGTCTTGCTTGGCATCTCAGACACCGGTGCTGGCCGGATATCCGCTGTTACGCATGCAACCACAGTCGTGTCGCGGCAGACGTGCACTTGACATGAAGTATAGCAATTTTGCGGATGGTGCGAATGCAAGAGAGTGTGATTCGGTGAAACGTAGTGATAATGGTTAGGAAGTTCTCCGAAGTACAAAATTTACATGACCTCGCACCATCCCTTCTGGCTCTCAGTCTGTTGTAGTAATTCATCTGCATCCACATTTCCATCCGCACCATCTCCTCCGCCCTTCCTCATCCCCATTCCCATACCCGTTCTTTCTTGACCTTCTACTACTTCTCTTACCTCTCAAGTACCGCTTGTTTAATACAGATTTCGTAACAATAACTTCCATCCCTTCTCCATCTCCAAAAATTCACTCGCAAACTCAAACAGTCTCCCACTTATACATGCCCTATGCAAATCCATCGCATCGGCCTTTTCCAACACCCGCTTATAAATCTCTACAAGCGTACACGTATCTTCCAGTGTCTTACAATTAAAGAAACCGTAGTCGCAGCTGATTGCCGGGATAGGCGGATACGTGGCTGGATCCGCGATCTTGAGGAATTGTTTAAGATCCCAGACGGTTGGATGCGGACCCGACGGCGGGACAGAGAAGAATGAGTCGAGATGAGGTAACTGCGTGCGCAAATCCTTGAGGCCGTGAGAGTCTATGAGTTGGAGTAGTGTCCCGGCTTCGTAGGATTTCCAGAATGCAGCGAACGAGGCTGTGTGTGGGGGACGGCCCCGCTCGTTGCGGAAAGTATAGAAAAAACTGCCATCGCTGGGGACAAGCAAAAGAAGGAATATTTCTACCAGCAGACTTTCCTCGGCGCTGTTGCGGCAGGTGACAAAGGCGAAGGAGTAGTACAGCAGTGATTCCGGGTTTGGAGTAAATTGATGCAAGATGAGTGACAACAGGAAGAAACTATCCCGTTTAGCCTCAGGTTTCAGCTCACGTGGATGCGTACTACGGTCCTGAGGATCAAGGTACAGTTTTGCTTTATCAAAGAAAGTCTCTGCGATACTTCGCTCAGCTTCTTCTTTGGTTGTAGGCTTCTGAAAACGGTGTAGATTTTTGAGCCACCAGGGGAAGTACTGGCCACGATGGGATTCCGGTATCCTGAAATAGATTTCTTTGATCTTCTCGACCATGATGCCTTTGACGCGCCATTCATGTAAGTCATTCGGTGTAATGTCACTGAAGAGACGAATGCCTTGATATAGCCCAAAGAGGTGAGATTGTTCACCAGCGTCAAAGCCGTAAAAGCCAAAATCTTGCAAGACGTCTTCGTCTGTGGGTATGATATCTTCAGCCAATGACTCCCAGAGATAGTCCGCTGAGGTGAGCTGGCGCTTTGAGCATGTGAATAGGTGATCCACGGATGCTTCGTCCTCGCACGATTCACTGCAGAAGCGCCCTTTACTGCAGTAGCTGCATCTTCTGTTTGTTGGTCGATCACATATGTCGCATTCTCGTTTGTACTCCTCGTTTGATGTGAAATGGTTGCTGTTGACGAGATTCTCTGACCTCTCGGATTGCCTGTAAGGATTAACTTTGAGGGATATTGAAGTATGGTTTTGAACTATCTTACCTTCTGAACATCTCTGCAACTCGATTCTGCTCTGCCTTTATGGTTAGACGATCAATCTGCGCTCGCCTCGCCGAAACTTCGTGATGCTGGGTGCCGATTAGACTGCTGCCTCCAAATACTGAAGTTCGTTCAAGTCGAACTTTGCCAGCCACTGGAATGACGAGCTTCCTCACTATCTCATTCTGCAGTGATATTAAAGCCTTAATTGTCTGCTCGACCTGTTCCGGGAGAAGCAACTTCATCTTTGGAACAGTCCATGTCTTGAAAACACGACCATGACAACCCCGTACATTGAAGTCATATGACTGGATAAACGAATGACACATGAAGCAACACAGCTTACTACATCCAATGTAAGGGAATATCTCAGAGGTAGACAATTCGGCTGTGCTCAAGTGCACTAGTAATTGCACCTCAGCGTGAATGTTCGGCTTGTGATTCTGTCGATTCATGAACTCGCGTTCAAGTTTACTTAGAGTCCACTTTTGACCCGTGACGGCCTGAATTGTATCTTTTCCAGTATTCAATCCAAGAATACCAAATGTCTCTCTTAGGTTCATGAGGCGTTGAGGCGGACTTGCAGGAGGTCGACACACTAGGACAATGGTGATACGCGTGAAACTCGGGAACGTTAAGGCGGTTTCCTTGAACTTTTCGAATGCAACTCTCAGCCGTGCAATCAGACAGATGTTGACCCAAAGTTTTCTTGATGTAGAAGATGATCTTGGAGAGCTGTTGAGCATTTGCTCTATATTGCTTGACCGGCGCAGGTCGTACGCTGCGACAACAAGTCTTGAATGTCGGTCAAGAGTGTTTTCGTCATTGGCGCTTGGATTGAAAAGAAGTTCGCGCAGTATCGATAACTCTGAAGCAAGATCTGAACCGTCGCCTGTTGTGTCAAGATATGTCTTCCCAAATTCTGCCTCGAAAGCTTTGAAGCTCGCTCTCAGATCAGGTATATAGCTGCTTTCTATCCGACCCTGTTGGTATGACACCAGATGTTCCCACAGTCGTACATCTAAATCTGTATCTAAACAGATATCATCAGATGAATCGTCGATGAAAAGTCTTTCTGTTGAACATACCTTCGCCACGCGAATATGATTCCAACTGCCTCTCTAGGACAGTAAAGACAGACCTGTCAGCCTCTGAGAACCCTTGATTCCGAGCGATCCAGATAGACACGCTATCTTCACTCTCCCTCATAGCAGAGCAAGCGACTGCAGTTCCGCCCTTCTTATTTGCCGCAAACTCCGCCAAACAGTCTAGAAACTTCTGCTTCAGCCTTCCATGTCCAGAATGTGCTATTGGATGAGCGCAGACAGTGTTCACACTAGATGCATCCTCATCTTCTTTATCATCGTTACTATAGTCTTCATCGACCACAGCGTTAGATAGCGATGAGGCTTCGGCCTGACCGTCGTTTCGAAGCGATAGGAGATTGGCTAGAGAGTGAAAATGGGACCAGTTTAAGCCTGGACAGTCCCAGCTGAATGTTTCGCTCATTTTGAAACACAAAGCTATCGATCGTGCTGATGGTGTGTGATGTGTAGCTGTGCGGGGTCGACCAGGACTCAGATGCGAAAGGTGGCACAGCTGCAGACCAATTAGCCAATGTAAGGTATATGCGTACCGCTGCCGCGGAACAGAAGCGTCAAATGTCAAGATGTCTTTTTATTTCTTGCTCTTGCACTTATACACAACGGTCCGCTAGCATTAACAAGTGTCTGATAAGTCGCATATGCCGCTGTCGTTTCGTTAGAATTTACAAGCCCTAGTGTTCTTTCCATTCATCCCGCCACCGCTGAATCTGCGAGCGAGTGCATCACAGCTGCCCTATCCGCTTGTTTTCAGTCATCGTATAAGAATGAAATAGATGTCACAGTGTTGCCTGAACGGCAAACACTCGTGTTCGTCAGGTAGGGGGATGGGTCTCAAGATGATGCTGAGGAGATGCTATTATTACTGGCCACTAGGGAGTTGTAAATAAGTTGAGGTTTGAGCCGCGTGGTCTTGCCTGTTTGTGCTTAAATAGTTGCTTGCGATCGACGGATTCGCTGCTGAATAGATGAGACCGAATAAGACCACTCAAGGAGTAGGGTTAGTCATAGCTGTGGCTAGTAAATGCAGTAAGTGCAGTAAGTGTGGTTGGCCTTTGCTGAATGCTTCGGAATTGGATCATCACATTCCGAACTTCCACAAGACACAAACTTCCCAGCCGCAAGCTTGGCTTATGGAATGAAACATATAGATAATTACAGTACATGACCAGCTAAAAAATACCGCAGAGGTCGTTTCGCATTGCCGAGATTGGAAGTTACTCAGATTGGAAGTACCGACCGGGGTTGCGACCTTGCACAAACTTGCACGCGATAGTAGACATGGCTGGTAGCCACTTCTCAATGATGCAATGACGTTCGTAGGCTTGAATAGCACGGCCATAAGCATTGCAGAACGGCTAGAGCTTGAGGGCGATGCTCTAGAGGAGCAAGTCTATTTGGTCACAGAATGGGAACCTCTACATATCATTGTAGATAGCGACAGTACATATGGTAACTTTTACATGGCAAAGCCTCTAAATGATCGAAAGTAGGCAGAGAATATCACTTGCAAATTATTTCAGTAAAACCCGACATGTGCATCGAGATATGGCTGTTTGACGCCAAAGTAGACTTTTTCGACACAAGTGGCTTTCCGCTACAGATGGATTGCATTTACATGACAATAGAGAGTTCTAACTCTCAAAAAAGTATTATGTATGAGATTTGCAACAGCGGGCTAGAATTTCTTCAAAGCGCCAGATTCCAAAAGGGATATTCGAATTCGCTTTCCTACGAAAACCCGTCCACTCAGAAGACTCCGCCATGTCCGCTCCGTACTACATGCGAAGTAGGTCACGGAGAACGCGAGTGGCGAACCAACGCCACACCTCGAATCTTCCAGCCACACCTGCACCGCCACAATGACGTTTCCCAGGACCCTCAATTCCTGTATATATCCCAGCCGTTAGGCTTCCGCTTCCATTTCCCTCACCCAGCAAAGTCAATTGATTGGAACACATTCTCCAACCCCAGTCATTCTGAACGCTCTTTAAACCCATTTTCGGCAAAAAACACACTTCAACCAAATCTCCAAGACTCCACCACAACTCACACCATGCCCGTCCCCATGCCCTCCTCAACCACATCCTCCTCCAGCGGCGCCACCGGTACACCAACCTCCTCGTCCGCGACGGCCGAAACCGCGCACAACGTAGCAAACAGCGCGACGCAGAGCGTATCGAGCGCAAGCCACACTGAAAAGACCGAGGCGGAGAAGGAGGCGGAGCGACGGTACGAAGAGGCGATTGAGGAGGAGTATGCGAAGAGGGAGGGAGGCGCGTAAAGAGCCGCTTTAGAGAAATAAAACAGAGGAAGGAATGAATGAATGAAGGTGTTTCAATTGGTTAAGAATATGGATATCCACAAACTACATGCATGCATATCGGGAAAGAAGCTAAATTCTCATCTCAATACTATATTCCCTTACTCTCCCTCCAACGCCTCCTTCATAACCTCTCTCGCCCTCTCTCCCAGTTCCAGCTCCATCCCCTTCGCTACCTCTCTCCCCCTCTCACTCATCTTCCCCCACGTCTTCCGCACCACGCCCACAATATCCACCTTCCTATCCCCCTTCTTCCCCTCCTCCGCCTCCACATTCTCATACTCCTTCACAAACCCCTCTAGCCGCTCCTCTAAGAAAACAAGACACGCCACATCCTCGAGTGTCTGCGTCTCCTCATCCGTTTTCAACCCTTCCTTTCTAATCAAGCTCCCTACTCTACTCGCCTCGGCCTCAGTATACCCCGCTTCGACACAGATCTGCTGCACCATGTCCGCCTGTCGCTTTTTTAGGGAAGAGCGCCAGAGCAGGTAGCCGGAGCGTGTGGCTGGGTACGACGAGCGCGGGACTTCCCATCTGCGAAAGTGCTGGGCGCGGATGGCGAGGCGCAGGGGTTCGGAAGCCGCAGGGCTCAGGAGAGACAGGTATGAAGTGCATTTTTGCGCGTAGTGCAGTTCGTAAGGTACGGGATTGTTGTTTACGGTGATGCTGGTGGGGTCTGTGGCGTGTGCGGCGTCGATGGCGGCGAGGGCGCGGTCGTAGGGTGTTGACATTGGGGGCGCAGGGGCAGATTTTGCTTGTTTTTCCTTTGGGGCTTCGTGTAGAGTTGCTGGGAGGAGTTCAAGGTGGTCTTGGCGGTGGGATTGGGCTGGCTGAAGTTTGTCGGTGTGGAAGGGTGGAAATGTAAAAAGCCATGTTTTGGTGAGCGTGGGATGAGCTGAGGAAGATGCGCAGAGATAGCGGCGGGGTGGGGTGTGCTGTGCCCCGCGATTGGCAAAGTGGGGGTATTGTGACGGTTCCTGTCGATCTTCTCGGACGGAGATGCACGCCGTTGACCTCATTACAGCGTGATGGGATATTGGTAGCAGATGATCATGGCTACGCAGTAGTTCACTAGCGCAATATCAATCTCCATAGTACTCTGTGAGAATCCACGAGTCTGGTGCACGTGAAAAAGGGCTGTCTCAGCCAATTCGGCATCGGTATTGAAGAATGCCATAACAGCAGCCACGAAAAAGATGCCAGCTGCGAATGCATCACAAAGCCACGCGCTTCCGATTACTTCTTCACGGTGCTTCTACTCCATGCATTCATCCTTGATGTGACCTCAACAACTCTCTTGTTGACTGCCCCTTTTTCGTGCAGTACACACGTGCTAATCACCACGAACATTCACCACCACTTAGAATCCTAATACGCCTAGTACGCGCACAGTTGTTCTATTCAGCTTCTTTGCGCCTTTCGCGTGCAATGCTTTTCCGTTCTTGTCCCGCTAGTGGCGCGATTCGTACGCTAGCCACCAGCCGAGCGAGGAGCCCGTTTCATGTGGAAAGCCTCGGCCGGTGTTGATCGGCGAAATGTCGCCAGTGCATGCACGCTATGCGGTTAACGTCCTTGTAGAAAGGGAGTAGGCTAATCAGGATGAATTTTCTACTGGATACTGGTCTGATTAGTATCGTACGATTTCAACCCCAGTTACCGGGCGGGCTCTGAGTCCAGGTGCCGCTGCTATGTTGTGGCATAGACGGCACTTGAAAGTAGCTATTAGGGTCTGTGTGTGCTTGATCGGTATGAGCCCAGCCATTCGTGTTTTCATGCGCCGGCGACGAGGATGCTCCGGGGCTGCGGCCTGGAATGCCCGGTCCGTATACCATTGCTCTTCTTGTCTGACCACCTGAAGGCTGCGGAAGCTCTGGCAACGGCTGTGGAGATGGGGTTGCCCATGTCTGTTGGCCTGGGCTGGCGTCGTAGGCCATGTTATGCGGCTGCGGACTTTGCCCCGAACCATCATAGTTGCCATTGTAAGACATGGAGCTGGCATAGGGACTTGACTGCTGCGGAAACAGACTGGGTGGCGTTGCTGGAAGGCTCGAGTACATCAGTTGTGGCGGTTGTGGCGACAAGGATGACATGGACCCCCATTGCGGAGAAAAAGTGGTTGGTCCCGGTAGCTGTTGCGACATGGGCGAGGCCTGTGCAGATGCTTGACTGCGCTGATGAAGCTGCGCAGAAAGAGAGGCCGATTCGCGCTGGAACCGGTCACGCCAATGTATAAAGCCAAATCTCAAACCAAACCTGGAGAGCAGCGTTGTGTAGTCGTTAAGCGCATTGATGGCTCGGGCGTTTGGATCCAATGGTAGTCCCTCTCCCATCGAGGAACTAGGGAAGGGTGGTGCATTGGCCTGTGCAGGTGGGGCAAGAGGATCTCCGGACTCCACTTGGGTACCCACTGGTGTAGGAGGTACAGCAGGCCTGGGATCCAGGACAGCGTCTAGATTGCGAGACAAAACGTCGACAAATTGGCGGCCCGTCATGTACGCGCGCATGGCGTCGTAATAGGTGACGGGCGGCTTGACGGTATGAGAAGGCTTATCTAATACGGCTAGGAGGTTGGTAGCGTAGGCGATGCAATGCTCGAAGATGAGACGCTGAGCATATTCGTGGATATGGGGTACTCTTGGGTTGGGCGACAACATGTAGACATAGCTGTAAAGCAGTTCGAGTTCGAAGAAGGACTTGACGGCCGGCAGTGTACTCTGCGGCATGTCTTGAAACCACTCGGACATTCTGTTGTACTGCTTCCAGATGTACGGGTAGGGGTCCTGCCAGGGCTCACGTCCGGACTGGAACAAGTCCATGTACCATTCTGATTGGATTTCGCGTATCTTGAAAAGATCAATGGCAGTGTCAAAGCTTTGCTGGAAGAGATGCGACTGGGGTGACGAGTATTTGGGTGATGTGGGTGTGCTGTAAAAGGGATATGCTACGTTGGCTGCTTCGTCTGAGAAGGAGAATGCGCGTGTCTGGACGAGTGAGGTGGACCTGTGAAAGTCAGGATAAATACATGAGGCTGACTGCGTGATGCTTACCTGTCCAGAGAGTACACACACCAGTAAACCCGTCGCCTGAGTTCGAGCTTTGTGCGGGATATTGCGACGTTCTTGGAAGGGTCCTGGTGAATACCCAGGTCGACCATGGCTCTCGAGGCTGCGCCTACAAGTGTCCAGCTGTCAAAGTGGTGAGGGTCCATGGTGGCATATATGGTCCACAGAACCAGAGCCTGGATGCTGGCAATGTATCCCGGGTGGAGGACATCTTCGGCATTGTCCAAGGCGGCATTCATGTGGCCCACTGCGTCCGTGTAGTGGTTGTCACCTCTAGATTCGGATTGGGAGATACAGGCAATGGCTAAGACCATGCGGACACACCAGCGGTCCCAGGGAGTGGAGTTGTCTCCCTGCTGATAGACGGCCTCAACGGAGGAGTAGAGAGTGGCCTCTTCAAAGATGGGCCAGAGCGTGAAGATGTTGTTGAGATAGTGCTGGATTAGTGGGGTGGCAGCGAATTTGGGTGGCAGGGGCTTGATCATGTCGCCTGGCAACGGCTCTTTTGTGCTCGCTGATCTGATGAGGCGAGCATAGGACATTTCTGTGGTGAAGCCATAGAAGTCTCTTGCGGTGGCGTTGACAGCACTTGGAGCGTCAGCACGGCATGGTAGTCTTTGACAAGAAGTACTCACAGAAGGCCAAAGTCTGATACGAGATCGTCAATATCAGAGGCCTCTCGCTGGCGGGCAGCTCGCTGGCTGATGGCGGGCTTGGTGGCCTTGACAGTGTCGGTCGAGGCTCTCCGTGGCGTGGCGCTCTCGGGGGTGTCGTGCATGATGACGACGGACGATTTTCTCCGTGCTCTTGCTTCCTGGATCTTCTTCTCGAGTTTCTCGACTCTGGACTCGAGGGTAGCGACATAGCTCCTCTCCTTGCCTCTTGCAAACTGGTCGTTTGTGCTGGAGCATTCTGAGGCGCGGTTTGACTTTTCACATGCTGTGCAGGCGGGCAGTTTGCCGTCGCACTTTACTTTGGCAGCGCGGCATCGCGAACAGGCGGCCACGGGCCTGCTCACTCGGAGCAGCGGAGTCTCAAGGACCATTACTGTGGTGTAGTGCTACGGGCGTGTGCCAATGGCCGGGCATGGGACGCAGAAGAGGGCAGGGCAGGAGAGCGACTGGATTGGGCGTCGAGCGATGGTTCTTGACCCGAACAGGCGCTAGCTGGGTTTGGGGAAGGGCAGGACCAAGGCCTCTCCGGGAGCGAGAGACGCGAGACGAGACAAGACCAGACCAGACAGGACAAGACAAGCCCGATGACGAGACGAGAGCAAGCGTGAGGATCAGAGGCAGTTGGGCGGGCTCGGCCAAATGCACGCAGGCGGGCTAGCGCAGTGAAGAGACGCCAATCTCGCGTGGGGCGGCGGGGATGCGGTGCAGGAAGGTAGCGTACGTACGTAGGGATGTGTATCGCGCACGCGCGCACGCACGCACAGTCGGCAGGCGTGGTGTTGAGCGGCGGGCGGCGCAACGGGTAGGGCAGCGGGCCAGCGAGCACCCTGGCGGACTCAGGCCGCGGCTCTGGCTCCGCGGTCGTGGTGGAGAGACAGGACAGGATGACGACGCTGGCGGCCGGACGAGTGGGCGGGCAGCGGCGATGGCGTGGGCGAGTGACAAGTGACAGTCGGGGCTGCGGCGGTCGAGGCCTGGCAGACTGCACGTCGTTTTTCGGTGCGAGGCCACGCTCGGTGTTTTGCCTTGTGCCGCCTGATTGGGCCGCCCCGGCGCCCGTTGCAGACGTCGTTCGTCGCAGCATGGCCTGGGCTGGCCGTGCTGGGCGAGCACAGAGCACGCCCATGGAGAGCAGCACATCATCTCGCTCTGCCGCATTCCTACATACACACACCCACGCCGCTGCTCGTACGCCCGGCCATGGCCGTGCACGCCCATCTGCCCCCCACATGCATGTCCGAGCCCTCACCATAAACCCCAGCGCTCTCGCCGCCCCCGTCGCCCCTGCCTCCACGCCGTCGTGCCTGCCTTGCTGCTCACAGTGAGCGTGCCGCCATGGAAGTCGCGACCGCGACACAGACAAGAGCGGAAGGCGCCCCGCTCCCGTCTGAGGAAACCGCCACCGGCCCCCAGAGCCGCATCGCCCACACCCTTACGGCCTGCTGCCGCTGCCGCACGGTAAGCATTGAAAGAGAAAGAGGGCGACAGAGACAGAAATGGAGAGACGGGATGAAGGAGATCGGATCCCCCGCTGACAATCCCCCAGCGCAAGACCAGGTGCGATCCAGGCCTCCCCCGCTGCGGGCCCTGCGAGCGCACAAACTCCCACTGCGAATACTACGACCCGGCAAAGGGCCGCAAGATACCGCGCAACTATGTCGTCCACCTGCAGCACAAGGTCCGCCTCCTCGAGAAGCAGCTGGCCGACCTCGAGAGAGACGATGCCGAGCCCGACCCAGAGGACAGCGTGCGCGGGGCCACCACCGTCCGTGTCCAGGACTCGGATGAGTCCAAATTCCTAGGCCCCTCGAGCGGCATCACCATCACGCGCCTCGTCATGCAGCTCGCCAAGCAGTTTACAGAGTCTAAGAGCATCTCCGAGATCGTGCCCCACGCACGGGCAAAGGACATCAAGGACACCTTCACCCAGGAAGACCAGCGGCCCACCTCCAAGATATACCCCATGGTCAGCGATGTGGCTGCCGAAGAGCTTCCCAACAGAGACCTCACCAATCTGCTCGTCGAGCTGTTCTACTGCAAAGGCATCCGGCCCTTTCCCCTTTTCACTAACCCTGCGTGAGCTAACTCTCCACAGTGCATCCCATGTACCCCATCTTCCACGAGCCCACGTTCACAAAGGATGTCGACGATGTCTACAACGGCTCTTCCGACCCCTACCAAAACTACTGTCTGCGCATGGTCATTGCCATCAGTCTGCAGAAAATGGACACACAGTATGCCGGCCTGGCAGACAGCTACTACCTCGCGGCCCTCAAGTACTTCGAAGCCGCCATCAAGCCCATGAACCTCAAGACGCTGCAGTGTTTCGCCCTGGTAGCCGGCTACTCCCTGCTGACACCCACGAGAACCGCCGTCTACTACATCATTGGCCTCGGCGTGCGACTGTGTCAAGCACTGGGCTTGCACGAAGAAAAGACCATCACCATGGGTCCGGGTGGCCGTATGGCAGACCCTCTAGAAATCGACATGCGCAGGCGCCTGTTCTGGAGCATCCTGACCATGGACTACGGCCTGTCGCACAGCCTAGGCCGACCGGCTCACTTTGCCACGCGCCGGGAGCACATTGACGTCAACTTTGGTGAGCTAGTCGACGACTGCTACATCACCAGAGAAGGCATCAAGCCCGCGCCCCAGGCATCCCTCAAGAAATGGATTGGCATACATTTCTACAAGATGCGCCTGCTGCAGCTTGAGATCCGCAAGATGCTTTACCAGAAGAAGAAACCAGAACCCAAGGATGATCAGCACCCTTGGTTTGCTCAGATGCAGGCAAAGATTGAGGCTTGGCGAGATACGAGCCCAGAGATGGACGGTGGATCAGGTCTGAACAAAGTTTGGTACGTCTCCTGATCGGCACCCAACCAGACAGAATACTTACGCACTTGTTCCCAGGTTCATTGGACGATACAACACCATGGTCGTGTTTATGTACCGCCCCTCCCCACAGGTTCCCCGACCGTCGGTCGACGCCGCTATCCGCTGCTACGATGCATGCCAGTACAACATCTACATGACCATGAAGCAGATTGAGACCAAGAGCGTCGACATGACCTGGATCTTCACCCAGTCTATTTTTATGTGCATCAACACGATGCTCTGGTCCTTGTCTTACTCCGACGTGCGAAAGCTGCACAATCGTGAAGAGGTTGAGACACATCTCCAGGTCGCCATGAGGTCCATCAAACAGGCTTCGGAACGATGGCCTGGTGTCGAGTCTGCCATTGGCCTGTACAACAACCTGATCTGCGCATGCATGAAGATCTTCGACAAGGACGGCGACGTCCCAATCTCGGCTAGCTCACCGTCAGACACTGCGTCCGTGGCAAACGGCCATGTCGACGGAATCAATCGGTCGCGGACTACAAGCCCAGCAACAGCGTCGACAACATCAATAGCCACGCCTTCTGATAGAGTGCCAGCGCCAGCGCCATTCGGTTACATACCAAATCACAACCAACAGCAACTCAACTTTACCAACGGCCAGACCAGCGCGCCCGCTCCATTCTCAAGTGTGCAACAGTCTGACCTACAGACATCACCCCAGCAGCAGTCTATGACATACAATGACATGAGTCCGAAAACAACTGCCGAAACCAACATACCACTCTACAATTACCCACCAACCACGCAATTCAATTCGTTACCCACAACCTTTGCCGAACTGCCCCAATGGAACCCCACCTTTACGATGCCGTCCCAGGACAATTTCAACATGGCGACGAATTCATCTTTCTACAACGAGGCATACGCCGCTAATCAAGGCTATGAAATGGCCGACTATCTCAACCCAGCCTGGAGTCAAGATGCCCGCGGGACAGGACTGAATCAGCAACAGCAGATGGAGCTGATGCACGACTTTGAGATGAATGAGTCCAAGAACATCGAGATGATGATTGAACAGAGCCACCAGCTCTTCCGACCTCCACAGCTGCAAACCTACTGAGCCAGCACGGCCTATGGAAAATTAATCCACACATTCAATGCTCGATATGCGAACTCCCTGCACCGTTCTGCAGACACGAACAGACATGCAATGACGTCAACCCCCAGCCGCAGGACCGGCACATTATTCATCTGCGCAACCCGAAATTCGATAGGCAGATCTTGTCGATCCCACTGCCAGATTCATTTTCGAGGCCGCGGAACTGGTCAAATTCGGCGTCCTTTTAGGCAAAAGAGTCATGCCTCTATTCTTTCTGGAACATCTTTGCGAAGCGATCGGAACATGCCACTAGTCCACCGGGAGAAATCTCGTTTCGGACCGTGTTTTGTCGCTTAGCGATTCGTGGCTGCCCGTCGCCTATCAGGTGTGTGCAACATGAAAGTCCAAGGGACCTCGGCAACTTTTTACACCACGCTAAAAGCTTATGCCGGCCAAGAAAAAGAGCCCGACACAGATCCAGACCCCGTACTATGCAGGTGAATAGAGAAGCCGCCGGTGGCGGTGCCAAGACGACAAAGTATAACGGGCGACAAGAGATGTTAGACTCTGGCCAAGTCTTGGTTCTAGAATACAATTCAGTCTAGACAAGGTCCCCAGATACGTGCCCTTGTCAATGCCCACGGTGCAACACTGCATGCGGCATTATTTGCGAGTTTGTCCGGCTGGTCAGGTGGACGACTTGCACTATGTAGTAGTGCTGCATGTACAGGAGGACTGTCAGAAAAACCGGAAGTAGGTTAATTCGAGCTAATCTGACTTCTAATAATACGACTGGACCTCGTGCTGCCAATGGCGTGTTCTCCGTTTCAAGCAAACTACTTCTGGTTTGAAATATAATACAAAGTCGTAACCATGATTAATCCTGCTCAAACTAAAGAGATGATTCTGGTTCGCTAGAAAGGTTACGTAACTAGCTAGGGAGGTTACTTGTCCAGTCGAAAAGAGCCGTTGTAGTATCATCGTCGTCGTTGTCGTTATCCGTCCATGTGCAACCTGTCTAAACAAACACTTGTTATACATCACCTCCTCCTCCTTCCTTCATACTCCCCCTTATACTTCCCGTACCTTCACCTCTACTCAATCCCACAACCTGTTCTTCCTTCTCTCCTCATCCACGCCACCCCCCTCGACCACACATCCCCCCAGCACCCCCGAATCAAAATCCTTCAGCAAATGCCCTACGTTTCTTCTCTTTCTTACACTTCTCCAACTGCTCCCGACAAACCTCGCGCAAAACATTGTACGCCTACTGCTCGCCCTGCATGACAATCTCACTCTCTAGATTGGTCCCTTTGGTAATGTATGTGTCGGCGGCGGCGACGTCGATAGCTTCCTGTAGTGTGATGGTGGGATGGGGATGAGGGTTGTTTGAGTTCCTGGTCTTGGTCGTGGGATTAGTCCGAGCTGCTCTCAAATGAGCAGTCGATATAAACTATTTTGGGATGAGTCTTTTTTCTGGGTGCTCGGCGTTGGTGAGTGGGGAAGTGATTTGATGTCGTGCACGGAGGTGCCGTAGGAGAAGGTGCGGTTGCGGGCTGGGATGTAGCTGCAGCATTGCACGAAAGTGGAGGCTGAGGTGTCGTTACAGAAAGAGATGCCGTGGCAGAATGAGATGCAATGGAAGGACGGTTCAGCTGTGTCTTTGGAATCTCATGCTTCACGGCATGGCTGCTCTGTTTCTCAGCACCAGCAGGCTGTCTGCTTGCCGTGTTCGGGGCCTATCATTTGTTAGCCTCCGTCAGACGTGGTTGTCTACAAGTGATAACACTGACACGTTGCGACTCCTCTCCGACACCGTTAGCAGCAGCAGACTGTCCGTCTGCACGTTCGTTCTCACACAGACGACGCCTTGTATCGCTTTCAGGAGTTTCCGAGACCAAGTGTGTGCAACGCTTCTTGTTCTGCCCTTGTTCAACTAAAGCATCGACTCTTTCTTACTCTACGACTCTCTTACGCTTAGGACCCTTGCCGTCGTAATCGGAACTCGAGTCGCCTGCCTCTGTTGCTTCAGGGTCTTTGTTAGGTTCAGGCAGTAGAGCAGAGTCGCTAGCAGGGCCTTTGGGTGCTGTTTCCTCAAGGGCCTGTTGGCTGTTGGACGCTATATGTCCGTGTTTGCCTGCCGGTGTTGACTTGGACGCTTGCTGTATTGCACCCGCTGGATCGCTCATGCTTGGCACCGCTGGCTGCTCGTGTCCGTTCTTTGCTGGTCTCACTTTATTTGCCAAAGTGCTCGTACTCGACGTGCTCAGCTCCTTGGATCGACTATCGTTCTCCCTATACAACTCTCCAATGGCCAGCATTGTGTTTCGAAGCAGAATGACGATGGGAATGCCTCTGCTCCTTGCGTCGAGTAAGTCAATGCCAAGGGCACTGTCGAAAATCTTCTTGCCTCGGAGTCGAAGGTCATCAAGAAGCTGACCATTGTTGTTGAAGTCGTCTTTGCGTCGTTGGAGCTCCGCAAAAGCGTTGTCGTTGCTGAGTGTGCCAGCTTTAATCTCCTGCATCGGTGTCAAGAGATTTCTCTCCATGGCTGCAATGCTTGAGGTTTAGTGAGCGGTGGAGACACGGAGACACTGACGGTAGAGAGGAAAGGTAAGAGTAAGAGCGTGCGAGCGGGAATATATATCACTACTGTGGGCGCAAACGAGCAAATGGCGCTAGTAGCCCGCAGTGAAAGCGAGCGAAATTACCAAAAGAGTCAAAGCAAACGATCAACTAGTAGTTATGAACGAGCATAAAAGTCCTCCCAATTGCTAGCAGTCGTGTACTGACAGCAGTATGCTGTAGCTCTCCCACAACCAGTAAAACCGGGAAATCAAAACGAGCTCACCTACGCTGTCAACATAGGAAAAGATAGCTATAAAAACTACAGCTACATTTAAAAATATAGTTGTGAGTACTGAGGATACAATAAGTTCCAAGCAACTATGACACTACAACCACTTTTACAAGTAGTGATTTTGTTCTGATGTGGGATGGTTTTGTACCCAGGCCGCCATTTTCCAGTCTCTATAGTTGTGAGAGAGTGGTTCTTAAATTACCTTTGTGTTACTAGTCCCATGGTTACCTGCTTTCCAAACGGGCAGTCATGTTCAGGTGGTGTCACATGGATTGTGATTTTGCATTCCAATTTCTACAAGCAGTGACTTATTTAGCATCTCTGACAATATTGGAATAGCAGTACAAGGTAAAAGAGAATGTCTATGAAAGAAATTGACATTCCAAGGATATCATCACTGTACTAGGCACTCCAGCCAATGTTTACTCTACCAGGCAACAGGCTCGACGCTAATAACATCACAACGTTTTTGTCACATGTCACTTAAATCGTAGTGTGAATGGGGGTCTGTCGTCAAGTACAGCATAGCCAAGGTATCAACTACACATCTTTTATATATTGGCTGCATGCGTGATATGCTTCGACCTTCGAGACTACGGCTAGCAATAAACACATACAAGATGGACACGACTCAGCTAAACACAAAGTAACAATTACTGGCATACTAGATCTATCATTATTCATAAGTCAGAGTTGAGCCTTCGTGATGCATGCAGTAGCTGTGTTGCCCGCCCATACCGAAAAACTAATCAATACAAAATAAAGCACCCAAACGCCCACTTTGCTAATTTGGCTCATTTTGCCCCAAACGCCTCATCATGCCAAACGTCAATGCTACCTTCTAACCCGAAAAAAGCAAGAAAAGGAAACACAAAAAGGCACTAATTGGCCCTTCACACAGCTGCGCCCTGCTCAGCCGCCTCAGAAGGAGCGCTCAGCGCACACGTTGTCCGCGCCTCACGCAAGTCCACCTTCTTCGCATCTCTTACTGCCGCGTCAACGGCATCATGGAGGTCGAGGTGGAAAAACGGCCTATCAACGCCGTACAAAGGCTGAAAGCGCCTCTTCTCATTCGACGTCTTTTCATGCACTTGCGTCTCGCTCGACTCAGTGGCATCTTTGCTCAGCTCTTCATCTCGGACACGAGCACTGCGCTGTATAATCTCCATCTCCTTACGCTCTTCTTCTGTAGCACCAGCCAGGCTCGTAGTGACAGTGTAAGCAGGACACCAATTGCCCATGCTTTTTACGTCTGTCGTTGCTGGAAATCCAAAGCCGGCAAAGGAAAGCGCTTTGCGTGTCCAGCGATTGTGCACGCCGGCAAAGTGCCACTCTACCAGCCCAGGGGCGGCGTGCTTGTCTAGAGTATCGCGCAATCCCTTCAGGCCGTCGATACTAGTAATGTCGAGGATGTTGACAGTAGAGAAATCGAGGACTACAGCTCGCAGAAGGGGCAGAGAGGCAGACTCCTCAATGAGCTTTTCGGTTGGTGGAGCGTCGCACCATAGACGGTCGTGGTCACGGACGCCGTCGTCAGATTGCCCTCGGCGAGTGTGTGACATTATATGAGAGGTCAGGTAATCGACATGCGAGGCTTGGTTGATGTAGTTGAAGTTTTCGCTGAAGCGGTAGATGAAGACACCAGGATATGCGGGCTCGACCGCGATGTCGGGGTTATGGTTGTCCTTTGAGTCGTAGGGAATATAGACCTGGCGCATGTCTTTAATATGTTCAACATGGCTGACGACGGGGACGTCGAGTGTCTCTGTAGAAGATGCTTCATCGCAAGGCAGGTCCTCGCGCACGACGCGTGTTACTCCAACTGCGCCGCGGAACTTGCCTGGACTTTTGGCCATACGAAGTAGAAGCATGGCGAAAGAAAGACCGACGGTGACGTAGATAGCGGTCTCAAGATCGGTGAAGAATGCGATGACGACGCCACAGACCCAGATGAAGAGTTCAAATGGGGACAGTTGATAGTAATTGTGTAGATCCTTTGGGCCTTTGATCAGATCAACAGTAGAGTGAATGATGAGACCTGCGAGAGCTGCGTTGGGAATATAGCGGAAGACTGCGGTGAGAGCGTACAGCGCTAGTATTAACACCAAGGCGCTGAAGACTCCAGAGAGCGGAGTTCGCACTGCTGCTTTGGACAACACAGCAGAAGCACCAAAAGATCCAGTGCATACATAGCCACCAACGAACGGGCTGAGCAAGTTGGCAGCGCCTTGTGCCATCATCTCTTGCGAAGGGATGACGGTGTAGTTATGCTTGCGACCGAAGCTCTTTGCAATGGCAATGTGTTCGACGATGAGGATTATGATGATGGCAGGGAGCTCAGAAGCTACAAGCCCGAACAACTCGCCATTCATTGGGGGGACGCCGGCGTGACTGAAACCTTTCTCAATGTGACCGACGATCCGAAATTTCTCCTTCCCTGCTGGCATCTTCCGGTTGACAAGGAAGCTGATAAGGGTGTAGAGCAGGATAGTGAAAGTAAGGCGCAAAGAAGATATGAGGGACCACATCTTCTTTCTCCGTGGTTGTCGCACCTCCATCTTAGCACAAGTGTTCTTGATCAGGTACAGGAGTATGATGGATGTGATGCCGATGGCTGCATCGAGCTTGGTGCGCGGCAACCCTTTCAAGAAATTTACGTACACCTTGTACGGAGACTCGCGCGTATTTATGCCTTTGATGCCCATTAATGTCGGCAACTGCGTGGAGATGATGGTGATGCTGGCAGATGTGATGAAGGCTGAGATGGGAATATAGGGTATGAACTCGATAATGAAGCCCAGGCGAAGAATGCCAAAGCAGAGTATGATCGCACCAGCAAGAAAAGACAATGCATGTGCCACCTCTTCAGGCTTGTACTTTCCTGGATGGGACTCCTCGACCTTGGCCACAGCAGTGCCGACGAGCAATGAGCCGACTGCAGTAGTCTAGACTTTGATTAGATGATATTACACCCGGATGAAAATGCTGACTTACGCCTATGACAATATCCCTTGAAGTGCCGAATATCCAGTACAGACACGCACCAGTAAAGGTGGTGTAGAGGCCAAAGGCAGGTGACAAGCGAGCAAGCAACGCATATGCGACTCCTTGAGGGACTACAACGAGACCCACGGTAATTCCTGTCGTATGTCAACATCGAAAATAACAGTACAAACAATCCTTAGCACATACCAGCAATGGCATCTCCAACTAACCAATGTAGGTTGTATCGCCTTATCCACCGTGCGCTCGGAAACACTTCGCGGATATACTCGGCCACGCCGCTTGAAGTCGGAACACAGTCGCGAAACCACTCGGCTACTGATGGATCTTCTTCGACATAGGATTCACCAATTGTTTCATTGGCTATATCCTTGAATGTTGTTGTCTGTGCGCTGCGGTCCTCGGAAAAAGTTGGTAATAATCTCATTTTTCGAAGGTTGGACGTAGACTTGGAGGAGTGGCAAGAACAGAGATTGACAGAGGCAATCTTTTTTATTGTAAGGGCATGTATGGCAATGTATTGACGGTTGATTCAGTAATAGCAACGTCAAGCAAGACCGAGTACATGTGTTCAATAAAGGCGCAGAGGTGGAGCAATGGCAACGAAAAATACATGGGCTAAGTTTGGGGAAGCTGTGCAGGTTATGAGTTGGCGATTCAGGTTCGCCCTGTGGCAGTCGGAACGTCCTTCCCAAGAATCTAACCCGTTGCCATGCGTTCGTGCTGATAGCATCCTACCGAGGAGCCGAATCGTTCGGGCGAGAGAGCTTGGCGACATCAACGCGACCTTGAAACACGGCGACTCACCGCCACTACTCCCTATACCTACCACGTATTCGATGTACTTACCAAACGTTATACGCAGTCACCGAACTAGCGCTTGCACTGGCAGGTGCTGCATGCGATATATTGATTTCCCCTATAGCTTTTAGAGAAGTCACCGTCTGGTGGTCAAGATAACAGGCCTTCACATTGCATCTCTCCAGGGGTCTGCATCCTTCAGCACCAGCTTGAAGATACCGAGTCGGCGTTCGAGAAAGGCGATTGGATGGCCAGAGGGCGCTGGCGACGAGCCTCCAGTGGACCCACATCGGGCAATAGGTCGTGTGGGCATGGATTGCGGGGAGAAACGACTACGCCTCACCGGATCAAATTCACTAATAGGACTTCTTGGTTTGGAACGCGTGTCGGTGTGTTGTCGATGTCTGTTGATCTTTGTGGATGTTTGTCGATTTACTCGAAGCTCATCGATCCAGACGGACTTAGTAGCTGTTTAGACTTGCCCCTTACTCTCATGACGCACGGGCTCGTCAGGAACTACTGTAGGTGGTCAGTGCATGCAACAGGTCACCCAATGCAACACCCCGCTTAGAATGCGCGCCCACCAAAAAATGAAGCTGTAGAGCACCACACAAAAGCTATTATCGCGAGATTTTTTAGTAAATTAGTCTATATAGTCTGAATAATAGTTCTATCTACTTAGATCTCTTTAAAGGCTTGTTGTGGTAGTTGCGCATGGTGGTTTTGTGGTGGTTTTGGTGGGTGGCTGCGCAGGGCAGCAGTGCAGATTCAGCACCACTTTGACTGCCTGCATCACCACCACCACGCAATTTTTTTAACTTCTAACTAGATAAAGCTTTTCTCCTAGACGTATTCTATCTATCTTGAGATTTTTTTGGTGTTGCAGCGGCGCGATGGCGAGATCTTTGCAAAGAAGCAAATTACCCCTCTTGACTCCGCTAACTTTTTGGATTTCTTGCGACAAAACTGCTCTATCTACCGCTTTTTCTACTCAAACTTGAATTTCGCAACGCACGACTGCTGCGATTCTAAGAAAACCTCAAAATATATAGATTGCTACTATAAGAATAGCTCTATTAAGTCAAAAGTTAAAAAGATTGCGTGGTGGTGGTGATGCGGGCAGTCAAAGTGGTGCTGTATCTCACAACCGGGTGCTACAAAACTACTATGCGCAGCTACCACAACAGACTACAAAAGAAATCTAAGTAGATAGAAATATTATTCAGACTATCTAGATTAATCTACTAAAAAATCTCGCGATAATAGCTTTTGTGTGGCGTTCTGCAGCCTCGTTTTGGTGGGCTGCCGTGTGTTGCATTGGGTGACCTGTTGCACGCACTGACCGCTTACAGTATAATCTCAATACCAGCACTTTAAGGCCACCAGATACTTGGTCGACCTTTTCTTGCAAATCACCCCTCCCTGCTCAGCCATTCTCAACACCATCAGCAGCCATGTCACTGTCCTCGTCCGTCTCCCACGCTTCGCCGTCATCGCCGTGCCCCTCGTGGTTGTGGCGAACGTCGCCGTCTTCGCACAGACAGCAAATACACTCCGGCATACCTTCCTCTGCCCTCCACCTGCGAATTATCCCTCGACCTAACCGCTCCCCACGAATCTGAGTACCATTTACGTAGACCGACAAAGACATGTCACGGTTTTTAGCGTAACCAAGCTCACCGGGTCCTAAGTAAACGAAATCAGCAGCTGAATGCTCTTCATCCTGCTCCGGATCGTCTTCGTTGTCTTTGGTGCCTTCGGGATTTTCGGGGTCTTCGGGATCCTCGTCTCCTATTTCGTTCCTAGCGTCATCCCATTCGCCAGTGACCTCTCCCTTGCACCAGTTGCAAAGAATTTTTGGCTGCGGACCCGCTCCGAAACTCACCCCACAGTCACACAAGTGACGGTGACCGCTTCCGTCGGCGTCGTGGACCACAATGTGGCTCGAAATGGCCTTGTCGGCATCGTTTTCTTTGGTATAGCAAGCCACGCACACCCAACGGTCCAGGAACCGCTTGCGTAATGTGCAAGAACATCGAGATGAGCCATGCTTGTGACGCTTCTGGAAGCATGCTGAGCACAGGAGCTCTTTCCGCCTCGTCACAGTCATGTTGAGAAATGACACAATTTCGTTGCCACTGTACGGATATTGATTCCGGCCGATGGGGGTGATAAACTGTCGTTCACCCAGATTAACATCCAAGAATCTCTCTAGTGGTTCAGGATCGCCTATCGCAGGAATGTGGAGCGGAATATGGAAACGACCTTGGTCGTGAAGAGGCTCCATCTCTTTGACAGCACGGTACCAGGCGGAAACATCTCCATTCTTGGGTGGAAAGACTGCAATCGATGCAGCATTCAGAAAGAAGAAGCCGGCCCACCAACGACGCTGATCGTACTGAGCATCTTCGATGAGGTAATTATAGAAGACATGTATGCGGCATTCATTGCATGTGTTCACCCCGCACTCCACACAGGGCCGCGATTCGGTTCGAAATCCATCGCCAGCACAGCGGATGCTTGGACGGAAGGTCTTCGCTGCACAAGCACAATGAAACGCAGAGCGCATATAGCAGCCTAGGCCGGGACACAAGGTCTTGGAAAGTAAGTTGGCCTTGACCGTCGCATCATGCATGCGGATATAAGTATGCAGTGTTTGAGACACCTGAGTCAATGTGACCACGTCAAAGGGTGGAAGAAATGAAACAAGTGTCTGTTTTATGTTATTAGGATACGAGGTCGGCAACAGAGGGGAACCTACCTCCAACACGGGATACAAAGCTAGCGAAACGGCGAGCGGGTTCGTTGTGTTCGATGTAGCTAGAGGCATCTTCCAAGTGCGAGACTCCATGGCTTGCTTGGCAGTCGCCATGGCGAATGACGTGGTGAAGGCCAGTAATTGGACGGCAGTTTGGAATATGGCAGTTCTTTTGTGGGCTCGTGGTAGTCGCTGTCGCCATGGATATGTCGCCGACACTCTATCCCCACGGCAAGTGGATTCTGACGGATACCGCAGTGAAGCCGTGCAGGAGACGGGGTAATTGTGAGAGGAAGAGAAGGAGTTGAAAAGCGTGGTTGACAAACTGTCACTGAGACATTGAAGGCACAAGTTTCAAACAGGAAGCCACGGGTGGCACGTGCACAAACAATCGCCATGGAGCAAACACATCCTTCACATGTCCTGCTTCTGGTTACTGTACACGAGATACGAGGTTATGAGTTGCGGATGTGATCTATTGACTGGAAAAAAACAGGGGTAGTGGAGGTGGATCGGCAAGTACAAGAGAGCTGACGCAACGCAGGGCGCGCTATTGAAGCCGTGGAGTGGAGAGTTTACGGCTCCGACTACAATGTCATTACTCCAAGAACTGTGGCAACTGGAATTGTATAGCGAAGCTTTTTAGCGGACGACAAACACATGTCAAGAAAGCGAGTGCATTGGGCAGTTGCCAGCCCCAGTCTATCTACCCGCGAATAGTTCCCCGTCATCTCAGGGCCAGGCTCAACATGGTAAGCCTAGCCAGTAGTGCATTTTAAATCTTCACATTCCAGCATTCTCTTTGCTCGCTGCATAATATCCTCTTCGATATGTTCTTCAAATGTCTCGCAAGTCTCTCGCTGTTATTTAAATGTGTCTTCCCCTCTCTTGAGTCATCATGAACGAACCAAACCCAAGGTGTTCAAGCACTCTTCGGCATAAGTATCGGTATGTATTCTACACAATTGTGGCAAGCCACGCGGTTTTCTTGCGCGGCTTCTTGCTTGTTATCATGACCGCCAAGCTAGCTGACTAGGTACTTCTCATTTCACGGTTGTAATCGGCGAGGACGAATGGCTACCAGGCATGGCGTCAGTGTAAGCTCAGCCTACTAAGACTAACGACATTTAGAAGCGACGAGGGGAAAACCTTCCCTCAGCATGCTAGATTTTGCTCGTCGCGCCGAAAGACGCCCTTGTGGTCGTCAAGTTATCCAGAAATGATTTCCCATTAGACCTATTTCCACAGAGATAGCCAGGTTGGCGTGCTACACATGAGGCATATTCTCTGCTTCGCCACTCTTCCCCACGACGTGCAGGGAATAAATAAGCGAGACTATTCGACCCCTTAATAAACCTCAGTATCCCTACTAAGATACCTGATGACGAAGCTAGCTTCGGCTGACTTCCGCATTGGGACATACCAAACTCTATTGAAAACTCACGTGGTTACTGCCAGGCCGGCCTAGGGAAGGTTCGCTGTTACTTTTGTCCATATCTTTATGCAGACTTGGATGTTTGTATGCTGACTAAACTCGCCTCGTCTGGCCAACCTGCGCCAGTTGCCCATTTCATCCGACCAGAGACCGAAACCACTAGCGTTCGAACTGGAAAAACGGTCGGAAAAGTCTACCGTACGAAAAACGATGGATATGCAAGAAATGGCTCAAACTTTCCGGTGCTGGGAATCAGAGTGAGGCAAGATTCAATGTGGGGCCTGACGTCAGTCCCAAGATTGTGAGATATGGACGGGTCAAAAAAGGTTCACGACGTGCCGAGCCGAGGATAAGAGCTCTAACGTCATAGTCAATGATTGTGGCGGAGTGTTTGATGTTGAGATAACCGTCGCAAAAGCAACGTCCGGGGAACAGGAACGCCTTCGCACCACATTCTATTTACGAATTCCCATAATAAAAGCAATCAACGACCCTCCGTAATTCGCGCGACGAGAGCTTGCTTCCTCGGATTACTACACCAGCCACTCTGGATTCACTGGGACTTGCTGTATGGACCAATCGTTGGGTGACGTGCTCAAGATTTTATCTACCTCGATAAAGCACGTTGTCACGTTTGGACAACGCTTCGCTACACCGAGTCACTTTTCACGCTGTACATCGCCCTGAACTCGGCTGTAGTTTCTGCCATTCACATTCCCGCAAAGCCAGCCTTAAAGGCAAGAGTATCCTTGCTTCTATAAATCGTCAAGTTCCCATCTGTATCCAACGGCCTGGAGAAGTGAGCGTTGCTTGTGCTGTAGAGTCGACCAGCTGTAGAAAGGCCAATCCATCTTTTTCGCAATGCGATCACACTCTTGTTCTATAGGTTAGTTAGATAGCAGTATTATCCTCCAGTATTAGGCATACTAACCAGTCAGGTATTGAAAGCCATCTGCACTGGAAGGGAAACCCTCAATTTCCCTGTTTTTGCAATCTCGGAAGGGCAATAATTCGTCTTCATCGTCCGTAATGCCTTGGTTTCCCATGCGAGCCATGTTGTTGTATGTCCTAAGTTGGTTTTGTTAATCTCATTTGTTGATCCAATACATTGCAGAGCTTACATAGCATCCATTCTCTTCTTGCATTTCTCTATCATGTTTTTGTTGTTCTGGACTTCCCGGCGGAGCTTCTTCAAGTGCTTCTTGTTGCTTCGCAGCTGGGCGCTGATCTCCTTCAAAGCTGCTTCAATGGCATCATCTCCCATAGCGCCTCGAGTCTCCACTAGGTTTGAGCGGCGGCGGGGTGGACTAGCAGATGCTTCCAGTTTTGTTGCGGCCTCTGAGACGCTGCGAGAATACGGTGCCATCTCGGCCATGCAAGAGTCGTATGTTTGCTACTATTTTGTTGTGTGCTGACGAAGAGAAGGAAAGGGTTCAATCCGAGCAAACATACATGGACGTGTGGGCCTGCTCCGTTTGTCGTTTTAAGCAACTCGCATTCACTTACCGCTTATGCAAAGTGCATTCACCTTCACACTGTTTGGCGTTTCACCATCACCTTAATCCCTCACCATTATTCCTCAAGGGAACGGAAAATGACTACATACTATTGCGACATTGGGGCTTACTACGCAGGAGCATCGGTCGCCATTTCTAGATTTTCGGCTCAACAAACATTCATGTAGATACGATACCGCTCATCTCCTGATCTGGAATCTCAAGAGTGACACTCAGACATGCTTTTGCTATACTTCGAAGTGAGATAGAGCATCTCTACGTCACTACTGCTCCACCCGACACCTGTAGCCGATTCGGGGTGAAATGCGGAAATGAATAATGTAACAAACCATGTTAGACATGGACCTCATTCAGCAAGCTTGAAGTGGCTCAGGGGAGCGCCAATGTTCATGGCACGGGCTCCATTTGGGATTCCCTTGAGATGAGCGATACTCTCCACTAGCATATGTGAGGAGAGGAGATAGAAATTAATCGACCCTGGGTAATGTTTATTGATATATTTCTCTCATTCGCGAGACCTTAAATGCAGTATTTTTTAAGATTTCGAAGAAAGTTTGGATATACTGCGTATTGTCATTGTCTCGATCTCATACTCATGAGAAGCTTACTATGGGATTTGCACTTACATCTGATGTTCATGCAGTGAATTCGCGTGACAAAGTTTGCGTGAATAAGAGTTCACCAAATCGAGAGGAAGACATCTAACTAAGCACATAAATTTTTTGCCTTGCATACAATAACTTCCCGATCCTAATTGGCTCTCGCCGTAACATATATACCACGATGTTCGGTCTCTCAATGCACCCAGATTTCTGAGCCTCATTCTTTGAACATGTTCAGTCACTTATTCCCTGAATTCCCTGTTGTCGCTGCGGCTGTATAACCCTTGCCTAGCTCTCTTTGTGTGCACCAAGCGGGGTGATTTGGCTTTCGTCACAATCCAGTCAGTGGACTCTCTTTCAGTTGTGAATGAACCAGAAACATACCTTGCGTGTCGCAGCAATGAATGCCATATTGAACTCATTGAAATGCATTACTCCAAACCAATGCAACCTGCTATCTCGTTAGTTTAGACGGCCACGACTTGGAATGAGGTGCCATACCAGTGACTATATCCGCATGTCGTCAAATAGCGCGCTCTTTTCCTTTCATACCATACTGCTTGTTCACGTTTTTAGGCTCCCGTCTTTTACCTCAAGAGCGCCTGCCGCGCCCACACGTGATGCCGCTTTTTTCTTCTCCGCAGCATCTGGGCGCACCTTACTTTCTGGAGGCAGTGGTGCTTCACGTGGTTGCCATATCATAGACCAGAGCTCCGCGGCCAGATTCATTGTGTAGTCAAATGCGCCCTCGATCAATGGCCAGATTGGTTGGTAGTACTGGTGATCCATTCGTGAGTGCAAGTGCAATTGAGGAATTGGGAATACAGGTGGCTTGTGTTGAATCTCGGGGTCAATTGGGATGAAATCAATGTCCTTGAGGCGCTTGGCACTGGCGATGTAGTCCCGGAAGATAAGGTTGCAGATAAGGGTAGAGATATGGCGTCGTGATGATTGGAGCGGCGAAGTGGGGCTTTGAGAGGTTGCGATACACATGCGACGAATTAAAATGTATCTAATTATGAAATCCGAGTCATTGTGCTACCTATAAACTTGAATCTGTATTGTCACCTGTTCATTGCTGTCCGATATGTGTTGTGTTTCTATAGGGTGAGAGAGCACGTGAGCTACGGTAGCTGTACCCCATCACGAACATCACGTAAGGTACCAATTGGTGGTCTAAGCAGCTGTTCGTACTAAGCAGAGATGTGGTACAGGTACCATACTAGGGTTACTGTACATGTTTTGCGATTATTACATGAAGACCGCTAGCCAAATATTGAACAGCTCCAGTGATGATATCCTAAATTATTGATATTATTCTCGAGCGCATACACAGCTCTCAACAGATGCCTAAGTTTGTACTCATGTCTTCATGGAGTCAAGTGATGTTTTGGCCTAAAGAAGTGATGATGCTACTATGGATGACGGGCAAACCGGATGACCCCCTAATCTCCTTTAGCATGTGAGTAAACGACAATGAACAACGAGCGAATTTCATGACCACGCCTTTTTTAGAGCAGGCATGTTCGCTGCAGAAAAAAACGTTTTAATTCCCCTCGCCCGTGGTAAAGTTCTCCAAACAACGACCTCATTAGAGGATACACATAGGGAAAAGATTTTGAGCAAGGTATATCGTTCAGTGAGTAACATTGCACTTGACCTTCCTCTCATGTTTTTATTGACACCGTTTCTTCGTTATTTCTCTTTCTATAGAGTCATTTTAGCTGCATACAATTGTCAAAATCTCTTAGTTGATGTAACTTGCTTTGTCGGCCCTTGTCCAGATCTACACAATCGGCTCCCCATAGAGCCGATCATCGACACGATCAAGCAAAGGAATATCTCGGGGTTCTGAACCCTCATGTTTAGCCTCACAATTTCGATGAAACGATTGCAAAACATTCCTGGTTTTCAAGCTGTTATTTCAGCAAATGGGGACGACTCTTTTCCGATACGGACAAAGAAACTTTCAGATATATATTTCCGGCATCTGTATTGCAAACTGACGCTTTATTTCGTCCGGACAATGAGACATCATTTCTAGAGTGATTAATGTGCGCCTAAGTGGTATTCCCCGCTTACGTTGACTTAGCCAGGTTAAGGTTTTCTAGGCGCTTGACTTTAGAAGCATTGCCTGCTATTCTGTTCGACTCTCAAGGAGCAAGCAACGACCTCCACTCTATGAATGAGTTTTGGCCGAGCAAGCTCAGATAACACTGAATTGACTGGTACCGCGGTAGCTCTAAGTAAATGTGCAACCAAATAAAATCCACTAAACCTCTCGTCCTTCTTTGCTTTTCTAGAAAAGATATGAAAAGCCACATGAATAGTGAGGCCTCCTTCTTCAGACGGCGACAGTAGTCAAAATGCCGCAAGACCAGCTTAGACGATATCGAGTTTCGTCATTGGTGCAGACGGACACGCCGCGCTGTTGACATGATTTCAACAAAAGTTGGTAAAGGAATGATTGAGTAGTACAGCCCTTCCAGAGAAGAACAAGGCTTCTCTGGAATACCCAACGTTAGGATCAGACGTCACCGAATTAGGGATTGGCATTTTATGAAATTTCTCTGAGCCAATTCCTACGTGAGAGGTCACTGATTTGCCGACAGGAAACTCCCTGAAAAAGGCTAGATAAGGGTAGCTTAGAGTACACGTAAGACGGATCGTGCAATGCCAGACTTATCGTGTCAGCATTGTGTCTATGCCACTGTACCGCTGGTAGTAATTGGCTCGGCACCTTCGGACCAAAATTCCAGATTAGAGCTGCAACGAAGCTGGAGTTTGCGAAGTAACTTTCATGATGATGCACGACAAACACGTAACATACACCGCACATAATAGGGTACACGGCAGACTTCCGTAATGCCATGATCGTAAGAGAATCTCGGCAGCCGGTTTGCCTGGTTATATAAGCTCGAGAGTCGAGCCTCCACTACCTAACAGCCGTGTCTCGGCTATACAGACGGCAGATGTTGGCAAACTCAAGCCGTTTGGGAGGAAACTTAAGAAGCCAAGACCCGAGGCCTATTATTGGACGCGTAAAGACGTGGCAAGTCTCGAGCTTCAATCTCATGAGTGAATGATGCGTTAGGGGCAAGTGCCGAGACGCTAGGTAGAGTCGATCCACTGCTGAACCATTAACGGCCGCTCATCCAATCTGCGACATCCTGACACTTCGACTCTGCATCATCTCCAAACTTCCCACAACGTTCCGTCGTGTTCCGTGGTTCCATTGTGACCCAAACCGGCACACAAAGTTTGAGCGCCTTCGCCGATTACAGTGCGCATGCAACTTTCCACTCGACATACATTGGGTCCTTGCACTTACTTCTGAATCAACCACACATGCTATTCCAGGATCGATGACAATGAGATTTCCCAAACGCCCCAGAATTCGCCTTCGGTGATGTTTGGCCCGCTGCGAACTTGCGCGACACGTCCGACAACAATAAACCGGCAGTTGAAAGTCTGTGCACGTAAGCCTGACAGGGCTTGAGAGCTATTAGGGCCTTTTACATGCAGGCCAGCCCTACGAACATTACCGTAATAACCCCATCACACCGGCAAATTCCGTGCCGACCGGAAACAACAAAGCATCAGTACACAGCACCTGCAACATGACGTTATCTTATACATTTGCGTCGACTTTGTAGCCAATAGGTAGCATAGAAAGAACGTCACTAGTCTATTGGAATGCGGGACTAAATGCATAGGGAATCACATAACGACAACAGTCCAACCTGTAGCTGCAACTCGTTGACAACAGCTTATTCTGCTATTGAGTTTTCTATATACCCAAGCAACCCATCAAAGTACCAGTTCGCTAAGCAGATGCGAACAAAGTTTGTATCAACTCGCATTGACTGTTGTGAGCTCTCGTGGATACATGAGAACGTGCAGTCAGCATATATATACAGTCAATCTCCTACCCAACTCTGGGTGCCATCGGATCCCCTTTGTGTGCCGTTGAACATATGAGGACGCTGTCGTCTATGGGGTACGTATGGCTAGTTGTATTGTACAGTACCACAAGTATGAAGTACATACTTTCAGTGTCTCGTCTCCACCAGGAAACCCAGTTGTTATCGGGCCGCTTAGCTACCCTTGTCGAAGCGAAAACGCTACAACCAATCTGGTCAGCTGCATTTATCATTTCTTTTGGGCTGTGTAAGCTGTTCCCATTGGAAATCCACTCAACAGAAACCCTATGGCCCTTGAGCGGCACCCAACGAACAAACCTACAGAATACGTTATTTCCATAACATATACTCGTATGGCCCGACCTAATCATAACAACAGCAAGATGCCACTACGAAATCCGCGCCAGCTGTCGCTCATGTGTTGCTGCTAGCTCGCTGCCAAGACCCCAATACCTGTCTCGATGATTCTCCCGCCTCCCAAGGGCTCAACGGTGTGGCTTAGAGTTGAGGATCTACCGCCCCCTGCAGATTGTGCATAACACACGTCCGCATCACCATTCCTACGCAAGCCAGCCCAGATCGCAATACCAGCCCTCTCCTCTCTAGCCTTTCTCCTCAAAGCGGCTCGGTCCGGTTTCTTGCATATGGCGCAGCACAGTGCTGCTGTTCCTCTTCGTCTCGGGTCCACTGCTAAGCGCCTTACTTTAGAACAATCTCTCTAAGAAGAGTGTTTGGAATACGCAGCCTTGGGCAGATCTCGTTGAGTCTTGAAGGGGCCTTTTGCCAGAATAAATTGCAGACAAAGGAATCTCACCTTGGGGCAGAAATAAAGTTTACACCCACCCAGCACTAGTGGGACCAAGCCGGTAAGGGTATAAAGCTTCCGCACCAGCATCTGCCAACCATTCCGCTATGACCTTTCAACGCGCCGAACGGACAATATCGTGTCAGCTTCGGCGTCTTGGTGGGTTGAGGGGTTCAGGGCCTTGTTGTTCGACCACCCACCCCCCGCTCATTCCCCTGCATTACGGTGGTATATGTGATTTCCCTGTCGTTTCCGTCGATTCAAGAGGCTTCCACGCGACAAGCTCAGCGATGACACACTTGTAGAAGCTAGCGCAGCGCTTGGGCAGCTCCGCTGACTAGGGCCTATAGCTGAGGTCTGCTCAAACTACTTGAATCATCTTGCGCCTCGCTTCTTGCCGTGGCAAGATGTACTTCCAGTCCCACACCTTCAACAAGATGGAAGAGGCACGGACATCAACGAGTCGCTCGCAAGAGTTCGAGAAACAAGACGGCAGCGTCGTTGAAATGGGGTCAATGGCGGCGACGCCCCTGAACGACCAGGACAATCAGAAGCTGGCGCCGGTCGACAGCAAGGGCAGCAGAGGTCCAGTCGTCCATGAAAAGGTCAGTTCACGGTGAGCTGATTACTGAAGTACGTCTAACACGACTTTCAGATGAACTTCCGGCTGTTCATGGTTTTGCTGTGCATGTCTTTCCTCTGGATCGGTTGCCAAATCCCGCTGTTCCTCTTTGGCTCCATCCTCACGCTCATTTACAAAGATATTGGAGGGGCTGATCGATATTCGTGGTTCATGATCGCGTACCTCATTGCTAATGCCGCACTGTGCCCTTTCGTTGGTGCACTGTCAGATCTCTTTGGAAAGCAAAAGGTTGCTATTATGGGACAAGCGTCGCTGGTGATTGGCGCTATCATCGTGTCGCTCGCCCCAAACATGAACGTCGCTATTGGTAAGTCGCCCAATCATATGTTTATGGTTTCCTCTGACAAAGTCCAGGTGGTCAGGTCTTCTCGGGCATTGGTGCTGGTATCAATGAGCTCATCGCGCTCGCTGGCACAGCCGAAGTCGTTCCCGTGAAAGATCGCGGCAAGTACATCGGCGCCGTCGTATTCACTCTTATCCCGTTCTGCCCATCAGTCCTGTATGCTCAATACATCGCCTCTGATGGGGGTTCCTGGCGCTACAATGGTATCTTCGTCGGTGTATGGAACTTCGTCGGTCTATTGCTCTGCATCTTCTTTTACAGGAGTCCATCTCGCCTTTCAGAGGATTACACTGCCCGCGATGTCCTTCGAAAGATCGATTTCATCGGCGGTGCTTTGAGTATTACCGGCGTTACCCTCTTCATGATGGGCTTGCAATGGGGAGCTGTACAGGTTCGTGCAAGAGGTTTCACTACAAATGCGATTAATGCTAACAGTTCTTAGTACAACTGGGGCAGCGTGCACAATCTCGTCCCTCTTCTTCTTGGACTTGCTCTCTTAGCCGCCTTTGTTGTATGGGAATTACGCGCACCATACCCCATGGTTCCACGAGCAATGTTTTCCAAAGCAAAGAAAACCATGATTGTCATTCTCCTTCTCATTTTCATTAGTGGTGGTACTTTCTTCGCCTTGATCCTCATCTACCCATCGCAAGTTTTCAATGTGTGGGGTAAGTAAAGATGTTGCAGGATGCAGTCTATATCTCTTTGGCTAACAGTAGAATACAGGTGACGATCCCGTGAAAGTCGGTCTCCGCTCCCTACCCATTGGATTCGGCATCATGATTGGAGCTGTCATCGGCCTGGCCCTTATCCCCCTCTCCAAGGGACGCATGCGCGAAATCATGATCTTCTTCACAGCCCTGATGACCGCCACCACAGGCGCGCTCGCGGTTGCTACGCCGCACAACCTCACGACTGTCCTCGTTCTCGTTTCGATAGCCTGCACCGCCGTCGGCGCCGTCGTTATTCCATCCACCATCATCGCCCAAATCGCCTGCCCGCCCGACCTCATTGCGACCGTCACCGCCCTCACGCTCAGCATCCGTTACATCGGCGGTGCCGTGGGTTTCTCAATCTACATTGCCACATTTAGCAAGGAGGCGACAAAGTACCTCACCGAGATGGCTACAAATACAATTGCAATGGGGGCCATTGTGAACCCCCTCATTCCTGCTGGTCGCGCGGCCATCGAGCAGATTGTCAGGGCAATTGCAAATGCCAGATTCGATATTGTCAAAGAGGTTCTGGCAAATGATTCCTCGGTACTCCAGAGGGATGCGTTCCCCACTATCCTTGCCGCTTCGCAGGAAGCGTTTGCGCAGGCATACAGGCTTCCATACTACATTTCCATTGCGTTTGGTGGCATTTGCTTCATTCTTAGTTTCTTTATCGGTGATCTCCGGGAGTTCTTGACCTCGGATATCATCGTTCATGTTTAGAAGATGCAGCTGGACAGTCAAACTTTCGATGCTAGAGCTGTATCTCTCTTTTTCTTCTTTTTTTCTTTTCCAAATGGCCCGAGAAATATCATGCAATATGTGTGAGAACAGGAATTATTCCGTGAGAAAGCAATCACCATTCGCTTTTTTGCCATTCGTTATTCAGGTTGTGAGATTGATACATCCACACATAATTACAAATTAGAGAACACTATCATTATCTCAAAGAATATCCACGATATCCAATCTTTCCATATTATACATTTCCAAAGTCAAGGTTAATGATGTCCCAAGTGATAAATGGGGGGTATAAAACGCCACGCAAAATGCTGAATGTCCAAGATCGCTCCAAAGAAAGAAAAAATACTCAACTCACGCCAACGCCGGACCATTCTGTGTAAAATGCCCCCACCGGCCCTTCCAGAACCGCTCTCGCAGCCAATATACTACTGCTCGTCGAGGGTAACTTCATGATGTAAGGCAAGCCCCTGAAACAGCATACTGGTAAGGGAGACGATTTCGATCTGGAAAGGGTGGGGTGGATTCGCTCGCTCGAGATGGGTGTATAAGTCGGCGCCAGAATGTAGTGAGGGCGAGGGCGCGGTTTTCAAAGGTGTACAAGCGTCGCTGATATCTTGCCAGATTTTTTCGTCGTCAAGGGTGGAAGAAGAAGTCGTGTGGTTGTCAGGGTGTGATGTGAGTAGTGTGGTGAACTCTGCGTGATTCACGGTCTCTGAAAGTTCATTGTTGTTGCTGTCGCTGCCATTACTGTCGCGCTTGACACCGTCTTGACTCTTCTCCTCGGTCTCTACCGAAGTCATGTCTTTTTTAGAACAAGCGTTTGTTTTGCCTTGCTCCTCAGCGACACCTAACTCATCCAGCGCATCCATTGAATCGACCCTCACTGCCTTCTTAGGCCGTGCGGGAACTTCGCTGTATTGCTTCTGCCACTCGCCTCCATCGACGAAGAGATCTGGAACGGGTGATACCGGCGGAGAAGAAGACATGTATCCTTCGTCGCGGTTTTCAATGTCAGTATCTCCGCAGAAAACAACGTCATTAAAATCGAGCTCTTCGTTGTAGGATGATGCTTCTGGCTCGAGCGGACGAACACCAGTCACCCTGTTTGAATCGGCTTCGTACTCGATTCCAAGCGACTCGAACGCTTCTTCTTCATCGACGTCGCTTCTCTCCCACGTGTCGACGGAACATGAATCCTCCTCGTCATCTTCTTCAAAACAGTCTTCGGTGTCTTTGTCTTGCTGTGCTTTCCACATCCCAATCAACTCTTTCAAATCGTCCTGGGAAAAGTGATCGAGCGCAGGGAGTCTCTGCAACTTGACCTGCTCGTTTGCGTCCTTTGGACTTTCGTCGAAAGTTACGGTGAAATCTACATGTGGGATATCGAGTTCCACGTCGTCACCCTCGTAGCCCAATATGTCTTCAAGCGTCTCCTGTTCATACTCGTCCGCGCAATATTCGGTGTGGCGGCTTTCCTCGTCCATCAAATGTGCGTCGTCGATGCTCGTCACTAAGACCAGCGGAGAGTGCCGGTATACTTCTCCCTGACGTCTTCCATTCGCATACTTGATCGTTTGGAATGCTCTCGCATATCGATACCGGTGGCCGTTGTAAGGGCTTAGTTCCGGATACGCCGGCGCATCTGCTTGGTCTTTGCCCTCAAAGTATACGCCGATAGCGTGAGTAAGGTGCTCGTGACGAGCGATAGCAACTTGTTCTGCTACAATCATGTCGACTAGGTTGGTGTATGTGGCTTCGGGGGATGCTTCCTCGTCTTCTAGCTCAGATGTGCATTCATATTCTGAGACAATGATCGGCCATTGGTTCTCATCCATGTCTTGCACATCCGAATCAGGGGCCTCCCAGTACTTATCTTGGTAGACGTCACATTCCAAGCTGTTGATGACCACGTTTTCGATTTTCTCTTCACACGGCGGCAGTTGAAGTGGACCAAGATCATGCGCACTTGGTGAAGAAGTATCGACAGTGGCTTTCCAAGTATCGAGATCAAAGTCGTCATCTTCGTCGTCGTCCCAGCTCCATCTCCGATTGCGACTGGCAGCCGCTATAATAGAAGTCATATCGATTTATTTGAATTTTGAAGATATTATTAGTGTCTGTGTGCGCGTATAAGTGAAAGGTGAGTGGCTGAAGCGCAGTTGACAAAAGTTAAGAAAGGAAGTCAGAAAAGTCTTGCGCCAGGAGAAAAACGAAAGGAAGAAGCGGTCTAAACCCGCATTCACGATCCCTTATCATGAGCGCACGTGTGTGTGCGACAGTGAGGAGGAAACCCATGGTTCAAAAAGGGCTTGGCGGCCGAGCTATTGGGCTTCAACCAACTATGGTACGTGCGCACCTAAGTTCCTTGACGGGAAATGAAAGTGAGCCTTGGGCGCGCGTGCAAACGGTTTGAGCAGAAACCTGTCGCGTTAGCCAAAGTCGCAAATAAAAGCACTGTGTCGTGACGCAACAACCACCACTCAGCCGTTCGCAAGAGCAAACAGCAATTCGCCTGCAAGTGAGATATGTCACTGCTTTGTTTCACCGCGCTGTTGGCATGCCATGATGAAAGATGATGTAAGATTAGCATTTGGCGAACAGCTCCCGTGAGTGCCGGTTGGTGTTGAGAAAACATGGGTACGTGCAGACTTCAGAACGTAGTAGACAAACTGGACAGCCCAGATAGGAAAAAAGGCTAAAATTCCTCGAGCAAATCATGTCTGTGATGTGCGAGAAAATCCCCGTTCGCGAACCGTATTCGACGAATCAAGATGATCGGCTGTCTTTGGCAACGAACATCGTCCGTTGGCCTGTGACGTCCGAGCACGATGCCGAGCAACTGTCGCCATCTACGCTTCCATCTAATAGATCGACGAGGCTGGCGGAAGTGACTACAATAAGGAACCTTGGTCCGGAACGCATGGATGCATCCCCATGTGGCGAGGGACCATAGAAGATAGATACCGATGGATCAAGGCGGCTGGCCAGAAGCTGCAGACTGGCTTTGCAAATGCCCCCTGACTGTATAACAAAGTTGCAGTGCCGTTTGTTATGCTAGGTATGATGGCCTTCAAATACAGAGCTCATGCTGACGATGTACGTTTTTGTGGTGTTTCGGACTTTGATCAAAGCAGAGCGCTGGGTCCCGCCGCACTGTTACGTTGTCGTCCCATGAACCGACTGGCGCGTTCAAAGCGTGAGAGACAACAAGCCGCCTTGCTATGCTAGGGGTTCATCTACTTCAGCTGCTTCTTTACATCATTTCACAGAATTTCTTCTTCTTGTAATGAGAGAATCAAACTTTCGAATGATCGCTTTGTATATGGTTCTAGTGTCGTCATCGCGGGTAGCGCCGCATTGAAGATCCGATCCGATGCTGATCTTTCGCGATGGTATCCACACCGCCAATAATCGATGAGACTGTTGTCAGCGAAGATGAGAAACCAGTTGCTAATCATGAGTGGGATTGAACTGGAAATAACAGGTGATTAGCCTATGGCGAACCGAATCTTAATGAAAATAAGCTCTTCACATAACAAGTAAATTTGTTACGATGCGTTCCTGACTGGTTTGTAGTTGTCGATCTCTATGTACAAAGCGTTGATCGAACTCATTGACCAGCAGTCTTCCGGTGCATGACAGTAGCCGCGGCCTACACGCCGTTAGTGAACTACTCTCCTGTCTCGCGCATTTTTGGCTTACCTGGTGATTGGGGAATATCAAACTGTCAGCAAGTACCACATTCTCCCTCCTGCCGGCAGCAAACACCACGACCTCAGCGATATCATCAGGCGTCAAGGGCTCGACTCCTTCGTAAACCTTCTTTGCCTTCTCTTTATCGCCCCCGAACCTGACAACACTAAATTCTGTTTCAACCTGACCTGGATCAATTTCAATGACTCGAATTCTCGTTGCTATCAGCTCCTTGCGCAGAGCGTCTGTGAAGCTGCGGACTGCAGCTTTGGTCGCGCAGTAGATGGATCCACCCTGGTAGGGTTCCCGGCCTGCAATGGAACCGATATTTATGATGTCGCCTGAGGGAGTGGATCGCGCCTTAAAGATAGGAAGGATAGCTTGCGTCATGTTGATCAGACCGGTGACGTTTGTGCTGAACATGATGTCGATGTCGGCCGGAGAGATGTCAGGGGCTTGTGCCACGCCTTTTACAAGTCCGCTGCGGCCGTGTCAGCTGAGTAGGCAGTCTGGCAATGACGAAGAGACTCACGCATTATTAACCAGGATATCGATGTCTTTGAATTCTTGTGGAAGGTTTCCAACAAAGTTACTGACTTCCTCAGGCTTGCTGACATCCATTTTGACTGGCAGAACCTTGACGCCTTTTGCGAAACCACCAATCTCTTGCGCAAGCTCCTTGAGCGAGTCTTCTCTTCGTGCCGTCAGAATGAGCTTCAAGTCATCGGGTTGTGTCCGCGCAAATTCGACGGCTGTTGATTTGCCAATGCCAGAGGACGCGCCAGTGATGACAATGGTCTTGCCCTTTAGGCGCTCAGCCATCTTAGTCGACATTTTGGCAGTGTGTTGCTGGAGGCAGCTCGATAACTGTACACTACAAGGTGCGATGCGGGGTCGTAATGAGGTCCGGGTAAAGGCAGCGGCGGTGCGGAGGAAGAGCTGCGATGACGGCAGGATAGACATGTAAGTCGCAATGCTTTGTAATACAGCAATTGATGCGTGAAAGAACGTGGAGCCTGCGATTGGGTTTTGGACACGCGGTCGGAGGTCCTGAACATGGCTATCGGCGGCAATCCCGAGGCTGCGCGAGTCAGGGGCAGCATATGAGGGGCAGCAAGGTGTTCAACGTGGGGGAAGCTCGCATGCATAGAAAAGAGAACTTGAGCCGCATCACATCCTGCCATCGCACAGATAAGAATTGGTAGTAATACATTTTCATTCATGTCTCGGCCATATTCCAGGCCTTCGAGGAGACGTTTTATCGTCAATCCGTGTTATGTCATTATATGCATTTCCAACTCCAAGCATGCGCGTGAATAAGTGCGGGTATCGAAATCGTGCTTCACAGCGACGAATTTAGGCAGCGCCCTTCTTCTTGAGCATAGCCTCGTCCTCTTCCCTCAGCTCCTGGTCGATCTTGGCTCCCTTTGAGGGCTCGTTGCCGTGTGCGCGTGCGGGCAGGGTAGCGTCCTTCTCCCTCTGCTTGTCCTCAAGGGACTTGTCCTCGCCCTCCTTCTCGCGCTTCTCCTCGCGCTCGAGCTTGTTGGCGATTGATCGCTCATCCTCTGTCAAGCACTGTTAGTAATTGTTGGCTAGGATTATCATGTTTGGTTCTGGTCGAGGCCTTGCGCAGGTCCACGGCACGTGCACCAACACATAAGCGCAGAGCAAAAACGTACTGGAGTCTAGGGCCTGGTGGGAGTTCTCCTTGCCCTCGTGGAAGCGGTTCTCCTTCTTCTCCTGCTCGATCTCGGCGTTGGACTTGGTGACCTGGTCGCCAGCCTCGTAGACAGTGCGGTTACCGACGCTTGAGTTTCCAGACATGTTGAGTGTGGGATTTGTGAAGTGTTGGGAAAGAATTAAGATGGGAGATTGATCAGAAAGTAGAAGATTGGGATTGGATGTGTGTGATGCTACTGCTGATGAGCTCCCCCTCCTTATGAAGGGTCTGTTGTGTGCGCAAAGACTAACATAGCGATGACGTAGTGGTGTAGTGATATCATCGGTGGAGACAAAACGCATGTTTTGGGCACCAAACGCGATGCAAATGATGACATGCACATGGCCGGTGCGGTGTCTTCGTTTTGAATTTGCATACAGAACTGCGATCACGGCTTTGTCGTGTGCCTTTTCCGAGCTTGCTGCGATTGCGAGGTCTTGAAGGAGCTTCGCTTTCGTCATCTTACCCACATCAATGCGGCTCCGCCAGGTTGTTGACCAGCATCAAAGTTGCCAAGTGCGGACTATTGCAGCATTCAGACGCTGCGCGATATATCATTGTATGCAGGTCTTGGGTAGGTGATATTGAGAACACGTAGACTATCTATCCAAGGCACGCGACACTCAGGCAAAGCTCCTCTTCTCCAACCACCTGCTCACCAGCGCCAATGCCTCCTTTGGCTTGTCGAATGGCACCAGGTGCCCCGCTCCATCTACCGTGGTAAAAGCAAAAGTCGTTTCTCTTCCGCTCGCAGTCTCTGTCTTTACCTCCTTGAACCAGCCCACTTCTTTTCCTTCATTCTTCCAGATTCTCTTCGGCTGTGCAACAAACGCCGGCTGTCCTTTCCATGGCATTGTGTTCGCCCACTGAAGGTTTCCTGCAGTGTTGCAAGCGAGGTCAAGGTTGCCTTGGTAAAAAAGAATGTCAATGCCATGCTCAAGAAGATACAGAACCTGTGGCTGCGTGCTGAGGACGCCATCTGCAGTCACCCAAAAGGCACCCGCAACAGCTCCAGAGAAAATCGAGTAATTGCCTACAGCTTTGGGCACGTTCAAAGCCTTCCACACCGTTGGTAGGTTGAGATACTTCTGTATTCTTGGAATCTCAATGTAGCAGAGATCATCCTTGGTCTCGCAATCGCGGGTAATGTCATAGCGATTGCGTCCACCTTCGCCAGACTCGCCGTCGTAGTAATGAACGACTCCGTCGTCGCACACCTCGTCAGCAGCCAGGCAAATAGCCGGATCCGGATGTTCGTAACAGACTTTTGTTAGTTCCATACAGCGAGGTAGATTTGCAGCCATGATATCACAACGTGTTTGGTTAAATACAGGACTTTCGACGCCAGGGTTTGTTGTGCAGAGTGTCTCCCAGTAGCCAAAAGTAGTGTCTTTGGGCGAGACGTATGCATTGCCAGTGAAAGTTGATTTGAGGTTGATTTGAGGTCGTTTGGGGTACAGGAGGTTCTGAGAAACAATCTGCGCACCGAGTGTAGGGACATAGTGGCCCTGGAAATGATCAGCTTATGCACTTTGCATATTGCCATTGACCTACAGCATAGCTTTCTCCGGTTATGTGAAAGTCTCTCCCAGATAAGTTCGGGAAGATATCGCTGGTAAACAATTGCAGGAAATGATGCATGTCTTCCGCCGCTGTGAAGCTTGTTGCTGGAAGCGGGATGCCTTGGTCCACATAACTGAAACCTACACCAGCCGGTTGATCAACGAAGATGATATTGGCGTTCTTACTCCATCCGTATTCATTATACACAGTGCCATTGCCGTGCTCATTAATCATGCATGGGCCTAACTCTCCCATCTGGAAGATTCGTAGGTACGAAGTTAGTGTATGTCTCACATGTATTTCGCACATGTATTTCTTACCATCCCCAGCATGCCCGAGCCACCAGGACCGCCAGTCAGCCATAGAAGCAGCGGATCTTCGGATGGCTTGTTCTGTGACTCGAAGTACCAGAAGAAGATGTGTTTCGAGCCAACATCTAGCCAGCCGGTGTATTGTTTGGAATGGGCATTGCAGATGGTGTCGTCTTGTTGCTCTCTGATGCGGACGGAATGGTGTTCAGAGAATTGACTCTGGTATACTTGGAAGCCTTCGACATCAGGCGTCTCTTGGAAAGGCACCTGCGACAACGAAGTTACAGGTACAGTGGCTGCGAGCAAACTCGCAATGGATAGCTTCATGGTCGATATCTACCCTCACCGCCGTACCGTGATGGCTAGGAATGGTGATGTTCGGTTCAGCACGGATGAGGAAGCAACAACACACAATAAATCAGTTTTGCAAGATATGAAAGGGCTGTAAGAATCTGCAAAAGAGTCTGCTATCCCCGAAGATGTATGAGAAGAGACGGTTGGTGGCCGCAGCCGGGTGAAGTGCTCCTGGCCATGATGACGGTCCCAGCGCAATGGCCCTCCCACATCGAACAGGGGTGTGAGGATAGACTCGACACGAACATCTCGAAACCACGACCGCACGCGACTACATCTTCAACGTTACCATTTTGCGCGACTTGACCGCGTCTGTCAATAATCTGGATCCAAATACCTGCTCTAACTCTTGGAAACTCTGTTAGAAACGCGCATCAACCTTCAATAAGGACTCGACAATCCGCATCGCATAGAACCAGCGCAACGCCCCTCCATCACCATGCCCTACAACAATACTCCCATTGCGCCCAACAAGGAAATCACTGGACATGTGTCACTTCCCCGTGAGTATTTTCCTGACATCTGGCCCAGATCACTATCTACATAGGCCTGCCAGCTAACTTCCTCCCCAGTGGCACGCGTGCAGAAGATCATTCAAGCAGACCCCGAGCGCATCACAACTTCCAAGAATGCCGCCTTCGCTATCGCGCTGGCCACAGAAATGTTCATTCAGCACCTCGCAACCACAACTTACAATGTCGTAAAAGCCGAGCGCAAGCCCCGCCGCAACATTCAGTATCGCGATATCAGCAGCGCGGTAGCTAAGACAGACAATTTAGAGTTTCTAGTCGACGTTGCACCCAAGACCAGCACATGGGGCGCGGTGAAGAAGAAGATTGAAGAGAAGGAAAAGGAGGACGCTAAAAGAAAGGAGAAGGGGGGCAAGAATGATGGACCAGTAAATGGCCAGATGACACTGGATCTCGCCACAGAGACTGTCGAGGCAGAGACCGCAGAGAACAGCGAGACACCCGTCAATGGCGCTGCCACAGCTTCGCAATCTCCAGACAAGCCTGACGAAACGCCTGACGCCATGGAAGTCGACCAGGGCGTAGACCGCGTTGCAGACAGCGAGCCAGAAGAGGACCCTGCGGCTATGCAAATTGAAATGGAGATGCGTGGACCACCACAGCAGCCCGCTGTGACCGAGAATGAGAACCCCAGTCCAGCCCCTAGGCGGTCAACAGGCGGCTTCACAGCAATCAATGGAACCAAATAAATTGTGCCGATTGGGGCGCTGAAACGAAATTTTTTGCATTGCATTTGGCGTTCAGCAGGATATACCATGCCAGGAGTACTTGACCAGTATACAGAAGTGGATATGGGAGGCGTTGACTGTACTTGACAATGAAACAGGAATTCATCTCATCCGATTGCGGCCCAAGTTGCAGTACCCATGGCAGCATTTTCTGTACAGTCTGGACAATCCTTAACCGTAATTGGCCACTCTTGAAGAAGCATACATGACTAAAGCATTGCACCAGTTATCAGGGCGTCCACGCCTCCCTAATCGTACATCCATATGGAGCTCTCGGAACCCAATATCAGCCACTGGGATACTAGTAGCAATGTGTCCAGAGACACCACTTAAAAATCCTCCTCATTCCACACCTCCACACTACCCGCCCAACCCTCTCTGACCACAACAGCCTTCAACACCTCTTCCGTGTTCTTCCACGGCACGCCAAACTTCCCACTATTAATCCTGCACATTCTCGCCCCACTGATCTCACCTGCCACCACCTTCACCAGCTCCAAACACACCTCCATTGCCCTCTTCGTATTCCTCAAAATCTCCTTCACGTCATCTTTCTCCTTTCCATACCGCCGACTCGTAAAGAGACAACCGATCCAATGGCCTTTGTCCCCGTCGACCGGTGGAATCAACAGTGTTGTTCCGACTGGCACAGGGTTGAATGCCTTGATCGAGTGCTCCTTGGTGCAGAAGGCGTGGTAGATGGCGAACGCGTTGGGATATTGCTGCTTGAATGCGAGGGCGATACCAGCGCCCCAGGAGCCCTGGGTGTTGCAAGCGTGCAGGAGGAGGGTACCTGGCGGAGCGGAGAAGAGGGAGCCGCTGTGATGAGTAAGACTTAGTGTTGCGAGAGAAGATGAGGAAGGCGGTGAATAATAGGTGGGAGGCAGGTTTTTGTATGAGAGGGCCGTGTGTGTTGTAATCTCTTTGACTTTGGGATTGGACGATGGCGGCGCTGGTGGCGCTGATAACGGCTTCTTGCCTTTGCCGTCTTCTTTGTCTTGTGGTGTCGAGGATGTTGTCGTTAGCAGGTTCTCGGAAGCATCTTTGTTAGGCGCTTTGGAGGTTGCTTCGTCATGTTCTCCACTCTTGGGCTGGAAGTAGGAGGTGATGGAAGCGTTCTTGTTGATAGACATTGTTGCGATCAACTCGGCTACTGCTGTGGTGATATCAGGCAAGGTAGTTACAGTGGCTCATGCAAAGGCTTGTCGTTTTGCGCATCAAGTTAGTGAGGAGTAATCGTTGGTAGGAAAGTGTCTTGAAGGTATATATATGAGCAAGTAATGTGAGATGGAGATGGAAAAGGGTAAAGCTAGCAGCCAGGCAGCCGCCAAGACTTTGGTTTGCTCAGAAGTATTCCCTGTTCCATTGCTTGAAGTCGTAGCTTCTAATGGTGTGAGAGTGGATGACCGAGTTCCTTCTCAAGAACCGTGGTAGCGAAGAAGCAAGGTTAGTGAGGGTTTTTTGCTATACGCGGGAGATCACAACTGATCAGCTAGTCAATATCAGCCAGCATACTGGGGCCTCTGAAACTACTTCGTGAGCAAATGCATATGAACTTCATGAAGCATTCCATATCTGGGGTGATGTTCGGTCGATGACGCCGGGACGGTGTTCGTCTGCACGGGACCATCTGGCCAATCAGACGACACCTGACATAACGCTCCTTGCCAAACCAGCCAAAACTTCAACATCGTCAACCCAAGCTCCTCTCCATCAACGACAACGACCCCCGCCCACTCGCGTCCACGATGCCCGCCCTCGCCAACACCGCCCGTGCCGTCGCACGCTCATGGACTGCTCACCAATTGCCCGTTGCCCGGGCGGCCGGCTGCACCGCTATGCAGACCCGCAACGCCTCGGCTTCCTCGTTCGATAGTCCCTTCAAGGGCAGCCCGGACTCGACCAAGATTCCCTCGTTTGCTGCGTACAGGAATAAGGGTGGCGAGACAGGACCGAAGGTGTTCCAGTACTTCATGGTCGGATCCATGGGTGCGCTCAGTGCGCTTGGCGCGAAGGCGACTGTACAGGGTAGGTCACCAGCACCGCGATAGCCCAGTGGAGAGACGGAACTTGTTGGGCTCAATTGATACGGCATATTTGGAGTCGTAGGAGAGCAATTGGCCATTTTGCGGATGATATGCGACCGTACCCTGATGGAGAACCGGACGGCTAACCGATTCGCTCAACAGACTTCCTTGTCAACATGTCCGCCTCCGCCGATGTTTTGGCCCAGGCCAAGGTAGAAATCGACCTCGCTGCTATTCCCGAGGGCAAGAACGTACGTCTCGCAATACCATACGTGTTTCCTGGAAGGTGGAAGCTGATTAGAGCAGGTCATTATCAAGTGGCGAGGCAAGCCTGTCTTCATCCGACACCGCACCGAGGACGAGATCAAGGAGGCCGAGGATACCAAGTGGGAGTCTCTCCGTGACCCCCAGCCCGACTCTGCCCGTGTCCAGAAGCCTGAATGGTTGATCATGTTGGGTACGTCACAACAAAGTACGCATATGGAGTTTGGAGTTAACAGCAATAGGTGTCTGCACTCATCTTGGATGCGTCCCCATTGGCGAGGCTGGTGACTTCGGAGGCTGGTTCTGCCCTTGCCACGGATCCCACTACGACATTTCTGGCCGCATAAGAAAGGGACCTGCCCCTCTCAACCTCGAAGTTCCCCAATACGACTTCCCCGAGGAGGGCAAGGTTGTCATTGGTTAAGCGGAGTAACTTTGAAGGAGGGGTGCACGATGTCAAGACTTGTGTGTGTATAGGAGCGAGCATCACCAATTTTCCTACGGTTTGATTCACATAGATTCGGCTTGTGTCCCTGCAATGTAACACCAGTTAGAGTCACCATTTGCTTTTATTGGGTATAGGTGTTGTTGTCACATGTATGCATTACGACAATCGTGGCACCTTTCGCTCCATACTCCATAGGCTCTTGTGAGGTGGGTTATGCATGAACTTTATATCTTCACATCTCCTATCATTGGCCACTGAGGTAGGTCTTGATAGCTTCAACGGCGTCCTTGAACTTGTCCGCCTCAATCAGCACCATATGTCCCTTCGGCTTGACGCCTAGCTCCTGGAACGCTCTCTTGCTATCACTCGCACCCTCGTCCACTGGTGTGTCGTACTCAAAGTCCATGTAGCCCAGCGCATGCTTGTGCAGCACCTCGTCCTCGGGGTGGAAGTAAAACGTTTCCTGGCCAACGTCGGCCTTCTTGTTCTTCTTCTTGCTTGGCGGCGCATCACTGCTCGGTAACTGCGACTGGATCTCGGAGTAGCATTTCGAAAGCACAAGGTAGTGCGTAAATGTGTACGGCTCCTTTTCCTCAACGGCCCATTGAATCTCTTCCAGCAACATTGTGTACATTGGGGGAACGACCTCGTGTGGCATGTTTATGAAGCGTTCGGTCAGGATGAGGCCGACTTGCGCCGTAGAGGATGGGGAGAGCAGCGGTGGGAGAGCAGGGATCGAAGTGGCTTTCTTCGAGAGGTAGGATGTCAGGTCGCGAATCACTTTCTTGTCCTGTAGATCCTGTTAGAGATGTCGATTTCTACCCAATGGATAGCAGACCAAGATTATGGGCTGGGAAGCATGCGTACTTGGTGTGTTTGCAGGTTCAAGACTGTAAGGAAGGCATATGGGTCGGTTTCGTTTCCGTCCACCTTGACGGTGCTGCCCAGCAGCGGTTGCGCCAATATGATGTCGGCGAGTTCTGAGAGATTGAACAGTTGCGCATCGACATCGAGGAGCTGGCGCATAAGGTTCTTGAGCCCGTGAAAGTCTACGGCTGGCTGTGGATCGAACCATTCAAAGTCTACGTTTACAATGTCCATTTCCTAGCATACAATTGTTAGCTAGCTGTTCGACTGGAGGCGGAATGGACCAAAGCGCATACCTCGTCGCTTCCAGAGTCGTCGCCATCTTGCTGCGTGCGCTTGTCCGACGCATCGGGCAGGTCTTCAGGATCTCTCTCGGACTTTCTTTTCGCCATTATGTGTCTGGGTATCTGGAATACGGTTTTATCGCCAAGGCAAATTAGGACGAACGGAGAATTCGAGAGGACGCGACTTCCGCGCTTGCGTCGACGGTTCCTATCGATAAAGAAATTTTGGGGGCCCCGCCAAAATTTGCGACAGTCACCAAGCCCCTCCTGCGCTTGACTTCCCTCCTCAGATACCCCGTTTTCTCACCTCTTTTTTTCTTCTCCTTCTTGTCAACACTTTCTTTCTTACTCAAGTTACACACTTTCTAGATATACTTCCTTTTTTCAAAATGGCGACCGACAACTCAGACCCAATTCCCCCCCACAAGACGTTCGATACCATCTTGGTCCTCGACTTCGGGTCGCAGTACACCCATTTGATCACACGCCGACTCCGCGAGCTCAACATCTACTCTGAGATGCTGCCATGCACGACTAAAATTGCCGACCTGCCATTCACACCAAAGGGTATCATCCTCTCGGGTGGACCATACTCGGTTTACGAGAAAGACGCACCCCACGTTGACCATGCAGTCTTTGATCTCGGCGTTCCAATTCTCGGAATATGCTACGGTCTGCAAGAAATGGCATGGCACTTTGGCAAGAACGCCGGTGTAGCCGCAGGCGAGAAGAGAGAATACGGACATGCCAACCTGAAGGTTGAGAACCACGGCGGACACATGGACGAGTTGTTCAAAGACTTGGGCAACGACCTCGAGGTCTGGATGAGTCATGGTGACAAGCTTAGCCATATGCCTGAGGGCTTTGAGACTGTTGCGACAACGTCCAATGCGCCGTTCGCCGGTATCGCGCACAAGACAAACAAGTACTACGGCATCCAATTCCACCCTGAGGTTACCCACACCAAGATGGGAAAGATTGTGTTGAAGAACTTTGCCGTCGACATCTGCCAGGCAAACACAAACTGGACTATGAGCAAATTCGTGGACCAGGAGATTACGCGCATTAGGAAGCTCGTTGGCGACAAGGGGCAGGTCATTGGCGCTGTCAGCGGTGGCGTTGATTCGACCGTTGCGGCGAAGCTGATGAAGGAGGCCATTGGCGACCGCTTCCACGCTGTTATGGTCGACAACGGTGTGCTGCGACTTAACGAGGCTGTGCAAGTCAAGAAGACCCTGGATGAAGGTCTAGGCATCAACTTGACAGTTATTGACGCGTCTGACCTGTTCCTCGACCGCCTGAAGGGCGTCACCGACGATCCTGAGAAGAAGCGAAAGATCATTGGCAACACCTTTATCGAGGTGTTCCAGAAGCAGGCCGAGAAGATCAAGGCAGAAGCTCACGCCGATAGCCAGGCTGGTGAGATCGAATGGCTTCTCCAGGGCACCCTCTACCCTGACGTCATTGAGTCTCTCTCGTTCAAGGGTCCCTCTCAGACCATCAAGACACACCACAATGTTGGTGGTCTCCCCAAGGACATGAAGCTCAAGGTCATTGAGCCTCTCCGCGAGCTGTTCAAGGACGAAGTCCGTGAGCTTGGCAAGGAGCTCGGTATCCCAGAGGATCTTGTCTGGCGCCACCCCTTTCCTGGCCCAGGTATCGCTATCCGTATCTTGGGTGAAGTCACCCGTGAGCAGGTCCGCATCGCGCGCGAAGCCGATCACATCTTCATTGAGGAGATTAAGGCTGCTGGCCTGTACAGGAACATCAGCCAAGCGTTCGCAGCGCTTCTTCCTGTCAAGGCGGTTGGTGTCATGGGCGACAAGCGTGTGCATGACCAGGTTATTGCGTTGAGGGCTGTTGAGACTTCGGACTTTATGACTGCGGATTGGTATCCGTTTGATGGCGAGTTCCTCAAGAGGGTGAGCAGGAGGATTGTAAATGAGGTCAGCGGCGTTTGCCGTGTGGTTTACGACAGTGAGTTCTCCTTGTCCGTGATGGTGTTGCAGAGTATCGCTAACGTTGACTAGTCACAAGTAAGCCTCCTGGCACCATTGAGATGGAGTAGTGGCTGTACAATTATTCCGGCCTTGCCAGATTATGGCGTAAAGCATTGTTACACCTGATTATGAAGTGGCTGGACGTGGATACGAAATAGACGATGGTTCATAGACGCGCCCTTTTTTGATGATACCCTTGCATGACTACGATAAAGTAGTTGAATATGAACCTTTTACGAATCACATACCGAAATGCTGCCGGATTGCTGCGTGATGTGAAAGGTGATGTCTCGGGGATATGCAATGTAATACGAACTCGGAAAAATATTGTCTGGGGTTTATAACATGTCTACGTAGATTTTCAAGGTGTAGGGATATGTTCCTACTAAGTAGTTGAATTTCTCGTGGTTAGAATAGTGGGTTAAATCGTCGAAAACTAGTACCTTGTACATGCTTTACTTTCACATGTTTTCAACAAAGGCAACCCGATAGTTGTTTAAATCTATGGCAAAATCCAAAGAATGAACCAAGGATTATTCTGAAATATCAGAGATGCAAACATTTAAGAGTTCATGCACTCAATTAAGCATTTCGTCCAGCCTTGGCATTAGTGGGCTGCTTAATTGGTGGCTGTGCAATGACAACATCGGACCCCGAGATGCTGGACCCTTGCAGGAGTCCAGGCGAGGCCGCATCTCGTCTCGCAACGTTGTAACTTTATCCGACACTCTTTCTTTTGCGAAGACACGAAGAAGAAGACGCAAGATTTACGACGATGCGATGAATCGTTTCGAATCCACTGGCGAACGCGGCCATGTATCATTAGCCTCGCAGTCATCCTCAATCCATCTAGACGCCTCCTCTCATCCACGGTCCGGCCGGCCACACTCCGCGCGTCGCCCATCGTCACGCCCAGGCCAAGCTTCACGAGCAACCTCGTATGCGCCCTCATTGCGGCGGCGCACTACAAGCCACTCGCTGTTATCGCATGATGCAGATATCGAGGATCCCGAAGCCGCGGAGCATACGCACGCCGAGGCCGCCATTGTCGAGGAGATTGCTGAGATCAAGCGCTACGAAGACTTTACAACTATAGACTGGGTGCAAGATGCTGCGCGCGAACAACTGAGAAGGAAAGCGCGGCGACGCCAACGAGATAGCATTGGGGTGCGCAGGGATGGTGGCACCAACAAGGTGTTTCTGGGCCGTGGAAGGGGCAGGTGGAGGAGAAAAATCGCAGAGGCGTACGATGCTGGCCAGGCCTGGATCGTTGTTACCCTTGTCGGGGCGGCGATTGGGCTCAACGCTGCGTTTTTGAATATCGTTACCGAGTGGCTGAGTGATATCAAGCTAGGGCATTGCACCACGGCTTTCTACCTCAACGAGAATTTCTGCTGCTGGGGTGTCGAGGGAGGTTGCGCTGAGTGGAAACGCTGGACGGGGTTTGGGCCTGCGAATTACCTGTTTTACATCCTCTTCGCGGCGCTGTTCTCGTTTACGTCTGCGAGGCTGGTCAAGAGCTTCGCACCGTATGCGGCTGGATCAGGTATCTCGGAGATGAAGTGCATCATTGCAGGATTCGTGATGAAGGGTTTTCTGGGCTTCACCACGCTCTTTATCAAGTCGATTGGGCTGCCGCTTGCAATTGGGTCGGGTCTGTCAGTCGGCAAGGAGGGGCCTAGTGTGCACTATGCGGTTTGTACAGGAAATGTCATCAGCAGGTTCTTCGACAAATACAGAAGGAATGCGGCCAAGACAAGGGAGATTCTGAGTGCGAGCGCGGCAGCAGGTGTCGGCGTGGCATTCGGAAGTCCCATTGGAGGAGTGCTGTTTAGCTTGGAGGAGATGAGCAATCAGTTCCCGCTCAAGACACTCTGGAGGAGTTACTTTTGCGCCTTGGTCGCTACGGCTGTTCTTGCTGTAAGCACCCTAACTTCTCCTATTCTATCCAACAACAAGACTGATCGAAGCTGCTGTAGGCCATGAACCCCTTTCGTACCGGGCAGCTGGTCATGTTCAACGTGTCCTACGATCGCTCATGGCACTTCTTTGAGATCCTCTTCTATCTCATTATTGGTGTTTTCGGCGGTCTTTATGGCGCCTTTGTCATTAAGTGGAACCTCAAGATGCAGGTCTTTCGGAAAAAGTACCTGGCTGCATATCCCATTACCGAGGCTGTCACCTTAGCCGTCATCACGGGCGCCATATGCTATCCGAACATGTTTCTGAGGATTGACATGACGGAGAGCATGGAGATCCTGTTTCGGGAGTGCAAGGCCGGCACGGATTACGACCAGCTGTGTGATGCAGCACACAGGTGGCACAATGTCTGGACGCTTGCTCTCGCGACTACCATTAGAACTTTGCTGGTCATCATCTCGTTTGGGTGCAAGGTACCTGCTGGTATCTTCGTGCCTAGTATGGCGATTGGTGCAGCGTTTGGCCGTATGGTGGGCATCTGTGTTCAAGCCCTCCACGAATCCTTCCCTACTTCTACATTCTTTTCGGCTTGCGGACCAGATGGACCCTGTATTACACCGGGCACATATGCTTTCCTTGGGGCGGCCGCGGCGCTGAGTGGCATCATGCACATCACCGTTTCGGTGGTAGTCATTATGTTTGAAATCACAGGCGCGTTGACATATATCCTGCCAACCATGATTGTCGTGGGCGTTACAAAAGCAGTGAGTGAGCGGTTCGGTCATGGTGGAATTGCCGATCGCATGATCTATCTCAACGGATACCCATTCCTGGACAGCAAAGAAGAACACGCTTTCGGCGTGCCAGTCTCCCAGGTCATGGCGAGTCGCCCTGTGTGCATAACGGCTACCGGCATGAAACTGCAGCAGATGGAGCGCCTCATGAACGAGAACCAATATCAGGGTTATCCCATCGTTGAAGACCTTAAGACGAAGATTTTGGTTGGGTACATCGGACGCACAGAGCTTCGGTACGCCATTGACCGCGCGAAGATGGATCAACATGCCCCAGGACATGCCAAATGTTATTTCTCAAACACGTCTTCGGATAGTCAGAGCGCGCCGCAAACACCCGCGGGAATTGGATCAGCGCCAAATACGACATTCGACTCTATTGCAAGTACGTCGTCGCAGATGAACTTGGACTTCACACGATTTGCGGACCCGACACCGCTTTCCGTGCATCCCCGACTGCCCCTCGAAACGGTCATGGAAATCTTCAAGAAAGTAGGACCCCGAGTTATCTTGATAGAGTATCGTGGCCACCTCACTGGTCTTATCACTATCAAGGACTGCTTGAAATACCAGTTCAAGGTTGAAGCGGGGCATAGCGGCAGCGGTGTTGCTGGTAATGGAGATGAGGGCATGGAGAAGTTGGCAGCATTTGGAAAGCGTATGATTAACTGGGCACGAAGGAAGGCGGGAATGAAGGAGGTAGGGGAGTTGAGACTGGTCAGTCCAACGCTTCCTCAGCAAGAGAGACATATGCAGAACGAGGAGACTTTTGCTGTTGACGACGAAGACGAGGATGAGGATAGCGATGATGAGAGCATGGAACTTGGTGATAGGAGAGACAGGGGAAGTAGGTAGTTGATCCTTGCACCAACCTATTTTTGTGTTATAGATGCACCCTTTTTCCTATGGCCCAGTTTGAGTGCTACTAATAGTATAACCGTGTAGGAGATAGAGCGGAGGGGCGGGAAGCCTAGCTGGGAGAAGTGGGGCTGTCAAGGCCCACTTTCACGTGGAGCCTTGTTACTTGCTGCTGTGACTACGTTCATTTCTGCTGTGTCACATCCATCAGAAGGTAGACAGGATGGTACGAATACCAGTTGCACAAAGCACGTTCATAATAGCCTGAGGATAGTCGCATGTCTCTATGCTCCCGCTGTCAGTGCCGGACATTAAAAGGGACGAATCAGACGACGATTGCGCCGCTGCAGGGGCGGCAGTGGCACTAGTCAGGGTAAGCGTGTGACAACCGTGCGCGCGTACTTCGCGTACGCCTACTGTGAATTATCAGCGACAACACATCACCACCACCCGGCCGAACCCCAAGCGCCCCTCTGCGACTAATAATTGCCCCCAAACGACTATTCCCTCGCTACCCCGCCCCCGAGCGCGGAACCACATGTCTTCGTAGCGGCCGACACCTCATCAACACTCTACCATGGAGGGACCATTGAACCCAGGGGCCCCGAATGGCAATGGCAGCATACGTACCCCCAGCCCCTCGCCGCCCTCGATAGATCCCCAGATCATCGTCGACCATCTGGAAAAGGTGCTCGATGTCAGTCTGGGTGCCTCTGAAAAAGACCTCTACGCCGCCGGCAGTCTGCTGTCGCCCGCCAAGCTGCCGGATACGCTACAACGATGCGCCCGCTTTGCCTCTGAGGGGCAGTCGGTGCTGTACGTGGTAAAGGAGCGCGTAGACGAGGCTCGTATCGATGGCATCGATGGCGCAAATGGCAGGTTCCCCGCTGCAGGAGAGCAAGGAGAGACCAAACTGACCGAAAGTGCAGCCAACACCCAGCGCTTTACCTACACTCTCTCCAGCGAGATCACTGCTTCTCCCACTTGCGCCGCATTTGTTGTTATTTCCAAGCGACCGATACCCATAGACCCCGCGATACCCCTTAGCCAGCAGGTCCTTATTCAGACGCTGCCGGGTTTTATACTTTCTAATAACGCTTCTTCGCCCGACGGCACGCCGTACGAGTTCCTTCGCTCCCTCATTCAGTCGGCCGTCGAGCCCTATTTCGACACTTACACCAAGAGCCAGCGCGATTTGGCGGGGAAATACAGCAAGGGCGATAACGATGCAAGGACGGGTATTTCGGCGACTAGGAAGAAGATTGCTGAGCTCGCTGTGAGCTTGGGCAACCTGGAGCAGAATGTCGAGATTCCAGAGTTGCTTTTGCCTCTGCACCCGCTCATTCAGAGTGCTCTGGATGAGGCCAACCAGCGCGGTGTGAAGCCCTCACCGGAACTCATCCCCTCCGCTATTGTGCAGGACAGCAGCTTCCTCAATGGACTGCAGGCGACAGTCAATGGATGGATCAAGTCGATACAGACCATTACCAAGACCTCTCGGGATGTATCGACTGGAACAGCTGCGCAAGAGATCAACTTTTGGATATCCATGGAATCAAGGCTGCACGATATCGAGACGCAACTCGGCAGCCCTGGTGTCAGACTCACGCTAGATGTATTGAAGAACGCAAAGCGCTTCCAGGCGACTGTCAGTTTCAGTGCAGACACCGGTCTGAAGGAAAGTACGGATCTTGTGCAAAAGTACAATCAGCTGATGCGCGAATTTCCGCTTGACCAGCTACTGTCTTCGACTTCACTCCAGGCAGTTCAGGAAGCAATCCAATCTATCTTCAGCCACATGAACAAGAAGCTCCGCATTTGCCCATACCCTGTCCGCCGTGCTCTTCCTCTTGTCGAGGCAATTTCCGAAGATCTTAACAAACAATTGCACAATTTGCTCCACGGCAAGACGCTTATGCACATGGACTATCCTGAGTTTCAGGCTATTATGGCGGTCGCCGAGAGCATCTGGCGCACTTGGGAGGAGAACGTCAAGGAATTTACCAACGTTGCGCGTGAAGTGACAAGGCGAAGAAATGAGAAGTTCATCCCTATCAAGATTGCAGCGCGACACAAGGAGACGGAGGAGCGTATTCGCTACATCACCACTTTCCGCAAGAACCATGAGCAACTTCAGCGAACTATTGTCAATGTCCTGGGATCCCAATCGTCCATGGCTGAGAGCGGATCAGCCAAGGAAACCGTCATTATCGAGGAGATTGGCGATGTAGATGCTGTCAAGGAGGTCAAGGAAGCTTATGACGTTCTTAAAGACGTCGATGTTCTGGACGTGACGCCTGAGGGCACACGGCTGTTTGAGCAAGCAGAGCAGAAGTACAACGAGCGCACATCGCGTGTCGAAAACTCCATCATTGCCAGGCTGAGAGACCGCCTCGGTACTGCCAAGACTGCGAGTGAGATGTTCCGCGTCTTCTCCAAGTTCAACCCGTTGTTTGTGCGACCAAAGATTCGGGGCGCCATCTCTGAGTACCAGACGCAGCTCATCGAGAACGTCAAACAGGATATTCTTGCTCTCCATGAGCGTTTCAAGCGGCAGTATGGTAACTCCGAAGCCCACGCTATGGCACAGCTTCGTGACTTCCCTCCTGTATCTGGTGCCGTCATCTGGGCTCGCCAGATCGAAACCCAGCTTGAGACCTACATGGGCAAAGTCGAGGACATTCTTGGTAAGGACTGGGCGCTCCATGCGGAAGGCCAAAAGCTTCAAGCTGAGAGCAGCATGTTCAAGAAGAAGCTCGATACCAGGCCGATTTTCGAATCATGGCTCCAAGAAGTTGCGAGGAGGAAGTTGTCCATCTCTGGACGACTTTTCCTGGTCAGCAGGAACCGTGCTGCTGGCAACATCCTTGAGCTGAATGTCAACTTTGATGCGCAAGTCATTGCGCTTTTCAAGGAGGTTCGCAACTTGACATGGCGTGGTTACCAGGTTCCACATGGCATCAACAACATTTCCAAGGAGGCGAAGCGTGTTTACCCTTACGCAGTCAGCCTTATGGAGAGTGTCCGCACTTACACTCAGACTGTGCGCTCAATCACCGAGATGGGTAGTGTCGCCTTACTTCTTAACAACTACGTCAACGATGTTCAAGCGCTTGTTGGCAAAGGTGTACCTCTCAAATGGGAGTCTTTCGTTCACGCTTATGACCTCCATGTTCGGCAGTCTGGTTTCCCTGTTGGTGGTGGCAGTGTCCGCAGTGAAAGCAAGCACGTTCAGTTCGTCCGCGACTTCGCCGCTGCGACATCGTTGCTGCAGCTGAAGGTTGCCACCTTGGTGAACATTAATGCTGCAGTTGAGAAGGCACTGAAGGACTTGGAGACATGTCCTTACACCAAAGACGCTTTCCAACAAAACCTTGAGACCATCCAAAAGTCCATTGATCAGCTTAACCTCGAGAACTACGCCAACCTTGCCTCTTGGGTTGCTGACATGAACGCCCGCATTGAGTCTATCCTGCTGGTTCGATTGAGCAGGGCTATTGCGCTGTGGATCGAGGTCTTCAACAATGTCGATGAAGAGCACCAAGACCGACGCCCAATCAGCGAACCAGCTCCCACAGAGACGCCAGAGGTGAAGCCGACTTTGGCTCGATTGACACTCGAGATTACTATGCGGAATCAAGTTATTTACCTCAGCCCCCCTGTCGAATATGCCCGAGCAAGCTGGCTTGAGCAGCTTCAACAATGGCTCGCTATTGTTTGCACTCTCCAGAAGATCAAGGCCTCACGATACGAGATCCGACTTGAAGCAACTAATGATACCTCCGTCAGCCAGTTCTCGGATCTGCCAAGCCGATGCACCGATTCGCTCATCGAGGTGTACGGTGCGGTAGAAGGAAAGCTTCGCGACATTTCCTCTTACGTTGATGAGTGGCTCCAGTTCCAGTCTCTTTGGGATTTGCAGTCTGACCATGTCTACGACATTCTTGGAGAGGATCTCTCTCGGTGGTTGCAGCTCCTCCAGGAGATCCGCAAGACTCGCGCCACCTTTGATAACTCGGACATCAGTCGCCAGTTCGGTTATGTCACGGTCGACTACGATCAAGTACAAGTCAAGGTCAACGCCAAGTACGATCAATGGCAACAAGAGATCCTTACCAAGTTTGCTAGCAGGCTTGGTCAGCGCATGAACGATGTCTATGTGCAGATTGAGAAGGCTCGCAAGGACCTTGAGATGCAGACTCTCGAGGCATCCTCCACTGCTCAGGCTGTTTCTTTCATTACAACTGTCCAGCAGTGCAAGAGGAAGGTCATGGAATGGGAACCTGAGATTTCTACATTCCGTCAGGGCCAAGCTACGTTAGCCCGCCAGCGCTACCAGTTTCCATCGGACTGGTTGCAGATGGAGCAGATTGACCATGAATGGCAGACGCTGAATGAGGTCTTGGAGAGAAAGAATAAGATTGCCAACGACCAGGCCGACGCACTGAAAGCCAAGATCGATGCGGAAGATAAGGTGGTCAACCGAAAGATCGTTGACATAACAGGAGAGTGGGCTGAGGAGAAGCCTGTCGCTGGTAATCTTGCGCCTGCGGATGCTTCTGCCATTTTGGCCAAATTCGACCAGAAGCTTAGCCAGCTTCAGAACGAGTCCAGCAACATCTCGAAAGCCAAGGAGGCCCTCGGCTTGCCACCATCCCCAGAAAATGCGCTCGAGACTCTCCTGGAAGAAGTTCAAGACTTCAAGTCGGTCTGGTCAGCGCTTGGCACAATCTGGGCCAGCATTGACGAGCTTCGTGAAGTGTTGTGGACCAGCATTCAGCCTCGCAAACTCCGACAGAACCTCGACAACCTGCTCAAGATGACCAAGGACATGCCTAGTCGCATGCGACAATACCAGGCTTTCGAATACGTCCAGACCACCCTGAAGCAGTTGCTGAAGGAGAACGCCATCCTTGCAGAGCTGCGTTCTGACGCAGTCAAGGAACGTCATTGGGCAAAGATCTTCAAGAACCTGAGGCCACACAAGCGATACTCTGCTATCTCCATGACTCTTGGTGATGTCTGGGATCTCAAGCTTGGTCCTAGCGAGAAGATCATTCGCGATGTCATTACTCAAGCTGCTGGTGAAATGGCCTTGGAAGAGTTCCTGAAGCAGGTTCGTGAGACATGGCAAAACTATGCTTTGGAACTGGTCAACTACCAGAACAAGTGCCGCCTCATTAGGGGTTGGGATGACTTGTTTGCTAAGTGCAGCGAGAACCTCAACTCCCTTCAAGCTATGAGACATTCGCCTTATTACAAGGAGTTTGAGGAGGAGGCGTCTTCTTGGGAAGACAAGCTCAACCGTGTTCACGTCCTTTTTGATGTCTGGATCGACGTACAGCGTCAATGGGTTTACCTTGAGGGTGTGTTCACAGGCAATGCTGATATCAAGCACCTACTTCCCATGGAGTCAGCCCGTTTCCAGAACATCAACTCTGAGTTCTTGTCGGTTATGAAGAAGGTCTCGCGTCAGCCCTTTGTACTCGAAGTTCTAAACATTTCCGGAGTGCAAAAATCGCTTGAGCGCCTTGCTGAACTTCTTAACAAGATCCAAAAGGCACTCGGAGAGTACCTCGAGCGCGAGCGTGTGTCATTCCCCCGCTTCTACTTTGTTGGTGACGAGGACTTGCTGGAGATTATCGGTAACAGCAATGACGTTCTGCGCATCGCTAAGCACTTGCGCAAGATGTTTGCTGGTATCTCTGGTCTGATCACTGATGAAGATGGAGTCATCCAAGGTTTCACTTCGAAGGAGGGAGAAGAGGTTCAACTTCGCAAGGAAATCTCGCTCGTGAAGACACCCAGGATCAATGAGTGGCTCGGCGCTCTTGAGGCCAACATGAAAACTACGCTGGCTGAGCTTACGTACGAGGCCTATGAAGAGTTTGCTCAACTCATCGCGCCCGACGCTATGGACTCGGATGCCTTTATGGAGTACATTGCCAAGTACCCTACTCAAGTTGTTGTTCTTGGAACACAGATCGCTTGGACTCATGCCGTAGAGAAGTCGCTTGCTGAAGAGGGAGCGACCCTACCCAAGCTGTACGAGAAGCAAGTCAATGTTCTCAAGCTGCTCGCTACTGCTGTCCTTGGAGACCTTGAACCTATCCAACGTCGCAAGTGCGAGGACCTCATCACTGAGTTTGTCCACCAGCGCGATGTCATTCACAAGCTGGAGAAGGTTGGTGCGCGCTCGCCAACCCACCACATGTGGCTGCTCTGCATGCGATATGTATACGAGCCAGGCAACGATCTGCTTCAACGACTGAGGATCAAGATGGCAAACGCTGTGCTTGACTACGGTTTTGAATATCTGGGTGTTGCTGATCGCCTGGTGCGCACGCCACTTACTGACCGCTGTTTCCTCACTCTTACCCAAGCGCTTTGCCAGCGGCTTGGTGGCTCTCCATATGGTCCAGCCGGTACTGGTAAGACTGAATCCGTCAAGGCTCTGGGTGTACAGCTTGGACGCTTTACTCTGGTTTTCTGCTGTGACGATACATTCGACTTCCAAGCCATGGGTCGTATCTTCCTTGGTATTTGCCAGGTCGGTGCTTGGGGATGTTTCGATGAATTCAACCGTTTGGAAGAACGTATTCTCTCGGCTGTTTCTCAGCAAATCCAGAACATCCAGTTAGGTCTCAAGAAGGGAGCCGAGGATGAAAAGTCACAGATTGAACTTATCGGTCGCCAGCTGAAGGTCAACGGCAACACCGGAGTTTTCATCACTATGAACCCTGGCTACGCAGGTCGTTCAAACTTGCCCGACAATCTCAAGAAGCTTTTCCGAAGCGTTGCCATGTCCAAGCCCGACAAAGAACTCATTGCCGAAGTCATGCTTTACTCTCAGGGTTTCTCGCAAGCCAAGGAGCTGTCGAAGCAAGTTGTGCCGTTCTTCGACAGGTGTTCATCAGGACTCTCCAAACAGGCTCATTACGACTTTGGTCTCCGTGCGTTAAAGAGTGTGCTTGTTAGCTCTGGCGGACTGAAGCGCGCTCGCCTCGCTCATCAAGACGACTCGAATCTGGACGAAGAAGGCATGGAGCCCCAAATTATCATTCAGAGTTTACGCGAAACGATAGCGCCAAAGCTCATCCGCTCTGACGTCGAACTCATGATGGCTATTCAGGAAGAGTCATTCCCTGGCGTCCAATACATCCCTGCTCCTCTTGACAAGTTGACCGAAGCCATCCATAAGTGCGCTGCGGAGTCCAAGCTTGTCGTAAGTGACTCATGGATGACCAAGATTATCCAGCTGTACCAGATTCAGAAGCTACACCACGGTGTCATGATGGTTGGTTCTTCTGGTTCTGGAAAGTCTGCAGCCTGGAGGACGCTTCTCTCCGCCCTGCAAGCCGTAGAGGGTGTCGAGGGTGTTTGCCACGTTATTGACCCCAAGGTCATGTCCAAGGAGCAGCTATATGGAACGCTCGACAGCACAACGCGTGAGTGGACTGACGGTCTTTTCACCAGCATCTTGCGTAAGATCGTAGACAACCTTCGTGGCGAGGATAGCAAGCGACACTGGATCGTATTCGATGGCGACGTCGATCCTGAATGGGTCGAGAATTTGAACTCTGTGCTCGATGACAACAAGCTCCTTACACTGCCCAACGGAGAGCGTCTCAATCTCCCATCCAACGTCCGCATCATGTTCGAAGTTGAGACACTCAAGTACGCAACGCTTGCCACGGTCTCTCGTTGCGGTATGGTCTGGTTCAGCGATGACACTGTCGAGGTCGACATGATGATCAAGAACTACATTGAACACCTCAAGACAGTGCCATTTGAGGACATTGAGGACGACTCTGTCGCTCCTGGACAAATGTCTCAGAAGACTCTTGCAACTCAAGGGGTGGTCGCTGACTTCTTGCACATCAAGCTCACTCAGGATCGCTTCATCGAGAAGGCGCTCAGCATGGCGAGAAAGTTCAAGCACATTATGGAGTATACCGACATCCGTGCGCTCAACACACTGTTCTCGTTGCTCAATAAGGCATGCCGCAATGTGCTGGAGTACAACGTGCAGCACCCAGATTTTGCTCTGGAGGATGACAAGATGGAGACGTATCTCGCCAAGAAGCTGCTTGTTGCTCTCGTGTGGGCATTGGTTGGTGACTGTCCTCTCTCGGAGCGCAAACAATTCGGTGACCTTATCGCTGGTCTTACCGATGTCGAGCTTCCTACTCTGAACGAGTCTACGTCCCTCATCGACTATGATGTCAAGCCTGATAGGCCTGAGTGGGATACATGGCAGAGCCAGGTACCCAACGTTGAAGTCAACACACACTCCGTTACTCAGACGGATGTGGTTATCCCCACTCTCGATACTGTTCGTCACGAGGATGTGCTCTACTCCTGGCTGGCAGAGCATAAGCCACTGCTGCTCTGTGGTCCTCCAGGTTCCGGAAAGACCATGACGTTGTTCAGCGCACTCCGAAAGCTTCCAAACATGCAGGTTGTGGGTCTCAACTTTTCCAGCGCCACCACGCCGGATCTCCTCATCAAGACATTCGAGCAGTACTGCGAATACAAGAAGACTCTCAATGGTGTGCAGCTTACTCCCACACAGGTTGGTCGTTGGCTAGTCATTTTCTGTGACGAGATCAACTTGCCTGCACCAGATAAGTATGGTACTCAGCGCGCCATCTCCTTCCTGAGACAGCTTGTCGAGCATAATGGTTTCTGGAGGACATCCGATAAGACCTGGGTTACGCTTGACCGTATTCAATTCGTTGGTGCTTGTAACCCTCCAACCGATGCTGGCCGTACACCCATGGGCCTCCGATTCCTGCGTCACGCTCCACTCATCATGGTCGATTACCCTGGAGAGCAGTCACTTATCCAGATTTACGGCACCTTCAATGCTGCAGTCCTCAAGATCATTCCGACTCTACGAGGTTATGCCGACGCTCTCACCAAGGCAATGGTTCAGCTCTACAGCGAGTCCCAGAAGCGTTTCACGCCTGATATTCAACCCCATTACGTCTACTCACCTCGTGAGCTTACTCGATGGATTCGTGGTATCTATGAGGCACTTCGACCACTGGAAACTCTGCCTGTTGAGGGGCTTGTTAGGATTTGGGCGCACGAAGCCTTGCGCTTGTTCCAGGATCGTCTTATCGCTGAAGAGGAGAGGAAGTGGACTGAGGAGTGCGTCCACCGGATTGCTCTTGAGCATTTCCCTACTGTTGACGAGGAGAAGGCTCTCGGTGGCCCTATCCTATTCTCCAACTGGCTCTCGAAGAACTACGTGCCAGTTGAGCGTGAGCAGCTCCGAGAGTTTGTCAAGGCTCGACTTCGTACCTTCTGTGAGGAGGAGGTCGATGTTCCACTTATTCTCTTCAACGATGTGCTTGAGCACGTACTTCGCATCGATCGTGTCTTCCGCCAGCCACAAGGTCATCTTATTCTCATCGGTGTCAGTGGATCTGGAAAGACTACTCTGTCGCGTTTCGTTGCCTGGATGAATGGTCTGAGCGTCTACCAGATCAAGGTTCACGGCAAATACTCGGGTGACGATTTCGACGAGGACTTGCGCACTGTGCTTCGACGATGCGGTTGCAAGGGCGAGAAGATTTGCTTCATCATGGACGAAGCCAACGTCCTGGACTCTGGTTTCCTTGAGCGCATGAACACACTGCTTGCTAACGCTGAGGTTCCTGGTTTGTTCGAGGGCGATGAGTACGCTTCTTTGCTTACTGCCATTAAGGAGGGCGCTCAGCGCCAGGGTATCATTCTCGATTCCCAGGACGAACTGTACAAGTGGTTCACGGAGCAGATTGTCAAGAACCTTCACGTCGTCTTCACGATGAATCCGCCAGAAGGAAGTCTGTCGTCAAAGGCTGCAACCAGTCCGGCGCTTTTCAATCGTTGCGTGCTCAACTGGTTCGGAGACTGGTCCGATCAAGCACTCTACCAAGTCGGCTCCGAACTCACGCAATCTGTCGACTTGGACCGTACAAACTACATCGCACCCGATAGTATTCCAGTCGCCTACCGTGGACTTACTCTGCCACCATCTCACCGTGAAAGCGTTGTCAATGCCATGGTCGCAGTACACCATTCGCTCCGGAGCAAGAACGCGAAGTTGGCAAAGACGCAGAATCGCAAGATGTATCTCACACCACGACACTTCTTGGACTTTGTTGCGCAATACGTCAAGCTGTACAATGAGAAGCGCGAAGACCTGGAAGAACAGCAACGCCATCTCAACGTCGGTCTAGAGAAACTTCGCGAGACATTCGACAAGGTCAAAGAACTTCGAGCAAGCCTTGCAGAGAAACAGACGCAATTGACAAAGAAGGATGCTGAAGCAAACGAGAAGCTGCAGCGTATGATTGCGGACCAAAATGAAGCTGAGCAGAAGAAGGCAGGATCCATCAAGATGCAGGCACAACTTGCAAAGGATAAGGAGGAGATCCAGAAGCGACAGGAAGTGGTCAACACGGATTTGGCGGCAGCCGAGCCCGCTGTCATCGAGGCACAAAAGAGTGTGCAGAACATCAAGCGCCAGCATCTCACTGAAGTCCGATCCATGCAGAACCCTCCTGCTGGTGTCAAGCTTGCACTTGAGGCTGTCTGCACCATCCTTGGCCACAAGCCCGACAGCTGGAAGACCATTGTTTCCATTGTCAGGCGTGATGACTTTATCGCAAGTATCGTGCAGTTCGATAACGAGAGGCAGATGACGGCTGCACACCGCAGGAAGATGCAGAACGAGTACTTGTCCAAGGAGGATTTCACGTTTGAGAAGGTCAACCGCGCTTCCAAGGCTTGCGGTCCCCTCGTCCAGTGGGTATCTGCGCAAGTCACTTACTCTGACATTCTTGACCGAGTTGGACCCCTCCGTGCTGAGGTCGAAAATCTGCAAGTTGAGCTGCAAAAGACGGAAGAGGGTGCGAAGGAGACACAGATCCTTATCCAGAACCTTGAGGAGAGTATCGGGCGTTACAAGACTGAATACGCAGCCTTGATCAGTGAGACTCAAGCCATCAAGGCGGAAATGTCAACGGTCCAGTTCAAGGTTGACCGCAGTGTCCGACTTCTCGACAGTTTGTCATCCGAACGTACGCGATGGGAGGAGAGCAGCAAGTCATTCGATTCCCAGATTGACACGATTGTCGGCGATGTTTTGGTCGCTGCAGCGTTCATTGCCTATGCTGGTTACTACGATCAGCAATACCGGAAGGCTCTCACCGAGGACTGGTACGACCATCTCAAGCAGTCTGGCATCAGCTTCAAGCCAACGAATCCATTTACGGAATACCTTTCTACCGCCGATGATCGTTTGAACTGGCAACACAACGGTCTACCTGTTGACGACCTTTGCACGGAGAATGCTATTGTCCTCCAGCGGTTCAACCGTTACCCACTTATCATCGACCCATCTGGCAGAACTACCGAATTCTTACAGAACGAGTGCAAGGAGCGCCGCCTCACAATTACCAGTTTCTTGGACGACTCGTTCACCAAGCAGCTTGAAAGTTCTCTGCGATTCGGTAACCCAATCTTGATTCAAGATGCTGAACATCTGGACCCTATTCTTAATCACGTTCTCAACAAGGAGTACCAGAAGACTGGAGGTCGTGTCCTCATCCAACTCGGCAAGCAAGAGATTGATTTCTCGCCGTCCTTCCGCTTGTATCTGTCTACTCGCGATCCTTCCGCCAACTTCGCTCCTGATATTTGCAGTCGTACCACTTTCGTCAACTTTACGGTTACGCAGAGCAGCTTGCAGACTCAGACACTCAACGAGGTCCTCAAGTCTGAAAGACCTGATGTCGACGAGCGACGCTCTAATCTCATCAAGATGCAAGGAGAGTTTGCAGTCCACCTTCGCCAGCTCGAGAAGCGATTGCTACAGGCTCTCAATGAGTCGCGAGGTAACATTCTCGACGATGACCGCGTTATCGAAACGCTCGAGACGCTCAAGAAGGAAGCCAAGGAGATTTCTGAGAAGGTTTCTGAGACAGCTGGTGTTATGACAGAGGTCGAGAACATTACCAAGGAGTACACTGTCGTCGCCCGTTCATGCTCGGCAATCTTTGCCGTGTTGGAGCAGCTTCACCACCTCAACCACTTCTACCAGTTCTCACTGCAGTACTTTACGCAGATCTTCGAGGCGGTACTACGCAAGATCCGCAACTCGTCAATTACCGGACATGCCGCCCGCATCGAGCAGATTATTACTGAACTCTTTGTCGATGCCTACCGCCGCACCTCGCTGTCGTTGCTCCAGAAGGACCGCGTTACCTTCGCCATGCTTCTTGTGCAAGCCGCGCCCTACAAGATGGACAAGTCACACATTGACCAGATTCTTGACCCTGATCTTAAGGGCGTTGATGTGTCGACTGAGATGGATCGCAAGGAAGAGGCTATGGAGCGTGCGCGCAAGCTTCCCATCTTCAAAGACGTGCTCGACAAGATTGATGAGAGTGCCTGGGACGCATTCCTTAACGAAGAGATGGGAGAGCGACACGTGCCGCAGGCTTGGCCAGACAACCTCACCAAGTTCGACCAGCTTTTGCGAGCTCTCATCCTCGTCAAGCTGTTCCGCGTCGACCGCTTTGTGCCAGCTGTGGAACGGTTTGTTACTGAGGTCTTTGGAAAGGGTATTCTGGATGCCAGTGGTGATCTGGGTGACATTGTCAAGCAAGTGAACGCCGTCACCCCAGTTGCTCTCAGCTCCAGCCCCGGCTTCGACGCCAGTTACAAGGTCGACAACCTTGTCGAGAGGGAGCAAGTCGTCTGTTCTAATATTGCCATGGGTTCCAACGAAGGTGCCGCGCAAGCAGACAAGGCTATCGCCAACGCGGCTACCACTGGCAACTGGGTACTTGTCAAGAACGTCCATCTTACTCCTCAGTGGCTACAGTCACTCGAGAAGCGTCTTGAAGCGCTCAAGCCCAACCCTGACTTCCGCCTGTTCCTTTCCATGGAGTCTAGTCCGAAGATTCCTGTCAACCTACTCCGTGCTTCGCGTGTTCTATCCTATGAACAACCTGCTGGAGTACGCGCCAACATGAAAGACTCGTTGTCATCTTTGGCTGAGAAGGCAACCAAGCCGCCTGTTGAGAAGGCTCGTGTGTACCTTCTCCTGTCCTTCCTGCATGCGGTCATTCAAGAACGTCTACGATACGCACCCACGCTTGGATGGAAGGGCTTCTGGGAGTTTAACGACAGCGATGTAAGTTCTTCACATGTTTCTCCTCCAATATACACGTGCTAACTATACTCTAGTATGAATGCTGCAGCTTCATCATTGACACATGGATCGACACCGTCGCCCAAGGCCGCTCCAACATCGCGCCCACCAAGATCCCTTGGGAGATGCTGCGCACTCTCATCACGGAAATGTACGGCGGCAAGATCGACAACAGCGAAGACTGGCAGATTCTTTCTTCTCTCGTCGACGCATGCATGACTCCTGCGGCGTTCGAAGACAACTTCGAGATTGTCAAGAAGACGGAGCACAGTGAAGGACTTGAGCTACCGACCTCTACTAGCTGGAAGGACTTCATGGGCTGGGTCAACGATCTGCCTGAGCGCGAGCCTCCGACGTACTTGGGTCTGCCGGCCAATGCTGAGAAGTTGCTGCTCGTGGGCCAGGCGAATGACATGGTTGGTGGATTGAAGAGAGTGGTGGAGATGTTGGACGAGGGAGAGCAGATCATGGCTGAGGCGGAGTCGTAGATGGATTTCCGCTTTTCTTCTTTATGAGAGTAACTATTTTTTATATCATGGATCGGGGCGAATTAGGCGTTTTGGCGGGGCATGAGGGATGGTCTTTATAGATGACTTTCATATACCCTTTCTTAAATCTACATCTATTTGCATATCTCTTCTGTTGGTGTGATGTCGAGTGACGCGAGGATGTAAGTTCTCATCCAAATGGGGTTCAGACGGGAAACAACGCGGCGTTTATGTCATGTCGATTTTTTTTGAATCACACATACAAGACGCAAGAACATGCTTAGAAACATAGCATAAAACCTACTGCAGTATTTCGACGTATAAAAACGTCAACTCAAATTTCGTCGTTCCGACCTACCAGATCCAGAAACAATCGAGTGCAACTAGCCATCGGGATATAAATGACATCAAGAACCTCAGTCAAAGAAATGAAGAAAAACCTTACGCTTCACTAGAACGCATCACCATATACATACACATTTCCCAAACTAGAGAAAACCTCGACGCATAACTATACGCCACACTTCAGCGATGACAAAAAAGGAAAGAAAAAAAGAAAAAGAAATCCTACTCTTCTCCTCCCGAGCTCAACCTCTGCTTCTTAAATTGCTTTCTCACATGCGTCCGCTCTTCAGTAGTGCGGTCCATGCGTCCCTGCAACTCGTCGAATTCTTTCTGCCACTTCTCGAGCCAGATGCGTTTCCGTTCCTCGAGGACATCCATGTCGTGCTGGAGAGCGTTGATTTCCTTGGTGAGTGTTTGTTCTTTCATGATGATGCGGGCGAGATCTTCGAATTCGACGTCTTCGGCAGAGCGCTTCACACCGCGCGGTGGGACTGAGGGTGTGTCGTCGTGTGTTGTGGGGTCGGCAATAGTGACTTTCGTGGGGTTGGGTTGGGGTGAGGAAGTGGCGATTAGTTGTTGGTTGTTTTGCGCGAGGGAAGGCGCGGATTTGCGGGCAAAGCCTCGCGGCCATGGTGATGCACGCGGGGGCTCGGCAGCTAGTGTGGATTGGATGTCACTCTCGTCGATGTAGGAGCTCTCGCTGGACATGACTCGCTTTGCTATCGCTTCGCTTCGAGCAGTGTCATCGTTGTTCTTGTGTGAAGGAGGCTTAGCAGCGGCAGGACCCATGCGATCGGCTATATACTCGAGTGCGACTCGAAGTCGTTCAGGATATTTCTTTGTTTCTTTGAGGACGCAATCGGTTGCGATGCCAGCGGCGATGAAATAGAACTTGACCATTAGAGTCACTCTGGCTCTATCAGATTGCTCTAGTGTACTAGGCTGCTTTGGGTAGCACTTGCTGAAAGGGTGCAGTACGCGCTGTTTGGCAACTGTCTCAGTTTTCATCGGTTCCTCGTTGTGTGCGCTCTGTACGTAGAATCGGACCTCGTGAAATCCACGGGGTAGTGCTACCATGTACGCGTAAATGTCGTCTCCTGATTTGGCGTCCCGTCCAACGAACAATTTCTTGGGCTGGGCTTCGGGTATAGATGTCTGGTCCACGAATTGCATCTCGTCTGCTTCTGGCAGATTTTCCAGAAGGTACAAAGCCTCGTATTCTCTCAAGTACTCCAATAGACGATCAAAGTCATTCTTCGTCTTGCTGTTTCTTGGCTCTCGTGACGACCTGACTGAAGGGCTATGCAACTCACCTTTACCATTCGTCGACACCTCTGCCTTACCGTTGCGACTGCCGGAGCGCAAGCCATACACACTATCAGCATCCCCAGCCTCCGAGCTCTCTTCCACAATGTCGCGGTTTCGTCTGGTGCGACTTTGGGTACCGTCTTGCTCGTAATGCTTTTCCTCCTCAATTCTCTTGACGGCAGCCCCGAATCGTTTACAAAAGTCTTCTCTTTCGCATTCAAGGCCATCAATGAGCCCTTTGGTTAAGAAATACCACCTGATAAGCATGCTGAACTTCCGCTTCATAGGCTTCGAGTTCTCTGCAAGATACCTGAAAGGTGCGTCAAGAGGCACCTTCATTACGTCGTCTTGAGTTACTGTAACAATTGCCGATGGTGAGGAAGATTTGGCGCCAGGCTTCTCAGGGTCTTTTGTGCAGTACCGTACTTCCCGCGGCTTTTCGCCATATCGAGCCAAGTAGGCATAAACATGACGCCCGTGATGGTTGCCAATTAGAAGAGCATGTGGAGGATTTCCTGCCGAGTGTGGGATCCAGGTCATGGACTCTGCTGACGGCAGGGCATCCAACTGTGGCCCAGCGCCATAGGATGCTATGACCTTTCGAAGGTCGTCGATAGACATTGTGGCAGTCTCGAGAGGATGGATTAGCCGTGCCAAGTGGGCATCAGAAGCTGTTATGCCTTATAATGATTGTGGTGGTATTGACAGCAGCGCAACGATGGCGCAACAATGAGCGCAAGGCTGGCGTTGTTGACAATCGGCGTAGCGGGTCAGCGCGTCTGGCCTGAGCCACGGATGCGCCCTAGCCCCAGATGTGATGCATGGAGTTTGGAGACTTGCAATAGTTGCAGCGGATCGATGCCCGCAAGCAATAAACTTTATGAGTAATGGCACAGGCGAAGGACAGGTTGCAGGACTCAGGTACGTGCTGGAAGGATGGCTGGGTCTAAGCGAAAAAACACGTGCTCACGTGTTGTACTAAGCATCTGAAGGAGCGCAACAGTGTCTAATCTATATTTGGTTTGTAATATACATTTTGGTAGATCATTGAAACAGCCGCTACAAGCTTCAAGTCGAATTTCAAGATCTCGTCTATACGATAGAAGTCTACCCAAGGCCCTGCTCTCTATACAACCTCCCTGACCATCCAACAGCAGGGGCATCGGCGTAGTAAAACAACCAGGAAGAGAAACCAGAAATTACAAAAGAGTACAAAACGCTAAAATGCTGCAAAGGAGTACTGCAAAACGCCTACCGAAGGTGCTGATTGCATCGCTGTCGCCTTGCCCAGCTATGGAACCTTGCTTTCTTCCATCCACTCTTCCAACTTAATGTTTGTTTCTCCCCAGTTCCTGCCACCTGCTTGGGCTTTACGTGCGCACCAAAGCGTATGCTGCTGCTCAGATGGCATTTTGTATCGGGATTGTCATTCCAATTGGTCTGTGGAATGGACGAGTATGACCACTGAACGCAGTATTTGCTCGCTTCGCATGATTTCTCACATGCTTCTGGCGATTCTTCTCCTGATGGTGCACGGTCCTCTTTGGTTTCGCTGTTTTCGAACAAGACGTTCCAGCGTCCATTTGACGATTCGGATGACAGATTGTCCCAGTCGTTTCGTGTGTAATTCAAGTTTTCCGGGGTAAAGAAGCGGTCCCATAGATCCGCGAAACGCATTGGTTGGTGATGACCCTGGTCTCTCTCCATTTTGTACAAATCGCTGCCCATGCGTGGCGATACATGCTGCATAATCAAGACTTGGTCGCACCACAAGGTAGGATGGAACGGTATGGTGCTGGGATCGTAGCCGGAAATAGCGGGCCAGACGGGTGTGAAATTGACATTGAGCTGCTCCTGTAGCACGCTTGAGACCAAATCGAATGCAGATGTATGGTCTCGAATCCGCTTCCCCCACTTTTTCAATGCGTCTTTGCGCACTACAAGCAAGTCCTTCATGACTTTGCGTGACAAAATGAAGGCTGTGCCTGACGGAGCGAATGGGTCGGGAACAAGGCTAGTTTCGGCGATGGGTGGGTTCGCAAAGTAATGACTCGCGTCTGGGTCATGCTCACTGAGCCATTCGAGCAAGTTGGGTCTATTGACGTAGGTCTCGTCGTCGACGAAAATGTACCAGCTGCGGTCAGGCCTGTAGTCCCATGCAGCTGACATTGTCTGCAAGATCTTGTATTTGTCCAATACCATCATGTCCTTCCTCTCTGCCTCTGGATCCTTCTTCTTCAAACCCTCCAAGGGTATGCTCCTCCGCGCAAAGTCCAGCTGCATCCGGTATCTGTTCAGCTCGTCGTTATGCATGACGACCTCGGTGCCCAGCCGCCAAACGACATCGAAGACAGGCCACTTGCCAATCTCAGCCTGCAAGTCTGAGAAGAGAAGCAGCATGCCATGGTCTTCATCGGCAGTGTTAAGGATAAGCGGCGCGACTTTGGAGTGGACGTTGGTGGCGGTGGTGGTGACGGAGACAACGAGCTGGTCGCGCTCAACCGGATGAGGGCCGACTGGGGCACCCTGCTGCTGTGGGCGCTTGAGGGCAGGAAGTTCTTCGTCGTCGTAGATGCGTGGCCATCCCTTGACCCAGAAGAAGACGTAGAGGAAGAGTAGGCTGACGAGCAGGCGTGTGGTACGCGGCATGTGTTTCCGGAAGGCCGACATGGTCGCTAGGAATTGTTCCAGGGCATCTGCGTATATGAGTAGGCGATGGTATATGCACAGGTCAGCAATCCAAAAGGTGACCCCAGAGGCTGTTTCAGGCCATGGCCGCGGCCGTCTTTGACAGTGGAAAAGGCGCGTTGTCGCAAGTGGTCATAGTCAGGGATGCGCCGAGCCTAGCCCCGCCCGGAACTTCCCCTGGCTGACGCGGGGCGCTTCGCATTGGTAAAGGACACGCGTCGCAAATACAACAACGGCATAGTCATGATGCCTTTTGTGGCAACCCTTCGATGATGACGGCCGGGACTCGTCTGCGATTTCGCGTACCTACGTGTGCTGCGCCGGGGGGGTCAGCCTGCATGTTTCCGATGTTTAGCGACTCCACAACGGTCACAGAGCACTATCTTCAACGGCCGTGACGCTGCCAAGCTCATAGCTAAAGCTTGGTTACTACATCCAACAAAATCGTTAGCATGTGAGGCGTCGAAGAGATGTAGTTTTTCCTCCAGCACATCTTTCATTCGTTTCTCGACTATAGTCTTTCTATGGCCGACGAAAGATGTATCCCATCGTCTTTGCTATCAAACTGTCCACCTTGACTCTCATTCTGTCATCGGCTCTGTTCATCATCGATCAAACGCTGTAGGCGCTTTGACGAGCTATGGTGAGAGTTCTGTCGTTTGCAAGTCTCCTTCACCGAGTGAGAGGAGACCTGTGCGCTAATTCCACATTCGCACTTTGTAAGAACATACATGAGAGAACAAAGTAATGAACGAGAAAGTTCAAGTACTCTTCAGTTCAACCAAGCACCACCCAGCACAACGCTCTCCATGGCGACTAACAAACCTCGCAGCAAAAATACTGTTGACCCGGATGAATCATACACGCCGTTGCTAAGCCTCAATCTTGGGATTGACTTCTCAAGCAGCTTACCTCAGCACATCATCGATGCCATCTACGCCACTGAGTATGGTACGCGAAATTCGTGGTGCTCACATGCTACCAGGCTTAGTTGGCGGGCTAATGTCTATTAAACAGGAGAACTCACAGAGCAAGACCGCTACGACTGGGTCTTGCTTTTCTGCGGTCTTCACCAAGATATGGAGAAGATCCAACAGGAAGTACGCGCGATCATGTCTACAATGGCAGATTTCAATACTGCTGCTCCATATCTCATCAGCCGGTTTCATGCAGCAATGCAAGAGCGAGTTGCAGTGCTGGGACGGGGTGAGCCTATTGTCGTAGAGGTGAGAGGCATGTTCAAACTAACAAAGGTATTTTTCGCTGATCCGACATACAGGGCCATGCACCGAGGATGCCTGGACAGATGATGACGCGGTGGACAGCTGAAATCTTAGCGGGCGTACCGTCACTCTATCATCGCATCGAAGCTACGCTTGCTGCACGCTTCCTTAGCGGAGACTATGCGAAATGACGGAAGCCATTTCATCAACTGATACTGTGGAAGCGCCGAGCCCGACTATGAATGCTACAGTGGAAGCAAATTCCCAATGCAACTTCATTGACGTAGCATCAGTCTAACATACCAAGAGACGTTTGCTTTTTCTGTCAATATGGATGACTTTCTCGCTGCGTAGAGGCTACACAATGACCCTGGAGAGACGAATGATATTCGAATCTCGATCATGACAGTTAAATTCAGTCTTAGTTTTAATGCTTGCTTTGCATTCTCTAGTACGCCAAAAATACATCTTGCTAAATGAGCGAAGTGAATAGTGTTCAATCATGTTGCCCAGGCAGCTAAAGATTTTTCTATACATGAACGCGGGATGCATATCAGTTCCGTTTGCTCGGTTGTAGGCTATAAGACCAGGCAGTGGCGCTGCTTCCTATTCTGTGAACAGTACCAGCGTTTCCGCTGACTAAAACCACATCCAACAACGCCCAGGCACAATACAAGCATTCCGAGTATTTGCAATTTGTTTGCACTCAAACGACTTCCCACAAAGCAAGCGGATATCGATGCATTATCATAGAGCACCATCTCTTGAAGTTCCTTGTCCCACTACCGCTACCTACATCTTTGTCTTAATAACCGGACCCAACTGGCCCACATGTCGCACCCTGAGTGCGAGCGATTCTCTCCGCCTTCAACTCCACCACCAAGAAAGTCTGGCCTCAGATGGGCCGACTTCCAGTATGAAGGCGACCTTGATGATCTTCCCAACACAGCAAGAACACGTAAAAAGCCGCAAACGCAAACACCACTAGATCATACGGTCGCCAAACTCCGTGAAGAGCGCTTTCGATTTACGACAAAAGTACCTAACGATCTCAACAGCAAAGTCTGCTGTCCCCGTGACCGTGGCGCTGTCCTCGACGTCTATGCAGAGGCGCTAGAGAAGATCAATTCCAAAGATCACGATCACGAGGAAATCTATGCAGAGGCGAAAGCCAAAATCAGGACTATATTAGGCATCGCTGCAGCAGGTCCTAGAAATGAGGTGTTTTACAAAGGGCTGCTTTCTCCAATTGAGCCTTTGTACGCCAGACCACGAATCGAATTCCGCAAGGACAAGTACGGCCACCGCGCAGCCACTAGGATTCAGGAGTGGAGGAATGATGGTTGGCCTAACCAATATCCAAGAAATGCAATCCAAACGGAGAAGGCTAGGAAAGGTCAGCTAAAAAGGTGGTATGAGGAAGATTGGACTGACTGGACTGTAGGAGGCTTGGGTGAGGAGAAAGAGGGGGAAGAGGAAGAAGCTGTGGAAGATGCACAGGGCGAGGATGGGATGGAATGGATAAGCTCTCAAGGATGATCTTTGTCTTGGGATACACGAAAACGAACGGAAAGTCACTTGGATTTGAAGTAGCAATCGTCCATACAAAAGAGCTGCCTAGGCGGAATAGAAGATTCACAAACATTGTCAAGGCAATCTGCAACATGTATGAAATGATCATCGAAGAGCCTCCTAAAAGGCTGTTCATGAGCAGCGTGTGCCCCGCACAGATACGGACTGGTGCTCAGTGCTAGGGCCGGTTCAGAGTTGTTATAGTCGTCAACTTATTAATCCCGATGCATAGATATCCTGAAGATATTTTCCTTGAAGCAAGCCGGAAATCCCTAGTCTCATATCTATTGTCGAGCAACTTCCGACCTGCATGTTTGCAAACGATTTGGCAGTGAACAAGATGTCCGAGAAGCAGCCAGACACAAACGAAATCAATAGAAAAACACTGTTCCATCATCTTGAAACAGCCATTAAATTCCATTTGATAGTTTCACTCCTGCAAAAACTTATTAGCATTGTACATATACCACCGTTCTCATACAATCTTGCGCAATGCTACTTCACAACGCCCTCACAACACCTCTATACCTACCTATATCAAAGTCTATATAACACCAACCTACTTTCGTATACTTCCCTATTCAGAAGAATATACTCAACAACCAACACTATCACACCAAGAACATCAACTACAACAACAATCCAACCCAGGAAAAAATGTCTTCATCTAACAACGCCGAGCCCAAGTCTCCCACCTCCCCCTTCTACACTCATGAAGAGATGGAAGCAGCCTTGACCATGCTCACTGTACGCAACCCCGTCATCTTTCCTGACAACAAAGGCGAAGACCAGGGTACCGCTGGATCTCAGTCTGGACGCCGCGGTGCCATTTCCGCGGCCGGCTCATCATCCAACGCAGCAGTGCCTAAGAAGATCTCGCTGGAGGCGTATATTGCGATGAAGAAGGCGCGAGCGGCTAAGGAAGAGGCTGAGCGGAAATAGGCATTCTATCTGCTCTTGTGAGGTGAGGAGGGGGATGATAGGGAGACTGTTGAGTGATGCTAGGAATGTGAACTAGAACAGGTGTTGGGGGTTAAAGGGAAAATAGGGCTCGCGATCTTCAAGTTGAATTCGGTCAGTATGGAAATATATATTGAGAGTTGTTAGATTGGAATGAAATCTCTGTCTACTGCGAAGTCATTGGTATTATGGCTACCCCCCAGTCGCTCCAGCCGCTCGCTACTAATTCCCACAATTTGTCCTGAACCTTCGTTTAGCAGTCTTGAATCCGTAAGTGGAGGCGCGGCAACGCCCGAAGCTAAGTACGCGGTCGTTCCAAGCTTAGCCTGCATGCTTCAGCCCGAATCTAGCCGGGTTTTACCGCCATCAATTATACGCAAGAGAGCGCGATGCTAGGGAGTAGTTCTGTGCCTCCCTAAGATACAAATAAGCGTATAGTTAACTATTTGTGTAGCTTTAGACACCGTCTAAGAATCTACATACTAGAACGTGATCAGTGCTAATTAAAGAATCTTATATGAAAGCATGCGGGTCAAGACACTTCGCTAGTTATACACTACTTGAGACACCACTTGGGATCACTTGGCTCGTTAGCGGTCCAAATACCACTCAACACTGCCTTGCTATAGATCACACTGCTACATGTGTAGTTTGAAGGGAGGGTCGACCACAACGATAACGCCCATACCTTCATAACGAAAATCTACGTGGGCCGAAACTGGCTAATGGGAGCGCAAGGCCAGCAGGTATGCCTGGGGGATGCTATGTCTTCTTTGGCCTGTTGCGGTCCACGAAGATTTCCGTCACGAAGAAGTAGGCGTTACTACATTGTCCCATGCGTTGCAGCGCTGTATTTGAGCCTGGTGACGGTACTGCTTTGGGAAAGCCGAGGAGGCGATAGTCCATTGTATTTCCAAAATCAGATGCAGATTGTTGAGAGGAGTCAGATTTTTACACTGTGTGTCGCTTCATTGCTCGCGCTTGTGGGCGTTGGCGAGGTGGGATAGGTTCTGTGGAAGAGCATCAAACTAGTGCTCGCATGTCGCATGTCGCATCTGACGTATACACAGAAAGTCGTAGCTGGCCATCGAGTACTGCTACCGCACTGTCGAGCAGTCGCCAGATACGTAGGTGTTCTGGGCGCACGCGAGCAATACCGCACGACTAGAGCAGAGCTTTTGGGAGATCGCCGACTAGGTTAAAGTGTTTAAGCTGGTGCACGACTGGCTGCGCGATGTGAACTTGCGCCAAGTTCCACCTTCTTTATTTAGAAAACGGGGCAAAAGCCACCCGGTAAGCCACTCTTGGCAGGTCCCTTGCTGCCATACGTGTCTGTCGCAATCTAACACCTCATCTACCGGTCCTATCGCGCGTCCCTTTTTCCTCGCGTCCTACTGTCTTTACCTTTTGCCACAAACTTCTCGATCGTCAGCTCTGTTTCTCGCGAGGTTGAACGCCCTTCTCGTGCCGCTCAGCCTCCCTAGTTTCCGAGCGGACCTTTCTCCTTACCTGGGATAGCCAATTCCGAGTCTTTCACTCTGCCCCTTTCGGGCCTACGGTGAAGTCACAATGTCGAACAAGAAGAATGAAGATCTAGAGATGAGCGGCCTGGGCGAGAAGGAGTTTGATGATCGAGAGAGATTCCTGCCAGAGCCTCCACTCCATCACCGGGCGCGCGTCGACAGTGGCACGGATAGCATTCTGTCCACGCTTGAGAACAGTCCTGGTGCTGCTGTTCTGGCCTACTGCTTCTCTTCGATTAGCATGACGGTTGTAAACAAGTACGTTGTTTCAGGCTCATCCTGGAACTTGAACTTCTTGTATCTCGCCATTCAGGTATTCGCCGCCACACCCTGGTACCACATCGAGATCCCGCCACTGATCCCTATTCAATAGACCGTTATTTGCACAGCTTCAATTCAAGTATTGAAGCAGATGGGGATGATCCCTTCCCTCGCAGTCTTGAAAGGCGGCAAGGCCAAGAAATGTATGTCTGCGATAGCCAGTTGACGCTCGTGCTTATGTTGCATCAGGGTTCCCCGTGTCTTTCTTCTTTGTTGGTATGGTCTACACCAGCACCAAGTCTCTTCAATTTCTATCAGTTCCGGTATACACTATTTTCAAGAACTTGACCATCGTCGTTATCGCCTATGGTGAGGTCCTTTGGTTTGGCGGCAGCGTGACTCCGCTACTTCTGCTGTCATTCGGCTCCATGGTACTCAGCTCAATCGTTGCTGCGTGGGCTGATATCCAGGCTACCATCAATAGCCCTGAGCCCTCGGTGGAGACTGCCGCCGCCATCTCGACCTTGAACGCTGGGTACGCGTGGATGGGACTGAACGTCATCTGCACGGCCTTATATGTCCTGGGCACGCGTAAATTCATTACCTCACTTAACTTCAAGGAATGGGACAGTAAGTTACTAATTAACTACGAGACACTGCTATTCAAACTGACCAGAATCAACCAGCCATGTACTATAATAATTTGCTCTCCTTCCCTATCTTGATTGTCTTCTCCCTAGTCACAGAGGACTGGTCTATGCCTAACCTGACTAAGAACTTCCCTGTTGAGTCGCGCAACAGCCTTATGCTTGGTATGCTCTACTCTGGTATGGGTGCCATTTTTATCTCGTACTCTACTGCCTGGTGCATTCGCAAAACTTCATCGACGACGTATTCTTTCGTTGGCTATCTGAACAAGCTCCCCCTCGCCATTAGCGGCATCATCTTTTTCGATGCTCCTGTTACGTTTGGTAGTGTCACGGCTATCCTGCTCGGATTCTTCAGCGGCCTTGTTTACGGTTATGGCAAGATGAAGCAGAGGGAACAGTCCCAGCAGATCCTTCCCATCTCACAACCGCCCATGACCGCCAGCTTTCAAAGCCAGAAAGATGCAGCCAATTCTTAAGCCAATACTGGCCAGGCTACTCGAAGTAATAGGAAGGCAAGGAGACCTAAGCAGAGGTTCATAGATAATGAAACAGATCTCTGCTAAAGAACCGCCATTTCGTTTGTTGTTTTGCATTTTGCCCTGTCCGACTATATCTCGTTTGATCAGACCACTTCCTTTGACTATGACATAGACCTTCAATGTGGTTGTTACTGTTGGGCAAGTGAAGTGTCCAGGCTTGGGTACATTGCCTTTGTCTTCTTAACTCTGAGATGTCTCTGCAAGATTCTGTTCTAAACCTGCAAGATAATAGTGTTTAGGGAGGGGTTGCCTTCTGAGAAGATGTTCAATGACCTCGCACTCTTCTGTATTGGGCCTTCAAGAAATGTGTTATGCAGTAGCGACATAGAGTAAAGAGGATATTATAGTTGTTTAGCGTGTAGAGCAGGAGGGGAAGCCTTTGTACTATATGCTTCTATGTATCATTGGTTAGCTAGAAGTAGTCTCAATGATTGGTGCTCGATTGGAGAACTCTGTTCATGGCTAGCAATATGTGTTCTATCTTGAATATCTACCACGCTGATATAGTATATATTGAAATTGATAAGGTTATTTGACGGTATCAAAAGATTGTGCTCTCATTATTAATCGCATAGAATTCTGTGGAAATATTCCATGTAGTTCTATGGTTAATGATAAAGTGGATCTAGAAATGAGCTGTAGGGGGCAGTTACAGAGTTCGAGTTACAGCTAGGCCGGAAAAAGATTATTTTAACTATCGTAGTTGAGACGTTATCCAGTAGCATTGCCGCATCTACCATAACGGACTTCTTACTGTAGACTAAAGAAAGGTTTAGGACAATTTGTGTTAGTTACGCAGCGGTACTCTTGGGAAATCGCATATACAGCTGCTGCGCCTCCTCCTCCCTACCCATGCGCTTGTAGAGTGCGGCCAGGTCACTGACTGTGCCAAGTGTTGATTTATGTTCCGGGCCAAGTACCTTCTCACGTCCTCGCAAAGCCCGTAAGAGCATTTCCTCTGCTTCAGCAAGTTTTCCAGACCTTACGTAGAGCTCACCCATGTCCTGAACCACATCAAGTGTTGATGGATGATCGCGTCCAAGTGCCTGTTCCCTCCCCAATGCACGAAGAAGCATTTCTTCTGCTTCAACAAGTCTTCCAAGGTTTTTGTATAGATTGCCCATATCCCTGACCGTGTCGAGTGTCAAAATATGGTCTGGGCCAAGCATCTCCTCCTTGTTCTCCAGCACGGTCCTGATTACTGACACTGCTTCATCCGGCCTATGAAAACCTGTAAATATCATGCTCAGGTCATAACATGTGGCCCATACTAGCAGGGGATCTCTTCCTGAATCTTTTCCAGCTCCTTGCACTGCTTGTTCGTACATCTTAAATGCGTCATCAAACCTGCCAAGCTCGGCATAGAGTAGGCCTAAATCTTTGATGACAAAGATGGTTAACTGATGGTCAGGCCCAACCGTCTCCTCGAAGCTAGCCAATGCTAGCAGATACAACGCCTCTGCTTTGTCTAGCTTTGTCTGAGTATGGTAGGGATTTCCCAGCAAATGAGCCATCTCAATGACTATCAAATGCCCTGATTTTAACGCTTTTTCATAGCCTTGTAGCGCTCGAATGTACATCACCTCCGCCTTTTCAAGTTGATCGAGGTCTCTGTAGAGCATCGCTGCACTTGAATATGCAAATAGCGTACAGATATGATTTGTCCCGAGTGTCCTTTCACAACACTGTACTGTTCGCTCAAGTGTCTCCTTTGCCTTCATGAGCTTGCCCTGTCGCATATAGACGTAACCCATATCGATTAAAACAATAAGTATGTTTGGGTGATTGGGTCCAGACGTGCTCTCAAGATTTTGTAATGCCAAGTCTAAGATCTGCTCTGATTCCTCTAGTTTTCCGGAAATCAGATAAAGTTTCCCAAGAATGCGCAGAGCCCCCGGTAGGTTAGCGTCTTCTTCAAATCTGCCGGTTTTAGCGAATAACCAGCACCTAGATGCATGTTGTACTAGTCTTCGTTGAGTGATCCAATAGCCTTTGGTATGGACGTCCGGGACATGCAAGCTAACGCAATGTAAAGAAAGTCGTGCCATCTCGTTGCTCCACTCGTGATTCAGCACATGCATTATCCATTCGTGAACGCAGTTGTGCATGCTGTATCCTGTTGATCCAACACCATCCAGAATTGAAGGTGTGTTAGCCTCTGCTAATCCATGGTTGCACAGAACCCTCATGGCATCGTTGAAGCTGAGCTCATCCGTTGCCAGTCGAGAGAACCATTCTGGACCTAATTGCTTTCCTTCCTGTAGGAGTTCAAACCATAAATCTTGATTGTCGAAGTACGCCCATAGATGTAGTAGTCTTGCCGACAATTCGTTCCGTTGTTTGATGTGGTCGTAAGAAAGCTGCCATGTCGTGTATAGCCGCTTGTCTTCATATGAAACCAATTCTGGGGTCGTTTGCTGCAATCTTAGCCATGATACTTTGTAAAGACGAAGGTATTCTTGAAAGCTGGTGGCCACCTGGTCGAGGTAGACGCCTGCAGTCGCAAGGGCAAGTGGCAACCCATCCAGTTCTTTGGCCACCTCTGCGGCACCTGGATCTATCATGGCATTAGTAACCAGTCTACAATTTTCTCGATTCAACAATTGTACCGTTGATAGCATTCGGTCTCCGTGACGTGTGGCATAAAATTTGAAGACTATCGCGCACGTCTTTCAGCTTACACACTGGAATGCGATGCCCGATGGCGACTTCCGACGATCTCGTCGTCACAATGATTGAGCCATGGTATGCATCAGGGATGAACTGGCGAATATCTACCGCGGTTGGTTCTGTGGTGTTAGCAAGCTTTGGGTTGTCGTAGTTGTCAAATATCATCAGCCAGCGCGTATTCTTGGGATGGTCCAGCCATCGCTTAACAGCGGCTACAACATCATCTAAGCTGCTGGTTTCAGTAATGGAGCTGAGCTGACTTGCTGCAGAACATTGCTGCAGGATCCAGCTGGCAATTCTGACGTAGCTCCGTTTCACTGCGTCGTGATCCTTGATGTTCAGCCACAACACTGCTGAATACTCATCCTTATGCTGTTTGGCATACGCGACCGCCAGCTGCGTCTTTCCCATTCCACCTAGTCCGTGGAGGACAACTGTTTTTCGGCCGTCGTTGCTCTCGTTACGACAGAGAATCTCATGCATGTTTTCCAGCTCCTCTTGTCTGGCCACAAAATGCTCTGTTGCCGAAACTTCAGACAGACTGAAGCTGACGGAGAAGCTGTCTTCGCCATTGGCACGAGCTAGAAATTAAATTGTTATCATCAATGAATTCTCACAAAGAGTATTATTGAAGCTACATACCCTTAACGATGTTGTCCTCTTCCTCCCACCGAGACGCAATTACGCCGTTTGCACGTCTAACCATGATCTGCAGATGTCCTGACACAATATCATATCCGTGGTCTTCTCTAGAGTGAAACCTGACCATATCAGTATGGTTCGCGTCCATGGCAATAGTCTCAGCGTCGGTTGCTCCCGGGACAACTGCTGATGTTTTTGGGACGACCTATACTGTGAGCGGTTGCTGCATCTTTAGGAAGACATACATACCATGATGGAATGTCCCAGTACAGTTGGAGTCTCAAGTTCTTCAAACGCAAACTTCGTTACAAAGTCGCGACTGATCATTGTGTACTGGCCGAGCTGTTGTTGCAGCCACTCTGAGTCTTCTTCCAAATTTTTGATAAGACGATCGTCCGTAGCCATGAATACTGACGCCACGTTGACCAGTAGTTCTCCAAACTGCACCCCGCTGCCGCCTCGGTGCGGTGTTCCCATGAAGATAATTCCATAGGTAGACATCTTAATCGACCGATGTTCTTTTAGTGCACCCTCTCGGGCAGCGTCAGAGTGTATAAGTACCTAGACGGTCAGCCAAGAAGAGGTAGAAAGAAGGCAGACTGACACTCTTGATGATGATGCCTCCCAGGCTGTGTCCTATAAAGACAATCGGTCGTTTCGTCGTCTACTACGATCAGCACAGTACAGCTGCCTAGGTTCCCTTTTAGTGTAAACCCACCTCCGTCAGTTCTCTCCTCAAACACAGCTCTGACACTAATGCGATCGCATGATCGTACAAGTATTGGCTGCTGACACGCTTGCCATGGGTGTTGGCATTGTATCCCCAACAAAAAACTCGAGCATTCGGGATGTCGTTGGGAAGGAGATCGCGAAGCCAGTGCACTCCATTTGCTGCTGTCCATGTCTTATCTCGATGCCCGTTCAGACCATGTACAGCGACGATACTAGCAAGCATTAGTGGGATTCATCGTAGTTGAGTCCAAAAACTGCCTACTCAACGACAGAGTCTTTGCCTTCCGCAACAATTTTCAGGCCTCGTGGAGACTGCTCTACAGCTGCACCGGTGGTGGGCTCGCCGTACTCGGAGGAACTCTTCGCGTCTTTGGCCTGATGCAAGATTCAGCCTGATGGATAACGCGTTAGAGAGATGTGGACTCATACCTTCGCCTTGTTCAGAAAGCCTTTTCGCCACGAAGACGGCATTGTTCGTGGAGTCAACTGGAGAAAGCCAGGGACGTAAATTGAAGGTCATAGTCACTTTTCAGCAACTTTACAGAAGTCCTAGGCGCCAGCACTGCCCAGCCGTGCCTCATGCAGATGCGAGGAGCAGGGGCTCAGTCTCAGCCTTGCGGGCCAACTATTGTCCCCATAACAAACAACCATGTTTGGACACATGTATGTTATAGAATGAAGTTGTAAGAAGTATTTGAGCTAAACATACAGTGAGAAGCATTTTCGTCATTAACACTCTAAGAACTCTAGAGGAATGCACATACTGTGAATCCAGTCACGTGATACGTCGCTGCATTCGTTGAACAGAACGTTAATGAACCACAAAAACCCTCAATAATACAATCAATCTATACCACCATGTGATATACTTTAAATATATCTCTTTCAAACTCATAGTACCGGTCTCCGCCGCTAATCTTTCACCTAGCTGCAGTGATTCAATCACGTGACAGTGGTTGCAGTATGTAAGAATCCCTCGCATTGTCCCCACCACTCTTCTTTGACCTTACACCAACATGATCAACATGAGCCGCGCTTTTTGACTTAGGGGAGCTTGGGAAAACATGTTTGTCATTCCTGCACTTCAATGTAGAAATAACCAACAACATGCCCGCGCGCTGCCCTCATCGTCGCTACGTACTGCGTTGATGACGAGCAAATTAAACATCATGGGTGCGGTCTTGAAGGGAATATTCATACTCGCGTTAGGACACGGATGGTAGAGCAACCAAGATAGCAACGGGGCTTATGTTAAGCCCTACATTTACTAATTAGTGCAACGATCTTATGTGTATGTGTGGTTGACCTGTATGGAGATCGCCCACCATATGATATACAGCTGCGTTGCATAGTCATTCAGAATTATCTTAGGGATGAAGAAAAAGAAATGTCTTGAATGCCAATCTGAAGAACCAAAGCTATGAAAACGCCGCACCCCCTACAAGACCAGAAAGCCACATACTGCTAGTCAACACCTTCTTTTGATCTTAATCCACGTACCTAAGACGACACCGATGTCCCATTGCTCGTATTCAATACACCATCAATTAGCTTCACAAATCCCTGTGCCATCTTCTTGCCGCCCTCGCCACTCGGTTCCACCCTCGCCGTATAATCGTCTGCGAACTTTCCATTCAGAGGCTCGAACAACGCATACGGTACAACAGTCGTTCCCTCCACCTTTATGCTCTTGGTTGCAAACTCGTACAATGCACGGATCGCCGTCTGTAACTGCCCTGGATCCGAATTGTACCCAAGGAAATCCAGCTTTGCATCCGCCCAGCTCGTCTGATCCAGACCAGACTCCAGAGGATAGTATATCATACAAGCGATAACAGCGCGCGGTCTCGTCTTAGCCGTAAGGCGAGTGATGTAGTCTTGAATTTGGGTACCGAACATGTGCTTGAAGTATTGCATGGATTTTGCTGTTCCATCCTCAAGTGATTTTCGGGGCGTGAACTGCGTAAGCTGAAGCATATGATCGACTGTTGGGAGACTGGGCTTTAGAACAACATCGTTTCCACCGACGCTGACGATGAGCATGTCATTAGGTCGGATGTTGTCGCGGATGAATTCGTCGTGAGGCAGAAGTTTGTTGTCACGCTCTCGTAGAAAAGATTCCTCGACTGCTGTGTTGATGCACGTTGCGCGGTCCGCGAGAAAGTAGTTCATCCAATAAGCAACATCCGGCCTAGGAGTGGCAGGCTCCTTCAACGTCTTGAGGTAAATGTCTGGCACTTTTCCATTGGCGTTGCCAACCGACCTCTCCACCCAGAACTTGTTATCCAGAGAGGAGTCGCCAGCGAGATAGATGATGGGTTTGTTCGGTCGCTCAGAAATGGTGATGTTATGGAATTTGACGAGGTCGCTGATCGTATGCCCTTTGTACTCATAGTAAAACTCATCAGAGTCGATCCTCGGGGCTGATGTAGCTGCTGAAGTCATTTCTGGATTGGTAAAAATCGTAATTGTAGCAAGTATGAAAAAGGAGGCTGCGGTTCTCTATACAGTAGCCGAAATCATAGTTTGATTGATGATTCTCAGTTGTGGTAGGGAATAGAAGGTAGAATGCAAAAGTGTCTGTTGTCGCTCACATGCAACTTCAATCGATAATATCCTAGCGATAACTGTGATCTTGAAAAGGAAACGTTTCCTTGTTCACTCTTGTCATATGAAGCGCATCAGGCAGCCACAATAGCGGTGCACAGCCAAGCGCGGCTGATGATGACATCATGTTGACCAATAGCAACCATCTCTTGAAGCTACATAATAATGATCGCAGGCACGACTGACCCCGGAGTCCCTGCTAACCGAGCGAAATATGCATGTCCAGTTCTCGGAAATCTCAGAGTGGACAAGTCATCCTTACATCACGTGCCCATACACTGCACACGAAATCCACCCAAGCGCTTTGATAATAACAATACCCAAGAAAATCATATACAAATTCTGAATGATATAAACCCTGAAGCCTTTTAAGCCAAAAAAATCTGAACTAGCCACATGACAATTCGCTCTGGTTCTTTCATTTCCCTCTCCGCTCCCCACTCCTCTCTCGCAGCACATCACCCTGCATGCAAACAAACCAGTCTTCACCCCAACCACTCCCTCAACATCGCAAAATCCTCTGCTCGATCCGCAACAGCACGCTCCAGCCTCGCCACTCTCCGCGCCTGTTCTTCAAACTCCCTATCCGCCTGCTCGATACTAGCAACAAACTCCTGCACAAGACGCCGCGGCCCCTCAATATTGAGGGACGTCCAGAACACGCTTCTGTGGACATGACGGAGCAAAGACCAGAGACCCCTATCGTTGGGCCTAAGGTTTATGTTTAGGGTTACATTGGGTGCTTGGGCGGCTGCGGACCCAGCGCAGCATGGGTTGCTGCAGGGTACGGTGGGGGTGAGTGAGCGGGAAAGCGAGTGGATGGAAGCATTGGAGTCCCGGAGACTAGCCACGAAATCTGGGTCTGAGAAAATTGAGTAAGTGCGCTGTCGTTGGGCCTCGAGGGCGTCGATTCTAGCTTGGTATTCCGCTGTCACTTCTGCCCTAGCTTGAGCGACTCGCTGCTCCGTGTCTTGGTCCTTGGTGCGCAGAAGCTGCATCTGGGCTTCCAGCTGCGAGACGAGATTATCATTCCTGGTGGTGAGTCTGAGGTTCGTCTCGCGAAGAGCGTGGACATGTTCAACTGCGGTATCAAAGTCTGCCACTAATTTGCGGTAGCTGTTAGTAGAGTTGGTGAAGTGAGTCATCAGTACTGCGTTCTCCAGCTCCACAGTCGATATATATTCTCTAAGCTCTTCGATCTCAGTCTCATCGTCTTCGGTCTCAATAGGCGCGGTACACGCACCGGTGGTGACAGCAGAGAAACTAAGCTTAGGTGGCGAAATCGTATCCAAGCACTCCTGAACACTATTACCACCACCAGCTTCGAGTTCCACGAGCTCAACCATGTATCCTTGAACCCGACGAATTAGTTCAAGCTTCCGCTGCGTATCAGCGTCATCTTGCCTTCTCAGCTTCTCACTGGCACAGCCAACGTGTCGAAGTCCTTTTACCTCAGCTTCCGCGGTATCTCGTGCGACTTCGAGGCGGACTTGGGATTCTTCCAGCTTTGCAACTGCCTGACTTTTCTGTTTCTGCTTCATGAAATTCTTCGCGAGCAGGAGTTTCAACTCTAGTTCTCCCGGCTCAACGTCAGTCTCTTCTCGCAGATCTTTGATCTCAGTCTCGAGTTCACTAAGCTGCTCCGGTTGCTTTCCGAGCTCAATCCTATCGTTCTTCTCCAAAAGTCGAGCATACTGCTGTGTGATAAGGGCTTCATTGCGCCTCAACGAGTCTAGCTCTTCTTCTATCGGATCGATCTCCGTAGCCTGAGTTGAGCTGCCGCTCTCGTGGGGACCAAGTATCCAGTCGTAGTTTGCATCCGCTGACGAAGCAGCAGAATATGTGGAACGCGAAGCATCTTTTTGAGACATCATGAACATGTTGATTTGATGAATCAGTCCATATAATTGCAGTATGTAAACGGCGGTGCGAGGACTGGAATTTCAATGTTTTAGATTGCATAGTGAATTGTGCACCTTCCTTTGTGAATATCACTACACTTTTAACTGTGTTTTCGCACAATGATTGTTGAATTGTTAGAGGTTCGAAATGTCTTACACAAAGTGCTTGTCTTAAACACCACTGGTCGATTGCCTGTACCGAGTCACGCGCGATAAGTATCACCCAGGCACTAGACCGAATATGGTATAGAAGAACTGATTTCATAATATTCACATCATGGAAGAAGGATTCACGAGCTACATTAGCGATATTAGTCAAGAAGTTCGCGGCGAAAGCAGACGCAACATTTGGCAACAGTCAGCGTTCAAGAGTTGAGAATAGATCGAGCACGCATTGCGATATTGATCCATTGCAACACTATTAGAAACACGGGAGCACTCAAAGTCAAGTCAAGTTGTAGTCTTTCGATATCATGAATATTCATTCGTTCTCAGGTCTGCATTGATGTCCATTACATGTCGCAAAATAAAGGCAACGAGTGATGGTACCGCAAAGAAAACATCTTAAGCAGCGCGTTCAATAGTCGTCGTTCCCGTCTTCCCATATTCCAGAGTGCCATCGTTGATGCCATGGTTAACCGACTTCTCAACTGCCTTGCTAGCTTCATCGGCAAGGTTGTCTTCGAACACTGTAGGAGGCATAAAGTCAGTAAATGATGCTTGAGAAAAATGATAACAAAGAATAGTCTCAACTTACAGAATGTCAATTCTTCGAGCGTGCGGTTGTACGTCTCAGGGTACATGAAGTAGACGAACATGAACTCGAATGAAATCCATCCGCAGTAGATGGCAAAGTACCTCCACTCGATGGCGGTAAGAGCGATCGGGTTGACGTAAATGGAGAAGAAACCAGCCAGCTTGCCGAAGATTTGTTCCGTGCCGATACCCATGGTTCTTTGGGCATAGGGGAATAGTTCGACCAGGTAGGTGTACGTAAGCGAGTTGTTTCCGATGTTGTAGCAAGGCGAATAGGCGAAGTAGAAGAATAGAGATGCGATCTGAGCGGCATTGTTCTTCGTATCCGTTTTGTCGGCTACTTGCAGGGAGTGAAGAGTAATAGTAATGGCCATGAAAACCATCACCATGGATCCAGCGGAAAGCATGAACATCCAGCGGCGGCGGAAACGGGTCACCACGAGGGCGATAACGACAGCATTCAGCAGACTCCAGCACTGGTTGGCCATGTTGATGCGCGTCTTGACGCTGTCATTGGTGAAGCCCATCAAGTTGAAAAGCAGCTTCTGGTAGTAAGAGAGAAGGGTGTTGCCGCTCATCTGAGTGAACAAACCCAGGAATGAGGCGATGACCACACGTCGGCGCATACCAGGGGTCCGGACCATGTCCATCCAGGATTGCTTGGAGTTCTCCATTTCGAGCTTGATAGTAGATCGAATCTGGGCCATTTCTGCATGCACAAGGACAGAGTTGGCGTCCCCTTCGGCGTGGTATTTGACCAAGACAGCGAGAGCCTCCTCCTCACGATCGCGGCTGATAAGCCAACGAGGGCTTTCAGGAAGCAACCTTATCACTTCAGTTAGCAAGAGTTTGTTTTAGCTCGATAGCAGTCATACCAAACAGTGCCAATTTGCAACAGGGAAGGGCAGATCTGGAGAAGTGAAGGAATTCTCCAGCCCCAGTCTCCCGTGATATCAGTTGTCTTGATGGAAATCGCAGCGGCGACAATCGAACCGATAAAGTAAGACGCGTTGAAAAGGGAAGTCATGAAAGGTCGTTCTTTGGGGTAGGCGAGCTCTCCAATTAGGGATGATCCGGAGACGATGGCAAAGAGAATTCCAAATCCAAGTAGCATACGTGCAATGATATACATGGCGACTAACGACTTGTAAGAAACACTGTATAGTTGCGCTTTTTGGTCGAAACTCACTGTGTTGGGCGAATCCTTGCAGAAGGGCACCAATGACCATGATAATGGAACCCACGAAGACAGTCATACGCCTGCCGTATCTTTGACTCAGCCATGGGACGACAGGGACTGCAAGAATCGAGCCGAGTTGATAACATGAAGACATAAAACCAATGATGCGTGGGTCGATGGATGGTTTGTTGTCCTTGTCCATGTAGCCATCTCCGAAATCTATGCCTCTTAGCACTTGTCCAAAGCAGGAAAAACAGGTAGGACGTACACTTGTTGAACGGAGTCGAGAATTGAAGCGTGCCGATGAGCTGCGAGTCAAAACCAGACGTGATTTCAACGCCCATGCAGCAGCAGAAGAGCCAGATGTACATGATTCGCAGGTTCTTTTTCTTCCACCATCGCACCTTGTCCTGCTCCACCATGCGAGTGATGATGGGTTCGGCAGAAGTGCCCTCCGCATGCTTTAAGATACCCATGACGGCGGGTTTGAGAGCAATGAAGTGAAAACGGGTGCTGGGAGTCGAGCATGCTGGGAGTTGACATACTTTATACAGCCTGCTGCCGCAATCATGACCCACTACCCCGGCTCGCTACCCCAGACGCTCCGGGACACGGGGTGGCTAAGACGGAGAACGTGACCGTAATACCGAAGCGGCATCTTATATTGGAGAAGCGTGTCGGTAGATTGGGCTTGCATGGCTTGGCACCGGCTAAATTGATCTTGTTGGTCCAATGACCGGATGCTGATGCACCGAATCGTGCTTACCGTTGGCCGAACATACGCCTCTTTCGTATAACAACGCTACCCAAACCGTCCTTTAACCTGTTCATTGTGGAGTGAACCAGGCCGTCGGAGGTTGCACTTTGGAGTTGCAGCGGCACGACTGATTTGCGCCTCTTGGAGCCCTCGTTGTGCGTGACTAGGATGTCTTGACCCGTTGGCTTGGGGTGCATCCTGTGCATCCTCCCAATTGGACAGTCCACTTTGCCAATGTGAAGATAATTTGACAGATCAGGGCGGACTCATAGAATAGATTGCCCCTGCCATGGCGGGTTTCGCCCGGCCACGAGTATGGTACGCATGTAGACAATGCTGGTGACCTTGCAGTTAAGAGGGGAACGAGCCGTCTGACTACGCATGACAACCACAGCTCGCGTACGGCAGATTCTCGTGATGTTGGCGCCGTAGCAAGTGGCGGCGGAACTGGCGACGGGACAAGCGCTGTCAACTCGTGGAAATCCCTCCCGAGCGGAGCCAAGCCTATAAGTTCCAATCGGCCCATGGGTGTGTCTGCTGTTGGGGTGGGGGAAGCATGGCCATTCGCTCCGACTGCGCAAGCGAAGGATTACACTGGGCCACCATGTCGACCGCTTATGCAAGTCAATCAAAGAACAACTCGCCGTGTTGGTTGCCTTAACTAGCGACAACGCTTTGCGGCAACATGGCAAAGTGTGAAATGCCGAGAATTCGTACAAAGGACCTGAGGCAGCCCGTTTGCAAGGTGCGTGCGGATGGTTGGCTCACACCTCATCTGCCTCGGAGGACAAATGCCCGGCAGAATCATCACGTGACCATCTAGCGGAGATCGACGAGCTATGGCTAATTCACACAATTGCTGGGCATGACGGGGCCATGACTTGCCAACAGATCCGGATTGCCCGACAAAACGAAACGCAGCGCAGCCAAGCAACAGCAATGCCAGTCAATCCTACAATCACAATCAGCGGTCTCCAAATACGCAAAAGGCATTACGATTAGAATTACGCATATCAGTACTAAGGACATCAGAAGAAATAGAGATTCATTAGGCTCGTGGCTGCGGCGATTTAGAATATACTAACAACATACGCTACGCTAGGCACAAACGCCGAGCTAGCATGCTCCGACATACTAAAACAACATGCGAACGAGACAAAGAGATAGTTTGGGGTATCATTTCCGTATGGCCAAATGCTGGCATGTGCTATCGTGAGCAGTTGATAAAAACCGAATTAGGTCGTTGCTTAAACGTTGGCCATGGGTGGAGCAGGATCGCTGCTTGCTGAACCGCGAATGTGCATCGCCGCAAGCACGGTGGTGGCAACAAAGGTCAACCTAATCATGTCAGAAGGCCGTCCTCCATGGCGAGGGTAATGATATACATACCAGATGAATGCTCCGAAGATGATGGCGGCGACACCGCAGCTCCAGAAGGTACCATGGCCGACCCACCACTGGTCACCCCACAGCGAAGCAACGGCAACGAAAGCTGCGAACCAGAAGACCATGGTGACGAACTCCACACCGGCGATGGCATACTTGTGAGCAGCGGCAGGGAAACGGGTCGGCGCAAGCATCAAGTAGGCAACGGCCAGCAGAGTCCAGATGGAAGCAAACAGCATGAAGGCAACGCTGCCCGGTACCCATGTGATGTAGGCATCGACGACTGCGATATGGTTAGCAGACGCTCTGGCAAAGACAGGGCTCATGTCACGTACGGTATGCAGTCAGACCAAGGACGATAATGCTGAAGAGGACCTGGACGCCACGAAGGCCCATGATAATAGCCGGAGCGACCATGTTGGCGGTATTAAGAAGGCGATGAATGGGTAGTTGCCGGCGGTGGAGGAATATGTGTACGGCTACGAGTATCTACGGTGAGGAACAGTTCAGGAGAGCCGTGTCGCAACAGCGGCTCCCCGGTGCTTTTATGCCTTTGACCACGCAGGCGCAGCAATGATGGATGCCGCGACAAGGGTGGGCTTGATTTCTTGAGACCGACGTCACCTCACGGTGGCGCATGACGACAAACGCCGCAGGCCACGCGTCTGATTGGCTGCCTGCGCCCGTCACCAACCTTGGCACCTCGAGTGATGCGACGTGTGCACCACGTTTCTCGCTGCTTCTTCTCTTTGCCCTGGCTCTGGAGCCGCTCAACACAGTGTCCCGCCCTCCTTTCATCTCAAAAAGACCCTGAAACTGACGGGTCTATTTCTGGACGCGTTTGCAATGCTGTTTCGACGCCCAGGTCTGGCGCCGGACGTTTGAATGTCGCTTGTGGCGGTGCCCGTTTCATTTTCTCGCTAGTACTGCCTTGACCCGTTCTGCCGATCAGCAGTTACTAGCCAACAACGCACCGCTCTTCTAGACTTCACCGCTGCATACTTAGGCTTCGCGTTCCGAGCACCTATAGCCTGTCCAAGCGTTGTTGGGCACAAATACTTTGGTTGTCGACACCGCACACGACAACAACTTGCTGGCAGCGAAGCGTTTCAGGACTCCCCGGTCGGCATGAGGGCGACAACCTTCCCCAGATGAGCTTCGGGAATAATGACACCTGTGGCCCAAACTTCATTCAGGCTGCGAAACAAAGATCTTCAACAGGCGACCGCTTCGTCTCAACCCAATGCATAGGCTAGCAGTCACTTACCCCTCGCGCGCAGTGCACAGTGAGGTCTTCTGCTAAAAAGCAAAACGAGGCTCCAAGCACGTTGAAGTCTAGGCATGCTCGTACTTGCTCGTAGTCTCATCCTTGGCCCAACCGATCAAGCCGCGAGACAACCGTCATGACGCAGACATGAACTGTCATACCCAGATTTCAGGCAGACTGACGCACAAAGAGTGATTCGGTTGGTGGTTACGAATGACGTCTCAAAACACTAGCATGTTAGTGTTTGGCTCATGTGCCAAACAAACCTGGAAACAAAGCAAGGGTCCGGCAAACTGCCCAGCACTCGAATGCGAGCGTGAACATGACAACGGCTTTGCGTCGAGACCCTCATCGAACCAGTTGCATTTAACATGAGCTCTGGTTCACACTACTGTTGTATCCCATCTTGCGCTTTCACAGGGTTCATGCACCAGACTACAACAGTGCATCTAACCAAGCCGCATTCTCCCTTAAATTGATTCCAGCTTATCCAAACGATATCTAGCACGAACCGTCTTGTCTCAGAGTCTCCCAGATCTACGCACAATCCCAGAAACCCAGTGGGTTATGTTTCTCGCTGATGCACGCCCCACAAGCAAGTGGATATGAGTTGAAGGCGGCCGGTTGAGGGGAGGCTGCACTAACGGGCCGTATATCCCCGCTTTCTGTGCGCCCAGCCATAGGCCTGCGTGATCCTGTACTGACCATCACTTTACCCTTCTCGCGACATACTGCCTCATCTGTCCAATCGTATCGCTTACCGTGTTACCCATGAAATTTAGGCGTGCCTCTACAGCACATGGTTGGTTTTGATCGTTACTCTGAACAGCAGCAAGGGCTGGCAAATGTCTTGGAGGGCAAAACTGGAAACATGACTGGACGATGAAGTTCTGCATGACTGGTTGATGGGATTGTCTGGGCATTCCTTGTTGTAAATAAGTGCACTGCGTGTGAGAACAACATAAGCGTTATTTACAATTGGGATGAATGAAGTATGGGGACTTGGGAGTATTCCCAGTGCACTAACTCTGAAGTCTACAAAGTTTTAGTTATCTTGAGTTCCACAAGAGAACTTAGCGTTGGCGAGAGTGATATCGAAGCCAGTGACTATTGCATCTGGGACATGATCTGCTCGCGATCTAGTAACATGACCCATGCTTGAACTGGGTTGCAACAAAAAGGAGTAGATCGTATGTCGCTAGGCAATATCGTATTAGCATCGCCAACAAGAAAAGAGTTACTCGGTCGGTACCGAATTGAAGAGAGAGCGAAGGTAGCAACGATACAATGGACATGCTCCTCTCAAAAAGCTACCTTTTAGGAGAAGATCTGGTAATGTCAACAGCCATGCTGTGACATTTTCTGAAGTATTTCAGCGTGCTGCTTCCTTGAGTATGGCCTGGAGGTAGAATCGGAGCATTTGCTTCTTAACCTGGCCACTGTATCGAGTGCTAATACTCAACATGGTGAAAGTAGTTGTATTCATAATTCTCTAAATCATGGAATGATTACTGAACCAAGAATGTCGTGATTGGTTCGCGAGGAAGGGGAAACGCACAAGTCTGATGTCAGCAACGAGAGCATATCCTAACGACGTCCATGGTAGCGCTACAACACAAGTTTGCAAAGAGGAAGAAAATGACGAAATTTCCAGGTAGATGTCGTGCGCAATACTGGACTAATGAATAGTCGTACTACAGTGGCTCTGTCGACCTGCGACCGCGTCACCTATACGACCGAGCGTGCTCTACGAAGGTAAAGCGATCGCGTCTTTAGAATATGATATTAGTCGAAATGGAGAGCTCCAACCATTTATGCTGCCTCGTACCTACTGTCAACTGTCGGCACGAAAAGGAACCAATGATTGGATGAAGATTGCGTGACTTCGGAGGGGCAAAGCATCGGCTTAATGAGATGTAGGTACAATGCTTACCATGGCCAATCCGATCCAAGAGCGTCTACTGTTTCTTGAGCAAGTCCCATGCTTGCTGGATGATCGTCTCCTGGATGAAAAGCAAACAATCGAGAAGAAATAACCTGGTAAATGTTTGTCGCCGCTTGACAGAACCGCCTCACAGCCTGGACGGCGTGTCCCTTCTAAACGCGGTACAGATCTTGATCGATCTATAGACAGCAGTCAGATACGAAGAAATAGGGTTCTGAAATGAAGGCTGGAGGCGTAGAGGAAGGATGCGATAAGGGCATCCCGGACTAGCGACCTGACAGCGCCTTGGCATGCTGTGTGGAATCCCAAGAAGAACATTTGCCCCTTGCATCACCAACCAATCTATCGGCTGCCCCCCACAAAAGCATAGTAGTACCGACGATCGAACCATGTCGGCCATTTGGTACACGGGACGCACTCACTCCTCCGCGAGTTCATAGACAATGCAAACATCCGCCACCACCCGCGACTTTGATCTACCTTCCTATCTTATTAAATGCGTATCCAAAAATTACGGCCGCCAGCTGAAGGCGCCCAATACCGACCTTGTTTATCCGGGCCGCGGGTTGCTTTGGGTTTCTTGGCAAAGGCCAGCGGGTCTTGGGATGCTTAACACCTGCTCGATATGGAAGCTCGGATGCGAACACCAACTAGAGCAATCTGCGGATCGGCAGTACATAAGAGCGCAATGGTACCTTTGGTGCACAGTACGGTCGCTCTGGCGTTTTCGTCTCGTTTTCTTGTACGACAAGTTGTTTGGGCGCCCAAGTAGTGCGAGGACGTCATCCCTGCACTCGAGGCTTCAGCAACCAGCCTTCTTCATTGAAAGGTTCTACGGCCCGATATCTTCACCATGCGTTCTTTCGCACTCCTCGCCGCGGCTTTGCCGTTGATCCAGGCAATTGAGCCTCCCCGCATGCCACACCAGCCTCTCGGCAATGGTACGAAGCGCCTCAGCTACAACGAAACCACCGCCAATCCAGGAGGCTTGAGCGCTTCGAGCCGTACATTCAACTGGGTCGGAACTGGAAAGGATGGTGACTACATCTTCACATCCCCTTCTGGCGACCTTGTTTTTGAGAATGTCGCAACTGGAGAATCGTCGACTTTTATCTCTGCGGACAAGATTCCAGAGGACTACTGGGACTATTTCATCTCGCCCGATGCTAGCAAAGTCATGTGGGCTGTCAACTACACCAAGCAGTACCGCCATTCCTACTTTGCCGATTACCTTATCATGGACGTCGCATCCGGCGAGTCGGTACCTCTGGATCCCGAGCAAGCTGGCGACATCCAGTACGCCGAGTGGAACCCTGCCTCCTCTTCCCAAGTCGCATTCGTCAAGGGCAACGACCTGTATATGCACACGAATGGCACTGTTTCTCGAATCACCGAGAACGGTGGCCCAGACTATTTCAACGCCGTTCCCGACTGGGTCTACGAGGAGGAGATCTTTGGCGACCGCTACACCCTCTGGTTCTCTCCCGACGGTACCAGGATTGCTTTCCTGAGCTTCAACGAGACCGGCGTTGGCACATTCAGAATCCCATACTTCATCGACAACAACGCTGAATACGTGCCTGTCTACCCCAACGAGCTTGAGCTGCGCTACCCCAAGGTCGGCACCAAGAACCCCGCTGTTGCTTTGAACATGCTCGAAGTGGAATCTGGAAAAGTCACCAACGTCCCGATTGATGCCTTCCCCGAAGATGACTTGGTCATTGGCGAGGTTGCTTGGCTGACTGAGGGCCACAGCAAAGTCATCTACCGCGCTTACAACCGTGTCCAAGATCAGGAGAAGCTGGTCACAGTTGACGTCGAGGCTGGCTCATCCAAGGTTACCCGCGAGCGTGATGGTTCCGATGGATGGCTCGAGAACTTGATGCAGATCCGCTATGTCGGTGCTGTTTCTGCCGGAAACACCACTTTCAGCAACTCCACTGAGTACTACCTGGATATCTCCGATATGAGCGGCTGGGCGCATATCTACCTTTTCCCAGTCAGTGGTGGCGAGCCTATCGCACTCACCTCTGGCGAGTGGGAGGTTCTCTCTATTCTTAAGGTCGACTATGTCCGTGGTCTGATCTACTACACTTCCACCGAGCACCACAGCACAGAGTCCCACGTGTACTCCGTCAGCTTCTCTGGCAAGAAGACCGCACTAGTAGATGACAAAGAGGCTGCCTTCTGGACCGGGTCTTTCTCTTCGGGCGGCTCTTACTACGTTCTGCGCTATGCTGGCCCAGACGTTCCATACAATGAACTGTACTCGATCAACTCGAGCCAACCCATCCGCACCATTGTCAACAACACCGCTCTGTACAACAAGCTCCAGGAATACAACTTGCCCAACATTACTTACCTTGACATGGAACACCCTTCAGGCTACACGCTTGACGCGATGCTTCGTCTCCCACCCAACTTTGACCCAAGCAAGAAGTACCCTCTGATCCTTCTCCCATACGGTGGTCCCAACGCCAAGGAGGTGCAAAAGTCCTTCAATGCGCTGAACTGGAAGGCCTACATTGCGTCTGACCCAGAGCTCGAGTACGTCACCCTCACCGTTGACAACCGTGGTACTGGCCGCAAGGGACGTGCCTTCCGCTCCACCGTGGCTTCCAACCTGGGTCAACTCGAGGCTGAAGACCAGATCTGGGCAGCCAAGGAACTCGCCAAGAACTCCTGGATTGACAGCGAGCACATTGGTATCTGGGGATGGTCCTATGGTGGCTACCTCTCTTCCAAGGTCGTTGAAGTCGGTGACCCAATCATCAGCTACGCCATGATCACCGCTCCCGTCAGTGACTGGCGCTTCTACGACTCGCTCTACACCGAGCGCTACATGAAGACTCCCGACATCAACCCCGACGGCTACAACCGCAGTCGCGTGCATGACGCCACGGGTTTCAAGAACATTGCTGGCGGTGTTGTCATCCAGCACGGTACCGGTGACGACAATGTCCACTTCCAAAACGCAGCTGCTCTGGTGGACCTTCTTATGGTCAACATGGTCAGCCCCGAGAAGATGCAGAACACCTTCTTCACCGACTCCGACCACAGCATCAACTTCAACAACAACGGAAAGTTCCTGTACAAGCAGTTGAGCAAGAAGTTGTTTGAAGAGAAGAACAGGAAGGGAGACAGCAAGGGCAACCACCAGTGGAGCAAGAGGGGTCTTTCGAAGAGGTGGATTGGTTAATTTTTAGTAACGATGTATTGAGAAAACGAAAAGCCCAGTAATGCTAGTTTAATCAAATACCTTCATGATTGCTTCTTCGGACACGTGTTAGTGTTTCTGGTGTATCAATAGTCGGCATAAAACTGCCTCACGATACCTTTGATAAACTCCGTTTTTGAGCTCTTAGAGACACGGGCAGATGCGAATATATCCAAAGAGCAAAGCATTTAATTATACAGTCTATCATGTGATGTGTATACTATCACAGCAATTCTGACTACGAGTCGTGTGGTTTTATCCACCAATCTCAGTGCGCAAAGAGGCGTAGCACAAAGCCATAATCTTCGTCCCCTTCTCCAGCAACACCTCCCGAAGCCGACCACTTTCTCCACAACTATACCTCCAAGGACAAGAACAAACACCTTCAACTCCTCTCCTCCTTTCATGCATCCCGCCCTGTGGTTCCTCTTCCTCTACATCAAAAGCCCATACGTCCACTTCACCTGCAACTGAACATCCAACCTCTCCAACACCCCCTTCCAATCTCCTTCCTCCCCAATACAATCCATCTGGCGCAGTGCTATACCGCACGCCGTCGCCAAATCATGGTATACCTGATGGCCGAGCTTCATATAGTGGTGTGTGTAGGATGTCTTTGCCGCTGCGAGTATGTGAACGCATTCTTCGTGTGAGACCACGGGGAGATTAGTTAGTGGATTGATGGGTGTGAAAGCGGAGGAAGCGGAGGCGGAGGAGGAGGCGTGAATGCGGCTGGGTTGTGGATAGCGGCGGCGTTTGGTGGGCTTTTTGTTGTATTTCTTGCCACGGCTTTTGTTGAAGGGCATTTTGTTGAGCGGTGGATGTGGTGGGTTTGTTTGGGTGAGAGGGATGGGGATAGAGGAAAGGATTTGAGGGGAGGATTATAGCTAGCTGTTGCAAACTTGATGTCTTGATTCATTGCCTGTGCTCGGTGTGTCTTTCTATGTGCTTGGATGATGTGATCCTAGGCTGTTTGTTGTTGGATGGGGATTGCTGTGTTAGCAAACTCTACTTCGAAGGGGGTTGATTGTTTTAATCGACGTAGTAGGTACGGCTGGAAGAACATTATCGAAAGCTCCTTCGTGATACTGCTGGTACAATCTCAATCGGCGTGACAAGAGGCGCCTTGTCATTTCCTATTGTCAGCATGGAGACCAAAGATTGATGAAGATCTCAGCAAACAACCCCAGTGTCAATGTGACTTGAACGCCCGGCTCTACAGTTGCCAATCGAGAATGATTTCCAAGAATCTGTCTACAGCTTTTCAATCGAACCACGCGGCTTGAGGTATAGCCTGAATACATAATAAAGGCTTTTGAGATGACCCGGAAAACTCTCTTGAAAGTCACATGCTGAGGCCATTGGCTCACAGGATATAAAGAACCGGCGAGATGAATGCAGTGTCTGCGATAAATCCGAACTCTTTAGTAACACAATCGAGAGCTTTGACATCATGAGGAAAATCCATACGTGAATGACAGAAAGTGTTCTCGGAGACCTCTACGGTCGTCATGCGGAGGAAGTGGACGCTGATTGGTCCAGCGCACGGACTCTTCTGAAGTCGAGCTCCGCCGTGTGTTGGCTACACAATGTCTTCCTACAACAACGCTGACAACGCGCATCCGCTCTTTTTCTTTACTACTGCTCTGACAAATCCGTACGCAATCAGAACTCCCGGCTGTTCCTACGGCGGAGACACGAACCAGTAATCAACGTTCTCTGATCGCTAAACTACTCGCAACATTTCGGCGTTGTGAGTAGCAGCTCGAACACCCGACTGCGAATCCTCCCGGACAGCTTCCTCGTACCTGGTTGGGGAGACACCAGGCGATAGAGTGTGCCTATACTGAGGGTACACAGCTAAGGTCTGCTCGCTGTACATTGGCTCCGGATATCTTCCAACCCCACATTATCTCCAACCTTCACAATGGCACTAAACGCCTACCTGAACAGTACAGACCATACCGCCCACCTTTTCTCTAATAAATAAGCTAACACCCCAATTCAGAGCGCGTATCCGTCCTGACAATCGACGGGCGTGTCATGGTCGGCATCCTGCACTCATGCGACGGCAGCATGAACCTCGTTCTCCAAGGAGCTACTGAACGCATCATACGGCCGGCGGACGAGGATGTACCCAGTGAAGAAGTTCCCCTGGGTCTTTACATTATCCGCGGTGATACCGTGGCGGTTGTGGGACGTATAGACGAGGAGGTTGACAGCAAGATTGATTGGAGTAAAGTTCACGGCGACGTGCTGGGAAGTACGAAGCACACGTGATGAAGCGGGTCTCAATTGTTTGTGGGCACGGAGAAAGAGACAGGAGAACTGGGTGAACTTAGGATAACCGAGGCAAGGAAATGCGCGACTATGGGAGGGACAACAGCACAAGCGCAGTCAGAATGGCTGGAGCACGCGGAAAGAAGTCTCGGAACCTTGTGTATATTTTGGATATATGATGGCATGATACCCAAGACAGCGACAAGAAAAAACGCTGAGTATGTCATTTTTCTTTCTGTTCGATTTTGGCAAGCGACCTTCGCTGACCCCATAGTGATATGGAATGAATGATTTCGTGACGATTGTAAACCAGCATGCAATGCAAAAAGTGACACACCCCTTGGCATACGCATACGACATTTCAGCACATTCTGTTAACCCTCAAACTCCCTTGTCCATAACCCCGCTATGCATTGCCCTCGTTCACGTCATTTTACTGAATACTCCTCCCTACTCCCTGTCCGATCCCCACAATATTCTTGTGATCACTCGGATTCGCAGCAGCCTCATAGAGCACACTGACAGCCTCCTTGTTCAACTTCATGTAGTCGCCCTTGAACGCCAAATAGCTAATCCTGGTCTCATCCTCGCCACCCCAATTGTCCTCGAAAAACAGCGCGAGAGACCTTGTTGTACCAAACTTTGCGCGCTTGACCCCAATCTCCTGGACCTCGCTTGTCTGGCTGATCTCCAGCACTTGGGTTGGTTCCTTTTCGCTCGCAGTCTCAAAGTCGAGGGCGTCTTCGTTGACAAAGACTTTGAGGGTCTTGGGGCATGAGCCGCTGGGACTGGTGCGCAGGATGATGCTGTGCAGGCGCACTTGGCCTGTGAAAGGGATCGTCATGAGGAGTTGTTCGTCGGCGCTGGATTTCAGCTCGGGCTCCGGGTTGAGGCGCTGTGCCCAGGTTTTCTGACAGATGGCGCGGCCGCTGTTGGATTCATCTTCGTTGAGTGTGACAAGCTTGGGGAAGTCGATTTGTTCATAGAGGATGTTTTGGAGAGCGGGCGTGATGTCGTCACTGTGATCGTGGCCGTCGCCATGCGAGTGGTCGTGGTGTTCGTCGTGGCAGTGTGAATGCGACATGTTTGGGCGTGATGGTGTATCGTTTGTATTGATGTCGGGTGTTGATGGTGGGGGCGGGGTAGCTTGGGTGGAGCTTTGGTAACTGGTCCAGGTACGATGCAGGAACAGAAGGGTGTAGAAGAGACGAAGGGTGCTAGAGAGACTCTTCTAAGACCTACGTTATTATGTGCTGCCAAGACCACCATTCCATCGCAGATCCTTTAGTTCCTGATCAAACGGACCAGAAGGTTCGCTCTCTAGAGCCGCACGACACCTGTAGAAAACTTCTAACAGTTCGACTAACTCAGTCAAGTCAAACTTGCTGGCAATAGCGGCAGGCGTGGGGAGCTTCTGCTGACAATCAGGATTTACCTTGAATGTCAGGAGAAGTAGCCGCGAGATTTCCCAAAATACTTCATGTCGGTCCTCCCGATAAAGCTTGAAGGCGAGCCTCAAAGGTGTTGATCTATGACATGACCCAAGGTCTGGAACAATAACGCTCGATTGCAGCAGGGTCTCCACCAACTTTGGGTTACCAGATTGCACCGCTCGCATCAGGACGGTTTGTCCAGAGTTTTCCTTTATATTTGGGTCCACATCTGGTCGTTTCAAGAGCTCCGAGACCATTGCTATGGCACACTCATCAGCTACCGTCGCACACCAGGAAAGGGCTGTTCGGCCATTCCCATCTTGCGCGTTGGGTTCACACTTCGCATGTTCAAGTATGTAGCGAAATGAACTGAGGTCGCCGACCTTTACAGCGAGTATGAGAACAGAAGTCCCATCGTTACTGCGAGCCGTTGGATCCGAGCCAGCGGACAAAAAGAGCTTAACATAAGCTTTGCGACCTTGTTGAACCGCCCAGTAAAGTGCTGTCATACCCTGGGAGTTCTTAGTCTCCAGGTCCAAGAACGGGGCTGCCAATAGCGAAGCGACTACCTCCTCATTGTGCGGCCGGCAGATCATATTGAAGAGCATGCGTATAATATCCTGGTTTCCACGAGAGTCCACCTGCACTCCCTCCTGGATCAAATATCTTATGATTGAAGCTCGGCCACTTTGATTGATACTTCCATGCATTGCAGATATGATGACACCTTGTCTGCTTGCCGCGGTTGTATCTTTGACGCAGAGCCTCGCAATTTGATCAAAACCTTTGCCAGCAGCATAGGACAACAAGCTTCCAGAACGACCCCAGACCGCGGTGTTACGAATAATGGCTGGATACTTCTTCAAGATCGACTCGAGATTGTGTAAATTGTTGGGAAGAAGCGGTTGGTTGTCACGTAATGAAGGGAGTACTCTGATATCATCATTGTTGCCGGTGTAGAGAACCGTACAGGCTCCTAATTCCGCGAGCGTGTCCACAACAGCTTCCGATGACGCGTATGCTAAACATTGATTAGCGATAACGTGTTTCACCACCGAGCGGCCCACCCCACCGAGCGGCCCACTCCACTACCGTGCCCTACCTTTACTACAACATCGCGTGATGTCTTAACTACCACAACCCTAGAAGAGCTATATCGAAGCTGACGTGCAATTAGTAGTCTCTGAGCTTACTAGAAACTAAATTTGAAGTATTCGGCAGGCTGAAAAGGTCTACAACGTCCCTAAAACGACGATACGTCGACGACGCGACGGAAAGCACTGCCGACGCGATTGTGAGCCAAATTGCAAGCGCCTAACAAAGCTAGAAGAGGAGGCTATTACTAGGCGCGTAATAGTTGAGGCTGAGCGAGGGCTACCCTATGGGAGAGACGACGTGCGAGATATGGCTAATAGACTGCTCCGAGAGCGTGGTGGAGAGGAGGTTGGCAAGAATTAGGTTGATAGGTTCGTCTAGCGCAATTCTGAGCTGCGTACGCGCCGCAGCCGTCTATATAATCGTTAGCGAGCTGCCTGCGAAGATCTAGCGCTTATTAAGGGCTAGTTCGAGCTAGTTTAGAATACGAAGGCGAAGTATGGTATCGTGGACGAAGATATCTATAACTTTGATAAGACTGGCTTTATTATAGGCAAGATTTTATTATAGTTAGTTATTATAGGCTCGGACAAACTAGGGAAATTAAAGAAGATCTAGCTAGGTAATTGGCAGTAGGTTACGCTAATATAAGGCGTTAGCGCGATAGGGAAGCGCATTCTAACCTTTCTTATCTTCGTAGGTAAAGTTCTAATCTCTACCTGGTTTACAGAGGACCTATCACGCGACTAGGTGATTCAAGTTAGCCCTAATGGCTGGACGAACAACAATCTAGCGCTTGACTGGCTCCGCTACTTCGATTCTCATGCCCGTTCTGTAGGGACGCATAGGCTGCTTATTATTGACGGCCATGAGAGCTACTGCTTAGTGGAATTCCGAGATCTTTGCGAAGAGAAGAAAATAATCCTTCTCTGTATGCCTCCGCACTCGTCGCACCTCTTACAGCCTCTTGACGTTAGCTGCTTCTCGCCATTAAAGCGCGCGTACGGCGACGCTGTCTTAGCCTTGGCGCGTAACTATATCTACTATATTAGTAAAGACATCTTCCTACTAGCGTTTAAAGAGGCCTATAATAAGTCTATTACAGCAGATAATATCCGTGCAGGCTTTCGAGGTGCTGGACTTATGCCACACAATTCTCACGTTATTTTATTACAGCTTAACGTCGTACTGCGTACGCTAACTCCACTAGCGCAAGAGAGCACCGCCTAGGATCTAAAAACACCACGCAACGCGCACGAAATAGAGGCATAGGCTACGCTTATTCGAAACCGCATGTAAATCTAGCAAGGGTCTCCTACAAGTTCTCTTAATTAGCAGGTGCGGCAGCTTAGTAAAGGAGCCTAATAGATAGCCTACGAAATGGTGTTAATGCGAGAAACAATTTATCGCCTTAAGGCTACTATTGAAGAAGTAATAAAGCGAAAATCTCGCAAGCGGCGCTACGTACAGGCAGAGGGATCCTAGACAGTTGGTTAAGTAGCTGATTAGGTCGCTGAGGCAGAGGGTGGAAGCCGTAACGACGGTGTAACGCCTGCGAAGAGGGTGCGTAGTGAACGGCGCTGCGGACGTTGCAGCTAAGTTGGATATAACTCTCGCACCTGTTAAGTAGAATTAGAGGATATAGAAGATAGCGACGATTTTGAAGAATAATATTCTGCTCTACTTGATTAAGAAAAATGTGGTAGTGTTGCACAATGTTGATACGAGAGTAGAGCGTAGAAGTGGAGTGGGCCGCTCGGTGGGGTGGGCCGCTCGGTGGTGAAACACGTTATAGGAATTTATTTCCGAATGTCTAGACTCCCACACAGCCCTCAGGATGTCTGTGTCGCCAAATTCGCATAGGAATGAAAGAATGTGACGACTCAATTTGAAGTTGTCCTTTTTCAGTGCAAAATTACTGCGAAGTTTTGCTTGTGCTTCCGTAGTTGGCTCCTCTTCGGGAAGTGAAAAAAGGTTTAAGAGCGCACGCGCGGCAACGCTGTGACCGGCAAACAAAGCGGCTAATAAGGGATAATCAAACTTTCCTCCTATTAATTCAAAATGTTGGTTCCTTTGAGGGTAAACCCGAATGAGATCGGCTGACCCACTCTCGCACAGGTAATACAGGAGATGGGAACTTTGGTCACAGTAATACGCTTCGGCGCGTACCATCCTGCGTACGAGAGTCCAGGCTCGCATATCGAAATTTTCCAGGAACGAAACCTGATCCAACTTCAACTTTTGGGCCCAGTTCGCATGATAGAAGACATTTTCCACTGCATACTGCAGTAAAGGGTATTCCTTGGCGAATTGCTTGTATCGCTGGTCTGAGATTCTAGAGAAACCATACATGATGTCATTGTCGTTCGTGCCGCAGCGAACAAAGGCGAGTTGTAGTGAACAAATCTTCTTGAGAGTGTTGTGTCCTAGTCCTTCAGGGTTTACTATACCAGGCTGTAGTTTGTTCATTCCTCCTTCCTTGAGCAGGAAATCCCGCACTGACTCGTGTATGAACTGAACAGTTGGTTCTTTGGATCTGGTGATTTCTGCCAGCCCCTTGGAAGTATCTAACACGAACTTTCTCAGGTTCTCCGAGGTCATCTGGATTGAATTGCATTGCCCCGGCGCACAATCATCTTCGCAATATAGTTCAACCGCAATGCGAAATTCATCAGGCGTTAGAGGGCGTGCGGCGAAAAGTATGACCTGGAGGCAAACAAGGAAGTAGCCCATGTTATTATGGTCCCTAGTCAGCATGTCAAGAAATAGGTTGTGCAGCCCAGTAGGAATCTCTGCAAGTCGTTTCTTCAAGGCTTTGATCCTCCCACGATCGTATTCTTTGTTCAAGATGGGAATGACCAAATGGACCCAAAGGAAGATACCCGATGACTTGCGCAAGATTTCGGCTTTGATATCTTCAGCTTCATTTTTTCCTAGTTTCAGGTGGGTGTCGACATAGAGAGTGATGTCATTCGTATGTTCTTGTTCTGATTCAAGCACAAGCTGGAGCCCAGTTCGGATACTAATTTCCGGATAATGTCGGCTCGAAAAACATACACGAAATTCCGCTGCTTTCTCTAGTTCCCCGAGCTCCTCGAAGAATGAGATCATATCACGAACGTCATCTTCAGGGCACTCGTCTAAAGCGTCAACGTAGCAGACAACACGCTGGTTCCCAAGCTCCTGAAGAGCCAGGGCAAATAATTCTCGGAGCGTTTCGTTCTGCCAACCAGTATTTTTGATGGTCTCGAACCCATGTATACCATAGTAGTTAAAAATGCCCCAGGTTTCTGGTGCCTTTTCGAGAAGCTGTAGAAGCAACGCACGATATAAGCCAGATGTCGATTTTTCAAGGTCCTCGCCCCGGGCATTGAAGAAAAACGACAGAATCAGACATCCTTTCATGGTCTTCCTAGCCTCAGAAAACAAGAATTTCATCATGACGGACTTTCCAGCGCCTGGCTTTCCCTTGATCCAGAAAAAGCCGCGGTGATGATTTAGCTTATCCGCCTCCATCCAGTCTCTGTAGTGCACGTTCTTGACCATCCACCGGCAAGTTTTGGCTTGCGCCAGTTTGAGGGTCAGAAGACGAGCATCCCTTTGATTGAAGTGAAGACTGGTTATCATTTCTTTGCGTTGTTCGTCTGAGAGTATTGGAGAATCGAGCTTAGATTCAGAGCTTCGTGCACTTGATGCAGGTTGAAGATCCGCCATAACTGTTCTTCTGCTGGATTCCAGAGATGGACTTGGCTCAATAGTGCGGCTAAGAGCCGAGAGGTTTGGATAGAGGGACTTTCCAAGACTGCAGATTTGATGATCCTCACGTCGCCGCTGTTCCATAGCTTGAAAGGCCGTAGTAGACCGGGTGTCTGTCTATCGGTCAGTTTCATGATCAAAATCCTGGAGTGGTTACACGTCTTGCTGTTCTTGTTGTGGCATCGGTGTTAGAACAGAAGGGGCAAAAGAAGGCAGCTGTACTAACCACTAGGCTCTGTAGTCGCTTCTTTTATAGAACGGGTCTCTGTTACATCTATCGATGGTATCATTAACAGCAATTCCTTGGCATACGCCGCTGCCGTTCCCGCCGCGTACGGCTGCCACGTCTTGTTCTTGTGCGAGTCCGCATAGTCGCAGATGCCACGAATAGCGAGGCAGGGGAAGCTATTCATCAACCCTGCTGCCTCCATCTCAAAGCAGAGCACCCCGCCAAGCTTAGCACTAACTTTGTCTCTTTGCGCAGCATTCTTTATTACTTTGTTTCCTGATGCGATCGTCCCATAGTGAACTACTACCTCTTCGCTATCGCGCGGCTGCCGGACCTCTTGCCTATCCATGCTGCACTTGTCGCATGTATGCCCTCCTTGGTGATCATACGCTGCTTCAAATAGGATGTCGGGGCCTGCTTCTTTGCGTTGGAACTGAGGAATGCGGCCAATCTTGGAGACATGTTCGGAGAGCTTGCTTCTGCCTCGGAGCTGGCTCGCTTGCACCCTTGCTACCGCGGCGAGCAAGATTTGTGGTGGTGCATTCAGTAAGGCTGTCCGCTCGAACCCGCCTGTAGTCGTCTTCCCAGAGTCGTATTGCACCACCCCGCCAAAGGCCCCATGCGGTTGGCTAACTACCACGTCCCCAAGCCGGATATCTGCCTCCACGCTGGGCACCCCCCCACCGATGCCAACCATTAGCCCAAATCGGATTCCCTTAAAGGTCGCCCGCATCTGCGTCGCCACTGTCGCCGCCGGGTTATTACCAATGCGGCCAGCAGGTAGACAAACGATCGCAACGTTGTGTCCGCCTATTGACCCTAAGGCATATATGTTCTCGTCGTTGTCGGCTGGGTCGCGCTCGAGGTCGGCGTGCTCATCGTCGAGCATCTCCTGCGCTGCCGCCAGCTCGATGGGCAGCGCGCATACCCATCCCACTGTGTACTCGTAGCGATGCAGCTGGCGTGGCATTCGTCACTATTATTACAAGAGCAGGAATGTAGAGTTGTCTTTGTAGAGCCGCAGCTGACATGAAGGAATCCCAGCGGCAAAATAAGGAGTGTATGTACAGTGATGGTTGAGCAGTCTGGAAGCAGCAAACGCTGCTCCTGCTCAGCCTTGTGGCTCGCACAGCACCACACGGCTGCCCACTACAAGCCAGCAGCGGTCGGTTTGCAGGCTGAGGTGTCCGCTAGCGGCCCGCCCATTGGCCAGGCGTGCATGGATGGCTGAGCAGACCACACGGAACTCATTCAGCTGGTGGGTGGAGGCGTATTGGCGCATGCTTCATCCAGCGCACGGATGTCGCTGCAGACTGAGATCACCTGTATCTTGCGAGAGCTCCCTAGTATCGTAGGTAGCTTTGGTAGTCTTGTCGTTTAGCAGTAGAGATAGTGCGTGCCTACACAACCACAGGCGTCGTACTTCATCTTGCCTTGTCTCACGAAAGACTAGTTAGTGCTGCCTAATTACTTGCAGAACAGAGAAGTTGATAAGCATCTGCTGCAATTGGCGTCTCGGCAGTTGCTAGCTCTCTACGCTTATATTCTTGATGTTGTTAAACGATTATAATAGATTACTACGAATCGAGCATGACTGCTTATGCACCCAGTCACAGAATAACTACTAGATATAATTACAGCAGGTGGTATAGATTACAAAGCTACCACTGCGAACGCTACTACTGAGAGATGGACCCTTTTCGCCTGGAACGTGTGAAGTTATGCGTAATGGGATGAATGCCAGCGCATCCGAAGGAAACATGCCCTACGTAAAAGTGCCTTATCACGAATATTCCACGCACGTGGTCAACGCATGCATCGACCCGTGAGGCCATGTTTGATAGATACTTGGTTGTATTTCCAAGTTAGTACTGCAGACGTGTGGTATCTTGGAATCTTCCACATGATGCTCAGAAACACCCAAACGCCGCGCTCTAATGCCATGCCTATGCCAATCATATATTTCGTTAAGCCAACATGGGTTGCGAAGCCTGCTCAGCAGCCCTTTCTCTTGCTCTCCGCGCCGCGCGATCCTTGGCCATCCTGGCCTTCTCCTCTGGTGTGAACTGCGGCTGTGCGACAGGCGCATCAGGCAGCGCGGAAACAGTGCCGTTAACCTCGGCTTCTAGGGCCTCGAGTTCATCTTCGACTTCGTCCTCGTCCTGGTTGGACATTTTGTTTGCAAGCATCTCGCTGATTTCCTGTTGCGCGCGCATCAGTATACAAGCAAAACGTGAGACAGTTGGGTGCAGTACCTCCTGATAAGCCCGAGCCTCCTCGTTCTCCCCTAGGAGCTTCTCAACGTTCTCTATGCCGCCCATTTCCTTGTGAATCTCCTTGAGCACAACAGTTCCCTGTTGCAAGCCGTACAAAACGTCCTTTTGGACGAGCGCGAACTCGATGTCGCTCGTCAGCACCTCCAGCTGTGCCAGCTGCGCATCGGTCTTCGATAAGAGCGACTCTTGATACTTCTTCCTCCTCAGCGCGAGCTTCGCGCTCTTCGTGTCGCCTTTAGCCAGGCATTCTTTTGCGATCTCCTTCTCGCGGTCGGTAAGGATGGTGATGCGCTTCTGGTACTGTCGCAACTTGTCTCGTTGGTTCTTCATGTCCAGGATCGCCCTGTCTAGTTAGTACTAGAGAACCGGACACTCAAGAGCTACTGACTTGTCCTGGGCAGAGATTTTGTTGGCGCTGCTACTGTTGCCCATGTTGTCGAGCTATCCATGGGTATGCAAAGGGTTCGGTCAAGTCTTGGTTGTTTGAGACCGAAGCAGGGCAGGTCCGGTCCGTTAGCTACGGCCATGACGCCTATCGATAAGACGTATGCCTAGGCATTCAAGATGTCATTGCGCACAGACAAAAAACGCTAACTTTGCAGCTTGTTTATGCGCTGCAGTCCATGTACAAAAGAGCAAACTTCTCTTTACAAATTCTGGCTTATGCGACCACTCTACAAAGCTGTATACGCTGATATGCAATAGTGTTGTAGCAATACAAGAATTGGTAGAACTGACTAAAAGCCCTCAGAGCGATCATATGTCTATGACAAGCTCTTGTTTTGATTGGAATGCGACTCAAAGACCAACACATTACTCAAACCAAGCGATTTCCTTTGGAAGGTAACCCTAAGTTGAGTTGCCATTGGCGCCTATTCAATACAACTACGTACACTTGATGTTGAGAACCGGTGTTTTTAGTGAATCAAAGATTAGATGCATCCATTATAGCTACCCCGGCACATTGAACATCATTGAACGATACAGTCATCATCAGATATTTACGGGCACTGTTGGTAATAGAGAGACGGAGAAGTGTGCATACTTCGCAATTGGGTTCCTGTGCCTTGGGCGAAGAGCGTCGGCGCTAGTGTTATCGATAAGCGCGCAGCTACATAACTTTTTTGTGGACGCTCATTGCCTCCACAACAAATACCACTACGACAAATACAGGGCGCACTGCCTACATTCAAACTCGACCTTGCACTTGTAGAAACGACTGAATCGAATTCCCGATGGTTTCCAAAGGCCGCAAAACTCTGCAAGCTGGCCTGGACAAAGACGTGTATCAAATAGTGCGAAAATATTTGGACGAGAAAAACGAACCAGCGTCAAAGCTTCGACTCTCGCAAGTGTATGATTATATCCAACGGTCAAATTCGAGCTTGAAACGGCGAGCAAAGAAGCATCTCGAGGACTCCATTGATCGTGTAATCGACGTCATTCGGGAGGACGAGTGTGGCGACGACGACGACGAAATTGAAGACGAATTAGCTGAACTCGAGGGAAACTTTGCCATGGATGAGCCAAAGGATCGGTCAGGAGATTGGATGAACCGTCAGATTGTCAGCCAATGGGCTACCAATGGCGAAAAGAGCGAGAAGAGCAAGAAGAGAGACAGCGGAAAGTCTAAGGAAGAACGCGAGAGCAAAAGACAGAAAAAAGCTGCTGCACAAGAGAACAAGATCGATACTGCAGCACCTACCGGCGTCACTCTGGAAGATCTAGGAGGTGTGGACAAGGTCAAAGAGCAACTCAAGGAACATTTGGTACTGCCACTACTGTGTCCACAAGAATATGCCAATCGCAAGATCCCCATACCGCGCGGTATACTACTCCACGGACCACCAGGATGCGGAAAAACAGTAATCAGCAGGGCTTTCGCTGCCGAGCTTGGTGTGCCGTTTGTTGAGATATTGGGTCCCTCTGTTGTATCTGGCATGTCTGGAGAATCAGAAAAACAAGTCCGTGAACACTTTGAACGGGCCAAAGAGGTTGCACCATGTCTGATCTTCATTGATGAAATCGATGTGATTGCACCTAAGCGCGACAGTGCACAGAGTCAGATGGAAAAGCGAATAGTCGCCCAGCTTCTCATCTCAATGGACAGTCTTGCTATGGAAGGCAACAATGGCAAACCCGTCATTGTACTGGCCGCTACGAACCGCCCGGACAGTCTGGACCCAGCGCTTCGACGAGGAGGTCGTTTTGATACGGAAATAAACATGGGCGTACCCAGCGAGCAAATGCGAAAGTCTATCCTCCAGGCGCTCACAAGGGAACCGAAGCTATCACCGAACGTCGATTTTGATATATTGGCAAAGCGTACGGCTGGATTCGTCGGTGCTGATTTGAAGGATCTCGTCAGCAAAGCAGGAACTTGGTCGATGGATATGTACCGAAGGGCACTCGAGAAGCAAGCAGCTAGCGCGGAAGGCACTATGGATATAGACAACGAAGCGCAGCTTAATGTGGGTGATCTCATGAACCAGTCAATTCGGCGTCTCATTGCACGAGTCAAAGATACGGAGGCTCCTAGGCCCGAAGGATTCGAAGATACAGCCATATCGATGGAGGCTTTTGAAGCGGTTTTACCAACGATCACACCATCCTCAAAGCGAGAGGGCTTTGCAACAGTACCAGACACCACATGGCGCGACGTGGGTGCTCTTGAGGGTGTGCGAGAAGAGCTCGAGATGGCCATCTGCGAGCCCATCAAGGATCCTGCTAAATTTGCTAAATTCGGCATTTCTGCGCCTACTGGAGTGCTGCTGTGGGGTCCGCCAGGTTGTGGTAAAACACTCCTGGCAAAAGCTGTAGCTGCCGAGTCGAAAGCAAACTTTATCAGTGTTAAAGGACCAGAATTATTGAACAAGGTGAATGCACTCTGATATGGCGATATTACCAGCCGGACAATCATCCTGGTGGTGCTGTATCTGCCACAGTCGCTTATCTTTCCGCATACTAGTTTGCTAACAATTTGTTTACAGTATGTTGGAGAGTCGGAACGCGCGCTCCGTCAAGTATTCATGCGAGCTCGTTCCTCCGTGCCTTGTGTCATCTTCTTCGACGAGCTGGACGCTCTCGTACCCAAACGCTCTACCGAACTCCACGAAGCCTCCGCCCGAGTCGTCAATACTCTCCTGACTGAACTCGACGGCCTTTCCATGCGCGAAGGCATTTACCTCATCGCCGCCACCAACCGCCCCGAGATGATTGACGAGGCAATGCTCCGTCCAGGCCGTCTAGAGACGCTCTTATACGTTGAGCTACCTAAACCAAACGAGCGTGTCGATATCCTGAGAGCTCTTATCCGCCAGCGTGGCGTGATTGATACTGCTCTCGCCGAGATCGGACGCCAGGACCTATGCAAAGATTTCTCTGGTGCTGATCTGGAGAGCCTGCTGCGTAAAGCGGGTCAGCACGCATTGAAACGAAAGAGCGAGCGAGTCGAGGAGCTCGATTTTATCGCGGCGGCGAAGACGGTGCGGCCTAGTGTGGGTGATGTGAAGAAGTACGAGAAGTTGAGGGAAAGGTTCGAGACGAAGCTGTGGTAGTTGTCACAGATAGGTATAGATCGTGTTAGTTGTTTGGTTTGCGGTCGTTGCCACAGCTACAGATCCTGAAAAGATGTTTCTGACTTTGATATTGATTTGTTGGCAAGTGTACTAATTTAGACCTCGCATCTAGAGTATAGTCGGTAGATAGCAGTGTTTGTCTAGTTCTCACTCGTCCACTCAAAATTCAATCCCGTATACCCATTCACGTTCGATCTCGCATGTCCATTCAGAAACCAACCTATACTCTCATTGGTAGGGCGAAGTCAGGCGGGATTCTGGTTGCCCATGCGTCGAGCATCGTGTCAAAGACGCTCAGAGTACTGTGGCGCGTATCCATGATACACCTGTACGGGCTTACACCACACAAGAATGCTGTCAAAAATCAGGCCAAGCTAAGGTTTACCTCCAGCTTGGATCGGCCTGTAAAGACATTCAAACTTCTAGTTTAGCTTGGCTTGATTCCTATATCATCCGAATCTCTACTCATGCCCGAAGAAACTCTTCTCACCGAACCATAAAACCTGTTGGCTTCTAATTTCCCTCTTTCTTGGCTCGCATATCATACTTACTCTCACTCCTCTTATCCACTGTCTCCCACGGCAACTGTTATGTGACAAGCATAGCCAGCGCACAAATTAGACGCCGATGTCAATGTTGCCACCATAGTGACCTGTTCAGGCCCACCCAGCACCAGCGCCAACTGACTGGTATCCGCCAACGCGGCGAGCCTAGATGACTTGCGCTTCTCCTTGCGTGCCGGCTTCGCCTGCTCCTTTCTCCCGTTATTCCTTGATGTACTCTTCAGTACGAGTTTCTATGCGGCATTCGAAGTAGGGTATTCCTGTGTTTGGCTGTTGCTATTTGAATTTGTAGCGCGGATAATCGTGGCTGGGGAGCAGGAGGCTTCAGGGAAGCTATTCGAGATGGGAGATGTGTATGCATTCACGGAAGCGGGTTCGTACTTCTTTACAAATGATTTCGGCGAAGTTGGAGTTAGGACGCGTCGGTGGGTAGGCGCGGAGAAGGAGCTCGTGGATAGAGGCAAGACGGTATCAGAAGGAATGTGGGAGAGGTTTTTGGTCTCCAGTGAGTGATAGTGTGTCAAGGAGGCGATGGATGGTTATGTAAATGATGTTCAAAGAGTTGCTTAGGGTTGCGGGTGAGTCCTCAGGAGCTTACTGCATGAGCGTTGGAGCGGTAAGGAGGGGGGAATTGCCTCGTTATATTATAGGGGGAGAGCCATATTTGCAATACTGGACACCTCCTAGAGCTCTCAATATTAGATGAAGGTGCATAGTTGAACGTGAAGTTGATGCAGAGCTCCAAACGGTGATGGGCGAAGGGTGGGAGCAGGCGGCACATGCCGCACTAGACCGGGTCGCTGATGGAAATGACCGCACCTTCATTACCCAACGGGCCATCTAGAACACCATACTATACTTTGGGTTCAACAGCTGTATACGGGTCATGTTTTACAGTTCCAGGTGAAAAGTGTAGGACACAAAGTCTTCCCCTTGGTGTTTGCAATTGTCGATGTCGGCGAGTAAACCGCGCTTGTTCGTAAGACTGTCTTCCCGGATGACCTTAGCCACGGTCACCAACAACCCTTTGCCATACGGTCTATACCTGGCCCTCTCAACATCACAAACCTTCGCCATCTCTCACTACCATCCATCCCGCGCCGCGGAAGCGATGGATCGATCTCGATCTCGATTCCCAAATGACTCTTTTGAGTAACTCCTCCTCCTCCATCGAACGCAGCGGATTTGACCCCGAGCCAATACACAAGCGTTCTCTACTCTAGACCCAGTGAAATGGCGTGATGTGTTGTATTTGAATAGTCAAACAGTCAAGTTGGGGCAACTTTGCTCTCCAGCCGTGGATTTCTGCGAATCATATGCCGAGCCAATCGTTTTGCTTATGTCTGCGTAGGTACATCTGGATTGCATCCTTTACTTTTGCCGTGCCATCGTAGAGAGATCCCGCCACCAGAGATGGCGCATAAGTGGATAGAAAAATGGATATGTACTACAGTTGTGATTTGGAAGTGCCGGCGAAAAAGGAATATTTGGCCGAGATTTGTTACGCATTTGGTAATTCGAGCAGAGGTATGGGACAAAAAGGTTACTTGCTTGTACCGAGATCAGTGTTGTTGGCTCGTTTGGGAATTTCGTGTCGAGATGTTGTAGCTCGGAAATGGATTTGATTGGACGGGACGGATGGCAGCCTTGCATAAGCATCGGGGTCGGGGAAGAGGGAAAAGAGGGTCCCTGGGCCCTCTGAAATGCAGGAAAAACGGCTAGAACGACCGTTTGCATGGATACTAGTCTTGTGTGCTGTCCTGGCTAGTTCACGCCGAATATATCTGGACATGCCGTTAAGGGCTTAGCGCGAAGAGATTCTACCGGCGATCTTGCTGCAACTATCTCCAGCCTCATGGTACCTGGTACTGAGAGTTGTTGATATTGTCTTATTTTGTTGGTATACAGTAGACTAATCAGTTCCATCATGGTGGTTGGAATCCAACTGATGCTTGTTACCAGTGAGAGCCCCACTCAACACCAGCACTTCTGCTCATAACTTTCTATTGGCGCGGTCCAGAACGCCTCGCAAACATTACAGTGCCTTTTGCATCGAAACTAGGAACAAAATCAAGGTCAGAGCTCCTTCTACTTCCCAACCAAGTAATCTTGAGTTCCGCCGTTGAAAGCAGCAAAGTCACTTCCGAGCCACTCACATCGCTCCGGACCGTCCAAGCCCTCAAGCTGATGCCACTTTCCTCGTAAAACCTGTGTGACAGCTCTAAATATTTCCTGGTTTGGCAGTTCACGCTCTTGGAGCATAGATTATAGGTGCCATTTCGGCCAAAGTGCCAGATCCAATCACATTCAGACTGTCTACTACCCCTCACAGGATTGGGAAGAAAGGCCGACAGTGAACCATGTGGGCCAACCCAAAAGACATTAGATAGGCATGTAGGCTGGACCGATTCTGTGTTTCGGAAGTATGAGAGGGAAGGGGAGTGGCGGAGTTTAATGCCGAGCTGACTAGTACCTAGGATAGAGTGGAGCTTGCGTACAGACCGCGTCTGGTTGCGGGATCTTAAGTGATCCTTCTGCGCTGGTTCTCTACCGATTGCAGTCTAATACGGAATACTGCGGGTAGAATTTATCCGTTGCTTTTTTGCGACTGAACTGATGTTGGATTTGGAGCAATTTGGTGTTGCCGAGGAACGTCATTCTGCATCACTGAGCTAGTAAACACCATCACCACCACCAGGGACGTCAACTCAGCACTATGAACAATAATAAATAAACAATAATCGGTAGCGCGTCACACGCAACCCTGCGAGGACCTATCCCTGTTTCAAATCCTTGTATCGATCACCAGCATGAGAGACGGGCCCAGCCTTCCGGACCAGCCGCGTAGTGCCTCGTCTCTGATGTAAGCATTGTGCATCCGACAGCTGAAGAAGCTCATCACGAGAGAATTGCATGCAACCGCGCGCACGAACTATACCTCAAGAAACGCTCCCAGCCGCCGGATCCTAAGCTCTTAATAACGATAGCGACTTTCTATTTCCCGTTCCAGCGTACCCAAGCCTCTAGGGCCCTCGGCGTTCATGGCACTTTCCGGATGACCCAAGATGATGGCTTGTCTAGCGCCAAAAGCACCTCCTTCATCTCCGTCGTCGAGCGGAACGGTCAAGTCGCCCTCTCGTTCACCTCCGCCCTCTCCCTCCCACTTGAGGAACTTTTCAAATGCAGCAGTGCCACGGATGCTGCCCTTCTTGTCGTAAAAGTGAATCATGTTGCGCATGGCCTCGATCCAGCGGGCACACTCTTTACACACGACCATATCTCTGCTGACATAGGTGCGCCGCACTGGGTCTGCACATTTGACGGCAGCGAGTTGGTGGTCTGGTAGCGTGGTGTAGTCCAGCGCTTGGGTGTAGGTGTAAGAGCTTGTGCTGGAATCCGAGCTTCTCGACGTCGACGTCCCAGAGCGCCGAGAACTGGCTGACGCGCTGGTACTGGAGCGCGAGAGCTGTCCGCTTAGCGAGAAGAAGCGCCGTGTTGATGATGTGCGTTTGGCTAGTACTGGTTTTGCGGGCGGGGATAGCGGCGGAGAGTTCGGCCCACGGAGACTGTTGAGTCGCTGGATGGCTCTGTCGCATAGCGTCCACGGATGGTCATGCGACTCGCCAATATGTCCGCAGCCGTTGTGTTGGCTGTAGTTATGATAACACATGTCGCAATAGTGATTCGGCTTCGGAGCTTGCCGCCGATGACGTAAAGCCGGTTTTTGGTCGCTCTGTCGCAAGTAGAGTGAAGTGTACCAGGGTAGTAGTACTATGCTACTTAACAGTGGGGAAGCCGGGCGGTCCCTGAACTAGTGACTCGGTATGTATGTAGGTAGGTCGGTTGTGTGACGGGTGTCTGTATGTGTCTAGCAAAACGGCCATGCCTTGGGTATTTGAATCATGGAGGCGCCCGCTGTGACTCCCACGCTGTCGCTCGCCAACAGCCGTGCTATGCCATGGTGCCCTGTTTATCGCGCGGGCGGTGAACAACGAGTGCAAGGGTCCAGCTGGTCACGTGCCGTCATCGACGTGGCAGACCTCCAACTTGGGCTGGGATGACACCCGCCAGTCGGTTTGCAGCATGGAGGCGCCAGCTCTAGGCCTGCAGATCCCACGTTGGGTGTCAGCGCATTGTGGAGATGCTCTATAGGGCTGGCTGTGAAACTGCTCCAGGTTCCCTTGTCTTGTAGAGCGCGACAGCTGGACTACGAACGCGCGTCGACGATGCCGCAGCAACAAACACCTCTGCGTGTCTTCCATCTCAAAAATGTAAGAGTTTTCAATCGGTGCTTTTTGACTGTCGATGTAGAGCTTATTGCGCCTGGGTTGAAGATGACCGGCCCAATGACATCATAACCCTCTGATCCGGCAAAAGGCCGGGCTGCAGGGTCTCCATGACATGTCGGCTAAGCAGCTTTGAGTACTCTGACCGTCTCGAGTTGCAAGAGATAAGAAACATGCAAGTAAAAATAGCGAAAAAGACGTCACCCAGGATTGCCCAGGGCGGCAACTGGACCCTGGGTGGTGTCGAGACGGACAAAACCTGTTTGGTAACAGATATGCCTCTGTGGTTGTCCCAATCCTAGTAATATTGTTGTGTCTTTTCTGTCTTCCTGTAGGTCCCTTAAACCCCTAAAAGACGTTGGCAGGAGCTAGTAAGGTTGGCCCCTGTGCTAACATACCGAAGCGCTGGTTACACTTCTGCTTCATCACCTAATACCCAACTCCCAGACTGACAGTGGCACTGTGCTGTACAGACCCAAAGCCTTTGTCCAATCGCCTTCTCATGTGTCATCCCACGCGTAGAGCGCTGTCACAGACTACGTACGCGTAAGAAAACCTCTGAAGGTGCGTCGGCTCCATGTCGCTGCCCCTCCCTACCATTGCAGACCCACCCGGTCCCTGCATAAAAACGGCGATGCAGGAAGACTCTTCCTAATCCTGTAGATCGGGTACCCGATACGACAAGGCGAGCGTATAATAGAAGTAGTTTTGGGCCTGCGTGCCCCACACTGCTGCCGGCACAAGGCGAAGAGCAAGCTTGGATATCCCACAGAGGGTACGCATCAATCACCAAGTCAGTCAGACGGGATACTTTGGGACCATAGAAGGAAAGGACCTGAACTTCAGTGATCATCTGATTGGCTCCATGGCTTTTTCCGTAAACAACTCTCTGAAACGTTGGCTATCAACAGCTCGACCTTGGCAAGGCGAGGAAGCATGTCGGGTATTGCCTATCAGCAATACGACCAATCTCGACTTCTTTCTCCAAGGAGTAGCTAACATAATCTGGATTAGTTATGGACCAATCTTATGGCCTCACTACAATAGCACTCGTACTCACCTATGGATCAACGATTGAATCCGAGTGTCGGAAATCGGCTTTACACAAAGAAAAACCCGCTGAGGAGCACCAAATTAGCTTTGCTTGAAGGTATCGCGAAATACTCCGAAAGTGTTAACAATCACGACATTGGCTCCCGGAGCAAAAATTACCTTTTTGGGAACCCCTAAGCTTTAGAACGCATCCAATCACAGGCCCACACTAGGCCAAGGCGATGTCAGCCTGTGGCTCAGCCGAGTTACAAAGCTCAACACTGCATGAGGGGTAAGCCAACACTAGCGACCAAAGGGGTAAATCATCTTCATTTTCGACAACACGGCCAGTCAATCTCTCCGAGGCAGCAGCTGTCGCGCTGTTACAGACATCCCGACGGACTTCTGAGCCATTGAATCTCTCACATCTTGCATGAAGGCGGATACTATCTCTGAACATCAGCTCCAACTTCGCCTCAGTAACGCCTTCAGGCCCCCAATTCAAGATACTCACGATGAATATAAGAACAGAGTGAAACAAGGCTACAATGGCTTCCATCTCAGCATCCAACTGTACTACAACTTTTCAATACCAAACAGCCTTTTCTATTTAGCAAAATTCAATCACTTTACAAGAAACGCCTAGATTCTATCTACCATGTCCACAAACATCCGCAAAGTCCTCATCCCCAGCCACGGTGACCCTTCAGTCGTCTCCGTCGTAACCGCGCCCATCAATCCCCCAGCCCGAGGCGAAGTCCAAGTCCAAGTCATCTACTCCGGCATGGGCGGCGCCGACATTCTCATGCGCCAAGGCACCTACCCTCTCCAGCAAAAAGCCCCCCTCACACCGGGCTACATCTTCATCGGCCGCGTACACAGAAACGGAGACGGATGCACACAGTACTCCATCGGCGATCTCGTCGCCTGCCTCTCCGTCTACGACGGCCAAGCTGAACTAACCAACCAACCCGAACGATACCTCATCCCCGTCCCCGAAGGCATCGACCTCCAACAAGCCATCGGCCTGATTCTCGACTGGGCCACTGCCTACGGCCTCGCCTACCGCGCTGCGAAAATCACACCCGGGAAACGCGTCTTCATCCACGGACTCAGCGGCAGCGTCGGCTATGCCCTCCTCACCTTTTGTAAAATGCAAGGCGCAGAAGTCTACGGCACTGCGTCTGCCTCCAGCCACGAATTTCTACGCGCCGCGGGCGCCACGCCCTTTGTCTACACGGACAAAAAATGGATGGACGCCATGAAAGCGCTCGGCGGCGCACACGTCGTGTATGACGCTCTTGGCTTCGAGTCCTGGGACGAGTCGTATAGTATCTTGTCTGGCGAGAACGGGCACCTAGTCGGCTACGGGGGCAACCTCAACATGCTGAATGGCGGCAAACCCAGGAGTCAAAATGTGCAGATTGCAAAGTTGTTGGCAAAAGGAATGGTGCCGTTTTGTCCGTTTCATACGAGTTTCTTCTACATCAGTCGCGATCAGAAGACGTATAGGCCTGAGGTGGAGTTGCTGCTGAAGATGCTGGCGAGGGGCGAGATTCAAGTGCCGATAAGGAAGGTTTGGGACCTGGAAGAGGTGCCGGAGGCGCATCGGGTGTGGGCGAAGGGGCCTGGTATTGGTACGGTTGTGGTCAAGGTATCGGATGATAAGGCATAGTCATGTTGATCATTGAGTTGGTTGTTGTATATCCCCGTGTTAGCTTGCTTTTTATCTTCTTGAGAATAGACTTTGTATTGTTTTTTTTTTTTCAAATCTTTTATTATAACGTTTAGTGCGACTGTTCGCATTCCTGCAATACTAAAAGAGCTGATGACGCTGACCTTGGAAACACTTGGTAAGATATCGAGTCGAACATCACAAACAAGTCACTCAGATCGCGCGACGACAACAACAACAAGAAGATGGCGAACCAGCACATTCCATGTATCCAAGCATTTTATCTAATATCAAAATAGGAGTATTAACCGCAGAGTATCAAGCAAGCGCCCTAAACCAGACCCGTACAAATGAAAGTGAACTTCCGCATCAGGCCCGAGTCCAACATGCCCCACTCGCGCCTACTCTCTCCACCCCATACTCTCATGGCACTCCATTTACGGCGCCTCGTTAACTATCGGCGCCTGTTCCTCCTCCCACATACCCTCAACCGGCTTCTGCACGGGCGTCTCCTGCGGCATAGGCTGGAGCTCCGGAGGCGTAGGCCTAAGCCCATTGTTAAAGATCTCATCCGCGATCTCTATACCCAGTGGCACGCCACCAATGGGGAAGAGACCCTCGCGGCCCTCACGTGTACCCTTGGTCGAGTACCTAACATCCTCTACATTCTGGAACACGGTGGCACCATTGTTGTCAACGGCGTAGACGTCCTTAGTCGTTGTTGGAATGAGGATGTCGCGTGCGGCAGCGGCATCAAAGCGCCAGTGGACACCGAGGAAGATGCGCGAAATGGCGTTTTCGAACATCATTTCCCAGGCAGAGTCGAAGTGGCGCACGATGCGGGTGCGAACGATACCGGGTTGGTCTTCAATTGGGGCAGTGGGATCGTAGGGCTGGCGGAGGTCGCGGCTCAGGCCGTTGAGTTCCTCGGAGATCATCATGTCAATGGCAATGTTGTCAGGTTCGTCATCCTTCCATGTGCCTACACGGCCATTGTAGTACCGGCGTACCATTTGGAATACGGCACCGCCAAAGGTCGCGTGGCCAGACGGGTAAGCTGGGAAAGGAGGCTTAAATGGAATGTCGTTTGTGTTTGTGGCAGGCGCACCGAGGGTGAGCCAGAAAGGATCTCCGTGGTCTGGACGTCCGTCGTCTCGCACACCGGATAGTGGGCGCCAGAATTCAAACTCCCACTTCTCTTTCCAGGAGAAGATACCCGCATCGGTGCAAGCGACGTTGACGAGGGCGAAGAGGCGGGCAAAATCCGCGTTGTTGACTTCGCTGTTCGCGAGGTCTTCTTCCTTCTTGTATGTAACTGCAATGCGACGCACGATCTGGTTGTAGAAGCGAGGTGGTGTGCCAATGAGATTTGATCCGTCGTAGGCCCAGTATAGGCCCTGTGCCGTCTGCCAGGGGCTACGCTTAGTAGAGTTGAGACCCGGAGCACCTCCCATAGCGATAGCGACGCGGATTGAGTCGTCATACTCGGCGGTCTCATCCGCATTAGAACGCAGGCCTGGTGGGTCGGCCAGGAAGTGCTCACTCTGCGTGGCAAAACGCTTCGTGGTCTTGCCGTAGAATGGGGCGTGGTACTGACGGAAAGGCTTCTTGGGGCCATTGGGGTTGTTAGGGTCTACTGGGATTAAAACAACAGGGTGAGTAGGTTCATCGTCAAATTTGTAGCGACCTGGGGTAGGGTGGTAGCCCTCCTGCGAAGCACCTCGAGGATCGTTGAGGAGTGCAAAGAAGACATCTGCTACAGCCTCACCGAACATAAAACTGGCTGACTCTTGGTCAACGCCACCGGGCGCCTTCAAAACTGATCGGTCAAGAACCAGGCCAAGCTGAGCATAGGCATTGTCGGAGATGTTGGCACCGGGGTTAGGGTTAGGCTGCTCGACGGGCTTCATGTACAGCAAAGACAGCATCTTGAGGGCAGCTCCAGCGACTGCTTGACGAGCATCATCTGCGCCATTAAGGCTGGGCAGACGGTAGGCGACATTCTCAGCATCAGGGGAGAGAAAGGTTGTAAAGTCGGACGGAGGGCAGATGGAAAAGTAGGCGTCGTGAATAGCTAAGTGCAGCATGCCCAGAGCTCTGGCAGAGAGAGGTGGTCCCGTCAGAGGGCCTCCCACAGTGTGAGTTATGCGGTTGAGTTCCAAACCGACATGATTCCAGAAGAGTATGTAGTTTGTGTTGTACTCTTCGGGCTCGTCGATCCTAGGGATTGGGATGGGTGTAACGGACCCCATTGTAGATGTGATAATGTGTGATTGTAAGCAGTGAGTAGAATGAGTAGGTGAATTGTGATTCTGAAGAAGAACGCGAGAGCTCACACACTTTATAGCTACCTCTTCAAGGCTACTAGCACACAAAATCTCTCTGTCAAGAGACCCTTAGCAGTCTCGAATACTAGGTTGGTCCACTCGCCGCTATCAGGTGAACCATGCCAAGCCACACAGTTACAGTAAACTGCTATTCTCATGCAAGGGCGCAAGGCAGACATGGAGCCACACCCGCGTCGCGGCGGTGTGGCAGACCATTGCCGTCAAGTGGATATCGTCCTAGGCGGCAACCAAGACGGATCCACGGAGATCAATTGGGCTGCTTACGCTTGGCGCGAACTACATGTGATGGAATATTGTTTCTTTGCTGACCAACTCGTGGCAAACGGAGCTGGTGTTCGACTGGGATAAATGTGAGATGGTCAGATCTGACGTCTGTACGTCTCAGTTGACAGGGGGCCACATAGCAGCTTTGGAGGCTTCGCAGCCAATACGGAAAGTACGAGTATTCGCATCATGGTACCTTCGTATCGCGAGGCGTAAAGTATGGAGGATGTAAGATGCCACTTTGGTGCCTGCTGAGGTTTCATTGGGCCATCTCAAGATCTAGAGAAAGCGGTATCGTTGAGGTTCCCAGAGCACAGTGGCGTGATCATACGCTTTCGCTATTGCTTACATGGGGCAAATGAAGGACGCAAATAGTGTCGCTTGCGTCTTTTGTCGTACGGATGCAGAAGGCCTGCAAAAAACACGACCAATCGTATCCCGTGTGCTGGGTCTGGAAATGTAGCTGAAACCCAGGCAGTCACAAGGCTGAAGAAACAAAGAATTGGCGATCTTACACCTGCATATGCATGCAAAGGTGGCCCGAAGATTCCCGTCGCAGGGACGCAAGTGGAAGGTGGAATGTGGGTCAAAATCCTTCATCTACCCCACGAAAACGCCCTAACCTCACGTGGGGAACCCATTATTGCGCCTCAGCCATCGCCAATGTCATCATCAGGACACAAGCACACTCTGATGGAGCGCACGGAGTATGGCCCTTGTGAAGTTAATCTTCACTATATTTTAAGCCCTTACGCATTCCAAAATGTCAGTCTAAATTAGGGCCTGGCGAAGTATTCCCGGCCAGGATGCGCAAAGTAAGACATGCAAATTGTACATTCCAGCCACCTGAACGTAAATGGAATGGCGGCTCCGGCCGGGGTGCTCGACGTAAAAGAACAAAATAGGAAAATGGCTCGAGACAGAGAGAACGTATGAGGTGTACACTTAAGTCTTCACTTGAAGGAACGATCTGGATTCACTTCGGCCTTACTTACGGGTCGTAAATATGAGATTCGATATGTGTCCACCATTATCGTAACTGGAGCTGAATTGTTACACAAGCTTACGGTCGCCTGGTAACAAGATTCGCCTTATTTGGCTTCTTTGATCAATGCCTCCGCAGTGGCGTCTTTCTGACTCACACTGCCGCTTCTTTCTGCGGGCTTTAGTTTTCCTGAAGGAGGGCCTTCGCCGCTGTTCTGAGCAGCATTCTTCAGCCTCTCTGTGTCGGCAGGGTTGGTATCCTGCTTCTTTGGGTCCTTCTCGTCGTCATCGCTATCACCAAGGCTGAAGGGATCATGCTCGTCAGGCTCTGGGTTGGGTGCTACTGATGTAAGAGGCTGCCACTTCTTGCCACCCGACTTTCCTTGACTCGCTGGGTTGCTCGGTGATGGGTTTCGGTACAGGGCGTCGACCTCGTCCACGGGGCCACTCTGAGGAGGCGAGACAGGCGTCGGCTTAAAGAGGTCCGGGTTAGCGTTGGGGCGGCTTGAAGTTCGCGGGGGCACTGTAGTGTGTGAGCGATGCTATTGATGCAGGGAAACAGTGGCTTACTATCGTTGTCCCGCAGTTCCAGCTTAGCGAAGTCGTCACCAATCACTCTGTTGTCAGCGTCGTAACGACTGTGGTCCGCCGACCGTCGTTGCTCAGCCGACTTGCGAATACCGTGCATCTGATCCGACTGGGATGGACCGAAGTTTTGTCGCTGCTGTGACGGTCCAGTCCGGCCCGTGTACTGCGGGTTGCCATACCTATCGTACTCTTCCACCTCGCCGTCGAGCTTCTTAGCGAAGTTGCTAATCCATTTGGACACTGTCTGCTGGGTCTCCTTGAAGCCTTGTTCGATGTTCTTGCGGATCTCTGGGAGGTCGTCTGCAGTATCTTGCTGTTAGACACAAGGGCGGACGCACAGTGTACACACACGAACTCACCGTCAAAGAAGCTGTACTCGCGCTCAGGCTCTCCAGGCCGCTGACGGCTACCTTGCTCACGCGGCCGTTGGGCGCCAGAGCCGGCCTGGGTCTGGTAGTGCTGAGCCAATTGTCGCGCATAGATCTCGTCCTGCTCAAGCTGGCTGCGGGGCTGTGGACGTGGTGGCTGTGGCGGGGGCACTTCCTCTGCCTTGAAGTTGGGGTCCGACATGCCTGCCTTGGCTTAGTACATATCCCCATGGAGACGAAACGCAACCGTCACGTACTCAGTAACGCGTTGAAGGCGGGCTCGACCTTGCCTCCACTGGCAAGCAATACAGCCTTGACCACATTGCTGTCGACATTCGGGAAAGCTTCGATGAGCGTGTTTTGCGCCTGTACCTGGGGGTCGACAGGTCGCGGGGGCTTTTGCGGTGGGATCTCGGTTGCCTCGTCGTTGAAGCGCACGCCAGGCTTGGGCGACTTGGATGCAGGCGGCGGAGAGCCCGCATTGTCGTGGGAAGAGGCAGCTGGGGCGTCGTTGTCGTCGTCAAAGTCGAGCTCACGCGCCGTCGTCGGGCTCTCTGGAGGCTGCCACAATTGCGTTAGTGGGGGAGAAGCAGGCGCTGCGTGTCGCTTTGTGCCCACCTTTTCTGTGTTGGTCTTTTCGGACATGGTGGGTGTTGCAGTCTGTGAACCACCTGGGTCAAGTTCAGCGTGCAACGGGTTTGGGTATGTGTATCGTGTGGTGTATGTTGGTGCTGCGTGCTCGAGACTGGAAGCTCTGGATTCGTCCAATGGTCGATGCAAGGCTTCGCCGCCACAGATGACGTTTCGCGCCAAGTGGGGCTGCCAGGCCATTCCCCGCGTAGCCTTCACGCCCCAACGTCACCTTACTGCAACTTCACGGCATTCATTGCAGTCTCTGTGGATTCTGCGGATGGAAACTATGGCTGTGCAGTCATTCAATCCTTCACTCAACAAGAGAGGGCACTGACATGCACAGAAAGCATACATGGACGGATGCGAGCTGCGTGACCAAGCATGGAGTCGACAAGAACCAGCTATTGGAAAGTATCAGCCTCTTTCATGCGTGTCCCGAACGCTATGATCTCATCTCTTCATAATCTTTGAATTCTGTTAGAAAAGCAACTTTCTTTCAGCGCGTCCGGCTTCTGAGACACAATCAAACAGACAGTGCGAGTCCGTGATCCTTTTCTTTACTCAACGAACAGAAACTGCCCTCGTCTCGATGCCACAGTCTAGTTATGCAAAAACTAGTGCGACATGGATTTGTGAGCATGTGTCGCGGTTATGCCTATGATTTATGCATTCGCAAAAGCGCTGTTACAAGGGACTTTGTATCCGTCAAACAGATGGACCTTGTGCATCTGCACAATCTACACGATTCACATTCGAACAATGGCAGCGAGAGGCGGAAGGACATATGAAGCTCATAAATGTCGAGGATTCATTGTTGCCCATGTTCAGCAAGATGATGCGCTCAGGTCCGATTTGTAGCGATGCATAAAACTGTTGAAGCATTTCCAATCCGACCTTTGCGGCGTAGGGCGAGTGTACTGAGTAGTTGTTGCTGTCGGTAGGGGCTTCGTCTGGCTCTAATGGCCAGGGGATTGCGTCGATCGGGGACAAACCTGTCAAGTTGGTTACATGGGAAGATACGGAGTATGTGGGTACATGTGGCGCTGGCTAGTTAGATAGATAGAGAAGTGAGCGACAGTGAGGTCGGCCTCGTTTCTGTGCTGGATGTCCAGGGTGCATCCGCCCGTGCTACCGCCGCAACGGGGCGCTTTGGTAAATCTCCGAGTGTTTCTTGGTACAGATCAAAGGCTCCAGGCGGGTTCATTGGTCTCGGAACAAAGATGGTACGAGGACCAGAACCATAGATTGGGCCTCGATTCGCAGAGCTGATGTCCCCAGCAGCATCAGACGACGCTCGGCTAGTGGCGCATCGCAGGGCCCAACCCATTCCTAACTACGATTGAAAACGGTGGAATTTTCGGCCGTACCCAGACCTGGTATAATGACATTTGATCAGGTTAATCGTCCATTCGGCTCGATGAGGTTGCGACTCGGCTGGATCAAGGCTAGACGCGGCTCGGCTGAAAGACCCCTATCCCAAGGAAGCTAGCCTCCTCGGTAAGGTTGATCGACGGCGACCGGAACCATGGACATGGACGGCGTCCAGGAAGAAAAAAACGTGCTAGCCACGAGAACAACATCTACCAGTAATCGAGGCTTGCTAGACACGATTCCATGCAGCATAGTGTGAACCTACATGACGTAACAAGCGATTGCATTCGATGGAAACACTGCTAATAAAATCCAGATTGCGACTGCAGGCTTGCCCAGATCTTGTCACCAGGCCTTCATGTGCAGCACCCTCGCACATGCAAGACTGCTGGCAGTGGTGGAGGCAAACTCCACCGAGCCGTCGTTGGTGTTGCTGCAGCGGAGATGTACGATCAAACAACTGACTCTTCCCCGTTCGCATCAGCTGGGACTGATCGCGAAGCTAGGGCCAGCCCCCACCAACCCCATGGCTCATTTCATTACACATCGCATGTCGCTTATGTCGCCTGCAGAGCTTTCCCCGCCTTGGTTCCGCATCGTTGGCATCTCAGAAGCCAACATCACAATGAACCTCGATGCATGTGCCCGATACTCACGAACTACGTATGTGCTTCGTCGCGGCTAGATGCGACGCCGCTGCTGGGTTGGCCTTCTCTGGCCCAGGCCCAAGGCTGTTTCATATGTAGCCATGTTCCTGGTGAGCAGCCTTCAATGGCATCCGGGCTGGCCGACGTTCAGGCTGGGCTAGTCGCCTTGTTCAGGGTTCTTGCGTGTACCAAAACTCGGGCTTTGTATCAAAGTGGAATGCGGCTCCTTCGACCCACCCCTGGCTGCTTATTTCGCCGTGTGTAGAACCGAACAGATGGTTAACTGCGTGGAAGATCTTTTGCAGGCCCCTCGCAGGCGTGGCGCTCGGGCCCTGGCGACGTGGTATCTGTACGTAAGTATCTATCATACTACGACGTCCTTCCCGTCTAGCCTCAGCCTCAAGGCGACCGTTTACTGGTACTGTGCCACAGGCAACTTGTCCGACATCGCTCCAAATAGCTACTTGCACAGACTTCAACACCTTCTGTAAGGCACAGACATCCTCTGGACCCCGCCGTGAAGCTTCCGCCGTCAAGCTTGCGGCCACCAAACTTAACCGTCTGTACAGCTGGGCACATAGCCAATCATCTACTGCGGAGGAATCGCCGGACCTACCCGTCAAGCCGTCGGCCGCTAGACAACAGGTTTGTTTTCACCAGCCATGGCAAGTCCCTTTTCTATGATGCTGGTACCGAGGCGTCCACTATGCCTGGAACAAGGCCGGTTGAGCCACTACGCGTGTCAGGACAGAGAGCTGAACCCTGGCCTTTTTCCTCATCCCTGCTATTGGAGCACTGTAACTCTGCATTTTCCTTGATTGCGACATCTTCATGCTTCGAATATGAAAACCATACCACAGCCAGTCAGATGCACGTCAGAGCATCCGCTTAAAGCTTCACACGCGGATCCGCAAACTTTGCACATCTCCCACCAAGGGAACATGGCATCCTTCTTTCGCCTTCTCCTGGCTTAGTGTGTTCCAACATGACGCTACCCGGCAGGATCCCGTCCCGGATGCAGGTAGGGCGACGCGTGCAAATTATCGGGACTGTCTCAAGACCATCGACACGATTAACGAAAGGATCGACCGTTGGGCACTGTCTAATCCACAAAATGCATCGTTCCAGGCCAATGAAGATGGCGCTTTCTGAGCCTCTCAGCGGGGACCCCAAAGCGTAGAACCTTATTCTGACTCGATAGTTCCTAGTATGGTGGCTTCATCTCCTGCAGTCCCCTAGCTGCCTTTGCAATGCGGCCTGCGTTTAGAGAAGACTTGGCGGACCCTTTGCAACTGAAGTTTTCATCGCCAAACGGTCATTGAATAAAGCAAGCATTGCGCTTACGAGCAATTCTCCGAGTCCTCACCCTTCCTTCTCCACCCCATCTTTTTCGGCGGCCCACACCATGAATGATGAATTTAGAGACAACCCAAATTTCAAAGCATGGGGTCCTTTCATATCGCCAAACTACCACAATGAACCCATCACATTATCTGACATTGTCATCTCAACGGTAGTATGGGGCCTCACGTTGGTGAATTGCGTGATAGCGGCGGTTCTTGCTACCAGGCAAACAAAGGAGTCGCGGGATCCCATTCGAAGTGTTTACATTTGGATGATATGGCTGGAGATGCTCGTCTGTGTTGTCATGGGACTTGAATGCTACCTGCATCTGCACAAGTTCATCAGTCCAAGTACGTGTCCTACGGCGGCGATCTGACAAGCCCTACTAATGGCAAACCAGGCTTCGCCTTCTACTTCACCATCCTGTTCTGGTGGTGTATCCAAGTCCAGTTGCTGCTGCAAATCATTATCAACCGTATTCGCGTCATCGTTCCCGACCGAAAGCGTGGAAGAATGATAATGATTGGGACGGCCACGTTCGTCACAGCAATCAATATCAGTGTGTTCACCATTTGGATACCTGCCCGCTTGCAAGTCAGTCATACGTAAGTTGGCCCAGTTTTCAACCTCGAAACAGAGCATCTAACGATATTACAGGTACCATATCACTAACGAGTACTGGGACCGTATTGAAAAGGGACTTTACCTTCTGGTTGACGCGCTACTCAACTGGTATTTCTTGAAGACTGTCAAGGCCAACCTCATCAAAAACGGTCTCACCAAATACAACTCGCTCGTACAATTCAACCAGAAAATCGTCATCGTCTCGCTTCTTATGGACGTCATGATTATCGCCGCTATGTCGATCCCGAACTCTTTTGTGTAAGTAGTCTTGTTTTGTTATCTCGGGTCAGTCGACTAAACAGGCCTGTAACAGATACATCCAATTCCACCCTCTCGCTTATATGGTCAAACTCAATATTGAAATGACCATGGCCAGCCTCATCAAACGTATCGCTATCTCCACGTCCCGCAAAACAGGCATGCATTCTATGGCACAGGAATTCAGGTCTTCGTCCGAACATTCAACCACCGGCCGTCACACTGGAACACACAGGACTCACCGTTCATCCGTCCACGAGCTTTCCAGCTTCGTCAGTTGTGACGCAGACAGCAAAGGACTCGACCGCGATCGCATCGTCAGCTTTGCTCCCAAGGGCAACCAAATTAAGGAAACCCGCGAAGTCATCATCCGTAGCGAATCCAATCCTTACTATCAGGGCGATGGGGCAGAAGTTAGTATCAGCGGTGGCGTACACGCGAGGAACAAGTCGGCAGGCAGCATCTACATTGAAGAGAGGGGAATAAGTCGTCGAAAGAGTATGGAGAGCATAGCTGAGGGTAATGAGAGTATGAAGAGTGCAGACGTCAGCAAGAAGCCAGACGATAGTGACGATGAAGCAGCGCTGGTTGGTAATAAAGGATGGTGGCCTCGAGGAGCGAGTTAGAGATCTCCGTCCTCACCTAACACGTTTTATAGACATTTCATTTGTAACTCTGCGGATGCTGGGTTCATCTATACCCCCTTCTTGATGCCTGTATCAAAAGTCTTAAAAATATGAACCTAAATAATGTTGATGCGCGGAGCAGCAGGAAACTCTTCTCTATACGCATCTTCTTCACTATGACTGTTTGCTATCTTTTCGCATTGTACACGTGCAATCACCATTCTCACGTCTGGTACGCCTGACGCGCAAAGGCCACCTCGCTTTCCTCGCTTTCCTCTCGATCCCCATAATGGCCTCATGCTCTGTGGAGACTAATACTCTGTGCACCGTCCGCATGCCTCTCGGGCGATTTTCATACGGCCGTTAAACCTTTACATTCCTACTCCGTGGAAACCCATAACTCCATGGGAAACGCATACTCCATTGAGACACACGCATGAAGCAAGAAAAAACCACCATCAGCCAGGGTGCCCAAGTACATGAAACGCGCCTTCCCCGCATCCTTCATGAATCGCACACGCAAGTCAGCCCCCCCTTTTCTGTCACTCAATTCATGTGCGTCATCATCCCTGTCCACGACCATCGTCGCCACCATCACTAAACCATACATATACACACACACTTTTGTGTATACAAGCCCCAGCGCCACACTTCGCTACAGAAAAATCCCTCCCGTCACACCGCCGTTTTCCGCTTCAGCCGCCATTCCTTCCGCCTTTAGTCTGCGTGCGCAAACCGTCCCTATTTAGCGTCCTTCAGCGTGGCGTTTTTTTCTTGCTCTACTCTGCTCACGCGTTGTAACGCCTTATTCTGGCGTTTCCGCTTCCAGACGCCTGCGTTCGCTTCGGGTCGCTGATCCTTGCAGGGAAAGGGCTGGCTTAGCGCCGGAGGTGGCCTGGTTGCGCATACACACACGCGCGTGCATGTGCGTGGCCGCGTATACGTAGCTGTGTATGTTGAACGCAGGGGAAATGCGGGGGGAGCGCAGGAAAGAACGTGTGTGGGGTAAGTGCGGCGACGATCACCATGGGATTACCAGTAAGTAGGGATTTGGAGTTTGGAAGGGGAGAAGAAGACGGGGCTTGATAGGATAGGGTGGTGGCGGATAGCGAGGGGTGTGTTTGATAGCCTTGGTGTCCAAAATGCTTGGTTAATTGATTGAGGAAATCGTGGCGAGTAGTAGCGGGTGCAATGACCCGATTAGTTTTGCTTGCCTTGATTTTACGTACGTATTTTTTTTCGTTCTATTTACACGTATTTCTGACTGGAGCTCAACTGAGTTTAGAGTTCGTGGCTACGTTTCGCACCGACATTTTGCCGGTGTTGGTTGGTGGGAAACTAAGTTTGTGTAGTGCTGATCGCCTCACTCTACCTAATCAGGAATGCGTATACTGCGCTCCGAGGAGGCCTGAGAAACTTGCTTCAGTGACTTTGTCGAGTATTCGTCATGGTATTTGGGAACCGCGCTTAGACGTTTCAAATCCATATCTGCGGTGTTTTTGTGTGGCGCTGCATAGGTAGGTGTAATATCACTGAGCCGCGGGAAACGTTGTTCTAGCGCAGGTCATAGCAGACATGGTCTAGAACAGAAGTAATCGTATCATCAATCATACGTTGCCCAGCCCATTAAAGATAGGTGTCAAATAGGCTTTCAACGTGTGCAACTGTTTATGCAGTCTTGGTATACCTGTGCTTTACACTTACGTCTGCTATGCACCAGCAACCTTGGAAGCACATAGACGGAAATCTCGACTGACCGAAAATTCGCGTTTAGGGCCGAGATGGGTCTAGTTGAAGCTTATTGTCTGGACAATATATGTACGATTGCAGATATAGCGTACTTGATGTGGAAATCGTACTTTCAACATACAGTAGGGGGTGGTGGCAAACAGGAATTTGTACAAGCCATCACGCCTGGCGTTGTGAGCTGAAGCTACTTTACTATTGTATGGTGGCGATACTCATAAAGTTAAAACTGCGGGATTTCCGTCGCTGAGAAAGCCGCCTCTACAGCGATCGACGCTAAGAATTCACTTCTAGACGAACAACACAGTTTTATTAACGATCAGGTTCACGACTAACATGAAAAGTATTACGCTTCGGGCCGTCACCGTGAGAACTGGGACCTGAAAAGTGCTGCTTATCCCAAATGGTATCTCTCAAAGCTCTAAATCTACACTTAGTGTACCTTGGTCGACAATGTTGTGAGCCCGATGATGATCTTCATGTGAGCATCTTCGTCTTATAACTCTGCAGGCTCCCACTGCTCCGATGAACCAAGATACGGCAATCTGTTCATCTTCGATCAGATTCGACCCGTATGCTGATATGTCGGCCATGGCTGCAACTTTCTGCGCTTCTTAGATCTACTATATCTACAACAGCTCTCTATAGCGACCTGAATGTATATATTGTGTTTTCTGTATCTCCTCCCGCCCCTTCATACTCGGTATACGAGGTGTCATTTGTTGTTAGACTATTGGCTAGGTTGGGTACAGCACGAGATAGATCAGACAGATGGGATAGCAAACAGTCGTATTCATGCGAGACGAATCACTGGTGAACTACTCTAGTGATTGTACCGTGATTATGGTCCTAGTCAGGACTTGGTCGACTAAGTTAGTCTAGGATGGGCTGGATTGGTTCAACTGGGCCAGATCCTGACATTTGTTTAGATTCTGGTGTTGACTGCCCGAGTGTAACCACCTGTTGTTGTCGCCCCGACTTAAGCAGATCTCATACGCAAACTAATCGTGTTGCAAATGCAAGCGTTACAGGCTAGTGGTATGGGCTTACGCATGTGTGACCAGTCTAATCAGATAATGGTGCAGTCTCAGTAGAGTACCAAAATTTACACTTCATCCTTCTTGAAGATATCACAGTTGACTGGTCATCTTTCTCAAGTTGTATCTGATGTTGCAAGTGAACATCGACATTCTGATGTAACTGATACACGGTTGTGGTACCGCAAACAAATGCCTAAAGCATGTTCATTAGCATGAGCAAGCAAAAATGGAAAAGCTAGTATTTGATGCTCTTATACTAGTGACGTTGAGACCGAGTTAGAGTGACATCAATATTCCCAGGATATATGCAAGATCATAGAACGGCAACAGCACGTGATGTTTTATCCTGATATTCTATATCTCTGTTCACGCTGTCACCACCGCAAATATTCGACTAAGAATTGCTTTTGCCATAGTATGACAATCATGACTAGTTATTGTTTGTTTTGTAATCTATTTACCTGCTACAGGTATTGAATCCATCAATAATAGACTGGGCAAACGGAAATTCCGTCCCAAAGAATCAATTCAAATCTATGCTACTTGTGCGTAGGTGTATCGCGACCATGCCGTTTCGACTGTTGGAAGTGCGATCTCGGATTGCTTGGCGACCTGGGTCTTGGTCTCGGATGAAAGGCGCTTTCGTGATCCGATTAACGCTCGAGTCCAACCACAAAATCCGGGGATTCTCTGGGCTTGCGTAACAAGTGGGGTAATCTTTTGTTGGGTGTTCTGTGATGGTAGAAGCCCACATTACGCGATGCCATTGACCATCACCCCTGTGCCGGATCTCCAACGCTGCGCGATGGAGGGCGAAAACTACCACTTACATGCGAAGCTGATGAGACATGTTCCGTTTTGCAGCCTTGTTTCAATCGCTTGAACGACCGATGCAAGACAAGCCTCCAAGTACTCCAAGTCTGATCATGTGCATACCGGAGGAGAGTGCGGGGTATTTCGGGCCGAACGGGGACCAAAGGAAGACAGGAGCATGTTCCACGGAGCGCTCTCCACCGCCCCTCTCCGCACTTGGCTAGAGATGGCTTACTGTTCATCGACTTTCCCGTGCCAATACCACGTCAGACAACAATATCTAGAAATTAGACGCGTCTACCGGCTGTACAAAGACGGTATCCCGAACTGCAAGTATGAGTAAACCACTGTGCGCTTCTTCAGCCTTTAACTTTCCTGTCCCTCTCCAATCCTAGACCACTGAAGCTCCCACTGATCGTAATTGTCTTGTCGATCTCATCACGTTCATTTTGCCCCACCCTTTGAAACACCAAGCCAGCAAACGTCATGGGTGTAGGTGATGCGTCGATTCGCTCAAGTGAGCGCCCCGAAATCGGATCCGTCAATATTCCGCTTGGTACATTTCCAGCATCGTCAACTAACGAGTCCGTGGATGCTTCCAAGATTGCTGAAGAGGTGGTCGCCCGCTTCAACAATGCGCTCTCAAAGAATGACTATGCAGCCATTGCGGACCTCTTTTGTAAAGAGAACAGCTATTGGAGAGACCACCTGGCTCTTTCTTGGGAGCTCCGGACAGTGAAAGGTGGTTCGAGCATCAAGCAATATTTGGACTCCAGCAAAGTGCGATTGACGAAACTTGAAGTCAGCAAGAGCTCTGAATTTCGAGCTCCAAAGTTTGGTGCAATCGATCTCTTGGGTGAAGTCAAGGGAATCAACTTCTTCATAACTTTTGAGACGAGCCTTGGTCGCGGCCAAGGTGTTATGACCTTGGCTGAAGAAAATGGACAGTGGAAAATTTTCACTCTCTTTACTTTGCTAGAAGAGCTCAAGGGTTACGAAGAGCCTCTTGGCCATCGCAGGACAAAGGGCGTTAAGCATGGTGGCGACCCCAACAGGAAGACGTGGAAGGAAATGCGCGATGCAGAGAGGGAAGGAATCGATCCCACGGTACTGATTCTTGGAGCTGGGCAAGGCGGACTTACAGTCGCTGCACGACTAAAGATGCTCGGCGTACCCGCATTGATGATCGACCAGAATGAAAGAGTGGGTGATAATTGGCGCAAGCGTTATCGACAACTTGTGCTTCACGACCCAGTTTGGTATGACCACATGCCCTACGTGCCATTCCCTGCGCACTGGCCAGTGTTCACGCCAAAGGATAAGCTTGCCGAGTTCTTCGAGGCGTACGTCAACCTCCTTGAGCTTAACGTATGGACTTCCACGAGTATCAAATCGACTTCATGGGACGAAAGTAAAAGGCAATGGACGGTAACAGTTGAACGCCGAAAGCCAGATGGGAGTACCGAGACGCGGACGCTGCACCCGCGACACATTGTGCAAGCAACTGGCCACTCTGGCGAGAAGAACTTCCCCAAGATAAAAGGAATGGAAGACTTTAAAGGCGACCGTCTATGCCATAGCTCCGAGCATCCCGGCGCGAACCCAGAATCAAAAGGCAAGAAGGCAGTCGTGGTGGGAAGCTGCAACTCTGGTCATGATATTGCACAAGACTTTTACGAGAAAGGCTACGATGTTACCATGGTCCAGCGTAGTACAACATGCGTAGTTTCGTCCACGTCCATAACCGACATCGCAAACAAAGGCCTTTATGACCAAGACGCACCGCCACTCGATGATGCTGACATCGCCTTCTGGAGTCTCCCAAGTCCTCTGATGAAGGCAATGCAAATCAAACTCTACAAAATCATAGGCGAGGCCGACAAACAGATTCTGGATGGTCTTCGCAAGGCCGGCTTTGGCCTCGATCAAGGACCAATGGAATCTGGTTTGCTCATGAAGTACTTCCAGCGTGGTGGAGGCTATTACATTGACGTTGGTGCATCTCAACTCATCATAGATGGCAAGATCAAGATCAAGCAGGGCCAGGAGATTTCTCAAATCCTACCCAACGGCATTGAGTTTGCTGATGGCGATAAGTTGGAAGCTGATGAGATCGTCTTCGCAACTGGCTACCAGAACATGCGCACCCAGGCACGCAAAATCTTTGGCGATGAAGTCGCAGACCGTGTCAATGATGTCTGGGGCTTCAACGATGAGGGTGAGTTCAGGACTATGTGGCAGAAGAGTGGACACCCCGGTTTGTGGTTCATGGGCGGCAACCTCGCTTTGTCTCGATATTACAGCAGGATCCTGGCACTGCAGATCAAGGCCATCGAGGAGGGTCTCATAGGAGAGGCAGGCCAGAGTGCAAAGGCCCATCTATAGACGCATATAGAGTAGACGATGCATAATGCAAATCTTGCTTGAAGCTTCAGCCCGCCATGAATAGCGTTTTGCTTTCTCCAAATTTTACCTATTTCGTACCTAGCGCGGGGTACAACTCCACTTCCAGGCGTCTCAATACGCACAAGCACCGAATCTTCGCAGGCATCACGTCATTGGAAGGCTTAGGTTCCTCTGCCGTCTCTTTCACGCAAACGGGTATCCGTTGTTATCACATCTCTTTCCCATTCCTACGCTAGCCATGTCGTCCAGGCCCCAAGTTGTCCTGGTAGTCGGCGGGACCTCCGGAATCGGCTATGCGATAACACAAGCCATTCTTTCGGGCCCATATCTCCCACTTAACACCAAAGTGGTAGCTTTTGGCCTCATAGATTCGAGCATCAAACTCGAGTTTACCAAGCAGCAAAGAGAGCGGTTGCGCATTGTCGAGGGCGATGTCACGGTGCCCGAAGATCGCGAGTTGGCACTGCGAACATGCTTCAATGTCTTTGGGGGCCTGGACACACTGGTCTATTGCGCGGGTGTCATTACGCCGATTCAGAGACTGGAGAAGCTGGACATTGAGGCGGCAAAGAGAAGTTTTGACGTCAACGTTTTTGGGGCTATGAGTATGGTATGCTGCGTCCCTTGGAATCGCTTTCGAGGTAAATCACTCGCATGGTGTCGTGTATACTGAATAGGCTTCTACAGGTTCAGCTCGTTCTGCCACATCTTCGTGCCTCTAAGGCATCTTACCCACATAACTATGGCCGTGGAAAAGTGATTATTCTTTCCTCGGCTTGCGATAGCACCGTGTCTTATCACGGCTGGATGCCGTACAGCACGACTAAAGCTGCACTCACGCGCTTCATTTCATGTCTCGCGCACGAAGAACCCCTTCTCAGCGTCCAGGGTGTGTATCCAAGATTGACGCGTACGAAGATGATTGATGGGCTGGTCGAAGGCAAGTACAGAGGTGTAATGGCGGATCATGAGATCGAGAGATTTAGGATCTGGGATGATATGGGAGATGAGATGGTAGAGCCACCAGAACTGTGTGGTGAGGCGGTCGCGAAGCTGGCGCTTGGGTTGTTTGAGGGTGGGAAGAGTGGAGAAACTTTGTATTACTATGAACATGTCCCGAACAAGATCACTGGAACCTGAGTCATCTGAGACTATAGGATTGTAATTCAATATGCCTGGATACAATAGTACAGAATGGTGAAGAAGGAATAAGTGACCAAGTACGGAACGAACTAAAGTCCTGTGAAAGAGGGAGACAAACGTATACGGGATATACTGCTCAACATTGGGGCTGTAGTATCCGCACTAGGGGTTAAAATGACTCAGGCTACCCAGGGAAATAAATCATGTTTGAAACGGTGTCATCTGCTTTGTTTTTCTTAGTCTCAAAATTCGCAACACCTTATTGTCTTGCTCTAAGCTAACAACTGTCTATAAGTTTGGCCTGAACTACTCTCTTCCTGTCCTGATCACTCCCATTCATGGAACATCTGATCGAACTAAATATTTGCTGGTTAAAACCATGAAAATCACTCGGCTGAGAAATTTACCACGCCTGGAATAACAACGCAACACATCAGTGCTTGTGAGAGACACGGGCGTCCCTTGACGGAGGATTTTCACCTCTCAAATTAAGCTATAAGAAATTCATGTTCGCTTCTCGGTGACCCGGCGGTCATTTCGGGTGCTGCAACTATGTCAATTGTGCTGTAGCTAAGTGTGACATCGCAAAGTGGAACGACTACAGGGAAAGACCGGGAAGGATGAGTAGAGGACGAGGATCCAACTAGATAAAGTCATAAACAGAAGAAGCTTGAGAGAGAATATAGCTGTGTAAATTTGCGATTTTTCGAGTGGCTTTGGATACCGAGTTTTCATCACTGTTTCTTGGTCAAGTATCTGCGTAGTGAGGCCATCTTCATTGAGCTAGAGGGAACAAAGGGGAGCAAGATTCTTATTATTTAGCATGAGAAGGAAGAGTAATGTGTTCCAAGTGAGAATGCTCTGGTTTGGAATGTGGTAAAAGAAGAATGAAAAACACGTATGAGATACTATAAGGAAAGGCAAGAGAGTCAAGACGCATACAACACAGCCACTTCGTTAAGACTCTCATCAAATATGCATCATCTTTTGAACATTGAAATTTGAAAAAGACCCACGGGGCCGCGAGATGTATTCAGTATACATTCTACCTAGAAGAAACCGAAACGAAGTGAAACTACCCTAAACTTTCTCCTTCTCATCCCCTACAATATGCACATCGACCGGTTCAACTGTAATCTCATCACTCGAAAGAGTCCTCGACCTCCTAAACACCGCCTCCTGAAGAGAGTCATACACACGAGTCCCTTTCTTCTCTCTATCATTGACATCATTCATATCACGCAGACTCCATCCGAACCTCGCGAAGCGCTCACGCACACGTCCATTAAGACCTACAAGTCTCAATTGTGTGTTCTTTCCGCCAAAAGCTTCGATGTCGGCCTTAAGATCCTTGAGTGCTGTGAGGCCGGTAGTGTCGATGTTATGCATAGCATACATGTCAAGGACTACAGTGCGGATCTGAACTGGCTCGTCTATGATGTCTGCTTTGGAGCGCAGACGGGCGGCGCGATCTTTGCCGGCAACGCTCCAGTTGCGGTTCGCGTGGGCCGCCTCCAATGTTTCGACATCACCAGAGTTGAATGTCTGAATGGAATCTAGGCACTGGTTCTTGATGTGGTATGCGTTGAAGAAAAGCATTGACTGGTGGATGCGGAAGACCTGGGTGTCGAGAGGCACGGCATGCGTACCTGCGGAGTGGGTATTGGACTCTACAGAGATGGATGTCACGCGTCGGACGCGATGGAAGGCCATGAAGAGCAGGTGGTATACGATGTTGAAGCCAACCGCCGTACCAATGCCAACTTCAGACGAGACGAATAGTGTGAGCCAGAATGCAAGCATCGAGGTGATGAAGTCGATCAGTGACGTGCGCCAATAGCCATAGAAAACCCTAAGGGGAACTACTATGTGCCAGACCGCTGTAACGATGATGGCAGCCAGGGTGGCCTTTGGAATCCAATATAATGCCGGCGAGAGTTTGAAAATGCTCAATACGACTACGCCGCCAGCAACAAGACCGTAGGCAGGTGACTTGACCCCGGACTCTGAGTTGACGGCCGTGCGTGACATAGCACCTCCAACAGCCATCGACGAAAAGAAGGAGTTGAAAAAATTGGTGAAGCCAAGGTAGACGAGTTCTTGAGCGGCGTCAGTGACGTAGCCGTTCTTCCGGCCGAATGCCTTAGCAATGGCAAGGTGTTCAAGCGCTGCGGCTACAAAAGGTGCGATGGAACGAGCAAATACTTTGCTGATGAGTGCCGAGTCAGGCATGCGAGGCTTTGCGATGCCGTTAGACTTAACCTTGCTGAGCGCCCAGACTGGATCGTCCTTTTCGAGGTCAATGTCCTTGTTCACGCCGTACGAGATGCCGGCGAAGAGAACAAGAACGACGGCACTACGACCTAGCGCTAGTAGCCAGATGGCTTTGTTCTTCTTTCCCCACCGCTGACCCATCTTCTGCATGAGATAGAGCAGCAACAAACCCCCAAGACCAATGCCACAGGTCGGGCCGTCATATTGGGGTATTTTGGCGAAGAGGTCGTGTATGATGTTGGCTGTACCGGAGCCTACTGTGATACCGAATAGAGACGGAATTTGACCAAGCATGATGACGATGGCTGCCGCCGAGATGAAGCCACTCAAGACTGGTACAGATATGAACTCGAGTAGGAAACCTAACTTGAGCAAACCAAGTGCGAGGGCGTATATGCCAACTGACATGGCGACAGCGGAAGCAATGGCTTGGGGTGAATATCCGTCTTTCGAGACGTCTTCAATGATCTCTGCTGTTAAGAGACCCATGAGCGACGTGGGGCCGGTAGATAGGTCTGGAGTATCTATCAGTACACGATATTGCGAAGAGTAAGAGGAGTGTACCTTTTGAGGTTCCCATGACGAGGTACAGAAAGTTCGGTAGCCAACTCGACATAAGACCATACTGCCCTGGAATCGTGGCAATCTTTGCATATGCTAGTGATTGAGGGATGAGCAATACACCAACAGTGATTCCAGCTAGAGTGTCGTTAAGCAGCCATCTCGGGTTGTATCTCGGTAGCCACTGAATGATCGGAGCCTTCTGGAGCAGATATTGTCCAGCAACAGAAGGAGCTGCACGGATAGCCTTCTCGCCATAGCGTACAGTACGTTGAATGGTGGTGTCTGTAGCTATGGCTTCACGGCTCTGCTGGGCTTTCGTCCTAAAATACTCCATGATAAAAGATTTGTACGAAGAGAAATAGACGGCTCTAGGACAAATAGCAGCCAGGCAAAGCAAGGCAGTCTATGAAGAGATAGTATTGCGCATCTATAAGAATAAATATGTATTATTGGACTTCAGAAAGTGGGGGTTTGGAACAGGCGGGAGCCTCATGCAGAGCGACCAGGGAGCTGGATATTGGCTTGGACTCCGCACCTACAGAATCACATGCCAGTACACCCGTTTCAAAGCTGACGCGCATACAAACGTACCGGCAATGTTTAGGCAGGTTACCATGTCAAGGCACTTCCAATCATCCCAGTTCGAGATCCATCTGCCGGTCCCGCTATATCCAATGGGGAAGGGAACTACAAGTCACTTACACAATATCACGTCGGCATGCTGACCTTCCATCTTAAGGAAATGGAGCGATAGCCGTATTGCATGTTAGCAACTGTCTGTACATAGCCAATCAACGTTGGATAGGCCGATGAACGCCTGGAGTTCTAGCTCTAGACCAGTCGTAATATGTGTTTGGGGCTTCTTGGAGTCGTATCCTCGTTCGCAGACATAGACGATGGCTGCAGCTGAACTCGGCGCACGTTTTCCACTTGTTGAAACCGGTTTGCCACCTGTGTTGTATTGGCCGCGTGGGATAGGGATGCCGGCATGGAGTAGGTGAGTGGAGACGTTTCCGACACATCCATTCAGGCCGTCTCTGCAAGGTCACCACAACCGATGCAAAGTGATCATGCTGCTTCGTGTGACAAGGGCTCCCGCAGAAGCATAGACGACGCTTGCGTAGCTGCAGAAGTTTCTAAGCCGTGTCAACCTAATCTTGGGTTGCATGCCGCGCTTTGCCGTAGTATTCCTTTCACTAGTCTGTAGACTTTATTACCCTCAACTGACTGCCGAGCGATGATGGCAAACTCGGACCATGATTCTCTTTTGTTCAGCGTTCTTGAGTTACTCTTGCGAACGACAAGAGACGGGGAAACGGGATTACCCCGCAGTACAAATCAGTACTGAACTAGCTTCCGTCAGCCACGCGGGCCATGCCTTGTCGAAGCACTGGACTAGCGCATCAAAATAAGCTTTCGGTCAAGCTCCACGAATGGAGTGGCCAAGCATCCTTGTCGAGTATCTCCCGGGTGCTGCAAGTACGCAGCAGGGGATCACAGCCTAAACCACGATGTGTGGTTGAACAAAACGACAGCGGCCAAGACCGGCAATTGTCTCGGTGCTATTTGTGACCTGACAAGCGGTCATAGTCGTGCAATTTTCTCATATATCAGGGATTTCGATAACGGTATTTTTGACGATGAGATTCGACGCCGACCCTACCAGTGGCCTCATAATACTGGGGAACTCTCTGGAATGCAAACATGAGGGCCGCTACCATCTTGATGACGACGCGTGACTGACGCCACAGCAACTCGCTTCCATAGCGCGGATTACAGAGCAGTTGCCACACTTGTGGCATGAAGATGGAGGGGCCAATGGAGAGGGGTACGCGCTCAGCCAAGAACTTTAAGGCTGCAGTCGTCATCACTCTCCGCACTATGTCCTTCTCCAATGTGCCGAAAGCCGAAATGTCAACCCAGGACTGCGAGATTGACCTGGATGATGACAGCCCAGTGTTGCAACATACATGCGGTGCAACAGAAACCACGAATTTGGTCAATATGCCGCAAAGAATGTTAATGTCGGCCAACGGATATGTATGAACGGACGCGCCGAGCGGGATGGAGTTAGCGAGTACAATACATGCATGCGAAGTGACTTGGGGGTTGTTGACCAATGAATAGGGCCGACAGGAGCCAGCCAGACGTGTTCCGCTTAGCCGATCGGGAAGGTAGCGACCAAGATAGGGAATCTGATGAGTGTAATGATGGTGTGCATGGTGGGACACGATGATAACGGCATGTTTGGTAGCCTGATCGTAGAAGTGATGGGTAGAGAATTGTGGATTTTGCTGTTGAGCGAAGTTTTTGTTGTTAACGTAGCAGGGCCGGAGTCAAAGCTGATGTTCTGGTTCCCATCTCTTTCATATGAATCCAGCAGTCGTTTTATGCGGTAGAAGACAAGCTGACGGGTAGTGCAGTTGCGACTGATTTGCAATCTGTGAGTCCAATAGAGATGATTGGAGTTGGTGGTTAGCGCTAGCACGGTCAGAAAGGATTCCTGGCGTCAGTGAATTGATTAAAGTCGCATAGAGATGCAGGTCGAGCGACGATGGTCACATCTCGATTTTCGCAAATATCACGGAAAACATGACGTTCTACGAGTTACTCCCTCCAATGACGGTGATAGATCGGAAATCCGGGTGAAGACTGGCAGACTGTCTCAAACAAATTCCTTGGCAATGCAAGGCGAGCAGTGGCAAGGGCGTGCTAGATGTGTAGCGAAGAAGAGGGGTTGTTCAGCGCGTAAAGGGGCTTGGAATGACGGCACGCTTGTCCAAGTCCTCGATTGGATAGCACGGGGGTATGAGTTCCCAGACGCGTAGAGACGACATGATAGGAAAATGGTGTGTGTAATGTTGCCAAGAAGTAGTGGAGAAGATCGTTCTGCAAGTCGCGTTCTAGAAGAAGTCATCCTGTTTTACTGTGAGTTGCGTGTAGTTGGCTTGCGCCCCTCGCGTAGCTGTGATCAAAGGCGGTAATCGTCAAGAAAAACATGGGGCAGGGAGTCCTCGGGCACTCGAAAAGACGGCGACAGGATGCGGAGGAATGAGCGATGGTGAATAGTGACAGTGCAGAGAGGGCGACGATGTTGAAGAGAGGTGAGTGAAGCGCGGCGGAAACAAGCTTGAAAGCTCCGCGACGGCGCCAATGCCAAGACGAAATTTATTATCGATAGCGACGTCTGCGAAAGCCACGACCTAGAGACGGCCAATAGGCCGCATTAATTGCCCATATACCAGAGCATTTGGCGATATGGCGCGCAAGAAGAAGAGCGCACAGTCCGACGCGGCGACAAACGGCAGCGCCTCCGTGACGCCGCCGCCCGGCGCTGGCGCTGGCGCTGGGAAGAAGGCGGGCAACGAAGTCTCGACGTCTGCGCTCATCATCTGTCGCAACAAGTGAGTCTGGGCGGGTACTTGCCGTCTTGCTGTCCTTGTCGAGAAGAGCATGCCCTAATAGAGCTCCTATAGGCATTGGCGCTACATCTCTTCGTTCCATGGTCCCTGGTTGCAACTCCCGCCAGAAGTCCTCGAGTCGCTCGCCCACAGCAACTATCTCTCCCCTCGCCCGCACCCCATTGATCCCGCCGTTTTCTATGACCTCGTCAAGATCCGCAAGGCGGTCGACGAGGCGACCAACCTGGCGGTGCGCGCCACGTCTGGCCTGACCTCGGCCGCCCTCAGCAACAGCCTCAATGGGAATAATAGCCTACTGGGAGGTGCGGCCGCGCTGGGGATAGGCTACGGGGGAGGTGGGACATCGAAGTTGAGTAGAGAGCGGAAACATCGCATGAGGGAGCTGGCGACACACAAGCTGAGCCAGGCATATCATCTCGACGAGATAGCTGCCAGTGTTGCGACCATGCAGAGCGCAAGCACGCTCGAGGACGTGGCGCACCTTGTACTGCAGCGGGAGCCGACGAATTTGGATGCCAAGTACGTCCATTTCTTTCACGAGAAGATTCCCAGTCGGATGATGGCGCAGTGCACGCCGTTGGACACGCTCAACGACATCATCGCCGAGCGGCCCAACGATGGCAGTCCGCTGCGCACGCGCGCGCTGACGAGGATATTCAAGGAGGACTATGTGAACTCGGCCAAGGATCTGAGCGAGGCGTTGAGCACGGCGCGGTACATGATGGCGCAGCATAGAGCAGGAAAGGACCAGTTGGTGTTGGCAAAGACGCTGCAAGAGCAGTACGGGAGAGATTGGAGGCAGGAAGTCAAGATACCCGAAGAAGACCAACCCAATTCACTCGAGACCCAATTGCTTTTTCATCGCGCCGGTGTCTACTTCACCATAGCATGCAGTCATGTACACGCAGCCCTGGACGGTCTCCAGGCAGCCGAGGAGGCAAAGGCACGGCGAGACGCCATGATTGCTGAGGGCAAAGACCCAGACCCCCTGACACCAGAAGAAGCCCATGCAAATCATCTCCGCCTGGAAGCTCGCAAGCAAGTCCGTCAGAATGCCAAACGTGCTCTCCGCGACTACCTCGCCTTCCTGTCCCATTTCGACTACACCCCCGGCATCTCTGCTCAAGTGGCCGAGGAATTCTTACGAAGACTAGATAACTCGGCAAACAGTGGCACCAATGGCTATGGCAACGACAAGATCAAACCCAACATGAACCGCCTGATTGAGCAAACAAATGGTACGACATCATCGCCCATTTCCGAAGCCCTCGTTCCCCATCGCGGCCCTACAAAGTCAGCTTCAGACCGGGCCTCATGGCCCAAACTACCACCGCCAGAGATATTTAAAGTATCTCAACTCTTCGACGCCGCCCCACCTGCTTCACTGCCACCGTATCCAGCACTCAGACCCCAATCAGCGGCGGAATCTGCTGCATCAGCTGCAGCAACCGCCTTTGCTGACAGCCATGAAAGCATAACCTATCACCCTCTCATCACGGATGCTCTACACTCTCTGCTCCTCTGCCATGCATTGATCCAGACCCCACCAAAAGAACATCTCCGCCACGCTCATAACGCCGCACGCCTCGCCCGTGTTTGTGATGGATACCCCATCTTCCTTGCCGCCCGCTCCCCCGCGCGCGCAGACTGGATCGAAGTACTCCGGCGAGCAGGCAACTGGATCGGGCTCTCAACCTCGTGGGAGAACCTCTGCCGGCCCGCTCCTCTCCCCGGCCATCAACCCAACAGCAGCCATACCAACAGCCCGAAAAATGGGCATATGACACCAGATGCCTACGGCAAACCCAGCCCAAGCAGCAGCAACAGCAGCAGCACCGAAACCCCCGCCCAACGCCGCGAACGCCAAAAACACGAAGCCATCCTCGAAGCCCTCGCAGACGAACGTGTCGTAGACGAGGAATCCTTCCAACGCGCCGTCCGCGCCCGCGAGCGTCGAAACCGCGAGGACGAAGAGGAGGAACGCAAGCGCCAGCAACAACAATCCCACCAGCACCACCACCAGAAGAAAAAGAACGCCGACATAGACGAAGAAACCTACCCCATCCCCTCGCCCACCACCTCCTCCTCGTCATCCTCCACATACTCGTCCTCCTCCCCCGCCCCCACCACTGCATCTGCACCGCCACCACCACCACCACCAAAACGCTGGGCCCAAGACGACGGAAGAGAATACCCCATCTCCACGGAGCGCGCAGAAGCGATAAGCCGCTGGGTGCGCGACGCGCCGCCCGTCAGCGAATCGAGCAGTGCGTCTGGAAGTAGTAGCAGTAGCGGGAAGAAGAGGCGGGCAAAGGGGAAAGGGAAGAAGAGTGGATTGAGGACCGGACTGTCTAGTTTGGGGGAGAGTGTCGAGGCGTTGAGTTTGAGGGGGGAAGGGGAAGAGGAGGTGGAGTAAGAGAGAGGGCTTTCCTTGTGATGGGTCTTGGTGCGGGAGAGGTGTGGAGATGGTGGTGGGGGGTGGAGGAGTGGTATCGGCACGTGGTTGTTGTTGGCTATATTTCTTCAAAGGCTCACTTCTTTGGAGATGGCTAGTTGGTTGATGGCTTGGATAGCAAGCTTTTGGCCTAGTGTTAATGGTACCAAAATCTGGTCGTGTGGACGATCATGCTTCATGTTATCCTTCTGTGTCTTGTCTGCATCGTGAATGTTGAACAGCCGAGATTTTTTTTACATAATATGTCATTTTTTCTACAATTGCCAATTGGCGAAGAATAGCTACAGAGTGAGGATTTCGGCAGTTTTGTTATAGTACAGTTGACCATGAACAAGGCTTCCCCTGCCAGCCGACCCTTTTGTTACTTTTTTTTTCTTTCTCTTTTTTTCCTTCTCCTTTTGCCTTTTTCTTTCTTCAAAGCCCAATCTTGCTGTTAGCATGCATGTAACCTAGTCGCCAGCTGACCACAATCACTGCAGAGCAGACATTCCGACAACTTGGTAATCGTACAAGTTACCAGGACAAGCGTCCTTCTTCCACCAGCCTTCTTCCACCTCTTTCTTGTCGAAAACTCATCACATGGTAGCTCCTTTGGAACCTCATCGGTTAGGCATAACGTTCCGTTTCCCACTCGCGCTCCTTGCAGCCAATAGTCATGTGTTCGAATTCCAAAGCATCGACATCTTTCGAGTCGACTTCATCTAGAATAATCTTCCAGACCCTTGCGCTGTGCTCAGTTGACATTGGGCCATCAATCCACTGACACTGCAGATCTTCCTCGGTGAAAGTGATGGCTTCTTTCATTTCGGCTTGGTCCGGCTCGTCATGGGGCTTTTCGTCAATGAGGTGCTGATTAAGCATTTTCCCCAAGGGCATCATATTAGCTGCGAGCCAGTACGCGCGGTGAAAGCGCTTGTCAGTCGCTTTGGGCATATCGAAGTCCCATCTATTCTTCAAAACAAAGTTAGCACATGACGCGATCAATCCGGGTATCGAAGGGGTGATTGTTGTCCAGCGGAGTTCCTCGTGTTTATGCGAGAAGCGGTCATAGACAGCAAAGCTGGTTGTACTTTCAGATGGCGTGTTCCATGTGAACGGATCCGCAGCATTGTGGAGGACCACAACAGAGAATCTATTGCCTCCCTCGATGAATCCTTTAGTGGTATGACAATGCCACTTGTGGTAAGATGATCGTATGTTATTCTCGAACCAGTCCTCCATGTAAGCGTGAGCAAAGTCAACCCCGGCGTCAGGACGAAGCTCGTACAGCTTGACCGGCCATTTGTAGTCTTCGTATTCACGAGTGATAGGCTGAGGAACATCTTCTCTGGGTATGGGCCCAGTTGGTAAAGGTTCGGCTGGTGACTGCATCTCTTTGTGTTGTGACGATGGAGATATATGCGACGACAGTGGTGCAGATGAATGTTCGTGGTGCGATGAACCATACATCCCAACGTCGTGTGCATAGTTTGTAGATGAGGTATGAAGCTCATCTTGTTCATACGCATTCTGTATAGAGCCATGGCTAGTCAGGTGAGGAGTGTAGAGGGGGGACTGCTGGGAAGGTTGTGAGATAGGATAGTACTCAGACATCGCTCTGTGGGGGTACTGACTATAGTATTGCGTGCCATCTCCAGGAAGGGAAGCAGAGCCAATGCGAAGGCCCTGGGCAGGATGACGAAGAGGCGGCGGTAGAGTAGGGGTGGTTGTGAGTCGCCAACGGCCACTTTGCGCTTTCCAGAGGTGGAAGGTACTGATGAGGATGTCGGCTGTATATCGCCACGCTGCTGCGATACAGCTTCACTCGAGTGCTCACCAGCAGTCCGCTGGGCTTGTCCTTGTGCTTCTTTCGGCCTTCTCGCTTGTTTCTTCTGGGTATGTGCATTCAAGTTCGCTGTGGGCCACTCTTGAATAGGTGGAGTAGCCTGGGCAGACGATTGCTGATAGTTCGGCTGCCGAAGAGACGGATGGAAGGTATTTGTAGATGGAGGGCGATAGGCTTGTAACTCGGGGGGTCGCGATGGGTAAGTTTGGAAGTTGCCATAGACATGTTGACCCTGGTAAGGCACCTGTGGGTTGCCACGGACTTGTTGACCTTGGTAAGACACTTGCGGACTGCCGTAGGCATATGGGCTTCCTACTGCTCCGTATGGGGCTTGGGGACCGCCATGGACGTGTTGATGCCCCAGTGCTCCATATGTTATTGGGGGAGGTGTCCGTAGTGCTTGATGCATTCGCGCTGTCTGTAACTGAGCTGGATGGACAGCTCCAGAAAGGATTGCCTGCTGAAGCTGTGCGAGCCGAGGGTACAAGTTGTTGAAGCCATGACCATGAGGCAGAGCATTCGGACGCGCGCCATAAACCAGCTGGTAGGCGGCAGTTGAAGAAGGGTGATAGTGAGGATAGATTCCGTGAGGGTGAGGGCGTGGGTCAGGAGGTCGAGGAACAGGGAAGTTGGCGCCTGCCGTGTTTGCTGTGTGGCGAGGTGCCTGGGCTTCACTGTCCCGGCCATCAGCAGGCATGCCCTGACCCTGAGCAGTGCGATCGCCGAAATGTGAAGGAGCCATGTTGAGTTGAAGTTGCGGTGTTTGAGCGGCTGGGCGGGGTTTGTTGACTATTTGTACTCGCTGTGCAGGGAAGTGAATGAGGAAGGCACAAGAGGTCAAAGGTGAAAGCATATGTGCAATGTTTATACCCCTCTCACGTGAAGGCATGGCCACTAGGGCAGCCGCGATGAGGCATTTGTTTGACCTGGAAATTTGTCGAGCGTTTGTAGGCAAACGGCCAGTGTGCTGCCTCAAGGCGGTGACTAGCGGTTCGAGTGATGTCAAGATAAGACATAGGAGAAGTCTGGCAGGCATGCAGTAAGACATCCAAGCACCTCTAGCAACTCCAAGCGCTATTTGGCATACCGCTCTTATACGCGGCGGCACCATCTCCTAGACACACAGCTGTAACAACACACATTAGTTTCCGAGCATTCCGCGAGGACAGACATATCGATAGCGACAGGCCTAAGATTGTTATTCGTAGCCTAGTTAGACGCACCGGGCAGCTGTAGGCGACGCGTGCTACTCGCGTTGTGGTCTAGCCACGGGCCGTCATCGACAGGCGAGTGAAAAGGATGCGTCACGTGAGCCTCCTCTTCGAACTCAATTCACTCAAACCATTAGAAACAGCACCACAACATTCTCAAACAACACTCGTCATATTGCAAATCAAAATCCTTAGAATAATTCTTTTCATGTTTAACACCTCATAGCAAGGCTCCATATCTTCATTCGATCCATATATACGTATTTGACCCATTTTCCATCAACTCATGTTCAGGCATACGCATATGCTTCATTAAGCGTGTTCATTCACAGCGCCCATCTTCTTCTTCTTCATCGTGGCGTACAAAAAGAAATTAAAGGAAAAACATAACCTCATCGCTATCGCAGCATGATAAAAGCTCGCGTGCTAGAAAAACGCCAGAAAAAAACGCCAAAGTGCTAAGGTCTTCTGAAGCAGGCGAACCTGATGACCCCCTTCCTCTTTTCAAAAGACGAAAGCCTGCCCAGCGTTGCTGATAAAAAAGACATGTCTAGTAGCGGGGCTAGACGGCAAAAACAGGTGGAAATAAAATCACATGACTCTGTACAATACAAGTAACCTCGCTGAGCGCTTGAGCAAAACAGTTTGATTACCGTCTTGAAGAGTGTCGTGTTCGGCGGGTGTGGCGGTCTGACGAACTTGCGCTGCCTGGATTAATTGTTAGTATTTTTTTGTGTAAGTCTGCAGAAATGATTGGTTACTCACTTGTACTTGTGTAATCGCTGTACATGTACGATGTTCCGCTAACGGTCGTGCTCTTGTCGTCAACCTTGTGGTCTTGATGTCTCTTGAGACCGAGGGCAAGCGCCAGGCCACCAAGACCAGCAGCGATTCCAAGACCCTTCTTTGAGCTGCTGTGCTTCTCGGAGCCAGCGCGCGAAGGACGAGCAGGACGGCCGGCACCGTACCAGCGTCCGCCAGCTGCTGCGCCTCCGCTGTGGTGGTGCTCTTCGATGTAAGTCTCCTCGTGGCTGTGCTTGCGCTTCTTGCCGAAACCGAAAATGGCAAGAAGGGTGTCGAAGAGGGCGCGCGCGCAGCAGAAAAGACACAGCAGAAGCAGAAGCAACACACCGAGGATGACACCAATGACAATACCGGCAATGGCACCGCCGCTGAGACCGTTGTTCTGGCCCTCGGTTGGAACAAGGTCATTGCCGGCTGCGCCAGTGGGAATTGGGGTCTGGAAAGGCTGTGTGGCGGTCGGAGTGCCGGTGTAGGTGACTATGACAACGCCTGAGCCAGTGGGTCGTAAAGGAGCAGATGGTGAAATACCTCCAGAGCTTCCGCCGCCAATCAGTGCGCATTGGCCAGATTTGAGGCAGTAGAATCCAGAATCGCAGCAGACGGAGCCACATGGGTTCTGCGAGTCCTTGCAGGTCTGTGTGGCGGTGGCAGGAACATAGGTGCTGAAGACCTCGGTCTTTGTGACGAGTCCGACGGTCTCAACGTAGGTGGTGGTGCGGTATTCCCAGTATCCTCCTCCTCCCTGTTGGTTGGCATTGCCGTTGCCGCATTGCGCCTGGTTGTTCGCGTCGGTGTAGCAAGTTGAGCCTGAAGGGCAGCACAGCCAGCCGTCGTAGCCGCAGGGAACGCCAGCGCAGGCGCGCTTTCCCATGGACTGCGACGAGTTGTGGTAATCCAGTAAATCGTCAAAGTGGACTGGGTAGGGCTTTGCGAGGGCCGCGGGAAGAGTTGCGAGCGCAATTAGGCCGAGCATGGCGGTCGGCGCACTGAAGAGCTGCATGGTAGCGATCGACTGCTCCAAAGGGCCGGTGACAGCAACGGCGATTGGACTGGAGGGGAAGCGTTTGCAGAAAGAAGAAGACGGCTGCGGCGTGATAGTATAGTCGCAGTCGCTTGCCGGGGCGGTGTATGCGTGGGCAGCTGCGGGGTCGACCTGTTGGCTAGCGTCGTGTCCAGGCCGGCCTACCTATACTATGACTGGGTTGCCAAAAAGAAACGAAAAGAAGGTCAGCGATTTCTCCTGGCAAGAGGTCAGAGGAGAGTGGTAACGAGTATGTAATTGTGCAGGAGAGAGCAGCAGGCCGGGGCAAAGAAAAGGGTGCACTTAGAATATACGTGAGGTTGGGACGCCTACGGGGCTGGTGGCTGGTCCCGGGGAGGCTGGGGGAAGGGGAAGCTACTGCCGCCCAGCGTTCCAACACGATGCGGTATGCGCTTGCGCGAATTCTTGGGAGCCCACTGCGAGTCCTAGTTCGTTGCTAAACAAGGAAGTTCGTAACCGTTTGCTGTCGTGTCAAAAAGTGGGCGCGTTGTTTGAGGTTATGCGCTCAACAACGTGGTGTATGTAGCCAGCTCGTGTACACTCAGCGCGCCCACGGTTCACCCAGCAACCACCACACCGCACCGTCAGGCCTACAAGTGTGTGGGCGCACGTTCTCCAACGCTTTCGCCTGCCCAGTCTCCCTTCGATTACGCGTGATTAGAGGCTAAATTCGTCTTGCGCAACCGGTGTCGAGCCTTGGCGCCTGATATCATGTTACTGTGGAGGTGTTGCGACCGGTGCCTGCCGATGCCGTGGTTTGCAGTGGTTTGCAGCAGTTTGCCTTGCTAGTGAGGTACTTCCTTGTTTTCCGCCTATCATCTGGCTTGCTTCCGCACCATCCGGAGACTTGCACGTCACGACTTGGGAGATGCCAAAGTTGTTTTCTTCATGTCATATATGTCATTCTGCGATGCCAGGGATAGTCCTGCATATATAGCAGCCCGATCCCTTCGACCATCGACCAAGTTTTTGGGCTGACTAAGTAGCGTCTACATCACGGCGATTTACATCCCACACCCGCTAAGGTTGATGATTGTTACCATTCGCATCTCGAAAGAAGATACACCTATGTCACTGTCCCTGATGTTTTCCTTCCTTTCCACCAGTCCATGAACCCATCCAGCCATGTCGACATGGATGTGAGCCGTCTCTGTCACACTAGAATTGGCTTGCTTCCCTTCCATCTCCGCCTGGATCACGCTTTTCTCCCCTTCACGGCTTCATAACAGGGCCAGCGCCCGCGTTCTCCTGCCTCGTCAAGATCTTCTTCGGGCCCCAGACGCCAGCTCTACCGCCCAAATCAACGCTGGTCGACTTGAAGCCCCCGCCATCACCGCTGCTGTTGCCGTTGTCCTTGGTGTTCTTGTCATTGGTGTTCTTGGGTCCCGTAGCCATTTCAGAGATGGACAGGGAGTTCAACAGCCTGGTAGGGCTGCCTATGCCATTGTCACCGCCACCATTCTTTCTAGCCCTGTATTTCTTGCTGCCCGAAGTTTCAATCCACAGGCCTCCTTCTTTCTTTGCCTTGAGCTCCTCTTCCTCCTTGGCTCGCTTGGCTCGCTCTTCTGCCTCACGCTCCCTGGCTGCCTTCTCGCGAGCCTCGCGGCGGATGCGCTCCTCTTTGGCTTTGAGCTCGGCAGCCTGTCGTGCTTTGATAGCCTGCTCGCGAGCCTGATTGGCCTTGATGATGGTATCTTGCTCCATACGGGCTTGCGCTTCAATCTCGGCACGTGCCTCGGCCTTGATGCAAATGTAGCACGGGAAGTGCGAGCGGCGGTACTGGTCGTCTTCCTTGATGTCGAGGCAGACGGTGTTGGAGACCATTCCTGGACGGCACATCTCGATGTAAGGGCGGTCCGAAGGGTGGCCGCACGTATGCATCTTCTTCCAATAGAGACACATGGTGATGAGGTCTGGGAGTCGTTCGTGTGTGCACCTGTTGTGGCAGCTCACTAAGCTTGCAATGTCAACGCAAACTTGATACAAGTTGAGAGGGTGAAGTGGAAAGGTGAGGTGGCATCTGATAAGTGGTATATCACTTGGATGTTGGGCAGGTACGTCAGTGAAGTGAGAGAAGGCACCTTCCCCACTGACAGTGACTGCCGCCCATGGTGAGTACAGAGGTAAGTGAAGGCAGCCTTCAACAAAGAGACTACTAAAGACTGCAGGGCCCCTAGAAGAGTCGGGAACTTATCTGATAACTGTAGGAAAAATAGTTTTATGACCGTAGCAAAGGAATTCGAGATGGAATAAAACTATAGAGGGTATATCCATACACAGCAGACAGACCACACGAGGTTCGATGGGAATTGCGCCAATCAAGATGCGTAGGGTATACAAAACACTCGGTATCCATCACCACGTGCATCAAGCACACAGTGACACTAGATGCGCTCCCCCAAAAACGTTTTCTGGTTGTACAACATGAATCAAAGAACAAAGGGCAGCCTGGAACCATCTATGCAGACCTGCGTTGTCGTTTGGCCTTGGGACGGGCGCCGTGGTGCTCGGCTTGAGTGATGCGGCTGCCACCCATTTCCTTGACCTTGGCCACCAGAGTGTCGGTCTCGTCCAGCTCTTGCATTTCATCGCCACCTCCAATACTCTTGCCCATGAGCAGAACGTTGGGAACTGTTCTTCGACCAGTGGACTTGTGTAGGAACGCCTGTAGTTTCTCGCCCATGGGGCTAAGGTCTAGCTCGACAACGTAGGGCTTGGGCACAATATCGTATTTCTCAAGCAGAATGTGCTTTGCTTTCTTGGAGTGGGGGCAGTAGGACTTGGAAAAGATGATCACTGTCATGGATTAGCGCTTGGACGTGAGGCTTGACGTGCTGTAACATACTAGGGCTCTTTTTCAGGATCGCGTTCATTTCCATCTCGACCTCATGATCCTCAAGAGTTTCATGTTCCTTGGCTGCTGCTTGGTCGCGAGGCCTGCCGCCTTGCTGGGCAACACCAGGAACACGGTCACCATCCATCTTGACACGGCCTGCTACGCTCTTCTGGTCAGGGCCTTCTACTCCGGCCTTGACCTCAGTGTATTTTGATGCGGCATTCTTCTTGGCCTGCTCCTCGGCAGCCTTGAGTCGCGACCCGACATTCTCTGCATCGCGCTGTTTTACGGCTTCTGCATACTCCTTCTCCTGTAGGGCCTGTTGGGTCTTTGTAAAGAAATCCGATGACTGTGTCTGGTTGGGTCCTCTTGACATGTAGAAGAGCACGAATATGGTGACGATGATGAAGATGAACGACAGCCTCATGCGACGTTGTGACGGCATGGTGGCGTATGTGACGTTACTCGTCTGAGCCACACGGTGGTTGTGCACTGAGGAATCGCTGGGGGACGTCGGTTGCTATACCGCGCAGACAGTATCGCAGTCCAATGGGTTTGCGCCGTGTCGTGTTCTCGCCGTGGCAATCGTCGAGATGGTATTGTTAGGATCCGATGTTGGAGACGGTGCTGTTGGCTCGCGACCAGTAGTAGCCGGTAGGGAGGGCCGAACACGTGCTACTACCACAACAGCAGGCAATCGTGTGGACGAGGGACGCGATTGAGTGTCTGTGGGAAAAAGAAAGCACACAAAGGTTGCGATGCCGGCCAAGGCTGTATACAGGCGTACCGGAAAGCGGGATGATGGGAGGTTCTTGGTGCGGCGTTCGAAACATTGCGGAGACGAAGGTGGCCCTGGCCTCCTGGCACTGGGCGCGCTGTTTCCCCTCCTTCCCTGTAATCGGGCCACCTGCCCAGCGCCAGCGTGTGCGACTATCCCTCCTAGACCTTCGCCCCAGACACGATCGACGCACCTCGCATCAGCCCTACGCCTGGGTCTCGGAGTCACTGCAACACACACTGCGGTGGCAGTTTTGTCGCACGGAACGCGCAAGCACATCCATCTGACGAGCATCCGGCGCACGCAATTCACGGTACCTCGGTCCGCAGTACGAAGTCGATCATCCATCGCTTCTCCCGCATTTGCAGCACGAGGCTAAGCCTTACACAGCGAGTCCCCTGACTAGTAGAGGCCATGGATTCTATGACATACACACGCATCCTGGAGGCGCGTGACAGCGCGTTTACCTAGCTTCCACAGCCCGAAGCCATCAGGAATTAGCCTCGCTTGGTATGACTTCCTGCTCACAGCAGCTGTCTTCGCCCATAAGTCGAATTAGTATGTGCGACACCGGAACCTCTACTCGATCGAGAGCATCTATCCAGACCAAATCTGAGCTATCCGAACCTCACTAAATTGCTACAGTTGCTACCGCCTTGGTCGAACTCTTCCGACCTCAAAGTGGCAGAACCCCGCGTTCAGGTATCCACAAACCGGCTGCTGTGCCGTAACTAGACTAGCGTTAGACTAGTCCTATCACGTCCGCTCCGCCATCCCATGAGCATCACCACAGCATTCCGAAAGAGTTGGAGTCTATATAAATTCGTGGGTTTGCGGCTTTGAATATATATACACAAATTGGATCAAGCTATTCAATCCTGCCTCTACTCTCTCATTCAACAACCACTGACATCTTCGGATTCCCGTCACCATGACCTCAACCCTTTCTTCAACTCCCATTTCTATTGTCCCATCAGCGTCTGAGCTGAAGAATGGTGCACTTGGCCAACGCAATCTTGAGATTGCTATCCGGGCCCTCGCTCGCGATGGACTGGTCCTTTTGGAGGACATGGTCAATCATGCCGTCTTGGACCGGTTGAACGAGAAAATGGTCCAGGATGCATATGATTTGCAAGCTAGGAAGGACAGTCCTTTCAACTACAACAAAGGAAACATCCAACAGGATCCTCCTATGACAGAGGAGTGGTTCAGCAACGAGATATTCATCAGTAAGCCTCATTGCTGCTCGCCTATGTGACTACATCAAGGTGTATTGATATCATATCGCAGACCCAATCGTCACGCAAGTGACTTCAACTAAACTCGGACCTAGGCCTTCTTTGCGATTCATGTCTGGCAATACAGCTCTGCCTCCTACTGAAACGTCGCCACCCATGTCCCAACCTATCCACAATGACGCAGATTTCGATCACCCCTCCATCCCATTTGCTCTTGTCGTCAATGTTCCTCTCGTGACCATGACTCCTGAGAATGGCTCCACTGAGATATGGCTCGGCACCCATAATAACACCACTATTGCCGACCAAGAAGGCGAGCACGGTGACCGTGCAAGCGGCAGAATCAAGAAGCACCTTCTCGATGCTCGTAGGGAGATCAGACCACCTTCGCAACCAGTGGTCAAAAAGGGCAGCATCATCATACGCGATTTGAGACTCTGGCATGGTGGAAAGCCCAACCTTTCCACCGAGCCCAGAGTGATGCTCGCAATGAGTAAGTCTTCTACTTCCTTTTGGATCCCCTCAATCTCACTATTGGCAGTTCATTTCGCGCCATGGTACCGCAACTCCATGATTGTCGAATTCGCACATGAGCTTGCTGAGCGGCTTTCGCCTGAGAAGTGTGGTCTGGATGTCGCGGCGCAGTTCATTTCCAGTGAGCAATTGCTCAAGAACTACTTGAATAGGGCATACGGGAATGCCTATGATTTTGACCAATCAGACAAAATCGAAGGAATCTTTTAGGCTGAACCAAGGCAGCGCTTCTTTTGGGGTCCGGATCCTGCAGCTATATGTAGCACATAGTCAATGTCAGCCCCGCGCATGCCGCATGACGTTTTCTGTCTTTCATAATATAAGCATCTTTTCTCGCTTGAGCAACTGGATTCCCTGTCGCTGCATACTATTCTTATCACTCCGCTTTCCCCCGCCTTACAGGACAATACCGGCATGTATGTCAGCACTTTTGCCAAGACTTGGCAATCCCGCGGTTGCGGCTCCGGATTTCTATTGGCGGACCGCCTTGTGCTCAGCGCTCAGTAAGCCACCAAAGACCCGTCACTGGATGTTGGTATCCCGTGCCTTGGCGGTGTTGGATGAGAAGTGTAGTCATAATCCACATCAGCATCAGCACCACCGGTCGAGGGTTCTCTTCCTCTCTCACAGCTACGTGTGCTCTTGATGCGGTATCAGTCTTCTGTGCACCTAGTGCTAGGCTGCGTCAACTAATCCGCTACTTGTTTTACTACTTTGAAACCCACTCGTTTGCAGCATGTCATTTACACTAGAGAATGCGACGTCCTACCAAAATATCGCACAGCCAATGGCTCACGTGGACCCTGAAGATGCAACAACTAGCTTCAAAACAGCTCTCGCGGTCGAAGTGCCGCTGATGGTATTAGCAATCGCCACTGTAATACTCAGAGTCTATTCGCGATTAGCCATCAAGAGAAAACTAGCTCCCGATGATATCTTAATATTACTAGGCACGGTACGTTGAGAGCGGATCTAAACAAAGATGATCACTCTAGAGCGCAGCAGTTGCTAACATCAGACCAGGGGGCCGCTTTTGCGCGCACCATCATATCGTGCATGAGTGCGGAGGACAACTGGGGATACGATCGGAAAGGGTCTGTTCACGATAGCAAGGGAGATGACGAGTTACGCTGACTCTTCTCGATAGGCCGGATCGAACATCAGAAATACCATACTACCAGGTAAGGCTCACACAAAGTATGAAAACCCCCACTTACACCCAATAGCATATTTTCGAACGGCGTATCGCCTACCTCTTCGCGGTTACTTTTACACGCTTTTCGATCCTCGCATACTACCTGCGCATCTTTCCGCATGGGATGCTATCGTTACGGAGGTGTTGTTATGTTCTCCTCGCACTGACTTTTGTGCATTTCGTTGAGGTCCTGACCGTCCTCATCGTCTACTGCGAAAACATCGGCAAGCTCTGGACCAAGGACTGGCTCGATTTCACTGGATCACAATGCTTCAGCTCCGTCGTGTATAGCTATTCGGCAGCCATCGGCGACAGCGTCATGGATAGCATGATCTTCGCACTTCCCATCTTTTACGTATGGCAACTGTCCAAGTTGAGCCTTCGCCAGCGTCTCGGTCTTGTCTTCATCTTTGGCCTAGGTTTCATTGTATGTGTAGTCGCACTCATCCAGATTCCCTTCATCAAGCGGCGGGAGAGCAATATGCAGTACTTCGGCTCCGCCGTCAACATCCTCATCTCCATCCAGATATCTTTTGCAATCATCGCGGCATCGCTTCCGGACCTGCGTGCACTGGTAGCGCGGAAGTTTTTCCATTTTTCTCCGCTCCATCATCGGAGTCTGGTTACAAACGGACACAAGCCCAGCGGTAGTTGCGAGCAAGGCAGGGTTGGAGTCTGGGATGCGGAGCAAGGTCCATGCGGTCAAGAGGGGTTGGAAAACCATCGTGCATCGCCTGAGGGGAAGAAGGTGTTAAGAAGACCAGACTGGATGAGGAACAGCATACCTGCAAGTCTAATGTCAACAGTCATTACACAGAACGAAATCACACGGCTTTCAAACGAAGATATTTCGCGTCCACCCCAAATACCAGAGAAAGCAGCCCGTTGAAAGCGCGCCAATAGACTACGTGCACGTGGCTAGCGAATCGTGTAAAGACGACTGCAGACGTCGGGCCGAGGTCGGTGGGTGCCACTTCTCGACGCGGATCCAAGCACGTCTCTACCTTTCATCGAGAGAGGCAGACGCAGATGCTGCGATCAGCAAAGAGTCATATACAAGCATATATACCAAACAGGTGGCGAACAAGTCCTCTGTTTTGTCATTGCTTATGAAGCCTGCAAAGGAACGAACCTATGCCGATAGCCCGGCAGGGTTCACGGCATCACGGCATCACGGCATCACGGCATGCAGGCGAAAACAAAGCCTTGCTGACCCAGGAACGATTGGGATGTTGCTGAGTAGCGTTGATTAGTAGTACAAGTACCCCGCGGAATCGAGGTTTTGTCTCGCGAGACGCTTGCGTTTCTCATACCTAGCGCACAACACGGGAACTGAACTAGAGGAAAGAGGAATAGACAGACGCTGTAAAAGGGCTTCACATATTCATGTATATAGTAATGAGCCATGATGTAACGACTGCTAAATGCAAATGAAGAAACCTTCCAACAATGTCCTCTCGTCTTGCATTAACCAGACCATTTGAAATACTACCCTGCCCCTCCCGCCCCATGACCCCACTCACTACCGTGCAACTCAGCCGCGAAAATCATCCGCACGGGCACCTTCACGGCCTTCTAACCCAACCACACCTTTCCCTTCCCCCTCCTCCCTCCCTTGTTCCCTGAAAAACTCCCCACATTCGAGACCGTTATCTAATTCTCCGTCGGGAAAGGCTCACTTGGGCTCACTCTGGGGGGCTCACACAGGCTCACCTTGCATCATCATCAGCGCAGCCCATCAGAAACAAAAAAATAAGGTAGGTAGCACGCAATCTATTTCAACACCCTACAACTAGTTTCGTCCTTTCCCTAGCCAATTGGCTGCGCAAGAATGCGATTGCCTAGTATGCGGCCACATACGCGTTTGTTGCTTACTGAAGCAATCATCAGCCTGCTAGGGCCGGCCCACTTAGGTAGGGGAGAGGCTAATGCGCAGAGGGAAATTGATTACAGTATCCGACGGAGTACTAGTTGGGTGTTGCTGCAGGTGAAAATGGGGCTAGGGGCCCGCGCTAATGTAGGGATAGGTTTATTTGTGGGGATTGAGAGAAGAGCTTGGGGGATGAGGAGGGTAGGAGGGCTGAACGAGTGGCTTTTGGTGGTGTGTGAAAATGTAGGAGATAGGGAGGGGACTATTTCGTCTCACTTGCTAAGGACTTGGCTCAGAGAGATGATGTGAGAGTAGTTGGGGTAATGAGGGTTAGTAATTCTTGGGGGGACAAGGGGGAAAAAGATGGGGAAAAAACCATGTGAGGCGCTGGGTGGGGGGGAGGGAGAAAGATAGATATAAACCTTGGGTGCGCAGCTAATCTAGATTGCTGGGTTTAGATTACACTGTACCATCGAATTCCAAGCAAGGCCAAATTTACTGATTGCTAGTTGCAATGACCTCGACATACGATTTTATTATTGTTGGTGGTACGTATTTCCTCCCTGCATGTTTCCATTTTGTAATGCCTGCTATTCTTTCGATTCTTTCTGGTCTTCTCTTGACAGGCATTAACTTCTGTAAAAGCCGGAACCTCGGGCTCTCTTCTCGCCGAGCGCCTTGCTCACACTCACGCTGCACCTCGTGTTCTTCTTCTCGAAACAGGCACCGCACCTGCTGGCCCTTACTTGACTGCTCCATATCACCGCTACCATGCAGGAGCGCTGCGCCCGGATCTAGACCACGGCTATGTTTGTGAGCCCGAGGAAACGCTAGGTGGAAGAAAGATTCCGTATACGCGCGGAAAAGGACTGGGAGGATGCAGTATTCTAAACTTCGGTGTGTACCTATGGGGCAGCAAGCGAGATTATGAGCGGTGGGATGAGCTCGTTGGTGGTGGAGAAGAAGATGGCGAAGGTACATTCAAATGGGAGAACGTAAAGAAGAGCTTCCAAAAGATTGAGAACTACAACTTTTCAGCTTCTGAAACATATCGCCATCTTGCTGATCCGTCGACGGGCGAGCACGGTACCAACGGCAAGTTGCACGTTTGGCTGCCACCCGTTTTGGAGATGGCTGTTCAGCCGCAGATGGAGGCGCTCGAAAAAGCTGGCGAGAAACTGAATCTCGACCCGAATTCTGGCGACCCAGTGGGTATTAGTATTTTCCCGGCTACGTACAGCAAGCAAGGAAGGTGCACGAGTGCGATGGCACACTTGACTAATCCGCCCAAGAATCTCGAGATTTGGACGGATGCGAAGGTGACGAAACTGGTGTGGGAAGGCAAAAAAGCTGTTGGGATTGTGACTGAGAATGGGCGAGAAGGTACGTTTGTTTGCTTTTTTTTCGAAGCTGCGCTGGAGATGGAATTGGACAATACTAACATATAGCAGCAACGGCCAAAAACGAAGTCATTGTTTGCGCTGGCACATTCGACTCACCAAGACTTCTGCTTCTAAATGGTATCGGACCCAAGTCCGAACTTGAGCCCCTCGGCATCGACGTAAAGGTCGATTTACCCGGCGTGGGCAAGAATCTGCACGACCATGTCCTAGCCTTCTTGAGTGTCGAAGTAGAAGGGTCGGTAAACGACAAATATGCCTTTGAGAGCGACCCGGCAATTGTTGCGGAAGCGGAAAAGGCATGGGAAAAAGACCAATCCGGCGCCTTGACGCTCCATAACTCTGCTCTGTGGGGCGGCTTCCTAAAACTACCAGGATTGGAGTCATTCGAAGAGTACAAAGCTCTGCCCAAGGATCTTCAAGAATATCTTTCCAAGGACGAAGTGCCGACTTACGAGATGATCGCAAACTCGGCCCTCTGGCCTCCAGGAACCCAACTCACAAAAGGAAACACATATATGAGTTTCATTGCATTTTTGATGAATCCACAGTCAAGAGGCAGCGTGACGTTGCGGTCCAAGGATCCCGCCGACAAGCCTGCTATCAAGCTCAACTACCTTACACACCCATACGATGTTCGCGTTTTCCGTGAGAGTGTTCGAAATACATGGACCAAACTTAGCACTTCGTCTGCTCTCGCACCGTACATTGTACGCCCAATCCATGCGCCAAAATCAATGTCAGATGAAGCTATAGATGCTTTTTCGAAGGACAATGCGGATACGGTGTGGCACGCTGCTGGTACGTGCAAGATGGGAAGGGATGACGATAAGGAGGCTGTGGTGGATAAGACGTTCAGAGTGAGGGGTGTGGAAGGGCTGAGGGTGGTGGACATGAGTGTTGCACCGGTCACCACGAACAACCATACGCAGGCTACTGCCTATCTGATTGGACAGGTTGCGAGCGAAAGGTTGATCAAGGAGTACGGACTGAACAAAGGAGCTTAGAAAGTGATGCGGAATACGAGGTAGTTTATATCCGGTAGTGAAACTTGCTGGTTCCTCGACTATACATTGTGCAGGAGCGCGTGTCAAGATGTCTTTTGGAAGAGCGTATATTCAGTTGAGTGATACAGGCTGACTGCGCCGTTTCCGCCAAGTAAAGGTTGAGGCTCTACAACTTGTACACGAGCTCCAACAAGCGTGAAAGAATTGTCCATCATGATGCCAGTGCAACGCAACCGAGGCGGAATCAAGGAATTTAGGATGACGTGCATGACTTGTTGCTATTCCCAAAACGGCATGGCTCATCGCCTCATCGTGAACGGCGAATCTCAATTAACTGGAGAGGCTGGGGATGGCACGGACGAGATCTTGGTATTGGCATGGCAATTGTGGAATCAGATGCCAATATACCCCATGCCAATGATTCGCAGTGGAGCAAGAGGCGGCCAGAAGCGTGCCCTGAAATGACGGGTTTGCTGCACGCACTGCGTAACCTTGAGCCTTGGGCGGAGATGGCTAGCTTAAACGCGTCTCAACTATTCCCGTCCCACCCTTACGCTACGAAGAAATCACACGACTAGTCAAGGATCTGTTATGTTTAACTGCTAGGGCATCTTCTTAGCCACGGCAGAGATTTCTGCGACACGGGCACACCGAGGGTGAAGCTCCAACGTACAGACGCGGCCTAGTGTTGCTGCTCGAAGATGTCATACCGTATGCCGGGGTGATAAGGTTGCAACCAATGGGCTCTGCGTCGCTAAATGTTTGCCCTCTTGTGGCTTGATGCTGTTGGATGGACGACGTTTGTGAGATCCTAGTATCCGCCGCTTAGATCCGCTTTCACCAGTAGCTCCAGCGTGGCGCGGATGGGTTCCCCGCCCATATAATACACTGTCCCACGGTACTGGCTTGTAACTTGTAAGATCCGCGAGGCGACTCCGTTTCGCTCATTCCACGTGCAGTCCCTTGAGTGCCAGTCTTTGAGACTTGGTACTAACAATCATCGCCGAAATGGATATCAAGCCTTCTGAGGATAAACAAAAGTACAGTGACGGTGGCGACAAGGTTCCGGTCGACATCTCTACTCCCGAGCGCAGGAGTCGGACTTCCAGCGACAGTGGGAAGATTGTCGATACTGAGACTCATCCCAAAGTCGAAATCCCCATTTACAACGATGTCGAGCGCGTCGACCAAACCGATCTCTCATTCGCTGCGATCCTGAAAGGCACTGCGGCAAACCCGCTCAACGTATTCGAAAAGAAGGCCGCGCTCATCAATGTTGAAATCGACAAATTTGGCATGGGCAGGTATCAGATATGCATCTGGTTTCTGTGCGGTTTCGGCTACTTCCTTGATCTTGCATGGGCACAGGGTGTGGGTTTAATCGTCACTTCGGTTTACCAAGAAGTGAGGACCTCAAACCAGTTTGGTGAGACAGAACTGACAAAGAACGCAGATGGATGTTCCCCCTGCTCAGCAAGGAAACATATTTTCTATTGCAAACGCAGGTCTGGCTGTTGGTGCACTTGGATTCGGCCTCGCAGTGGATGTCATTGGCCGTAAATGGGCATTCAATCTGACTTGCTTGATTACTTCGATCTTTGGACTCTTGCTGGTATGCTTCTCAGATTTGAAAGAGACGATCGTTTGCTAAAAACCACCAAGGCTGCACCTAAGTTCAACTACAGCGCGATATGTGCGATTTACTTCCTCGCCTCTCTCGGTCTGGGAGGCAATATTCCCATTGACGCAACTATTGCCCTTGAATTTCTGCCGCATAACCGCCGCTTCCTCGTAGCACTTCTTTCAATGTGGCAGCCCATAGGAGTCGCTCTTGCATCTGTCATCGCCTATGGTACGACCGCAAAATGGCGCTGCGACCCCAACTTGCCCTCCTGTGCGGCCGTTGGTGACGGTGAAGCTTGTTGCACAGTCGACAGCAACATGGGCTGGCGTTACAACGTCATTGTTCTCGGCTGTATGACACTGGCGGTATTCTTCCTTCGTTTCGTTGTCTTCCGATTCCATGAATCGCCCAAATTCCTGCTCGCGAGAGGCAAGGAGGCTGAGGCCATTGAGGTTCTACACAAAATCGCAAAATTTAATAAGCAGCCACCTCCCACGCTGACAGTGGACATGTTTGCCGCTATTGATGAAGCAGCTAGTAGTGCAACCTCTGGTGCACATGTCAGAGAAGAGACCCCTGCAGGCACTACAGCAACAACGAAAAAGGTCATTAAAGGTTTCGGCAAGGAGTTGACTCGTCTCAAGGGCATTTTCGACAATAAGCTATCAGCCTATATCTTTGTTTTGCTGGCCCTCACTTACATGGTAAGAAGAAAATTTTCTTCCTCTATACTATATGCTCATGATATTCAAGGGAGACTACTGGTCATTTAATCTGGCAGGAGCTTTCCTCCCCATCATCCTCTATAACAACAACGTTTCGGATGGCAGATCAAGCGTCAGCGACACTTACCAACAGTATATGATCATCTATTTCCCTGGAATTATCGGCGCCATGCTCGCGCTTTTGTCAGTCCAGATGCCGTTGCTAGGTAGAAAATGGTCGCTCGTCTTTTCTGCTCTCTGCCAGGGCATTTCCATGGCTATGTATACCCAGGTGTCTTCTACCGCAGCCTACGTTGGTTTGAATGCGCTCGAGTACATCATGCAAACGGTAAGCAACATTAAAATGGTATATAACTGTCCAAATATTGACGATTCCTAGTATTTCAACGCAGTACTGTATGCATCCGCTCCGGAACTCTTCGATACCGTCTATCGAGGAAGTGTTAGCGGCATATTGTCGTGCCTGGGCCGCATAGCTGGCATTGTGGCGCCATATGCTGGTGCCCAGTTCCTTGCGGAGAAAAGTGCTGGTATCCTGTGGCTAGGAGCTGGTGGCATTTGGCTTTCCGCGCTGCTGATGTGCTTCTTGCCGGTAGAAATGAGGAACCGACAGATGTTCTAAGCGGAAGGACATCATCTACACCATCATGTTTCTATGAAAGGAGCTTTCTTAATCCCCTGGGCCTCGAAGGATGTAGTATAAGCATCGTGCTGGAGCAGATCTCTGCGGAGTAATCCTACGCGATGTTCACCACACACCAGGATGCTTCTAACGAAATGATTCTTCCAGGCGCCTGCTACAGCCTTTCTGGCACGCAAAAACCCTGGAGATAGGCGACACCACGACCCGGTGAATAATGCTTTACACTAGCTCACCGCTACCGCACGTTACGCTCATCATCTATGCGCACAAAGCCTCTTACGTCACGATACAGCGACGAGGTCAAAGGAGCTGATACCTTAGAGCCGTGTCATGAATTTTATACTCAAGTCACTGCATCTCACTGTCAGAGTGTCTGAGTAGCAAGTCGCGTGATGCGGTCGCGTAATTGTATGCAAGAGCACAGTGAAGAAGGGACTGGATAGCCGGAAAGCCGCGTAGGCGTACTTGGCCCAAAAAAACAGGATTTCGCACTATACAGAATCACAACTATATATACCCAAACTACCTATCAATCATGATATCTGTCCTACCTCTGAAGTGGCACTTTTCCAATCGCTCTTTCGTGATCAAAAAACTATCCGGAAACCACTCTGGTTTCCCATGTATACCACCTGCCTCGATCATCTTGACCAAAGCCTCAGCTGATTTCAAACAAAGTACCATGCCATGCCCATTAAAGCCCGCCGATACCCACAAGCCCTTTTCTCCAGGGACCTCACCTACAAGGGGTTGTCCATCAGCCGTGGCGCCCATGATCCCCGTCCACTCTTGCACGACGCGGTTGGAAGCCTCAGCATCAGAGGTCTCGCCCCAGTTCTCCGCGCCATGGTACGCCTTCAAGGTTTCACGAAGGTACTTTGAAATAGTAGGGTTCAATGAGCCGTCGTCTACGATTCCGAACTCGTTCGCGCCGCCGTTCGGAAGACGAGCTAGGCCACCGCCAATCACGATGTGCTGGCCGCCATCGGAAAGTGGCCGTGGAATCATGTACTCGTAACCGTTGCGATAAATGAATGAATAGGTTGTCGCCAGTGGGGTGGGTAACTTGGTGGCGCTTCCTGGCCGCTGTGCAGTAATTTGGCCGCGCATCGGTACTATCGCGCCTTGGAGTGCTTTGAGGATATAAGGTGTATACCCGTTCGTCACGACAATGACGTGTTCTGCAGTAATAGTGTTGTGTTTTGTGATGACATCCCATCTTCCAATGCTCTCTTTGTTATCTTTCGTAGAGGGATGTATGCTATCGACTGTTGTGTTGGTGCACAGCTGGAGTCCTTTCTTGACGCATTCTGATAAGATGCCAGTAACGAAGCGGTACGCGTGCACACGCCCGGCTACATACTCAAAAGCTCCGTGAAGCTTTTCTTCTCCTTCAATCGTGGGATTGGAATTCTCTGCAGCGGCGAAAAACCTCTTTCGGACATCTGCCAGGTCTTCATGGATTTCATACCATGCAGCTTTACCGACTTCTTTCTCATGATCCTCAGCATCAGCACGTAGTGCCTGGATTGCTGTTTTGCCCAGCTCAAAAGCAGACTTGTCGTAGATGAGGTCGACAGTGTTACACAATTTACTTTCACAATCAATACCCATTGCCTTAGCCATTCGATGCGTCTCAATTATGTTGGCGTACTCCAGCCTTGCAATCTTAAGCGCCTCTTGCTTGCCGAACTCTTGCGCATTTTGAATGTAAGTCCGGTAACTTGCAGCTTTCGTATGTCCACCGTTGCGACCTGTGGCACCAGAACAGATCTCCCGTGCTTCAACCATTACGACACGCGCATTTGGCTGCATTTGAAGAAGGTTATGCGCAATCATAGCACCGGAGACACCAGAGCCTATGATGGCATAATTGTAAGGTTTTGTGGGCTTATCGGTTTCGGGCTCGATGACATTTGCGAGTGGTGATTTCGGGTTGTGCCAATACGAAGGTAGAGGGTTGGCGATGGGTGGTAAGACGGGAATACTGGCTCGTTGTTCCATGATTCATTCAAATTTTGAGGGCTTGGTTCTTTCCAGGTGTTGGGTAAATATACTTCTTTCTGAGCAATAATTGATTCATTCAGTGTCCAGAAGATGAGTGAATAATAATATGGCATGATAGAGGTAAATGGCATGAGAAGTGGGGTAGATGGTACCGGCTACGCATTCTTAGTAGCGCGTTAGGCGCGACGGGTCTCTATTCCTTACTTCGAACCTCACAACCCGTGCAACACGTATAGAATTCTGGAAAACCAATCATGGACACATGAGTAGGTCTTGAATTTGAAATTAGGGAAAGCTTCAGCCGCTGCATCGGTCATTTCAAGTGTTGAGATCAGATTACGAACTTGTCTAGAGGTGAGAAACATCCCGGGATATTATCGAAAATAAAAATTTCAAAAGTACTCACGTATCACATCTTCAAAAGGCAAGACAATGACCCTTCAATCACGAGAAACCAACATGGCTAAGTATTCAAGACGTCGAGACAAGTATAGACCCGCTGTGAAGTGGAACGATTGCTTATTGGCGGAAAGCTCGGGACAAAAACGTCCGACCGCCATGTGCAGAGATCTGAATGCTATCTCACGAGTACTGTATACATTCTACTTAAATGCACAGGTTATCGCAACTGTCGTCACAGCTAACGCACCGTTCCGGGTACGCCCAGAACCTGGCGGGCCAAAATCATTCTACCCCGCTTCAAGCCGATCACAGCACAACCATCGACACCAACATGGCGAAAACAAAGGTCGTTGTCACGCGTCAGCTCATAGACGAGGCCCAAACATTGCTGGATACGAAACAGGATACCTTGGAGATTGTGCAATGGCAGTCAGAAAAGGTAAGTGAATGCGCGAAGGCGATGAGGATACGTACAGCTAATACACATGCATGCAGCCCTGCGATCGATCTTGGCTCCTGGAGAATGTTAAGGGAGCAAGTGGTATGCTAGTGATGCTAACGGATAAGGTTGACGAAGAGCTTTTGGAGGCTGCTGGGTCTCAACTAAAAGTGATTGCTTCCTTTTCTGTTGGTACGGATCACGTGGACCGGGATGCCCTCAAGAAACGCAACATTCGTCTCGGCTACACTCCAACATGCCTTACCGATGCTGTTGCGGATCTCACTATCATGCTTATTCTTATGGCACAAAGAAGAGGTGGAGAATCCATGTCGAAAGTCGCCAAGGGTGAATGGCCCCAGATGCCGTGGCACCCTCTGCTCATGACGGGTCCGCAGATCCGAGACTCAACAGTGGGGTTCTTAGGCTTTGGACGAATCGCACAAGCTTCGCTGCAAAGATTGTTGCCTTTTGGAATCAAGCGGGCTATCTATCTCACTTCTAAGCCTGGGCAGCCCGTCAAAGATGATCATTTTGGCTTGCTCAAAAACGCCAGCATTCCCATTGAGCCCGCCAGGAGCGCTGAGCAACTCGCTCAGGAAAGCGACGTTGTGATTGTTGGATGCGCTTTAACTCCATCAACTAAGCATTTAGTCAGCACCGAGTTCTTCTCAAAGATGAAAAAGTTATCTGTCATCGTAAATATTGCCCGTGGCCCTATCATCGACACCAATGCTCTAGTGAAAGCACTAGATGAAGAGCAAATCTTTGGCGCTGGTCTGGACGTGATAGAAAACGAGCCAAATATTACGGCAGACCACCCGATTTTGAAGCAACCGAGGGCTGTTCTCGTACCGCATATTGGAAGCGCGACAATCGAAACGCGTGAGCAGATGGCGACTGAAAGTGTAAAGAATCTCATCGCCGGTTTGACAGGAGAGGAGATGATAAATGAGTTGCATCTTTGAGGTATGTCAGAACCGCACTGGGGATGCTTCACATCGCTTATACTCATGTATGTGCAAAGAAAAAAGAAGCAAAAATCAAGCAATCGACTCCCAGGTACTGAAGCTGCCCGACGCCCGCCTTCCGAATCGAACTGACGTTCTACGGCCGACGGCTGCGCCCCTCTAGCTCGCAGCCCAAATTCCTATTGGTTAGCTTTCACTCAAGTGTTGTTTTTACTAGGAGGCCCACCCAATTCAGCCAAGGGAGTGATTGCTTGATGATAGGATGAGTAATATTGAGAGATATATGCAACAAACATAAGCTGGATAGCAGAGGTAGTGTGGTGATAGAGAGGTGGATGCGTCATCACGTGGGGCTTACAAACGCAGCAGCAGCGGGGATGGAGGCCGTTTGCTTCGAGACAGTGCTAGAGCAGATTATGCCCATAAGTTGGATTAATATTAAGTCTGCTCATCCAGTTCATTTTCTAGCAAGATGCCATCTTTTCCACATCTATCATGCGTCGCTTGCTGCAGAAGCTTTTAATACATCTTATGTGAATCTCCCACCCAAAAATCGAACATGTTCAGATATTGACAAGCACACCATATTACATATCTACACCACAGCGCCAGTATCAAGCGATCAAATGAGTTTGAAACCTCCAGGCACAAGCGTCTGGAACACACCTGATGGATCGTACTTGCGTGCCACCTTCTTCAACTGCTTGAGTTCCTTCTTTCCGTAACTTCCGAGAGGATCTTGGAATGAAGCAGCAAAGTTCAGGTACTTCCAAGGGTGGTAAACACCCTCCTTCTTTGTAAGGTCCTCAACCATCTTCAAGAGGTCCTTGAGTCCCTCTTCGAATCCGTCGAAAGCGGCAGCGCTCTCGAAGGTGAAGATGATTTGGAGGAACAAGAGGTCCTTCTCAGGCGTGTCATTGGGGCTAAAACCCAAGCTGTTTGGCGAAGTGCCATTTCGCGGCGGGGCAGGGAGAGCCTGGAATGTGATCTCGGCAATGGGCTTCGCGGCGGCGTACTGCTTACAGATCTCTGGCACAACCTGGCTCCACATGGCGTGGATGCTGTGCATGATGGTGGGTGAGATTCTGAACGAAGTAGTTGCCCAGATGGTCCGCTGTGGGTTTGCGGAAACCGCCTTTGAGGCATTTCTCGTATGCTCACTGATGGGAGCTTCAATACGGCCGTTCATGGCTTGCGGCTGTACCTCAGTGATGGCTTTCAACGAGCCTGGTTTCTCCGATGGCTTAGTGTACCACATGATGCTGATTGGCGTGAAAGTAGAAGCTGTGTGGTTGTAACGCACAGTAACCCAGCCGGCGGCTTTGGGATCGTATTCACCCATCTTGAAGTCAGTGTATGCTGAAAACAAGTCGGTGGTAGCGTTGGGTCCGTAAACGGTTCTGCCACCCCAGATTTTAGTTGCTGGATAGGCCTTAAGATCGAATCGCGTGACAACACCAAAGTTGTTTTGACCACCCTTCAAAGCGGCAAATAGATCGGAGTGCGATGTCGCATTCGCGTTGACAATCTTGCCGCTGGCGAGCACAACCTCAAAGTTCACGACTGCATCGCATGCCCATCCATATTCAGGACTCAGGTAAGAAATGCCTCCTGATAAGTCAAGTTAGTGGTCTGATCATGCAGTCATCATGGGAACGGAGTTTTGCTTACCACCAGTCAAGAAACCAGCTGTACCCACAACACCGATACGTCCACCCATGGCCGTCAGGTTGCGTTTGTCGGCCTCGTCGTAGACATCTTGCCACAAAGCTCCAGCACCAACCCTGATTACCTTATCACCTTTTGCAACCTCAACCTTCTTCAGGCTCTGCATATCGATTGTAACTCCATCGTCGATGTTGTTATAGCCTGTGTTGGGGTTGTGACCACCACCCTTGATGGCAAACTGAGTCTCGTTGTTTTGCTTTAGAATCGACACTGCCTTGGATACATCTTGAGATGTGCTAGGGCGCACAATACAAGAAGGGTGCTGGCGAAGCTGGAGAAAAGGGTATGACTGAATAGAGGCATTGTAAATCTGTGCATCCGGGTAGAAGGTACTGTTTGGAAGGGCAGCGGCCAATTCCTCGCATGCATTGTTTGATTCTGGGTATGCAGCGACCGCGGCGGCGAGCCAGCTAACTGAATAGAGGGCTGTGAAACGCATCTTGAAATTGCGAAAAGCGAAGCAAGTGAGCGAGCTGGGTTGAGCATTTCGGTGCCCAGAGGATGTCTTTTTAAACGTCTTCACTGTTGATCGCACCACCAAAAAGATGTCCGCAGTACCGCTGTATGTTCGCCCCCTGGTCCCGAAGTCACACACTTCCGAATACGAGGCTTAATTTGTGGCACTGCATCTTCCGCCTTATTCTGTCAGCCGCAGCTGACATGGGCCGCTATAATTGGCTGATCGGCGTAAGGCTGTCCACATCAGGTAGTAAAAGCACGCGGTAAGGTTTACACGACATGCTTATACCAAGCTTTGCCGCGTCGCAAACGCGGGGAGCCGGAGAAAATTCAATAAATGTTGGTGATGTGGGCGTTGAGGCCGTCTATGAAGCAGGGTAAATTTAGCGATGCAGCAGTGAACCAGGAAAGTATCCGTACCACTACATGCTGCGGCGAAGCAGTAAGCGGTGAGGAGAGATACCGAACCATTGTTTCTGAGGTAATTGCCGAAATCGTCGTTGGAGAAATCTGGTTGGGACGCTGGGGGCAGGCTACACTCTGTTTCCAGGCTTTCGTTGTTTACTATTCTATGCGTTATCTACTTTTCCACTTCAACTTGACTCCGGGATTTTCTGAAGTTAGGGTCCCTACTTCCATGCCCAATAACTGCTTCGCTCTTTTCGGCCTTGCTCAGTTGTCAGAAGAATCCATCGAGGTTACTGGTTACAGGCCAACCATGCGTTAGCCGGAAGCCGTAAATAATATTCTTACCCTCAGCCGTAGCCACTGTTGGCGCACTAAATGTAAGCATTGCTTACACATTGTTACTGTTATGACAGGGCTGCTTCTCTCATATGAATGATTCGAATACTAAAATCCTTTTGAGTACCATGGATCAAGCCTGCCGGAACATGCATATTCAGAAAAGCTATCTGTCCAAGCCTTGAGTCCGCCGTCTTTGTTGGACGAGTGTCTCAGCTGGAGGTTTCCTTTATTTGTTCGTTTCTCTTATTGCTTTTTAGCCGCAATTCTAGTGACAACCATCAAATGCGGGGACGTTTTGATGCATATATAGCATCCAACTGAGAACCGTTCAGTTCCGGGGGATTGAGACACGAGTTGACTATGAATCCAATCGTGATGCTTCTCTTTGGCAGTGTTCACCTCTTCGAAATAGCTGTACAGACAGCATACCGGGACGCCAGCAATTGGGATCTACAATCCTCATTTCCCCTGTCTCGCTTCGCACGTTCGCGCTCAACGGAAGTTCTTTTTTTCCAAATTGGCAATGCTTGTCTGAAAAGAAGCTTTGACTCTGCAGTCGCACGACATGTCGATCAACAATCGGATGGGGCACGGGCCTGCTCCGACTGTCGTACTTCCGAAAATCTGGCTCCAGCGCGTACGTGCTGTAGAGCCCAGAGCGAAGAATCAGTTCCAGAAATCGTGACTTGATGTACTGGATCGGGAAGAACGGATGATGAGTTCGTCATTCTGCAGCAGTTACGATCACTATGTGATTTTACCGAAATTCCGCGAAAAGAACATCGGTCAATGCTACCGAGACATAGGTTTCACAACTTTTATGCAGCTCGGGCTAATGGTGATGTACCGGACTTGGGGTAGCGAGGAGTCGCTCGATCATGGCATGACCCGATAAGCTGAGCAGAAGGCGATCTCGGAAAGCTTAAGTAATACTGTCTAAGAACTTATATGCGGCATTGATATTATGGAGAGAACATGAACCGTAGGTTTGGTACGTACGGAAGCCTGGAGTAAATCGAATGAGGTACCACCCATCCCTAGAAATCTGACCCATGAGTTCAAAGGGCAAGCCCACGCTTATGATTCAGAGTGAATGAGTAGCCTAGTTCTTCGTATAAAAGATGAGTGCGCAATATCAAGGATGATTTCTCCTATGTTTTGCTATGACTCCCGACCCTGCGTAAAAAGTGAAATCTGGCCAACGAAGAAGACTATGATGGAAAAGATGGCAACTGAGCTGTATGTGACAGCAACCTGAAAAATACTGTTAGCAGAGTGAACCTTAGGATAAGCAAATCGTCATACCTTGGTATTGGCATCCCAAACATACGGATGATCCAAATGTGTAGTTGCCGACCAAACATGAAGGAACATCCCAACAATCATGCACAGCGTGGCGGAGGTGAGGAACATTACAGGCATTTGCCAAGTAAATATCTGTAGAAGGCTGGGTACTCTACGGCCCGTCTTCGAACAACGACTGTTTTCTCCGTTCGTCTTACTAAGAACCTTGCGGATGTTGTCTAGTCCATCACGATGCGACGAGAGGCGGTGTAACCGGACAGTTTGGTCGGCAGCAGTGAGAATACTGAAGAGCGAGAGGATGATACCGCAGTACCAAGATGTCCTCACAGGCCATGGTGACTGCTCGCCATTTGGTAAAATGGAAGGCCAACTTCCTGTAGATGTTAAGACACCGGCGAGAAGGGCGGCCTGCGAAGTCTTAGCTCATCATGAATCTCCGAAATAGCCTCTGTCGTGAACGAAGCTTAGATCATCTCTGACCAGCCACACTTGGAGCAAGGCTGTGCAAAGCACGTGACTAGTTATCAAACCTGTCTTTGTACGTACCACAACGCCCACGAAATTAAGTTCGCTCAGCTTGTTGTCCCTCCACTTGACAGTGAGATCATCTCTCTCATCTCTGTCCTCAGTATTGAGCAAAATCTCAATAGGGTCATATGTCGTTGAGTCCGGGAGCCAAATGCCACCACCAAGGAATTGGAGCATCCGCACTGCCGTCCATTTCTTAGTATCTGAATAACTACTTCCTCCGATCCTTTGGTGCGAGGAACTTCCAATGAGTGGTGTACGGGACCCAGAGGACCCTCCATCTTCGATGTCCACCAAATGCGTCATGGCTCGCAGTGGTGCCTTGGCTTTATGGTGGGGTGTCGGTCGTACTAATCAATGACGTGTTCTTGGAATATCGGACCGAGAAATGAAGATGAACCAAAGATTCTCAGGTTTGAGAGAAACAGAACTTAGTTGTTGCTGTTGTTGTTGAATGTATGTATACTTTGGACTGCATTCGGTTCCCTGTTTCTGAAGCAGGTGATAGGTCTCGTGCTTTGAGATTATGACGCAGTACAAACAGAATTGCAGCTTGACCAATCAACACGCCGCCCAGTCACCCACCAAGGTGCATACGAAGTAGATAGGAGCAAGACATGATGCACACTGCCGCTGCGATCAGAACCAAGGACAAATTGAGATGCGGGACACGGTCGGTGGTTGTCGCTGACTGGTGGGTTGTCGGAAGTGTTGCCGCTTGTACGGCAATCGGTCGGTCCTATACCCCACTCCCCACGCGTTGAGATGCGCCATTTGTATGGAGCCTCCAGGAAGGACCCGCAAAAAGCAACATCTTGGGGCACTCATAACTAGAGACGACACATGGCCAAATCCAACAGATTGCACCCTCACCATACTTCAACTTGGATCAATTGCAACAAGGAATGAACATGTCAGCCACTACACACAAGAAAGATCTATACGTCGGCACAGACAAGCATCGATGGTGGAAAGAGGCTGTGGTATACCAGATCTACCCTGCCTCATTCCTTGATAGCAATGGCGATGGCTGGGGTGATGTACCGGGCATCACATCCAAGTTGGATTATCTAAAGGATTTAGGCGTCGACGTGATCTGGCTGTCGCCAATCTACAAGAGCCCGCAGGCCGACATGGGGTACGACATTGCCGACTATAGAGACATTGACCCTAGCTACGGCACTCTGGCCGATGTCGACAATTTGATCAAGGAAACAAAAAAACGAGGAATGAAACTCGTGATGGACCTGGTCGTCAACCATACTTCGGAAGAGCATGCATGGTTCCTCGACTCTCGGTCATCGAAGGACTCGAAGAAAAGAGACTGGTATATCTGGAAGCCAGCCAAATACGATGCCGATGGCAACCGCCAGCCGCCAAACAACTGGGCACAGATCTTAGGAGAAGCTAACTCGGCGTGGACTTGGGACGAGAAGACGCAGGAGTACTACCTATCACTCTTCACACCAGAACAGCCCGATCTAAACTGGGAGAACTCAGATGTTCGTGCCGCTGTACACGACATTCTTCGCTTCTGGTTGGATCGAGGCATCTCCGGTTTCCGCATGGATGTCATAAACCTAATTTCCAAAGTCCAGGATTTCCCCGACGCACCCATTTCAGTCAAAGACGCCAAATACCAGCCAGGCCACAAGTACTATGCCAATGGCCCACGCCTACATGAATGGCTTAAGGAACTTCGTCGCGATGTCTTGTCGAAGTACGACACACTTACCGTCGGCGAAATGCCTTTTGTCCGCGATGAAGACGAGGTGATCAAGGTAGTAGGTGCCGAAAGCAACGAGCTCAACATGATTTTCAACTTTGATCTCGTTGACATCGACAACGTGCCTGGAGACTTCAAGTACACTTTGCATCCCTGGGATGCACGCGACCTTAAGAAAATCGTCAACAGACTGCAGCGTTTGATGCTCGAGCGCGACGGTTGGAACACATTATACGTCGAGAACCACGACCAGCCACGCAGCGTGAGCCGGTACACCGACGACAGCGACGAGTGGCGCTCATATGGCGCAAAGCTTCTCTGCCTCATGCAAACTACGCTCGCGGGTACCCTTTACGTGTACCAAGGCGAGGAAATTGGTATGCGCAACATACCCAAAGAATGGGGGCCAGAAGAATACAAAGACATTGAAAGCATCAATTTCTTCAAAAAGTAAGCCTCATATTTACCTCCTACACACTCCCAAATTCCTAATCAAGTTTTGTATAGATACCGCGACCTCTACCCCAACGACGCGGCGGAACAAGCTCTCGCAGCAGAAATCATGCAGCGCAAGGCCCGCGACAGTGCCCGCACACCCATGCAATGGTCATCTGCGCCCCAAGCAGGCTTCACCAGCGGCACTCCCTGGATGCGTGTAAACACAGACTACCCCGACATCAACGTCAGCGCCCAGTTGGCCAACCCCACCCCTGCCCCCGGCACTCTTTCCGTCCACGCTTTCTGGAAGCGCGCATTGGAGAACCGCAAGCAGAACAAGGATGTGTTTGTATATGGTGACTTTGAGATGCTGGATATGCAGCATGAGAAGATCGTGGCGTTTAGGAGGTGGGGTGAAACCAAGGCGTTTGTTACGATCTTGAATTTTAGTGGGGAAACGGTGAGGTGGGACGGGATGGGAGAGATGAAGGTGAAGAAGTGGGTAGCGGGGAATTACGATGAGAGGGAGCTGGAAGGTAGGGCTAAGAGTGGGATTGTGGAGTTGAGGCCTTGGGAGGGAGTGCTGGGGATGCTGGAGTGAGGTGGAGTAGGTAGGGAGATGAGAGAGTATGGCGCGCAACTGTGTTCAGGGATACTATAGACGCTACAGTTGGTATGTTTAGAGCATGATACAACTTTGTGCCACCAGCCGAGCACAGGTGAGAATTAGAGCATTATTCCCTTTGGCATTACACAACTTCGTTGTCCAGATTGATGCCGTACAAAACCTGGACTGTGAAGCGCAAGATTTTCTACATAACCTGGCCCGAAGTTTTAGAGACGTAAAGTCAAAGATCTCCTTCTATTCGCCACTCTAAATACCATTACTCTTACTCTCAACATTTCCCGTAATCTTCTTTTCGAATACATCGGGATGTAGCGTCCTTCCCGTCTTGTCTGTGAACCTCCAGCTGACCCTGTTCCAGACCAGGGAGCAATCCTGCTGCAGTATCCTAGCGATCAAGCGTAGGTCATCGGCGGAGAAGTTGTCGTCAGGCTCAAGTTCGATTTCAGCAGGGCTGTTGGGGGCAGGCTTGGATTTGCTCGTGTTGCTGCGGTGTGTGCGGTGCGAGCGGGCTTCGGAAGGTGCTTTGTTTGAGCGAGGAGCTGATGCGGATTTGACGGCAGAGGTCCACTCTTGCGTGTTGTGGTTGGACTGCTCATTAGGCGTGCCCCAAGGAGCTTCGACGGCGTCTCCGTCTGTTTGAGCCCATGTATCCCCGCCTGTTTGATCCCATGCGACATTGACACCCTTGTTGTTGGCATCGCTGGCTTCGTCCATATTGCCCCAGGAGTTGGCGCCGTCTTTTGCTTGATTGGCATCGCCGGTATTCGTGTCACCCCAGCCCACAGTTGCGGCACCTCCTACATCGTTCCAGTTGTTCCAATCACTGGATTTCTTTTCCTCGTTCTGCTTGTCGTTACTATTCTCATCGAGAATCTCGAAACAGCCTCTCCATGGGTCATCTGCATCTTCCTTTTCCTTATTTTCAGTACCCTTTTTGTCCCCGTTAACGCTGTTAGTGCCTTTCTGGCCCTGACCTTTGGTGTCAGTTTTCTTGCCTGCATTTCCTTTATCAGACTTCTTCTTCACATCATTTGGTCTCCAGCCCGTAGGCATGATCACCTTCCATCGTTCTTTGCACTGCTTTGCGGGCTTGCAGACATCTACCGCAATTGTATCCCAAGCGATGTTTCCATTTTCGGTTTTCATCTGCAGCATCTTATCGTCCTGCTCTTTTGTCCACGCATACGAATCATCAGGCTTCTTTGTGTCGTCTTCTCCCGTTTTGGTAGTGCTAGTGGCTTTTGCCTGATTGGCAACAACTGACTTCTTTTTTTCTTCGTCGGTTTTGACTTCGCTATTCCCGTCTTTCTTTTCGTCGTGTTTGGTTTCCGCATCAGTATTAACTACTTGTAGTCCCCAAGCAGCAGCGGAATCTCCAGAGTTGCTGACTCTTCCAAGGCCACTAGCTGCCTTCTGAGATGCTTTGAATGAACCTCCATCACCCCACGCTGTGGCTCCCCAGGTATCGTCCTTATTGCTAGGTGCTTTCTTCGAAACCGACTTTTTAGATCCCTTTTTCTCTTCGATAAACCCTGTATTGCCGAAATCCCAGGTATCCACCAAATTGTTGACGTGCTTACTAGAAGCAGCCTTTTTCGAAACGTCTTTGGCGTCGGTCGGAGCCTTCGCTGATCGTGTGTTGGAGGGCACTTTCGCGAGGGCAGCTGCGGTCAATCGCGGCTTGCCGGTTCCAGTAAGTGTGCCCTTGCGTCCGTCGCTTGCTGTCCACTCTACTATACCCCCAGGGCTAGCAACCTACATCAATTAGAATCGCAAGCAAATAATATTCAATGCACAATGGCTTACCAGCTCCGCCAGCTGGCTTGGCCTTCTCAGGCGTGGCGGTGAGGGTGGCTTTGAATCCTTAAAGGGTTTGTCACTGAAACCAAGTATATAGCCTAGCGATACCCTGCGAGGAGGGCCGTGGGGATTAGACATGGCGCCTATACGAACGGAATGTCGAGAGCGAGGGATGCTGGCTTTGAGGTCATTCCCTGGAAATTGCGGAGCGACTTAGGCAGAGGCGGAATATTATAATGGCAGAAAACTGAATATGACTACTAGCCGAAAGAGAATGCGGTGGTGAACGTGAAGCAGGCTAACCGGAAACGGCAAGTACGCAGGTTGAGTGAATGCAGTTGTCTTGGCAACGCGAACATGAACATCAAGCACAACATGTGAAGAACACAGAATAGGTACTATGACGATGATTAACGTCCAAGAGGCTGTCGAAGAAAACTCAGCTGCTAGAACACGAGGGTGTGCATCCTTTGTTAAACATTTTCGCTACACAATTATGAGGCTTTGCTTTCAAGAACTGCATGAGGTCTGCATTGGATCAGAGGAGGGTTATCCAGCTTTTCATTCATTCTTTCTGGGAGAATTGCCAGCATGATAGGTTATTATGGTCGAAGTAGTGCTGAAACATATGAGTGTTACATGGGGATACAATGCGATGATGAACCTTGAGGGCATGCCCGAGCATTAGTGATCGCATCACATCATTCGACGAGTTTTATAGGCAGTTTTAATAACAAATGAAATGTTGTTCCACGCTATCAGCCTATTCCAACGCCTGCTAGCTAACTGGGTCCTGAAGCCTTATGGTAAGCACTGACTACAGTCCAGAGGAAACACTGATGCTACGTGTTTTGCGGTGTCACATTTGGACCGAGAGAGTTAGCGAAAGAGGATGCATCCGAATAAAGGGATAGAATGATAGACAGTATGACTTTGGGATATGAGGCGTTTCAAAAGCGCGAGAAATCATCGCATCAAGGTCCAGGGTTAGATTGAAGGAGGCTCGTTGATATGCTATGATTGGTGGAATGAATCTGCTTTGTAGGTGAGCAACATGATAGGTATTTGGTCCAAAGAGGATGCAAGGCGGCTAGCATGGATGAGGCTGATAGTCAGTTGGGACGTACACTATCTTGAGCAAGCTGGTTAGGTATTGCATGTGCATGCTCCCAGCTGGACTTCGCAGTGGAGTGTAGAAGCCGAAATATAATGCTTTCTATCGAACAGGTACGGATGAGGAGGTCTCTGGCTACAATGATTCTCACTGGACCCAGCGGCCTCGGTTCGAGCATGGAATGGGCTGCTAGACGACAAACCAGAACGTGCAGAAGCTGCAAGTCATGTTCACATGCTGCAACCTCGTAAATGTATTTGACATCAATGATGATGGTCGCTTAACCTAGCATGAAATTCGTGCTGGGCACCGAAAGCAGCCGAATGCAGTCGCGAAGTGCCCCAGCTCTGCCCAAATCAGACGGGTGCATGAGTAGGCGTTGACAGACCAAAGAATATGACTGGCTGCTGCTCCAATTAAACCCAACAGAACGGCTATATCCCGCATATCTGGTCCACATATATGGTACGCACGTCCATGCCACGGGACATGGTAATCGGATAGCACTGAGGCTCAAGTGGTGGCTGGGATCCTCCGCATTCGATAAATACAAGATGGCTCACGAACAAGGCGACTGGCGGTCAACATGGAACACCTCGCAAGTTGTGCGGGCTCTCGCCCTTTGAATACATCGTAACTCGGAGGGGAACTGTTCGAAGCAAGCATCCTGTAGACCAGCGAAACTGTACTGTACAATTACAAGAGTTACCGGGACCGAAAAAGCTGGCCGCGGCATCGCATAACGGGAGTTCTCTCCTTCAACAAACACAACTCACAGGAGACTGCACAGGCGCTCCAGACATAGCTCTACTTTAGAACTATACTATTCACCTTTCAGACAGTTAGCATGTACATTTGAACCCTGGACTTTGTTGTCGAAAACGAGGGTAAGTTCGTCCACGCCAGCAAGTTGCCGGATCTCGTCTCCGAATGGACAAAGAGCGAAGGCTTCTCCAAAGATAGGGGCTGTTCTCAGGATGTCGATGACCCGAGAGTTTTACGTGGAAGTGCAATCCAGGAGATGCTGAACTGGACGGCGAACTACCTAGGCATGTCCGGCCAGCAGCGCGAGACTATGGCAGAGCCGCTCAAGAAGCAGGTGCAGCTAGTCGAACTATCCGTCATGGTCATGACCAATAGTGTCCGCTCGGTACTCACGGCAGTATATGGCCACATGCAACTGAGAACCCTTCGTGAGGGCCAAGCCCTGTGCTGGCGGCCCGGCTGTAGAGCAACAGCTGTGTATCAGCGACTCCCCTTTTTTTCACGAGTCGATCCGGCGCGCTGCCATGGGTGCCGACCATTACTTCTCGAGTTTTGCCTGTCCTCGGCCAGACCGGGCGAGAGGCGATCATTCACAGTTAGGCTGGCAAATGGGTACCCCCTACCCAAAAGTTGGGTAGGGTTGGGTAGGTAGTGCACGGGCTTGGGTTAGGGTAGGGCTGGGTCGCACAGGGGCGTGGGTTGGGTCGGGTTGGGTCACGTACTGCTGTGGGTAGGGTAGGGTTGGGTTAGCCAAGATATGGGTAGGGCTGGGTTAGGGTCTTATATAAGCAGGACCCAACCCAACCCTACCCCTTTGCCAGCCTATTCATAGTGTACCACTGCCATCTGCAACATCTACTACGAAAAGATCAACCAGGGTGAGAACAGACAGCGTCATACAGTGCTAGGCTGCGCATGCAAGGCCGAGATGGTGCCTCAGAAAGCCATTAAACTCGTTGAAGAGGGGCGCATCCCGGTGCTTCGTGTTGACAGTATATATTGCGGATCAATACGGTGTTACTAGACGATCGTCTTTTTGGACTTTTAACACTTTGGTAGGATGGGGTCGACATATAAGTGTCGGCCGGCGATGGCGCGCAGAAGGACGAATATGTGGCGATTTCGCATGTGTACTCCGTACGTATGAAATAGTTGAATCATCTTGCTGGAGTCCTGCTGACGTTGGATATGCATGTTCAGTGACATTGTCCTCGTATCGTCCCCCCTTCGGCCCGTAGCTGATTACAGTTTTCTTTCTGAGCACTGTTACTCCGCTGCTGACGTCTATGCCTCCGTGACGGATATTGGATAGATCAGTGCATACTAAACACAACTATGATATATCTAGTTAGCGATATCTCTCTGAGCATGCAGATCCTTAGAGTATTGCCGACTCCGCTACCTAAGATCAGGGATTCAGCTTCGCCGGCAACACAACAATACCCGACTTCGTCACTGAGAACTTCTCAAAACACGGTGAGCACTACTTACTCGGGCCCGAGTAGTGCTTATTCTGCTAATGTTTAGCTAGGAGAACCAGCGGGCGCGCACCGATTGGCAGCAACGACTGAACTGTAATTAGACGCAGTGTGTAAGGGGCTAAGGGTAATGCCGAGTGTAATAAAGTTATATTCGATACAGGACTAGCAACCTTTTACCAGGACGCTTATATCTGCGTATCCGTTGGTATGACCCTCGCTCAAACAGGTAGTTATCCCGACAGCGTGTAAGCGTGGCGTCCGAACACGGTTCCGATGAGCAGAATCTAGGTGCTAGAGATCACACCCAGATTTTTTGATTGCACACTGAGATCTTATTGGGGAACTCTATGAAAGAGCATTCAGCCCATTACGCTACTTAGCGCAGATAGCATAGGCAGCTGCAATTGTTCAGCCACGCACCGTTGTAGTTAGCAACAACTACAAAGGAATCTCGAGTGTCCTTCATGCCGACTCTATAGCAAGCAAAGTAACAGTCGGTGTTTTTGCAGGCTCCTCCACATTTATCTCAAGGTTCAACTGAAAGTTTTTTGTATATGCAACCATCGAATCGGGACTCCATGGCGTTGACTACGGCAACTGTAGCCAATAGTGTGGGGAGAATGAACTTCATGTCGTGTAGATAGTTGTTGGATTGCCCAAGGATCTGTATTATAAGACAGATAGGAAGCGGTAGGTTGGAGTAGCGTAAAAAGGCTTTGAAACAGTTGAACTGAGGATCTTGGAGGCAATGACTTCTGTCTGGAATATATAGAGAAGATATAGCTTGTTCAGACAGACAAAAGTCGGTTACTCAAGTGACAATATTAAAGGGTAATGAAGGAACACACTTGCATTTATACATCGTTGCCACTAATGAATATTCCCCCTTTCTAGTCTATCTAGACGACGCTCCGACACCACGGCTAATTATAGTAGCCAACTACTATAGCGGTGAGTCTGTTACGATAGCGACCGGCGATATCTACGGAGGTAAGATGCATATATTTTAGCACCCTTATCGCCTCAAAGGCCGGAGATCACAATTAACAAAAACCAGATAACGTGTTTCACAAGTGAGCGGGCCACCCAAGTGAGCAGGCCACTTTGTAATGGCGCGTCAACTTCGCAACAACAACGCGAGATGCCGCAACATCAGATAGCTCAACAAACTTATACTAAAGCTAATATACAACTCGCTCTATTTAATATTAAATCCCAACATGTTTAAAGCCAAAGACGTGCTGCAGCGATCTATAACGTCCCACGAGCAACGCTCCAGCGTAGAGACGCTAGCGTACGCCTTCGACGCGACTACGAGCCGAAATTAAAGCGCCTTAACAAGCTAGAAGAGGAGGTAATAGTTAGGCGTATTCTTAAGGAGTCTGCGCGAGAATTTGCGCCTACAAAGCCTGACGTTCGAGCAATAGCCGATAAACTATTACCGTAGTTGGTCATAGCTTGCAACAGGTCACTGCCTGCAACACCCCCTGCATCATTAACCCCCCCACCTCCCCACTTCAACACGTGATAACTCCACCACCATGACAGCTATCGACAAAGCGATTGCGGCAATCGATTCGCAAGGTCTAGAAGGTGAATTGTTGTACCGTGCAGCTGCAGAAAAATTTAGTGTTGAGGTGTCGACGTTGACGCGTTGACACCACGCGCAGACAGTCCCCCATGCAACTGCTATGTAAAAACGTTAATTACTCACCCTATAACAAGAGACTGAGCTTGTAAAATATATAATAAAACTGTTAGAGGATAATCTCCCACCTACTAAAAGCATGATAAAAAATTTTGCTGCTTATATTGCAAAATAGGAGCCTTCTAATAGCTAGATTACTAGATTTTTGCGCAGGAATTGGGACACTCTCACCACTAAAAATACTACTAGGATCGATTTAGTCCGTATAAAAGCTGACAGTAAGGCTAGCTATCGATTATACTTTAATCTTATTCACTCTAAAATCGATTAGTACGGCGTGTTGCCGCATAATATCTATAATATAGATGAGAAGGGGTTCTTACTTAGGGTGGTAAAAAGATTAAAAAGAGTATTTTCAAAACAACTTTGGGAGCAAAAGAAGAGTAGAGCAGCCTTGCAAGATAGTAACCGCGAGTGGATAACGACTTTAGCTTGTATTTGTGCTAATAGGAGCTTAATAGACCTAGCTGTTATCTTTAAAGGAAGGAGCGGTCTTCACGATAGCTAGGTTTGTAATCTTAAAGTGGGAAAACACTAGATATTTTGTGCTACAAGTGAGTTAGGATAGAGTAATAATTAGTTGGCGCTTGCCTAGGTTGAACAAGTCTTTAATCGTCTCACAAAATCTAAGGCAAAGCGAGATTTCCGACTTCTTCTTCTTAACGGACACGGCAGCCACGTAACCCCTAACTTCATCGACTACTACAATCGCCACTGAATTCTACTTACAATCTTTCCCTCTCACGCTACTTATAGCCTCCAACCACTCGACGTAGTGTTGTACAAGCCCCTATCCTCGGCGTACTTGAATGAGATTACTAACCTCCTCTACTGTAGTCAGGGGCTACGTAGCGTGCAGAAAAGTAACTTTATACGCCTATTTTAGCAGGCTTATAAACAGACTTTCACATCTAATAATATATTAAGCAGTTTTTGAAGTACTAGGATACATCCGCTAGATCCCGAAGTTGTACTTAAACGCTTTAAAATCTTAATACTACGACCAGGTATCGATCTAGAACTTGGACACAATAGTAATAGGGATATATAGAGATAGCTCTCTAATTTATTTGATGCTGCAGTGCCGGATAAGTCGACTCTTGCAGTAAGAAAGCTTAACTAGGCCCTTCATTTACTCTAGGTCTAAAATAAGCTTCTTTACTATGAAAACGAGGAGTTACGCAGTGAGATAACTACTAAAAAACGGCTAAAAAAGTATAATAAGGTTCTGGATCTGCAGCAGCACGAAGAGTATCAAAGTACGGCAGTAATCTGGAGTCCTAGATCGATCCGGGAGGCCCGCCACCGAGATCTCGTCAGATAACAAGAAGAATAGTTAGAAAAGCTAGAAAAACAAAAAAGAAAAGAAATAAAACAAGCTAATTCGATCCTACGCAAAAATCTAGCAGATGTAGCAAAGAAGTTGCGAGAAAATGAGAAGTTGCAGCGTGAGAAGGACAGGCAGGCAAGGGCTACGAAAACCGCCGCCGCTCGCGCTAAAAAAGCTCAAGAACGCGCCGCTGCAACTGCAAAAAAACTTTAGGATAGATAGAATAAGGGTAAAAGAAAAGCTTCACGGTCTTAAAATCAAAATCCAACAAAGCGTCGTCGTGTTATAGGTGGTCAAAGTGGTAGTGTCGGCACTGAGTCGACCGCCAAGCCTCCCACTAAAACCACCACGCGCGGCCGCAACGTCAGACTGCTAAAGAAATTTAAGTAGATAGAATTATTTTATTACTCTATTAGACTACTCCACTAAAACATCTCGCGATAAAAGCTTTTGTGTGGGGCTCTGCAGCTTCAATTTTGGTGATAGATTGATTTTGGTGGGGTGTTGCAGGCAATGACCTGTTGCAAGCTATGACCAACTACGGTACCGTGCCCCACCGCTTCGTGCGCGCAACCACTTCGTGCGCGCACGGCCTCACCAAAACCACCTCAAAAATGAGGCTGTAGAGCCACACGCAAAGGATATTATCGCGATATATTTTAGTAGTGAGATCAATAGGCCATAATATATATATATAGCTATAGAAATCGAGATGGAGTTCTAATCGCGCGGCCGCGACGCGAGGTTGGAGGTGGTGAGCCTGCAGCACCTCCCTGAGGCTCCTCACTGTCTTGAGGCCTCGCGATAGGCCTCTTTTTTCGAGTAGCCTTTGTAGGAGCCTTAAGGCTGCTCCTCCTACCCCTTTGGGAAGTTTTGATAGCTTTTTGAAGTTGTTTTGCAGCCTTGCGAGCCGCGATCCTTGAGGCCTTTTCAACAGCCTTCTCCTCTATCTCCTTCTGCCTCATTAGGCTCACTGCAAGCCTCGCCTGACGCCTCTGCTCCTTCTCCCTCGCTCTCGCCTGCTTTGTCTCCTCGCGTTGCCTCATCGTATCAGCTTTTTGGAGCTGTAGCTGCTCCTGCTCCTCCTCCTGGAGTCGCAGGCGATCGCGCGCCTCCTTCACCTTCCTTGGAGACCAGAATACAGCTCCACCGTGATAATCTTTGGCCTCCTGCAGGGGTAGAGGCTTGCCCCGTTTCCTGCGTGTCCTCTCATTAACCAGGGCCTCCCTTAGTTTCCTTACCTCCTCCTTGAGGAGACTATTTTGAACAGAACTTGAGTGAAGGACCTGGCTGAGCCTTTTGACCTGCCTATCGCCCTGATCAGCGACTACCTGACGCAGCAGACGCTCTATCTTCCTCCAATCAGAGGCACTGAGGGCTGAGGAGTCGCTATCGCTTGTAGGATCAGAAACAGAGAAGCGCTGAAGGATTACCTCTAGGTTAAAAGGTGAGAGGCCCGTAGCCTTGAAGGCGTTCAGGATCGTTATTTCCTTGAAGGAGGCCTGCCAGACTTGGTAGAAGAGGGGGAAGAAGTCTCTCTTACTCATTGAAGTGAGGCCTTGGCTCCTATCCATAAAGGCAGAAACCTCGTTCGAGTACGCTGTTAAGAGAGGCTTGAACATGCTGACGTCGAGAGGCTGTAGCGTGTGGGTTAAGTAAGGAGGATAGACTGCGAGGAGGATCTTGTTTTAATCACAATACTCAATAAAATCCATTGTAAGGTGAGATCCATGGCCGTCAAGGATAAGTAATCGGTAGGAGGAGCGTGCCTTCGCCCTTGTACTGCGATCAAACACCTGCTGCAGCCACGCGAGGCCTATCTCATTGTTCGTCCAGCCAGAAGGTGATGAGGACACTCGAATCTGATGTGTATCTGGATCAAGGGCCTGCAGCCAGGTGTCCTGTATAGACCCTGAGGCTGACTGATAGATCAAGGCAGGCTCGAGGTAAGATCCATCAGCGCAGATACAGGCTAGCAGCGTTATCCACTCGCGGGAGCCATCCTGTATAGTACTCCTCCTTTTTCCATCCTCGTACGAGGCTCTACTAAAGATCCTCCTTGAGCGACTCACTACACCAAGCATGAAGCCCTTCTCATCCATATTGTAGATATGACGCGCCTCGACGTGATATTGATCGATTTTATCGCGTAGGAGGCTAAAGTAGAGGCTATACTTACTCCTAGAGTCAGCTTTGTGGCGACAGTTATCCATGCCTACTGCCCACTTTGAGATAAGCTGATCAGGATAGCGCTGAATAAAGCGACTAACCCAGTGTACTCCAACCTCTCTCTTGGCGATCTGCGACGCAAAATTGCGTATCATTGACTGAGTAGGTGGCAGGCCTCTATCTGTAAGTTGATTGATATAGGCTATCAAGGCCTGCTCCTGGTGTAGGTGGAGGAGCTGTCGTTTTTGGCAGCCTGTTGTAGGAGAGGCGCAGCGACCTTGGTGTCTTCGGGTGAGCGTAGATCGAACAACACCAAATCTTTTTGCAATCTCAGTATACGTAAACGATTCTTCAGGTCCTAAGGCATCAATAGCTGCAAGCGCAGCCTCGATATTGCTCATGGTGGTGGATATATAAGGTGTTGAGGTTGTAGTGGTTGCAGGGCCGCGCGCGCACGAAGTGGTTGCGCGCACGAAGTGGTGGGGCACGGTATATAAGCGTGGGAGCAACTCTATTAGCAAGAACTAGATTGATAACTTTGTCAAGAGGACTCCTAAGCTCCGCACGCGCTAGAGCCGTCCCTATAATTACCAGCAAGCCACCTACGAGAATCCAGCTGCTATCTAGCGCTAGTTTAATCTAGTTAAGGGTATAAAGGAGAAGTAGGGTATCGTAGACGAGGATATCTACAACTTTAATAAGACTAGCTTCATAATAGGCAAGATTTTATTACAGTTAGTTATTACAGGCTCAGAGAGTTCTAGCAAAAAGAAGCGCATACAGCTAGGCAACCGTGAGTGGGCTACTATAATCTAGGGCGTGGGTGCGTTAGGTCGCCAGCTAACCCCCCTTCGTCATCTTTGCGGGCAAGGTGCTTATCGACGTCTAGTTTAAAGACCTGCCTTCTAACTAGGTTCTTGAAGTTAGTCCTAATAGCTAGACGAATAATCAGCTTACTCTTATATAGCTAGAGTACTTTAATACTTATATAAAGAGCTATACTGTAGGTGGATATCGACTACTAATTATCGACAGCTATAAGAGCCACTACTCCGTCGATTTTTAAGATCTCTACAAGGAGAAGAATATTATTCTTCTCTATATGCCTCCACACTCGTCTCACCTATTGTAGCCTCTTAACGTTGCCTATTTCTCGCCTTTAAAGTAGAAGTATGGCGATGTAATCTTAGGCTTAGCACGAAACCGCACTAGCTATATTAGTAAGGAGACCTTCCTACTAGCCTTTAGGACTACTTTTAAGCAGTCTATCACACGGGAGAATATCTAAGCAGGCTTTAGAGGCGCTAGTCTAGTCTCACATAACCTATAGGCTATGCTATTAAAGCTTAATGTAGTAGTATAGACACTAGTATAATCACTACGACAGGCAGCCGCCTAGGAGGCGCAGACACCACACAACGCGCGCGAAGTTAAGTCTTAAATTAGTCTTATTTAAGAGAGCGTGAGAAAACGCCGTAGGTCTTCTACTAATTCACTCACTAAGCAGATCGCGCAGTTGAGTAAGGGGGCTCAGCAGATGGCACATAAAATAGTGCTTTTAATAGAGAAAATAACTACTCTTTAAGCGGCTCTAGACGAATTAAATAAGCGTAAGAGCCGCAAGCGACGATATATCTAGATAGAAGAGACTCTCACTACTAGTGAGGTACAGGACTTATTAGCTAAACAGGCGGGTAGTAGTCGTAGTGATAGTGGGAGTGCGTCGAAAAGGGTGCGAGAAGAGAGGCGGTGTAGGCGTTACAAGGAGACTGGGCACAACGCGCGCACCTGCAAAGTAGAAATTAATAGTGCTAGTAATAGCGATGGATCTGAGGAGTAGATTAAATTATTTAAATTTTTAATATACTGTGTTAAATAGCTGTGATAATGTTGCGAAGTTGACGCGCTATTACAAAGTGGCCCGCTCACTTGGGTGGCCCGCTCACTTGTGAAACACGTTATTAGAGTATATTAGAGTATATTAGAGTATATTAGAGTATATTAGAGTATATTAGCATCTAGTGTGAGGCTGTACTTGCTGCCTAGGGTGGCCTGAACTGACCTTGTAACGCTACATATAGTCTTGATTTTTGCTGTCCTAGCTTCCTTGCTAGCTTACCGAGCCTTCTGAAAGTATGCGCTGTCGCGAAAAGCAGGAAGTGTGGGAGAATAGTTAGAAGACAGCGTTAATAGGAAGACCGACAGCACAGTGAATGACGCACCTTTTGGCACCAGAGACTAATGTACTAGTACCAGTAGAGTAAGAATTGCAGAGTAAGTGTGCATCAGGCTTATCTACTCCGTATATGTAGGCACACTGCGCACAGTCTGAGGGCCCGTAAGAGAAAGCGTCCTGTTACACTGTGCGCCCCAGCACGCAGGTATGGACGTTAGGAGCGTGGCTTTTTTGGCTTAAATAGCATAACTAGCTATACGAACCTTGCATAGCCCCTCGGTGCACACCATCAACATCGCTCTCGGCTCCTCGATAATTTTCGAGCCCAACCTACACTGTCCATTGCGGTACTCCGTGCACGGCTGAGAATAAAGGATCTAACTCTTAGAAGAAGATAACCTTTTCGCTGACTTCATCATTTCCGATACTCGACTTGTATAGCACTCCAATTCGCCTTCATCAAAACAATATTGATCTGGAGGACTTGGGGTCACGTACTCACGTACGAGAGAAACCCTTGGGAGGCCGAAAAGTCCTTAAATCAAGAAAATATTGCTGAGAAAGTTTGTTCTACAGGTCTACAAGGTAACGTCACCTACTGCTAAGCGAGACACCTTTGTACTAAAAGATTAAACCATTGTTCTATCGCGCATGCCTCGTTCTAAGAACATTTTAGCCAGTTCTATAGCATCTATCTAACTGCATACTAGCTTGCGAGCGAGGATCAAGGAGGACATTGTACTGTTGGCGTTCAAGGTTGTTCCCGTAAGCCTGTTTTCTTTGCCCCTAAGAATTTCCCTTTGAGAATAGATCTCAGCGAAGTCTACCTACTGCGTAGAAGCCTTAACGTATTTCTACAAACAGACGAAGGTATTGCCGGGCCTTCAGGTTGTGTTTGACACCAGGAATGAAAAGATAAACTCTTCCACTTTTGAAGTCAAAAGAGATAAGTTTTTGTAGAAGGTATACATGATGGAATAGTTTGACAGATGATTGCCCGGCATACAGCAGGCGTTAGTAGTCATCAAGGTAACAATGAGTAAAAATGCAGACAAACTCTTGAAGTCAGTCAGTGTCCCATTCGGTGTCAGCGGAATTCACATGTTACTTTTGAAGAGCGTCGCGCGCCTGTAGCCCGTTCTTTCAGCGTATCCATTAGCACTGGGCCATTTGAGATAATACGACTTGGTAAACTACTACCGTTGGAAGTAGCTGTCGCAGTGGCCAACGATAGTGGCTGGTAAGGCGCTTCCCAAGAATGCCAGCAGATTCAAGTAGGCGGTGAAAGAACCTCAACCAGGTATACACATTCTTGTTGTTCATCACTCTCCGTATATTACATCAAACTCTAATATTAAACAATGAGTGCTAAGGGGAGGTGTACTAATGCAATTCTGGTCTGCGCGCACGTGACTGTGTTCGCTGGTGAAGATCCAAGACCCTGCTTACTAACAAGAACGCTAATGTTCTGGGCCCTGGCATTGCGGGCAAGCTGGCATCTCCGTGTGTGTACTTGGCGTTTCCCCCAAGTTCAACCTCGAGCACGACAGAGCAGCACGACAATACCTGCAAACATGCTGTTTCCGTCCTTTGCCATTCTCGCTGCGGCGAGCAGTTTGCTGTCTTTCGCGACAGCGCACAACATCCAGATGAAGGCTCACCAGCGCGAATGCTTTCATGAGCAACTGCACAAGGGCGATACAATGACAGTCACCTTCCAAGTCGGCGACCGGGAATTCGGCGGCAGCGGCAATTTGGAGATTGATTTCTGGGTGCGTCAATAGGGACATGAGGCTTGCGTGAAGTCATTGGCCGGAGTGGCAGGACTAATCCAACTTCTCAGATTGAAACTCCCTCTCGCAGCTACCAAGTCCATGAGCGCGGCGTTTCCAATGGTGATCACTCTTTCGAAGCGACCGAAGACGGAAAGTACACGTACTGCTTCAACAACGAACACTGGGGCGCCAACACCAAGGAGGTCTCATTCAACGTCCACGGCATTGTCTACGTCCCCGAATCGGAAGCCCCACAAGATCCTTTGGAGAAAGAGGGTGAGGAAACCTAAATCGGAATTGGAAAGGAAATGCACTAATTGTAGCAGTCCGTCAGCTGTCTGACCTCGTGGCGCAGGTAAAGGATGAGCAGAGTTACATTATCGTTCGTGAGAGGGTACACAGGAACACGGCCGAGAGCACCAATTCGCGCATCAAGTGGTGGAGCATCTTTCAACTCATAGTATTGGTTGGCCAGGGCTTCTTCCAAGTATGGTGGTTAAAGCGATTCTTCGAGGTCAGTATGCTCTCTGAGATGGTAGTCAACTTTTCTAGTCGCTCTACTAACATACCCCTAGGTCAAGCGTGTTGTGTAAAATCTGTTTCTTCTTGGAAGCTTCGAAATGTTTTGCGACAGGAGGACATGCTGCATATCCAGCTGCGTAATCCTGCGTTCTGGCTTGTATGTTTGGCGTTGAAGTGTATGCTTGTAAAGTTTGGCATGGGAAAAGATGGACTATGGTAGAAATCACATCATGACCCGCAGGATGGGAGACTGAGTAAGGTCAGATGCGCGTATGCATACTGTTTCAATATTTCCTCTTTTGCAGTTCAATCACAGTCAACGCGTCTTCTTTCTTCTGCAGGAAGAGAGCTTGGCATTCATCAAAAAAGGGTCCTTGGTCAGCGATAAGGACAGCCTGGTCTTCCCGCACGGCCATTTAGTTGAGTCATCGATGACAGTGAGAGGCAAGAAAAACTGATTGCGAATGGCGCATTGTAAGCCAGAATCACTGCTGAGCCGATTGCATGCGCCAAGACCGAAGTGGGATGGCGCTAGTGGGGAGCTCCAGCACCTTCGCTGTGACAAGTACTCACGTAATAACCACGGCTGCCTGCTGTTTCTTCAGCACTTCCCTTTCCTCCCATTTACACCATTCTACTCAACAGCACTACAAACCAGTTGATCTCGTTTGTTTACGCCTCCTAACCGTACGCACCACTTACTACCCCGCGATAGTCAAGGCGCCCGCGATTGCCACACTTGACGGCTTCTAGGCTTCGCAACAGTCGGCAAACTGGGGAAGAGGCAACAGAACGACGAGGACGCTCGTCCTAACAAGAAAGAAAAGGTTATGACAGTGAGTGCGCCTCCAATCTCTACAAAGGCCCTCCGCGCATCCGCAGCCATCACCCACCTGATCGCTTCTAGGCATGCCAACTACTAACATTTAGAAGGAAAAGATGCAGGTCGACAGCCCTGCTACTGCCGTCGAGCAGCTCAAAGAGGCCTCTGGCAACAATGGCGACATTGACGAGTCCCTATACAGCAGACAGCTGTACGTGCTGGGCCACGAGGCTATGAAGCGCATGGGCTCGTCCAACGTCCTTGTCGCTGGTCTGCGAGGTCTCGGTGTTGAGATCGCAAAGAACATTGCCCTTGCCGGAGTAAAATCACTGACACTCTACGACCCCAAGCCCGCCGCGCTCGCCGACCTTTCTTCACAGTTCTTCCTTACCCCCGACGACGTAGGAAAGCCGCGCGCCTCCGTCACCGTTCCCCGCGTCTCAGAACTGAACCCATATACACCTGTCCAGGAATTTACTGGGAAGGATCTGACGTCGGACTTGTCGCAGTTGAAACAATTTCAGGTTGTAGTGCTCACCGACACTCCGCTGGATGACCAGATCAAGATTGCCGACTACTGCCACGACAACGGCATCTACATTGTCATTACGGATACATATGGTCTTTTTGGTACCATCTTTACCGATTTCGGCAAGAACTTCACTGTTGGCGATCCCACTGGCGAGAATGTCACCAACGGTATCATTGCGGGTATCGACGAGGAGGGTATTGTATCGGCATTGGACGAGACAAGGCACGGTCTTGAAGACGGTGACTGGGTCACATTTTCCGAAGTTGAGGGCATGGAAGCACTTAACGGCTGTGCACCTCGCAAGGTAGAAGTCAAGGGACCATATACCTTCTCGATTGGTGATGTGTCAGGACTTGGAGAATACAAGAGGGGAGGCCAGTTTATTCAGGTCAAGATGCCCAAGATTATCAACTTCGAATCGTTCAGCCAGCAGCTAAAGAAGCCCGAGCTTCTCATTTCCGACTTTGCAAAGTTTGACCGACCGCAACAACTACATGTTGGTATTCAAGCCTTACACAAGTTTGCAAAACTTCACAAGGGCGAGTTCCCCCGCCCTCACCACGAGGCTGATGCGACAGAGCTTTTGAAGATTGCGCAAGAGATTGCAGGGGAAGGCGAAGAGAAGGTCGAGCTGGATGAGAAGCTCATCAAGGAACTCAGTTACCAGGCTCGTGGTGACCTCAGCCCTGTAGCTGCTTTCTTTGGTGGAATGGCTGCGCAGGAAGTGCTGAAGTCTGTGTCCGGAAAATTTCACCCCATTGTACAGTTCCTCTACTTCGACTCACTCGAGTCGCTTCCTACCTCCACGACTCGTTCGGAAGAGCAGTGCGCTCCGATTGGTTCGCGTTACGACGGCCAGATTGCGGTATTGGGTCAGGAGTACCAGAAGAAGCTCAGCAATGTCAAGCAGTTCCTGGTTGGTGCGGGTGCTATTGGTTGTGAGATGCTCAAGAACTGGGCCATGATGGGCCTGGCCACCGGTCCTGAAGGCAAGATTACCGTGACCGACAACGATCAGATTGAGAAGAGCAACTTGAACCGTCAGTTCTTGTTCAGGCCTGCAGATGTCGGCAAGCTAAAGAGCGACGCTGCTGCAAAGGCAGTTCAGGTCATGAATCCGGATCTGAAGGGAAAGATTGTTACCCTGCAGGACAAGGTTGGCCCTGAAACCGAGCACATCTTCAACGAGGATTTCTGGAACTCTCTAGATGGTGTGACCAACGCACTTGACAATGTGGAAGCACGCACGTATGTCGACCGACGATGCGTCTTCTTCCGCAAGCCTCTGCTCGACAGTGGTACTCTCGGCACCAAGGGCAACACCCAGGTTGTTCTGCCCTTCATTACCGAATCCTACTCTTCGTCACAAGATCCACCGGAGAAGTCATTCCCTATGTGCACATTGAGGAGTTTCCCCAACCGAATTGAGCACACCATTGCTTGGGCACGGGAGTCGTTTGATTCACTGTTCGTAAAGGGCCCTGAGATTGTCAACCTGTACCTGACACAACCCGACTACCTTGGCGCATCATTGAAGCAATCCGGAAACGAGAAGCAAACTCTGGAGACTCTTCGGGATTTCTTGGTTACTGAAAAGCCGCTGACCTTTGATGACTGCATCATCTGGGCTCGTCATCAGTTCGAGAAGAACTACAACCACGCGATTGCCCAACTTCTGTATAACTTCCCCAAGGACTCCAAGACTGGATCCGGCCAGCCATTCTGGTCAGGACCGAAGCGTGCACCTGATCCAACCAAGTTTGATCCCTCCAACCCAACTCACTTCACCTATGTTGAAGCTGCTGCCACTCTGCACGCCTTCAACTACGGAATCAAGCCAAACGCATCTCGCGAACACTACCTGGAGGTTCTCAACGACATGATTGTTCCCGACTTCCAGCCCGACCCTACTGTCAAGATCCAGGCGGATGAGAAGGAGCCGGATCCAAATGCCAACCAGGCTGGCGGTGACGACGGTGATGCTCTCAACAACATCATTAGCCAACTGCCGGATCCAAAGTCTTTGGCCGGCTTCAAGCTCGAGCCTGTTGAGTTTGAAAAGGACGATGATACTAACCAGCATATTGATTTCATCACTGCGGCTAGCAATCTTCGCGCCGAAAACTACAAGATTGAGCAGGCGGATCGCCACAAGACCAAATTCATTGCCGGCAAGATTATTCCCGCTATTGCCACCACCACAGCGCTTGTTACGGGTCTCGTCAACCTCGAGTTGTACAAGATCATTGATGGCAAGACGGACATTGAGCAATACAAGAACGGCTTCATCAACCTAGCGCTGCCATTCTTTGGTTTCAGCGAGCCGATAGCCAGCCCGAAGGGCACATACCAGGGCCACGAGGGGGAAGTCACGATTGACAAGTTGTGGGATCGCTTTGAGGTTGACGATATCACACTTAAGGAGTTTGTTGACCACTTCGAGAAGAAGGGTCTGTCAATCCAGATGATCAGCTCCGGGGTCAGCTTGCTGTATGCATCTTTCTACCCGCCTTCGAAGCTGAAGGACAGGATGCCTCTGACGTAAGTTACCTTTGTCTTGCTTGCTAATATTTGACACTAATGAATTGCGCAGGATGAGCAAGCTTGTGGAGCACGTCAGCAAGAAGCCTATCCCCGAGCACCAGAAGAACGTCATCTTTGAAATCACCGCAGAGGACCAGAAGGAAGAAGATGTCGAGATACCTTATGTGATGGTCAAGCTAAAGTAGGGGTTTGTTAGGTTCAGCTTCGGCTCGTGATGCAATGGACTCTGGGCTGGCTTGGAGAGACGTATGGAATAGACGAGCATAGTTTGCATGAATAGATGGCATTCTCCGATAGCTGGTATTGATTATTCACAACAAGAGCATGATTGGTTGGTTATACCTATTGCGGTGATTGGTGCCGAACGTCGGAAGCGTCGCGGGGCAAAATGCCAAGAAGTGCAGCGGTGTCGCGGAAGTTGATTATCAAGCGTGTCTGGGACTTTTCTTCAGCACGCAACGATGTAGACTTCACACGCATATTGTCACGACTACAAGAGAAATGGCGCCCTCACTAGAAGAGCCTGTGCAGGTGGATTTCGAAGCGCCCCTCAAAGCAGCGCCCAAGTTGGTTGCGCCTGAGCCAGGTATGTTTGCCCCGCCACCGCGCTGCCGACTGTAATAGAGCAGGCGACTAACACATGCCTCACAGAGCACTGCCCTGGCCCCGAATCTGCTACAGCAGGCAAAGCCGATTCGTGCGCAGGATGTCCCAACCAGGCTATTTGCGCATCCGCGCCCAAAGGACCCGATCCGGACATTCCTCTCATAACCGCGCGCCTCTCGTCAGTCAAACACAAGATACTGGTCCTGTCTGGTAAAGGCGGCGTGGGAAAATCGACTTTTAGCACAATGCTTTCGCACGGCTTTGCCTCGAACCCACAGTCTACGGTTGGGCTCATGGACACGGATATTTGCGGGCCGAGCATACCCAAGATGATGGGCGTCGAGGAAGAAACGATTCACGTCAGCGGCGAAGGGTGGGAGCCCGTATGGGTGAGCGAGAACCTGGGCGTCATGAGCGTGCAGTTCATGCTGCCGAACCGCGACGACGCGGTCATCTGGCGGGGCGCAAAGAAGAACGGGTTGATTAAGAAGTTCCTGATGGACGTGACGTGGGGCGAGCTCGACTTTCTCATCGTGGACACGCCACCGGGTACATCGGACGAGCATCTATCGGTCAATTCGTTTCTCAAGGCGTCTGGTGTAGACGGGGCGGTGCTCGTGTCGACGCCACAGGAAGTGGCGCTGCTGGATGTACGGAAAGAGATTGATTTCTGCCGCAAAGCTGGGATACCTATTCTGGGTATTGTGGAGAATATGAGTGGCTTTGTGTGTCCTGGGTGCAAGCACGAGAGCCAGATTTTCCGCGCGAGTACGGGGGGTGCGGCGAGGTTGGCCAAAGACGAGAATATACCGTACCTGGGCGCGGTGCCGCTGGATCCTAGGATCGGCATGGCGTGTGATTTTGGAGAGAGCTTCTTGACAGCTTACCCGGATAGTCCTGCGTGCGCAGCTATTCAAGAGGTGGTGAGAAGGGTGGGGGAGGAGATGGGGTTGGTGAGGGAGGAGGTGCTGCCGGTGGAAGAGGAGGTATGAGATTGGGGGATGGATGGGATTGATGAAACGGCGCCTAGTCAGTAGGCGATGGAAATGATGAAACTGCATCTATTCAGCGAACTTGCATAGCCAGTAACGCTGTGTGCAGGAAATATCCCCGGCCGCTTTGGCCTACAATTTTGTCGAATCTAAAGTCAAATAAATGAACATGTTACCTATGTTTAATCAACGCATTCCGTCCCCAACGCATGTCTTATATCAGCCCGCTCTGCCGGATCACAGTTGACGTCTGACAGCGTGTCTGCGCAAAGCTTACGAAAACAGTTCACGCAAGCCCATGGCAGATCGCTATCCTGAAACCGCACACAAAGTTTAGGAGACACTCCTTTTGGCAGCGGTGGCTGAACAGGAGATTGCAAAGTGGATCGGAGCCACAATTACACCGCCACTCAACGTGCGTCATTGCGCAGCGTAGCGCCATGCCCTGCGGGAAACATGCTCCTGCTTTTGTGAACAAGGGAAGCGCACACTAACCACCCGCCTTAGCGTGCCCTCTTGCGAATGCGAGGCTTGCCCCAGAAGGGTGTCATGAGCTCATAGATCTCGCCCGTGTCGATGGTACGCCAGGTTCCCGTGTCAATGACCCTTTAATCGCGAAGATCGCGTCCGAAGCGCGCTCCACACCGTGGTATGGTATGGGAGAATGGTTCGAGCATGGCCAGGACGCTCCCCCACCCACCCCGGCTTAGCGGCACCGTGATCCCTGCTTGTCTCTGTGCTCATCAATCACTGGCACAACACACAACTTTCTGGGACTTGGAGGCCTACATGCGTTTGGGCCCCCTCCCAGCCTCTCTTCCTTCTCTTCTCCCTTCTCTCTGCCCTCTCACATACTCGTGCGACCTCATTGCCCCCCTAATATACGTACGAAACTTGGTTGCTGTGGTTGTTCTGTCTTTTGTTTTTACGCTTCGCCCGCCCCCCTCTGCCCCAATTGCATCGTCCGCGACGGAGTTATCGCTGCTATATCCCCCTACCTGTGTCAGCTCGCGCATTTCCCATCTGTGCCCAGAGCTGCGGCTTATCCAACCTCAGCCCATTGCCATTGTGAGTTCAATGCCTGCTTTAAAGTCAGCCTGCGTCTGCTAACTCCAGCCCTGAAGGTGCCGTTGTTTTTCCCTCTGACGCGCTTGCGCAGAGCGCCTTAGTTTGTTTTCAGTTCCCACCAGACTGAACCGTAATTCGCGACCGAATCTTGCGCCATGGCAACCGAAATGCAACAACCCGTCCTGGACGTGGTCATGGGCCCGCTCCTCAATTACAGGCGCACCAGCAACCAACAGACCGGACAGCCTATATGGCACGGCAGCGTGCTGATTGTTACAAAGCCGTGGCACCAGGAGGCAAGCGGTGCTGGTCCCGCCCCTCAGTTGGTACTATCGCCGGCTGGTGCTGTAGACAAAACTCTTGGTGATGTGAGATTTAGTGTGGGAGAGACAGTATCCCACGGTCAAAAACTGTACGAAGACGGCGATAAGGCTTTCTGGCGCTTTCTCCTCCAGGCGCCCATGCAGCAGTTCGAGTCGAGGTGGAGTTACAACATCCAGGGCCTCCGCTACGTCGACAGCGCTGAGAAGCCAATGATATTCGTGATCCCCTCCATCACCCAGTCAATGCGCATCATGTTCCACTCCTGCAACGGCTTCAGTGTTGGCACTGATATGGACGTGTGGCAGGGACCTGTGCTCTGGAACGATGTCCTGCGCATGCACGAGCAGCGACCCTTCCACGTCATGATTGGTGGAGGTGACCAGATTTACAACGACGGAGTGCGAGTAGACGGCCCGCTCAAACCCTGGACCGATATCTCCAACCCGCACAAGCGACGCGAATTCCCCTTTGACAGGAAGATGCGTGATGAGTGCGACGTTTACTACTACAAAAACTACATCAGGTGGTACGGAACGGCCCCGTTTTCTACTGCCAACAGCCAGATTCCTCAGGTCAACATCTGGGATGATCACGACATCATTGATGGATTTGGTTCCTATACCGATCACTTTATGAATTGCGCTGTTTTTCGCGGTATTGGAGGTGTCGCTCACAAGTACTATCTCTTGTTTCAGCATCATCTCGCTCCTCCCAAGAGCACTTTTACCACCGATGCACCGCAGACGACGGCCGTACAGGCTGCGGGAGAAAAGACAACGCCTGTTGATCAGGTGCAGGCCCAGGATTCATACGTAATGACCAACGATGAAGGCGATCCGTCTTATATTATCGGTAACAAGCCGGGCCCTTATGTGGAAGAGCGAAGCCGCAACATTTACTGCCAGTTGGGTGCTAGGATAGCTTTTGCGGGTATTGACGCGCGAACAGAGCGGACAAGACACCAGGTTAACTATCCTGAGACATACAAGCTGCTCTTTGACCGTCTGGAAGCAGAGTTTACCGCCAACCCGGAACTCAAACATTTGATCTTACTGCTCGGAGTTCCAATTGCGTATCCCCGTTTGATCTGGCTTGAGAACATCTTACAGTCGCCCTTGATTGCGCCCATCAAGTTCCTGAACAAGCGGTTTGGCTTCGCAGGTGGCTTTTTCAATCAGTTTGACGGCAAAGTCGATTTGCTCGATGATCTCGACGACCACTACACTGCCCGCCAGCACAAGGAAGAGCGCAGATACCTCATGCACGAACTGCAAGCGTTTTCCCAGAAATTCTCCGCTCGAGTCACCATTCTTGGAGGAGACGTGCATCTCGGAGCCATTGGACGCTTTTACTCCAATGCCAAACAAGGACTCCGTGCCGAAGAGGACTGGCGCTACATGCCCAACATCATCAGTTCCGCCATCACCAACAAGCCTCCACCCCAAGCCGTTGCCAACCTCCTTGCCAAGCGCAACAAAATCCACCACCTGGACAAGGAAACCGACGAGACGCTCCTTGAAATCTTCGACCGCGACCCAGCCCTCCCCGAAGGTGCTGTAAACGGCACCAACGGCACCACTGACGCAGACGGCAAGAAACCCGAATCCAAAACCTCAGATTCCAACCACGCCACTATGCCCTCCCGCAACTACGCCATCATCTGCGAATCCACCATCCCTCCCCCGCCACCCTCTCCGCCCCCGGACCCCAACCTGGCGCTGCACCCTCCGTTCACACAAACGGTGACGCCAAATCAACTCTCAGCGAAGCACCAGGTCCAAAGGACAACATGCGTCACCCATTCCACCTCGGCGAGCATGGCGCCGGCACCCAGCATCCTGCTGCCAATGGTATCCAGTCGTCGGGCTTGTGCGGCCCGTATGGTCTTGATGTGGTGCTCAGAGTAGAAATTAGTAATAAGGACCGTGAGGGCCGCACGGATGGTTACGGGTTTACGATTCCGGGGCTGGTTGTGAGTGAGGCTATGAAGGCGAAGGGGAGGCATTGGTAGATTGCCGTGATGGTGGATTGAGAAGGAGGAGGGGGAGGTGGGGGTAGAGGTTTAATGTGTTGAAAGAGATGGGAGTGCGTTTGTATGTTGGTGGCTCTGTTACGGTTACTCTTGCTGTTTAGTTACATACCCTTCAAAATGGTTCTTTTTTTTTCGCAATATGTTGACATCGTTTCCGGTCCCGGGTTGGTTCTAATGAGAGTTGAGTTTTGGCCGAATGAACGAGAAACCCCCCAGGTACTGTGCTTGTAATAAAACCCATACATAGGTAAGAGAGGTATTTCCCTTTCCTTTCAACTGACACTGACAGCCAAGGCTCACCATCTTTTTGTCTTCTCCACATTTTTCTTTTTTTTTCTCTACCTACGTAGCAGCATAGCAAAGATAGTGGTATATATGCGTATATGTACAGTAGTATCAAGTGGCTAGAAGAGATACGCCCAGAAAAGAGAAGAAAAAGAAAAAAAGCAACCAAAAAAGGGCAAAACGCTCTTTTTTCCCTCTAGAACTCGCGGGCGTTACTTGCTTTCTGGTTTTTTTAAACTTACAGACGGACTCCATACACAGTAGCAAAGAGATGATGAGGCACTAACCATATGCAGGAGAAAAAAGAAGGAGATGGTGGGAGAAATGAAAAAAAAAGGGAGCATAATGACACACAGAGAGAAAAGAAGGAGAAAAGAATTGAGCTTACTAGCATCATCATCACCACGAGAACGAATGCTGAAGCGACCTCGGCTCTTCATTCATCGGCTTCCTCAGCGACGCAAACAACGCAAGCAACTGCGCCGCCTCCATAGCCCAGGATTCCTGCCAAAACGTCGATGAAGCCGTTTGCTGCATGGCGAGTTCGTAGCACGTTTCCAGCAGGGCATTTGTGTGCTCTGGGGAGTCCTTGATGCGGACTTTCATGGCAATTGCCATGGCGAGGAAAACGTGGAATCGCGCCATGGACATGGAGGCGGAGATTTCGACGGCGGAAGAGGGCTGGGCGTTGGGGTAGACGGCTTCGCAGAAGCGGGCGAAGAGTAAAGGGGACAGAGAGTAGGCTTTGTAGTCGAGGGATTCGACGTGGCGGATGAACTCATTGGTGAGAGTTTCAGCTTCAAAACGGCTGGGCAGAGGGATAGTGGCGATGGCTCGGCTGCGGTCTGTGAAACTAGAACGGGAGGATGATGGGCCAGGGCTGTCTGCTTGGCGGGCGGCGAAGACACCCTGACGGGGGAGGTGTGGGGCGGGGGCCAGGGGGAGCAGATCGTCTTCGACTTCGGGGATGGGCGACATGGTTTGCTCGTTGCTTCCTATGGACTGAGAGGACATGGATGTCTTGCGGGAGTGGCCGCCTCGACTGCTCGTCCCCGGTTGCAGCTGGTTGGAGCCCGCTTGCGCCATGAATTCCCAAGAGGGCGCAGTGTGCATTTCTGACCCTGGTGGTGCAGCTGCGGACGACGATGGAGAGGCGCGCGATTTCGAACCGTACACGGCGGGGTAGGAGGGTACCGATGGGCCCGAGAGCATGGATTCGGGGGAGGAGGCACGCGTGGTACCTAACCATAATGAAGGTACTGGTGAAGACGGCGAGGAGAAGTTGGGGAAAGGCTCACATTCGTCTATGGCGATTGAGGGCATGCTGCCACTTCGAGCCGAGAAGGCGCCAAGGTCCAGGTCGTCTGCCGTAAAAGTCGCGGGGATACTCGTGTCGAGATTGAGATGAGATGGGCCTCCACTTCCTCCTGCGTGGTGCCAGTCAAACGACGTGGGTGTACCGGCCAAGAGGTTGTGGTCAATCGACTCCATGCCGTGCATTGGCGCGTTCACATGTCTAGCAAGTTGGGCTTCGAGCTGGTGTATTCGACCTTCAAGAGCCTCTCGATGTTCCCTTTGCAGCCGAGAGTTAGTTGCATTTTCGTCAGGTGGTGACCCGCGCGACATGGCTGTTGCAGTGTCGTCTTGTGGAAAAGCGAGGGTACTGACGATGCCACAACCTCTTTGGGTTTCTGCGTTCTTATACATTGCACTGCAAAACGTTTACAAGTTGCGCACGGCGTCTCGCCGTCGCAGCGAATCTTCCTCCTCCGGCAGCGCTCGCATGCATTCGACACGGACTTTCGTCTGGGCTGCCAATCCTTTACGGCAGTAGGGGCGAAGCGCGCTGGACCTTCTCCTGAAGGAAGAGATGCTTTTTTTTTCTTTAGCAAAGGGACGATGCAGGAGGGTTTGCCAAGCTTACTGAAGGGGCACATGCTGGTGGCCAATGTAGAGCGTTCCGCTTCGGATGAGAAGACTTCCGAGAGATTTTGATCAATTGCGGAGAGTGGACAGGGCGTGATCATAAGACGGAGGCGTGAGAGGGAAGGGTACTGCGGAGGACGAGATCTCGGTTTGTTTTACATCCCGCTGAGAAGAGTGATGACAGACCTCGAGGCTTGACTAATCGTCTACACCTGCCGCGGAATTGGGCGCTGAGGACCGAGACGACACAGATTTCTGACAGTTGGGGCTTCACCAAGGGCTGCGACATGTCTGCAGCGGGCGCTGGGCGTTGCGGGTCCTGATAGGCCTGGGCTTGCGACGACAGGGCCAAGGGTTTCGCATCGACTTTCCCTCCGGTTGCCAACCTTCTAGAAGATGGAGCATCGCGGCCGGGGTTGCAGGGACGGGAACGCGGCCGCCCCTCCGCTTCTGCAGCATAAGTGTCGCAAAGCCCCTCGTCCCAATGGCCCTTTGGACATGCAAAAGGGCGGAACCCACGGTCGACGTCTCCGTTGCATTTGTCGCATTGCATTTCAGATCGGTGGGCGCATACCTCGAGCCGCCGCACAAACGCCCTTCACCTCGCACCCAAACGCGGCGGCCAGAGGTGGGCCCGACGACGTTAGAATTAACCTCCGCCCGTGTCCTTGGTCTCGCCGCGCGCCCTGTCAACTGCCGAGCACACAAAACAAACCATCTTCCCGTGTTACATCCCTTATCATGACACAAAAGCCTTGGCATGCCCTCGCCCTCTTCGACCTGGGAACCGATTCTGCTTGCGCGAGCCGCGCGTCTTCACCATCACTTGCACGAACATCAGACCAGGGCACCACCGTCGCCTTTACAACACTTCATTCTTCAATAGGACATTATGCGGCACTACGCGACTCAGCGCGACACAGCGGGCCATCGGTCGATTGTACGCCTTTGCCAATGATCCCGCCATCCTCAATCGCCCATTCTTCAGAGCCAACTCCGTGGTGGACGTAGAACAGCATGCCGGGATCGTACTTGTTCTTGATCTGCACGAGCCTCGGGTAATTGTCGCCCCAAAAGGATTGCTGCCAGTCGGGCTCTGCAATGTCCGCCTCATTACCGTACGCGCCTCCCTGAGGGGTAATTTCACGTAGCGGTGCCATGACAGTGTTAGTGAGCTTTTCCACTGTGGCCGCCCATCCTGCAGGCGTCTGGTCGGCAACCGTGTTGATAATCACCATCTGGCTCTCTTCATCGCGGAAGGCAGGGTTAACCGAGTTGGCCCCCTTGTTCTCCTGCTCAGCCGGTCGCTGGTGGTACATATTGATCATCCCAGCGCTATCGACTACGTTTCGGACAGCGGCAAAAGTTTGATTGCGTATCTCAGGATTCTTCCAGTTATCGGATGTCATCAGACGATTCGACGCAATACCTCCAGCACCACCGATAAAGTAATTAAATGTAGCGAACGTGGCCTGGTAAGCTGGGTAAAAGCTGTCGTAGTAGGTGGTATTCGCATTGAGCTTGATGCCTAGCGAAGCGCACTTTTCGTAGAAAGGCTTCATCAAGGCCTCGTACTCAGCAACACTTTTGTCGGTCGCGAAAAAAGGTCCCATAGACCACATATAGCTGCCGGGCGCCAATGCTATGAGGGTGAAATAAGAGTAGGTCTTTGCTCTGTTATACGCAGGAATGCTGTCAAAGTAGAACCTAAAAGCCTCCCAAAAACTGTCAGCACTAACGGTTTCAGACGTCATAATAGTCCAAGTAGAGGTGGTCACGGGGACCCGACGGTGGACCTTGACGATGGCAGAAGTGATGACACCAAAGGTGCCGCCACCTCCACCAAGCATGGCCCAGTACAGATCGCTATTTATCTCGGGCGTGACGGTGACGAAGCGCCCATTCGCCAGCACGGCTTCGAAAGCGACAATCTGGTCAGCACCGACTCCGAAATGCTGCATCAGAGGCGAATGCCCGCCACCAGTCGAGTAACCACCAGTGACGCCAACCGTCGGACAGATACCGGCCACAGCAGAAACCCCGTACTTGTCTGCGGCTTGATAGAGCTCGAATCCCTGCACACCAGCACCAAGCTTGAAGACAGGTCCTTTGTATGTGGGGCTTGCATAATCCTTGACATACTTGATCTCCTTGAGTCCATGGGTCCAGATGCTGAGCGCTCCCTTTCCGACTGAACGGCCATTGTAGTCGTGACCGGTATTTCGAACAACCAAACGGAGATTAAGGTTGCGGGCAAGATTGACTGCCAGCTGAATTTGAGCGACGTTGCTGACCTTGACGGCATATTCTGAATAGCCACCTTGAGTGCAAGTGCCATTTGCAAGGTTCCCCGAAGCTGGAATCGGGCATGTCATGCCGTACCACAACGGATTCATTAAAGCACCGTTATTTTGATAGCTACGTGCGTTAGCTATTAATTCGTCACGAGCTTGGATATGCACATACTAAATCTCCTCGGCATCGAAGTTCTGGACAAGCTCAGCGCACCTCACAGCATCGTAGTTATTGTATGGCGATTGCTTGTAGCAGGGTGAGCCAATGGGAATGATCTTCTCCAACGCACCACCAAGGAGGGCATTGAACACTTTCCAGCCAAACTCGCTTGGGTACAAGGAGTCACCTGGCATGGTTTTGCAGCGGAGAGACCTTCGGGCTCGGCGGGTGCGCGCCGAAGTTGTGGATTCTAGGCTGTCTCCAAAGTCGACAAGCGAGGCGTACTCCGCATAGTCAGTGTACTCTTTGATTGCCGCAACAACCTTGTCCGTCAACTGTACGGCCTCCGTGTCAAAGAGGGGCAGGTTGGCAGATGTGACATCGGCAGCAAGTGTTTCTGCCGCAGGTGAAACAGAAACAACCGTTGATGCATTTTGCGCCGACGCTAGGGTTGCATAAAATATTTGAAGAGCAATCAAGTGTTTCAACATCTTGATGTACGACCTGCTGAGAGAGAGGGAGAGGTCGAAATGAGAGAAACAACGAGTCCCTGGCATCCACGTTCCCATGGCTCACATAGGCCTTTTGTATCCTCTCGCCACAGATGTGCATGCAGCGGAGGAAGGCCCCATTTCTAGCGACAATATTTTATAGATTACTTGAGTAAACCACTCATGGCCTGGACAGATGGCAGTAGGCGGCAGTAGTGTGGAAAAAAGCTCATCAGGATCCGCTCTGGTTGGGCGAAGGAATGAGGTAGCTCTCGTCTAGAACGCATAGGCGACCGGGTAAACGTGCGTCGGGGATGCTTCTCCAATGGTAGTAATGCTAGACCCTTGATTCCCATCCAAGGTACGCCTTACAATGTCAACATTCTCCACCACCAGCCGTCAATGCCATTTGCATGTTGCATCCTGCAGGATTATGGCCGCACACTGCTTGCCAAGGAGCGGTTTGCTAGTGCATCCATGTCCCACATGCATAGGAGAGTTTTCGTTGCGTTTGAAACGAAGGGAAAACATGGTATGCTTGACAGCCTCAACGTTAGTTATGCCGTAGTATGGTTCCCTTCTTTGTACAGCCACGTTGGCGTGACGGGATCGTGCTCCGCGTTCCTTGTAGCCCACTCAAGCTACCGAACCGCTCCTGCGCTCCGCGGTCCGCGTTCGTTCGAGACGCATTCCACGGGGCTCGAAGCATCGTTTCGTAGCAGTTTGTTTCGGACAACACGTTCAGTGCTAGCGTATCGAATGTGTATGCGTGTAAGTCATGGCGGTTTTGATACGAGAGACTCAAAGGAAAAAAAATAACAGCACGTCGATGAATGAGTAATAAGCCTACGGATTTTGGGGTTGTGCCTAGATGTTAAGGATGAAGGAATGCAGAATAAATAGGTGCCTATTCCGTTTCGCCAAGACTTGTTGAGTTCGGCTTGATTGGGACTAGCTTAAGTTCTGACATCTAGGCGACGTCGCAAATATGGCACTATCAGGTCCAACGAGGAATTGCTTCGAAGACTTCTCTATGGAAGTCGTCTCGTCTTGCGAGAATGACGTGTTGTACTCGGTGCTATCTGCGATGCTCACGTGTGTCGGCAGTAACTACTCGGTAGAAGTTGACCCGGATGCGAGCACCGGCAATGTTTCCGATCTTGAAGCGATATACCCGGGCTAGCGGCTTCCCCTCAAATATCTTCGCGGAGATTGGCCGATGTAGGAAATAAGATCTTGACCTATACACAGTGATTGTGAGAAGCTGAAGTCATGTCGCGAATCAACGGAGCAGAAATAGCAAAGCATCACAGCAAGAATGACTGCTGGATTGTGTTGGATTCGAAAGCGTACAATGTGACCAGCTTCTTATCTGAACATCCAGGTGGCGCTCCGATCATCTTGAGAAATGCTGGGTCGGTGAGTGGGCTGTATTGTAGCATGGTTGAAGTATGATCTGACAACTCAATAGGATGCAACGGAAGAGTTCAAGAAGTACCATCCACTGAGCTATCTGGAGGATTACCTACCAAAGGATGCCTATCTAGGACCTGTCGATCCCAACAGCTTCGGCCAGCTTCGTCAGATTAAAGACACAGATTCAAAGAAACCATCTGAAACAGATCCCAACTCCAATGAGATTCCCCACGTGAGTCTTTGCGTGTCCACGACCGACTTTGAACCAGTGGCAAAGGCCGTTATGCCGCACAAGTCATACATCTACGTCTCTGGATCTGCAAACACTGGTGCATCGATCAAAGGCAACATCGATGACTGGGGTCGCATCAGCTTCCGGCCACGTGTAATGCGTAATGTAGGCGAAGTGGACACACGCCGCAAAATCTTTGGACACAGCTCTCCATATCCGTTCTACATCTGCCCCATGGGAACAATGGGAGCAATCCACCCAGGTGCCGAACCAGAGATGATACGAGGAGCCGTCCGCAAGGGGATACACAAAGTTGTCAGTACAGCTAGCTCCAAGAGCGGCGAGCAAATCTGGCAGAGTTATGTCGACGAACAGCAGCGGCTTGGCAACAGCAGTCCGACCCAACTATTCTACCAGTACTATATGCCTGTAGACAAGCAAAAGGCCCTTGACCTCCTACGCATAGTGAAGCGCTGCGGATACAAAGGCCTATGGATCACAGTCGACACGCCCATTCTCGGCAAACGCACCGCAGACCGCCGCCTTCAAGCCGAAGAAGCCTTCGCAGTGGGTCTCACCGAAGAAAGTCCCGGGGAATGGGAAACCGGCGGTGAGAACGCATTTGCACCCGCCATGGGCGGACGCCCTGTTCAAGGCCAACTGACGCCCTACATGACATGGGCAGATCTTGAATGGGTCCGCAAAGAGTGGGACGGACCCATTGTCCTCAAGGGCATTCAGTGCGCAGAAGATGCCAAACTAGCCATGGAATACGGCTGCGACGGCATCTTACTCAGTAACCACGGCGGTAGACAGTTACACACGGCACCCAGCGCGCTTATGACGCTGCTTGAAATCCGCACCTACTGTCCTGAGGTACTGGGCAAGCTCGAAATCTTCCTCGACGGCGGCCTGCGCGACGGAAACGACGTGCTCAAGGCTCTGTGCCTCGGCGCGACAGCAGTCGGTGTTGGACGCCCTTTTCTCTACGCGCTGGGTGCGTACGGCGCAAAGGGCGTCGAGAGATGCGTTGATAGTAAGTCTGAATTCTCACGAAAGCCTCGCAGGATAACATCACTAACTACTTTGTTTCTTTTAGTCCTTGCCGATGAGGTCGACACCGGAATGCGCTTGCTGGGCATCACATCGTTGGATCAGTGCAGACCCGAAATGGTTAATGCAAGTCGTTTGCTGAACGAGATGTGGCGGCCTGAACTTTTGCATGCGAAGAGTAAGTTATAGAAGCATCACAGAGACGGTCATTCAATTAGAGTTTTGGCATTTACCAATGATGTGATTCTACCTGGATGGGCTATCTGATGTAAGCGAAGAAATTGTACTGCAGTCGTCATGGCTACCCCGCTACCCCACATCGGGCACAAAATCTTTTCAATGACCATGAAATTTGCATTTTGGTACACGCTGAGGTCTCTCTGATTTCATGACGTTGAGAGCGTCCTCGAAAGCCTCTGATTTTTCTTGGGTATATAATGTTTGTTTTCATCTCATTTCACATCAAAATACCTTATGGTGAGATGGCCGAGTTGGTTATGGCGCCAGGTTAAGGTTATCTTAACATCATATTCCTGGTCACGAAAGTGGCGTGGGTTCGAGTCCCACTCTCATCAGCATTCGTCTGGCTTCAGTCAGATACCCCAGGTTCTTTTTTTGCCCATGGTTGCTTCTCGGGATCCCTTACCCGTGGGTGTAGATTATGGGCTTCGGAGACACTTTGTTTTTGTAGGGAGTGCGTTGAAAACGGGTTTAGAGCAGATAAGAACAATAGATAGGGCTTGTAATGACTCTAGTCAGATATCTTAGGGCTTTTCCCTTGCTATACTCGTTTCTCATAGGACGTTCGTTTTTTGTTGTCTCTCTTTAATCAGGCCTAGGTCTTCATACAAGGACATGCGAAGTATGGCGTGACAAATCAATTAGTCACAAATCAGGCGCGCTGCAGCACAGAATACAACCGACAGGGCGTATGCTGACTTCTTAGATTAAGCTAAACGCCCCAGGCTTAGCCATAAAGATGATCGCCTTATTTCCTCGCCACAGCAACATATGCTACCATAGGGTACCCTACCACTTCCTCGATTTCAGGGTCCTTTTTCCCATTTCGAGGCCTCTTTGCTGTTACCGCCAGCCGCTTCCCTGCCTTCAGCAGCTCCTTCGCAAACGTTTCGTTTTCTTCGTCTGTCCACTTGGGTCCAATCTGCTTCCAGAGACCCATTTGGTATTGGCAAAGTTCCTCGACGCTGCCCGCACCATAGATACAAGGCAACTCGTGTATCTCAACATCCTTGAACCCAACATTTTCCAGCATGTTGCTCAGGTGTGACCCCTGGTACCAGGCATCGTCAACAGGCCACTTAAAAAGCGGACCTTCTGGCTTGGCGGCCACCTGCGCTTCGTACACTGGGTCCAAATGACCCGTGACCTTCCACGAGGTGAGGACAGCAGTGCCACCGGGTTTCAAGGTGCGGTATATTTCTCGCGCGCCGGCGACGGCATCGTTGAAGAAGAAAATACCCAGGCTGGTGACGGAGTGTGTAAACGTCTCATCGGGAAACGAGAGCTTTTCGCCAGGCATGATATCAAAGGAAACTTTGGCAGATGGGTTGCCTGCTGGGACGGAGCGGCGTGCCATCTCGACCATGGATGGTGCGATGTCGGTGCATGCTACGGATAAGGGGGTATCAGGGTACTTGACGAAGAGCTCTTGCGAGAACATGCCATTGCCGCAGGCGTTGTCGAGAACGACCGAGTTAGCGTCTACAGGTGGTAGGATGTCGACGATGTGCGAGACGATTTCTCGAGCACAACCGCCGGTTGAAGCCTCATAATTTTTTGCGAGGGCTTCGAAGAAGGGTTCCTGTGGTACCTCTTGTTGGCTCATTATAGGTGCAATTGAAGACGGATTGGTTTCAAGAGAGGAATATGCAGCGGAGATGGGAAACATAGAAATGCATGGTCACAATAAGGTATTTATGCTCAGGACCTTGGGTAGAAATGTAAGCTGATTTCGTGGCTGAAGCGGGGCCCAACACATCTAAGACGAATGCGGAAGTTGGATTCAAGGCGTAAGTGAATCTTAGCAAATGAGCATTTGCTGTTTAATGGCGTGTTGTATTCCAAGTTGTCGTTGAAGCCACTGCTTCATTGTAGTCTGGATACAATTTGTCCGAAAAGCGTCCGGCAGTAAGATCATTTAAGAGACAGCCAGTCTGTGCACAAAACGAACATACAACCCATGTTCATCACGTTCGGTGATCAATTAGATAAAATTCAATCAGCCGCTTTTCAGGAGAACAGGTGGGTTTAAAGCTGTTTTGTTTTGCGAGACGTAAAAGAGCAAAGGAGTGATGAGTTGGGACCACGAGATCCAGCCACACTAAGCTTCATATGGTAAGTTGAAATCATTCATTTTTCATGTATTGGTTTACTGATTTGAACAAGGTGGACTATACATCTTCTATGTAAGGACATGAAAAGAAAGTTCTAAGCCTACTGACATCTAAATGGTCAAGAAATCTTCGCTGGCATGCCCGTATACATATCGTGACAAAAGCCCTACAGCTTCGCATCATCCTTAAATCGTACCATCCCATCTTGAAAAGTAGTCGCAATATGCACTCCACTCTCATAGTCCCACATGCGACTCGTATGCATTGCTCTCCCCTCCGCAGCCCGCGTAATGCACGCCTCCAGCACGAACCATTTCCTCCCATCCTTATCGCCTTTGCCATGCCTCTCAAGATTGCACAACGGCAAGGAGTCGTCTTCCCATAGCGTTGGCTCAGCGTTTGGATGATCGATACGCGGCTCAGGCAGCATGATGAGATCGCGGATACCCACGTGAAAGATAACAGTGTGGCTGAGCGATGCCATATGCGTAAAGTCTCGGGGTCTGTCTATGTGCCTTGGTACGATGGTGAGGGAGTTACAGTCGGAAGCATACAGATGAGCGCATGCATGCATGTTTGCTTCTCTCGTCAAAGTCATGGCTTTGGCGGGACCTGACGGTGGCGGATAGGGCGCTGTGGGCAGTGGTAAAGACCCGCGCAGCGTGTAGAATGTCAACTGCTTCCGTTCCAGTGGCGGGCGAGAGCGATTGAAGTCTTCCATTTCAACCTTCCGAAGGTGTACGCCTCCGATGGGATTGAAGTACTCTGGATGCGCTGGGAGATATACCTCGTGGAACTCTGGAACGTCGTTGCTGGGTGCTGCTCCGTGAAGCATCGGATCATTTTCTTTTCCTTTTAGAGCCTCTTGATACACTTCTCTGAGGTCGACGCGTTCTTGTACGTCGACTGAGGAGGTCTCTTCCCGCTTGAACGAGCACGTGCATATGAACATGTCTCCGGTTGCTGTAACCTGATTCACGGTTACGCTACGGACACAGTATTTATAGCCATCCCGTATCTTCTGCACACGGTACGTGCAATGCTCGTTGTCCCTTCCACCTAGAAGAAACCAACCAGTGATACTCTGGTAGCCTAGTCAGCTAGATTGAAAAAAGCAATTCTCTTGCTACAACTTGCATGTATTAGGAATCCCTCTTGCACAGTTTGAGCAGCCGCCCATGCAGCTTGCGCAAATACATTTCCGCCATATGTTCCGTTTTCCTTGCCTGCTGGTGAGTAAGCCTTCACTATCGAGCGAAAGGTCCAGTCATCTATGTGCTCGAGCTCGATGACGTTATCAAAAGGAAGGACTTTTCTTTCTTCCGTAAAGTGTGGACGGACGACCATGATTTAGACAGGAGAGGTACAACATGGTCAGCTACTGAGGTTGTTTCGGAGTATATATTCGCCTAAGCAGGGCGTAAATAAGGCGTAAATAAGGCGTAGATAAGCCACCGTGGACTATCGGTCAAGAAAGCGCGGGGCCGGAGAATAGCTGACTCGAACCAATCATCTCCACAATATACACAGCTCAAAGTACCGATGAACCAAGATGATTAAGCTTACTGTAAGCAAACTGCATTTTTGCGTCTATAATACGAGCTTCTAGAAAAGTTGGGATTCTCTTTGCATAACGCTGCAGTGAAGGAACGCTGTAGCGACACCACCGTCACCAAGTTTCAACAACATGTACTCGCCCTATGCACCATGTCTCTTTTTCAGAAACCACAGCCTGATGTAATAAAACACAAGACCAATGCACCAAATAGCCACTAGAACTGTTGCCTGGATAGGGGCAAATACAGCTCCGCGAATGATGACAAAGCCGCTGATTACCGCGAATATTATTGGCACGAAGATTAGAGGCTTTACAGGCCGAGGCAACTCTGGCTCCCGAAATCGGAGGATGATTGCACCGAGGACTGTCAGGAAGAAGAATGCATACTCTGCAAGACCGTTGAGGGTAAGCAAGATGCGCATATTTCCAAGCAATATGTAGATTGCCGAGAGGACCGTGTTGAGGATGAGTGCGTTGCTGGCGACAGTCAGAGAGTGTTCGGTATACTCAATGGACATGACTTACATTGGCGACTCCCCGTTGTCCATTGCGAGGTCTGTTGGCTCATCTTCCTCGGCATCCTTTCTCACTTTCAAAGTGCCGATATACCCAACTGTCCCAAGAACATGCGGGAACCAGTTGTTGTTCGCTGCTGCTACGGTCATTCGTCCAGCTACAAAAGAATTGCCGAGCGCGGACCCGGCAATGACTAGACATATCAGGGCAGTAGCGAAGTAGGCTACACCCTTTCCCAAAAAGTGTGTGACAGCTGTCTACCCAGAGTCAGCAAGAATATACCAGCATAGAGTTCTTCGTAATACTCACCACAGCAGCGGCATCGGTCGTCGACACCACTTCCCATGGAAGCAGAACATAGTAGACAGCGTTCGCCGCTACATAGCAGATAATAATGGTTGGGATAGCAGTGTTAATCGAAAGAGGTAGCTGTCGGCTGGGATTGCGTAGCTCAGCAGCAACATAGTTTGCCTTATCCCAACCAGAGTATGCCCAGAGCGCCCCGTACAGCGCCGTGCTGTAGAAGCCTAATGATTCCCACGCAGTAACCTTGGTCCAGTCAAATCTTGAACCATCAGGCAGCACTGTATCGCGGGGCGAAAACCAGTTATTCTGATGCCAGTCATGCCCGCCAAAGTCCTTGTTCTTCCCAACGAAAACAAAAACGACCACTAATCCAGCAATCATCAAAAGAAAGATGGTAAACAACTTAACCGCAACAAAGAAACTCGACAGTCTCGTGCTCGTTTTCGTGCTGATAGAATTGAGCGTCGTCACACAGACCAGCACAAGCAACGACAAGAGCTTATGAGTCAACGGCGGATCAGGCTCATTTATACCCAAACTGGAGTATATCGATTCGACAAAGACAATGCTCAGAATAGCAAGGGTAGCCGGCATCGTAGCCACGACCCACGACCAAGCCGCCATGTACCCAAACACATCGCCATAGATGTATGAAAGATACGGCTGGATGCCGCCCTCGCCAGGGAACGCCGTCCCCAGCTCGGCCATGGTGAGCGCACCCGTCCAGGCAAGAATGCCACCGACAAGCCATACTAATAGGCCTGCGCCGGGTGACGGTACGTTTGCATCAATGGGTCCGGGGGAGGAGAAGACGCCGGAGCCGATGACGATGCTTATCAGCAGTGCGAAACCGTCCAGAGCACCCAGGTTGCGGGCAAATGTGCTCCGGGGCACAGCGGTGTCTTCGTGGTCCTCATCCGGGGCGTACGATGTAGTCGATTCTCCGCGCAGTAGGGGCGCCGTCTCCGAGGGTGCCATTGTCGCGGTTTGGAGGCACAGGAGGGAGGGTGTTGAGCTAGACTCTGCTTTTGCCGAGGCGGCTGCGCATGGACGGGACAGTACAAGCTTTGAAGCCTACGGGGCTATCCTGAGTGCGCTCGAATTCCCGTTAGTTGGCGTTTGTCGTGGGATTGCCCTATAGATGTTACAAAGCTCGAGGACCGAGGTGCAGGACGTTGGGACGGGTCCACGCGCCCGAGGCTAGATCCGCGCTGCTAGGGTGTAGCATAATCGCGTCAAAACGGGGTCTTGTTACGTCATTGGGGTGCGCGAAAGGATTCATCGCAGCCATTTACGAAGCATTGTGCTCATGTCTTTTGCGTGGCGTTGGCATCATAATTGCACACGTGCCGTTGTCAAGGTGTGTGAAATATGTCGAAATGCGTATGGCCTAGAGCGTCCCTTTTCGCAACCATGGTCGCATGCGAAGAATGCAAGACTAGCAGCGCTAGTGCCTGTCATTTGGGGTTGTCACATGTGATCGTGTTTCCAAAGAAATAGCTGTTTCGCGTGGTTTGGACGTCGTTACAAGTCGTGAAGCAGGTTTATGGTTTCAATTGCCGGGAGCGGAATTCACATGACCATGCATTTGTTCGCTCATGAGAACTAATTGTTGAGACTTCCGCTTGATAACTATTTATTCGAACGTGCTTGGTTAGTTAGATGAGAGCTATGCAATCACCGTCAGAGGCTAGAACACTGTACATAGATCTACCGGTATCTCTGTACTAAATACGGAGAGCAACAGGTCTGGATCAGATCTTTGACCATGATTGAACATAGGCCGTAAACAGGAAGAATAGCGGGGCCGACAAAAGCAAAAAGCAAATGGAGATTCAGAACGAAGACCGCAACTAGCAGAGGCCCAAGATGAATGTCATTATCCCATAACAATTTAAACGTGCTTTTTTGTTCATCGTATGAAATGCTGAGTATGCAGCTCCGAGACGCACTAGAAGCAATCCCACGTGTCTCCCGTCGAATCGCATCATTACAATGGACCAGAACCTGTTCAACATGTCGTTCGTTTTCCAGTTCCACTAAAGAGAAGGTTAAAACAGAAAAGGCGGGGTGGTTGATCTAGAATGGTTACCGCCATGACGAGCCAATGACGCCCTGTGGATCCCCCGGGTCTGGCTTCCTAGCCGACGGCTCAGGGTTTAGGCACATCATGCCGACGTCACTTTACAACAATTCTCGGTTTGCTGGAACAGATTGTAGGGTCTTTAAAGCTCCGGGTCTCCTAAGAAATTCCTAGATCATTCACACATTGTCTCTCTTAGATACCCAATTCTTCCCTTTTTCGTTCTCGAATACCCCCACCACCTCTTGAACCAGATACATTCACATACAACCCAAGATGTTCTCAAGACAAGCAACACAAAATGCACGCTTCGCAGCTCGCTGCGCGCGTCGTCCAGCTACTCGTGTAGCGAACCCCCAGTACCGCGCCCAACAACCACGTTTCCAGTCGACCCAATCAACTACCTCTGGTAACTCTGGTGCTGGAACACATGCCGCAGTTGGCGCTGCCTCTGGTGCCCTTGCCGCTATCACCGTCGGATACATCTTCTACAGACAGTCAGGTGCCCGCGATGTTGTCGTGGCCTCCAAGACTGCAAAGGGCTACGTCCAGTCGGCTTCACAGAAGATCAAGGAGCAGACGCCTGAGCCAAATGAGGCGCTGCAATGGCTGCGTCAAGCTGCTCAGAGCTATGCTGCCTTCATCCCTGGTGCCAAAGGTTATGTTGACTCTGCCTTTGACGATCTCGACGCCATCCGAGCAAAGCACGGTGAAGAAGTCGACAACATCGTGCGGGAAGCATACGAGGAGATGCGACAGGTTCTCAACAAGGGCGACATGAGCCTGGTAACAGCGCACAAGACCTGGGACGTCATTACCAAGCACATGAGCCGCATTGCAGACCTTGCCGGAGACGCTTCGCAGCAGATCATGGACAACCACCCACAGCTGAAGGAAAAGTTGGGCGGCAACATTGACAAGCTCAAGGAGTACGGTGACAAGTACGGTCCCGAAGCAAAGAAGGAGGTCGACAGGACTTGGAAGCAGATCAGTGATGTTGTCAAGACTGGCCTGAGTGCAAGCAATATCGAGAAGATTAGGAGCATAGTTCAGGAGAAGATTGAGAAGCTGAACAAGATGGGTGATGAGGCTTGGAAGAAGGGCATGGAGCAGGCAAAGCCCTACCTCGACAAGAACCCACAAGTTAAGAAGCTCGTAGAGGAAAACGCCGACGCGCTGAAGGGTGGCAATGTTCAAGAGTTGTACCAGCGCGTCAAGTCGGCCGTCGAGAAGGGCGACACTGGCGACCTCCAGTCATACATCAAGAGCATCGCGGACAAGGCCAAGGATGGTGGCTTTGGTGATTACGAGCAGTACCTCAAGCAGATTCCCGGTGGCGACCAGATATTGCCTAAGCTGAGCCAGCTCCAAGAAGTCGCTCAGAAGCACGGCGACGAGGCACAGAAGATCCTCAAGGACGCGGTCTCGGAGATCTCGGAGATTCTGCAGAAGAAGGGCGATGAGGCGTCCAAGCTGGCTGAGAAGGCCAAGGAGGATTCGAAGAAATAGAGTGCTCGGCGTCGTTGCTGGGCATGAGGAAAAGCGTGATGAAATCGGAACCTGTATTCTAATGTATTATCAGCATGAATGGCATGCAAAGCGCATCACATAAGTAGTGATACTTGCTTCATTTCCTTGCATGTACGATTACCCCAGGTGCTTGAATGGGCGGCAGCATTCTACTAACTGTATTTCTTAGCATGTTGCAAAGGTTCCAGAGGGATGAATGTGAAGCAGCTACTTGGTAAATCACAGCGCGAATCTTACGGAGAGTGAAATCCCCAGTCATAGAACAAACCGTAGAAAGGTGAGGCGGGTTGGTCCAGGATGCCTATTGGCTGGGTGTGTTTCGGGGCTGATATGAAATGCAGCTATAAGGATGAAAGACGCAAAAGCAACGGCTACATCTCGGCTGTCGAGTACCGGAATAGAGGCGCACACTACGCAAGACTACAACGCGCGACGAAACTCAAAGCAATAAACTATCGGAAGATGGCGGCAGGCAGCCGGCGGGTTGGGGGAAGTGCAGCCGATTACCGTGTGCCATGCCTGAACATGCAGTGCTCAGTCGTGCTCCGGGGTTGCTCGTTGGTGCCCGAACCCGATGGCCTGCGTCTAGTATTGACAAGATGACAACCTCTCCGCATTCGTGGCTGCATAGAAACAAGGGCGGGGATGCACGCCCATCACCGTTTGTATGCAGGAACTCGCCCTCGGGCACACCGCACTCCGTGGCAAAGACTCTGGACTTGTCCAGGCGGGGTGAGATGATACTTGCAGAGAATCATTGGGCCGCGTGGATTCATGCAGTGATACAGACATGGTGCCAGAGCAAGCGAGGCCAGCAAAAGAAAAGTACCGATGAGAGAGGCCGTCGCGATTGACGCGTTATCCAGACAACCAAGGCGGCAATTGCAGCTGAGGGACAGTCGTGGTGTTGGAGAAGATGCGAGAAGGGCTACCCCGCTATACTGCAGGCAGGTGAAGGTGGTGGTGGGCCAGAGGGAGAGAAAAGTGGTGAGAGAAGTTGCGTCCCACCAACGGACCGCGCGCGCCCCACCAGATTGGCCAATGACGTAGGTGCGCCTGCCCGCTGCTGCACCGCCGCCCTTGCCTGACGCCTTGCAGGCGCTCTCTCATCTGCTTATTTACCTCTCCCAGTAAGCCTCGAGTTTCTCTTCTTCTTCCCCTCCACTCCACACCCGTCTCCTCACCAAGCTGCTTCGAGCCGTCCATTGACACCACTGGCAACCTATCCAGCCTCATCAAGAGTCCATCACCGCAAACATGGGCAAGGTAAACACCCCCCACGTCCGACACGTACCCCGCCATTGCCCCGCTAACCCATGTATAGGCAAAGTACATCATGCTCGACTGCGACAACACGCTTGTCCAGTCTGAGCGTTACGCCTTCGAGGCCTGCGCCGACCTCACCAACGAAGTCCTCGCCAAGCACAACATCGACGCCAGGTACACGGCGGAGACACTGCTCGAGGACTTTGTCGGTCACAACTTCCGTGGTATGCTCAACGGTCTCCAGAAGAAGCACAACTTCCAGATGCCGCCCGAGGAGATGGACGACTACGTCCAGCAGGAACTCGGTGCCGTCACTCGCAAGCTCAGCCAGAAGGCGGAGGTGTGCCCGGGTGTTCCTGAGCAGCTCAAGTGGCTCAAGGAGCAAGGCTACCCCATGGCCGTCGTCTCGACCTCAGCCAAGAGCCGTGTTGTCGCCTCGATCGAGAAGGCTGGCATCGACCACTTCTTCCCCAAGGAGCACGTCTACTCGGCCGCTACCTCGCTCAACCCTCCCTCGTCCAAGCCCGACCCCAAGATTTACCTCTACGCTGCCGAGCAGCTTGGTGTCAAGCCCTCGGAGGCGGTAACCGTCGAGGACAGCAAGAGTGGTGCCACTGCGGCCATGCGCGCTGGCATCCCCTGCATCGGATACGTTGGCATCTACGGCATCGAGGAGGGCAAGGAGAAGATGGACGAGATGGCCAAGCTCCTGACCGAGGAGACCAAGTGCGCTGCCATCATGTACGACTGGAAGGACTTCCAAGAGTGCCTCAAGAAGGTTGAGGCTTCCATGTGAATGCATGGCAGAGCACTGGGTCAGACCAAGATTTGACGACTCTACCCGCCACTGCGGACGAGATTACGACCATTCACCCCTTCTATGACTACATAAATTCGATAATGAATATTTAGTGGGCACACGGCCCCTTTCACTTCACTCTGGTGCTGTTTGTTTTCGATTGTGATGTTTACAAATTTTGGCTTGTGACGCAACAGCGGACCGCGCGATGTTTGGCAACGTACGCGTCGTTGGCGGCCAACGTTGCCCCGCCATCCCCACCAGCCCACGATCGGAGCGAGAAAACTGGACTACGCAAAACTGGACGAACATGTTCAAAGCGGCATAGCCTGCCCACACCGTGACACGTTTTCTACTGGATCACGCTATTGTAGGCCAATGATCAGCGGGCAATTACAGAGCAAAGCTAATAGACAGCCCCATCAGGCGGAAAATTTGGCTGTCACGAGCTGTCGCGCTGGCATCGCGTTTCCAGTATCACAAGCAGCATGGTCCTGTAGGTCGACGGCAGTCTTCCCAATGCGCGCGATTCCGAATACCGATGACGCACTTGAGTAACGCTGCGGCCCACGTCGGATGCTCCCAAAAGCAGACCTTCTCAATATTCTTGGCGTCTATAGCCCGGTGCCTGCAGTACAGTGCCCGCAAGTATAATGCTGAACAGAGGGGCAGCCTCTCCCGAAACTAGTAAAACCGGAAAGTTAAAGCTACTCTGCGCTGGCAACAAAGCAAACTGTAAATGACAGGGGTTACTACAGTTAGTTCTAGAAGTCGAGTCAGAAGTTCTAAGAATATAGCAAACAATAAATGACTGTGACAACTACAGCTGCTTTTAAAAGTAGGAATTTTACTGGAATGTAGGGTGGTTTTGCAAGCCGCCATCTTCTAGTCTCACAAGTTGTGGGAGATGCTGCCTCGGTCGAACACCACGATAGCAATGCGAGCGATGCAACCTCGTACCGCAATTTTCCATCTCAGGAACGCATTTCCCGTTATCTCTGGCGTTATGAAGATCTCCTTGGCACGCTGGGCGCGCCCCATTCCCGCCTCCGAGTAGCCCTTGATCAGCTGCCGCCAAGACATCTTGTGCAAAGCCTCCTTCCCAAAGCGTACAGCCATCCGGACCCGAAGCTTTTGCTTAATCTACAGCTCACCAATGCCACACCTCTCCCAGCTGCCAGCCTGGTCTATACAATGCTTTGTATCTCTGCCGACTGCCGCTTGTGCACCCACACTTCCTTGTACCATGGGTTACCGCGTGGGTGGTGTAGTATCCAAAGGGGCAGGTCTCGAGGCTACCTGCCCAGTTGGCCATAGAGTATGCATTCTAGTGATTACCATGTAGAGCACCTCCATGTCGTAGCATGCACATTTAAGAGCCTTGATATCCTGTGATGCTTCCAGTACCGCTGTCTCGTTGCCTCCTAAGCCACCGCCAACATGTACCTACGCACAGCTCTCCTCTCGCTATCCGCCCTTGCGGTGGCAAGGGAAATGCCCAAAGACGAGCTCAGGGGGGCGAAGCTCTACGATTCCGGTATCAGGCATGAAAACAACATGGCCCTGAAGAAGGTTGCAAATGTCTCTCCCCGTGTTAGAACTCAATGTTGACTGGTGGTGACAGGAATCATGGGCCAGACAGGAGGCTGCTGGCGCGTACAACTCTATGCAGTATGCCGAGATCAAGGACAAGGTCGAGTGCATCAACGGTACCGCTGTCACAGACAAGGACACCTTCCGATGCAAGAACGTTAGTGTAGCCCATGTCCCACCTAGACAGCTGTCACTGACCCCGCTAGATTGATCTTCTTCATTTCCTGTCACACGCGGAGCTCGGCAGCACGCGTGGTGTCGGATCTTCGTCGTGGGGTGAGCAATTTGAATGTCTATCAAAACAGCCCATTCTAACTATCCTCAGGCTGGACGTCGGATGACGGCCGTGAATTCGTCTGCATTGGGCAGCAGGATGGTGCTGCATTTGCTGAGATCACCAAGGAAGGAAAACTATCGTACCTTGGACGTCTCCCTGCATACTCATCCCCCAGCACTTGGCGCGAGATCCGAGGTCAGAACAACCTGATGATCATCGGCAGTGAAGCCCAGGGACACGGCATTCAGATCTTCGACATGAAGAAACTCCTGACAATCGACCCGGCCAAGCCAGTGACTTTCAGCAATTCCAAAGATCTTGTTGGTCACTACAACGGCCTTCCTAGCGGCCGCACCCACAACGTCGTCACCAACCCCGAGACCAACTTCATCTACTCTGTCGGAGCCATGCCGAGGACTGACAAGTGCAAGTCGGGCATCATCTTTATTGATATTAGCAACCCTGCTAAGCCCACCAGCCCTGGATGGTAAGTCCGCAAACTCAGGGGCCGTCTCTGCTCAGCTAACAATATGCCCCCAGTGCATCCCAGGACGGCTATGTCCACGATGCCCAATGTCTGATTTACCACGGTCCCGACAAACAATTTGAGGGCCACGAGATTTGCTATGGTTACAACGAGGATACGCTGACCATCTACGATGTGACGAACAAGAAGGCACCTGTTGTCTTGTCCATCACTTCCTACGAGGGTGCAGCATACACCCATCAAGGTGCCGTCCTGGATCCTAAGAACCAGAAGTATCTGCTTCTCGATGATGAGTACGATGAGTACGACAAGGTTGGCCCCGGTGCTGCGGGCCACCCCATCACCTACATCTGGGACATCTCATCTCTACGCGCACCAAAGCAAACAGGACTCTACAAGAGCGGTGCTAAGGGCGTAGATCACAACCAGTATGTCTTTAACGGATTTGCATACCAGTCGAACTATAGTACTGGTTTCCGGGTGTTGGATGTGCGATCCATTCCCCAGGACCCGACCGGCGCCGGTGTTAAGGAAGTCGGCTTCTTCGGTAAGTCTAAGCCTAATTTTAAGCCATTTCAATGCTCTGGGAACAAATAAACTAATTATATTAATAGACGTTTACCCCGAGGACGACAACATGGCCGGAGGCGGCACTGTTGACTTTGTCGGAACTTGGTCGAGCTACGCACTCTTCAAGAGCGGCCACATCCTCGTCAACACAATGGAAAGAGGCGCCTTTGTCGTGAAAATGCAGCAGGGCTTTGACAAATAAGTGGAGGAGGATACAGAAGGTGTAGAATTGGATGTCCTATCACGTGATTCACGGTCACATGATGTGATGACTAAGCCCATCAACAATCCCTCCTAGTATACAGACGACCGTGTGCATATACTTCTTCTGTAGCAATAATTAATTCTTTGCTCAATTCCAAACCCTACCACTTTTCATACAGTGAATGACGCCTTCATGGTCGGTTTAGTCGTATTCGGTTGCTGTGATTGCAGATCGGATCATTTGTACATGCGCAATTTTATCAAGCATGCTCGGCTGAATTTCATTCGTATCTTTCTCTATCATCAACCGTCGCCAAGTCTAGGTACTATGATCGCGGCCGTACTCTGTAGCGTAGCAACAGTCACCAACCGTCGGCACAACCCAGATCCTTCATCAACACTACTTCGTTCAATGGCATTCGCGACAAAACAACTATCCGACTATTGCATTCGCAATACATCACACCAGCAGGAACGCCTGGCGGAATCCTCCATTATCACGTCCGATTGTGGCGTTGTTGCGCCAAGGCGTCTTTATGGGGGCTGTTGCTTGGCCCGCCCATCTAAATCTTGTCCTTCCCAATCAAGTGTCGTCTGGCCGTGGGCTAGGTGTATCCGACATGCGACGCGGCTATTCTCCTTCCTCATGCAACACAAGAGCACGCAGCCAAGTCGACCATCATCAATTTCGTCGCCTTCGCCCCAGCCCTTCACCCGGCTACCCGTCACCAATAGCCCACAGTATGCCTTGAATACCCATTTCCCGGTTCCTGAGCGGTGGCGAGCTAGCGATCGCATCCGCAGCTGCCTGTACTGGTTAGACATGGAAGCACAGCGCCACCCTTGTTAGACATTCCAAGTCGACTATACAGATATGAACCAGAGTATATAGAGCCATGCGGCGCCGGCCCAATCTTCCACGGCAACCTTCTCATCCTCTGTTCATCTCTCGTTGCCAACATTCAAGATGAGGTTCGTTCCCTTCCTTGCGCTCGCTGCGCCCGTCCTTGCCCAGCAGCTTGATGCGAAGCCCAAGCCACCAGGCAAGCCTGAGATTCCAGGAAAGCCTGTGAAGCCGGGAAAGCCTATGAAGCCCGGCAAGCCACACGACAAGCCTAAGAAACTCGTCACCCCCAAGGATCTGATCAAAGACATCAAGCTCGAGGATCTGCTCGCGGGCTCCCAACAACTTCAGACCTTTGCCGACGAAGCTGGTGGTAACCGTGCTTTTGGTGGCACCGGCCACAACGCAACCACTGAGTGGTTGTACCAGACTCTGTTGGACACTGGCTACTACAACGTGTACAAGCAGCCTTTTGTTGAGCTTTTCACGGCTGCTACCACCAAGTTCACTGCTGCTGGTGAAGAGATCCCCGTCTCTTACATGACCTTTGGCCCATCCGCCGATGTCACCGCCAACATTGTCAAAGTCAACAACCTGGGATGTGCCGACGCCGACTACCCTGCCGCGGTTTCCGGTCAACTGGCCCTCATCTCTCGAGGTACTTGCCCCTTTGCTGACAAGGCCACAAAAGCAAAGGCAGCCGGTGCTGTTGGCGCGCTCATCTACAACAACGAGCCAGAGCAGGCCCTTTCTGGTACGCTTGGCGGTGAGGGCAACTATGCCCCTGCTGTCGGTATGACCAAGGAGGCCGGAGAGGCTCTCGTTGCCAAGCTTGGCAATGGTACGACCATCGAGGCCACTCTCTTCGTTGATGCCATTCGGGAGAACCGCACCAACTACAACGTCATTGCTGAGACTAAGGAGGGCGACCACGACAACGTCCTCATGATCGGTGGCCACACCGACTCTGTCTTCGCCGGTCCCGGTATCAACGATGATGGATCTGGTACCATTGGTACCCTTGTCACTGGTCTCGCACTGACCAAGTACAAGATCAAGAACGCGGTTCGTCTTGGTTTCTGGGGCGCTGAGGAGTTTGGCAAGCTTGGATCTTTCTACTACATGAAGACCATCAACGGCAGTCTGGGTGGCAGCACCGAGGAGGCTAACAAGATCCGCGCCTACCTCAACTTCGACATGATTGCCTCGCCCAACTACGTCCTCGGTATCTACGACGGTGATGGCAGTGCTTTCAACTTCTCTGGTGCCGCTGGTTCCGACAAGATCGAGCGGGACTTTGAGGAGTTCTACGAGGAGCGTGGTCTTGCCCACGTACCCTCTCTCTTCACCCTCCGCTCCGACTATGCTGCTTTCCTCGAGAACGGTATTCCCTCCGGAGGACTCTTCACCGGTGCCGAGGTCCTCAAGACCGAGGAGGAGGCCCAGCTCTTCGGTGGTGAGGCCGGCAAGCCTCTCGACGGATGCTACCACCAAGCTTGCGACGACATCAACAACCTTGCCCACGACGCCTACCTCCTCAACACCCAGAGCATTGCCAACTCCGTTGCCAAGTACGCCGTTTCTTTCGAGGGTATCCCGAAGGCCAACGCTACGCTTCGCAAGCGTGGTGCTGAGTCGGCTAGGTTCATGAGCAGGTTCGACCACGGTGGCCACGAGCACCTTGGTCAGCCTTGCGGCGCTGGAAAGCACGCCATCTAAAGATGATGGGTAATGATAGGGGAATGATGAGATGATACCATGAAGAAAATGTTGTAGTAGTATACAAAAATAATACCCTTACTTGTTCAGTCAATCTGTATTGCTCCACTGTGATGTCAGTGATACGGTGTTAAATTTTGTACAAAATTCTGTTGGCTAAATGATTATCTTGCTGAGTCTCGTGATTCGCCAATGAGCGTGAGCGAGCATGATAGGATGATCACAGAGGTGACGATGTGCTCTTCAATATCGAGTCCTTAACTGAACAAATTGTTGCTATCGTCCCTGGATCACCTTCTCCTTGAGTGAATTCTGCCTAGATCAGTACTCAGGTGCAATGTTGTATTCTTGCTCTCTCTGATATATATGCATTACAAGTTCACCAGTGAAAGAAAAATGCCAATTGGAAGCAGTTCGGACAAGCTTTCTTAGTCTTTTCCTTGTCCCTTAACTAATGCATTATGCACAAGCAAGCGGAAACCAAGCACATCTTCCTAACGAGAGGAACGAGCAGGGGGCGAAATGCAGGAACAGGAAAGACGTGAACACCCTGATGGCGGGTTTCGTGCGTCCATCCCACCACCACGTTCACTTTCGACATTTTGCTATTGGGAAAGTTTAAGAAGAAATCAATGGTCTATAGTCTATGGTAGCTAGTAAAAATACAAGTAGAAAGGAAACATGATTGTATCAACTCCCCCTCTGCCTTCGCCACCTCTAACACCCACACCCCTCCTCATTCCACTCCGCTCGGCACAACACACACGTCGCCCTCGCACCCGCTTCCACACAATGCGCTTCCCAAGCCCCAAAACAAACTCTATGCACACTCCGCCCACACCCATCTTTACACCAAACCGTTCCCTCCCCGTCCTCCCCGTCCTCCTCCCCTTCCATCACCTCCATACAAATCGCACACTTCCCCTCCACCTCCCGGCGCGGCACATGCAGACAGCCCTGACAATCACACTCATCGGTCCAGTCTGCGCGACACATGACGCATGTGGGTGTAAGGCCGTCGCGAGTGCGTTGGCGCGCCCAGCGAGAGAAACAGTCGCTGTGAAGGCTTTGGCCGCAGGAGGACTTGCACCATACGACGGAGGAGAGCGGAAGAGTGGAGAGCGCAGGGCCGGTTTGGCAGATGGGACATTGGTCGGAGAGGGGCAGGCGGCGGGCGTGGGTGGTGGTGCAGGGGGATCGGGGCGGTGAGGGCGCTGGTGGAGGTGCGGGTTCTGAGGATGTAGGGGTTGGAGCTGGAGATTCTGATGATGACGATGATGCTGGCGTGCTGGGGCGTGGGTTGGCGGTTGCATCACGTCGGGGCGCTTGCGAGGTGTCGCTGGGTGATGATGCTCTTGTAGCAACACTGGATGGAGGTGTGGAAGAGCGGGAGGAGGAAGAAGATGAAGAGGACGCCGAAGTGACCGAACTCAAGTCGGTTATTATCGTGGAGCTTCGTGATAGTGCCAGCGAAGATATGTCGGATGTTGAGACACGGGTGATGGGCGGCGGCTGGACTGAAGGCTGACGGCTATTCGATAGTCGATCTATACATTCCTGTGCCGATCTGATCGTCTCTTGCATCGTGGCGATCGTCTCGCGGAGGGAATCGACTTCAGTGGATTCGTCGACAGATACACTAGATGCCCTTGTGCTGGTGGGCGTCGACGCACCAGTTGAAGAGGCAGTGATCTGATCCACGTAGATGATCTGTTGGGATAGCTGCTGTCTAACTGCAGACGCTCGAGAGAAGTCTGAACAAACGACTCTTGGAAAAGCTGCACGTATTTCGCTCATCCATTCCTCCACCATGTCCTCGGCCTGGTATTGATGGTTGCGTATGCACAGCCCAAGTCTAGCGAGGACCATGAGGTCAGATCGCAATCGCTCAGCATCTGGTGGTTGTGTCGATATAGTATCCAGCATACGGCTGAATTTGCTTGCATTCATGTAGTTGATAGGATTGCGACATCTGCGAGTCCCATTATAAGCATAGCCGACGCAGCAGCTATTCTCAAGAAGGTCGAGGACGTCGGTTGGGGACCAGAGTTGTACGTCGTACATGCTGTTACCAGGGGCATGGTACCTCTGAGTCCTTGAAGGCATTGTAAAAAAGTGTTTGCAGAAATATTGTAGATGTGTAGTAGATGAGTGGCAAAGTGTTAAGCGCTCAGTAACGCACCGTCTTTTCAATTATACCTACGAGCGGCCGCCATCATGGGTTCACCCCACACTTTGGCTGTTGGTGGCGCAATGGAACATTTTCCTCAACAGCCACAAAGTTCATGCGATGTGGCTATGTGCTGTCTAGTGAAATGCTAACAGCGGAGCGGAACGAGCCTAGCATTCAGCCTTACGAAGTGGTATTGGAGCGATGCCAGTAGAAGGATTGCGTCACTCAAATCTCTCAACAATTGTTGCAAGGCTGAGCGTTTGCATGTCAATGCGTAAAGTTTAGAGCAAGTTGTCCGGTGTTGTTGGCGAGGCTGAGTGCGGCGTGGTTGTCACGCGCAGGCCTCCGATACATCCATTGTTTCCGAGTGGTCGACAGTCGCGTGCATCATTGGCTTAAATCGCGGACTTGACCAAACTTGGGGAACGTCCGTTCGTATTTTAGAACATCTCGGTGCGGGGATTCTTGGGACTTACGTGGTAAAGGAAGACATCGATTTTTGATTGCTCATTGCTGCGGACTTGTACTACCGTGTTGCGACACTTTCTGCATCATTCATGACTTCTGTCGCCCGTGCCATATCTTCGAGGATGTCGTGATCCCAGATCCAGTCCATCCTCGTCACCGCATTTCGTTTGAGTGTCTCGAGATTGTCTCCCACTCCGTCTCCTTCCAGATCCCACAACATTCCGGCTTCGCGACTCGTCTTGACTAGTTTCTGACTACGCGGCCTTCGCACTGCGTCATATGCATGAAAAGCTTTCTGAATCTCATCCTTCGTGTTGCATTGTGAAAGCAGTTCAGAAAGGATGTAGGCATCTTCAATGCCCATTCCAGCGCCAGCCCCTTGGTGAGGTGTCGAAGCGTGGGCTGCGTCACCCACGAGACAGATAAGTGGCTTGGCCGAGTAGTATGTAGACGCAGGGGGGTGATCAAATAGCGCCCATATGTCAGGCTTCTGTAGGCTGCCCATGATGGCGCGTATCGTGGGGGTCCAGTGCTTATAGTCGTCCAACAAGTCCTCACGGGATGTTTGTACTACCCATTCTGACTTATCCCACGTGGGACGGGAAGAAAAGGCTACCACTGCAAAGACATCAGTAAAGTGCTCTGAGAATATGACTAATAACCTACCATTCAATATCGTTCCATTCGCGATAGGAAATATCAGTACGTGGCCTTGGTAGCCCATGTACAATTGCGGCGTCTCTGGAATGCCTTGACCCATAATCTCGATAGCCTTTGCCATGGGTATTAGCCCACGGTACGCGTACTTCCCAGAAAATACCGCTTTTGATGCATCGGAGTCGCCTAGAAGGATGGACCGCGTACGCGACTTGATTCCATCGCACCCCAGTATCGCGTTATGCTGCGCCTTGGACCCATCCGTAAAGTGAAGGACTACGTCGCCTGATCCATCTTCCGCTTCTGTGATGTCATGGAGTCTCTTTTTGAATTGTGCGATGCCTTCTGGGACCAATTTGACCAGCTCATCCAAGAAGTGCGCCCGGTGCACACCACCTCTAGGGCCTTTCCTAGCCGGCATAACAAACACTTCCTCGCCCAGTGCAACATCCTTCTTCCGCTCGTCGCCAACTCTGACGGTGAACCATCGGGGAGGTTCCGTGATGGTGTTTCCCTGAGTGCATTTTTCGAATGCAGCAGCGATACGTGGATCGATTAGTCCCATGGTGCGAACCATGACTGGCTCAAACCCAACCCCTGCGCCTATTTCTCCAAACGCACTCGCGGACTCATAAAGTGTTACGCGGATATGTGGGCATTTCGTGAGCATTGCAATCGTCAGCGCGAGTCCTGATATGCCGCCTCCGACTATCGCAATATTCAGCGGTTTTGTTTCGACCGCCATGATGCTCAAGCTACAAGTAAGCCTTAGACGTTGGTACGTGGACTGGGGAGCTGGATGGAAGATACTAGTGATATCGAAATACTAAGGCAAACAATATCTGACACTGCAGATCTGCGCGGAAAAACAAATGGCAATGTAACCGTTAAGCGATATCGTACTGGCGCTTACATGGGAGTTATGTGGAGCTTACAGGCAGAGTCAGGCACCCTATCATAGACGGCACGCTCTGCATGTAGATATTGCCGTCTAGCCTACTGAGGGTCCAGAGACAATGCGCTAAATTAGCGCTGTTCCGGACAACCATTGGGTCCGTAACTACATTTTGACACCGGCTGGACCCGAGCCGTAAATATTCATGCCTGAAAGTTCACGACGCGGATAGTTTGGGTCCTGGTATCATGTTTATTACAGTTGAAACGCCTCAGAGTGAGCACCAGCCCTCGCTGCTAAAATGAACACTGGATGAAATCGTTTCTCTTTCTATTATGCATTTTAGACATCATTCTCGGATAACCTTTACATCTGTGGTGACAGTTATACATTGGTACTCCATGGTGTCGCTTCCGCTACCAGTACTTCGAGGCCGGCTTGTTGTGACATGAGCCACCGTCTTTTTGCTGTCCATAATATGCTCCTGACTCTCGCTAGGGCTCACGTCCTCGTACGCGTCTAGCCGTCCCTTGTTGCTCTTGACATTGCCCATAGCAAAGGAATGATTAGGATCTGCACTCCTTAATGCACCAAGCCCAAGAGCACTGGGTCTGCTGTTGCCATATTGCTGATATGCGCCACTGGTCCCTTTGTTGCTCCTCCATTTTTTGGGCCACAGCGCCGCGACACTCTTCCGTAGACTGATCAGACATGCGCATATAACTCCAGTCGCAGCTTCGATAAAGCTCCACAAGTTTGTAGGCGCAGATTCCCAGGTGGGCTCTTTGGTCTTCAGGGTTAACGGTAGTGTTCCCATGCGAAGGGCGGTCGTCAGGCAAATGAAGAAACCCATGGAAAAGAGTATTATAAGGCCAACTCGATTTCCGACAGACATGTTAAGACGTACGATGACTGGCATGGGAAGAATGAAGATCGCGATGTCGGTTATGAGATTTGAGATCGCGTTAGACCAACTACAGAGAGAATCAGCGCTGATCATATACACATTTAGCATGGTGCTTACCGGTGTCCGAAGAAGCTGATACAGGTCCCTGGAATCGATCGATCGTAGACGCGGGGTATCGGTGTACATTGGAAAATTACCACAAATATGTACGATATTGTCCACGCTATGGATATAGCAAAAAAGATCTTGCAGACAAGGCGGAAGCGCGGCATGGGAAAGACACGATAATATAGAGCAACGAAAGCCATCTTGTTGAAGCCGTTCGTCAGAGTGTAGAAGACTTGCGTGAGCCAGAAGAACTGCGATCGACATGTCAGTATCCCAGTGATAGCAACAGGATCTGTCTGACTGACCTTCATCGCTTCTTTTATGTTGCCACCAGTCCTTTTTATGTCCACGACACGCATACCAAAACCGTAGATTGTAGCCATGTAGACACATACGGCGAAGATAATCAGCCAGACCTGTTCTGCGTCAATGTCCGTCTGCAATATTCGCAAGTGAACACTTACAGTTGATGCAATGACCAGAGCATCTTCCACTCCCAACCAACCCCTATTCTTGATGGTAATGGATATGCGAAACCCTAAAAGTATGATCGCAATGGCGGTCAAGGTCACGGTAACCCACCGTAAGTCTTGCTGCTCGCCAGCGTAGGCGCTGTACATTTTCGCGTGAGCACAGAATTTTGACAGACAGCCAGCTCAAAAACGTTCAAAGATCGACCGAGCCAGAAGTTATTACAGTAGACTTATAGCAGATGCTCTGTTTCTCATTGACAGCCATGCTTGCGACGCCCAGCTTCGGCCTTTGGTATCTTGTTTGAGCCTGACGGTCTGTGCTTCTGGTACTTCCTTGTTATGCATGATGGTACATGGCATAGCCTCCAGCGTAAAGGGCCTACGGTTGTGATTCCACTTCCGCGTCGCACCTTTTCGGCCACAATACATCACTGGCGCATACCCAGCGCCGGACCGACTTTCTGGACTCGAGTTCTGTCAGGTCAGCACCTCGAAAGGAGAATTTTTTCAACTTGTGCGACTCGACGAGAACAGTGATGGTTTTCGGATGTACGTATCCCGCAGTTCAGTACCCACTATTGTAGCTCTGAAGGATCGCCCTGATCTAATGACACGCTTCGAAGAAAGGCCGAGCGGTCTTATACCATCTTGGCTACATAACTTGTGGTGGGTTTCGCAATGGTTTTGTAGTCCGGAGCGGGTCTCAGTATATATTTCGCCGAATACGAGATTAAGCAGTTCGGCCCTTGCACCCGCACGGTGGTGTGGTTCGGTTCTGCAGAATTTGAGGCTCAGAGCGCGAGATTTTTTGAAAGAGGAGTTTAGTAGTCTTCGTATGTCGTCGAGAAAAATATTCCTACAGAAACAATTAAGTTTCAGGCGGCTTACCGTCAGCGCGGAGAATTTCAAGATTCGATCAATTGTATTGGGGCGTGGCTAAACTCTCTACCCGGCCCGTCGCGTGGGGAATAACTGGCCGCTCCCGTCGGAGGGGAAATTCAAGCCCGACCCGCGCATCTGGCGATTATCAAGGTTCACCATGCACTAACGCCTGGGAGGTACGATATGCCGCGATTGTTCAACAACGATTGGTCCACGATATGCTAGGCCGGCTAACGGTTGTAAATCAGCATGGTAGACAAAGGTCCAGGCCTCACATCAAGCCTCGCCAGCCCCAAAGACCAGGGGGGGCATTAGAGGTGATTTCTTGTTACGCCAATAGCGAGTGAGGGTCGAGAAATCTTGGGACCGGGATGGCTGTAGACCCTTTTCCGGGACGCCTTATTGTCACCCCATCTTTGCAGCGCTTGGGGGTATTTCGGGGCTTCTGGAACAGAACGCTATCTCGATTCATCCTGTGTCCCGTCTGCATCTCGCTTGGAGATTTTTCTCTCATTATGTCGCTAAGTGGTTAATGTCCATGTGGTTGGGATTGGCCCTTGTTCTCCCAGACCCCCTTGTCCTTGCAGGTCAACCGGCTACTCAAAACGCAGTGCTTTGCCGCCACAATCTACCGTTCAACCCCGCCTCAACTCTGCTCTCACCTTGCAATGGAGAACCCCAGCTCGGTCGAAAAGGGCGCCTACGTCCAGGACTCAACAGTATCATCTCCCAGTTCGACGGCCGAAGTTACCTTTGACCCTGCTGCTGAACGAAAACTTCTGAGAAAACTTGACATCAGAATCTTGCCTGTACTATGGCTTCTGTATCTTGTGAACTTCATCGACCGGTAAGAAGAATTACATTGTCTTCTAACTGCAGAACTAATGGGGTTTTCAGAGCAAACATCGGAAATGCAAAAATCGCTGGTATGGAGAAAGAGCTGAACCTCATCGGTCAGCGCTTCAACATCAGTGTATGGGTCTTTAATCTTGGATACCTTGTTGCAGGAGTCCCTCTTCAGATTGCGTTCAAGAAGTATGGACCAAAGACTTTGTGCATCATGATGTTCTGTTGGGGTATCACAGTCATTGGATCTGGACTTGTGAAGCGATGGGAACAACTGGTTGTTTGCCGTCTACTCACTGGTATTGCCGAAGCGGCTTTCATATCCGGTTCAGCCTATCTTATTGGCGCCTACTACTCCAAGCGCGAGTATCTCACACGATATGTCTACTTTCTCACTGCTGGTATCATTGCTGGTGCTATCAACGGGTTCCTTTCGTCGCTGATCTCTAGAATGAGCGGTACTGCGGGCTACGGCGCTTGGAGGTGGTGAGTCTGCACTTCACATAGTTCTGGCGGCTGACTGCTAACTAAAAAAAGGATTTTCATCATCGAAGGCTGCGTGACAATCTTCATCAGCATTGTTTGCTTTCCCTTTATTCCCCCATTCCCGGAGAACTGCAATTTCCTGTCGCCCGAGGAAAAGGCTCTCATGCTCGCACGTGTGGAGGCCGATGGAGGCCATGTCTCTGACGACGAAATTACACTCAAGAAGGCTCTCGAGTACTTGAAAGATTGGAAGATTTGGACTGGGTAAGCCCCTTGTCTCGTTACTATGTGAAAATCGATACTAACGCTTCGGCAGTGTTGCGATGAATCTCGGAGTCACTGAAAATGCAAACTCACTCGCAAACTTCCAACCGACGATCCTCAAAGGTCTTGGTTACACAGCGATACAGGCTCAAGTTCACACCATTCCTGTGTACCTCGTTGGTGCCGCCTTTTCCGTCATATTCGCATACATGAGCGAGAGGCTGCAGCGCCGCTACCTCTTCTACCTGTTCGGTTGGGCCGTTCTTGCAGCAGGTCTCATCGTTGAGATTGCGCACCCATCAAACCCTAAAGTACGATACATGGGCATGTTCTTCATCGCATGCGGCTGCTACCTCGCCATGCCAATCTCCATCATTTGGGTGTCGATGAACTGCGGAAGCGGATACAAGCGCGCTGTTGCAATTGCAGCAATCATCAACTTCGGTACCGCAGGTGCCTTCGTCAGCTCCAACGTATTCCTTTTCAAGGAGGCCCCCAGGTTTCGTACTGGCTTCAGCACGGGCCTGGGTTTAGCCTGTATGGGAGCTGTCGCCGCGACCATTACATGGTACGGATGCAAGAAAGAAAACAAGAAGCGGGATCAAAGGAGGCTGGAGCTGCCTGAGGTTCTTGATCAAAGCATGAAGGAGCTGGGCGATGATCACCCAGACTTCCGCTTTGCGCTTTAGATGTCAGTAGAGATAGTTGCTGCCGTGTATATAAACTCTCCCACTTGATGCGTTAATCGAAAATAGACTATAGATCGCAATGAAAGCTTTTCACAATCATAACTCATTGTCAAGCTCATAGCTTTACAACATGGAATAAAATGAGGCTTATGTGTTCACCGCAGCTCATTGACACACACTTGGAATGGCGTGATATTAACAGACTGTTCTTCGCACAGTACGCCATCGAAACTCTCAGCAGACCGCTCATTAAAGGGGCTCATACATGAACATAGTTTCAGATAGAGGTGAATTATTTGTGTAATGGCATCACACTCACTAAGCTTGTTGGCGCTTTGACACAAAAAAGAACGGAGGTTAACAACAGAAAAGGAAGGACGGGAAGGCCTCACGTATCATGGACAAACCATGGACAAGCATTTGCAATGCATTAACTATGCCAATTCTAGTGGCCGCTGAGTATGATGGCCTAATATTATTGTACGCACTTCTGAGTACACGCTAGAGCCTCCCTTTAGTCGTGTTTGGTATAGACCTTGACATACTTGACGTGCTCATTACCCTCTGCATCCTCATACCGCTTACTGACGATTTTATAGCCTCCTATTTTTGGCCATAGCTTTGTCCAACAAGTCCAGTAGAACACACCTAAGAGTAGCACAGAGACACCCACGACGGGGAACACATAATAGGGGTAACCTTCTGCGTTCCAATCGCCGTCCGGTGGGATGAAAGGGACAAGCGCCAGGAAGATATTGGCAGCCAAGTACAATAGAGCGATGGGAAGGTAAGTATGCCACGGAGACTCCCAGCTCTCCTTTTTCGAATAATGGAGATAGATGAGACCCGCGGTCACGAAGCCGTTGATCCATGCGCCCGGGTAGGTGTAGAGGTCGGTGATGAAATTGTACGCGGGCCCAGCAGGTGGTGCGACGAGAACAATAACAGTGATGAGCCAATGTAAGAACAAAGCAGTCGCCGGGGCATTGAATGGTTTATTCGACGCCCAGAATCGACTAAAAGGTAGCAATCCTTCTTTCGCGAACTCCTGGTTCAGCCGAGCATGCGCAAAGCTGACTGCGAGAACATTGCCCAGATTGCTCAGTGCGACAAACGCCGGAAGACTACGTGCTCCAGCACTGTTACCGAAGACATTACGGAAAAATAAGCCAGCAACGATAACTTCGCTCTTCGCAAGATCGGATTTCGGGATGGCGGCAAAGTAAGCAACGTTCGCAAGTACGTATAGAACAGTCGTTCCGCCGACAGCAAGAGGTGCGGACCAGCTGAGCGTTTTCTTAGGGTTTTTGATTTCTCCCAAGACGTAGTTGGCATTCTCCCAGCCCTTGTATGAGTATATGATGCGAAGAAGAGCCTGGCAGTATCCGTATGCACCTCCTCCACCGTAGCCATCACCGACTTCAAGGCGAAATGCGTTGTCAAAATTATGCGGCTGTTCGATTTTCAGATGGCCAGCAAGGGCGGCGAAGCCGGAGAAGACGATAAACAAGAGAATAAAGACCTTGAATATTCCGAGGGCGTTAAAAAGGCGGATACCCCACTTTGGCAGCGTGGCATGAAGAGTGACAGCAAACGTTACGCATGCAACAGCAATACCGCGCGCTGCCCAGCCATCGGGTGATTCTGAGCCAGACGCGAAAAGAACATAACGGCCAAACGCCAGGGAGTTGCCGGATGAGAACCCTAGGAAAAGCATCTGTGCCGCTAAAACGCATGTTGCCATGTACTTCGGATGACGATAGACTCGCTCCAGATAATTCTTTTCGCCACCGGACCGGGGAATCGCAAGACCAAACTCGAGGAAAACGGAGAGTCCGCAAAACGTAAGGATACCGCCGATGATCCAGAGGAAAAGTGATACTCCGACCGAACCGGTCACAGCGAAGATACCAGAAGGCGTGGAGAAGACGGTTGAACATCAGTAACGGTCTGGTGCTATGCAGCTAACTATACTTACTACCGGTCCCAATCATCTTATTCAGAATCACAAAGACAGTCGCGGTATAGCCCAACTTTTGGGAATCGTCGTAAACATACGCATTGTCCTCCTGGACACTGCCCTCATCTTGAGTAGGCGGGGACGGCGGCGCCTCGTCAGTGGTGTACTGCACGATCTTCGCCCTGTCGTCAGTTTCGCTCGCCATGCTTGTGGTTGGATTGAAGCTACTGTCGCTGCTGGGGCAGGCTGTAAGTTAAATGCAAGGTTACATAGCAGCATGCAGTGACGCGATAGCGTAGTCCAAGCATGCTACGCGAGATAAATTGCACTTTTTTCTTCCTTATGTCGCAATCGACACGCAGTGTAAGATTCCAAGGCCTGCGATGCTCACGGCGCCAGGTGATGGCTCGTTCCAAGACACTAAATGGGGAAGGTGAACCAATTTGATGGGATCAAAGCTCTTGGTACAACCTCTCGGCCATACGCATCATCGCCCAGGGTAATGTCGTGATTACTGGGCACCATTAGCTTGCCGCGCATATTCTTGGCACCCACGATCTGCATTCATCTATTTGTTATCGCGATAACGATTTTCTCGAAGGCTATACATCGAAAAGCGCCCATGTTCGAAGACGGTAATGTGGCTGATTGCGGTCAGCGTCTGCGGCAGCGCTAACGATGCGAGGCATGAAAACCGACGGAATGGAACGAATCCTTGGAAAGACGTTCGAAGAGGCAATGGAGGATTTTGTTGGGGAATGCCATCCTCTATTACCTATGCAACAGTGTTGTAGAAATGGAGTAGTGGTATTTCTGATGAACACGATTTTACACACCCTCTAGATGTGCCGACTAACACAGGCTTTGCGCTTCTCTTTTTCGATGGGCGAAACCAGAGGCGCCGAACAACAAATGGTATCAGCCATCTAAGATAGATCAGTTAGTAATATGACAGGCTTTCTCTGCTTATGAGATGGGTACAACTAGATAGATTGGACGCATTGGAAAACGAGCGTCTTTCCCCAACGAAAATACCTGTGATAATATTATCATTTCGCATTGAAGATGTCATACATGACCCATGCCTAAACAATGCGTGATGCATACTTAGAGAATTATTGAGGTAGTTAGTTCTAATCTTGCAAATGTCGACAGGTATATTCGCATACAACCGTGGCTATAGGAGGCAATCTACGCGCAAGTGTCGCGCTGGTAGTCGTGTGGTTGCTCCACATCTAGCAGGCATTATCGTGGTTGCTGAGTTACATATTGACAGCGTTACATAAGCCCGGGAAAAACCCTCAAGGGAGATAATTGCAAATGTACACAGTATGCTACTAGTAGGACTCTCAGATTTCCGCATTCTCTCAGCTACTTAACAGTGAGCGACGTCACGTGGTATGTGCTGGGCACCAACAGCCTGGCCTACTCAATTAGACCACGCCTGACAGCTGTCGGATACGTGAAGGTGCCACATGCAGCGACTATCAAGCCTGATGCGTCGATCAAAAGGCGATCACGTTGTCGCATCTCCCGCAAACGCCTCTCTACCGGTGCTGACAGCAGATCACCATGACACATGGCCAACGGGCCCGGACTCACAACGGCTGGTTTCTATTATTGCCACATACGAGTGATTCAACGGATATTTCGCCGATCTGATAGAAGTCGGTGCTCTCGCTCAACACTGGGGCGCATCTCTTTCGAGACCCACCGTCGCGAACGTATCTACTTTTGTCAAGGCGTCGCAAACACTGACTGCTTACAGGGCCGATTGTGGCTGTTTACGCTGTGAACAGTGCGCCGTTTTTTGGAGTTAAAGATTCTTCAAACAATAGACTGGTCATTCAATAAGATTTATACTTAAGAGGAAACTCGGAAAAGCATGAGTATGCGACCGAAGTGCTTACTGTTTCAGGCGTGAGGTATAAGCCATTGTGTTTTGTCTGCCACTAGCTTATGAAAATCTGTGAAGGCGGCTAGCTGCAGGGACTTGTTCGGAATGCGTTGTAGCATAATGAGGCACAAATGCCACAAAAGCTCTATCCCACACGCGGAACAAACCACAGAAGCGTCGCACAGCGAACGCGTCGTTCTCAACGTCTGATTCAGGAATGTGCGCAGCTGTCCTTGGGAGAAACCTCCGCTGTCCTCGGGATAGGAATCTCTAATTAAGCAAGGGACAGCTGAGTTCTCGGTCGACCGAAATAGTCGGACAAACCTAAACAAGCCGTTTTCCTCACCAAAATGCCCAACTTTAACATTGAATATCTGCACTTTTACTAACTCATTTACTAGAAGAACTTAGATAATAATAAAAGGGTATCTCTATCTTAAATATTCTAAGTTTTTCTAAAGGTAAAATGCTATATGTAACGTGGCAGCGACTTGTAAAGTTCACCTAACTACGTGCGTCTGCACTTTGCAGCGGTAACCGTGTGTTGTTGTGTCTCACTATTTCAGTAGACCGAGAACTGAGCTTTACTATCCTAATTAGATTAGGGTTGGTCTAGCCAGGGTAAGAGCTAGTCTGGATAGGGTTAGATCAGAGTGAGGGTTTTGTGAATATTTGAATCTAAAAGATAGCTGTACATAATACTCCGTATAAGCATGAACGTCTATTCTAGGTAAATCCTAAGAACAGCCGGGTTTTCTTCCGAGGACAGCCGAGCATATTGTTCACGTCTGATTGCAACAGTGCTACTTTGTGTACCTCGGATACCGGTTGTTTATTGAAGCATAAACCATCTTGCTGTTCCCCTTAGGGCACCAGCTGATTGGTGCATTATCTTTACCCATCTACCCCATGTTTCCCTCCTTTTCCCGTACAGGCCACCCCCGCGTTTCATGGGACTCGTATGAGGCGTAATTGGAGGCATTAGATGTTAATCTGCGAACACAGGTACATGCGGCTGAGGGGCACCCAAAATCCCGGAGATATGATCATCGTGCGCAACATGACGAAGTTTGATAATTAGCCGCAACTGTACCGGAACAAATTAGTTCATAAGGGGTACCAGCCAAGCTCTTAAGTTGCGAACCCCCAAGTGAAGTTTGTACCCTAAAATTGCCAAAATGCGCTTGGCGATTATATGCGCTAGCCTGCTACAGGTGTGTGCAGCTATACCTACGGTCAATAGGAAAGCATGCCAGTATCCTACCAAGAAGCCGCTGGACGGATGTCCAAAAAATACGGTCCTCGTTGGACCAGGACATAACTTTACTACGATCCAGTCTGCAGTCCTCAGCTTGCCGAATGATACAGCACCCTACCACATCCTCGTCCTCCCCGGTAACTACACCGAGCAAGTCAACGTCACTCGGCCAGGTCCAGTCTATCTCTTTGGGCAAACGGCATCCCCAAATGACCAAAGCAAGAACACTGTCAATGTTATATGGCACAATGCTACCGGCGCCGGACTATCCACTTTGGATAACGCGTATACATCGGTTCTCACAGTCGCACCTACCTTCAACGCAAGTTTGACCGGGACAGGACCAACTGGCTTCCCCGTTCCAGCAGACACACCGTTCGGTAACACAGATTTCCGCGCCTATAACCTCAATTTCATCAACGACTACTTGCCCTATTCAGCTGGCCCTTCTCTGGCCGTTTCAGTCAGCTATGCAAACGCAGGCTTCTATTACTGCGGCTTCTATTCCTACCAAGACACCGTGTACATCGGCAAACTCGGCAACGCCTACTTCTACAAGAATGAAATTGCTGGCCAAACAGATTTCTTCTACGGCTTCGGCACGGCATGGATTCAGTCCAGCTTGGTAACCATGCGCAACTGCGGCGGCGGCATCACCGCGTGGAAAGGCACAAACACGACTTTTGAAAACAAGTACGGTGTATACATCCATGAGTCGGACGTCAAAAAGGCCAATGCTTCGCTTGCGATTACGGGCAAGTGTGCGCTGGGAAGACCGTGGAATGCGCTTCATCGGTCCATCTTCGCCAAGTGCTCGCTCGATGATTCGATTCAGCCGAATGGATATATTGAGTGGAGTGCCTCGGATCCAAGAGTGAACGCCAATACGACCATGGCTGAGTACAGTAACTTTGGACCGGGATGGAATGAGACGGCGAGACTGGCAAGTAAGGTTAGCATCGTTATGGATGCAAAGAAGTATGAGCCGTACTCTACACCAGAGAAGGTGTTCCAATATCCATTTTCTGGCAAGTTTGGAAATACGGGTTGGATTGACAGATCTCCGGAGGTTTGATGGAGACGATGTTAACTAAAGTACCGATTTTGACTTGCACAATAGAATGGAAAGCTTGTTCCATTTTTGTTCTTGCTATGTGAGTTTTCTCATGTTCTTTGGAAAACATCTCCCGAACGTTTTTGCTGTGAAACGATAGAGGATGAACACAATGCAAAATAACTTTTCGAACCAGCTCATCAAGACTTGTTTTCAGATAACAAGATAGCACTCTTCATGCTTCCTTCAGCACATCCTTGGAATCCCTTCGCTTGAAGCCCTCAGGCAGTATCTTCCACTGCTGCTCCTCATCAAGCAGCTTCTCCGCCTCCTCCCATCCCTCCCTGATAACCGCAACCTTCTTCTCATCCCTTGGCGTGATATTAACAGGAAACGGCTTTGGCTGCGCAAGCACACCTTCCGTAAACTCATCTTTTTCAGGAATGATCTCATTGCCATCATCATCACGAGCAGGCAAAATATCAAAAGCCCACAAAAGACGCGCCATTGCCAGGAATAAGGACCGCTCAGCGATGTGCATACCTTGGCAAACGCGGCGTCCGGCTCCAAAACTAAAGTGATCGCGTTTCGAGGGGTCTGGGTTGTTTGCTGACTCTGCTGCAGATTGCTGGTCATGCAGGTAGCGGGTTGGGTCGAAGCGGCGGGGGTCTGGATGACGTTTGGGATCGTTATGGATGGTCCAGTTGTTTGGCAAGACGCCTGCGCCCTTTGGAATCTTGTAGCCCATGTACTCGTCATCCTGGATTAGAGCATGAGGAGCTCCCGAGATAACGGTTGGCATCCATCGTAGTGTTTCCTTGATGCAGCCGTTGATATACGGTAGACTTGGCCAGTCTTCCATAGTGGGAAGTCGAGAACCGCACACGCGATCGATCTCTTCCTGCGCGGCTTTTGCTACATTTGGGAATAGGATCATGGCTTGGATGACTTTGACGTGTCAGTTTGAGTTTCGGGAAGGCGAATGCAATACGTACAACTAACGAGCTCTGCTGCCGTGGTATCAGCGCCAGCCTCGAGTACCGAACCACTAATGTATCCAGCAAGCTCATCTGAGAAATTCTCTTCTTCTTGGGCACGCGCTAGATCAACAGAGAAACACGGTTTTGCGGTACCGTTCTTAATCTTCGTTTTCACATCTAGCCAGTGGCTGAGGTACAAACTGCACGACTTCTCATGGAGCTGCTTCGCATATCTTCGTTCTGGGAGGAAGGCATCAGGTAACCATCGTAAAATGGGATACAGATCAAGTAGTGCTGCAGTCGTCTTCCCATGCACTTGGGAAAGCTTATCAATATTCTGTGGTAGCATTAACGACTGCAGCATCGATTCGTACATGACTTACCCAGAAGAGCTGCTTTACTTTGGGATCGTCGATCCTAGTAGTACGAAATCCATATATCATTTGTGTTGTAAAGCTGCTGGTATACCGCCGTATATGATCGACGAATTGCTCTGGTGTATCCAGTAGTCCAACGAGCAAAGCCTTGTTCTCGAGGTCTTGATAGGGCACATAGGACGTGGCAACCTTGATGTTTAGATTATGATGTATGATTTTGCGAATCATGCGCCATGTATCGCCGTAGGGCTAACAATATTAGCATATTTGGTATGTCTCGTATACGAGCGAAGAACCCATACCATCAATGCTACGCGAAGGCCACCACTTGCTACATTCGCAAGATAGTGGTCGGGACGTGACGAGTAGATTCCACTACGCTTATCAAGGAGGTCCTTAACAGCCTGGTCCGATGCAAGTACCACCATGACCATGGTACCAAGCATGAGTGAGTAGACCGGGCCATATTCCTCGGCCCATTTCTGAAATTGGAGATGGAGTTTTTCCTTTGGCATAAGATGAAGGTTGCCAATAAGTGGTAATGTTGGGGGACCTGGGGGATACCCTTTGGGCCTTTGACCGATTCTACTCAGCCGATATGTGGCCACGCTGACTATGGTCACGAACAGCGTGAAGGTGAGGAAAGGCATTGTGTTGGGTGCAGAGCCTTGAGTTGCAAAACCACGGGTTATATCCTCATTTCATAGCACAACTTATTATCAGCAGGTGGGGTCACAGATATGAACAAGTCGATCTTGTCATCTAAACCAGACGAATTTGTTGGAGCTGAGCCTAGGATGTAAGCCATGGCTCACAAGGATGTACCTTTTCGGCTTAGCTTGGTCAGCCCAAGGCTGCACCAATGCACTTAATAATCAGAAAGCGTTACATGAGACCTGGGCATAAATTGGCAAGAAAAATCGTAACCAGACTGTTATCGGGTTCTTCCTTGGAGCTGAGGTAATAATAGACACAGAATGAGCGAAACTCTCCGCGGGCAGGAAATAGCTGGATAGAAGCTATTCACCCCACATTAATCGCGATGCAACAACAGCCCAAAACACAGCTCAAGTCAACTAAATTTACATTAGACTACTCACATTCTTGGGCATAGGACGTTTCATACTCGAGTACGACAAACAACACTCAAGTGCGTAGTGGTTGGTGGGTTTTTGTAGTGGATTGCACTATTTTAGTGAGGACCGCATTTGTTCCGCTATTCGAGTCCACGGAGAGCGGAGTTACCATGTCGCGCGACTGCAGCGATCTTGACCGCCAGTGACTATACTTCTAGTGTACCAGTTCAGGCAGCAAGATAGAAACGTAAGGGATGACCTGAAATGAAATGAAGTACCACAACAGGTAGGCTATTTGATGGTGAACCATGGCGCAAAGTATGCGGGGTATGTAGCATGGTTGTATTGTAGACTAACAAGCCCTTCGTCATCTGTCGCGAGCTCTCTGCAGATGGTTGTCAAAGATGATAAATCTTTAGCCAAATTTTGCCAAACATACGCCCTTCCAGGTCTACAGCAGTCGTTTAGCGTCTTTGACACTCTTCGAATGATCTGAGTTGAAGTAACACGACCCGTTATCACCACCGCAGTACAACCAGCATTACAACTGGGCATGAACTGCTTATTTGGCCATTCTTTCATCAAAAAGCAAGACCGAATAAGACACACAAGAGACATCCGGCAAAAAAACAGTAACATGCACTAAAGAAAGAAGCTGTGATGAAATGAATACGACGATTAAACATTAAACACAATAGATAGTTAGTAATATTGGATAGAGCGACAAACTCTTTTCGTATGAGCAGCAAAGGAGAATAGAACCTTGAAGTAAAACACCTCTTTCGCCATCTTCTTTTTGGACCTTCAACATCACCATCACACGAACTCGCTTCATATTCCTATCGCGTCGCCCCTTTCTCTCCAGCCGTCCAAGAGTGAAGGGAAAGCGAAACGGAACAAAGGGTTTAAAAAGCAAGCAAGATGCAAAACAGCAGAAGAAAAACATGACAAGCAGGTACCAAGCTCCGAGTCCCCTGCTTCACGCTTTGAAAAAAGCAAAGCAGCACATAAACGGTCGTGCATTGACGAGCGGGAGAGCCATGTCTTGTATGGGACAAAAAAAAGAAAAGCGAACAAAAACGTAGGGGCATGATGTGGAAAGTAATTGTCATGCTGATTAGGAATAGATAGGATATCAAAGATGGGGAATAATTACAAGACGATAAGTCCCAAAACAGCAATGACAATGGCGCAAACCGAGCCGCTCATGCGAGAAAGGCCAGGCTGAACCGTTGCTCCAGCACCCGTAGAACCAGAGCTACTTCCACCCTGGACAAAGCCAGATGAGCTTCCGCCACTACCTCCCGCCGCGGCATCGGTACCCTGTGGGTTGGAAGCTTGTCCGTCTGAGCCGCTGGAGCCGCTGGAGCCACCGGCGGCCTGACCACCGGGGATGACAACACCAGGGACTGTCATGACGGTTCCGGTGGGCTTGGGCTTGTTGTCGTTGGCCTCGCCTGGTTCCTCGCCAGTACCCATGAGTGAGCCAAGGACGACGACATCATCGGTAATGGCAACCGTGTTGTTGGTTCCAGCCTCATCCGTGTACTTGTATGTCTTCTTTCCCTTGATCTGCGCCGCTGGTGGGGGGTCGTAGCACTCAACAGTGACTTCGGAGAAGCGGGCTGCGTAGTATCCGTTGACCATGTATGGGCTGTTCCAGTCGATCAGACCGCCTGCCCACTCGATGGTACCCTTTGCGTTGGTGTCCTTGCCGGCGGGCCAGAGAGAGAGCATGACGCGGGATGGGGTTTGCGGGTAGTCGAATCGGCCCGCGGTGCTGTTCCAGGTTCCCTCCCGTTCAAGTTTGCGCAATTCCTTGCCGTCAACAGACCAAGTGAGCGTGTCTTCTTTCCAGTCAATGCAGTACTCGTGCTCTGATTCGACTGAGTTGCCGTTAGGGATAGTAAGATTCTTGCCATTCGTGTCTGGTTTTCGTGTTAGTAACCAGTCTTCAACTCGACAAGAGACCAGGTAAACTTACAGACTGTCACACCCTGGGAATAGTAATTTGATTGGACGTCGTTGACATCCACACCAACCCATTCAAAATCAATCTCGTCCTTGACGTCCGACATGAGAATGAAGGCGGTCACAACACCCTGGCCCTGAGCAGTGCTGAGCTTGGAGCAAATCTTGCCATACCACACGTAGAAGGTCGATGCCAACAGTGTTCCATCTGTTCCTTTCGCCATGGTCAAGAGGGTTGACTTCTTGCCTGACTTGGGGTCTGAGTATACGATGGGGTCGCCTTGCGACTGCCAGTTGACTTTGGAGGCATCGCCGAGGTACTTGTCAATCGTCTGAACGTCGTCGAGGTTATCGAGCGAATATTTTCCGGATTTGCACACGGGAGCGGGGACGCAAGAGTTCAGGGTGTTGGACATGGTGGGATCGCATCCACCCAGGCAAAAAGCGCCGACACCGCAGTCGCCATACACTGCATGGTGATTAGCATGCAGTCGTGAAATGAAGAACGGCGCAATACGCACGCGAGCAGCAGGGCGTCTCTTTGGGGCAATGGCTATTCTTTGTGCATTTTGCGCCGTGGACGACGCCGACAAATGCAGCGGCCGCAATGGCGGCAGAAAGCACACCTCGGACCATGGCTCGGACCGTTTTCGCAGTCGGTGATGTCGTGAAGGTAAGCTGATGTGGAGTTGAGTCGGACCGCAGCCAAATCGCTATCGCAGGACTGGCGGAAAGCACTTGCTTAGGGTTTGTTCAGTGATGTCAACCGTAAGCACGATCACGATCCGCGTAGGGGTTCGTCTTTGGGTGGAGCTTGTCAAGCAATATGGCCGATTATTACACCCCTGGCTATCCTGTGGCCCAATTTCGAGTACTGGTAGCGAGCGTCGGTACAAGGAAAAAAGAAAAGCAAGCGCAACGGTGGGTTAGTATAGCGAGAGTGGTCCCAAGGGAGTGAAGAGGAGAGGGCAGGCCTGGACGAGCGGCCAGCTTCCTCTTGAAGAAGGGGTTTCTGGGGTACGAGGTGGCGCATCAATATGGAATTGCGCCATTCTGGTTCTGGCCACGGCCTAGCCGCTTGCATCGACTAATGAGCCATTAGCGACCCAGCCGTCCACACCATCAGTCAAATGGCCAGTGGTGTGTTTCGTCAATGGGTCGCCGTATTGCCGGACTGGCTGTTGGCATGGAACGCTTGCCCTGCATAGGCAGACACGCACACAGCCTCGTCGTGTTTGTGCTGCCGTGTCGAGGCCACCCTGCCTTTGCATTGACTTGATTCCTTCTCGGCGTAGCGCCCTCACAATCGATACGCCCTACTGGTATCTTTGGAACGCCCTGCAGCAAGACCCTCGCCGCCCCACCGTCTGCCCGCTGCCTCCCTGGTACACCCCCCGTCATACGGGAGTTCTTGAATGTTCCCCAGGACGACGTCACCATGGGTTATACTGGTACAAGATGCTGTTATCGTGCAACCTGTGCTGCGTTCTGCGGGGGTTGTGTTTGAGCACCCCCTGGGTTGACTCGGATTCCAGCCGAGCACGTGCGCAGCCGAGCACGTGTGTCTTGTATTGCCTCGCATGACCAGCAAACCTTGCATCTCATAGCGCTACCAACTCACGCCATCCCAAATGGATTGGGCCGGTACCCGGTGTGATGTTCGCCTTCTCACACATTGCCGTTTTCCTTGCGGCGACTGTGAAACAGACTGAAGCCGGGCTCAAACGGCCTACATGATGCAAAGAACAAAAGGTGAAAAGGGGCTGAGTAGCATGGCTGGTTACTACCTAGCTTCGCCCTGACGTCCCATGTGCTGCCACAACTGCGTCCACTTCTAGTCTCCACCCCAGAGGCATCCTTGAAAACGTGGAGGTATCCTTGAACGAGTAGAGCCATCGGCTCATCGTAGTATATCGATAAATCGAGGCCATGTTCTAAGCTTATAACACCCTGCCCTGGACGCAGAAATTCTTTCCTCGTGGAGTGGCTCGCTATGGCTATGACGAGCTATCTACTACCACAATAGGGTTATGGAACGGTATGGCATGCATGGGACTACGCACTCAAAGAGAAGGTCAATGCTCTTTACACATGATTAGTTAGCCGCCATGTGGCGTTTCTCGTACTCGCAAAGACGCACAGATGTCACCAATCTAAATGGCATTCAACGTACTTGTAGGTACGGCATGTTCGGGATGTCTATTGGGTCGAGTTCACGTGGGTGTTCCGTATTCCCTCATCGCACTAGTGCTTCATGCACGTGATCACATCTCTCAGACACCACCCGGGTCGTCGTTAAAACTCATTGCCACACGTTGGAACTCGGCTCTTTGGTTGATCTTACTTGTTGCTTAACATTTTCACGTTACAAAAAGTCATCCTATACAGGGTCAACGCATCGACGCCGAACTCGATGTAGGTGAGATGGTAGTCCACTGAGCCTCGGCAGTTTACCTGCACTTCCTCTGTTTCTTCCCGAACACTACCGCAACCCATAACTCAGCCTGAACTTCAACAACATCTCGAACTTCTCACGTTATTGTTCTGGATGTCATACCTCCTCCACGGCAGCACGTCTCACACGGGTATGGGCTGGGTAGACCTCGTGCCCCGCTGCGGTCGCATCTACATTGGCGGCCTTTACGCCTTATACCAGACCGATCTTATTGAAGCTGCAGGCATAACGCACGTGCTCTCAGTCATAGACTACGACGCTTTGTTGCAGGAGAAATTCAAACATTTAAAGCATTTCCACATCCGGGCCGAGGACCATCCGAACGCTAATCTTTTACAATATTTCGAGCGTGGTGTGAGATACATTGATCAAGCGCTAGCTTCTAAGGATGCCGAGACTGGAGGGGGTGTATTCGTTCACTGCGCCATGGGCAAGTCTCGCTCGGCCACCCTTGTCTGCGCCTACTTGATTTGGAAATACAATCTTTCGCCCACAGCCGCATTGGAGCAATTATGTGAGGGAAGGCCAATTTGCGACCCGAATCCAGGCTTCAAAGAGCAGCTCGAAATTTGGAGTAAGATGTGTCGTGCTGATAGTGAGGAAGAGAAGAGAAGGATATACGAACACTGGGAAAAAGAGAGATTCACTGGCGAGGTATGGGATTGGGAAGCTCGAGTAAAAAAGCAGGAAGAAGAAAACGTGGCGAGTCTGAAGACTTCGAAGCTTTAAATATTGATAGAATACGTTAACACATTACGGTCGAGAACAAAGCCGTCCTACCGATTCGAGCCTACATTTTCCATCTCTTTGCAGCTCATTGCTTTGGACGAAAGCACGGTAGCCACTCTCTGAGGGCCTTGTGGAAAAGCGCTTGAGTTGCGGGTATATCTGGGACATTATCGTAGGCGTCCATAGTCTGATCGTAACCATGTACCGCATTACGCAGCACCTTACCGAACACCTTACTCTCCCCTGTACTCACTCCACATTTCGGGATCTCTTGCGTAATTTCAGCCTTGGGTGCACCAGGCCTATCAGAACCAGGGCTCAGCTTGCGCCAATAGTCCAATTCGCCGTTGGTCCAGTACGTGTTCGAAGGCCGGATCGTCCATCCACCCAATTTTTCAACAAGAAGATCACTCTTGGGTAAAGCAGGCAAGAGGCGAGCGGGCGCATTAGGCCACTGGCGTCTGCAGTTGTTTTCTTGATGTTGTTGTGAGTTGTACTTGGAAACCATTTGGTAAGGACCCAGGTTGGCGGACTGGAAGTTCCCTGTAATCGTTAATATCAAGAATTCTGAGGGAACGGATTCCGACCTACCGATTTGCGTGCAGGCTTGCCAACTCCAAGCAATCGACGACGCGTCCGTATACGCCAAATCCAGGTTGCAATCTCCCGTTTTGTTCAGACTGCCTGAACACGAAAGGTCCCAGTTGTCGTTCACAATAGCTGTAAAGTTTGGATAAGCAGCCCACCTGTCTGACGTCCACTTGTCGCCCTTGGTTGCTGCCCAGCCCTCCTCTGGCGCTAACTTGTTCGTCGCAGGGTCCGTTTCCAGCCAGTCACAAAAGTAACGGAGTCCCCATTTCCCGCCGTCTATGTCATTGAACATCCATTGGCCATATATCAACGAGAGGACCTCGCCAAACGATGCACTCGTACTGTTGCCAACCCCAAGACCCAGGAACTGCTCTTTCAGTGCGGTGGCGGCAGGTTCACCAGAGTCGAGAACTTTGTCAATGTGGCGAATCGCAGCCTGGATATCTCGGGTACAGTTTGCAAAGCCTTTGGTTATCATTCCCTGCCGTATGACGTCCCAGGCAAAGCTAGTGTCTACTGTAGCCTGGACTGGAGCTGATGTAGAATACGAGGCAAAAACGATGTCGGGGTGATTTTCACGTAGCCAAGCACCTCTCATTCCTGGATACGAGCCACCCACCCACACCCACGGTGTGTGGTCGGGGGTGAGCTTGTAATTAATGTCCTTCCTACTAAACTGCTTCGCGAAAGTGACAACATCCTCAAGCGCTTGCTCGGTCGTTAGGAACTCGAGGGCCTCCGCTGACGTATCGATGGTGATGTTTACGGGTGTCGATTGGCCGTAGAACCGGTGCTCCCATAGAATGCCAATGCCATTGAAATCGTTCATCATATGCCAAAAGTAACTGTTGTTTCCAAAGAGAATGTAGTCGTACCATGACGCAGCGTTGGTTTCGCCAGTATCAAAGACAAAAACTGGACCACCTGGTTTGTATGTTTTCGCGTTGACCCAGAATCTGTTGCGAAAAGTGCCGGCGTTGGACCCGAAATGATCAAGCGGAAGTTCGATCCATTCCGTATTTTTCTCTGCAGCTGAGACATCCCTTCTAGAAAGAGAGGACGATCCAATGTGCATAGCGTCCGTGTCAAGACCCGCTGCTGTAAGCAAACGCAAATCCTGATAGGTGGCTCCTTTGGAGGCATTGGTGCCCTGCAGCAGCGCGAGCGTGAACGCTGCTGTCGATATTAAGAACCGCATATTTGTTATGTTAGATTCGCGATTGGAACGAAGTCAAAGAAAAGAGCGGACACGCCGGAGAGAAGTGAGGCAAGATTCAAGCCCCAACAACCCAGTGCAGGTCACCGGATAGTAAAAGGGGAGGGTGGTATCTCGGGAAAATTGGGGCTTTCCGTAGCAACTTATACTACAGATGACAGAAATGACCGAACTACATTCTGTCCACGCCCTGGCCACCGATTTGGGAAAACACATTTCATGTCGGCGAAATTTGCGGTCTGAATATCGAACAAGCGCATGTCATCCCCATATTACACCGTGAAATGTTTATGCATCCTGAACTGCATTGGCTTCTCAAACGGCGATCGTCTCCAAACAAAATGTGGCGCAGATTATATAGGAAGCCTTAATAGAGCAAAGCCTTTTAGTATCATTTGCGAAATAGCTGGTCTTTATATTAAGCTTCTTGGGACCTTCAGCCTTACAATGCGCCGAGGCTAGACTAGCACAGACACTCTATCACGCCGTGCCGAAGAGTAAGCAACACTGCTGTTTTCAGTTGCATGTGCACCGTAATCGGCAAATAAGTGGGATGCGATACAAAACTCACGGAGTGAAGGCTGTTCTAGAGCTGTCTTGTTGTAGCTCCAGGGACGCAATTGAAATCTCTTTCTCGTTGGAACTGCTGTTAGGTCTCAGTACCAATTAACGAAAGTTCATCAGACGATGCCGTATACGTACAATCTAAACTACTAGTAACCCTCACCGCCACATGGTAAGACGAGTCTATGCATATCCTGGCATCTTCGGCGGGACTCACCCCTTTTCCTCTGGTGACATGTAAGTATACCGAGATCACTCGTTTTCAGCAAAAAGAAGCTCCGAGCCGCAAAATTGGTCTTGATTCTGTTCTAGCAGTCTATTCTCCGAAGCGTTGCAGGTGCGTCGGCGACCTGAGGACCAATAGAAGGTAACGCATGCGATACTTCACGTGAGCAAACTAAAATCAGCGCATCCATCGCCGTCGCAGGACCCAAATACCTAAAGTCAGGGCCGTCAACGGTATCGCGAACGCCCAATACACCCAGAACCTCTCGGAGACTGACCATTTGCCTGGCGCGCCATCTTGGGGTGGCGTGTAGTTGAAAAAGCTCATGCTGAAAACAGCCTGTGACACAGTCAGTAGAGATTCGACATCTGCATCGCAAATTCTTACAGAGATGAACGTTGGCGGCAGAAAAAACATGCTGACTACTGCAATGGTTCGCATCGCACCGCTGTCTTCTTTGGCTGCCGCTCCGAGCTCCTTCATGATCTGACTGTCGTATCGTGCCGCCTCGCCGAGGTTCGTCATGATCTGACTGTCGCGCTGTGCGATCATGTTGTAAGCCTGAAAGCGCATTAGTACCCGCTTTTGCAAGGAGAATATGCATGCCCTACGAGTGCAATCTCGTTTTGTAGCCTCTCTTTGTTTGATTTGGCGCGGAGGTGGAGGTTCTGAAGCATGCGAACTTGAAATTCAAGATGGCGATTGATTGACTCAGTTTGATCTTGCAGATCCCGCGATGTCGCTGGTTGTTGATTCGATTGGCTTGCAAGATGCTGCTGAATGCTGCTTAGTGTTTCTATCGCTACACTGAGAGTCTCTGACGAGTGAATGGCGTGTCTTGCTGCTTCGTGGAGCAATGTGAAATGGATCGTATCGTGCGTCGAACGTTTGCGGTCCTAAAATGTGCCTCGTGAGTCGTAGAAGTCTGCTTCGTCGTTCTATGGTGACGTACTTTCTCTGCTTCCCGTACAACATCTCGAATCGACCATATCGATCGATCGTACATTGCGACGATAACTTCCATTAGTGGCACAAGTAAGGAACCAGGATGCGGTGCTTGTACCTCAGGCCACATTTGATGGAGGGTTTGTTGGAGATTGGTCTGAAACGCGTCGTCTACTCCCAAGCATAGGACGGAGCTGCATTTTGAATCCCATCGACAGCAGAACGTCATCTCATACCAATGGTAATGTAGCCCGCCTTTGTTGTTGGCTATTTTAATCAACATGCGAAACCACATGTCTGGGAAGGTCAGTTGTGGTGATCTTCAGGGCTTGTGTACTCTTACAAGACGATTCACGCTGGCCATTTTGATTCCGCGACTCCTTGAAAGCAAAGAATCCATTAGAGCGCCTATAAATGCCGGCGAGAAGGTACTGGGGAATTTGAAAATATTCAACAAGCTCTGGCGGCACAAGGCCGCTACCGCTGTCAGAAAACGGGTCCTCGAACAACAATCTGAGGTTTGGTCAATGTGGGGATACATCCTATGAATACTAAGAAAGTACAAATATTCTTTTGTCAATTTATCGTGGTCCTATCGTGGTGTCAATTCTTGTATGCAGGGAGGTGGGAAAAGTACTGTATCATACGCGGAACCAGCTGTCCAATCCTCTGGTATCTGAGATCCAGCCACCGGAACCTATCAAACGGTCACTTTCGTTCCTATGAGACTCAAAAATTCCTCCTACTTAATGTTACTGTGTTGATTGTAGCCATGGACGTCAATGAAAATGTTATGTGCTAGCGAAAGCCCGAAAGCAGCATGCCGTTTGCTCAAGTAACTCGAGCAAGAGCATCGTGTGGCCAGGTGGTGGGCTACGCCACGGCAGCTTATGCGCAATGAAACGAGTCATCAGGCGGGCGCATGTATCGTGCGCGAGGCTGTCCAATGAACGCGTGAGCAGAAACCCCATCACCTTAGGCGTTTGGGGGCCAACTTATCCGCGCAAATGATGATGTCCGACCGGAATCCTTCGTACTAGGTAAGACAACTCTGAAACCCTGATACATACATAAGTATTCCATCTTAGTGAGGCTGAGCGACAGCCTTGACGTACTTTTTGCGACAACTCCCACCCATAGTTTACCTTTGCACTCAACACTTCGTATCCTTTTCTCCTATTCCGTTCCATCGCAGTTTAATATCCAAATTCAACTTCCTCCGCTTCCTACAACACACTGGGATTTCAACAAGTCTGGTCGCATGAGATGATTGCAGATGTCACACCAACCTGGCCGCGAAGAGTATACCGTAGGATGGGTATGTGCGCTGGCGATCGAGTTGGTCGCAGCGAGATCAATGCTAGACAAAAGATACAACGCTCCTGATCCCGAAGAAGGCGAGGAGTGCGATGACACATACTACATGGGGTCGATAGCTGGCCACAATGTTGTGATCGCTTGCCTCCCTTGCCGTCTTGGAACAACTTCTGCAGCGGTGCTAGCGACACGCATGCAGGCCAAATTCCGGGGAATTCGATTAAGACTTATGGTAGGCATCGGTGGAGGTGTTCCAAGCCAACAAGCAGATATCCGACTTGGAGATGTGGTGGTGAGCGTGCCACAACATACCTTTGGAGGTGTAGTGCAATACGACATGGGAAAGACGACACCGACCGACGTAACAAGAACAGGAAGCTTGGCTTCACCACCTCAAGCTTTGCTTAGTGCAGCTACAGCGCTACAATCTGACATTTTGATGGGCGAAAGCAAGTTACTAAGCATTCTTTCCGCAACTGAGCGCATCCCCTGCTTAAGACGCTGCGGATTCAGCGACGTACTTTACGACGCAAATTACGATCATCAAAACGGCCCAACTTGTGCGGACTGTGATTCCGGTAAACAGGTTGTGCGATCACAGCGCCTGAAGGGACAAGAGGTGGTGGTGCATCACGGAACCATCGCATCTGGCAATCAGGTAATGAAAAGCGCGGTCGCCCGAGACAAGATCAGCCAAAAGCTTGGTGGCGTACTATGCTTCGAAATGGAGGCGGCAGGGTTGATGAACGACTTTCCATGCATTGTGATCCGTGGCATTAGCGACTATGCAGATTCACACAAGAATGATCACTGGCAAGGTTATGCAGCGGGCACTGCAGCCGCATACGCCAAGGAGCTCCTTTTGAAGATCCCGCCAGCCCAGGTGACAAAATTCCCTAGGGCGGATGAAACCATGAAAAGTCGGTATTGGTATCGTTTGTTATACGAGATTTGGATTGACATGACAACAGAACGTAATGCACAGTCTCCAGAGGCAAACTCTGCTCACTCAAAACGCAGAAAGATCGGAGACGCCAATAACCCCGTACTTGGATTCGAAGAGTGAGTTTTCTGCAACTCCGAAGAAGTTATTATATTTAGGTGGCTAATGATCACAGGGAGACCTCGGGTGCATGTATGTAAGCCAACTAATAGTTGGTAAATAAATTCCATCTGACTTCATCGCCTAGTACAAGACCGGACCCGCAAGGCAATCAACGAAAATCGGGCACACCAATCCCTCATAAAGCATCAAGCATATCAGCCCCTAAGCGGAGAGAAAAAACAGCAATTTCTAGATTCTCTCAGATTTGACCAGATTGACGAACGCAAGCACACAATCAAAAGAGCTCATACAAAAACGTGCAAGTGGCTCTTGAATAATAAGAGCTATCTGGATTGGCTCGACGCCACGAAGATACAGGATCATCATGGTGTTTTATGGATCAAAGGAAAAGCTGGTGCAGGAAAATCTACATTGATGAAGTTCGCTCTCGAGAGAATATCCAAGGGAGAAAACATCGATCTCGCTCTCTCGTTCTTCTTTAACGCGCGGGGAAGCGAACTGGAGAAATCTACAATCGGAGCCTATCGATCGTTATTGCTACAACTCCTCATTGCATTCCCTGATCTTCAGGATGTTTTCGGAATATTGTACACTCCAGCATCAAGTTTTGGCACGAACCGTGCTTGGAGTGTAGAGTCGCTGAAGGTGCTACTAGAGGAGGCTATACAAAGGCTTGAAAATGTTTCTGTCGTCTGTTTTATCGATGCACTGGACGAATGCGACCAAACAGAAATTCAAGACACGGTTCAGTTTTTCGAGCACATCGCAGATTTGTCGATTGAGCGAAATATACGCTTCTTAATCTGTTTTTCTAGTCGGCACTATCCTCATGTTACTATCAGCAACGGGCTAGAGTTAGTTCTAGACGGACAAGAAGGTCATGACCAAGATATCACCTATTATATCGAGACCGAATTAAAGATTGGAAAAAGCAAGAAAGCGCAGCAAATTCGCACCACTATTCAAGAGAAGGCAGCGGGGATCTTTATGTGGGTTGTTTTGGTAATTGGTATTCTGAACAAGGAATCAAATCGTGGTCGCGTCGATCGACTCCAGCAGAAACTACGCGAGATCCCTGGCGATCTACACGATCTCTTTCGCGATATTCTTACTCGAGACTCGAGCAACAAACAAGAGCTAGTTTTGTGTATTCAGTGGGTGCTCTTTGCGAAAGAAGCACTTAGACCCGAACAACTGTACCACGCCATTCTTTCAGGTGTGGAGCCTGACGCTGTCATCTCATGTGACTCCGAAGAAATCACTCAAGAGTCGATAAAACGGTTCATACTGTATTATTCCAAAGGTCTTACAGATATCACTGCCTCTAAGACTCAAAAAGTTCAGTTCATCCACGAATCAGTCCGAGATTTTCTGCTCAAAGAAGAAGGACTTAGCAAGATTTGGCCCGAGTACAAGGAAAATTTTCTGGGTCAAAGCCACGAACGCCTAAAACAGAGCTCCCTGCAGTGCCTCAAGATTAACCTGGAGAAACAGGTTGAGGTCCCTGAATGTCTCCTTGGAGTATCGTCATCGGAAGCGAAAAGCCTATGTAACTCGGTGCAACGACAGTTTCCATTCCTAGAGTATGCGGTAAAAAACGTATTCTACCATGCCGATCAAGCCGAAGGTCACAAAATATCCCAAGCTACGTTTACAAAAAGCTTCCAGCTGGCACGCTGGATCAGGCTTCACAACATTTTCGAGATATGCAAATCCCGCAAGTATCGGAAGAATGTCAGCCTCTTGTACGTACTAGCGGAGCTAAATTGCGCCAACCTTATCAGGTCTCATCTGCCGCTCGACAAAGTTTTAACGATAGAAGAAGAGCGCTATGGTTGCCCTCTTTTCGCTGCCTGTGCTCTCGGAAACAACGCGACGACTGAGGCTCTCTCATCTGCCATTGAACCAGTGTCAGCCAGCAGGGATATGAACAGCAGAGAAGCAGAATGCAACGTCAATGAAAGTTCCATTCTACAGCTCAATCGCAGATTCAGATATTCGACGAAGCGAGGCCTCTTATTCAATGCATCGCCAATCTGCCCAGAGTGGCTAATGATCCAACTACTTGAGTCACCAGAATACGCCTCTGACGTCCCGCCTAATGACATACAGGACATACTGAAGGAAGCATGCCGCAGAGGTCACACAATGGTTGTTGAGAAACTACTAGATGACCATCAATTTCTCTCTGATGGTGAACCTAGTTCGCAAGATCAGGGGCTGTATCTTGCGGCCAAGAATGGACATGAATCAACCGTCAAACTGCTTGTCCTCATGGGGGCCGATATTGACGTACGGATTATGGAATCGACGAAAAGAAACCCGATACACATAGCCACAATAGGAGGGTTTGAGAGTATCACAATGTTTCTACTTGACGAGCGACCAGACCTCATGGACAGCACGTCCCATTGTGGTGAAACACCCCTCCTTCTTGCAGTCGAGCATAAACATGCATCACTTGCTAAAACATTAGTGCTGAAAGGAGCCGATATCCACTTTGGAACCAAACACGGCGGCAGAATTCTACGCAGTGCTTCTCGGAGGGGCCTCAAAGATATTGTGATACTGCTGCTAGATCGCGGGGCTGATATCAATGGGCAAAATGATGACCACGAAAGTCCCCTCCAGGCAGCTTGCTGGGGAGCACATGAGGATACCGTCGAACTTCTGCTAGAGAGAGGTGCGGACCCCAATGTGGGAAGTGGCGACTACGCCAACGCGCTCCAGATAGCTTGTTATGGAGGACAGAAGTCCATCACAGAACGATTGCTAAACAAAGGCGCTAATATCAACGTGCAAGGCGGCGTATACGGTACTGCGCTACAGGCAGCTTGTTCGGTAGGCAATGTCCAAATTGTTGAGCTTTTACTGGAGAGAGGCGCCGACGTTAACGCACAAAGCGGCGAATTTGGCAATGCGCTTCAAGCAGCCTCTTCTTCTGGCTGTTTTGATATTGTTGAAATTTTACTGAAAAGAGGTGCCGATGTTAACGCGCATGGTGGCAAATACGGCAATGCCCTGAATGCAGCGAAAAGCGCGGAAATTGTGGAACTGTTAAAAGCATATGGAGCAAGGGTGCGTCTTTGAGAATACCTTTCCACCACATAAATCTACCTTCAGCTATGAGCATACGACGATCCTTTGTCAGCCTGCTGCGTCCAGAATACAAGTTGCTATAGCTGCCATCTTATCTCCCCAATCACAGCTCATTACATTACATCATGAACTGTTTCATTCACAACACTGCGACTCACCCGCGAATTCCACCACTGATTCTGCAAGCCTTCTGACGCAACATATGCTAACGCTATCGCCTAATTGTGAGGTACTCTTATATGTATGCTCTTGGAGTTCTGTTCTTACCCACGCGGCACGGAAAGCATAAATGATGGGAGCCTTTCTATCTCACTACAATTTGTCTTTAGACATTTTGGCGCTGTAGTACATTCTAACACCCGCATTAACTTAGCCTCGGTGGTAATCTACCCGAGCGGAACTCATTGCACCTTGAAGTACTACGCGCGCCATCCACCCCAATCAGCTGCTTGTTGAGTAATAGTGGTGTCAATAAAGTTGTGAAAACTCTTTGAACATCTTACAACAGAATGCCCCTCGTGCTACCAAAACCGTTAATACTCCATACCAACGAGACACCAAACCATTACACGTAATTTTCCACTTCTTTATTCGCCATGTCGGAATTATCCACCCCGAATCCCTTAACTTGCAAATCTTCTCCTAGCCACCTCTTGGCCTCTCCCTTCAGTATCTATTGACACATGATAGTTGAAATCCTTCGCCCTTACCATGTCCCATGACGGCACTGGCTATCCCTGTATCTATGCACTAGACATAGCCTTAGGGACCCATCGCCAACATCACACCAGCATCTTAGTCCATTGGTGACCGGAAATGAGTACACTATCCTTTTCTTCCACCTCGTATACCAAGACTATACTTATTTCCATGCACTCTACAAGTAGCCTAATACGGCAACATGTCCTAAGGCGATTTGGCATAAGCACTATCTCATATAGAAGAGAAACCATTATAGTCTCGTATAAGAGAAAGGTTTCCTAGTCTAAGAAAATACGTTTCCCGTGCCGGTGGAAAATGCAAAAGGATCGCCTCCCGACGCTAGCAAGCATTTGTAAATTTATTAGCATGTGTAATAAACTACCACACTTACTGCTACAACTTTGATCCTTGTATACATACTATCCCTGACTAAATAGCGGAGTGGCGATATAAAAAAAGGGTCTAGACGGGCTGCTTTTCCGCCAAGGCTCTTTGTATTGTGCACGGGACCGCTATAGTGTCACTGCTCTAATCGTCATGATCGTATACTAAAGCTTCTACAAGTGTACGCAACGCCGCTATACACAGGGGAACCAAGACAATAACGGTTATGCCTCACTATTCTCGCTCCCTCTTCCTAGCCTCACTTCTCATATTTGCGCAACATGCTAAGTAGAAGTAATCACACGAGCCACAGTTGCAATGACACTGGAAACACTTGCATACACAACAATCAACAAGTATAACAATATGATAGCAAAAAAGCCATATATTTCCTATTTTACATAGCCCTCCAAGCACTCCCCCTCCAACAGCATATCATAGGGTATAGAAGTACACATATCTACATCGAACCAAAAGAAGCCAAACATGCCAGTCTCCGAAAAACAAACCCCGTAAAAAGAACCCATTTACTAGACCTAGACCCGAGAAAAAGAGCCTTTAAAACGCACATACACGAAGACGAAAAAGGAAAAAGACGAGAAGGTGAATTGTTACATGCGCTTGCTGACCTCCCAAAGCGGGGGAAAAGAAGAAAAGCAAATGAAAAAGAGATCAAGCATGAGACGAGGAGAAGGAGAGAAGGAAGAAAAAATAGTCTCAAACCCCGCATTACTACATGGGGGGTCATTGGAAAATCTTTCAGAGGAGAAGAAATGAACTGCGACATTCAGGAAGTTTTCCCTTTGAAAGAAGAGACGTAGCTAGACAATAGGAGATATGTATAGAGAGATAGACAGAGATAGAGATAGAGATAGAGATTATGAGAAAATAAAACTTCGCGCGTCATGACGGGCGACGCCCTTTTCGTTAGTATTTCAATAGTACAAGTGTTAGAGAGAGTAACAAAAAAAGGAAATGGTGGTAGATGCAGACGCGGTAGGTAGTAGTAATGATGGAAAATAGGAAAAAAAAAACAAGAGCAAAACGTACGTCCCCTTCATCGCTTCGCCTACAAACTCTTTTCTCTCCCCCCATCTCGAATCCAGTCATCATTGAGTCCCCCAGAGAAGCGGCCGTTAAAATGCATGCGCTAGCTTTTTGATCTCCCCACTTATTAGAACGAAGAAATATAATAAAACTCAACAAATCATACCCTCTCGCCCTTTTAATAGGTCCCGCGAGAGGGATTTGAATACGCAATCTGCGGCCAGTGCACGGGCGGCTGCTGGTGAGAAGCCGTATGCTGAGCATGATGCTGGTGGTGGTGCTGGTGCTGGTGATGATGGTGATGGGGGTGGCCTTGAGAACCTGATGTCTGTACTAGACCCTGGCCGTCGACGCCTGTGCTATGCGAAGGGACAGAATCGCGTCCGAGCGTCATTAGAGTAGTTGCAGTATTCAGGTAATCACCAGGCTGTTGCTGGCTTTGGTCAGGCTGTTGCATATATGCTCTTGTCCATTGAGTCCAGTCTTGTGCTGCATAGCCATTGGTCGTGTACGGGGGCTGCTGGTGGGCGTTGTTGGCGACGTGGGTATGGGGATAGGTGTAGGTGTCGGTGGGAGGTTGCGAGATGCCGGTGGTGGACGATGCGGCAGCGGCGGCAGCAGCAAGTGCAGCGGCGTGGTTTGGGTTCATGCTTGTCTCATCGCCGCCGTTGTAGGTGTGCTGGTCATAGGCTCTGTTTGGTTGTGAAGGAACACTAACCTGCGTGCCCAGATTGTACGAATGCACAGAGTTTACTGGCAGAGTCGTGTATGATGTAGATTGCAAAGGGAGGCTGGGATCGGTGGGCCCGCTCGTGGTTGCAGCATACTGATCCTGGTATGCACTCTGATCGTATGTAGATGCCGATGCATTGGATTCCGAGCGGGCTGGAGCCTGCATCGCAACGCGGGCGAGAGACTCGGTCGCGGTTCGCTTGACGATGCTCTCGTTGATGTTACTAAGCGACTGATCGACAATTCTTGAAACTGCTAGCTTTAATCGATTCCCCGAGCCAAGGAAATGATCGCACTCGCCAAGGACATCCACCCATGACGCCATGTCGTCTTTGAGCTTAGTCATATCCGAGGGCGTCATCTGGTCCTGCCTTGTAGATGAGATGAACAGCGTCGTAAACGCAGCCGCAATATACACAACAGTATTTATCCAAGGAATATCCAAGCACTTCTTGATCATGAGTTCTGTACAAATGTTCAACATTCGCTGCGCTGCATGCAAACACTTGTCGAGATTTGAGTTGATGAGAGCCGCATCGGTTGATCTGCAGATTCCAGGATGATGTAAAAGCAGCACAAACGACTGGTACCAGCATTCCAGGTACAGGGTAAATATTGTGTCGTGGTCGGAAGCGTGTGATACGTCACGCAGCTCATAGGGCAACTCCTCCTTCCACTGCCGAATGCCAGCGGCAAGACGCTTCAAGTTGTCCTCGTACGATTTTGTTGAGTGCCGAACAGCATAGATGGTCTTGTACAGCTCGACTTCCCAGACGGTAAATTTGGCGATCTGAATGCCAGGCTGGAATGAGCATTGATGGAACGCATCCAGCTTTGCCTCTTCGCCGGGCAAGCAATCGTTCATAGGTTCGGGAAACTCGACATCGATGTCTTCATTGCTGATAGGCATGGGACGTCCCAGCCTTCCGTTGAGGTTCACCTGCAGCGCGTTTAAAGTCCAGAAAATTCGCTTCCTCATCTCAATGTCGAGCTTGCTCAATTTGCCATTGTCGTCTTCCCAGACCTTGACGGAGCGATGCAGGCCGAGTTGAATGGCAAACAGATAGACAATCGAGGTCATGATCCAGGCAGCGCCAGGCCTGGGGAAGTTTCGCAGATGATGGCAGATCATTGTCAGAGCGCGGACGTCCTCCCACCCATGGTCGCCGAGAACGAGTTCTTTGAAGAAAGTCAAGGAGTAGTGGTAGTGGGCATGCGAATCATTAAGCATGGCGCTGCCGCCTTGGTCGCTGTTGCGGATGGCTATTTGGTAAGTAATGGTAGCAAGCATCATGTGGACTGTTACCGTCTCGGACGCAGATGGGGTGAAATTGGGCTCGTTTCCGATTCTCCAAATCTAAGCATTGTCAGTGTTTATTCGAGGGGTAATGGGGACTTTTATGGGTCAGACGGTACCAATTGCATAAAGGCAGGCTTATGGAGCAGCATGGTGTATGGATTCATGGAGCGCAGATACCAGATGGCGTACTCCTTGAGCTCGTTGTAGGGCGGCAGCTGAGGCGTCTCAACCGGCTGGCCGCCCATGGCGATCTTGATCAGGGTGGAGTAGGACATGGCTTCCTTCTCGTACTCGGACTCGCAGGGCATGAAGTCGGTGATGTTGATCTCGGTGCCGAAGATGGAGAGCGAGGTGCCCTTGATATGGCTCAGCGGCAAGTCGCCAGGCGCAACGCCCAGGTAGTTGTCGCCAATGGAGCCAGGCTTGAATTGAGGTAGCGATTCTGGCTTGGCTGGAGGAGCGGCGGCAGGGGCATAGCCTGGCAATGGGGAGGAGCTGGTCCGACGCGAGGCATCTGGCCAGGAGGCGGTGTCGTTGGGGGCAGAGGACCACGGATGCGAGGGCGTTTGCAGGTTGCTTGTGTAGGTGGGCGGTGGGCGGGGCTCGATGCCGTGCTCCTTCAACTGGGCCTGCAGGTCTGCAATGTGGGCGCGCAAGTACGAGTTCTCCGACTCCATGGCCTCGGCATGGCCGCGAACTGTGGCGCGTCCGGTGATGCGGTCGGTGGTGCGACAGGGCGTCCTGTTCTGCTCGCAGGGCGTGCAGCCCTCGGGGCGGCCATCGCAGCGAATCTTGCGGACCTTGCAGCGGTCGCAGGCCTGGCCGGTCCGCTTGGAGTCGGCGAGCTTCTTCTTGACGGAGCCCGAGAAGTCGCTGGCGGGATTGGAATGGGCCGTGGAGCTGCGGTGCTGGGGGCTCAGCGGGGTAGCGTGCTCGACGCGCTGGATCTTGCTGACGAGGTTGGGGTCGTCGTCGGCAGGTCGCTTGGTCGCCATGGTTGGACGTGAAGTGGGCGGAGAAAGCCGGAGGGAACGACCGATGGGCAGTTGCCCAGGAAGGGCCTGGTGTGGCTTGGGGCGATCACCTGTCAGAGTGCAGATACATAGCCGCGCGCGGGCTTGACAGTCGCAGCACTCGAGGGCGGCGTGACGCAGGGCCGCGGGCGAGGAGGGCGGGAGGGCGAGAGGGCGCGGGCGAGGCAGGCGAGGCGAGCGAGAGTGAGTGCAGCGCTTTAAACGGGCAGCAGGAAGAGGTGAGGGTTCACTGCGGTGGGAAAGTGAATGACCGCCGCGTGCCCATGCCTGGCTATTGGCCGCCGCTGGCCTGCACGGCTCGGGCGCGCTGCCCTGACATGTTCGGCGAATTTAGCGGCCAGCGCCCAGCGATCTCCAGCGCGCCCCGCCTGATTCGCTGCCCTCATTCACCCATGGCACGCCGCTCCCAGCCTTGGCGCCTCCGCCCTCCCAAACCGGCCAGCCTGCCCATGACTCCTCGCCTGGGCCAGTGACGGCTGCACATCACTGCGACTACTTTGCACCACGACGCTGCCTGCCCTCTCACAGCCCTACAGCATCCTCACCCAGCCTGCCCCTCTCCCTTCGTCCTTTTCTTTTCTCACCACCCCTCCCCCTCCTTCCGGCCGCTCGGCAGCCCTCGGTGGGGACGCCTCTGCCCATCGCAAACCTTCAGCGGTACCGCCAGCGTCGCAGCCCACACCGGCCTCGAGCCCTGCTGCACATCAAATCTTCCTACTCATACCATGGCGTCGGTGCGCACCTTCGAGCTGCCGCACTACCACGTCTACCCCGTCCACGTGGCCCTGTTCAGGGATGTCGCCAACGCCTCGCATCTCAGGCGTCAGCTGCTAGATGCTAATCCGAATTTCGACTATGCCTTTTTGGACGCCTCCATGGTACGAGCCCTGTCTCCTTGTCCCCGATTTGCTTTTTCCCGCCCGACACCTGGACCCCTCCCGCACGCCTTCCATAACTAGCCATCTCAATGGAGACCGAATGTCTCTCTCTTAGACGCTATTTCTAGCCCAACTGCTGTCTGGTCTTTCTCCGCCCTCGTCTTATCCCCCGTCTGTCCCCTTTCTCGCCCTCACGTGAGTGGATGACATGCCCGGCGCGCTAGTGTGGCGCGCAATGAATGGTTCAAGCTCCGACTCCTCTGCGGTGCAACCACAAACGCCGGGATCACAGAACGGTGTCGCCTCCCAGCATCTACCCAACATGCTTCAACGTCACTCCGTCTAGTGGCTGCTAAACGGGCCACAGCAGTCCGCACCAACCGCCGCTGCCACTTTGTTTTAGTGCCAACTCAAGCACCGCCTCGGTCTTGTCGAAACAAGATGCTTGTTCTGTTCTAGCCTGCCCAAACTATAGTCACACCACCTACGTACTGACTTGTCGCTAAAATAGGTCATCTCACCACAACATCTCCTATCCGCAGCCTTCATGGCCATACACAACTTCGTGACTTCGCGCGCAAAGACGCGAACTCCCCACTCGGAGCTCGTCTTTCGTCTCTCTCCTAACAATAACATTGGTGAATCTTACAAAAAATTTGGCATCTCAGACGACTCCACCACCATCATTGCCGTTAAGCTCCCGCTCTCCGCGTCCGCCCCCGACGGCACCTACGCGAAGGATGAATCCATTACCAATCAGACGGTGAGTGCGCATCTGGGCACGGTGGTCCAAGGGACCAGTGTCGAGATTGGCGATGATGGTCAAGAGCTGGGCACGGCATGCCAACTCGACAAGGTCCGCAAGGTCTATAAGCTCAATAGTGCTGATGGCGGCGCCAAACCCACCAACGGTCTCAACGGTCATGGGGGTAATCACGGAAATGACATCGAAGACCAAAAGAAGCACATCGAGAGCCTGGTCCTAGGCATCATGGCCCTAAAAGGATCGTGATCCGCCAATCGCTTAACCCGTTCCACGGGTCAGACGGGGGTGCTGCCGGCTTCTAAAACATGATAACAGCCCCCGCCCACGCATCAGTGCTTGTCGTTATCTTTGTGGTTAGCATCCACGGTAACAACAATCGACACACGCAACAGAGTAGAATCAGTGCACACGTCAGACTTAAAAGTACTTCTCTTGCTTGTTGCTCTCTCTCTCTTTCTCCCCGTCTATGCTACAGATTTCTCCATGATATAGATACACCCTACACTGAGAAAAGTCAACTACACTTATAGCTCGTGGTACTCGGGCTTGAGAAAGTCGGCCATGTTCTTGGGCCTTGGGTATGGGTTCTCGTGGTGGTCGTGGTGGTCATGGTGGCCGTGAGCATCCTCGGCGGGGCCCACATAGTGCATCTCATACACGGAACCACACTCCATGCAGCGGGACTTGGGCTCCTCGCGGGTGAGGGTAATCCAGAGAACGTTGTGAGAGTCGGCAGGGTAGCCGGTACAACCAACGTACTGCTCGTTACCGGCCGAGTTGACAGTGATGGGATCCTCCATCGTGCCTGCATCGTGTCAGCATGCCGCCCCCCTCATCCAATGCTCTTTTGCGCCTGTACTACGCGGTACCAGGCTTCATTCATCACGTACCGAGACGGCTGGCATCCAATGGCCTCATGTCGAAGACGTCGATACCCTGCATCTTTCCGAGAATTTCGAGACGCTCGAGACCGGTGGATTGTTCGGCATCCGTGGGAACAGTACCAGGCTTAGCACCCGGGGGAAGAAGGTCGGCCTCGGTCTTGATTTCTACACGCCAATTGCTCTCGTCAGCCATTGACGCTCTCATAGTGCGATAACCGTCATAATGCCATGATCATCGTGACGGACGGTGCGGCAACCGAGGTGCGGGCGCAACATACCCTCGAGCTTCTTGAAGCCCTCAAGAACACTGGGAGAGTTGGCCGAGTGACCAGTCTCCTTCTGCGCAACCTTGCTATCGTCGCCTGCAATGCTGTCAATGGGACGCTCCATCGTACGATAGCTGCGGGCCAAACCTACGGCGGACAAACGACGTGCTGAAGGTGCGCTGGGCGAGCGCGCGGGGGGCCACCCGCCTTGCCGCAGTAATGGCAGAGCGCTGAAGAAACATGGCGAGAGCGATTGGGGTGGAGTGGAGAGGGTGGGCGTGGCTATAGAGCTTGCGAGTTCGTGGTCGTGGAATTGAGTTCCGTCACGAGAGAAGCTTGGCTTTGCGCTCGCTCTGCTTAGGTAAGGCGTCAGCCACAGCAAAGCCACAACCGATTCGAAGTCTCTCTGTTTGCCTGTTGCAAATCGTTGATTCATCAATCGCCCGTTCCTGTAACAGCTCGTAATCGTCTACAGCACTTATATATTGCTATCTTGATCTTGGACACTAACTCTCTCTAGCATGATCCCTTGCTGTGTGCTACTGTCGCATCTCTCTCGTCTTACGTTTTCCTAATCAGTCCTTCTGCTCTCACTTACTGCCAGGTCCTCCTCCAACCACCACAATGTCTTTCACCCCCGCACTAGTCATTGTCGACGTGCAGGAAGACTTTTGCCCGCCGGTAAGTTACCCGCTTCCCTTTCCAACCGTCGCTCACCGACCAGAATGGCGCGCTGGCAGTAGCAGAAGGCCGTGATATCGTGCCGGCGATCAACGAGTTCCTCGACTACCCCTTTGCCTTGAAAGTAGCAACCAAAGACTTCCATCCTCAAGACCATATTTCTTTTGCGTCGAACCACCCAGCGCCGAACAACAAGCCCTTTGAATCTACAGTCACGATCGCGAACCCGCACAACCCGGAAGAGAAGCAGGAGACACGGCTATGGCCAGACCACTGCATCCAGGGCACCAAGGGCGCAGAGCTGCTACCAGAGCTCCACACCGTCAAGGTGGATCACGTCGTGGAGAAAGGCCAGGACAAGCGCGTTGAGATGTACTCGGCATTCGCAGATCCCTTCAAGAGTCCGTGTGTGGCTAAGAGCGGTCTGGCGGAGACATTGCACAAGGCTGGCATCACAGACGTCTATGTCGTTGGCTTGGCGGCTGATTACTGCGTAAAGTACACAGCCATTGATGCGCAAAAGGAAGGCTTCAAGACATGGGTAGTTGGTGACGCGACGAGGGCGGTCGATCCCTCCGCTATGGACGAAGTGCTCAAGGAATACGAACAGCACGGTGTCAAGGTGATCAACAAGGACGACGCGCAAATGCTCAAGGTCAAGAACCCACCCAAGAAAACTCAGGAACAAAGTGCAAAGGATGCGACCAAAGCTGGTGAGAGCGTGCTAGACTAGCGCGGGATATCTCTACATCTCACCCAGGCACGCAATCTTAGTATCTATGTTATTGGGGTTTTTCTTTGCGACAGAAGATGAATAGCCATGTACGAACCCCTGCTGTGACATGTGCCAGTGGATAATGTAGAATTACTATGGTTGGAAACCATCAATAGGGCGCATCACGTACGTACTTGGTCGGTTCCACCGGAAGAATAACGGGGCAGACGTGACGCAGTCCCCACTGTCTCGCACCCGAGCGTTCCATGGTCCGCTCCAACACGTATACGAATACGCTTCAGGCTTGCCTTCTCCTCAAGATGTACCCGTGTACCATGCTGAATGTGTTGTCTGCAGCCTGGCGCGCACGACGCCCGGCGGACAAGCCAGCTGCCCCGCAATCAGGCTGGAGAAACTCAGCTTGGCTGTCGCCATAATGCCGATCACATGAGTGTTTCCGAGGCTGTTTATACCCTGTTGCGCAGAGCTTTTCAAGTCCCTCATTACAAGCACTTTTGTCCCTTGTTTTGCTTGTTGTGCATGTTTACCCTTTGCTGCCAAACAAGCGTAGCGCGGGGTCGCTAGTTTTTGTGAAGCGCCCCTCTCGTCATTGCTTAAGAGCCTGTGGACTAGAGCTCACCTACGCCTGCGCGCGCCCTAAGCACCAAGACAGCCTCGACTGGGACCTCGTTTTCAGACTCCCAAACCTGCAGTCCCCTTTCTCAGTCGGTCTCTTTTCTCGCACCTACTACTCCTCTCTCAACAGCCTGCAGCCAGCATGCCGCATTTACCTGGCGTTTCCAAACATCGGCGAACTTCCCTCACAAGTGCGTCATACCCCGGCCGCCGGATGTACCGAGTCTTCCGAACAATTTTCTGCGTACAACCTGAAGCTGATGATTGTTTGGCTATCTAGGCAGTCGCGGCTCCTCCATAGACGAGACTCGGCGGCATGAGAGCGGCGAAGATGTCACCAAAGAAGACGAGACAGTCATGGACTCGGAGCAAGGCAATAGTACGTCTTTCCAACTGGGCCCAAGGCCGGTTTGCGGACTGGCTGACAGCATAACACCCAGTGCTCTCCCATATCATATCTCAACTGCGACCTGGCGCCGATTTGAGCAGGGTGACGCTGCCCACATTCATCCTCGAACCGCGATCGATGCTGGAGCGCATAACAAAGTGTGTAGCGAATGGAATCCTTGGCTTCAACGACACATGCTGACCATTGTACAGCTTCATGGCACACCCCGAAACGCTTCTCCCGATTTCCAAGGTGGAAGATCCTGTACAGCGATTTGTAGCCGTGACAAAGTTCTATCTGAGTGGATGGCACATTAAACCCCCGTACGCATCTCCGCGACTATGACCCGCCCATATGCAACAACTGATGTGAATGCAGTGGAGTCAAGAAGCCGCTCAACCCCATTCTCGGTGAAATATTCACTGGCTACTGGGACTATGCGGACGGTACCAAAGGATATTACATCGCAGAGCAAACGTCGCACCACCCGCCCAAGTCGAGCTATTTCTTCATGGCGCCCGAACATCACATCCGCATCGATGGTACTCTCAAACCTAGGAGCAAGTTTCTGGGTAACTCTGCCGCGAGTATGATGGAGGGCATTGCCATTCTACGACTCTTGAACACGGGCGAGCGATTGTGAGTAGCCAGCATTAGATATGCGTTTTGGAAGCTTACAGAGTCATAGCTTTGTTACACAGCCCAACATGTATGCACGCGGTATTCTTTTTGGAACCATGAAATACGAACTTGGCGACCACGCCTACATTCGCTGCCCTGAGACTGGATTTAGTGCCGATCTCGAATTCAAGACCAAGGGCTACTTCAGTGGAACATACAACGCCATTGGCGGGTATATAAAAGACGCAAGTGGCAAGAACTTATTCGAGCTTTCGGGCCAATGGAACGAGGAAATGTACATTAAGGATTTGACTGTAGGGACTTGCTATTTTATGCGATGGAGACTTGCTAACTGTCACAGACGGGCAAGAAAGAACTTTTATTCGATGCTGCACACACAAAGCACACACCACCCAGTGCTCGCCCCATGGAGGAGCAGGACGAGCGAGAGTCGCAAAGGCTGTGGCATGAAGTAACGGAGGCAGTAAAGCGAAGAGATCAGGACGTCGCTACGGATGCAAAGGCCAAGATCGAAGACAGGCAACGTCAAGAAGCCGCGATACGAAACAGCGAGGGTGTCGATTGGCACCCGCAACTCTTTAGACGCGTAAAGGGTGGTCACGGTGGGAGTGAAGAAGGCGAGGAAGATCTTGACTGGATCATCAATGCCAAGATGTGCGTATCTAATCTTTTCGTACATGACTTAAACTGACAAAGAGCAGTGATGGAAAGACTCCCGAAGAGGTTGTGAAGCAGATTCTGCAGATTCACGCCATACTCCCTGGTCAGAAGCCCGACAAGCAATTCAACATTCCTTCGCGGACGTCCAGTGTTCATCAACCAAACGCACACGAATCTACTCAGCCCATTCAACAGGCACCAACTGAGCAATCAGCAGTGCCTTCTGAGCACGTACAGCCCATACAATCTCAGCCGACGAGTGTTCAGTCAGAGCCCGCAATCACAGCACAGCAACAACAGCAGAGCGTAGGTCCTCCCAGTAACTTCGACGGAACAACGGCTCATGCTCCGATCCCGATACACAGCAGTAACCCCACCGACCCAAGTAATGCACAACCACCACCTCTCGAAAAGCCGGCTTCCCAACCCGAGACGATGTCCTCAGAAACCAAGCCAAAGTTCGCCGAAGAACTACCGCCAAGCAAGCTGCTCAATTCGAACCCAGCAAAAGTCGCCTCAAGGGAAGATCTTCTGCGAAGAATAGACAGCGAAACATTGGAGGACGAGGAGTTCCATGATGCGCAATCGTGAGTTTTCCTTTTTTCTCCCGAGAGAAATGGAGTCTTCGTCATCACCTTTAGCATGCGTTTTGTTGTATGTCTTTTTTTTTTTGTTTTTCACTGGAGCCTCACTGTCCTCGTTTAATGATTTCACGAAGGCTCATTAGGTTATAGAACTGTCCAAGATATAGTGCCAGTACAGTATAAGAAGAAGAAAGAGAAGATGCGATGCTGCGGCGGCGGGGGCGGCGGTGGAGGATGCTTTTCAACCTGCGTTCCTTCATAGAGTGGTGAGAAATGTGTATGTGCTGTTGTTTTGTCGTTTGTTCTCGAGGTCTTTTGTGCTGTGTGGTAATAATACATTAAGATTACTTGCTTGCAAGATCATTGGCTTTCGCGGGGAGTGCTTGAGGAATGTGACTCGGTGCTGGTTATGCGTTGAGATTTGGCTGTCGGAAAGGGAGGGTTCTGGCTATTGAAGTATCTTTTTTCAAAGTAATTTAAGAGAGAGTTTTTTTCTATACTAATATGTGCTGCTTTGTCTCTCTTTTTTCCGACTCTTTTTCCCTTTTTTCTCTCTCCTCATCTCTCACTCTGATAACGCGGTAGTGATTTGGCAAATTACGTAGCCTAGGTAAAGCGTTTGAAAGGTGGGAGCAGTGAGAAGTCCAGTGATGCTGTGCTATGGTTTCCTGTAGGCGGGTAGAGAAGATGAGTTTTCTTTCTTTATTCTCACACTCTTTCTCTCTACGCATTTGCGCACATATATGCGTTTAGTTTTTAGATAGTACCGCCAAGTGTCGCCCTCTTTTCGTGATGAAGTGGGAATGGCACATATAAGTTGATGTATCACTGTCAAAGTAAGAACCAAATAGCATATAAAACGAGTGTCGCATCTATAGTTAGCTCTAGGTACAGAATAAGATGGGCAGTTGGGATTTGCTCTAGTGAGCATTTTAGAAGTTGGATAGGATAGGGTCTTTCGTTTCAGCACAGTTAGAAGGGTAAAAGGGGGTTGGACAGCGGGAAAGTAGAGCTAGGGAAATATAGCACGTGTGAATGAGTTTCTGTCGTCTGTTTCTTACTCATGATATACTAGTCTGGTCTTGATGTGTACATATAGCTTCTCTTGTGTTTAACGCGTTCTAAGGAGAAGAGAATAACATTTGGAAGTCATGTTGCTTGAATGGCGATTTTGGTTTTGCATCTACGTGGCTTTGCGTTAGGTGTTTGTGTTTCACGAACAAAAGGGTATGTGGCTTGGTGTGGAGTTTGAAGATGTGAAGAGAAGGAAGACGATAAAGCAGTCGGGCGGATACTACTGGTTTTAGCGATTGAAGCCTGGTTATAGGAGTCCTTTGGCACAGATGATATGTGTAGATGATATCTTGACATGTCGGTAGGCTTTCTGTAGTTTCAGAGCTGCGGACTCCATCGACTGATAACCGAGTTGAAAAATATATAGGTACTGTGTGTAGGTCAACGAGAAGAGGTTTATTGTTCGTCCAGACAGAAAGCGACGTAGATAGACGGAGGCTTCAATGCGATCTGTTGTGGCTGCGCTGACAGCTGTTTTTCAATCCTTCAAACGGCAAGACAAGAAGCAAGTCTGTTTGGCTGCGCAATTCCAGATGTTTGGATGTTTTGGGTTGATGACATGTACGTTGAAAGTTGAATGCAGTGTCTTTAACTTGTCCGTCTCAATCTAGAGATATGTTCTTACCGATCTGCGCTGTCCGTTGTCGATGCAATATCAAGTGATTGTAACTCTAACTCTCGGAACTTTTGGCTATAACAGTCACGATAGCGAAGCAATCATCAGGCGAATCCAGAATGTGATGATCTGTGGATACATGTACGTAGTGTCAATTGGATGCAATGACAGAGAAATAGCTTGCAATCTCCTCTATGACGATCAATGCCATTTCACATGGGATTCTACTGTATTACTGTAGTAGTGTGACCTTTACATCTCTCTGATTTACGTTGCTATCCAGATTCCACCTCAAAGCAGATGTGAAGTGATTCTGACAGCATTGTAGACGCACTTGAAAAGACTGAAACGCTGGAAGTTACCAGATTCTTGTCATATATATATTTTATGTGTCCGTTCAGTTCGTCGTTTAAGAACTAATCGATCAGTGAAGTCATCCAGATAGTGCTCAAGATGAAGAATTTCGAGTTTATTGATTACTCAATCAATGTGCGTTTATAGCTTTGCTAATTTGGGATTAACACGATTTATATCCGTCAATTCAAAAGGGCTTTCGATTTTCTTGTTTGGCACCACGTACACGTTCTTCGTCTGTCAATGTGTTGTTGCGAAAGGAGCGGTTGCGTCGGGCCAACCCGGACCTTGCCCGGGCATAATTCGGAACTGGCGACCTCAACACCATACTCATACCACGACGTATCTCAGAATTTCCAACTCGACACATCGTCCGTGGAGCGTTTGCATCCGGTTCGCAGCGCATAATAAAACCAAGAGGTACGGAACTACTTAGAGTGGGTGTGTGAGAGATCAGCCTCACATCTGAAACGCGCCATTGTTATGCCGGCCTCAGGTTTCATGATGACTTGCAGCCTGGTTAGATGTTGGGCGACAACGTCTCGTTAGCATTCTCCCGTGTCACTCGTCATTGCGATTACAGTTACTACACAGCTTTAACTTCGTCACACACGTAGCATTGTTCATGCGATAAGAGTTGGGCTTACAGGTTCTTCAAGGGTCACTACCAACCATTTGTCACTGCCTCAAATCAGGCGAAGGGCGGATAACAAAGACGCCGGGACACTTCCATACAGAAAATGGATGACAGGAAATGCTGTGCTTGAGTGCAGCATGAAGAGTACCTGTCGGGGCAATCGTCTCTCCCTCGAAAGGGGTGATTCGCCACTGGAATTTCCTACGCGATCGAGAAAGCAAGCACGCTGAACCCGTGATGCCAGACCACAGCGACGCACCGGCACTTTCAGCAGCAGATCGGTGAGGACGACTGCGCCAGCATGTGCAAAAAACGACAGGGCATGTGGCAGTCAGGTGTTGCCCCTCCGGCTGCGATCTGGACAGTGCAAAAGCAAATTGCCCCAACATCGACGCCAACCATCACCGAGTTCTCCACACAAAATTTTCATCTCACTAACAGTTTGGCAGCAGAAGCAAGCGTTGAACGTGGCATCGCTGGGCCCCTTGTCCAACACCTCACGCACGGTCCGGTCCACCCACCCATATACGCCGTCTTATTTGGCGGCGATTAATATACTACAGCTATATCAGCAAGTTTAATATGGTCAGCACTGAGGCATTATTGGCTGGGCGGGGGGTCACAAGGTGGAAGAGAACGTGTGGGATTCACTCGCTACCAGAAGGGGAGTGCAGCACATGCTTCCGGTGTGCAGCAATGTTTCGGTCATTCCGGCACAGCTGTGTTTGCCCCGAGATGATCTATCTCTCCCGTCGGATGGTCTGTGGAGCTTGCGCGTTGTTGGGCATGGGTGGCTGCAGCTCGAGTGCCTGACGACGCTGCTGCAGCGAGACGGAGTGCATCCGGCCAGCCTAATGCCAGTGATACAGTGCTGCTTTTGACGAGTGGGTGCGTATGGTTCACTCACCCCCAGCAGGAGCTGCGTACTGCATGGTTCGCCCAGTCATGGCACTAGACGTGGCAGTGAGTTGTACTCAGTTGCCGAGACGTCTCCCAACGTCGGGAGATGAATCAATCACAGTCCCGGGCTCGTTTGTCCTAGAAGCCGAAGATCTCACGACCAGACGTCGTGCAAGCAACTTCGACAGCCGGCTCATATGGTAGTATCAGGAAGTCTCTGAACCTCTGAACCTCTGGAATCATGTTTGATGGCTCACTACCGAGGTAAGGAGAATCCTACAGGCAAGCGTAAGTTTCTTCCGTCTCTTGGACCCGACATGTGGCCAATGGAACTATGCGTTTTGCATGTGAGCCTTCAAGACATGGTACACATGTGAAAGAGTCCAGAGTTGTGGGGATTGTACAACGATGTTGTAGCCACGGCCAAATTTTAGGCACTCAATTTCCAAGCGAGATGAACGAAGTGAATCTTGTCTCCTTCTCCACAGACTCCTCACTGACTTGCTCAGAAGTTTGGGGTAAGATTAGCGAGGGGGATCTTGTCCAAACAGACGGTCAAGTTACCCTGCCATATGAAGTCTGTGTTGCGAAGTTGTGCTACTTGGACGGTGCTCTGTGAATAATGAATTAGGCTTCATTCATGATTAGTAGCCTGTTCAGACAATGGTCCTTGCTGCTACCAGGCTACTATACGATATGCGCAGCCTCACGATACGAAGAGCCCTATGTCGTCGCCCAGGTCATCCCCGGATATGATGGAATGGCCAAAGGGGAAACTCTGGTTCAACGAGGTCATGTGGTTACGAAACTGATTGGCATCACCCATGTCTTCACAGTCTTTGCAAAATTTTGCACAACGGTCACACAACATCGTGGTCGACTAGAATATGATATCAATCTCGCGTATGCACGTGATCTGCTCTCACGTCTGATCTGAGACGGCTCATGGGCTGTGTGTAGCAGTATGTCAATCACTCACTATTTTGCTTTCCAATACACGTAACATTTTGCTACTAAATCCGTCGTTTTTATGCACTATGACTTCATATACTATCTAAACACATGTTCTGTACAACTAGGTTCGACTATCTCTTTCAGTCTAAACTAAACCAACAACACCCATCACTAGTCAAGCAATTGACAGTGGAGACCTTCCCCTTAACCCAGCCATGTTTCCAAAAAAGAAACTTTGACCCATCTATCCACTTGACATATCTTAAGAAAAGTAACTTTATATTTCCCCTCACCAGTATACGTATGTGCGGCAAACAACTCAAACCTTCTCTGCACATAATCAACTCTCCCGGCATCCATACCAAATGCCGATGCCGCCTTGCCCTCCACCATCGGCTTTTGAACACTCACTTTCTGACTACATACACTACGGTCTCGGGACGAAGCATACGGCGCATGCAAAACACCGCGGAGCGGCGTCTGACATCCAGCTCACCAGCCAGCCACCGAACCGCGGCACGCAAACGCCCACCGCCCGGAGGATTACTCGTACCCGTCCGGTGCTTTGCCATGGGACCCCCCCTTCCCGCTGAGCAGCCACAACGGTATCACATGCAGGTATTGTGTTTGACGGCAGCAAGTCCGCCGAAACACCAAGCTAGCGGCCGGCTGGTCGTGTTGCACCTGCAGCCATAGTCATGTAGTGGAGCGATGCCGATGCGAATGTCGTCTGATATGAAGATACATACTCAGAAACTAGGGTCCCTTTGTGTGATTTTCCTAACGACAAGGGTTAGGGGGATCAAGGGAAACGTTGGTCTAGTGCTGCGAGAGCATGTATCTACTAGTGGGTGGGGATGACGTTTGTCCCTGAACGATGTGGGTGTGTCTCCAATTTCGGGCCGCGTTTTCTTCTTCTCCAACTGGGCAAGAACCGACTGCCAATGTTGTAAGTTTTTTTTCTCTTTGCTTGCTTTGCCTAAACAGAGACAGAAGTTTACTGGTGGCTGCCCTGTCTTTGAGAATGTAGGTGTATTAGCCCGGCTTGGTTGCTGCATGTTTTGGCTGCTCCTTCTTGGTAATCTGTTGAGACGCCCATTTCTGCACGATGACCCTGCCTAAGCACACTCCATCATTCACACCGGCCGCAGCTGAAGCAGTATCCGCCGGGTCGAATTCGGCATCGGGGCTGCGATACCTTCCTCCGACTTGCCCGTGTCATGTCCCCCCTCTCTCTACCCCACATTCCGGTCAGTGTTGCTGCAGCCGCGGTCCCTCACATGTGCAGGCTATCACTGTACATCCAATACGCCTAACTGCCGATTGAGCACATTGTATCCATACCACTATCCACTTTAGCCTAGTGCCCTAGCGAGTGACCAAGTTCCAATATCACTGCCCAAAGAAGCCAAGTCGCCACCTCTCTACCCGTGTGTGTTTCCAGGGTGAAGAGCGAGGAGAAAAAAACACCTCACTCCATGTCCAAAGCCAACGTCACTGGTTTGAAACGAGATGAGAAAAACGCTAACGCAGAAGGTCATTGCGAGCCCAAGCCGGTACGGCTTCCTCGCCTTCCTGCTGCCCAGCGCAAGCGAGCAGACATGGCCCCATGCCCTGATTGCCTTTCCCTTCCCGCATCCGCCATCGGGCGTATTACGTGCTTTCCCAAACAGGCGAGGTTCACAGACCAGTTTGGTCTTGCTTGCTATCCAATCTTCCCTGTCAATCATTTTGCTCAAGCGAGCGGCAAAAAAAAACGTTAGTCGGTTACTTCCCTAGTCGCCCAGCCCCCATAGAACTAGCGTAGTTAGCGGTATGTGTGTGTGAAGGGGCAGGCAGCGAGGCGAGGGAGGCAAAAACTATGTCACGCTCATGGGGAAGCGGCTTAGCTAGCTTAACGGCAGGGGGGCGGCCTGGCGGGAGGTTAGTGTGTATGTAGGTACATGGGATGTTGAGAGTCAGGCAAGTATTGGCGAGCAATCAGCACGGAATACGGCCCATGGTAATGGTAACATCGGAGGCTTTCATCATCGTCAGTGAGCACATCAGCATCTTCACGCGTGATATATGCATCTCGGCTCTGAACAACTTCCAGGTTACCCTGCTCTCTTTTTGTTTTCTTCAAACGCTCCCCCCTGAAGAATCGTTTGCCTGGTACTGCCTGTCCTCGAACGTACGAAGGCGTATACGTGGTCAGCCTCACCCGAGCCCTTTCGCCTTCCCTCCCGGGAAAGCTGCTCCGCCGTATGGTCTTGTTAAGACAAGGTTTCGCGCTGATCTGGACCATTGGCAAACGGCCGTGAAGGGTGGAGGCGAGTCGATCCTAAGAGCAAGGGTCCAATGTGTATCTGGTAGGGATCGTGCTCTTTGGGAACAGTTCAGTGCCTGAGCCGACCCCGTTACTAGTTTGGCCGTTTCGAATGCGAAAGAGAAAAAGAGAAAATAAAATAAAAGAAAAGAGAAGAAAATTGACAACGATGTCTGGTTGGCTGACACGGAGTTGTCTCCGGGGTCTTTTATCCCTCCTCCTTGAAAGATTAATATGATATTACTTTCTTTCCTTGCTTGTCGCAAGCATTTCTTTTGCTTTTTCTTCCTCCGATAAACTTACCTCGGCATATCTGGTTGTTCGGCATACCAAGAGTTTGTCTGCCAATGGATTGACTACAGGGTAAACCGTTGAAAAACGGAATCTGCTTCGCTCCCCCCTCTTGGTCCTGGTCTACCCCGGTCCATCGCGCCTTTACCACATCCGAGCTCTTCAATAGTTCCAACGTCGGAGCCAGATTCCCTTCCCGCGATTATTGCTCCGACGCCGCAAACGAAAGACCCTTGTTGGGAGTTAACTGGCGAAGGTAATCAACGGTATCCTAGTAATCGCGCCTTCTTTTTCGCCTCACGCGCGTGCATCCCACCCTCACTTGCGCGTCTGCTTCCGCTCCTACCCCATACCTTCTCTTTTAGTATGCTGCTCCTTACCCTTTGTTGTTGTCGTTGTGCCGCCGTTTGGCGCAAGAGTAGCGAATACTACCCCAGGCGTTATAGACAGGGGTTAAGGACCCATCCGCAAACGGCTTAGTTAGTGCAGGGTTCCTAGTATTGAAAGTTGCGATCGCGCTTGGGCGGGTAGCTAGTACATCGCGACAAATACGATAATGGGGAGGTTGGAGTGGCATTGATGCGAAGGTGGTCACCAGGTACGCGTGTATGATTTGATTGTCCGGTCAGGTGGTTGATGGTGGCAAGTGTTGGAGTTTCATGAGACACGTGAATGTTTCCTGGACAACAAGGGATTGTGTACTCCGTGGAAGACCCCACGTGCACCTCGGTGCAAGTAGAGTGACAGGTCGTCATGAGGGAGACTCCAAGCCATGGATAGAAGACAAGTTGCTCAGTTAGCCATCGCGTGCGATCGCCTCGGAATAGCTGGTTCACTTTGTATGACACTGAGACGAGGCAGGGCATGTGCAAATCATCCTAGGTCTGATGCACATAATGGAATTCTCCCCTGTGCTCACCTATGGCGGGCAGTTCCCCTTGCCGTCCAGGCCCTGACGTGGTAATATTCATCAGGCCATGACAGCAAGGCTGCGGCTATGACTGTCTCAGATCGAACTCATCGTGCCGTGGCGCACGTCAATATCTGAAACAATATGATGAGACAGGCACGACCCCAGGTGTTCTCAGATACGACCTGACGTGGCTCGGCTATCGTGAACTTGGTGTACTGTCATGTAGCAAGCTGCGATATATGAGACTGCTGCGTGGGTATTTGAATATTTTAAGAGATCCTGAGGCAAGCTATTTGAGTGTCGAAACTGGATTCACACTTGCATTCTCAAATGCCCTGATAGCATAAGACATGTGTGTTGGAAGTAGTGCAACCGAAGACTGAGCATAACAATGAGACATGACAAATCTGTGATTCTGTGAAGAAAGCATGAGAATGTAAACTGCTGGCCTTGAGTGCCAAATTGAAGGTAGGACAATATTCTGCAAATACATGCAAACGTAGAAGAGGTGCGTGACATCGCACAGAAAAGTAAGAACAACTGGTTGTAGAAGAAAAGGTAGAGTATGGTACAGCAGAGCAAATGACACCGCTTGTGTGGTACAAAGGAAAGGGTGGTGTGAAAAGCCAATGAAAACACGCGCCTTGCGATTTCGCCTGGGTATCTTCCCTCCTCCTGCTCCATTGTTGGCATACCCTCAAACACCTAGTCTGTTCTGGCAAAAAATTGTCTTCCTAGGACAGTGGTAAGCGCCGAACGGTTGCCAACTCTTTTTTTTTTGTGTGTCGCGCCATCAACTCAAATCCCAGCCGCCTCATGTAATGTTTCCCATCCTACCCAGTCTTACCAACGCCGCCGCAATGCTCGACTTGCTTCTAGTATCGCGCGTCGAAAGATGTACGTTGTCCCTTAAATATATGCGCAAAAGTTGTAGGGAGCGTGTGAATCGAAGAAGAAGGGCATACCGTAGCCCAATCGTGGTACGTCGTGTAAAAAAGGTTACCAATTAAAGAAGAATGCATGTATGTCCGAAAGAAGTGTTGCAAATGCAGAAATAGATCACACAGGGGGCGTTTGTGACCAGCACAAACCCTGTAACCATCCCTCCTCCTCATGCCCCCCAACCTTGGGATCGTTCACTGTGCACGGAGGGCCTCGACTTGATCCGCCAAGCACTCGAGGTGGTAATCGGCGAGTCAATGATATCTTGCGCTTGGCTCACTAGGGCCGGTTCCCAGTTGCGACGAGGCGTATGTGCTTTGATGTTGAAGCTGCGAATGATCCCCTTCTTGGGCCTCTTGTTGGGCAAGTTCCACAGCCTGAAGTTCCTCGGCCTTGTCTCTGCATGCGTTTGGCGAAAAGCCGCTGCCGACCTTGGAGGAGATGATGCGCCAACGGTCGTTCTCGTACTCCTGCATGGCATTGCGAAGCTTGTCAACCTGTTTTGCTCATTGTGGTTAGCATGTCCGAGGCTGTGTTTGCCACGCACGACGTCGCGTGTTTCATCATGGCTAGGGAGTAACGACTTACCATTTCGGAGGTCCAAACTGTGGTCTTTGCTTTGAGTTTGGTGCAGTAACGGACCTGCAGCGTACCAGAACTACGGCCTGGGAAGAAATCTGCAATTTGCTTCCAAGTGAGGTTCTTCTTTTCTTTGAGGTCGACAAGTAACTGGTCGTCTTCGGGGGTGAATTTGAGCTTGGGACCGCGAGGTCGTTGGGCAGGAGCAGGCATTCCCTCTTGGCCGACAACACTAGGAGGGCCGTGATGGAGAGAGGGGGAGGGAGGCGCGCCCTCCATGGTGTGTTGCCTTTTACTGCGATGAGTGCTGGGTAGATGGTGATGGTGGGTTGGGGGTAAGGTAGAGTGCGGGGCCGGTGGTGGTGGCGGCGGTGGCGGGTACTGTTGCATCGAGTAACTCTGAGTCGAGTGCTGCAGAGAGACACTTCCAGTTGCTTGCGCGTAGGGGTTGAGTTGCTGTTCTAAGCTTGGAGTGAGTTCGTGAGGTAGATCTTCCTGGTGACTGCGCTTGCGTCCGGCGGTCTGCTGGGGCGGCGGATAGCCCACGCTGTAGGATGAGGGAGAGTGTTGCGACATGGAGTGATGGCGCAAGAGATGAGGCTGGTGTAGTGAATGTGTGTCGATGTCTGTGTAGGCAGGGTGGGAGCCGGCGCCAGCATGTTGAAGCGTCTGAGACGGGTGTGGCTGCAGGAAGGAGTGGTGGTAACCCGGAGGCAGTCCGGTATGAGAATGGAGGACATTGGAATGTTCGACGTTTGAAGTCGGAATATGGTGCTCTTCCCCGGCGTTGGCTGATACGCTGTAGTCGAGGAAAGGGCCTCGATAGGGACTCGCCAGTGTTGCTAATACTCATGGAGACTACCAGAGCTAAGATGCTCTGGCAGGCCGCCGCTATGAGACCTGAGCCAGAAAAGGGAAAAAGGAGAAAATAGTAGTGGTAAAAAAGAGCGCCTCGTTTGAGTCAAGGATCGGAGTTGCGATGTGTCGCACGTGTTTGGGTGTCTCTCCAATACTTCTATATTGACAAATGTTGGAGCAAGAAGAGCTTGGGGGGCATCGGACAAAATGTTATCGCGGGTGTTAAGCTTTGGGGTAACCGGTTATAGGTGGCAGGCTTCCTTGTAGGGGCAACAGACGAATAGCAGGTTCTTGTTGGGGACGGTTGTGGAATTATAAGATATTTACGCCTGAGGGAAGAAGGCATTAAGAATGTTCGGGCAGTGAGTCCCCCCCTCCTAAAAAAAACCCGGTCCGTCTTGTGCGATTGCCACACGGACTCAGACTCCAAGCATGTACAGCAATGGGTCCTCTCCACGAGACGCTCTGTTCCTGAGAAGGACCAAATGAGCTTAGTAGGGAAGGGCCCAGGAACTGATTCTACGTCAAGCATAATGCGGTGATCAATGACCGGGACTGGGGGGGGCCTGGCACACGATCTCGACGAGTGCAATGCTGCCTGGCTCGTGTCGTGAGTGGCTGCTGTTGCAAAATGAGGTGGGAATGAGGTACATTGCCCGGCCGGCGGGGGCCAGCGGGGCCCGGGGCGTGCGCGCGGTCCATGCCATGTCGTTTATTTCTAGAATGTCACAAGAAAGATCTCCAACACCGTTGCAGCGTGTGCGCGAGGGATCCTGGCGCAGCGTGGTGGCCAGAGGATGTGCATTGAGGGTACGCTGAACCGGCTAGCGACGTAGCAGGGGCACAAATGGGCAATTACCCAAACGGGGAGCGCCACCACCGAGCCATTGTATGCCAGATTGCTGAGAGCAGAGAGTCGAGCAACCACTCAGCCAGGAGCGCGGGAAGAGCGCTCGGGACCTGCTCGAGGGGCAAATGCGAGCCGGGTTGCCAAGCAGGAGAGGCGCGCAACCGTCGAGACATGCGCATGGCATGTGTGATGGTTGTCGAGGCATCTGGATCCCGGCGGGTGACACGAGGGGTCTTCTTCATGCCTGGAAGCACCTTGGCCGACGGCGGATACCGTTGGAGCATGACGGTACTTTGCGAGAGATGCGAAGCTTGGATCCAGGCAGGATGGGTGTGCCTCTGCCGGCATTCACGCTGCCGTAGCACCCGCGTGTAAGCAGTGGGACCGAGCGATGGGCAAGGGCCCGTTGGTCATGGTTCTCTAACGCATAGGCATGGACAGCCTCAGATTGGCTCATGCATAAGCCGTTTCAAGGTATAGCTTCAGACCCTGTCCTATATGCGCTTCGTCATCCCCATCAGAGGGAGACTTGAACCAGCCACAAGAATACCCCGACGCCCGCGCTGGATGACGCATTTCGGACGCGGTGCCGAAGCAGCAGGGCCTTGTGCAGCGGTGAATAAGTCGCGATCCCACGTCGGCGCGCGCTGGGTGGGCGGAAATGGTCCTGCTTGGCGCGTAGCTGGGATCTATCTGAGACAGGAGCCGGCGTTGCTTAGGGTGGTTTGCGGCGAGGCGTTGTGGGGGAGCGTTGGTGAGCGAGCGAGTGGTGAGTCGACGTCGGCTGCGATTGATTCGGACGTGGACGTGACGCGCTAGCATCGGGAACGACAGCGCGACGGGCGACAGACAAGGCAGCGACAGGCTTGGCGTGGCTCGCTACTCTGGCCGGCCGTGATCTGCCCGCCCCGAGAGCGCCCTCGCATACCATCTCATCTCTGCGACCGCATGCATGAGATGGAGGGCGCAGATGGCGCTGATGGCGCAGCGCGAGCGTCGCCTGCCTGACGGCTACGCTTCCTCCGGAGACGAACCTCATCCTTCGCCTGCCACGACGGCGTGCACGTGACGGCGCTGCGACAGGCTGTACACACGCACCCCTGGCGGCGTCTGGGACCTCCCTGCCTATGCAGCCCTCGCTATGACCTCACCGTTGACTTTCAGGCCTTGCCCTCCATGGCCTGCCAATCTTCAAGTACTCGACCAGCGGCGCATTATCCATTTAGGCTGTTGCGGGCCTTTGGGAACTATAGGCTCGACCAGATGCACCATGTAGCCCACTTCACGCTCGCCCTCATTCACCACCCTTCCCAGTACGCGGCCACCATGTCATCCACCCGGTTTCGTGAGCGGAGCGCGTGCAGGGCAACGAGCCCAAGTGGATTGCGCCGCATGGTGGGCGACTGAGTTGACCACCCCCCCAGTCGCTCATACGACTTTGCCCTTTGGCCGACATGGCCGCCTGCCGTGGCAGTGGCAGTTCGCAAACGGAACCACAAAAAAAAAGGGACTCTTGTTCAAGCGTCCTGCGAGGGCGCCCACAGCCCGCCTACTGCACACCCACTGAAGTGGCTCGGTAACGTAGCCGCACTCGTTTGTTTGGTAACTATGCCGTTACACGTGGCTATGGGCTACTCAGACGGTCCACACCACCTCTCCTTGCACGAGCAAATGGGCGATCTTCTTCGCCACCCAGCTGGCTATTTGTAGCACACCCGTAGGCGGGTGGCCGACGGTGTGTCTACCAGCAAGCGGTATGGAGCGCGCCGATCGGCATGCAGCTACACGCACCAAGTCGGCAGAGGCATTCAAAATGGGGCGACAAGTCGAAACATTTCTGTTGAACGGTTGCGAGCTCGCAAAAGCCGCGATTCGTTGACGTGAAACAAACACATAATCGGTACTGGCCAATAAGCAGTGCAGTGATACCTTCTTTTCCAGCGCACTCTCCCCACGTTTGACACGCCATATTGCCATGGGTATACCATTCATACGTAAGGATAGCCGATACTAAGTCCAGGATAGGGCCACCCCCTCGCACATCTGTCCATTGCCGGGCCCTCATCCGAAAGGAAAGCGAAAGAGAAAGAGAGCAACCACCTGCAATCAAATTGCCAATGTTACCCAAAACACCCAAGCATTGTGAAAATCAATGGCAAAAAGAAAATCCTCGTACACGCCGCTGCGGAGACACCATGTCCAAACTCATCGACCAGGACGAACGGGTACCAACAGCCGCTCTGCGCACGCAGGGCTCGACTGAGATACAGTAAGAAAAGGCAGGAATCGCCACGGACTTGGCCCACCGTGCTAATTGTGGAAAGACGGGAGCAGTGACGATGGTTCATGGGCGGGTCAATACTTGCCCCCAAAGTTTTCCTTTGCGTATTGCTCGCATGCCTGGTGCAGCCTGTTAGCACAAGACTCGATGCTGGTCGGTCTGCAAGCGGAAACGACGACGACGTACTTTTGCAGGTTTGCCGACCTTCTGCCCAATGACTTTCCACTTGTTGGCGTCGTACTCCTTGATGGCGGCCAGCAGGGCGGCACTCTTCTTACTTATCAGCATTGGTGCACAAGAAAGTTACGAGAAGCACAACTCACTTCGTCCTCTGCGAATTCTGCGTAGTGCATGTCCTTGACAAGTCAGCAAAGCGGCTGCGCAACGATCGAGTCCTGGGCCGTGTTCCTACCTTGTACCAATGCTTCTTCACACTTCCCTCGGTTCGTTGCGGGAACGTCTGCAATCCCACGGGTCAGTGATGGCTTACTCGAGGTAGACGCCGTCTGCGCCGCCTGAAAGAAATCGAAAAGCGACGCTTCGCAGCCATGTACGGTACCTTTGCAATCTCGCTCCAGCTGTTACCAGCATCTCGCATCTGTTTCAATCGCAATTCCTCGGCGGGCGTCCAAGGCGTGTTGGTGCGACTCTTTTTGGGCTTGGGCTCCTGGGCAACATCCGGCTGAAGAGGCGGAGGCAATGCTGCGGTGCTTGCTTGGGGTTCTACGCTCTCGGTCGCACCCGGCATGGGTTCCTGCGACTGTCCGAGTGTCACAGACTTGCGCTTCCGACTTGTAGGAGAAGACTGTGGCTGCTGGGGGGCAGCGCGGGTGTCTGGGTTGGCGGCGGGCAATGGGGCGGCTGGTTGTATACTGGGCAGCTCTGGAGGCCCAGTTGGACGGCTGGTGGGCTGCAGATTTGCGGCGGCGGGGGCAGCGGCGACGACGGGCGAGGGCTTCAAGCTACGCTTGGTGGAGGGCGGGGAGCTATCGGGGACCACGACGTCAGCGTGGGCGGCGAAGGCACAGACAGAGTCAAAGCTGGGAGTGGAAGAACAAAAAAGATGGAGGCATTGCAGAGGCTTGGGACAGGAACAAGAAACAAACAAGACAAACGGCAAGGCAGCTGGAGAGACTCACGACATGGCGGCAGACGGGGCGACACTGGGCAGCTTTCACTGGTGGGGACGAGGCGTGCCTACAGAGAGCAGTGTCATGCCCGTATATTGCAGCTTGTCGACTGCGTTTCAAAGGGTACGACGGCCAGAGTAAAGGCAGCAGAGCATCATGACATCGCAAGCAGGGCGGCCGCTTGCAGGAGCGAGCGCTGATCAAGTACAAGGGATACAAAGAGGGACAGGTTGGCAGCAGAGGGACGAATCAGAGGCGGGCAGAGGCAACCTGGCAGAGGACGAGAGAGACGCTGTGAGGTTGAGGGGCCGGGTGCTAGCGGGGATGGGCGGCGGCCGCGGGCGAGGCTAGGTACTCGTACATGTGAGGAAGTGAAGTCATCATGGAGGACGGGGTACAGATACGCGGGGACGCGGTGCATACAAGAAGCGGGGTAACAGGCTCTAGGGCCAGGCTTAGATGAACAGGTGGCTGGCTTCAAGGTTACGGCAACAGCAGGATGGGTGCTGAGAGGGCGGCGGGGGAGAGAGGGTGGGCAGCGCGTGACCGTGGTTTATGCATCTCCGACTTGATGCGAACGGCGCCCGTCTGGATTGGGTGCGGCGGGCGGCGGCGGTCGACGACGAGCAGAGGGAGACGACGGCGGTCTTGCCATGTCGTGCTGGCTGCATCACGGGGGAGTGACCCAGGCCGTGGTCACGCCCAAGTCACTCAGCACCACCACTCCGAGACGAGACGAGACGAGAGCAGAGCAGAGCAGCGAAGCGCGGTAGACGGTAGACGGACGTTCGCTAGCACGGTGCGGGGCAGCGTGCAGGGGCCAGCCGCTGCTCCCTCCCATGGCTTCCGGCGCTGCTGCTGGTGCTGGTGGCTGCTCGCTCGCGCCTGCCAGCCCTCATCGGTAGTCAACAACACAACAGGAAGTCGCCATGAGCGTCACACAAACCCGACGACCGCCCTCCTCGTCTCTCTGCCTCGCTCTTTCCTTCTCTTGTCCACACACATATCCACCCTTATACTCACCCTCATACTCACCCTCATACTCACACACAGTCTCTCTCTCTTCCAACATCCCCATCCTCTTCATGCATTCCACAGCAACCGCCCGTCTGCTGTCCGACTTGTCTGGCCGCGCCTCTCGCTCGCTACACCTGTAACTATATATTGTGCTGCTGTTTGGCCCATAGTGCGTGCGCAGCCGCCATCCCTGTCGTCTCCACACACGACACTGCGCTGCACTGCACAGGTGGCTTGCAACCTCTGCCAAACGACCTTTTCTTTTGCACGCTGGGGCGATGCGGGGGAATTAAAGGCTGACTCGGCCATGCTGATGGCGGCGCTGCCTGGTCCCGTCGCTGCTGTCGTCAGGCCACGACCTGTCCTGTCAAAGGACTGCCTCAGCTCTGCATGCCAGCCAAGCGTCTGCTCGAGCCGCCCTGACGCAGCGCCAGTATCACCCCAAGCCACAGATGTTTGAGGGAACCGCTCTGCCACCACCCCGCTACTGACCGCCAGTACAAGTACACTGGAGACGCCAAGCCCTTCCGCCTGAATGCGTGCCTGATTTGTCTAGGCCTCGAGGCGGAACGCTGGCGATCCGAACATGCTCGTTTCGCCTGTCTCACCCAGCGTCGTCATCCGTGCCTCTATGTTGCGTGTTCTCCCCCACCCTCGACAGGTTTGGTCTCTGCTGTCAGAGCAATGTGTTCGAGAAAACTGGCGAAACCGTGACGGCAGCCTGCCAGAACGCCCATGCGCCATGACTCTGCTCACCACTAACAACCCAGACACGCTGATGCACAGTCCCCGACGCGCCCTGTCACTGCACCCTCTCGGCTAGCCCCCGCCGTCAAGCCCGCACTGGGCGCTGCTTGTTTCCTGCGTGCCAAACAACGTCAAACCGTTGGCTCCTTCAAAACTGCATCAAGTCCGACGCGCGCGGTTTTGAAACTCGCCCCGTGGATACGGATGAGGCTCTGGTCCTTATGCGTCCCACGCCAGATCCCCAGGGCCCCAGGCATCAACATTGAATGCGACTACAAGTCCGCTCCCCTTCCGGCTTAACACGTCTCGTGTCTGGGTTCTTCCAAACATTCTGGCTTCGAACGCCCGTCATGCCCCATACCGCCGATCAAGAATCGCGTAGCAGAAGCGGCGGTTTGAAAACGTTGCCAATGTCAGAGATTGCCACTGGCAATCAGCCTGGTCCGTGGTTTCTCGACCCTCCCGTTTCTTGCCCTGTGCCCCAAACTCTATAATTGCTCCGCTGCCCCAAGTTTCGAGGCCTCAACCGCATCTGTTCAATCGGCATCAGTCTTTTGTTTTCTTAGCAGCCTTGTAATACTCTCTTTTACGTCCCCACTGGTTTGGGCTGCCCTACATTCACTTAATCCACATTGCTGTGCAATTACTTGTCCCTACCGGAAAACAACAACAATAATTACCTTCTTTTTTTCAGAGCTAGACTCGATCATCACGAACAGACTTTCTTATTCGGACACTCGAACCAACGACAAATTCTCCGAACAACCACAAACACTTCAGCTTCTAAACAATCGCAACCATGCTCCACCACCAGCCCCAGATTCTCTCTCCTCTCCCCGAGATGAACTCGCAGTCTTCCACCGATCCTTCCGGCGTTCGTGCCCGCAAGATGTCGGCCGGTGGAAACAGGTCTTGGTCCGAAGAAGAGGTATGATCTTTGTCCTGTGTCTCTCAAACTACCCCTTCCTAACATCAGCCAGGAAAACTACCTTCTTCAGACCCGCATGCAGAAGATGCCATACAAGCACATTGCTGCCCACCTCAAGAAGACTGAGCTTGCCTGCCGCCTGCACTACCACCAGCTCTCGCACGGCAGCCACCGCCGCAAGCGCAACAACTCCGTGTCCTCGACCACCTCGTGCAGCTCCGCCGGCACCTCGGCCGCCTATGGCATGGTTGCCGAGCAGGACGCCTACTCTCAGTCGTCTCGCCACAGCTCCCCCATGAGCTACACGGGCAGCCCCCATGTCCGTGCTGGCTCGGTATCAAACTCTCCCGGCCGTTCGCAGCACAAGATCCTTCTCCCCAAGCCTCGCACTCTTACCCCTAGTGGCTCGCCTGAACCATACAACGGTCTTCGCATCAACACTGAGGTCGCTCACCAGCCCAAGGTTGTCGATACCGACCGTCTTCGTTCCATCTACGAAGCTCGCCGCCAGCAGTTCTGGGCTACGGTTGCTGCTGACTACGGTGCCGATGTTTCTCCTGCTCAGCTTGAGGAGATCTGGCGCAATGGCTCCAATGCTGTTCGCCCTCCCACCCCTGATGCTTCCCCTGATGGCAGCATCATGCATAACCCCATGTTCAAGCCTGCTCCGTACCAGTCGTACATTTCTCCAGCTCAAAGCGAGTCAGCCAAGCACGGCAGCCCCATGAACGCTAGCGTCCCAGAGCGCATGCCATATGTCCTGCCCATGCCAGTCTCTTCTTCTGGTCGCCCAAGGTCCTGGAGCTCCGCCCCAAGGGATAACATGCCCATTGCTAGCCTCCTCAACGACGACAGGAACTAGTCTGTTTCAATGTCTTTACGTCTCTGTATACGACGAAAATCTTGTCATCTAAGCGCTAGGAATCTGCATATGGGATAGTGTATGGCTTTCAATTCTTTACTTTCGCTAATTCTCTGTTCAATCAACGCTTCTTTTTTTCTCTTGCACGACTCAGCGCTACTCGACATGATATGGCATATGCATTCTCCTAATACGATGCAGCACGCGTTTCGGTTTCACCTGGGCTGGGTGGGGGTTCTTTCCACTAACGTTTCTGAAATTTGTCACTATTTTCCACTTTTCTCTGCAAGGATGCTTATTGGCCATGGGATCAAACAGGCGTTTTGAGGTTGCATATGTCTCTTCTCTCCGTAAGAGTGGATACAACGTCGGAAAGTCAGCCCGCAAATAGCGTACCAAAATCTAGATCAATGTTTCAATCCTACATTACAGACTCTTTTTTCTCCACTTGTTACATGTTGCGCTGATGCGAGAAGGACTCTGCTCTGTGTTAGAGATATATTATAGGCCAGCATTTACTGCGATATTGATCGTTCTCACCCGTATAATCTCGCTTAGATGTTATGGCCTTGCCCCTTTGGGTAACTGCTAAGCGACCGAGTGTGTAACCTGTGTTTCGGGACTACCGTAACTCTCTTCGCTCGGCTTAGCCATCCATCCACTTGAACTTCAACTTGAACACTTGAACATCCTTTCTCGCCACATTGTAACACCGCCACCGGCGCAACACTGTTAGTCGACATGTGTACTAGTCTTTAGCGCCTGATGCGCTGTCGTCAACTTTTCTGCCCCCCCCTCCCCCTACCGTCCATCCAATCCACATCCAAACATGCTGCACAACACCATTTGCATAAAACCGCCGCGCTCACGCGCGCGCGCGCCCAGGTAAATTCCTAGTACCTGCCTTAGCGGGCTGAGGCATTCACGCTGCAGTATCACACGAAGTTTATCTCTTTCCCCTTTTCCATCTCGATCTCGATGGTGAGAATCTATCTTGATTTGTTGGAAGCCCCATATATCCAATAGATGTGCACCGTTGGGAGAGAAGGCTGTACAAAAGAGAGTTTCTTTCCCAGACGCCGGGATAACGGGAGCCTTGGCAGTTGCACAGGCCCTGGGTGTCGGTATTTTCTAATCTTCGATTTTATTTTATTTTGGTTTGTTTTTGCGGGATGTTGATGAAGGTGTAGATGGAGCGAAGAGAGACAAGGCTCACTCGTTCAACTGCCGGATAAGAAAAAAACTAGTATTATCCCGGGTATGATGTTTTCTTGTTCCCATCTGATCGTCTTCCTTTGGTTTTCCTTTTGCCGATGGCCGCACTGGCGAACATGCAAAATAGCAAAACAAGGGTTTGGTCTGCACGGAGACGAAAAAGCAAGATTGGCGATCGTGTTCCTGCCGCTGCCTTGATTGCTTCTTGTTTCAAGACGACCATGTGTTCTAGACTTTCTCTCTCTTCCCACCTACCCACCCGCCCACCATCGTTGCTCTGTCTTGCACACAGCGCTTGGCTAACGGGGGGCGCTTGGGTAATGCTTCCGGCATCATCGGCTAACTAGCGCACTCGACTCGTTTTCGCTGCAAATGTTTCAAGTACACTACCCTACGGGCGCTACTATATACACTTAGCAAACGAACCGTAATTGCAGCAAATAAGAACAAAAAGTAAGCGTCGGAAACAAGTACCCGGCAAGCCGCATCCGGCGCGCAACGGCTATCACCAAGTGTTGCACCGGAACGGGTGGGTGGTTGAAAGCTATGGAATTTTTTACCCCGCAGGCGTGAAACATTGGGATCCCTCCCGTCGCACTTGTTTTCTCTTGCGTGCATCGAACTAAGTCCTCTGACTTCTGAATCCTACCCATAGACAATTCGAATCGTCACCCACACCTGCATCTTCTCAAACCCAATCACCCACTTCTACGCAGCAGGCAACGCAATCGCACCTAGACAGTAAGGTGTAGCGACACACACACACATACACATACACGACTTACCTTCCATCGCGCATCTGCGCCCGTGCCCCAGAGCGCGCGCGCTAAGAAAGCGTAGATTCACCATGAAACATTTCGCACCGCACCATTTTCTAAAACCCAGCCAATGAGAATCAAGTCATGTTTTTCACATCGTGAGAAATCGCGCTGGAGACGTGATGTGATTGGGTGGGACTGCGGCTGCGGTTGAGTGTAACATGGGCGATGAGATCTTTTCTTTGGTGAGATATGGTAAGATAGCCTCGATCGCTCTCCCCGCATTTTCTTTTTACCTCTGTGGGGCGGCGATGTTGCCTGAGGCACTGGTAAGTTAGAGAGACACGGGAAACTATCGTACGATGTCTGCCACCATCTCGTTGTAGTTGCTGTTGTTGTTGCTGATGGATTACTAGTTCCGCTATTCTGCTTGTTTTTGTCTCATGGCCGGTCTCCCCCAACCAATGATTATTCAGACATATTACCTAGTATGGATATTTCGTGCCTGCAAAACAGCCGCATATTCCCATGTCAAAAGTATCATGTTTTGAGCTTCCGGTGAGAGAGAGAAAGGCACAGAAGACCCACATGCAGAACCCGTTTCTCGGTGAATTAACAACCTTCTATTCGGCCTTTCTCTCTTCATGTATTTGGAATTCGCGACCTTTCACGTGTCGAGCCCTATGACGAGAACCAAACAGGGTGCGCATATCTGGTCCCCATTTTTTGTCGCATGTTCTTTTGCCTCGGGTTCTCCCTTGACCCTGAATACCGCCTCCTTTCTGCATGACGACAGGTGGGTGTGGCGTTTCTAGAAGGAAAAACAGTTGCTTATTTTGTTGCGTTGCACACTGACCCCTACTACACCCCCCCTTGTCAAGCCACATCATCTCAACTTTACCGAACCATCGTGCACATCTCCCGTCCGTTCCCCGATGTCATTTACCAACGCACATCCTGACGACAGGACGGGGCTGACTCGCTGATACGGGCGGGTTATCTGTGGTAAGCCAATTTCCGCAGCCATCATGTGGCTCGCATCGGTTCCCTGTAACCAGGACACCGTCTCCTCCAACCCGCAATCCTCCCAGCTGCCCCCTTGATCCTGCTTTTGGCGAGTCAGTCACCCATGTCGCCTGTCCGGCGCATACACCAGGTTTGGATGCGGATCGACACTCCGGCAGTCATTGCGCATTCGCCGGGTCACTCATCGCCGCTGCGACTCGACACGTCGGGTGTTGTTGTGGAGATTCGGGGCCTGAGCGCTCAGCGGCGTTTATGCGAACTGGGGTCGACACTGAGTGGGGATTTGCGCGCTCCTTAGTTTCGAGGCGCATAATTCGTACTCACACGCCACCGAAGCGCGCGATGGAGTAGAAGCCTTGTAAGGCTGATGACCGATATGCATGAACAGCTGAAGATTGGTAGATACTCCTAGATGCCGTACTACCTAGGCATATCCATGGAGCTCTCTCGGTCATATCCGATCAGTAGAATGACATAGATCAAAGCGTCAGGGAAAGAGGTCCGAAGACCCGTTTGTTTGAATGTAGCCACTGCCAGGACCCAAAATCGGCCACCCGCTGTCTGTATGCATGCAGGCATGGGCGGCTTCTGAATAAGGGTTTATTGGGACTGCCAGCCCGAATCCAATACACTATGCTCCTCAGGCTGCATGTTCGGTGCCGCACGGTATGATGTTAGGCCGATAGTAATGCCGCAGACTTCAAGGTGGCTGAGCATCGTCAAGTGGTCGTCATCGTCAAGGACCTGACTCTGCTGCTGTCTCCGACTCGTGATGAGTCTCGCTGTTGGGTTGCGACCGTCTCCTGTCCTCGGGGTCCTGTTCCCCCTTTCCATTGTTCAGCGACTTCACACCGCTCCTTTCAATATCTCTCCTCAATTCAGCTTCCTCTTCCGGATCCTCGGTACCTTTTGCACTGTACTCTTGGTCCATGCGATGCATGAGCTCTTCGCCGGGTAGTAATATGCTTCGGTCAATTGCAAAAGGAAGACCTCGGTGCCTTCCCCGAAGCATTGCAAAGAGTAGCACCACTTTGCTGAGGCTGGCAAAGTCACCGCAAAGGCTATAGTTTTTCCCTGGAACACCGAGACTAAGACCGACAGTGCCATAGGCGGATGTAACTTCAAATAGTATGGAGAAGACACTGAACCCGGGATCGGCGTTGAGTATATGGCGCCTTTCGATGCAACATATCAAGAAGAAGACCAGGAATTGGAACCAGATGTCGTAAGCCAGTTGCTTCTGCAAGTGTGAGGCCACGCCGCCAGCGCTGTTGTTATTCTCTTCTAGTCCAATCGACTTTTCTTCGTAGGTGTTTGTTTTTCGTAGTGTGAGTGTCATAGGATAGATAGAAATGTACCTGAACATTGAGTAATGTAGTCAGCATAATTCACAATCATCTTGTCAGTGTGTCTCTTACATGATGACGAGGTATGCGACCAAACATGCCGGAGCGAGGGAACTCAAGGATATGATATAAGCTCCGCTGGTTCTCAGTCCACTTGCTTGGAAGAGTCCATCGAGAATGCGTGTGCCAGTGGAGAGAGCCTCAACGTCCGGCATTCCAATGTTCAAGATCTCGAAGCACAGCCAAGCCGTCACGTCAATGGCGAACTGAGTGAAGAACAGGTACAGTGTTTCGCGAGCTGGAAACAGGTAAATAAAGCATCTTCTTGGATGTTGCAACAAAAACCCCATGGTGTTTCTAAACCGTGATTGCTTTGGTGCCATCTTCTTCAAGCCCCAGATCGTGATTCGGAGTAGGATGGGGAACTGTGTTTGGCCAGCAAATGCAATGGCTGCAGCTACCAATAGAACATATGGATAGCCGCTGAAGGGGATGAAGTTGGCGTTCAATATGTTCAGACCGCCGTTTGCAAATTCGGTGATGACTTGAAAGAAAGCCCACCACCCGGGATTGATAGTCCCAGGCTGTGAGCTGTATAGTACGCTCTGGATATTACCGCGGTAGGCATACGGTAGGAGGAGAGTGATTCCAATCAGATACCAGAATATTTGATAGCCGACCAGAATCAGCAGCAAAGCTTGCAACGCACGATATTCGACACCTCCAAGCTCCATCCGATCTGCCTCGCTGAGATCTCGAAAACGGCCTTTAGAGTCGAGATGCGGTTTGAACGAGACGTAGTCGTGTTGCTCAGGCTTCAATTCAGTGGCGAAGAATTCGATAAAACGACGGAACAGGTTCTGCGCAAATTGCGTCTCCCATGGCGTTGGTATGAAGCCAAAACCTGTTTCGTAGTAGTATGTCCGTTTCCGTGATACGGGTTCGATTTTGATCTTCGATGGGCCATCATTTTTGGGTTGTTTGCCTTTTCCAGTATGATGCTGAGTTGCTCTCGGCCTGTGACGCAAGCTCTCGCTACTGCTGCTGCTTTCAATCGCATGTGGTCGACGATTTTCCTCGATATCGTGTACCAATCGCTGCATTGTATGCGAGTGCTTTATGACATCTGCCAGCTTTTTGCGGAACAAAGCTCTCCTGATCAAGACCACGGCTGTTGAAACAAATGGTATGTTGCCGACCATCATGAGGATGGCAAAGGTGGCTTGTTGGTAGCCGGACAATGGACCTAAGTCCACTGGATTGAGACCTATCTCAGGGTCAGTTGACGAATTGTACTAATTGTAATGTATCAACTTACCTGTAGTCGTCATAGCACTGCAGCACAAGAATAGCGCGTCTATGTAACTTAGATGCGCATCGCGGAGCTCTTTAGGTCCATCAGCAAGACCTTGCCCATACACAACGACGGATGAAATCGCGATAACAATAATGAAATATAGCATATGCGCGCGGTAGAAATTCAGCCTGAACACCTCCTCTTTCATGTACTTGACGAAATCATCTTTCGCCTTGTGCGGGTTCTGCAGCTCATCTAGCGGATCCGTCATTACTGATTCGTCATCTACGTTGTCGTCAAGTCGCTGCCAGAACGAGCTCATGCTCTATGGTTGCAGGGTCGCTCAATATGGTTTGCCGGCGTCATCTGATCCGGTGTGCTAATGTATTGTTGGAAGCTATGTCGTTACCTGCTGGAAAGTGTCGATGATGTCACCAGCTGTCATACACTGTAGCGTGTTTCCTAAGCGAATGAACAGGGTTAGGACACGAAGTGGCTGTCAATCATCAGGTCCGCGAGTGTTATGATTGGCTCACCGAATTTATCTTCTTACCAGGTACATGGTAGTGGTGTTGTTGTTTTTTTGATGGGCGCTGATGGGGTTCACGTCGGCACGTTCTGCTTCAAGCTCACCACACCATTTTTTGAGCTTTGATTGCACTTAGTTTACATCTGATACATTGAATGTGTTCTTTAATCTGGTATAGTCCTTTGCGCAATGGGCTTTCGATTGTGCAGAGATGCACGCACGCAATTATGCCCAAATATGAAATCTGATACTAATCGGAAACACCAATCCACATCATCTTTGATGAGAGCAGACGGTCCAAGACTCGAAAGATGCCTCGCCACTAAGCAGTTAGACGCCTTGATGATCTTGAGTTCCGTGTAGTTTTGTGACAGGTTGTTCACTCGCTGAAGTCGATCGGGTACTTTGTTAGGAAGCGAGGGTTGCTATATGATTTTTGCTCCCATTTGTTAAACCGGTCAATTAACTTCAAGAGCGTTGCATCTTTGCTGAAAAGCTCATTCGTCACCGTGAAGTACTGGTGGTGATATGGGTCAGAGCAATCAGATGTAAAGTACTTGTCGATCTCATCGCGTGAAAGATTTGCTTTGACAATTTCCGCGATACGGTCCAGAATTGGTTTGTAAGTTGGTGAGACTTCGAACCACAGCTCACAATTGACTCTGAAACGAAACAAGACGGCAAAGATATGACCAATCGAGGTTTCGCGTATGGCTCCCTTCATAGACGAGTATAAGCATCTCGTTTCACCCGGGTTTGCCTCGATGGTGAGATGCTTCATTTCACCAATCAGACCCGATGTAGCAAGTATGGAAAGGAACCGCCATAGGTACAAATTGGCTTTTCTATCACCAGTGTGACCTTCCATTTGCTTGAAAATCCGGACCCGGCGAAGGTACTCTGTAAGGAATTCGATGCGGGTTGTGGGATCACGCGCAAAGTTGCTCGTGAATGCCTCCCGAAGTCGATTATTCCAGCGGACTCGGAAGTGAAGATAACAATCTAGGCAGTAGTCCAAATCACAATCGCCCTGGCATTCTCTGAAGGCTCCGATGAAGACGCGTTTTGGATCTGAAATACGGTAAGAAGGGGTTTGGTCGACGATGGGCCGGTCCATCTCTGGGAATGCGGCTTTGTACACCCTTAGGCGTAATTCCGGAGGCAGTCCTGGCGAGTCGGTGAGACCAGTGTCCACAGCGAATGTGCTGAACCGTTTGGTAGTTGGGGGTTGGATCGCGTTTGATTCGTGGGTGTGTGAGACTGTGCGCTTGTGCACTTCCTCGGTTCGACCTTCATCAGTGCAGATGTCACCGGCATTATCATGCGTTGAGGGTGGCATGGTGTTTGTCTCGCGGATGGACTCGCGTGCGGCTACGGGAGCTTCAGCTGGGTCGTCCATGACGAAACGTTGAATTTGAGAGAAGAGATGTGCAGAGCTTAGTGGGATGGTCTGATGATAGGTGGCTGATGTTGAGAGTGAGAGAGAGCAAGAAGAGGTAAAAGAGGAAACAAGGTAGCAAACGGGACAGTCACGTGGCAAGAGTCACGCTGATGAAATCATGAAGGGGAAGGTGAAGGATGGCCATGCCCCAAATGAGGAAGAGTTTGAAGTTAGAATGACGCAACTAATTCTTTAATTAGTGAAGGACTGCCCGCGTTTTGTGCGCTCGTTGGTTGTAGAGAAGGTCATTAGGCTACTACTATCAAGGCGGGATTTGGTGAGAGTACCTAACAAGGAAGTCACGTTCATCAACATACACAACGACACTACCAAAGGAAACGATATTCTCAGTGACAGCAGATCCACCAAGCCATCTTCTAACATTTCAGTGCAACCGCTTTATACGCAGTGCACATAAGCATATATCGCCTCACACACTAACTAGTTAATTGCCTAAAATAGTCTTTACTTAGAAACGGTCTTACCTAGTCACAGATTCCCCACAAAAGACATGTGTTCCTTCCTTCTCACCGGTCAGACCGGGGAAGTATGTTGTAAGGATCTGACTTTATTCTGATGAGGCAGGTATGCCTAAGCAATGCGTATGTACTGCAACCATCGGATAAGTAAATGGCAATGTGGAGAAAAAAAGCAACTGCATGTGGAGTTTCTCGGCCGCGAAGAAAAGCTTTGAACCCTGGCGCGGTTCGGTGCATCTCAGCGCGTGCGTCCAAGCTCCAAGCTCCCAACCACTGCATCGCAGTCACACCAACATCCATCACACGACAGCGGAACAAGCCAGCGGAATAATCAAGTACAGCTAGCCCGACATGCGATTCTATTCCGACTCGGAATTCGGGATTACAAAGCAAACGCATCCATTCTGGTAGTCCGTGATTGGATCTTACTCGAAACCTTTTCTCACCGTCAGATAGGCGCCCTGACAAAAGCCGCACCCCGCAATGACGGAGGACTAGCCGCTCACGGTTATGGTCATGGGGCGGGTCGCAATGCGACAGCCGCAATTCACATACAACGATGTGACTGTTCCCCATCTTCCCAGCCTCTTCTTCTACTTCTTTTCTCCGTCGCAAAGGCTTCAACTCGTTAGTTAGTGAAGCATGCTCACGCTGCTCCCACCGGCGCCATGACAGAACACCGGCTACCAGTCAAGCAACTGGCGATCCTCTGTAGGTCTCTCGGCTCCAGTCGCATGCTCTGGATGTTGCGATCACTGACCTGTTGTTTGTATAGCAATATGCCGCTTTGCCGAGCCGATCGCCTTAACGTCCGTCTTCCCCTACGTGCCTGAGCTCATGGAATCCTTTGGCATTCCCAAAAACGACATTGCGCGATGGGCTGGTATTTCGTCGTCGACGTTCTCCCTCTGCCAGGCGTTTACGGGGATCTTCTGGGGCGCGGCGTCGGACCGCTATGGCAGGAAACCGATTATACTGTTTGGCCTGTTCAACACCATGTGGACTATGCTGCTCTGGGGCTTTTCGGTCAATCTGCCCATGGCATTGGTCGCGCGCGCCTTGGGCGGTCTGTCGAATGGAAATGTCGGCATCTTGCGAACTACAGTGGCAGAGCTATGTCCGTGGAAAGAGCTGCAGCCTAGAGCCTTCAGTGTGATGCCGCTGGTGTGGACTGTAGGCGCGACTTTTGGACCTACCCTCGGTGGTGCCCTTGCCAATCCGCTAGGCGTAGACCCACGGAAGCCCCGAGGTACCGCGTTTCTCGAGAGGTTTCCCTATTGTTTGCCGAACATTGTAGCAGCTGTGTTCTTCACGATAGGAATTGTAGTCGGCTGGCTATTCCTTCAAGAAACGCTCGAGAATAAGAAGCACGAGCCCGACCTCGGACTCCGGGTTGGAGCGAGACTAACGTACTTCGTTCGAAAACTACTGCATCTGGAGATACCAGGAAAGGGAATGGGAGGCGAGCATGAACCGCTTCTTGGTCGGCAGAAAGCAGTAGACACTGAAGCAGCTTCGCCGGGCGTCAAGAAACGGGACACCAAGGAAAAGGCACCTACGGTCCGAGATGCGTTGACATTTCAGACATCCACCAACCTGGTCGTGTACACGTTGCTAGCCTTGTACTGTCAAGCATACGATCAGGTATGTGTTGTTCGCCAAGTCACGTTACTGTTACTATTGCTAATCACGTGTAGCTACTTCCCGTGTTTATGCACCATCCCGTGCAACTCGACTCAGACGCTGGCGTTTCGCTGCCCTTTAAATTTGCAGGTGGCTTTGGCCTCGAGTCACGTCGCATCGGAATCATCTTTACCCTCTTTGCCATTACGTCCACGATATGCCAGTTTCTGTTATTCCCGCCCATTGCCCGTCGGCTTGGCGTGCTCCGCTGTCTCCGCATTGCTTTTATCATTTTCCCCCTAGTCTTCTTCGTTACTCCGTTTCTGTCACTCATCCAAGACCCGATTAGCCGGCAGATTGGCATGGTAATTTTGCTCGTGGTCCGTGGCGTTGCGGGCACATTTGCATTTCCGACGAGTACTATTATGCTAACGAACAGTGCTCCGAGCCTGCGGGTGCTGGGAACGATCAACGGGCTGGCTACTAGTTTCAGTGCTGTAGGCAGGGCGGCTGGCCCGACGCTGGCTGGTGGATTGTTCACGTGGGGCGTCAAGCGTGGCTATGTGATTGTGCCTTTCTGGGCGCTATCCGTTGTTGCATTCATAGCGTGCATTCCGACCATGCTGCTGGTGGAAGGGGATGGATTTGGAGATGACTCCGACATTGACGACGCAGAGAACACAGTCGAGGTCCCAGAAGAGGAAGAAGAGGGTACTGTCGACAACGTCAGAGCACAGCTGGTGCAAGACGGCGAGGACGGCCTGCAGTCAGAGTCAGAATTTGGCGATCTGGGCGAACCCCCCAACCTGCTGAGTCTTACGACTACACGGTCAAGCTTTGCTATGGCATCAGAGGACGAAGACGAGACTGGAGAAGAGGCTGGCAGAAGACAGATAGGACACGGCTTGGAGGCGTCGAGAAGCCATTCTCAAAGCAGAAGACGTGCTGTGCGGAGGCGGTCGTCAGTGCCTATTGGTATGGGGATAGGGTTCCGACGATACAGCTCGAATCTTGGCAGCACGGGCATTGGCAGTGGAGGGGCTAGCTGGGGTGGGGCGTAGATATAATCATACATAAGTCGTTGGCGTTCGGCGTTTGATGATGGAGTGGGGGGTTTGTTTCCAGAGGGTTACTTGATGGCGTTAGTAGGGGCCGCCACCATAGGCTGGTTGCGGCGGATAATGAAACACAGGCTAGCCTGGGCCGGGTAGCATGGCGTATGCAACGTATGCGTGCTTGTGCCGTGAGGGAATCCGCACGTTGCACAGCGGAGATTGACAGGACGTTTGGATGCAGAGCAGCAGAGCTGACGGAACGGGCGGCAGGGTTCGTGGCGGCGGGCTGGCCGACTGAGTGGCCAGTCCCCGCCACCCTTCTCGCGCGCTCGACTGGATAGCCTCAGCACGGCGGGGCCCGAAAGGCGGTCCGCTGCCAGACAGCTCAGCTCTCTCGTCGGCCGACACGGCAGATGCGACAAGACACGGCCGCCCGCAGGCACGTCATGCACATCCAGCACATGTGGCGGTCAGAACGCAGCATCTGGAAAGATACGAGTTCGCGGCCACCCACACGCCGCCTGCGAGCTGTAAATAGAAACCCCGGCGCACACGGCATGAGACGAGCGCTGTTAGCGGCAGATCGGCCACGGGCTGCCAGCCAGCCTGGATGCAGCAACGTGACCCCCCGGCCGCCTCGACGCTCCTCTAGATACTAGACGTCCCCCTGTCCTTCTTTTACTGATCACCGCAATGCAACACGCTTGCTTTTGCCATCGCTGCATTCTGCGCTGACGAGCCTCGCCGACGGACACGCTGCGCCGCCATGGGCTCGCTGCATACCTGACCCCGTCTCTCGTCTCCCTTCCTTTACGCCCCCAGCCCCGAGGCCCGCCCTTCTCCCCGCGAACCCTCGGCCTTGGTACAGAGGGCAACGGGATTTACCATGGTGGGGACGGCCAAGCATCACCACCACCCGGCTCCGACGACTACAACATCAACACCGAGCCCCCAGGGCAGAGCAAAGGGCGTCGCCTTCGCCAGCGATGACGGCACGCCTCAGCCCGGCCGAGCCGTCTACCAGGAGCGCGCCCACGCTGCCTCGCTCAGCTCCCAGGACTCGAGCGATGACGACCTCATCGACACGCTGCTCTCGGCCTCGTCCATAGCCCACGCTGACACCCTCTCGTCCTCGGGCCACTCGACGGCCATGACCTCGGCCACCACCTGCGATGACCAACCCAGCCCCGACGTGCCAACACAAAGCCCCCCGCCATATGCGTCCCCCACCATCTCCCTCCTCGAACTCGTCTCCAACACGGCCTCGTCGTCGGCCCTGCCCGACAGCTTCGATGTCAGTGTCTCGCGCAAGGGCGGCTTTGTTGCCGTCTACTCAGCCTCCAACTTGTTTTTGATCAAGACGCTGGAGCTGCCTCGCCTGTGGGCCCGAACACTGCAGGTCAAACGCAAACCAGTCGCCATTGATATTACCGAGGATGGCTTTCTCCTCGCAGTGCTGTCGCGACCTTCCCAAGTCGACCTGTACGAGATTCACGGCGAGGGAAATGACCAGATTAAGAAGAGACGGACCATCATGCTGGTACACGAGGCTGGCTCGGTTGTTGTATCACCTGACGCACGCATACTCATCACAGGAAACAAGTTCGGCATCGAGGTCATAGCCATCGGGCCCGAAGTACCAGAAACCCTGCGGAGAACGCTTTCCGGGCCGGCGGGTGATGCACTTGAATTTTCAGACGACGGACGGACGCTGCTCATCACGGGCTACGCACGAAAGTCGGATGGTTCAGCCCTGTTTGTTCTGCCGGGTCTGTACGATGGCCCTCTCACCGAGGAGGGAGAGCCCATACCGCAACCACCAGAAGCAGCGTGGACTGGCTCGGTCCTGTTCCCAGAGACAGCGAGGATAGCGCGCCAGGCTACGCTTCTCCCAGATGCAGACACTGGGACGTTCAACGAACTCTTCGCCTTTAACGCCGAGGAGGATTCGTGGGGTATCTACGACATTGCTTGCCAGCGCTTCACACAGCGGAAGATGTTCCTTCCTGACCACCAGCGCTGGACGCGTTCAGAATTCGTCGACGACGCCATGCCTGCGGTATCGCCCAGTGCCGATTTAGCAGCCGTTGCTCTGCGGATACAGGGCACGACCAATATTTGGATCTACCAAGTCCCAGGCTGGGACTGGAATCCGGCTGAAAAGGAAAAACTGGATACTCCGATTCAGCCTTGTTTTTGCATACCGATACCGAGCGACCATGCGGCAATGTTGCAGGAGATTTGTGTACTGAGATGGGTCCGGCTGAATGCTAACGTGCAACGACTTGTGGCGGTTGGCAACTCGAGCACAGTCCCTGATGAGAACGAGGTCCCTGGGGCGCCGCTGGGATCAAAGGGGGTTCTTGTTGTTCTCGATTTCGACAAAACGAAGCCTCTTGGATATACTCCGCCGACGCCCCTGAAGACGGAGTACGATCTCGATCCGCTGTGTCCTGGGGAGATGTTGCCAGAAGGTCTGATTGATTTTGACCGCGAGGTGGAGTTGGTACGGACCAGAACCCTTGCTCAGCGCAGAGCCCAAGATCGCAGTGGTTCAGCATCACGGAGAAACTCGAGGATCGGATCCACGCCTGTGCATCGGTCACAAACGAACAGGAATGCACCGCGGCCAACAATGGCGCATGACGATGCTGAAGAGTTGACACCAGAGGAGGCGCAGGCCATGTTTGAAGTGCCATACGACAATCAGCAACCAAGGTCGCAGACGTCACTGGCGAGAGCGGCTACCGTGGCAGCTGTGTCACCTGCAAACCGTCGGCATCTAAGGGCCTTGCCGTTCAGGCCCCTGGAGTACCGTCGCGCTGATGGACACCGAGAGCTTCCCCATGAAAGCGACGCGGATAACTGGGTGCCACCACCACCCGCATATACCGCTACAGCGGCGGCGGCAGAGAGCGTTAGCTTGAGTCACCCTGACGCACCACCGGTACCTGTACTACCGAGTACGAACCCAGCCACGATACCGTCAGTCCCGGCATTACCCAACATGCCTGCAATTGGAAATCCTTCGCCGATGCCGTCACACCCTTACCAACATCGCCAACAATCCGTTTCCTCAAACATTTCCTCCTCATATCCAACTCAAGACAGTCGCCGACCATCTCTCATTCATCCGTCCACCTATCCTGCTCCGCAATCTTCAGACCCGCTACATAGAAGACGAAGTTCAGCGAACCGCCCGGCAGCACACCAAGCGCCACACAGTGCTTTACCCTCAACACAACATGTACACTCGACGCCTTCCACATCCACATCGAGATCCATGTCTCGTCAACAGCCTGTGAGAGCTCCATTTACCGAACACACCAACTTGGATCTGTACTCGTCTCCACCGGGGCCAACCTTGAACCCACCAAATCCCTCGATCCGCCACGTCTCCGCACCACAACCAACACCACAAATAGTGCCACAAATTCAACGCCGTCCTGTTCCACAAAGCAGCATGGCTCCTACTCCGCACGCAAACATGCCACCATTCGTCCCCCGCGCAACTGTAGACCCACGAAACGCCGCTCTACCACCGCTGATCCCGCCTCCCACCAATCTCTACTCGCAACCCGGCCAAGCGCTCCCCAACAGCGCGCCTCCACGATCCAACCACCCTGCATCTTTTGCCCATAGAGCTGCAGTACCCCAGGGTAGAGGGAATTCGCTGAGTGCAAGAAGCGGTGCTACGCGCATGGATCACGGACTCGCAGAGGGTAAAGACAAGGGGAAGAAGAAAGAGAAGAGGAAGACGGCGTGTGTGATCATGTGATTGAGGAGGACTTTGTATATATGCGTCGAAGTGTACATGCAGGCAAGAAGGCGATGACGATGTAGGAAGGGGAAGTCGAGTCACGAAGCCCATGGTGTTATGCTCTCTCCTTTTTTTTATTGATTGATTTACGTATATATACCCCATATTGAGCTATTTTTTTCTTTCTCCTTCTTTCGTTTCAGCTGCGCTACTTTATAGAACAAACTTTTTTTCCTTGATGTTATATTGGCTGGATATTTGGTAACAGGATCTGAGAGAAAGAGGTGTGATGCAGAAACTATCTAAAAAATCTAGAAAAAGAAATGAAAGAGTAAACACACACACACACACACACACACACACACACACACACACACACACACACACACACACACATGTGGTGCCCTAGGTATAACTCTGTGTTTTTTTTTTCGCCCCGTTCGGATAGCGGATAGAGTGGACTAAGAGATCCTTGGATCCATGGATCTACCTTTCTTGGCCGTCTTGCATGGTACGGTTCTGCTTGGCGTTGGGCTGTTGGCGCAGAGGAGGCGGGAGGGGGGAGAGAGGGGAATGAGGTAAGACGGAGGAGGGAGGGAGACTTGGTGTCTGTGATTGACACGATCTAGACAGGGGAAGAGAGGAGACGGCATGATAGCGGGCTGAGTCAGACGGAGCAACATACGAAATAGTACATACGTAACTGTGTGTGATTGACGTTCTTTGTCGCAAGTTGAGAGTTGGGGGGCACACGACGAGCATCGAGTGGGATCGGCAAGTGAAAAGCTAACATTTTAATTTTTTCTTGAGTAACCTTCTCACAGAGATGCGAGATCGTCTAATCTAGGCACATATACATAAACACACACAAAGATGACACCAGACACATGCAGCACGAAGGTTATCGGGGTGACAAGACAGATTGGTATATACTCTCGAAGGCAATCATGACATTAACCAGTAATTTTCTCCCTTTGGTATCCTCCAGAGTTTACTTGAACAAAGGAGAGAAAGAAGAAGAAAAAAGTGGTATCAAAAGAATCTTTTCCTGGCAAAACTCAACCCTCTCTCAGAGAGAGAGAAAACAGAGAGATGCTTAGAGCATGAAAGCAGCGACAGCGGCGGCAGCACCGACGAGACCCATACCGGCAGAGAGGCCAGAAGCGGCGTTGGTGGTCTGCTCGGGGAGAGAGGGAGAGGTGGTGTTGCTGACGGGGTAACCAGAGGGCTTGACAGTGGCGTTGTGGGAAGGAGTGCCAGCGGGAGCAGAGACCATGGTGGTGGGGTAAGGAGCCTGGGTGGGGTAGCTGTTGGCGGGAGCAATGGGGGTGGCAGAGGCAACGGGGTAACCAGCAGCAGGGGAGGAAGCAACTGGGTAACCAGCGGCGGCAGCAGAGCTAGAGGCAGCGGGGGCGCTGCTTGGGGCGGGGGCAGCAGAAGAAGAGGGCTTGACCTCGCCGCACTTGCCGGCAGAGATACCGAACTGGGTGCTGTACTGGTACTGGCCAGTCTTGTCGTCGACGATCTGGAGACCGTAGCCGGTGTTGCCCTCGGTGACGGGCAGGTCGGCAGCGGGAGTCCAGGTGAGGCTACCGCTGTTGACGATGCCCTCAGCGAGAGAGGGACCGAACTTGACGACGTTGGTCGCGGGGCCCTTGAGGAGGAGGACGGAGACCGTGTTGAAGGTAGTAGGAGTCCAGGTGATCTGGAAGGGCTCGCACTTGGGGACGACCTGAGGGGAAAGGGTTAGCGCAATGTTTTGTTTTGGGAAGGGGCCCAGTCGCGCGCGTCGCACAGCAGGAGGAGGCGCGCGTGCAGTGGACATGTAGAGAGACATACCTCGTTCAAAGGACGGGTGATGGGGTTTCCCTTGGGCTCGCCAGTGGGAGGGGTGATCTGGGCAGCAGCAAGGCTGGCGAAGAAGACGATGGCGGCGTTGGTGTACATGTTTGCTTGTTTGTTTGTTTTTTGTGGAAGGGATTAGATGATTATCGCTGGGATATCAAGAAGTATTAAAGTAGCGTGAGCTGGTAAAGAGTGACTGGTGGTGGGAAGAGTGTTTCTGTAAAAGAAAGGCTGAAGAACCAAGAAGTCTTCGAGAGAGGCTTGCAGTAAGATAATATAGTACTGAAGGGTGCGGGAGGAAAGGAAGGCAGGACGCGGCGCAGCATAAGCATTCTTATTGAGAGCGGCCCCCAAACGGTCCTATGCAGGGGTCCGGGGTCCGCCTAGTGCTGACTCGAGATTGGATAGCCTTTGGGCAGCCGGCACTACCACGTACCTGCATACGCCCGCTAGGCCCGAAACCACCTCCAGTCTGCCCGCTGGGCGAATCGCAGCGCCGCTGGGAGATTGCATCCAACTCGTCTCGTGCCCTCGACCTCCAGACCAGTCCTGGTGGCGCTACCGGTGAGCTCTGCCACGGCGCCTGGCACGGCCTATTCCTGGAGATTGCCCGCCAAAGAAAGGGCGCCTGAATCAATCCCAGGGAGCTTCGCGCCGACCAACCTGTTTGCGAACGTGCTAGCAGCACACTCGGCTGCCTAGCTGGCCGCCCGCGGGAGATGAGCGCGCAAAGCCTCGCTGCGCGGCGGACGACGATAGCTCGCCCATCGTGTGTGCGTGCGGCATGCCATTGGCATCGAGCGCGCGATCTGCCATTGCGACCCCGTCGCGGTGCGCCATTGACGTTCATCGACGTTGCTCGAGATGTGCGCGCACGCGAGCCCCTGTAAGATAACGCTATGCAAGACTAGGCCCATAAAATCGGCTATCGAAGGCTTCGCCCCTGGCCTGATGAGTACTGGTGTCTAGGCCGCCAGCTGCAGAACAAGCAAAAAAAAAAGGAGCAATGCGCTTGCAAGGCCGCCGTCGTCTTGCATCTCACACATACACACAGAGCCGAGCTGTCACGGTCGCTACCACTGATGACGCTCTTCCCGAGCACCAATAAGCCCGTAAATTACCGCCCGCTGCCAAGAAGGAACCATTCTGCGACTCCACACCTGCGACACGGTCATTTGCGGTCGTTTCAGTATACTTGTTGCGGTCATTCATTTCTCTAATTCGCAAAATAAACTATCATTGTTGTGTCATATGTACAAGCTGACGGTGTATACTCCGTTCTCCTGAACTACTCTCATGCCGTCGTCGCACAACGGGCATACTACTACCTGCCCAGACATTCAGCTGATGAAACTGTGACATTCAGGCGTCTGGCCAGCTCAAGCTGTTCTAGCATGTGGCTCCGCGCCTCCCCAGCGGGGCCCCGGGTAAAGAAAAACGAGTGAACGCTTCGGGGTATCTCGAGGCGCAATGGTATTCGTATCGTGAAATCGTCATCGTCAGTGCGCAATATGCGCACACCCTGGTAAAGCGAGCGAGCCTCATGCGTAGGCTGGGATGAAGAACAAGGAGAAGAACAAAAACGCTTGAGTATCAAGCGCACGCTGCATCAACGTCAAACTGCTTAGCCGCACTGGCCGGGGTCTGGTGGAAGTCAGCTTCAGGCTCATACCGCGTTAAAACAATACCAAGAAGAGGGGTCTACTCACACTTTCGCGATGTCAACGGCTGCGGGAAGACATCATTGGCTAGAAGGGCCTTCATGTCCCACTCGGGTGAGCTCTCAGTCTTCCAGGTCCAGAAAATCCATCCGCTGGCCATTTCAAAGGCATCCAGTTGTGCCTCAATGTACCGTCTCATGTTGTTCTTGTAGTCGCCCGACAGGTTAGCTACAGTACCAGTGTACTTGCCATCGCAGCTGCCGACATAAGAGCTTCCCTCAAAGGTGCCATCGTAACGCGCGCCCCGGTCCTTGCCGTTCAACCACTTGGTGCAGTCGGTCAAGGCTCCAGTCCATTCTCCGGCAATGGTCCACTTGCCAGTCGATGCCATCTGCTTGCCAAAGCCGCAGGCAGTCTTGACGTGGTCGTCGATGCTCATGGCCACAGCCGAAGGGTCGAAGATTTCATAGTGGTGAGTGTCGAGAAGCAGGTTCCACATGCCACTACCCCAGTCGTTCCACGAAGTCACTCCCTCGAAAGCATCGTGGAATGTCACAGCAACACCAGAGTCTTTGAGGTTGCCCCAGCCGTCCATGTAGAATTGCCTGACAGTGTCCATGTTCAGGTTCGGGCCCAGAGGCTCGTTCAGCAGCTCAATGGCGGCGACGGCAGGATGCGAGGCGTGGTCGTCGCGGATCTTGTTCAGCACCTTCGTCGTGTAATCGACTGAGTCGCCCTGAGTCCAGCCAACGGAGCCGCGCTTGCCCGAGTTGTCGAAGCCGTTCTGCGAGTCCGGTGCGCCGTGAAGATCAATCATGACCTTGAGGCCAGCAGATTGAGCCCAGTCCAGGGATTCGCCGAGCTTGTCGTAGGCACCGGCGATATATGGCATGCCGTCTCGGGGAAGGACGCTCCACCAGCCGATCGGAATTCGGACAAGATTGAGACCGGCATCAGCCATCTGCTTGAAGTCGTCTGCCGTGTACCATGTGTTCCAGTGGTTTTGTAGCATCGACTTTGCGGCGTCGCGGCCCATGGCGTCAGCGAGTGTGTACTCATCAACTGCGGAGTTGCCCTCGAAGATGCTGGGCGTAATCCAGGGTTCTAGGACGAACCAACCACCTGTGTTGACTCCGCGGACCTTTTGTCCACCAAAGTCAAAGGATGGTGCCTTGTAACCCGAAGTTTGTCGTTTCACGGATTCCAGTGGAGATGCGTTTGTGCCCATGGCGAGCAGGCCAATGGCCGCTGCGGAAGTCCAACGTCCGATCATGGTGATGGGGTAGAGTGTTTGCACAACTAATCCAAGACCAAAGAGCTGGTATATGTATAAAAGGGGAATTCGATATACACCGAGTAGTATGTATACGCTTATGTGCTCGGTGTTACTGAAGTTTCAAGTTGAGTGAACCCTATAGAGCTGGGGTCATATCACCTTTTATGTATTCGTAGTAAACCTCACCCTGGCAGCTTTCCAAAGCCTAGGCATACGCCAGCGCAGCAGGCAGTTTGATTTGGCCCATTTTTTGCCTCCAGTCGAGCCAGTGCACCAAGCATGCGTTTGGTGCTTTTGCCTTGCGACGTAGCGTTGATCCTCACTTCGTGGAGTAGCATCCTAGTAGTTAGTGGGGTGCTACCCTAGACACCAGCAGACCAAGGCGTCGGCAAAAGTACCAGCCGCAGTTCATCCGACGAATGAGACGTTGATTATGTTGGATGAGGCGGTCTATCTTTACTCGTTCGGAGGCAGAAGTTGGTTGGCCACTCGCGCAATGACGCAACGGCTTGGAAGGAGAAGGCATGTTCAGGCTTGCCGGTCTAGCCCGTTGAGGAAGCTGTCGCGGAAACATGCTACGGAAACACTGGACCCCAACGCCTCAACCATGATTAACATGGAGCGTAAGATCGAGGGTCATGTGGCAGCAGGTACAACACAGAGGTACATGCGCTTGGCAGGTAGTCGGACGACCTCAGGTACAGGCCACTGATTCGTCCCGGTGCTAAGATGATGTCGTCGGGATCGGCGAGTTGCAGCCAGCCAGTTGTATGCCGAGAGGATGCGCACAGGTTACGGTCAACATGCCGACAGGTTCCCAACATTGCTCCGGGAGCTTTGGTATAGAGCTGGAACGTGGCGGTGGACTGCCCGGCTTGTTAGCGTAGTATGTCTGCGAGCCTGACACTGCATTCAAAATATCTTGGGTCGGATCTCGTAGCTATGGCGTGTCAGTCAACTCCACGCCGTTAGGGCTGCTGCAGTGTCATGCATACGAAGTACATTCGCCCTTCCCTGCAGCACAACCGGTGTGCGTGCCAAAGCCATCATTGCGGGGAAAGCACGCAGCATGGACGCTTCGTTAGGCCTCTCCGTGGACCCTACGATCTGCGGTGCACGTGACTCTAAATACCCTTTGTCCGAGTTAGAGATCTGCAAGAGTTTAAGTCCTTCCAATGGGATGTGTCAAGCCATCGCGGCACTGCCTTGCTCAGGCATCACGCGGAGACGGGTCGTTCCCGCATAGATTAAATTGACGAGTGCGTTTGCGGTAAAAGAAATGCACATAGTTGGATGGTGGATAGGTTTGCCTCAACAGCCTGGTCATGTTGACTGCCTTGTTGAGTACCGTTCACTTACCATGTGTGTCTGCCCATCACGGCAGCTGCTTTGCCAACATCGGACGTGAATGTAGTACTGGTACACGCGAGTTGCTCACCGTTCTCGGCATCAGTGGTTCGGCGGGAATGAGCGTACGACGGCGTGCAATCCTCGAAGCTTAGTGTCTGTGGGGAAGACGCGCGATACTTGTTCTAGCGCGGCCGTCCGTCGGAACCGGGTCAAGGAGCGCGCATCATGTCGGCGGCTTGTGACCTCGCAAGAACTTCACGCCTTGTTAGCGGGATGCGCGCTGCTTGACCCGGTTCTCGGTGTACGCCGAGGTACATGTGCTCGGAGACATACCCGACCGCCGAATCTGCTTGCTGCCATACTTCTCCGTTGACGTGACTAGTATAGTAGAGTATGCGCGGCGTCATTGATCACGATGTCCCTTGCTGTAGTCGACTACGGAGTTGGGCGAGCGAGACGCGTTGCTGTCTTGGGCATGGCGAAGAGTCGAGAAACCCGGGAATTTTGGTTCATGATACATGTGATGTGGTGAAGTTTGGTTCACGGTAAGTACGATGGTGGAGTGAAGTGACGATGTCGTGACAGAATGACGCTGGCGATCAAGTACGTGTTGCTCTCGGTGTACTGTACCGTGATAGTCATTAACTCTGAAACGCTCTTAGAGACGCGAGGCAGATACAACCTTGTCTAGACCTACACGACCCTCCACACGAGATTCATACCATCATAGCGATTTTGACAACTTGTACATATGGGGGCGGTGTTGATGGGGCGATTTTATCCGATGAACTCGGTACACTAACAGGTTCTGCGACGGATTTGTCGTTCCGGAGCGCACGTGATGCGAAACGTCGCCGCCGGAACTTGTCAAGCTCGCCAAAATGGCTCTCTCACAACTGAGAAACTGGTAGATGGTGGCCACTTCAACAGTGTCTGTATTTGCCACAGTTATTCATCATCTACTGTGTTGACAGCGTCGAAGCGTTTTAACTCCAGATTTCTAGCACCCATACTAACCGTCACAAGATAGATCAGACCTGACAGACAGTGTGTGGTTGAAAAGGTAGTACATAACACACCTATCAATTTTGATAATTGACTTTGAGTTGGGCCGATTTATGTAGACAGCTTTTGCACCGAGTATAATTCGACTTGGCCAATGCACATGGACACGGAAAGACTATAATATGTACAGTAAGAGTAAAATATGTTGTTGATCACGAGATTCGTGACTACCAATATAAGAATTAAAACATAACAATGTCGTATGGGGGATATAAGGTTGAAAAGAAACCACCAGTAAAGAATAGGGAACAAAACGAAATCACACCGAACCCCCTTTTTTCTCGGATTGCTCGGAAGCTTCTTAGGTGACGCGTATGGTCGAGGAGACGAAACGACGAAGAGGTAGGAGTGTAATCAACATGGCTCATCAGATCTTGATTTGCGCCACACGAAGAAATTCCTCATCGTCCTTGTTAAGGCGATGATTCCTGACTGGAGCTGTCCATGCTATTCCGCTGCAACATGTTTTGTTTGACCCTGTTGTCGCTTATAGATGTACTGTCCTTGCGAACACCTGCGTTAATTGGACCACTCGGCGTAGGGCAGTTTCTGTTGTTCGTGTTACTGTTACTCGCATTGGTATTCATGTTGTTGGCGTTTGCATTGTTGTTCATGTTGGTGCTCACATGACCATGCATGTTAGGGTTCGGAGGAGGCCCCGCCATGTTGCCATTGACCATGTTGCCATGCATATTGATACCTGGGCCGTGCATGTTCTGTGCAGCCATGTTTGGGTGCACGGGATTTCGATTCATGGGCATTGTTCGAGAATTGGGAATTCCGCTTGGAATGCTGCTTCCCACGGCACCGCCGTTTTCGTCAACAACAGGCCAATATCGCTCTGCTAACCAACACATTTGTCGGAAGACTTCTTCACAGCGTACCATTTCTTCCTTGCCATCCCGTGTGGTTGTGATATTGGCTAGTTCGTCAACAAGTGCGCGTGTTGCATCAAGAAACTTGTTGGCTGCGGGTGACGTGCAGTTGGGCATAATCGCTTGATGGAGTGCAGCAATGTGAGGTTCACTGGTTGAAGCGGGAAGGGAGCTAGAAAAGGTTGAGGCATATTGCCACGACGAACGGTAAGCCTGTAAGGAATTAGCTGGGCGCACCGTTTCTTCTTCAAATACGTACGTGCTCAGTCCCCCAAAGCACGACCATGCCCTCCAAGAGAGATGCACTCGAGCTACTCGCACTCATTAAAAGATCCAGTAGCCCACGTGTCGCAGGATGTGGGGGATCTGGAGCCAGATTTAGGCCATATTTCGTTGCGGTAATCTCATAGAACTGCATTTCCCGGCGCATGTTGTTCAACGCTGAGATCAGGAGATCCATGGTCCGATACATGGGATGGAATTGGGAATTAGGTATCTGAGGTAACCGAATCTTTGCCAGCAGCTGTCCCACGAAGCGGACGTGTCCACGCGCATAGTGTCCGTCTTGTACCAGCCACGACAGCAGCGGCTCGGCCCCCAGCGATCCGCAGCCGGCATGGGACAAGAAAGGCCGCTGGGTTGCTTGCCGGAATATGCCAGCGTAGACGTTGAGCAGATGCGACGTCAGGGAGGGGGTAAGACTAGGACTCGGCGCAGTTTTGGGGGCAATAATGGGCTGGCTGTCGCGAGCGCGCTTGCTAGTATTTGGGCCTCGCCGTTGGACCTGGAGGTTTGGATTAGGCTGTTGACCATTGAATATCTGGCTAGACGGAGTCAAGCTGGGCTCAGCCGGAGACCCGTCCTGTTGCTGCTGTTGCTGCTGCTGCTGTTGCAGGTGAGCCTGCGCATCCGACGAGGCGAGATATGCCTGACACTCTTGCAGGTGCTCGATCTGGCGCGTCGTGTTCTTTGCGCGGACGTAGCCGCAGTGGCGACAGCGGACTTTGTTGCATTTGGAGGGAGTCTCCTGGTCCTGGAACTCAGCAAAGGCGCGCCGGATGTCCGGGTTGGCATGTCTGCCCATGGCGGCCTGCCATTGGAGAGGTTAGCCTGGCTGCGACTACGACGAGGTCGGATAAAACGCAAGTCGGATGCGTATGGAAAGCAAGCGAAAGTACGGGGGACAAGTGGAGCTCACCTCAGTCCGGCGTTCGCGAGAGGGCGTAAGGAACTGGAACGGTTGTAAAATGACGGTACTGTATCGCCTGACGAAAATCGAAAGGCTTACCTCAGCCGTCAATTTTGCCGTGCCGTGGACGCTCTATTTGCTCGCCTCTCCTTCCCTCGCACTTGGGCTGCACCGCCAGCTGTACCAGGCATGCGTGCCACCTGGGCGCCCTCTTTCTACGATTGCAGCGCCCACGAGTCCAGGCCCGATTCTGCTCCTGCTCGCGTGGTCGCGTGGCCGCTCGGTCGCTCCTTCCGAAATAGGATCTTAGTCAACCACATTCCGTTAACTTACACACAACATAGTAAATAACAAACAACTAGAATACTTTTTGCAGTTTGAGCTGCTTTTAAGGCAAGTCGCAAGCTCAAAGAACATAATAAACGATGAACAACTGCGACAACCACAGCTGTCTTAAATTAGAGTCGCACAGTAAATAATAAATAATTGTGACAAATACAGCTACTTTTAATTAGGCCGCCATTTTCTAGTTTCACTAGTTGTGGGAGAGATGATTTGAGAGAAAGAGCAACCTAAATTCTAGCCGCCTTAGACCTACAAAAGCGTTGCTGCCTACTACATGTCACCTTTACACTTACCCCTTCCGCACACTTAACTTACACTTATATCTAACTTGTATAGTATACGACTCGTACTTATACTAAACTTATACTTCTCACACCTTCTCTCTTTGCACTTCTTTAAGCTATATACACGTACGATAGTATAGCGTTTTAGTAGTCTAGTTATACAGCCACAAACTATTTAGTTTTCGCCGTGTGTAGTTGTCACGGCCAAGCTATTCCATCAATTGGTAGAACTAGAAAATAGTGGCTTATAAACCTACCATACTCTTAGAGGTAGCTATAGTTATTACAGTTATTTATTATTTACTATATTCTTAGCACTTACGACTCTACTTGTAAAAGTAGCTGTACTTGTCGCAATTATCTTTTACTGTGTTGACAGAGTAGGTGAGCTACCATCCTTGCGTTGAGCCTTACCTTCTGCTATATATGCAGCCATATCGCCCTCCTCCCACAAATGAGCTATCACAGTCGACCTGAAGCCATGAAAAAGGCAGCTTCGGGGAACTCGATCACCCGACTTCAACATTACGGAGACTTTGATAGCGAGCTATACGCCTTGCCCTGTCTACATACACTCTGTGATAAAGATGAACCCCACGCCAGTCGATATAGATACTAGCCGCTCATGCCGTGTCGGGTCTCCTAGGCTAATTACTCCACCTTTTGACGCTCAGCCCGTGAACCAGATTCCGCCCTAGAGTATTGATGAGCTCCTCTAGCTAGTACGTATAGTGCTAGAACAAGCACATGTCCACGTATGCACGCGGTCGATTGTCCGACAATTTCAATTTGAAAATGGCATTGTGCCAGTGCACAGAGTGTCTAGTCAGGTGACTTGTGTTACCTGACGATGTCACGTGCGCAGTAGCAGGTAGTATATGAGGCTTTGTCTATGGTAGAGGAGGAGGACATCAACTGACAACAACGCTGACGGACAACTCTTCTCCTATGTCAATGACTGCATAGGTATCGTCCACTCTAGTAGATATCATGGCCTCGCACTCATTACACCCTTACAGCATCAGCACTTGACAACTTATTTGATAGTTGGCAAAACGAATTGATGTGGATCGCTATCCTGCTTTTCTCCGGCTAATTTCCAAGCAGATTAAAACTCAGGTATTTGTCACAAATCTAAAATCTCGTTTAGCGTGGGGAAGTTGCAATGGAAATTTGTTACACATTCACCAAGCAAAAATAAGAGATGTGTGTTGATGTAAAGATTTGTATTGCTCAGGCAGCGGTATCCGCCACAAAAGTTCATGATATCATTCCTCGCTTCGCAATATGCAACGAGTGTCTAAACTCCAATGCTACAAGACTATCGAAACATCCTAGACCGTCGGAACAGTCTCAACATCATGACTCTTCTCGATGATTGGTGGGGGTTCAGGAATCTTCTGGCGAAGAATCTTGTGGCGGAGGAAATACGGCACCTGCTCCGTAATCTGGTAGTGAAGATAAGTCCGTGTAGGCACGCTGAAGACCTGGTCCAGTTCTTCGAGCGTAAGCTGCTTGGTCTCGCGGACAAAGCAGAAAATCATGCCCCAGGCAATCAGATTGAGACCGGCGTAGAAACCAAAGGCGCCCGTTTGGCTCATGACGGATACCATGCGGGGGAAGGTAAGGGACAAGACACCAGCGAAGGTGTTGTTGATGCAGACAGCCCAGGCCATGCCCTGCTCACGCTGGATGGTAGGGAAAACTTCAGCAGAGTACTGGAATGCGACGGGGCCTTCTCCGAGCGAGTACATGATGGTGAAGAGGTAGACGAATAGCACGACGGGCCCGACTTTGGCGGCTTTGCTGACAGTATCGGGCTGAAGAAGCGACAAACCGGCTGCCAGCAAGAAGATGCACATGAAAGGGAAAGTCTGAGAGATTGAGTCAGCGGTGGAGCCTATAGCAGGGAAATTGCAATTTTACTTACCCACATGCAAAGCGTCCTGCGGCCCTTTGTATCAATGAGGAACAGTGTGGGAATGGTGAAAACGACTTGGATAGCACCATATCCGAGAGATGCAAACAAGGCCTGATCCGTGCTGTAGCCTGCCTGGGTGAAAATGGTCGAGCTGTAGAACGAAATGATATTGATACCGCACATCTGCTGCGCAATCATAACGGTAGAGGCTCCGTAGTTGGCACGCCTGATTCGGGGAACACGGAAGCAGTCGAAAAGACGGTCAAAGTAGCCGGCTCCTTGGGCAACAGCCAACTCAGTCTCGTAGATAACGTATGAGTAGTAGTAATCACGAGCAGCAATGATGGGATGCGCACGCAGCTTGTCCATGGACCGGAAGCCTTGAGCCACCTTGCCGTGCTTCATCAGCCATCGAGGAGACTCTGGGCAGAAGTAGATGCCAACCATCAGAATGAAGGAAGGAATGAAAGCCGAACCCAGTTGCAAGCGCCACGAGATTCTGCCAGTGTCTTTGACAATGACATTGGCGCAGAAGCCCAGGAAAATACCTATATGTTTTGATTAGCGAAGTCTAACCATTTGCGAAATGGGCGTTTTCTTACCAACGACGACCCAGAGTTGCCAAAACATGACCAAAGCGCCTCGGACTCGATGCGGAGCCATTTCGGCCGAGTAGATGGGGACCGTGGCGTTCTTTGCACCGATGCCGATACCCATGATGAAGCGAGCGGCGAACAAACCCTCCCATGATTGAGCGCAAGCGGAACCGATGGGAGTAGCTGTGAGGCAGACTGCGGTGAGAAAGATTTCACCCCTACGGCCAAGGTACTTGTTGAGCGGGTCAACGATAAAGGCGCCAATGAGTCCAGCAGTAAGGAAGATGATGGCGTTGATAAGTCCAACAATCCACTCGCCCCAAGCACCTCGCTGGTTCAGATCAAACTCCTCTGGAAAAGACAAGTTGGCACCGTTTGAACCGGTTTGATCCCAGCCTTGCGTGGCAGCTCCAATGGCACAGAGACCAATGGAATACCACAGCATCTTGGGGCCGTGCCACTTGTGGTCACGCTCGTAGATGAGGGCCCTTCGCTCCTCTTCGTCGAGGTCAGTAAGCATCTCGAAACGTTCCGGGTCGCGGGCAACAAGAGCGGCTTTGCGGAACAGGGTCGTGTGCTCGCTCATGCCGTGTTTCTTGGCCCATTCCTCGGCAGCATAGGCGCACTCCTCTCTGGACTGGCGCGTCAATGGATTCTCGACGACATTGTGGGCAATGGACGAGCGGCGAGCGCTAGCGTCAGCAATGTGCTCGGTGGTGGGAGAGAAGGTAGTGTCCTTCTCTGGGTGGGAGAGGATCTCCTTCTCATTGTGGACGTTGGGCTCGGTGTCCTTTGCCTCCATGGTGTTGAATGGTTCACAGGTTGAAAGAACCAGCTACACAAGTATATGACGAACGAAGGAGTTGAAAGGAAAAAAAGGGAGCAATCGAGAGGTGAGGGCGCTGATCTTATACCTGGAGGAGGCAAAGAGTGAAAGGGAGGCCTAAGAGTGGAGCCTCCAACGGTACACAGCAGCTCGTAGCAGGCTCCGATGGCCAGAGCGAAACGGCGCTAAACAGCGTTCACCTGGAGCTGGCCAACGAGGTGGCATTGAGGCGGAGGAGGGGTATGGGCGCGCTAGGTGGACTGTTCGTGGAGATCTCCACATCGAGTCCCCATGGAGTAAGCCTCGGCAAGCTAATGGCGGTTATCTTAGCCATACGCTTGTTTGCAAGGCCTTGGCACCGACCCCATGGCATCGCGCTTCCCGATGCCATGACCTCACTCTCTGCACCCTCTGCCAGCCTCCCGTGCTAGGTCACGCCACAAAATGCTACCTTGTGGCCTTGCACAGGGTAACCAAATTGCTTTCTTCTGAGGTGCTGTCAGCTTACTTTGTTGCAGGACTTTGTTACGCCTGCTGATCACGTTGCAGGTACATATGTACCAACATGCGCATGCACACATGGCCAAGTACTCGAGACAGACACATGCATTCATGCCAGCACGAGCGGTCACGAACCCACACCTCCTCCGTATGCACTCCGATACAGTCCCTGCACAATTCTCGCGGTGTGCCATCTTGAATTGAGGCTTGTCGGGGCCGGGAATTAGGCTCTTGGGACGACATGGCTAGTGGCACGATCGGCACGACGCCTGCCTCACCCGTCACCCGCCAACCGCCTAAACGACCGCCCACAGTGAGCACGCTGCATGCCACCACCGTCGTCACCACCATTCCAAACACCGATCCTAAGTCCTTGGGTTGCCATGTGCATGCTTCCCGCTCCAGCTTATTGCTGACGAGGTGCGTGGTGGGTGACTCTGAATTGCCGCCGCCCCGCAGCACATGACTATGGCCATCAAAAGAGACGTTGCGGCAAGTCTTGCCCCAGACAAGCCGGCAATGGCGTACGCGCGGCGACGGCTTGGGCACCTTGTCTCGTCTTATCCCAACAACCCAAGGCATGGCCGAAAGCTTAGGACTGTCTGCTTTTCCGACCAATCGTCATGGAATACAGTGTGGGTCCAGTGTGCTTGCACGGACACACACACACCTTTCTGGTGGGGACGCCTCCAAACTTTTCTCCAGGTATTTGTCTCCAGCGGGGGTTGAGTCATGCATTGTGGAGAAAACCTCTGCTTACGTACTTGGAATCCGACCTCTCGTGTATTGCGAAATTAAAATTGTTCGATAAGAAACAGGTTGTAATTCGGCCGTTTATCATCAGAACAGCCAGGGCGGCTTGCAGTTCTGGTCAATCGGAAACAACCTGACCCGCGGTAAACGCGTTCCAGGGTCGTGGATGCATCTTGCTTGCGGTCGTGGTGCGATCGCACCAGCAAAACCTACCGCTCGTTGGGGAGTTCTGGAAGTGCTGGTCACACCCTGTTGGGCCGCGGCCGTCGGAGTCTCCGTTGGATCATGAGGCTACTGTTCAAGTGCATCTCAGACCTGCGTGCTGTTGCTGCCGGATACCCATGATACCCCACATCTTTGCCACGCTAGCGGCCTCCGGATTCCCCAATCTGGACATCATCGCTCTGTCATCCCCAACCCTAGCAAATAGCCTCAGCAAGCTTATTTCTTGCGACTCCGCTCTCGATAGTCTTCTGTGTAGCGTATCAAATTCCCCTGGCCACGCAATCGTCTTGTCTGTGCGCAACTCAAAATGAAGTCCTGAGAGCCTCCTTGGCAACTACAGCTGTATTTGCATGTGCAAGCACTGCGAACTCTGCCCTTTGCCAAGCCTGTCAACACCACCAAGAATACTTTGGAATGGAATCATTCGCTACCGAGCCTTGAAATACCGAAATTATGCATGAGTCTTAACAAAGGACTGATCACTGATCTTCCCACCCCTTGCATAAATACACGCACTCGACCCGTATGGCTTGACAAGCGCAGCGCCTCTCAACTCCACTCCTGCTCTTACCTAGGACAAGACAAAATACCAAACGTGATCCTCACACGAGCAACTCACAGTATTGTTAGTCTCTTCTGAACATTTATCCGGTATATTGATATTCATCCAATGAGCCAAAATGAGGTTCTCGACCAATGACCAAAATAGCTTAGCCATCTGACATGCACGCCATAGTTAGCATCGTGACCCTGCTGACTACCTGGTACGTTTCTGCAACTTGCACATTTGTACTACATTTGTCGCCTCGTACCAGAAAAGGAGATGAGCCAACGAGGCCAGGGTCCTATGCATACATATATACATACATCTTCCAGGTGATGCTTTACTCCGCACATGTTCTCTCAAAATAGAACCCACTCAAAAATTCCCCGTCCAGCAACTCGGCTCCCTCTAGCAAGACGCACCAGCAATGCGGGGCGTCCAGCGACCCAGCCCTACGGACTCTGTCCCTAGCCTAGCCTCCCCGCACTACTCGTAATGCTGCGGTAGACTATTCCGCATCTCCTCAAGCCGCGGCATGATCATCTTCTTCACCACCATGCTATTCATCTTCTTGCGTATCGTATCGTACTCAATGTGAAACAGCGGCTTGGTGCCTTGTTCAAACTCGTGCGCAGTCACTTTGTGCAGCCACAGCGATTCCAGGAGGTATACGTACTCGTCCCAGTTGTCTGGGCCTGTAAGAGGGCCCTTGTTAGCATACCGTATCTATGTAGTTTAGGGCAAGTTAAGCGGCCACGACTATTCTTACCTAGAGCTTTGCGTATGCCTTCCACTTCCAGAGGTACTTCATACTCGTACATTGGACGTCTATGACGGTGGCTTGACTGGGTTGGTGACGTTGCCCTGGTGGCTCGCTTCTTTGCTGGTCTGCGGCAAGGCCCATTTGCATGTGTCTTCTCTTCGTCGTTGTGTGCTTTGTCACTGCTTGTAGTCTCGGCGGTATTGCTGCTGTTCTCTGGTTTATCGCCCCCTATCTTTTTCACTTCTACTATCTCAACATCATGGCTCTCCTCTTCACGATCATTTCTCGGCCTTTTCTTTGCCCTGCTGGTCTCTGGTGGAACAATCGGAGATAGCGCCGGAGTGCCCTGGCGTCCATCATTTGGACTTGGACGACGCTTCTGCACTGAAGTCGAAGCCTTAGTGACTGTCTCTGGTTGGCTGGTTGATCGTTGTTGTCTAGGCTTCGGAAACTTGCGACTGGTGTTTCGGGGTAACGATATTCCTGCGTTGGATTTTCCTTGTAGTGGTGCTTTTCTCGGAATGTCGTTTGATGGGAGGCGACTGACTGTCTTGCCAGCGGGCTTTGGAAGAGACGGTGCCGGTTGTACTGTATTCCCTGCTAATGAAACGCCTTGCACTTGCTGCTGCAGTACAGGTAAACTAGCAGCTTGTGCGTTGCTCTCATAGGAAGTCAGATCAACTGCGGTCATACCAGAGCCGAGCCCAACCGTATTGCTATACATAGCAGGCGAGGATGGCAGCTCTGGCCAATGAGGTAATAGGTTAAGATGCGGATCTGACCAGGTGTATGCATTGTCGGCAGGGTGAGAGACAATAGACGGCATGTCAGGGTAGCGTTTGGTTTCCAGGCTGGGAAAGGGAGGCACACAATTGCTTATGTTTTCCATAGGTGTAGCTGCCAGGTGAGGTATCATGTTCGGGACGGTGGCAGCGAAGGCGTATTGCTGTGGAGCCATAGCTGTACCGAGTGGATATGACTGTTTCTGGAGCGGTGGCTTCTTTTGGGAAGACGTCATTTGGGACAGGTATGCAGCGATGGTCCAGTGAGTGTAAGGGTAAGAACAAGCTTGCCGCGAACCTGCAACGCTATACTAATCGTATAGGACAGTAGAAAAAGGCGATGCTACCAATACCCGGACCTTGTATATGAGAGTGCGCAGTTGAGAACCAAAGGTGAGAGTAGTGGTTGTGGCAAGGAGCGCTTGCCGTGGTGGGATTGGGTACGCAAACCACACGAAGCTTTCACCTCACCTTTAGCTCTCGGGCCATTGGCTACCTAGGACAACTATAGCCACAGATGCAGTTACCTCATACTCACCTCCAACGCTGCGTGGAAGTCAACGACAAATAAGGCACACTTCATACCAACGAACGGACCGTGGTCCCTTCATTAGAGTATGCACCTAATAACGGTTGTAGAAGGGGCTGATCACATGACGCCTCATGCAACAGCAGTTAGTGACAGCAATTTGAGATGCCGATAAAAGTTTGCGGCCGTATGTGGAATCATCTCCAAGTTGTAGATGCTTCCGGCTCCAACTAGGGATGCCCTTCTGAAGGCTTCCGCTTCCGACGCCGTCGCTTAACACAACAAAGAACAAACAGTAGGAGATTGTAATTTTTTTTTTTAGCTTATATATATATCTACGGCTTATAAAAGCTGCCACGTCCTATGCTATTTAGCGCTCGCTATGGAACCTAGAATATGCACACATCGCCACTCGACTACGCTAATATACCAGAGCATCATCTTTGGGAGGTGTTATCCTCTACCAGAATGCGGGAGAAGCCACGACGACGAAGTGACGGCATAGCCAGATTTGTCATAGCAATGGAAATGCGCTCACGAGTCACCGTATCCAAGGCCACCGATACACGGGCCGAGCAGCAGTACGAGGAGAGGGCTCAAAAGTAGCAAGAGGAGTCGACGGTCAGATACCAGCAATGTCGGGCGAGTTTGCCCCTTCTCCTGGATTCTGACCAGGATGCGGTGTATGACACTGGAAGCGTTCGTTGTTCCCAGGCATCGCGGCACGAGCATTTGCCTGTCCGCGACCCTGACCAGCATTTGTACCTGGGATGGAAGGACTGCCTTGCTCCCCAGAGGCCTGGCCTCTTGAATTTGCCGTTGTGCCTGCACCAGAATCGCGCCTCCGCCGTGCGTTGTACATCTGTTGGAACCGCGTCGCTGCCATATTCGCCAACTGCGCCTGCAACTCTGGCGGCGGATGCGTGACGCCGGATCCAACATACGGCTCCACCTCGAGGAGAGTCTGCTTTTCCTCCGGCCCCGCATCGTTCCAGGTCTCTTCGAATGCTGCGAAGCTGCGAAGTACAGTAATGGGCGTAGCAACGTACTTGTCAATGTTCACTCTGGCCATGACTTCGGCGGCCGCGGCCTTGGAGTGGTGCAGCAGTATCGCGAGAAAGTGCATGCGCTGGGGAAACGTAAAGTCTACGTCTTCGCTGTTCCACGACTTGTAGTCGATCGAGCGCGTGTGGGCGAAATCTGTCACGCCAGAGACGTGGATACGCATCCCAGCGAGCACGACAATGTGTGCGATGGCTTCGGTGTCGCGAGCATTGGTCCATTCGCCATTAGGTAGAAACTTGCCCAATTGCCACGGCGCAGTTTCTATGTCCCAGACGTTCCGGATGCTCAGTAGTGCGCTGCTTATCTTCTCGAGGTAAAATCGGTACTGTTCCGCCGACTGGGGCAGCCCGTAGCGGCCCATTGAAGGAAACCAGGCTACCATGTTTAGGTACGTATTCACCTGTTCAAAGTTCTGGAAGTGGAAGCCCCAGAATGGGAAGACTTGCCGAGCAGGAGGTGTTGGGTTCTGAGGCTGGGGCTGAGGCGTGGGTTGCCGCGTGGGCTGGGACGGTTGTCTGATGAAGGGAGACCGGTTGACGGCATCTACCAACGCTGGACTTAGGCTCTGAGGGACCTGATTGAAGCTGACCTGGGTGTTTTGGGCTGTTGGAGGTGCGTTTCGGAAGGCGAGTTGGGTGAACTGAGGATATGGGTGTGCGTTTTGTGGGAAGGTTCGTTGGTTGGGCATGGCGAACATCTCATTACCTCCCTAGATTTGTCTCAGTCTCATTTCCTTCGCCTAATAATTGAGAATATATAACCCACAGATAGATGAAAGGAATTCTGCTCCTGCATATTTGCAGTTTGCATATTTGGTACTGTTGGCCCGCCTCCATCTGAATAGCTCCCGGTCGGATTTGTGCTGTTTCCTGGCACGAACTACAGTGTATCAGTTCGACTAAATCCCAATTTGAATGACAGTACCTAATTACCCCATACTCATTACTACCGCTGTTCTGACCGGGGAAGCCCCCGGCCTGCAACTGTTCAGACTGGAATTGCCGGTGTAGATGAGAGACACCAAGTAATATATCTCGGTCGGACTCGTTGTTGACTTCGAAGGTCGGTTGGTCGGTCCCTAATCTGATCGGAGTATTGGTGTTGCTCATGTCAGGGAAGGACGGTAGTTAGGTGTGCGACGGACACTAAAAAATTCAACACTGCTCAGATTTAGCGAGGGAGACTTAGGGGTACCTTCGAAGGTGTACTTGATCTACGAAATTTGGCTCAAAAGTCCTCCGATCACGCTCAAGTTTGTTTGGGGCAGTAGCACAAACGCACTAGTGAGTGTGAGCGGCGAATATGAATGTCGAATACGCAAGATCTTGGATGTGGCCGTGAAGAGATCAGTCAAGGTTGAGACGGCGATTCTATCACGCACACTCTAGGATACGCTTATTATGGGATCAAAGGAACGGAAGTAGTTGAAAAGCTTGAAAGAGTGAATGGTGAAAGGGAATCTGAACCATGGTTGTCTGCTGTATTGATCTATCATCCGCCATTTAAAACTCCTCCATTTCCTAAACGCCCAGTGACATAGACCAGAGACCAATGGGCACTCTTCAAAAACAAACGCTCATGCCTTTGGTAGTTATCCAGGCAACGTAGAAAATATCAGCGCCACCAAACCGCAATCGTAATCTGCATTTTATCATGCAACTTTTCAATGATGCCTCGATGCACTCTAACCATACAGAGTGCCCTTGGTGCGCTCACTGAACTGAGTCTCGTTGTGGAGATGTTGAGTGACTTCCATGGTCGTGATGATATGGTCGTAACTAAGCTTCTCTTCTTTGCGGCTTGCTAGTAACCTAGCTATCTTGAGGATGTTCTTGACTTGGCGGCCGTTCAGATTCATGCGTGCAAGCTCCATGAGTTCGGCCTTTGAAATGGTGTGCTCTTGTGAGAAAGAATCCAGGAAGTTCTTCCACACTGTTTTGCGAGATTCTACAGTAAGGCCAGGGTAGTCGATTGAGATATGGATACGTGACTGGAAGGCCGGGTCGAAGGTTTCAACGCGGTTGGTGGTCAGGAACATTGTGCCAGTGAAATACTCTAAGACGCGGAGGAAGATGGACACCAGCTTGTTGCGCTCCAGCTCGTGAAGCGAACGCTGCTCCAAGAAAACGTCTGCTTCATCGAGCAAGAGAACGGCGTTCCAGCGACTGCACATTTCGAGAATGTCTTGCAGGTTGCTCTCCAACTTTCTCGGATCGAAGCCGAGATCTCCAGCACTCATCATGTACAGCGGAACCCTCATCTCTTCTGCAACTGACTCGCTGGTGAGGGTTTTACCGACGCCTGGTGGACCGCAAAGCAGCACGATCATACCTTTGCCTTTGCCCTCGATAACGTCGTCAAAGTCGTCGCGAAATTTACGTTGAGACTCAGTAAAGCCAAGAATTAGTTCTTTTTGGTTCTTTGGTAAGACCAGTCGATCGAACGCGTCGGTCTGCCATTCGATGTCCTTGACGCAATTGACAAAGAAGTTTAGCCAAAGCTTGTTCTTCAGACTGTATCCGCGTAGGATAGGAGAGCAGATGAGCTTCTGTTCTGGAGTCAAAGGTAGATGCCTCACCCCCTCTTCTTCGTCCGCATAAGCGCCATCGAGAGGTATTCCGCTGTCGTCTTCCAGTTCAAACTCTTGTTCCTGGTATTCATCGTCGTATTCATCGTCGTAATCATCTTGACCCAAATGGCGTTCTATCCTAACAGGCTCCTTCTGGTTGAGAGGAGCAACAAAGACTGAATGCGACGGGTTGAAGCGGTTCCAGCCGTACGTATCAATGACGATTCGACCCTTCACATTATACTTGTCCTTTGTGCCGAACTGACCCATTCTCCATGCAACACCCTGGTAAGCTCGGTAATTAGGACCAGCAAGCGACTCGGTTTTGGCGCCACGCTCAATGAGGCGCGCACGAACCGTTTCACTCTCAGGATGGAACTCGAGGGGATACACACGTAGTGATGTGATGGGTCGAGTTCCGGAGTAATAGGAGATGGACAAAGTAATCTTGCTGGTTCCAAATCTGGCGCCGTCCCAATCGACGCACTTGGATGTCAGCCAGAAGCAAGGTATGCCATTGTCGTCCTGACCATAGCGCGTCTCTACCAGAGTCATGGCTGTCTCCTGGCCATCTTGTCGGGCGTATACGATGGCCCCAGGCTGAAAAAGCGTCCAGAGATGTTCAAATGTCATGACCCGCTGGCTCTTCATATCTTGTGACGTGTCGATGATATCCTTGAATTCCTTTGTCAAAACACTCTGCAGTAGCTCTGCATGTATTTTTGTTGTGCGCTGCTCTTCCGTTTCTCCACTGAGATTGGCAATGGCGTCTTGCAGTTCAGCCCTGTCCAAAACATTAGCCGGTGAGTAGGTGCGAGGGACAAAAGAATTCCGTACCATCGATGGATGAGGGGTTCAAATTTCCCACAAAATTCGAGACGATTGAGACCAACCGTGACTCCCGGGTAGTTCTTGAGTACGCCGGCGAGTAGCTTCTTGAGAAGCGGGCTCTGCACGACGATTGAGTGCATGGACAAGACGCGACGCGGGTCGTTGTAGACTTTGACGTTCCGCACGAGCAGTGCCCATTTTGCAGTTTTCTCATTCTCAGCTGGATCGCCTACGTCCTTGGGCATCTCCTCCTGCCATTGGAAGCGTCCTTTCTTGTCCTCCTTGCCAGAGTAAAAGTGTTTGAGGCCACTCTTCATTCCGGGGTCGCAGGGCTCATCATCTTCGTCGATCTTTTTGGTTTCGCCATCTTCTTCGTCGTTCTTTTTTGCATCGCCATTCGGCCTGCCCTTGCCGTTGACAATGATATGCTTGACACCGTTTGCCTCAAGAGTGTCGCTGCCCGGTGCATCGGATGAGACCGGCAGCGCTTGGTTGATGTAGGGCATGTTGGCTTGTTCCTTCGCCTGGATCTGGCGTTGGATTTCTTGTTGGTCTCCCGATAGGACAGCTCTATGTAGAGGAGCTGGGTCCATCACACAGGCTGCTGTTGGGATCTTGCTTGGATATAGCAAACAGTCGCGGGTCGAAGCTGCTTAGTTGTGACGGGATTGTGGCTCGCCCTTATGGAATGTTGCGGGCACACTTGAAGGCGTTTGTCACTGGGACGAAGATAAAAGAAGCATGGAGACGCGGCCAGAAGTACTTCGTCGAAGCCAAGTGTAACCAATCTTACCGGTCAGGCTGCAGATCTGCTGCCTATGCAACTGCAGGCCTCCTTGCGGCGCGCTCAGCAGTCAGCAACCTATCAGAGGGCGCCAGTTGCGTGATTACACAAAGAAGCGCTAGTTTAAATCTGGGTTGAATGCAAGGCAGCCACAATGCGTTGTTCACACTGCGAGTGCATTGTCGTCGGCCTTGGAGATTGATGCCTGGAGCGGCGATAGGACGTCATCAGACGCGGAGAAGGGCTGACGTTGAATCAGCTCAGGCTGCACTCTCCAAAGATCTCCAGTGTAGTGCAGCCTAGAATTGTGGACTTATCAGAGGTGAGAGTCATGGACGAGGCTTGGTAGTGCAGGTAATAGAGAACCCACACGAGGTGAGGCTGACCGCGTGTGGCGGTGCACCACGGTACCCCGCGACCGGCGTCGGCGCCTGAGCCCCGCGCCATCTTTTTCACTCCTCGTGTGCTAGTCCAACTTTTTTTTTGCGTGGTTCACTCAAAGACCTCCACGCAAAGCCTCAGGTGCTCTCTGGCCCAGAATGGCTACTCTCATCAAGGTGCCTTGCTCGTCCGCCAACATTGGCCCTGGCTTCGATGTCATCGGCCTGGCGCTCAATCTCTATCTCGAAGTCGAAGTCACAGTCACCAAGAAGGACCAGTCCGAGCATTCACTCAATTGCAAAATAACATACGAAGGTGACGGCGCGAAGGACGTCCCCCTTGTTGCGCAGGACAACCTCATCACGCGAACGGCCGTATACGTCCTCCGCTGCCATGGCGTCCGTGAATTCCCACCAGAGACACACGTACACGTCAGGAACCCGATACCCCTCGGACGTGGCCTGGGATCTTCTGCTGCCGCCATCGTGGCAGGTGTACACCTGGCCAATGAAGTGGGCAATCTCAAGCTGTCCAGGGCGCGCATGCTCGACTACTGTCTGATGGAAGAGCGACACCCTGATAATGTTGCGGCTGCGCTCTACGGAGGCTTTGTCGGCACTTACCTAAACGAACTGTCGCCCGAGGACACCGAGCGCCTCGAGATTCCGCTCAGCGAAGTCCTGCCCCAGCCTGCAGGAGGCGTAGACACGGGCCTCCAGCCGCCCGAGCCTCCTCTGAACATCGGACACTACACCAAGTTCAACTGGTCACCCGCTATCAAGTGCGTGTGCATAATACCAGAGTTCGAAGTATCCACAGCAAAGGCGCGTGCCGCTCTGCCGGAATCGTATTCGAGAAAAGATGCCATTTTCAACATGCAGCGTCTGGCTGTCTTGACCACTGCTCTTGGTCAAGCCACACCCGACCCCAACATGATCTACACAGCCATGCAAGACAAGTTCCACCAGCCCTACCGTAGCGGCTTGATCCCCGGGCTTACCGAGATTCTAAAGTCCGTCACTCCGCAGTCGCATCCTGGCCTTCTAGGCATCTGCCTCTCAGGTGCTGGGCCAACCATACTTGCCCTCGCAACAGAAAACTTCGATAAGATTGCAGAACATCTGCTGCAAGAGTTCAAGAAGGAAGGCATCACTTGCGAGTGGAAGCTACTTGAGCCAGCTGAGGAAGGTACCGTCGTCACTCGCTCTGCCAACACATCGCAACCAGCTGGCGAGGCATTGACGTATGCCTCTTCCGGTGTTAGCATCGATGCAGGCAACGAACTAGTCAAGCAGATCAAGGCGCTCACTGCCAGCACCAAGCGACCCGGAGCAGATGGCAAGATCGGTGGCTTCGGTGGACTGCTTGACCTCCAGGCAGCTGGATACACAGAGGCCCCAATACTTGTCGGCGCCATCGATGGCATCGGCACAAAGGTCAAGATTGCCTTTGAAATGGGCAAGCACGACACAGTGGGAATCGACCTCGTTGCGATGAACGTCAACGATCTGGTTGTACAAGGTGCGGAACCGCTCATGTTCCTCGACTACTACGCCTGCAGCAAGCTCGACGTTCAGGGCGCAGCCAAGTTTGTCGAGGGTGTCGCCAACGGCTGCCGACAATCTGCATGCGCTCTCGTAGGTGGCGAGACTGCAGAGATGCCTGGCATCTACCAAAAGGGCGAATATGACGCCGGCGGAGCTGCCATCGGCGCCATCAAGCAGGGCGCCACGATTCTGCCAGACACAGCGTCCATGGCCGAAGGTGACGTACTGCTGGGCCTCGCGTCAAGCGGTGTCCACTCAAACGGCTTCTCGCTTGTCCGAAGAATCGTTGAGGCGCAGGGCATGTCGTACCTGGACACTTGCCCCTGGAGCTCCGGCGAGAACCTAGGGACTGCTCTCCTCACACCAACCAAGATCTACGTCAAACCGTTGCTAGCTGTAACTCGGCGGGGCCTGATCAAGGGTATGGCCCACATTACGGGCGGAGGCTTACTTGAGAACATCCCGCGCATGTTGCCGAAGACCCTGGCTGCCGAACTAGATGCGAAGTCATGGCCCCTTCTAGACGTTTTCAAGTGGCTCAAGAAAGCGGGTCGGATGGAGCACACCGAGTTTGCGAGAACCTTCAACACGGGTCTCGGCATGGTGCTTGTGGTCAAGCAAGAGGACGTGAGGACTACCATGGACCGTCTGCAAGAGTATGGCGAGAAGGTCTATGTGGTGGGTTCGCTGAAGAAGAGGACTGACGAGGAGTGCATTGTCAAGAACATGGAGGCCTGGGACTGAGCCAATCTTTTCTTGTTTATTTTATTTTCCTTGGCTATCATGGACATGGACAGAGAAAAGTCATCATCTTCGATCATTTTCGAGCATTCAGCTGATTGTTGTCTGGCATCGGAAGCATCTACGAATACATGTAACAGCATATCAAACAAATATACCCACATTTACCGGAGCCTCCAGGGCTGGATTCTTTTCATTCGGAATTTGATATCATCACGACGGGAACTTTGTCCCAACGGACACGCGGCTTTGTCTCAGGCAGCTTCAATGTGTCATGATATCACCACGTCGACAATGGCGCAATCCATGGGTGCAGGGCAAGTGCGTCGGTGAGCCATGGAAAGCTGAAGACCAGGTGGTTGAATATGGGGCAGGTTGTTTATAGGCGAAGGCTTCTGCATGTGCATATGCAAGCCACGACGAGGTGTGGGGACAAAGGGCCTTTGGTGCTGCGAGGACGCGTAAAGGATCAAACTCTCTGTAGCTTGCAAGCCGACGGCATTGTTCCGATACAGCCAACGGGCCCGAAAGCCAGACTGCTTAGTCAGGCGAGAATTACCCGGCGGCCGTGAGCGTGAGCGCTACCGGCAATGGGCGAAAATGGAATACTAGGGACAAGGACAATGTGCGTGCAAACCAGTGTCGCATAGCTGTCCCATGCTTCCCGCTCGACCTTCTGGAACGTCTCACCGCCGTACATTGGCCTGCATGCATTAGTTACACTCGGCTACAGGTACGTGGAGAACATGGTTTGAACACGGCCATGGCATGCTGAGGACGACCAGAGCTGACCGCAACGTGACGCCGCACATCATGTAATGGAGTCCGCCCCGGCCTGCCGCAGAGAGAAGAGCATGTCCTGATCACGCTCTGCAGGCAATACGAAACAGGATATACATAGACCAGCCCGCCCACGGGATCGATCCGTCACGCAGGGCTGCAAAGAATCTGTTGAGACAAGCCCGTTTAGGCGATATGACTCTTCGTTTCCCCGGTCGCGCATCCTGACGTCGACATGCAAAGTACAAGTGGGCCGCAGCTGTGCTTCGAGACGCGGCCCAAGACGCCAATGCAGACCGGGAGTGGTGCTGTATGGAGCTGACACTTTGCAGAGGGCGTCGTGGTGGTGTACAGAGTGAAACCGTGTGCTGCTACCCGGCTGAATGGGCTAGCTCTGGTGGGGCGCTGCCATGTCGACGCCGCCCTTCTATTCGCCAAGCGGGCGTGTGCTGGTAGATGCCGGTCCGCTTTCCTGGAGGGCTAACTTTTTTTTTCTCTGCTTCCGACTCAGAGTCGACAGACGGTCTTTTGGCGCTGGCACTCGTTGCGCTCCTTGTCCTGTGTTCCCACGCTGACAGCATTACACGGCAGCAAGCCACCCCCCAGCCCAGCTCGGCGCCATCTACCTAGCCCTATCTCATCCTTACCCATCCTATCTCACCACCCCCTCCCAGACTAGACCGACCGATTACTACTTATCTCTCGACTCCCCCTCCCCCTTCCTTCACAATGTCTGCTCCCCAAGACTCCGCCGCTCACGCCACCGCCGCACACCCTCCCCCACAGAAGCCTGATCCCACACTCGAGTCCAACCATGGCGCCTCCCAAGGAAAGCACTCCGCCGCCGGTCCCTCCTCCGCCGCCGAACTCGCCAGTCTTAAAAGCACGTTGAAGTCGTCGCTCCGCCAATTCAAGGATTTCCCCGAGCCAGGCATTCTTTTCGAGGATATTCTACCCATTTTCGCAAACCCCACCCTTCACGAGAGCTTGCTGCGCGGGCTGCAACTTGCTGTCGAGAAGCAATTCGGCGCTGCCGGCAAGCCCGACGTTGTCGTGGGACTCGATGCGCGCGGTTTTCTGTTCGGACCCAGCCTGGCGCTGAGGATGGGCGCCAGCTTTGTTCCCGTCCGCAAGAAGGGCAAGCTGCCTGGCCCCTGTGAGACTGCCGAGTACCAGAAGGAGTATGGCAGCGATTTCTTCCAGATGCAGGCCGATGCTGTGAAGAGCGGCCAGAAGGTGCTGGTGGTTGACGACATCATTGCAACTGGTATGTCTACTATGCGGGATATTTATGAGTAATCATGCTAATTGGCATCTAGGTGGCTCCGCATCTGCTGCTGGATCTCTCGTCAAAAAACTCGGCGGAACCGTCATTGGATATCTCTTTATTCTCGAGCTCGACTTCCTCAAGGGCCGCGATAAGCTCGATGCACCGGTGCACACATTGCTTGCAAGCCAAGAGGAGAAGCTTGAGCAGTAAAGGGCCATCTCGGCTCTAATCCCAGTTCTTGATTGCAGTTCGGGCCTGGCACATTGATGATTTAGGTGTTGTAAAAACATCCCAACTTTATAGACAGGAGGTACTGCATTTGGGCGGCGTTGGTCTAGTTTTGGATAGATACCTACATGGCGACGAAAATGTGGCCCGAACCAGAGGATTGAAGAACATAGTGTAGTTACACGCCTTTTGATACCAATTTCTCATCTTATCAGATGTTCGCTCTCCCTTAGCTCACCTCGACCTGCCGCATAGTGCTCAGCCTTGTCCATTTTTCCCGTCGCAAAAACCCCTCTCATCCCAAGAAAATCTCACACTTACCCCTCCATGTCCAAGCACGTGCAGGCGCTATCACCCGAAACAGGAAAGTGGGGTTTCTTCTCATTGGCTCCGATGCCGGCGCCCACTAGCTATACCCCTCTCACCTCGAACCTACCGCTGATGTAATGCCAACTGGGCCCGTGGGGTTGTTGGTTGTACGATAGCGGTCCGACGATAGCCTCGTTTTGCCAGACGTAGATAAAGTCTCCCTCCCCTTTCCCAATGCAACGCGTTGCTTTTTCCCGACTTCTGCGTAGTACAAGAACAACATCTACGACTGCTATCTCTACGAGTACTTTGCTTCCTCCTGCTGCGATAAATATACCACGAATTGGAACTGTTGCATTTAAGCAGATAAGAAATATGTCCGGCATCAAGAGCGTCTCGACAGCGAATGCTTGTCCTCGTAAGTGATCTTCCTAATCACACGCTCCATGCTTCCAGCGCGAGAGACATGAGACGGAGAGCGAAGAAAGTACGAGGTTCAGACCTGATGCTAATCATTCAATCCAGCTGCGGGACCTTATGTACGTCTTTTCTCGTCTTCCTATATACGTCGAAGCCTTCTCCTCGCGACAATGCCCTAACCACCCCACTATCTAGTCGCAAGCCATCATCGCCGGCCCCAGCATCTTCGTCTCAGGCCAGATCCCCGCAGACACAAAGGGCAATCTTATCGAGGGCAGCATCGCCGACAAGACGAAAATGTGCTGTGAGAACATCAAGGGCATTCTCACCGAGGCGGGTGTCGGATTGGACAAGGTGGTCAAGGTACGCTTTCAAGCACCAAGTGCTTTGGGGGAGAGGGGTAGACTGACGTGTGACAGGTCAATGTCTTCCTCGACGACATGGCGCATTTCGCGGAGATGAACGGCGTCTTTGAGCAGTACTTTGCACACAAGCCTGCGCGCAGCTGCGTTGCGGTTAAGCAGCTGCCCAAGGGTGTGCCAGTGGAGATTGAGTGCATTGCGTATAACGGTATGAGTGCGAAGCTGTAAGGTGCGTTGGGCTGATTTGTTGATGATGTGCAGGTTAAATATCCATTCAGCGGTTTGGGGTGAAGGAATGAAACATGAATTGGGTTAAAAGGAGGAAGGGTTGGCCACAACACCGCGGAACGACGGGGTATCCTGGCTCTAGCTCTACCATTTCGAGCCCTTGCTCGACCAAACGACTTTCCTTCGAATAAAACTTGACCTTTCTCCCATGCCTTTTTATTTGGCGTCTGTATGTGAAAAAGATAAACTAACTCACCAAATCTCTAGCCTGGGTATTTCGTCCAGTATACAAGTGCCCACTACCAGAGATGATGAAGTACCGAAACATTGCGCTCTTACAGTGTTTTTCTCGAGAATGTAGGATGGAGATCACGTACGCTGAACTGCAGAGTTACCACCTGACTGTTTAGGCGCTACTCCACTAGGACAAGAAACACAAACTGTATTATCCACATTCACATCTTTCTCAACCCCAGATTCAAGCGAAAACCTAGATCCGACCCCAAGAAAATCCCCACCTCAAGACAGCATGTGCACACGACACCCATCACCCGGCGCGAGCGTAAGCGTCAAATTCTGTTTCTCCTTCCCTATCTCCACCACCGGCTCGTCTTCTGGCAAGCTCATGTTCGGGAAACACTGTACGAGCCTGACAATCGTGTATCCCATTTCCAACAGCGCGTATTCCTGGCCCAGGCACACTCGTGGCCCGCTGTTGAACGGCAGGTACCCGTAGCCTATGCTGCGGAACAGAGTCCCGTCTTCCCAGCGTTCAGGCCGGAATTCCAAAGCGTCCTCGCCGTAGAGATCCTTGCGTCGGTGCATTGCATACACAGAATAGCCGATGACTTCGGATTTTCGAACGAGGAATGGAGATCGTCCGCTGGGACCGCCGCCTACAGGCAGAGTCGTCGTGCGCATGGCTGTGCGGCCGTTGACAGGTGCGATGGGGTAGAGGCGAAGGACTTCTTTGATAAACGCATCGAGATACGGCATGCGCTTTAGAATGGCGCGAGTCGGGTACTCCGCGTCTTTGCCTAGGCCAGTTGTATCTTTGACTTCGGCGCGCAGCTTGTCGAGCACCTGCGGATGGCGGACTAGGAGGCGGAATGCCCAGGCGAGTGTGCACGCCGTTGTGTCTCTGCCTGCCAGGAGCACTGCGACACACTGGTCGCGGATCGTGTTTTCGTCCTGAGTTTTGCGGCGGAGAGCGCTGATGAAAGTGTCCGATTTCTTTCCTTCACCCTCAGTGGCAGGTTTGTTGGAGTCTTTGAGCGCCTGTTTGATGCCTCGCTCGATGAAACGGTGGGTAGCCTTGCATGCGCGTTTGAAAGTCGAAGAGTTGGCGAGCCAGTAGTATTCTCCCAGTCGACCGCGGTGAGAAAGATATTCTTGCGCTATCTGGAAGGCTTCGGCGAAGTCCTCGTCTTCTCCTAGCTTGTCGCCGGCCTTTGTGTAGCCCATGGTGCTGCCGAACAGGAGGAACAGCGTCGTGTTAAGGGCTAGGTCGTAGAAAACCGGTTGCAGATCCACGACAGTGTCGACTTTGATAGTCTGAATGAGCTTCTCGAGCGTACTGTGGATGGCATTGTAGTTTTGTTCACGGTTTGCTGCCAACTGGGGACGGAGCAGCGCTCGTGAATGTTTCCAGGCTGCTCCATCTTGGGTAAAGATGCTGCTTCCCAACCAGGGTGCAAAGTTTTCTGTACGCTTTCCAAAGCCAAAGTCTACGAGTTTGTTAGTTATGGGTCGTATACTGAGGAGGTGAACTAAAGACTGACCCTCAAATTGAGTAGAAAGCAGTGCCTCGATGTTCTTAGGCTCTATTGTATTGTACTGCACCTTTCCGACTGGCCATTGTTAGTATCATCTTCGTCACAGTGTTCTTGACTTACGAATTCGCTGCTCATGTGTCAACCCGGTAGAATCTATGATTTCCATAAAAAATTGCAACAACGTCTGCTCTTTCACATGACGGCCTGCCGTGAAAAGAAGGTCTATGCCCAAGGGCCATTTCGCTCTCAATACAGGTAACGGTTCGCAGCCCATCTGCACGCCAAATGCATCTTGTTCCTTGTATTTGTTAGCTTCCAAGTCGCAAGCAACGCCCGTAGCTGCTCCTCACCTTCCTTTCAGCTCGCTTGGCCAGGTATCGCTGCACAAGAAAAATCAACAATCCAATCGAGAAGATAACATATCTCGTGTAGACTAAATTCTCCAATGTGTTCTCCATTTTGCTCGGTTCTCAATGAAAGTGAAGATTATGGAAGGGAGAATTGGGAGAATGGCAAGAAAGACTCCACTGTCATTAGAAAGACCCGTGGCAGTGCTTTTGTAGTTCCCGTCTCCGCACCGCTATTGTTTCGCTGGTTAAGGGTCTCATTGAGACTCACGATGTGTCTTTTGAGCTTTCGGTTACGTTTTCTGGGAGGGCCCAAATCGAGACTTTCTTTGCTCCTTGCTAGACCTACGCTCTGCCAATTAAACCGTACCATGCTGTTGCTCATCACTTGTGAGATGTGGGTTGGGTTTGTGGCGGTAATGAAATCATGTAGTTCTGATTGGCGAATGGGTATCTTCTCAGGGTCTATGATCTGATTTATGAGAGTGTTTGGTGCTGACAACTTCAGGTATCGTTTAACTATATGCTATTCGTGGTAGTCGATTACCTCACCACATTGGCTTGGCGCCATTGTTTGAGCCTTGGTGGCCCGCCTGGAAGTCATCATTCGTACGTCTACTTGTGCTTCGCTTTGAAGTCTCACCATATTGTCACGAGGGGATCGTGCGAGCTTTAGCAAGTACTGTGGTTCGATGCACACAGATTGAACCAGTGGATGATATTCTTTCGTCAAGCTCTACCGTGCAGTGATTGCCGTACTTATAATCAGCGATGCTTCGCCCTGTACTGCAAGATGGCAAGGGTGCTGGAAAGCAAATAAGACCCATCATCGCAGTGTTAAGCTTGGTCTTGCCGATGGGCTGTTTTCTCGCCGATATTCTGATAGAACCTCACGGCTTCAGTCAATCAGCAGAAGTCACTCTTTATTGAACTGCCATATCTGATGTCATGATATTATTGGATCGGACAAGACGATAGTCAATATTCGGACTGGAATCACTGATAAGGACCATATGTTCCACAGCCAATAGGGAATGGCTAGTGAAGGGCTTGTTGAGAATTTGATGGCCAAATCGTCGAAGCGAAATCTCATCCAGACGGCTAGTCCACGCTCCTCGGAGCCTTCGCAGCGGCACATGAACAAGATTAGGAACGACTTCAAATGCTTTGATGAGCGGTCATCAAGTTTGCGTTGGACCTAGCGCCGGGCCGTCTTGCCGTCCGGGGACTGGCGCCGTAACGCGGTTCCACCCGCTGCATTCAGCTTCGCTCACGAAACCAAGGTTATTTGCATACGAAGAGATCACAATTGGTCGTCTCCCGGAAATCTCCCCCGCACAAATACCAAACTCGCTCGCTCTAACCCCAGTCATTTACCGCCATTTAACCACTCATAGTCTCGAGTTTGGACAACGTAATGCACCATGCACTGCGTGCCATGCCATTGCATCTCCACAGATGATTTCTTCGAGTCCAGGGGCTCTAGTTCAGAATGCACTCTTGCGCCAATCATCACGAAAGCTTTGCATATGAGGCGGGGTACGTTCATGTACCGGGGCGGCACATCCTGCTCGCGTTCGACTCCCCCATATGTGCAGCGAGAGATAGAAATTGGTCCGGCCAATATTGAAATACTCTGCTCAGTCTCTCACGGTGCTCATTAGCCTATCTCAGTTTAGTTAGGCCGCTTGCCACGCAAGAAGCCTTATTCCAAGAACACACTAGTCGCGTTTATTCTGTGAGGCTCCTGCTAGCCTCGAGAAGCGAGTATGTGGATACTTCCTGTTGGAACAACATATCTGGGTTTGTCTGGACAAAATCTCTCGGTTCTTCAAACAGCCTCATTGAAAATCCCCTGAAGCCAGCAGGATGAATAAGTCTGCTTAACCGACTGCTAACTTACAGGTTCGCATTCTTAGCAGGAGGTTGTCGGGGCTTTGCATTGAACCCTGCAAGACTGTGCATAGAAGGATCAGCACTTACTGTGTTAAGAAGGTCATGGCGCCTATCCAAGCTTTAGTCACCTGTCTCGAATATCGCTGGCACAATAGAATCGTGATCGATCTGGGACAACATGGCGTTTACTTCGGTTCTATGTTTTTTCCACAACTACAAAGCTAGCCGCAGTAATCTATCAATATCGGACCGCAACTTTGGATCTGCATTATCGCCTACATGACTTCTACCAGCAGGAACTCGTATACTACGACCAAGTACTTAGCCCAAGAACGAACCCAGAACGTTACAGTTCCAGGCGGTAGTCGCTCAACTTCTTTGGCAGGAGTCAAAGATGCCGATTTCGTGGCCATCGGCCTTGGAGGCACAAACATGCTCGCCATGCTATGGGCTATAGCTATGGGCCGACGTGCGGTTGGTGTCGAACTCCGCGGCGATCCTTTTCTGGGAGTACATTGGAATATTCGTGAGGATATGTACCATCAGCTAGGACTCATCGACAAGATGATGCTCGACCGTTATGGTATCGAAAACGCACCAAAAAGACTTGATGGATCATTATTAAGTCTCGCCGACCTATTCTACTCATCGTCAACCATGTCTCGCGATATCATCCCCGGAGCGATCATCGAAGGATTCGACAAACAGAATCACATGGTTGGTGATATCCACAACATCGAGTACATTGACGACCGCTGGAAAGATGGGAAACCGCATCGCACTGTGACATCCGTACCCGCTCCGACCATCCCCACTGCGCCTGATGCGAGCAAGATCCGGACCGACATGCGCGAAGTGCTAGACGGGCCATCGACGTGGCAGGCCGCAGCATTTGCCATCCAGCTCCTTCTCCGCCGATACCTCGAACAGCTCGAAAAGATTGATCTGAATGCCGGACGAACGCCCAGATGCCGCCTATTCACCCAACATCGCGTGGTGCAAGACGGTAGTGGGCTAGTCCATCTACCATGTGGCCGTGTTCAGATCCGGATTGAAGAAGTTACGGAAATCCACTACCACAACGATCTCCAGCGCATTCGTACACCAGGCAGCGATTTCATCGATCTAGGCGTTCCAGAACTCTTTAGCATCGCGACAGGTGTCAATTGCCGCGAAGCAGAGAATCTCGGCTTCCAGCAGCACGACGTAGAAGTAGACCACGGCGATGGCCAGGGACCCAAAGTCGCTCAAGCCGACTTCGTTGCAGGCCAATTCAACATCCTCGTCAACGGACGTCTACGGCGCCGCATCGCTTCAGAGTTTGACCAACATGGCAACGAAACCTGGGTGCGCCAGATTGCCGTTGGCCATGAAAACGACCCCCGAGTATCCTGGCTCATCGTCGAAGTACCCGAACACGTTTCCCTATGTCCAGTCGAGCGCGGCCTGGTATGTCCAAGCACCAGCAAAGACTCCGCCGAGTACTTCGCCGCATACCAGCTCCTACTCTACAACTACTACATCTCGCAAGCCTCACTCATCCTCGAAATCCCACCCGACGAGCTCCGCCGCGTAAGCATGATATACGGTCCCAAACCCTTCAGTCTCGTCGAGCGCATCGGCACCGACGCCCGCATCGCTACCAACGGCGTCGTAGCGGGGGACTCCTTTGGCAACGGCCACTTCCTGCACTCGGCAGGCGCCATGTGCGGCATGCTCGGCCACGCATACCGCTTCCTGGAATACTGGCAGCGCCGCGCTCACGACACGCACTGCGCAGAGTCCTCTATCCGCCTTCTCGCCGACCGCATCAAAGCCGACACCGAGGCGCTGCTGCACGTCAGCGCCAAAGAGTTTAGTCAAGCCATCCCGAGCAATTTTGGTGCTGAGCGCGGTAGCAAAGTAGCAGCGGCAAGTGGGATTGCGCACGATAAGCGGACAAAGGTCGGGGAGAAGAGAGGGAGACGGTGGGATCAGGTGCCGCTGAATCCAACGGATTGGAGGAGGGTTTTTCTGAGAAATGGGCGCACGTGGAGTGGGGAGTTGCCGAAGATTGACGAGAGGCATCCGGCGGTGAGGAAGGGTGGGGCGAGGCTTTAGGGGGAAGAGAGTGGCCGTATTGTTGTCCTGATACTGGGTTTTAGTTGGCAGCGATGTAGAATTTGCGTGCGTGAGACTACTTACATGTTACACTTCAATGTACCTACGTTTGGAGATTGCTGTGGGAGACTTGGTACAAGTTCAAGCCACTTCATCAGTTGCAAAAGTCCACTCAGTGCTGTAATTACGCCGAGATCAAACAAGAGGAGCATACTCCTTTGATAATTCAATTACATATTATCATTGATTCCGATCGACCGATCTTAAATTCGACCAGATATTCTCCTTTCACACCCTTACTGCGTGATAACCCCATCCATAGACAACGCCTCATCAAGTCCAACCCAGTACCTGATCCAGTTGAAAATTGACTTGTGCCACAACAGGCTATTCTGCCTGTTCGTAACCCAATGGCCCTCATTCGGGAAATGCAGGAACCTAGATGGCACACCCAGACTCTGCAAGATATTGAACGTCTGGAGGCCCTCAGCCTGGACAACACGGTAATCGAGATCGTTATGGATGATGAACTCCGGTGTGCTAGCGTTGCCAAAGTAAGTCAAGGGATCATATTGCTCGTAGTTGTCGCGGTTGTCCCAGACGGTGCCGTTGTTGTCGTGCTGGATAAACCAGATCTCGTCGGTGGCGTAGGAGCCGACTTGGTTGATTTTGCCGTCGTGGCAGACGAGGGCTTTGAATTCGCGGCCGAGGGCGTGGCCTTGGATCCAGTTGATCATGTAGCAGCCGAAGGAAGCACCGGCGGCGATGGCGCGGTCCGTGTCGACGAAATCGACGTTGTCGCGGAGGTGCTCGAAGACTTTGACGAGATCGCGGTAGGGGGAGCCGCCCCAGTTTGCTTGGATCTGGGCAGAATGTTAGTGCTGATTTGCAAGGGATATTTTGGGTGCTTACCTTGTCGGTAAAAGCTTGGCTGTAGGATGGCGATCCAGTGAATTGAGTTGTGGTGACAATGAACCCTTGATCAGCCCATGTCCTCAGGTTCCATCGTGTACTATTCCATTTATTAGTGTCTTGCTACGACTAAAACTCGAGAGGTCTACGTACCTCCAGACATCACCTTGAGTGGACTGAGGACCTCCGTGGATAATGAAAGCAAGCGGGTACTTCTTGTTGGTGTCAAAATCGGTAGGATAGAACATGAAAGTCTGAACTTCATCGCCATCATCGTTTTTGATCCAGAAGTTTGATACAGAGTCGGACTTCAGACCCTTGAGCTCAGGGTCTACTTCGTTGGCGGTGAAAAGAACCTCCTTGTCTTGGCCGGGAAGTTGCTTGTAGAAAATGCGGCTCGTCCAACTGGCGGATGCGGACACGAAGGCGCTTCCGCTTGGGAGAATGGAGAATGCGGCAATGGACGTGTCTGGACCAGTGAAGTTGGTTGGCTTAAAGTCAGCTGCGGCGTCTTGAGGCACCAACCACAGGCGGACAGAAGCGTGCAGCTCTGATGTAACCCATAGATCGGCATCATCCGCACTCCACTGAAGACCTGTAGGGCTAGAGTCCCAGTCTTCTGCAACTGAGCGGACTTTGCTGTTCATGCCGTCAATCTCTGCTACGTACAGCTTGTACTTGTCGGACTCGTAGTCAATTCCATCCTGTTGCGTGTAGGCTAGCTTCTTACCATCATGCGACCATACAGGAGCACCTGATGCACCTTGAGCGGTCTCGGGAGCAGTAGTACCTGGGCCGTTGACGGGGACTGCAACTTCTGAGCCATCAAAGGGGACAACATAGATGTAGCTAGCGGTGTAGTTGGCCTTGGGAAGATGGGGGGACTTGTTGCGGAAGGCTACCATGCTGCCATCATGAGATAGATCGTAGTCGGCCGGGTCGCTTGAAGAGCCCTGGACAGGGCTTTCAGGGCGGGTAACCGTGTAGTTGATTCCCGAGAGCAGGTTGGTGAGCTTTCCGTCATAGGAATACGTGCCATTACGGTTGCTCAAGACACCGCTGAAGACAGCATAGCGCTCCGCTTTGATGTAGTAGTTCCAGTGGCGCACAAAGTTGGAATCATACAATTGACCGGTGGTCTTTGGGGCGGTGACGAGTTCCGGGTTGTATGCAGACCCATTGTGTTCGTAAGCGAGACAGTTGCCGACAAAGTTGATTCCGGAGTCTGTCTTTACAGCCTTCAGGCCCGAAAGTGGGGCATGCAGGGATGCAACGAGCGTGGGCTGGAAGCTATCCTTGCTGAGGTCGGCGGTGTAGAGCGTCACGCCTCCGGGGATCTGGTCATTGGTCGCATTGATGTAGAGGATGCTGTCGTCGGTATCGCCGACCCAGACCACCTCTGAAGCATCGCTTCCAAAGGGAGCTTTGGTGACATTTCCAGTCTCTGTGTCGAGGAAATACCAAGCCGTGCTGGCCTTCTCGGTGGTCCAATTGAACTTGGTCTCGGAGAACAAAGCTCGGTCCTACTCAGCACGTCAGCATATTAAACTCTGGATTTGAGCTGAGCAACTCACGCCTTTGGGACTCAGTGTGCCGGTGCTGCGACGAGCTGCAGCAAGCAGTCCTCTGCTAGAGTCAGTATTATCTCTTGTGCCTAGTAAGTAATACCCACTCGACAGTGATAGCCTGGGCGGATTGCAGCAGGAGGCCGGCGGCCAGCAGTGCAGTCTTCATGGCCATGTTCGTCTTTCCGGCCTGGCGTGTGAGAGACCTTGCAGGAACAGAAACCAGCGTGAAGGCGCGTGCGGTGCCATTTTATATGAGCGTCATGAATGCGAGCAGCAGCAGTTTACAAGTCGGTTCCGTACGGCGGGACTATCAGGTGTGCACCTTCCTGATTGGCGGTATGCCAAGGAAGCTTTCCGCGTCTTGGCTCAGGTTGTGTTCAGCCGACTTGTGGGCAGAGGATAGATGTTTCCCCATTGACCTTGGTATCGCAGATACGAGCGGGGGCCTTGACGAAGTGCATGAGGAACTATCGCGACCTGCCAGATGAAGCTTGACATGGAAGCCGGGCCAGGCGGGCGGCCTTGGCACCAGGAACGCAAAAGGACGCTAAGGTGCCGGGGCCGGGGACGAGATTGTTTGCATCGTGACGGCGATTCAGCCTGCATGTACCCGGAGCATGGAAAGCACATGGACGACTAGGTAAGCAATTCCAGCTGGGACTGTCGATCCGGCCATCCCAAGTCTGGCTCAGTCACCCTGGGGCCTGCACAAGCGCGAAGCTACTGTCAGGGCAGCGACGTGTTGGAGCTGATGGTCAAACAGCGGGCATGCCTAGAGCAGAGCTATGGTGGGAGTGACACGTGCACTACGGGTGTCAGGATCGGTCACGTGACAGCGAGGGAAAAGGCCAGCTCCATCTTGTTGGAGTGTACTGGAACTGCGCACACGACTGTGACGGCAAACAAAAAGCCAAGCGACAGAAACGCAGATTTTGATTGTGAGAGAAACGACGGGCGGGTCGCAACGGCTGTGGGAGAGCGTTGGGAGGTCTCACTTCACCACCCTCTAGCCGGCCTTGAAACGGGCGATCACCCAAGGCGCTAAATTTAGTCGACAGCTGCGCCACGGTTCCGAGACGAGGAGACGAGGGCCTGCATCCGTCAGCCTGCCCAAACGATGACACGAGGGCGGTTGGTGACGAGCTGCATGGTGGACGGCGGTGGTGAGGATGGCTGGCCGCGACGCCCGTGTCGAGAGCAGAAGACGGGCGCACGAAGGATTCTTCAGGTGATGGAGATACGGAGTGGTGTGGCACTTCCGCATTCCGCAGTTGCTAAATCGACATGTATGGTTTGAGGGGTCCAATCACAGGCCGCGCCGTCGCAGAGCATCGCGATACAGGGCGCCGGGACATGTTGCGCTTCTGCCAGAAGGCCCTTTGCACAGGGACCGAGGGTGCCATGGGCGATGACGTTGCAGCGGCGCAGTCTTGGTGATAGCAGGCGGCTGCTAAGGACGAGGATGTCGCCTTGCTGGGCAGCGTGCTTGGTGCTCCACCACATGGGCCATTGGTCGTGCGCGTCGGCCGCACGACACAAGACGAGACCAGACGAGACGAGCAGCACGGCGGGCTCCCCTGCGCACATGTTCGATTGCGGCCTCGAGTCACCCAAAGCAGCGTCTCGCTGCGCACTGCCGTCTTATACGAAGCTAGCGCCCTGCTTGCCGTGTGTGCGCTGCTCTGATCCGCTGCACCCCACCGTCGCCCAGTCGCCTCAGGAGAGGTCTCCCTCCCAACCGTCTGGGTCGTTCCGCCAGCGCTCCACCCCTCGACGCTCGCATTTCACTTCGTACGCTCGCTACAAGACTTTTGCTGCCCGTCTCCTTGCCTCCGCTCCTGCTCTGCCGCGGCCGGCCTGACCTGACGCTTGTTTCACTCGCAACAGGCGTATCCTCGCCCGCTCCCCTGCCCTCTTACCCGCGCCCTCACCACCACCACCACCACCACCACCACCATCTCCGCCGCCGCTGCCAATTCCTCGCCCACCATCCGTACCACCCGCAAAACCGCCTCGCTTTCGACCTGCACACGCGACACAGCCTTACGCACCCGGCGCATAAGACCACGACGCCGCTCCCGCTTGGCCCAATCACCCTCCGACTTCTTTTCCCACGTTGGCGCTGGGGGACAGACGGACAGGCGAACATGAAGAGGGGGACGTCATGATGCACGTTAGCACTCCGCGCAATGGCGCGCCACGGCAACTCGACTCCAATCTACCTCCTGTACAGCCCACCCACGCGCCACAACGCTCGAGACGGAGACGGAACCGGTCCATCATACCACCCATCCGCACACTGTCGCCCTTTCTCCTCGTCCTCGTCCTCGCCTCCTTTCTGCCGTCAGCAAGCGCCGTGTTTGTCAACTTCAAGGATTGCCTGAACCGACTCTACCTCGCCGACGGCAAGTCAACACCATATCTCCGCTTCGTCCCCGAATACGTGTGGGCTGACTTCAGCCCTGAGTATCGCCTAAACGTCACCGTATATGGAAACGTCTCTGGTCAGTCCCAGCCGGGTGACTATCCACCTCTGGACGATGATAATTGGAAGGATCCCAACAAGACTTTTGGCAAACTCGTCGACCTGAACGAAAACCACAAGCACTACACGACTCTCTTCTGGAGTAACAAAGTTCTGTCCTACTCTGCATACACCGCGCCCGCGGCCCGCTTCTGTAACTCCGTCCTCAACACCAGCTGCCCTGTTGCACCGGCTTTCAATGCAAACGCGAGTCAGTATTGGACGTTGCCGGCCATCAGTGTATCGCACGAATTCAGTAGCTCGTATAGTTTTGCCACGTGGGCCTCGACGCTGCGCATCGTTTCAGGAAATGACGTCGCTACTCCACTCGGATGTGTCTCTGCCAGCATTACTCCTGACCTTGGCAAGCAGCTTGCGGATTCTCTTTGCTACTTCCCCGCTGCCATACTTGCTCTCGTTGGCATCGCGACTGTCTTTGCCGCAACGTGCAGCCCCTGGGGAACCTCCAACATTTTCCGCTCCACGAGCAACTACGGCCGAGACGAAGACCTCCTGCGCTTAGTCACGCCGGGCTTCGGGGATTGTCTGCAGTACATCCAATTCATCGTTCTGGCAGGCAGTCTCAGTCTCAACTATCCAGGCTTCTTCCAGCCCGCCGTTAGCCAGGCCAGCTGGTCCATCCTTCTCTTCAACCAGAGCTTTGTCAGCGAGGGCAATGGCTCCCAGAGTCTCGCCGATGGCATCTACTTCGTCAACGGAACTTACGGCCTGACCCGCCTCGGCCAGTATGTCGGCGTCACCCAGGACGAGGACATCTGGGCATGCATGGCCATTTTCCTCCTGGTCTTGATTGCCTGTGTCGTCGCCCTTACCCAGCTAGGATTCTTCGGCCGCTGGCTTGTGCGTTGGGCGACCAACACTCAAGATGGTGACTTGACGGGAAAGAACTGGGCATTCACGGCTGGCAACATTATTCGCATCATCTACAACTACTTCCTGCTGCCCATTATAGCCTTGTCGCTGTTTCAGCTCGTCGTAGCCCCACGATCACCCGCATCGGTCGTGGCCACGGCCGTCTTCATGCTAATCCTTGTTGCTAGTGTTGCTGCCTGGATCTTCTGGTTCATCTTCACCACACGCCCTCGCGCCCACCTCTTCGATGATCTTCCCACGGTCTTGACCTATGGACCTCTCTACAATACCTACTCGGACGACGCGGCTCCATTTGCCTTTATTCCCGTATTGCTGACCATCATACGCGGCATTGCTATTGGTGCTATCCAGCCTTCAGGAATCGCCCAGATCATCGTACTTGCGATATGTGAAGTAATCCTAATCTTGACCCTACACGCCTTCCGACCATTCCAGTCAAATACTTCCATGAACGCTTACCACACCTTTTTCTCTACCATTCGACTTGCCTGTGTCCTGCTCTCTGTAGCTTTTGTGCCCTCTCTTGATGTCGACGAGGCTCCCAAAGGCTGGATTGGATACATCATTCTGCTACTACATGGTATTGTTCTGGTATTTGGCTTTTTCCTTAATGCTCTACAAACTATCATCGAAGTCTCAGCAAGACTTGCCGGTGTGGGAGGGGACCAAAGGGGTGGCCTGACTGCCGTCTTTGGAAAGCGGCAACTATCCAAGCGGAATCTTCACCGACACGCTCGCAGCAGTCTCGGTTCGAATGCTAACATGCTGGCGCATGATGAGAACAAGAACATCCAGCTGATGAGCAGCCGATCCCGGAGCATGTCTGCCAGTTCAGCTGTTCTTTTGAATGGGCCTTATGACCGAGACAGTCAACGCGCGAGTGTAGGCTTTGACGGATTCAGCCAAGGCGACTTTGGGAGCGGCAGTCCAATGCCTGGACAAAACGCTGTGCCTTTCTCAATCCTTGGTGGCGGGTCTGGCCAAAGCTCCAGACGCCCAACCATGGGTGCAATGGACGCTGCCGACCCATACTATCGCCCTCCACGACCTCGAAAACATACAATGGACTCAATCACGGCCAGTGCCCCAGGCAAAGCACCTCCCCCAAGTGCCGATATTGTCGATGCTCCCTACTCGGACCACTTTGATACAGATACTATCAAGGCTGGTGAGGGTCCTTCACGTAACTCTGGTACTCCGGCTCCTGCATACCTTCGATTAAACCGAGACGACTCTGATCCTAACCTCGAGAGACGGAACGTTACCACAGATTACTCTGTGCGAGAGTCCGACTTTTACTATGGCCTTCGCGGTCCGGCTTTGTCCTCCCAGCCAACGCGCAAGTTGAAGACTGGACCTGCGGATCCCATGGGCCCTGTCTCATCAGCTACTGGTTGGTTCAAGAGCCTGAATCTGCTTGGCGGGCGTAAGAAGGAAAAGAGCAAGGGTTTCGAAGTTGTTAGGAGCACACGTATTCCTCCGCAGATGATGACTGTTGAAGAAGACACAGACTCGCCCGAAATCTCTCAGGAACCCTATCGCGACAGTCCAGACTCACCCCCTCAGGCTAGAAATGTATCCGGCGCATCTGGTGTAGCGTCAGCTGCTGTCTTGAGCGGTGACAGACGGCACTCTTCAGACAGTGAGTCGGACAGCAGTGACGACTTTGATCCGATACCACGTGTTTCACCCACCGCACCGGCCCTGGGCCCCATTGAGAGTTTTGGCGGGATTGAGCTTCCCAGCAGAATCGGGTCCCGCGCTTCCCGTGTTACACAAGCGCAAGGTCCCCCAAGCCGTACGCCTACATTACCCCGCAAGAACTCGCGGCGGACGAGATCGCCTGAGTCTGGCATGCACTCAGACCAGTTGCCAGCGGTTATGGATATTGCAAATTCGGCGAGCTCAAGCTATCAGCCTACCCAGCAAAGTCACCACTTAGCGCCAAGCGGACCTGGTGGGCTACCCATCCGCCTTCCTTTTGGTTCCACCGAGCCATCTCCTGAGCGCTCGTCTGGTCCTTCTGCGGCATCGAGTATATATCGACACGACGGTGCCAGCGAGCTGAACACGCCACCAGCGATTGGCACTGCGGAGCGGCCCTTGAGTACCGGCTATGTCCAACATCACATGATGAAGGACAGCGTTCAGACGGACGGCTACGATGCCGGCAGCCATCTTGAAGCTTCGGCAGAAATTGTCGACCGTAGTCGTAGCGGCAGTACGCAGCACAGCAGGCGTAGTCGCTACATGTGAACGGCTTCCCTTAAAAAAATATATTCTCGACTTGCACTGTTATAAGCGATACTGGCTTATTTGTAATACATGTTAACGCAGAACGTGCATTTACGAATCTCTTTGCTGTATAGTTGTTCAAAAAGCGAGTTTTGGTGGCGTTTGTTGGTTGGGCAAGGAGCGTACTGTTCAGGCACACCTGCAGGTACAAAGTTGACTAGATTTCTTATTTCATCATATACACCGGACATAGGAGTCCTATTTCTTACCCAGCATACACAATAGTAATTTCAAGTAATTCAGCTACCGAGACAATTTCCTGAATAGAAATGTTTTGTTGCGACAGCATCCCGCCGTTGAGGTGCGCCCAGGGCTGGCCGGGTCATTGTTTTTCCGTCAAGAGGCTAACATGTGGCGCAAATGGTCGCGTGAAACCACTAAGATAACGATAGCAGTGACGCCTGAGGCGATCACGCATCGCCTTCTCCCCGGACTGCCCAGCTGAAACCGTTTCTTGCTTTTGATGACTATGAATCTTGCGTAGCCTGCTAGCCTCGCAAGCACCACTGCTCTCTTCTCCTTCTCTGTTTGGAAACTGCAGCTGTAGCTACATGCGCTGCGTAGGACGTGTGGTTAAAGTTCCCCTGGGCGAGCCGACGCGCAGGGACCCACCTCCGCGCCTGTTCACCGCAACGCTCCGCTATTGATAGGTGAGTGAAGACGTCGAGGCTCGGTGTGTGGCGGCACGTTGACAGTAACCAACAGCTCTGTTCCGGTTGCTCTACCGCTGGCCTAGCTAAGTAGAAGAGACGAACGTAGTGGCGGCACATTGCCGTTTACCGGCCGACCTTCTCTACATAGGCCCCAACCCTCCACTTCGGAATCACATGAGCCGCTGCTCTTTGAGTTGCTGTGGCGCTATATACATGCTCTTTTTACGTCTGTAGTCTGCCTTTCAATCACCACAGGCAGTCCCGCTACATCCTAAATGCCTCCCAACGCCGTCCCGCACCCGAGCGGACCGTATACGCACAACTCCCATGCCTACGAGAGTCAGGACGATAGCGCGAGTCGTAGTATACAAGGGTCACACGGGGCTCTGCTGGGGAGCAGTCCTCGACAACATTCAGGCGGAGTGGTCGCGTCACACTTCCTGGCACAGGACGCCGAAACGTGGATGGACTTTCTGAGAGACGGTACCGAAACCAACGTCAACCAGCAGCCGTCGTCCACCGAGCTCGACCCCGCGGCCGCCCATGATGTTCGCGCAAACCCCTCCTCTGCGCGATATTCTCTCCCCAGTCGCCCGCCGCCGCGCACAGACTCGTCGTCCTCTCTGAGCTCTGACCGCAAGCGGCGTCTGACCACGGCTGACTCGCCCATGAGGCGACCATCGAGTATAAGGATGCATTCTGAGGGCGCGGGGAACACCAGTTCGAACCCTATCATGTTGGACTCATCGCCTGCCTCCTTACGAGCACTCCCACCTACGCCGCCCGCCCCACCGCAAACAAACACTACGCCAGTAAGGAGGCAGAGCGATATCGTCCTGCCACCATGGCAGCCGGATAGCGATGTCACACAGTGCCCGGTGTGCAGGAGGCCTTTTACATTTCTGCTTAGGCGACATCACTGCAGGTAAGCTAATACTCCGTCTCTTGTTGTTTAAGTTGGTTATGTCTTGATCGATTGGGCATCCATACAGTCATGGTGAGAGACTGTTGGTTACAGCCGAGGTTAGTCTCCTGGTGAATCATATTCTGACATACGTGAAAAGGAAATGCGGAAGAGTTGTATGCGCCTCTTGCTCCCCACATCGTATCACTATACCCCGACAGTTCATCGTCCATCCACCATCCGAAAGTGCAGTAAACTTCATTGACCTGACAGGGGATGACGATAATGACATGTCGGCCTTCGGCCCGTTCCGCAACCCAGCGCTAGGCGGAGGCGAAGAAGTCCGCGTTTGTAACCCATGTGTACCTGACCCTAACTTCAGCCCGCCACCCCAGTGCCCATCTCCTGGCCGTGATCCCAGATATACGTTTCAACTACCTCCGTCTTCTAGATCGAACCATGCCGCACCACCGCACCCACGTGGACATAGATCTTCATCGAGTGCCCACGATGTGCCACGGTTTGCGACCCAAGGACACGTATATGGCCAACGGGAACGTCCAAATGACAACAACCAAAGCAGACGAGTGACCTACAACGGCAGCTCAAGTACTAGAGACCGACAGCTGCCTCCCCTTCCCGCTTCTGCTGCTCAGCAGCAACATCCACATCATCGCGCACCCCTCATTTCGCAGACATTATCAAACAACCGCCCTCGTCATCGGTCAACCTTTGGAGCTACAACGTTTGCAGGCTCACCGTTTGGACAAGCCACTTCCTCTGCAATTCCCCTGCCATCTCATTACACACAGCTGCCTCAGCCTCGACGTCAGATTCCTGAAGAAGATGAATGTCCCATCTGTGGAGAAGAACTCCCGCCCAAGGGACCTGATGGCGACGATAAGGACCGCACTCAGCACATTGAAGATTGTATCGCACTGCACTCTGCATCTCCTGGTCCAAAACCGACTCCCGCACCACAGACATCGGCCAGTCTTCCCACTCAACGTACCCGTGGCATGAGCAGTGCAGGAAATGGTGAAGGAGCTAGTAACAGAATGAGCCATGCTGCGCGCGGCATGTTTCCTTATATTGCAACTGAGAAAGATTGCGTGGACGATGAAGGGGCGCAAGCAGAATGTACTATTTGTTTGGAAGATTTTGAAGCAGGGGATCGTATGGCGAGGTTAGTTTGCTGGTGCAAGTTCCACGAGGTATGTTCAATCCTTGAACGAGAAACCACTCACTGGAGAATAGCTGCTAACCAATTACAGTCCTGCATCAAGGAGTGGTGGAACAAAAAGGGTAGAGGTGCCTGTCCTACCCACCAGCTTCAGGAATAGCGCCCTTGATGGATTAATCGGATGCATCCCTTATTTCCCTTTGTTAAACCATACTGTGTCTCCAGCATGACAGACCTTCCCAATACGGGTGATATTTGGCCCTCACCGTCTCCACTCGTAATTTTTCTACTAGATCATGGGATTATTGGCGTCATTCCTTTGGCTATACCCTCTTGTCTCTCTTTTAGCATCGCCTCTTGTTTTGCAGCGAGTAATTTATCATCACCATCATCATCAGAAGCTTTGTTTTGGCAGCACAGTAGCAGGCATGTGGGGTTGGCATCGGCTAGACTCCGCTTTGGCGTAACGAATATCCGATCTCATCTTTATTATCAGTATGAATTCTAGGCTTGCAGATGAGTTGTGGTAAAAGACTAGGCTTTTTGTAGGCAAGATGAATCATTGATCTACAGCTGTACAATCATCACCCTGATGTTTTGGCGCTTCCTTTTTTATTTTTCACTCATATTGGTATTAAAGAGTTTTGAGCATGGAGGGTGAGAGGGAGCCTAACAACGATCGCAATGGTATTACAATATCAGTTTATTTGCTAGCTTTGTCAAAAGGAAGACTGGTAGTCAGGTAGACCGTTGGAGTATTTGGAAAGGTCTACGTGCAGGTTTGCATCTAACAGGAGTCGTTTATTATCGTTATATCTAATTTAGATATCTAGTCGTGGTTTATATCAAAAATAGGCATTCCTTCAGTTGCCCAAGAGTGGGGAAAATACCGCTAAAGTCAAGATATACTGACCAAAAAAGCACCACGCACAAACATAACTAACTCCGCATGTGCGCCAGAATCGCCTCCAGCTGCTCTTTCTGCCAATCCTGCGAAATGCTCCAATGCGTATCCTCCTCCTTCATCGTCAGCACCGCCTTCCCCTCCTTACCCCCCAACCTCTCCAGAGTACTCCTGCCATGATTCGGAGGCACAAACTTATCTGACCCTCCATACCAAAGCAGCACCGGCAAATCCCTCCTTATATCCTCTATCTTAAATCCCCACTTACCAACAATAACCCTGCCATCCACTGCTATACCCTCAAACCCCTGCCTCTGCGCCTCCCGAGTTGACTTGAGCCCCAACCTCACCTTATCCGCATCCTGCATAAGGCGTCGATCCTTCTCACTCTTGATTTTCTCCACCAACTTCGGATCCATCATACGCCTCTCCCTCTCTTCATCGCTCAAATCCATGCGTCCGTACGCATCACGCCTAAAAAACCACTCTAGCATGAAACTGGGTGCATACCGCCATCCGTACGGGAAACCCAACCAGTGCATCCAATCCGCGTCCCACATACTCATGTCGGGAGTACCGAGCCCGCATACCACAGTCACGCATTTGAGCTGTGAAGCGGGAAGCCCTTTTGCGCAGGCGAGTGCGTAGGGGCCTCCGCCCGATACGCCGATTACAGAGTAGGATTCGAGCACGAGGTGCTGGACTATCTGTAAAACGTCCTCGGCCCAGCTGAGGATGGTTCGACCCGGACAAGGCGTGCTAAGACCCATGCCGGGGCGGTCGAGAGCAATGATGCGCGCACCCAGGGACAAGGCGAGAGAGTGGTAGCTTGCTGCTTCGAGCCGCGAGCCGGGGAGCCCGTGGTTGTAGAGTATGGCGTGGCCGTTGGGAGCGCCATATTCGGCCCAGCCCAGTTGGCGGCCAGAGGGGAGAGTCAGGGTTGAGGAGGTGCTGGAGTCGAGGAGGTAGCGGCATTTAGGGGAAGAGGTTTGTTCTGGTGATTCAATGGAGGTGTTGTTGGTGTTGTTGGAGGCCATGGTGGAGGAATTGATCCAGGACTGTATGCGAAAAGAAAATGTTGGTAGTGATATGGAACTTTGTTATTTGTTACATGCTGGCAAGATCCATCACTCTCATATATATATCATTTGTTTTTATAAATAGTCGAGGAAACGTTGTGTTCGGTGTGTCGGCCGACCGTCTAAGGCGTCCATCATCTCGCTTCCTCCGATCTATCCCGCGGTTAACGCGCGAGTGTCTAAGGCAGCAGCCTTAGCATTCTGACAATAGACCAAAGGGCGAAAATACAGGTTGTGGTTTATGCCGGGTTGCTCCGACATATTAGGCACATGCTGCATATGTTGTTGGATGGGACACGTGGTTGAGGTTGTTTGCGCTCGTTGGAGTTGGCGTCGAAATTGAACTGACACCTGAGCGTAGAACAGCTGGGATATGGTATTTGAATTGATTTGTGATCTTCATGTTCTAGGAATGTTTCTGTCGCATCTGCTAGCTTGAAATTTTGACCAAAGAATTGGAGCACCGACAGGTCGCTTAGTGATAAATTCGATCATGGGCTTAACCATGCCCACCTAAAGCGGATTGTCAGAATCCTGTAAATGGTAGCTCTTTTCTTTCGTATCGAACGAGAGAAGTCACAATAGTCATTACCACTCCTGATATGGAGAAAGCGGTTACTTCTCAACATGTGTATAGCGTTAGAACATTCTGTCCCAGGACCTCACATCAAACCCTACAGAATGTCTCTTTGAACTGTTGGAAAAGATGCTCTGCTGCAGTAAGCACATTGAACGGAACCGGTGTAGTGCAGTGCGACTTCAATCACTTAATCGCCGCGCCGTCAGACCTGACGATCGGATCGTGGTGCAGTACTAATAAAACTGTTATTTAGAAAGATGCCGTCCCAGAACCTAGGTTCCGGATGCTATAAGAAAGTGTGGAGAGCCAGCATGACAGTGCTGTGATTGGTGTTGATGCCGTAGTGCGACCTGAGATAGTTGGTGACTGATCGAAAAGAGGTGTAAGAGGTAATATAGACGTAGTATTTTCTCGAGATGAGAGTCAAGTTACCGTGTGAGGAACAACTTCGACGCTGTCGAACATGATTCGGCGTCACTGCGCCAATCGTTGTGCGCGACGAAGTATGCAACTATCTTTCCACGCCGATGAAGTGGCTTCAGTCGGTCAACGCAGACAGTAGGCAGCGCAGAATACGCATAGGCAAAGGTTTGAGCTTTTATGCGGACGTAGCCGTTGCAATGTCTGATAATTGGTCACTCAATCCAATCGATTTGGTTTTCCAACGGCAACATAGGTAGTGCTGGTGTGAAGCCTCCTCCTATGTACAATTTGGATCTCAGCCACCAAATAAGACTCTTACTCCTAGCTTTGAAGACACACATTCACAACAGCAATGAAGAAACACTTTCGGTATGCGTGCCTTGTTTTGAGCGTCCCTGGCGCCACTAGACTCGGTAATCTAGCAATACCGGCTCACTTGGTCGGTACGACTCCAGTGGCGGTACTGCTGGCCGTGCTGCTGATGGCCGGGAAGAACATGTTCCACGAATGACACATCGATAAGGTTGCAAGGATGGCGTTCTTTCCGCATGCTGTGCGACGCTATTACACTTCATACATAGCAATTCATTCGCCCTATACACAAGACACTTTTTGTCAATCCAGGTGTCTTTGTGTTGCGGACTACTATAAACCCAGGTTATGAGCACGCAATTCGCTCACATATTGGCATTTGGCGTAGGCTAACATATAAATGCAAGTGGGTCAGCGGGACCAAGCGAAGCGGGAAGAACGGTTCCTAGACGAGACGATATTCCGCTAGGTAGCGGGCCGCATTGCGGGACAACAATACTAGGAGATGTTTCCATGTTGATCTTGCTATCTTTCGTAATAGTGACCTCCCTAGCTTTATGGGTTGCAGTAATGGGTGAAAGAGCGAAAGTACTCAGCATTAGCAGGACAGCTCCGCAGGAACAATTGTATTAGTTAGCGGTATTTATTCATCTAGTAGCAGAACTGTTACAAGCAGTTCTAGTGTTGTATTAGAACGCTAAGTCACATTTAGAGATCGTGAGGTAGGTGTTAGACGCGATTTATTTTTGCCAAATGTAGGTTAGCACTATCGGGCACGCCCTGCCGTAGTTAGTCATAGTTTGCATTAGGTCACTAGTTTCGACACCATTTACTAGTACATTGCAATTTTCCTATCTTATTTTCATTATGGGGTAAGCTTTGCCAACCCTTTGTAAGCCTGGATGTAGGCAGGTTACGTGTAGATATCTATAAGTAATCTAAGTAGCTAGGTAGACTCTCACTCCTCAAGCAATACAATAAGCTTTAGCTTCTTATAGGAACAACATCGTTATCAAGCGTATGATTTGGCTTTACCTAGCTCAGCCTGACCACTTGAGCCACTTGAACTAGGCTGGGATTTGAGCGTCCTACCTCCACCGTATTCCGACCGCCAGTTCGCTTCTCTTGCATTTATATTTTTGGCTTCGGGTGTCCCGTCATCCAGATCTCGATATCCAGATCTTTGGAGACTCATCTGCAAAAAATCGCCAGATACCTTCTGAATTGACTGGTCGCTGAGATGACCACCAAGTTGTTTGATAAGATCGCCGTATCCACGGTTCTTACCATGAATTGTCTTTTGACTGTTTGATACTAGAAATTGCACGGCTTCGTTGCCTGTAGCGTAGTTGTCGATAACACTTACGTTCTCTTTCAAGTGTCGGTCTGCTTGGGAACAAATATCCCTGCATTTACGAGTACTTTCCCATTCTTCGCGCAGTCTTGCAAGGTATCTTGTATCTTCTTGTGTCATTGTTGCGCCTGAGGTGACCATAATTCGATCTAAGATATCCTGCATGTGAGTTTCCAACCTTGCAGTTGTTTGCTCCATAGTAATTCTGCATTCTCGTATGCCATCGCTCGTGATCTTCTCAGGTATGTTGTCTAGGCCTTGGGGAAGATCCTTCGCTGATGATGATTCAAGCTGCTGGATAAGCCTGGAGAACCGAGCGCAAATCATGAGACATTTCTGCGTGCTTGTGCGCTCGTCCTCTATGCTTTGAAGTTCTGTTGTGGTCGAGCTTGACGTAGTGCGCTCTACTAAAGATTGGAGCTTTTCATCGATAGTTTCAAGTCGCGCCTCAAGATCGCTCGTTGCTGTTGTGATAAGATCTTTGTAGTCTCCAAGACGCTCTAGAGTGACAGAAGAATTGCGACTAAAGAAGGAGGTTAGTTGGTTCTAGCATATGAGGTTAGGCATAGAGCTATGAAACTTACAGTTGCATGTCTGTGAGCGCGATATTGATTGTTGACTTATATGCTGCTAGTGAATCCGTAAAATCACCAATATCGTCACCCATGTATCTCAGCTTGGCCCAGTCTCGGAAGCTTTGTCGATCGCCCCCAGATCGCGAGCAGCACTTTTGGAGCTCCTGTAAAAACTCGTCGCAAGCTCTACTACATCGTCGCAAGGGTAGATCAAGTGCGGGGACATCTGCATCTGTATGCAGTCTTATCGTTTCGTCCAATGATTCCAAAACGCCAATGAGAGCCTCCAGCTCCTCGATGAGATTGCGCACTCGCTTAGGATGGGTTTTAAAGCTCTGTATTGTTTTATAAAGCTCAAGACATGATTTGTGGGCGAAAATGACTAACGTCAAGACACCAGAAGCAAGGCCTATAGGTTCAGCCATCGCAAAGATGCTTATCGCGATAAATTGAAAGTATTGGACGAAAATTTCTGGGACCGAAGTTAGATTATATAGGTTTTTGATCAAGTGCATCGCCTCGCGGGGCGTACAAACTGCGTAATCGATTGGTCCGCATTGCCGGTTGAATAAGCACTGCTAGTCTTGTTCAGGACGGTCGGCGGTTATCTCGACTTGCCAAGGAAGCAATGGGGGCGAACACAAACTATTCGCTCCAATTCCTTCGCGCTACAGGCGGCATCCAACTGCGGCAGCCCGCTCTTCCTATGCTAGAAAACTCTTCTAACTATACTGGCCCTCCGAAGAGACCAAAATGATCGGCAGCAACAGTCGAATAGGAGTTAGAAGTGAAAATGACGTGGGTGCCCGGAAATACAACGACCTACTCGCATGTGTGCAGGACTACATATCACTCATAAGTGAAGCGCTACATAGTTACAGCACAAATGGGCCTCAAAAGATTAGGCGATACTTCGAACATTCTTCTTATCACATCTCGGACTGTCTTAAATTCTGCCTCTACAGGCCTTCCGAACTTGTTGCTGTTCAAATGCGTGAGCGAGACCGAGACCTGGGTAGGTATTAGAAAAATGTAGTGGCTCTTCTTTTGAGTACCCTTATGGCGAATATCTCCAAGATTTTACGCCATGCAAGTTCAAGGCAAGACGTTAACATATGTGTGTAGCCATGCAGCCCAAAAAACATAGCTCCTAGAGTAAGTGCAAACCTCGAGACAGTGAATGCACCCTAGCTGTCCTTATTATCTATTGACCAGACTATGCCAAAGTTCAAGTTAAGAATAATAATCACGACGAAGCAACAGTAAATCCTTGGCCAATGCCAGTCTTCCTCAATATAGAGGCTCCATCCTGTCGCTAAGTGGTCCGGAGTCGCTTTGAGCTCTCCCTAGAGTGGTCGTTTTGGTAGCTGATGAAGAGATGTTCTGGATTCTCACTCTCCCTTCCAGATATCCCAACATCGGCAATTGCAGAAAGCCCAGAAGAAGCCATCTGCGACTCATGCACTCCTAGTTCAGCATCTGAGCGCGGCTACTGTTGGCCTGCATCTTGCTGACGCAAAACGTTAAAAAAATCGCTAGATAAGTCCAAGTATTGCCTTTCCACTAACTCTAGTCTATTCTAGAAGTATATATCACTTCTTCAGTGCTGCTTGAAGCTCGAATGCATCGCTCTACATAGTCATCAAACATGCACCTGCTATTCTAGTAGACGTAAGTATGCTTGTAAATAGGCTAGAAAATCCTAGTTGAATAGTTATCACGGACCTAGATAGAGAAATCAAGGGTAGTATTCTTAGATAAAATTAATGTTAGACTTCTAGTATTCAATGGGAGTATACTAGTGTACTCGCGACAATACTCGCGCCGGAAAATCGCGTCCGACAACGCTAAGTCACGCCCGAGGGCGTCGGACAACACAACAAAGCGCTCGAGATATCGCGTCGATGCTTTAAGAAATAAACGAAATATGGCAATAAATTACAATATTGTCTCATCACGAGCTGAAACCCTGTTTCTACGGCCTAAGAAGATATGAACGATCTGAATCTTGTGATGAAAGTCTACTGCATAAAGAAGACAATGGATCACTAAACACCCAAGTTCGGCAATGGAATCTGCCAAGCAACAGCTCCCACAAATTCATACTTTTCCGTACACATGCCATGAGCTCGAGCGCCAGGCTGACTCAAGGATCGTTCATAGACAATGCAGAGTTGGAAGCCTAGGAGTGCAGTTGCAGCCTATGAAAGGAGATGCTCGCTGCACAGCACTGTCACACTTGAGATGTCAATACAACAACGTATCGGATATTCCCGACCACCTGCATACTATAGATAACGCCATGTGAAAATAGGGTTTCGGCTCTATCACCCCGCAAACGCTCCAAACGCGCAAGGAGCGGGGAAGGGCTCAACATGAATCTGATCGGTAGCTGTGGGGTTACTTCTTCTAGGCCATTGAGAGGTTGAGTTGGAGCGAATTCTAGAGAGGAAGAATGTGGGTCGTATACCGCATATTTGTTGGGAGTCCCAATCATTTACGTGGAACCTTATGGCAAGATAAGAGCTAGAGGGGTGACAGAGAGGTTGTGGAACAGCAAGTCCATGGGTATAGTCTATTTAGTGCATTACACACCTCTTAAAGCAGTATTACCTGCATAATGTCATGAAGGGGATGGCACACAATGCCTTCATTGTTAATTTCCTCGAAAAACAAACCAGATGTCGGACCAGAAGACCTATCCCAATGTCTAGAGCGAGTATCCTTTCCTCGGCACACGCCCACGCCCTAACGCACGGCAGTGTGTATGCAGTACGGTTGTGGCAAGTCAGCACTTGCATATCTAGATTGTATGCGATATGATAAAATCACGGGTTTATACCAAACTACTGTTCTGTCAGTTGGGAAGATCGGAGATGTCTGCTGACATACTCTTGGCTGCGTAGTCTGGACCCTTACTATGGTTTAGTCTGACTCCTTACCTATAGTTCAGTCGAGACTATAACCCCACCCCACTCAGCTGGTTCTTTGATACGCACAATCGCCGATTTGGATCGGTGAACATGTTCCTCAACCATTGCTATCAAGAGAACTAAGCTTGGTTTCCCTATGGGCATAAAGGGTAAACATGGCATTTTGAAACATGATTGATGGAACTTTTCTGTTTGATTGTCATATCGCATCAAGGGCTAGCTCTGCATCGCCTCAAACCTTTTTGATATAGACGTCGGCACTACCCCGACCTCTTGAGAGGACTTCGCCTCTTTGTTGGCTTAGGCCCTGGATAAGGGATCCTGAGGCGCTCAATTTGCGGGGGGGGGGGGGGAGGGGTTTGCCCAAGAAAATCCATAGTCACTGGTACCACTCAGCTGGCGTACTTTCAGACATCCGATTTGACATTACTTTTTTTCGCTTACCAACTGGTTGAGCCTAGTCTGAGCAGACGCGCGCTCGCGTAATCGGGGAGCCGGCTGAGCTGCAAGTGTGATGATTAGTTCAATCATGGCGCTAATGCTACGCGAGTGCAAGGATAAAACAGAATCCTGAATCTGGGGTCGACAGCCCCTTGTCGTGGCACACATGTGAGGATGGAGTCGTTGTTACGGGAAATCCGACCCGGGTCGATCGCGATCATCGACAGCTGCTACAATTTGCTATTGTGACTCCGCTTGACAACCTTCCCTTTCCTCCGCCGTGACCTGATCATCGTTCTATACCTGCTAAAGTGAAATCTCTGCAGTATTCTGGGAAAGCCGTTCGAAATGAACATCTGAAACAAGATAAGAAGAAGGGCACTTGTAGGTTACAACGGCACCTTTTGTGACATCAATTGTAAGTTCAACCTATCGTTGTATGATGAATATCAGCTGATTGTTCTTTGCAGCAAATCTTTCTTAGTACCCAACATCATCAAATCTCTTCGAATACTTTGTGCTCCGTGAGAATCTAGCATGGAACTTCTGACACAATCATCTCTTTCGAGACCGGACCGTGCTCCCCAGGCACTCACCGAAATGACTATGGGTTACGTGGATCCAGGTGAGCAGGAATTCTCACAAGATCTCTGCTCCACTCAAGACTGGTTCACCGTCGAAAACACGTCGTATCAGGCACCATCAGGCACATCATCGCTTTGGTTTGCGAACAACCTACCCGTATCGTGCAATTTCACGGATTCGAATCTGTTCTTTGCTTCAGAATCGTCCATGGAAAGCCAAAGCCGGCTCAGCCTCTCTCCTACGGCCAGGCAGACGAATTTCACGGCGCCAGCAGAATCCCTTAGTTTGACGGCTCTTTCAAATGACGAGTCACCAATCATCGTCACTAGTAGCGAAAGTTCACTGATCTGGATGTCTGAGAACAAAATTGCTTCGCCAACTTCCTCGGGTACGTCACGTCAAATTCGGCAGGTTAAGAGGGGGCTAGCTTCAGCACCGAACGCGTCCCGCAAGCGTGGTCGACCACGGAAGGATTCCTCATCACCCGAGACCTTCAGTCCAATTGCACGACGCCATTCAGACGGTGTGAGAAGAATCCCTCACAACGAGGTTGAAAGAAAATACCGCGAAGGCCTCAACGCATCATTTCGAAAACTCCAATGCGCAGTGCCTTCGCTTGCCCAACTATCGGATGCAATCATTGGCACCGCACGGCCGAGCAAAGCTGTCGTTATTGATAGCGCCATCGAATATATCCACAGGCTCGAAAAGGAACGTGACAAGGCACGCTTCCTCTTGGAAGGATTGAAGAACTGCAGCTCTTGCATAAGCGAGAATGCATGTTCCACTTGAGGGCGGATATTAGGCGACGTCAAAGCACTAATGGATTTGTAATTAGAATGTTCACTTCTTCCTCTGCAGACTAAGAGGCTTAGCATAGGAAGAAACAGCAGCGGAAAAACCTTCGAGAATGTAAATCTACATCAAATCCATCAGCTCTAATCCTATTTGAAACGCAGTTCGGTTCAGTATTTGTAAGTTCGGTTGAACTAAATCCATTATGCTCTGCGAAATTTGCTGTGATATATGGCTCATGTGGTTCGATTGCAAAGTACGAAGATTGACCAAATTTGATGCGTGGTACCCTCCCAACGCAACAAAATGAAACTCCAGGCTGATTGGTTCACGACAACTTTGTGGCCGGCACTGATTCTTGATTGCAAACTTGTGATTTCTCCTCGAAAGCCGATTTTGTTTACCTCAACAATACTTTGGACGTACGCAATATCGATACTCTGAGGATAGGAAGAAAGCGAGTGAGAAGCGAATGGGTACTTTGCACTTGAGAGCCCTGACGATCTTCATTAGCTGCATTAGATGCTCCATTATGTGCGAGCAAATACAGATGGGACAGCCGCGTGGGGAGCCGTAGTTCATGAGAATAATCGCAAGCAGAATCCGCTTGCACCGGTCTATGGCCCTTGATCTAATCCATTGGAGAGGCAGCTGGGGTGATTCCAAACTCCACCTGGTATTGAATCGACTTTCTCGCGGGATCTGTGTCAAATGGCGATGGTCTTCTTGCTTAGTGTGGTGATGACTAGGCTGGCAAATGGGTCGGGGTAGGGCTGGGGTAGGGCTGGGTTGAATGACTAAGCAACCCAGCCCTACCCTATACCCACGGTGGGTGTCTCATACACGTTTGCTAACCTAGTGATAACATCTACTCGAAGGCACGTCTCTTTGAATGAATAAGAAATATATACCTTCGTCCAAGTTGAAAAAAGTAATAAGAGTCATTTTTCTCATCGAGCAAGCATAGAGCGTGGATACGCAGTGCTGTTGGGAGTCTTTTAAGTCTGTAAATAGGAAAAGACGACGATATGTCTAAGCCTGTATACAAACTGGACACACTCTCTAGCGTGATGGTGGGGAAGGTGGTCCCATGAAATGATCGTATGATAGAATCGATTTCCAATTGAGATCCTGCAGTATCCGATGTCAGCCGGAATTAAGTGAGGAGAGGCTGCATACTATCCCCAGTCATGGGTGATGTCAGCATTTATCATCAAGACATCTCACGACCTTTCACCTAATTTCAACCCGCTTCAGTAAGGCTCTAAATAAGTTTACTGATGTGTACCCACTGGCATAGATATACTGCATCGTGTGATCCTAGGAGTTGCAAATGATGGTGAGAATACCTTGTGTTCTTTTACTTTGGAATTGGTTCAACATGTATTGCCATCCTCATACGATGTGAAAGCTTTAAGGTTCAACAAAAGACACACTCTCCACCTTAGAGCTTGAGACACACATCATGTTGCAATTTGCCAACCTCTATCAGCATGACCATCCTATCGTGGCACATGCAAGCCATTCTAGAGGCCACGGACACCATAATGGCTTCTTTCATCAGGCCCCTTTATTATTTTTCAACACACTACGGGATAAGCATGAACTTTGCCCAAACTTTGACGTGCGCGAAACGTCTACTTCGTACTGTCTCGAAGGCGAATTTCCCGGTATTGTTGGCCCCGAAGCCATCTAAATAGATTGGATCAATCAACATCGATTGCGGGTTACCGGCCACATCGAGAAACCCGACCTAAGAGCAGAATGGCCAGCGAATGACTCAAACGGAGTCCTACTAGATGACCAACAAGATACAACTGAGTCGTCGGCGAACAAAGTACCACCAAAAGCCGAAGAGCCAAAAGATTGGCTCAGCGAGCGTTTGATCGGAACATTTGTGCCCACGTTCGATTTCCCTTCCTCTGTTAAGGCCGATGACATTCTTGTCAAGCTCTATCAAGGACTTCTCCGTATCAATGTGTCCAAGGAGATTACCAAAGTCTTCGAGACGAGAAAGATTACTATTCAGTGCGGGGAACAGGTGGAGTTCATTCGGGCGCACCGTGCTTGATGCTAAGATGCTGTATGGGCTCAGGATGTATGTATATTACAAAATTCACTCTTCACATTAGGAACTTGGATTTCTTTTATTACTACATGCTGTATACACGTCAACATAATGTAGAGTTCAAGACTTGCATACGATTCATCGCAACTCCGATCTTGGATAGAAGAGAAGATGAAGAGTTTAACAGATCGACTAAGCAAAAGAGCTGCACGATTGCAAGGTTATGAAGCTGCGGTGGGATATCTGGACTGGTGTTCGATGTGGCCAGAGCACCTGGAGCAGGCAACGAGCTGAGGTGTTCGCTGTAATTAGCTAGAAGCCTTGAATCTCATTTATTCATTAAGAAGTATTCGCTCAAGTTTTCATTGATTGTGTTGCGAGAAGACATTTGCCATTAACTCGAAAACTTACATGAAAAAAATACCTAAAATAATGAACACGAATCTTGCACGTCAAACTCAAACGCTCGCCACCACGCTCACCAGAATATTCTCGCCACCTTCCTTCACAGCATGCACAACGCAGTCTGGTCCAAATACCCCTTCCAAGTCCTCATTATACTCATCATACTCTGCAAAGTCCTCTTTCTGTACATTTTCGTCCAGAAGAATCTCTCCAGCTTTCTTCCGAGCTTTGTCACGGTCGCCATACGTCCCTTCGACTACCGAGTAGCGCTCTGAACCGGATCGATCTTTGTCATACCGAACCACCGTCTGGAGGACATGGTAAAGTGGTGGTTGAATCTCTCCAGCTGAATCCGCAAGCAGGTGCTCGGAGTTGTTTACAGTGTCGATTTCGACCTTGATAATTTCACCCGGTGATGCTTCTGCATAGACAAGAACGCCGTCGCCATATTTCCAATTGGATGACTCGTCCTTCACGTGATAGCCTGCGAAGAATTCTGTGTCGTACCCCTGCTCTTGCAACAATACCTTGGCTGCTTGTTTGGCAAGAGGCAAGCTTGCGTATGCTTTGTGCAGAGTGACCCCGAATGCCGGCTCTCCTGCGCTATTGGGGTTGATCGTAGTCTTCTTGACAATGAATAGATTCTCCGTGGTTGACATGGCTATGCGCTGAGGTATGGTGGCGAGCTTTGGTATGTGTTGGACTTTCAGACCGTACTTAAATGACATGGCCGCTAAATAGCGGCTGCATCAGAGCTGATCATTTGCTTGTGGGAACGCACATCAAATCGCATTGGCGGAAATCCGTATCACGCGAAGTGAATGCAGCTCAGCTCAGCTCATCACGTGGTGCCGTGGTGGCATGATCATAGTATACCGTACACCATTGTTCGAGAGACAGCACCATTGACAACATGAAAAGTGATATATTTCATGCAGACGTAGATCGATTTGAGCTCTCTCCGTTGAACAGCATCGTTTGAGAACATGCGCTCGGCCCATATCATCGATTTTGAACCCAGGCCCTCATGCCAAAGATGGGTGCGAAATCGTTGCTTTTTGATCGTAGGGATACAGCGCTGTCATGTAGCGAATTCATATGTAAGTACCTTAGTGACAAATCGTGTACGTATACCAAGAAACGTGGCTTTGGTACGTTTTAGACATGTGAATAGAAGAGTGGTCTGACCGGAAGGTGGCGGGTATTCCAGCGAGCAAACTCTGACAACGCTATTGAAGCGATTCAATAGGTATGCAGTGAACTAGTGGTTTGTACAACACGACATCCAGTAAAGTTAACTGGACCTCTTTACAATGATTAGAATTCAAAGAGATTTCATCGAATTGCAAGAGTCAACTACCCAGCCTAACGCGGACGAAGCATCTAAGCACAGGGCAGGAATCATCGTTGGGGTATTGTGCTTTTCAATGCTACTCCTCATGGTACTAGGGTAGGTCCTGATCCACGTTATATCTCCTGCAGCAAATAGTCCTGCTACTTTCCGGCGAATGTTCGCTGAGAAAACAATTTTTAGAGTACTGGGATGCTCTAAGTTTTTTACAAGTAGAGATCAATCAAATGAGTCCAAACGCTGGGAATCGTTACAATCCGCTGCGCCGGCAAAATCCTTTCGCAAATGGTGTAAGGTAGATGATCATCTCGCGTCTACTCGAAACGGAGATGTCGAGGATCCGCCTATATGGTAAGAGGCTGTTGCACTCGATGATTTGGCTGACCAGTCTGTAGTGTCATTTGCCTGGAGCTGCTTTTAGATGAAGACGATGTACGAGTACTGCGCTGCAGACATGTGTATCACACGCAATGCTTTGATCGTTGGTTTGCAGGACACAGTGTCTGTCCTTTGTGTCACAGCGAAATTTTGGACACTGAACAGAAAAAATGAAATGTATAATGAAAAACATTCTTAGAGAAACCATGTTCATAAGGAGACAAGGTACAGGCTCATAGCTGCAAATAGTCCAGATTCTTCGCTTCATATGTATGATATGTCGATGCTTATTCAGATCGAAGAATACTTGGAAATCTATCAATATCTCAACTTTCCCAAGAGGAACACAGGTTCTGCTTTGCTAGTAAGCGCTCCAATGTTCGTTGGACAATCCTTTGCAGCCCACTTCCTCCTAGAGCAGTGATGTTTTGTCGGTTTGTTTCCTGGAGGGCATACATGACCAACACCTGCTGAACGCGAAAGAGTATTTCATCTTTCGGCATAGTAAACAACCGAAGCAGCGATGAAGGAAAAGAAAGTCGTGCCAAAAAAACAACAACGTTTTCTACGCTAGCATTGGCGCCTCAGTCGCAGATGGCACCATGGAGTTCTTTCGACGAGAAGAGCTCGACAAGCATTACGAAAACGAGGACAACGTCGTGGTCTTAGATTAGTATAACAAATGCAACCACCACCATCGTTGTCGGGATTCACATGTGCTTCAAGTCGACCTGAAATGTTTGAAAGACCACATACCCCCGGAAGACACGAGACGACCTGCAGAAGAGGTTTTGATGCCTACTTGCTATCCCAAGAGACCTTCGGCAGTAAGAAGCATGATGCAGCGCACACTGTGACTGAGATCATTGGAGCGGTTGCTGCAATGGAGAATACAAGAGAACATGTCAGTAGCGCAGAGTAATATGAACACTTCGCCCCTTATGCAGGTCAAGGGCCTTTTGCTTCTTTAGCTTTCAACCATTCCCTAAGTCTTCAGCTCCTGATATATTAGTAGCGTATCTGGATGCAATTTTGGTCAGCGTGAATCGCTTCTGTGAAACGGATTCATATTTGGCCAATAAGGAGCAAACATGACGATGACTAAACTTATTAACTTTGAGATCAGCGATGAGTAACAAAGATTGTAGCATTCTGGTTGGCAGTTATGATTTCAGCTACGTAATTAGTCAACTAGTGCTCTAAAAACAGCGTGTACATACGATCCCTGAGCTGGCGTATCATCATTCCATCACACCATCATACCACACTACATACGCAAATCTAATCAATGTCACGGAATATGTATTGATAGCGGTAAATTTCCATAGTCCGGATACTATATCTTCCAACATGGGCGTGCAGCCATATTCTTATTGCCTGATAATATAACACTTTGTCTCGCCTCATGACTACATGTCCAAACTCAAATGACGGCCGGAGGCTGACGCAAGTATACCCGACATGAAGTCTCTTTCATCTCAAAGCGCTGAATCTAGCCCTGGACTCGAAGTCGTACCGAAAGACGACCTCCACCTCCTCCTCGACCTAACTATCGATAAAGCACGTTTATGCAACCTCTCGGCTCAAAAGGGATCCACCACTAACTTGAGAACTATAGATTTCCCTCCGCACGAACCGACCCGATGTACTACAGGATTTGCGGGAAATATCACTACTGTGCAACACGCTAGAGAAAAATATGCCTGTATGGGATGCGGCAGATGCCGTATGCGAGAAATCTGGAGAGGAGCGTCCGCTGGTCGAGTTCAGCGAAACGAAGAGCTTGAGGGATTGTAGCATATTGATCAGGACGGTTGAAACGCCCATGACTGAATCGCGGGCCAAAAATGCAAAAGTCCTGGCAGGATGAGCGATCGGAAGTGGACTACGAAAGCATGTAGCTGATGCTTAGCCGCTCTTGAACATTGAAGGAAAAACAAAGTTGCAGCACACTACATCTTCTTTGCAGCGGCTCAATGGCACTTAGTGCATCCAAGTCTCAGGATCGAGCAGCCCTTCAAGCTCGTCTAGCTCAGACCTTGCATGTGCTATTTACGAATGCTTCGGAAGATCTTAACGAAGGCTAAAGCCGTGCAACCCTCGATGAAGGAGCTCATTTCTAGCAAGGAATAGGTCTTCTGGTCCGCGCGCCCACTCTCCAAAGCTAGCTGCGCGCCCATACAGAACAGCAAAATCGCTAAAAAAACACCTTGGTAAAATCTGTTAAAGATGAAGAGCTATTTAAACATTTCTACAATAACTCCCACGTACATTTTCCACCCAAGCGCAATGGTAGTACGATGAAAAGGCAGTGTTCTAGTTGACACCCGCTGCTTTGACTAGGTAATTCCTCACTACACCTAAAAACAAACTACTTAGTATTACTACCAGCTGCGCGCCCTCGTCATCCGATTGCGCAGCTTACCGTGAACCAAACGCCTCCAAACCCCCCACGGCACGCACTAGTCATCTTCAGCCCCCCTTCTCCAGCTCCCCCGATGACCCCGGCGCACCCCAGCTGATGGGCGCAAAAGCCTCCTGCGCCGACACCTGCAAGCCACAGTCGCCCAGGAGCTGCATTCCCGTGTAACCCATGACGTTCTCCACTTCGGCCAGACCCTGCGCCATCGCGCCATTGTACCGGATTTCCTGTAGATCGGTACGGTGTGGCAGCTGCTCGTGGTGCCTGTCGGTGGTGTGGGACGATTGCGCAACAATGGTACGCAGAGTGTGTAAGCATCGAGTTATTTTGTCAACTGCGTAGCGCGCGAGTTTGTGTGCGGTATTTGATTCCAGGGCGCGGAATGTTTGGAGGCTTTGTTCGGCGAGGAGAGCACCCGGTGTGATGTGCTGGTGCTCTATGGCGTCGAAGAGGAGGAGCATGCTGCTGTTGAAGGCTTGCTGAGTTAGGGACCAGTCGATGAGAATGGAGGGGTTGGTCTGGTGTAAGAAGGAGAATAGGGAGAGTATGTGTTGGGATGATGCCAACACGACGGCACGGCCTCGAAGGTAGGGTCGGGTTGACGGTGTCGACGGTGAATTGCTGGGAGAAGATCGGGTTGAATTCTGTGGAAACATTGCCTTTTTGCTGATATGTGGATCGAAACGGGGTTCATCTTGTGATCGCTGTCGGTTGAGAAGGATGAGATAGGTGTGAGCCTTGCAGTGGTAAACTAGGTTGTATAAGTGATTTGGGTGACAATCCGAAGGGTTCCTTTCTCGTCACCAGTGGTGGAAGAAGTCATTTGAGCAGAGGAGCTGCTGCGAAAATGTACCAATCTTCACCTACGTTGTGAAAAGAAGAGTATATGCAAAGTCTGGCACGATTGTGAAAGATGTCAACGTACCAGCAGCCATCAACCTCAATGACCAAAGCTCATGCGACGCCGTATTGCCTTCACCCTTCCACGCGTCATCAAACTGTAGCGTTTCCGGTACTGTCTCCAGCAACGCCCTGATAGCATCCGTAAACTCATCAATCCTTTCATCCACCAACCTCCCATAACCTAGAATCTGCCTCGCCAACACCGTAAACCTCACCATAAACTCCCTAAACCTCAGGACATTCATATCCGTAGAGAGTTCATGCGGCGGACAGCAAGTCCCAATGCTGCTAATACCCAGTGGCCGCCCAAAAGTCATCGAATACTCCTCGTCAATCCGTAGCATGTGCCACCAGATCTTCTGTCGCGTTACAACCTCCATTTGTGTAGGAGGTGGGGGCTTGAGGTATCTTGGGTGGCAATGGAGCCCGATAGAATGAGCCAGTCTGATCGTAGTCCCGAATAAAGCGAAAGCATCTAGGAATCTCCCGCTGTCGGATAGATATTTTCCGGTCAAGATGAGTGTTTGGATCGCCATGAGCGAGGGTTTGTGCAGGAAAGAATCTAATCGCAACGCCTGCATTGCAGCAGTAACTTGTATGCATGTTAGCTTCGTAGATACAGCCTTGAGTCAACGTACTGTATACATTGCCTCTCTGCGTCTCGGCTTCCTTCTTCTCTCTATCGCACCCAGCGTTCTTGTTCCAGATGGACTGCTGTGCGCCCAGTGCGAGAATGGCGAAGAGCAGTGCGAGCATACTCGGACACGATTGCGAGTTGCCTCTGGTGTCGGACAGAAAGCGCTCGATTTCCACTCTTGATACTTCTGCAGCCATGTCGATGCTTACACGGTGTCCGAATGCGTCTAAGTAGTCTTGTATGTCAGGCCTCGCAGGCAGACAGCTTAGAAGTTGCGGGATACATTCGTCAGGGGAGGCGCTGAAGATGGTGGCGAATGCGTATGCAGGGGCGATCTCTGATGTGAATAAATCGACAGAGCGAGGTATGATGTGCGTCAATGTCTCGAAGTTGTTGATGCTGACAGAAGCGAACTCGGTGGAAGTCAGTTAATGCTGGGCGGAGTATAGATGCTACCTACATCACTGAGCACGGTGGCCAATCCAGGTGCGCCAAAGTAAATGCTTTCCTGCCATCCAGACTCTTGGAATCGGGTGTGCTTCGAAGCACGCCGTTTCCGCGCTGGACTAAGTCTGCTACCTGCATGTGAGTCTAGGGGTACAGCCGGCTCAGGTTCCTCGTCGTGGATGGGTATACCAAGGGCACGAAACCGTTGTTTGAGTTGGAGATTCTCCGCGCGAAGCCTGCGTAGCTCATAGCTTTGCTGGATGGGAGCGTAGTTTCCGTCCTCCGCTATGAAGTGGCATTCGCGAGGAAGACCACGGACGCAACATGCTGAACATGGCTTTGTGCGATCACACTGTGTTGTGTCAGCTTCTGTAAGATATCTTGAGGAACAAAAAACGTAGTAGGCATGTCGTTCGCAGAAGAGGGTGCAGGGATGATCTCAGAGAGGTCCTACCTTCACTTTCCGCTCTCTGCACTTCGTACAAGAGAGGAGCTGGCGCTGTGGTTGCGATGGTAGTTTCTTCTGGCTGGCTGTGGATGTTGCAGAAAGTTGATCCTGGAAATTCGGTAGCTGCTCAAATGGTGCCTCAGCCATAACTAAAAATGAACGTTTCAGTCTTTGAAGTCACAAGGGATACAGAAATGAGAAAACACGGCGATCTTAGTGCAATAGAAATCAGTTTGCCTTGATCATATGAAGAGACTATGGAAGGAAAATATACCACATGTATTCATACACGCTAACTACGATCCCTTAGCAAGAAACAGTGGCGATGTCCTGCTGTACCAAGATGCCTCAGGCATTTCCGACGTCCATTCGATGCTGCGGTGAATGGCTGCAAATGTCAAGCCTCACTTTATTGGTTAACAAACGAAAACACACAAAGGAGCAAAATGGTGCTACCAATGAGTAGGGAGATATTCTATGTACAATTGAAAATCTGAATCATTTCTATTGCATTGTGCGCGTGCCACCGCTGTCTGGCGTCATGGCGCTGTTGTACAACGATATCGCCAAGAAGATCGAAGCACCGTCAGCATTGCGTGGTCCTGGCAAGTGTGCGTAGACCTGGTGTGTTTCCCATGATCCGGGCATTCGGGACTCCACTCAAGCCTATCTCTACGCATGTGCTACCAGAACGCCACGATCTTGACACGAGTCGATCTACACCCGCAGTGAGTCAGACTCCGTTATTACATACATGGCTTGCATGAACGTATGTTGGTGAGAGCTGGAACCTAGGAGACCGTTGATCTTTTCGCGATTCTGCAGACCCCGGCTCTGAGGTGCCACTACATAGCGCTCCATGCGAACATCAAAAGTGTGAGGCTGAGTGGCTGGAACGAGCCAGATCTCGAGAGCGCACGTTCTAGGTGTAGAGTGACGCCAGGACGCCTCGTTTGCCACAATAGAACTCAAGAGTTAGGAGGCATGTGGCTTGAAACCTTTTTCTGAGGCCAAAAGAATGTTGCTGTGTTCAAACAATGGCGTCGTCATTGCGACGCAAAAGGCGAACCGGCCTCACAAAGACACATTTGGCAAACATGTCTACCCTCTCCATCACTACCTCCCACTCGTCGCCCTCCTGGACATCCTCATACTGCAGCATGGTCGCCACAAATCCATATCCACCCAAGTAACCAATTGAATCTCGGCCTCCTCGAACCTGTCGAACCTGAAATGTGAAGACTTCGGGAAGGGGAGCTTCCTTGTATTTGAAAGCACGAAGGAATGCCAGCGAAGCCCAGAAAAGTGTAGAGTCTCTTTTGGCTGTGGCGATGATCCGCTCTCGAGGCGTAAGAGTGACGATTGATTCCTGCAGCTGCTGAGGAGAGAACGGTAATACTCGTGAGGAAGCAATACCATCAGCCGCATTGAAGCGTTTTCCGGTTCGCGCTTCGTAGCGCACGGCCGCCTCTATCTGCCAATGCGCGATCATGTCGCTGAAACGGCGGAGGGGACTGGTGACCTTTACATAGCCAGGCACTCCAATGATTTTGTGTGCCAATGGAGAGGAATGTGCGATTACTCTACCCATAGCCCGCATATATCGTGTAGCAAGATGTTCAGGTATTTGTCCATGCTTCTCATAGTGGGCGTCTACAAGCTTTCTGAGCTCCACTGCAGACAGGTCCCCGTGAGATGGTGGATCGACAGTGCCTCTGTATAAGACAGGTATATTTCGCTCAGTACACCACTGCGCCGCTGTTTGTCCGGCAAGCATCATCATCTCCTCGACGATGTTTCTTGGTCCAATATTGGCCGGCATGATCTCTTTCGGCGTGGTGTTAGTGAACGCGATAATTGGATCTGTCTGAATGAAACGAGCTCGTTCGATTGAAGGCGGCTGCCAAGTCAAACCAGACTCAGTAGGGCTTTCGTAGACCTGGACACTCAAGTTGTTTAGACTGAATCGGGCAGCGCCGGCCGCTTTTCGCACTTTCCATAAAGCTTGTGCTGCGGTGTACATGTCACGGAGCTCGTCCATCTGACTGGGGGATAGTTTCGGAGGTGGTCGTTCGTCGCCCTCCGGCACTTCTCCGCCAACAACGAAGTGTTGCCTGCTCGGAATGCTGTCGTCACCCAGAAGGATAGCCAGCTGAGAAGGTGTAACACTGATAGTGTTTCGGATGATGCCGTGCTGGATCTTTGTCTCGAGCACGCTCCCAGCTTTGTTAATACGGGAACTGAAAGTGATGGCAGGGCGATCACGGTCGAGACTAAAATACCCCTGGGCCGCCCAGGTCGGGAGCATAGGGTAAGAGCGCTCCGGCGTATATACTGTCTCTGTGATATGCGCCGCGAGTCCAGAAAGCGTATGGCTTTTATCAAAAAAAGCTGTCGGATTGGCCACATGGACATGAATCCAAAACTCATTGTCTGAGTGCTTGACTCGCTCAATGGAGATGCCATCGTCAATCTCGTTAGCTCCCGCGTCGTCTATGCAGTACACTGTTGTCGAACCCCAGTCGCGACGTAGATCTGCCATTGAATCTCGAAAGTCGGGATTCCTTCGCGTAAGCTCTGCCTTTGTGTTGAGCAGCTCCAAGTTTCGCGAAAGGCGTACAGTAGGAAGCATCAGTTGCTCGTCGTATAGAGCGCGGTTTTCATGTGGTGAAATGACACCAATCTCTTGCAAGAACAGCAAACCGGTTGCACGCCTGATGGTGTTTAGGCTTTCGTCGGAAGTTCCCTCATCTCGAACCAGCCCAGGCTCGTAGCATTCGGCCGCAAAGATCAGACCAACACACGCAGCATGAAGACCAGCCATACCTTGAAACTGATCGGTGAGTGCCCATGCTTGTAGGAAATTTATGATCTGCTGATCGGAACTAGTAAAAGACTCGTCCCATTTGATTTTCTTAGTAGATTGAGCCTTTTTTGAGACTGTACTCGGTCCTACACCACCGTATTCAGGCGCACGGTATTTTCGACTAGTTTTTATCAGTCGTCGTGCCTTTTCAAGGAACCCTTTGATATAGACCGCGCCTTTTGTAGATGGTCGCACGGTATCGCGCGGCTTGTCCACGGTCAAAGCCAGATATTCTCGGTACTCGCGGATCCATTCGTGCACAGTTTCAACAGTCTGAACATCCGACTTTGGCCGAATAGCGAAAACATTGGTCAACCTGTGGCTGCGAGAATCGGAACGAAAACGGTATTCATTGTGATTCAGCGCTTTGCGTACAGCTAGGAGCGCAGCTGATGAAGGCCGCCATGCTGAATCATTGGGTGCAAGCAATTTCTTAGCGATTTGAGTCAATGTCATCATACGCGTCCGCTTCCCGTCGGCCAGGACCGTGTACGCGGTATCGAGAATGGGTGCGTTCATGCGGTAGATGCGCTCGGCTTCATATGTCATTTCCTCGAGAGCGGCTATAATAGGAGAGGCGAGGTCCCTAGGAACATGGACTTCACCCTTGGGATTGGCTTTTGTCGGATCCGTCGGCAGAAATGGTACAAGCGGCGCAACGAGCGCAGGGTCGATACAGCCCTGTATCGCAAAGGTGATCTTTCTGAGGGCCAAGTGTGTCCATCTACCATTGACCGAGAAGAACTGACTATTGCTGTCTAGCTGTTGAACAAAGACAGCAAGCACTGGCTCGCGGCCAGGCTGGGATAACTCTACGACGTCACCAGGTTTCAAGAAAAGACCAATGGTTATCAGATCGTCGTCTTCGTCTTCTTCCATACCGTCCCTCTCACTTGTCGTCACATCCTCGTCCGACTTGTATGAAGACGATAGTTTGGAGAGAATATTCTGAACATTGTCTCGATCATGGTAGTTCTGGAATGCTGTCAGGGTTTCTTCTGACGGTGCTCCGTAGAGGTCTTGCCACTTCGCGAGGTGGTCTCGGATGGCAGTGTTTTGCGGGCGAGGAACAAGGATGGGGTTGAAGGTTTCTGAAGAGGTTTCGGGGGTGGGAGATAGTTGTGAGCGCTGTTTTGGATTAGAAAGTGGCTTTCTTGTAGAAGTGGACAGGGCTACATACACTTGCGGCGGCATGCAGCGTTCTCCGAGATTCTTGCGAAACTTTTGAGGAAGAAATTCCACGACGTGAGTTTAGTCGAGGAATACTTCCCCTCTGGTTGATAAGGCGCCATTGACACCGCAAGCAGACGTCGCTGGTCGCCCACTGCAGACGAGGATACATTCTGAGGCGAGTGGTAGTAGAATCATGTCGTCAGTCGCTGCCAAAAATGCGGCGGAGGCGCGCTCTACCAGAGGCCTGTGCGCCGACGCTAAATCGCCGCGCGAACTCACATGCTGCTTCCTGCGCCCGCATCTTCTTCTCTTCCACACACTCAACACCAAAGGTATGCATGATTTCCTTGTTCCTCCCAGCCCGCCTTTTCTATGATGTATCAAAAATTATAGCATGTATTATCCGACTGCCGCTTCGGCGGCAGACTGCGGAACATTTTATTCCTGATAGAACCTGTCCAGTCTCATGGTTTCATCCCAAGCTGTTCCAACCGAGTCCTAACACGATTGGCTAGACATCATGGCACCTGGCAAAGCACCTGCGGGCCACTTCTCGATACTCTACTTTGCTGCGGCCTCGACCTTTACGGGCAAGACGAGTGAGCATCTCGCTGCGCCAGTCCAGGCCAGCAATCTGTTTGCTTTGCTCGAGGAGAGGTATCCAGGTATCAAGGAGAAGGTGTTGAGCAGCTGTGCGCTGACGATCAACATGGAGTATGTAGACATTAGTGAGGAGGATGCCGACCAGCAGATCAGCGAGGGCGATGAGGTTGCCGTTATCCCACCCGTCAGCTCGGGATGAGGGGATGAGTATGAAGCTTTTCTATGTATAATGACTTTGCAAGTTGCTGTGTTGCAACCCTCTAGCTAGCTCCCGATAATGACGAAATGATCAGCAATGTTCTCTTCTCGTGGCGTCCTCACCCGGCTCTCGCCAATTCACTCCCTCGAGCCATCTCGCTCTCTTGCTCACCCACGTCTCTCGCACCGAGTTTTCGTTGTCCGCGAGACCGGCCGAAAGCAGGCTAGCGCGCGCGCACTGGCTTCTCCTACCTCAGCCTTTTCCGCGGCGCAATCCACCACGGAAGTTCGGGTGCTATACGACCACCGACGCCGACCTCGAAACAGACGTCCAATGCAAGTGTAATGCAAATGGCAGACCAGAGCCAAATCGATCCCAGGCTCTTTGCGAGCGCCTCGTCGGTGCCACCACGCTCCCAGCAGCTCTACGCGTCTGCGCCCCAGCATAACACCGCACATCCCTACTACCTGCCCTCGCCCACCGCTCAACACCACGCCCAACCCCAGGCACAGCAGCCCCCGCAGCTCTCGCAGCTCTCACAGTCCGCCCCGCTCGGCACCATACTCGATCCCACCCTCGAGCAGACCTCGCCCGCCGGCCCAGAAGCCGAGCACGACGACGACGAGCACGAAGATGAAGGCGACCATGATGGGTACGTCATCACCTCCGGCTCAATCCACTGCCATGACCGCGCGCGATGCTCCGGAGCGGGCCCACCAGCACAATATCAGACGCTACTTTTCGCAGACCATGCATCGCGACGGAAGATATTGGCATACGGTTGCGCCTGCTCTGCGCTGCCTACATAGACGCGCGTCGTGGGTGCTGTTGAGCAGCAAACACCAACACAAGACACCTCGCGCATGAGAACCAAGCTAACCGTTTTGACAGTGTCCACGGTACTCCAGGGTCCGCCAAATCCGCCGCCGACCTGAAGCGTCCCAGAGCATGCGATTCTTGTCGAGGGCTCAAGGTGCGCTGCGACCAAGAACGACCAGACCTACCGTGCAGACGATGCGCCAAAGCGGGCCGGCCATGCATCACGACACCGCCAACACGCAAGCGCCAGAAGAAGGCAGACAGTCGAGTCGCCGAGCTGGAGCGCAAGATTGACGCGTTGACAGCGACGTTGCACGCGCAAAAGGCCGGAGCGCCCGACATCAGGCATCACGGAGGCTTCCCCCATCACGAGGGCACCCCCAACATGACATCGTCTCTGCCTCCCGAAGGCACCTACCGCCTAGGAACCCTCGAGCATGATTGGTCCAACACAGCCGCGGGCAGATACCCAGACATTCCTCCTGGATATGGCCCAGCGCAGAGCATACAGCGGGGCCATGACCTAAAGCGGAGGAGAGTGGACGATGGACACGCTGTGAGTACATTGGTGCACTCTTCAACCACCGCGAGCTAACATGTTAGACGATCCCCGAGGACATGGATGCCATACATCGAGATCTGGCAGAGCACCCCGAAATGAAGCGTACGGGCAAGAACAAGATCCATGCCGACCACTCGCACATCAATCCCCTGATTGACAGTCTCATGTCTCCCGACGCTGCGGAGCGCGTGTTTATGCGCTATGTAAATGACATCTGCCCTCACTTTCCGGCAGTGCCATTCCCTCAAGGCACTACGGCCCGCGAGATCCGAGAGAAGAAACCGCTTCTGTTCCTTTCTATTCTGGCCGGGTCTTCACACGGCAGCGCAGAGCAACTAGTCTCGCAGGAAACCCAACGCGAGTTGACCAAGCTCCTCAAGGACCAGCTCGCTGATATCATCTGGCGCAACGGAGAGAAGTCGCTCGAAATTGTGCAAACATTGCACATAGCCGTGCTGTGGTATCGTCCACCTCTCCACTTTGAACAGCATAACTTCTACATGATGGTGAATTGTGCAGCCGTCATGGCTCTTGATTTGGGTTTGGGGAGGAAAGCGACGCCCAACGTTATGAAGCTTTCAGTTGGCCCATTCAAAAGGTACCATCCTGACTCCAGCAGCGTTGAAGCCAGAAGGACATTCCTAGTGTGCTACTATCTGTGCATGAGCATTACCATGGTGTTACGGCGTCCGATCCTCCTCCGCTGGACCAACTACATGGCTGAGAGCGTCCGTATTCTCGAGACTTCGCCTGAAGCCCTCCCATCGGACAAGCTGCTTTGCCAACAGGTGAAGCTGGCGCACATCGGCGAAAAGATATCTGTTGAATTCTGCATGGATGACCCTTCAGTCGAAGTCGCCATCTCCGATCCCAAAGTCATCTATGCTTTGAAGATATTTGAAAATGAGCTTAATGGGCTTAGAGAAGAGAATAACAGTCTCGGCAATGTTGACCGTAAGTCGCAAGCAGTCGACCCCTACACAGTCGCTAACTACTTTAGCTACCCTACGGCTCGGGGAACATGTGACCAATCTCTACCTGCACGAAATTGCTTTGCACCAGAATCAAGGCTCTGCTGACCTACAGCCGCCATACACTTCCGACGCCATCACTTCACCGCTGACTCCGGGAACCAAGAAAGATGCTCCTGTCGGACCAGCCCATATTGGTGCTCTCGGAGATTGCCTTACAGCGACACATGGCATCCTTGATACAATCCTAGGCATCGAGCTTGATATCCTTCTGACCCTGCCTGTCATCTTTTGTAAGTAGCCATTGACTTGTTACCAGGCATACTGCTGACAACATGCAGGTGTGCGAGCTATATACGCCATCGTTTGTCTAATGAAGATGTGGGTATCAGTGACAAGCTGCGGCGAAGTAGGAAGCATTATCAAGAAAGAGGACCTGCAAATTGAAGCCTACACAGAGCAGTTGGTCTCGATGTTTAACGCCATTGTCTCTCGCGATTGCCAGTCTCCTCACGGCAAGTTCTACTTTGTCGCCAAGCGCCTCCAGGAACGCTTTGCACATATCAAAGCAGGAGCGAGCAAAGAATCACAGCCAGATGCTGAGTACGATTCTAGACATGACTCGAACCAGACATCTAATCCTTCTACCCGCCAGTCATCTGCAAAGCAAACACCACTCCATCTACTTTCAGAGGTTGCGATGGGTAGCAGCAACAACACTGCTCAGCAACAGCAGCAGCAGACTCAAGCACAATCTCGATCCCAACAGCAAGCTCAAGCCGCCTTGCAAGCACATGCGCAACATTCGCAACAAGCCATGCAGTCCAATTGGTATCCTAACATGGCTGCACAGCCTACAGCCGATATAATGGGTCTTGGTGCGCAGGCTCCCTTCGACATCAACTTTGATTTTACTCAGTTCGACTTGGGTACTGGTTCAGACGCAGATCTGTCCGCATTGTTCATTCCAGATTCGATGGCAATGTGGGGGTACCCAGCCGATCCAAATATGCAGGGATATACTGGATTCTAGTTCAGAGTCTTGGTTGGCTGGATTTCCTGGAGCGTTATGTGTTATGTGAGTGTAGAAAATAATATGGCGCGAACTGGAGTTCAGGCTTGAACGTTCTTACCAGGAAGCGTGTACTACTAAGCTGTAGCTGTCTAGAAAACCAAAACTTATCAAAATACTCTTGCATTTACGTATCGACAGGATTTAAGAAGAAACAGAATGATACTATTTTAATAGAAAAGAATTTTCACGCAGCTCGCTCTCCAGATCCTACAGATCACTGTCCTACTCGAGCTTGTACTCAGTCCTCCGCAAAAACGTCTCCAAATCCGTTACTTCGCCATCCACCTGCTCCCTCGCCCACCTCACCAACTCCTCCTGGTTCTCCCCATAATATCCGTAGTCTCTCAACAACGCAAACATCTCAAACAGCTGCTCGCTGACTGCCTCTGGAAAGAAGCCCTTGACCACCTGATCCGGCAACTGCACATGCCTCACCGTCTTCCCCGTAACCCTACTCATAATCTCAGCGACCTGATCAGGTGTATAAAACGCCTCTGCCGCCGCAAAAAACTTTCCCTCGTACTTGTCCGGGTCTGCCAGAATCGCTCCGACCCATTTGCCCGTATCCGTGATATCGATATACGGCACGCGCGCATCCCCGGGTAGCACATCCGCAAGCACATACGTTCCATCGTTGTCCTGGCTCGGCCGCGGCTTCATCATGCCCGAGAAATTCTGCATAAAAGATGCAGGGGCGAAGAAGGCGCTTTGAATGGGGAGGCGTCGGATGTACAGCTCCGCCTCGGCTTTGACGTCGAAATGCTGGATGCGTTGCAAGGCGCCGTTGGTTATGTTTAGTGGCATGGACATGGAACTGAAGATGATGTAGCGTACGCCTGCGGCGAGAGCGGCGCTGCAGACGGTTTTTACCTGGCGGGTCTCGACGGCGCGCGCGGTGGAGTAGTCTGTTGGTGTGGGTGTGTTGAGGAAGAGATATTGGACGTCTTTTAGTGCAGAAGGGAGCGTGGATGCGTCGTCCATGTCTGCGCTGGCTAGTTGGGCGCCCTGGGAGGCGAGGAGGGACATGCTGGGGTGTGTGGTATTGCGGGAGAGGGCGCGCACGGTGTATTTGGAGGAAAGGGAGGGTGTGGATAGGACCTGTGAGGCGACGGAGAAGCCTTGGTTGCCTGTTGCGCCGAAGACAGCGAGGATGGGCTTGGACATGTTGGTGATGGTGTTGAGATGTGATTTTGGAGTTGAGACTGGAGTGTAGAAAGGGATTGAGGGTCGGAGATGCAACTATGAGAGTGGTAGATTGGCTGCTTTGTGCTGTTGCTACTTGATGCTGATCCGTCTCCGACTTTATATACCTCTCTCAAATCCATTTCACTCGTATGCAGGCGCCTGCGTGTGTGTACTATGATGACGCCCTCTCACGGAGCATAGCACCGGAGTTTAGTCATACAGTGTTGGTACTCAGCTACAGGGCAACCACCATAAAAGAGAGAATAGGCGCATTCCATCCAATAGCAGCAACTTATTATCGGTAGTTATGCACGACTAACACCGCTCGAGTAAGGTGGTCGGACATGTTTGCTTCTCCGATAGCGTAGTCGGATCCGAGGTCTGGGGTTAAGATTAGCTTATCTCCATACACCTACTGCTTGACTGGCTCAGCTGGGTAGTGTGTTTGACTGTGGCTGAATCTACTAGGGCCTAGTATATTCATGCATATCAAGGCTCTTGGTATGTCTTATGCTGGCTGCAATCTTTTACATTGTCAGTTCTCCTCCCTTATTATCGACTATCAGGACGCAGCTTTTAGACTGTAGTACACTCAGCACCCAAGGATTAAGTAAGCAGCTACAACAAACATCCTTAGTTCTATATGCGAGCAAACAAAAAAGCGCAAACGAAAAAAATGGCAAAAAATATCAAGCGATTTTACTGCGACGCGCCCCTGCTGCCCTACGCCATGCCCCCGGATCGAACAGTGGTTCTACGGTTGGCAAGCGCACCCCTAGCTCGCAGCCCATGTTCCTAATTGAATTTCTTCAATGAGTTGAGTTGTGCTCAACGTGAACCTATACCAGCCACTGGTATTTGTGCTAAGAGGCCCACCCAATGAGGCGGTCGAGTAATTGCTTGATGGAAGGATACACAATGTTGTAATATATATACACACCTACTTGAGATATGCTGGATCTAAGCGAGTTATGAGCAAACGGCAAAGCAAGGGTATGGGGTTGAGCCTGCTCATGAACTCTATTGAAGGCTCAGATACGGCTACATAGTTTCTACTCATTATATAGTCTATAACGTTGACTTGACTGTTTCCTCTGGTGCATGCAATGCTCTCGCTCGCCGCTGGACAGTTGCCTGCCAACACTCTTTCCTGCGTGGCATGCACTTTGATCGAGCTTTTCGTCACCACTGCCTCGTCCCGGTGCTTCGTGTACACCTCGATACCGCGACATACCTTAGGCCAAGCCAGGAGAACACAGCCAGCCCGCATCGTAGAACCAAAGACGCCATCATTCTGGCTACCAGACTGCGGTTCAATAATCACGTCCCTTGCAAATCTGCCATTTCAACCCTCAAACTCCCTCCCACCACCCACATCCGCCTCATTCTCCACACCATACGCATCCTCAAAGCTCGCCAACTTGACCCCCCACATATCCCCCACCTTCCCTGCCCTCGCCTTCTCAACCTCATCCTCATCACCATCGTCGCCCTCCCAGTTCCCATCGCCTACCCACCTAAACGCCAGTACCGACCCATCTTTCAGCCCCGCACCCTTGGGACAGTTCTTAACATTCGCCGTACCAGCCTTGCCACTAGACACCGCGGCTGCCTTTCCCTTTCCTTTACCCTTAGACTGCTCTTCTTCGTCCTCAGGGTCGCTGTATTCCCACTCGCCGAGCTTAAAGCCTTCGTGCGCGTCGTTGATGTTGATGGGGCGGCCGAGCTGGATGTCTGAAGGCGTCGATGGAAGCGGTATGGGTTGGCTTGTTTCTGGGTGCCGCAGCTCGGTTTGCTGCAGCGCATCGAAGAGGAAGGACTTTATTGTGTCGAAGGTGTTGAGGGGGTCGACGTGGAGGAGGACAGTGGTTTTGTGCGATTTTAGGCGCAAAGTCCATGTTTGGGGGGAGGGTGTGGCCATGGTGTGTGATGTGAAGGTTGAAGACGTGGGTGTAAGAGAGGTCCGCGTGTAGATTGTGGTTTTGAATGAGGGTGAGGGTAGTGGTAGAGAGGTGTTGTGAAGGCGGGATGTGAGTACGGAGGGGCACGCGGGGAAACAAAGGGCAACGCGCGACACGATGTCATGCGCAGAACTCTTGGCAATCTCCGACTCTCACTTTGCGCAAGAGCAATCTTTAGTCACAGGCAGCCACTTGATTGAGGCGCTCACTCTGGGACTCGACAAGGCATGTTTTATGCAATAAATGAAAATATCAGCTAGCCTCACTGCCAAACGTTTCCCCTCTACCGCCCGCGCACAATTGCGACAACCAACCGCACCTCCGCACCACCTCCGCACCCAGCGCAAACCTCACCTCACCACTTGAGTCGCAAAACACAACAACCTCAACTTCCCGCGCCCACCGGGCATCTCACACCACCATGGACTCCCCGCCATCCACATCAACGTCACCACCCTCCACGACCCCCCAAAAACACCCCCTCTCCACGCCCCGCCTTGACATGCCCTTCGACCGGCGCCTCCTCCTCACCACATCCCTCTCCTTCCTCTCCGGCTTCACCCTCGGCTCCCTCAACGCCGGGCACATGGCCTCGCTACGCTTCCGCGCCGAAAACGCACACCGGCTACCCATCTCCAACCCGGGGTGGTACCTCTATCACAAATCGAAAAACTACTACAAATGGCGCTACGGCATTGTCGAAGGCTTGAAAAAGGGCACGTACATCGCAGCGTGGAGCACAGTCTTCTTCGTCGTAGAAGAGAGTCTGGATATCTTCCGAGGCACATGGCGCGCGGGACGGACAGTGGGCGAGATGGAAGGCGTAGATGAGTTGGATTTGAAGCGCGTGGAGAGGGGGGTGAGTGGGAGTCGGGATTTTGTCAGTTCGGCGCTGGCGGGCATGGTGACGGGCGGGTTGTGGAGTGCGTGGCATCAGTTTCCTGTCTCGACGGCAGCGAGGACGATACGCATGGGGTTGTTGGTGGGACTGGGGTTTGGGCTGGGGCAGGATGGGTTGGTGTGGGCCAAAGCGAGGTGGGGGGATGGAAGGGAGAGCGAGAGTTGGATTTATAGGAATGCGAGGAATAGGAGGGTCGAGGAGGATGTTAGAGAGAGTTTAGAGAAGGAGTGAGAATGCTGGGGGAGGGTGAAGAATCACATGTCGCTCTGAGTAGATGTGGCGGGTAAGAAGAAGGAATGGCATACGCATGGGCAATATACTACCGTGCAGGGAAAGGCGATGCCCATAGAGGCTACGGGCTTGAATGACTGCAAGCTAACGCGAGTATCCTCGAGACCGAGGTACTGATGCTATCTGAGCAACTCCTTGAATGCATCATAGACAATCTCCACTATCAAAAACAGAGAATAGTGTAGTCCCTTCTATTGTATTTCAAGACGCTTTGCGCCACATTTTGGATATCATTCCCATGACACACTGGAACTAAAGTCCCATGGCGCGGGCTACATGCATTCGTACCGTAACAGTCAAGCAAAATTTCCTTCTTTTCATGTCGATGCCACATCATCACAGCCATCTACTCCTTGTCGAAGCGCACAGCCGGCTGTTCGCGAATCCAGCTCAGATCGACCTTGTGACCCAGCAATTCTCTGATGTTGCTCACGCCGTACTTCATCATGGTCGGCCTCTCGAGGGAAAGACCAAATCCGTACACGCGCATGTCCTTGGGCAGACCCATGGGCTCCAGCATTTCCGGTCTGAACATGCCCGAGTTTCCAATCTCAAGCCACTTCTTGAGGCCTGCGTGGTAGCCGAAAATCTCCATAGAAGGCTCGGTGTAGGGGTTGTAGGCAGGCTTGAAGCGCAGGTTGGAGATGCCCATGTTGGCGAAGAAGTCTTCGAGGAAGCGCTGGAGGCCGCCCAGAGTAAGACCAAAGTCGGCAATGACACCCTCAATCTGGTGGAATTCAGCCAAATGCGTGGCGTCGACGGTTTCGTTGCGGAAGACACGGTCGATGGAGAAGTAGCGTGCAGGGCGGGGGTCCTCTGCTAGGCGGTGGAGAGCCCAGGTTGAGACTGCAGTTGTGTGTGTGCGGAGGACGAGGCGGAGAGACTCGTCTTCATCCCAGGGGTATCGGTCTGTAATTATCAGTATATGAAAGCCAGGCCTTCCGAAAGCTTGCAATTGACGTACATCCTATTGAGCCGAAAGCGCCTTCTTGGTGTACCTTCTTGACGTCTTGCCAGTATTGTTCAAAGTCTCGCGGCTTCTTTTCTCTCTTCTCACTCTCTGGGGTTGCGAAGAGACGTCTTGATCCCGCTTCCATGCGGTCCATGGTCGCTTCGTTGGCAGGATCTAATTGTGGCTTGCCAGCCTTTGGTGGGTATGAGACGAAGAAGGTGTCTTGCATGTCGCGGGCGGGATGCTGCTGCGGCACGAAGAGGGCGTCAAAGTTCCAGAAACCCGTATCGACGTAGCTAGCAAAATCAGCGATTTGTAGACTTAAACCCTAGGACCGATACACTTACTGCCCTGTTGGCATCTCGACGAAACCTTGTGAGAAGAAAATATTCCTGAACTCTTGCCTGACTTTGTTCAGAGGGTGTAATGCGCCCGCATCTTGGTTCGCTCCGAGAGCGGCAAAGTTGTAAGGCTTGAAGTTTGCCGTTTTCCATGCATCGTTTGTAAGCAGCTCGACGGTCAAGTCGGTGTGCTCCACAGGTATCTCCTTTGCATACTTGGGGCCCTTTGTGACAGTGTAGGTGATGACCTTTGTGACGGTTACGAGCTTCTTCTTCTTCAGCTGAGCGAGCTGCTTTGCGTCGTCGAAAGATTGCGTCTCCTTGATGCCCTGCAGCTGTTTGCGGGTGGTGTCTTCGGGCTCTTCAGTCTGGATCAGGACTAGGTTGTCCCCGTCCTTCTTGATCCACTTGTTCTTGAAGCCATTGCCCTGTCCAACGCTGGCAGCCTCCTTGCCAAAGATGGTCTGTGCCTCTTGTCAGCCATACGTCAGTCTTTGGCAGCGCGAGGTAGACGTACTGGCAGTTCAGAAATTGGTACACTGCCCCGGTCCTTGACCAGCTTCCACACCTTGAACTCGTGACTGCCCTCTGCGACTATGCCCTCCGACTCTGGTGTGAGAAGGACTTTTTCCGAATCTAGCGACTTGTACTCAACCATGGATCGGCTCGCTAGCCTGTCGAGGGCAGCCTTGATTTCGGCCTGGGATACTGCGGGGAAGTCTTCATTAGTGTGGAGGGGCTCTTTGGTGTCGAGCAGGTCGAGGATTTCCTGAGTGAGGTTCTGGCCTTTTGTTTCGAGTGGCACTGGCACTGGGCCCCGTGTTCCAGGCATCTTTGCGGTATGGGTAGAGAGTGAGTACTGAGTCGAGCCGTATAACGTGGGGTTACCTGCGATGAGTCGAATGTGGAAACCCAGGTCGGAGATTTGAAGGCCCGCGTTCGGAGCTGGGGCCGCTCTGATTGGCCGGCTGGCGGCGGGCAGCACCTTTCACCTGCTGTCGAGGGCATTGCACGTGTGAGCCTGAACCATGATTGCTCTCTGGTTCAGTCTGCGGGTAGCGGTTAGTTGCAGCAGCACGATCGCCCAGTAGCCTGCGCGACAGATTCCGATTGCAGTCGTTAGACACCAAGGCCTGTCAAGTGGCTACGTAGATTTGAGAAGAGTATTACTAGCACAAAGTCACCCGGCCGTGGTGGGCAGTTCCGAAGCCACCAAACCATGCTTTTTGCATTGACAACATGGACTTGTCGTAGTCTGCTCACCCGGCGTTGCGTGGAAGCAGAATACACTGGGTTTTCAATAGCGCTGCAGTAGACGGCGTGCAAGACAAGGCGGAGGTGTTATGCTCTACGCTAGCTGCGACGCCTTGAGTGTTTGAGGTTTCAACCACTTTCAAGTCCCCACCAGTTCCTATGGAAACTCGGGCCAAGTCGAACATGCACGCGCAAGAGGCCGCGCAAGTGTGCAGCGCGTTTGCGTCTCAAACACTCCAGCACCTGGGCATAATGTCCAAGCAACGGGGGTGGCGCCTGTAGTGGTGGACAGACTGTCGCATTGCAGCATGCTTACTGCCTTGATTGTTGAACTGGGACCAGATTGTGCATACTAGCTAATGGTGGCCTTTTTTGTTAGTCTTGCAACGACTGCCAAGGTAGTGTGAATACTGGGTGGAGCTATTTGTACATAGGTAGGTGTTGACAGGTGGTGCGGCTGAAATCAAAACAGCAGACGCAAACGGATGCTAGTAGATTACAATCTATTGGCACCAGGGTGGGATCAAGGAAGGTAGTGAAGACGATGGCGTCGGGGGTTTGCTGCAGCGCCATAGGGCGGGCGATAAAGGCTTGCAGGATTCATGCAGTAGTTGTATACTGCACTGGGAAGTGCAAACAAGGCTGTTACCTGCTCTTGGAAACGGGCGCCAGCGCCTTGCTAGGAGGCCCGAGGCCCACCCCGGTCCAACGTCATGCCACAGAGTCTTGTAATGGTACATTATGGTACCATGTGCACGCCCATGCAGCAGCAAAGTATTGGAATTGCGGGGCCTGTCGGAAGGGGCCGAGCTGGGTCAGCAACGGCGCTGGTCTGAGGTGGACAGCTGTCATACTACAGCGTGACAGCTTTAAATTTTTTTCTCTAGGGGAGGCGATGCGGTTCATGCGAGAAGGACGAGTTTCCTTTGCTGGCTTGGGCTGGGTGGGAATGGGCGAGCAGTGCCTCGCGGAGGGATTATTTTTAGGCGGGCTGGGCGGAGCGCTTGAACGGCGCGGCGGTGCGGGAGGTTCAAGGTGGCGGCAGAGCTGGGAGGGAGAAGAGAGGCCGCGCAAGCTGTCCCGGAGCAGCCTAGCGTGTGTCAATCCAGCCAACCAGGGCGTGTTTACAGGGACCAGCGGCCAGGGGAGCCGCCAAGAGCAACATTGAGCCAGGGGGAGACGCTTGTCATGTTGCAGTCTGGCGAGCTTTGCGCCCACCACGGCGAGCCCTTGGCCATGGAAGATGCCCGAGGCCCTCGTCAGCCGGATCCGTAGGACGCGTACTGGCAGCAGGCTGGCGATGGGGACTCAGCGATGAAACGCCGATCCCGCGACGTCGAGCGGAACGACGTCACTGGCAGCAAAAAAAAAGGTTGTCGTGATGCCGTGACTGCATGGGCTGGCTCGGGGCGACGTTGTTGAGGCGGGAGAAGGGCACTGGCGGTTGCGCAACCAGCTGAGCCATGCCGCATCGAGGGTTATGCAGCCCCGACACAGCAAGTCGATAGCTGCGCGCGGCGTGATTTGGTGGCGGCCTTTGATAGCATCGATCGCACACCACAGCAACGCCCGCCCAGCCTGCGCCCGCCGCCCGCAACAACCGTCGACAATCGATTGCAAGGCGGCACCAGCAGTCGCAGAGGGCATGGCAGGGCATGGCAGCACCAGCACCAGCACCGGCACCAACGCGCAGCGCACTGCAGCCCACCGCGCACGAGGCTAGCCGATCTTTTCGCCGCTCCAGAACCCGATGCTTGCCCCTTGTAAGCTAGAGTCGGTTAGGCCACCGCGCCAAGCCTCGACGGCAGCAGGAGCAGGAGCGACCCAGGCTAGCCTCTGTCTGGGGGCGAGCAATGAGGGAAAAAGGGTCGGCCGTCGCTCTCCTTCCCAGCCCACCGTCTCTCCTCCAACGCCCCCGAGCGCACACGCAGCACCTCGTCCGGTCTCTGCTCCCCCTCGCCCGCCAGGACAGTCACTCGTTTCTCTCTGCTGCCCTTCCACTGCCTCGACACCCTCACTGTGGTTGCTGCTCGCCCGGCCGAGCCACGCACGCTGTTAGTTGCTATCACGAGCCATAGTACTACTTGCCGTACCACTACCACTACCACTACCTACCATAAATCCCCCCGCCACTCCTCCCGCACCCACACAGTCCCCTTCGCCCTGCATCGTCTCGCCTCGCCTCAGATGCGATAGGCACCCCCAGCGCTACACAGCACATATACGCATCCATCCCTCACAATGGCGCCGCGATTCAACCCAGGGAAGCTGTTCATCCGAACGCGCTTCAACTACGAGAAGCTCCCAGGCCAAGAAAGCCAGGGATCGTCTCCTCTCCCGCTCTTCAGCACAAAGTCATGGGGCAAGAAGTATGGCCAGCCCGCCTGGGCCAGCCGCATCCAGCGCCCTCGTCTGTCCTTTGCGCGCCTCATCACCCTTGCTGTGACGGTAATCCTCGTCTTCTCCATGATCGGCACTGGCGTCTACAGGAGACATAGGTGGCACGCCCAGCCGCACAAGGGTGACGAGCGCAAGCAATACCACTGGGAACACTACCCTCGGTAAGCTCCCTTCTTTCTGACATGCTCTTGACATACGCTTACACTCTCTAGCCTCAACGGCTTCTTCAATGGAGTCCGCACTCTTGTTCCCTATGGCGACTGGGTATCCGAGCAAGACTATGTCAAGTACTCGCAGAGCCCCAATCCTGAAGACAATGTCAAGCCCAAGTGGCCGCACATGTCCAAGGAAAACAAGGAGCCGCCAATGGACCCTGTCCCCTTTGATCCTTACAAGTTCGACTCTCCCCAGTACCTCAAGGACCACGACGAGGTCAAGACGTGCTATCTCGACGAGGAGGAGAAAGTCGACCTGCCTGACATCTACGCCTACCCCGGTATCCCCCAGAACATGACAGCTCCCTTCTTCGGCTCATACGAGGAGCTCGGTTTCGACGACAAGAAGTGCTTTGACCGCTTCGGTCGTTTCGGCCCGTACGGCTACTCCTACTCTCGCGACGAGGGCGGTCTTGAAATGGATGGCAAGTCTGAGAAGGCTGGCGCCGACAAGATCTGGAGCTGGGAGAAGAAGGTCGACTACCGCAAGGTCAACTGGGCGTCTGCCATGAAGCGATGCCGCGAAAAGAACGCCCACCGCTTCAAGACCAACAAGACGGACGAGTCAGCTCCCGCAAAGAAGAAGGTGCCTCGCCACGCCTATGTTCTCCGCACCTGGACCGGCTACAAGTACAGCGACTACCAAATCCTCACTCTCCGCGCCATGATCAACGAGCTGTCCCTCAAGTCTGGAGGCGAGTACGACGTTCACTTCCTGCTGCACGTCAAGGACGACAGCCTCCCCATCTGGTCTTCCGAGGAAATCTACCAAAAGGTCATCGAGGACAACCTTCCCAAGGAGTTCTGGGGCATGGCTACGCTCTGGTCAGAGCAGCAGATGCGCATGTACTACCCAGAGCCATTCCCCAACAACGTCTACAACCACGCCAAAGCCCCAGTTCACTCCGTCTACCGCAGCGCTCACTTTGCGATGCAGTGGTTCGCCCAAGCCCGCCCAGAGTACGACTTTTACTGGAACTGGGAAATGGATCTCCGTCTCAGCGGTCACTACTACGAGTTCCACAACAAGATTGGCGAGTGGGCCAAGAAGCAGCCTCGCAAGGGCCTGTGGGAGCGCTCGTCTCGCTACTACATTCCCGAGCTCCACGGATCGTGGAAGAACTTCACCGAGATGGTCGAGGAGGAGCTTTACAACAGCGATGAGAAGCCAGTCTGGGGTCCTCCCAAGTTCCCCAACACCGGCATGCTTCCCAGTCCTCCTGAGGTCGAGCCACCCCACTCTTACCTCCAAGACAACTACGAGTGGGGTGTTGGTGAAGAGGCTGACATCATCACTTTCAACCCCATTTTCGACCCGGCAAAGACCAACTGGGTCTTCCGTGACGACGTAACGGGCTACGACCTCGAGCTTCCAGAACCCCCGCGCCGCTGCGCCATCATCACCGTTTCGCGTCTGTCAAAGCGCCTCTTGGATCTCATGCACCGCGAAACCTACCTCATGAAGCACCACATGTTCCCCGAAATGTGGCCGCCGACCGTCGCCTTCCACCATGGACTCAAGGCCGTCTACGCTGCACACCCCGTCTACTTTGACCACAACTGGCCGCTCGAGATCCTTGAGGGAACATTCAACCGTCCCCCGAAGCCCACCGACAGTGTTTTTGGCTGGGGCGAACACAACCAGCTCGGCAACAGCTTCTACTACAACGCTGCCTTCTCGTCAGAGTGGTGGCGAAGGTGGCTCGGCTCTCGCGAAAACGACAAGGGTGGCGCCGCAGAAGAAGAAGCTGGCAGTGGCCGACTGTGCATGCGCAACACACTGTTCCACCCCGTCAAGTACGAGAGGGGATCAGAGTGACTTCGCTTGCTTCGCAAATATACCCCTTTAATCGCTGGCTTCTGCGGATTGTTTCTTTGTCGGCTCATTCTTCGCCTCCGCAAATTCGTCTGTTTATAGATTATCTTTTGCGTCACTTTGGGTCTTGCATCTCCAACGTCCACTTTCGTGGCGTCTTCACCATCGGGCGGCGTAAAATGGCGTTTTTTCCTTGTTCTTTTTCTTTTCTCTCCCTCATTCTCCCGGAATCACGTTCGAGTTCCGGATTATCTTACCTTCTCAGCGTATACCTCTTGCTTGACATCAAAAGTCGCAGGAAGAGTAATCAGCCGACGATCCCGGCGTCCCCTCCTTTTGGCCAGCGTCTTGGGTGTTGGACTGAAAAAAGAAGTGTTGTTTGGATTGTAGATGGGAAAGCGCAGAGGATCAATGGGAGACCCAACTCTCTCCCTTGCCGATGTATTGCTTTGGGAGTTTTTTTCTTTGTCCGATGTTCAGTATGTTGATATGTGTAGATGACGGGATACCTGGACCTGGACTCTTTATTCCTACGGCGAAACCCACCCAAGACTGGTCTCTGAACTGTGGTTGTACATTTATGAAAATGCAATACAATAATCACATAATGCCTAAAACTATGTTCTAGTTCCTTGTGCATGGTGATCAAGATTAGTGATCAAGATTAGAGGCGTGAGGTAGTCTGTTGGTCAAGCTCAGATTCATTACTATTGAGCGACTCATACGGTGACGGAGATTACAACTTGCCGAACGGGGAATCTCCAGGATCAGATTGCGCACATCATTATGCGTTCCCAAGTGGGCGTGGTTTTGTTAGCGTCGGCATGCCGTGGTGTAGCAAAATACATCATGACATGCTGTTAGACGTCACTTCATCGTAAACCCCTTGGTAAACATCAAGCACATTCCTCGGCTGGCCAGCCACTTGGGTGTCTGCACGGTATCTGGCTCTTGTCAGGGGTTGGGCTACCGTGTGGCGTGCTTAGACAGGTGGTGATGTCAAAGCGGCTTCCCCAACACTTGACACCCCGGCGATAGCGTCGCGTTATCGCACCCCTTGATACCTCTCTTAACCCATCAATTGACACGCGGCTGTCCCCACACGTTGTCGCTAACCTTAGCCTCTGCTACCAAAACAAGCATCGGCACATTCCCTGGCAACAGCACTATCTCAAGCTTAATCGCCGCTTGACTGTGAAGAGCTAAAGGTGGGGCGGGAATAATAACGGGGCGACGAAGCCTAGGCGCATCCTCGATCTGCGCGCGCCATTCATGAGCGAACATGCACGCCCGCCATGTGAGCACGCGATAATCTGCCCTTGACCTCCTTTTGCCTTTGCTTCTTTTTCCAAACAGAAACCCTGCCACACCCTACAGGCTTGTCGGTCTACGGTGCGTTTTGGTCTCTTACCTGCACCATAGCCATCTCCCTATCCAACGATCGGGGCCATAGGACCATGTGCCTCATATACACGAGTCCGCAGTCACGATGAGGCTCCCGGTCGAGACTCTTTTCCTCCTTGCACATATTGTACACATCACGATCGCCGTACCCATTGCCCGTCGCAGCACACCTTTCCGTGCCCTCCGCGGTCTAACGCCGTTAATCAACTCTTTTTCCAATGGCCACACCTATCGACATGCGCCCACGAAGTACTTTTACGAATCGACCTTTAATTCACACTACGATGGCCGTTTTGCCTCGTCTGAGCTTCCATTTTCGGAACGAGTATGGAACCTACGGCTGATGCTCAAGGCCTACACCGAGACCATGGATCAGATAGGGATCCAGACATGGATCATGCATGGTTGTCTGCTAGGATGGTGGTGGAACGGAGGGCTGATGCCCTGGGACAAGGACCTTGATTTTCTCGTCGAAGAGGAAGGGATACACGAGCTCGGTGAATGGTGGAATATGACGATCCACCACTTCGAAGCTAAGCAGCTGGGCCTCGAAGACGAACGCTCCCTCGAGAGCGACCATTGGGCTAGCGAACGCCGCAGCGAGCAGGAACAAACTGAAGACGAGGAAGAGCGCACAAAGCGCTTAGGTTGGGAGAAAGAGGTCAGGGAAAAAGGCAAAAAGTACCTTTTGGAAGTCAATCCAAACTACACGAACAAATCCACAACAGACAAGTACAACCTCATTGACGCGCGGTGGATCGACACCTCCAACGGCCTCTACATCGACATCACAACCCTACATGTCGCCCCAGTCAATCTTAACAATGACGACGATACCTTCTCCCTCACCCCCTCCTTCACCACACACCCCTCGGCACACGAACCTGACCCAGACGACCCCAGCTCCGAAATCCAAATGTATGTCAAAGACACCCACGCCTACCTCTCATCTCAAATCTACCCGCTCCGCACCTCAACCCTCGAAAGCGTCCCTGTGAAAATCCCCTACGCATACGAAGAAGTCCTCCTCGAGGAATACGGGCCCGATGCTCTGACTGAATCATGGTACAATGGGTATGCGTTCCACAGAGAAAAAGCAGAGTGGGTGAAGCAGGATCCGACAGAGGATCAAAAGAAGTATTTCAAAGAGAAGTTGGGCAGGGAGCAGGGCAGGACGAGTGGCACGGGGAAGATTACGCATATTTGGAGGGGAGGAGGGGACGAGAGTGCGGGGACTAGGGTGGGAGAGAGTAGTTTTGCCAAGGATGTGAGGGGGTTGGATGGGGAGAGGGTGGTTGCGTGGGGTTGAAGAGGGAAGAATGAATGCCTTTTGGATATGGAGTAATGTTGCTGCTGTTTGTTGGACACTTTGGCGTAAGAACGACGCTTTTTTTTTTTACTATTTGCGCGTTTAAGGGAAAAAAGGACGGGCTGGACTGGTGTAAAAGGACCTTTTGTGCATTCTATGAATAGATCTAGGACAGAGAGCGTGTATATACGAGAGATATGTTGTATAAACATTCTTTTTTTTTCGAATCCAAGGATGTGATTCAACAAGTGCTTGTTTTGTTTCTCTAGACAACCAAAATCTCTCCTTAGTCCCGAGGAAGGGCGGAGAGAAAACAATTGCAGGACAATTTCATTCGTATCGCGGCTTTTTATCGCTCTAATAGATAGCCTGTATCGTATATAAGGAAGGAAAATGGAAATGCAAATGCATAGAATGAATCCAACGCCCAAAACACAAACATCATCTCGAAATGCGATAATAACAACAAAGAGAAAACGCCTCTCCATGCATTGCCAAACAAGACAGTCATGCCAATATCTCCCAAAAAAAGCACTTTTCTTTTCATCACATTCCCACATGTCCTTATTACATCCTCCTTCCCCTCTCCTCCTCCATATCCACCGCCCCATACCCGTCGCCCGCACCTGGCATAAGCACCTCTCTGGCACCCTCGGCCTCCTCTTCAATATTCTCTCGGTGAATCCTATTACTCTTCCTCCAGACGTATCCCACGAGCGCTGCGCCAACGAGCAGCGCCAGACTAAGCAAGATGACGTTTACAGGCACGGGGTTGTTGTGGAAGACCTTGTGTGTCGCGGCGTCGAGGGCGGATTGCGAGAAGTTGAGGAGGCCGGCGAGACAGATGATGAGGCCGTAGACTTTGCCGAAGGTGGCGAAGCCGAAGACTTTGGCGGAGTAGTCGCTTTTTTTCTTTTGTTAGCGTGGAGTTATGGGGGGGAAGGGGTTTGGAGGGGACTCACGAGACAGCGGTGTAGTAGAGAGGGCGGTAGAGAACGAAGAGGATGATGTTGGAGTATGCGGCCCATGTCTCGGGGATTATGCCTAGCACGCCGATGGTGGTGGCGATGGTGACGAGGAGGGCGAGGGTGAAGGTGGTGCTGGTGTTGTCGAGGAGGAGGCCGATGAAGGGGACGGATAGAACGCCGCCAACGGGAAGGGCAACGTCGAAGAAGTTGTTGATTTCAACGGCTTTGTCGTAGTTGTGGAAGAGATAGTCATATTGGGTTCGGATGGTCGCAACGAAATAGTTGATGCGCGTCATTTGGAGGACGGTGAAGAGCGTGATGAGGATGAACCATGGCGTGCGGATCTGCTCGCTGGCCGTGCGGCCGTGAAGTGCTCCCCATACACCCGAGATGTTCTTCTTCTTCTCTTCGGCCTTGGCTTGGTCCAGACCGTTCTTGGTACCGAGCAGGGAGGTGATCTCGCTCACGATGCTATCGCGGTGCGCACGCCGAGCGTCTCGTATGCTTTGGACCGTTGCTGCATCTTCAATCTCGTCATCTGAGTCGTGGATGACGCGTTCCTCGTCTGCAGTGGTAACGAGCTCTCCAACTGTCTTGTAAGAGACGGATGGCATGAACAGAACCTGAACAACCAGGATAAAAGCCGGAACGACAAGGTAAATAAGGAAGAACTTTTTGACAGAAAAGTCGCCATCGGTACCCTGATAGATCAACCGGTAGATCAAGAAGATGGCGCTCGAAGTATCGAAAGCGCCAGTAAGCAATGCCAGAATAAGTCCAGAATACTGCGGGAACGTATTGCTCAACTGGAAGGACGAGATGAAAGTAAAGGGTCCGCCTAACGCCAAGAACAGGTATCCAGGAATGTAGGCGTCAAAGGGAAGCTCTGCGGCAAAGGCAAAAAGCAATGCACCAACTGCAATGGATATCGCACCGGTTATGCCGCACACTCGTGGGCCATAGCGATCGAGGATTGTACCGACAGGCAGGGCGACAACATTGGTCGAGACAGCCGCGATGGTGAACATGAGATTGAGCCTCAGCTCCTGCTCATAGCACACATGAACATGGTTGTCCAGCTCGTCCTTGCTACAGTAGTCTCTGTAGACTCCTTCTTCGAGCAATACGGGTTTAATTGCGGCATAGCCAAATACGACGCCTGCTGCGAAGAGGCAGTAGATGACGGCGAAGAAGACCTGGACTACGCGACGTTAGCTTTCTGGCACCGTGATAGCGCGAACCAACGTACGCAGTCTCTTCCACCGGGGCACTTCGAACGCGCCTATTGTTGGCTCTTCTCCCGTCTGCTCAGTCCATGTTCCCACAGGATTGAAGGTCATTTTGCGATGCCGTGAGTCTGGGCTGGCCTCTCTGCTCCATGGCTCATGCTCCTCCATCGACGTCACGCGTTGTAAGAGCGACATGCTTGCGACTGTTTCTTCTTGCCAGTATGGTTGTGCTTTCTTTTCACTGTTCCAACTACGCCTCCAGCTCACGGTTTTCAGAGCTCTTGGTCCCGGTGGATTGGATTCCAAGAGTGCGGGCTGGGTATGACGTCGTGTCTCGGATGTTGTTTAGGGCTTCCGCGGACCAACCAGATGAACCCTTTGGCGTTTTTGCTCCCGAGAAAGAGTCTTGTCGCACAGGCTCAGGGAAAAGGGAGATCAGGGTTCGAGATATGTACTATATATGCAAGGAAAAGTATCAAATTGAAGAAGAAAGCGGGGACGCGGAAAGCATGCATCCGGCGAATGGGGGCGCGTTGTATGAACCGCTGTCATGGGTGTGTGCCGGCGCGTGATCACATTCCTTGATGATGCCGAGCCTACCATTACGCAGAGAAGCACGCACTAGTTGGTTTCCTTTGCAAATAATGCGATCATCGTATTTGTGGCTTGCGTTTTTGTCCTCAAGCTCGGGGTTCACCAGAATGGTTGCGGATGCTACCATTGAGGTGCCCACTCTCATGTCGGGGAGCTCCATTTGCGAACCTGGGTGGAAGTAGCACCCAGCCAATCGCAGCACGATTCTGCCGCGGATAACAAACGCTTTGGTAACCTTGCAGATGCAATGGCGTCAAATTTTCCTTTTCACCCTCCCGTACCTGAGCGCTCGACGCCGATGAGCGATGGCTACCTGCAGCGGAAGGCTCCTGAGACAAGGGAGGTCGTGCTTTTTGCAAGGGCAAGTATCTTTGCAGAGATTTTCGCAGGCTGTGAAATAGTCTGGGCCCTTCGAGGGTTGTGCACAACCCTGTAGCCGAGCCGTTGATAGCTGGGGTTCTCTTCCGATACCGTCCAAGACGCGAACACCTTGATAGTGTTCTGTGGATAAATTTGTGGGGTGGAGTACATTGCCATGTTGAGCTGATGAGGTGGAGCAAGGTCCGTGGTGCAAGCTTGAGGATATGCAGGTGTCTTTTGTCAACACTTTTCTTTTGAATGACCCGTCTTTGACCCGTCTTACTTTTTCAGTAATCTTCAGCGTTGTCTACAGTTTGATCCAGGTAGGGCGCATCGTATTTGCCACGGATTGGCCAAAGTACAACATCAATTGTTAGTTCTTTGCGAAAGTCAACTCATGCTGAATCATTTATCTGATGTTGATACAACTGATTGTCTAGACAGCGGACCACCCTGCCGCATCAAACATCCTTCTGACGTCCCGGAAGAACCCAGAAGGATGCGATGATACCCAGAAAAACCATCATCGGGACAGATGCATTTTGCAGATCACCTGGGTGAAGTTTCAACCACCACACCCAGAAGCCAAACCATGCAAGAATCGATACCGTGTGGTAGATGAAAACCATTGGAAAGGACAGTACGTAAACAGCGTCAAGCCCGTAAGCAACATTCTCAGGTAGCGCTACTTTGGTATCGAATGGAGATAGTTTTCTTGGGATCTTTTGCCATTTGTGAGAGGCTTCATGGGGACGACAACATCGGTGTCTGAAGAAGGGAAGACGAGACCACAGGCAATATCTGCCGCATGTACGGAGATACCTCATGAATTCTTGCTTTCTAATTGGTGGTCTCTCGACAACACGGGGTCGAGGATGGTACTCAGCTTCGCGGTGATGGTCTTCGGGGAGGTGCTCTCCGCAACAATATACTCGGTCGACGTTCATTGTGTCGAACTACATGTGTCAGATTTGGCTTGGAGAGAGGAGGGGAAGAGGATAGAGCGCGCCACACGTACCTGTACAAACTTACAGTAACAGAATATATATGGAGACAACCATCTTAGCAGATACCATCGATATTTAGATTCTAATTGCTTCAGCTTGGTGAAGAACGTGGCGTCATTCATCAGGGGGCATGACGTGTCAATGTTCTCTATGTCGTTGAAACCGGATCCGTCTTCGACCCCAAAAATGACCCATGCGGAAACTTGGGGAGGATTTGTAGGTGAACCATTTGCGCTATTGCTTTGTGCTTGCGCGACGTTGCCAGTGACATTGCTTGGTTGAGGGTATGCTGTGCCTGACGCGTTGTTTGTTCCTGCCACTGGCGTATTCGATGGGGTATAACGTAGCCGAGCTGTGGATGTTGACGAAGAGACAGGCCACGAATTTTGTATCTTTTCAATTATGCACGCCATTAGTGATTTCGAGACATACTTGAAGAACTCTAACGTATCCTGTTGGCTCTTTTCCGCTGCACAGCAATAGCATTTGGGCGGATGGTTTCCGATCTCATCTAGGACGCTCTGTACCTCGGCGGCTTCTATGGACGATATAGCCCGGTAAAAGAAGTGACCTGAGATCTAGTAGGGTTTAGCATATACTAATTTACCTTCATTTGAGTGAGACTTACCTGCCATTCAAGGCGTTGCCTGTCTGGTGGCAGATCAGGCACTCGAGATTTCAGAGGCCACCAGTCCCATTCCATGGAGGTGTTGTCTTCAACAAATGCCTTGATCCTATTGATAAGTGTAACGTCGTTTGTGTACAATATGCGGATATCCTCCCTCGGAACAGTTTCTACCACTTCTCGCAGCGAGGTAGAAAGGAGCAGCAATCTTAACTCCAGGACTAAAATGCCTGTGTGGCGCCGCAAAAATTCTTTGGCGCTGTCAATGACGGATGTGAAATTAGTATCGAAGTCATCTTGGGGATCGAATGGTTTTTCAGTCTTTTCACCATCGTCACAATCCTCGTCGGTATCCTCGCCGTGATCATCGATTCCATCAAAACCCTCTTCATCTCTAATAGCGGTCTCTATATGGCTTGGGCCTTCTTCAACATCATGCGCATCAACGGTTGGCAACCCCTCCATCCATCTGGCCAATTCTTCTTTCGTTGTGAGTCGACAGTCCAAGGGGTCGAACGGTTTTCGCAAATCTTCGTCCCCTGAATCCAACAATTCAACGATTTTCCGCGCAATACTGTATCGGTTCGGTCGAGATTCTAGCACACGAATGGTTAGCTCTTCAACACGGGTTCGTGTTTCTGACGGTCCCTTCAATCTGAGCACATAAAATTTGAGCACTCGGCGGTAGTTTTCCACAAAACGCTTCCGTCCAAGTCGCTCCAACAATTTGCTATGCAGTGCGTGTAGTTCCTTTAGTTCCCCGAAGAAGTTCCCCAAGACATTGACAGCATGCAACTCTGCATGTGTTCTCATTTCAGTGCCAGTTTGTGAACCAATTTCATCGTTGTTGGACGTTACAGAGTCGCAATCTTCGTCTCTTTCGTTCGATTTGGGAAGCGTGGGACTAGGCACTCCTATCGATGCAACAGTGTTGTCGGTTTCTATCAAAGTTGTGCCAGCTAAGGTGTACGGGACCGTGTCGGTAACTGATGTTGCCGCCATGGAGACTGCCTGCCTATCTAGCTCGTATGCACGTGCAAGCTCACGCTGCGACGCCAGTCGATGTGGGTGGTGTTTTGGTAACACCTTCTCCCGGACCGCTACCACACGCTCGAACAGCGCTATTGCTTTCTGGGTCTGCCCGTTTAGTGTGTATACACTTCCAAGTGCATGTTGCGATGCCAGTCGGCGTGGGTGAATTTCTGCTAACTTATTCTCTTGCACTCCTACTACATGTTCTAGCAGTGTTGTTGCTTCCTTAATCCGCCCAGTTTCTCGGTATGCAATCGCCAGCATATATTCTGTTAGTAGCCGGTCCACATCCCTCTCCTCGCATGCACTCTGACTCCATCGGTAGCTCTCTTCCAACCAGTATACTGCTCCAATCATGTTCTCGTCTAATAGAAGACACTGTCCTCTTAATAAGCACAGTCGAGAGTTTGTCTCATTATCAAGGCTCTGCATACTCCTCAGTATGCAACGTGCATGCGGTCGATATGCCTTCCACACTGCCTGGTTCATAAGATAGATTGATCCAATAATGTCTGTAGCATCCTTCAGCGCTCGCTGAGTCATGTTTGTAACATTGTTCAGTGCTCGCTTAGTCGTGGCTGGTCTCTCCAACTTGTTCGTCCAGATACGGGCAGCCGAGTGCACGAACGGGTGCATATTGTACCATTCTTCTCTCGATTTTCCCATTGGGGTTTCGCCGCCGTACTTAGCTAAAAGCGAGTAACTGCACAGTGTGTTGATCGCGTCTTCTGTCCGCTTTTCAGACTGCATGTTTGGTAGTAGCATGCGGGATATTACTCTCCACTCGATACACGTCAAGAACGCCAAAAGATCTACCGCATCTTCGTTGCCCTTCTGCAGCTGAACAAAAGAAGCCATCAATGTTGTTGGGATTTTCCTGTATGACTTGTCGAGCCATGTGTGGTTGAAGCAACTTTCAACCTCGTGTTTCAATGGGCCCTGTTCCATATCCTCCATCAACTGCAGGTACTCCAATACTGAGATCTTGTTCATGTTCAGATACGCAGCTGCCTGTGCGATGGCCAAGGGCCAACATGCCAGCTTGCGTAGGAGCCGTCTTATCGTATCCTTTTCCTGAGCGAGCTCTTTCCTGAGCAGGGACTTGTGAAAAAACTCTACAGCTTCGTTGAGAGTCATCGAACCCAGCAGTATCACGTGCTCCTGGGTGGCGGCCGTTGTTGGGGACGTTATTACCTCCGACGTACGCGTGGTGATCACTGTCATGCCCTTGTTGCCCCGAGGCAGGTGGTCGAGAATAGTACGATCATTGACGTTGTCAAGAACTATCATACATTCTCTTGCGTCGTCAGAGCTAAGGTACCGCCTCAAGACAACCTTGGCGTCGTCTTCATTCATGTCTGCTTGGTCTATATGTAGAGCTGCTATGATGTCTGCACAAGCCTGTTCGAAGCTATCCCTGCTCCATGCATCTATCCAGAAGATTGAGACATCGGGCAAGGTATTTTTTACCATGTGCGCGAATTCCAAGGCGATCTGAGTCTTGCCCGTTCCACCCGGTCCGATGATAGCCATTGTGTGTACATTATCCGTGAGCAGCATTTGCTCAAGAAGTGTATCAAGCTCATAGTTTCTACCGGAAAAATTAAGGTTCCTAGCGAACGGCAAGATATAGCAGGCTTCGCGGGCGGTCCTGCGAATTTGGGTGTTGGACATGTCAGGCGACTGAGAAAGCGAGTTTGGCGAATTGTGTCCCCAGGCTGCTGACTTCGGTTTGTAGAATGTGATTGTTGGCAATATTGACAGTCGGACCTGCCATCACAAATAAAGGCGACAATGAGCGCGCTGGAGTATGCGCAGATGTTTATGTGTGGTAGGCACGAGGTTGCTGATCAGTCTGGTCAATATCTTATAGTGTGGAATGTGGCGAGCATTGATAGGACAGCGAACAGTAGGCTGCAGCTCCTTAGCCGTTCAGCTCGCCTTCCCCGCTCGAGCGTCAGAATTGCCGCCGCCAGCCACGCTCCAATGCATGTCGCAAGAATGATACCCACATGTGGTCAGATTGTGGCGGCATACACATAGCACCTTTCGGTCTAATGTCAGACGGCTTGTAAAAGACTAATATGATATGAGCGATACGTCATAGCCTGTGTGGCCCAAAACCAAGTAAAAGGTATCAAAATAGAAGTAGTTCAAGGTTTGTTAGGTGAAGTAGCGGCAACCTCAGCTTAAGACAGGGTGCCAGTCATGGCGCTAGACCCGGCTGGGCAAGATCTAGCAGTACCATAAAACAGCCTAGGAGAGCGTATGAACATATACCCGGATTGGCAATGAGACGAGTTGCCGTGGAACTATATGTCGAGATCTTAGTTCATATCGTATCACCCGAGGAAGTAGGTTTGGGAAGAAGAGCTGGCCGGTGCCAGCCGCCGGTTCTAACATCTCTGTCGTTTCTCTTGTGAAGTAAATTAGACATGCATTCAAGTAGTATCTTTTCCTCTTCTAGAATCAGACAAAAGTACAGGTAGGCGTGATTGTAAGCGTTTTGTAAGTAAATCGTTATGTAATTTTAGATCTTTTTCTTAATGCCACCTCTAGAAAACACAACGGGAATAACCCTTTCGCCAATCTAATCCAGAGAAGACGAGTATTTCTTGTGTATAGACACACGTTCTTAATATAATTTGTTCTTCCCAACATCCACGTTTATATTCTTACACGCCGCCCGAGCCTCTATCAAACGCTCAAATAGTCGAATCTTATGAACAAACCCCGTTATGACACCTCTAAAAGAAAGAAAAAGAGAAGACATCTTGCTCCCTTCCTTACCACCTACTAGTTCAAAGAGTACATGAAGGAACAAAATCAATCAATCAATCGATTAAATGCCCCATCCCCCTCGGCACTCCGCCCCTCTCCCTTCCCTTCTTCTTCTGCTCCTCCTCCTTCCTCTTCTCCTCAATATGAACCTCACACAGCATACTCTTATGCTTATACGGGGGCATCATGCGCGTCTGGCCACACCAACCCGAGGGCTTAGCCCCAGGCACATAGTGCCTGCGTACGCCGTCGTTGATGGACGGGTTGGGTCCAAACGACTGGTAGCAGCTCTCGCCCCAGACATAGTGCGGGGGCACCGTGTTTGTGCAACCGGGTTTCGCGCATTGCAGTGGATAGAGTTTGCACATTCGTTTTTTGGGAGTGCTGGGTGTTAGTTGATGTGTTTAGGGGTTGAGAGATCTTTTGGTGTGGGTGGAGTGGATTGTACTTGATGGTAGGGAGTAGTACTGTGCTGTTCCTAGAGCTTTTTTTATGTAGTAGAGGATATGATGCAGCATGTGAAGGGAAAATATGATTCCGACATTGTATTCACAGTGTGGCCTGGGCGCAGCTGAGTTGAAGGTGTCGGTGAAGTCGCCATGCGATTGTCATGAGATTGAGACAGCGGTGAACGAACATCACGCTTGTTTCACATCTGAAGCCTATTGGCCTCCTTCAAATCTTATGCAGTGTACTGTTACACAGCTTATTGTCCATGAGAAGGCATAGAATGTGTGTCAAGGATTGACGTGACCCAAGAATGAGAACCAAGCATGATGTGAAGATTCATGGATAATGGAGAAGAGAAGAACGCAAGAGAATTCAAGCATGTATTGAAGAAGCAAAATTTGGAGACAGATTTATATATTTCATTTTAGTTTGTAGGTGAGCAACTAGGCCCAGAGTATCCATTAGGGATTAGGGACATTCAATGTCCGCGCAGAAAAGACGACAATCAAAAGAAAACTCCAAACTCCATCGCGATGCATACTATTTTTGTGGTTTTGACGGATAGGAAAATGGTTGGGGAGGAGACTGGCAGGTATCGCATGTAACGGGCCGTTCCTTTTGCTGTTTCGTTGCGTTGACTCGACATGTCGACATTAAATACTATCACATTTAGGCCTCCTCGACAGTCTTCGCGGGCTTCTTCATGTTGTTCTTGTACCAGAGAGTTGGTAGAAGAGCGCAAGAGACAGTGAAGAGAATGCTAAGTAAGGTTAGTATTGCCTAGATATGGTGATAACAATGAAGACCTACCAGAGGGCGATGGTCATGCCCCAGACAGTCTTGGCCTGGAAGCAGTTGCTGCGAGTGACGCCGGCCCAGTGACCCAAGCTGGAGACCGACTTGTTGAGGTTCTCCACGGTCGCAGTGACGAAGGCGCTGGCGTACATGGCATCAAGCTCGGCGGGAGTCTTTCCAATAACGTAGCAGTTGAGGAAAGACATGGGTTTTCCGAGGGTGACTGCGCATACAATGAAGGCGATGAGGAGGAGAGAATCGACACCAGCCATGACCAGAAGGCCAAGGTTGGCCTCCGACCAGTAGTAGCCAACACTGACCATAATGTAGAGGGTCGCAATGCAAGCCTGGACGGATTAGCATGCTACTGAGGATATCATTCACGAATACATACCACACTGAGAGTGCCAACAAACTCCTTGGGCGGCTCCACACCAGTCGTAACAATCATCTGGACAAAGTTGGAGGAGATGCCGATGACGAGAATCATGCAGATAGCTTGGAGGACACGAGCAGCAAGGAGCATCATGCTCAGAGGCTTAGCGTTGTAGGTTGGGACAGGCATTTTGGCTGATTGGAGAAATGGAGTTCGAGGAGTATTGCTGAGGGTTGGATGTCGGAGTAGACGAACGAAGTGATTTCTTGCAGCAAAGAAACGATAGCGATCTGCACAGCAGAAGAGAGTGTGTTATGATAGGAAATTGAGAGAAGAATAAGACCCAGATAGGAAATAAGGAAATAGAGGAAAAAAGAGGAAAAGGAAGTGAGTTGTGATGAGTTGGCTTGTGTGTTTGATGACTGTCAATGATGCTGTTGTCCAGCACATTTTATATATCTAGATGTTGCTTGCTACCCCAACAAGTCATTGAAAACGGAATAGCTGAAGCTGTAGCTATTCTTGCTCATCGGACGTCTGGACCGCCATAGTTTCATGGTATCATGAGTAGTCGCTGGGCGGGCCAATGAGAGGCGAGAAGTGCGATGCTCCAGAAAATGTCCGAGCTGCGCACTGATGCACGTCGGCGGCTACAGCATAGCAAGTCGACGCGCCAATTCTGGGGGAGCCCACACAGGCTTCAAGATGTAGAGCGGTACCTGAGGGAAGTGGAGCTTTGGTTTGATGTTTGGATCGGTTGGACGAGACACGTCGTTGCGGCTGTCGCTTTGCTTCCGCGGTCCCACATGAGCCTCCCGCCCAACCTCGCGCGCGGGAGCTATGCTTGAAAGTGTTGAGGCTCAATCAGAGGCTCTGAAGGTTGAAACGATGTTTGAAAGGACCGTTCCCGGGCTTGGTGAAGGCGTTGTCCAAGGAACACTTGTGTCGACAAGACGCCATCGGAACTTACCACGTCCATGCTGGGCTCCACACTCGCACACCTGCGCGCGTATTGGTCCATCGTCAGCGGATATAGAAATCTAGGCAGCTTTCATGTCGACATGAAAAAAATGAGGCGTGATTGCATAATAATGATAATAATGCACCATGTCCGCTGACTTCGTAGGATTCAGTTCAACGTGTCTGACGTGGCGCTAGGCTCCAGAGGCCGATGACGACTTTCGTGAAGGGGGCCTTGGGACGTCCGCGGAACACCAAGCTTGTATATAAATCTGTTGTCGAAGGATAGGGTACAAGTGGTGGTGTTTGTGTGTATACTTTGAATGACAAGGGCGCGCGCCTTACGATAGTCAGTCCCCCGCTTTCCACCTCGGGTCAGCTTGAAACGGCAAGTCCACGCGACCACGCTCTCAGATAGTCAGTCGCATATCAGCGGCTTCTCGTGACTTTGTAGCCGATAAGGCAATTCCAAGGGCTTTAAAAGCTCACCATTCAGCCGCAATCTGCATAGACTTCTACCCTGTGTGACAACCACCACGATGGGTCTTTCAACGTACTGGCAACACAAGGCCGACTGGTGAGTTGCTCCAAGCTTCGTAGAGCTACCCCACATAGTGTTGAAAGGTACCGTCAGCTAAGCTTCACCAGCAAACGCAAGCAGTCGGAACGCGCTTCCAAGCTTGCTTCACTCCCTGCAGCATATCTCTCTCCTCTGTCTACTCAAGAACGCACCATTCTCGGCAAGCCCATTCAAGAACTGGTCCAAGATGTACACAAGCAAATCACCGACCCCATTGACATTCTGCGAGCATATGCCAAGGTTACAGTCAAGGCACACGAAAAGACCAACTGCGTGACCGAAATACTGTTCCCAGAAGCCGAGGAATGGGCCAAGAATGAGGTCAACCTCAAGGGTCCACTCGCTGGTATCCCTGTTTCCGTAAAGGACACAGTCAATGTAAAGGGTTTCGATACCTCAGTCGCCCACTCTACGAACGTTGGCAAGCCACAACCTGAAGATGGCGTCATGATCAAAATATTGAAGGATGCCGGTGCTGTACCGTTTGTCAAGACCAATGTTCCCACTACACTTCTCTCGTTTGAATCCACCAACGACGTCTGGGGGCAGTGTAAAAACCCCCACAATGACAAGTACTCACCAGGAGGCTCAACGGGTGGCGAATCTGCGCTTCTGGCTTTCGGCGGTAGCCGCATTGGTGTCGGAACTGATGTTGCTGGCTCCGTCCGCGCACCTGCTCACTTTTCTGGCTGCTACTCAATACGGTGTTCGACCGGGCGATGGCCAAAAGTGGGTCTGAACACCAGCATGGCTGGCCAGGACGGTATTCCAAGCGTTGTCAGCCCTATGGCAAGAACACTCAATGACTTGACATATTTCACACGTAGCTTTATCCAGATGAAGCCCTGGCAATACGACTACACAGTCCACCCACTAGCATGGAGGGAGGACGTCGAGACCGAATACAGGGAAAAGAAGAAGCTAAGAATCGGCGTAATGCGGACAGACCACGTTGTAGACCCATCGCCAGCTTGTGCGCGTGCTCTGGACCAAACGGTAAAAGCACTTGCTGCTGAAGGCCACGAAGTGTTTGATGTTGACCCACCATCACCATACGAGGCCTTACAGATCGCATCTCAATTACTCCTGAGTGACGGCGGCAAGACCTTTTTGGGCCACTTCCGGACTGGAGAGTGGAATGATCTTGGTGCAGCACAGATGGTCAAGTACATGCATCTGCCTCGGTTCGTCAAGTACATCCACTACCTATATGTCAAGTACATCAAGGGAGATTCTATCTGGGCCGGCCTACTGCGAGACTGGCACCCAAAGTCTGCACATGAGTACTGGCAACTGATCGCCAAGCGCGAATACTACAAGTTGAACTTCTACAAGTGGTGGTCTGAGGAGGCGAAGATGGATGTCATGCTTGCCCCACCCAACGCAACGCCTGCTGTGCCTCATGGCGGCATGCACGATGCAGTCAGCAGCTGCGGATACACCTTTTTGTTCAACCTGGTAAGTTGTATCACTTCGATGTCTCTGAATCACGCTGACCACTGCTCAGCTTGACTACACCGCGGGAGTACTCCCTGTAACCCATGTAGACCCTGAGGAAGATGCTCTTCCTTCAGACTTTCAGCTGAAGAAGCTGAACGGCGTTGCACAAGGCGCGTACAAGCACTATGATGCTGAGAAGATGGCCGGTCTGCCTGTAGCTGTACAGGTCATTGGACGAAGGCTGGAAGAAGAGAAGGTTCTTGCTATCATGGAGAGAGTAGAGGACGCGCTAGATAAGCACGGTGGCCGATATGAGTTGTTGGAGGTGGACTAAAGAGATGGGTTTCCGATTAAAAAACGATATACCTGTATTCAGCATAGCATGGACGTTCAAAAGTATGAGTAAAAATGCATATTCTACTTTTTGAAGACAAGTTGTTGTGCACAAGCGATCGAATGCTTAGAAAGAATACCTGCTGTGGTTGTAAGGTCTTCTATTTGTCAGAAATGAGCGATATGATTAGTATTCCACAAGAGAGGTATAAGAAGGCGGCTCGGCTTTTCAACGCCTCAACTCGTCCGTTACCTTCCTTCGAGTCAAGACTGACCGCCAACTGTCGCATCTCTCAGCCCAATATGTATCCCAATCTCTTGTCTAGTCTACGCCTTGAGCTCCACAAGACTCAGATCTAGCTGTATCCACCTCGTACCACTAGCATGCCGCCTTCATCCCCCACCGTCAACCAGGCGTACTACGACGCACATTCCAACCGCATACACGTGCGCCATGCCATGTGCAAATGATTTGGAATAACCAGCCTCATCTTTGGCGTACAAAGTACCGAACCCGACTCTTTGACCCGCTATATCCCGCCTGGCAAATGCGCCGGATCCGCAAGACGCACCGCGCGCCGCGTATTCCCGCTTCCTCGCGGCCCCGCTTTCGTCACTGGATGCGCGCCCTCGTGTCCCTGAGGGCAACACAAGGAGCCCCTCAGCTACCCCCCTTCCTCAGCAACCCGTAATGGAGAGTCTCCAATGGTCAATTGTCTCGGACCTGGACGCGTCTCTTTTTCCTCGGTGAAGTAAGCATATCCATACTGGATTCCTCAGCTTCGTATTCAATGCGACGAGTAAGCGGAGCAAGCTAGACCGCGCAGCCTAGCTCGACCTAGATACCACGTACCTCGATAGCGAGATATGGAGAGAGATCAGCAAAAGGTGGCGGGTCCAAGGAATATGCATAGCGCGGAAAAAACATGTCGTGCTACGATTGGATCCCCCGTCGCTCAGGTCGACGGCATCTACAGCAACGACCACGGTGGGCCATTGTAACAGGCGTAGTGTGCAATCTCTAGGTGGATGCGGGATATGCAACTTGACAAATACCCTAGGGTCCGGTTCCACACCCCATGTTGTCCCAGCGCTGCTGATACGCTGCTCCGACATGCAACATGAGGTGTGGAGGGGCAATCGCCGGGAAGCGGATTGTTGGGCTTACTGCATGTAGGCAGGAGGGGAGAGGGGAGGGGAAATGGCGTAGGGTAGCGTTTTGCGATTTGAGGTGGTAGGTGGACAAGAAAGAGGAAACGGGTGGAAGCTACTGGGCGCGCGCAGCACAGCTATATAAAGGTATTTGGCTTTCCCGTTCCGAAGAGGACCTTGTTGTCCATTCTACATAACTTTACCACCTTGTTACTGTATTAAAGCCTTTTCAAGAACCAATCAGAAATCATGACGGACTTCAAGGGAGCATGCCACTGCAAGCAGACCGAGTGGACGGCGACTCTCCAGCAGGACCAGCAGGCACACATTCTCTGGTAAGCTTTTGGCTACTGTCTATTCTAGAGAAATTGCAAGGACTAACTGTGGAATAGCCACTGCAACACCTGCAAGGACCTCTCTGGCTCAACCTACACGCTCAACCAGATCATCCCCACCAAGGCGCTCAAGTTCACAAAGGGTGGAGATGACCTAGGCAAATACACATACAAGGGTGACTCCGGCAAGAGCGTCCACTGCGTAAGTTACTCTATTCTCCTTCGTCCTTCACATGTATTTGCTTTTGCGAGATAGAGATAAAGTTATGCTAACATTCTTCCATGGGACTAGTTCTACTGCAAGAACTGCACCACACACGTCTACCACCAGCAAGAGGCAATGGGCCCAGACAACATTGTCCTGAGGACCGGACTGCTCGAGGAGGGCGTCAAGAACTTCAAGCCTGGTGCCGAGATCTACGGCAAGGACCGCCTGCCATGGGAGAAGGAGGTTGCGACAACCTTTGAGGCTCTGCCACCTCAGTAGATGGGATTGGGCTTTGTTTATATGACGAAAGAACCATGTGTATAATGGCTTTCAACGACAGCAATAAATGCAAATGAGATTGATGCATGTGCGAGACTACGCCGATTTCAAAAGGAAATTGTGATGTGCATTGCGAGAGGTATCATGATTCTGCAGTTTTCCTTTCCACCCCACCATTTAGAGATTCAGTCTCCCATCCATATCCACTTCCTTAGTCCTCGAGGGGCGGGAACTTTCTCAAAAAGTGACTTGGGCACTCGTAGCCTCCTGGGTTGTGGTCCAGATACAACTGATGGTACTCTTCAGCATCCCACCACTTGCCGGCAGGCAGAATCTCTGTTTGAACAGCGCCCTTCCACCACTGCTTGTTCACCTTGTCTGTGACATCGCGCGCGATCTTCTCTTGCTCGGCGTCGTGGTAGAAGATGGCTGAACGGTACTGTGTGCCAACGTCGGGTCCTTGGCGGTTGGCCGTTGTGGGATCGTGCATTCTGTAGAAGAATTCTAGGAGAGAGCGGTAGGTAACCTTGTTCGGGTCATATACGACTTGTAGTGCTTCGGCGTCTGCGATGGCGTGCTCGTTAGTGTGACTGGTTCCTCTGAATATAGATCCTGGCTGCGATCGCGGAGTCGCAGTCGCAAATATGACAAGCCAGCAACACTCCTAGAAAACGAGAGCTTATACATACGGCCTGTTCGTCCACTGCACACAGCTCGGTACCCTGGGTTCTCTGTGTCGCCGCCGATATAACCAACGCGCGCATCGTACAAACCCTTGTCTTTGTACTCTTTGCGATACATGTGCTCGACGCCCCAGAAGCAGCCTGCGGCGACCGTGGCCGTATGCGCGCCCGCAGGCACTGTCATAGGTTGCGCAGGCGCGTTGGACATTGTGCTGAAGGGGCGCAGAAGTTTAGTCAGAAAGGACATGGAAAAGAGAGGGTGGAGAGGAGGATTACGAGGCTGAGCGTGGGAGAGACTTCAGGATTTGCGAAGCTCTTTGTGTGGGGAATATTTTTTGGGGCAAAGGGAAATTGTAAGAGAAATAAGTAGAGAGTAATTCGGGTCCGGATGTTCGCCGCTTAGAAAACGGACGAGCACCGCGATGATGCCATGATCGAGCCTGACAAATCGAGGGGTGCTTCAGCCACGTCTGTGGCGGTGCGTGGCGGGGTCGATGGTTGGAGCTGCCACTGCCACCACATGTCTTTGCTCATTACATGTGCCATGGGGCTTTGCTTTGAGCATCGCACCTTGTCGCTGTTCTGTCACCTTCTCTTAACCTCTCTGAACACGTCGCCTTTTTGTTGCTGGGCATCGTAGCTCTAGCACGATTGCGCGCAGTGCTCCGATACCTTTACCCGGTAGCCGTTTTAAGCCGACTCGTGAAGCCCAAGATGTCTTCTTGTAGCCTCCACTCTAATTTTCTAGGACACTTATCGCGTATCGCTGAGTTGGCATCGGGTTCCTGCAGGATCTGTTGTCGAAGAGCAAAGATACGCTTCAGCGTTACCTGACACTACTGGTGCCGTTGGGAAGTGCCTCGGCTTGAGAGAGGATCTGGCCGCTCATCCTTCAAGCCACAGCACCCTTGCTGGTTTTACGGCCATCTCGGAGGAACCAATGAGAATGATTTGTGGATGAAAAGCGCTACTCACGTATCAGCCCTTTCCGACGTACTTCGTCACTTCAACGCCTTCTACCACTGATGATTATATGTATACGGGGAAACCCATTACTCCGTGTCGCGGTCAACTGGGACCGAACCACCAGCATGTACCCCTCTCGCGGCTGACGGACCCAAAGGCCTTACCTTCTCGATTCAGCTTGACCTGTTACCCCGGTCACGACGTCGGGATAGACTTTGTGTAATCAACGCTCAATCTATTCGGCGAGAACCTTCTCGCTGGCTGCATATGCTCCTCTTGAGCCGGCAGTAGTCGTTCTTCAGCTCGTACGATACACCGCGTTTGTGGCCTACTATCCAGTTGCCGCATGCATCCAGCAGCAGCATGCTGCATGCATCGTGACTAACCTTTCCATAATTATTTTTGGACCTGTTTCCAGACTCCAGAATGTGCCCCTGCAGAACATCGTGTTCGCTAATATTGATTAAAGGCAGGGTCTCGAGCAAGAGCGGAGCGACAAGCTTTAATCTAACGTTAATCTAGCCGCCAAGAATTCAATTCCTACCGTCACTTTTTTGACATGGACATGCTGGCATACTCGATACATTGTCCACACGGAGCAGCTACACCAAACATAGAAACTGTATCCGCAATTCCTCACATTTTACCGTGGATGTATTGCCAGCGGGATCAATTGATGAAGGCCGTCACCCATGTGCATATCCACCTGCAGTGTCTCCAATGGCGGTACCCAGTATCCAGGCCCGTGTTTCTATTCTAGGCGCCATACCCTAGAAGAATTTACTCATTTCAATCCCGTCCAATCTATGTCCAATGCACTGGCCACGAGAGTTTGGATGCGGGGCGGAAGCGAGTATGCGAGGTGAAAGTTTGGTACACTAACCATCACCTGACCCGGAAGAGCTATGGATTCCATGCCAGTTGCAAGCCTTTGCTCGTATCCACCATCTAAAGACCTTATCTGTCCGTACGATAGATTTGTTCTGGTACGGAGTCCCGCACTGCCGGCCATCAGGCTTTGTAGAGTGGAGTACTGCAGAAGCCTCTCGAAATAAGACTCAGACCCATTGACACTCGCAGAGTCTGGAATCTGGCACGCCATCTTGATCCAGACAAGCACGGTGTTCCGAGGCTTTGTGTACGGTGAAGGGACGCTATCGCCTACCCCAGATATTAGTCTCAGCCATTGAGAGCACAACAACAGGATCAACCCACAGCTTGGCAGTGAAAACAATGCCTCAGCTGAGCAGCGTGAGTGGTCCTTGTCCTATGGGAGCAGGTGGGCGTTCGGTTCAGCCGTTTTCGATATTACAACCGGCACTTGGCAGCGGTTATCATGCTCATTGTGTAGTCGGTATCTTCCACGAGACTCTCGCCGCGGTCTTGATTGTTGGGCTTGTGGAAATGAGAAGATGCCGGCAGAGAGGTATATAACCTGGTCCATGTGCCCTTAAGATCGTCACTCAACTGCCACTCTCAGCAGCTTCTTCCATATCACCTTCTCCACTTTCTGTACCCTCCGAGGATTACTATTTAAAACGGCAACATGAAGTGGTTCTTGGCTCTCCTTCCATTTGCGGTCGCAGCCCCAGCTCTTCCCACCGTTGAGACTGGTGATGCTCCACCAGCAGGTTCGGTACGCTTTTTGATATACATCTGAGACTGAACCATGTAGAGCTAACACGATACAGGTTACCATCAGAGGAGTCAGTTATGGCGGCACTGGTTGTCCACAGGGAACCATGAGCTCCCAGATCAGCGCTGACAGGACTGTCGTGACGCTCATCTTCGACTCGTACATTGCGTCGATTGGCCCTGGTATCGCCGTTACGGAGCAGCGCAAGAACTGCCAGCTGAACGTCGACATTAAGTACCCCGGAGGCTTCCAGTACTCTATCCTGTCTGCCGATTACCGTGGTTATGCTGCTATCCAGAAGGGTGTCACTGGCACCCTCAAGTCGACCTACTACTTCTCTGGTCAGACTGCTCAGGTAAGTCTATAATGGAGTTTGACGACTGTAAGACGACTCTAATATTGTTTTAGACCAGCACGGAGTACAAGTTCGAGGGTCCTGTCAACGGCGACTACCTCAAGCACGACACTGCCGACAGCACGTCGGTTGTCTGGTCGCCCTGCGGCACCACCGGCATGCTCAACATCAACTCGCAGGTCCGCCTGGCCACTTCCAACAGCAGCGCCACTGGTCTCCTCACCACCGACTCGACCGATCTCAAATTCACTCAAGTCGTGTACGTGCAGTGGCAGAAGTGCACTGCATAGATGGCTGATGGCGGTTAATGCAGGCCAAAAAACGCAACTAGCTGGATTAGTGTGAGGGGGCCATGGAGGCTGAGGACTGACAGGCTCTTTTGGAGGAGGTGTGAGAGCGATGATGCAACGATTTGATGGCTTCTTTGTTTCTGTGTTGATGATTGTAGTTGCTTGAATGAGATGCGCATCTCTTATTTTCTATCTGCTATGCTATGATGTCTAGTGTTTTGAAGAATCCCGCAGTACATCGCACGTAACACCAGCCTACTACGCCTTTGGCCTTGAATATGGCCGGTTGCTATGTGGATGGCTCAGGGGAACAAGGCCAACACGTGATTCCAGAACACGGAGCATATGGTGATGGAAGCGTACCAGTGTTGGGCGAGGAAATTGGCCTTTGGTATGCAGTGGAGTCTTGACCGGCCGTTGGCAGGGCAGAAAGGACGTGGATGCCACGTCGGAGCGGAGATCACAGGCTGGTCTTGGCATTCAGGGACGTGGTTGCCCTTTCCAAGATCCCTGTCTGTTTACTGTGGCCGTGCGTCGGACAACAGAAGTTGGGGAGCAGAACACCGTCATTGAACCCACTGGCCAGCCACACCACACCCCTTCACTTGCAGCTCGCTGTTCGCTATCCGACGCTGCACAGCGCAACTAACCCTACAGCTTCATATCCCCAGGGCGCAATCATGGCCGCCGCGGGCGCGTCTTCCATCTCCGTCACCGTACGAGTCCGCCCTTTCACAATTCGAGAGGCAGCCCAGGTGACGAGGAATGACGACCAAACTCTCTTCCTTGGCGATGGCTCGCTTGCTGGATTGCCTGCACCCAAGATACACAAGGGCATCCGGCCTGTAATCAAAGTCATGGACGAGAAGTGTTTGTAAGGGAGCTCACTATCTGACACCTGTGCTGGGTTAACACGGTTGCAGGATATTCGACCCCCCAGAAGACAGCGCTATACACAGATTTGGACGATCAACAACCGGGCCTCAGGGCAAGCGAGCAAAGGACCAGACGTTTGCGTTCGACCGCGTCTTCGACGACACAACCTCCCAGAGCGATGTTTACGAATCGACAACCAAGCCTTTGTTGGACAGCGTACTGGAGGGATACAATGCGACTGTTTTTGCCTATGGTGCCACCGGTTGCGGAAAAACACATACCATCACGTATGTTAATGCATACCTCCGTCGAGACTTGAGGGAGCGAAACTGACCTGCGAACAGCGGAACGTCACAACAGCCCGGTATAATTTTCCTGACCATGCAAGAGCTCTTCGAGAAGATCCAGGAGATACAAGACGAGAAGGCCACCGAGATCACACTCTCCTATCTGGAGATTTACAATGAGACAATCCGCGACCTTTTGGTGGAGGGTGGCAGTAAACAGCCTTTGATGCTACGAGAAGATGCGAACCAAGCAGTCTCTGTAGCGGGCTTGTCAAGTCATAGGCCACAAAATGTCTGTCAAGTTACATCAACATCATGTCTCCTCAATTGCTGACGATGTGCAGGTCCAGGAAGTCATGGATATGATTGTCCGCGGCAATGAATACCGAACAATGTCGCCTACCGAAGCCAACGCGACATCGTCCCGATCCCACGCCGTTCTCCAGATCAACGTGTCGACGAAGGACCGCAATGCCTCTGTCAACGAGCCCCACACTATGGCCACACTCAGTATCATCGACTTGGCAGGTAGTGAAAGAGCGAGCGCAACCAAGAACCGCGGAGAGCGCCTGACTGAAGGTGCCAACATCAACAAGTCCCTTCTCGCACTGGGAAGCTGTATCAACGCCTTGTGTGATCCACGGAAACGCAACCATATTCCATACCGCAACTCGAAGCTCACCCGATTGCTCAAATTCTCCCTCGGAGGCAACTGCCGGACCGTCATGATCGTGTGTGTCAGTCCTTCAAGCGCCCATTATGATGAGACACAAAACACACTACGCTATGCCAACCGCGCGAAGAATATCCAAACCAAGGTCACCAAGAATGTCTACAACGTCAACCGCCACGTCAAAGACTACCTGGTCAAGATTGACGAGCAAAGACATCTGATTGAGGAGTTGATGAAGAAGCAAAAGGACTTTGAGGGCAGCGCATTCATCAAGTACCAAAAGCAAAGCGAGAAGAAGGACGGAATCCTGCGGGATGCCATTGTGCGCCTGCGCCAGGCTTTCGCAGATTCTGAGCCCGAACGACGGGAACGGTTGAACATGTCCAAAACACTGAAACAGGCCGAAAAACGAATCTCGCTCATTTCTTCGTGGATCGCCGCGTTTGACAATGTTAAGGATATCCGGGAAAAAGAAGAGATGCCCTCGCAGGTCGCTGCGATGAGGGATACCGCAGTTGGAATTTCAGCAGAGCTTGAACAAACGAGGCAGCATTGCCACCGACGTCTGGAGCGTACCAACTGGACAAGCAAAATGGACACCGCCCTTCAAGTAGGGTTGAGAGGTTTGGCAGAGGTGGATGGCAATGCTGATGGCCGCGATGCTGCTAATCTGACGAGAGAATACGAGCTACTCAAGTCGAATGCTGACCGCGAGCTCTTCCACACCCTGCTTGACCAAGAACGAGGCGGTGATGCCGCCATTGTTCAAGTACTCATCCAGGCGCACATCGAGACCGTTACAATTTTGAGCCAAATCACTCAGATGGACGAAGCCGACGCGGTTGCAGCCGCACGTAAACTGCTAACCAAGATCATGAACTCGTGCACAAATGCGACTTCGCAAGCTATCCGTCCAGACGGCGGTTTACCCGTCACCGCATTTGCCGAAGCAAACCACAGGGGAACGCCAAAGCGGAAGAAGCCTGTCAACATCATGGAGCCTTCTCCCATGCGTCCGATAGCCCTGCCATCGCTAGCCGTGCCGTCACTGGCAGATGCGTCTCAACTCACTGCATCGCCGCGCCGAAAGAAGCTGTTAGGTGGAGTGAAGAAGGGGATCCAGTTCTCCCCAATGAAGAAGAAATCGCCAACAAAGGTTAAGCGGGGAGTGCGTTGGAGGGACGACACTGAGAACGGCACCCTTGCTGAATTCCAGAAGACCCCGGAGCCCATCCAAGGTACTCCAATGACCACTTCAATTGACTTGCCGCAGCCAAACTTCACTGCTCCCGCACCAAGACCAGATGGAGGTTCTTCACCCATCCCTACTCCGCCAAAGGTGTCTGTGGACCTCAAAGGCTCATCGCGGTTCGCAGTTGGCGCTCTTTCGAAACGGTCAGAGGGATCGCCCAACTCGCGCATTCCCAGCCCATACGCTTCGGATTCAGACGGCGCGTCCCCGCTGCGCGAGATTGGCGGCAATTCCCGCAGCTCCGGACTAAGCTACGTACAAAGCGCATCTTCTGATGCTGCGGCTGAGGTCGATGGAGGCAACTCCAGCTCTGAAGGAGAGAAGTGGACTGCATCGGATGCGCGCAAGATTAGCCATGCCATCAGGCGACGTTCGTCTACAAACGGAGGTTCTGTGCCAATCAGTCGTGCTCACCGCCGCCGCAGCCCAACAGCAGCAACCATTGGTAGCCCACCAAACGAGAATTCACTTCTCTCTGTGGGTGCGGCGCGTCGCATGGTCAAGTCCAACCATGAGGGTGACTGGAAACACAGCGTCCTCAGCCCACGGGTCACACCGATTATGAAGAACGCCGCGAGACGTACCACGGTGGCCAATGCGGATGACCGACCCCGTGAGGCACCGGTAAGCTTGAGCTCGCGAGCACCTATCCGCATTACTAGTGGTTCTGCTGCGAGAGGTAGTCTAATGCCGAACTCTAAGGGTGTCTGGCGTTGAGTTATTCCCCATGGACCAAGCCAGCTTGGAAATTAGATGAGCACGGTTCGATTTTTGTGCTTCATCTTTGGGCTTCTCTTATCACCTTTTCTCTTCTCTACCCGCGTCTTACTCGCGTGTTACTGGCGTCTTGGTACCTTTTCTCTTGTCAAACTCAGGTCTTGAGCATTGAAAACCCATATCTAGGAGCACCAACGAACTGGTTGGTTGGGTCGGCGTTTGGATATCACCCTTCTGCCTATGGCAGTTATGCGGGTTCTTTTTCTATTATTTTGGCAACTGCATTGCGATGCATTGAGATGTCTTGAGTATTTGTTCTTCGGTGTAGATGTCATGCATGGGTGTAACGTAAACTGTTCTCATGTCAGTCTGTTAATGACATTTTCTTTTTCGCAATGTTTGGAATCACCAACTCTTCGTTGTTGTTGTTCTACTGTACGACTAATGCAATGACCGTGTTTACACCTCATACCACGTCTGACTACCAATAGTAGTGTAATGTTCGAGTCAACGTAGGCGATTCTCGTCCTCGGTCAATCTCGGCTGTTCGGCAGCAATCTCCCGACATACAACTACATCATCGACTCGGCCTTTCACCTCAGGACATTCTAGCGCCACTCCACTTGGACTGTCACCCCACATTCGGCATTGCGGATTCTTACCCTAATCGCACGCCATCTGATGTTGACGTCCTGATCCAGCGAAAGAGTCTGCCCCTCTTCGGACTAGAATCGGACGGAAGATGTGGGAAAGACGAGATGCTTGTAAAGTGCGGTTCTCTTCTACTGGGACGATTATTGGCCAGGAAATGCAACCAAGGTATGTAGGACGGTGGAGTGGTTTGCCCCTCTTGCGTGGGAGTTGCTAGTGATTCTCTACTTGTGTTTACCTATTTGTAAGCACTCTCCATCCGGCCCTTCTGTTCTTATATAATAGTCAACGCTTTTTTATGTTTGGGGGAAAACATTGAGCGCACAAGAAGAGAGAATTAAATCAAACCAAAACAGCAGACAAAGATGAAGGAAGCACAGGTTTCCAAAGGTCCCGTAGTGACTATTAAGGATGTCGAGATTCCAAAGCCCGGACCAAAGCAAGTTCTTATCAAGGTCGTGGTCAGCGGTAGCAATCCTAAAGACTGGTATGTTGATAATTTTTCATTTAAGCCTCGGAAACCCCAATATGACAGGCCCAGAGTCTATATGCATTCTCACATGAAGCGACTTACTAACGAACACGAAATAACAGGAAAATCCCAGAGTGGCTCGGCACAGAGAACTACAACACAGGCGACGACATAGCCGGTTACGTCCACAGCGTCGGCCCAGAAGTATACGAATTCAAGCCTGGAGACCGCGTTGCTTCGTTCCACGAAATGATGTCGCCGGCAGGCAGTTTCGCAGAATATGCTATCGGCTGGCAACACACGACATTCCATCTGCCGGACTCCATCTCCTTTGAAGAAGCTGCTACCATCCCTCTTGCCGCCATGACGGCCGCCATTGGACTGCACCTACGCCTCGGACTACCGGACCCTTGGACGCCCGTACCCGAAGGCAAAAAGTTGCCGCTGGTCGTCTACGGAGGCGCCTCAGCCGTCGGCGCGTACGTAATCAAGCTCGCTCAACGAGCCAACATCCACCCCATCATTGCCGTCGCGGGCCGCGGCACCTCCTTCGTCGAGACGCTCATCGACCGCCCCAAAGGCGATACCATCATCGACTACCGCGAGGGCGACTCCGCCGTCATCCAAGGCATCAAGGATGCTCTCCACGGCGAGAAACTGCACTATGCCTACGACGCCGTATCCGAACACGGCTCCTACACCAACATCGCAAAGGTACTCGAGCCAGACGGCCATCTTACGCTCGTTCTTCCGGGAAAGGAATACGGCGGTATCCCTGAGACTGTGCACCAGACGAAGACGAATGTCGGGGCGGCGCATGCAGATGATAAAGACTATGCACATGTTATGTTTAGGTATTTTGCGAGGGGTCTGGCCGAGGGCTGGTTCACAACGCATCCGTATGAGGTTGTGCCTGGGGGGTTGGAGGGTGTGGAGAAGGGGTTGAGGAATTTGAAAGAGGGAAAAGCGAGTGCGGTCAAGTATGTGTTTAAGATTGGGGAGGATAAGGGGAAGTTGTAGTGGTCTTAAGTGTGTGTGGAATGATATCCCTATAATGTATTTCTATGACTGAGAAACTGCTGTTTTCTATACGTGTCGGTGAAGTAATCGTCCTCGATCATCTTTTGTGACTTTGTAGGAGAGACCGTCGTTATACCACCTCTCTCGATTCACAGCTTAGAAAGACCATATTGTCTATCCTACAACTTTCCCCTCGCCCCACCCCCCAGCACCTCCTCCCTCCTCCTAACATCCACATCCCTCGGCCCCCCCTTCTTAAACTTAGCCGTAACAACCCACTCCATAATGCCCCTTCTACCTTGCCCCTGCTCCTCCACCTCCTTCCCCGGATGATCCAAAACCAGCACCGCGGTGCTCTTATCCACACCTCCAATCCCATCCTGCTTGCTCTCGCCATACTGGCCTCTACCCAGCGTCATGGGCGAGATACAAGCTTCAGTAAAAGGGACTTCAGGCTGTCCGTTGTAGACGCGCGGTTTAGACAGGAAATCTAGGAGCCTGTCGCGTTCGGCCTGGAGTTCGGGGAGGGAAGGTGTTGGAGAGGAAGGGGAGGTGACGGTCGCGGATAGATAGGGGGAGAGGAGCAGTGTGAGGAAGAATTGAGGCGGGAATAAGATGATTCTGTTTTGACGCGCGAGATCGATCCATTTGTTTGGGGGGAGGAAGCGGGCGGCCGTGTGTTCGATCCCGCCATCGTGTGTGGGCTTTGGGATAATGATTTCGCCTTCTTCTTCGAGGCCGGAGGCGGGTGGTGTGCCGCGTGGAGCGGCATGCTTGGTTGGCGAGACGGAGCCAAGAGGGAGGAAGTATATGTACATTTGTGTGGTAAAGCGTTTGGGGAGGGTCGAATTTGCCGGTGTTACCCAGCGAGTGAATGGAATAAGTGATTGTGTATCCGGTGCTGCGCCCCATTTCTCCAACAAGTCGCCGAATTTCATCTTCCCGCTGTGAACGTCTTTTCTTCCCTGCTCTCTTTCTTCGTCACTAATCTCGGTGAAGAGTTTTCCCGTCTTCTTGTTCTTCGCAAGTAGGATGCCGCATTCTTCGAAAGTCTCTCGAACGGCCGCCATCCGATAGGCAGGCCCATCTCGGTGCCTGTCAGGATGGTCTGGGCCGGGCATCTCACCATCATGGGTCTTTGAGACTGCGCCACCGGGGAAAACATGGGCGGAAGCAAAGCTAGAAGCTTTGGAGACACGATGAAGCAGCAGAATTTGGTTTGTTGGAGAAATCAGGAGTACGCTGGACATAGTTAGTATCGGTCATGTGATGGAGTCACTCGCCGCCGTGAACTGTCGTGACTTGGGGTACAGCGTACCTCGCGCTGGGCTGGGGAACGACAGGAGCATCGGCCGGCTTTTTAGATGGTTGGTGGTCTGTCGGTGTAGACATGCTGCGTATTTGGAGTCTCTCACGCAATCGATGCTGAAAAGGTGGACTTGCTGCCGACGCAAGCAACGACTGCGTTTGACGTGGAAGTTGAATAGATGAGAATGATCGTTTAGTTGTGTCTACCCGACGCCAAAGACGCAACAATGGGAATGAAGCTCTATCCTTAAGGGAAATTGGATTTGCCTTCAACATATCTAGCCACAAGAAGGCGCAACCAACAGGGTTGGCGCGTCATATGCGGTGTGTAGTTGGAGAAGGGTGAGGAGATGCCGAGGTCCATGACTAGCGTAAAAAGGAAGGAATGCAGCACCCGAGCCAAAACCGTGGGGAAATTTCTGGCAGCATCACCCCCAGCTAGCAAAAGACGAATATTGGTATGGTGAAATCAAACAGAGTTTGTGGTATCATTGGTTTGAACCTATCCATTGCTCCAATAAAAACAACATCAGTCATCTTCGTATGTCGCGTGTCTAATAAAGAAGGAATCCTATAGCCAAGCAGTCACCCACGAACGCCCTCCCAATGCATTGAATCACTTTTGTTCATGGTTCCGTCGTCTAAGAGTAGAGCTTCTTGTCGAAGCTGTGCAGTCCGTGGACATTGCCCTCAGCCTGCGCGCTGGCAGTGCGCAGCTCGAACCTAACCGTTCCATTGGCGACACCCTCTTGGAGCGCGGCAAGGCTCTTGACACCAATGTCCTGCAGCGAGTGCTGAACACCAGCCATAAGGTAAGGCACAAACTTGGTGATGGAGCCACGGTCCTGGACAGATCCAGAGACACCCTGGGCAACCAAGACACGGTCACCCTCGGAGAAGTAGCGCGCGGTACCGGCATTGCTGGCCTTGGAGTCGGCAGCACCGCCTCCGGCCTTCTTGTCCTCCATAGCGGCGATACTGCCCATGCCGCGGTAGGCCTTGACGAGCTGGCCGTCACGGCTGACAAAGTACTCTCCGGGAGACTCGGTGGTACCGGCAAGAAGACCACCCATCATGACAGTTGAGGCACCCATGGCGAGACCCTTGACAATGTGTCCAACGTTCTGGATACCACCATCGGCAATGCAGGGCACGCCAAATCGTCGGGCGAACGAGGTGACATTGTAGACGGAAGTGGCCTGGGGGCGGCCAACAGCCATGACTTCCTGGGTGATGCAGGCACTTCCGCTGCCCATACCAATTCGCAGACCGTCAGCACCGGCTGCGATGAGCGCAGCGGCCTGTTCGCGGGTGACGACGTTTCCGCCAATAACGTCAAGCTGGGGGTACTTCTCCTTGATGTACTTGATCATTTCGATCTGGTACATGCTGTTGCCCTGGCTGCTGTCGAGGATGACAATGTCAAGACCAGCGTCCACAAGCTTCTGCAGGCGGATCTTGTCCTCTGGACGAGTACCAATGGCAGCGGCAGCAATCAGCTGCTTGGAGTGTGGGAGCTTGGAGGCAAGGGGGAAGTTGAGGTTCTTCATCAAGTCGGAGCGCGACAGCAGCGCAATGAGGTTGAAGTTCTCATCGACAATAGGGAGCTTGCCCTTCTTGGACTTGTTGAGAATGTCGTTGGCCTCCTTGAGCTCGACGCCGTGGCGGGCGGTTACGAGGTCGGTCGACATGACGGCAGTGACGGGGTCATCGAGCTTGTCATGGAACTGGATGTCGCGGGGAGTGATGATACCAACAAGCTTGGAGCGCAGAGTGCCGTTCTCTATAGCCATTGTTAGCGAATGCGCCTCGAAAGTACATTGGCAAAAGCATAGCAGGTAACAAGCATTTCAGATATGTTTTCTCCACAGCACGACGGAATCGTTGCGGATGAACGAAAGTTAAAAATTGAAAAGGTAATCATCACAGTGCAAACAGGGGTAGAAAAAGTGCGCATGACTTACCAGTGACGGGGAAGCCACCGAAACCCCACTTCTCCTTGAGAGCCTTTGCCTGGCCAACAGTGGTTGTGGGCGAAATGACAACGGGGTCGAGAATGAAGCCGTTCTCAAAGCGCTTGACCTTGCGCACCATCTCGGCCTGGTCGTCCTGGGAGCAGTTGTGGTGGATGACACCGAGACCGCCGAGGAGGGCAATGTGAATGGCCATGTTGTGCTCGGTGACCGTGTCCATGGGAGAGGAGACAAAGGGCGTCTTCAGGGAGATGCGCTTGGTGATTGGGGTGTCAAGGGCAACCTCGGAGGCAGGGAAGCCTATGGCTCAGTCAGGATACTGCAGCAAAGTACTGGCGCAACCCAGGTCGCACGAAAGGCATTTCGTAGCGAAATTGCGAGGCAAACGCACCAATGTATCCGGGGAGCATGAGGAAGTCATTGTACGTCAGACCACCGTTCTTCTTGGAGTCGATGAGCGTCTTGACGTCGATGCCATCGTGCTCAGCATACTCGTTCTTGAGAATCTCAAGAGCCTTGGTGTGGTCCAGGGCGTCGACTGTGGTGTTGGTCATGGCGTCGCCGTTGGCAATTGGCATGACTTGAGAGAAAAAAGAAAAGAGCTTGTCGAGGAACAGACAAGGGCTCGAGGGGTATCAGGTGAAGGAAAGCAGACCGTGGATCTTGCACAAAGACACTGGCCGGGGAAAGACGCGGGCTTTCCCAAGAAAAAAAAAAGTTGTCAGAGAATGACGGCGGGGAAAGAATTTCAGTGGGCGCGAATGCCAAGGCCGAGAGCGGTTCAGGTGACCCCGCCTTTTAGCGCGTTGCTGGCCGACGCGTCGCAAGAAAGGGCCATGGCAGTGGTGGGCGACAACAAGGCCAGGGCAGGGCTGGAGGGTGAGATGGTCGAGAGAATGCGCAATCACGACGAATTTATTTCGACCTGTGTGGGTGCACGCTAGCGACGCGCTGGGACGCACTGCGTCTCCGTGCCAGGCGATGGTGGTTGGTCCAAGTGGCGGTGTCGCTGCCCTCTGCGCGCGTTGGCTGCACACGGCGCAGAAACGAGCATCGCGGCCATCAGGGCACATGGAGCGCTAGCACAGTCTTCCCTGATCAGCGCCGTCATGGGATGAGACGGGCGCATGGATGGGTGGTGACATGGCGTGCGCGGGTCGAGGCGCTGTGTTGTTCTCGTCGTGCCCGTTGGCTCGACAACCCTCCCGCGCAGCCTTCGCCGCCCGAGTAAACATGGGCCCGAAAGCTTGGACTCAACCTCATGTCCATTTCCAGTCGCTACGCCGTGCTCCTCCATCCTGCGATACCCCATTGCCCGCTCTTTTCTATCTTCTTTGCCCGTGCAGAGTCCAGTTGCGCGCCTGGTCGCAGGGCTGTAGACGACTCGTCTGGTTTTTGTGAGCGCTTTTCGTTGGCTCGGCAGGCGCAACCACACCATCTCTTCGAATCACCGCGGGCCTCCATGACGGCCTCTTGAGCACCACATACACCCATTCCCACCATGAGTTACCTCACAACCCCGAGAACACGACTGGGCCATTCGTCCGCAGCGCCCTCTCCCCTCCGCCAGACCTCGACCGCCTCGACCGCTTCGTCGAGCCGCTCCGATCAACATCCACCCAGCCGCTCAAGTACACAGTCCAGCAATGCATCGGCCGGTTACTCGTCCATGGGCCACCGCCGCGGCATGAGCGAGGCGGCTGGTCTCTTGAACCGCCGGACAGACGACTACTTTGGATCCTCACAAGCAGAGCCTGCCGATTATTCGAGTATGCGCAAAGCATTACGCCCACTCCAGCAGGCCCCCGCCAACCCGCCTTCCCCGGAGAAATTGACTCGACAAACAACCTTTTCCAATCCCCCGTCACCCGAGAAGCAATTGCGTCCCTCGACACCGTCCAATCCATCGTCGCCAGAAAAGATTCTGCGAGCGCCAACGTACTCGAACCCGCCATCCCCAGAAAAGCTTCTGCGACCTGCCACAGCCAGCCCGACCCGAAGCAACAGCCACATGCGCTCCAACAGCGTAGAGAACATCTATGCTCCATTCGATAGATCCACCTCTCCAACCGGAGCCAAACCGCGTCCGCTTTCCCTCGCCATATCACGGAACGACTCTGTCCGCGCACCCACTCGTGACCATTCCTCCCGACCGCTGTCAATCCACCTGGAACGACCGGAACTTAAGAGCTTCCAAAAGTCATCAACAGGCCATCTACGTACCCTGTCCAAGTTTGCAGAGACTAGCACGGAAGAGGACTTCGCCATAAAATCACCTGAGCAGCAGGTAGTAGGTCTCAATGGCCGGAGAAGACTGCAGCGGACAGACTCAGCGCGACAAAAGTCAGCATCTACTTGGTCGAACCGAAACTGGATGGATCAGCAGCGTCAGTTTTTACAGGCCTACGAATATCTTTGTCATATAGGAGAAGCCAAAGAATGGATGGAGGACATCATAGAGACTGACCTGCCTCCGGTTGTAGAGCTGGAAGAAGCGCTTCGAGATGGTGTTACGCTGGCGGAAATCGTTCAGACCATCAAGGGACAACCCTTGCGCATCTTCCGGGATCCCAAGCTACAGTACCGACATTCCAACAACTACGCCCACTTCTTCAAGTTCTTGTCGGAGATTGAACTCCCGGATCTGTTTCGCTTCGAGCTGGTCGATCTGTACGAAAAGAAGAACGTTCCCAAGGTCATCTACTGTATCCACGCCCTCTCCTGGCTATTGTTCCGCAAGGGCATAGTCGACTTCCGCATCGGCAACCTGGTTGGAAAACTTCAGTTCGAGGATCACGAGCTTGAGGCGACACAAAAAGGTCTAGACAAGTCTGGTGTTAGTATGCCCAACTTCTCTGGCATGCAAGCAAATTTCCAGGTCGAGCCAGAGCCGGAGCCGGAGCCAGTCGAGTCGGAAGAAGACCGTATTGATCGCGAGCTGGCAGAGAATGAGGATGTCATCCTGGACCTGCAGGCGCAGATACGGGGTGCCCTGGTTCGGATACGTCTAGGCATGCTGATGCAAGAGCTGTGGGACCAGGAGCATCTCATCGTCGACCTTCAAGCCCGTGTTCGAGCTGATTGGGCCCGTCAAATCGCAACGTACCGATTGGACATGCGCCGGTTCGCCATGACTTTGCAAAGTGCTGCCAGAGGTTTCCTAGTTCGGTCACGGTTACAGGGCGAGGAGCAGTACTGGCATGATATGGCACCCCAAGTGCTCAAGATACAGAACCTGTTCCGTGGACGCAAGGCCAGAGCCCAAGTTCAGTACACAAAGTCAAAGATCCAACGTCACGAGCATAGCATACGCCAATTCCAAGCAGCGATACGCGGAGCGCTGGAACGAATGCGTGTCGCTGATCGATACGAACAAACTCGTGACACTGAGCCATGCGTTGTGGATGTGCAGGCTATGATTCGTGGTGCCCTTGTCCGAGCAAGAGTCGACCAGCAGTGGTCGGACTTGCAACAGAACGAGCCTCAAGTCGCCCAACTCCAAGCCTTTGCGCGAGCCATGCTTGTCCGTCAGTCAATGCGCACCGATCAGGAGGGTCTTCGCCAACAGGAATCGACCATCACCCTCTTACAGTCTGCCATGCGTGGTCTCCTCGCTAGAAGCAAAAACGCCGCAGTACAAGAGAACCTGGTAAGCACCAAAGTCGAGTGGTCCGGTCTTCAGTCTCGCGTTCGCGCCAATGTTGTGAGAAATGATGTAAAGCAAATCCAAGAAGCTCTCCGAGAGGAAGAGCCAATAATCACCGATTTGCAATCCATGGCGCGCGCAGGAAAGATGCGTTCTGAGATTGCCGATATCCTTGCACAATTGCACGACCAAGAAAGCAATGTCTTGTCTTTCCAGTCGCAGATTCGTGGCTTCCTTGCGCGGCATAAGCATTATTCTGATCTTGGAGAGCTTCAGGCACAAGAACCCGCCATTCTCGACCTACAATCCGCCTGCCGCGGCTTCATGCAACGCCAGCGAACATACGACACACTTTGCGAGCTCAATGCTCAAGAACCCGAGATTGTTGATCTCCAGGCCGTAGCGCGTGGTATGCTGCAGCGCATGCAGATTGGCTTGCAGCTTGGCCAAGCAGAAGAGCACGAAGAAGCCATCATCGATCTGCAGACCATGGCCCGTGGTATGTTGATCCGGCGGAAATTTGCAGAGAAGCAGCAATTCTACAAGGAGAACATGGAGAAGGTCATCAAAGTCCAAAGCTTCATCCGCGGTCGTCAGCAGGGTGAGGCCTACAAGAGCCTGACAAGCGGAACCAACCCTCCAGTATCCACTGTCAAGAACTTTGTGCACCTCCTCAACGACAATGACATTGATTTTGACGAAGAGATTGGTAAGCCACCATTTGTGTATTCTGGTGATGGAGAACTAACAACATTTCAGAATTTGAGCGTCTGCGAAAGACGGTTGTCCAGCATGTACGACAAAACGAACTTGCCGAGCAGTACGTCGATCAACTCGACATCAAGATTGCGCTGCTTGTGAAGAACAAGATTACCCTGGACGAAGTTGTCAAGCATCAGAAGCACTACGGAGGCAATGTTGGAGCTCTTCTCAGCAGCCGAGACATCTCCTCCAAGGACCCCTTCGATCTCAAGGCTCTCAACAAAAACTCTCGCCGAAAACTGGAGCAGTACCAAGAGCTTTTCTTCATCCTGCAGACCCAGCCTCAATACATGGCCCGGCTTTTCAGGCGCGTTCGCGAGCAGAACCTTGCCGAGAGCGATACCAAGCGCATTGAGCAGCTCACAATGAGTCTCTTCGGACTAGCTCAGAAGCGTAGAGAAGAATACTGGCTGTTGAAGCTCATGACACGATCCCTGAAAGAGGAGATTGAGAACTGTTCTTCGCTCCACGACTACCTTCGCGGCAACTTCTTCTGGAGTAAGCTCTTTGCCAGCTATGTTCGCTCGCCTCGTGACCGTAAATTTCTGAAAGATGTTCTGGGCACCGTGATTCGCGAGAACATCATCGAGAACGAGCACTTGGACCTAGAGAGCGACCCTATGCAGATCTACCGATCAGCGATCAACAACGAAGAGCTTCGGACCGGCCAGCGAAGTCATCGTGATCCCAACGTCTCGCGGGATGTGGCGTTGAAGGACCCCGAGACCCGTGGAACCTTCATCCACAACCTGCAAGATCTGCGAGATGTCGCTGACCAATACTTCTCCATGTTTGAGGAGGTTCTCCACCGAATGCCGTATGGTGTCCGTTACATTGCGCAGCAAATGTTCGAGGAGCTTCGCCTCAAGTTCCCTTACGAACCGCAGGAGCAGCTTCTTCAGATCACTGGGCACTGGGTATGGAAAGGGTACATTCAACCTGCTTTGTTGCAGCCTCAACACTGGGGTGTCGTTGACCGTGGCTTGTCGCCTCTCATGAACCGGAACCTTGGCGCAGTTGCTAAAGTGCTCGGCCAGATTGCAGTCGGCAAGCTGTTTGGTGGTGACGATCTTTACCTCCAACCGCTCAACAGCTACATTACCGAAGCCATTGATCGCCTGCAAGACATTTGGTCGAACATGATCAATGTCCGCCCTGCCGAAGCCCAGTTTGAGATTGACGAGTTCAACGACCTGTTCGCAAGAACAAAGCCAACGCTCTACATCAAGCTCGCTGATGTATTCGCCATTCACAATCTTGTAATCGACGACCTTGCCAGTCTCTGCCCTGCACAAGACGACCCTCTTCGTGAGGTCATCCGGGAGCTAGGTAGTGCAAAGAACAACGAGAACGAGCTGCTGCATGTCAGCTCCAGTGAAATCACACTCACACTCAACCCCAAGTACCATGAACAAGAAGGTAAGAAACTTAAGCCCCACACAAAGATGCTTGCTAACTCATTCAGATCCGGATGCCCCGATCAAATCTCTCTTTATGGAAACGAAGCGTTATGTGCTCTACATCATCCGCGTCCAGACCGGCGCCAACCTCACAGAGATCATGTGCAAGCCTGTCACACGCGAGGACGAAGACCGCTGGGACGCCCTTGTTAGTGAAGAAATCATTGCTCAACGCAAAGACCGCTCCCGAAGACAAAACAACGTGGTCCGCTCCTCGGCTGCTTCCACTTACACTACAGACATGAGTGCAAACTCTGTCCTGGATCTCGATTATACCACACTGAAACAATACTGCCTGGAGAACATGGTTCAGCTTCAACGCGCCGGCCGCATCACGCACACCAACAACTACCAGGATCTCCTCAACGCTATCGCAGTCGATATCCGCACCAAGCACCGAAGACGTATTCAGCGCGCCAAGGAACTGGAAGGCGTGCGCACTACTCTGGCTGCACTGGACGAGAAGGCGCATTTCCTGGAGTCGCAACTCAAATCCTACAACGACTACATTGAACAAGCCATGATAACCCTCCAGTCCAAGAAGGGCAAGAAGAAGTTCCTCCTCCCCTTCACCCGCCAATACAACCACCAGCGCGAACTCAAAAACAGCGGCCGCGAATACCGCTTCGGCTCCTTCAAATACTCTGCCCGCAACCTCGCCGAAAAAGGCATCCTCATCTCGTGGTCTGGCTACCACGAGCGCCAATGGGACCGCCTCGACATCACCATCTCCAGCAACCAAACTGGTATCTTTGAGATCCAGGGCTCCCAGGGTTCCATGATGATCCCCGGTGCGTTTGCAGAGGTCCCGCTTGACGGACTCTTGCAAGCGCAGTTTGACAATCATCAATTCATGAATCTGTTTGGCGATGGAGGCAAGGGTGAAGGCATCGCGCGCGTCAATGTCAATCTCTTCCTACATTTGATTTTTAAGAAGTTTTATCGCGATGAGTAGGTGAGTAAGTAGGAGGAGTGAGGAGGGAGACAGGCGCTGGTGCGTTGGGTGGGAGGTTAATCATGTATGTCTTTTTTTGATGTGTACGCAAGCGTCTTCTTCTCTCGATTTTCTGTAGGCGTTTTTTTGTTGTTATTGGGAGGTTGTGGGTAGGGATCGGGCATGGATGAGATGGCGTGCGTCTTGGGATGGAAACGTACATGAAGTGCACATGACCTGGTGTTTTTTATTCTATTTACTTTATTTTGGCCTGATGGAGGAACGTAGTGGCGGCGGCGGAGGAGGAGGAAGCGGCGGCGGATTGGAGACGTGGTGGTAAGATGGCAAAGGCGAACTTTAGAGATATCCCGTATACCTTTTTTTAACTACTTCAATTGGAAGGGGCTTAGTAGAGTCCCTTCGTTTTTTTATACTGTTTCTGCTTCGGCGGGATGTTTGGAAGTTTTGGTTTTTGGAAATGTATAGATTGAGATGAATGAATGAACAGTAATCCTAAATTTACGACATCGGATTTTCCATGGTGCCCACTGTGTTTTCCATGTCTACATGTACAAGGGATAAATCGAACGAATCTTTTTCTTCATGTTCCAGTAATTTTGAATATATAGTAAATAGAAGGGGTATATATCACTCTCCATTTTATCTTCTCCCGCCACACAGACATAACCTATATCACCATCTCGCCCTCGTCCTCCCCACCACCACCAACTTCCCCGCCTTCGTCCCCCTCCTCATCCAAATCCTCCAGCGGATACGTCAATATAGCCGCGACATTCCCCAACCCCTCAAGCCTCTTCCCACTCTCATGCAGCGAACTCAGCACTCTTACCTCACCGCCCTCAACATCCCTCACCTGATCCACCAACTTAACCCATCTCCTGCGCTCCTTGACGTTCTGCGCACGGAAAAGTACGTTGTTGATTAACAGCACGCCGCCACCTCTCCCCACAGCACCCTTTGCGACTGCGCGTTCTACCTCGCGGGGGCCGTACCACGCGCGGCCGTCGTCCTGGCGCATGAGCGTGTTGAATTTATCCATGAGGGCTGTTTCGCGGGCGAATTTTGTGTCTGAGAGTTTTGCGGTTATGGCGGGGGAGGAGAGGACTTCGTTTAGGGAGTGGACGTGGGCGGAGGATGAGTGGGCGATTATGATGGAGGGGATGAGGGCCATGAGCGGTTTGTTGGTTGTTCGGGTGGCTTCTTCTTTGATGTATTGCAGGAAGGCGGTGGCGATGAAGCCGGGGCTGGCGAGGAGTAAGGGGAGGGTTTTGCCTTGTTGTTGTTGTTGGGCTGTTGGGGATGTGCTGGGCAGGTCGATTTGGCGGAGGAGAGTGGACAGCGTGGTGGAGAAGAAGCGCTCCATGCCTTTTGCGTGGCCATCGACGCCGCCACGCCGTTTTCTGGGGACGGGGACTTCGACTTTTTGCCGTAAGATGGTTTGGTGCTCGGTGATCATGCAGATGTTTGCGGTGCCTTCGCCTAGTACTACCGCCCATAGCTCTGCGCGTTTGGAGGCATCGCACGCTTCTTTGAGTTGCTCAAGGGCAACGCTGTCCCAGCCGTCGGCCTTTTCTAGTGTAAACTTTCGGTTGAGTTCTAGGTCCAGGGTGTGGTGCTGGCCCAGCTTGACGTGCTCGTTTTCTTTTGCAACTCGGCCGGACACATGCAGCTGCTCGGAGCCGATATCAAAGTCAGTCGACGTGACGGTGATGGTGAGATCGAGTGCGATTCGTTGCGATGAGGTAGAACCGGCATCAGATGTCTTGGATACTCGACGCACTGCTTTTGCGCGAACTTGGTCGTTCTCTTGGATCAGGTTGAAGGCGTGCCACATGTCTTCAGGCTCCTCTGGCAGCAGGGTCGCAAACCCCGCGCCCGTCTTTTGCTCAATCTGGCTCTTGAGCAGCTTCATGGTGTCGTAGCGAGAGACGAGGTGGGGGGCAGGACGTTGTGTTTCGGCGCGTCGCTGCGAACTTTTGAGGGTACAGTTATGACGCAACCATGGATGGAGGGGCGCCGGAAAATAGCGGCCTATAAAACCACCCTACATTATAGTAAAACTAGTACTACTAAAAGCAGTTGTATTTGTCACAGTTGTATATTATATACTACATTACTAGCACTCACAAACTCCGCTTTTAAAAGTAACTGTAGTTGCCACAGTCATTTATTGTTCACTGCACTGATAACTTTGATTTTCTGGTTTTACTACTGTTACGGAAGAGGCCGGGTGGATCCCCGTCAACAATAGGACGTGGGAGCCTGGCAACCACCCTAGATAGAGTTTTGATGTCTCGCAGCAACCGCCCAACTGGAACTCCGGATCACATGGGTTACGGATAGAAGTGCCATCAGTGCTTTGGCGTCGAACCGGAACATATGCCGAACGTGACATATTTACTTGGCCTATTGAGCCTATTTTGACTCCCAGATAATATAGCTGGCCAAGCAATATCTCACGAACCTTGTGATTCTGTTTTGGCATACATTTAGACCTTATCCATAAAAATTGCCGTATTATCGCCTAAGTGGATATAATAGAATCAAATGCTAAATCAGAACAATCAAGTATATATCGTCAGGAATCCACAAAAATTAATTAATTTACTTCACGATCTCAAAGGTAAGTCTTCACTATTCGTGACCATTGGCAGTTGCCCTCAAAATTTGGCATTACAATCATCTATATACAACGAACGTTTAACTTCAAGCCCATCCTTGCTGCTCTACCTAGCCTTGATGATATCGGCAGCCTTCTCACCAATAGCGTACATGGTAGCTTGGAGATGGTTCGACGGGATAATAGGAATGATGGAAGCATCGACAATAGACAGATGCTGGGTTCCGTACACCATCAGCTTGTCGCTAACACAACCGCCATCCCTCTCAGCCATCATGGGGCAAGAGCCCGACGGGTGAGCAAGTGTAGGCGACAGCATAGACTGCTTGAGAAGTGCATCGTAGATATCCTTATCGGTGGTGTGCTGAGCACCAGGAACTGTCTCAGAAATCTTGTAGCTGGCAAGTTCGGGGCGTCCCCACACGCTGCGGAAGAAGCGAAGACCAATAGCCATAACCATACGGTCGATTGGGTTCACAAAGGCGTTGTAAACGACTTGGGGAGGTCCGTTGGGGTTCTTGGGGTCGATGTTGATCATGCCGCGCGAAAGAGGCTTCTCGACACCAACCAGACCATAGCTACCTTCAGCAGAGAGAGGAAATTCGGTAACAGCAGCGTCTTTACGTCCAAATATGTCAGCAATGACCTTGCGCTGCTTAACAAATCCCTGGGCGAGTTTGGGGTTCTTCTTGTAGATGCTGGGAAGGTAGTCGGTAGCATTCTGGCTGTTCAGCGTGGAGATGAGAGCTTGGGTGTTGTTGGTCATGTCCGGTAGGGAGACGAAAGCAAGCGCGTTGCCACGAGCGTAGGTGTAGGGACCAGTCTTATGCTCTTCGTACTCTTTCCATGCCGAAGCATTGAAAGTGGCATTAGTGTTTACTGAGTTGAGATTGGGGAAGAAGTTGGAAGTTGTGTTGAAAATCACAGTGGCGTAGGAGTGATCCTGGAAGTTAGAGCCGACAGCATCGAGCTCAACCCGGGTTTTGATGCCAGCAGCTTCCAAGACCGCCTTGGGACCAACGCCGCTAAGCTGGAGCAGCTTGGGTGTCTGGATGGCACCGGCAGCAAGCACAACCTCCTTCTTGGCGTAGAAGTTGACAGTCTTGCCCGTCTTATCGGTGACCTCAACGCCCTTCGCTATGGGCTTCTTCCTGTCGTCGAAAAGGATCTTGTTGGCAGTGGCGCCGGTGAGGATGTGCAGATTGGGGCGCGACTGAACGGGATCGTAGTATGCATAACGGGCGTGAGCACGACGTCCAGTCGTCGCGTCCATTGTGTTTCCATACCACGAGGCGCCAGCTCCATCGCCTGCGTTGCCGTCCTCCGGCGCTGCGATGCCAGCTGCGCGGTATGCTGCCCAGTACGCCTTGATGTCTTGATACTGGGTGCTTGTTATACTCACCGCCAACGGTCCATCACCGTATACGGAGGGATCCCAGGTAATGTTGAAGTCCTTAGCCACATTTTCTGAAGGTGGTTGGAACTTGGTGCCCTTGATAAAATATGGCAGCATGCCTTCCCACCCCCACCCTTTGTTGCCGAGAGCCTCCCAGGCATCGTAATCGGCAGCTCCGGCGCGTGTGTAGATCATTCCATTTACTTGAAGAAATATATCAGTAACATGCTACTAAAGGGGTGGTGGTAGTGGTGTAAGTTTGGGGGGGAATACATACTCACGGAGCCACCACCCAGCACCTTTGCCACAATTACCGCGTAGGAGCTGTTACCAAGACCAGGTTCAGGCATGGAATTGATATTCTCCCAGATCAGCCCGTTTGCCGAAGTAAGGTCGGTGGCCTTCAAGGGGATCTTGGTGCTATCCCGGTCCACATTATCTCCAGCCTCAACCACAAGAACGGTCTCTGTTTTGAGCGATTAGGGATGGTTTTCCTTGACAACTCTCTGATGGAATACATACTGCTCTTATCCTCGGTAATACGATTGGCTACAACTAAGCCAGTGACACCTCCACCGACAATGACATAATCATAAGGCTTGTCAGTAGCAACACCAAGAACGGGCGACAGAAAAAGAGTGACGAGCTGAGCAGCAACAGCTAAGCGAGAGAATGCAGGCATCTTGACGCGGAAAGATAGATTAAGTTTAACGAAAGTAAGTCGGCGTTCGGCGTGCAGTAGAATTGGCAAAGGGAGCAGCCAATATATGCTTTATACGGCCGTGTTATCTTGCTTGGTCGTTCCTCGCATTGGTCGAGAAGGATGCTCGCCACGTGGGAAATGGTTCCACGGCGGTATCACTCCGGCTCCAAGGAGGTACCCACAATACCGTAAAGGTTGCGCTCGGGAAATTGTTTGTATGCGTTGGGTGTGGCGATGCAAAGACCAAGAGACCGGGTCACTCTACTAGAAAATCCAAACTGCCTGAACTTGGAAGCGAGTCAACACGCGCCAGGCACGGAGCGCAAGGAGAACATTTGGTGCTCCACCTACCATTTCGCTGGCCACAGGGACGGGTGGGGGACGGTCCGCGAGGCCTAGGAACAATAGATTTTTCGCTGAAGGAACAGTACCAATGGGCTGATACTGGGCCAGGTGGCCCAAAATGTAGGTTTTCTTCGGCAGACTGGGCGTGGTTGGTACTGAAGCCGAGCCCGCGTGTCATGGTCGTTTCGACGCTAAATGGAGCGCCATGCTTTCGCTTCTAGACGGATCGAAGGAACGGGGCTTTTTCAGTTTCTATCAAACCATGTGATTGAGTTTGAATTGTGGGTGAGGCGTCCGCCACCACGGTAGAGGCGTCCAAAGGGCCGCATCTACAGGCAAGGACATGCTTACTACCCCATACATATACATGCGCCGTATGTATGTGAGCCGTGTCGGAAATTTTCATGTACGAAGTAGTTTAACAGAAGACAGCATGTCAGCTCTAGTTCCTGCGCACCCTTAGCTGCGGCACCTTCGCTTGCGCAGTGTACTCCGTAGCCACGCCGCTCGGTAACCTGACTTGGGAGCCGAGCTCGTGTTAGATGACCTAGTGCCTGTATTTTGGTTGGTCGCCCGAGCTTGGGGTGTGAAATTAACGGATTAACGGCGACGCACGTTCTAGAGTGCTTCCTCCCAGGGTTCTCGAGTATACTATACAATTACAGGTGACGCAACGTGAGCGCCGAATGACTATAGGCATGGGCAGTTGGTATATACAGAGAGGAATATGTACGGACAGGAATATGTACAACATGGCAATGGTAAGCATGATGACGGTCCTTTTCTCTTGAGATTGAAGGACGGAATCGGTATGGAATCGGCATAGCAGGTATAGTGGCAACCGCCAATGACGGCGCATACCGGCCATGGGCCCGCCTCAGGTCACTTTTGCCGTGCCGTGCCGTGTCTAGGAGCGGCAATGGGGGTTTTAGATCTTGTTAGCTTCGGACGTAAAGGCTCACTGCTGATTGCGCATGCCAAGACGGCGACTGCATCTTCCGTCTTTGACAGACGCTGTCGTCGCACATCAATGTGTAGTTGACAGAGAATTGCGGACGATCAAAAGAAGAAAAAAGGTAACGATAGGGGGTACTATGTATCTGCCCGAGGGCGTAGGCTACGATGAAGATAGCGTGGGGCGGGGCGCAGCAGTCTCGGTTGGTCGAACGATGCACCAGCGGCCGCTAGGTAAGGCACTAGTGGAATGGGACCCTTGTGGCTCTCCCGCCTCATCTACGGAGTATCTCGAAGCCATCCAGTCGGTCCACCCGGCTATAGACATGGTATTCACATCGCAAACCATGATACCGTGCAAGATCTTCCGCTCGTGCCCATGCCGACCACCTGGTAAACAGTGTTCCACCATTGTTGCGCCTGAGTTATGGTGTGCATCAACAAGGACCATGTCCCTAACGTACGCCGTTTCTCTCCGTAGTAATGCTATTCATTTGATTGACATGCATCTCCATCGAATGACCATTCTGGCATCTGTCTCGGGGAGTTCGACTACCCTGGACCCCGCTCCAATGGGAGCAACCTGCAGGGAGCGGGGCTTTACTCAAGCGTAACTAGAATCCGGTCACCCCATCAGCTCTCGTACTGGTAGAAGGATGCAAGACGCCCGAGCCGGGGTGTTTCGAGAACCGACCGTGAGTGGACGGGCCTTCTTTGATCGATCTGGCCCTTTCTCTGTCCTGTAACCGTGCGGTTTGACTGCCGCTTCACACAGTTCGGACGCAGAGCGGCCAGCATACTAAATGCGTGCCGCCCAAATCTAAGCACACTGGACAAAACCCCCACACACACCCCAAATTCTGGATGTGTGTTTTTTCTGTTTGCTCCTTTGTCCATTTGCAAGATCCAGCCGCAACGTAGTATGGACCAAGGTGCACCGCCAGGTGCAGAGCAAGAATGGCCTAATCGGCGGCTCCTTGTCCTTGTACCAGTGTGGATCTTGCTGATCATCAGCACAATTTTCGTGGTATGGAGAGTTGTGTACGGTATTGTACAAGCACGCAGGTTCATGCTCAGTGATTACTTGTTGATCACTTCTGCTGTAAGTCTATCTTGGCCCCGTCTTACACTCATGCTTAGGAGGATGCTAACGTGAATCCTCTTGCAGCTTCTCAGCATTGCAGCAACCTCAATGAATCATGTTGTGGTAGATTATGGTCTCGGGTATGTTCTATGCATTTGCTGCAATAATGTACTTACTAACATTATCTCAGGCGGCATATCATGGACCCTACAGTCTTTCCAAATATCCTCAAGTACAGCTATTATCTATGGATTACTCAGATCGTTAGTAAGTTCGCGATACCAACTGTTTACAAAATAGCTACTCATGACTGTCTTTAGACATCATCGCCGTGGCCTTCTTGAAGTGGTCTATCTGTGCATGGCTGCTCGCCCTGAACTTCTCCAGAATCTACCAAGCGATCATCTGGCTATCTATTCTCATGGTCACAGCTTTGAACTTCTTGGCCCCAGTCTTGACACTGTTCGGGTGTGTACCGTTGGAGAAGAACTGGAACTTTGGATATAAAGGGGAATTCCACTGCTGGGCCAGAGGAACCTTGCCTCAAAGTTACGCTCAGGGTGAGTTTGCCAGACTGGTAGTTGCCACAGTTAACTCTAGTTCTAACAAATCGCCTAAGGCATTAGCAATATCGTAACGGATCTCGTATACATGGCCGCTCCTTTAATCTACCTATCGCGCGTTCAACTAGCTCGGAGGACGCAATGGGGTATCCGCATTGTTTTCCTTCTCAGTATCCCGTAAGACCCACAACCGCACCATCAAGAGCTGAAGACTAATCTTCCTCAGCGCAACAATCTGCTCCGTTTTCAAAACTATCGAGCTGAAGACCCTGACCACGACCAAAGATCCCACCTGGGACGGCGTCAACCTAAGCATCTGGTCGAGCTCCGAACTCTCCCTCGGCATTCTCATCGCTTCGCTGCCCCCACTGCGTAAAGCCTTCGACAACTTTTTCCAGAAGGTCCTGCCCTCGACCTGGACAGGCTCTGGCAAAACACCACACTACGGGTATGGGCGTTCCACCGTTGGCGGCACTGGCCATGTTGGGAACAGTATCCACATGAACAACTTCCAGGGTAGCAAGGCCTACCATTCGCGCATACCCGGCGAGAGCGTCCTCGACGATGAGAGCGATCGCGCGATCCTGAATAGCGACGAAGAACACAGAGGCCCTGGAATCATGAAGAGTATGGATGTGAAGGTTAGCATTAGTGAATCCCCGCCCTCGGGACTCCAGCTTGGTGGAAGCGGGCGATCGAGTAACGGCGACGACAAGGTTATCAAGCCGTTCGACGAGCCGCGTATCGACTGGTCAAGTCCGCATATCGAGAGTGCTGAGCAAGGACGTCACTGATAACGTCGTTTCTTGCACCTACCTCTGCATGTGTGTGTATATATATTCCTTTGTTTTATAACGGCCGAAAACGTTCTGGGAAATCAGCGGGCTGGCTATTCTCGGGTTGTATATAGTGACTTTGTCGACTGGGCTATTAGGTTCAGATGGTTTGGTAGAGAGGCGGAGCACGTTGGCGGACTGTACCTTGGATACCCCCTTATTTCATATGTCTTCTTAGATAGGATACGTTAATGTGATTGTGCGTAGATAATGAGAACAAGCTTGAAAAACAACTGTATTTGTCTCAGTATTGTATACACATAGGGGAAAAGGCACTTCAAGTGTCAAGTTGGTAAGTGACTTGGTAGCTACTCAAGCATCTTAGACACGCGACTGACGCCAACTTTTTTCATGGTCCTGTTTATCCTACAATACCACATATCATAATTCACTTCGCCTCCTGCTTCCCATCTTAATTTTTCAACCTGATCAGACCCTTTTTTGAGAAATTTTTAGGGACTTGTTTGCCGTTACAGTTCAGCAACGCTACGTAAAACCCATCATTGCCGCGATATTTTTACCTCTCCTTCACACGAAGTACAATAGCTGAATTTACAACCGTCGTCCACGGATGGAGTTCAGCCAGTATCTCGAGTCCGACCGCCTGCAAATCCTCCGAAAGCTGAAGAATCTAGGTATTTGCCACAGGTTAGTCAACTCAACTACACAGAACTTCTCTGCCTCTGTAGATCTGGATAAAATTCCACGACTCACCGGATAAAGCACACCCCTCATACCTCGAGCACTCCTTGCAACAACCAAACACCCCGGCTGCAACCTCGCCGTCAGATCGCGCAAAATCTCCAATTTAGACTTCGTGTCGGTTCCAACCAATGCCGCTAAGAAGACTACCTGGGATTTTGTCCAAGAAGCCTCGGAAGGCAGGTCCTCGTGGGTCACATCCTCGTTGGTAAAGCTCATACGCTCGTCGAGGCCCAGTTTACGACATAGAGCGGTGCTGAGGCGGAGGGCAGTGGCGTCGCGGTCGATGTTGTGGATGTGGGCGGAGGGATAGTGCGAGAGGAAGCAGATAGATGTCAACGGCAGAGGGCCCGAGCCAAGGAAGGCGATCGCAGTGGGTGGTGAGGGGAGGAAAGCGTTTATGAGGGAAGCCTCCAGCCGCGAGAGATCGACATAGTTGTTGTAGTAAGGGAATGACTGGAGGATATCTATGGAAGAGGAATGCTGATTGATGTTGTCTTGCTGGAGCTTCAGTAGGCTGTTTTGTTATGGGCAATACGACTTCTTAGGAACTGAGGGAAAGATGACACCAAGTGAAATGAGAGAAAAAGGGTTACCTACTCAACATACGTTCCGCCCAGTGCTTTTCTAGTTCCCCTTCAGCTGCTGAGCATATCGGGCGTAGTTTGTCGCACAGCTGTTCTACACCCGATACCTTGAAAAAGTACGTCGTGAACTCGGTGCTGTAAGGGACCACACACAGATTCACGAGGCGGGTCAACAGGGTGTTGACTTGTTCCGAAGGAGCTAGTGACGATAGCTCACTGAGCTTTGTGTGGATATCTCTGATTTCCGAAAGGAGTTGGTGCACGGATGAACTTAGAGTACTCGGCGTCGCGGGAGGGGTCACGGCCAGAGCCTCGAGAGTGGCACTTGCCTTGGATGGGTTTGTGGTCGAAGTTTGTTTCGTGGTCGCCATTTTTAGTGTCTTGTAGTAAGATTCGTAAGTATTTCGTATCGGGACAATATTGGGAATGTACTTTGTAGTCCCGAGAAGTAGCTAAGACGGCAAAGACTCTACTTGTTGACACTCTTATGTTCTACTGTCAAACGCCAGGCACCCACACGAGGGGCTTGTGGCGCGTGGGCGCCGACTAGTAAAACTTTTCCCGCATGAGGCACATGTTGTAGGTACTAAGCAGTATTACAAGCTGTCTGGTTGGTTGCACAAACATAAGTACCGTGATGGACATGTGGGATATTTAGACTGCACTAGGGAAGGGCCGCAAAATACGTGGGATCTATGCTGAATACGAAAGTGAGGCGTGGGGTTTATTATGTACTGGGGCAAATACAAACATGTGATAGGATGTAGCTTCCGGTCTCGCAGTCGGGAAGAGCATATGGAGAGCAAACGAAGATCCTTTTGATGCTTCTATTGTTAGTCTAGAGCATATTTGAACTGGAGAATTTCATAAAGCCGCCAGAGCCGCCAGACATGCCAAGAAGCGTGATGCGTTCGGGCGGCCTAAAGATGTCACTCCAGGCGTGGAGGTCAAGGAGATTCCTGGATAGTGCTGGCCGTGACAACTCTACTGAGGAACATCCTTGTCGCTGGACCTTTGATAAACCCGTTTGCCCCCAACCCACGTTTCTTTCACTGTCGCTTTCCGTAATGCCTCTACGTCCATGGTTTCCAATTCTTCATCGAAAACAACCCAGTCCGCAAACGCTCCCACTTCAATCTTACCGGATTCGTTCTCAAGAAATGCAGCGTATGCAGGGTTTATAGTGAAGCCCTCCAAAGCTTGGTCAAAGCTCAAAGTCTCTTCAGGATACCAGCCATCTTTGCCACCTTTCGGGTCCAGACCTGTTAGTGGGCTACGTCGCGTGACAGCTGCGTATATGCCCTCGAGGATGCTGGCGGGTTCTACTGGAAAATCACTTCCCAAGACTGGATGAAGGGGTAACAGCGAGCGCATGCGATACGCCTCATCTCTTGTACGTTGAAGACCGAGCCTGCTCTCTGCATAACCCATATCTGAGGTCGCATGGGTAGGTTGTATGGACGGAATTATTCCCAGCTGTGACATTCTGAGCTGATCATCCGGATGGATAATTTGGGCATGCTCAATTCTTAGTCGACGGCGTAGCTGACATTCGTGGGGGCTAGTGTCGGGACACAGCTTTTTCAAGGCGGCTTCAAATGCATCAACAGCCAGTCGATTGGCAAGGTCACCGATTGCATGGATATTGACCTGGTATCCAGCCAACATCCAATCATGAGTGACTTGTGACAGCGTCGTTGCATTCACAAGAAGTGAGCCTGAAGATGTCGGTTTGTCGCTATAAGGCTCGATCATTGCGCTGCCCCAGCTGCCCAATGCTCCGTCTTTGTCACATGAGTATATTTCTCTTATTGGGAGCGATGGCAAACGTACCTGCGAAAAGCTTCACGCTCTTTACCTGGAACTTGCCATTTGGCATACTGACCTTCTCCACTGTCTCTAAGCACACTGTATTCCTCACAGGGCATTCAAGCATAGCGTTGACCCTCACAGTCCAGTCCTCGTCGTTTGCGAGTTCTTGATACAGCTTGAGATCTTCCGGAATAACTCCGGCGTCATGCATTCCCACAATACCATGCTGGTTCAACTCGGCCATTGCAGCTTTAACGAACTTGGTCTTTCGTTCTTTTCCAGGCTTTGGATAGTGTTCGAGAACAATGTCCATGGCGTTGTCGCAGAACACGCCCTTGGCAGGTACCTCACCTCCAGGCACGTCTGGTAGTGGAGATGGGAGAAGATCAAGCACTTTGTCGGAAACCCAGATACAGTGAACGTCTACTCGATCCAACATTACATAGAGGTCTTGAAAACTCTGGGATATCTCTAGATCTGGCTGCAATGGGTATTAGTAAAACTCGGACCAACTCTAACTGTAACCACCTGATATAATGGCAGCAATCTCGGACACTTGCAATTGCCCGGCTACTATTTTCTCCAAACACTTACAGAGGTTGGCCAGCGTCTGAAATATGCTTGATCCCAGCCCACGCCTCTAAGCCATTCGTGGGCTGTACCCTTTTCAGGACGTTTTGTCTTGTATTCGAGTAGTCTTTGCTGGATCTCAGCCATTGAGCTCGCACCAAATAAGCTCACAGAGTCTAGAGACTCTCCGAACTGTATCAGATGCCCGTGCCCGTCCCAAAAGCCTGGATAAACCTGGTAGTCAATCAGATCAAAAGATCGGAAAGGATCTAGCTAAAGTGACAATTTGAACAGGGAACTCACGTATCCTGTACGAGCTTCCTTGGTGTCTTCAGACGCAGCATCACCCGAGTATACGCTTGAGAATTTGCCATTGTGGACAGTAAAACAATGGGCGTGTGGTCGTTCGGAAGATAGTGTTCTGACAGACTTGTAGCAATACTGTTCGCTAACGAAGCCCTGTGGTCCAAACTGATAGACAAGGGCTGCCAAAGCTATTGGCAGAAACAGCCAGTAGTAAGCATTGATGGAGGACATTTCTGCTTCTCAATGCCTGTCGAGTATGGCTGTTGACGAGTACGAGGAAAGCGGTGACACAAATTGGGAGAATGGCATCTTCACTCCGAAAAACGGATACTGAGATAAGCGAGCACCAATGAGCATGAGCGGACAACCCAGGTCCGTCCCTGGTATATCGGCCCTGGCACCCATCTTTGCCTATACAATTTGCTTTGGTATCCCAGTGGGCGCGGGCATTATAGACACATGTCATCTATACATTCGCAAGCGATGTTGAGTTTGGCACGCCAGGGCGGAGAGCTGAACACGCATCCACGAGAGTCTTGGCGCATCCTTCGCCACCCAGTCGTCATGGAGGAGGCGGTAACCAGCCACTTCACTTTGCATACAGCGCACAGTTGTCGGACAGGTTGGTCGAACCCTCGCTTCTGTATCAGGCCTCCACCGGATTGTCGAGAGGCTTGGCACGCCGGAAAAGGGCGGTGAGCAGCATCATGGGCATTTAACTTGCACATCATCACATTCGACACATGCTCTATGACAAAAGCCCCTCTGATGAATGCGGCTCCTGCGCCTGCTCCACACCAGCTTTGATGGACATTGGATGGTGTGTTCGGCCGCTTGGTGGAAGGCTGGGCCATCTGCAAGGCGGGTGGGGGCCAAGACAGGAATCACCAATTCTGGGCGCCATAAGCTGGAAGCTTGAGAATCGCGATCTCTGCCAACTGCCTCCTCGATGCCCCTTCACATAGCGACAGGACATACATACACATGGCAAACACAGAGCTTGAAGTGCTGAAACAGCAGCTCGAGACGCTCCAGCGCTCCCACGACGCACTACTCAACAGCTTGTCGGTAACCAATGATATCTTCAAACCATCTCAATCGGATGCTTCCCGCCTCCGTCGCTCCTCCACGCGACTCGGTGGCGACGCTGTCTTCGCCGACACTTCAACCCTTTCAGATGACAGCGACGACGACGAAGATGATTTCTTTGTTCAGGACGAGCTTCCAACCCACTCGTTCGACCACGAACACCTTCGCGAACATCTCAGAAATCATTCCTGGAACGTGCACGGCAGAGAGATCTTAGCACCTGTTCTCGCTGATCCCGTCAAGCTTGCAAAACAACCCCATCTGTTTCACCAGGACTCCAGTGCAGCAGAAGATCGCAGCCATTACTCGCATTTCCAAGTCTACAATGTGGGCCGTAATGGACTGCCCCAGTTGGTTGAAGTCGCCAGTCCCGACAACGACATGTCCAATGCAAACCAAATCTGGGAATCGCTGAAAGAGGTTGCTAAGCACGAGGACGAAGTCATCGTCGGACGTATCACTATTGCGCGTGAACCTTCACCGATCTTGTTCGGTGCCTTACATCTGACTTTGCATAAAGCTTTCGATATGGATGAACTCTTCCAAAGACTCGTTGAGACAGAAGCCTCTTCCGCGCACATGTTCCGGGCCTTTGACGAAGACCCCAGGCACCAGAAGTCTTTTTACTTCAACTTCGAGTACTACACAATCATTGGAGAGGATTGCAAACCAATGCAATGGCAGCGCGCTGACAGTGTCAGTAGTGGGGATGGTGAGCATCACATACCCTTGGCCCGATGTAGCGCCATCGTCGCACTAGTCTTTCATGACGAGAACCCCCGCCGCATCCGCAATCGGGGCAGACGAGCCAAAACTCGGTTTGGGCATGTCGCAAATGTATGGAGCCCATGGCAGGTTCTACAACTCGAGTGCTTTCCTGATTGGAAATCACAGCCCGGTATGTTATCACAGGTAGCTGAGAACCAATACAAGATCCAAAATACTAATTTACTCTACCTAAAGCACATGGCACACCTTATACGTTTGAAACTGGACACAAATTTCTCAACGGCGCCGAGGCCTTCTTACATGCGCTACTGACAGAATATCGGGACGCGCGAAAGAGATATGATGAGATATACAAGCGCATCACTGAACTTGTTACTCCACCACTAGGCTTTTTGTTTGATGAGGACCTGCGACGAAACCGTCTTTTCGAAGATAAGGACTTTACCTGGACGCGCCGTTACTTTTACGCCCACCAGACCTTAGGCAATGTCAATAATAGCATCAAATCCATGATCGACGCTTTCGAAGACACGTTCACCGAAGACATCTGGGAAGGCACGAACAAGATGCTGTGGCCGTTGTTTGAAGAGTCTCCACGGAATGAGCATTGGAAACGGCGGTTGCGCTTGTTGAGGCTACAGTTTGAGCGGGAGATGAAAGAGCTCCGAACAATTATAGCTGAAAATAACGAAAGGCGACACGAGATTGAAACACTTCAGGAACAACTCTTCTCAGGTACTAGCATCCAAGAGTCGAGAAAGTCTGTTGAACTAGCAGATGTTACTGTACACCAAGGCTACAACATCAAGGTCCTCACCATTGTTAACCTTTTCTTCATGGTAAGTTCCCTACATGAACACAAACCTGCAAGCGCGACCAAACTAGCCTACTAATACATCCACCAGCCCCTCACCTTCGTCACCTCCATCTTCGGCATGACCAACATGCCCGAGAGGGCAAATTTCGTAAACTTCGGCATTGTTTTAGCAGCCATCTGCATCCCATTCTTCAGCATCATCGGCTTCCTGTCTACGAAATACGGCTACAGCATCTGGGCGCAAAAGACAAAGGAGCTCTGGCGCTTCATTCGCCCCAAAAAGAACAAAAAGGAGAAACTGCCAGACAACGAAAATGTGCCACCACGCACCCCTGTTCATCGTTCCTTGACTACTGAAGAGGCTATGCGTGCGAGATTGGGAATAAATCACCATGTTCAGGCGCGGCGCCTGAGTCAGCGGCCGCAACCGAGCCATCCGAACATCCAGCGCATGGTACAAAGGATGGGTGAGGGAAGGGAGAGTGGGCTCATGCGAATGGGGGCTTTGGCTGACGAGAAGAGTTCCGACGAGGTGGATAAAGTGAAACCGGGGTCGAAGAGCAGAGACACTATTATTGAGATTGAGAGATGATGATGACGATGATTGGACGATTAACGGTCACCTTTTGATAGATTTTTCTTCTTCGGATACGACGCCCACGCGCTTTATGTATGACGCTCACGACGAGACGATGTATATGCCACGACGCCATGTTTATCTAGTTTAATTTTCCAATTTCGTTACACATGAACAATTCCAGTTCCAGTATAAACTACAGTATCAACTGATACAAAAGGTCATAGTAACTAGCTTTATATTTATCCCAAGACAACCAATTTAATTAGACCTCCGTCGAGTCTAACGGATCGCCTTGGAGATGATTATCAAAGCTAGATCCTCACCTCAGCCTATGCTTTCCAAGCTACAAGCAAACCTAGATACCGGCTCTCTCTTCTTCCAAACACGTAGTACAATTTTCAACCTAGAACTTGTTTGTTTGTTCTAGAGCATTCTTCACTGAGCTAGATGTAACTAGCTGCCACAGCCTTGCTCATACGATAAAGCTGGGCCGTTTGCCAGTACAGCCAAGGATGTCAAGGCCACTGGGGAGACAACAAACGCAGTTATCTTAGTTTGAGTGACGTCATTTCGATACTGTATGTGTCCGCCTCAGGTCATGCTGGGAGGAGCGAACGCTCCAAGTCACATGTAAAGCAGAAATCGCCCACTGTGGTAGCCTACTCTCACCTTCACCTCCGCTCTACTCACGCCACTTTCGCCGCTATCTTTTAAATTCTACCCTCACCTCCGTTTGTTGCTCGCTTAGTTACTTCTTGCCACACATATATATCTTTCAGCAACCCTTATATACTCGCCTTTTCCCATCAGCTCTATACCGCTCATATATTTTTCTATAAACTCACCACCCACACTGCCACCGGCGCTTTTACAAGCACTACAGCGGTGTTCTTTATACTCGATGTACTATGCGACATCTTTGCCGGCTCGGAAGCGCAATGGGCGAACTTACAAGACCGGAAGCCATTCGGCCTTGCACCACATGCGGCTCCCAAACCACCGGAATATGGATTTGAGATCGTTGGGACAGTCACGCACACCGACGACGTTCGGTATGAAGCAGGCATGCATGTACATGCTCTGCGCTGTGGTAAGAGCCTAAGGGATTGAAGCGCCCCTTATCTTCATATAAGCTCATCGCGTATCTGCCTCGAGCCTCTCGATCTACGCCTGCGATAGGAAGCTTGTTCATGTCGCTGAGAAGCATGGCGTTCCAGGAGATGATTGTTCGGGAGATCATCGAAGCTGGCCTATATACGACATGCTCAACGACCATAATTGCACCCCTGACGACCTGTACGACACATCCACCTGATACATCGATACTAGAAGTGGAGGGCTATAAAATTGGCAACATGAACGTTGCCGTCACCATGCACGGCATATCACGCGCTATATTTGAGTCCACTGGCCGGAAAGCGCTCAGCGAACGGAGTGTTACTTTTGCCCACGGCATTACTTTGAAGTCATGGCGGCCCCTCGTCGTTATGTTCCCAGCGATCTTCCTATGTTGAGCAAGGGAGAAACACCACTGGTTTTGAGATCTGACGCTCACCAAGCGATCAAAGACACAGTCCTCAAATATGGTTTTGTTCCACCAAACTTTAGGGTTGAGGCAGTCCACTCCAAAGGGGGCCCGACAATGAGATACACGGGACTTAGCACTGGAACAACGTCGTCGCTTCACCCTCTTTCTCCAGCTGGAGCACTAAAAAAACCGAAGCTTGCCCGCGAGTTCCCTGATGATCGCCAGGATATACCGTCTCTATTCCACCCACCAGTGAAGCCGTATCATGCAGATCTGTTGTACCCATCATTCGCATGTTCACGGCCGCGTGCGATAGCCATGGCATTGTTTTTGATCCGGCCACCCAGAGGCATGACACCTGGGAAGCAGCCTTGGCTGCCAGTCTCACTGAATCAAATGCCTATGGTGGAACACCTGTCACAGAAGCTCAGGTCAAGCTTATCGCGCGAAAGAAGGCGAAGTCTGAGCTGTATAATACGCTCTATCATCCAGCAGATCGGTTCACATGCATCTTCAAGGATGAGCCAGACTGCGCAAACGTTGCTGCATACTGCGAACGTAGCCTGGTTATTCTGGCCCCGCATATGCCTCTTTCCCCGACTGCTTGGAATCGCCCTTGGGACAGGGAGAATCGGCCTCCAGTGAGATACAGGTGGAGCACAGGACCCAGGCCTCACAACGCATGACGTTTCTGGCTTGCATGCCTATCATGGGCAGCGACAGCAAGGAAGTATACTGGCTTTCTATCAAACCTTCATCCGCTTACAAGAACGCTTGGGACACTCAATATCACAGGTAAGCAATGAACACTGGCCGCAATTCACAGAAGGTGCCTCCGAGGTGGCCTTTCGAAATCCCTTGATCTCGGCAGCTATATCATGCAGTACGGCGAACACATCCAGCGGGACATCGCAAATGGTAAATGGACCGAGTTTGTTTATGACAACAAAAAACTGTACAACGGGCAACACGTTAGCTTTCAAGAGCTTGGAGCGTGGGTATTGACCAATGCGATCTGCCGGAAGTATTGTGCCAGTGCACAGCGTGACTGGTCAGGTGACTAGGAAATGGATAGTATATGAGGCTTTTATAGTAGTTAGAGACAGGACATCCACCTCACGATAGCATGAGCTGTCTACTCTTTAACTTTGTCTATGACTAGAATACAACTTTCTACCTATATCCCTCTCTTCTCTTGGTGACCGCTGCAGTGACCGATCTACTATCGTCCACTCTAACAAGTACTGTGGTCTCGCACTATCTACACCCTTACAGTATGTCCAGAAATAGGAGGCTGTTGATCAGGCAGACATTGAGTACCGATTGAACGAGACCGATGAGAATTGGAAGGCATACATGGAGGCTTTTGAGGATGCACGCAAGGTGCCTTCCTAAGCTGCACTAAAGAGGAAGCAATCTAGAGATCAAGGCTTTCCTGCGCACTGAATGTGGAAATTGACACTATCATGGGTTGAATTTACGGAATGATTTTCGCCTTGCGCATCCTATCAAATACCTTCCACCATGACTCTTTCGGCCCTCTCTCCTCCGTAAACCCTGTGCTATACACCTTGGTCATATCCAGCTGCCTGTCAAAATCGAACTTGGTCATCAGTAGATGCTCGGAGATCTGCATTCCTCGACCACCATCAACATGCCCGCTCTGCAGCCCGTATTTCTTCTCCATAGCTAACCATGTGTCCATGTTGTCATTGATGAACTTGCGCATGTCGATGGGTTCGTCAAGGGGCTCTGTGGCCTCGAGGTTGAAGTAGGAACAGATGATTGGCCACTTCGTCTCCCAATTTTGTGGCGTTCTGGAATCGGAGACATTGTAGGCAGCACCCTTGGGGGTAGAGGGAGAAAGAGTGAGATGTATCGTTTGACGCGCAATCATGTCGCTGCTGCTGTCACTGCTCAAAGCTTTGCGGGTTTGAGGTGTGCCAGGAAACGGGCATTTGGCGCCTTCTCCGTGGACTTCCTTCCACAGACTTAAAAAGATTCCCAGGGATGTGCCCAGAGAGTAGTAATTTTGATTTGGGACAAAGCCGACAATGATGTCAGGCCGAGTTTCGATGAAACTCCATTTCTTGTCTTTAGCGTATTCGGTGATAAAGTCTATTTGCGTGTGGTAGAACAGCATTTCGGCAAACGGGCTTGGTATACGCGGTTCGGACTCGGAATGTGGAGCTGGGGGAAGAGGGGGTGCCGTAGTACCAGGTTCTGCAGCTTCATCGTACCACGGGAGTACGGCGAGAAGGTGACAACCATCTGCCATAGTAAGTTTATGTCACACCACATATTTGAAGGTGAAGACGGACATATCTTGGTTCCAATCTGTAACACGATAAACTCCAGGACCGGGCAGAGCTTGTCAACAGCTTTCACGGCTTTTGAGAACATTTCCAGCGCGTCATCCATCTCTTTCTTTACATCCATACCCGCTTTGTATGCGACATAGTACACATGCGTTACCTCCGCGATATCAGGAATTCGTTTCTCCAACTCTTTCTCGAGGCTTTCTTGGCTATGGGCAAGCAAGTCGATACCCGGGACCATGTTTAGGCGAGGATCCTCTGGCCATTGCGCCTGAGATAGTGTAATCGGGCGATTCGAAAGTGCGTGGACGCGCTTCCAGATACCCTTTTTAGGATAGTCGGTGAGTATCTCATTGACAAAAGCCCATCCTGTTTCGTGGTATATATATCAGCATTTCTGTGCGACCTACGCAGTGCGTTTACAAACCTGTTACGCCAGAGGCGCCAAAAACAAGCGCAGATTTTGACATTGTTGTTCAATGAATGAGATCAACTTGCGCAAAATCAAGGAAGAAGGCGATACAGTCTTTATATGAGGGGATTTGGTTTGCGTCGTGCGCACCAGGAAAGTCTCGTCTTAGTTCGGTGCTCTGAATACTAACATGGAAGGTGGGGGGCGTCAACGGTGGTGATAGTGGAGCAACGTGACCTGATAGTTCTCTTGAGCCGTCTCCACAGTCGGCCCTTGGTTTTGAGCGGCATGGTGTATTGTGAAGTATCGCCTAGATCTCCTTCTTCCACAAAATGAATCAAGCTTTGCATGCTTTTTCTTTTCAGATCTTTTGAAGACAGCAACATCTCCAAGGACTGCGAAGCGCTTCATCGGGTGGCGGTTCCCGTGGGCTATCCCAGACCTTTGTATGGCTGACGAGTCAGGATCATATCAGTGCCCGCGCTTGACCTAGCTTTGGCCAGACCATTGTGGAGAATGAACGGCTTGCGCGCGGTAGCGTCCGCAAATTGAAACCATTCGCTGGAGTTGCCGAAGCGAGCATGCAAAATCATTGCCGTTTTGCATGCCTTATCTCATCTCATAGCTACCTTGCTCCATTAGATATGAAGCTAATCATACATTTACTGAAAGCATCACCAACAACATAAAGCTAAGTCTTCCATATGTTGTGTCTTTTGGCTCAAGTCTGCTGGAGAAGCGTTGCGACAGTGATGAAGGAAGGGAAGTCGCAGAGTTAGAGTTTGCACGGTCGACAAAGGGTCAGGGCATTAAAACGACAAAATGTTGGACCTTGAAGGGAATGCAACGCTGTAGAAATATTGTTGCAGATGTTTCCGAAGAAGAATCGAAAAGCATAGCCTATGAATGACACCGCTGACCTCACGTTCCATACATCTGGATATCGCGCGCTAGGAAGACGTCTCTTACTGCTGCCGTCTTTTTGGGTGAGTATTTTGCTATGAGAGATAGGGCATCAACTAAGAGAAGTATGGAGTTGAGATAGATGAATGGATGCCGAAATTGACAGATAGGAAAAATCTCATACGTAGGTACCACGGGTGCTTACGAAGTTTGTGGCGGAACGACCCCGCATAACTTCTTCCGTGACCCCAGTCTACGGGTTTTTGTCGATCGCGTGCGAAAACTGTATAGCGCCGGAGTGACAAAACTTACGCCTGAGACCTTCGTAAAATGCGCATAGTCACCGGCTTCCAAATAAGGTATATATCTTTTTCCGAAAGTTGCATCAGCGAAGCTGAGTCTAATGAGACCCGCGTGGTGCTCACCAAGCGATATCTTACTAGATAAGGATAGAGGTTGTATGATATATGAAGTCACCCGAGGCGCGGTTAAACATTGGAGAGCAGTCGATGGCTACTTCAAAACACTGCAACGTCTTGGTATTTCATCTGTACTGATAGCCTGTTGTTTCTCAAACTTTTTAGTTTGCAAAATTGCACTCTTTTCTATTCCAATTGCGCCTATAAAATTTCATCAACTACTTCAAAGAGGCCCACACGAAAGAACAAACCCGATCTCTTAAACTGGATCTAAGTCCTCTAATCTGCATCTGCCAACTGTTATAATGGTGGATGCGAGAATGCCAAACGGACTGCACGTCACTGACCATGGCCAAGACTACGACTACCCGCCATCACACGTTGATGGCCCGTACAAGATTTTGAACCAGTATCACTCAAGACCTTCCAGACTGAGGGTAGCGTGCATAGGTGCAGGCGCATCGGGTCTTTGTTTGGCGTACAAGATGGAGAAGATGCTGGAGCCAGGGTCGTGGGAACTGACGCTGTATGACAAGAATCCCCAGTTTGGCGGAACTTGGTATGAGAATACGTATCCTGGAATTACCTGCGATATTCCATCGCATGATTACAATTTCACTTGGGACCCCAAGCCCGACTGGTCGACATTCTTTGCATCCGGAAAAGAGATCCAGGGTTACTTTGAGGACTTTGCTGAGAGGCATGGAAGCAAAAGGTACATGCAGCTCAACAGCAAGGTTGAGGAAGCAAACTGGGATGATGAGGATGGATGCTATAGCCTGACAATTCGAAACCCCAAAACTGGCTCAATGAGAAAGGATTGGGCGCATGTGTTGGTCAATGGAACAGGTAAGCTTCCACCAATGCCACCAGTGGAGCAGATTTGACGGAGTTCAGGCATTCTGAACAATTGGAAGTGGCCCGATATTGAAGGGCTTCATGACTTCAAAGGTCCGCTTCTTCATTCCGCACGTTGGGACCACAGTGTAGACTTCAACAACATCACCGCCGCCGTGATAGGAGTCGGCTCATCAAGCGTTCAAATTGTGCCTTCGCTTCAGAAAATAGTAAAGCAAGTACGTCTTGGATATTTTCTTTTGATATAGGGCAGATGCTAACTTGGTGTCTTTACTTCTATAGCTAGAGGTTTACATGCGAAGCCCAACATGGATATCTCCGCCATTTGGCGCTGGCGCTCTCACCGACAACCTGCAAAAGGGTCAAGACATCGACCCAGGTCAGCGGCAGTACACATTCACCGAATCCGATATCAAGAAATTCAAGGAAGACCCAGAGTACCACTTAGAATTTCGGAAGAAGATCGAGGCGGAGATGAATAGCATGTTTGGCTTGTTTCAGCAAGACTCGGAGCTACAAAAACAGTTCAAGGATGTCATCACCAAGGAGATGCACCGACGCATGGGTCCAGGTCACGAGAAACTGAAAGAATTTATAATTCCCAAATGGTCAGTCGGCTGTCGACGTATCACTCCGGGAGATGGCTTCTTAGAAGCACTGACGCAGGATAATGTAACACCAGTTTTCGATGGCATCGAACGCGTAGTTCCAGAAGGCATCAAAACTATCGACGGCAAGATCCACAAGCTAGACGCAATCGTATGTGCCACCGGGTTCCAAATTGCTTTCCAGCCCGCCTTCACCGTACGCAATGGCTTGAATGTGTCCATCAAAGAAGACTGGACGAACGGCCCTAACCTCTACATGGGTGTTTCAGCACCGCGGTTCCCGAATTATTACACGATTGTCGGACCAGGCGCGACGTGGAGCAACGGCACCCTTTTGCCAAGCATAGAGACAACGATCGAGTACAGCATCAAGTGCATGAAGAAGATGCAGTGCGAGGGCATCAAGGCGATGAGCGTCAAGCAAGAAGCACTAGACGAAATCTATGCACATTTAGATGAGTTTAACAAAACAACTGTCTGGCAGGAAGAATGTCCTAGCTGGCTCAAGAATGGGTCGACAACAGGCAGAATCTACGTGTGGCCTGGTGCGGTAAGTTACTCTATTTTGACCGATGGAGCATCCGTTTCATGTTGGTGCTAGCGTGGCACATTCCCCTGTGTTACCCCGCATTGTATTTGCAATCACTAACACGAAGAATATATAGACAATTCATTTTCTCAAAACCATCAAGACACCGCGCTGGGAAGACTACGACTATGTTTACAGGTACAAGAACCGATTCGCGTACCTTGGGAATGGAGATGTCAAAGCAACAGCATCCAAAGACCTGCATGGGCTGAGTCCGTACATCCGCAATTGGGACCATGAGTGGGATGTGGATTAGGAGAGGATAATGGCTCCTCACAACTGGTGAAACCAGAAACTGGCGGCCTACTTTGAAGTAGCTGTAGTTGTCACAGTTGTGTATTATCTCTGTGTTAATAGCTGGTCCTTATAGGTGGGTTCATTTTCACTTTTCGGTTTTACTGGTTGTGGGAGAAAATGGCTGTATGTTCCCCGTATGACGGAATGCCAGGAGGCTAGTTTGGCGCAGTATGCTGTTTTTTCTGTTTGTACTAACTTTGGTGTTTCACTAAGACGTTTCTTTTTCTCTCCTTTTTAGCTCAATCGATGGGACATGGTAGAGCTTTTGCACCTGCTGAACGCGAAACCGAGAATACACAGCTCCGGCCTAGCCCGTCTCGCTCCAGTGCGCAAAGTATGTCCAAATGCACGTCCATCGATTGTGATGACGGCTCGCCTGAAGAACCCGCATGATTGCGGATGCTGACTTCCTAGCTTCTACGCATATGGGATCGTGACGATTACTAGCTGACAACCCGTTACCCAATCATAAATTCCCTCCCCCTCATCTGAGCATGCTTTTGACTCAGAATGAACCCCTTTTTGTTCAACACGAATCGCAGTTTCTGAGGCACTGCCACAAAGACGCAACGCTACTGCAGTAGTGAGCTGTCATTGGGAGAGGTTCGGTGACAGAACCACCCCCGGTCCCAGAACTGAATGCGCGTCACACATGACAAGTCCCGGAACTCTTGCCTCGAAATGATCGCACGTTACCAGTCTTTTGGCCATACCTCTCAGGGTGCGCCTCGATGTCAGTTTCTCGGCATTGGCAGCAGTGATCGCTTGCGTGCGCAACTGAATGCCTGAATGACGAAAAAAAGCTGTGAAACAGACCTCCCAGAGAAGCCTTCGCGAGAAGGAAATTCTCCATATTCGGCAAGGACAGTGTCGCCTGGCAGTTGGTTTTGTTCCACGACACTCTCAGATCGGTACGTGCATGTGGTGCCGAAACTGAATGTCGTTAGCTGCATGGCATTTTACGACAAGCCTGGCATCCCTTATCGCGAACGCCTTCTATAGCTAGTCAAGCAAAGCTGCTCCGTAGAGTGGAATTGCGGGGCCCCGCCTCCACATGGCGGAGGTGGACTGCTCCCCTAGCATTCAGTGGGTAAGGTTTCGGGCTAGCCTCGACCTAGGTTCCTCAAAACAGGCGGAATTTTGGATTTAGTCTGGAGGTGTGCCATCGCGGTGGGCCCTGCCTATTCTTCTCACGAAATTCATCGCGTTTTACATTAGGTTTACCATTCCAATTACAGGAGATTAAGTCTAGCTCAAAGATAGTAATGGCTGGAGAGACCAAACCGTCAAATACAACCAACACGATCAAGCACCAATCTGAATCACAGGAGACAAAGTCAAAAAGGGACAGCAAGCTCGATCAGAGCGCTCCTGAGAAGGCCTCATCAAAAGAAAAGTCTACTAAGCCCCGTCACAGGGCGTCCATTGCCTGTGCTTCTTGCCGAGATCGCCGAATTCGGGTATAGTCGCTGCCACTGCACTTAAGAAGCGTTTCCTGACAAGATCATAGTGCGTGGTACCCGCAGGAGAGAAGGAATGCACACAATGTAAACGATCAGGTGTAGAGTGTATCATCAAGAACGACGATGAGCGAAGAAGGTCTGTGGATGATGTCAGATGAGTGCGGCGGCAGCTCACAACCACGCAGGCCCATCTCAAGAGCATACATGTGCTCTCTCACCGACCGTGTAGCTCTTCTAGAGGCCATGCTGAAAGAGCGAGGCGAGGAGGTACCGCCAGCAAATCATCCGCCCAAAACACGGCACAGCGCTCCGAACCATGAGGAAGAACCAACTTCCCCAAACCAGAAGGTTGTGGAGCATAAGCCCACACAGCATGAAAACTCTAGTCCAGGAAGCCAAGGCAGTCTCAGAGATGACTATCCAGATTTTGAGCAACATGACTTCAACACCAGCAGCCCTTATGTGTCGACTGGTGATGCAGATAGCGTAGGCTCACCGTCCATGCTACCTCCGCCGAAGAAAGACGGCATGGTCAATCGACTTCTCTCTACTCGGGGTCACCTATCCTTTGACCAGCTCAATGGGCGTCTTCGCTACTTTGGTCCGACAACAAATTGCCATGTGCATTCAGAATCTCTAAGTCCTTCAAACATAGCCCAAGAATCGAACGAACAAGCCCGACGAGCAGACAGGATTATACGCTCTCTTCCACTGGAAACCTACGATTACCTGATGAACCTATTTTGGCAGTTCTATAACCCTGTGCTTCATGTACTGCATCAAGAAGCATTTAACGAAGATCGGGAGATGGGTCGCACACAATTTTACTCCGGCTTTCTACATGTGTGTGTTCTAGCCATGGGATTCCGCTTCGCTAACAAGGAGAGACCGGACATCAGGAAGATTAGTATGCCGGGTATGGAAAGCTCCCTGCATCGCGAGGCCAAGTATATGCTTGACCACGAGCTGGAGAGGCCAGGTGGAATAACAAGCGTGATTGCACTGCTCTTACTGGGAGACCTCGAATGTGGGGTGGGCCGTGACAACGTGGGGTGGATGTACGCCGGTATGGCTGTGAGGCTTGCATTCGATATTGGGTATGTCTTGCAATCTTCGCTACATATGGGCTCGATCTTTCTTTACTGACAGAGATACCATTTAGTCTCCATCTTGATACCCGCCTCTCAGGCCTCCCGCAACGTGAAGTTGAGATTCGACAGATGACTCTCTGGGCCTGTGTCATCTACGACAAGTACTGGGCGCTCTTCCTTGGCCGTCCAACGTCTATGAAGTCGGCAGACTTGGAAATATATCATCTGACTAAACAATTCGAGCGCCTTGGTACCTGTCGGCCCGCCGGTCCTGAGAAGAGCATGGAAACCATGATCTACGAAGCCCTGTTGGACCTCATGGAACTCGCCGGCAAGATAACAGAGAACATGGATCCGCATTCTTCTCAGGCGGTCTCATCAGATGTACATTCTGCAGTAGACCGCAATCAGTACATGCGTATGGCGGCGCTAGATCGTGAGTTCAGTAGCTGGTATGCTAGATTACCAGAGCGACTCCGATGGACGCCAAACAATATCGCAACAGCACCTTTCAGTTTCTTCCTGCTGCATCAGCAATATCACTCCAGTCTGATCTTATTGCATCGCCCGTTTGCGATGTATGAGGACCAGGCTAACAACGAAAACGGACCAGACGATCATTTTTCAGCATTAAGTAGGACTGTTTGCACGAAACACGCGATCCGAGTAGCGAGAATATACTGGCAGCATCGACAACGGTTTGACACCAAGCAAATTTTTGTCACGGGTATACAGCATGCCGTACGTAAATTTGCTTAAAACTTAGTCCTATGCACGGAAATACTGACTCAGAAATCCAGGGCACCGCCGCAACTGCTCTCGTCGCAGCCTTGGCCTTCATCAAGGATCCTGTCTCCCGCGCAAATAACATGCAATACCTCGAATGTCTCGCAGCCGCTCTGTCAGACATGGCGTATACCTACCAGCCCGCCGAGCGCATGTCGACTGTCCTCCGCGCTGTAATGGTTGAACTACGCGGCGGCCCCGACCCAGTCTCCTCTACATCGTTCAACATATACAAGCCCCAATCCAGCATTGTACCCGCACGCAGAGGCAGCACAATTGATACGGACAGCGACATAAACGATGGCGCTCAGCAATGGGCCAAGAAACGGCAGATGAGTTCTAGTAGTACTGCTAGACCACGCGCCGGGACTGGTGGAGCCCGCAAAGCACGAATGAGCTCAAGTACCACTGGTACTACGCTGGGCTTATCAAGAGACCATAACCAGGGGACGTTGATGCACCATGGTCTTTCCATTCAAACTCCGGTGGCATTACCACCTCGCTTCGACGACCAAAGCCAGACAGATGACTACATCATCGTTACGCCTCGTTCCGATCCCAGTGCCTGGGTGCCTGACTTCTCGCATGCACTATCCCCACACCCGACAGCATCCTCATCGTCACATGCGCGCCATCCTGGCGCATGGATGAACACTGAATATGAGTCTCAAGACGCCATATCGCAGCTCGCGAATGCACATTTCCCCGAGCTGAGTGCTTTCGAGGATGTTATAAGCAGTGCTGCTCTCAGTAGTGGGCGCAATAACGCAGGGGGGCCGAACCTTGATTTCATGCCGCTGGGAGATGCAGGGGAGTGGAGCGGAGGCAGCGATTTAGATGGGTTTCCGATACAGAACACCTCGTTTTGAAGATTATGGATATGACAGAGTGAAGTATTGTAATCAAAAAGGTTCATCAGGAAAGTATTTCATAGCTATGTACATGTACGAGATGAAGCCTACCGCCTTACCAGCAATACCAACGGAACAATACCAACATATTCAGGACTATCAAAACGCATATTTCGTATCTAAAAGCTGGTAATGAAGAGGCAGGGTTCCTAGCAAGCTGACTGAGGATAAAATTTCCTTTTCTTCTCATTGAACCCTCAAGTGAAGTTATCATAAAACTTATCAATTCTTCTCGGGCTTTCGCACATGCGTAAACATGACCTGCTTCCGCTAGTCTAAAGATTCATGTTAATCATGATTGTCTTCGGTTCCGTGAATGCTCTGAGCGCATGGATACCGCACTCTCTGCCCAAGCCACTCTCCTTGCTTCCTCCAAATGGAGTGTTCATGAACATCAAGCTCACACAGTTAATTCCCACCATGCCACTATCAAACTCACTCGCGACTCGCAATGCCCTGTTGATATCTGTTGTGAACACTCCCGCCATGAGTCCAAAATTGGTGTTGTTAGACAACGCCATGACCTCCTCTTCCGTCTTGAACGACTTGACAACCGAGACTGGGCCAAAAATCTCTTCGCAGTGGAGCTCGGACGTGGCGTCTACATCTGTAAATACAGCAGGCTCGATGTAGTATCCTGAGTTACCAATGCGTTTGCCGCCCACAGCGAGGGTACCGTGGCCTTTTTGCTGACCGCGCTCGATGAAGCCTTGAACGCGGTTGAATTGGGCCTGATCGACGAGCGGGCCAATTTTTGTTGTCGTCTCGTCTGGATCACCAACATCCTTTACTTTCTCTTTCATAGCGACCTTATACTTCTCAAGAAAAGCGTCATAGATGCCTTCTTGAACATAAACGCGACTGGCAGCGAAGCATACCTGGCCTGTATTGGCAGTGATGGCATCGGCTGTCCATTTCACTGCGTTGTCTAGATTTGCATCGTCAAAGACAACGGCGGGAGACTTCCCACCGAGCTCGAGGGTGACGCGTTTGAGGTTTGATTTTGCAGCCATTTCTTGAATCTTCTTACCAGTGGCGATAGAGCCGGTGAAACTGACTTTGCGGATGCGCATGTGACTTGAGATGAGAGCACCTGTGCTCCCGTCTCCGGAAAGGATTTGGAACACGCCAGGTGGGAAACCAGCTTCCTTGATGAGGGTTCCGAGTGCGAGGGATGATAAAGGTGTCTTTTCGGACGGCTTAAGTATGAAGCAGTTTCCTGTAGCGAGAGCTGGTGCGGCTTTCAAACCTACTGTTGCGATTGGGCCGTTCCAAGGTACTATACCAGCCACTATGCCTAATGGCTCATTACTATAGTGTTGTCATTCTATGGAAATCCTTTTTGGGTGGGAGATTGAAAAACCCATCATACCGCACAATCTTGAGAAAGCCGTCTTCTTGAGGCCATGACTCGCCACCAAATTTATCAATGAAGCCAGCATTGTATCTAAATATCTGTTGAGAAGTCAGAAGTTTGCTTCGGATCCAACAAAAGAAGACTGAGAAACAACATACCTCGGCACATAGCCCAATCTCGAAGGTGCCAAACGCTGCTGGCGAACCCAAAGATAACCTTGTCAACTGTGCAATTTCGTTGGCGTTCTTGTCGATCAAGTCGGCAAATTTATTCATAATGCCTCGCCGCTGCGCCGAACTCATCTTCTTCCATGAGGGAAACGCCTTCTCTGCAGCATCCACAGCGTCGTCGACATCTTGTTCACCAGCTAATGGCACATCATCGGCGATGAGTTCACCATTCTTGGGGTTGTACAATGTAAGCTTCTTTGGAGATTTGGACTCGATATATTCGTTGTTGATGAAAATGTGCTTTGGGAGACTCTTGATTGAATGTTGAAGCGTCATTTTTGGTGAGTCACAGTTAGAGGATTGTATGAACCAGTATAAGGTTTCAGGGAAGGCAAGGGACTTATTACATATGAATCTGAGTTGCCCGATTTTCAATGGGGATAAAGGATATGTACAAGCAGTCTTGCCTCTATCCGAATGTAGTAAGTCTTAATCCATTATGCATGGGGATAAAAGATATGTATAAGCAGTCTTACCTCTATCCGAATGTAGTAAGTCTCAATCCATTCTGCATGGGGCCTGGTAGCGGCTGGTCTCGGTCGAGCGAACACATTATAATGGTATGTGACACGGCGTGTGGAGATGTTTCCTCAGCAACAATGTGATGGCTGGAGAGTCAAAGTTCCGGCTGATGCGAACATGCTCGCGGTTTGTTTTCCGCTGCCTTAGCGACATGGAATCACGAGTCATCTCCTCCACCTTCCCCGCACATCACTATGTCATGCTACAAACTACTATGCATGAGACTGATACATGTTCGGTCCGTTGAATAGATGAAACGAATCAATTGCAGAGTCATGTTCAAATATTTAGTCGGGGACGTTTGTGGTCAGAAATCAACTGCGGCATTGGGTTCTACAGTGATTTTGACGAGGAGTCCGAAGAGAGTTTCCTCACAGCTATATGGAGAAGGAATTCAAACTATATACTAATGCATTTCTAAAAGTTGTTGACCATTCTCTCTAGGTATCATGAGAATGCTGGTAGCATTGCAATTTCAAAATCAATGAAATATTATACTCAATTATTTTTTTGAGATTCCACAGCCTACTCTAATATGATCCGCCTGTGAGAATACCCCGTAAAGCCGCACTGATTACCGGAGGCGGCTCAGTCTACAACGATGCTGGACGTCTAGATTTTGTTTTCGCAAATGCCGGTATTGTAGAGAGAGACAACTTCTACGCCAAATATGATTTGAGTGGTCCGCCGCCTCCGCCTCTAAACCAATTGAGCGTCGACCCCAATTACAAAGCTGTGGTCGATGCGTCATATCTCGCCTTGCATTATTTTCGCAAGGGAAAAACTCAAAATGAAACCGAGAAATTGGATCCTGTTCTGGTTATGACATCCTCGTGTGGAGGCCTGTATCCGAGCGAATTCTGTCCGATGTATAGTGGAAGCAAAGCTGCTGTTATTCAATTCAATCGCGCAATTACCGTGGCATACCATCACGAAGGCATTCGCACGTTTGCTGTGTGCCCTGGCATGATCCGAACTGCATTGCTGTCACAAGAGGAATGGCAGTTCTTCCCTGCTGAATATTTCACACCAGTTGAAAAAGTATCGAATACTTTCGTGAAACTAGTTGAGGAAGGGGAAATGAAAGATGCAAACGGCGTAATGAAGAGCAAGCATGAAAACTGGGGGTTGACGGTTGAAACCAGCTCAAGAAAGTACTACTTCCAAACTGGCCCGGAGTTTTGTGACGACGAGATGAAGATTATGATGGCAAACACTAGCATGACCAAACAGCTGGCAAGGATTGAGGGAGCTACCAATGGGTCTTAAGGGGTACATAGATACTTCCGAATTTCGATTGGAACTTTTTACATCTTTGAGTACCGTCCACTTGTAAGTCTCATCCCACCATCTACAGCAATGTCTTCTCCATTGATGTACGCTGCTGCAGGGCTACACAAGAATACCATGACGCCGGCGATGTCGGAAGGTTCTCCGAGTCGCTTCCTGGGGTTACTCTGCTCTAAGTCTTCCTGTCCCCCTAATATATCAATTAGGCCATTAGCAAGTTTGGAAGGAAAGAAGCCAGGCGCTACGGTGTTCGTGCAGATATTTCTCGGTCCAAGTTCGACTGCTAATTGTCGTGACAGATGGTGTGCGGCTGCCTTGGAGATACTGTACATGATAGTCCCATGCCCGCCAACATGTGGTACGGTCGTTCCAGCGGTCGAAGACACAATGATTATACGAGAAGGGGAAGCGCAAGTACCAGCGCGTTCGAGAAGAGGTGTGAAGCTGATTTTTATTAATAGCTGCATTACGGTTTTCGCTCGTCAATGTACACACAGTCTCGCGAGATTGAACACGCCACGGACATTCAGGTCCAAGACCTTCTGGCTCGACCAATCCGGTGTTGGATCGAATGGACCACCCCAAGTGGCTCCTGCGTTACATACCAGGATATCTAACTTGTCATCAGTCTCCTGCACCTTTCCCACTAATCTCTCGATGTCCTTGGTATCTGCGACATTAGCGGCGATGCCGACTGCGGTGCCAGATGCAGGTAATTTGTTGAGTTTTTCGACCGCTTGATCGATACCCTGCTCTCCTGAATTCTTACGAGCAGAGATAAAAACCTTTTTTGCGCCTGCGAGGAGGAAGGCAGTCGCCGCATGGAGCCCAAGACCCCTAGATCCTGCCAGAGTTTAGTTCACTTACTTTTAGTAGTAGTCTTCAACAAGTTCTACCTCCTGTTACCAAAGCGACCTTGCCGTCAAGCCTAAACATGCGGTTGAAGTGTTTCAGTTCCGACATAGTAATTCTCCCTCAGCATAAACAGATCTAGAGAAGATAGATGAGGATGTAACCAGCGGCATTTCATCTCGAAGGAGTGGAATGCCTAACGAAAATAGGCTGCTTTTCGGAAGCTCGGTATGTGGCGTATGATACCCAGGCGATATCCTCGGGAACACGCAGCGCGGTCTGTGCACTTCCGGACTTCCCACATTTAGTCCATTGTGGGGTTGCTACCTATTACAGCCAAACAACGCTCGCCCAATTCAAGGACAGTCGTACAATACTTGTACTTGTATTTCAATCGCAGATTCTCACCCCATCAGCTTTCAGTTACTCGTCTCAACCAGTTTACCTGACTAAGAGCGCGCATCCACCAAACATGTCTTTCTCGTCACCTTTCCCTGCACTGGACATCCCAAAATGCAACCTAATGGATTATCTTTTCCCACCAGAAAAGGTGCCATCTGATGTTCCAATTTGGATTGATTCAAGGAACACGGAACGGTACCTGACGTCACGATCGTTACTGCAATGGACTAAGAGATTAGTGCTGGGCTTGGATCGAATGGGTAGCAAGCCAGGCGGAGTTGTTATGATCTTCACTCCGAACCACATCTTTGTCCCAGTGGCGTATCTGGGGATTGTAGGATCCAAGCGTATATTTAGTGGCGGTAATCCTGCTTACACACTCTCAGGTACGTATTTGGTAGCAGACTTCTGGTTTGAATCACTAACGGCTTTGAGAAATGGTGCATCAGGTTACAAATACTGAAGCCCAGATCATTCTAGCACATCCCAGTCTCATAGGAGTTGCAGTCGCAGCGGCAAAGGGCGCAGGACTACCAGAAGGTCGAGTCTTTCTTTTCTCCGATGAGCCGTGTGCTCCAGTCGAGGGCTGCAAAGACTGGAGAGAATTTCTTCCTTCGCCAGTTGAAGCAAAGAACTACAGGTTTCCAAAATTATCGGAACGCGAGGCCATTACTACAACAGCAACAGTGAACTATTCTTCCGGTACTACCGGGCTGCCAAAGGGTGTCGAAGTGAGTCACTATAATTTGATTGCGAATGTGGAACAAACAATCTTCATTCGGTACGCCAAAAAGCCTTGGAACGCCGACACACGACCTGAAGAGAGATGGGTCTCCTTCTTACCTTTGTATCACGCTTATGGTCAGCTGTATACTATGTCGATGGCGCAAAAGCTCCAAGTCCCATGTTATGTCATGCAGAAGTTTGAGTACAGCGAGTTTCTGCGTATTGTCCAAGATCATAAGATAACACACCTACAAGTCGCGCCTCCCATCATGATCATGTTGAGTAAAAGGCCGGAAACTGCAAAATATGATTTGAGCAGTGTCACGGATATCCTGTGCGGTGGAGCGCCGCTATCGAAAGAGCTTCAGAATGAGATCACCAGGAAACTAGGGTGCGAAATCACGCAGGGCTGGGGTATGACTGAGGTCACTTGTGGTGCGTTGCATGTGCCCGGCGGTGCAGTGGATGAGTAAGAATAGATACAATCCTATCTTGATAACTACTAACAACAGGCAGCTCTGGGAGTGTAGGCCAATTAGATCCAAACTGCGAAAGCAAGCTTCTCGATGATGATGGCAGAGAAGTATCAGAAGGTCAGCCCGGAGAGCTCTATGTCCGCGGTCCGAATGTCTTTCTAAGGTACTGGCGTAACCCTGAAGCTACGAAAGAATCCCTGTCACCTAATGGCTGGTTGAAAACTGGCGACGTTGCCATTGTGAAAAATGGATGGTTCTGGATTGTCGATCGTAAAAAGGTAGCTACAAACGACCCCAGGAAGTTTTTCGTTTCCTGAACCAGGCACTAACAAAATCACAGGAATTGATCAAGGTAAATGCATTGCAGGTCGCACCCGCAGAACTCGAGGCCGTGCTACTTCAGTTCGATCCCATCACGGATGCAGCCGCTGTAGGCATCAACATTGATGGACAAGAGTGGCCCCGCGCGTATGTGGCACTCAAAGAAGAATACAAGGGTAAGATAACTGCGGAAGATATCAACAACTACATGAAAATGAAGGTCGCGAAGCACAAGCAACTCGTGGGTGGCATTGTCTTCGTAGATGAAGTGCCGAAGTTACCATCGGGGAAAATTGTGAGGAAAATTGTCAAACAGTGGGCTCAGAGAGATGCGGAAAAGATGAATAAGGCCAAGCTATAGCTTCGTCGTTATTATACAGTTTCTTGTCACATCACCTGGCGATAAGCGAGCAATATTTTAAGCGAAAATGAGGAGCACGTTGCCTGATCTTTCATTCACAAGCTTGAACACGAACTCATTACTTTTCATACGTTTAAACCCACTGGTTACGTGTGAAAGCAGATACCGTAAAACACTTGCGTCCATGCTGCTATCAATCAAAGGGACGACTACCTAGGATAGTATGAAATCCAACCCCTTTTCCAACTTCTCGAAGAATTCCTTCCTCGGCTGGTCTAGTTTCGATGATGGCCAGCCCATGAAGAAGTGCGGATAGCCTTCGAACATGTCAAATCGATTGGATACACTGTAGTCTGATCAGCAAATTAGTCGAAGAGAAAGGCAATACACTTACCCTGCTTCATCGAGCCTCTCCTTCATGAGTAGAGCATCATCTCTCAGTGTATCGTGACTCGCCGCGACCATATACACCCTTTTCAAATCCTTAATTCTTGGATGCAAAAGTGGCGAGGCATAATGATCAGTCGGAGGCGCACCGAAGGCATCTGGTGTACACTTAGTATGCTAGAATTTCGAAAATGGGCTATTCGACTTACCCCAGAAAGCTCGCATCGCTGCTGCCGTGTTGAGCGTATGAAGGTCGTGTTCCTCCATAGCAGTATATCTGGCCTTCATATCGTCTGGTACCCCATCCGGATGGATCGTTGGAGGCATAATGCTTAGCACGCCCACGAGCTGCTCACTGAGTCCCTGATCTATAGCCCTCAGCGCGGTTCCAAGAGCAAGGTGTCCACCGGCCGAAAGGCCTGAAATCATGAATCTGCCCTCAGCAGTTTTCAATCGCTGAGAGTTACCCAAGGCCCATCTCAAAGCCTCGTAGCATTCATTCATCAATCCTGGGTGTGTGTTCTGGGGTGCAAGTCCGTATTCAACTGATACGACGACAATGTCGCCAGCTTTTGAAATGGCTCTGCTGAAACTGTCGTCCCCATTGATATCACCCATAGCCCAACCTCCACCATGATAGTACATGCACACCGGCTTGTCACCCTTGTATCCAACGGGTGTATATATACGGATTCTGGTTCCTTTGTCGGTCGTCGTATCCTCTGTTTCGACGGAAGGATCGGGCGCTGGGAGGTTGTGTTCGTATTTGGAAAGCAGCTGTTCACCAATACGCGCGAATTGTTGGAGCATGTTTGAGACAGGGGGTGTTAGAGTCATGCGCTCTCCCCACTCCGCTTCGAACTGCATACGCTCGTTACCATAGATTGTACTTTCGAGTACCCTGTCTATACGAACCTCTAACCATGGCTTCGCAAGCTCCTTGTTAGTCATCATTCACCAATGTCGATTGTTCTGATATAAGTGCAACTGATAGATCATCATGATCTTACTCTACAAAGTGCAATTAACCTGCTTCGCAGTCGAATGCCATTAGGGTCACTACCACGTACGTGGGTAACACAGCGTTTCCCCGCTGCGACGTGTAAGTATTAGATTGGACTCCAAACCCCCGCTCTTCCTGTCCACGTCTAACCAACTCCGAAATTTCCGGGGAGATTGCAAACCCCAAATCAAGCCTCGGCTTTAGATCATGTACATTGCTAGCGCATTTTCCGACATGTGCAATGTGCAGGAGTAACGAGTCATGCATAGCGAATTCATTTATGGCCTCCAATTCATGTGCTCGAACAGTGGCTACTCGCATCCTCCGCATCGCATGCTTGTGTCGTGAACTGCACTGACGTACCCTTTCAAACGCTTTAACCATGGACACAGATGTCAATAGCCACCCAGCGTTCTCTCGCATACCACCATGGGTAAAAGCCAAGCTGCGCCCTATCGCGATTTCCAGGATACACCAAGTGTACAAATGGGTTGAGACCGAATGTATACCTGCGGAGCGCATATACAAAGCCCAGTTCAGCGAAAGCAAGACAAGATGGAACACACCGGCCATCATCCATGAGCTACGAAAAAAGGCCAAGGCTCAAGGGCTGTAGAATCTGTTTCTTCCTAATCACTTCATCGAGAGTCCTGGTTTGAAAAACTTGGAGTACTCGTGTTGTGCAGAGATAATGGGGAGAGTATATTGGGTAGCATAGGTAGGTCGACCCTCTTGGACTTACAGCCGTCAACTTGAGAACGCAAAATTAAGACAGGGAATAGACCATGAACTGTCACGCCCCAGAAACGGGTAACATTGAACTCCTGGCAAAATACTGTACACAGTTACAAAAGGAAAAATGGCTTTATCCTTTGATGAACGGCGACATGTCTTCAGCCTACAGTATGACGGAACCTAATGTCGCCTCTTCCAACGCAACTCAAGTTGGCATCAAGATGGACATCACAGACAGAGAAGCCATCATCAACAGCCGCAAGCTCTACGGCAACTGCCAGTACAATCCCGAAATGCAACTCTTTATACTAATGAGGTGATCTGATCCAACCAACCCGAACCCGTAGAAGAGACACACAACGCTCGTGGTGCCAGCCAACAGCCCCGGGCTTCGACAAATCAGAAACCTGGCTATAACGGTAGCGGATGGACCCGATTCCGCACATAGACACCAGGTTGGGCGTGATCAGATGAAGATGGCTCAGGGATTTAGGGATAAGGCAAAAGGGTATACAGAAAGGTACAGAGCATTGTGCAAAAAATGGGGATTGGAGCCGGAAGAATTTGAGGGGATATTGTAACAGCCCTTTCTTCTAGACCACTTAGGTCACGTTCATAACTGGCCATATCCAGTTGAGATGGTCACATGGGTGCTGCGCTGCGCCCGTTGCACGAGAAAAGATTCAGAAGGTGATAAAACGATGGAATAATTCATTACTTCTTCTATATTCATCAGGAAGAGAAAAGGGTATCATATCCAAGCCACGGGATGCTGGTTCGTGTTTGTGCCATCTATACTTGGCCCAATGTCGTTATTCATACTGCGATCGACGGCGACCCAAAGCTCAGATTGTCGTCATCATCAAAAAAAGCTGTCACGTCCTGGGTCGACATAAGAAAATCGTCAAACGAGGCGTTTGTTGCTTTCGGAGAAGCGGCTTCCAGAGGGAAACTTGCGTGAGGGTTAGATATATTCGGTCTCTTCATAGACGGCACATGAACGCTGAACGGTGTTGCCGCAGCTTTCCGTTTCGTAGGAGGTCCAAACATTGACTTCGGTAGTTGTGAGGGCCTGAGCTTCGATAGTTCGATCTCAAGCCCGGTCACGAAAGGCCCAGGGTTTTTGCATCTGCCAGCTACCTTCTTAGTGGTAGCTAGAGGCCTGCTGCTATTCGCAACGATGGAGGTTCGTGTTGGGGTGTGTGTGGTAATTGTTGCTTGCGTTGGCCGAGAGACTGCTTTCTCTGGGATTGATGCTGGCAGTTTCTTAGATATAACAGTTGTTTGTCGTGAGTTTGTTTCACGACGGGTAGTATCGTCGGGCTCATCATCCAGGTCATCCAGGGAGAAGTCCAGGTCTTGTGTAGATATCGGGGGGAGATCATCAGTCGTGGAAGGTGAAGGGCCTCTCAAATTACTGTTCATTTCGGTAGTTGTATAGTTTGCTTCTGAATGAATTTCGCGCGAAATCTGCGTACTGCTTTCAAAAAAGTCGTCCCAACAATCGGTGGATAATGAACATATAGGCTGGAGTGTTCGTACGGCAGATGTGGTGTTCAAAGTATCAGACGAGCTGCATTTCGATGCCGGGAGTCCAGGAAGCTTGAACCCTGGGTATACGGTTGCTGGAGACTTTGCCTGTGGAACTGGCGGTACTGGCTTTCTGGGTGGCATCGCAGACGGTATCCGACCTTGTGCAGATGACGGTAGTTGAGGTTGTGTGAAATCAAGTGCTACGCATATAGGAAACTGTGTCCGTTCGAATGGGTGCTGATTTCTGTATTTTGAATGAAATGCCACTCGCGTGAGGTTTGTCTTGGTGCCCATCAGCTGCCCATCTAAGACCAAACACTCCAACTCATCATTCTCGAATCGCAAAATTTGAAGGTGTTGGCTTCTTGATAGCGGGCTGCTTGCATTGCTGTCCCTGAGTAGAGTAACAACACAACCAGCTTTAACACGTAGGCGATGCGGTGGTAGTCCAACAGGATTCAGTTTGTGCAATAGCCCCGCAGCAGGATTCCATTCCGGAATCTTCAACGAAGCATCATGGGATAGCAACTCTATTAGAGGCCCGGGCAGTTTGTCCAGGGCCGCCTCAATTGTCTTGTTTATGGGCCCATGAGTGCGGGTAAACTCGAGGTTTTCTCTGGCAGGGCCGGGCGTTGGTGGGTTTGACGGAAGAGGTTGAGCTGGGGTCGTACGAGAGACAGGTGGCGGCTGCGGTTGTGACTTCGGGAGGTGCTCCTCGGTTGTTTCAGCCACGACAAGATCATGGGCTTGCAACAAAGAGTCGTCGTCTAACTCATCGTCGGCCCATTGCTCCCCTATTGACGCTTTGGTTTGGAGATTGTTGTCGTCTTCCGCGTCACAGAATTCACTTTCAATCACCGCAATGGTCTCCTCTAGCATCTTGTGTAACTCTGTCTCCTTCTTCCGCTTTTCCTCGTCTCTCTTCTTGGACAAGCCCAGAAAGGCTTCCATGCCCTGTTTTAGCTGTGCCTGAGTGTGGCTGTATCCAATCAGCTGTGTGGCCAGTCCGACTCCCAGTTGCTTCCTTGCTGCAGCCTCTTTTGCTTCTTTCTCCTTGCGCTTCTTGGCTGCAGCTTTGCGCCGCTCCTCAGCCTCCCGAGCCTGGGCGGCGCGCTGGTTCAACTCGACTTCTCGCGCCAACTGCTTCCGTTGCCGTTCGCTGACAAATGCTCCATTTTTCCGGTGCTGTCGTTTGAGTTCCGTCGATGTTTGCGCGATTCTTTGTGGCGTTGGCGCCATGGTGGATGTGCATGACATGGATAGAAGAGGGGTGTGGGCTCAGGCAGAGTGGCGACGCATGTTTTGCACAGCCGCGCTAGAGACGCGAAATCACGTGGTTGTTCACAATTCTTTGTTACTACTGTCGCCTTCACCCAAGCGTGAGCCCATCGAGTTGGCCACCTTCACCGACTCGCCAATGTCTTGGGCTCAACAAGTTACTAAGATATTGAGACTGGATAGGGTGCAGCATCTTCCCAGTGCGGTGCTGACGCCGTTAAGCGAAACACCGCTTCGGGGCATGATCAATCCCGCAAACTTCAACTGGTTTTGTTCGATCACTTTCCATCCCGCGTACACCTCCACTGCAATAATTCCAGTTCGTATGCTTTGGGCGGGCAAGCAGTACACATCCTGCATGTCCGACTCAAGCAGGCGTCGTTCGTGGGGAAAAGCACATCCGGTTCTCGACACACTTACCCCGCACGCAAGCCTTGCTTGTAGTATTGCCATCACATTCGATTAGGTGTAGGTGCATACGCACGAACGAATGCTCAAACTATAGCTTACGTGATGTTGTTTCTAGCTCTGTAGCGTGATTCATTGCGAGGAAAACCGTGATACTGATTGCAGGTATTTCTGCCGGAATATACCTCTTAAATGAACGCGCCTGGCAGGTGTCTCATACCAATACGATCACAATGACATTCGCCTTGAAGGGAGTTGCATATATCACTGGTGCAAGTTCGGGTAAGCTGCGAGACTGGAGCCTTCATGTTCATAACGCTCACAACTAATGTTACCCAGGCATCGGACAACACACTGCGTATTCTCTTGCAAGACAGGGCGTACGCTCGTTCACTCTAGTTGATCGGAACCCCTTGTCAACGACAATAACCGAATTGAAGAATATTTCGCCTGAAATTTCCGTCAAAGCAATTGAGCTAGATGTTACCGACGAAAAGGCAATTGATGATAGTATAGAAAAAACGGCTAGAGAGTTCGGAAGACTGGACTACGCAGTCAACAATGCAGGAATTGGTGGTATGGTTAAAACGTCAGACCAAATACCAAAGATCGATTTCGAGAAGATCATGGCTGTCAACACAACTGCAGTCTGGCAATGTCAGCGAGCGCAGATTCGGCAGATGTTGAAACAGGATAAATTTTCAGACTCGTATCGCTCCTGCCGTGGATCCATCGTCAATGTAGCGTCCATGTATGGTGTGGTCGCACCACCGCCTAATGTTCCAGCTACTGCATACGCTACAAGTAAACATGCAGTTATTGGTCTTACTAAATCTGATGCCCTTGCATTCGCCCACAAAGGCATCAGGATCAATGCCATTTCTCCTGGTTATGTGCTGACGCCATTGGTTGTGGAAATAATGGCCGAAGGTGACATGATAGAGAGGGAGAGAATGAAAGTTCCGACTCATCGCTATTCAGAGATGGAAGAGATCGCTGATTGCATAGCATTCTTGCATTCAAATGCGGCTAGCTACATGATCGGGGCGAACTTGGTTGCAGATGGTGGATACACAATCACATAGAATGCTGCACAAATGCATTCATCTAATGATTGACCGTTTAGGGTATGCATCTTACATCGTTCTTTGATAGCGTATGCCTCTCAGTGTCGATGCCGCTAACATCTGCTAAAGTCGGGCCCATCTCGGCTGAGGTATGTTCTTTGTCCAGATGCTCAATCACACATACCTCAGCGTCTGACTCGGGATTTTACCAACAAATAGTGCTTCTTGAGCACAACGCAGAATTATCTGTGGTTACCGCAAAGCCACACCGAGTTCGCAACGATAACAGATTCCTGGTCCAACATTAAACTTGCCTCAATACAAAGCATCGGATATGTTGGATATATGTAAATCCCGGTCTTTTGAGTTCGATAAGAGAAAGAGAAGATATCAAATGGTCGACCAATTACTGCAATAAGCAAGCTAGTAGGGTTAAAGGCATGTTTGGAAGATATTTGGAACTATCATAGTGCAGCTATCTAAACAACTTCCGTACAATAGAACGTCAACGACAACCATGATGGTTTTCATGAAGTATCAGTTTTATGCCTTGGTGAAAATACGTGAGAGATATTCTACATGGCGATACTACAAGGCACGATCAGGCTTGGCGTAACTGATCATTCATTAAACCACATTCAGGCGGGCTACTCTCTTAGTGCTCCAGGGAGTGTCACGAACTAGTAGTGACAAAAAAAGATGAGGCAGTCAAGGGCTCGCGACACTGTCCGTGCTGCATCAAGGCATGCGCTAGGTAAATGTCGGCTCCCCAAGGGGCCCCCCACATACGAAACATCCCCCCACATTCGCCACTATTACATCGAAATTAGCATAAGTTCACAGGTATTTGGTTTCTGTTTAAGGAAAACCTAGCGCTGCACTTGCTTCCAAGGATTTTAATGAACAAATGTCACTTGTGAACGTTGAAATTGCGATTTTGGAGTGAAAAGCAATAGAATAACAGCTGGGGTTTTTTCAAAGACCATGAACTACGAAAATCTTGAGATCATGTACTGCACACGATGGAAGTATCAATATAGATTTATGACCCCTTCGTTTGAGACCTTACGATTCTGAAGAGTCCTTAAATCACAGCAGGAAGAGCTGTTTCAAGATACAGTGTCGGTACATCCGGGCTTCCCAGGAATCTGGGAAGTTCCTAGAGGGCTTAGCCTTATAGCTAGGGAGAGATGTCTGCTCATAGGTAAGTGATTCTAAGATAGGTTGGCTAGTCCCCACATGCTCCCTACAACGGGCCCACGAGCCAGTAGCTATCTGTTTCGCCATTTGCTATTTTCATGCTGGATAAGAAGAGGAAACCTTGATTTTGATTGTAGTACGAACAGCGCTATCGGAATACTAAACTCATGATGAAGGCAAGGTTTAGGACGCCGTTCAGTATCAGAGTTGTAAGACGTGCGTCTTGACTCCGTCTTGACGTTTTGAACAGCCGGTTACAACCATCGGAAGGCATTCAGCGGCTCCGCAGCCGCAAGGTGAAATAGCCCGGATATGTAAACCAGTACTGTATATATTGCTATGTTTACCGTGAGAGGAGATCATCACTCGAAGACCTCTTCCTTCACCTTATTCAAGTTCCTACCACTCAACCACTGCCATTAGTTTCTGCTGCTGGCCAGCTCTTAATCTCTTACGAACAAACAAGAAACATGCCCACTTCTTATATCTCCACTCCTATCGCCGGCGTCGACGCTGCCGTCGTCATCAAAGCTCTCCACGACCATGATCTTGTGATCAAGACGCTTTGCCCAGCTCTAATCAGCTACAGCCTCGAGTCCGGCGACAAAAAAAGTTCAGCTGTTTACACCGTCACTGACAAGAAGCCCATTGGCCAAGTACGCTACTCAGTCTTTTCCCGCATTCATTCAGTACCCCTTCTCATCTCCTCCAGACTACTTTCAAGCTTACAATTACCAACATATCAGAGGGCGTCGATACCCTCGTTAATGCCAACTCACCCATTGGCACGCTCGCTATCAGCAGCAAGTGGCGCGTCGCCGACGGCAAGTTGAGCGAAGAAATCGAGATTGATGGAAATTTCATGATGAAGAAGGTCGCAAAGGGCAATGTCGAGAAGACGCACCCGGAGCAGCACATAAAGCTGATTGAGGCTGCTCGATCTTAGATGTGGATGTAATTCAGTTGCTTTTGGCCATGTATGGTGTGCATCTTAACTAGAATACTGAGTACCTTTCACGATCAAGCGTTTACCTCCAAATGATTTGCACACCTTTTTTCTAAGAAAATACGCTCGTTTGTCTGTCCAAAAAAGATATGGACCGCACTGTGACTGGCAGCTGTAAGCCAAAATGCCCAGAATTGCATCTTATTCTAAGCCTCTATTACGTTGTCTTAGTTCCTATTGTTTTGAAGTATGTCATTTATCATTATCTCGATTTCGGTAAGTACATGAAAAAAGGGAAAGGACGAGACAACTCAGCGTTCTTGGGGGAAAAGCAAAGTATTGTCCGGCATTGAAGGGGTGCGGGAGAATTGAGAGAAAAGATCCATTGTTCAATCCGGGATAGACTGCAGAACTATATACTGTTCCAATGCTCGCGCAATTCCGTCACTAAACAAGCATATTGTACCAGCATAGACGTATGTATTGATTATGGCATCGTTTAACAGTACCATGCTTACACTCATAGTCTGTGTATGTGCTCGTAACAGTGCTTGTGGTTGTGTAACTGATCTTTGCAGTGCTTGTGGTTGTGTAACTGATCGTCGCGGTACTTGTGTATCTTGGGAAGTTTCTTATTACAGTTCGTGTGGACGTCACAGTTGCGGCAGCTGGGGCAGTACATTCTGGAACTTTACGGGAGGCCCTCCTATTCGAGACATGTTCTGGGACTCTATAGTAGGCTGCATTATCGGGTCGCAGAGTTATGACATAGCCGGCAGCTGGATGGAGGTCTGAATCATGGGAAAGAGATGTCTCCGTGACAGGTGTTTCACGAGGATCGGCCCTGTTTTCGGAGTGCTGTCTTTTGTGTCGAAAGAGCGTAGTAGTTGTGGAGGACGGGGACAGATTATCCGAGCTAGCAATAGTGGGTTCGTTCGCGAAATTGCCCCTGATCGTCCTTGGATGTGCTTGCGGAAAGTCGCATACTCCTGTGTCGGGCCAATTATAGGAGCGAGGAAGATTTATCGGAGGAAGCTTGTCTACCAATTCGCGCATAGCCCGAGCTACATTTCTCAATTCCGTTGTTGACTCATCTCGCAACTCGACATTCCCTAAGTTCCGCGTCTCTAAGGACTCGGCCCTGCATATTAAAGTTGCCGCATGCAAGTGGTCCATTACCGATGTCGCACTATCAGCGGCCACCTCCATTCGGCCGCCGAGATCCGCTGCGATTCTCAAAGAGCTCATAGCGATTTCGGTAAACGTTCCAATTATGCATACCGGATCGTCAGAATCCCGCAATTGAGACGTTCCCACGGGTATGGGCCCTTGCGGTAGTCGTCTGGCAGCATTATCGCTTAGCTTCGTGAACTCCTTCAGTGATGCGACAGCTGATTGCTTAGTGACTCCGCGTAAAACCAGAGTTGAGATATTGCCCAGTAACTCGCGCATGAGATGTTCGAAAGATCCTTCAAGGCTAGAAGTACTATCGACAAGTCGAAGTGTTGCTTCTAATTCGCCTGCGAAGCGAAGTGCCCGAGCCTCGTCGATACCCAAATCAGTCAAGTGCGCACTTAAAACCTTTTGAAACCCGCTATCCATTGCCATCTTGAGTCGGGCGTCATACCACGGGCATTTGTTATATACCCAGGTAGCTTCGATCCCAGGGACGAGGTTCTTGCAGAGATTTCTTGCGGATTCCATAACGAAGCCGTTTCCAACGATACTCTTTAGAACTCTATTTCGGAGGGTTTCCAGATCGATCATCGGTTTGCCTGTGGCTTTGGGAAGATTCACTAGGGATCGACAGATATCCCCAGCAAGGCCAGGGTTGTTGGTTTTATGACCGTGAGTGACATTATTTGAATTAGATGGAGGGACGAGAAGGGAAGCTAGATAGGAGCCTGCTTCTTCACCATCCATATCCTTGCCGACTGGACGTAGTCCGTAATCTCGATCTTTTCTAGCCTTCAGCTCAACTACGATGCTTTGAGATGTAAGCCAGACAGCAGGAGTGGCACCGAGGTAGCTATCGAGAAGCGTGTTGAAGTCAATGTCCCATGTAGAACTGGCGTCTGGTGGGCGAGAGAAACTGCCACCGGTTTTGCCTAAGAGAACGAAGAAAAATGAAAAGAGTGAGGCGAAACATTTCTTTCTCGCCATTTTGAATAGAGAGAGTTTGCGTAAAGGTGTGTTTAGGATTTCCAACGAATACAGATTCTTATATCACACCATTCGGCCGGGCGCAGTGGTATGATTTGCTGTTTGGATCAGTTGTTGTTGGCTGACCAAGTGCAATCACAAATCAGGACGCAGGTCCTCCAACCAAACCAAGCTTAAGGTTGTGCGGATACTATTCGGGTCCATGTCCTGCTGAGGATGGCCCAACCAGCTGTGGATGACGCATTTCCCATGGAACACAAAATGGCGGGATCGCCAATCAGCACACGAGGTTACAAGAGGATGACTATTCCAATCACCATGCCAAGATATCATTCTCGCTATTTCACACATTGGTGTCAAGTGAAACCTCATCAAAGACTGCACAATGACACTTCCAGAGTTTATAATACAACACACCTTCTTCGAAAAACTCGCACATTTCTGGTTTTAGTGGAGATGAGGGGAAATTTTCCTTTTTTCATAGTTAATCGCAAAAAGATTAACTATGCACAACGAACAAGCGCAGTAGTCCCGACCATAACTGTGATTGCTTATTGAAAGGTAGATCCATCACATCATCACCCTCTCAAGCGGAAACAGCCAGTACCTAGAGCGCATTGTAGTCACTGCAATCTGCTGCAGCCATCATGTCGCGTGATGAACAACATTTGGTAGTTTTATAGTTAAGCCAATGCCCCGTAGAGAGCTTCATGCGGCCTTCATATTGAACAATCAGGCACCTTTAACCGGACTAAATGGGTACAATATCTACAACATTTATGGTCGATCCGAATAATGTTTCGCGGCACTTCTAAAGCAGAGCAAAGCAGAGGTTCTTTAGATGTAGTGTTACCTGTGCCTGGCAAAACTCGTGTGTATGAAGATTCGGTGTGCTAGGTATGGCATATTTAATTTTGGCGAGTAGCACTTGGAAAAAAAATAAAAAGTTTAATAAAGCCATCAGCAGTAACCGTTATTTCGTGCATTTGTTGAGTTGGTAGGGCGGGGAAACCTGTCCATGCTGCGGAGCGGTTACGGAGCCCGTTAAGTGCTGGGGTAGGTGCAAAAGGAGTACCTATTTGGCTTACAGCTACTTCGGGTTTAGCTGGTAAGTAGGCGCAACTGCCCCTGATGTCGGCAGTTCATTCAGTGTCCCTGCGCCCTTCCCTGCCACATTCTGTTTGTTGTGATACTTTATCGGCACAGAGCATATCACAGAGACCTTGGAAACTGTCCTCCAATATATATCAAAAAGGTCGGAAGATACGTTTTCTATTAAATAGCTATGTACAGTGTGGTAACCCAGGAAAGTTGCCTGGCCGAAGAAGAGGCAATGCATCGCATCCCCCATGCCGGTAGCTTTTCTTGGTGCCAATCATTTTCCTTAGCTTGATCATGCTTGCGCACGGGGTGTGGGGCTTGGACAATAAGAACAAGTGTCTGGAAACCCTGCGTTTGGACTTCCTGGGTTCGGCACACCTCCGTGTGATGTCCAGTAGTTAACGGGCGACGGGTTTTGCACCGCCAGAGGATTAACACCCACGTCGATAGTTGCGTATAGACCGTCCTTGATCTCCTTGCCGATGAGCGAGACCTTCATGAGTGGCACGTCACCACCTTTCTTAGCGTATGTGAACATTGAATCTTGGTCGTTGGCAGTGACGGGCTGCTCATTGAGGTTGTATGGGGAGTATGCCTCAACCTCATCCAGAAGTCGATCCTCGAAGAAAAACTGACCGACATGGGAGATGCTACCTCCTGCAATCGTATTGTTTGGAAGCTTGTGAGCATTATGATGAACGATGGCTGAAATCATTAGCACTTGATTATGGGGATAGGCGGAGACGGATCTTACTGTGAAGATGGTTTGCACGGCCAGCATAGTGTCCTGGAATGATGGTAATGAAAGATGCTGTTCCGTTAGGACTCGTTGGTTGCACACCACGAAGGGCATTCGAATTCAGGTCCGAAGATCCATCACCGTTGCTGCGAGACTGTACGCCGCTATAAACTCCAGTAGAGTTGGCTCCCCATAGCTCAACGTAAGCATTGGGGATGGGTTTACACGTCGACACATCGATCAGGTTGATGTCCACGTGCGTAACGACGCCCTTCTGGCCGTACAGAATGTTCTTTCGGATGAGCTCGCCAGCAACCCCTCAAGATATGTTAGCCGATGTGCCTCGCTGTCTCAAAATTTCATGAACTAACAGTAAGGGCCCTCAGTCAACTCAACATCAAGTGTGCACGCTGCTTTCTTGGCGTAATGCTTTTCCACCTCCCGAAAGTCACGACGAACCAGCTCATCCCTCTTCGCAAAACCAGCCTCGACGCGAAGATCGTGAAGTTTGTCTTCGCGCCTCTGGTGCTGTTCTTTGACCCATCCGGAGTCGACAAGATCTCGCTTGCATTCTAGCACGCTCCTACGACTTGGGTGATTAAGATGATTTATTCTCCTTTGGATTTCCCTATTAGTGTTGCCGCCGGGGTGCGCAACTACATTAGACGTCAGGAGGGCGGCAACCAGGGCTTGAATAAGGTGAACCATGATGAATGGCAATGTTCGTAAACGAGAGATGTGCGGAACTCTTTCCTCGCCCCACGTGCTTGGGCTACTTATACTACATACGTCTGATCCCTGCGGGATGCGGCTTCAACAAAGTTATCTGTGTGTGCATCTGTGCCTCCACCGTTCTCGTATACCGCGTGTATTTCCTTTCGTGCTTACTTTCCAATCATTATGCCGAACACATAAGATTTACAACAACCTTGGTCAAGATTGACAGCGGCAAGTATTCCCCCGAGTAGAGGCCCCACATATATATTAGCAGTCATCTAACACATGACCCTGGAATTGGAGAAGCATATAGGGCAGCGCATAGTCGGACACAACTTCAAGATTCGGGAGAGTACTTTGCACCGCATGATATACCATTGCACATTAACTGGAAACATCCGGATGGCAGTCGGTAGTTGAATGGTTTCTCCTGTTTTCAAGGGTGGATGTCGACTTCTCACTGCGAAAGGCCGATGCCGAAATATCCATGTATCCATGCAGGCGCGTTGCTGTGTTGCCGTCATCGACATCGTTGGGTACGTACTAGTTATGGATCTTCCGATGGAACTTGGATCAGCTATGCATAATCCTTTCCAATCCAGCAAGATTAATAGGAGAGCGTGGCTGGTTTGGGACCGAGCTTCCGTAAGCTGACAGTGAGGCGATCAAGACCATGAAAGTTTAAATATGGTCAGGTAACTGGAAATCCACAAACAAGGCAAAACTAGGTTCAGAGCATCCCTGACTCAGCACCGGCCCAATCAATGCACAGTCGGCTGTATGGAGTACTCGGGGCGAAGGACAGCTGGGCTTCACTGTTCTAATTAGGCTAGAGTTAGTCTAGTTAGGACTAGATCAGAGTAAGCGATCTGGGAATACTTTAATCTAAAGGACAGCTATTCCTGACATAAGCAAGAGCATCTATTTTAGGTAGATCGCGAGGACAGCCGAGCTTTCTCTAGAGGACGGCCGAGCATATTACTCGGACTGAGGTCTGATGTTGTAAGACATCGAACGGCGCACATAGACAGTGCCACGCCATTTACGCCGAGAGCGCTAAAATGTGGCGCACAGGCATCATACATGTCATCCAATACGCAAACATGTGTTTTTGTATTCCCTGTCATGCGTTAAGAGTATGGGAATGTGGATTATGACGTTCAGAGATGAGAGAAGTCCGCTAAAATCTTTGTATGTTTTTGTGCAAATAGTATTTCATGTTACCGCATCACAGTCTAGCCTTAGGCATATGATCAAGGGGTATTTGTTTCGATGACTTCATCAATAGTAATCTCCTGGTACGCGATGCAGCGCATGAATAACCAGTATGTCTCTAGAGAGATTAGTTAGAACTGTTGTCAAGACTAGATTTAATGCATTTCATATAGTGCCAAGAGCTGTTCAAGTCTTGTTTGACATGAGCAGACAGAAACGTAACGTGGTTGCCCATCAATCTTGAGTCACAATTGAAGGAAATCATGACATCAGGGTGTAGGCATGTCTGCAGGAGTGTTTTGTGCAGTGTACCTCCTGTGTATTTCCTGTTTTCCCACCATACCACTCTTAGCCCCACCTAGGCAGGTACCCCTTGCACCAGTACTTTTTTTCCTAAGCGTTAGCTACGAAACTAAGGAAACTCAATGTCGGGAAAGTGGCTTTATTGAGAAATTACAACATCTCTGCATCCCGCGGATAAGGAAAAGATTTGAGAAACGTAAGTCTGGCGAAGCTCACGCCCAATGCAAATCGAATAACAAGTCTTTCAAGCGACAGTCTTTACCAGCGTGTCGAATCGCAGACATGAAGTCCCTTTAGGATTCATAATAATATTGGGCGCTTTTGTCCTTTCAACTACTTCCAGGCCTTGGCATTAGCGCTGCCAGTTGATTTTGCTTTCTCCACGGCTGATGGCGCTCTCTTGTTCAGCCCGCTGGAGGTCAAATCTCGAAATTGGAAGCGAGATTTCGTCTGTGGAAGCCGATCGTACTTTCGTGAGCCTTCGCTAGTCCTCGCGCGAGGTTCCAGTTAGATGAAGGCCTTGAACAGTCTACCAAAGGACAAAGCAACCAAGGCATGGCCTGGTGAAGCACGCCAGTCTTATCGCACATACCACCAAATGCGCTTGAACGGATCATGAGTCGAACTTCATGCCGTCGCCCGACAACAGTTATCTCATCGAGCGCTATGGCCGGCTTGGTCCACCTCCGGCTTGCTCGGGTTTGGCTGTCGATTGAATATCGCCTATGACGCAGCCGCACATCCTATAGGTAAATAAAAAAATAAATAGCGCCACACTCAGCTTTTGTAAAAGAAAATCTAGTGTACAAAAGCATGTCGAAAGAAAGGGTGACGAGGCTTGACCCAGGCGGAGGTAGTGCTGTTCCTGATTCGCCGCTTGCTCCAAGCTAGCCGTTCCTTCGTCGCTGACTGAAACAGCAACATTCAATCACTGAAACGCGCAACGCCAGGACAGCCCCGACACCAGCGTCTTATATTGTTTTATCCACCATTTCGAGCAGTTGTGATGTCGCTATGCAGTCAGGCGGCGCCCTGTGAGGAGCATCTGGCCAATAGACGGGCCACCAACAATCCCAGCGATCCCGGCATTTTCTGGCGCTCATTGGTGGTGTCGGCACCTTCATGCTCATGAGCGCAATGGCAGCAGTGGAGGGCATTGGGTGTGTGATCGTTGCGAACAACCGACGAAACGTTGCTTCTTCCCTGAAACCTCGCAATATGTAATGAAGGCTGTGGATACCAGCACTCTTCCCTTCACTGTTCCCCTCTTTGCCTTTTCTTCTCCTTCCGTTCTCTCAATCGGTTAGCACCATGGATGCATCTGTCAAGTATCAAACCGTTCCGAATCTGGATTATGCGAGGTATCTCGATGGCACCAGGTCTTCTCACCACATAAGCCACAAGGCAAACCTATCGGGTGCAACCATGCTGGACTTGCTCAGTGGCCCTGAGGGTTCCATCGCCGCTGCCTATCAAACGTCGAGCTCGCGCCCTGATTCCTCTAAATCAAGGCGACCCTCATATGCGTCTTCAACCAAGACTCAATTGCGACAAACCAATCGTACACTGGTCGAAATAGTTCAGAGCGCTCAATCAGAGCTTGCCACTCAGCGACAAGTCATGCTCGACATGCAGTCCCGAATCCTTCAGCTCGAATCTGCCCTGTACAGCAACAACACTGGCTCAGCGCCACGGAGAATCGACGCCACCAAACGTTCAAGGTCTCAGATCAAACCTTCGCTGAGCATGCCTCTCAGAATTGAGCAACGTCGGGATACTACAACTCAGAAAAAATCGTCCAAACTTGACCGAGCTCCCAGCATGCCCGAATTCTGGGAATCCCCAAGTCGCTTCTCCGGTTTCAATTTCAACTTCGACCTACTCGAAACAGTTCCGAAAAATCAGCAACCCCATGAAGCCCCAGATGTATACCAACCTTTAGAACCAGCCTCCACCAACGCACTGTCCAAGAATACGACCATAGAGAACGGCCACGCATCTACAAGGATGAGTCGGAGTGACATAATCGATCGAACAAGCATGTACCACGAAGCCGTCAGCGACATTAAAGAGCATGTTGTCGAATATGAAAAAGTAAAAATACCTTTCCCGCCATTGCTACACTCGCCGCCAAAGAGTTCACGTAGTAAAGTGGCTCCAACCACGCACAGTAGAGATGACGAATTAACCGCGCTGCCGCAAATGCCAAGTTCTAGCCCGCCAGAGGTTGAGGAAAGTGTGTCTCGCGGCCGCAAGGGCATCAAAAGCATGTTCATCTACAGGACGTTTTCTAAGAGTTTTAAGTCGGATTGCACGCATGCTTTTGACCGGCGCTCAAGTCACTATGAGCAGGTCTAGTGATTCTGCACATTTGATTGCGGTGGCTTGCATGAAAAAGGAGGGATGAGGTGAATGCTTCAATTCACATGAACCGATTACGTTTTGAGCTCCGTACCGGCCTCACGGCTTCACGGACTGTACTTTACAATTTTTTCCTATGTTTACTCATTGCTTTCCTAGCGGGCGGAGACACAGCGTCCTTTTTATCAACTTGGGATATGGGAGTGGTAGCAGAAGGGCTGCGCGCTGGATCGTGCTCGCCGATTCATGAGGTGCGGACATGAACGAATGGGCACGTTGCGCGTGCATGGTCCGTTTTATGAGGCTTGTTTCAATTGTTTTATTTCATTTGTGCTTATACCATGGAATCTAAAGGAGAGGAGTACAATACAGACAGACCTACTGCAAAGCCAATGATACGGCTGCATTAAGTAGACCAAAGAGAAGTTCCCACCATAGAAATGCAAGTAGTTATATACAAATGCGACCTGTCATTACTCTACTTCCTCCTGTTTTGCTGCATTCCCAGAATCTGGACCATGCGGATAAAGATGTTAATGAAGTCCAGCTCAAGCGAGATGGCCTCGTTGACAGGGTCCTTGGGAATCAAGCCACGCTCAGCCATGCGCGCGTGGTGGAGCACCTTCTGTACGTCGTACAGGGTGAATCCACCAAACACAGCAAGACCACCGTACAGCCAGATGTTCTCAGTGAACATCAAAGTGCGGGCAGCGGTAGCAGGGACAACCATGGGGGCGAGACCGGACAGCGCAACAATGGCGACACCGGCGAGGAGAGGACCACCAAGGTACATGTATTTGTCTGTCTTTGCCGTGGCGCCAACGAATGCGAGCGAGCCCATCATACCAGCAGTGTAAAGTCCGGCGCGAGCGAGGATGGCGGGGTGCATGAAGAAGAGGGGCGACAGAAGTAGCGCTTGGGTACCGTTGAAAGCGGACCAGAGAGCGTACTTTTGAACGTAGCTAATACAAGTCAGTGTTTCTGTCGCGACAAATATGCTTAGGCAAATACTCACTTGTTGGGGTTCGTTGCCATTGTGCCGTACATGGTTCCAATGCTACCGACGAGTCCGACACCAAGTACCAGCCATGGGTTTGCGCTCATGAGCCTGAAACTCCAGCCATTCATGTGCAGGGCGCGCGCAGCGATACCAATCATTCCAACACCAAGACCGGTATGCATGAATGTGTCGTTGAGGTACTCGCGCTCGAATGGTGGCATACCGCCATCTTCACGGGTTTCGCGGTTGAAGATGAGGTTGATGCCTAGCAGTGTTGCGCCGAAGATGCCAGCGCCGTACAGCAGACGCTGTCGCAAGTCACCTTGTGCCACTGGGTTGTATGCAGCTTGCTGGTAGCCTCTTCGGAAGGCTTGCTGGAACTTGGTTACATTCTGCGACGTTGATACTGTGGGCTTCACAGGACGGAAAAAGTGCGCCTGTTGCTTAAGTGGCGTGTTGTGCAAAGCGCGTATCGAGAGGGTCTGAGGTGATTTGTGTGTTGCTTGTCGCAATGTCGCCGTGATGGCGAATGGTCTCCGTAGGAGCGATGCCATGATGTGTGTATGCCTTCAGCAATGTTGGTCGTGCTAGAACGGCGAGCGGCGGATGCGATGATATAGGCGGATATTGATGACGTTTTGCTGGTGGAAGGCGCGAGAAATGCCAAGCCCGTCTTAACTCCGTGGGAATCTTCAGGCTGGCTCTGCCCCTCCTCTTCGCCACATAATGCGACACGGAAAAGTATCACGATCAAAAAGATCAGCAGACTAATCTTAATGTGTTAAGCAAACGCTTCTCATAACTACATACAGTCCACCCTGTCTCTGCTGCCTGCATCCGCGTTATGTCTATCTTGCGATTTATCGTGAACATTCTAGTGTCTCCAGATACATGTACTGAATCCTCGGAGCTACCCAAATATTCCTTCATTGTTCAACGGTTACGCTTATTCTGACATCAATCTGAAGTGAAAACGGGTAATGGTCGATTCTGTTCATATCACATGTCAGGTTCTCTTCTTATAGGCCTTGAATTGTAGAGATATGACGACCGTACCAGGTTGATATTTGCCGTACGATGGTGAGTTGCGCGAAGCAGATGATTTTGCGTTGTCAATATCGCTACCAGCATTTCCGATCGAAACGAACATTGCGATTGCTTTCTCTCCAGCCTACTCCACCGTCATAGTCCGTATTCAGAATGTTCATCGTCTCTGAATGGAATAATCACCGTCTTTATCTCATCTCTTGCATAAACTCAACTACCAGGCAGATGGTTTGCTGGCGGAGTTTGATCGACAAGTACTTTATGGAGTGGTCTCAGATCAGCCCATCTCTGGATATGACATCAGCGTAACTACGCTGTGCGTTGTCCCAGACACTGTCTCTAAACGCGATGGACATCTTGTCGACTTTCATACATTTTATTTCTTTAGGCCTGAATTTTGAAGATATAGACGACATGCAATACATGTATCATGCATAGAGTGGATTTGTAAGGTTGAAGTTTCTAGGTATATTCTTCGACCCGGGTTTCTATGTTGTCCGTAAGATTGGAACAGGCCGGATATTGTTTTACTTATTTCTCAAGTCCTTTTCTCGTATCCTACTGTCTAACTACCTACTTGGTCATCTTTGCATAGAGCCCGCCACCGAATCAAGGGTACTCATATAACTCCTCTCATAGAATTCCAGGGGTCTAGCACATCGCTTTGCCTTAACCCACTGCAGCCACCAGTGGCGTTGCGAAGTGCTTCCACATGCCCCGCGAGCGGATGCGTTGAGGGGGTTGATACAAAAAATCAGCAATCAGTCGAAAGTTTGCCTTTCATGCAGTTCTTTGCGACTCTATAACTGATAGTTGCCACCTTTGTCCACCAAACGTACAAGTATCACCTCAGGATCGTCCACGATCACCAGAACTCTCATCAAGCTCCCTGAAATGTCCCCTTCATTTTCTTCTGGTTTTCATTCCGCTTCGGACCCAGCACCAGGTCCCGTTTCTGCCTCTCCCGGTTTTATACCTACGAGCCAAGGTCCTCGATTTAGAGATTACAATGAAGTCATGCAAGCACTAGCCACACGTCCACTGCACTACGAATACCATCCTCCCCAAGAAGATTGTACGTTTCCTAGAAACCAGATGGCTAGGGACGACTACATCCGCCAGCTTTACGATTCCTTCATCGATACAAGTTCGTGCATCGACTGCGAAAACACAACCACTTTCGTCAACCGCTGGCAGGGTATCGCGAACCACACGTCTCAGTATACACCCAAAGACATCGAGACATGTTGCCACAAGCTTTTCGAGATCGCAATCGACCTTCATACCAGAGGCCCAAGAAGCCTCATGGTATTCGACGACGGGAAGCTCGAGCAAGTGTACAAGTATCGAAAACTGACTTTCGCGCAGAGAATGAAGAGTGTCTGTGAGCTGTTGGAACTGAGCAAGGCTAGATGTCAGGCACTGATGAGATTTGATGGCTTGGAGATGGCGGTTGCAACGGCGCCGCTGATGGTGAAGCAGGCGAAGATGAATTCTACACTAAATAGGAAAAGGCAGGGTGTCATTTGGAAAGCCAGGGCTTTGAGAGATGGTGGAGAAATTGAGGAATGCGACGATGAGAGCGAGGGAGAAAAGGAAGTTGAAGAGTATCAAAGTCGAGTTTGGCATGAGATCGGTCCTCATCTTTGTACCTGTTTCCTAAAATGATTCTTTACATGAACAGATCCAGATAATAGACCTTTGTATCACATCTGCTCGTCTCGAAGGTGATTGCTGTATGCATAGCTAGGTTGATTAGACCTTCCTCCTGCACAGATTTCTTTGCTTCAATCTCATGTCATTCAACAGTTAAGTAGAAAATGAGCAAGTTCTAGCGGTAGCTGATTTTTAGATCTTTCATGACGAGTCCATTTCCCAAGCGAGGAGGACTAAGAAAACATCTTGTGGTATCATGACACGAATGCGATTTCCTTGCGCAGCGTCTCGCCTGTAGGAAAAGTATCTTTTCTCACTCAGCATAGTTTCAATCTCAGTATCCCCATAGATGCAAGCTACACTACTCTATTCCAATCTTTCACTCCGTTGTATTCGCCAGGGTTCCGGAAGTCGCTGGGAAAATAATCGCACCCTACCCCTTTCACCATATGTTTGCTCAACGGCCGTGTGTCTTTGAAATGAGACATGATGTCTCACTCACTGACTTTATTCACTGCCTTCTTCCATTGTAACCCACCTTTCTAGTGTATATCATGAAGTTCGCGCGCTCTAGATAATCCACGCTTCGTCTAACAACTCAACCCAGAAATTACGTTTACGATCCAACGAGCACTTTCGCGCACGATGCTACCCTCTAGATTCGGGGACTTACACGAAGTGCAGATGTCTTCACCGAGCGACTGGCAGCCATGTGTAGCTAACTATCAGGATGAGTTTCAGCCTCCGTTTGGGACGCCGCAGTGGGGGTTCATAGGATCTGAAGCGTGGGGCTGTGATTCCTCATCTGCGTTCTCTGGGTATGGCCAGCCGCTTGAGTCAGGAGCGCATGGAAGCGATACGCATCATACCCAGTACCAAGCATTCGAAACCCGCTACGGTTGGGAGGACTCGTTCGGAAACAGGCAAGAAAAGGAAGTTGATGAATGGATGGATGTGATCTCGCCCAGAGACTGGTGGGGTTATGTCGATGTGAACAATGTTGGTATGTGTGGAAGTGATGGCCGGGAAGACAGTTTGGCAAGTGATACTGTTGGGAGTCAGTCCACGGACAACGCATATGAAGGCTTGCAATCGCAGCTTCAAGAAGACATGTCAGTAGCATCGGCAACTCCCTTCCAGCAACACACCGATTACACACATGGATCTGCGACAGCAAACGAAAACTCGGGCTGGCAATCTGAAGATTCAACGGCATCAGCACAGGCTGGTATACCTCAATACACCTCCTTCAGGGCAGCCAAGGAGGCCGTCTTACCCAGATACTGGCGTTGCCCTGCTGACGACCCTACTATCCCAAAGACAGATGCCGACCGTCAACGCTACATCCGCCAGCTCTTAGCAGCACTCAACAATGTCGAAGACACTATTGGTGTACACGGCCACAGCTTCAAGAAGCGATGGTATGATCCCGCCAAAGGACACTCGAACTACTACACTCCGCTTGTAAAGGAAGCGCTCTGCTGGCTCATCCTTTCTCAAGCCGAGAGTTTGCATACCCAGGGTCCTAGTAGAACCTTCACATCATTTGATCCCAATTTCTGGACGGCTGCGAGGCGGACATGCCGATGGAGCTTTTCGGAACGCATAAACACGATTGCCGAACTGCTGGCGACGTCTAAGAGTAAGTGTGACGCGTTGCTTGGAGGTGGTAGTTTGCAGCTTGTAGTGGCGAACCCGGGTCAGAGGTTGCGTGCGACAAAGGCAGATGTGAGGCAGAATGAGAAGAGAAAAGAGCTTTTGGAAGCAGTCAAGGGCAAGGAGAGACCGAACAAGAAGGCTAAGGTTGGAGTAGAAGAGTGATGCAGTGATTGTGCTCTTCGTGGCACTGGTGGGCAGGCGATGAATGATTAGGGTTAGTCAATAGTGATTTTTAGATAGCGAGACATTGTTATCCGTAACGGGTGAATTTCCCCAAAACATCCAGACACTAGATTGAACAAATTTGGCAATCGTATTCTCTCGTTCCTCTCGAGCCGTGCCTTCCGACTTCCTCCTTGATGAAGATGTGCCAAGGCCGGAGTCGGATGAACTTCCTTGTCTTAATGGACATCGGACCATGCTGACGTTTTCTCATGCTTGATCATCGGCATTACTGGCTGTCGTAAGGCGCTGTACCCCGTTTACTGGATTTTTAGATTGTATCTTTACGTCTTGATTCGATCATACTTCGGCGCGCGTTTATAACTGACTGGACAGATATCGCCCAGAAGAAGTGATATCGGAACGCCTTCGGATAGTACCTGTCGGGGCGTAGCCGCATAGCCGTGCAGAATCGCGGCCGCGGTTAAGAGTAGTCGCCACGGTTTACGAGACAGGAGGATACGCAGGGCAAAGAACTATCGGGTATTTTCGCGGACCATGTGATTGGTTCTGGTTTCACAATCCCTACACGGACAACTTGCCGCCTCCGTGTACCCACTACGCCTAGAGTCTTGGAGTTATAGGTTGGTTTGTTAACAGCCAAGGCTAAGATTAGGGTTCGACCATGGCAAACGTGCCAATAGATTCTTCTCTTTCTAGTAAACATGTGTTTACCAGTGTTCCGGTGAAGCCTCCAGGTCGGTAGTCCTGGTTTACATCGTTTCAATTGCCGGGCAATCCTGTTTGTGTGATACGGTTTGCATGTTCCAACGCGATCTTGCCACGTGCATTTGTTGGAGCTCAGATCCAGACTAGGACACGCTTCTAGCCATTTCGCTAGCAAAGTGCTCGATCCGGGGATCGGATGACCGTTCAGAGACGGCACTTAGCAGACTAAGATGAGTAAGTCTGAGAATAGCCCACGAGTAAGAGGAGTGGGATCGGCGTTTGACTCTGGGCTTGTGATGGTGCAAAGGAGTCTGCATGACAATGGTGGGCGCCTTACCTCGTCCAAACATTATCGCCGCTGCCGTCATGTATCAGCGACGCGATTCCTATTCTGTCTCTCAGCACGCACAAATCATCCCTGGCGTTTGTGCGCACAACGAAGAGCCGTATCAGACCATAACCCGCTCACCTATACGGCCAAGACTCTTTGCTTCCCCACCCTATGCGCCCCGAAACATGGAGACCCCAATGCCCGAAAACCGCTCCACTCGACTTTCAGCCAGGTGGTGCAAAGTGTGTGCTACCCAGAAAACCCAGAAAACCCCAGCTCCCCGCATCTGGCCAGATCCATACGAAGTACACACCACCGATATCCAGGATGCCTGGTGACATCGACGTTGCGCAGTCTCCAGTCGGGCAAATCCCCGAGCGAACGGTGGGCGTCGAAAGAAGCCCACTCAAGAATGCTCGGCTGACGGCGAAGCATCTTGGCTGTCGCATGCGCCGCTCCCCATCTTGGCTTGACGAAGGTGGTGAAAGCTTCGGCGCGCTCGCGGCGGCACGGCTGGACTGCGGGGTTGCTTGCCAAGTTTTGTGGCTGCCAGTGGCTGCTTCACCGGCCTGAAAGCTTCTTTGGAAGAAGGTGTCCCACCAAGCCGCCGCGGCGCCTCTAGAGCTTGGTTAGATATAAGCAAAAGATATCGTCGGCATCACCGTGGGTGTTGGTGTAGTGCGGTCGTGCTTACCGCTGTCGCGCAAAGTTACCGGCGTGTGGGAAACGCAGGAAAAAGGACCCCATGGGGAAGAAAAGACAACGGCGTCTGCTGTGGAAAGGATCAACACACCCACCCGCCCACTTCTTTTTCTCCGCGCTTTGGAAAGTTTTCGCGCGTCCGATTTGATCCCGGGTCTTTTTCTGTGCCCTCACTCGCGTTCTAGTTCACTAGTTCGGCCCACAGCGATGCTTAGCGTGGTATGGCGTCCTTGGCAGCCTCGACGCGGTTACATTCACTGTGCATCTCCCAACAGCCATTGCAGCACCCATCTTGGCAGATCTTGGCCCGTATCAAGAGCCAGCCGCTGACCGACCAGGGCCTCGATAGCACCGTTCACGAGGCAAACGACCCTGCCGTAAGAAACAAAACATATATATATTGCAGTTGCCCACGCCGATGATGATTCCAGCATCTCGATCGGACTTGTGCCTCGTTCCACAAGGCAATCGTCTTCTTTTCCTCATTGCCTCCAAGCCTCTTCTCAAGTCTCACAGGCACCATGGCCAGCACCAACCGCCCTGCTGACCCACTGGCTAAGGGAGTCATCCCAACCGCTAAACAGAGTCTGAAGGACCTCTTCACCTGGGACCAGCGCGTAGTTGTTCGCAATGACTATGGAGAGGAGCACTGTGAGTGGCAGAAGCCAGAGCCACTCAAGAACCCCATCAGCCTTTTTGCCCAGCTTGGCGTGAAGGACTGGCTGTACTTTCTGGTTGGATTCTTCGCCTGGACAGCTGATGCTTTCGACTTCCACGCCCTGTCTATTCAAACCACTAAGCTTGCCGACTACTACGACACAACCAACACTGCCATCTCCACAGCCATCACACTGACATTGCTCCTCCGCTCTGTCGGCGCTGCCATGTTCGGTGTAGCTGGAGACAAGTTTGGCCGAAAATGGCCCATGGTCGCCAACATGATTATCCTTGGTCTGCTTCAAGTCGCTACCATTTACGCTGGTACTTTCCAGCAGTTTTTGGCTGTCCGCAGTTTGTTCGGACTCTTCATGGGAGGTGTTTACGGAAACGCAATTTCCATGGCCCTTGAGAATTGCCCGTAAGTCTGGAAAACACCACTTGTACATATCACAATACTAACTTTCTTAGTGTTAACGCCCGTGGTCTCATGAGCGGTATCTTGCAACAAGGTTACTCGTTCGGTTATGTTCTTGCAGCCTGTGCCAACTTGGGTGTTGGTGGCGCAACCAAGACCTGGAAGACTGTTTTCTGGGTCGGAGCTGGCTTCTCTATCGCTGTTGGTTTGATCCGTGTGGCCTTCCCTGAGTCCAAGCAGTTCCTTGAAGCGAAGCGATCCGGCACCAAGAAGGCTCCAGGTGCTTTCTGGGCAGAGACCAAGATCATGCTTCGTCAGGAGTGGAAGATGTGCGTTTACTGCATCATACTCATGACTTGGGTATGTTTATCTTCTGGTCCCAAAGTGTGCAGAATATTTACTAACATTGATGCAGTTCAACTACTACTCCCACACTAGCCAGGACAGCTACACTACTTTCATGAAGGAGCAGAAGCATCTTAGCCCCGCTGGCGCTACCCGTGCTTCCATTCTCATGAAGACCGGTGCTTGCGTTGGTGGTACCATTCTTGGATACACTTCGCAATGGTTCGGTCGCCGCCGAATGATCGTTTGCGCTGCCTTGATCTCTGCCTGCCTCATCCCAGCTTGGATTCTCCCCACCACTGAAAGGGGCCTCTCGGCATCTGGCTTCATGATCCAGTTCTTTGTGCAGGGTGCTTGGGGTGTCATTCCCATCCACCTGAGTGAGCTCTCGCCACCTGCATTCCGTTCTTCCTTCGTCGGTATCACCTACCAACTTGGAAACATGATTTCCTCGCCCTCTGCTCAGATCGTCAACGCTGTTGCCGAAGCCACACTCATCAAGACAGCCAAGGGCGAGCTCTCTCCCGCCTACGGACCCGTCATGGGTGTTGCTACTGCCATCATTGCCCTCGGTATCGCAGTCACTACCGCTCTCGGACCTGAGAAGAAGGGCCGTCACTTTGAAGAGGCTGGCCCTATTGGCGCAAACGTGGAGCCTGTAAAGGACATTGAGACAGGCAGCATGCACAGCGAGAAGAACGGTGCCAAGGCTGTAGAGGTGGTTGAGAACACTGAGAAGACTGAGAAGGTGTAAAATTCACAACTAGTATATAACGAGTTAACGACTGTTTGGTACATGATAGGTCATTTCGACCAATAAGAGGACATATAAAGAAGCAATGCTATGATTTGATGCTCCCACTCCCTTCTGTTCGCATGCATTTCCACAGTGAACTCTGCAACCGTTCTAAATCGTCCCAGATACACCTCCCTCATCTTCCTTGCATAGAAACACTCCCGTGTGCAACTGCCATCCGCCAAGAATTAGTTTCACTCCGTTTCCCCATTTTATCCTTGGGGGTTCCTTCGCTCCCACTGTGCCCCCACCATTATGCGCCACAGAGCCGCGGTCCAGAGCCGCATTGCATCCACATCTGCAACGTGGTCGATACCAAGATCGCCAAGATGTGCACTACCACTTTTGCGGCTACTTCTTTTTGGTGAGAAAGAAAAAACTGTTTCATCGCCGCGGAGGTTGGGGTAGCGCACTGATAAGAGTGGGGGTTTTACCGGAGCTGCATTGAGTATGCCGGAGAAGCATCACGTGGCGGGACTACATGGACCTGCCCTTTGTGGTATGAGATGCGCACGTTGTATGCGTGTAATACACTTCAAGGGCTTATTTATTTGAACTCTTTTCTCCTTCTTCGATACCAATTTCAAAGTAAGTTGAGGTTTGCTCAAGCGTATCACGTGATGCCGACTTGGTTGGGGGCCAAATCAGCCAGCGTATCATCTTGTCTTTCCTCATTACCGTGCCACATAGATGCATCTCGCACGTGCATTCGTTGCCCACAAACCTTGCGCCGTGATCAAAAAATGCAATACGGAGGAGTGTTTTCTCCAATTTGTGCATGTAGCATCGTCGATTTGAATCCAGCTGTCTAGATACACTCACTGGAGCTTTTTGAACCAAGATGCAGGCAGAAGTGCAGAGCATGCGCTCAGACGAGGAGAGTGGTTCCTCTAAGCACCCTGCATTTCGTAGGATCAGTCACCTGCAGGACGCCAAACGCTACCCCTGAGAAGCGCACAAGAACTCAGCCTTGTTGAAATGCGACCGTCACTTCACTACCAGCACTTGTTCTCCGAGATCTCTTAAAATCACGTTACGTTAACGCGTGCCTTTCGCCCCGGCCGCTACTCTATTCTTGCCCATCTACATTCTCCATCTACTAGTCATGGATCTTGCAGGCCTTCTCGTCGGTGTAGCTGCACTTGCTGGTGTCATCGAAGATTTTGCGAGTATTTTGGCACGTATCGACGCAGCAAAGTCGATGAAAAAGGACTATGACACACTGGTGGTGAAACTTGCAATGCAAAAAGCGCTTTTAGACAATTTGGTCAAGGAAGTGCAAATCCCTGATCCTAAAAAGAATGACGAGTCCGCCGATGGTCCGGACAGTAACGATCTTATCATTCGAAGTATAGAATGTGTTCGCAATCTCCTTGAAGACGGGGAGAAGCTCCAACAACGATACGGTATCAGATCAGCCAAGATCCAAGAGAGCCTGCAATCGATAAAAGCTCCCAGCAATCGGTCAATGTCCAGCTTTTATAGAATGTCACGAAAGTTTCGATCTCTCCGCGATGTGAAGCCAGATCAACCAGACCAGCCTACGCAATGCAGCCAGCCTACAAGCGGAAGCCGCAAAAACAAGCATTCTGGCATTCAGAAACTCACATGGGCAACCAAAGACAAAGAGCAGTTTGAAGATCTTGGGAAGAAGATAACAGAGCTGATCCAGCTCATTTGCCTGCTTACACTTCCTTCGAATATCGGGCTCGTCAATGCAGTGCAGCGAAATGAGAAGGAAGAATTGCGTTCTTCCCACGAGCTGGAAATTGTCGAGAACGTACCATCGAAGAAAGACAGCGATATCTCCTCTAAGGTTCCACTGACCGTTAACCCAGAGTGTGCAAAACGCGTTCTCGACCGACTCTGGTTCCGTTTCATTAATGATAGGAAAAACAGTATAAGAAATCCGCACTTCAAAACGTTTGAGTGGGCAGTTCGCAGTCCTGGCCCTGAAACCAAGTGGAGTGATTTGCGCCAGTGGCTACGCTCAGGAAATGATATATACTGGATTTCTGGTAAACCAGGTAGCGGAAAGTCCACATTGATGAAGTACCTTTTTGGTCACCCAGAAGTCTCGGAACTGCTCGAAGAGTGGGCAGGAGATCAAAAAATGACCATGGCCTCTTTTTTCCTGTGGAACGTTGGAACTTCCGAGCAAAACACACAACATGGTCTAGCGCGCGGCCTTCTGTACCATGTCCTTAAAGAGAATCAATATCTCATTCCAGTGGTCCTTCCAGAGATGTGGCAAGAGGCACAAAATTACAAAGAAGATGTCAAACCTCCTTCAAGCACCGAATTGGAGCAAGCTTTCCAGCAACTTGGCAATCAATCTACGGATGGGGTCTTCGCTTTCTTCATCGATGGCATCGACGAGTTCAAAGGCAACCACGGAGAAGGAATATCTTTCATACAGAAGCTCACCACTAGTGCACGCATCAAGATATTACTCTCAAGCAGAGAGATTAATGAATGCAACTCAGCTTTCAGCATGAAACCCAAAATGAGATTACAAGATCTCACGAAGACAGATATCGAACGATACATCAACAGCACAGTTCGGTCTCATCTCAGCCTTCCTGGAAAGAGTCAACTCAGCGAAACAGATATCCGTACGTTGATTATGAGCTTGCTGGACAAGGCTGAGGGCGTGTTCTTTTGGGTAGTACTTGCCTGTCAGACGCTACAAGACCGTTTTGATGCCTGTGAGAAGGCAAAAAAACTCCAAGAAGTCGTCGATGAGCTGCCACAAGAGCTCGAGGATTTATTTCGTAGCATACTTGAGAGTATATCACGAGCCAATCAGCAGGATGCTGCGAAACTTCTCCGACTTTACCACGTCCACGGCTTACATTACTATGAACTTGAGTATCCTATAACCACCTTCTCGGTAGCTTGGGCTTACGAAAAGGACATGTCATTGGATAAGATGCACGATTTCACCAGTTTCTCCCTCGATGAGATGAGGCAACAGTGTAAAACATTCGAAGTTCGACTCCGTAGCCTATGTAAAGGCCTGTTGGAAGTAAATGGCGACTCATCCAGAGATTATGAGGACAAATTCGACTGCGGGCTATCTTATGTTGGCTTCATGCACCGGACAGTCTTTGAATTCCTTGATAGCCCAGGTGTTATGGAAATGGATTGCCTGAAGATTCACGATGAGGAATTCGATCCGGTTACTATCATAGCATACATGTATGCTTATCAGCTGTACCTCTCCCAAGAATCTATCTGGTACGCTGAAGAAAGTGTATACATCATATCCGATCCTTTGTGCCGGGTTTCTCGATTGTCGCCATCAAAACTACCCCAAGTCCTTGATAGGTTCGCCTTAGCGCTCATGGAACCACGGGATTCGTGCGTGCAAGGATCAGCAGCATACATGAATCGCTGCTTACCAGCTTGTCTTGCTGGCACCTCAAGCGAAGAGCAAGAATCATTCTTTGGCTATTCTAAACACAAGCTCTCAAGGGACCATGCTGCCTTGCTATTGGCGGTAGAACTCCATCTTTATGACTTTGTTAAAAAATTCGATATTGCAGGGTTCAATACACTGCAGATATCTCAACATCCGGACGCAATTGAAAGGCGCAATCTGCTGTTCCATGCTATTGAACAACCTACGATGCGATCGATACACTGTGGTTTTGCATCATCGGAGTTTTCCTCAGAGATGATAGAAACCCTCCTACACTCAGGATGCGATCCGAACCAAGTAATTGTGAGGCAAGAAGACATGGACTGGGATCATGTCACAACGCCATGGCATGAGTGGCTTTCGTGGCTAAGCGCGAATCATTTTCGCGTCCGAGGCGTTGACCTCGTTTCAAAGGGATCTTTCATTACGGCGAAGATGTTGGAAGCCGGTGCAGATCTTTGCCCTAAAATCTCCACTTCCCATGGCGATTTGCGAGTCTATTTAATGGGTGAACTTTTAGACTGGCTAGAGGAGGTTCAGAAGATAGATTCGAAAGAACTTTTCCTTCAGATTGGGGGTTCTTGCATGGCGATCTACGACGCGATCAAGCTAAGTCTCAAAGAAAATCCTGAAATCATCGAGAAAAGCGATGAGGACGATGAAAACGAGGACAGCGAGGGAGACGAAGAAGGAGATGACAAAGAAGAGGAATGATAATCCAGAATAGAGGCGGTATTTTTATGTGACAATCATGCACGCTGCAGTGTATAATAATGCTACTCTACATCAGGCTCTATACAATAAAATAACGACTTGAGTCTTGCCTTTTCCAAAATTTGTGAGTAGGGGTTTTCTGGGGCAATCAAGCCATTGACTAAATAATATCCTAAAAGTAATTCTAGCCAACATTCAGGGCGATAAAGAAAAGATGCAGTGGTTGACACAGAAGAAAGTATCATTGACTATGGCATGGCCCTGCTCTCACCATACAATATGGTATTTTCATCATTCCATATCGCTGCTGAAGCTCGCCAGGAGCTCATCACATCCTTTTATCAATCGCTCTAAAAGCACTCAAGCAAGTGAACAGCATTACAAGCAAAACATGCACACGCTACTCTACTCACCCATCCCACTCCACTATCTAAAGAAGCAGCGGCCCCGCTACTTCGTCTACTCCGAGTCCAAAATACTTAGCAGCATTTACCAGAAACAGCTAACACAACCCTCTCACCACGCCACCAAGATACCTTAAATGGGCCCCTAGAAAAATACCGCGTCTAACACCACATCCCTTCCCCAAAGTCTATAACAGCCTAGAGAAAAAAAGAAGAGCGGAGTATACCAAAAATTCTCCTTTACTCAAAAAAAGATCCAAGAGCCAAAAATCCCATAGACCAAAAACAGCCACGAACCGCCACCACGCCACCCATCCCGACGGTGTGGAAAAGGGCCACGGAAGAAATGCGATTGGTTTTATTTTGAAAGAAAAGTAAGAACAAAAAAACGTCATCTATTGACCACACAGCCTACTCATGACTCTACATGGACACATCCTCCCCATATAGAAAGCGATGAACTCCTCAAGTCTTAGACACACATACACTAGTATATCATACCACATCCTCATTGCGCACGTACTACTCTAACAATATCTTAGTAAGATAGGGAAGAAAGCAGTACAACAATACCATACAAGCAAACAACCGTCGTATAGTACAACAACAGTACGTAGTTACAAAAAGGGGAGTGTACATTACAGTTGTACACATTTCTCGCTAATCAAACGATTAAAAGAAGAAAAGGAAACGGGGACATTTCGCCATCCAAAGAAAAACGTTTTCCATCTATTTCCCAGCAGGCCCCCCTTGTACCGTTCTTCCCATCTCTCTCCCATTAAGAAAACAAAAAAGGAGAAGAAGCCGTGGTATATAAATGAGGCCAAAATAGCTTTAAAAAACAGGTTAGATGTTTTTTTTCTCCTCGGAAAAATGAGAGAAAATAGACATCAACAAGGGTACACAACAACTCTTCTGAAAAAGAAAGAAGAAAGAGGGAGGGGAGCAAAAATAATGCCACGTTTTCTTCGGTCTTCGTACACGAGAGAGAAAAGAAAATCTAACTTTTTCCCATCGAATCCCTCCATCGACCATCGCTTACACAGACGAAATTGACGTTGCGGCCTCTATTTCGCACGCTCTGGACGCCTCCGGCTTCGAGCCAGCGGCCAAGATTCTTGCACTGGCTGACGTCGAAGCGCTCGAGGTCGCGGCAACCCTCGACGACGGCTTCGACACCCGTGCCAGTGACACGCACGCAGCCGCGCACAGACAAGTTGCGTAGTTCAAGGAGGTGCAGCGATATGCAGCGAAGAGAGGTGTCTGATACAGCCGAGCCGCAAAAGGCAAGGTTGAGATGTGTCAGGGAAGGAAGACCGAGGGCAAGAACTTCGGTAGCTGTGTCGGAGAGGGCGCAGCAAAAAGACTGTTTTTTACGTTTGACGTTAGCACATTGTTTTTCATTTTAGACCGATGAAACCCTGTGTGTGGACTTGATGTGTGATTCTTTTTTGGGGTGTGTTGATCGGAAAAGGAAGGAGAGAGCTAAGGGTTCAACTTACCAAGTCTAGTTGCTTTAGCCCCTTGGCTGCATTGGTAAGATACACAATCGCATTGTCGGTCAGATATGTGCAGTCAGCGAGACACAGCTTGGTGAGCCTGGGGAAGGGGTAGACGCTCCAGTGTTGAAAGCCTACGTCTGTGATGGTGGTACAACGTGTGAGGTCGATACTTTCGATACGGTTGGCTGCATGAACAGCAATGTGTGCCATGCTCCGATCAGTGATGTGCTTGCAGTAACTCAACGTTAACCGTCTGAGCTTTGGGCAGCCTACCACTGTGCCGGGCGGTAGTGGTTGAGGAGGCTGGCTGTTGGCGCCTTTTCCCTGTCGGCGTCCGTTCATCTGAGCCTGCTGTTGGGCGTGGGCCATGGCCATTTGGGGAGGCATATCGGGCACTATCCAGCCAATGACTCGAGCAAGGAGGTTGTCTCCCACCTTTCTGCAGTTGCTAAGGTCCACCTCCTCCAGGCCCTTGGCTTTCTGTACCATCTCTAGTACAGCAGGTCCGGTGATATCCCAAACACTCTTCATACGCCAAATCCTCACGCCCGGGGCACAAGTCTTTGCTAACTCGCCAAAACCCTCATCTGTGACGTGGAAGCAGTTGCTGATGTTGACGTATCGTGGCCGGCTGCCGACAAATGGGCATATTATATCAACAAGTGCCCTATCTGTGACTTTGCGGTTGTATTTGGTAAGATCGAGGTCGTGGAGAATGTCGGGAGATTCTGATATGATTTTGCTCCAATGCGAAGAAACGATGCGAAGTTTCATTAGCTCGTGAATGTCTAGATTTGACAAGATGTTGACCAATACGGAATCTGGTAATCTGCCTCTTGTGAATATGCTCGGTTTTGTGATGAGACGCGGGCGCTTGAAGTCGAATGGGACTTCTGGCGGGGTTGATGTATGCTTTGCTATGGTAAAAGATGGTGATGGCGAGAGCGGCGATCCGTTGGGTGACGGAGTTCTTGGGAACTCGGTTTTGCCCGGACTTGTGGGTGCTTCAGGCACTGATCCAGGTGGTGGTGGGGCCAGTGATCCTCTGCGCGATCGTGACCTTACGTTGTCCAGGTCGACATTTAGGAAAGGATCCGGATCAAACGGCTCCATCATCTTCTCGTCTCTCCGAAGGGGAGCCACAGGGGTATCAACAGGTGTGGTTCCGTTGAAGGTGACGGTTGGCACGCTCTTTTTCCTTCGTGGAGTTCTGGGTACTGTGGGGTCGGCTATGGCCAAGTCGTTGATGTTGGGTGTGCTATGCGCATCTGGCATGAGCACATCGTCATCTTTGGCAGTCTGCAAGCGCTCTTTGGCGACAGACTCGACCTGCCGCCGTACGTTGGGGGTGCACTTTTCCCACAGCTGGTTCAGGGTATCTCCGGTAATCATCAAACACTCGACAGCGGATACGGAACGGACCGTGGCCGTGCGGCGCGGGGCGAGTGAGAGACTGACAACCTCACCAAAGTACTGGCCTGCCTTTAATCGCGCCTTGACTTCTTGGAAGTTGTGCTCGCCCGCAGCAATTGATTTTCTCCGGCCCATTGTGGGTGAGGTGTAGCCGTTGGGCTCGGGCGCATTGGTACTGATGACCTCGACTTCGCCCTTGACGATGAAGAAAACATCGCGACCCTGGGTGCCCTGTTTTATTATGTCTGTGAAGGGATCGAAAGAACACGGCTGGGCACGCATGCCAATGAAGTGCAGAATATCGTCTGGTAGCTCGGAGAAGAGGGGTAGCTCTTTGAGGAGAGGCCTGACGTGGAGGCTGTCGCTTCCAAAGGCGCTGTGGGCTATGGCTTCGGCAAGCCCTGGACTAGGAGATTTCCGCTTCTTGAAGGCATTGACTTCGCCATCGCGCAAGACACCGGTCTCGGCCATGACTACATCACCGTCTTCGCGGTCGCGCTTGCCCGTTATCTGGCGCATAGGCGGCGGGCGCTTGGCTGCCAGTTCCGACTTTTTGCGCTGCAGAATGGCCAGGCGTTCCTGAGCCTCGTGCATGATGGCGACTTCGACGTCGGGAAACTTGGGCAGCTCTTTGGTGAGATCCTCCTTGTTCAAGCGCACGACGAGCGAGCGCACATTGGCAATGATGGTGGCAGTGCGGGGAATGTCCATCAGAATTCCAATCTCGCCGAAGAAAGCTCCCGGCTTCAACTCGGCATAGGTGCTCTCCTGGTCCCGCGAGGTGACGCGCACAGCGCCGCGGACCAGCCAGTACATGGCCTTGCCCGTCTCGCCCTCTGTGAGAATTGTGTCATGGGGCTGGTACAGCTGCGGCTTGAGGTGCAATCCAACCTGGGCGAGGAAAGAATCGGGAGCGTCCCTAAAGAGGGGAAAGGAGCGCAGACGGTCGAGCAGATCGAGCGGCAGACCCTGAATGGTGGAGGCGGCTAGCGGGGAGGGGCGAATGGGCCTGGCGGGATTAGAGTCACTGTCGTAGGCGCGAACCATGGCGAAGGGGTCAGGCACTGGCACGCCTCCATGAGCGCGCACTGGGCCACCGCCCGGCCTGTATCGGCGCATGGAGGCGGTGTTGGGGGTACGAGGGGTAGCGGTGGAGTTGCTGGAGGTGGCCGTGGACGTGTACGAGGGCGGCGATGGCTAGGGGCAAGGTGCCTGGCGAGAGACAGCGAGGAGGGGCAGCGGTGAGGGAGGTCGTGTGCGGTGGTGGAGGAGCAATGCAGCTCAGCTCATGGTGGTTGGGACGGGAGCGGTCGTGTAGGTGGCGAAAATGTTTGCTCGGGTGGGTGCAGGTCAATGGTGGTCGTGCTGGCGACGAGGGAGCAGGACGGCCCGGCGGTCAGTGAAGAGAGGGCGGACAATGGTGGTGGTGCTAGCAGCTCGAGCTCCCACGGCCGGTGCTGCGAGTGCAACTACTGCGCGGGCGGGACGCACAGGACAAAACAAAGGGCGGTCGGGAGTGGGAGCTATTTTCAGAGGGCAGACGCAGACGCAGACGGCGAGGGCGACGGGTGCGTGGTGCTCGGAGAGATGATGGATGGAGTGCGGGACGAGGCTTTAGTCCCGCAACGCGCGCTGCCTGCATCGGCCTAACTAGCCTTCTACTGCGTCTTCTCGAAACCAGGGCGCGGACTTGGCTGTGCCCACCACCACCGGATCACCACCGCCAGGAACACACCGCGTCGGTATGCACGCTGCTGCCCTCACCACCACGCCCGTCGCATCTAGGCTGCGCGTGTACTAATCTCTTCATTGCTAGACTCACGCTCTCTTTGTCTCTACCCGTGCGCCAGCCGGCCGCCCGTTTCACCTAGCAGCCCACTACCACTCCCACGGCGACCCCCTCCCCCTCCACCACGCCCAGCACGAGACCACCACCTCGTTTCGTGCTACCGGGTAGTAATTATTGCGAACGACACCCACCCCGCTAACGCACCAGCCCCCCAATCCCGGTACCTCCTGGTCGTCTGCTCTCAAGCCGCCCCTTGGCTCCCTCGCACGGCCCCTGCTCCGTAGACGGCCGCATCACATCATGTCGCAGACCAGGCGTCCGCTCGTCGCACGTCATTCCCGCCGCAAGCCATTCCACCTGCCTCAAGTAACTGCATTGGGTCCATCCTACAAACCATCTCCCAGTGCGCCACGAACAAGCCCGCGAACACGACCCCGACACGGCGACTCTCATGGCGTCCGCCCACGTGCAGCACTAGTCGGATGCAGTCAGCGCATGAGGCCCGTGCGCACCCTTCCACTTGCGCTTCCATCCCAGTCGCCCGTCGAAGCCAATTCCAATTCCACACTATCTCCTGCCGTCATCATTGTCCTGTCTCCCATCGTGCCATTTCTCATTTCTGCGACCCTCGCCGTTTCCGTGCTCGCCTTGCCACCGCTCGCCTCGTGTCTCTCTCTTCTTCTTCTGTCGCGTCTTGTCCCAGTGATCGGCCACTTCTCTGGCCCCAACCCCTCCGAGAATCGCCCCGGCAACCGTCGCAGCAGTATCGTACTGCCTGCCTTTGCCTACTTGGTTGCCGGCAAATCCGCCCACCAGCGCTCCTCCAATCGTCGCAATGAGCCGGTGTTTGGCGTCGTCTGCTCGTGACTGGGAGCCCGACTTTGAACGCGAGCGAGCTCTTCGTGATTCGGACCGTCCTCGCCGTTCGGAACGTGGTGGAGACCAGGAGGATCGTCTTCGTTGCGGCTCTGGTCGGCCGCGGCCTCGCTGCCCTGCTTGCACATATGGCTATTTTAGTCAGCCGTTTATGCTTTTTTTCTCTCTCTCTGCAGAGACGAGTTGATGTTACCTGCGTGCTCCATTCACCATACTGCTCAGTCCGGTCGCGGGGTACTCGGAATCCTGGCCCTGGCGCCCGGTTCATGTAGTCTACGCGATCGGCCTCATAATATCGCTGGTCCCTTGCATAGTCGTCTTGTCCACGTGTGCCGTACATCTCAGGGTTGATATATGCGTCTTCCAACTGGGGTTGGGTTGAGTCGTAGCCCTTATCAGGGTGCTGCGGTGAGTCTCCTGACGGTAGTTGTCTCGGTTGGGGTTGACGCTTCCTTCTTCCTGGCCTTGGTATATTGGGTAGATGATTGTACGTCCGGTCAAAATACCGGTCTGCAAATCGGTCGAGGCCTTCGAAGCCGAGCTCCTATATACCGTTCATGACATCAATCAGTGGCTTTTGCAAGCGTCAAACCAAGACAATACACAGGGCCGCGTACCACGAACTCTTCAGCCATATCCAATGACTAGACCGTTACGGTTGGTCGGAGCTTCCGGGGTATCCGTACAATACGGCTTCAGACTCCGGTGATATGGGTCACGAAGTGCTAACGGCTTCTCGGCGCTGAAAATCACCCGCTTTCATAGGGTTGCGCGCCTTACAGCTCTCCCCAGCATGCCGGTTTTCGTGCTCTTCGACGATGACGTACGAGGCCACTAGTCGACTTCGGGCTAGCCTGCTCATGCGCCAGGAACGGGAGTCGGCACGCGCGATCTAGAAGCGATCTTTGCGCAAGGTGACGCTGCGCTCCGACCAGCGCGCAACTCGGCTCCCCAAATCTCACTGGACTATGCGACGATACCCTGGATGATAATGCGGTAGAATAATAACTAGCGGCCGCCCTCTGGAAACAGATCGGATGGAAACGGCAGTCCGTGCTCATCCAAAGGGTCCATGTTCTACGCCTCAACTACCCCACATCTAGTGTTCCTTCACTCATCGAACTGAAACTACTCCGTAGTCAGCTTGTAACAACCATGCTCCGCTCTATCGAAGCCAAAGCATTCGAGGTTGAGACTATCATCAGTTACACCTTCACCGAGAAACGCCTAGCTGCCGAAGCTACTCAAATGGCAGCCCCGGAGATTGCTGCTATCTCTAACAACGCCTTTAACAGGTTGGGCAACAATAAACGATTGTCCATTCTGGGAGAAGCGGTTCTCGCAAGAGAACTTTGCAGTGCGTGGTTCAAACAACGCACATCGCGTGGTAAACCAGCATCGGCTGCTCTGCTAGGATACATTACTCACACAGGCAGACGGAGTCCTGTCACCCGCACAATGGACACAGTTGCGCAATGACATCATCTCCAACGATGCATTGGCTCGTAGAGGCTATACCACTGGAGTTGACAACGTCGTCATCAAAGCTCCTAGCACACCTACTTTGTCCTCCAGAATGGTCGCCACGGCCGTCGCAGCTATCATAGGGGCAGTCCACGAAGATGGAGGTGATGATGCTGTGCACAACGTCATGCAGCATCTTGGTTTCTTTGACCATGCTCTCCTCACGGTAACGTCTCAACTCCTTCCCCTCCCACCCTGAACATGAGCAGCGGCATTCTATTGACTGATGAATAAAACTTTAGATCCTATGAGTTCTTCCAAGTTCCCTGGTCCAAGCCCGTTCCAGATTCTCTTAATGAAAATTGGGTGCTTCGGTATTCTCTTCACTGCGTTCCAGCCTCAATTGGGGTTTGAACGCAGGGGAAAGAAACTCTCTAGGCGTCCTTTCTTCGTTAGGAAAATATGAGACGGCTTTGCGCTCCGGAATTTGGACGAGTCCGTAGACGGACCTAGGCTTTCAATAGTCACTGCTGGTCTATTAAGTACCATCTTGCGTATGGTTTCTAATAGCAGTTAGGGAGAGCCTTGGTAACTTGCTTCTGACTAGCCAGTTGGCTGCTGACTCTCCAGGTTCAACCCTGTATGAATCGGAATAGCACAGCATGGGTTGCGGGAATCAAATGCGTTATTCAACATAACGCTTCCTGTTATGTTCATACCAAAGGGGCTTAGAGGCATAGCTACGACTCCGTCCTTGACTGGGTGCCAATACACGCTCATCTCACTCTATCATCTCCTGCCCGTGTAAGATTCCTATCGTGTTGCTCGCTTTCGTTTTGAATGCGGGTGGATTGGCTTTGGCATTGGTGAATGCCAATTAAACCATGGTTACACAAATTGAGGGGTATGCAGACAAGAACAGAGGGCGAGTTTCATATTAAGTTCACCACGTGACTATGCTTAAGCTTCAACCAATCGAGACATCATGTTGAAGCCTCTGCTCCTCTGTCAGTCTTATGCCGGCAGACTTCTTCATTGAGCGCTCTGCTGTAAGCAGTCTGGCCAGGCTCCCAAGGCGTGCCATGTCTTTACAATGCACTGACAGCTGTAGCCGTATACCGGCTCCCTTTCCCGGCCCCTGCAAATTACTACCAGTCTCGTGTCCCGACTGTACAGCGACGCATCATCGCATGTGGCGCGTATTGAGTTGGAGATGATATCGCACTTCCTAATTTCATCCAAACCGCTTTCCGTAGCCCTTTACCACACCATCCAATATACCGCGCAATTTCTTGCAGCCCTCAATTCCCACCGCCAGCATCCCCTCTAGCCTCTCCATGCGAACCCTGCTTTCCATCACGCACACCGCGACATTGTCGCTATTCCCCAGCGTCGCTACCGTCAAAAACGGCAGCTCCAACTCTTCCTGATTATTCAAATCCAGCAGCGGATCGTCCGCCGACGCATTATCCGCCGCGGACGCCGACGCAGACGACGCTGCCGTGCACGCAACCAAGTAATCCGTCATGGGTATACCCGCATCAATCAGCGCCAGCGTGGACGCATTCAAGCACGCCGCAAGCAGCGACCCATCCTGCAAGATGATATGAATATTCAGCGTAATCGTCGAGTGCGGATACAAATGCAGCAACAGGACGCCCTCAAACGCCGACCGCACACAATGCTCCATCTCGCTCGTCTTCTTATCCGTCTTGCGCTTCCTCCTGTCCACGCCGCTGAACCCCGCAAAATGGATTTCTACCTCGATTTTGGCGAGTTTGTCGCTGCCGCCGCGTTGTCCGCTTTGCTTGCCTTCGGCGGGACCCGTCACAGAGACTAGGACCTTGGTGTTGCCCATTTCGAGGTACGAGGATCCGTCCGCTGCGGCTTGTGTCGAGATCTGGGCGTGCGTGCGGCGCAGTTCGTTCCATCGGCGGCCGTCGAGGCGCAGGAGCGCGAGGGAGTAGGTGCTGGTGTCGAGAGGCATTGTGATGATGGAATTATCACCCTGCTACGAGGATGTAGCGCTTATATGTTTCTTGTCCTTGCTCTTCTAGCCAATTGAAGGATATCCTGTTTCTAGTGCTGAATTACAGTGGTTTGTGTGGGTCTCTGGGCGAAGAGAAGCAGTTGCGCGCGGTGATGACGATGCTGTGGGTTTAGAAGCTTGAGGCTATTTGCGAATGGATATTTTGATCCAAGTGACAGGGATTAGCGGCGAGCGGGGCCCCGCTCTCACGTGAGAACGCGTTAGCGTGTTTGGGTTGAAGGGCGCTCTCTTTCATCTTTGTCTATCTGTTTTGATCCATGCGCAACGTGATTCTGGATGTCGCCTCTTTCAACTACTATAGAAAGTATCCTAGTCATACCATGTGACAAGCGCGCTTGAAGTCGAACTCTACCAGTCATGTCGTTCAACCGCAACAAACTCAAGGATCAACGGAAGGCCCTGAAAGCTTTCGCCGAGAGCGAGAACACAAGTAGTAGTAGCACAGACGACGACGATGGCCTTGATATTGTAAAGACCTCCAAGAAGAAGATAGATCTTGCCCAGTATATTGGTGGTCAGTAGCTACCATTTACATTCTACAAGAATCCTAACATCTTCTAGTCTTGACGCAATCTCAGACCCAGTCACAAAGTGCAGATGCAGATGAACTCGCACGAAAAGCAGATTGGTCTGGTACAGATGATGATGTAGAGGTCCAAAAGCGCCCAACTCCTAGAAACAAAAGCCCACATGGTTCTGATACCGTCGAAGCTGGCGCAGAATCCGAGTGGTCGGAAGAAGATACCAGAGCCGTGTACCAGAACTGGAAAGAACGCAAAACCCTCAAGCGAAAACGCATAGCTGCTGAGACTCACCGCATTCGTGCTGAGAAGAAGTCAAAAGCCGCGGCTGCGGCTGCGGCAAGCGTTATCGGTCGCAAACCCGTGCCCAGGAAACATCAAAGCGACGGGCCTACAGGATTTAGCACCGACTCAGTAGCTGATGATGGCGGTGAAACGCCTTTTCTGGATGACCCAATCCCGGACTACATAATTTCTCGGCAGCAGGTTCTCAAGAAGCTCCATGAAGCTGGCCTGCGATACCCTCCTAGCTATGAGGGCATTGACTTTTCCGATTCGGAAACCACGGAAAAGCCTAAACTAGACAAAGCAATCAAGCCACAAAGGGAGAAGAAGGATATCAAGCTTCGTGGGTCTCATGGTATTATACCTGCGCCGATCGCTCAATGGTTGCGTGACTACCAAGTCGAAGGCGTCACGTTTCTACATGAAAAATTCGTAAAACAAACAGGCGCCATACTGGGCGACGATATGGGACTGGGCAAGACGATTCAAGTCATTGCATTTCTCACCGCAGCTTTCGGAAAGACTGGTACTGAACGTGACGCCAAGTGCATGCGCAAGATGCGTCGTCTCGACAGGGAGCGATGGTACCCTCGGGTGCTCATTGTTTGCCCCGGTACACTGATGCAGAACTGGGAAGACGAACTCTCAAAGTGGGGTTGGTGGGAAGTGTACAGGTACCATGGCTCCAGCGTAGCAGACCGGAAGGGTGTTCTGAGTGCAGCAGCAAAGGGCATGTTAGAGATTATGATCACGACATACACAACCTACCGCAACAATGAGGGCGAAATCAACACCATCGATTGGGATTGTGTCATCGCCGATGAATGTCACCAGATCAAGAGCAGAGATGCAGTGATAACGAAAGCTATGAACAAGATCAACGCGCTCTGTCGTATCGGTCTCACAGGCACTGCTATCCAAAACAAGTACGAAGAGATTTGGAACCTTTTGAACTGGGCGCGGCCTGGAGCGTATGGGTCATCCCAGGCGTGGAAGCAAAACATCAGTCTTCCACTGAAAATGGGACAGGCCCACGACGCTACCAACGCCCAACTGGCTGATGCGCGAAGCAAGGCCCAGGAGCTCGTTCAGAACATTCTGCCGAGCGTATTTCTTCGTCGAATGAAGACACTGATCGCCGATCAGTTGCCCAAGAAGAGCGACCGCGTCGTTTTTTGCCAACTTACTGAAACGCAAGCTGATGCGTACCGTACTTTTCTTGAGAGTGACAGGTGTGAGTTCATTCGCACTGCGCGAGAAGATTGTCCTTGTGGATCAGGAAAAAGCAGGGGATATTGCTGCTATGTTACCATTCCGGAAGAGAAGGAGAAATGGGCATCTTTCATCTTCCCGTGCATGGTCACTTTCCAGAAGCTTGCCAATCATCTCGCCCTCATTGTGCCGCTATCCACTGATTCTCCAGAAAAGCAAGCCAAGGACTTGAAGACTTTAGAATTGGCGTGTCCTGACACATACAAGAGTCTGTTCCGGATTCGCGATAATATTCTAGTGCAGTCACAGCGAGAGTTCTGCGGGAAGTGGAAGGTGCTGAGACGTCTGCTGGACTTTTGGTACTCCAATGGCGATAAAGTTCTCATCTTTTCACACTCGGTCCGTCTCTTGCGGCTGCTAAGGGGACTATTCGATGTTGATGGTACAAAGTACAACTTCTCGTATCTTGACGGAAGCATGAAGTACGAAGAGCGATCACAGGCTGTTGCGGACTTCAATGCGGATCCCAATCAGTTTGTGTTCCTGATATCCACCAAAGCTGGTGGTGTTGGACTCAACATTACGTCTGCCAATAAGGTAGTTGTCATGGATCCTCACTGGAACCCTGCATATGACCTTCAAGCGCAAGATCGTGCTTATCGAATCGGTCAAACGAGGAACGTCGAAGTGTTTCGCCTGGTATCGAGCGGTACTATTGAAGAAGTCGTCTACGCTCGCCAGATTTACAAGCAACAACAGGCGAACATTGGCTATAATGCTTCTGAGGAGCGTCGCTATTTCAAGGGCGTAATGGACCAATCCAGCAAGAAGGGCGAGCTCTTTGGCCTCGAGAACCTCTTTTCCTTCCAAGCAGATAGCGTCCTGCTTCGCGAGATCATGCACAAAACCAATGTGGCAGAATCCAAAGCCGGAGTGAATGCCTATGGCTTTCACGTTGATGAATCGCAATTCGACTCGGAGGACGAAGACATACTGTCGGACAAAAATCTTGGCCTTGAAGATGACGCTACTATCGCTGGGATAAAGAAATTCGCTGATGCATTCGTCTCAACCTCCAGTCCTGGCACTATGGAGAACAAAAGGCCCAAGCGCAGTGAGCCTGATGCAATCAACGCCATCCTTGCCAAAGCAGGCGTACAATATACACACGAGAACTCTGAGGTCATTGGCCGAAGCGAGATAGAAGCTCGCCTCGGTAAACAGGCCATGGAGGTACGCAACGACATCGATCTCGCAGGCAAGCGCGTGTTCCAGGGTTCGCAGTCGCAATCTCAGCATCCCTTTGATCGATCAGATGATGAGCAGGAATTCGGCTCCGCAGACGAAGACAAAGACGAGCCAGTTGTTGAAGCTGCTACTCCAGGCGAGTTCAAGATCAACTACCGGTATAGGCCTAATGAAGACGTGCGAAAACGCCAATTCTGCAGCATGGCGGAGAGCATGGGCTTCGATGATCCAGTAGAGTTTGCTCTGTTGGTCGAGAGCAGCACGCAAGAAGAGAGGAGGAGAATGCTCGAGCGCTTCTATCGTGGACGAAGAAGGAAGTTAAGACGTGAATTGCTTGATTCAAAGTAGCGGGCACGATGATCTTTGTGGATTAACAGGTCGGACAGTCATTCAATCATGAATGCTGTCCCGTACTCGATTTTGCACTTCTCCCGGTATACTTGGTGCTAATGGTGACGTTACATAATTTCCCCAAGGTTTTGTCGCTGCGCCTTACGACAAGTACCCTGCCCCACTTCCGAGCTTATCCACGGGTAGAATAACCTCAAACTTACTCCGGTTCCTGCTCCGATTAGCGTGCAAAATGCAAAGGAGCGATATATAGGGTTTCGACATGAACTACTTGCTCACACGCGCGAACTTCCATCCACCGTATGCTGGTTGAACATTACCGAGCTCTTGTACAAGCTTCTTTGTACCACCACTCGACGTATCTCCACCGAAACCGGAAGCTCCGACCAATCTCAGCTCATTTAGCATTTCCGCAACTCTACATTGGAGAGTGCAGTCGCGACAAAACCATTGATATCGCACACCCCTTCCAGCAATGTCCCCAGCATTTTCCGTGCTCTGGGTCGCTCCAGCAGTATTAGCAGCATTCTTGTATAGCTACCTACTGTATCCCTTCTTCTACAGTCCACTATCCCGCATCCCGGGTCCCAAACTCTATGCCTTCACCAAATGGCGGCTGGCATGGGATGACTGGACTGGCCAGCGGACGAGGGTTATCCATGCCCTACATCAGAAGTACGGACCAGTGGTACGCATCGGACCGAATGAGATTCACTTCAATTCTCTCCAAGCGTTACGCACCATCTACGGTGCGGGAAGCGGATTCGAGCGTACGGACTTCTATCGCATGTTCGATGCATACGGGAGAAAGAATATTTTCACATTTGGCAGCGGGGCAGAGCATGCGCAAAGAAAGCGACTGGTTACTCGCCCGTACTCCAAAAGCGCCCTTTCACAGTACAAAGTGGACTACATCGTGCAAGAAAAGACCGAAGACTTTTTGAAACTGTTGGAAGAACACAGCCAGGATGGAAGAGGGCTGGAGATCTTCACGGCGCTTCATTACTACTCGATTGATATGATTACCACGTTTTTGTATGGAACGTCCGATTTCGGCGCGACAACGGCTCTCAGAGGAACACCAGAACATCGCGCCTTGTTGGGAGATATCATGGACCATGCTCGTCGGCGGCTGTCCTGGTTCGCAGTGCATCTTCCGCCCCTCACAAAATGGATGTACACACGTACTGGGCTATTGGGTGACCTCGTGCGGCCGTTCCTCCCTATGGCCAAGCCAGCAACTTATACCGGCATCCGAGCCCACGCACTAAGAGCGATGCACACTTACCGCGACGCCGATGAGACTTCACGTGCAGGAGCGCAGAAGTCCATCATTAGCGAGCTTTATGCGGCTCAGTCGAAACTCAACACCAACATGGATGATCTGGACATTGCCAGTGAATGCGCAGACCACCTCCTCGCTGGAATAGATACAACCAGTGATACGTTAATGTTCATCGTTTGGTGTCTCTCACTCCCTCGGAATGCACATGTGCAGCAGAAGCTGATTGAAGAGTGCAAGGCGATACCCGAAGACGAAATCCAGGATGGTACTGTCAACATAAGAACTGCCGACGGCATGCCGTACCTGAACGCCGTTATCAAGGAAACCCTGCGTCTTTTCGCGCCTCTGCCGTCATCCGAGCCAAGGTTATCCAGGACAGACACGGTAGTTGAAGGTTACGATATCCCCCGAGGCACGGTGTGCAGCATGGCACCATACTCTTTACATCGCAACGAGAACGTCTTCCCTGACTCGCACGAATGGAAGCCTGAAAGGTGGCTGAACCAGGATAAACTAAAGCTAACGGAAATGGAACGGTGGTTCTGGGCGTTCTCGAGCGGCGCTCGGATGTGCATCGGAATGCAGTGAGTAGTCCTACTATGTTCGCTCGTGGCTTCGGATAGCCGTTGCTGACGTGTTAGCCTCGCCATGGCGGAGATGGCGTTAGTACCGTCGGTGTACCGGAGGTATGGTTCAAGGGTACGTCCGGGGCAAGAAAACACGGCGCCGGGTATCACAGCAAGGTTCGAAGTCTTTACCGACGACACGTTCCCAGAGATAAAGGTAATCTCTCCCACCATAAAAACCTGGCACATGCTGACGATCGCTAGGAACACACGTGCTGGGTGGAGTTCACTCCCCATGAATAATGGGAAATGAGGTGCAATTCCTGTTTTGTGGGATACCGGCTCCACTTCAATGACCGCTCCGTAATGTGGGGTTCTTTGGTTTTTTTTTCCTGTGGATTCTCACGAGGAGCGAACGCTACAGGTAGTACAAAATCTTTGATATTCCCTGTATAGCGTAGCCATGTGTCCAATCACGAATCTGCCGGGCCATCTTCGGCCGGAGAAGCTGGGTTAGCTTCGGGAGCTTTACCCCGACTTCTCGTTCCCCACACTGCACTCCACAACTTAAGGTCTTGGCATCGTCGTCGGAAGTGACAAGAGGCAAAACTATCCGCGCCAAGAGCAGAAGAAAGCTGTCTTTGTAGTGATTTCCAAGCGAATGAACTGTCCGAAGTTTCCCCAACGAGAAAGACTCAATGGTACTTCCTCGGCTTTCGTGCGCATGACAAACAACGAAGGCGCAGTATCGTGTCGAGACCAAGATGAGGCTGGAATACAAATACCCGACTGTGTTCGGCTCGATAGATAGTCAATTGCATTCGCCGCCACTATTCATCAAGTGCCTCTTTTGTTACTACCGGCAAGATGGTCGCTCGTAATCGCAGTCAGCGCAAGCTGAACACCTTCACCACGCTGTTCTTCGCTGCAACAGCCCTATCATCCGCCATCCGCACTCCTCTTGGCGGATCACGATATCCTCGTATGACATCACGGTCTACTGAATTGGACTCTGCACCATATCGAGATGCAAGCCTTCCAATCGACGAACGAGTCGAGGATCTCCTCCAACGGATGAACATGAATGAGAAGGCTGGCCAGCTTTTCCAAAAAAGCATTAACCAAGGACCAAACGGAACTCTGCTCAACACCACGTCTGCAGATGTAGAGGGAATACTGATGACCCATTTCAATCTGCACGGTGGGATTGCAGACGTACGCGCCACTGTGCAATGGTATAACAACCTGCAGCAAATGGCGTTAAACACCAGACTGGGCATTCCCATTACCCTCTCCTCAGATCCACGTCACGCCTTTACAAACTCTGAGGGCAGTCAGATTGCAGCCGCCAAGTTCTCGCAATGGCCCGAGACTCTTGGTCTAGCTGCGATTAGAGATGCTGAACTCGTCTACAAATTTGCTGATATTGCTCGACAAGAGTACAAGGCTGTGGGTATCCGGTCTTCTCTTCATCCCCAGATCGACGTCGCTACTGAGCCGCGTTGGGCCCGTATTGGCGGCACCATGGGCGAGAACGCAACTCTGACTGCGGAACTAGCGGTTGCCTATATCAAGGGGTTCACTGGTCCTGACGGTTTTGGACACGACTCTGTCACCACTGTGTCGAAGCATTTCCCTGGAAGCGGACCGGTCGAGGGCGGAGAAGATAGCCACTTTACCTACGGCAAGAACGCAACGTACCCAGGCAAAAACCTTGAGCACCACCTTATTCCATTCAAGGCTGCTATTGCTGCTGGAACGAGGCAGATTATGCCTTACTACTCCCGCCCCATGGGAACCAAGTACGAAGAGGTGGCTGCTGGAATGAACAAGGGCATTGTCACTGATCTTCTACGTGGCGAGCTCGGTTTCGACGGCATTGTAGTCAGCGACTGGGGTCTCGTCACTGATGCCATTATCGCTGGTCAGGATATGCCGGCACGAGCCTGGGGAGCAGAGAATCTCACTGAGCTTGAGCGTGCCGCAAAGATTCTCGACGCAGGAACCGACCAACTGGGAGGCGAGGACCGCACCGACCTCATTCTCGAGCTTGTAGAGAAGGGCATCATCAGCGAAGACCGCATCGACATGTCCGTCCGACGTCTCCTCCACGAAAAGTTCCTCCTCGGCCTCTTCGACAACCCTTTTGCTGACGCTGATGCCGCCGTCGCCGTCGTCGGCCAGGACGAATGGCGTCAAATCGGCTACGAAGCACAGAAGCGCTCCTTCACCCTGCTCACCAACAAAGACTCGGCTCTCCCCCTCAAGGCCTCAGACTGCGCCAAGTCTAAATTCTACCTCGAAGGCATCAACAGCACATTCCTCGAATCCCGCAACTTCCAAGTCGTAGCCACACCAGAAGAAGCAGACTACGCTTTCCTGCGCCTCAATGCACCCTACGAGCCGCGACCGGGTGGCTTCGAGAAGAACTACCACTCCGGCTCCCTCGAGTACAACGCCACTGAAAAGGCGCGCCAGGCAGCCATCTACGCCACCGTACCCACCATCGTAGACATCTACCTCGACCGCCCTGGTGCATTCCCTGAAATCGCGGAGCAGGCGCAGGCACTCATGGTCAACTTCGGTGCTAGCCCCGATGCGTTCCTGGATGTTGTGTTTGGTGTTGATGGCAGTGGGCCAGAGGGCATGCTGCCGTTTGATCTTCCCAGGAGCGATGAGGCGGCTGAGAACCAGATGGAGGATGTGCCGTTTGATACTGTGGATCCGGTGTTCAGGTTTGGACATGGGCTGAGGTATGGAGATAACTAAAGGTGGGGATGGAAGCGGGTAATGAAGGATGATGGTAATGAGTAATGCTACGCCTAAGGATATGATAGTGATTCCCAGCTAGTTTTGTATATATTCTAATAACAGTGAGGGCTGTTGAAAAGCCAAAGTAAAGTATCATGTTCTTGCTCCAGCATGCCTTTCTTTGTGACCCCTGGATTTAGACTGCACTCGCCCAGGGCATATACACACATCATTTTTCACCGCACACCGTTTGTTCTACACTCGCTTGCATAATTGGCTTCCGGTCTGCACACTTTACAAGAAGCTTAGCTTGCAAGGGCCCTTACTTGTACATATGAAGGTCTCAGGCGTAAGTTTTGTGACTCCGGCGCTATACGGTTTTCGCACGCGATCGACAAAAACTCCTAGACTAAAGAGTTTGCGAGGCTGTTATTAGCTGAACAGAGTATTGAATCACTTGATCAAGCTTATTCTCATCTCTTGCGCGTGGGTCGAGTTACAAAACTTAGGCATGACACCTTCGTACATCGCTTAGCATAAAAATTACTTTCTCAGAACTAGACCCTACAAAGATACTTGTAACGGTCCGCAAGGGCTAAAACTCTCTAAGTAACAAGAAAAGATATGAATATAGCCACGGCGATTATAGATAACAGTAGCGAAGACATATAGGCTCGCTACATACGGTCTCTAAGTAATACAGTCTCCTCTGCGCATTAGAGTCTTACCAGCAAGGCTCGGCTGCGGCTAAGAGGCCGTGATAGGCGCCCAGAACACACCTATACGCCCAAAACGTCCATGGGCTGCGCGCGGCGGCGCTTAACGCTGTGATCATGGAACAGAAGCTCAGCCACTCAGCCCACTCCTTATTCCTACACGGCCATCGTCGCATTCATACACAGAAACGCCCTTTTTATGCGCCACCCAAAGACTCTTTCCATAGAACTCACGAAAACAAATATTCTATGAAGCGGAAAACCGCATCTCAAGCAGCGTTGTGCAGAAGACATCCTACGCTGCGGGCAGCCTAGCCAGATGTCTCTAGACCCGCCCTACCATCAGCACGTCAGCGGTGTCTCTACCCAGAACCACTCACAAGCCTTTGCAGGTTCCGCAAGAGATGTCTACTTTGGCGTTTCACATAACTCTAAAGGTACACTAAGTAGTCTTATCCTTTATAATGTTCGCTACTAACATGGCCACCTTCTAGAAGCGTCAGAACAAGCGTGTCGCAACGCCCTCTTCCTCACCAATCCCCACGTCGATCGCGAACGCCTGGTCAGCGCAAAAGGCGTAAGAGTCGCGGGCACCTGCGAGTGGATTACACACGATGCGAGCTACCGCACCTGGCTAAACAGCAATAGTGATGGCGGTGGCGACACGCGCCTGTTGTGGATCTCGGGCGGGCCCGGCAAGGGCAAGACAATGATGTCCGTCTTTTTAACAGAGGAGCTGGAGAGGCACACAGCGCATACAGACAGCGCAGAATTAGTGTTCTTTTTCTGCAGCGCTGAAGACGAGAAGCGTAGCACGGCTACAGCTATACTTCGTGGACTTGTACACCAAATCATCGTCAAGCGGCCACAGCTAGTCAAGCATGCGTTACCACACTTCGAGACGCCAGAAAGAACGCAGCAGACGGTGTCGTCTCTAGAGACACTATGGCTTATATTTACCGAACTTATCGCCGACGCTAGTAATCTTGGGACAATCTTCTGCGTGCTTGACGGACTCGACGAGTGCGAGGAGAGCACACTAAGAGTGCTGTTGCCACGGATTGTTCGCTTCCTCACTACTGAGAGCTCGTCAACGAAGGGCAGGTTCAAGCTAGCGATAGTCAGCCGAGACCTGCCTGGCCTGCGAGGCTGCACGACAAGGGTGAGACTAGATCCTGATAACGACGAGAAGGTAGCTACCGACATTGAGCTGTTCGTGTCCGCGCGAGTACGGGAGCTGTCAAGAATTGAAGGGTTTGACGAGTTCCGAGCATCTGTGCAGACAGCCCTCCTCCAACGTGCCGAGGGAACGTTTCTATGGGTAGGCTTCGCGGTGGATGAGCTGTTGCAGCAGCAGACGTGCAGTCAGATCTTAGAGGCGCTCGAAGATCTGCCAAGTGGCCTTCCGGCCATATACAGCCGCATGCTGCGTCGCATTCCAGCTAAGCAGCAAAAGATAAGCCTTACGATCTTGCGTTGGGTGACTATAGCCGCTCGTCCCCTAAAGCTGCGAGAGCTAGCAGCCGCAATAGGCATCCAGGCCACTCCTCCAATGACCGTGAACCGAGCAGCACGCGACGCCATTGCTCTGTGTGGGCCTCTATTGAAGGTACAAAAGCAAGAGATTAGTCTTATCCACCAGTCAGCGCGAGACTATCTACTGCGTGTAGATCGCGACAGCGATGCAGTGCTAGAGGCATTTCGACTTAACTTTGAGAGCTCACACCTTGAGCTAGCGCAGAAGTGTCTTGACTATGTTGCGCAGAGCGACATGCAATATAGAGTTATCGACCTAGAGGCTAAGCTAGATTCTCAAGTCTCTCCCCTATTGCGATACGCAGCGCTCCACTGGCCTAAGCATGTGAAGAGCTGTTCTACACTAGCAGCAAAGCTATTTGACCCTTCTAGGCTTTTCTTTAAAGAGCAATCTCGTTTGCGAGATTACTGGTGGGAGACCTACTTTAGGGAGAAATTAGTAGGTCGAGCTAAGGCTCCACCATTACTGCATATGGTATGCTCTTTGGGAATCGTACCATGGGTAGAAGCTATAGTAGCAAAAAAGAGCTGGAAACCTAGATACTACAAGCACGTGAATAAGAAGGATAAGCATGGGGAGACGGCGCTGCACTGGGCAGCTTGGGGGGAAAATGAGGCGGTAGTGCGGCTACTAGTGGACCTTGGAGTGGATATCGAGGCAAAGAATAGCAGCGGGGAGACAGCACTGCATTGGGCAACTCAGTTAGGGGACGAGGTAGTAGTGCGGCTACTAGTAGACCTTGGAGCGGACATCAGGGCGACGGATAACTATGGAAAGACAGCATTACACTTAGCAGTTTCAGAAGAGAATGAGGCGGTCGTGCGGCTACTAGTGGATCTTGGAGTGGATATCGAGGCAAAGAATAGCAGAGGGCAGACAGCACTGCATCACGCAACTTGGTTAGGGGACGAGGTGGCAGTGCGGCTGCTGGTGGACCTTGGAGCGAACATCGAGGCAAGGAACGACTATGGCGAAACGGCGATAGACTATGCAGTTGAGAAAGGGAACGAGACGGTACTGCGGCTACTGGTGGACAGAAGCGGACGTCAAGGCAAAGGATAATAAAGGGAGAATGGGACTCCAGTGAGTGCTTTCCAACAGAATCACGATGTAGTATAGCAAAGCTGCCTACAGTCTTGGTAGTATATGTGTCTTTACTGCTGTCTTTGCTGCTATACTTGACAGTGCAAATTTCCACATCCACCTCTATTATATACTACTGTTGTTACTAGATTTAGATGTTGTTGAGCTTTCAGCGCTTTAGACCGTTAGGGGTATCTTTGTAGTAGCGATTCCTAATGAGGATAAGGCTACGCTAAGTGAAGCCGACACCCCAGTAAGCTGAGCGTGTCGTGTAATGTGTGGACCGGAAGCCGATTGTGCAAGCGAGTGTATCAAGTAACTTGGAAGCGTAGAGTGGAAAAGCAAACCCGCTGATTAGGTCAAGACTACTTGTCTAGTTAGCTCGCCAAACACGACATGATTTGCACTCTTATCCCTGCCCAGCCTGTATTGCACCCCTGACTACTTAAGACATGACAGCTGTGAGGCTGCTAGCTTTGCCTGTCTTATAGGGCAGATTCAGGGTTTTGCAAGTGCATGATAGCATGTGACAGGGAGTAAAAGACGGTGAAGTGACTCCTCAACTAACACAACCTGGAAGTCATATCTAATACCACCACCTGGTGACGATAGAGGGCAAGGGAGGGTATGATGTAAACATCATCTTTGCGGATCACTAGGCAGCTAGCGGACCGACTCCGAGTTCACGCACACCGCTCCGGTGATGACCGCGCCACAGTGGCTAATGGTCAGGATACCTATGCTGATGCCTGAGTTCGTGGCGGTGCAGCGCCTCTTTGCTATGCCTGGAATGCTCTACACCTCGTCTGCAGTCACAGTGGCACACAACGAGCACACGACGCAGAGATCATCTCGAGAGCCAGTGCATCGACACCACGTATCGCGCCCGATCAGCCTATTCTCCGGAAGACCCTGATCTCCCCCCTCGCCCTGCGCGACATGCGGGGGGAACGGTCCTTTTGCATAGCAGGGCCAGTCGAGCGTCGCTGGCGGCTGAGGCTTGCCAGCTGTGTGGGCCCTCAGGCACACTACCCATGCACGATGATCGCAGCCTACATGGACACAGCCCACTCGACGTCTAAAAGGTTCCAAACGTGTCGGAGCGCCCCGCCAAAATTCTCAATGCGACGCTGCCTGTTGCCAGCTTCGGAAATGCGGCCAGATGACGACATGGGGGTCTTGTGAGGGCGAGCCGCATCCCCGTGGTTTAAGTGTCAGATGTTCGCCGCCGCCGCCTGCTGCCCACACACTATCTAAACATCTCCCCATCGCACCACCACCACCGTCTCTACCTTCACAACCAAACTATGGGACGCCGCGAGAGACAGCCCTCGCCGCCCCCGCCTCCGCCCATGGGGCCGCCATGTAAGATTTCAGTGAATGGATTATTTTTTACTGCAAGTGCTAACTTTGCCTAGCTGACTCGACATACGTCTTCGACAACTACGAGAACGGCAAGCCAAAATGGGCGCCTGGAAAAGACAACCAGCGAGACTACCACGAGTACCGCGACAGCCGCCGAGGAGACCATCGCCGTCCTCGTAGGAGCAGGTACGACGAGGATGAGGGGCCGCCTCCTCCACCGCCAGCACAGGGTGCCTACCCACCTCCTCCGCCACCGGGACAAGCGGCACCACCACCAAGAGGTACTAAATCACCTCTATCTTATCTTACTACCATCTTAGCCAACACAATTTTAGACCCACCTCGAGAGTCTCGACCTCGTCAACACCGCAGACGGCCATCGTATTCTTCCGATTCCGACTCATCACCTCCCCCACCTCGACGAAGCCACCGCCGTGAAGAGCGCCCACGTCGCCCCCAAGAGGACACGTACGACTCGTATGATGAAAACTACCCACGTCGCCGACACAGGGAGTCTGGTCGCCGTGACCGCGAGGGTTACAAATCCGAGGGCTACAAATCTGACGGCTACAAATCCGACCGCAGACGTCGGGATTCATACTACGACGACCGCGACCGTGATCGCGACCGTGACCGCGATCGCCGAGACAAGTCCCGCGGTGACAAAGACCGCAGACACCGCGATGACCGGTACGACGACCGCCGTTATGACGACATGTTCAATAATGGCAGATCTCGCCGCGACCCCCCTCGTGACTCTCGCTATGATGACAGGCCACGCGACAGACGCGGCTACTACGACGACTACGAAGATCGTTACGGTGATCGTCGTAGGAGTGGTAGAGACAGCAAGATCAAGCCCGAGTGGCAGAAACAAGCTCTGGGCATGTTCAAGGACTATGCCCTGCCTATCATCAAGAAAGAGGGTGCCAAGTACGTGCAGAAGCAGATGGCGAATGGCTTTGGAAAGCGCTAAAGCACTGAATTGGAGCGATGAGGTTATGACGTGATGAAGTGATTGTGCACGGTATAGAACGGCCTGTTACGTTTTTTTTCTTGAATCCTATTTCGGTTTCCTAGCTCGGCGTTGCGGGGGACATGCAGATGATATCCACTTCTTCTTATTCAATACAGTACTTTTCTTTTCTTATCTGCTTCGCTCTTTTGGGTTCCAATTTGGCTGTAGTTGCAGGTCAATTGTACAACGAACATTTTGCTTTTAACACAAGTTCCCTTGCTTTCATTAGTATCTAATCACGACAGAACACCGATAATCTTGTCAAGACAACAATGGTTGAGCCAAATTCTGAACTTGCATTCAAAGGATGAAATACGTAGAGAGTAGCCAATACACTCTCACCTACGAATGGCCCCCCTTGTCCCCCTCATCCACACAGTTCACCTGGCCCTTGACACTATCAATGTTCGCACATGTAAACTGGTCCGTTCCACTCGGACTCTTTACATTGACATTCTCAATGTGGATGTTCGAGCACACTTTGGGGCTCGAGCAAACGAGGTATCCAACGCGCGGGTCGTACTTTTTGCTCGTGGTGCCCTTGAAGTTTTTGATGCTGATGTCCGAGATGGTGAGTTTGGAGGGAAACTTTTTGAGTTTGAGTTAGCGCGGGTTTCGTTGATAGATGCAACTGTTTTTGGGGAAAAGCTTACCTGGTTGCAGAGCGTTAGGTTCTTCTGGCCGTAGCACTGCGTGATTTCAATCGCGTAGTCGACGTTGTTGACCACCATGCCGTCATACGTGATGTTGCGGACAGCGCCGCTGCCACCTCCACCTTGCAGGTCGCCGGAGAGAGCAGACGAAACGCCCGGCCAGACTTTGATGCGTGCGCCGTCCGAGGCGTTGGACATGCTGATGTTGTAGACGTAGACGTTTTCTACAATGTCGACTTCAGTGGGGTACTGGCCTAGCGAGCCCACGCTGATACCGTGGCTGCCGTTGCAAATGAGATTCTGAACAATGATGTTTGTGCTGTTGGGCTTGAACGAGACACAGTCGTCGCCGTTGTTGATGTGCGAGTTCTGAATGACAATGTTATTGGAGCGGTAGGTGTCCCAGCCATCCGTGTTCTTGGCCGGGTTCTTGCTTTTGCTGTCGCCGAAAATGTCAATATTGGAAAAGACGACTTCGCTCGAGTTGGCGACGAGCGTATACCACTGTGGGCTGTAGCGGAAGTTGAGGTCGGACACCCGCGCGCCGTGGGCTCCGATCAATCCAAAGAGAATGGGGCGCAGGATGTAGATGTCCTTGGCGTAGAGGTCGTACCAGGCTTGACCGTTGCCGTCTAAAGTCCCGCCACCATAGATATTGATATCTTTGCCTCCGATCTGGAAAAAGGTGGTTGCATTTTGGAACACTTGCTTGAAGGAATTGGCTTGCCAGTAATCAGTGTCATTGGTAAATTGGATGGTTCCTTGGATATCTAGATATCTCATCAGTGACATTCTCGAGTTTGTTCAAAGGCTGACAAACCTAGGTCGATGGCATTCAAGAAGGTAAGATCCAATGCGGTGCCAATTGTGAACTGCTGGTCCTTGGGGAAAACAACATGGCCACCATTGTTGCATTGTTTTACGGCCTTGAGAATATTGGCGGAATCGTCTTTGCCACCACCAAGTGCTTTGAGCATACACGTCTTGGTTCTGGCAGGAGATGGCGCGACACCCTTGCTCGGTTGATATGGAGCCACTGGATGGTTTGGACGGTTCGACGCGACACCCCTTACTTCTAGCTCATCGTGAGGCGCAGAGAAAGCCGTCGATGCCTGTAGCAAGGCGCACGTAAGGAGCTCGGTAACACGCATTGTTGAAGCCGTTCAAAACCGTTGTTGCCAGGTACTGAGGCGGTTAGTGGTGCTATACCGAGCTATCCCAACGTGCAAAAGGCTTGATATTAATGTACTCCCGGCTATACGGCTCCAACCGTTCAGGCCGCGGCCTTGGCTTTGACCACTGCCCCCTAATTTCGACATCAGGCATTGTAGATTCTGCAGGTGCGGAGGAATTCAAGGGCCTATGCGCGGTGATCCCAGCCTCTCCTCACAGCCACGGTGGCGCTAGGCCAAGAAAAGTCAAGCTTTCTCCACGGCTCTGGGCACTAAGCCAAGCAGATTGGTGGACTTTCTCTCAATCTCCCGGGGTCGTGACAGCATCCGAGATGCCGCCTATGTCAGCGTGAACGTGCCTGTTCCTTTTGTGTAACTTTCTGGTCGCTGGCTCTACGGAGGCCGGGTGGGAGTATTGCCACGAGTCGGTCTCTTAAGATTGCCACCCGTGCGGCGCAGTGTTGTAGAACGTCGAGAGTTGTCCAGTGCGTCGCAAAGTTTGAAGCATACAACCGTCAAACGTGCTGATGTCAGCCAATTTAGCAGCGGTGACATCTTGAATTCATTTCTCTATCGTGCCATTATCATTTTAATGTGCGGCATACTAATGTAAGTTTCGCCGCGACAAACGTATTGTGCAGACTAGTTGAAGTGTTGCATGTAGCCGAATGGGAACAGAGTTTAATTCACAACTATCAGATAGGATATAAGAAAGGCGCAATTCTTAAGAAATATCCATTGGTGTGGTTAGATGGATGAAGCGCGGATATCCTTTAGTATTACTACTTTCATGTTCAAACGGCACGTATCGGGTATGTGTTCATGCACGCTTGGCAGTAGCAAAGACATCAGTTCAATTTGGAGGTGCTCTAGATTCAGGTCACTGCCATCACATCGCGCATACACTTCGAAATCAACCTTCGAAAGCTGGCGAACTGCTAGGCCTTTTCTTTTAGCTCAATTCCTCCTTCTACCAGACCCTACTCCATAATCTATTAAGCAGCTTGGCGATGCTACGAACTAGAGTGCCGTGCGCCAGTTCATAATCATGTGACATGGGTAAAAGATTGCAGCAACTACTCTGCTGTATCTCTTGGAACCAACAGTCAAACGTTTTCTTCCTTTGTCGTGTCCCCTGAGAGTCTTCCGAAGGCGTACAACAGCAGCTGTATGACGCACATGTGAGCGTCCGCACGGAAACACTAGCAACTTCGCGGAAGCGGCTTGACTTTCCAGGAACAACTGGCGGTGCAACTAGTCTTGCCGTGAGGGATACAAAGCGCAAAGTGGACCTAAGCTAATGTCACGTTGCTCCCAGCCGCACGTGACCCAGGCAAAAACACTTCATCCAATAACCAAAAACATACGACAGCGGGGATTCGCCAGTAGTTACCTACCTGACTACTAGTTCGCTAGTCTCGAGAGGAAAATTGAGCATAGCATCTATAGACGGCAGCAACTACAACGGGGGTCATTTGTTCGTAGATTAACGCCAGCCTTAGAATTGGAGGCTCAAATACTACTCTTAAGAACTATTCTTGTTATCTTGATAGATTTAAACACGCGGCTAAGACCACAAAACGTGAGGCAAAGAATATATTACGCGAATAAGCTAATATAGCTAGATATATAGCATTAGCTAAGAGTACTATAAATATATAGAAATAGTTATATTACTAGTTTTAAGAACCAAGAAAAAGAGTGTAAGAAGGTAGCAAGTATTATCAAGAGTTTCCCTATTTTCTTGAAGGTATGTTAAGTATAAGCAACCTGTAAGAGTACGACGTCGCGACAGGGTCACGACATCGACTCGACAGTAGATCGCTGGCGCTCAGGATCTGTAAGTACTTTAGGATAGATTCCTAATACTCCTAGCGAAGACCCTTCGCTACCACGGCGCGACGAGAGCGTTAAGGAGGCGATTCCATAATACGCTTCTACTTGCACATACAATGAGAGCCTAAAGATAGACATAGAGGACATGAATTAATCTTACACTTTTCCAAGATGTTGCTCGCTGCTACTGTCAACCCTTACACTGCGGTACACATTATACACGCTAAAACAGATGGATCAGGCGTAGGCATAGTACTTACCCAGAACCTCTAGCGTCTACTACTTGCGTAATACTTTAAAGATGGCTAGCTTAAAAAAGCATACTGTCGCACGCGTGCTTGTGTTTAGCACCTTTGCACTTGACCAGTAGGTTCGAAATTGGTCACAACGACAGCAGCATCGCGTCTTGGCGTTAGAGCTATGAGGCTTGCCTGGCTTAAGAACGAAGGCGAAACCATGTTACATGCTATGTGTCTTAATAGTATCGTACGCTTCTTTATAGGAACTATAGAAAAGGTCTAAAGGGGCTAGAATAGCTTCCATAGCTTCCATAGCTATATACGCAGGACGAGAGATAACTGACTGTAACGGCACAGGCAAGACTAGTCGGATCAGTATCGGCAGTAGAGTTACTCAGAGGTATATAGGAGTGCGTGGGACGTCAAATGAGCCTTGATTTGATAGACACCTATAGGCCTTGTACGAAAGGATAATAAAAATCTACAGAACAACTATGTAGAATAGTCTGTACTTATTATACCTGCCGATACGGATCTGACTCGGGTCTGGTTCGGATCAATCTTGGATATATCAGCTAGACGGCTACTGAGCAGGTTCGGGTACTGTGCCGTTACACTGACCACAACACAGGGAATAGTGTGAAGAACTCTACGTGGCGCGAAGACGTGTAGTTGTCATACTGTTATCATGTGTACTTATAGATAACGCGCCAAGCTCGGTTAAGTCGTTAATTTCCACGAACGTTAGCGCAAGGGACAAATCTCAACAACAAGGGGACAAATCACGCCAGCTTCATTAGATACGCCATGGACGCACGAATCACGAAGGAGGCTAGTCTTGGTGGCTTTTGCTATACGCGAACCCCAAAAACATGTCGTCTCTAATTATCGCTTCCATCTGTGTGAGGTTAAGCTCCGAGTAAGCAATATAATGGGAGCTCTCTGAGCGTCTTCGTAGGGTGCTCATGTCACTACTGTGGCTGTGGCTTTTCCATTGCCGGTTTCTAGACAGCTGGACGACGCCAGCCACATCGACGCCACGTTCCACAGCACTATTCCCGAGGAATTTGTTCATCATCATGAGTGTGCTCTCTATGATGGAGTTGTTTTCGAATTAAGCCTCAACTCGTGATTGTAGATGCGTGTGCATGCTGAGCAGTCGTGACTTTGACGGTAGCTTGACATACCTTTGTCTGGTGAATGGTGAATCCCCAAAGGACATTCCAAGATCAATGCACGTACCACCATCCCCAACCGTATTTAGCTATGCTATCGCTAAGATGACTAGTGCTAGTGAATGCCATCATATGTGCCATGCCGTTAACGCCTCAGGAGTGTACCGAAAGAGATGGTTCCCGAATCATGGAAAAACGAGTACGTACGCACTAAGCAGATATAAAAAGAGAAGAACTACTCATATTCGTTTTCTCCTTGTAGATAATTTTCCCTAATATGCCTTCATCATTACCAACCTCCGCCTCTCTGGACAGCCTAGACAGTGGCATCAACGCTGCAAAACTAGAAGCGGCCAACCGCTATATCCGCTGGAACCTATTATTTCTCCTAATAATCTTTGTCTTTCTTCTCTTTCCAATATGGATGCCGCTTATTCCTTATGTCAACCAAGCAACCAACATCGTCATCATAATCATTATCGGTCTATTCCAACTCATCTGGCTGGTAGCCACCATTTGCGCCATTCGTCGAACACTAGCCATTAACAGCCGAAACAAGCTCAAGACCACAAAAGCCCAAGATGTCGAATCAGCTGATATCACCGCCAACAACTACTCAACCATTCGTCACATAGTTGCCATGACCTTGTACAAGGAACCCATAAGCGTACTACAAACCACCTTGGACTCTCTCGTGCGGCAAAAAGATGCCAAATCTCGCCTCTCCGTCATCATTGGGATGGAATGTTGCACACCTGACAAGGAGGCTAAATATAACGAGATCTATGCAAAGTATAAGAGCAAATTCCTCCGTCTCATCGTCACCTTCCATCCTTCTGGCATTCCTGGCGAGATCCCGGGCAAGTGCTCCAACATGAACTACGCTTGTCGCCAAGGCCTACAGATCCTCCGTCAAGATGCCGACTACAACTATGAGAAATACGAACATATCTTTACCAACTGCGACTGCGACTCAGTTTTCGATCCCGAATATTTGCTAGAACTGGAAACCCAGTACTACAAGCTGGATTTCGACGACCGCCACTCCTCTATCTGGCAGTCCATCATCATCTACAGACGCGACTCCATGCCTTTCTTTGTCGATATCACTGGTGTTTTACGTACCTTTTTCTTCATGGGCGTTTTGATTCCCTGGAACATCAATCCCATGTCTCATTACTCTCTCAGCGTCAAGTTGTTGGAGGAGGGCGCCTTTACCCACCCGGCCTATCAGATGGAGGATATTATTGCCTTGATTCGCTACACCATCATCACACAACGAGAAATCCACATCCGACCTTTGAATCTCATTTCCATCAACGGACCGACCTCTGGCGCCAACTACGTAGATGAAATTCGCGAATGGGCCCTTCAGGTTCGCCGATGGACCATTGGCGCCGGCGAAGTCTTCCACTACTTCATTGTCAAGACTTACCGAATCCCTGGGCTCTATCTGTCCATCAGCTGGGCTACTCGCTTCTTCATCTACTATGGCCTCGTTCTCTGCGCCAGCGCCATCTTCTCTGTAATTTCCCCCATTGTTGTACAGCTCGTCAACATGGTTGCTGCCGAACATGATCAACTCTTCATCCACGATCCTACTTTTTCAACCATCTGCTTCATCTTCTTGGGAACACAATATGCGTTTTTGCTTATCGTTACCATCCTCGTTCGTTGGAGCCTACCTACACCTGGCGATAGCGATAACAAATATAACAAAGGCCTTTGGGGGGTTACAAGAGGCATGTTGCATTGGATCTTAATGTTGCCGACCATTCTTGCCTATAGCTTTGTAGAGCTGTATTCCTTCTTTGAATTGGCGCTTAGAGGCAAGGACGTTTGCAAGCATAATGCTGCTAGCAAGAACAATCTAGTCATTATAAAAGATCCTTGAGATCTATAGAGTTGAGCGCAGTGATCTATTCGCGCTAGCGTTTTACCTTACTAAATTTTAATGCAACCGCTATCTTTGAAGTACTATAGCACCACAATAACTTGACTAATAACGTCTGTAGAGATCGAAAATCAGTCTTTCATATCCATAATTCTTTTCTATTAAAACTACTTTAATAATACTGGAAATTGCTGATGTGACAGCGCAACGAGTCCTGCCGTGAGGTAAGCTATTACCATGTTGCTCCCAACCGCACATGACTATGTGCAAAAAAGGAAAAATCAAAAACATACGACAGCGGGGATTCGCCAGTGGTCACCCACCTGACTACTAGTCCGCCGGTCTTCAGCTTAAGTACCGGAGATCGAACGGGATCCGCTGATATTCTGAAGCCTATGGCCGTATGTACTAGAATAACCCAGTTCAGCTTTTTATATCCTCAGTACAGTTAGATTCGAGTAGAGCCAGGGGCTCGCGTTCCGTTCGAATCACTACTCAGACAAAACTCTGTTTTTTATTCTTTATTTCTGTTGGATTGAGGGACGGCCTGCCATCTTTCTAAGATACTTTTGACTGGGTAATCGCCGCAGGCGAGCCAGTATTAACAACATAAGAGAAATAACTGCAATGTTGAGCAGGGTCGACTTAAGAAAGCACGCTAGCGACCTCGGAACACCAATGGTCGACACCCCTCTTTCCCTGCCTACTCTTATCTCTTTCAGTTTGCATAACCCAAGGCACAACCCCCCAGCTTCGAATTTTATCCTAGCCAAAGCCCCAGATTCCACGTTACCCCTCCTGACCAATGACGCACAACACCACGTCAAAAAGCACACATGGACGCAGTCATCTTCTCGACGCAGCAGAAAAGCGACAGCTCACACCTTGTCGTCACCCCCAACGCTGCTTCTAGCCTCTCGAGCTGTCGCGTCGTCGCCTCATTCATGCCCACCTTGCTGTAGCTGTATTGAAGTGTGATGTGGCGTGCAGGCCCCTTCGAATCAAGCATAGTCGGGATCGCCGGTAGCGAATCAACAGTCACTATGGTATACGACAGATCAGAGGCATATATATGCAAACACGCTTGATAATTTACTTCTATAGAAAAAAAAACGAGGAAGAAAAGGACCATTTTTCAATGCCGTTACATAGCGAGAAAAAAAAAGAACCTTTTCAATGCCAATACATGGTACAAACGCAGATGCAAATGCTAAACTGACAACCCGAGATACAGTACAAGATGTGATGACGACGATTGCCTAGCCAAGACTGTCCAATGATACGCCGCGCATGGTAGCCTGGTGACGGCAGAGGCCGAGTGCGTGGATCGACTGGATGTTGTTCCACGCTTTCCTAAGCGGTATACCATTGGGGCCTCCTCGGCGTAGGGTCTTTCTTGTTGCTCTTCAGCCTGCATTCTCTCGGTAAACAAGTTGTCCGTCAAATACGCATGACGGTCTTATGGCGACGTCCTCTTGCCACACACCCTGGTCTAGTGGCGTCCGCGGCTCGTCTGCACTTGGACTAGGGCTGTTTGTGAACAAGCTGTCGTTCGGGCTTTGATGAAGCAGGTACCCTGTGTCTGCGATGGGCATGCCGTGTGACATGGGGCTGCTCATGTAAGATGCTGTAGGCGAGAAAATATCCATAGTACTGCAACCATCGGGCGTGGGGCTATCTGGGAAATCGCCGTTCTGCGAAGAGTAGCAAAAGTCTGCCTCGCTTCCATTGTATGGCGAGGGTGGGACCGAGGTCGGAAGGCCGTGGCGATGATATGAGGGATCAAAAGACGCCGGCACAGATCGAGACATAGGCTGGGGGTTGAGATATGCTTCTTGTAAACGGGCTGATCGCTTCAACTTGGCGGAGCGACGGGCAGCTTGACCGCCCTTGGCACCAGAAGCCTGCCGCTGGGGTTGCGGCTGTTGGGTGCGATGGCTGCGCTTGTTGGGCTGCTTGCTGCGGTACCGAGTTGTTGACTTGACACCCTCGCGGACCGCTTGCTCGGTGAGCCTCCACATGAAACCTCGTCGAGCGTCGTCGCCGGGCTGATCGACCTTCTCGAAAGCCTATCACCTTGTTAGTTCAGAGTCAGTTAGGTCAAGAAAGTGCCACGTACCCCATTCATAGACAGGTTATGCCGGATGCTGTTTTGCCATCCCTTGGTCTCTGAGGCGCTGGCCTTGTCTGTGTTGTTCTTGAACCACTCATAGATGTCGCGAAGTATCATAGTATGTCCGGGCGCGTTCAAGAGAGCTTGGTATATCAATTGCGCATATGGCTGCTCCCTGTCGAACGCGCCAGCCTCTCCAGCATCAAGATCATGGGTGTATCTAAGGGAATCATCGTGAGGAGTGGACATTTGCGAGTGAGCATCATAAGAACTGTGACAGTAGTGGTGGTCCTCAGCTCTGGGACAGGCGTACTGAGGATGATCATAGTCATTGCTCAGCTGCATCAACTGAGTTTTGATCTCGTGATCCGACAGATCCATGGCATCCTGATGGCTGGGTGGCTCAATGTGGTAGGCATTGGGTGGAAACGAGTCCGTCACAGTGAGGTGATGAGGCAGACTGCTCAGGTCGATGCCATTGTATGAGCGCGGGCAGTTTGAGCTGGAGTACTGCACAGGGTATGTGAGCTTGTAGTTGCCATCGTATGCCAAGCCGTTGTGGGTGTAGTGATATTGGTAAGTGTCCGCACTGGATGCGAAGCCATCAAGTGCTTGGTAGGTGCCGCCACCTTGACTGGCAGGATTGAATACAAGGCCGGCTGGTGCAGGCCACGGCATACGCTGTTGCTCGTCTAGATTCATCGTGGGCTGCTCGGAGGGGCAGAGGTTGGAAGAGGCAGGTTCGTCAGCAGCAGTTGGCAAGGAAGGTGCGTCGACGGCTAATGTACTGGAGGACTGCGACGGCATCGGGCTGGCAACGCGGAGCGGGAGTGGGAGGGGAGCACAAGCGGAACTCTCTGATGACGGCGCCGTATCGAAGCTGCTGTAGGCGTCTCCGGCACAAGGGCGATGGGGTGACTGCGCATGTGGCATTGTTGTGCTGTCGTCCCCAACGAGGCTAAACGGTGGGAAGCGAGGGTATCGAGACGGGAGAACGGGGAAGAGAGGGCCAGCGCCGCGTGTGGAACCAGATAAGTGGCGCAAGATGGACGGAGGAGCAGTGAAGAGCGATGGGCGGAAATGAAGCGGAGGGCAAGACATTTACATGCTCAGCCGGGCACGAGCGAATGGCATTGGATAGAGATGGTTGTCATTGTCACGCCGATGCTCGCTACGGGTTCCTACTGCAAGCGTATTTGCAGGCTTGACGGTGCCGCCCAAGCGTGCGAGTAGGCAAACAGAAAGCGAGAGGTCATGGCAAAGGCAGAGGTGATCTGGAGACAGGGCTTGGCACCGCGATGAGCTGCAGGGCTGGTATCACGGCGACCCAAAGACGCTGCGATGGCATCATTGCCTCACGGGCCGCAACAGCGCCTGGACACGCTCGGTGCACTGCTGCCTTTGACAGTCGGGATGACTATCCGTGCAACCACCGCAGCCAACGATTGCTCTGCCGGCACAGCGACAACGGGATCCTGCATGCCATCTAGACTACTATTTGCAACACTGGACCGCTGGAGGTCTGGACCTTGTATCGACCCAATAATCTTCCCATCGTTGATCTCGCTGCCGGGGCTCTAGACGTACTGGAAAAGGGCGTGTCCGACCAACAGTTGCTGCCCACGGTAAGAATACCCAGCCTGTGGAAAATGTCTCTTTTCCGCCTCACATGACCACGGCATAGAAAAGGTGCCTTGCCCCATGAGCAGCAAGCGCTTGCCCAACCAAAGAAGACTCCATCTCTCACGTGCAAGCACGGCAACAGAAGCTTGTTGGCGGCACATATGCGCAGGGCCCAAGGATGCCGTCAGGTAGGCTGCGCCTGCAAAGAGGCTTCCGGGAGCAACCGTTTGCGGACAGACCCCACAGCAGAGTGTAACACAATTTCCCAGACCTTGATTTCCGGTCAAGCTGCTCCATGGCCCTTGCTGGGCCTGATCGAGAGGCAGTGTTGTCCGCCATTGGCCCGCTCTCACAACAAGGCCGTCACCGCTCAGGTACCTACGTACACCGCTCGTGGTGCCTGGTAGCAAGGTCCTGCGTTGGTCACCGCCAGCGCACGGCGTCACAGAGAATGGCGCAGGTGAGAAACGCCTGATATTCATGGCATGTCTGGAAAAGCACCTATCAGCACCCCGGGCCCCGTGCAGTACCCACCCCCGCACACCGTTCCATCGCCGGTAGGAGATGCAAGTGAGAGCCTATTGCAATTGAGTGGACTGCACAGCCTCAATGTCCGCAGCGAACAACACGACTACTTTCGATAGTAAATCTGCCACATGTTAGCTGTGACACCATCATCACCTCCAAACAACCTTGACTCACCTTCTTGAACTGGAAATGAAGCTGCAGAATGCCCTGCCTTGAGTTAGCTGCGTTCTGGCCAAGCCACAACGGTCGAAGCTTACCTTGTCGAAGCTGCTCTTGAACCCGCGTTCTCTCTTGGCGCTGTAGTCCCATTCTTTGTCGACGATTCGAAAGGCAATATCTTCATAGGGGGGGCCGGCAATAAAGCGAATCAGGCACGTGTCGTCCTCACCAGCGGGTGCAAACGACTGTCCCTTTTTCCGACCATGCTCGCGCTCAATCTTGTACGTGGGTGCTTTGGACTTGTCAATGAGGTCAGGGTAGAAGATGTTGAACTTGTATCCCTGTACCACCTTGGGCGGTGGGTTGTCGTGGTCGTAATGCGTCTGATTGTACTTGTTCCATTCGTAGCCCATCTGCACACGGTTGAAGTAGCGGGGCTTCCTGGGCTTGTAGCTGACGTCTGACTGGGGCCGGGCGGTTGTCACTTCCTCCTCGGCATTGAAGACCTCCTCGCCCTCTTCAACCCCTCGCGCTACTTCTCGTTCGTACAGCGCCATGGTGGCTTTCGAGTAGTCTTCCTTGTCCACGGGCGCAAACCGTGAAGCGCTTGTTGTCACAGCCTGGCTCGCTGCAGGCTGGCTGTTGGCCACCGCCGTGTCGTTTGCTTTTGTCTGGCTGGGGACGTAGCCGACCTTTTGAATCTTGCGTCGCTCAGTCGTCACGTGCTCCAGGAAAGACTTCTCTTCTGACTGCGGCAGCGCTTTGTCTTCGGTACGCAGCTTGAGCATGGGCTCTGGATCCATGGCTGCGTCGTATGCGACAGACGTAGGCTGCACCTCGGTTGCCTCATCGTTGCCTTTAAGCATGGCATATATTCTGCCTTGGACAGATGCAGCCGCCTCGGCCTGTTGCTTGCGCAGCGTCTGCAGCCGCTCTTTGACAATCTCCTGCGACACGCGCCGTAGCTTCGCCTTGGCCTTCCACACGCGAAGGCTTCGCAGCAGCTGTTCCCAATAGTCATAGTCAATGGGCTCGTCAGAGTCCAGCTTCTTCTTGACCTGTACTTCGAGGGCCTCGAGCTGTTCGTACGACTTTGGTGCGAGTAGTTGGTCAATGTCGGCAGCTACAGAGCTGGTACCGCGTGCTTCGGCTTTGGACGTTCTGGACTTGCGTCTGATGTCTTTGCAGATGACTTTGAGTGACTGGCCTGGTTAGCTATACCAAAGCGGTGTTGGGCGCAAACACTCACATTCCAATAATCGCGGTTACTCTTGCTGGTTTCCAGTGTAAGGTAATTCTCAATCTCCTTCTCGAGCTCGGCAAGGTCTTCGTTGTCCAAGCCCTCAAGTACACCTTCGGGATCCACAACGTCCAGCTCGTGATCCTCTACCTCCTCGTCGAGGATCGATTTCTCATTAGGGTCAATGAAGCGCAGTGTGACGGCCAGCCAGTCAATCGGCTTTGCGCGTCCACCCTTTACGCGTAATGCGGCCTTCTTTTTTGCCTGCTGCAACACGAAGCGATCCTCGTCTGCCACCCAGGCTTCCTCTGCCGCGTTGGTCGACCGTTTCGAGGCGCTGTCGTATGCTCGTGAGTCGCCAGAGCGCTTTGCGGGAATTGTTGATGCTGGCCCATTACGCTGTTCATGACGGCTGCGATCGTTACGCCATGGAGGTTCGCGCGAAGACATGGTTATGGTTGGGTGTGGTAACAATTCTCACTATTCTGTTGGGCTGAATGTACAGGGCGGTCGCCGTCGCGAAATCTTTGGCCGAGGCCAGTGACGTACGGACCCCCTTCCGCACCCGCATCCACTTTTAGCAACAATGCCTTGGCGCTGCTGCCTTTCACCGCGCTAGCTTTCACATCCTTGTCTTGCTGCTCATTAGAGCTAGACAGCCTTTATCTGCCTGCCTTTGCCTGACATTCATCATGGACAGAACTGCATCTCATCTCTCCTTCTGCTAACATGTCTTGCTGGCGTGTGCTGAGCCTCTGCGAGCAGGCAGACGACAAACCCATCCCCCAGCTGCTCATCAAACCTACTTTCTCCCTAGATTCATATGATGTGCATCTTACAGACTTGAGTAACATATGGTCTGAAGAGCTGGGCTTGGATGATATCGTGGACCGAGCTTCTCAAGAGCAATCGCCAATCGAAGTCAGCAAGCAAGACCCGACGCAGCTTGCCATTCTTCTAGAAAACGTCGCAAAGCCTTTCAATAATGCAGACGGCACAACTTGCCGGATGACCCGCAATGGAGAGGACTGCATCACGTTACATGCTAGCATTGGCCTTCCAGAGCCACTCGGCCATCTGACATGGAAATTTCACCTGCAGAAGCGCACGTCTACAGTTCTCAGAAACGAACTCATTCTCCCGCTTCTTGTATCCTCGCATATTCAGAATGAACGTATCACTAGTCTCATTCAAACAATCACCAGCAAAGACAAGGCAATCAATCGACTGCTGGATCAGTTCGATTCCTGCAACCTGGACTTGGCTACCGCTTTCCCTAGCGCGGGTGGTATCTGGGCGGGAAGGCGAATGCTCAAGCGTGAGCAGGCCGCAAAGCATGTTCCCGCATTGCAGCGTTTCCATGAGAGTGCCTGGAGGCAAGAGACTGCGCAGTTGAAAGACTCGGAACTGACCTCATTGGGTTTGTTCCAGGAAGCACTGGCCAAGAGTACACCAAGAGTTCCAGAACAGCTGAAATCGGAGAATTTTGGAACTTCCTGGTGGACCTCCGTACCAACTCAGTTAAGTATACCAAAGGCTCCAGTGAGGAACACAGAGAAATCCGTGTTGCCTCTCAAGCCAGGGGATGTCTCCGAGACAAGCGAAGAAGAGACGGAAGACGAATTTGAGATTCACGAAAATTTCAAAGTGAGACAATGATGGAGTTATGCTGCGCACTACAACTGACTTTCGCATAGACCCGTAACTTTGCTGCCAAGTCTGCAAAACCCACAACAGCGCAGAGACAGCACTCCTCCGTGGACGGGCACGATAAAGACGAGAGTGATAGCACTGAAGACGAGGTTGACCTTGACGCCCCTTTGGGGAGCCAGAGTCAACGCCAAGTTCCAAACACTTCACAACCGTTGCGTCGGGAATCTACGTCGCCCAAACCACTCTCTCCGCCCAAAGCTGGCGCATCATCTTTGGGCAAACCCAAAGCTGGTGGTTTTCGTATAGGTGGTAGGCCTGGGAGGGTATCGCCATCTCCCCCGCCGCTACGTGGTGATCGAGATGCAGTACCCAAGCCTGATGATGTTCTGATAACGAGAGAATCAGTTCCTCCATCTCCCAAGCAATCGGAGATTCCTGTGACGCCTAAAAAGACTAGAAAGCACTTCAAGATCGGTGGCAAAGGGAAAGCCGTCGACGCTGATTTTTCACAGCGCGCGACTACAACATCCCCAAGCAAAAGCCGGACGAGGACGAAGTCCCCTACTTTGGGACCACCGTCATCACCGCCATCGGAGAAAGCAACGAAAGAAGTGACACCCGTCCAGGGAGTTGTCGAGGAAACACCAGAAGAAAAGGCGGAACGGCGGAGAACTGAACTGAAACGAAGGAACGAAGAGGCAGCAAAGAAGCTGGCGCAACAAAAAAAGAAGAAGAGGTTTTGAATTACTATATGCATGATGCAATGTGTGGTATGCACATTCGATAGTCTCATAACAACGACTTGTATGATAGATTGGGCGCTCGGAGTCGATCTGTTTACAACTTTTGCTAAGAGTTTCGCCGTATTCTTTCTAAATGACTTGGAAGTGATAATATCGAGAATAGTCTGATGTTTATTTTCACACTCTGCTCAAAACGTTCGCATAAATGAAACAAGTACGTGGACTCGTTGGGCCGTTTGACGCAGTTGTCACTTTTTACTTCTCACTATCGTACTTTCACTCATTGGCCCGCGTTCTCTGCACGCACGTTTGTTTGCCGCTAGGCCCTTTGCAACCACGCGCAACTGACATCGCACTTGCCTTTACGTTGAGTGCACTCTTGCTCCTATCTCCATGCTGCATAGCCACTGTTGAGCTTTCCTGGAAAACAAGTTGGATAACGCCTACCCGAGAAAATGTGTATTTACCATTACTGCTATTTCTCAGCTTGCCGACACGGTCAACTCACCAGAATATCCTACTGCGACAAGATACCAGCACCTGGTCCTCCTGTTCTGTAAATCGTCTTGCCATATCAGTACTACTCGTTCACTCTGCTGACCCACCCAGTGGCCGCCATTCGTACGACGAGGCGGATGCATACAGTACCTCCAGAGACCAACAAGGTGTATCGTCTTCACAGCACTCAACGCCAAAGATCAAACAAAGTAGCTCACAGCGTATAAATACTCAGCAACAACACATCTCGCAGCATAACAATACCATGTCAACGGTCACGTCATCAGATACTGGCCATCCGCCAGCTCTGCTCGCCATCAACCAGAACCAAAACAAGGGCACAAATGACCAAGTTACCTCGACTTCAATACCCGCTCTGATTGACGAAGAGCGTGTCAGGCGTGAGAACATGCTCCGTCAGGCTCGCTCGCTGTTGGATAGCCAAGGTCTCAATCATATCAAGATCGATATTGCATTGGATACGCGGTCTTCATTGCACATCGACACGGCTCATGATGGTAAGATCCCAAGTTAGTCATCCAGTTTTGACCGTATGCATGTTGCTCTAACCCTTTCCAAGTCGCCTTCAACGATCCTCCCAGCGCATCCGGTTACTCAGTCGATTCGAACTTTAGCTGCGACACAGGCTCTTCTTGGGAGCATGTATGCGAACGTGTCGAGCACGAGCCCGTGGAAGACCTGGATGAGCAATCCCATAGTCCTCGCAAGCCAATCCCCACCCACTGGCTTTCTAGAGCCACCAGTCCGAAACTTGCGACAGCTCAACGCGCAAAAGAACGTGTACAAAAGAACGGGTCCGAGAGCGGTTCCTCGGAATGTTCGAAAACGATTCGTGCCACACAAAGCTCCAAGGATTTGGGCAGAATGCATGGCAGAGCAGGTGCAACATATCTGACGAAGGAGGCACTGGCGGCTGTTGAACCCACAAGGACGCCACCTATATCCCCTAAGAGTCCTGTCAAAAACTCGAGTCCTTCCAAGCCAGCCTGGAATAGCCCTGTAACGCCACTACGTGGTGTTACGCGTAAGCAGTCAGGGGCCTCCCTCAAACTGTCGCCCACTAAGTCATCTCACTTCGCCACCAATTCAGTAAAAGCTGGTCGCTCGCGAGGATTGAGCAATGTTACTGCTACTTCTAGCAAGAGCTCGCATCATAATGCAGACGCATCGCCTGTAAGAAGCCCTACAAGCTCAGAGCAAAGTTTCTGGTCTGCTGTAGAGGATCTTGAGGGCTTTGACCTGCATTTATGTGACTCAAATGCTGATAGCGACCATGAGCAGATTTTACGGAATGTGAATACCGCATCGGCGTCGCATCCAAAGGCCACGAGTGAAAGCCAAGCGACATTGGCAAGGGCGAAGGTTGCTCTCCGTCTCTCCATTCCAAGTACGGACAACGGTCATAACCCAGATTCTGGAAAGATACCATCAAAATCTGCAAATTCTTGCGAAGGCAACGGTTCAGCGATCCCTGGCTCACTCAAAAATATGTCGAAAGCTCCACGAGTGGGCGCAACGGTCAAGAGTCCGACCTCATCTCACACTCCGGCTCTGCAACGAGCAAAGCCAGTGTAAGTTCAAAAGCGAAAATCCTCTATGACATTCACGCACAGTCAAATCAACAGTATCCATTTACTACAACCATGTCTGATCTCGAGAATAGTCATGAGAACGAGAATACCGGCCCCAGACCCACCGTGTCCCATAATTTGGATGAAGATTTTGAGACAAGGGAAGGCGAGAAGACATCCGACATACCTCCACAGACTCAACAGGTAAAGCACGCTCACTTCCATGTACGATCCGGACCGGAAGATATCGCGCACATCGAAGCCGGTCGGTATAACGACGAGGGTCGCGATTCTGAATCCAAACCAACTAGACCATACGAATGTTCCATCTCCCTCTCTAAAGCTTTACGAGATTCCGGATTTTCTCCTCGAGCTCCAAGCCACTCCTCTGGGAGAGTGCATCGAGATGTCACAGACCCGGTCCTCATGGACTCTGCGATAATCTACAGCCGTAAAAAGATGCATGATCATGGTAAGACTCTTTGATATTGATTTGAGTTGATTTGATGTTTACGATGGATTTTTTCTTTGAGATATAGGAAGCACTCATCTTGCCACAGCCCCCGACAGCGCCTCTCCTGCGACCCCGAAGCATACCATCGCTGAACATGCCGAACCTATACAGGCAACAGGCGAGGATCATTCGCCAGGCTCTCACGACCAAACCAACCGAGAAAAGCGAACGCATCCTAGCATAGGCTCTCATCTTCGTGCAACTGCTACCGAGTTCGTACCTAAGCTTAGACCTGCATCCGGTTCAATCGAGCTCGCGCCTGAACCTGTAACTTTAGCCTCACTTCAGGATGTACCTGGCCTACCAGACATGACGGCGCTCGATAGGCACGGTATACCATTTCTCTGGTACATGTATGGCATTCAGTTTGCCTATGAACAAGGTGTTCGGAATGGTCGGCCCAAGTCACCCCGGAAGTTCAGGCCCAGAAAACCTCGCGGCTCTGATTCGTGGTCTGGTGAGCCTCTACCTGTTCGCTCTCAGGACGATCTTTCCATTTCAACGGTACCAAGGCCGTCTCACACTGTGGCACTAAGACAGCAACAGTCTCTTGCTGAGCTTACGTCGCTTCACGATGGAGATGCTCAGATTGTGCGCCCAATCTATGATCAAGAAGGTATTCAGCCCAGTTCTCACGATGGAATGCCGTCATACGACACTGAAAACACTGCGGCAAATCAGCCTTTTGCGAGCCAATTCGATAAGATCGCTGGATACACAACGACGAGCCGCAACAAGAGCAACAGCTTTCCTCGTCACTACAACATTGATTTTGCCAAGATACAGAACACTGGCTTCCCTATGGATCCCCGCAACACTCAGCCTCCTGCTCACCACTCCATTCCTCGACAGCAAAATCGTAAATTTCGCCGTTCCGGAAATGGCCTCTATGGTGGCCGAGGCAATCCTGCTGGCATTCCCATAGGTGCCACTGCGCCATTTCCGAGCCCGGTGCCTCCACAAGGTCGTCCGGACCAGAATCAGTTCCACGTTGGAATGACGACTGATCCCTCTGGATATTCTATTGGAAGTGAGGCATGTGGTATGGTTGACATAACTTGTGCAGCCGAACTTATTGGTGGCGGGGTATGCAACACGTGTGATCCCAATCACTAGTTGCTTCTGTATTATTGTGAGCCAGGAAGGCTGGAGGGGAGTCGTGTAGAACGTTGGGGACGGAATCAGCATTTGTTCGCGATGTCGAAGAGCAAGGATGGTTGTATTTGGTATCGCGCCATACATGGCTTGACGGTGCGCTTTGCCCCAGTCATGTTTACACAACGACACAAATTGAAAAAGAAGGATAGTGCAATTGTTTGGTTAGTAGTTTATAGAAGTGTTGGTTAGCAACAATTTTCATATCGAAACTGCTGTTTTGTTTTGGTATCTTTGGTGATTCCGATGCCGCCGTGCCTGAGAATGACAAGAGAGTCGGCGGATCGGCGAGTTGTCAAAGGGTGGGACCTCGGTCTCTGTCTGACTAATCGGCTAGCGGGGCCTCAGAACAAAACCCGCCGCATCGCCGCCGTCTTCTCTTCTTTTCCATATAGAAAGTTGCACCCACGAAATTTGACCTCTCTCTTTGCTCCTCCATAAGATTGAAGTTGACAATAGCTGGGGAGAACGAATTCTTTGCTCCCAAGAACTGCCTGCCCCTACCGCATGGGCTGACGGTCCCGTAGCTCCGAGACATTCCATAACAAAATTTTCATCGTTGATACGCGGCCTTCTGCGTCGAACAGTACCGATACGCATACGAACGGACGGCGCGATGGATGCATGAACGCTCTCAAAGCGATAAACTTGGTCGCTTTTGAGAGCGCCGCATAATCAGATGGCCCGTAAATCAAAGGCGATTGACCACATGGTCAATCGCATGAGCAAACTGCGCCTGGTCGACGAGCAGGCTGCATCAATACGTGCTTCCAAGCAATCCATGCATGAGCAGCGTAGTGACGATGATGAAAAGGTCGAGCACCAGCCTTTCCGCTTCTTTGATCTCCCGTACGAGCTGCGATTGCGCGTGTATGAGGAGCTTCTCATCTTCCCTAAAACGATCGATCTCGACCCTTCGAATTACTCCACCGTTGCTCCAGCCCTTCGCCTCTACCTCGTAAACCGTCGGATGCACGAGGAGGCAGCACGCGTCTTCTACGGTCGCAACACCTTTCGCGTTTTCCCGGTTCACGGGCGTTATATTAATCGCAAGCATCCGCTGCTTGCATGGTTCCCTCAGAAATACCGCGCACTCATTACGCGGTTGGAGCTGCGCTTAGGCCCCGGCTTCACGAAACCGCCGAAATGCTGGGTCGTGGACAGTCGCCTAGGTCTTGCCGTAGCGAAGAAGGTATACCGCTTGAAGATCTTTGTAGAAATTGATCCTGCATCCAATGAGGTATTCGAGGGCTTTCGCGTTGGGAATAACTTCTATACCGAATACTGTGTTGGCTTGCTGAGAGGCTTGCTCGCACAGGTGCCGTCTATCAACGATGTTGAGTTTGACGCGTACCCAAGCGTCTCTAAGTCGAGTCCGCTGCTGGCGGGCTTGATCGAGGAGACGAAGCTTAACCAGAAGCGCATAGCCTGGGGCCCTGAAAGGGGTTGGGACAAGATCGTAGAAGACGATTTAGCAAACGTGCTGCAGAAGATGGGGCTGTAGGTTTGAGCCTGACCGATTCAATTCATCCCCATTCCCTGTGAGCATATGTACTGTGGGTAAGATTCATGACACTTTCATGTATATTATATAGCTCACGAATTATTCAACGAATCTCAACGATATGACAAGTTCATGTTGCATTCACCCTCTCACTATGACTGGTACTTGTTTAAGCGACTCATGAATATCCATTCCCATGTTCCATTTTTATGGTAGGTTTTTGAAAAAAATGCAGAAATCTGTCCAATTGCAGTGCCACACAGCGGTCAAACAGAATCTACAACAGATGAAGCTAGCAAGAGTCGTTGACCCAACTGGTTGAAGAGTTAACGTACATCCCTTTGTACCGGAACAACCGGTGTGGCGGAGCACCATTCTCTAAGCAAGTAGAGAAAAGGCAGGAAAACGTATTTAAGGATATTTACAAAATTCTATTATTTCTACTCACATAAATTCTACATATAGTAAATAATGCTTAAATAGGAAAATACGCGGTTATACGGTAATGCATCGTTAATATACTAGCGGCAATATCTTGCGCCTTAACTAGCACCTTAGCCTACACAACTCTTTTGTTTTAAATTTTCTTATCGGGCAAATAGGGCAATGCTCCACGTATGAAAGTCTCGTGTCCTCCTCTTAACGTGCTAGATAATGCTTTATGGTAGTGATTAGTAAGTTTCTCCGTCACCAAAGCAATTAGCAAAATTCGCAATGAGAGTTTAGTGCAACGAGCCCAGCGTTGGAAAGGTAAGAATTTTTAGTCTATTTTGTCCTGTATCAGCGTGTATCATCTATCTGGAAATATATTAGTTAGCAAGTTTAAATAATTCATTACGTGTCTGAAAACATCGGTCAATGATCCTGGGGCGAGATAGCCTCGCTCACATTGTGCGAGAGTAGATGCGTGCACGAACGCCTGCCAACTGCCTTCCAGCCTTTGGCTGTGAGTAATGTGGGTAAGCCGACACAATCACTCAAGGTGCACGCCTTCTAGGCCTACATCCAGCGCCAGATTCAATAGACGTGATGGCAGTAGCGGATTATTGGGATTTGGAGGGGCAATCCCTCAATGCTACATGCGTAGTAAACGAAAGTGCAAAAACAAAATAAAGCATTTAAAAGTCAAAATTGCCCTTCAGCAAGCATCGCCATATAGTTACTCTAGCCACTAACGTAAAATTAAGATCAAATCCCTATGAGAAGGTGTACCATAAACCCTGGGGGTCAAACGAGCCTTCCACGATGTCATTTTCGAGCTGGGTCCGGCTTCCCCAAGGATGTTTCAGACAAGGTTGACGTTCTCGTTGATACTCCAGTAAAATTGGCAATGCTGAGCACCTGTTGCGCCTACCGGACCCACTCTTGCCGTCGTGTCCGTCGTAGACCCGATCCTCATGACAACCTCGAGCCCCACGCCGTTCTCGATAGCACAGCGCGTCAGGCGGTTGACGTGGCGCTGTGCCTCAGTAGCGAACTCGACGAAGAGCATGGCACGGTCTGGCTCTGTCGACGGGAACGCCAGGTTTTTCACTGGTGCCGCAACCCCTGTGGCGCTCCCCATGCCCAAGATGATGTTGACCTTGTCACGAACGATGGTGACGGTGTGGGCGCGAGCCAGCGCCGGGGCCGCCTGAGCCATAGTGCCGCCAGCGAGGCCAAAAACCGCGCCCTCGAACGCCGCCCAGACAATGTCATCCAACAAACCCTTGTTATCTCCTGTCACTAACGTCCGCACGGACTGTCGGTCGTAATCGGGCAAGTCGGGGGCGGGGGTGCTGTCGTTGAGGGGTCGAGGACGGGTCCCGGTGACAGGCACGACGCGGAAAGAAAAATCGAAGAACATGCGACGGCGTTGTTTAGCGTTCACGGCTTGGAAACCGAACTCGTCTCTCACATCGAAGAAGACTTGATTGCGAAGCAAGAATGGCGTATTCGTACGGAGGGAGCAAATAACGCCGTCGAGACTAGTCCCAATGTATTCTATGATAGTCTTTCGGTAAGATTGCTGGATAGGATATTGGTAAATGGTTAGTGTTATTCTGCTCGAGTCGATGGCGTTGCCTGTGACCTTTGTTACGACGGATCCCAGAATCCCTGTCGTCGATGTCGCCGCGATGAAGCCGGCCCATCCCACTGGCGCTAGGGCCATAATTGTAGGAGCGGCGACGACGGCTATGGTTCCGCCAAAAATAGATGAGACGATGATTGAGGTCCAATTTCTCTTTTTAGCCAGAGCTTGGGTCTCATTTGTCTTAGCGACCTCTCGAGACGCGTTCGAACCCATGAATGAACTTTTTTTTTTCGAACGTTGCGATAACAGTGCGTGATGGGATACACAAGGATACTGAGGTGTGCGTGAGGTAACTAGGCAACAGCCTGCACCTTTTGTCGAAAGGAAGCATGTGACTTGAGCTGCCGAATCAAAGTTGGCTTTGGCATGTGCCCAAACCACCTGCTCAACGATGCTTCGAGCACTGCGTCTTCCCCGCTTCGTTCTTGCTCATTGGCAGATTAGGCACTAAGAAGCAAGCTACACTAACTATAGTTTGTGTAAGCCTAGAAGAACGATGTGTCGTCACGTGGCTGCCCACTGACTAACAATGCTGTATTTAAACTTGCTATCGGCATCATATACAACACAATACACAATACTTCCTACACACTCAACTGCTTATTCCGTACAGTTTGTCTCGTTGTAGTGTGCCTCGCAACGCAGTGAGAGATGTTAGTAAGCTTCAGACATGTGTTAGATACAGAGGTACTGGACTGTGTGGTGATCACGCACGAATTAGTTAACAGACTAGCTTCCATAACTAGCGAATAGATCTAGACAATTATATTAAATACCTAGATGTCTATAGAAGCGATAGATATATTGCGGCGGATAGAGCTAATAGTAGCGGCCTTATACCTTATAAGGCGTATTATTAAGATGAAGTAGGTGTCTTCGCATATATAGAGGGAAGGTGCCTGCACTATTATAATTTCTATATTAGTGGGCATATATTAACTTAGAGTTAATTCTAGTATAGCTTTAGATATGTTAATATAATTCTTATAGTATCTATAGGCTATGATAGTGCTCTAATGCGAAAGTACCTGCAATTCTGTCCGTCACAGCGGTTGTTCCGTTATAAAGGGATGGACATTTAGGATTCTAATTCTTAACCTTTATTTAAGAGTGGTAACCTGCCACTCTCGTCCTTATAGAATGGCGAAGACTGGTGACTTCACTATGGCCATACAACAAAAAGGAAGAGCATAGAGCCCAAAACCACCCACATCAAAGACCTATCATGATGGTTTTTCACCTCATCATCCCTCCAAACCAAAGTCTCCACCAAAGCCTTTGCCGAGTTGCGCCAAAGGCCCAAAACCGCAGCTGGCGCCCCCGAATCCACCAACTGGATGGAATCCGGAGCGTTGAAGCGCAATAGGCGATCTTGCACCTCGCCATCACAGTGCCGCGCTATCCAGTCCCTCAACATCGTCCAGATATACAAATCGAGCTCTATCCAAAGTTGCTCAAGCACGACAGTGCGGGAGCCAACCAGCGGTACAGTACGTTTAAAGTACAAAGACATTGTATCAAAGAACTGCTCCACTGTGATCAAAGCCATGCGGATTTCGCGATCAGGAAACGCCTCTCGCATTACTTCCATGAAGGCAACTGTACGCAGCACCTGGGCTATGGTCTCGATTTTCAGATGCTGGAGGTGCGCCTGGGCCTCCGTGAGATGAATTTCGATTTCCGCATCTGCAGACTTACGGCGTAGGAGGGCTTGCTGGTGCGATCTATCGTCGTCCAAAGCGAGAAAAGTAAGTGGCGGCCGATCTGGCTGGGGAGAAGGTGGCTCGATGGATACGGTGGAAAAGGAGTCGGAGAGACATGTACAGGGGGCAAGCGCCCGGTTCTTGCGGCGCTGGCGTCGGCAGACCTTCTTGTCGCAGTGGAATGCGCAGTGCAGAGGTGAAGGGGATGGGATGCCTTCGTCCAGACTCTCGGAAAGGTCGAACTCAGGGAAGGGCTCCGTGTTGATGTCTTCATTTATACCGGCGAAGAAGGGGGATGGGGGAGCAACAGGTGGATTGAGTCCAATGGGTGGAATGGAGATGTGTAAGGGGCGCGAGGAGGATGAGAAGGTTTCCAGTTCAAAGTCGCTTGATGAACCCATGGTTGTGATGGTTGCTCGGATTGAACACTTTTGGTAGGGAGAAGAGGAATTAATATTGATTATAATGTCAATGTGGCGGAGCATTGTGCTGAAACTATGTAGGTCGTTTGTATCTGGAGTTACATTGTGTGAAAGTTCTATATGAAGATACCTGTGGCTGCTAAATGTCTTTGTGAATTAAGCTTGCTGCTTTCTCTTGCTATCTGAATAGCTGTCTCACGATTTCGTTTGATTACATTCCAAACCCAGATAACATGCACGAATCCTGCTGTAGAAAACTTGCCTCCCCTTGTTTCGCTTCAACTTCACAGCTTCTTCCGTTCACTCCACTATATAGGTAAGCTTACTCCAATACCCTTGACTATGTCTCTATACAAACTTTCACATCATTTTAATACCCCCCTCAAATTAATAGATGTATTTTACAGCGATATCTTTCGTTTGATCTTCAGCTTCTGAAACCAGTTGTTTGCTACCATTGTTCTGTCTCGAAGACACACCACAATAGCAAACAAACGAAAAAGCCATCGAATATATCAACATTACCTGCTACGCCTTCGTATATTCATCAGGAGAGCTATATCCTAAGTGAAAAAAAACCCCCATCATTTGCGATTTTCTTATCTATCAGAATGTGGCGATGCCTAACTGTGAAATGCATTGGCGATCAGAAAATAAAAAATATCCAATTTCATACTCTACATCTAACGTCCATCCTTGCGTAACGGGATGTTACAAGTAACAGGGAAGGATCTCTCCTGAACGAGAGCCACAGGTTGGAGACCATTGGACACCACGTCAAACGTAATGATCACCGCGGGGCGGCGATCAAGCACAGGGAAACACGCTAAGGATGTGAGGACACTCCTTCACGTGACCAGGTGTCTTCAGGGACTTCAGGAAGAACAGGGATTATTTAGTGAAGACAGTGAAGACGGGAAAGGACGGCAATGGGTATAAGAATGGGTTGGATTTCATTATTACACTCGTTGTAGTTAACTTAGCAAAGTACTCTCTTATACATAGATTATTACTAGTTATTCTATCGTTATAGAATTAATTGCTATCTTGTTAGTTAAACTCCTATAACTCTTTTCTACTACGAATCGCTAGATAATCGCACGGCATACTTTAGTAACACCGTCTCGCCCTAACCCGGACCAAGACTAGGTAAGTATACCATACCCCATGTAGCCCCGTGTAACACGAGATACCCTATATAGTAGACGCTATAGACACTCCCTAATATAATAATATAATAACAGGTTAGAAAATCAATATTCTTAGAATAATAGTTTCAAGCTATATAGACTATTCTCTTGCTAGCACGATCGACTGCTTCCAACAAGGCCCAAGTGACGAATCTTCAAAAAGTTGTCCTCTAGGTACGGGTATCATGGCCTAATCTCGTGTTGATCACCTCAGCTGCTTTCTATCCCTTCTTAATGCCATTAACAACTACATATCGTTAGCATTTTGACTTAATCGTTACCTATTAAGCGTCAGGTCTAAAGCATTTTAGTATGTGTTTGAGAAAAGATGAATGGAAAGTCTTGAAATATGTTACTGTTTGTGACGCGATAGGTTCACCTAGCTAATGTGCTAGAATAAAAATTCGTCAATTGACCAAGTCGTCTCTAGTAGATCAGATGGATGAGATCGGGTAGATAGTATCGGGTAAGTAAGATCAGATGGATGGGATCGTAAAGATGAGATAATAGAGAAAAACAATGGATGTGATTGATCTGAGTGTTTACTGTCAAACCTCAATATTTTTCTCAATTTTCTGATGTTGTGTCTTCGTGATGTTCACGTTCCTCCTCTCTGGCTATTGTAATCCTTGAGCTCACGTGCCCGCTACGGCACACTAGTTAGAGTTTCTTGAAAGGAAATGCTCGGTCAATGGTACGCCACAAGGGGGGAGAGGGGGAGACAATGTTCAGTGTTTCAACGCTCTGCTACGCCTTCTCAAATGGCTAGTATGGCTAAGTCTTTTACAATATTACTGCAGCTTCATGTACCAACCACGTCAAACTATGCGAAGAACGCAACTAAACGAATGTACAAGAGTAGGATCTCTCGAGTTGTTCCCAAGTCTCTGATTCTCCGTCTCGATTGTACCACAGACACTTTCGCTCAACCCGAGTCTCCGATGGCCTCGTACGGCGGCTGCCACACATACCATCCTCCCGCTGCTTGGCGACGACCCTGCACGCCCTCGGTCTGAGGCAGTGGAAGAAGTGGCTTTGCGGCTCATTAATTATAGCAGCAGCACTTCTTTTGTAGAAGGCCGCATCCGTCGCTGCTCATGTGGGAGAAACCCAAAACCTGGCCGCAGTAGCACTCGCACTTGCCGGCCCAGCCGATCGCGCAATCCGAAGGGTGGAAGCACGTGGCGCGGGCTTCGATGTTCGCCTCGGGAACCATGTCGCCGCTCGCACGTGGCATAGCGAGGGCGGTGGCCACGAGGGTTGCGATGAGGAGGATGAGCTTCATGGTAGAGGTAGGTAGGTGCTAAGGTGCTCGGGGTCTTGGTGGTTGGATCAGGGGTCTGTCTGCCTAGTGTAGATGCAGTAGTAGGGTCTTTTGATGGACAAGAGGCTTGTTAGAGAGGTGTAGACAGTCGAGTGAGGGAGAGCCCTGTTATACTTATACTTCAGTCCAGGACGGTGATTTGCTCTAGACTAGGCAGTTCATGTCCTTAGCTGAAGCTCGCGAAACCGAAAAATCCGAAAAAATACAAGCATGCCTGTTTTATCCGGAGGGTGAACCTGAGCTTCATCGTAGAGCGTAACCCACTGGCTTGCATAGCTGAGACGCGTCCAAGTGGCGCGGCGAGTCGCCTCTGGCACTAGTGAGATGGCGAATCCTGTAGGTGCATACTGTACCAGGGAATGTTAAGCTGACCAGTGCCATGCTTGAGCTGAAGTTGGGTAGAGGTCAAATTTAGCTCCTAGCATATCGTTCAAGACTTTTCATACCAGTAGTATGACGCTAGCCTAGAATCTACCATCCGAGACTGCGGGGTTGAGTAAAGCCTCACAGCGCTGAAGGGGTCAGTCCCCTCCCCCTTCTATTGGCACGTTAGGTTGCAGAATTGATTTAGCTGATCTACCTCTGCTTCGCTACAGGGTGACTTTAGCCTTAGGTACTTGGAGTGCAAAGCGCCATGCAACACGCAGTTCCACACCCCTATGATTATCACCACACTATTGGGTTAATCGTATCAGGCTAAACAGGTTCTTTCACCCAACATGCTAATTGGGAGCGGGTCGACCTCTTCAGAACTGTGCGAGCTTGCCCCTCCACCTCATTTGAGAAGGCAAACTTTACAACTCAACCTGAGCATGTTACCCGGCAACTTGACATCTCCCTCCCTCTTCGTATCCTTACGAGTTTGTAGCGACAAAACCTGTATACTTAGTATAAAGGAGATTATAAACAGAGATTATAAACACTACGGAGCAAATTAGTAATTTGGTCGACTAGCTTATCTTGCGCCATGCTCCGCTAGTTCCGTACTATATATATAGATCTCGAAGGCGTAAACCTCTGCCGTGAGGGATCTATTTCTATCCTTACCCTTTTAATCGATACTGGTATTCTAACTAGGCGCGTCTGCCTAATCGATGTGCATACGCTAGGCGCACAAGCGTTTAATACTGCTAGTGCTTAATGGATAATGCTAAAAGATATCCTCTAGAACAAAAAGATTTCAAAGGTCTTTTTCGACGTTTGCAACGATTTAGATGCGCTGTTTGCGCATTTTGACGTGGCGTTATAGGGGGTTGAGGACGTTTAGCTTATAGAGAGTGCGACAAGGAAGACTACCGCATCCTAAAAGTTCCTAAATAGCCTAACTAAAAGCGTTGAGAATAACTTCCTTAAGTCCCTTAGTAGTAGCAGACTAGCGAACTAGAAGCTAGCTAAAGAAAAAGGCGAGCGGTTATACAAGGCCGAACATGGCGGCTTGTATAACGTGTTTAACTCGCGTCTGATTCTAGAGAATATATTATCTTACTATGTTAGTAATGTCTAGTACTTCTCTGAGTTGCGGGATAGGTTTAGCACGCAGTAGGCTTATTAGTAGCGAGACCTAGTTGGTGAAGAATCTAAAAAGCGCGTCGCGATGTCTTAAAGATTAGACTACTAGCCTCTCGGCCTAGATAAGGCGATGGCGCCGTAGAGCAAAGAATAAAATACGCTTTTAGATTAGTGGAACTATGTGCCTCGCAATTATTCTAATAGGTCCTTTAACTCACACGATAATTAGTACGACGACGGTCCGATCAGCTGTAGAGACATTATCGACGATTGCGACTACCATTTTTACTATCGTTCGCGTTGTGACAGAAGCCGAGAATTTGAAGCAGGGCCAGCCACTGATACTGGAGACTACAGCAACGCTGCTTTCTTTGATTACTGCTGGGAGCAAACAATCTGCTCCCTTCCATCTCGCGAGAGAACGAAGAATCTGTATCTATGCTGAATAAACAATTTCGCGTTGTCCTTTCAGGAGGCTGGTATGACGTTGTTCACACACTCTGGTCGTTCCTAAGTGGACCACTCGAAACAGCGGTTAAACTTAGGAACTTACGACGAGATATTTTTAACCACCGTTCTCAACCCTCAAGTAGCGCATTGCCTACTTCGGAAGTGCAACGAAGACTGCATCTTAAACAAGACAAGGCTACGGGACTTGGCCGTGCAAAGACCCCTGCTTTCAATGACGTAATGCGCTAGTGCCCCGCTCCCGCCAACCCAACACTAGGGGATCTCAATTATGCATAACGATCGTAGAGCCATGATGCCGGCATCTTAGCAATCCAATCCTTCCTCCAAAAACAGTGCTTTCAGTCTGCTTCATGGCCCTTCCGCTTGGTATCTTCCTCGGCGGCTGCGTGGTCGCCATTCCTGTCGTCACGGGCGTCGCGCAGGGCGTCGAGCACCAGAAGAAGCAAAACGAAGAAGCCGCCAATGAGTCGCGCATGTGGAAATTCAACTGCCTAGTCTCGTGCGACGATCCGGATCCAATAGCAAAAGAAGAAGTGGACCACGGTATTCTCGTCGTGCGCCACGATAAAGTGTGGGTGGTGCCGAGGAATGACGAAGATAAGCCCGTATGGCCCGAGGGTGTCAGTGGAGAGGGCAAAGAGCCACTTCATGCTTTTGCGGGCTTCTATATTGCGTATCCGGATGAGGAACGGAATCCGCCAGAAAGGGGATTGGTGAGCACCATCAGTGATGATCCGCCCATGCTCAACTGGATATATTGCGACAAAAGCACGTATGAGTTGAAGTATTCAAATCGAACCGGCAGTATCGCGCATCATGTCGGTGTCTGGGACTGGTCTGAAGATGAGAGCCATCTTATTTTCGACGGCTGGGAAGGCTTCGTTGCGATTGATGAGTGGGATGGTGCTGATGAAGACCCGACAACACCTTGGGGAAGAGAAGGTCTGCGTTGGGCGGTTTACTTTGACAAAGACGACAATGGTCTAAAAGGTCGAAGGAAGGGAAGAGACATGTTTGAAATTACTCTCAAGAGGAGGATACAGAGTGCAGAAGAGCAGCTGAAACAAAACGAGGCGGCAGAGAAGAAGATGCAAGTTAAGAGCAGAGGTGGATTGAGCACGCAGTTTGCTGCGCCGCAGAAAGAGAGAGACAAGGAGTGGGAGAAGAAGTTTGGTCAAAAGGCAAGAGAAGAGTTGGAGAGGAAGTTGGCGAGAGATAGAGAAGCGGGTGAGGGTCCGCAGTGGGAAAGAGGAGATGTGGGGAAACAGGTCTAGACCTGCTGTCAAGAATGACACGTCTTTCTAGGCGTACCCAGGCTTTGCGCGGGTCAGTTTTAAGTTGACATTCCTCTCGACATCGCGGACCATGACAGCGGCTATCCCATGGGAAACCCCTTTCTTGAAGTTGCCGCACTTCCCGCAGCTGTGCTCAGAGACGCAACAACCCCGTGCGTTAGCCTTAGACTTCCTGGTGTGCTCACAGAATCACCACTATCAGGCTATATACTTCCCGAAGTGAGTATATGCCTGAACAGCTTGGAGGCATTGGTACAAGATGGAGGGTGCTACAAATGTGCTCCAAACAACACTGAACACAGCTGATTCGTTAATCTGCTAGCAATGTCAATAGAAAGTTGGTAGAACGGTGCATACAGCTACAACTATGAGAATACAGCACCAGAGTCTGGTTGTAGCAATATAGGCATATAGAGGGATCATGTAGTTAGGTATACATTGACGGCAAGTGAAAAGAAAGCTACTTTCTCGCTATCAAAACACTAGTTTTACAATCTGCCCTTCACAACATGATCTCGCTCAATGAACTCTACTTCGAATAGATTCCGCACAACAAATTTCATTACGATAGAAAATGCTGCTCATATGGTTTAAAAATGATTGCAAACAAGTCCAATGCTTTCTGAATAAATTGAATCGCTGGAAGGAATAGCCAAAGTGTAGAGAAACGGGCGGAGTAAAACGAAAAGTCGTAATCATATCGCAGCTTATCCTAAGAGTAGCTTTTACGCTGCAGGCTTCCTAGACTCAAGCTTCCTAGGCGCCTTTTTCGCCGCTGAAGCAGGTGCTTTAGTAGTGCCGTTTGTGGTGGCGCCATTTGGAGTCTGCCGATTCAATTTCCTGGGCTTCCTCTTTGCCTGTTGAGGCGAAGTTGTGGAACCATTCTCCTGCTCTTCGCTGAATGAGACGCGTTTTGTTTGATTGACTGGTGGTCGGGATGAGTTTGCTGTCTGGGATTTCGGTGGCGATGGCTTGGATTGGGTACTCGGTGTGGGTTTGTTCGAGGTTTGTTGAGATTTGGGTGCCTGCTTCTGCTGAGTGGGCTGGGGTTGGGTATTGGTGGTCGACGGCTGGGACTGCTGTGTTGATTGAGGGTTTGCTGGTCCTCGTGTTGTGGGTGGCCTTTGGGAGCGAGGCTTCTCAGGCTTGGTTTGATCTTGGGAGGAAGCTTGGGACTGCGTTCCATTCTGCTGGTTCCCTTGTTTCGATGGCTGCCTGCTTGCTGGTGCTGGTCGTGGGTTCTGGGCTTGGGGAGACTGCTGGGGTTGAGGCTGTACTTGTTGTTGATTTTGAGCAGCTGGTTGTTGTTGCTGCTGTTGAGGTCGAGGAGCGTTTTGCTGTTGTGGCCTCTGCTGCTGTTGCTGATCCTGCTTCTTTTCACCCCAGGGGTTCATTGATGCCCCTAACCCGCCAAGACCCACTGCACCTCCTACTCCCTTTGCAGATGGCATGCTAGGCATACTCGGCATCTTAGGTCTCCAGCTCGTCATGTCCTTCACTGACTGTGACCAAGACTGGGGCATCTCGTCCGGCATGTCATTCTTCATCTGCTCGAGTTCCTCCCTGGTCGGTGCTTGCGTTTCTTTTGTCTGCATAATCATTTTTTCCAGAGCCTTCTTTTGTGAGGAAGTGGCCTTTACGTCGGGAAGAAAGTCGCCTATCACTCCCTGAACACCATGACTTGCCATCTCTCCAAGATCCCAGATAGGCCCAGACATGGCACCGTACACTGAGCCAATACCTCCTCCAAGGAGACCTGTTACAGTGGAAACCACACCTCCGACCAGTGCACCGGTCAGTTTTCCAATGGTTACACCTGGTTGAACGCCCAGTCCAGCACCAGCAGCAAGCCCCTGAAATGCACCCGATTGTGTGTATTTCGCCGCTTTTCCAAAGCTCTCGGCCTCAATCTCCTTGTTGATAGCTTTCGCAAGAAGCTCCTCTCTTACTTTGGCATCAGCTGCGCCATGTGCTGCTTGCCTATACTCCCATGCTTTCTGGCCCGCTTGGAGCGCCATGCTGGCGGATACGCCGGAGTTTTGTTTGATTTCATGTTCGGGAATGTTGCACTGCGGAGGGGCGGAATTGTTGTTGGCCTGGCTCTTTGCAGCCTTTGGCTGGGAGTCTTTCTGTGCTTGTTTTGGCGGCATGGTATTTGTTTGTGATGATCGGGGATTTTAGTAAGGGTCCAGAGGTTGATTGATGTTTTGAGGGTCGACACTATACGTGGTAGCGTGGTAGCGCAAGTACCGAGCGCTACGTCATGCAAGATCATCGCTAGGCGACTGTGGCTAATTGACAACCGGTTTCTAACTTGCCTAGCACGCGGTCGATCTCCCCTGTAAACATAGACCCTTCCGAGATTTCTGGGATCGGAGTCGGAGAAAACTGCGCTGGACGATCATTTGTGGTTGCACTGCCATGTCATGACGTCGGCGGCCTGGCTGTTTTTACTATCCCAGTCAACTGTAATTGCAGTCATGAGCTACCATGAGCGTGAAGTGTAGCAACTTTTGGGCCGAACTGTGTAGCTAGGATCAAGCGTGTTTTCAAAGAACTGCTAAAAACTAGCCATTTCCACTCCACAAACAAAATCAGGACAAAACTCATAACTTTTTTAACATTGTCGTTTACTGCTATTTCAATGATATTTATACTCGTTGCTCGATGCACATCATGCCTTCTTCGTAGCGTCTCCAGTCACCTCAGCTTCCTTGCTACCTCCTCTCAGTTCCTTGTTCGTCGCCTGGATCAACAGCCTTCGGTAGCTTGTCAAACTTGGAGTTCCATCATTGGTGACTTCCAGAATCAGATGTAGCAACTGACCCTGAGCTACGGGGCGCTTGCTCGCCAGCTCAACAGCGCATTTTTCCGGTGGCGGGAGAGTAACCTCGATTTTCCTCCCCTCAGTATCCAACTTCTTAATTGCCAGTTCCGCGACCTCGATGTCAACCCACCACTGCGTAGCGGTCGGCTCGCGGTAGTGCCACCACTTGAAGGTGAGCTTGCCACCATTGGGGTCATAGGTAGCAGAGGCATCAAGGGCAATGGTAGACCCAGCTTCTGCAGTTATTTGAGCGGGAGCCAGACCCTTGAATCCACTGATGTTAATCACAGGATGATGATTCGCTTTGGAGAAGTCGGGTTCCATAGTCCATTTGATGCGGGCGGCAAAATCGTTCTGGAAAGCATCTCGCCAGCGCCAGATAGTCGCGTGGTTGGATGTGTAAGTCCTGTCGCCGACTTTGACGCGGTCCACTGCATCGCTGTAGTGATTGCTGTTCACTCCTTCGGTACTGGCATCGGTACGACTGTATCTACCACCCCAAGAGCCGTAGTGTGGACAGTCTGGAACACCCAAGCCATTCTGGATCAGGTATAGGAACGTGGGTGTATCGCCTTCGGGGATGTAGAGGTAGTCGGGATAGGCGCTTCCAAGAGGACCTATCTGGATATTCTCCTTGATCCAACTCTTTTCCATCTTCGTAAAGTCGGGGCCGCCTTGATCAAAGCCATAGAACCTTTCACCAGAGATTCCGGTCCACGCAGCCATGCCGTATTGGTTCCAGCCGTGGACGGAGGCAATGTAGAATATGTCCGGAAAGTTGGTTCTTATCCACACTCCGGTGTCATCTTGGTCCGAGATGGCATAGACACGCAGGCGTGAAAACAAGCGTTTGGAATCATCTGGGTCGTAGTCATCGTCAACCTTGAGGAGTGCTTGAGCGAGGGTGTTTGTTCCACCCCAGCAAAGGATCCATAGCGGTTGAGTTGACGGTGCAACAATCCGGTCGTATAGGAGCTGCCCGCCAGGAGACAGTGGGGCTTCAGTGCCAACAGCAGACATGCCGTAAGTCTAGATTGCGTAAGCATTGCCAATACCAAACAGGCCACATGATTGGTATCGAGTGTTAACCTACCTCCGCACCTTTTCTGATAAGACCACGCAGATGATCCGCCGATGGATATTGCCATTTTGGATGAACATGTTTGTTCAGATTATCAACGGCACCCGCATAGGCATCAACAATGGCCTCCATGTCTTGCGGGCACACTTTATTCTTCATCCACGTGCTTGTGCACGCTATCAAGCCTTCCGTCTCAAATTCATTTGAGTAGAGGAGATATCGACACAGGGATTCGGCATCATCGGGCTCATTCGAGATGTCCGACAAGACAATGACGCGGGGCTTTTGCTCATAAGTTTGGAGACGTTCAGTTGCCATCCTGACGACCTCAATGCAAGACGAGGGGCAAAAAGGAGGTATATGATGGTAGGAGTCTGCAGGAGAGGTTCAATGGTTTTGTGCTGTGGATTGTCATGGTTACCCGCGTTGCTCAGCTCCTGTGTCTCACAAGGTGGGGCGTTGAATAACCAATGCGGCGCTCTAGGCACGCCCTGCCGTCTGGGAGCACATCGGCTGCACTTGCCTGCAGTGATGCATGCAGCACGTCCCATGTACGAGTCAGGCATCCAATCTTCGCCATACCAATACCGATATTTCAATTGCTACTCCACGCAACGCGCGGGATCCATCGCGGCTCGTGGGGGCCTGGAGGGCTGCGCCATAGCTAACCGGGCCGAGTCTTTCAGCCTCACGCAGGACCCTGACATCACACATCTGAAGTCCTTCCCGAGCAATTCAGACGTCCAACAGTACGCACCATCGTAAAAACATCGCCTCTGATGATACTACTACGCTCTCACTCTTTTCTGGCTGGACGCTCTTGTAGAAGTTTGAAATGTTTAAATCTAGTCACACCGCGACAGACAAACCGCAAACTGGCTTTACCAGCCATTTTCCGAACCACGCCTCATCGAAATACAAGCACAATGCCATCTCCTGTCGCAAACACTCAGGGATACATTGGCCAGTCGGGTCGTCGTTATAGCATTGAACAGGTGGTTCAGGAAGAAACATTTCCCTTACGCCGGGTTTACATCGCTATGCAAGTGAACCTAACTATGCCTTGCTGTAATTTACCTTCTTAATGTTTCCTCAGTGCCAGCAACCAAAAGTTCATACTAAAGTATGCTCACGAGATCAATTTCCAGGACCTTCAGGGCATAAACAAGAGGCTACGCGGTGGTGCTAAGTATGTCCGCCTCGTCAATGACACCATCCCCGAGAAATCCATGTTTGTCTTCCAGTACTTCACCGATCATCTACTCCACCTCGTTCAGAAGGACTTGCCCCTCGCAGTGACAAAACGTATGCTGAAAGATGCACTTCGTGGAATTGCCGAACTTCATGATCAGGACGTTGTCCATACAGGTAATTGTCATCCTCCAATGGAGCAATGAGTAGTCACTTATTATAGGCAGATATTAAGCCGGACAATGTTTTGGTCGACTGGAAAGACAGTCAGGACGGAATAGTTATTAAGCGAGTTCAGATTGGTGATCTTGAAGATTCAGTACATCTCCCTCCTGGATTAGAGATGATTGGAAAACAGGCAGGCAATTGGATGTGGAGGAGCCCCGAAGCACACGCCCGAGGACCGGTGAACAAACCATCTGATATTTTCTCTTTTGCGCTTGTTGTAAGTGTCCACACATACAAGACCCTAGATTTTGAGATCGTTACTTACTCTATGATATAGTGCATCTGCGCGTTGCACAAACGCGTTATCTTTGCTGTTTGGGAAGAGGAGCTGGACGAGGGTGTGGAGCCCTTGGCCATAGTGATCGAACGCCAAATCTCGTATTTTGCAGATGAAGACGGACTGAGTCAGTTCCTAAAACATCTTGGCAACAATCCTTGGGTTCCCATTTTCGAGGTAACCCGGGATGGTTTCAACAAAGACAACCCGCGCAGGCCATTCTCTCTGTGGGGAGGCGTCGAGGATGATTTCAAAGATCTCATTTGTGCCATGACAAACTTTGATCCGAAAAAGAGAATTACGGCACGAGAGGTGTTGGCACATAAGTGGTTTGAAGGTGCGGAAGAGAGATAGAGAACGAAGTAACTATGTTTCTTGAAACCAATACGTAAGAAACGCCCGTAAAAGACGCATTACGTGGCTATACTGGGTATGTTGATATAACGCCTTCAACTGCTACATTAGCCGAAACCAAGATACCGTTAATTCATTCACGCGAAGAATTTCAGATGGTACTGGAACCCGAACTATGGTCCATCTGCATTGATGTGGAGGACTATAGGCTATTCAGCTAACCTGACTTTCCAGTTCCTTTCAGCGCTCGACTTCCGTGCACAACTCAGCCCTAGTTTTCCTGTGACTCTACATTTCGTCTGAGAGGACTTGTGCAATATGTAAATGCAAATTCGGCTGTGGCGTGAAGGTATTGTTTGCAGTATCGCGTTCCGGGATTAGTGGGGCTGAGAGGCTGCGCCGCAACTAGGCCGGGCCAAGGCCTTCAGCCTCGTGCAGAACCCTGGTGTGACGTTCTACCGCCAACATGGCGCCACATAACGAGCCATTCAGGCGTCCAACAATACATACCATAACTCTATGCTGTGCCGCTGTGCCGATTTCCCGACCAAGCGTGGTCATGACCTTTGGAGCCTAGATGTATAAAGGCAGGCTGTGTCCTCAGTGCGTGAAGACTGCCTTGCTGCCCATGTACGATTTTAGTTCTACATCATAGAATTAGCAATTAATCCACCATGTCAGCTATTTACAACAAAATTCAGCAAGCTGCGCATCAACATGAGCAGTTGCTTCGAGATCTCAAGGAAATAGACAATGCCGGTGCACGGCTCATGCAACAGACTCGTTACGTTGACAATCTTGAAGTCCAGATGAGCATGACAGCAAAGCTCGCAGAGAGACTAAGAAGCAAGGCATTGATCAAACTCAAAGAACATGAGAAATACCGCGACTCCACCTTTCGCCGCTTCGCCCACAGAGCAAGCGGCAACATGGACAAGTTCACCGAGAAGGCCGCCAAAGAAGAGAAGGAATACCTGCGCGAGATAAAACGCCAGAAGAAGGCTGACGATGATGTGGCTTGCCTTAAGCAACTCTGCGACGAAGCGGAGGAGCGGAGGAAAGAAATATCGGCCGAAGTCCAGCGTTACGAGAGTCTCCAAACCGAACTCAACGCTCTCTACAACTCCATCTTCGCTGGCCCCACCCCCGAGTTTCCTGAAGAGGATGTCAAAGAAAATGCTCGTGACGCAACCTTCGCCCAAGTCCAGAGTGCAGTCGAGCGCCTCAAGCATCAAAAACACATCCTATCCCTACTTAACCAAACCGAGAAAGCGCTAACCACCGCGCGTTCAACACTCGACTACGCCTATGGTGCCAGCCACTACGACATGTTCGTAGGTGGAAGCTTGAGCAGCATGCAAAAGCTTGACCACCTGGACTCGGCAGCGAGCACGATACGCCAGGTGCGCCGGTTGCAAGCTGAGCTCAAGCAGGCCGCATCTTCTGCACCTAGTCTGAGCCAAGTCGACATCCCCGAAGGCAGTTTCACCATGGACGTTCTCTTCGACAACATCTTCACCGACATGCGCATGCACGAGGAAATCAAGCACTCTATCTTGCAAGTCGAACGCGCACGCCGTCAATGCGACGCCCTCATCCGCCAGCAACGCGACGTTGAAAAATCAATCATGCAAGAAATCAACCAAGCACATCGCCAACACTTTGACGCTTGCCAGGAGCTGGAAGCAGTGCGCAAGCAAATCTTTAAAAGCGTCCTCAGTGATCTCCCGCCCACAGCCACACCTGAATCAGCAACTGTGCCTGAAACTCCGGGCGTTAGTGACGCTCCGCCGCCCGAATATGTGCCGCCAGAGGGCCCACCACCCGGGTATTCGGACTAGCTGCCCACTTTATGGTCTCCCATAGCCTATTGGAAGTGGAAACCCTGCTTCCTTTTTCTTTTTTCCGCTTCAAGATAAACTATGTAGATTTATGCGTCTTAGCCTCGGGGCTATTCATGTGATTGTACGATAGAGCGATGTAATTTACGGCCGTATGAGCGAGTTTTGATCCTGTTCTGGCTCAGCAGATAGTTATTGTAATAAACGCTTCTTTGAAAGCTTGGACCTCAGGTGCTTTGCTTGATGATTGTTCCGTTTTATTGATATGCTGACTCGAGTATATGATAGGTTGTGTCGTGTATCTGGATAAACGCCTTTTGCGTGTTGGATAGTGGTGTTTCGCGCATAGACCACTGGCTCCGTGCTTCGGCGTGTCGTCTGTGCTGCGAGATAAGCATGACGTCGGTCCTTTTGATACAATGCTAGAGTGAAGGGTATGCTAGGCAGGAGTTTTTCTTAGAAATAAAATAAAATATACAGACCAAAAAAGTCATAATCAACCTCTACGAAAGGGTTGTTTTTAACACGTCGGACTATGGGCTTGCAATGTGAGTTCAGGGTGTACACATAAGTGGCAAAGAGCACAGTAGTACGAGTAAACAAAAGCCGTATATCGAGCCGGCCCATATTAAATATTTTCGTCTGAAGTATATACAACGAATCAGCGTTCATCTAAATAAAAGACTCAGCAAGGTAGTTTTGGAAATTGCTGTCCCTGAACGACGGTGTGGCAGCACCAAAGTCCGTGGTCTCAATAGCGCTGCGTGCAGCAGCCGTCATGCTATCCCATGCAATCAGCGGCTGCTGGCCACCGAGGGTGCCAGTAAAGAGCAGCTGATGGTTGACAGGCCAGAAAGCCTGATATCCGATCTTTGGGTGGGTGCCCTGTAGCGGGGGCGATGTTTCTTTGTCGTAGTTGCCGTGTGCGGATGCAGCAACACCGCGAAGAGTAGCTGTAGTAGATGCTGATGACAGCCAGACGACGATATGTTCCCAGTCGTGGCGGTGACCAAGACCAGTCGAAGGCGAGTCCTTGGGCATGTACCACGCGTACATGATGGCATATGCGCCATTGTAGGATCCAGCACGGGCGTAGACTTGTCCAGTGCTGGAACTGCACATACCGTTCTCACTACCGGTTGGATTTAGGCCGCCGCTGTGACAAGGAGTTAGCATCTGCCGCAGTCGATATTATAAGAGACGGCGAACCTAGTATCACCGGCAGCATTGACCGCGGGGAAAGGAACGCAGCCATTGAAGACCTTCAAGTAAGGCTTGTACTTGAGCATAAGCTCTCCAACAACGCCAGACGGGACCGTCTCAGGGAAGGGGACCACAGCACTATGGCTGATGACTGCGCGGGTATCAAGACCGATGGGAGACGAGAGTACCACGCTCGCAGCTGCGAGAAGCTGGACGGACAGACTTTGAAGGTTAAACATGATGAGACTTGGTGTACTGAGCTACGGGATACTGTAGCTGGGGATAGTGATGTCCTTTATATTGACAATCCATGTCCATGCCAACGAATGGACCATGACTTTGGGGTCTTGTCTTTGCCTTGGTGTTTCCGGATTGAGTAACTGCGATAGTAGTGTTCACATGGACCGGAAGATTGTCGCTGCGTACGTTCCTCCGAACACACTGACAACGCACATGGCTCAATGGATGGGCGCTTATTGGTGGTTATTTCGATCTGCCAGGGTGTTTTGAATCGTTGCTTATCCCACAGGCTAACGAGTAACAACGGCTGCATAACCGTCTTCGGAGAACACGTCTGGAGAGGGCAAAGAGCCGTGTCGATCGCATTGAGTATCGGGGATGGCTGCGACCGCTGGCAAATCAGACACAATGCATGTGCACGGGTTTGGTAGGATAAGTGGTGGGTGGGGTAAGAAGACTGATTTAGGCAGGTGCAGGGATGTAAATGTAGCGCGAAATCAAAGCAAGACAAGTGTACGGCGGTATTCTTGAGACACCGACAAACGTGATGTGCGAAGACAGAGTCATTGGAGAATTGGGACGTACCTGCAGCCACAGGAAGATGCGATGCATGTCATCTCGGGAATCGAATTTGATAGCACTGCATGCCAACGATACGTCTGTTGTGCAACCCTTCATCCATAATGCCTCCAGATAGTATGGCGCTCTCCTTCTGGAGGTGTCTTTGGCCCTGGAAGTATCTCGCGGAGCAAGTCATTGATATCGAGTCCGCGTTCTAGACAACCGTGCCATTGCCTTGGGTAGCCCAAGCTCACTTCCTCGAAGCGCGTGTTATCCACCCAGTCGGTCCTCCTGATGTGCAAGTGCCCAGATACGACCACTTTGGCGTTGAATTTGTTATGCCAGTCATTTGTCCGCTTCGTCCCACACCAAAGAGAGAACCGTGGAACTTTGTACAGATTCACAAGATCTTCTCGAAGCGGCCAGTGCCCAACTATGACCAATGGTGTGTCTGGGTGCGCGGCAACAGCTGCCGCAAGCTTCTTCTCAGTCTTGTCTACGAGGGCATTGCACCACTCAATGCGAGACGAGTAGGGGTCTGGATGCAGCAGATGCTCATCGGTCGCTTCTATATCCTTCTCTCTGGCCCATGCAAGTGCGTCTTCCAACTTCACGGTAGGTGGGCGAAAGCTGTAGTCGTACAGTGTAAAGATGGGCGCGATCAGAACCGGACCGCCCTCGCCCTGCCAGAGTGTGTAATCATCCTCTGGCGTGAGGATGCCAAATTCGCGAGCGATTTCAACGCACTCCATATATTTTGCCTCGCCTCTTGCGCCTTTCTCCTTGTTTGAGGGCATGGTGTAGAGCTCATGGTTGCCTGGTACCCAAAAGACGTCCTTGAAACACTCCTTGACCTTGGTAAAGGCTGTGCGACAGTGCTCGGCCGTTTCGCCCACGTCACCGCAGAGTATCAGGTCGTCATGGGGATGGGGCAGCAGCTTCTCCAGAGCCTCACGATTGCCTTTGAAGGAGAGGTGGATGTCGCTGATGGCCCATAGGCGGCTCGGTGGGGGTGTCTCAGCTGATGGAGGGGTACCCGGCGGGGATGGTGTATCGGTCACTGCGGCGTTTGCTTCTGCAAGGAGAGGGTCCATGATGGGTGGTTTGACTCAGATGGAGACACCGTCTGGAGGTTGACAGGTTTGGGGCATGGAAGTGTATAGATTTTGGCCTGGTGTATGAGGTATCGTTATGTCATCTCGCGCCCCAGCAACGCGTATCTACCGTCGCGTGATGATCTAACGTGCCGAAGCTCACAGCTCGGCATCCTGTCAGACCCGGCTCCCCCAGTGCCGCGAATACATTTAATTGCCCGATTCACGAAACAGTCCCCGATTGCACGTATGGCGCTACCGGGTATATGAAATCGAACAGGTAAAAGCTACCAGCCTTGCCTAGTACACCAAGCGAACGATACTGGCGCTTTCAGCAATTTCTAGAAGTTGGGGTGATGTGGCGAGAATGGGGAAGCATTGCAAACCAATCCGTGAGCGTTCTCGACCATTCCTTGGCATTCGACTAGCTTTGTCATCCGCTAGCGTCCGCTGTGGCAGAGCTTCGCGCGCATCGCGACATTTTGCTCTGACCACGCGCGACAACTTCACCATCCCCTGTACAACACCCCGATCGCCATCCACACGCAGATTCACCCACGGGTTCCCAATCACATAGCGACAGACACGCGCAAACACCGCAACCATGGCTAACTATCTCGCCTCCATCTTCGGAACCGAGCAGGACAAAGTCAACTGTTCCTTCTACTACAAGATTGGCGCCTGCCGCCACGGCGACCGCTGCTCGCGAAAACACGTCAAGCCATCGTACTCGCAGACGATTCTGTTGCCCAACCTGTACCAGAACCCGGCCTACGACCCAAAGAACAAGATGAATGCGCAGCAGATGCAGATGCACTTTGATGCTTTTTACGAGGACATCTGGTGCGAGCTGTGCCAATACGGACTCGTCGAGGAGCTGGTTGTGTGTGACAACAACAATGACCGTATGTTTTCCCTCCCTTTCCTGTCCCTTTCTCACGTTTGGACTTGGCTAACACGCACCTCACAACAGATCTCATTGGCAACGTTTACGTCCGCTTCAAGTACGAGGAAGACGCCCAAAAAGCCTGCGACGCTCTCAATAGCCGCTGGTATGCCGGCCGCCCTATATACTGTGAACTCTCGCCCGTGACGGATTTCCGCGAAGCGTGCTGTCGTCTTAATAGTGGCGAAGGCTGCGTTCGCGGCGGCTTTTGCAATTTCATTCATCGCAAGGAACCCTCGCCAGAGCTGGATAGAGAACTTGACATGTGCACGCGCAAGTGGCTCAAGGAGCGTGGTCGCGATGCTAGGAGTATGAGCAGGAGTCCTACACCGCCAGCCGCGGCTACCAAGAACAGGTTTTAATTGGGATGATCAGGCAAAAGGAGGACATGTACAGACATGGATTTTCTCTAAGAAGATGAGCGATTGAGTATGGATAGTATGTTAGGAGTTTCTGGCGTTTTGGACATGCCCGCGCGAATTTCTTCGGGAGACGTTGGGACTTTGATACCATCAGCGGGCATGGCGTTGTCTTTTTTTTCTTATCACTGAAAAATTATGCATCTTTGTACATTTATATTGGAGAGAAGAGAAACTATCAAAGGATGTCCAGCCATGTGTTTGACAATTTCTATGTCTGCTCTTGTCGGATCTACCGTTTACAAAGATGGCATGTGAGATGCATACGCCCGCATAATACTGATGTTACAATAGTAGAGACGAGAAAAAAGAATGCTTTAGCATCGGTGGTCATCGAGACAAGACCTGGTATCATGTACAAGGAAAAGAAGAAGAAAAAAGACGGAGAGAGCGAAACCCGGCAAAGTCAGAGCCCAAGGGCATCCCTGATGCCCCTCCACCCTCTGCGCAATAGACCAGCCATCCAAAGGAGATACCAGAAAAGGTGAGAGAAAAGGGGTCGCGAGACAGCAAGACACTGCTGTCTCAAACCCAAGAGAGTACTCCCGCATCCAGGCAGAAAAAAAAGAAAACAGAAAAAGACAATGTCAAGACGCCTTAAAACTCATACGCCATTGCCATGCCATGCCCCCTTATATCCCACCCTTTTCCCCGCATAAACACCCAAGCCAAAAAAGAAAAAAACATCCCTCTTTCTCCCTTAGATAATCCTCTTACTCTTCAGCACCAACACAGTCGCGACAACAGCCGCCACGAGCGCCAGAAACGCGAGCCAAAAAGTCCAGCAAAGCCACGTGCGATGGCGCTCCTTCTTCTTCTGCCGCACGAGCCACGAGTCCCTGTGGGAAGCGTCAGCTGTGATGGTGGTTACGAATTTGAAGCGAGAGGCTGGGCGGCCGCTGAAGGAGAGGGAGACGGTGGAGAGGTTGGGGGCGCGGAAGAAGGCGCGTGAGGGGGAGGCGGGGAGGGACGAGTCGAGATGGATTCCAGATGGTGGTGGTAGTGGTTGTTTTTGGTACTGTGGTGACGAGGCTCCTGAGGAGAAGGGAGGGGAGGTGGGTGTTTGGTTTGTGGGAGTAGCACTGGGGATGTCGGGTCTGAGGAGGGGTCTTGTCGAGGGGGTTTTTTGGAGTTGGGAGCGAGTCTTTTTGTTTCTGGGCCATTTGCTGCTCCTTTTGGATTCTGTGACGAGGGGTTCGTCCAAGGGCGTTTCCAGGGATAGAGGCGAGAGTGGAGTCGACATGATGGATGATCGAAGTGATGATAATTGGACCATAGGTGGCTGACCAGGCGATGATGGCGGCAGGTGTATTTGTGAAGTGGGTGATCCCAAAGGCGAGTGTGCAGGGGAGAAGGGGGAACTGCTGGTCACGTACGAGTGCTTTGGGTTTTGGCTTGTCAACTGCTTCTCCAAATCGTCTTGGTGTACGGCTACACTGAAGCGATTCCAGAACTGTGGGTCGCGGATCATGGTGAAAGACAAGTGCCGAGCATGTGAGGTGAGGTGGGTAGCCGTGGGGGTTTTGATACGACAGACACTTCGAGACGAGGACAAAGTAAAGAAAAACAGGCAAGGCGACTAGTGTTGATGCAGTATGTCAACCATGCGGTGGTGGCGGCAACGAAAAATATTACCCTCGAGGTTGTGGTGGGTAGGTTAATCAAGATGTGGGCATTGGTGAAACGCAATGGTGTAGGTATGGTGCCGAATCCAGAAGTCGTAGCGAGGAAGTGTTTGTTGCCAGCCAAACTTGAGCCGTCAACAGACGGAGCAGTGGCGTCTATTATGGACTCCAACCCTCTCTCCAGCAGCAACAAGGTACGAACCGAGGCGTAGGTCTGTGATGGGGGGCCAATTGTGGAGATGCTGCGTTACGTTACGGCAGGCGAAATAACCAGTGGAGAAGGCGACTGGACTGGGGATCCTAGGATCCTGCCGTATGAAACAGAGTGACAAACGGAATTCGGTAGTTGTGCATACAGGTCAAGGTGGACTTGAGGTTGGGAAAACAAAGGAAGGTCGAGAATGGAAGATTGTTATGGCACTTGGCGAGTAGAAGGGAAGGAGAAGGAAAGAGAGTGGAGGATGAATGAATGAACGACAGTGGATTCGGGACATAGCCATGGTTAGTTAACACGCAGTCAGACGGGCTGTTCAGGTGGGCTCAAACAATAATGGACGGCTCTTTGGCCGCATCTGACCACAATGATGTAACATGACCTGCCTAGACACAGGTAGGCCGGGAGTCAAAACAGAAGTTGAGTAAAGTCCCAGAGGGGTGCTGGTACTCGTGCGTTTCGGGCGATGAGGCGGGCCTGGGGGTTCTGGCCAATGGGAGGCAGCGCGGCCGTTGGGGGATCCTAGGTATAGCGTGCCATGTTAAGAAGCGGGAGATTGCTTGCGATGGCTCTGAGACGAGGGGGCGACGCCCGTGTGATTGGCAAGACGACGATGCGAGGCCGATTTGAGGTGCAGCGCGCAGTGCGGCTCTTGAGAGCTCGAGTCAGGAGAAGAGCATCTGTATATAGGCACAAGCGTACGTGCGTGGGAAGACACAAACGACAAGTCGCACCATGTCTACGTCTTTCAACTGCCGACGCGGTTGGCCTTTTCCAAAGCATGTCCTGTTTTGAAACATCAGTCGGCTGTACGCAAAACATGCCGTGGCACGTCTGCAGCGAATCTGGCTTTACGTACGCAGTCAGATCCAGTGCGGTCCCGCCCACCGCCTGGTCTCTGCCTCCGCATGCTCCTAGTTTGCTTAGGGCTTCGCTGTTGGGCCTCTCTGGGCTCTGTTCCCGGCCATCCTTGCTCTTCGCCCCCAAGGCTTGCCCACTACAACCTTGTGAATACCACGCTTCCTATTATCGCGCCTCAGTGTTGATTTATTGTCTTCCCAAAATCATCCTGGACTTTACCCGAGTCATCAAAGTGACGCGGCCATGGCTCCCAAGGATTTGCCCTTTTGGCTCGTCAACGTGCCAGAGGACCAATGGCCGAGAGAGTGCCCAGACTTCCTGAAGGATTGCAGCGACAAGGATCAGAAAATCATCGGGACCCCGGATGGCGAGTACAAAGTTTTGACGTGGGACGAGGTGCGGGAGATTGTCAGTACGGTTGTTGCTTCACCTTCCCGATAGGCGAGATGCTGATGGAACCCCGCTAGAGAGCAACCGCGTTGACAAGTTCCATCGCGTGCCAAGTCAGCTGCGACGGTATCGACACTTTACGTATCGGCTAGTGAAGGACTATGGCAGCATCATGAACTTCATTGTCAACGAGCGGCTAAAGTGGGACACGATGGAGCCCCGAGGCGAGCCATTCCAGTTTGATGGTACGAACCGGCCGGCCGCCCTTGTCATGACTGTCTAACCGTGTTCAGAGGACATCAAGATCCTGTACAACGACTGGCCGTACGGCATTGATCCCGACATTGTGCACCTCGTCGTGTGGACCAAGTTTGAGCTGGAAGACGACCCGGAGACTGGCCTGTCGACGGAGGCGTCGACCAGGCAGATTGAAGACTACGTGCAGAAGACGTTTGGGTCCAAGGTCAAGGAGCTAGTTTGGTTCAAGAACTGGAAGAGCCTAAAGAGCGTGCATGCAGTAGAGCACTTCCACGTGATGCTGTACAAGCCAGACGCCGAATTCCTCAAGGAGATTACCAATGACGACGTGCCCATGTCTGCGAAATTTGCTGACGTGTGAGCAGGCGCTGTTGCTGCGATGATTTGGGTTGTCCTGGGGTTAATAGACAAGGCGTGCATGCAAGACTTGGATATGGTAATTAAGACTAGACAGGTAGACTTGGAAGCGTAAAATTGAGGTGCACTATCGATGCCGCCATCGCTACCGCTATCGCTATCGCTGCCCCCATCCATCCACGTGTGCATTTCCATGCGAAGAGTCTGATGGCGGTATTTTGCCGAAACAGAGGTGCAGGTATGGCATCGAGAGTTCATTGTAGTACAACCTGCAGCCTTGTCCTTCACGTCCAGACACCCGGCACTCGTCCGCTTCCCCTGAAGATCTGCCGGCTGTTGACAGTGGGCTGACGCGGAGACAGCGGCAGCCACATGTGGCGGGTTACGTGCGTGGCGCCGTGCGTGTGGCGCAAAACTTGGATGCTGCTGTGCCGCGGCCTCGCGTACACCAACCAGGCATCTTGATCTTACATGACACTTACATTTCGAAATCTCGTAAGACACCTGGAAGACTGCGCGGAAACTACTAGTTCTTCTACCAAGATGCATAGTACTGTGGTCGTAGACTCAGGCATGCAACGTAAGCAAGTTGGGAGCACTTTGGCAACTTAGGTGAGGCTGGGGCCCGTGCGGCGTCGCCATTATTCCACCCTTCTTTCCACGGGAGGCGAGGCAAAATCCTCCCCAGCAGGCTTCCAACAAGGCGCGCTGCGCTGGACAAGTGTCCTATGTCCCAAGAGAGCGCCTAGTCGTGCTAGGCGCATGCAGCTTGTCAAATCAAGGCGCCTCTCTCCACGCCCGGCATACAAAGCGCGGTGAAGATGAATGTTGTCGGTGCTTTTAGCGTTGTCAAAAAAGTCGTGGAACGGGGCACGTACCCTGGCCGCAGGGGGCTCTCCAACAATCCCCCGATACCAACTCGGTCTTGCACGCACGAGCACCTGCTCCCCCTCTCTCCTCCCTCTCTCTTCATAATTTTTTCTTCTTTCGCGAGGCGACGTTGATTTGTTGTTTTGCGTCGTTCGGGCTAGCTGGCGGTTACACTGCTTTAGGCACGTCATATTGAACCGTCATCGTCAAACGGCGGTTTCGGCGACCGAAGTATGCTACAAAGACACGGCCTACCGACAACAATAGTAATAAGACTGACATGTGTGACACAGGCTCCGATTGTCTCGTCCTTGCTTACGCAATTGGCTTGCAATTCCTGAGCACGCCTCGCACAGCCACCATCCCTACGCGTAAATCTATGCGAACGACCCTATAGAGCCCCTCCACAACTCCTCCCCACTGAATCAACTTCAGTGGTAGACTTTCACAATGCTCGGATACCTCACCAGTCGCTGGCAAGCGACAGGCGACCAGAAGAAAACCAGTCCAACCTGGTTTGACCGCCACTTCTCTCCCATCCTGCTCTCGGTCGCGAAGAAAGCATGCACCCACCCAATTCACACCATTGTCACAATCGCATTCCTGGCCAGCTACTCGTACGTGGGCGTCTTGGACAAGGGACTTCTCGAAACTGGCGTTGAAGATGTTTCGGGCAACGTCGACTTCCAGACCCTGTTGGCTGGCAGCAAGAGACTGAGGATTGGTGAAGAAACATCATGGCAGTGGGAGGCAGTGGATGCTCAAGGCAGCGCCACTGACAAGGCAAATGTACGGGCTACCTCTTTGTACGTTGGTACCGCTTGAAGCTGACATACCGACTTCACAGGAACTCGCCCTCATCACGCTCATTTTCCCCGAGTCCAGCACCGTCAACTCAGCCCCCTCGCAGCACTCTATTCCTCAGAATGTTTCCGCGCAGCTCATCCCTAGCTCCTACAGCTCCTTCTCTACCCTTTCCCACGACACGTCACTCGCATTCTCCATCCCCTACGCTGAGGCTGCCGATTTCATCCAGACCATGCGCGAGATCCCTGCCCCCGAAGACGTCACTCAAACCCAGAATGCTAAGCAAGAAGACGCACGCGAGGAGAAGAAGTGGATGATGCGCGCCTCCAAGAACGGTAGCGCACCGTCCGGAATTCGCAACTGGGTCACTGAATCCTGGACTTCGTTTGTTGATCTGCTCAAGGTACCTTGGTTCGTCGTCATGGAAACTGAGCACTGTACTGACTTGATCTGCAGAATGCCGATACGGGTGACATTGCCATCATGGCTTTGGGCTATCTCGCTATGCACCTGACGTTTGTGTCCCTCTTCCTTGCCATGAGGCGCTTGGGCTCCAACTTCTGGCTGGCCACCGCTGTTCTGCTGCAATCCGCATTTGCCTTCCTCTTTGGCCTTGCTGTAACAACCTACCTCGGAGTTCCCATCAACCTCATTCTCCTCTCTGAAGGACTCCCATTTCTGGTAGTCATTATCGGATTCGAAAAGCCCATCGTTCTGACAAAGGCCGTCTTGTCCGCTTCTTTGGACGGCCGCCGCGCAGCCGAGGAGAAGCGTGGTGAGGCTGTGACGATTCAGTCCGCCGTGCAGACCGCGATCAAGAAGGCTGGATTCGAAATTGTACGCGATTATTTCTTTGAGATCCTGATCCTGGTTGCAGGCGCCATGTCCGGTATCCAAGGTGGTCTACGCCAGTTCTGTTTCCTCGGCGCCTGGATCCTCTTCTTCGACGCTCTTATGCTCCTGACTTTCTACACGGCCATTCTCACAATCAAGCTCGAGATCAACCGAATCAAGCGCCATGTTGCTCTTCGCCGAGCTCTGGAAGATGAAGGTGTGGACGGCAGGGTCGCCGAGACTGTGGCTCGCAGCAATGACTGGCCCAATGCTCAGGACGTGCAGGCCAGCAACAACACTACTACCGTTTTTGGAAAGAAGATTACTGTGCCCAAGTTTAAGATCCTTATGGTTGCTGGGTTCGTCCTGGTCAATGTTGTCAACGTTGTCACGCTCAAGTTCGGCCTCGCACCCAGCAGGGCCGTTCACGTCTCTGGGGTTGGTGCTACCCCTCCTCTAGACCCATTCAAGGTGGCTGGAAGTGGTTTGGATTACATCTACGAGCAAGCAAAGGCCGCTGCCACATCTACCATTGTTACCATTCTTATGCCGATCAAGTACGAGCTCGAATTTCCTTCAATTCACTATGCCGAGCCTTCTCTTGATGATTCGGACCACGTCTTCGGCAACAACATTAGCACCCACATCGTCGACGGTGTACTGAAGAGTCTGGAGGATCCGTTCCTGAGCAAGTGGATTGTACTCGCCCTCGTCATGAGCGTAGTCCTCAACGGTTACCTCTTCAACGCTGCCCGATGGACAATCAAGGAGCCCCACAAGCCACTTGAGCCTCCTGCGCCCTCGGAAGTCCAGGACGGAGCGCCCACTGTCCCTGGAACTCCTCGCATTCCATCCATGCACATGCCCACGCCACCTCGCACTCCTGGTCCAGAGGAACAAGCCGGTCGTCTGCAGCCACTTACACAAGTTCAGCCAAAGCCCCAACTAGAAATCCCATCGGGCCCATCAGAGGAACAGCAACGTCAGCCCAACCGCCCCTATGAGATTCTCGAACAAATGATCAAGGACAAGCAGGCCCCGAAGATGACCGATGAGGAACTCATTGAGATGTCGCTCAAGGGAAAGATTCCAGGTTATGCTTTGGAGAAGACACTTGGTGACAAGACTCGCGCTGTCAAGATTCGCCGCGGCCTTGTTTCCCGAACCCACGCTACCCGAGAGACTTCAACTTTGCTCGAACGTTCGCTCCTGCCATACAAGGACTACAACTACGACCTTGTCCATGGCGCATGCTGTGAGAACGTTGTTGGTTATCTTCCCCTTCCCCTTGGTGTTGCCGGGCCAATCTTAATTGACGGTCAAAACTACTTCCTTCCCATGGCCACTACTGAGGGTGTCCTTGTCGCTTCAACCTCGCGAGGTGCAAAGGCTATCAACGCTGGTGGCGGTGCTGTTACTGTTGTCACTGGTGATGGCATGACCCGTGGACCTTGTATCGGATTCGACAGCCTCGCTCGCGCAGGTGCTGCTAAGATCTGGCTTGACTCTGAGGAAGGCCAGAAGACCATGAAGGATGCTTTCAACTCTACTTCTCGCTTCGCCAGGCTACAGTCCATGAAGTCTGCTATCGCCGGAACCAACATCTACGTTCGCTTCAGGGCCACCACCGGTGATGCCATGGGCATGAACATGATTTCCAAGGGTGTTGAACATGCTCTCAACGTCATGGCAAACGACTGTGGTTTCGACGACATGCGCGTGGTGACTGTTTCTGGTAACTACTGCACAGACAAGAAGTCGGCGGCTATCAACTGGATCGAAGGTCGTGGAAAGGGCGTTGTCGCCGAAGCCATGATTCCTGGCTCTGTCGTCCGATCAGTACTCAAGTGCGAAGTTGAAGACCTTGTCCAGATGAATATTTCTAAGAACTTCATTGGATCAGCCATGGCTGGTGCCATGGGTGGATTCAACGCCCACGCTGCTAACATTGTCGCTGCCATCTTCTTGGCTACAGGTCAGGATCCAGCCCAGGTTGTTGAGAGCGCCAACTGCATCACCATCATGAACAAGTAAGTTAATCCGTGTTCCCGTCTTATTGAATGACCAGCCACTAACCTTTCGACAGCGTCAACGGCAACCTCCAGATCTCCGTCTCTATGCCTTCGATAGAAGTCGGCACCATTGGCGGTGGAACCATCCTCGAACCCCAATCTGCTATGCTCGACCTCCTCGGTGTACGAGGCGCTCACCCAACCTCGCCCGGTGACAACGCCCGCCAACTTGCCCGCGTCATCGCCGCTGGCGTTCTCGCTGGAGAACTGTCCCTCAACAGTGCGCTGTGCGCCGGTCACCTGGTCAAAGCGCACATGGCACACAACAGGAGTAACGTTCCCTCGCGAGCTCCCACCCCCGCGCCTGCCACACCAAGCAACGGCACTATGACTCCTATCACAGGAGCCAGCGGACTGAACCCCTTGACTGCAGCTAGACGATAAGAACAATCTTCTTCTTCTTTGTTTTCCCCTTATTTTGGGGAGCTAGGGGGCGTAAATAAGGACTCTAGATGGGGGGTATTTTCATGGATGCGTTGAAAGGTGGAATGGAGATAAACCTGGGTCGGACCTAATGAAATACACATACCCCTCTCTCATGTTTGGGTGTGAAAGAACGTAAAGGGGAAGGAGGCGATGATGATGATGGGGAGGTTCTGTCGGACTCTCTCTCATGGAAAGTTTACTTCTTCTTCTCCTTATTGTTGTTGCACATTCATGTGCCGAATACGTTGTTGTGTATACAATCCCACATACACGCCTAGCTTTAGTATATTAATATCCAATTGGAGCATTCTTGAACTTATGTTTATGACGGGCAAAAAATACATTGTGTCCTGTGTTGTTCCTTTCTATTGTTTTCCAAGTCATTAAAAGACTACCGCCACATTAGTTATATATAGTTACTTGTGATGTATTTTCATGTTGGAATATCACATATCCTTTTCGATCATGCAAAAATACACGTCAACTAAAGACACTACTGTTCATTTTCCAATTGTATCCATTGATGCTATCTAAGCCGCATGTTCGCGACTTCATCCATCGTATGCTTTGCCACAGACACATATACATGATACCCCTGTGCACACCCCTCATGCCCACGAGAGAAGGCGCACAAAGGCGCGCACTGCCTTTCTTGGTACGAAGAACAGACAGCCGATATCAACTATGCTATGAGAGGAGAACCAGAAAAAGTTCCAATACATGGGGGTTTACCAGACTAAAATCGGTAAAAAGAAACAAAGCGTGAGGAAAATGAGTGATGAAAGAAAAAAGGAAAGCCCTGCACACCCACATACCAACGCCGTCATGATATCGCATAACATGCCCATCGCCAAAAGCGCGACTCTCACCAATCTTTCGCGAGCGATGAGGATTGTCATGTTCCACCAACCGAGATGTTGTTTCTCAGTCCACTGGGCGCAGGGCCCTTCTTAGCTCGGCGGCCCAATATACTGGAGCTGTCCATGTTGAGCTCAAATGCGCCCTTGTTCTTGACCTGGCGCCTAGCTGCAGCAGCGACAGCGGGGGAATGTTGACCATAGCCCCGTTGCTGTGGTGCGGTTTGTTGCTGCCGTGCTTGGGCGGCGGCGGATAATGTCGTGTTGCGCATCTTCTGTTCCATACCAGATACATCGGCGCCTTGTGACTTGGGCAGTTTCGCTGGTGGGTGTTGCGACGAGGCATCGTATGGCACGGACTCGGCACTGTACTCATCGTCATCTTCGTTCTCATCAAGAGCATTCAGAGAGTTGATGGCGTTTGCGCCACGGTACCCTTGCTTGAATTGCTTCTTCCTCTTTCCCTCCTCTTCCTGTCGATGTACGGCATAACTGACGTCAAATACTTCTCGAAGGTTGACAGCACCAGGAGAACGGAAATCCATGCGACGCGCACCTGGAGACTCAAGATGTGTGAAGTCTGGCTGAAGACGCTCCTTCTTGGCGGCGGGTGTTGCAAGAGGTGGTGCGTCGTAGGCAGAGTAAGTAGGCTCGTCAGCCTCACGTATCCATGGGTGGTTGAGGAACTGGTTGATGTCGTAACGCTTCTCAGGGTCTACGGTCAGGAGATGAGACACCAGGTCCTGTGCAGATTTGGAGATGTCATCCCACCACGGGGAGAGGAAAGTGTACTGGCCACGTGCAACTTTCTCGGTCAGAGTCTGGATGGACTCGTCGTAGAATGGTGGGAAACCGCAGAGAAGTGTGTAGAGCACACATCCCAACGCCCACATGTCGACACTCTTGGAGTATCGCTCGTCCTTGACAATCTCTGGAGCAGTGTAGCCGACGGTACCGCAAGGTGTCATGGTCTGAGTGTCCCAAATGACCTTGCTAAGACCGAAGTCGGCAATCTTGATGAGACCGATGCCACCGGCACCCTTACCCTTGATGAACTCGCCCTCATCGGCCTTGTCTTCATCATCGGGTCCTCTTGGCTTGGGGTTCTTTGTGGGAACAAATGGAATTGGGTAGAACAACAGGTTCTCGGGCTTGATGTCTCTGTTATGACGTCAGTGGGTACTTGTAATGGCACAGGACATGGATACGGACCGATGCACAACACCTGCCTCCTCGTGCAAGTACTGAAGAGCCTTGGCAACTTGAATGATTGTGTGGCGAGAAAGGTCCTCGGAGAAGTAGGTAAGGCGAACAATCTGGTGGAAGAGTTCGCCACCAGGACACAACTCCAGGACAATATAGTAGTACTGCCGCGATTCGGAAAAGTCAATGAGCTTGACAATGTTGGGATGGTCGAGCTGGCGCATAATTTGTACTTCCTTTAGAATGTTTGCTCTCTGCAGGGCAGTCAGTTTCTGCCCATATACAAAACTAATCGTGACGGAGGGGATGCCAAGGAGTCGGGCATCAGGGGATTAATGTATCGCACCTCGGCTGCTTTTGGCGCTTTGAAGTCCGGATGTAAATGCTTGTCCTACACCGGCCTCGGGTTGGTAACGTCCAAAAAAACAACCAACTTCTCGGTGCGTGATGGGTAAACGGGGGGAAAGGATGAATGACGACATGGGGAAATGGGCAGGGAGGGGCAAGAGGGTTTCGGGTAGTACTGACCTGCTGTGAGTTCATCTCGAACTTACGAACAACTTTGATGGCGACTTCGTCCCACTGGCCAGTGTTGTCTCGTGCGCGGTATACGTTACTGAAGGCACCGTCGCCCATCTTCTCGAGCAGTGTCCACCGTTCCAGGCCTGGGTACTTGGGTAGTTTGCCCTTTGCCTCACGCTCCTCGGCAACGATGCGCTCAAGCACTTGCGGGTCAACACCAGCATTCTTTGCTGCAGCCTGCTTCTTCTGGTTATCGGCAACGGCACGCGCAGCCTGGTCGCCTGCTTGTGCGGCAATGTGGCGGTTGTCGCCAGCGCCAGCGCCGACTGAGTAGTCGCCATGGGGAGCCGGTGTATGCTGGAGCGGCTTGTGGTCCATTACGGGCTCGGAGATGCCATGATGTACGGGCTCGTGGCCTTGGTTGTACCGTTGTTGTTGCGACTGGGCGTGAACATTGGACACATTTGTCGTGGGCTCAGCATTGTGGCGGGCCTGCTTGCCATGGCGCAAAAAGTTCTTAAAATTCTGTATCGCGGCCATGTTTAGTGTCTGTATGCGAGTGTCGTGGAGAGCAGGTATATGACAAAGCCGCCGTTGATAGCGGGGTCGTTTGGGCAGAGAGATGGAGAAAGCAACAGATGGGCCAAATACGACCGAGTGCAGCCGTGTCTAGTAGCAGCGAAACAAATGCAGCGGGGCAGTCGTGCAACGGCGGAGACTGGTGCAGGAAGGAAATGGGGAAAAGAAGTCAATGGGAAGTCGACTTGTTGAAGAGAAGGTTGTGCATGGGATGGAGGAAAGGCGTGAGGCCTCAGCAGGCGAGTAGGAGCGACGTGCGTCATAATACGTCCGTGCGCCAAATGACGATGCAGGCTACATCATCGCCAAACAAGCTGCCACCACGCGCCAGCCCTGCGGATGATGCGCCTGGTCAGCCTGCTCGGGGCCCTCGAGCGCTCTGGGGCGTGCGCCGTCACGATAGCCGCACAAGACAAAGAGAGAAAAGGAGAAGTAGGCTCACCTCAATGACGGGGAGGCCCATCTTCTTGCGCCCGCTGCGTGGCGAGCTAGGAGCGCTGTTGAACTGCATGTGCTCCGCGAGCGAAACGGCCCTAGGCGTGAATGAGGCGTGTCTGGTTTCTGCTATTACTGGTACACAGACGCCGCCTTTCGTAATGCGCTGGTCGCTGGCCCCGGGTGGAGAGGTATGACGCTCGTCTGGAGATTTCGCGTGCCGCGTCCAAGACCTCACAGGCTGCTATCGCTAGCTCAGAGCCGGGATTTGCGGTCGGGGGGACGAAATAGGTTTTGGCTTGCAGCAGGACAAATTGCTTGCTCGCTGCTGGTTGAGGGAGGGCCTGCTGTGCGGCTGGGTTAGCAGTAGACGGACGACGGTAGTGTTGTGTAGTAATGGCTTCTGCGCGGGGCACTCAAGGCTCGTCAGACGGCGGTTTGGCAGGCCAGGCAGAGCAATGGCAGGAAGACGCGGAAGAAGAGGAGCCTGGGAGAGTGTGCTCTATGTAGGCATCGTGGAGAGAGGGTCCTTGGAGGACGACATGTTATTTCTTCTTCACGAGGCGCTATCTCCGCGCGAATCCATCTCAGCAATAGCGGCGCGCCGCGGAATCGCCGGCAGCCCTCTGCCAGCTCCAGCTCCAGCTCCGTCTACGAAGTCGAGCGGATCCCATCTAGAGGCTCACAAAGCTCGCTAGGCACGGGGCGGCCTACGCCACAGTGCATGTATCCAACCCCTCCAAACAACCCGGCCATGGCCCAACCACGACACGCACCGCGAGCACAACCAAGGCAACATCCATGATGCCCACGGACTTGGCTGGAGTCGCAATCTCCCGTCGTGTGCCCTATCCTGTCCCCATCCCTATCCCCGCACCCACAGGCTAAGCAGACGCAGTGAATTTCTCGCAACCCAACGGTCCTAGTGCACATGCAGGGTCCAACCACACTAGCGCGACGGATCCTTACGTCACCTCTTAGTGGGAACCGCCGCCAGAGACGACAATCGCTGCCCTCCCCGGCCATGCACTGAGCACTTTTGACGCCTGTGGCGTCTAATTCACAGCAGATCCATCAGCCTCCAAACAAGAATATCGCGACGCCCACGTTACCCGGCGTGCGTAGCCTTGCGTCGGCCCGGAAACTCACATACCGCACGCCCTTGGGCCGCTCTTCACGCGCATGCACTAGCATGCTACGCACGGGCTCTGTAATCATCAATAATGCTGCCTGTCTTTACCTGCCAGCCCGACTGGGATCCCATTGAGTCTCACGCCGGTTCTCCGCTGTCGGCCAATGGTCGTCGTCCGGGCAGCGTCGTCTCATGCAAACATGGCCATACAGCGCTTGGCACCGAGTTCACGACACCGGACACACACTACACGTGTTACTAACCATTACCCTACTCTACGCTACCACTACAGCTCTTCGCATCTCTCGCATGCGCACTCGAACCCCCATGTCTTTCGCAGCCTCAGCATCCTCTGTCCGCGACTCAACTTGCGCTCCTCTCCGCTCAGATACGTGATGCACAGCTCATCCCCCTTGGCAATGTCTCTTCCAGCCCGAAAGTACCATATTCTCCCTTCCCGGTTCTTCTCAATGTTCGGCCCGCACGAGTGGTTGAAGTAGCTTGCCGCGGGCCAGCAGCCGTAGCCAAAGAACTCGGAGCCTTCATCCTCGAGAGAACGAATGCCAAACGAGTTGTGCGAGTCGCGCTGCGAGAGCGTAAGAAGAGTTTCGCTAGTCACAAGCGGGAGGAGCGCCAATGGCAGGATTGCAAGAAGGTGCAGGTAGGTCCTGGTGAAAGCTTCGAGGTCATCGGCACTATGGTACGGCGTCTTGTCGTTTGCGAGTGCTTCGAGTCGTTCCCACTGCTCGGGGTGGACATGGCGCCATATAACACCACTGACACAAAAGCTCATGACATCAGGCGAAACACGTCCCTGTAGTGCCTTGGACAGCGCCTTCTTGTGCTGCTTCGACACCACCGCCGCAGGTTGGTCACCTACAGGGTCTGCCTGTTCCCCTTCTCTTGCGGCTCGTATAAGCGCCGCCTGCGCAGCCACCCCCGCCCAGGCTTGTTTGATATCCTTCCTCGTTGGCCGTGGCAGATCAACATCCACCATCTCACTGTCCTCTTTGCTCCTCTTTCGGACAAGACTCTCCACAGCAGTCCAAGCCTGAACACCTGTCTCTCCCTGCTCCTCCCGCCACTTTTCCTGGCATGCTTCCGAGCAGAAAGCAAAGCCCACTGCCTTATCTCGTATCGACAGATCTCGTCCATAGTCGTAGCCAAAACATTGCCCACACACCTCGCGCCTATATTCACGCAGCAACACGGATAGCGTGAGGTCCTTTGACTGCCATACCAGCGTCCCTTCGGGTATGTCTTGGGTAGCGAAAACGGCACGGCCAGAGGTCGGTGTATGTCGAACCTGGAACAGGTGAGATACGGGGGCTCCTGCTGGGAGGTCTTTCGGCGTTTCGGCAGGGCAGACGGACGAGACGGACGAGGGTCGTGAAACACTAAAAGCTGATTCACTAGCTACAACAATGGAAGAGTCGCTGTCGGTAGTGTCCATTGCAGCGGTATCGATGCGATTGTCAGTACAGGCAGGCGCACTGGCGGGTGAGTAGTTTGGCTCTCCTTTCAGGAGACAAGAGGCGGAATCTATCGAGTATGGTGTTGCAAGTGGCGGTGTCCCTCAATGGATTACAGAGGGTGAAAGATACGGAAACTGATGGTCGCACGGGCTGGGGGTCAGTTGCGTATGTCACGTATGCTCATACTCAGGTTCGAAGATAGGAGAAAAGCCATTGTGGGTATACTTCGGGATGGGTCTGGTGTGGGTACGCTGGGTGATGGCAGATTGACGCAACGTGCGAGATTTTGGGATGGCGAAGTGGCCGTTGTGCCTAGATTCTGGTGATCGGCGCACGGCCCACAGCCAAAGATAGCCGAAGACCCTGAACTGATCTGGCGCCACAGATCTGGAACGCCGCGGCAATTGTGCCGACTCGGATAGCCGTAAACTCAAAGCTCGTATTCGCTGTGGACGAGGATAATGGTGGGTTTGGCAAAACTGGATATAACACGAATACACGTTAGGCTATGGAAATATTATCCGGCTTTTCAAGCATCGTTGGCTGAGTATGTCTTCATCACAAGGATGGTTTCTTTGCGATCCTTGTATACTATTTAGCGGTCATTGCCATATGGCCCTGTAGCAACAGCAAGCGTGATAGCTATCGTCGACATGTCCGCCAAGGTCGCATCGCTCTACTTCCAGTGCTCGGTTGAGGTGAAGCAGGCAAAGCGCTACATCAAGCCCCTTCATTGCAAGGTCAGCTAACTCAAAAATGTCTGAAAAGCTTCAACAGCTTCTAAGGCAGAACAAGTCGCAGCTCTCTACTACACGCACATTGCTCGAGCCGCTTCGAAGATGTTTGCAGGAGCTGGAAAACCTCGAGGAATTTTCTAGACGCTTCTCAAGAATTTATTGTGATATTTCCTTCCCAACGCTGAATCAGGAATCTTCTTTACTCAACGGATACGGCTATTATACAATTGTGATTGTACATTGGTCTAAACTGTTCCGAAGATGAATCTCGCTCCCGTCAAAATGCTCAGACGCTAGAAGCCCAATCCTCTCAAAGCTTTTGCCATCCACACAACGTAGTAAGAGAGCCCATGTCCTGTAAGCTAATGATGAAACGTAATCTCCCTGGTGGGTGCGAAAGACACGCTGTGTGGAAGGCATGCCGGCTATATATAAGCAATATATGCCCATACTAGAATTTGGCTTCATTAACCCTTGCTCAATTAGATCATAGTCGACGTAGGCTTCCTGCCCCTCAACAGTGAAATTTGAATGGATGGAAATCGATCGAAAACTGGAACGCTTAACTGAGAAGTGCCGTGTATAGCTTCCTGAACAAACCTCTCTGTGGTCGAGAAGAGCTGGCCGGCCGCCGCCTTTAATCACCAATCGTCCTTTGGCGACCGAACCCATCGGGTCAAGAGACGATGGTATACACTCAGCAGAGATGATATCGACTCCAAAAGTGACACTCTCTGCACCTGCTTCAGCTTTCACTATATGACAGTTTTTCGAGAACCATATCGGGCCCTCAATCGATGCCCAAGACCAAGAAGGAGCGCGCCACTTCAATGATTTTTTTGTATAGTAGCGCTGTGCCTCGCTGCCAAGCTCGGGGCAAGCGAACCATAGCAGATCGGCTCCTAAATTTTCCTTCCAAAGACCCGCCAGATATTCGCTGTTTAGGCGGTTTCGGTACTGCTGTGCGAGTCCAGAAAAGGCTGGTAGACGATCTTCTTCATAACTGAGCTGGAGTCTAGTGAATTCTGCAACCATACTTTGCCATTGCAAATGACGCTTCTCAATTGAGCAGTCCGGCATGAGGGACAGGCTGTGGTCATACTTCATTCCTTGTCTTACACCCGAACACTCACAAGCCGATGCTTCTCTACATTCCCAACTTAGCTCTTCGCCAAAATATAAGATACGAGGTGCTAGTAGCCTCTCTTGGTAGATCCAAGATCGCGTCATGAGTGGATACTCTTCATTGTTGGGTTTTGGACCGTCGGCTGGGTGATATCTGAAGGGTATCCTAAAGTACACCGTATAGGAAGTCCCATCTTCCATTCGACCAGTATAGCTCTTCGAGCCGGGTTCATGTCCTTCGTCGTTGAAAAACAACGACTTCGTATCGTTTTTTGACATAGCTGCCCCAATAGTTAGAAAAGAGCCTTCAAATATCTGCGCCATTCTAGATCCTTCGCTTGCCCAATCGTCCTTGTCGTGTTGGATGATGCAGAGCTTGTCAATCCATAGGTATTGTACTTTGAGCATGCGGCAAATTTCTATAGTATTGCGGAACAAAAGAGGCAGAGAGATCCACGGAATGTTGTTCTTGTAGCTGCCGTATGTATCTTTAGTGCACAAAATGGTCGATGATCCCCCCCAACAGTGACTTAGGCAGATATATGGGCCAGATAAACCACGCGTTTCCACAAGTCTGATACAATCGTTTGATACTCCAAGATCGAGGACCCTTGTTGGTAGTGCGGTATTGCCTTGATCCGAACACCTGTTATGGCCACTCTCGCACTTATGAATCCACTGTTGAATGCGTTGAAGATTAGCTCCGGAGGCGGTGTTACCAGAAACGTGTGACTTGTGATTGATAATGCTCCATGGTGAAGGTGTACTGTCTAGATAGAAAGATACGGTTAGCTGTACATTTGCAGGTTATGTGGGTATCACATGCTCCGCGTAATTCAATAAAACGTCGGAGCAAGCGATGAGAAACTTACCTTGAACAGTGTACAACTCGACCACGACGTTGCTTCCTTCGTTGAGCTCGGCCATAGCTAATAGACTACCCTCTTCATCCTTGTGGAAAAGCGAAAGCAATCGTACACCATGCGATGTGCGCAAATCGAGCCCAACACTTTGAAAGGCGGTGTAAATGATTGTGCATGACACACACCCGCTATCGGCTCCAATAATGACCTTCCGAGGATCAAGATTTGGATAACAAGTTGCCGATGGAACTGCTCTCCAGTCGAAAACTGATGAGTTCATATCAAGGCATCCAGGGCAAAGTACTTCAACTGACTGTACGAGAGCTTGATAACACGAACGACTCAATCCATGGTCACTCATTTCGTAGGGTCGCAGATTTTTGAGAGTTCAGTGTCAGTCTGAAAACACTCGAAACGATGGTAGGAGGGTGGTGCCTATTTCAGAGCGGAGTTAGTAGCCGAGAGGCATCACCACGGCTGTGCCGCATGCTTACCGAAGCCCTGCACAGCCACACGCAATGCCAACCCATCTCGTGCTAACGCTTGTTCGGTAAACGGCTTTCCAATTGACTATGCGCCGAGAATATTCAAAATGCAGGAACCGGGAACCGGTTCCGGTCATTACTATAATACACAGCCATTTTCGCCACACGGCCACATAAGTGGTAGAATTGAGAACAGTGGTAACCCTAGGTGAGGGATTAATGTGCTAAGCAGTGGTAAGGCGGTGTTTCCCCGTTCTATTTATGCTCAGGACGGCCCATCAAGCAATCGTCTCCGCGGTCGGGTGGGTTCCTAGCACCACACTGGGTGGTAGTCAAGTACTAACATACAAGGGCGAGTACTAAGGTACAGGACTTACTCCCCAATAGAGCATATTAACATACAGCAAAAAAATACTACTTGGTGTCTTATAATATGGGTTGTTAGGCTATGAGGGCGCCCCGTTCGAATTGGGGTGCTGGAGCAACAGATGCGGATGACGATTGCTTGGCGTTTTGCATTTTTTGCATGCGAGAGTGAAGATGAAGATAGATATGGCTAACAAAAAGATATTGGTTATCAAGGTCTCCTTGATCAAGCCGAGTTGTATGGCACTCGGCCCGCGGAGCATAATCTCGGGAATAACGAGTCCACACGCATCGACGGGACAGCCTTAGCACATCACAACGCCGTCGCACTACTGCAGGCAACAAGTCGAATCGGGAGCGCTACTTCGATTCGTAAATCGCAGAAGATTTGTACCATGCCAGATGTTGGCTAGTGCACCTCCGCAGATGGATACCCACTACCGGGCCAGGCAACATTCATGGAGCTAGTCCCAATCAGGGCAGCTGCCTGAATAGCGGCTCAAGGGGCCTAACTGCTGCAAAGTATCTCAAAAGATATAAGAAGGCCAAGACAAGTCTTTTCGATAAACCATCAATTCATTGCAACCCTTTGCTTTACTTGGATATCTCTTTACTACTTCCACTTTGCCAAAACATCACTCCGCCACGTATCTCTATCACTTCCCAATATGGCACCGGTCCCAAGTCCTCTTCGTATCACCAATCTTGAAAATGGGGAGACAGTTCATCAGGTACATTCTCTGCTTCTAAACTAGGATTTCCACTCACATATTTCTTAGCGCTGCTTACTCGTCACCGGAACATATGCATTCGATGCTGCTGAGGGAAGCTATATCCATGTAACGACCAAAGGCGCCAACAAAGCAGAAATATTTCCAGAGCAGACATGGCCCCTAGCAGGCGGCAACTTCAAGGCCATGGTCATGCTCTCCCCGGGACTGAACATTCTCGAATTCGCCTATGTCTGCAATGACTGCATCGAGCACACCGTTGAGATCAATGTTAATCACTGGCCACTCCTACAGTATCCACCTCTACATCTCGCAATCATGGTTGCTTCAGATTCGCCATGTCTGATTGACTGCCCCCCCTGCAAAGCTGCTGGTGTATCCTCCGCACATTCTGACTTGGATGCCGCCATTGCCAAGCTTCGCATGACTGCGTACATGTGGCAGGCCATGACTGCCGAAGATCTAAGGCTCAAGGGTCTTGGACGGCGCTCGTTCAGGCTGGACGAAGAGTGGATCGCAGATACTGTGAGTCGGGAATTTACTAATGCGCGAGTCGGCCAAACGCTCGCGCAAGATGGAGCCATGCGGTCCACGGCGAAGATTCATATTGTTCGCTCTTCCAAGACAGTCAGAGAGATTCGCGACGAGGATGTTGCACAGCAAAATCACAGCGGTCGCAATACGGACGCCCTTTTCGACTATTTCAAAGAAGCGTTGAAAACCACTGGTGGGCCGTTTACTTCTGACGCTCGACCAATAGTTGCTGGTTTGATCTTAGACTCTCACTATGACATCTCAAAAGACCTCATCGTCGGACACGCAGCACTTGGTGGCCATGACCCGAATGGTATATCGCTAGGCATGTTTGGCAGCCATTTGACTTACTCTTGGCCGCGGTTTCTCGAAGAAGTCACTAGCTGTTTGACTGATACTCGTAAGCCTGGAGACAAGGTTGGCAATGACAACAGAGAGTGCACCACCATGTGGGAAGCATGCGCCATCGGACAGGGTGCCCACCTGCATGAGGTTGGTCATGCATTCGGCTCGCCGCATCAGCCTGGTATCATGGAACGAGGATACGCCCAAGACTGGACTAAGAACTTTCTCTCAAAGACCGCCTACTCAGGCTTCCTCAAAAAAGAAGGTGTACTTGTTGGCACAGATAACGAGGATAACAACGCACGCTGGAACCTAGCAGATGCCCTCGCGTTCCGCATGCACCCGCATTTCTATCTCCCCAGCGATCCCATTCTCACCGAGACAGAAAGAAAAGCAAAGCCAGATATTTACGTATCTCGCGACGGCGACGAAGACCCCGCAACCCTCGAGATCAACTCACCCAGTGGCATCGCTCGCATAACATTTGACTTTAACCAACACCAGCAGCCTGCAGAATGGATACAAGACCCACCCAAAACCATTCAATTCACAGAGGGCTACCTAGAACAGCGTTTCGGCCGCAACAAGCGCCTCCACATCCAGGTCCTCGCCTCCAACGGCCAAAAGACCACCTATGGCAATGTGTGGAAACTCTTCAACGTCAAATCTTTCATCCGCATCCCCGGCTCGAGCATCCAACTGCGACGCCATCTCGCCTACTCACGTGCTGGCACCGAAGCCCACGAAGAATCTAATTACTACGAATGGGCGCAGCTTCTGTGCGAAAAGGGCAGGGACGGCAAATTACACCGCGCCGTGTCAATCGACCTGCGAGTAGGTATGCTGTGGGACGGCGGCGTAGTCAAGTATAGTGACGGCCACGTCTCGCACTGGGGACCCATGCGACGTCATAACCAAGTGCATCGTTTTGGCGGTCATGCATCCGAGAAGATCCATCTTCCCAAGGGCGTACAGATTTCGTCTGTCCAAGTTAACCCCGACGATGGCGTGCGCGTGCATTTGTCGAACGGCATGAGCGCGGGAGAGCTAAACGTGTACAATGGCAATGAAGAAAAGCTTGTGGAAGTGAGGCCTGCGTCCGACGAAGTGGTCGTTGGCTTCTTTGGCAAGAGCCGACGCGACCATGGGTTCTGCGGCGTGTGTGAATTCGGTCTTATCTGCGTGAAAAAGCGTGTCGGACTGGAAGGACTCCCAGACGTGGTCTTTGATATGAGCGAGTTGAAGAACACAGCGGGATTGAAAGGTGGAGATGGGTACGACGAGGACGAAGACAACGAGGGCGACAATCCCTCTGACTGCGACTCCGACATGTACGAAGATTAGCACTATAGTTTTCTTATTTTTCTCTTACATAGCCCTCCTCTCTCTAATTTCCTAATCACTCAGCTACTTAGTCAATTATCAAACTCCCTATCGCTTCCCACGGCCTGCTGCCGATCCTCCCCATGTCCTCTGCCGCCATGCCTCCTCCACATCTCTCAAGCGCTCCGCACACCGCGGACAAACTCTGTCCCAGTGAAACTGGCTGCCCAGCATTGTTGGTTCAGAGTGGTATCTCGGGCCGTCACATACTCTGGCATATACGTAGTCGCGGCAGCCGCAGCCGAAGACGCGGAGAGTCGCGGTGCAGATGCAGTTTGTTGGTTTTGAGGAGGGATTAGTCATTTGGATTTGTTCTTTCTATGAAAATGTGTATTATGATGGTGTTGGTGGGTGGGGGAAAGGAAAGGGAGAGGAAGCTTTTGTAGAGGGGAGATGTGTGATGCTAGGGAACTGGGGGGAGGGTGTGTGAAGAGGTTGTGATGTTATAGATTCAATATTGGAGATTGATAGAGCGTACTTTCCTGCGTGAAAAGGCGTTGTTGGAATTATGAGTATGAATGCGAATTTGGGTTTCACGAAGTAGTGTTTTAAAGGGGGAGAAATAGTGTACAGTTCTTTTGACTGTTGACTGTGATTTCTTTCATTCACATGGTTTTTTTTACCTTTGTGTCCATCCTACTCTTTGCAAATTAGTTACCTTCATATCCACAAGTCACTCTAGAAACAGTTCATATATCTAAGTCTAGCAGAGCTTACTATTTAAAAGTCACGTTAGGCCGTTGATATGTTGAGCCCTAAACGTGTCATGGTGTAACAGCATGCCTTCATAGAGCTTCAGTCTCAATCTCATTTCCTCTAGCTATCTTCGCCCTTTTGGAAGACCTATCAACCGAAAATTACAACAAATCTGGATATTTTGATGACCGTCCTACTTCCAGTGCCTGACTTTATTCCTATATTCATCTTCGCCGCCTAGCTATCGCTATGTCATGTCCTTTGAAAGTTAGGAGGTTTCGAAAGATTTGTGATTTGGATGAGAAGATATGATAAATTTGCAGTGATGTAACCCGCGTGCAAACTTGCAGTCCAATTTTAAGCAGAGTCAACAATCTGTAGTCTTTTAGCGTGACCCTAAGTAAAGTGGTATTCGAACAAGAAATAGCGGAAATGATTACTTTGCTATCGCACATGCTATACTATGTTCAGAGTCATGCGTACTGTATTTCCGAACCTATCCACTTCTCGATTCAAGTTTGAAGGAGGACACGAGCATTCTTAATACTGATATCTATTGTTGAGTTAATGGCATCAAAACACCACCCTAGACTTTGATACCCGTCCCGCATTGCAGAGATTCTACAAGTACTTAGGCCCTGTGAAAGGTCAATATAGTGGCTATTATCATGACACTTTCAAGCCGTCGCCAAAATCAAAGGGCGTGTAGGCTGAGAACGTGGGCGAAAGACGTAATCTGTACAGACCTACAGGTGGATGTAGCCCATATTCCGAGCTTTCTCGAAGCACTTGCAGCAGTTTTTTTTAAGCACTATCTCTTCTTCTCTGAAATATAGCCTATTCCGCTAACAAAAGAAAAACTCTGAATGAGATTTCGCTTGGTACATGGTTGCCGATATCATATCAAGAATCCTTTCCTAACCTTCACACGCGCCTGCATCACGTAGAATCTTGGCCACACCTTCGTGACCGTTAGCCAAAGCAGCCTCAAGTACGCTGCCCCGGTATTCGTCTCTTGCGTTTATATCAGCTCCCTTTTTGAGCAGTAGTTTTACGATTGTCTCGTGGCCATTTTCTGAAGCTTCTATGAGTGCATCTCCTATATATGCATCAGCTCCTTTTTCGAGCAGTAGTTCTACGATTGTCTCGTAACCGCTAGCCGAAGCAGACTCAAGTGCGCTGTCGCAGAATCCGTTTCTTGCGTTTATATCAGCTCCCTTTTCGAGCAGTAGTTGTACGACCGATTCGTGACCACGACCTGCAGCTGCTTGAAGCGCGGTGCCACAGAGTCGGGTTTCTCTATTCACATCAGCGCCTTTCTCAAGCAGTACCTCCGTTGTTTTATAATGCCCGTTTCGCGCGGATAGGTGTAATAAAGTTCTGTCCCATCCATCTGCTTGTTCCAAAACAGCTCCCCACTCTTGTTCTTCATCTGCAAGTTCCTTCTCGATCACACTTGATAAACCAACCCGTGCTGCAAGATGTAATCCAGTACTGAATTCAAAATAAGGCCGAACGTAGTCTTCGTATCTTTCATCCTCAACCATGAATGCCTGCATGGCGCAGGAAGCCAAGTTGATGTTGCGAAGAAACGATGAGATGAGCGCATACGCTTCATTCTGTACCATAATAGCATGTTCTCCCCAATGCTTAGCCGCATAGTCTAGAAACTTGTTCTCGTGTAACCTATTTTCCAATTCATGAGGAAACTGGCAGCTACCCGTTTGGAACGTGTCGAATGATAGGTATGTGAGGCATGTTGATGTGATGTCTAGTAGAGCACTCGGGTTCCACGTGTCCATAAAGCGTTCGAAGTACTCTTGAGTGGTGTAGTGCACAAGGCGAGCGACAGCGCTTTCCTGGTCGACAATGACAAGCCCAGCACATACAGACAGAAGGTCCTCGGGGTCGGGTATGTTGTCTGGATCGAGCTCCGTTTCCTCAGGCTCTACTGCTAAAGCACAACACAACTCGGTTGAAGTGAGTGGCCTCTTGGCGTAAGTGATCCATGATAGAACTTTCTTAGCTAATTCGCACTGGCCAGCCAGTTGGCTTTCAATTCTCTGCAAGGCGTCTTTGTATGCATCATCAAGAGCCGCTAAACCTTTTGAAAGGTTGTCTAGCGCTATCTTAACTTTTTTCGCTGTCGTCTTGTCTAGCAGAGAGTCAACGTGTAAGCGAGCAAGTAGAAACCTAAAACTTGTAAGGTTGGACGCATTGCAGAGTCAGAGAAGGATACTTACATGCCATCTACTCTCTCTGGTATTCTCTCTTCCACCAGTTGCTGCAACACGGAGTCACGCTGAATGCATTTAGGCAGACGGTACATCTGGCCAGCCACGAATCGCCTCACATCTTCGTCGCTGGCCCGGATTTCGAGCTTCTCAGCTTGTTTGAATTCTTCCTCGATTTCTGGAATGAATCGGGATGTAGCCATAAGGCGAACATCTTGTCCTGTCTGTAAGTCCTGGAGTTTGGCTAGAAACTGGCGGCGACTGCCGTCGCTATCTTTACACTCATCTAGAGCATCAATCACGACGTAAACAGTGGAGTAATCTGCTATCACCTCCCGAAGAGTTGCTAATATCTCGTCAAGTGATGGTTTCGTGCCTTTCTGGCTGTGCTGCTCGTATAGCCGTGCTACAGGTTCGACCGCTGATGTGCGACTCTGCACTAGCTGCTTGACAATGGCTGCCAGCATACTAGATGCATTCTGTTCTTCCTGTGCTTTGTAGTTGCAGTATACGTACGCAACCCCGACTGAGCTGCTCTGCCTAGACTTCAAGAGGTGATCTATTGCGATCGCAGCCACCATGGTCTTGCCAGCACCAGGAATTCCTGGGCAAAAGAGAGTTCCCTTTGGCTCATTGATCCACTTCGCAAATTTGGGGGCGTTAAGAAAACCTTGGCCTGTCCCCTCTTGTTTGCGAGCTATGATATCCGTTTGCTGAGCGGGATAATTGGTAGGTGAGATCCATTCTGTCATCTTTTTATGCTTTTCATCGGCCTGGTCTTGCCGGATCCTGTCCACTTCAGACCTTGTGGCGGATACGTGTGTTCGAAGGAGGTTGATGTCTTCTTTAATGGCCTGTGATAGCTTGCTACCAGTTGTCAACGATGTTAGTCCATATACCTACTTCGGAGGCTTACAAGTGATCCATCTCTAATGCGATGCCCACGAGTGTTTTCAGACGCTCAATTCGAGCTAATATGCTAGCGATTGCTTCCTTTTTGAACTTCCATACCAGCGCTTTACCTGCCTGGTGTAGCCGTCCTTTATCTACCATTCCATTTTGCAGTTCCTCAAGCGCTTGCTTGAACTGGTCGAGTGGCCCATTCTCAACTCCCAGGGCTCGGACAGCGGTATACCACGGTGCGTCAGCGTTTCCGTCCTCAAGACGAAATCTCAAATTCGTCAGAAGACTGTGTGCGTTTGCTGCTTCTATGGCACATTTGGCACGATCCTTCGAAGCGTCTTTCACATCACTTAGGTAACCTAGAACTTTGGCCGAGAGCTGAAGAACTGCGATGATGCTGGCTGTGACGCTCAACGGGTCCATTGTCGGGCAATACCAACGGGAAACACCAGTGCTTATAGAAAATTACCAGAAGAAGATCGATGTTGCTGAAGCAGTGAAGTTGAAGAAGTGAAGTGGCAAGCTCCTGAGCTGAGATTTGTCGCAACAAGGCTGAGCAGCCGGGCTGAGCAACAAGGCTGAATAGCTGCGCTGACTCTGAGGTGTCACGGGACAGCGGGACAAATACGCTTCAACTAAGCCGCCCCGCGTACAGTCAAAATCACAATGACAATATGAATATCTTGTGATAGATATATTGTGCTGGTGCATAGAGTGTATCGATAAGGTGGAGAGGTAGTTAGGTGACTTATGTCACCTGATGGTATCACGTGCTCAGTAGTAGATAGTATATAAGGCCTTGTCTGTGGTAGAGGAGGATACTAACAGCGGACAACACTAACTTATGACAACTCTCCTATGTTAAATACTAGAATATAGCTTCTAGTATATATCTCCCTTTCTACTAAGTGCTCACTGTAGTGACTACATAGATATCGTCCACTCTAGTAGATATCGTGGCCTCGCACTCATCACACCCTTACAATATCACTGATGTTCCGTGTCTCTCAGAGCTAAAAAGTGCATTTTGCCAGAGTTGGTGAATGGCTACTTACCTTATAGTGGCAGGGTCGATTTCTCTTTAACTAGTATTTCAGTACACCAGGAAGCTGAAAAGCTGGCCGCCTTGTCTTATCGATAACGCCACGACGGAGGCAACTCATAGGTACAGGAAGCTGGCGATGCCTTCTTTCCTTTCTACTCTTTACGTTTGGTTCGCCTATGACGATCAGGTCTTCAACGTTCTCTCAAGAAAGGGCACACCGCCTTCTGCCCACCTAAAACCAATAGCCCAGAAAAAAAAAGATTTGGCGTCAAAGTGGCGATTCCAACTCAGGGCCAGCTCTATATCTCAAATCAAGAGACTTGGTACGTATCTGGATCCAGGAACCTGGTACCAGTTTAGATCACAAAACAGCGACGACGACGACGACGACGACAACAACAACAACATCATCATCATCATCATCATCTCTCGGTGCATTTGAATGGTTGAATTAAAATATTCCGCCGAGGCAGCGCAACTCAGAATCAAAATCATTGTAAGAAGCATTAGACATCATGACATGGTTTTAAAAGAAAAGAAATGGTGCAAATAATTATAATCACTTCATCCTTTTTGGTACCCACCTGTATCTCGCCTTTGAGTACTAATGAGTGCCTTACTAGTATGTGAGGGGCTGCATTGTTGTCGTAAAGTTAGTTTTTGCCATACTGTTTAAATGCACCGAGAGGGCATGATACCAGAAAGGCTTCATATGTGTTCATGGAAAGAATTTAACGATTATCACACTCAAGCCGTGAACTACAGTCTCACCGTGGACTGGCGCACAGGGTTGCTAGCAACCGGGTGCTATTCCCTAGGCCTCTTCATAAGGCCTGAGCTGCACATAGGCTACGACAGCAGTCATATCATCTATGATAATTGCTCCCCGCTAAATCCCGTCAGAGTTGGACAGGAATACAGTTCTTCCAATTTCACCTTCTCAAACTTTCGAGGTCATAGTTAGAGTACGCTGAGAGGCTTCATTCCAAATGAATATTGTGACCTGACACACTTCAAACCCGACCAACAGCAATGGCATCTTTACTGAGAGAATCACCATTTCAGGTGCCCATGTATACCCAGTGCGAGCTCTTTCATTCGCGCAGTCTTTCCCATCGTCGACGGATCGCTGCCTTTGAATCTCATGTCAGTGCATCAAAGTGCCGGCAAAAGGCGACTGGCTATCACCGATCAGGTCGTTACATCGCAGTCATGGTAGTTTTCCGTCTTGTTACAATATTCACACCCGCATGGAAGTGATAAAAATGCCTCACTGATCAAGAATCAATCCACTTGGCAACACGAGGTTTTGCCGGATAGACGAAGAACCGAAAAAAGAGGGAGCAGGCAATCTGGAGTACACCTGCCAAAGACAGATGTTGGTGTTGCAGATGGTAGCAGCCCCTGAGGCATCCAGAACAAGGCACACAGAAATCGCAGTTGAGACTCAGATACCTGGACGACCACCTCGCCAAGCTTATGCAGACTACTTCTGCACACCCCTGAACTTCAACTAGCATGCCATCTTGATGGTGTGTAGTGTGCATACAGACCATCCGTAGATGCTGGTAGACTGAGAGGCGTTTCAAGTAGTATGTTAACACACCATATGTAGTCGAGGGGCGATTTGTACCTGGCTTCTCAGCTGGTGGCGTGAAAGGGAGAAAAGAACCAGGTCACCGTTCTCGACTCTTTGACTAAATGACTAGTGTTGTTGTTGTTGCAGTACAGCGCAGGCGGTTTATGGATCAGGAAACCGCGCTTATTTAGTTGCGCAAGTTTGCAGCCAGCGGCGATTTCAGGGAAACAGGTCAGTATGAAGCCGGTATTTGAGTTAAGTGGTGATAATAAGCTCGCGTGCCGGTTCATCGGGCGCTGAAACGCCTGTCCTCAGGCGTTCTGAGTTTGAGGTGGGACTACACAAGATGTGCTACCAACGTAGTCCGACGTGGTTAGCCTCGAAATGGGTTCCTGTAATCTGCCGGCTGTTCTGACAGGTCCGGGGGTGTTCCTGGGGCCTCGACTGCCGTTGCTTATGCATGAAACACTGGCTATCGATAACATGTTGGCTTGCGTGGATGAGGTTGCGCGACATGGTGAATTGCTCATTTCTTCACCGCGCTTGGCCGCGAGTGCCTAGACGATGCCACGCGCGCCACCGTGGGCGGGTGTCTTTCGGTACAACCAAGGGTCTGGAATCTCGCGTGTTAAACTTAGAGAGTGGGTGGGCGTTAACGTGGTCGCATAGATGGGAAAAAACAAGCATCGCGGGCTGGAGCGCTGCTGGCCAATCAGGCCGATGTGCTCACGTGCTAGCGTGAGGCGTAGCGTAGGCCCCAAAGCCAATCAAGGCCCGCGTGTTCGGGCGTCTGAAACGTAGTGGAGCCTCGCGACCGAACCTCCACCCACCTGTTGCTGGCAGAAAAAACATCTACGTTCTACGACCGCGCAATCGGCGCATACTCACCTATCATCGGATCGCGCAAGCCATGCTGTGGTACACTTGCGTGTACTACGTCTCCAGCTCGGTGCGGCTCCATCGCGGGCTGCTACGCGTCGTCGTCGTGCGCTGGCCGCTGCATTCAGGCCCCAACGTGGTCTCTGACGCTGAGAGCGGCACGCACGCCCTTGATTATTTCCCATGTACATCTCCACCCCGGACAGACCCGCAAATCGGCACGGCATCTGGAAAAAGCCTTAGTTGCCGTTGTTCGTGTTGTAGATCAACGGCTCGCGTTGCCTTCAGAACCTGACTGCTCCTCATACATGTCTGAGGCAGGGCTAGTGTAGCCGCTTAATATCGTGAACTATAGAACAAGAGACACCGGCTCTCGCACCAGAATGGGGCCCGGCCCTGCCAGGTATGCGCGCGACGCCGCCATTCTGCTGTGGGACCGGCACTTTCATGGCTGGCGGCTATAGTGGAGGCCCGCGTTGAAACGCACAACCAAGACCCAAACATCTTGGGCTGCAGGCGCAAAAGATTCTGTGCAGCATCGCGTGCGGTGGCGCCTCGTTTCGATACCTGATCTGTCTCCGTCTCCATTGGCTCTGGGCGCTTCTGTCTTTCTAGGACGGTGATCTTGAGCCATGTCTGACCACATCACCCGCCCGTGATAAAGGTGCCGGGCCGCACCAACCTCATCGGTCCTCTCACACATCACTTGTGTTGCGTTTTCACTTCACTTCACTTCTTTTGTCTATTTTCTTCTTCTTTCATTTCATTCCTGTCTGGGACACGCTGTGCGGGCTTCACAGCATCGTTGTTATTGAACAATAGCATTGTTGCTATTCGAGTGAAGCCAACTTCGAGTCATATGACCATAGACATTGTGCCATCAGTCACAACACACATGTCGAATTCCACTTCACCTTTTTAAGATCTCGACTTCTCCCCATTCTACGAGATTTTCCACTGCACATAACAACCCCCGACCCTTACAGGACAAGACAACCACCTTTTCAACTACACGCATATCCAACCACCAAAGCCCGTCAGAATGCCTGCTGTATGGCCGTTTGTCCTGGCGGCACTCGCCACTTTCCCTACCGCTCATTCTCACAGCTGGGGAGAGCAGCTCCGCAACATAGATGCCAACGGCAACTATGTGGGCGCCTATGGCTATCCTAGAGGCATGGTCGATCGCGGGCAAACCAGCCCTGATGGCAAAGATACAGACAACGCCATGACCTGGAGGATGCCCGAGTCCAACACTGAGGGCAAGATCTTCATCGACGCCAAACAGCTGCTCTGTGCACCAACTCAACGCAAGCAAAAGCAATCCTCCGACAAATACCCGCGTCTCAAAGCTGCACCTGGAGGTTTTATTGCTATCCGGTACCAAGAGAATGGTCACGTCACGCTTCCTCAGAACAACCCCGAGAAGCCAGAAAAGGGTGGAACTGTCTACGTATACGGCACCAAGGACCCGAAGACACACGAAAAGCTTTTTGACGTTCTTCAGTGGACTCAAGATGGACAAGGCGGCGATAAGCGAGGCGTTCTGCTGGCTATGAACGACTACGACGATGGCCGCTGCTACTTGAACAACGACACGCCCGTCGCCCAGGAGCGCAAGGCAGCCGATCCTGCCTATATGATGAACACGCCTGAGAAAGGCCCTGCCAACTCAGTCATGTACTGCGAAACCGATGTCAAGCTCCCAGATGATGTGGAGCTTGACAAGGCCTACACTCTGTACTGGGTATGGCAATGGACTTCTCTGCCTGGAAAGACCCCGGGTCTCAAGCAGGGCAAGGACGAGTACTACAGCACTTGCATGGATGTCGACATCGCATCTCCCAAGGTTGCCATGGAGGCTCTCGATGTTGCTGACATGTCCGCATATGCTATGGGCCAACAGGATGCTGTATCCACTGCCGTCAAAGACTGGAAGGCGCGAACTGCTCTTTTCAGCGACTTGCCTTTGAAGCGCGAAATGGGTCCTGTTACGTCTCTTCTCTCTAGCGGCGGCGGCTTCGGTGACGATGCTCCTTTTGCGACTGCCACCGCTCCTTCATTCTCCAACAGCACCGGTACCGCCATCCCAACCTCACCTGCACTTGCGATTCCAACCCTTAGTGGCCCTCCTGGTGTCGCGCCCACCCCTTCGCAACCTGGCAATGGTGGTGTTGTCGTCGTCACGACCACTGTCAAGGTCACTGTCACCGCACCTGTTGCTACTCAGCCAGCAATCACTCCCTCTCCGGTCCGCAGCATCCGTCACAAGAACGGTGCCAAGTTCCGTGGTCTTCTTTCCGCATGAATCGTTTCTTTCCCTTGTTGATTATCTATTTCTTGTCTCTCTTTTTGCGCGGTGCGCATTCCTTTCCTTTCTTTTCCTTTCCTTCAAATATGGACCCCTGTGGCCGGCCACTGGTGCAAACAAGCAAAGAGCAGGATCTCGAGCAACGACTATGGTGATGATCATGATCTATGACCGATGAATAGGTTGTACATGTACCTTTGGTTTTTGCATAGCGTGGGGGGTTTTCTTCTTCTTCTTCTTCTTCTTCTTCTTCTTCTTCTTCTTCTTCTTCTTCTTCTTCTTCTTCTTCTTCTTCTTCTTCTTCTTCTTCTTCTTCTTCTTTTCTTTCCTTCTCAGTCTTCGGATATGGACGATACCCTTTGCATATATTTATGGGCGTTTGGCTTTTTAGCATTTTCAGGATATGAATACCCGGCATGGCCATGTCATCAGTTGTTCTTCACGGACTAAATGAAATTTTCTTCTTCAATATCGCTCCAAGAGTGCCGTGACGCTTTCTCCTTTAGACCCTTGGCTTATCCTTAGTGTTTTGCAATACAATCAAGTGTAATGCGCATATGTTCTCTAGATTTCGTTCTCCTGGCAAATCAACTGCTATAATTAGCCCTTGAGCGTCTGAAGGCACGCGCCACTGCTCGCACCCCATACCTTGCCAGTGTCGTCGCTAGCCACCGAGCCTCCGAAAAGACGCTAACAATTCGCTCGGGGAGGGAGAACGTATCCTGCGTATACAACAACACTCTTCATGTCATTCTGGTGTCATTTTCTCACCAAGTACCACCTCGCTTATAAGATTTGCAGCGTCTAGAGCGATTCGCTACATCGTGGAGATGCTAAAGTCATTGGAACAATAGTAACATTGCAAATGCTCTCAGTTACATGCGACATATGCGCATCGCTTGCACAGAAGGTTTACAACACGATTATCATCATCGGTGCCTAGTGTGGATCACTGAAGATGCGCTGATTGGATGATTTCCTGGGGGTTGGTTAGCTATGTGCAGCACCAATGGAAGTACTGAGCATAGCCGCCCGCCGTGCCTCAATAACCCCGTCTGGCCCTGTTCTCTTTCAACCTTTGTTCCAACACTCTCATCCTCAAATCCATCGCTCCACAAACAACTTAATCTACGGCTTTCAATACAACATGTCGCAGGATAAACCTGTAGCGCCATCCATCGTTGGTTCCGAGGATTGGAATATATGCACCCCTTCCGCAACCTCTGAAAATACCACCAAGAATGTACAGGCCAGCCAATCCTCCATCCCTTGGCCAGGGGGAATATACATCATTCGATCTCGCGCGAATGGACTGGTCATCACTTTTTTGGACGGCCAAGTCATACTGGACAAACCAGGAGGACTTGGTAGCTTCAGGTGGCGATGCGTTGAAGAGAAAGGCTGGCTAGGATTCAAAGATCCAGTCTCTGCGCTATACCTTACTTGGGGTGATCATCTATGGCTTACTTGTTCCGTCCCTCATCACCGAGTATGCGAAAACATATGTCCACGGATGCGGCCAGACGGGGGATGCATCCTGCTAGGAGTCCACGGTGAATTCCTACGGCCCCTAAGTGTATGCGAAAGAGAAACGGATAAGGGTATCACGCAGCAGGTCAAGATGACAGAGTGGAATGCTGAGGGGATTGTCTGGGACTTTATCGAAGTAAAAAGTCCGGAATGGTAACGGCTGCGATGGTTACTGGCTTTTTCAAGAAGCACAGTGGATAGCTAAGAATTGACGCTGAGATTGATCTCTGATTAGTAAAATGTGTAGGGCGGGTCGGTGACATGATATTGCTTGTTTTGTTTTTATCGCTATCTATAGCTTCCGGTGCGCACTGTACTAGGGAAAATGGTGAGGTGTGTCAAAAGGTTCTATGACAATACAAAGTGGTATAAGCCAAGGACACTTCAGCAAGCGTAGACGACTTCATTCTTTCCATTTCAGTAGCTGATGTCAGAGTATCGGTGCGTTTGTAAAGGTGCTGCTCCAATATCGTCTCGTGACACACTTTCCATATGGCATAAGGTGTCTCGACAACCATTGGCAAACGACGACTTTCCTCATACCCTGCTGTCACAATTGTTACTCTGGTTATAGCCCATCGGAACACAGCCCGCAGCCCGATCACGCTATCGATGCCGGATAATTTTCCCGGAGCAAACATTCATCGTCACTGGTACGACCACCAGGACTGGCAGTTTCAGGTCAAAAGGAAGATTTGAAACAGAGATAGGATCGCATCGTTCGCGGCGCCGGCCGCATACTGCCGTTCGCTAAATCCAGCATCTTGGGATGGTAGCTTACGGCTGGTTAGACTTACCTTTACCAAGTCATCCGGAAGTGCACAACAACAGCCTCTTTTGATTTGCTATTCGGAAGGGGGCTGAGCAGTCTCTTTTCTGGATTCCAAATGGTATTTGAGGCCTTCATGATGTGTGCCCTCCCGTTTGACACCAACGCGTTTGCGCTAAAATGCCACAGCCTCAAAGCAAAGTCACTACAGCACATGTTCCGTAAGTCCGAGGAAGCCATACGCTGCTCTGTAGCTGCACATCTTACCATTTAGAAGGTGAAAGAGAGTACAAGAGCTCCGTCAATGTTTGGAAATTATAAAGACAACCTGGTGGCGATTGACTTTCCGCTTTCCCCATGACTGACAATTTGCCATCGTTTCACTGAGCATTATTCTGGCAATCACTACTCTAGCACATCGTATAAGTGCCAATACATTTCCAAAATCACCCAAAACCACAATATACCACAACTTCAACCATAATGGACACCACATCTCCATCAACCGCCACTATCCACGACAGTTGATCCCAAGCCAGACCCGCTCTCATCCATCTCAACTAATATAACCGCAATGTGCTACGACATGCACCGACACTGGATCCGGTGCAACCATCGCGAATATATTCAAGTCAAACCCTGTCGCGATGTACGCAAAGCGCTCAATCGAATCAACGACCCGCGATATATTAATCGGCCGGGCGTCCCCTACTACCCAACTGCGAGGTGTCAGTTACAGACTTCACATCACATTCACGATGCCTACTGCACGCCGTGCAGCATGCGGCGGGAGGGCTGGACTTTTAGAGGGTATGCATCGGGGTTCGGGGGATATCCGCGATATATGTGAGAGAATGAGGAGGGAAAAGTAAACTTCAATGGCTACGGAATGATGAAGAAGGCCTAATGGCGGTGTTGATGACGGTGGAATATAAAAATCTGGACTTTGCTTTGAATAAATGATTGTTCACTCCCATATGCATTAATTACTTTTCGATGTGCTATTGATACTAACACTCTTGGAATAGACCATACATCGCATGTCCCATCTTCCGTTCAAGCAAGAAATGTGAACGCACTTGAACACTCCATCTTTCATGTCACAGCCAAGCTGAACTTCTCAATAGCCCCTGGCTGCTATCCTTCACTCTATCGTCTCACGCGACATTAAACTGCGGCGTCAAAATACCAACACGCTAATAGTTCATGCGCCTATTTCACTTTGTTGGTAGCCTGCTCAACAGACATATTTCCCGCATCACTCTGTAGCATAACCAGCGTGAGCAGGCCCGTGAGCGACAACCAAACATTGCCCCACACGCCAATTCCCATGCTGGTATTATAATGGCTCGGCATTTTGTAATGCTGGTACGCCCCGATACCCGTCGTAACGTGGTGGAAGATGGTAGCAGCGACGATAGCCTTTGCGTACGGCACTGCGGAAAACCTCTTGACTGACTCAGAAGAAAAAGGCACGGCGTTGGTAAGGCCGATGAGGATCAGAGCGAGGGTGATGAGGCACCAGCCGTCGTTGCGCACGTTGTAGGTCTCAAGATCGTTGGGTGCGAGGTTCCGTTGGGAAGGGGGACGGAACCCTGTGGTTTCTGTTAGTTTTCTTATGATGTACTTGAGGACGGAGTAGGAGTGTGGAAGGGAAGTGGTTGTTTCTAGAGGAGGTTCGACATACATCCAATGACCATTACAGGGTCATATACACGGCATAAGCCACGCAGGCCGTACCAGAATGCTGTACCGTACGCATACGCGTGGAAGACCTGGTTCGCTTGTTAGACTCTCCTTATTCGAAAATGTGACTTCATAAGCTTTCTTCAAGGGAAACCCGTACAGTAGCGTTTAGAGAAGGCATCTTGTTCAAGTGTACCACACCCTTAATGAATTCTGGAAGTACCACGGATCAAATCGGACGCTGGGAGGTAGTGTATGGACTTGACTAGTTGGATACAATGTTCAGGGACGCCTGCTTCCGCCATCTTTTTAAATCCCGCTCACTGGGAATTGGTTCCTGGTTAAGCATGCATACTCCGCGACGTCATAATGAGAGGTTGAATAGCTCCATTGGTGTTGCGGATGCACAGCTGCAAGCCAGCCGCGCGGAGGGGCATGTTCCCCGCATAAGCCGATCGAAAGGAATGGGTCCGCACATCGTAGATTCGATGCGATCGCGCTTGGTTGTTTTTGGAGACGAGGCTGCAGGCCTCCCGTTCAGTGGTTTGGAGGCGGAAGTGTACGGGACTGCTGGTGCGGCGCTATGGGCGATTGCACGATTAACTATAGTGTAGCGAATTGGTATGATGAATTGTAAAACAACATTCTCGCTGAGACGTTTCTCTCTCTTAGTATTGCGCAATTGCTGGGATGTGACACTGGGGCCCAAGGCTGTGGGTGTAGCACAATGACGACATTGGCCTTATCTTATCGGCCAAACACCTCCTGTAAATTGCTTTTGTCGCTGCGGCATCCTCGGAACTCATGCTTTGGCATGGGATGACGGAGATTTTGGCCCTTCACGGCATTAATGCCAACATCCTGGCATGAAAGGGAAGAGCTCTTGGTCATCGCGGGCTTTATACATTTCGCAATGTCGTAGCACCTAGCGCGCGTTTACCTACGTGCCGCATAGCCATGGCCGCACATTGCAACTGATTGAGTTCATAGTTGTGTGAACAGTACAGTGCGCGCAACTGCTAACTTCATACCTTGAGGGGGAAAAGGAAAAGAAAGTTGACGTTGTGAAGGTGCGCTGGGCTGCAGTGTGGGTTGGCGGCAGAAATGAGGCAGTGTTCGAAGGATCCGGCGGCACATGTAACTGCAATGACCGAGGAAGCGATAGCAGGAAGGTAATGAATGACGCTCCATGAGGGTGTGGCGGTGCTGCGTGCTAACAGACTTCAAACAGTTTGCGTCGTTCAGGTTCAAGGCGCAAAATCACTTCTCTGGATAGAGATGAGCCCGCAAAGAGCTTCGTCTCCACGGTAAACCTGCATATTTGATACCAATCTTGGGATATTAGCAGTAGCAAGAGTTCTCTGATTGCATTACGGATAGATAAACGCCCAGAACTACTGATTTTGCCTAATCGTATCAGCGATGCCTCTGTATGATGATCGGCAGGCTATTCCCACACCTGCATACAATTATGATCCCATTGCACAACGCAAATTCGATTGCGATCCTGCTTGCATGTGCAATCTATCACGACCTCACCCATCGATGACATTCACCCCGCCATGGCACCCGCACCCCATGAGTTCAGCATGAAGCCGCAATCCCCATTTGGCGCCCGTTGGTTTCAGCTGTCAAAATCAGAAAAGAAGCTGCTTTATTTGGATCGCACTGGAGATTTTGCTAGTTCCAACCAATCACAGTGCAGAAATCGCATGGCATGGCATGTTTCAGATTTTGCTCGGCCAGACCAGGGTCTAAGAATATAAAACTGGGTCCCTAAGCGGAAATCAGGGGTATTTGCTCTGCAACGTGGACGGCCGTTCCTCACATGCGAATGGGAAGATGAGAAAAATCTCTTTGTTGCACAACGCATGCGCATGCATTGCTTTGGCGATAAGAGCTGGCCGGAGTGTTGGGCCATTAAGTGGAACGTGGGTGGGGACTACTCACAATAGTGACAACCAGTGTGACGCGTGTCACATGTGAGTGGATGGACTATGATATTAGCTGTATTCTAGAATCTGTGCCGTGAAAAGGAGACCTGCAGCGTGGTGGCTTGGTAGAGGTAGGCGGAGTCGAAAGCCGATGCTGCAACGGTTTAACTGGATCCTATCGCTTCGTCCTTCCTCCACTCTTTCTTGGTTTGCCGCATCACTTGTTTTTTCTTATCAATTTCTTCGTCGCCGTCTGTTGCGAGTTCCATTCATTCATCACATTCATTTTGAAGCTTTTGGTACCGCGTACCGCACTTACATTCATTTCACTGCGCAATCACGTTGCTGCAGCTTCACTCATTATCTCCAGGTCGACATTCTCATACATTCATTTTTTATATTTTATATTTTCTACACTCATTTCACACAATATGATAGCAGCCAACTTCGCCAACGCTATCAACGTCGTTTATCAATCAGCAGCGCTTGCAGCTCAACCACCAGCCCCAGCACCTGCCACCCTACTTGCTACAGCCCCACCTCTCGCAGCATCTGTCAAAGCCAGCTTTCCGGACCCAAATATCGCTCTCTTCCCTCAGCCATTCTCGTGGTGGCAATCTGGTACCGCTGTCGACGCGCTCCTCACATATACTACTGTCACAGGCGACAACCAATATGAACCGCTGCTCCAGCACACCATCTTAAGCCAAGCGACGCCAGGAAACGACTTCCTCACTATTGACGCCACCGGCAATGATGATCAAACCTGGTGGGCCCTGGCTGCAGCGACTGCAGCTGAGGTTAAGTTCCCCGAGAGCCAAGGAAGTGTTCCATGGATCGATCTCGCACGCAACGTTTTCAACCAGCAAAAAGAGCGATGGGGTAACGAGAAGAAAGGGGAAGCAGGATGTAAAGGCGGTTTAGGCTGGAAGATTGCCAAGGGCGATGGCAATGACGGCTTCTTCTACAAAAATAGCATCTCAAACGGTCTCATGTTTCAACTTGCTGCGCGTTTGGCAAAACTATCGACAACCACGAACGCGACTGCAGCGGAGGAGGTCAGGGAGTGGGCGGAAAAAGTGTACGATTGGAGTCTGCACGTCGGGCTTGTGAATGACCAGTACGACGTGTTTGACGGTACGGACGAAAAGAATGGGTGTGCGGATCTGAACCACAACCAGTGGAGTTACAACGTCGGAGTGTACATGTACGGTTCGGCAGTTATGGCTGCGCAGACTGGCGACGCCAAGTGGGTTCAGAGGACGAGGCGTTTTATCGAGTCGGCAAACCGCACGTTTGTCAACAGCGAGACTGGGGCCTTGTGGGAAGCGAAGTGCGAAGGCAAAGAGGGGGAAGAAGCTTGTAATACCGATCAAGTCTCGTTCAAGGGACTGTTGGCAAGGTGGTTGGGTGCGACGGCGGAGGTACTGCCAGAGGTCAGCCTGGACGCCAAAGCTATCGTTAGTAGGGCTGCGAATGCAGTACTCAAAGGGAAAGTGGACGGTCTCGGTCCAATTGATGCATTCAATGCTTTGGAGATCACTGTTGCTAGCCTGAAGACCCAGGGAGTGAAGGGAGAGGGGATGATTGGAACGAAAACGGCAAGAAGGGCGAGAAGAGGAATCGCTTAAGCTTTAGATAGCATTCTATAAACTGCTGAATAGAGTTCGACTCATACTAAAAGACTGCAAATGTGAGGAGCCTCAGACAGATACCATGAGGTAATCCGCATCCAGCAAAGCTGACACCCTTGCATCCTGCGAAGTAGCGTAGCACCGTTCCACGCCTACAGAGCCGACGAGTCATGCTCATCCTTGGAAAAAGAGGCTTAGAGCTCAGAATCAACTCCCATGAGACTATTGATGGGATCTTCCTCACGAGATGTCTCTGCGCTAGGAGCATTGTTGGTACTCTCGGCATGGACAGGATTATTCGTATTGTTGTCTTCAACGCCTCCGCTAGAGCCTTGCGAAATAACGACAGCGTCTACGTTCTCGAGATCATCGCGCGTTGGTAACGGTCCATAGAACAACTTGATGAGTTCGGCATCACGCTCCGGATCTGTGAGTGGACGCAACGCGGAACCGCTTGTCTGAGAACGGTCAGTCCTGGCATTTTCCGGCATGGGAGACGGACCAGTAGGGGCGTTTTCCAGCATAGGGGAAGGTCCAGTAGGAGCGGTCTCTGGCTTAGGAGAAGGGTCAGTAGGGGCGCTGTTGGTATGCTTCTGGCGCTTGCGTTTACGAGGTTGATGTTCAGCATCTGCTGCGCGACCAGTCTTGAACCCCTCAGAGGCCTGGGCGTTCCTAATGGCGATGTTTGACTCCCTGGTGCGACTTATGTGGTGAGGCTGACCAAGGACAGTCCATACCTTGTCGTCTATCTTTGATGATGTTAGCATTCTGGATGGGTAATCTATGGATCAACGCAAGCCTACCATGAGCGAAGTGGCCACGTTCTTAGACATCTTCAACAACAATTAGCAAACAATACTTTTACCAAAGACACGATTCCATACCTTTAGTAGATGGCAGATCCATTCCATGCGGTCCTGGAACGTCCACTCTTGGGTATTGGCGATAAAGTCAATGATTCTCTTGTCGAAAATCGGAGCTTTAAATCCTTCGGTGTGTATCAACTTGGCTTTTTCCTATGAAACTTAATTAGCAGGACCCCGAGGCGGCTTCGTAGTCTTTGGCTCACAACAATGTTCCACGCACATGCCTCAATCGCCCAATCCGGGTAGGCAGTGGCATCTCCTTCAGTAAAGCGCTTGCGGTAGACATTATCTTTCTCGCCCGGGGCGGCGGATATGTGTTTAAAAGCCTGCACGAGCCTTTTAACTATATCCTGATGCTCCTTGTCAGTCTTCGGGATAGTATCGTCGAATGCCGGAGCGCGCCATTGAATGGTGTCGGCAGAAGCCTTTGCATCGGCCATGCTCTGGAAGTAGAGGCCTCCAACTTTGGCGATATCTTTGTCAAGCCATACAGAAGTACGGCGCCGCAGGTGAGCAAGTGGAGCCTTGAGACTGTCGAGTAAGTTTTCTCGGTTGTTCTGAGTGGGTTCGGAGAGGCTATGGTTTTCATGAGACTCGATAGCAGGGGCCGGGGTAGGAAATGTGGCACCGTTTGCTTGCTTTGCCGGATCCTCGGAGGAAGTTTTGTAGTGATTGGTATCTGCCATCTCTTAGCTCTTGGTTCACGTCAAACTCGGTTATGCTTCCGAGGTTGGCGTGCGGCTCGAGGTCGATGCGTAGGAAAGAGTAAGACAAAAGGCGAAATCAGAGTATTTGTATCCACAAGGACTCATTCAACATGGATTGGGAAAGTCAAGGTGAAGGCGTGTAACAGTCTGAGTGAAGCTGGCTGGCACGTGATAGCAATGGCAAACGCATAGAAATTGCCGCATTAACCTGGGAAACTGAAAAGCTTCTCTGAATCAGGCCCACGGCAAATGGGAATGAAGAAACATCAGTCAGTTGAAACTACCTTGATATGAAATCAACAGCACACATCCTGAATATGTCCTTACGCGTGTAGGTCATCTAACAATGCTGTGGCGAAAAAGAACTTGAGTGACCATGTTACCGTATTAAAGGCCGATATAGTAGGCACCATGTGTAAGTGTAATGTGCAATGCCATCTACGTCATTTCGAGATTGGTGTTGGTGACGTGGAATTTCACGGCATATAGCCAGTTGTGTTTGGATGGCAAACGATATCATTACATCACATGCGCGTTTGAAGATGACAGTGTCCAGTTTTTGTGATAATCAAAATTGCGCCGTGAAGCTTTCTGACAGATACATCTTTTTGAAATTCCAATGTATTCCGTGGATTGGAGGCGAGCCTAGCGCCTGTGCTAATAATATTAAAGTATACGTTGAACATTGGCTTCTCAAGGTAGCGACATGTTGGTCAGTGTGTTTTGATCTTGCATAAACTTGATTTCAGAGTCAAGTCCAGCCGGATGCATCACAGATTCCAGGTGGCAACGTATAGAGAAAAGGCAAGAAATAGTCATGGTTGTCGCACTTCACTCAAATGAAGCGACTTGGAATGAGTCAGAATAACTCGACGACTGGAACTATTATTTAAGACACTATAGAAGCGAGACGAAACCCCGATGCCCACATAAGCAGTCCTTTGTAGAATAGCTATCAGAACTTAAGCGTAGTGCTGACTCGATATCAGTGATGGTCTACACACGACGGCCCCTAGTGTCGTAGATCATCACTTTCCCACAACATGCGCAGATCAAAGACCGTCTCAACTTAATTATTGTAATCGGGCACCGAGTATAAGCCACGCTTACATCCTTCAGCCCCAAAACCCAGGAACTCAAAAGACCGCATAGGTACGAGCCTAACCGAATCAAACTAGCACCAAGCCACGCATATGTACTGCAAGATTAGCGAGCTTCTCACATGCAGTGCAGCATAGGTGGAAAAGACGGATCTAATTTCTCCGCCTTTTGCAGCAGATCGCACTGCTGGTGTAATGTAAGCATTTGCAAGCCAAGATGCCAAGCTTCACCTTACTATTCGTATTCGCGTTCTTAATCTATAGCAGGCTCTTCCACCCCTTCCCCTCCCGTCCACCCCCTGCATGACCTGATGTAAATGCACAGATGTTGCCCTGAACTTTTGTCCAGACCATCGTCATCCGTGGAAGCTGACATTGTATGAAATACATCCTCAAATGTTCACTAGATTGCTCCAATGACAATCGAAATGTTGGCAGACTTTATTTCGAATAAAAGTGCCAAAATGGTGAATGAATATAGGTTTTACGTCGTTAGAATGGTAGAAAAATGGGTTGTAGATACTGGTGTAGTAGAAGAAACTGCGCGTTACCGGATGATTGTCAGTCCACAATTGTCTCGTGGACTTATCATTACATGCGTGGAAAATAGAAATTCCTATACACATGGCAAGTTCAGAAAGTTGCAAGTCAATTAGCCGACAATACTATACACTAGACAGACGAAACGACGAATGCAACAAACCCTTTTAAGATTCTTACATGCCGAATAGCCAAGATAGGCGTCCAGTAGGTGTACGGAGTATACGCGGGGTTCGGTTAATGGTCGTGTATATATTGTATTCGGGCCTTATAGCGTAAGCATATCACTTTGAGAATGTATGCCGAACGATACACCAAACCCCCAGTTGTTCAAGGATCAAAAAAGCAACGATTCAACAAGACAAGAATGAGGATATGGATGAAAAACCGCATGCACGGCATGCATTAATATGTGGCAGAGAAAAAAGTATATACACATAGAAACCAAATCAAATCCTTTCACCCCCTCATCACTCCAAATTCACAACTTTCCTCCAAACCTCAACACTTTGGGCTGCGAGCATCAAGCGTCTAGCAAGACTTGATGGCGGAAGCAGTGTACTTGCAGTTCTTGGAAGGACCCTTGGAGACCGACTTGGGCTCGCTGCCGGGCTTGGTACCCTGGAACTCCTCGCAGATGGTCTTGACACCGGTAGCGCAGGTGTTGGTGATGGTGGAGCTGTCACCGAAGTTGGGGTTGATACCGGTGAGGACCTTGCCGTTGTAGGCCTTGACGTTCTTGACGACGACGGAGCGGGTGACGCTGTTCTTGCAGTTACCGCAGGCACGGTAGAGCTTGCCGAAGTCGACGACAGTGAAGCCGTCAATGGTGACCTGGCCCTTTCCGTTGTGCTGGACGACCTTGTCAGAGGCGGCCTGGGCACCGCCGCCCTTGACCATGGCGTTACCGTCACCCTTGAGGGTGAGAGCATCCTCGCAGACGTCGACCCACCAGACGTTCTGGTTACAAGTTAGATGCATGTTCATGTGTCCAAGAGAGTTGGATGCCTTACCTCGATAGTGCAAGATCCCTCGCAGTGAACACCCTCGATCTGGTCCTTGCCAATGATGGCGTTCTTGAGAGTACCGCCGTTCTTGATCATGAAGACGGCGTCCTTGTTACCACCCTCGGCCTGGCCAGTGCAGCTAACACCACGGCCGTAGGTCTTCATGCCACCATCGAAGGTACCGCTGACCTCCTGAGGAGCCTTGAGGGTGACGGAACCCTTGGAGGCAGGGATGGGAAGGGAAGCGCGCTTGCCAAGGGCGAAGGCATCGTTGGGAGCGGAAACAGCAGGGCCAGCGGCGGCGAGACCAGCGGCAGCGGCGACAACGGCGATGGAGAACTTCATTTTGATGGTAAAATGGGTGGTTTGAAAAAGTTTGGTTGAAAAATGTATAGAGAATGCAAATCGGTAGATGTAGGGAGCGTGGTATGCGTCAAGCAAACAAAAGACTGAATGGATTTGATGTTGGATGATGTCTTCCTTGCGGGATACCGGCTGCCCTTATACTCGCTCCACTCTTCGACTACCACATCCCCATCCCCTCTGTAATCAATGGCCCCGAAAATGTGCCAGGTGGTGGACAGGGTTCCAGTGGCAGGAAACGCTTCCCCGGTGGTGGACTCGTTGTGCCCAAGCTCCATGCGTGATGCGCCTCGCAGCACGCCTCCACCAAGGCCGTGGAGATCTTCTGATTGGACGCCAGTCCCCAAAAATGGCACCCATCGAGGAGAAAGTAGAGAGCTCGGTTGTACGTCAAGTCAGTCGGGGCTAGAAACAGGCTAGGTCGCGCCGACGCTAGCGCCTGAACAGCAGCCAAGCCTTTTGATGAAACCGCAAAAATATCCACTTCGCTCCCATTCATCTGGCTTGCCAAGATTCCCAGTAATCTCCGCTCTCTAGGATAGAACGTCTGGCCAGTCAAGCAATTTTCCGTAACCCCTCACAGTTGTACGGAGTACGAAAAACTGCTTGCGACTCAGGATATGGGGGGTCACGCTTTTGCGCTAGAACATCCACTCGATCTGTCAAGATTGTTCCGTCTCTTGTCCGTTTCCCACGCCCGTTGCCTGATTTTGATCATGTTCATTTAAGCAACATGACGTGTCTTGGCAGATCGGTTTCGTATATCGTACATCGTACGCAATCGTATTCCCGGCTCTTCCCTACTAGAACCACATGGACCTGAGTCGAAGGCGCCTTGATGATTAGTGGAACCTGTAAGTCGGGCTACTACAGTGTTGATGCATCAAACAAACGCAAGAGTCCAGAGTGTTTTTCCGCCTAGTCCTTGGTCGCTCGTGCTTTGTTTGGCGCGATCTTAGAAATGCCATGCCGTTGTACATAGATTGTTCGGTCGAAACGCATGAGAGACTTGTTTCCACCTACGGCCTTGTCGCGTTTCAGGCTTGGAAATAGCCTTTCCCGATACTCACGTGATGCAGTATGGCAACCATTGCTCACAGCCATGGAGAATGAAGACCGAGAGCATATTGAATGCATGAATTAAACATTTTCGTTGGCAGTGGCAACTATCGCCAGAACTGATCACAAATGGGCTACGGGATATGCCGGGTGGAGATGTGTTGCGCCGGGAACCTGTCCAAGAGCCAGGAGGTGGCGGTTTCGAGGTGACGTTGGTCATGCTAGGAACGCAACCCTTAGTCCCTGCGCTTGTCGTTCCAAGACATTACGTGAGACTATCTGCCGGCTGCGTCCCGAATGACAGGCAACCATTAAACTTTGAAAAGAGTTCTATAGGTGTTCTCCGTTCCGATTACTTGGAACTCGCGGCATAGCTGGTGCTTGCCTGAAAACCGGTAATCATCTCTTTCATGAGAGTCCCACACTGTCGTCGTGTTCCCTGGTACCCCTGTACCCGACACGACTCATGGCCATGTTTTGTTTCCGCCATGCGCATGCTGCTACCCGAGAGTTTCTGGTTTCGAAAACTTGTTTCTAGAACCGATCATCGCTGGTCCGAGTTGCGTCCCCAGTGAATGCTTTAGGAATGCGGCATCATCGGAGATTTACCTGATTAAGGTCTATCCGAAATACCTATCACAACTGTGGAAGATGGGAAATGCGGAGAAGCACCCACTAGTAATTAGCAAAAGCCGCACCGGACTTTACGGAACCTGGACTGCTAGTTTGCTGAGCGATCTGATTTCTTAGGTGGCGGTCATCACTTTATCTCATCATTTGGCTAATATACATCGCAGACGGATCGGGCCTATGCGATCTACCAAGTTTGGTGCACGTACATTCGATCGCCAGTCAATCTGCAAACATTGGCGGACTAGAATAGCATTTCACTCATGATTTCAAATATAGGGCTCTTGTCTGCTTACCCTCGTGTACTCCTTCATTTGTACTGCTCACCGCCAGCATGTAAGACGACGAACTACATCGCCAAAATTACCAGATATTGCTGTGGCTTTCACGCCTGGTACACCACATGACCTTTGCCATCCTGCGCAGTCATGCCAATGTTCCTGGTGCAATACTGAAGCGGCCTTGTTGGGAAGCACGACCTGCGAGGAGGTACCTAGTCATCCAGCGAACGGCCAGTGAGGATTGTGCGGAATAATTGTAACGCGAGGTTCCAAGACGGAGAAATGGTGTTGCGATTTCTCTCTGATCAAGGGCCAAGAAAGGCTCGAAGGTCTTGTCGACGATTTTTTTTCCGTTTACACGTCAGTCGGCTTTTGGTTGTGACGAGCGCAGCAGAGTCCCTTTCACTCGTTCTTGGGGCTATATAAGGAGAACGCATGGTAATCGCCAGGACCAGAGATCCGAACGAGCTCTTCATAGCCATCATCTCATACATCGTTTGTCCATCCCTTTGCTTCAGGATAAAGCGGGCGCGTAAATGGCACCTCATCAGGCGGCAGGTACTTTGGAACAATCGTGAACGGAAGCAGCCCTTTTGCGGCTAGGTACCTCTTGTACTGCAGTGATTTACCGAGCACCTGAGCCTGATTGATACCGAATTCAGTTTGTATACGTTTCAAGCACTTGGCTACAAAATCCTGGCTTGCTTGAGAGGCAATGGGCATAGTGCCGGCCTATGACAAGAAGCAGAAATAGTTAGTGAAAAATCACTCGAGCATGATTTGTGAGGACCGGGAGGGATACGTACTACAAAGATAGCCCATGCGGTTGAGTAACCTCCAGCTACACGAACGATAGGAAGGCGATCCTTCACGGTAGCGGTGCCGGGGAGGGCATTGACGACATTGGGTGACATGCCTTTGAAGTTGTCATGGAGTGACTTGACAACGACTTGATATTCTGACGCCGACTTCGACTTCGTCGACGACGCGTTTGAAGGAGAGCCCGACGACGGTGAGAGAGGCCCTTCGGAAGGAGGTGTGTGGATCTGCTCATCATCCGCGGAACTTGATGTCTCACTTGGTGCAACGCTGGGCACGTCGTGTAAAAACTGTGGCATACAAGCCAAAATATCCGATTGCATCTGGTACAAAGTACGGACACTTATTTCCAGCTGCTCGTGGTACTTGGCGCCAACCAGGGCTGGCGGTGTAGAGGCAAAACCAGTCAGAATGGCATTCCGGATGATATCATGGAAGTATATCCTATTGTAGCGCACCCAGTTCCATACCTGCGCTGCTATTGACGTTTTGTAAACGTGGTAGAAGTTGTCAAAGATCTCTGGTTTCTTCTCGCAAAGCACAACATCGTAGTCCCATTCCGGTCCTTGGTCCACAAAGATATCCGCTGCAATCTTGTCAAGTGCAAGCGCAGACTCTATAATATCCGGCAACGAGGTCAATTTTCCACTTATTATACGGGATCGAAGGTCAATGGTCTTGATATGGAGGAAAAAGAAGCGGTTTCTGGGATCAGTGGCGTCCACATATTTCATGATTTCGGTGTTGAGCTGATGAACAAATTCGGGAATAGGCTCGTCCTTGCCCATACAGTTCATAACAAGGAGCCCAATGGTATGCAAATACATGCGCTGGCCAGCCGGTGTTGAAAATTGGTTTCTGCCTCGTAACTTGATAAGCATGGAAGCACCATCGACGTGATTGCTCCATCCTTGCAAGCTGTTCTCATTGGAAGTGGCCTCAACCATGCTCAAGAGGTTAATGGACGTGAGTGTGCTATCCTCCTTGACAGTTTTTGGAGAGGAAATGGCGGCATTTGTCATCTTGATAGCGTTCAAGTACCAACGGGTGGCCTCACTCTTGAGTTTGGGGTCCATGTAGAGGTTTGCTATTCCAGCAACGCCGAGAGCTGTCATGGATGTAGCGACCAGCGGATGGAAGCCATATGTCGATAGGTGCTCTAGGTACTGGGCGGATTGTACAGGCGGCTGGTCTACACCAATGGCATAATATGACATGAAGTAGGAAATCCCCTGGTCGATGAGCGAGGGCGTTAGAGCCAGGCCTGGAGAATCCTTGGTTATGACCTGTAGGTAGGCTTCTCGTAGATCACGCTTTTCGCGTTCATCCTGTGCATCCTGTGCATTCCGAGCTGCGATGGCCTTTGCTTTGGATTTCTTTGCCCTGTTAAGAACATGTGCCGTCTCGTCATGGAAGAAAGCGTCAATAGTGCGATCGTATCCAGGGCATTCGAGACCCCGCTCAGCGCACTTGATGCATCCACCGAGGCGCTCGTCACACTGCGAGTTTTGTCGGATAAGTGGCTGATAGTTGTAGTAGATGAAATTCACAACCTACTTTAATCTTGCGCTCGCGACATTTCTTACACCCAGTAGATGGCCGGCCACGATACACCATGCTGATGCGGGAAGCCTTGAAAATGTGCTTTTCGATTTAACGGAGGAGGTGGTGGCGACAATGAACAGATTCCGGGATATCGTCTTAAAGAGAAATAAAAGTTGTAGGTATAAAAATCACAGCTGGGTGTCTGAGCATGTTGTTTAAGGCTACGCTACGGATGTGGCTGTGTAGGGGGGAATACAAGGAAGCTGAGGTATCTGACGACACAGCGTCTGATATGCAGCTCTCGGCGAGATGTTGAGATGGGGGGCCTGACCCTGCGTGTGCTTTGTGCCGCTAGTTGCATGTTGGTGGCGATGACTCGTACAATTCGATGGTATAAACACCGACTGGGATTGCGGGTAGAGCGCAAAACAGCGATGCGCTTTGCAGCTAACTTTCGCGCAATTTGGAGTACATATTTTCTAAAATTTTAGCTTACGTCATCGAATAACCAACAAGGCGTTGTGGCGGAGTGGTTATCGCGCAAGACTAGAAATCTTGTTCCTTCGGGAGCGTCAGTTCGAATCTGGCCAACGTCGACTTTTTTGCCGATGAGCAGGACACCAGACCTTCTCTAAGTAGATTTTTATTTTTATTTTTGCCTGATCGAGATATTTTTCTAGCACTATCCTTTCAGCTGTTGCCGCGGCAAAGTTAGGGACAACCCGTACTTGTTTTCAATTTGACATCTTAAGAGCATAATGCAACAATATCGAATAGGACATCATAACACATCCCATGTCATAAAACATAAACCACAAAGCAACTTATTCCCAGCAGCCCAAATCAATCTTCATCAGCGCTGTCCATCACAAACACCCGCATGGCAATATTTGTTGCAACCTTCTTTCCAAACCCAGGGCCTGACCTTCTTGTCATCTCCATCCTGGCCCTTTGTACCAGATTCCCAAACACCATTGCCACACTCATAAATGCAGGTGCAATACTCTGAGCCATCATCCTGGCGGGTGCACAAGGAGCGGTCGCCCGTCTGTTTGGCATACAAGTCACCCAAGACGGCTATGGGAATATCTGCATGAAGCGGGGAGTATGTTAGAAAGTCATGTTTAGGACATGGGGGTTTGGCATCGAGGGGGGAAAAGAGTAGAGTGTGGTGTATGTATGATGTGTGTTTGTGTGTAGTATGCTGGGGTAAATGTGGAGCACGCACTGAGGTTTTGCATGAGTTCCCAACCACAGTACTTGTTCTGCTTCTGGTTTCGCTTGATGTTGAGACTGCCCGATGCGGACGCAAGGGCAAAGGAGGGCAAGAGCATCATCACGAAAAGGATAGTGGAGAGGTGGTCTTTCATGTTGGGATGTTGTTCAAAGCAAAGGGCGAGTAGGCGTTGGGAGGGTTTCAATGTTAGTCGCAGCGTTGTGTATGCGTTTGGAAGTCAGGTTTGCTTGTTTTCACCGGCGAGTAGAAACATGTCAACAGGAGGCAGGAGCAGGAGGCGGTGGTTACACGCACACGTGGCTAGTCGCAGGCCGTGCCACCAAGCTACGCCGTTGCTGGACTTGCATTGCATTCTGTCAGCTAATCCAGACGTCATGTGTGACTTGAGCAATCGCAGCATTGTCAGGAGCATCACAAAAAACTGGCAAATGCAGGAACGTTGAACCAAGTCGTGTATTTGTCATGTTCCGTAGCCATTGGATCATGGACTAGTCGAAATGTGTGAACCAAAACGCCTCGCTATGCAAATGGGTATCAAAGGCTGTCGAGCCAACAAGAAAAAAAAAGCCATCAAGTCTCAATCAGAACCATGCAAGACTCCAGAGCGCGGGCATGTTTGGCCAGCGCTCTTGCCAAGTGGCGAGGATCTCTGGAACGCGTTCATCAAAACCGGAACGAGCGGCACCGCTGCCAGACTGCCAACCACTGTCGCCATGTATCTCACGCTCTTTTGCAGCAGCTTCATTCAGACTCAAGGCAAGATCTAGAATCGCCTTGCCACCCACCAGGGCCTCCTCGTGGTTGTCCCTGATGTCGACGTTAAACACATGGACAGGCCTATTGAGCTTTCCGCCCTTGTTGTGGAGATCCTCAAGCACGGCATCAAAACAACGCTCTTCACAGGTGATCACGACATCAACTACACCAGCCTCGGTACCTTGGGCACCCTTGTCCTCGGCGTGGTCAAGGCGCGGCTTACCGGGTACCCAGTCTTGGAAGCGCTCAGGGTAGCCCTTGATATTCAGGTTGCGACCTAACATATTGAGCAGGCCATTGTTGGTGTAAAGGGCCGCATTCTGCTGGGCAAGCTCATCATGGATGGCACGGTAGGTTGTGCTGTTGAAGTGGTACACATTGGGCTGTGTGATTGTGGGCCCCGGCAGACGCACAAGCGAGCCAGTGCCAAAGCTGATGGTTGGGAGGTGCGCGGACGCAAGCTGTAGGTGTGCTTCCATAGACCTGAGGAGACAAGGTTAGCGGTATTTCGCAGAAGGGCAAGGCTGGCGACATACCGGTTTTGGTTGCTAGCACATACAGTGCAGAACTTGAGTTTGAAGCTGTCTTCAGGCACCATGTTCTGCTCTGCATGCGCATCTTTTGCACCGTCCACGCCTGCAGGCTGGGGCTCTGCAGGGGGTGGAGGCGGAGGCGGCGGAGGCACGGCTGCAGGAGAAGCCTGCTGTTGCTGCTGCTGCTGCCTCGCGCGTAGTCTTGGGTCGGCGGACATTTTCTCTGTGGTCCGGTATAGCTCTGCAAATTCTTCGCTAAGTCAGCAATGGGCCTATATGTGCGTACTCGGTGCTAGCAGTAGGTTTGATACGAGGATCAGAATTTTCAGTGTATATTATTGTGAGTCCTCAAAGGCTATTGCCTAGGACAGCTCCAATAAGTGCTCATCATCTCGGGGGGATACGGGGGATACGAGACAGGTGTCGACGTACACTAGGAAGAAGCGCTGCCCACAGTCATAGTCCGCGACACGAGGACGATGCGGTTGAGCGCAAGGCGAGGGAGGGCGGGTGAGTGGTGTTTGCTTTGTGAAAGGCACGAAGCCAGTGGAGGTGCAAGCTTTGTCGAGCTCGGAGCGCAGGTGATTATGCCCTGGGTGGCTGACTAAGCGGCCCGTGCGACCGGCCAGGCGGGGCATGCCGAGCCTCATGGGCCCGAGCAAGCACAACGGGCCCGAAGCACAACGGCGTGAGGTCAGGCCGTATTCGACGCGGTTTGACAGGGCGGCTTGCCTCATTTCCTGTTCCTGGGCCGCGTAGGCGGAACCGCATTCGGCCGGGTGGGATGCCTTGGACGTGGGTGAGGTGAGATGGCTGCATCCGCCTAGCCTGCAGGCCGGTGTTGCGCAAACCGTGGACTTACGCCCCGTCCGGTCGCGGCGCGGCGCGGGCTGCTGTCATGTCACGGCGAGCCCCAGATGCTGGCGGCGATGCACAGGGCCAGCGCTGGCAGAAGCAATCGGCGTGCGATTATGCGTTTGGGAGCGTGACGGCATGACGGTGAGGGTTGGCCAGGAAGTTCCTCGCGCCGCAGCGAGCAGACCCGGCCCGAAGCAGCTAGCGCGCCGGCTCTGAAACAGTCTACCGCCCAAACAGGCCAAGCCGCTGCTGTTGGAGCGGTTTGCAATCGTCCAAGGCTGAACAGACGCAACAAGACACACACGCGCCCACACACAGCCCCTCGTCGATGCTCGTAGGCCTCATGGCTTGAACCATCGCCCTGCCAGTCCCGCCCTCTATTTCTCCCCTCGCCCGCCCGCTCGCCACATGTCTTTGCCCGCCCGCAGCGCCTTCGACATCTTCTGAAACACAGGACCGGCGTCTAGCATGTCCCCCGCCAGCCAGTCCCAAAAATAGCCTATCCTCAATCGGCCGTCGACCATCCACCACACGCGCTGCTCCACCACAGCACTCAGCTGCTCTCTCTGTCCTACTGCCCAACCCGCGCTCCCTGCCGCGACTCATCCACCGCCTCGGCTCTCAACCTCAGCCGCGCAACCGTTGCCTCTGCTACTGGTGAGTGTTAGCGCCAGGCCTCGACGGCCCTCTCTCCCCACATCCCCATCCAGCGCTTCTCCAGCCGCTGCGTCCACCCAATATCTTCACGCCCACGCACCCTGCCCCCAATCGCGGCGCCCGCTCCCACGCCCAGCTGCTGCTTTCCAGAAGCCTTCCAGTGCGCCGCCTGACCCATTGGTCACCGGCCTCACTCGACGAACCACTCCCGCCGTCGAGTCACTGCGCTCTCAGCCATAACCCATTACCGGAGCCGCGCCAAAACTGCCGGCTCCCTGTGATTTGGTTGCGACGCTCCTGGTGCGCCTCGCCTGCTGTTCCACTCCGCCACCCGTTCTGCTGCTGCTAGTGCTCTCGTGTGCTCCTTCTCCGACACCAGAGGCTTATCCGTACTGCGCGCCGCCTTGAAACCTGCACTGCCTACTACACTGCCCTCTTTGCTGCGCTTCGACACAAATCATATAGGCCACTGCTGACAATCCAGATTCGACTACACACACATATACACACAAAAACTACCGCGCATGACCGACACGGGTACCGCATCAAAGACGCCCGTCTACACCCAACGGGTAGACGAACCAACCGATCCAGTCGCCGTGCCCACACATCAGCCAGAGAACAAGATGGCTGCCGATGTTTTATCGCCGCGGAGCGACCCGAGTGCTGCGCAAGCGGGTGTAAACCGTACCTCGCTGCCTCCACTCGTCACTTCCCCGCCTTCCAAAGCCAAGCTTGAGCGCGCAAGTTCCTACCTAAACAAGCGACTCTCAACATTTTCCAACATCTCCAACATTTCCAACACATCCAACACGCACCAATCGGTACGCTCGCGGCCGCAATCAACCGCCTTCCCCATCTTCCACTCCAGTCTACCCTACTCGCTTGTGCGCGACTTCGCTTATGACCCGCTTCATCCTCTGTTCTATGGCCCACTGCCAGAACAACCGTCTGACATATCCACCCCTGCCAGTGAGCACAGCCGGAGACTCTCAGACCCCCCGCCCGTAGCATGGCGCAATGAGCGAAACAGCTGGTCTGCGGGGTCATGGGACGAGAAGGATGGCGAACAACTTCCGCAGACCTCATATGAGGGTGGTCCGCCATACAGCGAGGACGAGGACATCTCGAGCCCAGTAGTCACCAGCCATCACGCGCGACACAAGAAGCACAAGTCCAACATTGTCAACTTCGATCATACACGAGGTCGGAGAGGTTACCCAGAAGAACAACGGCGTAGCTCCATGCTACCATTCAATGGCGACAGCGGCCACTTCGCCCACGACGATACTGCAGACGGCTCCAATAGCGAGTACATTACATATCCGCCCGAGTCGTCGCGACTGGGTGTACCCGAAGGCGCATCACGACGTGATTCTCACTTTGCAACAACTCTGCCACCACGCGCCTATGCTGACGCCGATACAGCCCTGGATGGCCCGCCATACGATTCAGATGACGACATGTCCGAGCCTGAAGACTACATCTACGACGACAATCGTTTCTCGCGCGACTACCAGTTCACCATTGCTTCACCCGATGAAGAGATGCACGGCAAGGCAGTTGCATTGTTCGATTTTGCACGGGAAAACGACAACGAATTGCCGCTGGTAGAAGGACAGGTGATCCTAGTCTCCTACAGGCATGGACAAGGCTGGCTAGTAGCCCAGGATCCCAAGACGGGTGAGAGTGGTCTAGTACCAGAGGAATATGTGCGCCTACTGCGTGACATTGAAGGAGGTTGGAACGGCTTGGTAGGCGCTATCCACTCGCAGCCTGATTTGCAGCTTCCCGAAGGCAACAACGGACCAGAAAGTTTGCTGAGCCCCATCTCCGCTGGACCAGAAGCCAAAACGCCCACACAGGCTGATCATCCTCAGAACTATACCCCTGTCATATCGACATTCTCGACTAGCCACAAGGACCTTGAGAAGTACCCCACAGAACGACTCGGCACCCCAACCACGGCGGACGGCGGCCACTTCTCACGAGGCAAGGACGGCGGCGCTATGGAGGGCGTAGAGACTACTCCTGAACCGCAGTCGGAGGAGCAAAAGTTGTAAACTGGGTTAGACTGCCTTCCCCTTGTTACGACGAGGGTGAATACACAAATTCCGAGTTGAGTACAATCTCAACCATGTCACAGCCACCGGGAAAGTGCCACTGTACGCTTGTGCTATCAGGCCGGTAATCAGTACGGAGCAACATCCAGGACGTTCCGCTCGCTGAAGAAAAAGGGCCTCCGCAGCATTCAAAACATTTTGATCATTTCACGACATTCGCTTCAAACCATTGTCTTATTTTCGGCTACTTTCACGAATGCATTGCGAGGCGCTGGGGAGGAGAGATTTGTTTCCAAGACCATACTAGGTTTAGCGATAGTTGCTCTATGGTCTTATCATGGAAAGCGGGGGAAAAGGGGAAAAGGGTTGAAGAATCAAATATTGGGAAGGAAAAGGTTGAGCATGAAGAGGTTATTTAACGAGCTAGGATCCACACACGGAAGGGAGTGATTGACGATCCAGCAAAGGGAACTTTTGTATGATGATGGGATTCAATGTGGAGGGGACTCATCAAATGTTCTTTACCTACCTTTTTTTTTGACGCTGGCTCTGCCTCGTCCACACTACCACTACCATCATCAGAATCACTCATGTTCCCAACTGTAATTGTACTATTTTTTATTTTATTTTTCGCTCTCTTTTTCCCCTTGTTCTTCCTAGGCTATGTGTGTCTCTCTGTCTTGCGCAACTCACAATCATTAATCTCAAACGTAGAAGACGAGAGATATAGAGAAGACTTAGCACAGATATCAACGAATGGAAAAAACATGAGCAAATAACGACCTCTTTCTCTTGTACACATATACATACATACAGTTCAAAACTCCTTTCCGAGGTATTTCCTTAAGGAAGCAAAAGAAAATCTCAAATAAGAAGGCGGCCTTCTTTTGTTGTGACTAGAAGGAGATGTTACTCAAGTCTCTCAAGGGACCGCAACAGTGTTGTTATCGGATTACAAAAACTTGTTTCGATAATAGTAAGAGACCGAGAAGAGCAACAAACAAGGGTTAGTTTGAACTACCCAACTTCCCTTCCCTAGTTTTATTTTTTCTTTTGTTTCCATCTCTTCTGTCACTTTATACGTGCCGAGTTGTGCTGCTCTAGTACTAGCACGTTTTATCCTATCTCAAACTGTATATTGTTTTCTTTGTTACAAAAGGGTAATACCACACATCCACATACAGCGAGCGTAACGAAGCAATGCGGTGAGATGAGAAAAAGCGATGCCATTGTTCTCTCTCTATCAGTCCTTCCTCGAAAAAATAAACCTAGGACTCCAAAAACCTAACCCCTATACTCGCGTGTCTTTCTAGTCACACTGTTGAAATCTTATCCGAGAATACCCATACACACACAGAAAAGAGAGAAGACGCCAAAACGCGTGCGCTCGGTTACCCCAAATCCCTATTACAAGAACTATGAAAAGAAAAGAAAAAGGTTACTGTACAATAAGACCGCCCAAACGGTAAAGAATAGACAGCAGGAATGAAATTCGTAAAGGAACGGGTGCTACGGCTGCAAGCGACATTGTTCACAGTGTCGGAGCTCTCTTAAGACCTTGACAGTAGCGAACGTACAAGGCGTCAATAAAGTGCGAATGTCGGATACCCGGTGGACGGGCTTGCTGAAAGGCATCAAGTGCGGCTTCGACTTTGTATCCCAGACGCTCAATAAGGTAGGATACCAGGAAGAAGCCGGTGCGGTTAAAGCCATAGTGGCAATGGACGCCAATGAGACCAGGTCTGTGCTCGGCTCGGATCCTGTCTACAAGATCGAAGAACTCTTTGACTTCGGCGGCTTGTGGGGGCTGCTTCGATACCGTTGGAAACTTGTAGTAGGGAATGCCGCCCTCTTCCAAGCCCTTGGGATCGTAGACAGGGTTATCGTGCGAAATGTCAATAACAGCACATAGCTTCCCGGCCCATTTCTTGGTAAGAACCTTGGGCGTGTGCTCCTCGTCGACTTCACGAAGCGTCTTCATCGCGCGGAAGACACCGGCAATAGGCGCAGAGACCGGTTGCACCGCCTTCCACTTTTCGAGATTCTTGACATCCCATTTACCCTCGGTCGACAAGTAGCTGAGTTGCCAAGCCAGTGAAAGACGGGGATCGATGTAATCGGCAAAGAAGGTGCCTATCAACCCAGCGATGATGCGCGAGGTAGATGGAGCAAAGACCAGAGAGTGAGCTGCTGGCTTAGGCATGATTGCTGTCTTGACGACAAGCTTGCGTGGATGAGGTGAGGGCGTGCTTGATGATGATGTCGAGGTTCCAGTGAGAAGCGGACCGTCTGCGGTTGTTATGCTTCCGTTCCTCGTCCCATAATCTGTGGGCACAAGGCTTCCGTCGCTGGTGGATACAGAAGTTGATTCTATCGTTTTAGTGTCGTCTTCGCATTGCGGCAAATCCGCTGCATCAATACCAGAGTCTTTGTGCTGCTTTGTAGGCCCATCTGATAGGACAGCAGTAGGAACAAACGGTGCAGCTGCGATAGGCAGACTCGCCTTCTCGCTTGGCGGCTGAATGGCATTAACATCTCTTCCCAGGAACTCCACAATACGCTTAATATTTGAGGCTGGTGTCACCTCATCTGTTTCGCCAGCAGCAAGGAACAGTGGAATATTCAGACCACTCCAGACGTCTCTTCCCGGAAGACCACCCTTTGGCGAACCGTCTGAGTAGTCAGGGCACATGCCCAGCGCCATTCTCTGCCAGACAGCACTTTGGCTTTGCTCATTGAAACGGAGCTGCATTCTTCTTGTCTCCACATCGGCGTCTGCCCCAGTCATGCGTAAAACGCTCTTGCTGTTGACACCCCCTCTCCGATCCCAACGTCTTAGAAGGTCGAAAAGAACTGGGGGTGTGAATGATAGAGACCGCAATTGCTTGACTTGCTTTTCAGTAGGAGGGTCGGCTTTTGGACATATGGCGATCAGGCCGCTGACGTGTTGCGATAAAAGGTGGGCGTGGGGTGAGGTTGGTGAAGCCAGGAGCGCGGCTAAGGAACATCCCATGCTGTGGCCAACCAAGACAATGGGTTGTCCTTCGTCGGCCGCACGATGAGCTTCGATGACAACTGCAAGCAGTTGAACCAGGGCGTCGGTTGTATAGGCTTCCCATGCCTTTGGCTCAAACATCGATGCGCCGCATCCAGGCAAGTCCAGAGCCAAACATGGTGCTAGGTTAGAGAGACTAATGAGGATAGGGCTGAATTGAGCGATGGATCCGCCGAGGCCATGAATGAAGACCAGAAGCGGGATTGGACAAGGGTCTTTTGGTAGTCTGCTTTCTTGATGGTGTGGACGATAGAAGGTGCGAAGTTGAGGATATGTGAAGCCAGTGGAAGGGACGGTGTAAGACCTGAGTGTGGAATACTTCTTTATCAGAGCTGGGTTGGTAATAGTCGCTTCATCTATGGAACATTAGCACGTGAAGCCTAGTGGATATGTGCACGATCAAGACCACGTGATTGGATAATGGACGGATTGCTAAGCTCAAGGGAACCAACTCACCAGTCGCAGCATCGGATGGCTGATGTCCGTGGCCAAACCTGTGGTTTCCAGACCTTTTTCTCCTTATCCAAAGGGCCGATGCAATTCCACACAGTGCTGTCAACTCAACCATACCCGCGGACGTCAGGATCCAGTTTCCTTGATTGACTGTGAAGGGACTGAGCAGCTGGAGGGCACGGTAAGCGGAGTTCTTTATATCCGCACCGTTCCAGCGGACGAGGTGCGAGTCGGTCTGTGTCACTAGATGGCTGGGCGAGCCAGTGAGGGTGGTCCTCAGAAGTGACAGCAGAGCCTGTGGCAGACGCAACGTGCCATTCTGGGCCGCGTAAGGACGCGAATGAGGCTCCATAGACTTTCGCGTGGAACGACGGTGGATGTATATCCAACGGGCCGTGGAAGTGCTGGGGGGCACGACGCTGATGGGCGATCTGGGGGCAGCCAATCGAATCCGATAGAAGGACTCGTGCCCCGATCGCTGGTGGGAAAGAGCCGGTGCCTGGGATGTTTGGTACGGGGAGGCGCGCGCACGTTGAACGAACAACGAATATGTTGCTAATAAGAATGGCTCGTCATCTGCAGCCGGGTAATGTAGGCAATGCGGGCGGGCATCGTGTCGAAAAGCAATAACGGGAGACGGCGACACAAGCAGGCGATGACGATGACTGGGCCAGGCCGTGGCTGGGTAGATAACGTGTCTGAGGCCGGCAAGAACGGAAAATGTGTTGGTCGAGGACTGCAACCAGGACGGTACCAGTGTGGGTGTTGGTGTTGCGAGTCTTGCTGCACGCCGAAATTATTTGGCGCCGTGCAGTGACTGTGATGGGCAAAATGACGTTTGTGGTTGGGCGGCGGCTGCCACACGGCCCAATGCGGGAAGCAACGCCTCTGCCATCACATCGTCGACCTTGGCAGGGCTGACTGCACCGACCCAAGTACATACCTACGCCGTCGGCGCCAGGTCTATGCATCCCATCTCCCTCACCATTTCCTCGTCGATCCTCGTCTTCTGGATGCGCTACAAACTTGACGTCTCGACCCGTCGCGACCCGTCTCTTTTCCGTCCGACGCATCCGCACTGGTTACCATGGTCAGACTTGTCGTGACGCCATCACGGTTCCTGCTCCCAGACAATGCGCCAGCTGTCTTGTCAGATTTCTTACTGCGAAGTAAATACCAGGCATGACCGTTCATGCCGGCAACTGGTGCATGGAAACCAACGATATTCCTTCTTGGGGGCCTGTCCCACTTTTGATCCGACGCAGATACGAGCAAATGTAGTCGGAGGCTCCGTACGTATGCACTGATATGTACATACAGATGAGCTGCAGGTGTGCCATACCTTACTGCATGCCTGCTTGTCAATTCCATGTACAGCCGGGATGATGCCCACAGCGGTAAACCGCTGCGAGCTTCCAGAAGAGTAACTATTTCGCCGTTGAAAGCGCCGCATCTGGGCAGCGGGCCAGCACATGTCGAGCCCAGAGCCCATGCGCCGGGTCATCCTCCAGGTCCGATGTGTCGCGCCTCGGGATTTGACCGCCGAGCAAATCTTCACGTTATCACCCCGGCGCCAGCGCCGACCATGCCCCGCCAACTCGTTAGCCGACCCAATCGCCATGGCTCGGCTTTCATCTCATTCGGTCAGATTGGTCGCTAACCAGCACCGTGGACGACAAACAATGCGTAGCCTTCCGGCTGCGGGCTTGCACTTGTCATGTTCCATCATACCCCTCCCTCCACGAGCCTTCCGGCCCCAGAAAAATAGTGATAGAGGCATGACCATGGCCCACTCGCATGTCGACGTGAGCACCTTAGACGGCCCTAACAATGCTAGACTGGCACCTATCCCTGCTCGGGAGTACCTGGACACGCGGTACCTGTTAGCTATCGTCACTATCTCTGATCTTGTCCCCAGAAAACCACCTTGTCCTTTCCGCCGAGTTTCTCGCCCAAGTTGATTTCTTCTCCACAATACCCGTCTCAGTCCCATATCTGCCATACAATCGGTTTTCCGCTGCCGGAAGATGGATCCTAAAAACCTCCAGAAGCAACGGGAGCCAGAGGAGCCACGGTTTCTCAGTTTTCCACATCTCCCTGATGGCGCAAAACATGAAGATGGCAAACCAGCGCTCAACAAGTACTCGTCTACGCTCACTACTGGTCACAACTTCCCTGGAGCTCAGGTCCGCTACTACCACAAATTGAGCCTCATCAGTAGTTGACATTGAAGATAAAATAGGCCATGCTCTATGCTGCCGGTGTACCCTCCCGAGAAGCAATGAAGACGCAACCTCATGTTGGAATTGCATCTGTTTGGTGGGAAGGAAACCCATGCAAGTCAGTTCGCTCCCAACGTGCATGAATGTTCAAAGAAAACTGACAACGCCGCAGCATGCACTGTATGTTTCTGAATTGAGTCCATGCATGGCAAAACCATCATGGTGCAGTGACCACTCATGTGCGCATGGCATGCTGACAATCCACAGTGCTAGATTTGGGCAAGGAGATCAAGAAGCATGTTCAGAATGATAACATGCTAGCATGGCAGTACAACACTGTCGGTGTCTCGGACGGTATCACCATGGGCGGTGAAGGTATACTACAACCAATCCATATCCAGCAGAGCAGGAATTGACCGTGATTAGGAATGCGCTTCTCTCTCCAGACCCGAGAAATAATAGCCGACAGCATCGAGACCGTAACATGCGCCCAGCATCACGACGCGTGCATAGCCATTCCCGGCTGTGATAAGAACATGCCTGGAGTCATTATGGCATTCGCAAGACACAACCGCCCTTCGCTCATGGTTTATGGCGGTTCCATAATGCCAGGCTACTCAGAGACGCTCAAGAAGCCTATCAACATCTCCACATGCTACGAGAGCCACGGCGCATACATATACAAGAACCTGAAGAGCGCGACTGAGGGAAAGTTCTCGCCGGATGAGATTATGGAAGATATTGAGAGGAATGCATGCCCTGGTGCTGGGGCTTGCGGTGGCATGTACACGGCAAACACCATGTCCACATCAATCGAAGGTACGATAAGCTTTTTTTTGCCACATGGCATTACAATGTACTGACACACTGCAGCAATGGGTCTTACCCTGCCCAATTCTTCCACCACGCCTGCAACCTCGCCTGCCAAGATGCGTGAATGCGCCAAAGCCGCAGCTGCCATCCGCGTGTGCATGGAGAAGAACATCACACCCCGGAAACTACTCACAAAAGCTTCTTTTGAGAATGCCCTTGTTATGATGATGGTACTGGGCGGGTCGACAAACGCCGTTCTACATCTTCTCGCCATGGCCGGTACAGCAGGCGTTCCTCTGACCCTCGACGACTTCCAGCGTGTCTCCAACAAGATCCCTTTCCTTGCTGACCTAGCCCCAAGTGGCCGCTACATGGCAGCCGACCTCTTCGAGATTGGCGGCATGCCTTCCGTCATGAAACTGCTCGTCGCTGCCGGACTACTCGACGGCTCCATCCCGACCGTAACCGGAAAGACGCTCGCTGAGAACATTGAAGGATACCCATCACTCCCCCAAGACCAAACTCTCATCCGCCCTCTAAACAACCCGATCAAACCCACAGGCCATATCGAGATTCTCCGTGGTAACCTCGCACCCGCCGGTGCCGTTGCCAAGATTACCGGCAAAGAAGGCCTGAAGTTCACCGGCAAGGCCATGGTTTTCAACAAGGAGCATGAGCTCGATCACGCGCTCAACCAAGGCCAGATTCCCCACGGCGAGAACGTCGTCGTAGTCGTGCGCTACGAGGGTCCCAAGGGCGGCCCCGGAATGCCCGAACAGCTCAAAGCTTCAGCTGCCATCATGGGCGCCAAGTTGACCAACGTCGCGTTGATCACGGATGGCAGGTACTCTGGTGCCTCTCACGGCTTCATCGTGGGTCATATCTGCCCCGAAGCAGCGGTGGGCGGTCCTATTGCTGTTGTGCAGAATGGCGACATAATCACTATTGATGCAGAGAAGAACAGGATAGACATGCACGTTAGTGATGAGGAGATTGAGAAGAGGCTCAAGGAGTGGGTGGCGCCTAGTATGCCCGTCACGAGGGGAGTACTGGCCAAGTATGCTAGGCTGGTGGGTGATGCTAGTCACGGCGCCATGACAGACCTGTTTTAAAAGCTGTCAAGAAAGGGTATATCTTTGTATTGTCGAAGTTTTGGAAGTTTGGCAGCTCGTGGTATGTACGATTAAACTAGACAGAAAAATGTACAGTTATCGAGAGAGAGAGAGAGAGAGAGATCGTCATCAAGTCATTTCATCACACTGCAAATGTCGAGTGAGACACCAGTCAAAAGTGAAGGGGGTATCATGTTGCTTTTCAGGCCAAAGCCCAGTGTCATTGGTTGTCCTAGGCTAAAAGCAGGCCCAGCGAAGTCATGTCTTCAACGCCATAAGCCGTAAACCGTGTTAGATCCGTAACCGCCCCGCAATAAAATGCTTAGAACAGCCGTGATTTTTTTGCCCTCGCATCAAAACCCTGTGCGAAACATTCTACTCGTCATCCTCCTCCTCGGCCTCGAGGGTGGTCTGCGCGATACGGTCCAAATCACGCTGGCCGGACTGTGTGATGCGGCGGCCACCCTTGTCCTCGTCCTGCTCAAGGACACCAATCTTCTCAAGAGCCTGCATGACCTTGCGGTCGACGGAGCCGGAGGCATCAACGTGGTGGGAGGGGCGGGAGCCACGGTTCTTGGTGGATCCGTGGACCTTGCGGAGGCGGCCTACACCGACAGTCTTGCGCTGTTTACTGTATCAGTATTTTGTTCTCTTCTTCTTGAATTCGTATGCATGGGTTTTCGCGTACCATGTAGATGTGGCGGGCGATGGCAGCAGCGCGGATGTAGAACCAGTCGATGTCCTGGGGAGGGAGCTCATTGGAGTCTGTACAGTGTTAGACAACCGTTTGCGCAAAGTTTTTCTTCTCCTCGTCTTGGGAATTGGGGGAAAGATACGTACGGCTCGTCTTGACAGTGTCAACCCAGCCTGTAGATAAGAGTCAGCGAACTGAGGTTATCCCCCATTTACGGGATTCAGGCTTTTCATCCTTCACCCTCTGGATAGAGACGAACCTGGACTGCGAAAAATGTTAGCGCTTTGCTCCTTTGCATGTGTTTGGTGGGAAAGGAAGGCTTACATGGGGAGCTTTCCCTGGCGCTTCAGGAAAGCGGCGTAGGCCTTCACGAAAGTGTGAGACTCAATGTCCTTGACGGTAACACCACCCATTTTGTCGGTATTGAAGAGAAATTGTCGGTTTGCGGGAAGGAGGGCGTTCGGGCTTGACGGTGGTTGCTGCAAATGTCTTTGTCGACGCTACCAATTTGCGCCTACCGTGGTCTCGCTTAGGAAGAATGGTCGGGCCGGCGCTAGTGGTGGGCGCGTGGGGGCAGCTTGGATCGTCTGAACCATTGCCGAGATCCAACACCATTATTGGTTGTGCGTATCGATTGCAACGTGGGGCACCAACGTCGGATGTCGAAGCTTCTGTCGCTCGCATATCTTTGTGTTGGTCGCTCAACCAGTAGGCAATTCTGTGAGACCCAATTTGACGAACTGCTTCGAAGACTGCATAATTGAAGCGGAGTTTTGGGAAAGATATCAGCAAGGCGAAAATTCTTGTTACGTTTATGCATGTAGACCGGATTAAAAGTCCAAGCAGCGCTATTATCACGGAATCACCATACAATTGAAGACGTATCCATTGAACTTAGTTCCCATGTATTCGTGCAGTAATACGCAAGGTGCATTACATGCGCTCAAAGAATCTAACATACAGCAGGATATATACATGACATCTTGTAATATACATCGTAATCACCACTTGCTAACATCAACAACGGTAACGGTGATCGAGTTGGAGTTGCTAGGTGGCAGCTGTCCGCCACCCATGATCAGCAACTTGGTTGGGTCCTTGAGGACGCGGAGATGCCTTGTGTAAGAGCTTGCCTCAGGGGTGTCGATCTTGATCCAGTCACCTGATCCAAGATTCTTGTTGATGTAGACCTGAGAGCCGCTGTGCGCACTGGCAATGATCATGCCGTTGGCGCCACCAGTAGGCGTCCAGACAACATAGGGGGAACCGCTGGGAATGGTGCCGTCGGTGGCCCTGAGGCTGATACCTTGGGCTTCGCCAAATTTCTCAGGGTCGGAGACGATCTTGTAGTAGACGGGGAACTGGTAAGAGTTGGGGATAGCGGGGCCGCCGCCATACTCATAAAGCATGATGTACTTTCCATTGGGCAGCTTCGCAACGGTGGGCATGCCAGGGCGGTCGGTGTACTTGGGGTAGGCCACGTCGTTTACAACCGGACCCCAGGTCTTGAGGTCGGTGGTAGTCTGGTGCACCATCTTCTGGCCGTAGGTGGCATTTTCGCGCTGGTCGGAGTAGTAGCAGATGAGCTTCTTCTGGTACATCATCAGGAAGGGCTCCCAGACAGGTGTCAAGCCGTTGTTGGGACGAGCCTCGCCACCAGCTGCAATGTGGGAGACGAATTTCCAGGTCACACCAGAGTCGGTGGATGCATAGAGTTCAATATGGGTGCTCGAGAGATCCGTGGGGATGGCCGAGCCAGAGACCAGGACAGTTCCAGCAGCAAAGCCGCCAATGCTTTCGGGCAAAACGTAGATGAAAGGCTGGTAGCGCAGACCATAGCCGTACTGGGTGTCTTGGACGCGCGAAATTTCCTTCCATGTCTTACCCCCATCGGAGGACTTGAAGATGGGGAAGTAGACCTTGGGTGGCTCAGGCGAGTAGTTCTCCCAAGTTGCTAGGAGAGAACCGTCGGCAAGCTGTGCACTGCGGGCATACAGGACACCCGGGTCAGTCCAGCCAGCGTTCCTGGGAGGCGAGAAGATGACATTGCGAGAGAAGGTGGGCTGTGTCGTCTGGCGTTTGGGGAGGGCAGAGGCCGCAGTGGAGGCCACGCCAATGAGCGACAGAAAGAGAGTTGAGAGACGCATCTTGACGGCTTGAGGTCTTGCAAGATGATGAATAGAAAGGGGTGGGAAAAGGCAATGCTATATAAAGCAATGCCAATGCTCACTTGAACTTACATACTCGTATTCCTTGACGTTAACAGGCGCTCTGAGGTCTGTTCCTGGCGCTTGAACAGGTCAGCACCACGGAGCCTGTCCCTTCACGTCATCATCACCCTGGCATACATGGTACCACATGCTTGCCTTCGGTGCAGCCCATGTTTCCCAATGGCGGGGAATCTCCAGCCCGCAATCCGGAGAAATTGTGTGTAGTAGGGATCGTCCAGTTTTGCGGGGAAACCGGTAGTTTATACACCGAAACCTGCCAGATTCGACGATGGACTTAGCAAATAGCCAGGTCCGAGGCCTGCCGAGACGCGGGACACGAGCCGTGTAGGGACTAGGGCGAAGACCACCAGAAGCACATGATCAAGTAACCATAGCAAGCATGATGAGCCAAGTTCTTGGTTCCTGGAATTTACCAGAGTTTTGCCGAGGTGGTAGAGAAAAGCTTTGTATCAAGGTTTGGCCCGTGATATATGGCGTTGGCTGGTGCTGGTGTTGATGTTGATGTTGGCGGGGGGCGGGAAGGAGCGAACGTAAGTACCTACCGGCATGCGACACGGCCGCCCACACCTCACTCTCGCAGCCATGACGCGCACTGCAAATATGCGCATTAGCCACATCTTGCTCTATGACTGCGCCATCCTTTCTGCACACGACCCATTCTTTTTCGCATCCCACTTACCTGCCGCGATGGGGGCCTCATCTTTCCCTTGGTGTTCACAATTTAGCCGGATGACGATGTACTAACGGGCCGCACGCCCAGGAAGACTCCGTCCTCTATACCGAGTTCAAACAACCTGTACGACCGCGAATGCAACAGGTCGAGAGATGGGGGAGTACAGCTGAATATGTCGCAACCCGTGCCTTGTGCCATATGGGTTGACTGTTTGTACCTACTTCCAATCAGCCTCGAAGCAAGCCAGCCTTATCCGTCACACTGCATGAGGTGGTGGCAGTGCACCAACGGCCGCAGCAGCTGCCTGCAGTCTTCTCAAGCTCCACCTGACTGCAGCGCTCACCGGTCAAAACTTCAACTATGTCCGCCTTCTCTGCGTCCTTAGGCTTCTGTCCCTGCATTTTGCGGTCAAGACTATGCCCACATGGTAAGTCCATTGCTCTGTCATGGTTTGGCACAGGGTGGCTTCTTCGTATCGCGAGGCTGAAAGGTCTCATCATGTGAGTATGGTCAATAGCTGACAAAGGCTTGGAGCAGAATTCCACTATAGCATCTCCTGTTCCGTTGCGCTTCAATCAAGCCCGACGGGCAACCAATGAGTTCAAGGCTGCCGACACAGGACGGGAGACGCCTCTTCCGCAATATGAACAAACGCAGTCGGTCCCATTTACCTTGAAACTCCAGGAAGATGCTCGAAACCCGGGTCAATTCCAGCTCGTCTTGGATATCGGTTCAAAACTGCAAACACCAGATGGGTTACACTTGAACACATTGTCGCAACCTCAAGACAACATCAATCTTGCTACCACAGGCAACGCAAATTTTAGGCCAGATGCGTCAAGTCCGCCTATCACGCCTCTTTCGGAAAAGCAAGGCTGGGCTGACCTGGATCATGTACCCCCTGAGTTCCTCAATAAAGTCGTGCCAGATTGGACTGTGTCGTTCTCTCGGAGTGATTCGACAGTGTCCACACAATCGAAACGATTGTCTGACATCAAAGCTCGAATTAAGAAGAAAGGGAAGGGCTACGTAGTACGGCTGTTGAAAGGATCCTCTACCGACTCGAATGAGATTGCTGAAGTAGACTTGGGTTCGCAGGCGAACAGAGCCCAAGGGGGCGACATATTTGAGCTTGACTCCACGACCTTGCCAGCCGAGCTCCTCTCACCTCCATCGTCCTTGCCACAAAATAGTATCAGTCTTGCTGATCGACCTGATGTCTTCGAAATTGGCACTTCCAACGAAGCCGGAACCAACCGGCCCCCACCTGCCGTTTCTCTTGAGCCTACTTTGAATCCTGAATCGCATGCGAGAGTTTTGGCCATAAGCCGCTTGGCACAAAACTCGATTGCAGAAGAAGGAATGAGCGACGCCGAGACTTTGATACCTGATGTCATTCACGCGGGTGGAGAACAGACAGATGTCGAAGCCTTTCGTCAACCTGCATCCATGATTCCAGGTAGGTCAGATTCAGTATCCAGTATCGTAAAAACACCAACTCGTGGTCTCTCCTTGATTGGCCCTGTGAGGAAAAGGGTCGAGAAGAGAACACGCCCTCGAGCAAATGGCCGGAACACATACTTGGAACTCAGACGGTCAGATGCCCACAAATCTGTAAAGCATGGCTCCAAATCGACTACTTTCGCGAGCGAAAATTACTTTTCTGAGATCGGGGCGAAAACAACGAACCTGCGGCAACGGAGTCGTCCATCTTCTCGTAAATCTAACGATTCTGATCAAACGTCAGACGAGTATGGGTCGTCGCAGCAACCAAACCAGCTCAACAGTAGAGTTAAGCCACGGAGCCGTCACTTGTCGGCAGACGATCTTCAATTCCCCACAAAGTCCAAGTATGGCTTACGGTTACAGACTGATGTGCCGAAACCAAAATCTGCACATGTATCTCCGGTGGCTCGGCGGAAAGGGTTTTTGAAAGCACGGAAACAAAAATCTTCATCACCTTCACCTATTGATGTGGATGACGCTGATCTGCAATCATCGCCTGAGTGGCAAGAGGAAAGTCACCCTGAGATACTGAGCAGAGCTTTGAGGGGTTTGGCTAGCGTTGGTCCGGACCCGACTGATGATGTACAACATGCCGAGAGTCCAGATGGCTCTACTTTACCCCGTATTGTTGAGCCTTCGGATGGAGAACATATTGGTAACATACCACTGCCTTCTGAAGTTGAAATCAGGCCAGCGCCCAGTGGTCCGCGCAACCCAACGCTGGCATACTGGGGCCTTGCGTTTGGCGCACTATCAGACAAAGTACATGAAGGATTGAAATTGCTTCGAGATGCTATTGGCCCCGAGCGATCAGTCCCAAAAGGTCATGTTCGGGTTCGATGGACCTGTGTAAGTGTTGATATCGTGAAATCTCGCTTGGCATTTCTGACATCCTTCAGTCATGTGGAGAGTCGCTTTATGATGATTTCATTGAACAGCGACCGAACGCAGCCCGTCTTTTGGAAGCATACCTGAACAGGCCAAGGGTTCAGACTTCGCAAAGCTCCGCCAGCCAGAGCAGTACGGCGTCATCCGTGGCCTCCCTCTTCGACTCTTCGAGTAGAGCTTCGACCCTTGCAACGCCGTCATCGACCTATGGCGGACCCGATTCATGGTCCAGAAGCAATGATGCATCAAAGTACAGCCCAACCCGCATACGAGCCAACAACCCATTCAGCGTCCGCATGCCCAATTTTGCCACTGAATCGTGGTTGCTTACCTGTGCAAATGAGGGCCGTCTCACGCCCAAAATCGTGCATCTCGACGTCAACGAAAGTCGGATCAGAAGCGACAAAGATCTAGCGCTGTCGCTAAGAGATCATTACGACCAACTGCATCGCCGATGGTATAACTGGACACGATTGCGCGGACTAACGACAATCGAATTTGTACAATTCGAAGTCCACCGCAACCGGTTTGCTGATATCCGCGCCACACCGTCTATGCCTCCCAAATCCGCGATGTCTTCGGGATCGACAGCTGCAGACCCAGAGAAGCCTCATGCGCCATCTGAGCACCCATATACCTTTGAGCCAAACGACCTCCTACCTCCTGTCGGCAGCACTTATCTCCTTCATCTTTTTAAGCACCCGAACGACTATGATGGCGAACTGATCACGTATCTTCGCAGTCCAAAGCGACGTCAACGGCTAGAGTTCGGCATGGGCTGGGGTGTCCACCTCGTAGAGGGCTTTCTCGCGCAACGTGTTTGGGCGTTTACAATGGCTATCTGTGGTATAGGTAGCGCAGCGTTTGCCATTATGTGGACGATCAAGAAGGGCGATGTGCAAGGTGCATTTGGGGTCGCGCAGTGGGTGTTAGCCATCGCTGTGCTTGTAGTCGGCGGCATTCAAGCATGGCTAGAGTAGAAGATGTTCTGTTTCCGAAGGATACAAGTCGGACGTCGATCGGCTTCGTCGCAGAATGAGCACATGCCGTGCGGTCTTTTGCGTGCGGTTTCTAGCAATGACTGGTTGTGAGTACATACGTACGTGTTGATTCAGTTATGCGATGCGTTGATGGGCTTGGACACACATCCTAGAGCGGCTGCTCCACGCAGTCTCCTGTGTTGTGTCTATTCTTGTCACTTCAGGAGGTCTTTCATATCTCATCACATGCTTTTCCGTCTAGTCAACTAAAGCACAGAGCACCAACCTTCCTTTACCCTCGTATTCCTGCCTAAATCGAGGAATATGGATCCTTCGTTGTCGAGATATATAATTACGTCGAACAGATCAGGCGTTTGCTTTATTGACCAGGGTGTTTCCAATATTGCGTTCGCTACACATGCCTCCCGTAGATTCGCACGGGGATCCTAGAGTTGTGCAGGGCTCTCCGCCCCTGTACGTTTCTTACCACATTCTAGAACGCAGTCACCGAGCGTTGCTTCTTTCAGCGGGTCTTTATGATGAAGTGAACGGGAAACTGTCATTTCTTTTCCAGCTAGATGGGGAGGCTATTAAGAAATCTCTGCAGCTGGGTAATTAATACTCATTTACCCTGAAATCCTTTTGCGCTGAATCGGAAGCAGACTGTTGGCTAAGCGTTTCTATCTTCAAGCTGACTTTTATCGCATGTGATCCGCTTCGGCGAAAGACGACTGACAACGGTCATGTTTGGTTCCCCCACCTCTGTTTCAAGGACTATATTGAAAACGTCTGCGCACAGCGACTTCAGGCTGAAAGACGGTTAAAGAAGAAAACAAAATACAAGCAATGCATGAGTCGATGGTGGAGCACCGGCGAGGCTGTCTGAGATTCCAGAGCGCTATCACCAGGCACCCGACTACCCGGCACTGTACCTGAACTCTAATCTCCCCAACGATGTTTCGACGGGTCAGTTGCGCAGGCAAGTCACAACAGAGAATTCTGCATCCGGGCACTAGCATTGGAGGAAAATCCATCGTTTCATGTTTGAAACGAGGCGGTTGGGAAGCGAGGTCGATAACAGCGGCACAGGGTGGGGCGTTAGGATTCGTGACGCTGTCAGGGGCGCTTGACCGTTGCGCGCGCGACGTTCGAGTTGGTTCCAAGAACAATTGGGGATCGGGCCATGGGTTGACGGATGAACAGGAGGTTTGTACGACGAGAACAAGCTACGGAACTGAATACATAGTGATGGGAAAGCTGACATAATAAGTCGGTCGCTTTCGGTGTCAGTGGTTCGACGTTTCACTACCAAACGCATTAATGCCGATTCTGTCAAAAACGTCACGTCATTTGACCGATCAATCGACATCTCAGCTGAGCCACTGAGGAGTGCCACGATCAATGCCGCGTTCCTCGGTATTTCCTCTCATGGAAACGCTCAAGCGCTCGGCGGCGCCATTTGCACGGCTTTCCAACTTCATGCCACGACGTTGGACCCGCCCGCTTGAGACTAGAACTACCACATCTCCGGGCAACGCGATTCAGAACCCCGATAACCAGGCGTACAACTCATACCGCCCACAGAATAGGACGGCATGCCCATGCGCCGTGATTCTCAGCCTGCGCCTTGCCGCTTGAGCTACCATGCATTGGAGGTCCTGTGCATCCTGACAATGTCGCTTGTTACCCCCAAAGAGGAAATATGGCGATTAAAACAATACAGAGTGGAGGCGTTGTTTGAGTGCATGGATCAACCCCGCTGTGCCGGGCATCCTTCCACGGGTCACCCAAGCCGTACGGAGTCCACTCCAAGGCGCCGAGCACAACTGCTCAGCTGGATAAATAGGGCACTGAAGGACCTTCCAGCAAGACACCTTCATCGCTACAGCTTCAATTCGTTGGTTCCTATACCCGTCCCTTCTTTCTTACACATTCGTTCAACAAGTCCGTTCACTGTGTGAAGCCGGCAGACACTCTTTCAACCTCATCATCGAACACTCGTTGCCTTCGAATACTTTCAGTCTTCCACAGATCACCTCAATCCATCACAATGTACAAGACCATCACCTCCGTCACTGCCCTTGCGGCTCTCGCTGCTACCGTCACTGCCCACGGCTCCTTGACTGGTATCTCCGTCGACGGAGTCTACAAGCAGGGTTACAACATCGAGTACTACTACCAGATGCAGCAGAACAACAAGGTTCCTGAGCACGTTGGCTGGTACGCTGAGAACCTCGACAACGGCTTCGTTGAGCCATCCAAGTTCGGCACATCCGACATCATCTGCCACAAGGCCGGTAGCCCCAAGGGCAGCTCGGACACCATGGCCAAGGTCGCCGCTGGTGGCAAGGTCGAGTTCCACTGGAACACCTGGCCCGAATCCCACGTCGGTCCCGTCATCACCTATGTCGCTCCCTACACTGGCGACGTCACCGCCGTCAAGAAGGAGGACCTCAAGTGGACCAAGATTGATGCTCACGGCTACGAGAACGGCGAGTGGGCTGCTGTCAAGATGATCGGCCAGAACAACACATGGCCCGTCACTGTCCCCACCAACCTTGCTGCTGGCAAGTACGTCTTCCGCCACGAGATCATCGCCCTCCACGCTGCTGGCCAGGAGAACGGTGCCCAGAACTACCCTCAGTGTGTCAACATTGAGGTCACTGGCAGCGGCAGCGAGAAGCCCGCTGGTGTCGCCGGTACCGCGCTCTACACTGCCACCGACCCCGGTATCAAGTTCGACGTCTACTCGGGCAGCAAGGACAGCTACAAGATCCCTGGCCCAGCTCTCTTCGGCGCTGGCGGCTCTACCACCCCTTCCAAGCCCGCTCCTTCCACCCCCTCTTCTTCCGCCGCCCCTAACAAGCCTTCCACTCCCGCTGCTAGCCCATCTGCTGCTCCTGCTGCCTCGGCGCCCGCTTCCTCTGCTCCTTCCACCGGCGACAAGCTCCCCGAGAGCTTCACCCTTGAGACCTTCATTACCTGGCTCGAGGGCAAGGCCAGCGGCTCTTCCAAGAAGGCCCGCCGCCACGCTCGCTCTTTCTTGTAAGCGTCTTGTGACGGTTAAACCGCTTACTCATCTTTCACATTGACGATGAGAAAGTTGGTTCTTTTGAGGTTCGTTCGTTGGATACGACGAGTGTCTTCGATTCTTTGTGTATAGTACATACCCCTTTTTGTAGCATAGCGCTTTTGAATATATATATTCTTCGCCATTGAGATGAGTTTATTGCAGTGAAGTGATTATGAGTGAAGTTTGTGCTTGGTTGGGGGGGGGGGGGGATGGAGATACGCTGTCATAAGGATGTACAGTTATGAAAGTGGCGATTGAGATACATCATTGTCAAGATTCTTGTTAGCTTGATTCCGTTGAGAGCAACCCCGTAAAGCATACATGTTCTTCTCTGTTTCCCATTGGTGTTGGAAATACAAAAGAATAGACGGAAATGTAACGTTTTAAGCAACCCCATCAGCACCAATGCGTATGTCCCCTAATTTGTCATAAGGCGTCGAATTCACTTTCGGTGGTGACTGTTATAAATGCTTGTAGTTACTCTGTCCTAGGTATGTATACAAACCCAGCGACAATTTCAGTAGCTCCATAAGCTAAAGCAAGGATTCTCGTGACAATGACATTCAACAGCTTACAGGAGCCTTGAAGAACGAGTTTTATGAAGGAAACGGATTGAGTTTTCAGGTTCGAGGAAAAGTATATAAGCAGGGCTATTGGCTAAGAGTTAGATACTTAGTAAGAGGCGCAGGGTGCAGGGTCGTTTCTGCAGATGTGTCGTACGATGAACATCTTCACCGCAACCCAGAAATGGCTTCCCAAGATCCCAATCCAGATTCTCGCTCAGTTTGGCATCTAACCCCGACTTTGGCATTGAAACAAGCTCTATGCTTTTACTGCTGGGACATATCGTCCAATCTCAAGCGATGCATCGCTTGCAAACGTGTCTCATACTGCTCAGTAAAGTGCCAAAAGCAAGACTGGAACAGAAATCACAAGAAAATCTGCAAGAAACTTGTTGCTTTAAACAAGCAGAAAGGATATGTACCCTCATCTGGCAGGCACTGGGGCGAGTACTATGCCGAGCAGGTATATCATTCAGCTCACTTGGCGAGACGAGAGCAGATTCTGAGACACTTTATAGGAGCAAGAGTTCTTAAGGTCCGGTACTGAGAGTCCTAGTGAACTTGGAATATTGGTTGGGTATGTCTGAGGACCCACTGCCAACAAACTATAACCATTCTGTATCGATTGTTAAGCTGACACTTATAGTTAGCCACGAACCATACTGCTACCATTGTTATAGAAGAGAGTCTCAACTTGAAGACAGGTCTAAGTTGAACGTCTGTCGAGACTGCCTTCTTACCTCGTTTTGCACCTCTTGCCAGCAAACACATCCATCAGCGGAGTGCACGACCTTGCAAGATATTGCAGCCGATGACAAGATTTTGGTAGATCTCTACCGGCGAACGGGGAAGACTTCGGTCATCACTTTCTCCAAATTTCCCAGAAACCAACATTGTCTTCTCTCGTCTGCAACGGACTGGTATGACTACTACACTCGGCTCTCAGACAAGGGTGGCTTCAGTTCCAAAATGAACCGAGATTTGAAGTACCAGGGAGACGACCCAAAAGAACGAGAATTCGTCGAACATATGAGATACGGTACCAACACGATAACGATTCAACTCACCTTAATTGCTGCCTTGGAGGCGATAATACCCAATATCGGCACTCGGGGTTCGATCAACCTTCACCTTGTAGGTGCAGCTGAAGCTGAATTTGCCTCTGTGCCTGCATTTGAGGAGCTGTTACACCTTCTGCCGTCGCTGAAAGCACTTCATCTAGCATTCGTAGGTTTCAATGTAGAAACCCAGAAGCCACAAATACTTCAATGCTGCACTGTGTGTACCATGATGGGGCGGTCGATTTCCATTACCGCCTGGAGAGGTCCATATCACGCATACGTCAATACCGAATCTTACAAGACGCCAGATCTAGCAGCAGCCTTCCGCTCGGGATTCTCGGTAGACGAACTAGCGAACTGGGACCCAACCATCAAGTATCTTGCACATGCTCCACATCCAACACTCTTCACGGCGCCTAGACGCTTTGAGATTGAGAGAGAGATGATACTTTGGACGTTTCTGGGGGCCAGATTGGTGAAGAATGCTGAAGTAAACAAGTGGAAGGGGATGTCTCCTTCGCTTACAGTGTGTGGAGACAAGCCGAATGAGGTCACCTATAAAAATTATTGGTGGTATATTGTGGCAAAAAGGTGATTTGGAAATATGGAGGATTATTGCCACTACAATTCGGAAGGTTGGAGTCATGAGATTTATCTTCACCAAGCTAGCAAATCAAGGAACTCAGACGGAGTATGGCTATTTTGCACAGAGTTGTGGCGGTACAGAGTTGTGGCTGCAGTTTTTTGAGGGGTGCAACTCTCTACTTAGTTTCGCCTTTCGTTTCTCAAGCCAAAAGCTGCCAAATTCGATTGCTGACCAACTCAAAAGCACATATTATCAATTACGAACATGCTGATTGTGTATCATAGGTACTTCAGGGTCGTCGCTCGATTGAAGAAAAGGCCCAGAGCCAATAAGCAGCGGCACAGTCTCTGTTGCCAGTCCTCGTCTGTGCACAAACTGAACCTATAGGCATTCTATTTACTACAGATATGCTTCTAAAGATCTCAGTAGCGCAAGGACTGTTTAAGGCGATTGTGATGATCTTTGTCACGTGCCTTAATACACGTGAGGCTGCCACGTGAGCGCAGCTGCTTGAACATTGCTTCAGCCTTCCTTCAGCCTTCCTTCAGTCTTCGTCAATGTCGTCGCTTTCTTCACCAGACAACACCTTCTCAAATAGGCTTCCACCGCACTTTATAAGTTGAATAGGTTTCCTGGATTTATTGTTTCATCTATAGGCACCTTAGCTTCACACTGGTCGTGGCCCACCGGGGTCGTGCGAACAGGACGGACTACGCGAAAATGGCCGAAGGTATTGCCGCTGTAGCGGCTGTTTCTAGTGTGGTTCAACTCATTGATTTCAGCGTCAAAGTCGTCGTTCGTCTCAAAGAGTTCAATTCTCTTGCAAAACTGCCAGAGTCCCTTCGCCATGTCAGCACTCAGTTGCCTGTTCTAAACATCGCACTAGAGAAGATTTGCCCAGATCTGGAGGCAAATCTAACAGGTCCCAAAATCAAGGCTGCTCTGCTATCGGTAGTCAGTGGGTGTCACGAACAAATAGCGCAACTAGACGCCATCATTGCGAAGACGCTGCCGACTGCAAATGACAAATTGTGGATAAAGAGCAAGAAGGTAGCAGCAAGCCTGAAGCGGGAACCCAAGATCGAAAATATTACAAAGATCTTATGGAACTACATTGCGACGCTGGAATTTTACCACACTGCTGTATCATCTACCCTACAACCTCTAAAAGGTAAACAACTAACAAGAGGCCCGTGCAACTCCAGCCAACTAATCGTAATGTGCAGATGCGAAACTCGTCAAGATACGCAAGTGGCTAGACGCACCAGATCCTTCTACGAACTTCCAAAAAGCCCTTAAGCAACGCCAAGACGACACCGGGCTTTGGTTTCTCGAGGGCGACCAGTATGCCGAGTGGAAGAAAAGTATAGCATCATTCCTTTGGCTGCATGGCATTCCAGGGTGTGGCAAAACTATCCTCAGCTCAGCTATTCTTCAGAATATGCTTCGGCACTGCAAAGGTGACCCTGGCAAGGTCATCGCATACTTCTTCTTTGATTTCAACGATGCCCAGAAGCAAGATGCTGAGCACATGGTGCGCTCCCTAATCTGCCAGCTTTCGCAGCAGTGTGTCGCGATCCCCACAAGCCTCGACACGTTGTTCTCCTCCTGCGACAATGGGCAGCGACAGCCCTCGCTAGACAAGCTCTTAGAGGTGCTAGAACATATGATACGGGAGTTCCCATGTGTCTACATATTATTAGATGCGCTTGACGAGTGTTCTGGGCGGACAGAGCTGATGCACATCCTGGAGACCATGTCGGCCTGGCAGCTCGACAACTCACACACGCTCCTGACAAGCCGCAAAGAACGAGCGATAGAGAGTTCGTTAGAGATGTTTGTAGACGAGCAGAGTCAAATCTGCCTCCAGAGTGCACTAGTGGACAAAGACATACAGAAATACGTACAGCAGCGACTGTCTAACCACAAGCACTTGAGCAAATGGGCCAAAGACCCTACCCTTAAGCAAGACATCGAGACTGCTGTCACAAAAGGAGCGCAAGGAATGTACGTATACCATATCATGTTCTCGTAAACACCGAAGACTAATAGTAGCTGCAGGTTTCGATGGGCCGTCTGCCAGCTAGACACGTTAGGGACTTGTCGTACTCAGGGAGCGCTAATGAGAGCGCTTGTAACGCTTCCGCCAACACTCGATGAGACATACGACCGCATTCTGTCCGCAATCAGCGAAACAGATTTACAATATGCCATTCCCATTTTACGGTGGCTAACCTTTGCAGCTCAGCCCCTATCAGTAGGCGAAGTCGCTGAAATCGTTGGGATCAATTTGGATGGTAAAGCCAGATTCGATCGTAATGAGACTCTCAAGGATCCACTGGAGGTGTTAGACATCTGTTCTAGCCTGGTTACTATAACTACGCAGGAGAGCGGAGGACAAGGCCTAAAACAAATTGTGGCGCTTGCACATTACTCAGTCAAAGAGTATCTTACCTCAGAAAGGATACAGAAAGGCTCCGCAGCTCACTACAGCATGAAACATGCCGTGTGCCATGACACTATTGCGAGAGGTTGTCTTGGATATCTTCTCCAGTTCCAGGGAGTCAAGATGCTCAGCCGCGACAATGCAAAAGAATTCAGGTTGGCAAATTATGCAGCCAAATTCTGGATAAAGCATGTTCATAATACGAAGGAGCAGGCAGAATGGTGCTCTGAAGAGGCGGTAATCATGTTTTCAGAAATGAACGACGCGTATGTGAACTGGCTCCGAATTCACGATCCAGAGAAGCCATGGAAAGACTCCAACTACCAGAGGGGCCTGGAATTCTCACCGTTACCATTGTATTATGCAAGTCTGTTTGGCTTGGAAAGGATTGTGAAACTGCTGCTCAATGCAGGCGACGATGTCAACGCGCAGGGTGGAAAGTACGGCAACGCACTGCAGGCAGCTTCAGCTGCAGGTTACCAGTCAATAGTGCAGCTGCTCCTTGATAATGGTGCTGATGTCAACAAGCAGGGCGGTCTCTATAACAACGCTCTCTATGCGGCTACAGCTACAAGTCGCCAGTCAATAGTGCAGCTACTCCTTAATAATGGTGCTGACGTCAATCAGCAGCGCGGTATCTTTAAGAACGCTCTCCATGCGGCTGCAGCCAAGAACCATACAGCTATTGTCCAGCTCCTACTCAACAACGGCGGTGATGCCTCGCGACACAATGGCCTGGGGAAAAATACTTTGCATTATGCTACCAACCGCGCGGATTGTAGCCTTAGTCTTATCGACCTTCTGCTCTCACGAGGCGCTTCAGCAAACACGACCGATATCAACAACATGACTCCACTGCTTTACTGCGTCAAGCATGGCCACAAATCTACAATAGAATTGTTTCTTGACAATGGTCTGTCCATTGATGTCTGTGTCTATCGGAAGGAGTGGTCTCGGAACACTGTGAAGACCTACACCTGTTGCCGATCATCGGTTTCGGAACCCGAGCCCGACATTGTGGGCACTTCAGCTGGCCTGACACCTTTACACTTTGCGGCCTTGACTGGCAATTTAGTCATGACTAAGTTCCTTCTCGAGTGTGGCGCTGATCCGAACGCTTTGTCCGGATACAACGAGTCCCCGATGCATCTCACTTTGCGTAAAACCCTGCATGGACCAAATTATGAAGACGATTGGAGCGACTGGAACGTCAGGATAGAAGGCATTCTTGACCTCGTGGAATTTGAAGAAGACGACATTGATTTAGTTTCTGCAAAAATAGCAATGCATCGCGAAGGTGTGCTTGATGCTCTGCTCGCAGATGCTAGGACCAGTCTGACGATCAGAGACTGTCAACATCAGCACCCTTTGCACTGCGTTAACTACAGGGAACTGGGAAGCGTGTCGACAATGCAGAAACTATTATCTAGAGGAGCGAATCCGTTCGAAAGGAACTTAAAGCAACAAAACGCACTGCACCTTGCTAGTCAAGCTGGCAACCACGACGCGGTTGCTGTTCTAATTTCCCTGGGGGTTGAGCCTACCTCAACGGACGATATGGGGCTCAATGCTCTTCACTACGCTGCACAAAGTGGAAACCATGAAACAATCACTATTCTTCTAGAAACAGCTGTGGCAACAAGACCAAGTCTAGTGGCGTTGAAGGATAATCAGGGTAGAAACTCGCTCCACCACCTGCTTTCTACGGCGTCTGTAGTTCGGCATGAGACAATCCAATTGCTGCTCGACAAGGGGGCAGGTGGTTCAGAGTTGGACGCATCTGGCAACTCACCGTTGGCGAGCTATTTCAAACGACCAGACCTGAATATACTAGATGTCAACATCTGTCAAAAGTTGCTTTCGGTCAAAGGAAGCTCTTCGTTTGTTGACAAGAACGGACAAAACCTAGGACACTTATGCGCTTTACCTTGGATATGCAGCGTTCAAGTTTTAGAGACCCTGAAGGAACACTGTGTCGATTTAACACAGAAAGACTTACAAAGCAAGACAATATTGCACTGTTATGCGATAAGCGGATCTATTACCGAAGAGTCCTTGCATTATCTTCTTCATGTTGTCGGTATCAAAATAAATGCAAAGGACGCGTCTGGAAAAACGGCGCTGCAGCATGCAGCAGAGCTAGCACGGAAAGATCATCACCCAGACACCTTCGATCGTGGATGCTGGGATAGAAGTATGAAGCTATTGTTAGAACATAGTGCCAAATAAACAGCTTCCAGAGCTATAGAGGGCTAGGTACAGCTTTTCTTGTTACCCTTTCCATGCACTGTTCATCTTCTTAGACGTGGTTCGGTCGCCACTTCTATTGCGTTGTAAACTCTAGTTCAGCTTTTTAGTTTAATCTACCTGATATCTTTTCTTTCACGATAGAATTGTCAACTCGCTACTATATGGTTCGGGGTGAGCGTGGGCTTAATCAGGCCCCCTACTGTTATTTCCCATAGCTTAAGGCGGAGCAATATACGGTATATACGGTACTATGTCATTAACATTATAAGGCTGCTACATTTTTTGTACTAAATTAACGTTTCGCGGAGAGTTATGCTAGAGCTCTATATTTGTTGACTATTGCACGCGTGCTGAGAGGTTGACAACTCACACACGCTCCTGACAAGCCGCAAAGAACGAGAGATAGAGAGTTCGTTAGAGTCATTTATATACGAGCAGAGTCAAATCAAGTAAGCATATCTTTAGATAGCATAACTAAAGATTATCACAAAAAACACGATAACAGCGAGTATCTCAATTATTGGAATCAACGTATTATATCGCAAGTAAAAGTCTGCTCAAGACGTCTTACGACTAGCCAGCAGTCCAGAAGCAGCACCCACTGCAACTGAAGGGTCATGGCGACACCGTGGCCTCGAAGGGCGACATGGCCTACGTATACGTAAATGGAGAGGTACCGATCCTCGCGGCGACGCTGCATGAATCGTTCTTACATTGCCGCCATAGGGTTGGCGATGACTAGTTGGGGTGGCTACAAGGCCTGAACGTTTGAACACCGTTGAATTATGACAATCTAAAACTCCAAACGCCTGATACTGAAGCTGCCATAGGGTTGCCTTCGCCTGTCGCAGAATCAGGCACCCTTGTTGTAGTCGCGACGTTGACGACAAAGCCGGTAATTCTTCTAGCAGCAGCAGCAGCAAGAAGGTGGGAAAGACTGGAAGCATCTAGGGCAAACACTGGCACACGAATATCTGTTAATTGCAAGACTTTCTCTGCTTCGAAGTCAAAGTATCCATGAAATTTCCTGCTACGTAGCGCGAGATGTTATGTAAGCAATTTTACATCAAAATCTACTTTTAAGTTCCATCAACTAATGATGGATGGGTTTCAATATGAAGATCAAACCCCTACTAATAAACACACCAACAATACCAATAATCATACCAATCATAATAACACTGTCCACCATCGCAGCAGTAATAGTCAGCGCATGGCGAAGAACACACATAGCATACTAATGATACGTTAGATATTGCTTTGAATAGAGAGATGATTTCAAACGTATTAGATAAACGTACCATCTTGTTGACTGGAATCCATGGCCCCTTGAGATGCACGAACCACCCCAGTAGAACCTTCGATAGTATCTATCAATAGTTAGAGTTGTTCCTTGCTAGCAGGAGAATGAGTAACTATTACTTGCGAGTGAGGTTCCGGAAGCTTCGTTGATTGGTCCTCCCAGCGAATGGGCGATGTGCAACCCAAGGCAAAGAGCGATAAGCTTGGGATTCATTATAGCGAGATGGTTATAGGTTAAAGCTAGTTGAGGTGTTGCGATGATAGCTTTGGAATGCTGAGTTGGTAGGACGCTCGAGTGTCTTTATATATTCGAGGCCTATGCAGAATGGTGCACTTGTGAATTAGTAGGCATGCGAATGGAATGCATGTGAAACATGTTAGCAGAATTGACCACTGTATAAAGAGCAAACACGTACTAAATTCACTTGGTATCTTTTTACACAAGGAACGGAGTTCAGCGAACTTTGGTATGTACTCTTAGTGTAGCTTCTAGATTCCGCAGTTAACTTTGAAGATCATCAGCCGCAGCTGAAAGCGATCCAGCTGGCATAACGTGTTTCTGTAGAGTCTACCCAAGGTTCCACTAGTTCTTCTGGTGCGGTTCTGATGAACCAAAGTCTACTATGTATTAGCGGTTACAAAAGCCGATTGTATAATGTATTTGACAGGCACTGCGTGTACTCATCGACAGTTGGTATATTTTAAAAAGATTTTCAGAATCTCGCTTACGCTTGGAGGATCTATTATACCGCTACTTTCACCCTCGCTATCATATTGCGCAAACTAGTTGTAGGCGTACATTCACGTGGTGCATCATGAAGAGGGAAGTTCGTCACAAGTTGCCAATTTCTCTGATTAGCGCACAAGGCAACCAAAGGAAGAAGAAAATAGCCAGAATACGTAAGAAATATCGCCATAACCGGAACAAGCGAACTATTCACCATAGACATGGGCGGCGTTGAGCTGAAGTGGCATGATGCGAGGTTTCGCAAAGTGGCTTCCACACAAAGGACGACCAACGAAGTGAGAATACGCCTATCATGGAGCCTGCTCCATTCTTGCTTGCATGGTCCTTTAAGCCTAGATTTCGTTGTCCTGATTATATCGTCGATCCTCTTCGGAACCCCGCATATCTAGACGACTCAAGTCACCAAGAATGGTAACGTGTTCTATCAGTCACCGGTAATATGTAAACAGAACCCTGCCGCCCCGCTGCGCGGAAGGCGCCGGCCCCTTCCGCCCGTACAATCTAGACAGACAAGCTATAGCTCATAGGCTAGCCCTATCTATCAGCTTACAGTAGGCGTTGCAATGGATCGATGCTTCAGCCGCTCTTAGTACGCCGATTTCTAGTTTACTGGTTATTAGCGCCCATGCATGGAACGCTTAAGTGTCATCTATGTCGTACACGCTCTTCTGGCAGGATGGTAGGACCACTAAGCTGCTTTCTAATGACCCCGAATCATTCCACTACTATAGGTGGGATATCATAAGGATTAGCTAGATCCCTAGTTTACCTTCACATGTATGATTAGTGCGGATTTTCTGGACTAGTGGAAGAAAGTGCAGCGATGCGCTCAGGAAGCGGGGAGTAGGAAGCGGGGGACGCAGTAGGTCCCAGAGGGATGGGACGGTGGGTCTGCGGAGCTGTAGGGCGGCGCAGCGGCTCTATCTCTATGACATATAAGCTTTCGCATCAGCTATTAGTCATATATTGCACTACGTCTCGAAGTTGCATAATGGCTATGTTGAAGGCTAATTGCGGTTTCGATGCTGGGAGCCTTCGAACCTAGCCCTGCTCCAAATCTAAGCCGGTTTTCGGATGTCCTGGAGCGCTTGGCAAAAGCGCCATACAGCCACACCGCCACAGGTGTAGCATCAGCAGCGATAGATTACAGCTAAGCTACTTCGAGCTAGGTGCGCGGGCCCGCCTTATCTGTCACTTCTAGCAGACGGTCTTGCATTTAGCACAGACGCACGATAACCTCTCGAGCTCAAGCGCAGTGCTCAAGATAAGATAGCGATATAACAAGCTACAAGTTGACGGACTTTTGACAAGATACATAAGCCTTTAGCCTATCTACTACCTGCTAAAGGGAGGCGGTTGTATAACGCCTATACCAAATTTTTGTATCGCACAGTAAGTAGAACTAATCTCTAAAAGAAGTTAAAACATTATAGACCTTGTAGCTTGAGGCTACCATCCAGAAAATATCTATGCTTCTGACCTGTTGTTGAGTTTGTTGTGTTGGGGAGTGTCTGTGCCGTCCCGCCACGTAGGGTGTTAAGGACGGACGTTACGGTACTATGTCATTAGTGTTGTAAGACTGCTATATCTTGTGTACTAGACTTACGCTTTATAGAGAGTTATACTAAAGCTCTATATCTATTAACTATTATACGGGTGCTAAGAGGTTAATATTAGGCTTAATAGGTAAAGCAGGTCGCCATAATTACTGCTCTTAGTGTAGCGCAAACAATAGCATTCGAGTGGGAGCCGCAATTGCTAAGTACATGACACCGCGCGAGCACAATTCTCTATGTAATCTTGTCTTTTCATCGTGAGCTAAGGCCATATTTCTATAAACATGTCTAAAATATGATGTCTTGTGTGGGAGCACAGTTTGGTCGGCCTTTTACGCTCAACATCGGCTTCAGGAAAAGCGCTCCAAATGTCTCCAAGTCACCAGCTCCACCCACTTGCGCATAATGAACCCCCAATTTTCTTTGATCTCCTTAATCCTTTCCTCCTCCAAAGCTACCTCTAGCGCTATATCTTCACTCGGCATAGCATCTGGACTCAACACTATGTTAAGAAATTTCAATTGCCTGTACTGATCTAGCAGTTTCTCGAAAAGGACAGCAAGATCCTCATCTAGATCATGAGGGGTAGTCATCATCTTGGGCATTGTCGCCACTTGGTTCAGAAAGCATACAATGAAAGGATTGCAATCAAAACCAGTCTCGAGTGAGTTCTCGTCATGTTCCAGGAAGTAATGAGCGACTCCACCAAGTGCGACGGGATCGAGGGTTTGGTCTTCAAACATACTGTAGACACGGTAGAAGATGGATATGGCTTCTTCGGCAGTGAAGGCGATGAGGTTGTTCATGACTTCTGGCTGCTGGTGGATTGCCTCGATAACCTCCTGGTCAGTGTTCAAGTGCACGTTTCCCTCAAGAGGAATGAGTGGCTTCAAGCCAGTGGGGTGGCCGCATGACGCATGAGGGCATCGTACCACTCCGTCCGCAGCTGCATGGAACATCTCAGTTAGACAGTTGCGGCAGTGGAAATCGTCACTCTCATGGCAAGAGAGAGCATAAATGGGAACAGTTGTTGAGTTGCATGATGCGCATTCATCACCTGTGATACCCATTAGCTGAGGAGGTTCAATAGAGAAAACTGTCATCTTTGGAATCAAATTTTGTGACGTTAGTTTGTATAGAGTACTGAATGTTGCTGTGTTGCTGATCTCATGAAAGGCCAAAGCCACGAATAAATACCAAAAATGAATGCTTGCTGCATGATGTTGGCTCATTAGGCTACTTGTATTGTCACCATGTATCAAAGACGAAGCAAATTGTTGTGCGAATTCACATGGCTTTGTGCAGAAGGTCGAGATAGCTCCTTTGTGGTCAAAGAAACAAAGGCTAGGATAGTGAATATTGAGGCCTACTATAGAAAGTGAATGTCTTTGTTCAAGCACGAGTGTGCCCGAATGGGCGATGTGCGAATCCAACATTGTCCGTCGCTCACTGTCATTGCATCGTCAGCGTCAAAGTTGTTTCTCCAAATGTGTGATACGATGGAGATTCTATCCCAAAATTCAGTTGTGCCAAAGCTGCCTTTTCCCGCTGCTTGTACCTCTGCCCCAAGTTGTTTATGATGGTTACCCTTTTGTTGTGTCGAAACTTTGCATAGTAGGAAGTCTCCGCAAGACCCGCTTTAACAAGCCTCCGGATGCTTCATGATATCGTGGGAAGAACGCCCCTGATCTCTTCTTGTATTCGTAAAGGGCTTCAGTGCTATCAAAGATATTTACAACTTCGCCTTTACCGCGACGGTGTGCATCGATTACATCGACAAGATTGGTCAGCCGGCTTTTTAAGAGCTGTGGTAAGCATTAGTAAATTCTGCCTGCCACGATTGTTCGAAGCTCGGGTACGTCCATGCACTCACCCTTTCACATGCCTCACAATCGGCTAATTTGTGCACTTCTTCTATGCCGACTATTGCACAAAGTGTCTGCCAAGCGAGCAAGTCTTTCGGATCCGTTCCAAATCTGGCATTGAACTCCAAGACCAGTGCCGAGCGGAAGTCCTGCCACGCTGCTTCTCCAACACTATCACCACGTTTCCATTCTTGCTCTTTGCGGAGACGTTGGAATTCCAATCCAGAGGGAGCTTCTGGATTAAATTCGAAACCGGTATAAGAAGAGAAGAAATTCTCGAGGGGCCGTGATCTGCCCAGCTTCGTGCGAGCTTCCTGCGCGGTTCGTTGGCGTGAGAGTCTGCCCATAACGAGTGACGCAATGAGGTGCCAATTGGTACAACCAACTTTAGTAATTCAAAAAAAAGTTAGGCAAAGGTCAAAGTGGGAAGAGAAGGTTTCTAGGGAACTTACTGCCTCGAACCCCCCGCACCTGATCTGCTTTGGTAGGGTGACACAAGCCTTGGCGTCATCTGGCTCTAGGCTGCTTTCGCGACGAAGGCGTACAAAGGTAGAGATTAGTCAAACGTTACTGTGGAATTGCGTGTAGAAGTTTCGCTTCGGGCAAAAGTTGGAAGCCGATTGTCCAAGCGGGTGTATCTTTAGTCCTCGTGTTTGGATTTGCGTCGTTAGGCGATCAATACGTTGGCGCCTCCGGAATTCTCTATGGTATAGGCTCTTGATTGGCGCTTTTTTTTTCAAAGCCTTATACTCTATTGGAGATGTTTTACTCTCCTTCTTCACAGGAGCTTTCCGCTTGTGACCACGTTTGCCTTTCGGGTTTCCAGCAGCAGCTTGATCTAATCACGCCTCCTCGAGGTCCTCAAATTCAAAGACCTTTCCTTCTTCTTTTTTAAAGAGGCAACTTCCTTGCTCGACAACTTTGGGTCATTTTACTGGTCTTAACCAAAGCCCGGTTATTATCATGGATAAGATTTTGTTTAGCAAAGGATTCTTGGACAGCTCTCGCGAGCTTCTGAATATGCTTCTGCTGACGGTATGTGCTCTGCTCGTCAGAAGCATCATGACCCTATTAGATCCGCCCTTATAACGGCATCATTCTCTCTGTCACTAGTGTTACTGGCGTCACCAGCCTTAGTGGTGGTACAGCACACACGAGAGAGGAACGCCCGGCAACGTTGCACACTGCACACTGCACACTCACTGGCCGCTTGAGTACGAAAAATTGCCCCTTGTGTATAGATGGTTCGAGAAAGAACGCCCAATCATTCCACTTATGAAAAAAGGCAGAACATTAGTGTTCTTGATCTGATCCCAGCCGAGTCATAACGTCGCTAATCCCCTGAAGTCCTACACCGGATAAACTCCTTTAACCTCAAACAACGTTGAAGCGGTTCCAATATGTATGAGCGCAAACTTCGCATCTCAAACCATTGATAGAAATACCCGAGCTAGCCAGACAAGCCCGTCGCTACGCTAAAGTAAGGGTGTGAAGCACATGTTTATAGCGATGGCCAAGAAGGGACGATCGTTAGCATGAGCATAACGCTTTAATTTTGAGTTGGCTATCAGGTGCAAAAGAGTACATCCCCAGTAGATTTATACTACCTAATATCAAAAAGTTCAACCGACGGGCTGAGGCGGGAAACGCCAAAGTTTAAGATTGGTTTTCTGGACGAGGATTTTACGTGTCACAAGGGGGGTAGTGCTTAGTATTTGCCAGTTAGTTGCCCACATTAGGTACTTAATCAATTGATGCAATTGAGGGCTCGACGTGTTGCGCGACTCGTGCTCTTGAAAAAGTGTCTTTGTGCTCAGTGCTCCTAGTTTGAGTCGGGGGGTCATGGCACAGTGGTAAATACGTACTTATGATAACCAGAGGTACTGAAGTGATAAGCAGCGAGCTATACTGCAATAGCATAAGAACATGGGTGGGCTGCGGGGAACCAAGTCTACTTGAACTGAGCGCCTGCTCTCCGACTTAAGCTTTCCTACTGTACCCCGCTCTCACATGTCCTCATTATGTGCCGGTACACTAAAGCCGAGATCATCTATTCCCAGTGTCAACTACCGGCCCAGCATAAAATTGTAAAACGTCTTCACCGGAGATGTGAAGCATCTCCGAAGCCGGGACCAAGATGTGAGAACTCCACGTATGATCCGGCTCTTGGCACACTCCTACCTTCAATCCGGAACGCTCCGTGCAGGTTTTGTCGAGATTCAGGCACGTTCGTTGGACAAGAGCATTTTGAAGACGTCAGTTATATCATGTGGTTCGCATGCCTGAAGCATCTGACTTTACAAATAGTATGATCTTCATGGTTAAGCAACGAATCTGGAAGGGCACACCAAGAATGGTAAAAGGATACGATGGATGCGATATCATACAATATCGTTATAGACATCTCCTGATACCTAAACGCTCAAAAAAACCCCAATGAACTTAACAGGTTAAAGAACACCGCTTTCACATCCCAGTGGTCAGACTTTGCTTGCTCACTAGGTCGTAAGCTACGTCGAAGCTCTTGAAGCAGTTCATCCATGGAGTCGAAAGCACCATGCCAACAAGCCTGCATTAATTTACCTAAAGGTATGTTTTCGACTTCCGGAAACTGATTCTCAGCATATAGCAGTTTGACACGGATCATTCGATCCTCAAATTCAAGAAGCTCGTTATGTGGGTGTTTGCCTGTTATGACTTCGAACATCGCGCAGCCAAATGCGAAGATATCGGTCTTCCGACTAATTCTTGGGGAAGATTCCTTGTAACTAAACCACTCATAGCAGGCCCCTGCGTCTTCTCCATCAATGCTACTGCCTTCAAAGTCGATGATTTTTAGGCGCTCCTGAACTATAATCCAATTGTGGCATCCAGTGTCAGCATGAAGAATGCCATTGTCGTGCATAAATCGCATTCCCTCTGCAGCTTCATGCAGCCAGCGAACTTTTATCCGTAACGGGATCTGACAAGCTCCGCTTTCTTGAATTACTTCCCGGACGGTTCTACCACGTTCGAGGATGAGTCCGTTCTGTGCTGCACCTAGACATCTTACAATATTTATATGGCCTTTTAGACGTTCGAGTGCTTGACACTCAATGTCGATCCCTACATCGTGGAACTCCTTCAGTATTCTTTCCTCGTCGATCGCATATATGGTTCCTGATCCACCAATGGTCAGGAATTCTAGACTTGCGTAGTCTATAGATGAGAACAACGGGTCTCGCACGTGCCCCTTCGTCATTCCGGAGACCGCGGTCTCATGCTTCTCGGGTAAGAGACGGGAAGCGCGCAAGTTCACCCGTGCGAGGTGTGGCAGATTGGAGTTACGATTGAGGGAGCGGGCTTGTCGATGCTTTGGGGTCTGCGAACTTAGAGCTGTAATGCGTAAAGGGGTGAAATCGCTTTGGATAGTGAAGTATAGGCGAGACAACAGGAGGGCTGTTTTTGTGTTTCAAGGAATGCGATAGGTGAGGTGATTGTTCTGCAAGTTAGTTTGCATAGTTTTCGTCGCTGTAGGTTGTCGGCCCACATGGATTGTGATAGTCGTTGGTCAAGTTGTGTCCTGGCTCAGGGTTTCGTCGGTGGTTGTATACATGCCGCGGCTCCTTGGCCCCTGCCTTCCCAGAAGATGCGCGCTAAGATACGAGCAGATAAGATGTTCATGCAGGTGACGCCATGCAAACTAAAGCGATGCCATAGCTATTTGAAGCTACCCTTATCGTTCCCAGGTGCCTCTGGTTAGGTGTTAAAGACTCATCCTTATAGGCATACGCAGCTCCTGGTGAGCAATGAAAAGTCCACAGCCATGGCAGACGAAAGAAGCCCACTGATTCAACGCGTCGATGTCCGACCCCATCGCGACCGTTACCCACATCATCGCCTCCGATTCTTCTGTACCACTCTTCTGAGCGCAACAATAGTCGCTGGTGGAATCGCTGCCGTCTTCTTCTTCAGCATTGCTCCTCCCAACGAAAACGAAGAAGCTTCGCTATCGCGCGTGCCGACATTCCTGTCTTCGTCTACTTTGCAAATCCCCGAAGGATGGGCGCGCAAGACGACATCGGGCTTCGACGACCTACAGAAAACTTTACTTGAGACGCCAAATGCAGAAACAGCGGAGAAATGGAGCAGATACTACACGAGTGGACCACATCTTGCCGGCAAAAACCTTAGCCAAGCATTATGGACGAGGGAGCGATGGCAAGAATGGGGAGTCCCTAGCACTATCGTCGATTATGAAGTGTTCATCAACTACCCTAAGGGCCACCGGCTGGCTCTGATGGAAAGGATCGAACCTGGACATGAAAAGAAGGATAGTGCTGCATCGGGGAGCACATGGGAGGTCGCATACGAAGCGCGGCTGGAAGAAGACGTCTTGGATGAAGATCAGTCCAGTCAACTTGCAGACCGCATACCTACCTTCCACGGATACAGCGCTTCAGGCAATGTTACAGCTCCCTACGTTTTCGTGAACTATGGGACCTACCAAGACTTTGAAGAACTGAGGGCCGCAAACATCAGCCTGGAAGGCAAGATTGCATTGGCCAAGTATGGCGGTGTTTTCCGGGGTCTGAAGGTTAAGCGCGCGCAAGAATTGGGCATGGTCGGTGTGGTCATGTACAGCGATCCCGGTGACGACGGGGAGGTCACCGAGAAGAACGGCCTCGCAACTTATCCAAATGGTCCGGCCAGAGAGCCAAGCAGCGTCCAGCGAGGAAGCGTCCAGTTCTTGAGTAAGTCTCGCCTATTATCTTCCGGTGCTTTGCTAACTGTCTCCTAGGTTTTGCCCCGGGTGATCCAACCACCCCTGGTTATCCCTCGAAACCCGACTGTCCACGCCAACCTGTCGATCATGCCATGCCACACATTCCTTCTCTACCCATCTCGTACCTGGATGCCCTCCCACTCCTCAAAGCCCTCAATGACCACGGACCGAAAGCGTCATCCTTCAGCAATCATTGGCACAGCGGTGGGCTAGACTACAAGGGGGTGCAATACAACATTGGACCATCTCCAGACGACCTTGTGTTAAATCTTGTGAACGAACAAGAATACGTCACGACACCATTATGGAATGTAATTGGAGTCATCAATGGCACAATTAGCGACGAGGTCGTCATTCTGGGGAACCACCGAGATGCTTGGATTGCTGGAGGCGCAGGAGACCCCAATAGCGGTTCCGCAGCGCTGAACGAGGTGATCCGAAGCTTTGGTGCCGCAATGGAGGCTGGCTGGAAGCCATTGAGGACTATCGTGTTCGCAAGCTGGGATGGTGAGGAATACGGCTTGGTTGGAAGCACAGAGTGGGTGGAGGAATATCTGCCCTGGCTCTCTAATTCGGCTGTCGCATACCTCAATGTTGATGTCGGTACAAAGGGACCAGATTTCATGCTTGCGGCTGCGCCACTGCTGAATAGGGTGGTTGAAGAAGCCAGTAAGTACATTGAGACCTATTGATGGATGTCTGCTAACACAACCTAGTCCGAATAGTTGCCTCGCCCAACCAGACAGTACCTGGACAATCAGTCTACAACGTATGGGCCAAGCGGATTGAGACGATGGGATCTGGTAGTGACTTCACTGCTTTTCAAGATTTCGCTGGCATTCCGTCAATTGACATGGGCTTTGGCTCTAGCCCCAAGTCTGCTGTGTACCACTATCACAGCAACTACGATTCTTTCGACTGGATGAAGAAGTACGGTGATCCCAGCTTCGAGTACCACGCCACCATCGCAAAGGCCTGGGCGCTTGTAGCAGCGAGACTCATCGACTTACCTGTTCTTGAATTGAATGCGACAGACTATGCGCTGGGATTGCGAAAGTACGTCCAAGCCGCCAAACACATAGCACTCGCTTCTTCTCCAGACAACGCATCACCAGAAATGTGGCAGCCCCTCGATGAAGCGGTAGTTCATTTCCTCAATGCCTCTACTGTTCATGACGAACGCGCTGCATATCTCCAAGATGTGTACTCGCGGATTGACAGTATCCCCTGGTGGCAGCCTTGGAAAAAGGTTCAACTCTTCCTTGCGATTCGTGCCGTCAACACTAAGTACAAGTACTTGGAGCGTAAGTTTCTGTTCCCCGACGGACTTGATGGAAGGAGCTGGTTCAAACACGTGGTTTTTGCGCCAGGCAAGTGGACTGGTTACTCGGGCGCGACATTCCCAGGTATAGTAGAATCTATTGGGGAGAAGGATGAGGATGCCACAGAACGTTGGATTGGTATCGTGAGCAAGGCGATTGATAGTGCTGCGGACTGGTTGGAAAGAGACTAATAGGCATAGAATAATTCTTAGTGATTTATTAGTCAGACAATTTACGAAGTTGATGAATACAAGACCTTCAAAGTGATGTCTTATGTAGATGTTAACAATCCATGGCAGATCGTGTATAAGCGGGGAGTTAGCCTACGAAATATTGGCACGACTTGATATGTCACAACCAAGACAGGTGGGCAGATCAACAGAGATAGAGACCACTTAGACGACGAGTTCACACGGCACGTTCACTGAGAGAATGTAACGGAATTGCCATCAAGCCATGATGCCATAAATGAAACATTGTATTTGAAAGGACGTTCTTTCTTATCTATGTATCCTTTCCTCCATCAGCTCGTCGGCTGCATGAACGAGGTTTGACGTTGAGGATTATCGTAGCTCGAACCACGTCCGAGCAGTGCAGATACAGAAAACCAGAAGACATAACTCCAGCGGGCATTCGAGGACATCGACATGGTGGGCGGGTCGGTCGAGGGGGGCAGAGAAGCGCGAGAGACCCGGGAACTGTGAGGCGACGACAAAGAAGAAGGCTTTTATAAACCTATCGATGCTACTAGCTTGCTTGTACTTAGACGTAAAATCAAAGTAGAAAGACAAAATGTCACCACTAGTGTTCACATCGAGATATGAGTCTTTATCAAGATGATAGTTGCTAGGGTGTTACCTAGTCCACTCATGTCCCTGGAGTCGTGGATCACCAGTCGTCTGAGAAAGAGGTGTGTTTAATCTTGCAATCCCTCTTGACATCGTATTTATGGAAGAAACACGGTGCTGACAAGCAAGGATCGCGATAGGAGTGAAGACAAGGAAGGGGTGTAGCGAAAAGAAGGACGTACCTAGCACTGCGTCCAGCAAGGTCAATTGCTGGAGCTCAATCGTCGCTGTCGTCGCTGTCGTCGCTGTCGTCCTGGTTTGGCAGCCAGGCCTTGGCTGGCCACCATCTGGGTGACATGTCTCTCGCCTCCTCCAGGCGTGCTTGAAGTTGGGCCTTTGGTGATAGTCAGTAAACCAACATAGTTTGTTATTCAGGTGAGCTCTGTGTTGACTTACCGGAGCCATGACCTGCAGTCTCTCGAGGAGCGACCTCTGCGACTCCCTATACTCCTCCTCCAAGGCCTCGACCCTGTGGAGGAAGAAGAAGTACAGGCCCCTGTCGATCCTGCTGTTATTCTCTAGCCAGCGGATCTGGTCCGCACGACGGGCGTTCCTGATGACAGATTGTCGCATCAGCAAACGTTTGTGGATTATGTCCATCAATTCCTCATACTGGCGTATACGCTCCTCTGGTTGAGGAGGAAGGGGAGGAGGACGAGAAAAAAAGATCCAATGGCCAGTGGCACGACCGGTTCGTACGCTGTTGCTACTGCTGCTGTTGCTACTGCTGCTGCTGCTACTGCCGCCGCTGCTGCTGCTGGTGTCGTCGTGGAGAGGCATCGTTATTGGAATTGGTATATATTGGAGGATGTATCTTCAATGGACTGACAGATCATAAAATCTACTGTCCCTGAGCACAATGTCTGTTTGCTCCCTCCCTATGTCGGGCCCTAGCGGTCTTCAAGCACGTAAGGAAAAGTGGGGCCACAGCACGCGGTGACTGTGAAAGTGCCCTCGAACCTTCTGCCCCTACTACTATATAAACCCCCGATCGGGTCCTGACCTCCAATCCTTCTACTTCAACCTCCACTCGACAACATCTCCACCAACAAGCTAAGTGCACTCCTTCTACCTCTTGTCTTGCTTTACTTCTATGCCACATGATTTTAATAATCATAGTTGTAGTTGTTGACCTTCCCATGAAAACAACTCTGTATCGTCTGATGGCAGCTTGCAAGACCAGAGGTAACCTCCCCGTCACTCTGATACAGGTCACTGACGAACTCTAGGTACATTGCCGGCATTGGCTGGCTACTGGCACGCGCCATCAAAACAACTGGAGTCATCGCCTCTGATGACAAGATCAAGCTGAGTTTCCCCTTCTTCCCTTTCACTGTTTGCACATCGGAGCGGCCTATCAACAGACACCCAATGATGACTAGGATGTTGTAGTTTTCAACGCAGATACCCCATGCCGAACACATTAGCACTGTCTGAGAGTGTCAGCGAGAGTTTCTCGCCTTTCCCCCTTCCTTCCGTCTCCCTCCCCCCTCTTGTTTACAGTTAGTAACGCACTACAGGTTTCCGACGACGAGCTTTCACTCCGCTCCAGGCTTCAGTGCCGGAGAGCTTTTTGCTTATGGCATACAATCCAGAACCTGGGCGCGACGACGGTCGGGCATTACGTTCTTATATGTTGGTACGACCGCGTTAGCTGCAGGTCTGGCGACTTCGTAGCATCCCTAGATCAACGCCGGCCATCGTACTAGCTTGGCTCTTTTCAATGCCTCAGCTAGAATACGGCCTGGCTACATTTATATAGGTCAATTCCATGCTTTGTTTCTCATCTACATCATGTGCACTGTGATTGTTATCCACTATGATATGCGTGAGCGTCTGTATTAATGGCTGTGAAGAAATTGGCACTGAGAGTCAAGCCCATAGAGCACCGATAAAGGGCAGCAGTGATATTTCAGGCGGTTTGTGCGGCTCGCAAGCGAACTGTGTACACATATGATAGCTACAGAAGAACCTGAGCCTACGACTCTGCCAGGCGGCGCCGTTGACAAGAATCTCAGTCTTGCTACCATTGTTCCACCTTAAAGTCCCAGTATACGATCCATTTGGGCCTGCTAAAGACCTCTGTGTTCTGATTATAGCGTTTGTGTGCGTGCCTGTCATGCTTTGACAGCAGACTGAAAACAGGCTTCCTGTGTTTGTTCCTCGCGACAGTGTTCTGACCAAGCTCTCCTAAAATTTCAGTTTATGCCCTGCGTGAAGACTGTAGATGTAGCACTTGGCAGCATTTATATTTGCTATGATCCTTGAACTTGATTACGGGGCGGGCGTTCTCGAGGCGTGGGTTGGACGTATTCGTTCATCTTACAGATTGTCTGCGTATATGGTGCCAGAAGTGGACAGGATTACCTACGAAATATCACGCATCGGGGGAAATGCTGTGCGGACAGACAGACAGAAGGCCTCGTTAGCGAGCCAGCTGGCCAAAGAAACTATGGTGCAGATACCAGAACAGGGGCGGGTGTCGACAGTGGTATGGACAGTCTAAACACCAAGGATTTTCGTGATACGGCATCTGTGTGCTCGACGCAGGCACTGTTGAGCTTATTCTTAGCCAGCGGCAGCATAGTAGCAAGCGGTGCTGCGTCTTCATTGCGGCATGTTGAGCAAACACGGCCATTGGTCAAACACAGGCTGACAAGCTGTCTCAGCCCGGAATCTGAAGAACGACCACCATAAACATATGCCACATGAGCATAATGCAATGGACCTCCAGTAATTGCTGGACCTACCAGGAATGAAGCGGAAGTGCGATAGGATCAGCATACGGTAGCCTGGTGTGCGGCAAGTGCTGGCGCGAACCCACAAATGCCGCTTTCATACTACACCCTTACAGTCAATGCCGCTTTTCGAAGCTGGCGCAGCCTGCTGTCTTGGCAGTAGCATCAGTTTACGAGCGGCTGCAAACTGTAACTTGGCTGAACCGTCCCACAGGCACATCTAGGCGCACCAGTACGAGATCTCCGAGCCCCACGACCGCCCATGGCTGCTTCCCGAGAGAACCGCCAACGTTACACGTCCAACGGCATAGCACGCGCAATACAATAGCGATACCGGGTTGGATACCTAGGCGGAAAGGAATACAGCTCCATGAGCAGCATTTGGACAACGACAGAGAACGAGGGCGAGGGGCTGGACAATATTGTCGTATGTTAGGGCAGGCAGACGAGGGAGAGATCCAGAGACCCCAAGGCAGTTTGGATATCCTTCGTTGTGGCTTGAAAGCATTAAACTCTGTCAGGATCTGCGACCATTTCTGGAGTACGTATACAAGGACACAGTCCAGGATGGGCAATCGATCGAAATAATCCGAACCAATGACAGCGAAGTATGGCGGTACGCACATTCGGTATCAGGGATGTCTTTACACTGACAGCTTGGCATGCCGCTGTACCGAAGGAAACTATACCATGGTCAGCAAAGATCTGCAGGGCACACGAGCATGGCTGGGACCCAGTGTAGACCCACGCGATGTGGAGCTGGGTAGACATCAAACTGGCAGGGGACAAGACAAAGCGAGTTGGTCCAAGGGTGGACTGCAAAGGGCAAGTAAGCACTATACCCCCTCCATGAAGTGCGGAAACTCAGAGGACAAGAATTGAAGCTGACCCGATCAGGAAGCCCCAGATATCGCCGTGTCAAGACCAACCGCGTCCAACCCTCTTAGCCGTCTCTGCCGCCCTCCTACAAGACCCGTACCTCCTCCTTGTCCGCGATCCGAACACGCACCGAAGCCGTCCCTCGACCCGCCATCTGCACTCTTACAGTCGAACCTACACGGCGCGGACCCAGCGTCCACTCCCCACCCCGCATCACAACACACGATAACAATCCCAGGGCCTGTAAAAGGATAGGAAGGCCTGTGGTTATGATACTAGCAAATCCCTTGTTCTGGGGCCGCTGAGAGATGGGAAGGTGTGGGTCTGAACGCTTTTCGGTGGAAGACGTGGAGAAAGACCGAGACATTACTATGAGGGAGGATACAATACGGGATGGACAGTAGACTTTGAGAGAAGGAAGAAGTGCTTGAGACGAGGTAGACAATGACAATAGAGCAGGGCGGAAAGGGTTACGACACCAGTAAAGGGAACGGAGGTGCTTCGTGGAAGGGACCGTAAAGGGAAGGAACAGCCAAGCGACAGCACTGGCTATTGGGAAAACAGGGGACAACATAGAAAGGAGATCGAGAACAAGGACAGAGAATAACACAATATTCAAAGCATACAGTAGCTGACTGGAGGGTTCTTATCTTACCTTGCTGGCTTGAACGCCATGGCGTGCATTCTTGTTATGCATAGCATATAATGCTAGACTGGCTCGGTCGACTTTGATCAGTCGCAAAAGGATTGTCATAGGTCTACTTTGGCGGCATTCTTGTATTCAGGGGGCTTTGAATGGTAGACTGGGCACGGGCTTTGCAGTCTTGTGGTATAGCATACACAGAGCTATACAGATTCAGAGCAAATGTTGCATTGCTGTTAGTAAGGCAGGCGAGCCTGATGGCACATAATTGTCGCACTCTATTGGTGCCGGACACATCTAAGACTGAGAAATGTACTTTTCTCCTCATGGACGTACTGAAACTTCAATACTTCGACTGAAAAGTGGTTCTCTTTTTGACCTTCGACTTTTGGTGAGCTTGGGAGCGACCTACCGTTGTTCTTCTGGAGATAAATTCCAAGTGTCTTAGGGGAAGCAGAGGCAAAAACAAAAAAAAGGAATACTTTTACGTTCACAGTTCTGTCCCAAGGTCAGAGCGGGCAGAGACCGTCTCTTTCATTGGCAGCCTGTGCAAGAATGATGTTTGTGATAGTACTCCTGTAGAGTGCTCATCACAGGCCGTGATACAACAGACAGAAGCAAAAAAAAAGTATGGCCGCAAGCGGCGGGGCTCGAACGAGCAATCAACAGAGGCCGAAGCCCAACCTAATAGAAGTTAGCGAAGTTCTTACAAACCGGGTAGCGACGCCAGGCCACCACTCCCGACGCCGCTACCGGTGATGGGAGTCGTAATTTTATAATATATATAGCCATAGAAACTGAGGTTGATAGCATCCAAGGGAGGAGGGAGGGGGTCCTTCCTTTGGTGTGCGGGACAAACAGACTGACGACAGTCGCTCCATGGCCATGACAACAGCATCACCAGTGACCACGGCATAACCACCACGGCCTGCTAATACGCAAGGCAGCTACCTGAGAGAGATGTGTGAAAGCTGCCCATTGTCTCCCTGCTGCACAATTCTGAGACATTCACAGATGGAGCCTGCGCACTGAAGCTCGCTGCAGGGTAGGCAGTGCAACAATGACTGCGTTGCTTTCAGGAGCTACAGGGGAGAGAGGCTCAGATTGCAGTCCCGACATCCTGATTTACAGACCTTGAAATCAACTCTCGCCGACAGAACTGGATGCGCGTCCTGAGACCAGACTGTATTCCTTTGCGGAGGCCGTTGTGCTGGCCTGGTAACCCATCTTGCGTTGTGCAGGCATCCCGGGACGGCATCCCCGGGGCGACTACCCAGACAGCCATTCTCTTCTCTGCCAGAAGCTCCTAAAGCTCTCGCAGTAGTCTTCAGCATCCTCTCCCTACTCCGGGACTGAAAGATTGCCGTACGGTAACACCCTTGACTGAAGGCCCGTGCGACACGATAGGCCAGTCTGTGAAGGTAGGCCTCGTTCACCATCCTCTGCCTTTCGACTACCGACAATACGTCTTCAGGGCGACAGACTTTGTTTGCATCCCAGTTACTCTCGGCATCCAAATTAGTACTGTCGGGCTATTGTTCTGATTCTTATACCACCCTGATCAAGCTCGCGGCATCCCCGTCGGAAAGTCCAGCCAGAGACGATCAACACCACCTTTGTCTGAAGCACGCAGCATTACTGGGGATTCCAAGTTCTTACAGGAGCTTTTACAATAGCGGCAAAGATACTCAAGGCACCTACGGCAGGCGCTGGCGTTGCTTGTAAACGTGCCAGATTTATCGGGGCTGCGCGAACGAATGCAGAGCCGTGACTCAAGACCACTCCTACTATGCAGTTTGGAGAGCGATGGTATACATTCAGCATACAAGAAGTTAGTTAGGATGCTGCCTTTGGGCGGGAGCTCCAGCATTGGTGCTACACGCGCTACAACTGACAACATGCCAGTTTGAGCAGCATCTCAGCTTGGACAGATACTCTTCCAGCACTGTCTTATGGCCAAGATCATTCCAGTGCAATCCAAAGGTGCTATCAGAAAGTGCTGATTGTCGATGGCATTTGCTGTGATCTTGCATGCTAACACCTCCTCAGCAAACTCCGCATGCACCTGGGACGGCAAAGCCACTACTGCTTCATCCACCTCTTCAAAACAACCAGCATCAGCGAACTGACAGCCTACGGCCGAGACAAGTCGCAAAACATCCATAGATGAGCAGCGAACGCGATACTGGTTCAGCTTTTGAGAAAGCTCGCCGGCTGCGACATCAGGCATCAACGAATCTTCCTTTGGACAATCATGGGATCGTATGATCGTGAGTACCATGCCCATTCTTTTATTGTTCGTCCCGATCCTCTGACAGATGAGGTAGTAACGTGAGCAAACATCTTGCTGCAACTACCCGTCGCCGCCAATACTGCCTCACGAGGTTCGATCGACCGACATTGACAACACCGATACCGACCCTGACTGCAGACAAGCCGGGGGCCATTTAGGTTTAGGATATTTGTCCGAAATGCTGATATGTCCCAATGGATATTCGGATAACCAAGATCACCTCCGATGCGATCAAGCTGGATGGCCGAACGAATTACAACGTTGAAGGTATCATTGGAGTCCGGAATGTCATGCTGTCATTATGGCATATCTCATCAGTGCCATCACTGCGATACCAAGGTCCTGGGGTAGATTTATCTGGCATGAGGCAAGTGGGCCCGGATACCCTCCTTGTAGAAAGTATACCGTGTAGCGGCCACAACTAATTCCCGTTTCTGAGAATATGAAGCCAGTGGAGTTTGGAATTGTTTGCAAATTTGCAGCAACTTAGCGGCTGAGGCTTCAGTAAGAACTGTCAATGAAACAGATGGACCAGCGATGAAGGTCCGCAAGCGCAACACAAACAGCGAGTGCGTTGACATAGCCATGTCTCACGGAAAGGAAACCATCGAAAAGATCCGTGACAGAGCAGATTAAGAGCAGGGATCCGGGAGGCAGTCAATACGATTGTATAGAAGAGCTCTCCCTAACAAGAACTCCCAGCAAGCCGAGACTCTGGCGAGGAACCGATGGGGGCGATCACAATGGAAAGAATCAAACTATCGCACGAAGCTTCGACCTCGCCCATTGGAATCGTAATGTCTGTTACGAGACTGCATTCTATCTGCACCCCTACGTGCCGGTAGAGGGACAAAGAGACAACCAGCGGAACGGAAAAGACGACAAAGACCGGTCGCTATGTCGAACAGGAGGTCTGGGTCGCTTAGTCGCACTTCCGATGGATAGCCGCAGCGCCGGGACTGGCATGATGGATCGATTTCTCCCCCTGGGATATAGGGAAAGTGGCATGGATTCGATCATCCAAACATGCACCTTTGCCCGGAACATGTCGAGACGGTGGACGCAAGATTCTGTCTTGAGGGCTCAGCTACGATGCTGGATGCCGCCAGGGCAGACAACCCCACCCGAAGTCGTATGTCCAAGGTGTCGATGTTTATTGAAGACCGGAAACCGCTTGTGCGAAACCATGTCGGACGACTTCGACGCATGTCCACTACTGGTGTGTCCAAGACAAGCAGTTTTCCAGGGTGCCCATCGTGCGCGATGAGGTTGATTTCGACAGCAATAATGCTCATTGTATGCACTTTAGGAATTCGAGGATCATCCTCTACCCTTGGGAAGGCGTTCAGGCTCCTCCGAAGCCAACTGTCATTGACTTCGCCAAGGGCCGAAGACGGGGGAGACAATAGTAGACCGACTTCGAAGAGGGAGACGGACTGCGCAGCCACGAAAGGATAACAACAGAATGATCCGTTCTCGCCTCAACTGTTAACTTGGACAAAGATACGGGCCTTCTAGATGAACAAAGTCTGGATACCGCGATACCTTAATTTCCTTCTGTAGCAGGATTCGGAGTTGGCTCCAATTGCAGAGATCATGGGCTTGACGGCTGAGACGCTTGATATCAAACGAACTCTAATGTCGTTCGGCATTCTCAGGATAAAGGCCGAGGATGTGATGTCGAACCTCAAGAGGTGGAGGCTGGCATGTTGCGCCACAGAGTGACCATTGCTGTGAAACCAGTTCGGACCTAGCCATGACTATCTCTTGTCCAAGCTTGATGTTCTCGCAGCCCCGAAGCTTGTCAAAATACCCCGGCTCAATACAACACACTCGGCTATCTTCCCTTGCACCCGCATTGTTACCAGATGCACCGTTGGTGGCCGCAACATGTATCTCTGGTCGCATCTTATTGGTACCGCCAACCGCTGTGGAGACGATGTTATGGCAAGACCTGCATATAGGATCCTCTTGTATATGTCACAGCAATAACTGTCAATCGAAAGAGAGTGCAGTATGGGCCCGTCGAGTCTGGTGGGTGCGCGGCAACGATATTGAGGGTGGTCGTTCTCAGGTCTTCATTGCGAGATCTCCGCGGCGGCGGGCAGGCTACGTCTTTCTTGAGGAGACGGCAATGACGACGATCTATCGGTTTTTCTCCGAGCTGTTAGCATCTAAAAGATTCACGTCCGCTAGCTTCTGGTTCCGCTGCGGGGTGGGTGGTAGAGCAAAGACAGCGGCTGCAAGTCTTGGAGGGCTGCCGTTGAAGCACTCATGAAGCCGGTGATACCTCAAGGGGAAGATATCAAGTCGACCACGGCAGTAAGAAGGCTTATTCGGGTCTTTAGGAAGACGCTCAGGTCGATTGCTGGAGGTCGACAACTGTGTCTTGTTGGTGGTGGGGCAATCGTTAGTAGGAAGTGGTGGCTTTGGTGTTGCCGCGATGAACTCCAATTGTCACCAACGACCGGGCCTTGTTCAGGTTCACCTCCCCACCCAACTTTCTACCTCCACTACTCAACTGGAGCCCATGGCTTGTGCCTCTCCAATCCTCCATATTGGCTACCCGGCGGTTTCTTCCGCGACTCAGCATGGTAGGCAGTACCTACGATGTGGTGATTCTGAGCTCGAGTCCGCCAGCTGCTTCCCCGCAACATGATGCCCCCTCCCGTCGCGTCGCAGCGCCCGTTTCCTCACCCTTAATGTTTTCTCCTCCTGCAAGCCCGCTGAGAACAACAAGCGGCGCGTCAACAACCAATCCAAGGGCCGCACCTATCCCTGAGGGCGCTGTTAGGGGATTCGCCACCGTCGGCAGCCTCATACGATCCGAACGCTTTACGAGCCGATTAGACGACGACTTCACTAAGATACAAGAGGCACACTCACGGAGACGTGAGGCAGAAGTCGCTCAGCCCTTAGAAACCGTTGAGCTCCCTCCTAAGCGGTCTACGAAGAAGTCTACAACAGCTGCAGATGGGGCTGAGAAGCCCAAGTCCAAGCCTCGAGCGCGCAAACCGAAGCCCAAGTCAGACAAAGAGATTCTCGACTCCGACGATGACCTTCGACGTCCACAACGCTTTACAAAGTCGCCTTTCTTTGACGAACGACCTTCCGAGCCAGCAGCCATAGTCCCATGTGAGACTGCGGATGCGCCGAAGCTCACCAAGTCGGGGAAGCCACGCAAACTGCGTGCTAAGAAGCAGAAGGCTGAAGAGGAAGGCGTAGAGCCACCTACGAAGCCAAAGAGGACAAGAGTCACAAAACCTAAGGGAGCGGCCAAGGGTAGCACCATACAACCCAATGACGCACCAGTTGTGTCTGCGCATTTCCAAACGGGGTTGGCAAGGGGCGAGGGATTAACACTAAATGCAGACCGGGAGTCGACAGAAGCACAAGATATTGCAGCTGGCCAGCCTGTATCTATATGGGACGTCCCTGACAGCCCACGACCGAAAAAGGCAACTGCACGCAAACAGCGACCACCACGTCCTGTTGCAGAGGAGCTGGAGTTGGTCGAAGCTGTGACTCGGAGGCGAGATTGGACTCCTCCTCATGACACCGCTATACATTCGCCAAATGCAGATTCAACGGGCAAGGAGAACAGATCGTCACCACACAGTGGGCAGGGTGCTTTCACGAATTCGCTCTCCAACTTTACTTATTCAGAATCACGTCCAGTCCAAATAACTGCAAGAGAGGCTAGCATTAGTGAGGGAGTGTTGGCTGCCACAAAGAAGAGACGAGTCGAGTTGGTAGAGATACCTGGTAATCAGACCAATTCCCGCGACTCCTCACCTGAGAAAGGCAAAGCTCCCAAGAAGAAACCACGTACCATCACAGACCTTGTAACAGGACAATACGGACCGAGAGAGGAAGAGCCCGACCCAAACATTGCAAAGAACAATTTTTTCGAGGCTCGAACTTCAACAACAACGGTACCACTGAATGACACGACCATGTCGGATGTCAATGCCCAACCAAAGAAGCAGTCACGAAAGCGCACTAGTCCAAAGGTGCCAGCTGAGAAGGCCGAATCAAAATCAAAAGCGAAGTCGAAGAAAGTATCAACCAAAACTGCTGTTAAACCCAAGCCTGTCGCAGAAAAGCTACTTAGTCCTGGCGCGGCAATGTTGCGCCTCAATCAACAGGACGTACTTTTTGGCACATCAAGTCAACTGGCGCTTGAAGAATCACCAACGATGATTCGGCAGATTCAACTTGCGATCAAGGAGTCAGAACAGGACGCAGATAGTACTGATAGCGGCTTTCTTACTGCACCACCAACGTGGTCCAGACTCACCAAGGCGCGAGGTAAAAGAGGTTTATGGGCGGCAAGCGCGCGAGACGACGAAGGCGGCATGCTAGAACATACTGAAGATGTGTATATTCCTGAGCCTGATCGAACGCAAGACATCCCGCTGCTCATGGATACTACCCGCAACAAGCCTGTTGATGTCCAGGAGAAAGGTCCTAGCCCTTTATCGTTCGTTGACATTGACGACATACCTGCTGATCGGCCTCCGTCTGTTGCCATCTCCTCTGATATCCCGACTCCTCCACAAACAACTTCACGGGCATCTCAATTGCTTGGTTCAAGCAAAGATGACTACGACATGAGAAAGATGGAGTTCAAAGACATAGACATCTTTGAGCAAGAGCCACCACCTTCGAATCAGAACGCAGACTTGCAACATACTTTTGTCGACATTGATGACTTTGACCTTCCGCCTTCAGCGCAGATACCACATAGCCCTGCGACAAAGTTGAAGCCGCCTGTATCTGCGTCAGCAACAGGTGACAGATCACCCAAGAAGCGTGGTAGACCGCAGAAGTCGCAAAGCGCTGCACCTAGAATCGTCACATCCTCAGCTTCGATACCAAAGCTATCCTCATCGAGATCGAGCGTAAAATCGAAAGAGAAGAGCATCGCGCCTTCCACCCCACTTAGACTGTCAGGCCGATTCATCGATATTGAAGAGATTCTGGACTCGGATGATGACGCCCTGGAAGCATTGTCGCCCACCCCACCTCGAGTTCAAAAGATCGCGGATTTGGGACCTTTGCCCTTAGTCTCCCTCTCGCCAACGACTTCGCCCAGCAAGACCCACGTTGGTGTTGATCCAAATCTGACGCCTGTACATTGTGTACCGACCAACCTGTTAGAGTGGGCACACATCAAAGCCACTGTGTTCGCACAGATCACAACCCACATCCGGTCCCTACCACCCACGACGGATCCTGCAAATCCCACTTGGCATGAGAAGATTCTCATGTACGATCCTATCGTCCTTGAAGATTTCACCGCCTATCTCAACACGAACACTAGCATTCGTACGTTCAAGAGAGCGACCCAAAAGCAAGTCAAGGCCTGGAATCAGCAGCGAAAGGCCGATGGCAAACCTGCTCTTGTTGTCGACAAAGGCGAGGATGGCAAGGGAGATGGAGAGGATGTACTGGCCGTAGAGAGGGAGTTGGAGACGTACATGGTACAAGGATGGTGCGAGAGTCTAAGCGTATGCTGCATCTGGGGTGAAGGGCGGGGAAAGGGCGGCGCACGCAAGGGATTGTACTAAACACGACATGGTCACGAAAACGACCCTATGATGAACTTCACAGTGGAAAAAAACGAAATCCATAGTGAGAATAATGAACTCCACGCTGAAAATGAAAACATTAATGCTATCTACACGTCTCCCTCAAACAATACCATTCACTACTCATTCGTCCACGCAGGCGAAAAACACGCGTTCTTCTTCTTCTTATTATCAAACGTGACCGTCACGCTCCTCATCTCTCCCGTTGACGGAGTAAAACTCCTCGGCGAAGACCCGGACGATATCGACGACGCATTCGGCGTCTGAGGCCACCAGCTCGACGCCAAGCACGGGTTGCGGCCTGGGTCCCCATATATATCCGGGACCTCAGGACTGGATCTGGGCGAGAAGGCAGAGGCTTTGTGCGTGCTGTCGAGCAGGACGGTAGATGTTCTGGGGGTTTCGGGCCACCAACCGGATGTAGAGCAGAGATTCCTACCCGTGCCGTGGATGAAATCAACTGGTCGGGTATTCGCTTTGAAATACGCATTTTCAATCTGTCCGTTATTCCTCTGTGTCTGATGCATTGCAGTTCCCGCATCCTGCGTTCCCGCGCTTCTAAAAGGGAGTTCATGGACCCGCAGCGTTTCTCTCTGCCACTCTTGGCCCGGGGTACCTGGGTGCGGCATTCGCTGTTCAGGAGGAGGCTGGTTGATATCCCAGCGCTCAGAGTAACTTCCCGTTTTATTTTCGTAGTCGAGCTTCATGACCATTTCGCCGTTTTCGGCTTCGAAGCGCACGCGGACGGGCAGCCAGTCGGGTATCATTTCTCCGGACATGGCGTCGAGGGCTTCGAGAAGGGGTTTTTGTTCGACGACAGAGACGCCCCATGTTTTGTGGATTCGATTGCAGCGGTCGATGATCCAGGTTTTCATGCGTTCGGCACGCGATATTTCAAAGTCAAAGTCGATCTCAGATATGTCCGGGGATGCGGAACGCTGAGATGGAAGGTTGCGAAGGATTCGGTGCCATGGGCCGATGGAGATTTGAAGGGGCGTGTGTAGGCGCAGTGGTACAAGAGGTAGATCTTGAGAGATTGAGTTGGCCCATCGGATGGATTTGGCAAGATGCAGTGCGCTGTCGACATCGATGACTCTGAGTCGTTCGGGAGAGGGTAGTAATGAGAGAGCCGCTTCTACTGGGAAATGCCGATATAACGTATCAGCAAGACCGCATAGCTGATTCTGTAGCATCCAGTATCGTGTGCAGAGGACCATATTCTGAACAGTGTCGAATTCTAGAGTATCTGGCATGATATCGGCCATTTCTGGACACGGTGGAATCGGTACGACTGTGATGGCTGTCTGCATTAGTTCAGATACATGTTGCGGGAGATTTATTTGTATCAGCGACTCCATTTTGGATACGGCTTCTGCCAGGATGGTGGTATCCTCGGGGTTGGAGATTGCCTGTCTGACCAAGCACACGAGGTGGGGACATTGGATGAAAACATGCATAATAGCGATAGAAGCCCTCTGAGAAGGTGAGAGCACTATCAGTGAAGACTCTATGGGTGGCGGGAATGTTGCTGATAAGTAGAAGTCGTTGTCGTAGACTGTTCGTCGACCTGCCAGCATGGCTTCGTTGACCTTTATATGTGAACACGGGCACTTTCCGAGATGTAGATAGCACTTACATCGTCAACGTATGTGTTGTCAATAAGGTTCCAATAGTGCTCATCATCGGCATCGGAGACTGTGCCAGACTTCATCAGCTCAGCCAGTCCAAACGCGTGAATGGCGTGATACATAGTATCAATTCCCATAAGGGCCTAGCAAACGTCAGGAGAATTCAAACACATATGAAATCATTTCGTCTTACCTCCGCCGCGAAATGCATTTTCGTAGCCAGCAAAATATCGTATGTGGGCTGTGATTGAGCGTCCAGTACATTCAGCTGCAGTTCTCGCAACGCTTTGGCTTTTGTGGCTTTGGCGAGCCTTTGTTTTGAGTGCATTCCATCCCTGTACGCGGCGAAGCTATTCACCATAAACTCTGCTGCGAGGTCAAGCATCCGACTTCGACCGATGCGCGATGGAATAGTTTCAATCCAAGTACCTAAAATGGCGAGAGGCTGTTTGCCGTAGAGGTCTGGTCCAAGCATGCTGATGTAACGATTGATTAGTGTTGTTTCTGGAGATGACGGCTGATACGTTATTATAGCGGACTCTTCTTTCAGCTGCTGGAGATACTCTTCCAGCTCACGTTGTTTTTTATTGGTCTTTTTTCTCGACTGTCGGGGCTTGGGCAGAGAACTCGGTGTCAACGTTTGGAAGAAGCCCTGTCCATCTCCTGCTTGTCTTTCGGTCGTGATACGCAGCTCCGAAGATGTCGAGGAAGACGAATGTATACTTTCTTGCGAAGAATGGAAGGGATGTACCAAGGGCGGCGTCCTCGACTTTCCATGTTTTGTTAATTGATTGGGATCCTGAACGACGAACGCCGATACTTTTCCATACGAATAGCTACAGGGGCGATCCTTCTTTTTACAAGCACCGCATTTTGGCTTTTCTTCATCACACTAAGAAGCTATCAGCTAGATCCATGGTGTGATTCATTGTGCAGCTTTTTCGGGGTTGAAAATCCCCGCATCGAGGTATGTAGGGAGGCCTCATACCTTGACTTTCCGCTGGCGACACGTGTCGCATTTCCCGGTTTGAGTCATTTCAAGTCCTTGAAGTAGGAGTCAATGGTTCTTGATTTTCCGAAAGCCCTGTCGGAAGGCCAACTTCGGCGACCAAAATCAGGTTTCAATAGGCAGAGACCTCAAAATGCTGCAGCCTAGCTGAAGCGCAGCGTAGGAGGTATGTATTCAAGTGCGACTAATATGCGCAAAGATGGTCCATGCAGAGGACGCAAAAGTGCGTTGCATCAACATGGGTTCAGACAATCATCCGAGCAATGTCAAGATCACAAGCTCGGCTTACCGTGAGCAGTGATGTTGCAGCTGTGCTGGTGGCGTGTAAGAGTGGCGTTAGGCTAATTCGGATGTGGCTAGCGCGAACTGTCCTTAGCTACCAGGAAGTCCCTACAAAGTGTTACGATCTCGAGTGTGTATTTCAGAACGTGAATAGCTACATGGTTAACTAATACATGTGTCTTTCTCATTCTCAAATGCTTGTTCTTGGTGGTTTGCCTATCAATTTATCTCAAAACTTAACAGCAAAAGCTATGAGAACGCGTGCAATATTACACGTCTACTCGAAAACCCTAACTTGGATTTCGAATAATCAAACGTAGTGGATGGCGTACTCATGGTTGTTAAGAATAGTCTTATCGAGAGATTTTCAGTTATACCTGACCCGCACAATGATCTATTACGTAGTTTGGTTTTACGAACAAGCCCAAATACGTCCACGGTCTAGAAATCACCCTTACGCCGTCTCCCTCCCAATCCCCGCTTTGTATCTCGCCAAACACCTCTCTCTCGCAAACTTGTGCTCCACAATTGGTTCAGGATACCCATTCTTCTTTGCAATCTTCGCCGCGTCACCTTTCCCTTGGTACGGATTATGTATCGCGGCTCCCTGCACGCTTTCTAGTTCCTTCACCCATAATCTGATGAACTCGCCGTTCTCGTCAAACCTTTCAGACTGTGTCCAAGGATTGAAGATGCGGAAGTAAGGCTGGGGATCCACGCCTGTTGAGGCGCTGAAGCCCCAGCCGCCATTGTTGGAAGCAAAGTCGCCGTCGACAAGATGAGTGATGAAGTATTGTTCTCCCAAGCGCCAGTCGAGTAGCAGATGTTTGGCCAGGAAGGACGCGGTTATCATGCGAAGTCGATTGTGCATGTAGCCGGTGTGGTTGAGACAGCGCATTGCAGCGTCGACAATGGGATAACCGGTGCGGCCTTGGGTCCAGGCCTCGAAATGAGCGTCGTTATATTCCCATTCAATGTTTGTATACTCATATTTGAAAGGCTTGTTCATGCTGGATAATCTTAGCATTTGGATAGTGAGGAGACGGCAGGGGAAAACATACCATACGTAAGGCCAGTGGACGAGAACATGCCTGTAAAAGTCTCGCCAAGCTACCTCTCCAATCCAACCTTTGATGCCCTCATTGCCTCCGTCAAGCTTCTTCACACTGTTCACGTCCCTTGCCATACGTACGCTTGTTCGAGCGGCTAGTGTGCCAGCCGCGTGATGTACACTGATTCGGCCAGTGCTGTTCAGAGCAGGGAAGTTACGTGTATCTTTGTATTTGCGGATCTTCTCGGTGAGAAAGCGTTCCAGTCGATCAATAGCCGCTGATTCACCGGCTGGCCACAAATGGTGAAAACGTTCCTTTTCTTCAGTCGTCAGAGATTTGCACTCTGGTAGCTCAGGGACGTGAGAGTCGAAGAGCTTGGCGAAATTTTCACGGAAACCAGTAGGGTTCTTATCAGGCATTGGACGCTCACTAAGAAGGTGCGGGTGTGCATGGAGGTGAGCAATCCAGGCGCGATACCAAGGGGTGTACACTGCGTATTGTTTTCCCGAGCCCGTCTTGAGACTTCCAGGTGGTACAACACAATCATCATGTTGTGGATCCAGGTTGATGCCGTTTCCTAGCATCATGCGTACCAAACGTTCTTCCCGCCGCAGTTCATCCGGCTCGTACTCGAGATTACAGAAGACGTTCTTCACGTTCCACTCGAGAGCCAATTCAACCAGACGCTTCTTCACATTCTTCCTCTCAGGTATCGTCTCGACATGCAGTGGGATGTCGAGTTCTTCCAGTTCTTGCTTAAGCAGTTGTACCGAACGAAGCTCAAAATCACACTTGGGAGGGCTGACAAGATGTGCTTCCCAGTCTTGTGGGCTCATTATCCAGACACCAATCACACCCACTCCTTTCTCTTTTGCGAGATCCGCGGCTTTTGAAAGGCCTGTGTTGTCACGTATACGCAAGTCACGCTTGAACCAATGTACCACTGCATCGCCATGGCCGCCCCCCTTTCCACTTCGGATCTCCTCTCTCCTCTGCTTTGTATCTCTCAGCGTCTTTTCCAAGATTTGGATTGGTCGTGGTATCTCATTGTCGTTATACATGGCGCATCGTTCATTGCTCATCTCTGCCGGATAGTAACGCCGATCAACTATGCCCGCTCGCTCTTCCGGTCTAGAATGATCAAATTTTGCTCCACCGTTCTGTGCAGCGTTGCCTGGTGCGCCATTGTAAATGTTTCTTGCAGTAGAGTCAATTGATGAAGCGTCGCGTGTAAAGGCTTTGTCGAAAGGTTTGGCCATGCGCGAGCGCTTGTTAGGCGCGTCACCGGATGCATCGGTATAGTTGTTTGCAGATGCAGCATTGGGTGGAATGCCGTTCGCTTTGCGCTTAGGAGGCATTGCAGAGGCTTGTTCCCCTAAGAATGTGTGGAAAGTCGAGATAGTGCGCAGCGCAGGCGACTGAGGTACGTGTTGAGAGCTAGAAAGCACGAGTATAGGATTTGATAGCCTGGAGGGAGCAAAATGGCGCATGCACAGTTAGCTAGTCTTACGAGAAATTGACGCCTCGACAGAGGAAAATGAAGGTTGCCATAACGTGTTCCCCCTACGCGTTTCTCTCTCGCGTTGGTTTAGCACCGATCAATGACGCAGATGGTCCCTGAAACATTGGAGTCGAGATCGGCTGGCCAGATTAGCGAGACCAGCCCCTGTCAACGTCCCTGCGATTCAACGGGCGCGCAGATGCCACAATCTTGACGCGCTCTCCAGTGACTGCCAGATGTTCTCCCATTGTTTTGCATTGCGTCCGAGGTTCGGAAACAGTTTTGGGAGACAACTCGCAGAAGAGATGGAAGTTGGTGGATTTGAGCGAACTGTCTGCACGGGACTAGAGTTGGTGTTCTCTTCCTGGGTTCATTGTTTCCGACCCCAAATCTATCCCGTGGGCTTCGGCTCTGAAAGTATGCATCACCGGCTTATGTACGAGGCGCACTTGTAAGCGACAATAAATCCCGGTAATGTGATGGTGACGCGGTTCCGATATTCTGGGCATTTATCATGGCATGTGACGTCTGCTTTCAGCGACTGGCAGGCACTTGGCATCAACGTGTGTGTGTGCAGGAGTAAAGTTCGATTAGCCGCTCTCGTTGCATACTGTGTCTTTTTTGGGGAGCGGTCAAGCATCGTACGTAATCGGCCCAAGCGAAAGTCGGCACCACTGGGAATGTAAAGCAGCAGAAAGATAGTGTAATCTTTGGTAAGAAAGAGCGCGAGAGGGTAGACGACCGATGAGGGACGGGAGAGAAGGGCTTAGCAGTGCACCTACATCAGACGCCGAGGAGAGACAAGAAGTCTTAGGAGCTCTTTGGGCTAGGAGATATTGATATCACCAGCATGACGGCATCACAAGCGGCATAAAGCGTTGTGCAATTGGAAGGATCAGGATGCAGGCCGTTGTCGAAGGCTTTGGTGGCGTCATAATTAGGCCCGGCCAGCACTGCCATTGGCCCCCGGCAAGCGAATAGCTTAGGGCAAGGCAGACATGATTGGGATACGGACGGGATCCTGGAAACTGTATCGCAGGGCCCATGTAAATTATTATTTTTGTCGCTGAGATAAGATGCCGACGGGTGGTCTATCTGGCCGTTCGGTTAAGCCACAGGAAGGTGGGCGACGTTGCGATTGGCCATGGCGAGCCACCAATCGTGACCCGGCATCGGTGACGACGTTGCGATTGGGGGCGAAAGCGCTGACTCACTACGTGTGATGAGTAGAGCAAGGGCGGCAACTGTATGGCGATGCTGCTGTGGCTGTTGTCGTCGGGGATGATGGTGGTAATGGTGATGGTGATGGTGACGAGACGAGACGAGACGAGACATGGACAGGCACGCGCCGCGCGAAGCGAGCGTTTGTGAAGTGGGGCTATCCCAGCGTCGTAGACACGCGACCAAGGAACCTCCCTCCAGGCAAGCATCAGGCACACCACATCACACTGCCAGACGGCCGACCCGACTTGGTTTGCAACAACTCTTCTGCATCGCGACGCTTTGCAAGTCCGGCTCCTCGACCGCTGTTAGTGTGGCAAGGCATCGTAAGCCCCGATGCTCGGCCCTTACAAGGCGCCCCGCTAACAAGAATGCCATGCAACCAGTCAAACACCAAACGCGAAGCCGTCTGATGTCCTCGCACAGCCACGGCACTGCAGCTTCGCCCACCTTGCGACTTGTTTGGAAACATCGAGCATAACCCGCACGTGTCGGCACAGCATGGCTCGCCTAATGTACCTATCCCAGTCTCACTCTCCAGGCCCGAGGGGTGGCCTCGCACCTCACTGCCAGCCCGGGCAATGGCGACAAACCTGCACCAAAGCTTAACTTGAGCCTCCCTCAGGCATCCCACTGGCTAGACTGCCGTCGTTCCAATGGTTTCTCACCATCCTTCTCGCTACGGGCAAGGGCCGCCCCAAAGATAGCCCCGACACATGAACTACCACGTTCTGGCCGAGCATCCCACCACGCCTTTAGCGCGTTTTTCATCGTGGGAAACGGCCTCCGCCTACTCGTGGACCTGCATTAGGGAAGGATCATGGGGCCGAAGTGGGAAATCATGATGTTGCTGCGAAGGCAGTGACTCGCAAAAGTAAACAGGCAGAACTGCACTAAGGAATTGCACAGCTGTGTGCTGAGATGAGAGGCCTCATGCTGTATATAAGACTTGAGACGGCAAGTCTCATCCATCACAACAACAATGGCCAACGTGGATATTGCCCGATCCTCTGCGCCCACAGTGGCGTCCTTCCAACTACCCTCTTCGCTCATCCATCAGCAGCCTTTAATCGTCTCTCACGCCCTGTCTGTGGTTGAAACCTGCTCCCTGCTGTTTCACCTCTATGACTTGGCCTACCAGTCCCTCTACCATATTCAAGCCTCATCCTCCATGTCTCGAAGGTCGAGTCTTGGTCCAAGTCCGCCAAATTTGGGCGTTCCGGACAACATCCGTCAGAGGGCACCACCACAGCCAGACCCAGAACCCGCAGCACCACCGTATGTACACGCCAACCCTTTTTTTCCCCTACTTTGTCAAGATATCACATATATCGGCTTCAGCAATTTATACGGCATACTGACCTGATCCAACCAGCATCATTATTCTTGCCCAAAGCGGGAATAAACGCACAGTGAAGCCTAGGCCCCAATTTCAGGTACCGGCCCCTGCCAGTCAGGGTCTTGGGTCTCGCTCTCCTACGTCATCCCTGTCGTAAGTCTACCCTTGCCCAATCCTCGTCGTACAGCGTATCAATCTTGTTCTCTGCCCTCGTTCCTCCGCCTTCTCCAACTCTGACTCTTATTTCTCACACTTTTACAGTCAGCGGCAGACCTCACGCTACAACTTCAGAGATCGCCCCAGCAAACCAACTTTCGTCAGCACACCGAACAAGCCCACCCCTCAACCCGAGCCACATCCTGCTCCTCCGTAAGTCGCATCTCCCCGCCCGAATCAGGTTTTGGTGCGGCACACGACACTGTCGTGGCTTTCTCACCAAGCACCTCCCAACCGGCCCAGTCGACTGCATTGTACATTCTACTAACAATCACCCGTAGTGTTATCATCCTCTCTAACGAGCAGCCGCAACCTCGACTACCACAACAACCCCGTCCATCCAGTCCTGCCACACCCTTACCTCAGGCACCCCCGCCTCAAGAACCCACACCCCACAACCCTCTTAAACGCAGACGCAGCACAATGGGCTCCAAAGTCAGCAAAGTGCGCGAACGAGCTCAAGACGGCAAACTCCAGCCGTCACAAGAGCAGCTGGACAAGGAGCAAATGAAGGAGCCCAGCAATTACTACACGCACCGCAGCAAGAGCATGCGCAGAAAAGCCGGAAAGAGCGGTGATGCGACTGGCAGCGGCGCCGCTGCCGGCGCAGGCTCCGGAGGCCTCTAGGTGTAGCAAGCACTTGTTGGGGAGAGCGCCCAACAGTCATGGGTTGCAGGCGGTGTGTGCAGCCAGTGAGCCCGAACAAGACTGGTATGGTGTGCTGGCCAAACGGACCGAGTTCAACCGTTGGACATCGGGAGATAGCCATGACGACGCAATGAATCGCCAGGGGAGAAACGTCTACTTTTTCTTGTATTTAACTGTTCATAGAGGCATGGTTTGGAGTCTTTTTTCTGTTTCTTTTTCTTATTCAGATCTAGCATACGAGTCGATATGACGTTGCGTCGCATTAGCCTTCTTTCTTTCTTTTTTTGGGACACTCTTCTCATATCATGGGGATGATATAGAATAATACATTCTACTCTATAAACGCTTCGTGCAATGGAAATCTCATTCGGTCTTTTCCTACCCCTCTTTCTCATCAACCTATCAATTGCTCGAATCTGACGCAAGCGAAGCAAAACGTACGTAAGCATCTCACGCGAGTATCAAGCAAATCACCGAACAAGACCATGCGGCGCCATCAACATCACATGACCGAGTCTTACTTTATGGTGAATTCTATTACATTATATCATCCAGTCTTTTCTCATAAAAAGACATTCATGTCATCTACAAGAACAACAACAAAAAACAGCCATCACTCATGCACGGTTTTCACTTGTGCATCGTGGCATTGCTACCGCCAACGCGATAGCTCTCCGGCGGCCCATTATGACTCTTCACAACGCCGCCCAGATCCAGCACTACCTTCTGCAACACGACGTTTGCCTCAACAAGCCACAGCTTAAGCGTGTGCTTGCCCGGTGCCAGCGCCCCGTGGTTTGTGGTGTTGTACCACGCGCTATCCGCAACAGCAGTACCCCAGTTGACAGGGAAATTCGGCTGCGGCTGGTCGATGACGTACTGGCGTCTTATCTGGGGTTTGTCGTCGATCTGCGCAATGTACGCGAGAGGCTTCTTGGGGTTGATGTTGTGCGTGGGTGTGAGGATGAGCGTCACATTAAGGCCCTTTTCCTTGGGCAGAGAAGTGAAAGTGACGAAGTCGTATTCCAAGCTCGGTGCGCTGGAGGCGTCGAGGCCTTCGGCGAGGTTGTCGGCGAGCTTGACGGCCGAGAGAGTGCGGCCGTATTTGGGGAGGACCATGTAGGACAGGTTGGCGGAGCCCGGGGTTGAGCGTGTGTAGTGTTCGGCTTCGAAGGCGAGTTGGCCCGCGGACTCGACGAAGCCGGAGGTGAAGTCGGACGGGATAGAAGTCTTGTTGACCATGAAGGTAACCTTTGGTTTTCCGCCTGCTGTGCCAGAGTTGGTGGAGGAGCTGAAGTTGAGGACACTCTGGGCGCCGAAGCCGTCTGGGACCTTGGACCAGTCAACGTCGACGTAGACGCGGACGTCGGGGTCGTTGGGCTTCATGGTTCCCTTGGATTGCGAGAGTGTGACAAAGGGATCGGCGCTGATGTTCCATGAGTACTCATCAATGCCGCGGTGGGAGATTTCGATCCAGCGCTTAGGGGTGAATGGAGTCATGTTTGGTAGGGTAAGAGTATTGCCGCTGTTGCTGTGGTACATGTCGTCACCGGGAATAGAAGCGTTGGAGCCTTGTACGTGAATGGCCATATCGCCCGCGAGCGAGCGCTCCCATACCTGCACCCAGCGAAGGTCAGGTGTGGATTGGCGCATTGGCTGTTGCCTGTAAAACGGTCAGTATTGTTGAACCCGAATCCTCTAACGAAAGCATTGATATCTTACCAGTATCCCTGGTATCCCAAATGGGTCTGGTCCATCATGTGGTCCCACTTTCCGTTCAGCATGGTGTGGTATTGCTTGGTGAGGTTGTGGTCCTTCATCATGCCATCAATGACCCGCTGCATCCAGACATTGGCACTGTTGCGACCTTGTTGCGCGTAGATGATGTTCCTGGCTCCAGCGACCTGAATCGCGACATGGTTGCCGCCAGAAAGCACGCGGTTGAGAACAATCTGGTAGAAAGCAGGCTGCTGCTCAGCGGGAAGAGCATTGTTGATTGCAGTTGCCTTCTCCGCAATAGCCTCCCAGCGAGCAATGATCTGGTCAGCCTCCTCGTAGTTGAGGACGCTGAAGGACGAAGGCTCAACCCATTCGAACTTGCGCATGTTGGAGAGAGTGCCGTATTCATCCAGGATGTCTGAGATCTCTTGGGCGTACTCAGGGCCAAAGTTGCGGGTGGCAAAACCGGTGAGCCACTCGGGAACGGAGGTCTCGTCGTAGGCGTCGATATCGTAGGCAATGTCGAACCAGTGGCTAATGGCGATTTCAGCAGGCTTAATGTCTCCAACGTTGACAATCCAGATGCGGTCTGCGTCGCGGTCCTTGGCCAGTCTCATCTGGTCGTAAGTCTTTTGCAGCTGAATAGTATCCTGCCATTTGTAGTTTCGTGAGTCACCGACATAATCGAAGTGGTAGTAAACACCGGCACCACCAGATCGCTTCTTCTCGTCGCCAACAGGGAGGCGGCGAATGTTTTGCCAGTTGTCTTCGGTCCAGAGGAGAGTGACCCAGTCAGGAACCTTCATTCCAGCCTCAAAGTAGTCCTGGACTTCTTTGTACAAGCACCACATCTGGGGGACTTCTGATGCGTTGCCGTGAACCTTGGTGAGGATGTCCTGTTGTGCTTCCACAACAGCCTCAAGCACTGAGGTTTGTACATCCGCAGACATGGCTGTGTCGTGGTATCCACGCATACCAACTGTAACGACGTTCTCATAGGGGGCCGCACGCTTGGCGCCTTCCATGAAATAGTCGTAGAGCGTAGCGTTGTTGGTCGCCCATGACCAGCCCGATTCAGAGCCCTTGGCTACCTTGCTCCATTCCTGGGTGGCGCGGACCATGGGCTCAGTGTGCGATGTTCCCATTACAATGCCGTATTCGTCAGCTAGAGGCTGATTGCGCGGGTCGTCCACGTTGAACATGCCGTTCCACATGGCAGGCCATAGGTAGTTAGCCTTTGACCTGAGCAGCAGCTCAAAGACCTTGGAATAGAATTGTGCTCCAAAAGGTGCGCCATACGGAGAAATGGGGTAGCGGTCGTTGGCCCAACCGGTCAAAGCTGGAGCCTCGTCGTTGATGAAGAAACCGCGGTACTTGACAGAAGGGCTCTTCTGGACCTTGGTGGTTTTGAGCAGGTAAATAGAATCGGCCTTTTTGGCTGGCACGTCAGCGAACCAGTGCCATGGCGAGACACCAATTTGCTCAGAGACATCGTAGATTCCGTAGATGGCACCGCGTCGATCGCTGCCTGTGGGGAAATTAGCATTAGGAACGATCAGCAGTTTCAGCAGACTTACCAGCAATGACAAGCGCTTCGCCGCTCATGTTACCAGCATTCTGCACAACGGCGCTCACATACGCCTCCCATTGGCCTTCAATCGAGCTGACATCGAGCTGACCACTTGCGATTAAGCCATCAATCAGACTCGAGTTGCCAATGGTGCCCACGATGATGGTACCCTTGGAAGAGGAGTTTGCTGCCTTGCTGCCATCGACACTCCAGTCATCATTGACGCCCGTGACATTGAAGATCATGGAAGCATTTGCCTTTGCTGTACCAGAAGCGGTCAGTGTACCGTTTGTGCCGGTAACACGGCCAAAGTCGATGGCGAGATCATGTGCTGCACGCAGAACACCGGGCCAGTCTGCTGCATCTGCGTGAATGCTCACTGGTGAGCCACGAGACGCAAGGAGAGTCGTTCCGTTGCCGTTGGAGGTAGAGACGGTGGGCTTGCGGAAGGGTTCTACTGCAGAGGCAGAGCCAGCAAAAGCAACTGACAGCGACAATGCGCCGAGTACCGTGCGGGAGAGGAGCTCCATGGTGCTTGGTCAGTAGTCGAGCAACGTCCTGAACAAAGCCATAAAAGACGTGGAGATACCCTGCTTTTGAATGGTTTCCCCAGACCGTAGTCTCGTGATATGCACATCTACCCCATTGCCCTAATCTCCACCAACTATCCCATTGCTAACTAGTCGTAGTGCATGTGGCAAATTACACTTTGACTCTTTACCTAGACCGACAACCTCGGGCCTCACTGTAGATCCAGGAACAGTTGCCCTGCTGGTCCACGGCCCGTTTTGATTGGTGCTAGTGGGCTTCCCAACCGGACCGGTTGTTGTAGAAGGCTAAATTGAAGTGACGTACAGGGCCCCATCCTCTTTGAGTGACGGCTTCTTCCAGAAAAACGGTCGATGCAGGCTTGGCCATGTACAATAATATGTGGAGTTTGACATGGTGAGAATGTAAGATAGATTGACGATGTTCGGCCAACGCAACCTTGTAGACGTTGTCGGTACCACGAGTGTGCAACCAAGAAATTATTCCGGGTGTTATTTCATGCAGTTTCCGCGATGCAAAACGCCAAACAGCGCGTGTCCCCGCTCCACTACGGGGAATTATGGGTTGGAGAGGAGCGGGAGGCTTGGAATACAGGCCCTCGGTCCCATGGAGGCACTCCCCGCGTCGAGGGTGAAAAGGCTAAAATGAATGCTTCTTCCCCCCCGCAAAGCGCCATGCCCGACTCGGGCTAGTGCCAAGACCCACGCCAAGCCTTGCTCAAAAGAAAAAATACGTTATGGAGAAGCCGCAAGGCCGAGAATTAGCCAGAGTAGCCGTCTTTGCGTAGCCCGTACCCACAGAAATTCCAACAGTGTAAGATTCCGGAGGGGCCTCCATCGTGTGTCCCGTGACCGTGGCTCGGAGGACGATTGTCCGAAGTAGTAGTAGATTTTCTGTTAGTTCAATCGCGGCAGCATTGCTTGCACCTCCGAATCTCCGCCGTCGCATCTTTCGCCCCACGCTTTCCCAGGTACAAACCTCCGCAATGGCTCAAGGCGCAGTTAAGAAGACCAAGGCCGCGGCCCCGAAAAAGTAAGCCTCATCCTGCGGAAGACGTCCCTCCGTTTCCGCATCCTGCGCTCAACCTTGCGCGCGGCGCGCCGACAACACTTTGACATCTCCTCGCTTTCTGATATGATGCTGACCATGTCTTTTCTTCTTGTAGGCCTTCCCAGCGCATTCAACATGGCGCCCGCGTCATCAAGCCCAAGAAAGCCTCCATCATAACACAGAACAAGATCAAGCACAAGAGCAGCGCGGGTCTGGTCGGGCAAACCGAAAAACTCCTGGCGCAAAAGGCTGGACACTTGGAGATACTCAAAGGAGGCAAGAAGGACAAGAAGGAAGGTGGAGATAAGAAGAAGTCTGGTTGAAAACTCGTCGGATGTGTCGAATATATTTCTAGGGTACGGCACGAAAGGGTTACATTGGATTCGCCGGCCTAGCATGCTATGAGCATTGCTGACTGGGTTGCTTCAAGCATGTTGCAAAGCACGAAACCGAACATGGGCAGGCAGAGGAGGGAGGACTCAACAGCGCATGACCATGGTGGGAGTCCCTTGACTTTGGCCTATCCTCACCACACAGGAGCGGATTGAATCAGGGTGAAGGATGGGTCAGGGGGGCATCTTGTTGGCATGTGACGTTACTTTGCTCATCCGTTCTGAGTTGTAACGTATGTAGTTCAAGTCCTGTGCCGTGCCATTGACCGAACAAATGGAAAGAACTTTCCCGACTAGAACACTCAAATGATGCCAGCTCGTGCAGCTTCACCACCGCCAGCGTCCACAATCGCCTCTCTCTTCATGCCTCTACCCAGACCACCTTCGCCTACTCCCATCCGGCGTGCGACATAACGCTGTGCTACAATACCCACACTAAGGTTGATGGTTTCCTCCATCCACTCACTGACCCACTCTCGCGGGTCAACTCCACCACTTTCAATGATTTCTCGAATTTCTTGTGGCAGCTTGTGCTCCTCTCCCTCAACCTCGGTGTTGGCAGGGGCATCCAGCCACTCTACCCATTTAGAGGGGAAGGATTGTGATATGCTCTTAAAGCTAATACTGTGTATCGGGTCATAGAGGTAAATAGCAAAGGCTACCTGCTCTTCGTCTTCGTCGTCGTCACTGTCGTCTTCACTTTCGTCATCGTCATCGTCCTCGTCATCGTCATCGTCCTCTTCTGCTTTTCCTTTTTGCGCCGAAGATGATGTTGCGAACAGTCCGTCTTGTTGTGGGTAACTGATGGCCTGGATGGCAATGAATATGTCGCTGCTTCTCACGGGATTTGTCTCGCTCAAGACTTCGGTCGCTTGCTTTGCAGCCGCTTCTACACCCCCTCTTGCGCTGAAGAACTCGTTGGCATATGATTCAGCACTCACTCGAGCAAGCTTGGTACCCTCAACAAGTCCTTTGACTACGCTCAGGTCACGCTTCTCGGTGTGGCGCCACCATGGGCCGTCGTTCCAGCTTCCACCACCGCCGCGGTACCCATCTAACGAACCCCGCTGGGTGGACTCGGAGCCGCGCTGAACAACCATAAGATCACCGCCTTCTACTTGTGACATGACTCCAGCGAACGTTTGGTAAATGAGGGGGTCGAGCGAGGGGTAGCCGATGAGGTCGTGTGTAATGTGAATCTGCAGTCGTTCATGCTGAGAGATGGGTGGTGCGAGTGTGTTCAAGATGTTAGTAAAGGTAGGCACAGCACGCTTGCCGAGTTCGCCTCCTGTGTGTTGTTAGTCTGAGAGACAATGTGGCTTTGTTGGCAGCATTCATACCAATGCTACGAAGAGCGCCAACATTGCCGCGCACTTGCTCCGCCCATCGTTGAGCCTCTTGGTTCTTCTGGATCTCTTGGTACGCTGCTTCGGCTTGCTTTCGCGCCGTCTCCGCTGCTGCAGTAGCCGTTGACACCAGCCCTCCCCATCCACCTCCCCACCACGATCCTCCAGACTGCCGCTCCTCTTTTGGCTCTGGCGCTTTCGGTTTGGCAGGCTCCTCTTTGGTCGGCGCAAAGCTTTGGTGGTATGAACGGGCGCTCTCGCCAGACTTCCTCGATGCTGACGGCCTGTTATCCTCGCTTGTGCGTGCAGAGCCAGTGGATGAGGGAGTCGCGACACCCGGTGCCCGCCGGTTACTGGAAGCGGATGACGATGCTACCTTGGGGGTATTTGGGCGGCTGATTTGACGGGGCACTGCAGACTGAGGTGCCTTTCCCAATTGCTCAAGTTCGTCGAGATCCTTGAGGGCATCGTCCTCGACTTCAAACTTCTGACGTGGAGCACGAGATCCCCTGGTAGACTTGGGCGGGGGTGCAGGCGTCTCGGCCAGCGCCTCTAGTTCTGCCAGCTCCTCGTCGGCAGTTTTGGGTGGCATGGTAGCTATGGAAGAAAACAAACACTTCAAAGTCAAATAACCCGAGCAAATGGGGCAGGATACAGGCCGGTGTGAAGGCGGAGATAGTGCAAGTACACGGCGGCCGTGGAGACGTGGGCTTGGTGATGCGACCATCTGACAGGTAAATGCTGGTCAATTTAGCGTCGAGCTGTGATTGGTTGCGCGACCATCTGCCAAGCGCTCATGGTTCGCTTTTGCTGTAGCAGCCACGACCCCGAGACAAAGATCATCACACGTCGTATCGCGAACTATTCCATTTGCCATTTTCTTTCCTTGATTCCCTCTGTCTGCCGCTTGCGCTCGTTTGCGCGACCTGGTTGCTGCGGCGGGAGGTTTTGATCATCTTGCCAGCCGGCACGTTTTGCGTCTCCTTAGCAGGCTTACGATCAATTCGCGCTACGCCTCCCTGGGACCGTCGTCCATGGAAGCATTGCGTCGACACATGCGCCCCAATCTCTACCCGACACAAATTCTTGCCCCTGTGTCGCTGGCTCTCTCCAATGCCTCTTCCCAAGAGTGCGCCTGCGCGCTCCTCACAGCGCAGGAATTCTCAGCAAGATGACACGCCTACCCGGACCCGTGGTCGAGGAGCAAAACCAGCCCCATCAAAATCAGATGCTTCTGACATTGTCGCACCAAACAGCAGTCCTACTAAACTCAGTCCTACGATGACGAGGAAGACGACACGTTCTGCCTCCAACATTTCAGGTAATTCCGTCGAGGCCGCATCTGACATTTATGCCTCGTACGAACATCCCCTGTTTATGGTCTTTGGCTTGTCGCCTGAGTTTTTCAACGGCCTCAAGAAGCATCACGGCAAGCTCCCAAAAGAGCGCAAAATCATCGTCGGCTCCTTTACTGAAGGGTCGCCTACTCCAGAAGAAGATGCAACTGAATCTGAAGAAGAGACCGCTTCAGAAAGCGAAGACGACATGCCTGTGGCGCCTCAGCCAACGCCAAGAGGCCGCGGTCGCGGTGGTCGAGGCTCACGCGGTGGGCGAGGTCGCGGCGGCCGTGGAAGAGGCCGTGGCGGACGCGGAAGAGGCGGCCTTGCAAAGGCCACTTCATCTGGTTCATCAAGAGCTGCTCGCAATGGTTCTGCCATCTTCCCGTTCACAGAAGGAGATGATACTCTGTCCAACCAGAGCACGCCGATCAGCAATGCCAAGACGCGAACACGCTTGGTTGGTAGCGCGTCAGAGTACGGCTCAGACGATGACAATGAAGAAGCAATTGAAGATGACGAAAGCGAGCCTGACTACGATGCCATGGACGTCGCAGAAAAATCTCAAGACACCCCTCAAGGCTCCCAACCACCCGATATGGACGATTCCATCCAAGCAGCTTCCCACACACCAGCACAGGCGGGCGATCCCAAAACCGAATCATCGTCAAAGACGTCCAACAGACTCGGTGTTCCCAAGATTTCCTTATTGCCCCAATCAGCATCGCAGACACCTAGAGAATCGGTGTCAACACCGGCAGAGTCTGCTGTGCCAAAATTGTTAGATCCTGAAGAAGACGTCCTCTCTGATTCTGATCTTCCCGATCCATTCATCTACGATGCGCCTTCCCCAATTGAGGCCGAATGCGAGGACAGGGCAGATTATCTTTTGCAGAAACGTTTTAAGCCAATGATTGATGTACAGGCTGCCATTGCTGCTCTGACCAAGTTCCCGGCATCTCAAAGAAGTACGGAAAATCTTTATGCTTTGACTGAGAATGCACAACACATCCTCAAAGCCTGGCAAGATGAGTATCTCATGTTGGATGCAAGGGTGAGTTATATGCAAACTTCAGGGCCGTTCCTGACTGACAACCCCAGACCGCACCCCATATGCACCCGGCTAAGAAGGCCTGCAATGGCGGGCGAATTCCTTTGGCACCTGAGATCTTTGAAGACATGAAAGAAGCTGATCTCTATGGCTACACATACGACCCCAAAAAGCCATCCGGATGTCAAGACCCCTGGGCACAGCGACCGGGCGCAGAAAAGGGTGGTCGTAGAGAGCTCCGAACGCGTCGAACACGCGATATGCTGGAGTCGGCAGCGCCGAGTGAAGAAGAATACGAGGATGACAACGAAGGCCGCCCCTCTAAGCGGCAACGAAAGGCTCCTCGCAAATTCGATGGCACTGATACTGGCACAGGTGGTGCTACCACTCCGAAGAAGCACAACGGATGGGGTGGTGCACGCAAAAAGGGCGTCAGCAGATTTGCTAAGCCTGCCTCAGAGACACCAGAGCCAGAATCAAGGCCAGTGAAACGTGCAAGGGTCACGGCAAGCAATCTACTCCACCAACGCATACAAGAAATGCGAGAAGAATCAATCATTGGGAGCTCTGGAGACGAGGAATCCTCAACCATGGATGTTGATGAATATACCGAGGTAAATCCCAAGCGCGGTCGTCCTGCGGGCAGCAAGAACTCTGCTCGTCGCAGTGACTATGGAGTGAAGAAGGGCCCACGCAAGAAACCAGCTGATGCGACCGCGCCTGTGACACCGGCGAATGGCACTAACCCGCCGCCACCTGCACTGAACTCGATGAGTGAAGGTCAAGGTCAGTTTACCATTGATACCCAGCCTTTTGCAGAAAGTACACCCTTGAAGGCACCGAACTCTGCTGAGACGGTTTTCCAAGGCACACCGCAAAATGCCGCAGCACCTCAAGAGGTGCCACTCGTGCATCCGAGTGAGTCCAGTACGCCAGATGCGTACATGCTCACGGCACCGCTGAGCCAATACACCAACAACTATGTCGACGAGTCGACACCCGCCTCGGGATCAAGAAGGAAACCACGGGTTAAGAGCGAAAAGCGAAGCCAGTCAATGACTATGTGGTGGGCCGAGCGTAAAGCCAAGAAACGGGAGCAAGATGAGAAGGAGGGAAAGCCAGTGAAACCTACACCATCAAGGTCGAATTCCACAGGTCGAAAGGGCGCCAGGCAATCCGGGGGGCCGTCGGCTGTTGCGACACCCCAATCACAACAGTCAGAGTCGCAGCAAGCATCTCCAGTCCACCATGCACAGCACGCTACCCCACAGCACAGTCCCCACCATGCTCCTCCTGAAGCCTACCTCCATTATACACAAGGTCCTCCTGCACCACCCCCACAGCATTACATGTATGTTTCGGCTCCCGGCCCGCCACCTCACATGATGATGTCCTACTCGCCGCTTGCTGCGCTCCCGACTAGTTCTTTCCCGGGCCCATTTTCTCATTACCCACCCCATCATCAACAGGGCATCCCTCTTGCTCAACCCAGCTCTACAGGAGGACCCTTCGGAGGTGGACCACGTCAAATTGCCCCAGCACCCTCAAATATGCCCACTTATCCCAGTCCATACGGCCCACAGAGTCCAGCTGGGGGAAGACCAAAGAGCCGTGGACAGTCGATACCAAAGACAACTTCAAATGGGCAGCAGGCCCTAGCACCAGCACCCCCTCATCAGCAACAGGGTCAGCATCAACAACAACAACCACAGTCAACCCAACCAGTCTTTAGCCCATATGTGCCTGCAGGCAGTGTAGGACGTGAGATGCCGTTTAAGGTCATGGTCCCTGGGCCAACGCCAGAGAGAAGAGAAAGTCGTTAGGTACGGCTAGTCGCTAGAAGTGAAAAAGTTAGGCAGGATAGGGATGAAAGCGAGGATGAAATTTGGATGCTTGTATAGAAGTTTTGCTTTTTTCTACTTTATTTGTAATAGGAGCTGTACAGCGAAGACGTGATTGCATAGTCAGGGAAAGGGTAGCGAGGAGGCCTTTGTATCATATTGGTTGCACTGGAGCGTTGGTTTTGTCGGCATTTTGTTTCTGTATTGAGCATTGCGTGGCTGCAGGTTTTGCTCTCATTTTTACCAGCTTGTTATATTTTCAGCTAGGCCGGAAACAACGAATACGTTTTTCACATGTTATCTTCACCACATGAATGGGTGACTATAGGTTGGCACTTCGCTCCTACCTTCACATCTGCAGGGTGGTCTTGGCAAGTCAGTGACTTGCCCTCTTTCACCTCCCTCGCTTCTCTCACCCTTTCCCCTCTTCGCGAACAAACAAAAAACATTAGTCCATGCACCATCTATCTTTCCCTCACTTTCGTGTTGCAGTTGAACAATCTCAGCGCCATCATGGCCGACGACTCTGCCGCCTCTCTTTTCAGCTTTGACGGTTCATCAGATATGATGGCGTCTCCAAACTCTGTCAAGTCTCCCAGTCGCGACAGCTTCTCTGAACTTACCCTCTTGATGAAAGCGAAGAAGCCGTACGCAGTAGGCTCAAAATCGACTCGATTGCCACCGCCGACCCCTACACGCGAAGGTAATTCATACATATCATTCAGCTATGCCGACCTGCACTAACTGTGGCCAGACTCCATTTGCTCAAATCGCACAGTCGCCTCAGAAAACATTCTTTCCCCGCCGCCGAAGCCTGCCAGTGCACCAGAGACTGTCGCTGAATTTCTTCAACGGCAAGAGCTTTCCGCTTCATCTACTTCCCAAGTAGAGCTCGCCCGAAAGTTCTGTTGCGAGAAGAAGACGCCATCTTGGGACATACCCAACGCAACGGTCATTCACAAGAGCGAGGGGTCTATAACTCAATCGAACAATCCAGCATCGGAGAATAACGAAGAGCAGTTTGGCAGCCTGAAGGAGAATATCATGATCCTGGAACGCACTGTCTTGGCGCTCAAGAGGAGCAAAGAAGCACTAAGAGAAGCCAAGGGAAATGCCGAGTCGACTTTGGATAAACTCAAGTATGAGAATACGATCAACAAAGATAAGATATCAGCATTGTGTCAAACCTTGGCCGAAAAGGAGATGACAATCAAGAATCAACAGCTGGATATCGATGAGTTGAAGCAAAAACTAGCTGACTCAGAAACTGAACTAAAAGAGCTCAGCAATGTTGCAGGTGAGCTTTAGCAGCCTCATGATACATGGATTAGTTAAGCTGATAATTAACAGTGGAGCGTGACTATCTTCAAGACACTATCGAGAAGTTGACCCGCGAGCTAGACGAAGCCGTACAAGCCAGCGCCAACGTACAACATCATGAGACTGAATCGAAAGCCCTTGCCGATACCGTCACGAAGCAAAACCGGATCATAGCCGATCTGCGCGAGAAACTGGTAGAAGCAAATCTCAGGAACAACAATTTAGAAGACGACATCCAAGACCTCAAGCGATTCAGCAACGAGGCAGAACTGGCAGACCTCAACGCCAAGCTTCGCCAGAAGACGGCCGAATGCGATCGTCAGCGTAACCAGCTCAAGACTGTCGAAGCTCAGCTTCAGCATTGTCACGACCGCCTCCAAGACATTACAAAAAACGGCATGTCACTGCAAGGTGCCGTGCACCTTGTCAAACCGAGCGCTCAAGCCAAACTCCCCAAGGCAGTCATGTCATGCTCCGAGTGCTATTCCAACAACCTCGTATGCGATAACAAGGTGACATGCCACAACTGTGCCGAACGTAACCAGTCGTGTGCCCGTTGGAGGTGCTCGCTCAAGCACAAACTTGGCAACTGTCCGCTCTCTCCTTGCAAGTTCCCGCATGACTCGCAGGGGTGGCTTGTCCGTTATACAGATAGACCAGAGTGGTGAGGTGGACTTCTCGAATTTGCAAGGGACAATGAGGGTGGCATTCAGACACGTGGGTTTGCGTATATCAGCATGGGAGTTTTGAGCAGGCAAGGGGTGGATGGAGTCTTGCTAAGCTGTCATGCACGCGAGCAATGGTCCAACGATACTAGTTTTCTTATCTTTTCACCAGGCGTACCAGAGTGGAGACCCAGGCTTACTACCATACCTTCATTCCTTGAGTAAGGTATCTGCAACTAGGATAAGAAATGAATGTATCTAAATTTTCAAGGAGGGTTTAGCCATCATCAATTTATTTCTTATTCACCGTGACAGTGACATTCAATACACAGAGGCTGGCCCAAGATTTTTTAAAAGAGGTGTGTGTTGGAATTTCATGCACGAAGGCGTACACTAGATATTGGCATGAGATATCCTACTCATGAGGTGCGTTCTGTAAGCCTCTTTAGTGCTGAGACAGTGACCACGATCCGACTCCCCGTCCAGAGGGTAACTTTTTCGCTTTCAGATCATGTCGTTATATGGCGAATCACCTCCCAAATTGCTTGAGTTCCCACATCCTGAGCGGCGGATACACAACAGCGGCCCATGCAAAACCGACGAAGTTACCCATCTAGAACGCGTTAGCATATCAACTAGACTTGCAGGAGCATTTCCACATACGTCAGCGCCGTAGGTTCCAACCCGCTTGGCGATAGGTCCAATGTACCAGACTTGTGCCATGCACAGAATAGCGCCAACCCAGCCAATGACAAAGGCAGCGAACGCTGCGATACCCAGTGGCAGCTTCTTTCTATCATTCCACGCCTCCCAGTTGAAACCGATCTTACGTCGAAAGATCAGGTGTTCCTCTAGAATAATGGCAATCCAGATCGACACCCAGTAACCCATGAGGGCCAGGAAATTGGTGAAGATTTCTGCGAGATGAGCGCGTCCTGCGAGTGCGCAAACGGTAAAGATGATGACGCCAACTGTGTTCCAGATGACCCTTGGTATTGCGCCAGCATAACGACCGAGGATTTGGGCATCGATTCCTGAGGAGTATGTAGGGACGATGAGGTTGGCGACGAGACCCAAGGCCACGATCACACCGCAAAAGGAACCAAATGCACCGAGAGGCTTGTATCCTTCCACGATAAGAGCGCCCTGGGATACGCCGTATGCTGCTTCCCAGTCTGCATTGTTTGCCATGCCAGACGCTAGGCCGATGCCGAGGACGAAAGCGAACGTAAAACTGCACATCAGACCCACCATTGTCATGGCAAAGATGCTCAAAGACGAAGCATGCTCAGGGTAGTAAACGAAGTAGTCTGCTGCACCACCGCCGTACGTAATGGCTGCCGCAAGCGTAAGGCCGAAAAAGCTCATGCGATTGCCAACAATGGTGTTTGGATCTTCATCGCCGTGGGACTTGGACGACACATCAAATTTCGGTCCCGCCACACCAGCTAGAATGCAGAGTACGATGAGCTGCGGTAGCCATGCCCAGCGCTCGTAGTAGTGGAAGATCTGGTACCCGAATGTTGTGATGGCCCAGGCTATAACGGCTACGATGATGATGCCAACCATAACCGACAGGGAGTTTGTCGAGACAGCAGAAAGGATCTGGCCAGCGACCACGCAGTCAATCATTCCATATCCGAGCAGAACAATGATGTTGAGTAACACGATGATCTTGGACGGCCACCACCCGGTAATATACCGAGAGAAAATCATGGTCCGGTTCCCGCTCTTTGGCCCAAAAGTCGCTATATAAGCAACAACGAGGCAGCCAACCATTGCGCCGAAGACGCTGAGCAAGCAGGCATCTGTGAAACCAAGGAAAAACACAGCAGGTCCTAGCATACCCAGCGTAATGTTGTTGGCAGCCAGGTTGACACTAAACCACATGACTGCCACCTGCGAATACCCCAGAAGACGCAAGTCATGTCGTTCTTCAGGCTCGACGCGCTGGATGCCACGCGCTTCCAGATTATACGCTACTAGCTGTCTCTCGAACGCCTTGCAGGACTCTTGCCATCGTGCATAACGCAGGTCATCTTGGCGCTCTACATCGTGTGCGCTGGGCGTCGTCAAGGGTGGCTCGGTTCCGATGCGGGGCGCATCCGGTGTTTTCTTATTTTGCGGCTCTGCGGCGTGGTCCATGGTACAGGCCTAGAACCATTAGCAGCAGTCTCCCATTGGGGAGATAGAGCAAAGCATGAGTCCTTTCGCAGGCGTTAACCTGATCAAGTTCAGACCGTATATCTCAGATCGCTGCCAGGCGAGTGGCGAGCGAACACCGGTCTCATGCGTTGTGTGTGCTACCTAACGTTACCTTGATCGGGCGGGCGTTCTGCTACTCGGCGAATTCATGATTGGCGATGCCGTACTTTAGATCGAAATTGGCGATTCTGAACGTGGTACAGAGAGCGTAATGGAGAGAATGGAGAAGATGCTGTGGGCTCAGGAACAGCGATTCTGGTGGGGTCATTATGATAATTATCAAGGGAACCCCCACTTGTGCCGTCCACGAATCCCTGTGGAAACTCCCGCGTGCTAACTACAATACACCTAGTTCAACAAGACCGGATTGTGGCTTGCAGCTGTTGTCGTTCCATTTCCTCCTATTCTCGTCGTCGTGCTCAACGAGTCAAGCTGGCCGCAAGTCGTTGAGTTGATAATGACGCCGGCTTGCTTGGCCCTGGTGTAGTGTGTTTAAACCAGCCAGTCTCACTGCAGCTTAAACCTTCCGATAATAGAACATTACTACGTATGTACGTGACCGACACTAACCCCGACATGCGCTCTCCACTATTCTGTACGCGTACCGCATCACCTGCTCTTTCAAGCTTAGTTATTGTTACACCGGTCTCCTCACTCCGCTTTTTGAGGTTCATCTGCAATCAATTCAAGGATTTTGCTTGATAAATCCAGAGACAGAGGTAGTAGTCGGTTGCCACTCCGACATAGAGCCTAGCGTATGTAGCTTTGCAAATGAAGAATGAAGTATTTATCAAGGCAGCTACGCCTTGTTGCATCTCGCAACTGACAGGACTGTTCTTCTTGACGACTTCATCATGGTGCGGGTAAAGACTGTTCTCGTAGTCGCTGGGCTGATGCCGGCTCTGACTTGCGCTGTGCCAACGATTCACGGTCGCGACTCGAACAGCACATGCAGGAGAACAAAAGTAGCAATCATGTGTGTTAAGTCGGTCTTTTATACAGATCCAGAAACTGATGTCATCCAGAGGCGGTGGTGTTGCCGGTATCACAGCAGCTGTAGGTATACCTAGAACTTTTATTTTTACTTGACTATACATCTGTCAAGTCCAGCCACAATTCACAAAACTAACACCTCTTCAGCAAGCACTACACAACCAGTCTGTCACCGACTTCCTCATCCTCGAGTACCAAGACCACATTGGCGGTCGCATGCTCCACACCGAATTCGGCTCCGACCCCGATGGCAACCCGTACACCGTCGAACTCGGCGCAAACTGGATCTCTGGCCTCGGTGAAAACACCAAAAACGGCCCTGAAAACCCAGTATGGACTTTTTCAAAGCAAGTGAACCTGAAAAGCCCGAATTCGGATTCGTTCTCCGTCGTAACATACAATGAGACTGGAGCGGTTGACTATACCAATATCTTGGATGAATTTGAGGGTTACTGGCCAGAATTTGAGCAGAGCGCTGGGACTATACTTTCACAAAATCTGCTGGACCGTAGTGCTAGAGCGGGATTTTGGCAAGCGGGTTGGAAGCCGAGGAGTGATCCTGCACGCAAGGCGGTCGAATACTATCTCTGGGACTGGGAGACTGCACAAGTAAGCGCTTAGCATGGCTTTTTTTTGGTGACTCGGAAATTTGCTAATTTGTATTTGCCACATAGACACCTGAAGAGTCGGGCTTTGTGTACGGCATCACAGGATGGAACTTGACATACTATGGTTTCTCCGAGGTTACCAACTGTGAGTTACTATTCAGTTTCACCGGGGAGAGATTTGTTGATTCTAACGACTTCGCAGTCTGCGCCGATCCACGCGGCTTCAACACATGGCTCAAGCACGAAGCCTCCAAATTTCTTAAGCCCGACGACCCTCGTCTTCTGCTCAACACCATAGTGACAAACGTCACCTACTCGGACACCGGTGTTCAACTTCTCACATCCGACGGCTCCTGCGTAGAAGCTGACTACGCTATCTCCACCGTATCCCTCGGCGTCCTACAAAACGATGTCATCACCTTTGAGCCCGAACTGCCAGAATGGAAGCAATCCGCCATTGCCACTTTCGCATTCGGGACATATACAAAGATTTTCTACCAGTTCAACGAGACATTTTGGCCAGACGACAAGCAGTTTCTACTCTACGCTGATCCCACGACGCGTGGCTACTGGACCGTTTGGCAGAGTCTTTCCACAGAGGGCTATCTTCCAGGCTCCAACATTATTTTCGCTACGCTAGTAGATGAGCAGTCGTACCGCGTCGAAGCCCAAGACGATGAGACTACCAAGGCGGAAGGCATGGCTGTCCTCCGGAAAATGTTCCCCAACGTTACTATTCCAGAGCCGATAGCGTTTATGTACCCGCGCTGGACTCAGACGCCGTGGGCTCACGGCTCTTACTCGAACTGGCCCGTTGGCACGACGCTCAAGGCACATCAGAACCTGCGCGCGAACGTTGGGAGACTGTTTTTCGCAGGAGAGGCTATGAGCACGGAGTACTGGGGTTTCTTGCATGGAGCGTGGTTTGAGGGGCGCGAAGTGGGACAACGTATTGCAGGGCAGATCACCACCGAGTGCGTTAATGTTGCCAGCGGATGCGGAGACCTCAATCGCTACGAGGTTCTGCATGGTACAACAGATTTTTCGGAGGTCAATGCATTTAATGGCATGAGGACAAGCCCGTTTTGGGTTGTTGACACTGGAGCCGAGGAAGAAGCATGAAGATAACATGGCAAAGTCTATAATGAAATCGAGGCTTGTTAGCTTGAGCAATAAGATGCTAGTGCTTGGTATACAACGCACCTCTTTTTGTCCCATCAGTCCGAGCTTGGTTTGAGGTCAACGTCCGCCCATATCGGCACATGGTCGCTAGGCCCTCGTTCCTCCTCGCTGTTCATAATCCCGCAAGCCCTGACACAACCCTTCTCCCACAATTTCCGTCCAGCGATAAAATAGTCTACTCTATCGCAGCTAGTACCCCATTCCCTGCTGCGCGGATAATATGTGTACCTCCTCTCTCCTCCGTGCATCTTCCTCCAGATATCGATGCCATTCAGTCGAGCACGTTTCTTCCCTTCATCACTACCCTCAAGCAGCTTATCATGAAAGTCCTCACGGTTGACTGCATGGTCCTGGGGAAACACTCGCAACTTGGGATACCCATCGCGCGCATCAGGAGCGACATTCATGTCACCAGCAAGCAGAACACCCCAACCCTGTCCCTCCAACCTCTTGCACTCCTCCATTAATAAACGATGAAATTCTCGTTTGCGGTCGTGCCGTGTTCCCTGCACAGCACCTGTACGTGTATCGCGATACACATTGTCTGTTCCGTTGACAGCATAGATGTTGAAGATTGCGAGTTTTGCGGATGTGCTTCGACATACGACTTCTACAACTGATATCCTGCCTTCGAGGTCCCATTCGACTGTTCGCACTGTAATATCATATACGTCGTGTAAATCATGACGCAGGATGCTGCAGACACCATATACCTTTCCGCTTCCCCGCAGACCGCGTGCGTTGTGGGGGTCAGTGGGAAGCGTGAGATGCACGTTGTACAGCGGACCCTTGGAATCACTCGAGACTGATTCTAGAGGCAGACGCGAATTGATAGCTGCTCTCACTGCGTCTTGAGTTGCAGTGTCTTTGGATGCGATTTTGACTTCTTGAAGGAAGAGCATGGACGGCCATTGGTGACGGTGGAGGAAAGCCCGGAGTGAGGCTGGATGGGTTTGGCCTTTTGCATCCTTCTTCTTACCATCTTTTACAGCCCTAAAGAACGATGTGATAGGTGGTTGGAGAAAGGGAGAAATGCCATTGATGTTCCAGGAGAAAACTCGCAACGCGTTTGCTGCAAGTGGGGGGAGAACTGCAGGGTTCGCGGTTGAAAGCATTCCCTCGGAACTTGTTGCCGCTGGAGCTGACGAGACCTTGCGTCGCTTGGTAGCTGGAGGACTGATGTCGCGATTCATTTATCTTGTGTCAGTATTCCAAAAGCTGCAACTGTCTCAAGCATCAGGAAATGCACGTGACGTCATTCTTAACACGCGCTGCATGACATTTCTCAGGGACCAGCGATCGCGGGTGCACGTGGCGGAACGGGACGCGTCAACCGATATTGACCCATTTGGGCAATGATCGGCCATCCCATTCATGGACCCCTCCTGCATCCGGCCGCTTAACAGACCAACTCCAGCGCTGCCCCTCAGCCACCACTATAATAACCCAAACCTCTGCTTCCTTAGCCACACTTCCATTACACTTTCAATCCCCATAGAATGTCCTACCAACGCAAGAAAAGCCTCCTTATCGGCATAAACTATGTCGGCAGCGACCATGAACTACGTGGCTGCCACTCCGACGTGGACAGCATGGCAGAATTCCTTTCCTACCGTGGCTATAACAATTCACATATGGACCGTGTCATCCTGACCGACCGCCCTGAAGTTCCTCCCGACTCTCCTTACTACCCAACTGGTCACAACATTATTGCGGCTATGGACTGGCTGATCTCGGAACCCGGTTGCACTTTGTTCCTACACTACTCGGGCCATGGCGGGCAAGTCGCCGACACAGACGGAAACAGAACAACGGGCATGGATGCGTCCATTGTCCCTGTGGATTTTGAACAAAGAGGTCAAATTTCGAGTACAATTCTGCATCAGCATCTGGTCACCCGCATGGCACGTGACTGTACGCTCTTTGTGATCATGGACTGCTGCCACTCTGGAAGTGCACTAGAACTTCCCTATGTTTATCGCTCCGATAGTGACGGCCAGATCAATCTCATGGATAACCTGAAGATGGGTGTTCATCTTGCAGAAGAGGCCCGTGATGTCATCTCCGGCGGCTTTTCCTTTGACAAGATTGGCGAGGCACAGCATCTTCTTGCCGGCGCCAGTAGCTTTTTCAAGGGTCTCAAGCACATTGGCGAGGAGCAAGAGGAAGGTCTGGAATCTGGCGAGTTTGCGGGACAGTACGGCAGCGAACGCAAAATGGTTACCATGTTCTCTGGCTGTAAAGATGACCAGACCAGTGCTGATGCGCGAATTCAAGGGCGCGCAACGGGTGCCATGACTTGGGCGTTTTTGGAGATGATGAGGAGCACCGACCGCCCGAGTTACGCTGAGGTACCTATTCAATGCCTTTTGAGCTTACGAAATATCTTGCTAACGATCTGTAGACACTGAAACAAACGAGGCATCTGCTGGACCAGAGCAACTATACTCAGATTCCCCAGCTGAGCTGTGGCTTAGATATTGACCTGGACGAGATGGCCTTGGTACTATAGTCGCAAAACGCCTTTGAGAGTTGACACAAACTCCTGGGGATCAGCTTCATTCAGATATCATTCCTTAGACTACAAAACTTAAGAATAGAGCTTGATTCTTTGTAGCATGATTTATACCGTACTTGTAAAACGAGAATCTCAAATGATTTTAGATCGCATAGGTATGAGGCGAAAAGAAAAAAAAACGAAAACAGTCATATAAAAGGTATCCCCCGATATTGAATAGAGTCCATGCACACCATAAACACCTACCCTGCTGCCCGCTTTCCAAATGTCATGAGAAGAGAATGACGGGCAGAAACAAACGCCTCTCGAATGCACACATTCACCAGCCGCTAAATTTCAGAGGCGTCAAGAACTTCTAATCCTTGGCGACCTCTGCTCTAACTTCGCCCTTGACATTTTCGGCGTCGCGTTCTGCTTCGCCTTCTTCCTTTGCGGCTGCAACTTCCTCCTTGTCCTCCGTTTCTGCCATTTCAACATCAGCTACGGGAGCTGATGTAGGTGCCATTGCAGCAGGTACTGCAGTTGGTGGGGACTCTGGCGGCGTCACAACACCGGCAGGAGACGGTTCCCGCTCAGGCGCGGCAGCAGGGGCAGTAGCGGTAGTCTCAGAAGCGGCTGGAGCATCAGTGGGAGCTGAGGTTTCAGAGGCAGGCTCCGTTTTGGGCTCGGGCTCAGGAGCAGACTCTGGCGCAGCCTCCGGGGCAGGTTCAGGAGCAGACTCAGGGACTGGCGCATCCATGTCGACGTCACCGTCTTTGTCGACCTCCTTTTCAGCGGCAGCGGGGGTTTGAGTACGCGATTTTGCGCCTGCGGAGGGTTGTCGGGTTGAAACTGCGCTTCCGCCGTTGATATCTTCCATGAGATCCAGGGCGTCAGCGGGTGCTGCATTGGGGTTGGGGAAATCGGAGATGTTTCGCCTCTTCTTAACACCGGGCTGGGCCCTGACTCCAAGGCTGTTCTTATACTCCTCGTCGTCGCTTGCATCGTAAAGCTCGCCGTCGTGTTCGATCTGCTTGTCGCGTTGGCGTTGCGTCACGCGCACGTCTCGGTTCTCGTCCGCATCCATATCGTCATCTTCATCTTCGGCGTCAGAGTCCATAGCACGGCCTAGGGCTGTTGGTACATCTGGAATCGTCGTAAATGCTTCAACTGATGGCCTTCCTGTTCTTCGAATATTCTCAATAACAGCAGACTTGATCTTGTGCAGGTAGTCGTGAGAGTTTGCGTTCTCCATGTTTGATGGCCGAACGTCCAGCTCATAGTCAGGAGCAAAGTACTCGTAGTAATCGTTGAAAGGGAGCTGTTTCGACATCTTTTGCGACACGAGCTCTCCGGTCTCGTATGCCCAGGTTCGCGCAACATTCCTCATGGTGTAACCTCCACCTCCGAGGACGATGACTGGCACGCCGAAGCTTTTAACGTACCTCACGCAGTTTGCGTGTCCGTCCATGCTCAAATTGAAACAACCAAGTCGATCTCCTGAAAGACTGTCGCCACCACATTGGAGGACAATGGCTTCAGGTCCATAGTAAGTCATGACAGCCTCAATCACAGGCTCAAAGATGTTCCTGTACGTCTCGTCGGTAATACCGTCTCGGAGTGGAAAGTTGACAGAATAGTTCTTGCCGGCGCCGACACCAATGTCGCGAAGTTCGCCAGTACCAGGGAAGTACTCTCCATACTTGTGGAAAGAGACAGTCATGACACGATCGGTGGTGTAGAAGGCCTCTTCGACACCGTCTCCGTGGTGGACATCGATATCGATGTAGAGGACGCGCTGTTTGTACCGGAGCAATTCGATGATGCCGAGAACAATGTCATTGACGTAGCAGAATCCACTGGCCTCGCTCTTCTTCGCGTGATGCAGACCGCCGGCCCAGTTGACTGCGACGTCGCATTTCCCTCGGTTCAAACGAGCGGCGCCCTCCATTGTACCGCCCGCGCTAATACCGCAAAACTCAAAAAGACCATCAAAGACTGGACAATCGTCTCCGACATTGTATTTGCTTTGCTCGCGGGTAAATTGCTCCATGTTGTCTGGCGTTACCTTGTGGAGAAACTCGATGTATTCGTCCGTGTGGAACTGCGTCATCTCGTACTTGGAAGCGGGTTTCGCGCGCTGGGCCTGGTTAGAGGTGATACTGAGAAATCACAACCAGGGACTACCTACGTAAATCTCCATCTTCGTATACAAGCCATAGTTCATAATCAGGCTATGCGCCATGCGTATACGATGCGGCTTCATGGGATGCCCCGCGACATAGGCATAGTTGCCGACGTCCGAATCGTAAAAGTATGCGACCTTCTTGGGCTGCGACGCGGTTCCGTTATTGCTGTGGACAGCGCCCGTTGGGGCTGCCATGTCGTTTCCGTCCACCATGTTTCCGGTGGCTGCGCGCAAATATGTGAGAATATCACGGTGATAAGTCTAGTTTCGAGGTTATACAGCGGCTTCCGACCGTATGTTACAATGCGCGGTGGGTGTGACGGTCTGTCGAATCCTCAGGACTGAGTCGCCGGGAAAAGTGGAGGGGTCTTATGGACAAGAGATGGGGGAGCTTTGAACAAAGACGCGGGCATGGAGCATTCGAGCTGCGCCAGGGTACCCCTGCTTAGCGCCGGTTCCGGAACAACATCGTCGCCGGATGTGGCAGTAGTATGGCAGTCGCGCAGTTACGTGAAGCTCCGAGCATCGATAGCTTCATCATCCCGGCACCGCCACTCCTCCAAAACAATCACGTCACTTGCTCAGTTCGGACATTTCTGTCTCTACATCAAACCCTTTGAACACATCCCAACAACACAGCTGTTCACGAGAACCCCACTATGGACCGGTTAAGCAGAATGCTCGCCGCCGCTCAAGGCATGGGCGGTATGGGAGGACCCCAGGCCGACACCAACCTCATCGATAACTCGGAAACCGTGTACATCTCTTCGCTTGCGCTGCTCAAGATGTTGCGACACGGTCGGGCAGGTGTACCTATGGAAGTCATGGGGCTGATGCTGGGAGAGTTTGTCGACGACTACACAGTACGAGTGGTGGACGTATTCGCAATGCCGCAATCAGGAACCGGTGTCTCTGTCGAAGCTGTAGATCCCGTCTTCCAGACCAAGATGATGGACATGCTTCGACAAACAGGAAGGTACGCAGTCAGGCATTGAGCGTCTGGTGCCGCCACGCGCTCGTCTATGGTACATCGGTCGCTGACAAACACAGGCAAGAAACCGTCGTCGGCTGGTACCACTCACATCCTGGTTTTGGCTGCTGGCTATCGTCCGTCGACATCAACACACAGCAGTCGTTCGAGCAGCTCACACCCCGCGCCGTTGCCGTCGTAGTCGACCCCATCCAGTCGGTCAAGGGCAAAGTCGTCATCGATGCCTTCCGCCTAATCAACCCGCAAACGCTCATGATGGGCCACGAGCCCCGCCAAACCACATCCAACGTCGGCCACCTCAACAAGCCCTCAATTCAAGCTCTTATCCACGGCTTGAACCGCCACTACTACTCGATCGGTATTAACTACCGCAAGACGGCATTGGAGGAGAACATGTTGATGAACCTTCACAAGCACGTCTGGACCGAGGCACTACTGATGGACGACTTCAAGAGCGAGGGCGAGCGGAATGTGGATAGGCTGCAGAAGCTGGTTACACTGGCAGATGGCTACGAGAAGCGGGTGAAGGAAGAGACAGAGTTGACCAAGGAGCAACTGAAGACACGATATGTTGGAAAGGTGGATCCAAAGAAGCGTATGTGTATTTGTGTTTGGGGTTGGGGATTTTTGCTAACAATTGGTCCCAGACATTTCTGACGTTGGTCAACAACTCATCGAGGACAACATTGTGTCCGTATCACGGCAAATGATCGACAAGGAGGCCTCGGTGCCCAAGCCCAGTGCGCGACAAAGTGGCCACGCCAACGGTGGCGACGATGAGATGGAGGAATAAACGTGGCAGCGTTGGTCCTGGTACCCGAAGGAAACGATGTGATGTGCCATATAGTTAGAAGTGGTGGGGTGCTTAAACGTGAGCCAGACTCATGTGGCCCGGGAGAGGCATACGACATGGTAATGCATAGAGGCACGAGACAATGATACTACACACGTCTGATTTTCACTGTTCCGCACGATGTGAGTCAACCAGGGGGTGGACTTGATTTGACTCACCCCAGGACATTCGTTATCAAACGCACGTGAACGTTTGCCGGTGACAACATGCATTCCCCATACCCGATGTATCTTCCACGTGAACGCAAAGAGAGAGAGAGCGACAGCGAGAACGAGAAAAAAAGAACATATTGCTACTTTTCTTGCGCCCTTAGCGACACAACAACTACTCTATCTATTTTCCATAGGCCTTTTTTACAATTTTTTGTTATTGCTACAATCCTTCAGGAAAACCACATCTCTTCCCTTCAGCTAGCCGCCCATCATCTCTAATCATCATTATCAGCATCATCACCTTCCCCCTCCCTGCGGAACCATCACTAATACATCACAGTCCCAATTCCCCTTCATGCAGACACTCACGAAAAAAAAAACACGAGAGAGAGAGATAAACAACTTCAGTTCAATACTTTCATCTTCTTTTTCCCTTTTTTTCCCCTACCACTTCTTTGCCCCCCAATGCGCGCGCGTGCGTAAGCTATCTTTGGTATATATGTAAAAAGCAAAAACAAACAAACAATAGACATGTAAAACATGAGCGAGACATAAAACATGGGATACGATGATAACACAGATAACCACCCCACCAAACCCGAATTTGGCGTATATATATGTGATGTTGTTGGTTCTTCTCTCTCTTTCCCTTATTTTCCTGTTGCTCGCGCGGCCCTCCAGATATGTGACTTGGGAAGCAGAGAGAAAGAGAGGATGAGAAAAGCAGAATTCCTCCCAACCGATATTTCCCCGTTCGTCATGACTTTGGTTGCTGGAGAGAGAGAGAAGGTATTTTCTTTTTCTTAATTGTTGTGGTGGTTGTTATGTTCTTTTCACGGGCGTTATAAAAAAGGCGTACGTATAACAGACATCCATCCGACGAGAGGCATTCTTTGTGAAACTCCGGTTGGAAAGAAAAAGGTTTAGAGGCGTCTATTTGGAGTGGAAAAGAGGAAGAGGGAGAGAGTGGGAGATGATAAGAGGGTAGGAGGGTGAGAGGGATGGGATGACATGTGACTGAGCCTCTGTTCTCAAAAACAAGAGGGCTTACGATTTCGTGTCCCGAATGCACATGGCAACTGTCAGAGACAAGGCCCTTTCACGGTCACGTCTGGACCATGGAGCGTCTTTTGGCAGTGCTCGTTGATGCAACAGTGTATAGCCACTTATTTCAGTAGCTACATCTCAGTAGACTAATGGCCGGCCGGACTAAGGGTGGCCATGTGGCTTGCTTGGGCTTGTATCTTGATATGAACCATTCTGCGCTGCGGAGCGTCTCTTCTTCGCATTCTCATCATCTGAGCTGGAATGGCTGCTGCTTCCGTCTTCGAGGCCAATGCTTCCATCCTTGGATTCTCGACGGAGTCGATCAGCCTTGTCCTTGAGGTACTGAGCCTGCTCAGCCGCTCGCTGCGCGCGGATTTGCTTCTTCCACATAGCAGCGTAGTGGCCGTTCCGGTCGAGTAGCTCCTCGTGGGTTCCGCGTTCCTGAACCTTGCCCTTGTGTAGGACCAGGATCTGGTCAGCGTGAGTGATGGTGCTGAGGCGATGGGCAATGATGAGCATAGTTCGGCCCTTTGCCAGAGTAGTGAAAGCCTCTTGGATGTGCTGCTCGGTCTCGGTGTCAAGAGCTGCTGTAGCCTCGTCGAGCATGATGATTCGCGGATTCTTCAAGATGGTACGTGCGATGGCGACGCGCTGCTTCTCACCTCCTGAGAGTCTCAAACCGCGGTCACCAACCTTGGTTTCATACTTATCTGGGAAGGTCATGATCTTGTCGTGAATGCTGGCGGCTTTGCACGCCTCGTATACCTCCTCGTCTGTGGCCTTTGGATTGGCATACTTGAGGTTGTACATTAGTGTCTCATTGAACAGGACAGTGTCCTGAGGCACAACACCAATGTGGCTGCGAACCGAGTCAATGGTCAAGTCTTCCACGTCGTGCCCATCGACTTGGATGCTGCCAGACATGGTGTTGTAGAAGCGGTAAAGCAGACGGAAGACGGTGGATTTACCACCGCCCGATTCACCGACAAAGGCAGTCGTCGTACCCGGCTCGCAGTGGAAATCGAGTCCGGTCAGTGCAGGTTTGCGTTGGTCGTAGGCAAAGTGTACATCCTGGAAACGGAGATTGCCTTCGCAAGAGATCAATGGCTGCGCGTTCTCCTTGTCGACCACCGTGGGCTGCTCCTTGAACAGCTCAAGCATTCGCTCCGAGTTGATCATGGCAGACTGAATCATCCTGTAGAAGGTGCCAAAAAAGTTGAGGGGACTCTGCAGCTGGCCCATGTAGGTGATTAGCGTGACGAATTTGCCCACCTCGAGCTCAGCTACAGCAACCTGGTAGGCTGCGATGAAGCACGTGACAAGCAGCCCGATCATGAAAACCATGTTTTGGGTGATGTTCATAATGTTCAGCGACAGCATAACCTTGTACTCTGCGTTCTGGTATTTCTTGACGGCTTCGCGGTACCGGTTGAATTCGTAAGCTTCGGCGTTGAAATACTTGACCGTCTCGTACGACACCATTGAGTCGTTCTTGACTGCGTCCTCTTCTCTGTCCGCATTGACCATTTCGCGACGGATCTCGGCGCGCCATTGGGCCATGCGGATGGTCAGGTAGATGTACCAAAAGGTGACAATGGCGATGACGAGAGCATAGTAAGCATCGAACCTGACAAGGAAGTAGGCAATGGCGACAGTCAGATCAATCAGCATGGGCACGACGGAGAAGGTGACCTGCTCGAGGAAGGTGTTGATGGAACTGCCCTTTCCCAAGGCGGAAAGAACCTCGCCCGTCTTCTTGCCGAGGTGGAAGTCGAGACTCAGACTGTGCACGTGCTCAAAGGCAGCCACGGACAATTCACGGTACGAGTATTGCGAAACCGGGATCCACAGCGCCGATCGGGCAGCACCGAGCAGCCCATTGCTTCCCTGCAAAAAGCGAAAGGCAATGTAGATGATGATGGCAGTCCAAGGATTGCCCCTCTCGGGATCCTTGAGGCGATCGACGATTTCACCCGTCAGGTCCGGGACGAGGACGTTGACGACGCGCTGGGCGAGGACGAGGACAAAGCAGGCAATGACGACGAGCTGCAGCTTGCGGTCCTTGGAGGGCCACAGGTAGGGGAAGAAAACGTGGTAGCCCTTGATGTACTCCCACCAGCTGCGCGCCGGTGCACCTGTGGGCCTGCTCCAGGCGGGCGGTGCGCCTTCGGTGTGCTGGTGCTTGCCACCGACGGGGTGGACTGAGCCGTAAGAACCGTTGGTGTGACCATTTTCCGCATGACCATTCTGATCGGCGCCACCCAACAAGGACGTGCTCTCGGTAGGCGTTCCCGACTCCTGCTGCGCCTTTCGCTTAGGCAGGATGACGAAGAGGACGTAAAAGGCAATGAGCGAGAGCAGCAGCAAGATGCGCAGCAGGTCCATGACGACCTCGCCGGCTTCCCAGTCGGTCATTCCAAAACGCAGGCGCTTGGGGGGAGGGCCTGCCGTGGGCTCCTTGTGGGGGTGCGTGTAGACGGCGAAGGAGAGGGCGACGAGGACAATTTCCAGCACGGCTCCGAGGATCCATGTTGCTAGATGGGCCTCTGTGGGCGAAGGTTTGGAGTCCAGGAGGGAGATGAGGAAGAGGCAGTAGACGAAAAAGGAGCCCACAAGATAGATCTGGAAGCAGTCAGTACTGTACTCGTTGTTTGCATGTTCGGTTTTTTTTTAGTTTCATGGGGTGGTGGTGGTTGGTGGAGTTGTGCGTACCACCACAGCTTTGCCGGCCCACCAGTGCTGCTGCTTCTCGACCAGGGCATGGGCGACGACGAGGACGGAATTGCCGACAAAGGTGAAGGCGGTGGCGAGGGAGACCCATTCGAAGAGTCTTTTCTGCGTGTGGGTGACATCGTCATGGACCGTCTTCTTGACAAAATTGCGGGTTGGGTCGGTTGCGGGCAGCGGCTTGCCTCCAGGGCCGGTTGTAGTAGGTTTGGCGATATTAGTATTAGACTTGGAGGCGGCAATGCTGCGGTAGGTGAAGGCGGCGAGGAAGAAGACGAGCATGACGATGGGGTAGGCATATTGCAGGATGGCCGTGACGGCGCGGACGGAGCGGGCATAGGCCCAGCGGTCGTCGTCGAGGTCGTCGAAGGCGGAAGCATCAGGCGCGTGCAGCAGCAATGGTTCGGCCATGGTGTCTGTCTCGATCTCGTGCGGTCGACCTCAGCATGGGCAGCGAGTGCAGGACTCAGGGCTGCGTGTGGACGACGGGGAGGGAGAGGCGGGGGGCGGGAGGGAAAAGAGAGAGGAGGAGCAGCGCAGCAGCAGCGATGGACGGAGGAGTTGCGTTGCAGGAGAAACACGGTGACATGGTGCATGCGTTGCTTTCCGTCGTGGGCGAGAGGCTAGAGCGGTGGCGCGCGTGCAGGCGTGCAGGGATGGTCGATTTCATCTAGGCCTTGCAGCCAGCCCGCCCGCCCACCACGCCAGCCGGGACCCGCCAACCACCACGACGACCGCCCTCGACGTCCCCCACAGCCCGCCGCCCACCACCGCTGCTCCCTGCCCGCCTGCATGCGCGCTGCTTTTCTGCCGCCGCCGCGCTGCCGCCGCCCCCGTCTGCGTCTGCTGTACAGTCCGCTGCCGGCCGGCCTGCCTGCCTGTCCTTCACCGTCTCGCCGACCCTCAGCACGCGCGACCTGGCCTAAGCCGACTGCCTCTCGCCCAGAAACACACTAGGCCGCCCCAGATGACCGCCGAACACCGTCGCGCGTCAGCCGTCTCGTCGCCCAAGATCCCGCCTGCGCCGCCGCTGCCTCTGCCCAAGAAGTCACGCTCCTACTTTGAGCGCTTTGTCGCACAGCCATTGACCACGGCCTACTCGTCGCCAAAGCCGCCCGTGCAGCCCGACGGAGCCCGCCTCCCGAATCCTCTCGTGCCCAAAGTCCCCGGGTACGTCTTGCGCAGCGCAGTACCTTGACCTGTAGTCTGCTCCCCCCGTCATCGTAATCGCGACTTGCCCGCCTCCCATTGGCCCCCGACCCCTGCCCCCTTCCGCGCCTTGCTGTTTTGGGCCTCGCGCACTGCTTGGCCCGCGCTCCTCCCCTACCACACCACGTACTACTCCGTATGCAATTCATGTGCCACTGCGAACCATGCAACTGAGTCCTTCTGCAGCGTCCGCACCGGCTACTCCCAGTATGCCAGCCATAAGACGGGCCTCGACATCTCGGCCCTCGACGTCAACCGCGAGCGCACCCATGCCGTCCTCGCCGGCAAGGAGATCCTCAAGACGGTCCGGGTCCACGACGCCCGCATTGTAGACGACACCAATCTGCGTGCGGCCGTCCTCAACTATGCAGATTCGCAGGCCCGCCAACGTGAGGGCCTCGGCATCCACGACGTCAAGTGGTCCCATGGCCAATTCGGCTCCCACATTGCCACCGCCGCGGCAAACGGCAAGGTCATTCTCTACGACCTCAACCGTGCCAGCGTAGAACTGACCCGCTTGCACGAGCACACCCGACAGGTACATAAGCTGGCCTTCAACCCCCACCAGGGCCATCTGCTGCTCTCCGCCAGCCACGACGCCACCGTCCGTCTGTGGGACTTGCGCGACATGCGCAGAGATGCCACCATCTGCCCCAGCCGAGACCAGTATCATGGCATGAACGGCGGCATCCGCGATGTCCAGTGGTCGCCTACCGATGCTGTAGAATTCGCCTTTGGAACCGACAACGGCACCATTCAGCGCTGGGACTTTCGCTACCCAAAGGGGCCCAAGCAGAAGATCACAGCCCATGATCAACGCATCTGTACCTCCATTGACTGGCACCCGGACGGCAAGCATCTTCTCAGCGCTGGCGTCGATCGTACTGTCAAGGTCTGGGACTTTTCCGTCACCAGCCGCCGCCAGAAAGCTGCCCATGTGTTGCATACGCCCTTTCCCGTCTACAAAGCCCGATGGCGACCACCGTCGTGGTCCGAAGACCATCACAGCAAAGGCGTCTATCAGTGTACACAGCTCGCCACGTCGTATGACCGCGAACACCCAGCCATCCATGTGTGGGACTTTCGTCGCCCCTTTCTGCCTTTTAGGGAGATCCATTGCTCGGCTACAGCACCGTCTGACATGCTCTGGCACTCACGTGACACTCTTTGGACCGTTGGCAGGGAAGGCATCTTCCAGCAAAACGATGTTCACCATTGCCCAAAGACGATTGATCGCCGCAGCCTGCAGGCTTTTGCCATATCCCCCACCGGAGAAATTGGCGCCGTTGCGCAGAAGCGCCCGCACCCGCGGTCCTCTGCAGGTCTGCCCTACGTCGACGAGTCCTATTTGGGAGATTCACATGGGAGACGCCATAGCTCCGGGAAGGCCAGCCTCAGACACTCGGCAGACGACAGTCTGGACGACAGTTTCCTTGCCTCTGCCATGAAACGGCATCATGCACGTGCTGCGAGCAACAGGTCTACCAAGTCGTTTAGTACCACTCCACCTTCTGACGTCGGCCCCAAGGTCATGCTCTTGAGTGACTCCATGGACGCACACAGTGACTCGCTCAAACCGAACCAAGTTGCGTTGCGAGGCATGCTACCGGGCACAACCAACACCCAGGTATTCGCCTATCTGGCTCAAAAGTACAAAAGCATACCACTCCCCGACCCTCCTGACCTAGACTCTTTCCTGCGCGTAGAGCGAGTCTTTGAGCAGAATGCCGAGTATGCACAGCGCGCTGCATTCTACCGCCTGGCTCAGTCATGGAGAATCATGGGAGTATCCATTGCTGTAGCGACACGGCGCCGCGCAGCGTTACACAGACAGCAAAGAAGGTTGCACCCGCAAACCCCGGTTTTGCAGCTTCCCGACAAAACGGACGGAACGTCATCTGCGCCTGCCGAAGCCCACGACAAGCCGCTGGGAGCGTCGGCAAACCCTGCAGTGCGTGCCATTCTCGGTACCCTGGAGAAGCCACCCCCGCCATCCAAACCACCCGCCGTCGTAGAGAGCACTTCAAACATTTCAACGCCCCTTGCGCGTCCAGTAAGGACAGGGTTCACAAATGACGCAAAACGGCCTGATCTGCTCGATATTGACAAAGCGGACCTGGATCAACTTCCGCCAGCAGTCACTGCACCACCGCCAAGTCAAACGAGTAAAGCGCTTGTGCCTCCTCACAACCCATTCAGTAGCCCCCAATGGTACCCCTCTGGTGATGGTCTCGACGAACGTCGTGCGATGAGTGGCAGCTACAGAGCATCGCCTCGGATTCCACTAAGTCTTACACCGAGCAGCGTACAAGGCATGAACATCAATGCGCCCCGCCTGCTAGAAAGGCATGATTCTGGTGAAAGCTTTGCCATGTTCTCGGCGTCTTCTGGTTCTCAAAAGGGCAATTCAATGCCGAGCTCATTTGCTAGCGGAAACTCACAGCCAAACCGTGAGCAACTTCCGGTAGAGGACTGGCAAGCTATCACAGAGCATTCTAGCTTTGGGAAGACAAGAAACTCAAAAGACGACGACGACGACTTGAGTAAAAGCGTATCGATATCTCCGACCACTGTTCCTGCTGATGGTAAAGCTCGTCCGGATACATCGAGCTACACCAGCAAAGGACTGAACCATGCGGATCAGTCTGACAATGGGGAAAGGGCCGTCCGTGACATGGAACATTTGCGCCGGAATAACCAACTGCTCCGCCAGGACAGTTCCGATTCCGAGGCACTCACCAGCATATACTCGTCTTCGTTTGATTACAATGTAGACATGGAGGCTAGTGGAACCATTGTGCCCGATACATCGGACGATACAAGGCCGGCCAATGCTCCAAAGCCGCCTGCATCATTGACACATGCATCCAGAAGTGCGCCTCCGGTACTTGACCCGATGACGGAGGATGGGCTACTACTGTCAGATTTCATGGCTATGCACGTCGACGCCGAAGCGGGATCGCCATACTCTGTGGTTGGGTTGCTAAACAGCATTCTCGCGTACCACACCAAAGCGCTAGACGCACAATTTCCTTCGGTTCTCCTTCTACTTCTTCAACCGCTTCTTCCGCAGACACACAGTCCAACTGATGATCCCAGTGCCAACGTCGGCAATGTTCTCAACACTTTTTCAGACACCTTTGTCTCCCTTGGGCTAAGCTCAACCCAAGCCAAGGCCATTCTCTCGACCCAGTTGAGCCAGCTCATAGCTACAGGAATCAATCCGTACCAAGCAGAGTCTATACTTCAAACCTACCACGCGCAGTTACATTCGTTGTCCCTGTTCAATGCAGCGGCCACGTTGCGTCGGCTAGCATACCCCACCTATCCTGCCGTGTACGAGCAAGCACTCAAAGAAACTCAACTTGGACTGCTGTGTCTCAGCTGCAAGTCACCAATTAACAATCCCAAAGACAAGATGCGGTGCGAGTCGTGCAAGCGCACACAGGCCCCATGCCCAATCTGCTGGGCCAAATACCCGGCTTTCGAGCCGCTTACCGCAAAGAAGGCAAAGTCCAAGTCCAAGTCACGTCCCGGCTTGAAGGACCGCGGACATAGGAGGCAGCGATCCTCTCTCACTTCAGGACAAGACCTTGGAGGCGATCACGATGCTGGCGCGTCATCACCGTCCGTCCCGGCCGAGTGGTCTGCGTCTACGGCTACGTTGTGGACGTGGTGTCCGCTTTGTGGGCATGGTGGACACTCAAATTGCCTCTCGACATGGTTTGCAGACCCGGTTTTGTCAGAAGGTGCATGTCCAACTGAAGGTTGTCTCTGTGACTGCGTCCAGGGTAGTCGGCGAGATGCAAAGATTGAGGAGATGCTTCTTAGAAAGCAAGAAAAGGACCGATCCAAACTGGTCCGCAAAGGTGATGATTGGAGGGTCAAAGAGAGTAGAGCCGTCGCGGCCGTCCGGAATGCGGCTCTTGACACCATTCCAGATCATCCCCAGCGTTCCAGCTCCGGGACCACGACGCCGACTCGCAGACAATAGAATATACCATGAGTCGTCGGTGTAAATGCCGCACGTTTTATCCAATTGGAAACGGTACGCGACAGTACGACTGCCGGCCCGTTTCTCATTCAGGCCCGCAAACCGATACATCATTGCAGCGGCGCTTGCCGCTCCACAAGAAACCTTTTTTTTTTCAACCCCATCCTTGGGTTTTTTGGGGCGGTCTGACATCATATCCTAGTACAAATGTGCAGCATCAAGATTCGCTACAACGGAGCATGTTTACGATGCTGTCTGCAATATGCATAATCACACCGCCTGTATGTGTGCCAAGGCATGCAGCACGCACCCGCTTCCCCGGGTGTGTCTGTGTATGCGTGTGGGTCCGCCACGTGTTTGGAGTAACTAGCGGATGTGACTGGGCATGCCGTCAGTATTCGCTAGAAGAGCTTGTTCGGGGTAATATTATAACGGGGGAGAGAGAGATATTACTGCGAATTGTCGTTTCTTGGCAGTCAGCCTAAGACAGCGGCATGCCTAAATCTGAAGATGGACAGGCATGCGACCAATGGCGGGGTTTAGAAGTGTATATTTTCCGTATTCCTGGGACCACGGCTATTTGCGCTCATACATACGAAGGTGTGCGAATATATCTCGCATCATTGTAACCCTACCACTTCGATATCGCCATTCATTCATCGCTTGCATGTGGCCACTCGGAGTGATAATCGTGCCGCCGTCGGGTAGGAGATGCCGTGTTGTGTATTCAACAGATTGGTAATAGCACTGATTGGGAAGAGTGAAACAATAGAAATAAACGATGCTCTAAAGAATCCGACTGCATGTTCGTTATCTTTTGTACTGAACAGTGATTTCAACTGCCGCAGACTACACCCTTGCGTGTTTAGATTATATCTAAAACGAGTATACCAGCGCTTCCACTTACCGAAAATCACACACACATATACAACACTCTAAAAACAGATCTAGAGGTAATTATACAATTGAAGAAAACAGAGATCTCACCAAATCCATCTCACTCTTACCAAGCCCTCGCTTCCCCCTCCCCTCTCTTCCCCACCTCTACAAACCTTCCCCACCTCCACCACCACCACCACCACCATCACTGTCATCAGCATCGCCACATTCCCCCCCTGCCCCAGCATTCCCCCTCGCATGCGCCCGTTGGCTAGATACGAAGTACACATGTACGATCTCATCGCATCGCATCGCTCGCCCGCTCACTCGCTCGGTCCCTCGGCCGCTTGGTCGGTTGTCGGTGCTCAATCGGGTTTCTAACGCACGCGATCGGTGTGCGAGACGCACGTCTAACCGGGGGGGTTAAGTAAAGTAAGATATCAAGATTGTCTTTGGGGTTAGAGTTTTTATTCTTTTATTTTTTTTCTTGCAGACTTGCATTTGTCCCTGTACTAGATAGAGTTTGAGACGAAAGGGCTAAGAATGAGTTTGTTGGTTTTGCGGAGTATATACGGAGGCATGGCATGGATGGAAGGGGTGGTGGTATACAGCTAGATTGCAGGTATATGTGCAAAGAGGAGAAGTGCGAGGTACATATTCTAAATCCTATGGATTTCGATTTCTAGATGAGGAAGGGGTAGGGAGGAGATAGAGAGTGTGTGTACATGGATGCACAGGTCTTCCCCTCCTATTCCCACGATAAAAGCGATAGAGATACAATATGCAAATCTCGCGTAGCTCAATCGCTCGCATACGCACAAATCTCTCTCCCTAAGTACATACCTGCCCATCTACCTACGTTACTCTCACAGACCCCCGGCTAAGCCCAGGTACACACATCTCCAGTGTTCTAGACCCGCTCGTCAATGGTTACACAGCATCTTTTTCACACACATACGCACATACATATATAGACGAGAAGGATGCACTGAGCGTAAGCGATAGGTGCGTGGTAAGGGGGAGAGGAGGGGTTAAAGTGTAAGCCGGCAAGCGACGGGAGGGTGTGCTGCTGCACTGTACCTACCTAATCGACGACTTGACAAGAAAAGAAAAGTTACGAATGGTATGTCTAATGCGCTGCAAGAGTATAGGTATGCAGAGGAAGAGAGAGAGAGATGCGCTATTGTCTTTCGGGGACTTGTCGTGTACATCGCTCCCTCGCTCGCTCTCTCTCCGTGCGATCACTGAGGTCAGTGTGCGATCAGTCGCAGCTCGACATGCACATCTCTCTGAGTGGTGGTGCGCAAAAGTATAATATCTCTGTCAGCATAAAAAAAGAACCATCACAGCGCCACGTAATAGCTTCACAAGCAGATTCGTTTCTCTTTCGCTGGGAAGAGCATTCCTATATCGGTGTCGTTGCTGTATGGCTTTTGTTGCCAATCGGTGGGGTTGGGTGGCGGTATTCGCGTCTCGCATGGCGTCAACATTGTGGTCAGCAAGCTGAAAATTGCGAGATTGAGGGGTTTGGATGACATGGTTGATACGAGGTTGCAGGTGATGGAGGGAAGAGGGCTTGTTAGTGGTCAGTAAGAGGGTGGTCGGAGAATACCACAATTTGGAGCACCTCGCCTAACGTAGCGACAAATTCAAAGTCAAACTTTGACAAAATTGCACGGTCAAGGTCACGACAATATCATAACAAGCACAGACAATGTCACAACGAGAAAGACGAAATTCATAGCTGCATTCATCATAACAGGATTTTATGAATTCGATGGTCCTCGTATCTCAACCGGTTCCCATTCCTCGTGACATCGTTTTGGCCCGTAGGACACAGGAAACGAGGCCTTGGCCTAGAATGCATGCCTCTGTCTTCGAAAGAGATCTAACACGCCGAATTTCCTGCTCCTGCATCAGCCGCTGCCATGGCCGGGTCCTAGTACAGTATCATACCTCCACCCAATCCCAAAGCCATTTATCGGGATGCGCTCCAGACAGACTTGAGGAAGCCGTCCTTCTGTGTGAGCCTGTTCAGGCTGTCATCGGACTCGCCCATGGCGCGGACGAAGCCAGAGATGGCGTAGACCTGGTTGTCACCGGTGTAGCGGCCGTTCTCGTCAACCTTGCCGATGCTCAGCTGGACAGAGGCGTGGTCCTTGGCCCTGATGATGCGTCCGGTAGCCGACTTGACGGTGTTAGTATGCGCCGCTCATGCTTCAGATACTTTGTTCGGTCGGGCACTCACGCATTTGCGGGGGACGTAGACTGTGACGAGGTTAGCGAGGGTTCCTGAGTGCTGTGTGCGCGCGGCCGGGGCGTCTCGACGCGGCCAACCGCACGCCGGGGGAAAGAGGGCTCTTACGGTCAACGAGCTCGCCGCGTTCGTTCTCCATTTTGACTGATGTGTAGGTGAGGGACGGGTGTGGGTGTGGGGCTTGGTTGTGTCGATGTCGTCGGCGGGCTGTGGTGGATGAACTGAATTTCGACCTTCGATTATTGAATGCGCGCTAGCCGGGTTGGGTTAGTGCGGATGAATGCTCCTACTATCTACACTCACCACGCGTTCTGCGAATGGGATAGAGAGTTATAGAGAGAGATTCAGGATAAAAATGGTAGGATTGAGGCGATAGACTTGTTTTGGAGTTGGCAATATTGCGTTGTCCAGACCTAGCCAAGGACTCAGGCTCGCTAGATATCTTGAGCGCACAATGGAATCCAGGCCGTGACAGGTCTGGAAGCGAGTTTGTATTTATGGAATCTTGTAAAGTATAACTGTCTGGATCTAAGAATGGTCGGAGAGGTCTGTCTGTTATAGTAGACACCTAACCGTCGTCATATCTGTTGCCCAAAGATAGGGTATAGCCAAGGTTACATATTGTTTTGAGATTGTAGTTGTTTTGATACGCATTGTTCGAATTCTTCTTTCAAGTTACGAGCATGTGAGTGTAGATTTAATAGCAGTTGCAGTTCAAAGGTTAATTCACGTAAGACTCGAAAGCATACACATATCAATGGAACGTATTTATGCTTGAGACAGAGTCCTCGCATCAAACAATATTAAGTGACGCTTGGATAGCCATAGATAGAAGAGAAAGACTGTCTCATGGTTCAAACTAATATGGTGGGCAAAAAAACGTTCGTCGGAGTGAATCACGTGACATGTTCGTTCTCTCCCACCACGTGATACACCACCCACCACAACCCGTCTCACAACTATCCAGGAGCCTCCGGAAGCAAAAATGCATCGGCCGGGAATCGAACCCGGGGCTAGCCGAAACTGTCCTGTTGTTCTTGAGATTGAACAGACGGATGGCAACGGCTAATTTTACCACTAAACCACCGATGCTTAGGATGGTTGAAACGAGCGAACTAAGAACGCATGTTTGATGGAAGAACTATTTTTTCCGTGGAATATAGTGCAAAGAAAAAAATTTTCACGAGAATGAGAAGTTTGGTTCTGCGTTCCAGGGGCGAACTGAGTGGGCGGGCCCAGACCATGCAAGTCATGGGTGTGGAGCCGATGCTAATGCAGACTTGGTGAAAATTCGCGCATGCCTTGAGAGATGACACAAAGGCTAAGTGTACGTATATGTTCGAGTACTAACGCAGAAGTCTCTATGTAACATGCAAATACGAAGAAAAACATCCGTGAAGTATCCCAAACGACTGGACACATCTAATGGTCCTGTTTCCCCGATAATTATTGGCGCATCAACGTAGACGAAACATGTGGTAGTGTACCATAGATTCAAGGCTGGTGAACTGGCGATGCGGGCGACCTATCATCCTCAGCAACTTGTGTTACTGCAGGTGCACTGCTCTGTAATTCTCCCAACACTACCTAGGCATGTGGCAAGAATTTTGCATTGGAGCGACTTTATAGCCTAGGAATTTTGGACCTTCTTACGTAGTTTTATCGAAATCCCTTTAGTGGTGGTATTCCTCGCTATAAACTCCAAGCAGCAATAAATGTGTAGAGCAGCAATTTCAAATTGTGTCGGCTCTTGAGGATGCGCTGTATCTTCCACGCTATGAGCTTCAGAGGAGGAGCTTAGAAGTTGGCGTTTCTACGGGCAACCTTGGTATACACGAAACAACCTTCTTTCACGGCCTTTAATTGAAACAAACTCCTGTTGAGATACTACGTTTCAATCTAGACTATTTTTAGTAGAGAAAATCCAAACAACTATCATAACGACTGATTGAGGTATTGTAAATGCGGTCCAAACAGATCTCATAGCAATGTGTCTTCATAATGGGTATCTCGCTCAAAAATATAAGAATTACTTGTGATTGATGCAGCTCTCGAATACCTCCAAAAGACAAAATAGATACGAGAATACATGTTCAGACGTACAACTTAGAGGCAGAAACTGAGGATTCGATCTGTGCCTATTGAAAAATCAGAGTTTTTGTGTTTTTCTCTTGTCCTTACTTATGACAGCAAAAGTTCATTACAGCATTTAGAAGGACGCACCCAGCAATTTCTTGAATGGTAGATGTTCTGAAAGACTGCGACAACAGCATGGATAGAAAATCGGTCAACAAGATTATGGCCACATATCTCCAAATTCATAGAGCCGTGGTTCAGCATGTTGCATTCAACATATTGTATGACTGAGATAACTGAATGCGATACATAGAATAGACGTAGAGCCTGTAATCATCTTAGACCGACAAATCGATTAATTCAATTTCACGTCTTGAAGCACCATAACCACAGTTGTTGATGCTATTAACGAAGAATTGCCTCGCCCTGTAGCAACATCATTCAAAATCATTATGATATTCCATCGCGAATCACATGTACAGTACACGCTTCCACCAACTCTCAAGGTGTTGCACTAACTCGCGCACAGACCACGCACACAGAATTTCGTTAGCGAGGCGCAACCCACCTGCTGAACTTCACGCAGCTCACGACAACTTCAGCGACGACGCACTCGAAACCCGCCAAATCGAAAATCCCCCCGATAATCAGCCAAAATGTCTGGAAAGCGCGGGTACGTTGTTTCCCCCAAGTCCGACGAGACAAAAAAACGTCACGTACCGTCGTGTAGTGAATTGATGCTAACGGACATGCAGTCGAGGTTCTACCTCCGGTAACAAGCTCAAGATGACTCTTGGTCTCCCAGTGTACGTTTGATCCCGCCGCGACCGCTCGCCGAGTCTACAACCGCCTACAATGCGCCGAGAGAAAGATACAAGGAACAAGGCTAATGGAAGTATAGCGGTGCCGTCATGAACTGCTGCGACAACTCGGGTGCCCGCAACCTGTACATCATCTCCGTCAAGGGTATTGGTGCGCGCCTCAACCGCCTGCCCGCTGGCGGTGCCGGTGACATGGTCATGGCCACCGTCAAGAAGGGAAAGCCTGAGCTGAGGAAGAAGGTCATGCCCGCCGTCATTGTCCGCCAGAGCAAGCCCTGGAGGCGGGCGGACGGTATCTACCTGTACTTTGAGGACAACGCCGGTGTCATTGTCAACCCCAAGGGTGAAATGAAGGGCTCTGCCATCACTGGACCCGTTGCCAAGGAGGCCGCTGAGCTGTGGCCGGTATGTACACACGATTGTCGGCAAAGAGCTCTGCTAACCCTGTCCAGCGTATCGCCTCCAACTCCGGTGTCGTCATGTGAGGTGTCTCTTTTCCTGCTTTCGATAACATTCATGGGTTTACGGGCACGGCGAAAATGCATTTACGGGGTGAAGGATTTGGGCGACGACATTGCAGCTATGATTAGCAATGGGACGACCTTCACAATACCAGTCAAATGAACATTACGACCAAACCACAACGTGTACCCGACTTCCAGTGATGGCTGACTGACTCGACTTGATGGACAATAAAATGTGGAGATTTGCTTGAGCTGTTACGAGAAGATTTATTTGTGCTGATGCATTACAAGCCCAGGAAACATATGTACTGAAGTTTAGGTCTTTAGGCTTCGGGCTCGTTGCCTGAGCACGAACTCCGATCGCATGCCAACATACGGAAATCAGGTTCTTCCTCAACCTCTTGCGCCCACCTCATCTGTACCATGTCCCTAGCCTCGTTTGAGCGCTTCCGTCCGCCGGTGAATTGCAACTTCTCATTCCCAACGACACCCGTTGTGACCACGCCTGTGCTTGGCGCACCGATTCCTTTGACCGCACCATTGCCGCCCTGCATCACACTGGCGTAGCTTGAAGACATGGTCTGCACACCAGAAACAAAATCCTGTCCATCAAACTCACAGTGTCCACCAGCAGGCGTGTTGTCCACCGTCTGCAACTGGTTAATCTGGTTTGCATTCAAGCCCGCGTCAGCTGCAAGCTGCTCGTATGCCGCTACAGCCTGCGGGATACTGCCTTGCAGCAATGTCAGCTCACTCTGCGTAGACTGGTAGTGAATCCTTGTCTGGCTCATGACCGTGGCAGCGTTTTGAAATTGAACTTGCGGCGGCATCGCTCCACAGTTGAGCTCAACAGCACTGTTGGCGAAGTTCTGCATTTGCGCTGGGATGAAGAATCCACTCATCAAAAGACTTCCGCCGCTGACACCAGTGAAGACAATGTTCGACATGTTCACTGCAACACGCTGCGGCAGCTCGTTTTGGATGAAGTCGTTGACTGCTTGCGCGTGTGCTACACCGTCTGTTCGCTGCAGACCGGAGCCTCCACCCCAGAAGAGGTTCTCGTTAGGTGCAAGGAGGGCAACGCCCATGGTGTTGGCTTGCACAGCCTGGTTTGGCATGTCGAAGAAGCTCTGTCCTCCATCACCGTGAAGAAGAACGTTGGCGCCCAAAGTTCCGTCTGACGATGTGGCCGCGGCACCAGGTACGCCTGAAGCCGGGAGGAACTGGTCTGCTGGTGCAGATATCTTGAATCGTATGGGCAGGTTGTTGACCATGACAGTGTCGTCCAGAATCATGGAGCCATCGGTAGCTCTGGAGACGCCCTGGGGGATTTGTGCAGCTTGCTGGAAAGCAGTAGCTTGCTGACGGTTACCACCCCGGCCGTTGCCTCGGTTTCGCTGGGGCAGAGCGGCCGTAAGGCCAAGCAACGATAGGGCGATGACCTTGTACATGTTTCGTTTTATAGTGCTCAAGAAACCGTAGATTGGAGTAAAGAATAAAAATTAATTACGAAAGAAGTGGACCGGCCAAAAAAAAACGAATCGAAGTGTGGAGGCAGAAGAAGGAAACCGCACCGCAGTATACAGGAAGAAGAAAGGAGGAGAAGAGGGAGAAAAAGTGTGGGGAGTTAAACGGCATCTATACACCTTGTCCAACCTTGTCTACACTACTCACGAGACAGCCTCGTACTCTAAACGCGCATCCACAGAGCCAAGCCTAGCCGCGGAGCTTCATCTTGCTCTAAGAGAGCTTGACACCGGAGCTTCTACTGTTTGTATTGGTTGTGTTAGTAGACAATAGTGGGTGTTGTGTTTGATGCGCGGATGCTGGCGCACGCGTGGTTTGAGCCCTGGCCCAGCTGCAGGCGTTGGTGTTTCGAACGCGGACTTGGCAGTTCGTGCTTGTAACGCGGACTGAGCCTCAGGGGATTTTCTTGGACTTGCTTAGCCTTGATGCGAAGGTCTGGTGAGTGCGGAGTCTAGATGTTGCTTGGTGTTGGCGCAGATGGGAGGGTAGGGCTGGGCTGGGGGTGGTTTTACGGACGGGTCTGTGCAGTGTTTATCTTGTGGTTGGCATTGAGAATGCGGTGATGAATGTCCTGTTTACGTGTGATTGAATAAGAGCCAAGATTATATTTACTCGGTTTTATTGTTTTGTTTAGTGTCACAGAGACGGATCAGACACTTGCTGGGCGTTCATGACGAATCTTGAAGATGGTTTGCAGCTGTGATTATCGTTTCAAGTTTGAGGTATTGTGCACAGGAACAAGCAGGTTCTTCTGTATGAAAGTTAATATCAGGGAATGGAGCAAATTAGACGTACACGTCAATCTTGAGCATCTGAAGATGAATTAGGTATGTGAGATGTACATCGTTCGTAGCACTTTTCGACTTCAAGCCTCGTCTGACAAGCCCCAGCGGATTTCGCGTCGGTAGACGTCCACTATCAACCATCATATGTACCGCACATGAAAGATACTGGGGTTTTATGCACATAATCTTTCAGCAGTTCCACTTCTCTATCACCATGGTCCCGGACTAAGGGCCAACCCCGCATTTCACCCCACATAGCGGAAAGACAACAACCAGTAGTAGCGCCCTAATCCGCACATCTCAGCACCATTTCCCTCTGGAATAAGCTTCAACAACCGAGGTGGCATTACTAAGATCATCTGATAGTACATAAAGGGCAGGACATGCGTCAAACTAGCCACGCTGTATTCACGAGTCCGGGATGAATTCCGTTCTTGCGTGTGGATACAAAAGGGGCAACCTGCCTATTCACAGCATGATGTCCCAATAGTAGATGATCCTCACTCATTGTATTGGCTGGGTCTTGTTCGAGCTCATCCTTAGCGGCGGATAGTCGGCAGATCATTCTCTCCGCGGGCCTATCTTTGGGATTTTCTCGACGAGCTGCATATGTATGGCTGCAGGTGAGCTGCGGCACTGTTCCGCATTAAGCCAGGCTGGCAGTAGCGATATAAATAGAGCATGATAGATGTCCAGTTTTGCGATGAGGTTGAGCTGTAGTGATCTTTTTTTCTTCTAAGCTGGAGAGTATACTGCTGCCATCATGTCTCTTGAACGTTTCGACTCGGTTGATCCTAGTGAGGTTTATGACTACATTGTTTGCGGGTAAGATTCTGTGGATTTGCTCTTGCTGTTCAGGCAGAAGCGGGGCATCACAATATTAAAAATTTTTTTCTTTGCTAATACTTGTCAGTGGTGGTACAGCTGGCTGTGTGATTGCAGGCCGCCTTGCCGAAGACTCAAATGCGAAAATCCTTGTACTAGAAGCAGGACCCGATAGTGCAGATCTTGAGAATGTTCACATGGCAGGAGGGTAAGTTAAACCATGATTTTCCTGAGAGCTTTACTAGAACGGTTTGCAGATGGAGCCAGAACTTCGACTCCGAGACGGATTGGAACATTGTTACCGAACCAATGGATAAGATTGACAACCGTCAAGTCAAAGTCAGCAGGGGACGGTTCTTGGGCGGCTCGAGCGGTGTTAACGGCACTTTGTGCATTCGTGGTACGAAGCAAGACTACGACGATTGGGGCCTGGATGAGTGGACTGGTGATAAGATGTTCGAATACATGAAGAAGGCAAGATATTAATATTGCTTCATGTACCTTCACATGTACTGACATTGTTCTAGGCTGAAACATTTCACCCGAAAGATTGGCACAAGGCCGACCTTTCAGTCCATGGAACATCAGGTCCTCTCCACACTGAGCCGCACGACCTGGCTCCTATTTCAGAACGAGTACGAGACAGTCTCGTTGAAAAAGGACTTCCATACCATCCTGATATGTTTTCCACTGGCGAAACACCGCACGGATGCGGTGATGTACCGCGGACAGTACACCAGGGTATCCGAAGCACAGCCGCCGACTTCATTACCAAAGGCCAAAAGAGGGCGAACATCACCGTCAAAACTGAAGTGACCGTCGACAAAGTCATCCTGAGCCAGGAAAACGGTGAGCTTACCGCAACAGGCGTCGCCACCATTTCAAAGTCCGGCAAACAGATCTCGTACCAAGCAAAGAAAGAAGTCATCGTCAGCGCCGGTGCCTACTGCAGTCCAACAATCCTAATGCGCTCTGGCATCGGGCCAAAAGAAGAGCTCGCAAAACACAACATCGACTGTCTCGTCAATCTGCCCGGTGTGGGCGCCAACCTCATGGACCACGTCGTACGTTCTCCTACTCCTCACCATAAAAAACACTACTAACTCACCCCACCAGCTCTGCTTCCTCTTCTACGAAGTCTCAGAGCCAAACCTAACAAACGACTACCTCGCCTACCACTCCAACGCCTTCGCCACCTCGTACCAACTCTGGAAAGACCAAAAAACCGGCGTCCTCTCCACCTTCCCCTTCGGCATCTTCAGCTACGCCCGCCTAGATGACCGTCTCTCCAGCTATCCCCTCTGGAACGATTCGCCCCGCGCCCCCGGCCGCGACCCTATGGGCCTTGCGCCCTCGCAGCCCAACGTCGAGTTCTGGAACACAGAACTGTACGGCGGGCCCAAACAATACGCTGATTTCCCCGGCGACAATCAACATGCGTTTGCCATGTGTGCGCTGCTGTTTAATCAGCAGAGCAGAGGCAGTGTGAAGCTGGCGTCGAGCGATGCAAGGGAGAATCCCGTCGTCGATCACAAGTACCTTGATCATCCGCTGGATATGTTGGTGATGAGTGAGGCGTGTAGGTGGGCGAATGAGATTGTCATGGAGGGGAAGGGGACGAAGGGGGTTGTGAAGGGTGCTTGGCCGAGGGGGGAGAGGCATCATGAGTTTAAAGAGAGGGAGGAGTGGGAGCCGTATGTGAGGAAGCATGCCACGACATGTGAGTTGCGTTTTTCTTTACCTCTTTGTTTGAGTAGGGGAGTTTTTTTTGGATGAAGTGCTAACGGGGAACGTGCAGGTTATCATGCCTCGGGCACGTGTGCCATGGGTCAGCCTGATGATGCGAATGCGGTGCTTGATTCTCGCCTTCGTGTCCGTGGTGTGCGCGGTCTCAGGGTGGCCGATGTGTCGTCGATACCGAAGGTGAACAATGGACATACGCAGATGGTGGCGTATGGTATTGGAGAAGGGGCTGCGGAAATGATTAAAGAGGATGCGAGGAATAGCGGGTTGGTGGAGAAGACAGCGACATTGAGTGTTTAGATCGTGGCAATTGACTATCTCTGTTTCCCCTCTGTGTTGTAAAACAAGACCATTAGACAGTTGTAGTTCGTCTAGAATTTACAAGAGATGATAAAAGAAGGCAGGGATGATAAGGATGTGTATGGCAAACATTCATAGGTTTATCCAGAATAATTCATAGTTGTCTTGATTATGCCGAATTTCAAGAAGTGAGTGGATGATCAAACTCTCTTAAAGACCCCTCACGCTTCACGTTAATCTGCACTTGATCTCTTCTTGCTTCCCCTCACTCCTTTCCAATCTTCAGAAGCAAAACTTCCAATATATTTAGCACCAACTCGTCTACATCCAAAAACGCTATATCCTCCGCTCCGTAACCTCCTTCGCTGAAGCCGACTTCCCACTCGGACCGCTGTATATTCTCCTCTCCTTCCCTTCAAATCTCACATCTTGTCTATCCAACCCCCCAGACTGCTCCCGCTTCATTCCTGATTGCTCTACCACCCTTGCCACAGCAGCACTCAGCAGCGCAATCACCAAGATCAAATCCACAACATGGATTCCCCACCACCAGTGCTGGATCCCAAGCCCACATGTACTAAATTCAAACACCCATTCTCCCTTTTCGCCCTTTTGCTCGTCGAACCATGCAGAAAGGAACCCCGCGTAGCCAGAGTACTCGCCCATCATACTGCGGAGGGTGATTTCGCGAATGTGCGGGGAGGCGTTAATGTCTGTGCATTCGTTGTCAGACGAGATGTCGTAAGGGCGGTGCGGGAAGCGGCGGGCGCGCCATGTTGGTGTTGTAGGTTCTGGAGTGGGCTGCTCGGCTGTCTCGGAAGAGTCTGTAGAAGATTCTGATTCAGAAGTGGCGTCGGGGAGCGGAGAGTCTTGTTCGAGAGTGTCGTTGGCGGCAACTATGTTGGCATCCACAGCATCCACATCCATTGAAGTGGTAAGCAGCGTGTCGTTGGCCGTACTGACTGGCCAGTATGCATCCTCTTGCTTGATTTCTTCCGGCTGGCATCCATCTTCGACACCGCGCTGCCTGATATAATGTACGACATCACAACCCGCATGGTCGTGTCCATTGATAATGATGCCCCGTCTGCCCATGCCCAAACCAGCAACGTACCTCTTCCAGCTCATGCCAAATATGCCTTCCAAGACAGTTTTGGTAGCATAGTCTGAAAGCATGTTCTGCTCTTTGACCCCATGCCCACTCTCGAAGAAATCAAAAAAGGGACTGTCAACGCAGGTACCAGCTTCTTTCTCAAGAGGGATATGTGTCAGGAGGACGGTGGCGTGTGTTTTGTCGCTGACCGGAAGCGAGCTGGTGATGATGTGGTTCATAAAGTTGTAGGTTTCGGTCTGAAGGTCTGGAGAAAAGGCAGGTGCGTCGAGATTCATGGAATTAAGAACGACGAGTCGGAGGGTCGGTGGTCTGTCAGTGTTTCGTCGAGATACATCGGCCGTCTCATTAGAGCGCAGCGTCTCGGGCAGCGTGAACCATATGTCCCAGTTGACGCTACCAAAGGCCCGTTCGAACCGCTCGATACGCGACTGATCGATGTCTCCTGCGTATCCAACGTCGTGGTTCCCAGCAATGTTGATGACACGCTTCTCCCAATCTTTGTCCTCACCGAGGACTTCTTTTGTACCACCCCAATACGCCTTTCGCTCCGGCTTCTGTTCCTCATTGTCTGGCTCTTCTGCTTCACCGTCATTGTTTTTGCCTTGCGGTCCACCATCTTCCTCTTTGTCGTCTTGTTCCACATTGTGCTCCACACTGGGGTCTGCTGCACCAGCATCTTCACCCTTCCCTTTGCCTTCTGCGTTCTTATCCTGCTCTGCAACTGCTTCTTCTGTTTCCTTATCTTCAACCTTGCTCTCTCCGTCTTTTGCCTTTTGCTCCGCCTTTGTCTCCATAGCCTCCTCCAAGACCTCAACCTCCTCAATACCAAAAACAGAATCTGGCACCTTCTCCAACCCCCTCATAACAACACTCCAGTATCTCCCCGCACGCTTGCTAAATTCGCCATCAGTCACCCACTGACTGCCCAGCAAGTCTCCCAGGACACTAATATGCGTCGGCTGAGTCCACCACCTCAGACTCCTCACAATATGCGCAAGATACCAGTCATTGCCCCAGAGGTCCACTGCCTTTCTCTTGCCCTCGAGCCATTTGAGCACATCCTTCGTCACGCCCTTGGCAGCTTCTTTGGCGATATCTTTCTTCTCTGTAAAGTCCGTGGCAGCGCGCAGATCATCCACGAGGTGTTCTACGGACGGGAAGACAAGCGCATTGGGATCAGGTAGCGACGAGTCACCTTCGAGTTGGGGGTCACCGAGGGACAGGAGGCGGAACGGCGCAAGGGGTTGCGCATGGGTGGGTGGTGGAGTGGGGAATCCGCAGCCGTGGAAGATGGGGTACAGGTACAGCCATGTTGTGCCGACGAGCGCTACGGGAAGCAGCAGCAACGCAATGTGCAGGAGGAGTCTCGAGAGCTGCATTGAAGCATGCTCGGGGAAGGAAAGGGGATGAGGCTGTTGTTTTCCATGGTTGTGCGGTAGGATCCAACTTTGCCGCGGCCAAGTGGGCGCGAAACACAATGCAGGGGGGCATGGCATCGCAGCCAATAGAATGCCCGCATTTGCGGGGAAACAACACAGCATGCGCCAAGTATAGTCAGGGTCATGGTAGGATTACAAGTCCAACATAGTTGAGAACCGGATCGTTATACACGCTTCATGCTCTGCTATATCAAATTTACTATCGTCTCGCAGTACGCCCCCATTTTTCACCCGAACGCCAGACATGGATGGACATTAGATACTATGAGAGTGCTCAACCAAGCAAGTCACCCAAAGCACCGCCAGGCTTAGAGCCTGACTGGGGTGTTTGAGCAGCAGGTGTACTGGAGGTGGAAGAAGAAGCAGGGGCTCCCCATAGTCCTTGAGACGTCTTCTGCTTGGCCAAATCGCCCATTGTGACCTTTTGTGTTGGCGTAGAAGCCTTCTTTGGTGCGGCCGTGGCAAGCAAGGATGCAAAAGCGTCGCCGCCGGCTTTCTTGGGAGCAGCACCTCCGCCAATGCGCCCGCCAGCAGACATGGAACCTGGAGTAGAGGCCCCTGACTGAACTGGAGGCTGAGGTACAGATGTGAAATAGTTTGGACCTGTTGCCTGATAACCGGTTGGCTGAGGTGGCTGGGAGATGGGCGAGACCACAGATGGAGGCCCGCTCATCTTGTTGGCAGCGGGGGGCGGCGAGACTGTGGCAAACAGATTGCTCAGGTTGTTGTTCTGTGAAGCAGACTGAGCCTGTGGTGCGGCGAACTGAGTCGAGGAAGTAATTGTAGACGTAGACGCTGGAGGTGCCATGTTGAAAGCGGCGGCGGCTGGCTTGGCTGCCGGTGCTGCCGGTGCTGCAGATTGGAAGTCGTCGAAATCATCGTCGTCTCCAAAGTCGTCATTCGCTGCGGCGGCAGGCTGCTTTCCGGCTGAGGTTGAGGCTGGCGCAGGCTCATCATCCCAGGCCAGGAGATCTACTACCGGCTCTGGTGCTTTAGCCTTCGGCTCCTCCTTCTTGGGCTCTTTTCGGCTTGCCGCAGGCTCCTTTCTCCTTGCGGGTGTTTGGCTCACGCTCTCACCCTCGTCATACTCGTCGTACTCGTCGAATCGCTCGCGTCGCTGTTGCGTGTCTGCGAAGCCAGACTGGTTGCCCCCAAAACCACCGCCGTCACCGTAGACCTCCCCTCTGTAGCCCCCGTAGTCTGCCGATTCACTGCCGAAGCCGCCATATCTGCTACCTCCACTGCCCCCCGAGAAGCCTCCACTGCCAGAGAAGCCGCCCATGCCCGCACCACCCTCGACGCCGCCAAACTTGTTCCTGTTTGCGCGGGCCTTCTTTCGCTCGGTCCTGATGCGGTCGACATCGCTGAGAAGTTCGGCCAATTCCTTGGCACGGTTCCGTACATTGATACCCTGATCTTTGCCATTCTGATCGATGAAGTGGAATTGTCGCAGCATCTTGAGTAGGGAGACATGGGCACGGGCATCGTCGATTACTCGCTCAGAACCGTGCTTGATGAGATATTCGAGAAGTTGTAGAGCCTAGGCCGTCAGTTTGAGTGATAGCGTGGAGCGTCTGAAGTACGTACCTTGTAGATCTGTCGCCATTCTTCGGAAGCCTTCTCTGTAAAGCGCTTGTAAATCATGGGCATAATCTCGTTCAACAATTGACTGCTCTGTCAGCGACGCTCGATAGACATGCAGTGAACAAGACGTACTAGTTGAAGGTGGCATTGGCGATCTCTTGTAATGCGGTCGAGGAGGCGCCTGGTTGGCTGTCAGTTATCACCTATGCGATGCGCGCAAGGTGCTTACCCCATGGCTCGTTGTTGGTCGCCTCGCGCACCTTGGCCTCCATCTCTGTGTAGTTCATGACGGCTGGGCAGGGCGTTAGCAATGGCCAGCTGGCTTCAGTCTCATGGGCGTACCATTCTGGGCTTTGCGGAAGCCTGCCTTGAGGTCGTAGAGGGTGAGGTTGGCGACCTGGTCTTTCAAGCTGTTCAAATCCATAATTGCAGGTGCTGCGCGCGCTGTCGGGGGTGATTTGTCGACGTGGGTGGGTTGGTATAAGGAGGGCAGCTTAGGAGCCTTGGGTGCTGATGGGCTCGGTAGCGGACCCCCGAGAGCGCTTTACAAACGCCGACAAAGGCGACAATGTCACAGAAGGTTCAAGGAGGTGGGCCAAGTGTGCGAGATGCTCGAGAACCAACCAAAAGCTGCATGCAGATGTGAATTCTGTTTCTATGTTCATGTATACTCGGTCACCTCGATTCCGTTGGTCCATAATGTCACGTGACAAGCGCTTGGGCCTCTCCAACGCTCCGCAGCAGGACCCCCCCCCCCAGTGTTGCATGTACGCATTCTCAGTAGATGCAAAGATACAGAGACGGGAGGGCGCCGAACCCGAGATAGGCAGCATATGCGTGACAGATACATGCAATGCACCTGCAACGGCTGCTTGGATGGTGCGTCCACGCATTCGAGTATTGAGCCATGGATGGCCGAATTGGGGAACGCGCTAACTCGGCGGTTTGTGCTTAAGCTGGAGGTATCCAAACTTTTCGATCTGGCTTGCCATTCAACTGCTCTGCTAGCTGCCTCGCATCCATTCGTGCGCTCAATTGTACCACACTTGTCTCTGTTTTGTTTGTATCGTTGCCATTGCACCCTCTTCTGCATACCACTGCCTCTGCACATCGTCATTGATTGTGCAATAGCCGTTGGCAGTTCATCGCCACAAGATAGCAATCGTAAGACAACGCCCTCTCATTCTGACTACACCCCAGCCTCCGGGCCCCGCCCGCACGCTGGGAGACGCAAACAGGCTGTTATCTCACGATTCACCGCCAAGGCACATGGCTCTGACTACCTTTCAGGTTAGACTCTACACCCCGCGTCTGCATCATGCCCCACCTACCTCGAGCTTCTGCTCTATCTGCTTTCCGTGCAGTACCCCAGCTCCGCGCTCCCGTCAACAAACGCTTCTTCACTCCTTCGGCATACAATATGGCCATCAAAGCTTACTTCGACTGCACCTGGAGCGGCCCCACCGTCGAGGTTGACAACGCTGGAAACGTCACCAAGGTTGGTGAAGTAAAAGGTACCTACTCTGCGGCTCTCCACCCTCCAGCGCCAATCGCAAACGCAAACCATGGCTCCAAGTTCGCCGTAACTGACATCCAACCCTTCTAGAGCAGTCTGGCCGCGTCAACTTTGAGCTTTTCGACGATGTCGTTCCCAAGACCGCCGAGAACTTCCGCCAACTCTGCACTGGCGAGAAGGGCTTCGGCTACAAGGGCTCCAAGTTCCATCGCGTGATCCCCAACTTCATGCTTCAGGGTGGCGACTTCACCCGCGGCAACGTAGGTGCTTGATGCAAGGGCAGGCAAAAGCGGCTGGCTGACAGAATACAGGGCACTGGCGGCAAGTCCATCTATGGCGACAAGTTCGCCGACGAGAACTTCAAGCTCAAGCACGACCGTCCCTTCCTTCTCTCCATGGCCAACGCCGGCCCCAACACGTACGTCCCAAGCGCAGGCGAATAACAGGTCAGAGCTGACAGATTGTAGCAACGGCTCCCAATTCTTCATCACCACCGTTGTCACCTCATGGCTCGACGGCAAGCACGTCGTGTTCGGTGCCGTCCCCGAAGGCGATGTCGAGTCCTTCAAGGTCGTCCGCGCCATTGAGGCGTGTGGATCGGACAGCGGTGCTATCAAGGACAAGAGCAAGCCGCCTACCATTGTTGATGCCGGCGCGGACTCAAAATAAATACTTGGGCTACGTCACGAGAGGTGGTGAGAACATGAAAAGATTCCGAGGGAGTCTGCTTCCGCCAGGTGGGCAATGTCGATGAAACTGTACGATGAAGTCAATAGCAATGAAGAAACGATTTCTCTTCTGACACTCTATCCGCGAACTCTCTCGCCGCCTTGAGCTTCCCCACAGCCTCCGCGCGCCTTTTCCCTGAGATAAATTTTGTCGCGAGTGCGGGGCAACTTTACCCCGCACTCGTCATATTTCGCTGAGCTGTGCGCTACCCAACAAGTCCAGACACAGCCACCGTTGAGAAATACCACTAGTATGAAGGTATAACATATACCAAGCACGTATATGAAGTCAAGCTTGTAGCATCAAGGTCCCCACTCAATGGCATCACCAAGAAGTCAAAGTCGCATAGCTTCCGCCGTTGCCCCAACGACTCCACCGGCTATAAGTAGATACCTAGCAGCATGACCGCACTTGGTAGGTAATTGTCGGAGAGCTCCACTATAGCGGCGTGTAGGGTTAGATCCAGCGGCCATAGCCCGCGTTTCTGCCGAATAGGGCGCGATTTGGACATGATTGGAAAATAGGTCATATTGCGTGCCGTTGTCGTTATCAACGACACTTTGACTCCATGGCCATTGCAGCACTCACAGGGGCTGGGGGCATCAAGAACTGAGCAATTCCTACTGCGGGTCGAAATTGAACTTGCTTGTATTAATTTTCTAGTAACAAAACTGTTCATTCACCAAACAATGCCGTCGTACCACCCCTCGACGCATGGCATTCATGCCGACGACCGTATCAATGTTCTTACCGATGTCGCTCCGCCCATCCACACGTCTACTACCTTTCGCTATTCACGCAACCCAGAGGATCTGAACCCAGTTCCTGATGAGGGCGAGTTTGTGGATCTACAGACACCGCTGGTGTACTCGCGTCTCGCATCGGCCAGCACCAATCGTCTCGAGACCATACTGGCGCCCCTAATGTACCCGGATGCTAGCGAGAGTGAGTTGGACGGGAGCGAGAGTCTCGCAAACCACGTTGTCAGCTATACGAGCGGACTGAGTGCCTTTCACGCATTGCTCGTGACCGTGGTTCCTAAAGTTGTGGCTATTAGTGGTGGGTATCATGGCTGCCACGGAGTCATTGATCTGCACAAGAAGATGCATGGTGTCAAGACAGTCGATCTTCACGCTGATGAGTCGACATGGGATGCGGCTGGGTTAGGCAAGGGCGATCTCGTTCACCTCGAGACACCTCTGAATCCAACTGGCGAAGCATTTGACGTTGCAAAGTATGCAAAGCGAGCGCATGCAAGAGGGGCCTTTCTCAGTGTCGATGCTACGTTTGCGCCACCAGGTCTTCTAGATCCATTCAAATGGGGTGCCGATTTCGTTATGCACAGTGGAACCAAGTACATTGGCGGCCACAGCGACATGCTCTGCGGTATCCTCGCCACATCTGCCGGACCCGAGGGTCTCAGGCGGGCAAAAACATTACGTGCGGAGCGCATTTTTATCGGAGCCGTACTGGGTAGTCTGGAAGGCTGGCTCGGCGTGCGCAGTCTACGTACCATGAACCTGCGTGTCCAACGCCAGTCTTCCAACGCCGAGAATCTTGTCCGTTGGCTGCATGATTCGCTCAATGGCAAAGGAGAAGATGCAGAACTTGTCAGAAAGGTCGTCAGCAGCGTCAAGCACGCGTCACTCCAGACCTCGGACATGTCGTGGCTCAAGCAGCAAATGCCCAATGGGTTCGGTCCCGTCTTCAGCATCTACATGAAGGAAATGCAGTTGGCTCGCGCGCTGCCCTCTGAACTCCGACTCTTCCACCATGCCACTAGTCTGGGCGGCGTCGAGAGCTTGATTGAGTGGCGGCGGATGAGCGATGCCGAAGTCGATGAGACACTGCTGCGTGTCAGCGTGGGCGTGGAGAGCTGGGAAGATTTGAAGCGCGATCTACTAAGTGCTTTTGAGGTGCTAGCGAGTGGTAATGCCACGCAGAAGGCGAATGGAGGGGAGAAGGTGCAGGTTGGGCAGGAAGGCGCGAAGATGCCGGAGGCAGGATCGGGGGCTGTATAAGTCACCTAGTCATATCTCACAAAATCTTTACATTCCTCAAGTTTTGATTCTTTGTATTGAATTCGCTCGACCAGATCTGCAAAGTAAACAGCACCGCATACCGTATTCAGCCTTCTCGCCTTTGGCTAGATACTAGCAAGTGGAACTATTCCGCCTCACACGCCCACGCCTAGACCGAGATGCACACCAGGATCCCTATTCAACGCCTCACTTATGATAACCTTTCTACGCCCCCGTATTCAACCCCGCAGTATATTCTTGATCAATTCCACGCTCCAGGATGCCAGTGAGACGCGGTTGATGGCAGAGCGCAATCGAAAAAACTACGACGAGTGGTTTGACACCATCCACGACAAACATAAGACTGTAACGTGAAGATCAAAGGATCCATGCAACACCGAAGGCGAATTGCCATATCAGAGCTGCCGATGAACGGACAATAGGAGACAATCACAACGCACAAAGGTTACCGTCTGAACGTTCCGCGCGAGACAATATGCATGCAGACCCGCAATGCAAGACTATCAACACGCGATGCGATACAGGGTTTTGATCCTGTCAGCTTTGCATGCCTATACAAGAATGCGATTCGGAGAGAGCCAGTGGCCATAGTGGGGAAAAGATGGAATGCTTCTAGAGGGCCGCTGTGGGCCCGCCGACGCTTTCCGCAGCCGCCACGGCCCTCCTCGCGCTCAGTAGTAGAACCATCACACCAGAACAAAAATTTGCTCGACCCCCATAGCATCCGATACCGGGACGTGTGATGGGCCGCGGTGCCGCAGTGGATATGGTGGTGTCAGAAGAAAAGAAGTTCGAGGGGCTGGCCATGATGGAGAGCGACGACGGAGTGGCTACGCTCGGCTCTGGGCGTGGGACGGCATTCCATACAGACGCACATACGATACGACGCGTGCAGAACGCCCACGCTGAAGCACGGCCGTATTGAGCATTTCGCCGACTGTGGGGTAACAAACATGGCAGGTCACGATGGACGCTTGACAATGGCAGCAGAAGCAATACAGCGCCAGCTGAAGTCGACCCTGAGCTGGCACAGTACGGTCGTGCGTAGAGGCTGGGCATACGTAGCTCAGCCGGTCTCTGCACTCGCGATTCTAGTGACTTCTTCCTGTCGACAAAGTACATTGTACAGTACGTACAGTACATACAGTACAGCAACATCCACCCCAAACGCAATCGGCGCCCGGACCATCGTCATTTCCAGGGCTCCCACGGCCCCTCTCCATTACTCCACAGACAAACCTACGGCATGGCTCCATCATCGGCTCTGCTAGCGTGGCCAATAGGCCAGGGCCGATGCGGCTGCGTCAGTCTGGTACCATCTGGAGCATCGTCGAGTTTCACTAGCGAGCCGACGCAAGCCGAGCATTGCGCCCAGCCCTGTCCAAACAACACAACTATGATGCACGGTACTGGTATGTATATATGGCGCCCAGTGCATCATCAGAGGTCACAAGACCTCGCGATCGGCGTATTTGCACCCACCCTGTTGCTACCCCGGATTCATAAGCCGTTTCATCGCGCCGACTCCGAGTACTGTGTACAGTACAAGAAGCCGCTGGTCCCGACCTGACTACCACTATACTCTACACACAATGTCCACCATGATGCTACGGAGACAGAACCTTCAGCGCTTCCAGAGCATTGCTCTTGCCCACACATCAAGGACCCTTTCACAGACACCCAGATACGTTCACCAGAGCGCACGCCAGAATGTATCGGTCCCGACGTCATCGTCCAATTCACACCTCCTGGCCAGCCAGCCAGAAGCCCAAGTTGCCCAGACAAAGCCCGTTCTCGGTCGTCTACCAACATCCACTGTTCTTCGCTCCTATCTCATCACCGCCATGTCTTCACAGCCACTGCTGCTCAACGCATGCTTTGGCATTCTGCGACGCATGCTCGATTCCAAGTCATACATCATGAGCATTGAACGCAACCCCGTACTTTCCAATCTTCTCAAGAAGACTTTCTATGCCCAGTTCTGTGTTGGAGAGCACAAGGATGAGGTCGTCAGGAACACCGACTTTGCCAGAAGCCTGGGCTACGGCGGTATCTTGTTCGAGTACGCATTGGAGGTGCTTGGCGGAGAGGCACCATCTGCAGCCGAGACCAAGAAGGAGATTGAGATCTGGAGAAAGGGTATGCTTCAGAGTGTTGAAATGGCCAAGGAAGGTGACTTTGTTGGACTCAAGTATGTATACGACGACAATTCTAGTAAGAGAACCTGCTAACGATCTTGCAGATGGTCAGGCCTAGGTCGTCACGCCTTGAAACTTCTCCAGAACCAGCAAGATGCTACTCCTGAGATGTGGGAGGCCATTACAGCAGCCTGCGATGCCGCCGCAGCCAAGGGCGTTAGCCTCCTCCCTGGCGCCGAAGAAGAAGCTACCAACCTCGGTCTGGAGAAGTGGACACTTGCTCTGCAGAAGAAGTACAACACGCCCGAGCGAGGCCATGCCGTTCTCTACATCACCTACCAGTGCTACCTCCGCAACATCTCCCAGCGCCTAGCGCAGCACCTCGAGATGGCCTCCAAGGGCGGCTACATCGCCGGTGTCAAGCTCGTTCGCGGTGCATACCTGACATCAGAGCCCAAACACCTCACCTTTGGCACCAAGGCCGAAACCGACGCCAACTACGATGCCTGCGCCGACGCCGTCGTGCGCCAACAATGGACTGACAAGGTCCCCGCCCCTACACCCGGCACGCCCTTCCCCAAGGTCAACATTGTCCTTGCTACACACAACCTCAACTCGGTCAAGGCGGCCCAGAAAATCCGTGCTTCCCAGATGCTTACCACCCCATCCGAGCAGCTTCCACGTTTGACATATGCCCAGCTGCAGGGCATGGCAGATGAGATTTCGCAGGCGCTGGTCCAGGACCCGACACTGAAGGCAGACACCCAGGCCAAGGTTGTCAAGTGCATGACCTGGGGCACGACCACCGAGTGTCTCAACTTCTTGCTTCGCAGGGCCGCCGAGAACAAGGAGGCTGCGCTGAGGACCGAGGATACGCGCAAGGCTATGGGCAAGGAGTTGTGGAGAAGGTTGAGGGGTGTGTTTGGGCTTGCTTAGATGGGCCGACCACCTTTCCCTTTGTTTCGAAAGTTTTTCTTTTGATTGTCCTGATGTTTGTTTGAAGAAGCGAAGCATACCTAGCATTGAGCACGGCGTTTGTTTGCAAGGCTAGTCTGGTGGGACTGGCATTTTCTCTTTGGTTACGACGATTCCAGCAAGTATCAAAGTTGGTTTGGCATTTTAGGCATAGCGCCTCGACTGACATTGATGTTGTCAAGTCTTGAGGTATCAATTTTAACGTGATTGATTACGAGTTTGTTGCTTTTGCGTATGTTGTGAATGGGTGCTTGTGCATGATCATTTACTGAGAATAGCATTGACGCACGATATCCTTCACTAAATCTTTAGATGACATACGCCGCAAGAGACGCTCACGCTGCTTCACCAACCACACCACATTACAGAATCATGTTCGTCATGTTGACATGATATGACAACGGCAGCCATAGACGTAGGTGTAGCAGCACGTTGTTACAAAGAGTCGCACCTGTCTTCTGCAATGTGGTGACGAATCATAACATGCCCAATCACACACCACTCTATATACAGACTCTATAACTATACCTACTCTATATACGCTAGCTAGGCACCGGACAAATTACGCGCATCCCCAGTACTAGTGAAGCATTAGCTTGTATTTGGCTAGATAGGGAACCCAAGCCTCTGCTCGCACGAAGCATAGCTACTGTTTTACCTGTATCTCTTACTCGGAGGGGCTGACGACTAGGTACTACTGCCAAAGAGGCGGTTAGAATGTATTTCGAAAAAGTAAAGATTCCGAATCTGTTGCATGTGGATCCATCTGCTTGCCGAACGACCTCAAAGCCAAGTCCGGCGCAACATCTTGCCACGATGCTCTGTTGTTTGCATCTCATTGAGCAGGGTCTGGTCAAGGTAATACGTAGCGCCGGCCTATGAGAGAAGGCATAAAGTGCGTTTGTCACGAAGGACATGCAAGATGAGACCCGTTCCAGCACTCTGGAAACCGAGCGCGTGCGACCGGCCGAGGGACTCTGCCAGACCCGAAGTGCAGTGTGGTAGGCGCGCAGTGGTTGGCCCCCTTGTTACGTAGAAGGACATGGTGCTTACGCAGCCGCTACGGGCAACTGTGAGGATGACACAGCCGCACGCAGCTGAACAGGCAAATGGTTCATTGCATCACATCTCAGCTGCATCCCTGCAAAGTCAGCAGCTACTTAGGCAGACAACCATGCCAAGGCCCGCTTCGGCCGAATCCGCAGGTACCTACCACCATCCATGTCATGGCCATCAACGAGGGCGAGGCTCACACGTCGCGGCGCATGCTCAAGGCTGACGACTATATAGGCGCTGGGGCTCAGCCCCGGCTGGCAGCAGCAGCATCTCCTCTCGGTAGCCACAGAGGCCGCCAATACTTTACAACTATAATTCAACCCGTTTTCCCCATTGTCAGAAGTAGTACATGGCAACCATGGCTTCTGAGTCTGTCCCCATTCCACAACCGCCCCCACATCTGCTCATTGGCAACATTGGAACCATCGACTCAGACGATGCTCCAGGCTCCGTCCAGCGGCTCGCAGACATCTACGGCGAGATTTTTCAGCTCTACATTCCAGGCCGTCCAGGCAAAATCATAGTCGTCTCGTCGTACGACACAATAAACGACTGCTGTGACGGACAGCGATTTGAAAAGCCAATTAATGCTACTCTTGAAGAAGTGCGCGCTCTCACCGGCAATGGCCTTTTCACAGCCTACCCTGGAGAAAAGGTAAGCCCCAGTTTTCGCAATGTCAAATATACATACATACATCTGACTATGGAGTAGGAGTGGGGAGTAGCCCATCGGCTACTCATGCCTGTCTTCGGACCCATGGGCATCCGCAAAATGTTCGACGACATGATGGACATAACGACGCAGATGCTTCTCCGATGGGACCGTTTTGGGCCCGACCACGACATCTCGTGCAGCGACGACTTCACCAGACTAACCTTTGACATGATTGGTCTCTGTGCCTTTGGCTACCGATTCAACAATTTCTACTCGGAGCGCGCCCATCCTTTTGTAGAGCAAATGGTCGAAGTCCTCGTCGAGTCGGGAAGGCGAGCCCAACGCACCAGCATCGAGAATAAGCTGCGTGTCTTTGCCGAGGCGAATCGCCAGGAAAACGTAAAAAAGATGCATCAGCTCTGCGACGAGATTATCCAGGAGCGCATTGCGCATCCGCAGCCAGAGGCAAGGGACTTGCTAAATCCTATGCTTGAAGGCGTGGACAAGGAGACGGGCGAGAAGATGTCCAAAGAGCTCGTGCGATACAACATGGTAACCTTTTTGGTGGCTGGCCACGAAACTACAAGCGGCACGCTGGGCTTCTTGTTCTACCACCTTCTTAAGAATCCGGAAAAGTACCTCGCTGCTCAGAAGGAGGTGGATGAGGTGCTTGGAGATGGGCCACTGGATGTAAAGCATATCCCCAAGCTGGTCTACATCAAGTATGCCATTTATGAGGCGCTACGGTTCCTGGGTCCTATTGCAATCAGCGGAAAGCATGCGTTGAAGCCGACAAAGATTGCTGTAAGTTTTGGATTTTTTCTTCTTTTTTTTCGACATTGAATGTGTTGGCTGAGTGTTGTAGGGCAAATACGAAGTGCAGCCGGAAGACATCATCTTGATGAACTTGCGAGGCCTACACCACGACCCCAAGGTCTGGGGTGACGACGCCGATGTGTTCCGTCCAGAGCGATTCTTGAACGGCGGCTGGGAGAACCTGCCGCCCAACGCGTGGAAGGCGTTTGGAGACGGCATGCGAGCCTGTATTGGACGAACGTTTGCCGAGCAAGAGATGATTATGACTGTGGCGCTTATTCTGCAGAAGTTCCAGGTAGAACTGGCCGACCCGGGCTATCAGCTGCGTAAGAAGATCATGTCTCGTGTTATGTTTGAGTTTAGCTAATTTGTCGACAGAGGTGTCCGTCACAATTACGCAGAAGCCCAAGGATCTCAAGATCAAGGTGCGCAGGCGACCTGGACGCACCATGGCCAGTCTGGGTGCGGTTGGCGGCGCTGCCCCGTCGACAAAACCCGCCGCTGCTGAGCCAAGTACCAAGGCCGCAGGAGAAGCTCCTGCCAGCGAGATGAAACCAATCACCGTACTCTATGGATCGAATTCAGGCACTTGCAAATCGTATGCCGAGGATCTGGAGACGAACGCAGCTCGATACGGATTCAAGGCAAACGTGGGCAGCCTGGACTCTGCCACAGAACACATCCCCAAAGATCAGCCCATCGTCATCATTGAGCCTTCTTATGAGGGCAAACCGGCAGACAATGCGAAGAAGTTCACTGCATGGCTGGAGAGCAGCTCCGATTCGAAGATGCTCGAGGGTGTTCAGTATGCTGTGTTTGGTGTGGGCAACAGCGATTGGACGCATACCTACCATCGCGTACCAAAATTGACTGATGAGTTGTTCGAGAAGATGGGCGCACAGCGATTCGTCGAGACCGGTTTCGTCAATGTCAAAGAAGACATCATGGGCCCCTGGGAGAGTTGGTCGGAGCAGATGTGGACCAGCCTGAGAAAGGCCAGTGGCACAACGACTGAAGTCCTAGGTGGAACACTCCAGACTGAAATCACCACACCCAAATTTGCAACCTACCTCGGAGGCAAAGATATAGCCTATGGACGGGTCAAGGTCAACAAAGACTTGGGTGGTGCTGAGGTCGGTCTTGCCAAAAAGCACATGGAGATTGAACTCCCGCCTGGCACATCGTACCGCTCAGGAGACTACATGGTCGTCCTTCCGCTGAACAGTAATGTCACTGTAAAGCGAGTTATGAAGCGCTTCGAACTCTCACCCGACGACCACATCTCCATCACCGGGACCAACAAGACCTTCCTTGCTACTGAGGCACCCGCAGCCATCTACGAAATCCTCATGACACGCGTGGAGCTCAGTACGCCCATCTCTCAAAAGCAGTTGCAGACGCTTGCAGACGCAACGCCAGAAGATAAGCGTGCCAGCCTGCTGGAGCTAGCCAGCGACGAAGTCTTCAAGACCAAGGTCATCCCCAAGCGCTACAGCATCCTGGATGTCCTCGAAGACCATCCCGACTGCAAACTCCCCTTTTCTGTGTACCTCGATCTTCTCAAGCCCTTGTCTCCACGCCAATACAGCATCTCCAGCTCTCCCCTCGCCAACGTCGACTTCATCCCTGCGCCTGACGGCTCAACCACGCAGCGTCTCGTCGCCTCCATAACCTACGATGTCCACGACGAAGCCGCATGGAGTGGCTCTGACCGCCGTTTCCACGGCGTCGCCTCCACGTACCTCGCGCGTACCGAACCCGGCGAGAAGATTAAATGCTTCACACGCCCAACCAACATCAACTTCCACCTCCCGACCGACCCCACCACCCCTGTCATCATGATCTGCGCCGGCTCCGGTATCGCCCCCATGCGCGGTTTCCTGCAGGAACGCTCCACGATCAAAAAAGCCCGCAACGCTGCTCTCGGCCCAGCCATCTTATATTTCGGATGCCGCCACTACCAGAAAGATTTCATCTACGCCGACGAACTCGCGCAGTGGGAAGCCGACGGCGTGGTTAGTGTCCGCGGCTGCTTTTCCAAGGTCGCGCCTGAGGGCCAGAAGGCGCAGCGTGTACCCGATCGCATGTGGGATGAGCGCAAGGAGATTGCCGAGTTGTTTGGCGAGAAAGGAGCCAAGTTGCTGCTGTGTGGTAGTGCGAGTAAGTTGGCGAGGAGTACGAGTGAGGTCTGCATGAGGATTTTCAGAGACAAGTTTCCGGAGAAGACGCAGGAGGACGCGGAGAGGTGGTTGGAGGGGATCAAGGAGGATAGGTATGTTAGTGATGTTTTTGAGTAGAGGATTTGTTATCGTTATGGATAGGGATGGAATGGGCAGATTGGTTAATGCGTGTACGGTGTGAATGGGACACACTCTTCTCCTTGATGGAGAGTGACATAATGATGGAGTTGGGAGTTATGCAACACGGCCTTTTGTACCTTTCTAAATCTTACGCTATGAAATGCAATCCTGATAGCCTTATGGCATCTAGAGAAGCCACCTAACATGCTATGTACATCCGACTCTGAACCAAGTATAAAAGTCCAACAGACAAACTCCATCTTCCCATTCACAGCCACATGGTACTTCCCCGATATCTCCCATTTAGAATCCCATCCTATCCATGAAACATCCGTTTCAAAACCCCTTCCCCCCGCGCGCGTGCGCTTTCCTTGGCGCTTTCCTTGGCACCTTAGATGAGGCATGCCAGCGGACGGAGAAATATATACCGCGCGTCCAATCACACGCTGACGGGTGAGAACGACACATGGGCAAGGACGTGCAATGACGGGAGTGTTAATTAAATAAAAAGCAATTAGGAAGGTGAGGATGAGACCTTAGGGCTTGGAGGGGCGGGGTTTCGTGAGCGGGAAACAATACCTGAGTTTTTTGTTATCATATGAGCAGCAATAAACTACAGCTCTGTATTTACTCTGCGTCTTCCAGCGCGAAAAGTGCGAAAGCAAAGCGTTTGGTGTGGGGTCTTTGTTGCGCACCCACCCCACTACTAGCTAAATAATCTTCCGAGTCCGGGGTAGTACCTAGTAGGGCACGCCTCTTCCTAACGTCTTGTTTCAAACAAAATGTCAGCCAAGGAAATGCCACTGTTCCACTCTCCCCGCCGCCGCCGCGGAAAGGCAATCTAGATCCCAAGATGAATGGTGGAAATGAGGGACCATGTTTGAATTAAAACCTTTTTGTGCAACATACACTACCAAAGAGCCAAGTCTTTCCAGAATCATATTAGATGGGCTTGTGTTTTTCTTGGGGGAGAAGGGATCGTCTGCCTTGCCCCGCTCACTTCAATTTCCCCTACTGATGGGAATTTCCCCTAGCTGCAACGGGGGAAATCATGTTGGAAGGTCCCCCGTGGGTTTCGTTCGGTTACAGTATATACATCACGCCCACCCACCCTAAGGCTGCTAGTGCCAATTTCCATATGGTGATGCAGTCGGTGCTGAATGCGGAGGCTTATTATTCCGTAAGACTCTAGCTGCTGTTTTGTTGTACAAAAGTAGCATTTGCCCGTTTCATTCGTTTTGAGTTTTTTCTTTCAGCACGGCTTTCCTCTCCTGTTGTTGTCTGCGATTGACCCCGCCCACCATGCTTTACTCTCTTACGGCCCTGCTGGCCCTCGCCTCCTTGGCTACCGCACAGTGCGGCTCCGGAACTCCAGATGCCAAAGTAACAGGCTCAGGAAGCAGCTTCACTGCGACCAAAGGCAGCCAGAACCTGTATTCCGGCTCCGACTACCTGAAAGCGATCCAAACCGCCGTCGATGGCATCTCTAGCGGACAGCGCGTTTCCATCATGGCCTCTGGCAACATCGGCGCCAACACCATTAGGATCAGCAGCGGCAAGACGTTCGAAGGCTGCGGCACCATTACCGTCGCGCCCAAGAGCGGCGGCGGCAACATCGAAGTCACTGACCAAACCGGCGTCAAGATCCCCTACCTAACCATGGCCGGATCCACGTACTTTGGCCTCCGCTTCTCCGGAACCAAGGACCTGACCCTCGGCACCATCAACTTCAACCTCAAAAACGGCATGGGCATCCGCTTCGACCGCGACCGCGCCGCAAACTCAAACGTTAAAATCGGCACCGTCACCTGCAACGGCGGCACCTCGCACTGCATCGAGACATGGAACATTGACCGTCTGGACATCGGCACCGTCATCGGCAAGAACGTCGGCGAGTGCGGTCTTCTGCTGCAGAAAGTCACCAATGCCAAGGTCGGCACCGTCGATTGCGACAACTGCGGCGCGGGAACCGGGTACGCTGCGCTGCGTTTTGCCAACGAAGCAGGCAAGCTCAACGGCGGCTATGGCACCAACATCTACGTCAACCGCGTCAAGGCTAGGGGAGGCGGCCGCGGCATCTTTTGCGTGTCGGCGTCTGGCGGTGCGGAAATTGGCACCATTGACGTTGCGAATACGGGTAATAACGCAATTTTGCTCGAGAACTGCTACAATGTAAACATCAAGGCGGGAACGGTTAGCGGCGGCGGCGAGGTGCGTCTCGCGGCGAGGTCGGAATTCGCAAATAGCAGGGACATTGCGATTGCGCTGCGTGTGGATGGCACCACCGTAAGGGAGAGCCCTTGCACGGCCAACAAGACAAAGTGGAATTTGTCGGGCAATGGCGGGCGGACCATTTGTACATAAAAAGAAAGAGTCTGCTGGCTAGTGTTCTCGGGTGCCGCTTGTAGATACGAGATTGTTGATTCCTGTAGATATTGAGAATTTGTCCTGGATACAAAAGCAATCTTTGGCAGCGTGAGAGAGTGTGCGGAGTGTCTGATTCTAAGGTCGATTAGTAGGTCCGGAACCAGTGAATTTGACGGGATGAAGATTGAACTATGTGAGTAGAACATGGCCTATATCTTGTCCCAAATCATGACTCCCTCCTTCTGCATCTTTTCATACCATGCTTTCACATACGGCAGCCCTGCGTGCGGTCCATATACCTTCTTCTCCCATTGTGGCGTGGGTGGCTTGAGTCCCGTCTCCGCCTCACATCTACGCATTATTTCGCTTAGTGTGCCTCCGCGGTCAATTGTACCACGCGTGCTATAGCCCGTCTTCGCACGCTCATTGTGTTGGGTTTCACGAAGACGCGCCGTAGCAGCTTCATCGACGGCGGAGGTCTTCGGATCGATAATAACACCGTAATTGGCCTTGGCACCTTCAACAGTGACCAGCCGGCGGCGAACCTCCTTGGCCACTTGCTCCTGAGGGCGGGTGAGCGGGTCGCCAAGGCCTCCGCCGCCCCAGGTCACCCATTCCAAAACGTCACCTGAGAGCTGTCAGTCGCTAGTCGTACTGTAAGATCTAAAAGCCCACCTGGGTAGACATGCAAGTAGTCTTGCTTGGAATGACACATCTCAATGTTGTCCTTTTCGGCCGCCGTGCCATAACTGTTGTTTCGATACATCACCTTTCTTGATCTACTTCCAGGCTTTCCTCCATTTACACCCCAGGGACTAATCAGCCATCTGTCGTCGTGGATGCTGACGTCTCCTTCGCATAAGAATCTGTAAATTGTTCTTTGTGCATTGCCACCACGGTAGTATCCCGCGCCTCCGGAGTCTGGCAAAGCTTCGTTGGCCTCAATGATGACGGGAAAGTAGAGCTCAATGCTCTCAGAAGGAATCGACTTGATAGCTGGGAACAGGCAGTGGCAGTCGGGTCCATCGCCCATAGGTCGCGCAGGAACGCCACCGAAACCAATTTGGTACATCAAGAAGAATTCGCCCTCAGGATCAAAGCCAGAGTAAAAGAGATGTGGAGAGTCCGAGAAGCCAGCGGCGCAGCGATGCTCAGGGTTCTGTTGCCCAAAGAGCGCTTGCAGGATATCCATCACACGGCCTAAGAGATGTGTTCGGCAACTGACGGCAGCCGGTCGAACAGGACGAAGAACTGTACCAGTCGGGATCCTGACATCGAGGAGATCGTGGAAGCCGTCGTTCACAATGGCGTGGGGATCGTAGACGGCCAACAAGTGGAAACCGACGAACATCTTGAACATGTTGATCGAGAGGTAAAAGTTCATCGAAGAACTGGATTGCGGCGACGTCCCGTCCCAGTCAAACACAAGTTTGCCGTTTTCCTTCTTCATGGAGCAGGATATCGCATACGGGCCTATCCCTTGGCCATCGTCGTCAATAAAGTCTGTGAAACTTGATACCTGGGAGCTAATCTTTTCGTCGATAATCGTCTTGATGGCAGCCCTATTTTTCTCTAGTAACGATTCGGTAGCCGCTTCGTACACTTCTGGAGTATAGCGGTTGCAGAGCTCGACGACACGAGTAGCGGCGGTACGGCAGGCAGTGACAAGGGCCATGAGGTCGCTCTGGAACCAGTCCGGTGCTCGGGAATTTCGAAAGAGTACTGCTGCGAGACTTTCGTTGTACACGCCTTTAGCGTAGAGCTTAACAATCGGGATCTGCAGGCCATCCTCATAGATTGTACCAGCGTTGATACTCATGGATCCCGGAACCTTGGCTTGAACATCAGTCAAATGACCAAAGTTGGCAGCCCAACCTATAAGACGGTGCTCGTAGTATATGGGTAACAGCGCTACCACGTCGTTAAGATGCGAGACGGCACCGTCAACCTGATAAACATCGTTGGTGATGAATATGTCACCTTCTTCAATGGTTCCATCCCAACCGCTCAGAAATTCTTTTATGAAAGATCCGAATTGTCCAACGAGCATCTGGCCGCGGGTGTTGGTGATGACGTTGAACTCATCCTGTTGCTCGCGAATAGCCGGACTCATTGCACAGCGAAGCATCTACAGTTCAGTCAGCGAATTCCTATCTAGCACTCACGTTTCTTCGTCAAGGCTACTAACAAGAGTATCCATCTCCCTCCGAACAGAGCCTAGCGCAGAACCAATGAGAGTGGTGACAATGGGATGCTCCTTGATGAGCTGTTGCGCAGACTCTTTGGTATGCACAGCCTTCTCTGATGCCTTCTTCTCTGCAGGCCATATGAGAATATTGCCCATGGAATCTATCTCGCCGAAGAAGCCAGGGAGGATAAGCGTATTAGAGTCCATCTCAGAGATGACGGCTGGGCCAAAAACCCTCTTCCCGGCACCGCCGAGCAGCGCGCGGTCCCAGAAGGTTGCCTCTACTTGCTTTCCATCGCATGTGATGATTTGCTTTGCCATGACAGCACCGTCCCATGGCTCTGAAGTATGGGCTTGCTGGAGAGGCTTCAGGGTCACTTCTTCAGAAGCATCAACGACTTTGGCACGTAAGCGCATGGTCTCGATCTCAGCATTAGCATTCGAGAAGCCAAACTGTTGATGATGCGCTTTATTAAACCTATCGCGCAAATTCTCAAGCAGCTTGGTCAACCCTTCGAGCTCAGAAGACTCTATGCCGACAGTAAGCGTCATCGCCTGACCCTTGTATCGCATGTCAGCTTGATACAAGACATGGAGTTTAGCAGCATCGTTAGCAAGTGAGGCCTTCATCTTGGTCACACCGTCCTGTTCGAGTCCATGCAGTGTCTCCTTGAGCTCCGCCTCTGAGATTTGCGAAAAGTTTCGAATATATGTGCAGGTCTGCTCGTAAGACATCTTCGTGATAGCATCACCCTGTGCACACAGCACGCCGGGAGAAGGGGGCACAATGACAGGCCAGGAGCCAAGGAGCTTACCAAGAGCATTACCGTGAAGAGGCCCTGCTCCACCGAGTGCCACAAGCGCAAAGTCTCGTGGGTCATAGCCTTGTTCCACAGACACCAAACGAAGTGCGCCATGCATGGACTCGTTCACCAGATCGATGATTCCCTCGGCTGCCGACGTCATATCGATACCCATCTGCTTTGCAATTGACTCGACTGCCGCGTTGGATGCGGCGACATCGAGCTCAAAACTGCCTCCAAGAAGCTTCGATGGTAACCTTCCTAGCGCCAAGTTCGCGTCCGTAACAGTTGCTTGTACTCCGCCCTTTCCGTAAGCTGCAGGACCCGGTGTGGCACCACTAGACTCTGGGCCCACACGAAGGCTCTTGGTGAACTCATTGTATATCGCAATAGAGCCACCCCCAGCCCCTACAGTGTTTACATCGACCGACGGTGCACGCACTGACAGATGGCCAATCTGGGTCTCCTGTCGAATGATGGCGTCGCTGCCCGAGAGCAGGGCACAGTCAGTACTTGTGCCGCCCATGTCAAAGGTGATAAGGTTTTTGTAGGGTGTGTTCTTGGCGACTAAGTGCGAGACAGCCTTGACACCACCAGCTGGGCCGCTCATGAGAATACGCACAGGTGATTCGCCTGCTAGCTGGACTGAAGTCAAGTCTCCGTCGGACTTCAGGATGCGGATAATATCGGTATCATTGGCAAGCTTATTCTGAAGGTTTTGCATGTACTTCTTAACTACGGGTTTGACCATCGCATTCGCGGCTGTTGTGACGGTGCGCTCGTATTCTTGGATTTCTGGAAGGACGTCGGTTGATGTGACAATCTCGACGTTCGGGTCGAATTCTTCATGTAAAATGGACCTGATCCGCTCTTCATGAGCGTTATTGGCGAAGGAATTGATGAGCGACACCGCAATTGCTTGAGGCTCTTGTTTCTTGAGAGCCTGTAGGTCCTCTCGAAAGCGCTTTTCATCGAGCTCACAATAGACGCTACCATCGATTTTGATGCGCTCTTTGACCTCGACTGTTCGCTCCAGGGGCACAAGAGGTTCTGGCTGGTCGTAGTTCATCCAGGCGCCGAGTCCACCCGGAATATGGCTACGCCTGACGGCCAGAAGGTCCTTGTGGCCTTTGGTGACGACCAGGCCGCACTTGGCGCCCTTGCCTTCGAGGACAGCATTGGTGGCGGTAGTGGTGCCGTGATGTATGTATTCGAACTTGCCTTCCCAGTCGTACTTGTCTTTCAGTATCTTGCGGGCTTGCTGCACGCCCTCGTGGACGCCAATGGACTGATCGTAAATATTCGTTGGAACCTTTGTGCGGATAGCCTCTCCATTGGGGGTAATGACGCAGACTGAATTTGGTTGAGCGATGTAACAAATACTATGTTATGGAGTGCATACCATCGGTAAAGGTCCTGAGCTTGAGTCAGCCGCACGCCATGGCTTTTGTGCCGTGCTGGGGCACGTTTGAAAGGAGGGGCAGGGGATTAGAGCTGTGGCTCTTTGGCATACGGTACTTCGGCACTGCCACCGCAGCCACCATAGCAATAGCCCCAGCAGTGACTATAAACTAGCTGCTGGGTCTGCTGGGTCTGCAGAGCCTGTGTAGTGGCGAGCCAGTGCAGCAAGTTTGGAACGACACTCTACTCACCCTCCAACATCAACACCCAGCCTATATCCAGGGACAGCCATGCTGCGGTGGCGACGTCTGAGACCGGGCAGCCGATGTGAAGCTGCAGTTCAGCTATATAAACGTAGATCGTAATCGTGGTAGGCTCTCGATTGGCCCTGCGTCATACTCCAACTATGCTTTTCCGGCACTCGAAAAGAAAAGGGTCGCCAAATCGGGGCCGACGACGGCCAACGGCAGCTAAGTAGGGATTGAGGCCGCGACTGGTTCCCCTTGCCGTCGATTGCCCCACGGCTGCTGATTTCCAATCCCCCCCAATCGATTGTCCTGGCGCTCCTGGCACTACATACTAGGCAGGGCGTGGGCTGGTCCGAGTTGCATGGCATAAACGCAATATGGGCGGTGATCGCTAGCAGATGTTGTCTCTGGTGTGCGGGGTTGGCGAGCTATGGATTCATTCGGCGATCACCGACTCTCGACAAGCCTAGGCAATGAAGCCGTCTTGTTTCTGGCACCTCGGTGCGCTGCGACATTTTCTGTTGTCGCCCAGTGTGATTGTGCAACATGACGTTAGGGAGCGAGAGGCACGTGTGGGTCGCGGTAGTGTGCTCACCGGTTCCGCATGTATCCGTATCTCGGTGACCCATTACTCGCCGCCGTCGCGAGATAGCTTGGTTCATAGTATCCGCTTTACACAAACTCTGCTTGTACCCCTGTATAGTGCGTAATATTTCTGCTGAGCAGAATATTAAGATGCGCAACCGTCGACTTAGTCTTCATCGTTGGCTTTGTTTGTTTGCGAGGTATTTTCATCTAGCATGCATGTGACTGAAAAGAAAGAAGCCTAAGGCCGAAAAAGCATCTAGCAGGAAGAAGTGATCAGTCGGGGCATGAAAGATTTTGAGGATTAGTTCATTGCTGTTATTGCAAGGGCTTCACTATTACCAGAGCTGGCATATTCCCTGCTTATATGAATCGGAAGAGCAAGCAGAGAGAGTACTAAAATATAGCAGTCTAGTGGCGGTGAAGGAGAGAACACGTGACTCAACGTGGGGGTTATCACAATGAATAGATTTTGGGTTATGATCTGCGGCACATGACGGCTGAAGGATAGGGGGAGACTACAAGCGTACAGGTTTTGTAGCCGCAAAGCCTGAGAACGCATGACTCCGGACAGACTGCTCTTTCGAGAGCGAAGTGGGGCAGCGGGAACCAGTGTCTATACCACGCCGGCTGTCTGCCAAATCGGTCAAGCGGGTAAGGCTGCGGCTGAATCCATGCAGGGGGGAAAGAAATAGCCTATGAGGATGGCAATATCACCATGCCTTCTTCCTTATTATCATAACGACATTGGCAAATGCCCCTCAACGCCCAGACTACACCGTACATCATTGATTGCGTACGTTGATGATTCAGAAATGTTTGATGAGGGAAAGCATCGATGATCATCGCAACGAAATCGGGAAACTGACGTCTACGGAACCACAAATATAACCGGACCCTGAAGTGCCCTAACTTTTGTCTCATAACGTTGTGTCTCCCACTTCTCCTTGGGAAACCTCAACTTAAAGGGTTTAATCGTCTGCGACATAGTCGTTTATGAAGGCCAACTCCACAACTGCGGTCAGTTGTTGTGGTCATGTACGACCAAGCTCAGCTGAGCCTAAGCAGTCCCTCAAAGTCTTTCCCCTGCTTCTCTGGGTACGTTAGAGGCCCTTACCTGTTGGCAGTCAATGGCCATACTAAAAGCCAAATCTCCGTTGATTGGTCTCAAGGATGCAATATTAAGAACGGTACTAACATCTCATGATCTCACGATGTACAATGGAGTAGCAAATTGCCAGCCGGTATACAATCATGTCAATTAATGTTAGGTGCTACCATCTTCCAGGCTTGCCTCGTCAAGCATCCCCAATGCTGACATCATTTCATTTACATCCTCTACATCCTCTAGCAGTTGAGAACGGTGCTGCCACATCCAGTAACAACCTTAGTCACGCCAGCAGTAGAAGCAGCATTACGCGCAGAGCTGCAGTAACGTCCCACATTCTTGCGAAGAATCAGTCAGTGATCGTCATCGCACCTGATACTCGAACTTACGGTGCTGCCTCTGCAGAACACGACGCAACAGCCGTCTGCAAGGCCAGAGCTCCAGATCCACGACTTGACAGTGAAGCCAGGGGTGTGGGCACCGTTGGTAGTCTTCGAACTCAGTCAGCTGTGCAATATGGTTGGGAAGATTATAGACATGATGAGCTTACGTAGGAACGCTGAGTGCCCTGGTAGTCGTTGGCGCTGTACAGGCTGATAGTGTAGGCAGATGATGTGGCGGCGAGGGCGCTGATAAGAATAGCTTCGAGTTTCATGATGATCAGTTTGAAAATGAAAGCAGGTTTTGAGAGTGGGTTGTATTGAGCTGGTCGAATAGTGTTGGATTGCAGTGCATAGGATCAAGGGAGTTCCTAGACTCTTATATATACAGCCTGAACACTATTCCGGTCAGGTCGTTCTTTGCTCCATCACATAATCGACGATTCATCTCGGTTGGAACTACTCATATGAGCACAACGGTGCATTAGACCGTTGGAGCTGAATGCAATACCGTACAGTGGGTGTACTCTTGAAAGCTGAAGCTCTGGGTGGTACAGCCCCACCTTACCAGACTTTCTTACCCCAGCTGCATATACTCGGCAAACCCAGGTAACAGTGGTCAGTAAACCGATTGGTTCCCTCCATCTTCAGCAAGTACTAATGTAATCTGTGATGAAAGTCTCTACTGGTTGTTATGGTATTTTAGCCGAATGCCAATCGCATCATGTTTTGCCAACATTGTGGGAATCACACTTTTCAACTATGCTCAAAAATCGTAACAATTCATTACCCAGCGACTACAGCTCTACCTGTTGCGGAAGCAAAAGGTGATACCCAGAGCTCCTGTCAGAACTATAGGTAGATATACTCCGACACTTTTTCATACACCCGCGGCACCGTTTAGTGCTAACCTCCTAGCATGGATACTCTTTTTTGACCCGTCATAGTATTTTAATTTGTCATGAAATCAGCCTCAGCCAAGCGCAACATCATTTACGCTTTACTCTATATGATAAGTAGGGGTAGCACCAGATTGTGGTGCGGTTATACAGTAGGCAAGTGGGAATTCGTATTCGCTAACTGCTGTACGTTGAATACAGCATGTGTAACGACAAGAGCTCTAGACCTGGTTCGTTCGTATTTTTCGGTCCCGTTTTCCGGTAGCCTTTCTTCGACGGAGGAAGATATCAGCATCTAATAGCCTTTGCCAGCATAGGAGGAAGTTCTACTAGCACTAAACCAAGTACTTGGAGCGCTCTTATTTCGGAGTGTGGGATTCTATCCTGCTTAAACTTTTTCGCCATACCTGTATAGGCAGGTGGTGGAGTAGTATCTAATCATTGAAGTGGGAACTTCCAAACTAATCCAAATCCAGATAACCCCTCTATACTATGTGATTTTCCTGCCAAGGTTCTGTCTCAGGCCCCTAGCGCCATTGATTTCTACCAAAATGGAAGAAACCCGAGACCGAAGTAAATTAAAGACGCTACTTTTATGTAAGAGGATGAGGAAGCATTAACATGCGAGGCCTATGGGTTGCACGTTAAACCCCGAAGGTGTCGAGGTATGGTTACACAGTTTATTTTGCTCATTGGACTAGAAAGACATTTGCATCCTCAGCACACCCCCTCATCTCGCAGCCATCATTTCCAAGAACTTGTCACCAAGAGCATTCGCCGCCATGGGGTTGTCGCCTGTAACAAGCTCCCTGTCGACAGTGATGCTACCCATGCTCTTCGCGACACCCTCCTGCATATCGGCTCCCTCCTCCCTCAATGTACTCTCGACCTTGTCAATCTCGCCCCTGAGTATTGTCTCCATCACCTTCTCCTCCGCGTCCGACCAGCTTGTCATCTTGTAACCCTTGTACTCAAAGGTCTTCTTAGGTCCATACTTGGTCGATAGGAACGCCCAGGGTCCATGGCAAATGGCTGCTGTTGGCTTGGACTCGCCGTGGAAGTGAGACAGCACGCGACCTAGTTCCGGGTTGTCGCCCAAATCCCTCAAAGGTGCATGGCCACCCGGGATGAAAACACCACTGAAGCTCTTAAGTTCCTCGTCGCTAATCTCCGAAAACTTCTTTGGCCTCGAAAAGCCGTTCTCCTTCTTCATTCGTTCAATCAAGTCCAGCTCGCGCTGCTTCTCATAGTAGTTGCCTGCAAAAGCAGCTAGTGATAAACTAAGAGGGTCGGGTGTAGGCTCTTTGCCTTCGGGCGATGCAAACGTGACTTCGTAGCCTGCGTCCAGAATCTTGGCAAGAGGCTTTGCAAGCTCCATGAGAAAGTAGCCGGAATCTTGCGAGACCGTCTTTCCATCGCTGCCTGTGTTGTATAGAGGAAAAGAGCTAGCGTCGGAGAGGACGATGAGGACCTTTTTGCTCGGCGCCATGGTGGATTTTATGAAGTCTGAAAAAAACTGGAATTAAGTAGGCAATTGATGGTTTGAATGGGTATCAATGGTTATTATCGAAGTTGAGAGAGTGGCTATTTTGTAGAGTCGTTGATGCTGGCATTGTGTTTCTCATGCGCAGGTCAGTATGACGTAGGCACATTTCTTCGCGTTACCAACGTCATACGCGACGCGACAATCCACTTGAGTACCCAATATTTCCTCACAGCCCCATATCACATGTTTTTGGCACGACCTCGGCATGGATAACAATTCGATGTTGCGTATAATGACGGATAGAGTGAATGACTCGTGGCGAGTTTCTTATAGACTTCCATTCAATTTCTTCATTCCCAAAACCCTAGTAGAGCATTACTGCCTCTAGTCATGGCTGACGGTAGGATCCCATGCGCAAGGCTCGTACACTCCAGTATCCAGGCTCTTCATGTCAGCTTCCGACAGTTCAAAGTCAAAGATCTGGGCGTTCTCTTCGATTCTGGATTTGGTGACCGACTTAGGAAGTGGTACAAAGCCCTGCTTGTCCTTAGTTTCTGCAACTATACCATCGAAGATGTCAGACATACCATCTGCAAGCTCCATCTTAACAAAATCTGGGAAGGTGTCTTGTTGTACTTCTGCGCCAGTGGCTTGAGCAATGGGTCGTCATTCTTCAGGGCGCGTACAATAGGGCAATACGCTTCGCATAATACACCCCGCTTCTTGCACCATTCTGCGATGTCTGGACGCGCAAGCCAAGGATGCAACTCGACCTGATTGACACTAATCACTCCCCCTTTGCCTTTGCCCTCCTTCGCTTCTGTCTCTTTGATCCATGTCTCAAGTTCGTCCAGGTGATGGACGCCATAGTTCGAAACACCAATTGACCGTATCTTACCAGCTTGCACACCCTCAACAAGCGCCTTCCAGGCGCCGATCCGGTTATCCTTACCTCCGTATGGACTGTGTAGCAGGTAGAGATCAACGTAATCAAAGCCGGTGATCTGAAGCGTATTGTCGATATGCTTTTTTGCTGTTTCGTACGACATGTCTTTCGGTGGAATTTTGGTCGTGAAGAAAAGCTCATCTCTTGGAATTCCGGACTTCTTCATGCCTTCTGCAGAAGGGGCTTCGTTCTTGTATGCCACAGCCGAGTCAACATGGCGATACCCGACCTTGACAGCGTGCTGGACCACTTCTGCAGCAATGTCTGCAGGTGTCTGGTAAACCCCATAACCGAGTACGGGGATTTTGTAGCCCGAAGGCATCGTGTATTGGGAGTTGATATTCAAAGCTGCCATTGTAGATGACGAAGTGTGAAACAAGCGTGGCGAGTAAGTGCGGGGAAATTGAGAGCTCAAGCACGAGATTCTTCTCAACGCCGTGCGCATAATAGCATCTACGACAATTTGGGAGGCCGGTGAAATTTATGGAATTGAACTTCGAAGGCCTCAAGACACTGCAGGCACTGACGCGTAGAGTACATTGAGGCGCACGTGATAGCTATCGGGGATTTCGGGGATTGCGGGGATAACGCACATAAGAGGTTTGATAGAAACGTCCGTCAAGGCACCGACGAGGACGTCTCAACTCATTGGTCTGCCTCTCATCCGACTTATCCTTCGAACTCCTTAAAACAGCTCCGTAGTTAACACCGCGAATTCCATAGCTTTGTGGACTTACGTTACTATCCATCCCATAATGGAAGTATTAGCGGCAATTCAGAGCATGCGTGGCACCACTGCCTCGGGATATGCGGCGCAGCATCACATTTAACCTAGACAGAACACCATGACCGGTTAAATGTTTGCAGTCTCCTATCACACTCGATGCGCTTACTTTAAACGCTCATGTATCCTGTGCTCCAGACTTGTAGGCAAGCATCGCGCCTACACATTGCATACACACCCCGGGCAGCTTCGCAGACAGCTGCACGGCACCCGACTTAACGGGCGCCATAAGCGCTAGAAGGGCCGAAGAAGATCTGGGGAAGATACCGAACAAGAAGGTCAGTGGGGCGGAAAGTACACGCAATCCCGTCTCTAGCGGTCAGCACAGCTGGAAGCCACCCTGCGTACATATACGGGCGTTGTGGATAATCACTGGTAGGCGACTGCCTCTGCATCTACTGGTGGATTGGCACCTAGTCCCGCACATCGGCGGCGCCTCAGGAGATGTCTTACGTTTTTGGACTTGGCAAAGCGTTCTAGGAGCCCAAGAACTCTTCAACATTAGCCGACAAATACGTCAGGCAACCGATCCCCGAGGGTTTCCAACCCTATCCAAATGAGAGGTGGATTTCAGCCATAGCCTCGAGCGCTTCCCGGCATTCATCATGCGAAGGAACGGATGCACGAGCCAGAGCACTCATCATTCATCAGCCGGAGAGAAACAAAGGTGGGGGGCATGCTGACGCGCACGTGCACCATGACCTCACAAGCCCGAGCAGATGTCTTTCGTTGCCGCCAATGAATCTTGTGTAGTGCGGCTAAATGGGCCGCAGTTCAACAATTCTCATGATTATCGACTGAACATGTTATGCAAACCCGTAGAAAGGGAAGCACCACTTCACGAATGCGGGGCGCAGATCTGAAACATGGACTCGGTCGAGACACTGGATGTGAGTGTTCATTCACAGCTGCAGTGTCGTCGTTTTCTATTGTCCGTCTATCGGGTCTCTAAACTCTTTGTCCATCTCATTACTTGGCAAGTATTTTAAACATGTCTGTGTTGGGAAGGTTTTGCTGTATCCATGTTTCTTTTAACTGCCTTTCAGCTTATCGCATGTTCGGCAATGCGGAGGAGTTCCCGAAGGTTGACCAATGCCGCCTGTACCGAGTACACCATTCTACTTCTCACTTTCCGAACTCGTGTTACTATTGGATGCTGATTCCAGAATACGAAACGCAATGGCTGCTGTCGGGAACCTAGAGCCACCTATCTGAGGTTACGGCGACTTCCGAGTAACTGCGATATGCACACCCACTCATCAACGTGGGGGCTTTACCACTCTTACGCCTTCGCTGACGCCACGTCGGATCACGTTGTTGAATATCTTGATTAAGATGATACCAAGGCTGTTAAGATCGCTAAAAAGACTTGAACGTCCTGGCTCCATCATCATTCACCTTCTATTGGACGTGGCTGGAGCTGGACAACTACCAGCTGTCTCAGCTTTGACCATAGGGTTGATCGGGCCGCTGTCAACCTGGGAGAAAAGCAAGTAAGCCACTTATCCGCGCAACGACCGGCCTTCGACACGGTCCGCAACGGCATTAGCGAGCGGATGCAAGTAAGCTTACTAGGTCCTGTGGCATGAAATTTCCCTCTGCCCCGAGTAAGCTGTAAGCAATCGTGGAGCAGATCGCAAGCCCAGATCCAAACTCATCACCTTTCCCACCCAACTGACCAGTCATAGCCCAAAGATGCATTGTCCTACTTGGAGCTGGTCTCGCCCTGCGCACAGTCGCCTTCTTTTAGGTTCGGCAGATGATGTCCAAGCAGCACGGATGCACGTCAGACCGTATTTGGGGCAACAGTCGACGTGTCGAGGATGGATGGAAGGGTCAACAGAGTTTTCTATGAAAAGCTCCAACTTGCGAGATGCAGGTTTACGAAAGTGGAAAGGAGAAAGTCGTCACGGCATCATATCCCCATTGCAAATGCAAGACGTTTCTCGCGTGAAGAATGAATTTCTTCGTAGTACTCCACAGCCATGTCCACGCTCTGGAATTAAAGTACCTGCAGGTACGGTCAAAAACTTCAGGGATTGCAATATCTCTTGTAAAATGACTCCAGTCCAAAACACACTTGAACTCACAGCAGTGTCTACACCTTTCTGTTTCATTTTCTCACCTATTCGTGATCAGACTACCGGAACAGCTGGATAGCGAAAAGACCTTGTCATCCGCTGAAGAAAACTCTATCCGACTAATCCAGCTTCTTTGTGTAAGACAGTAGTAGCATGGCATGACGAGCAACACTTCCAATCATACTCGCCAGAGCCGTTCCCTCCACATCCGCCGAGAAGGAGAGCCATCTCAGCCAAGGTCTCCGCTAAGGATGTGACATCTCCACCGTCAGATACTGGGTACAGGGATGCTACACAGCTGTAATAGGTAGGTACCAAGTGCAGCATCCGAGACTACCCCCCCTGACCAGAGCCCGGATTGTGGGTCCTGACATACCATCGTATTTTCACAAAAAGGGCGAACACTTGTTCGGTCGCGTGGAGAAAAAAGACTTCAGCAACCATGGCTTGAACATAGGGCTGACTATACTAGCCAGTCATATGCCTACACTCTGGGTAGAATGCTGGTGTCGATCACACCTCCTCAACCGCAAGGGCGCTCTTACTCATTCTTCGCCCTAGAAACCATGCTTGGAACGACGGTTACACCTACGCAAGCGAACCGAGCTGATCAAAGCGCTATGTACAACAGGGCATCTGGGGGCGTAGTGCCTCTACTTCCAATCTACTATTCCAAAGCAACCTGTGACCTTCCAACTCAGACCAAACACAGGGCCCCAGGCAATCCCCCTGGTTACATGTCTCTGACACGTGCGACTTTTTCGGGTGGGAAGAAAGAGAGGGGTGTGTGTGTGTGTGTGTGTGTGTGTGCCTGCTCGGCACCATCACGCTATTGCGGCACAGCAAAGTAAACGACACAAACACGACACACACATGCGTAGGTACATGTGTTACGTTCCCGTCTCCGCCTCCACACCCCCCTCCACTCGACTCACATGTTGCCACCTGCCTGCACAACGGCGAAGACTGCGATCGAAGCCAGACACAAAAGAAGACTGCCTATACTATGCCACATTTTCGCATGCAGAACCTTGCCTCTATTGGCGACCTAACGGGCCGAATAAGGCGCAGTTTTTCAATGGCGCTTGCTACTACTGCGCCTGGCTCGCTCAATTCATTGTCTGTGCCGCTTTTTCCTTCCCTTTTGTGCGGGACGGACCCAGGCGCGCGGGTGAAGACTGGAAATTTCATGGAGAGAGAAAAGAGGGGAAAGGCATCATTTGTGCCGCGGCAAGGGGAACCGTTTGAGCGTGCTACTATGTATTTGTATATCCCCTGCATGTGAAAAACGTACTCCGGTCTCGAGGATCAACAAAAAGGGTCCAGACACGGGATGGAAGGGGGTATCCTATTTTTTCCCCTCTTCCTTCTCATACGTTTTGTTGAATGCTTCGTCGCGTAGGTAAGGTGGCTAAGCGATATCGCCTTGGTGATTGCGGCGCGGTGGGATTTGCCCCAATTGCAAATTGATTGCGGCGTGGTTTTCTGCGTCTGGTTTGTCAGATGTGGGTGTGGTGTAGGGGAAAAGTGGATAGTAGGAGAAAACCGGGTTTTATTCAGAGCAAAGGGCATCCCTCACGGATTGGGTATGAGGGAGATGCGAAGGATGGATAGTTTCACGTCACCACTCCACAAGTAGGCAATATAGGGAGGCTATTTCGTTTGTGAAATGTCATTTTACGTCATTTCCTATCATTCGTAGCCCCGTGGCCTGGACTAGCTAGATGCGCCCAACGCTTTTTGACTTGCAGCAGCAGCGAGGGATGAGGTGCATAAGGCACAGTAATGGAGAAAGGGGGGCGTTACCGAGTATCCGGGCAACCCCATAGAAAAGGGAATAATCTCGTTAGAAAAAATTGCGGTCACGGCTGGACCTCAAGCAAGGGTATCAAGCGAAGAGTAGTAGATGTGAAAGGGCGTGTGATGAGCAGCCTCGGAAGAAGGTGCTGGCTGCGTACTGGTTGAGCCGTTTTGTTGCCTAGTGCGCCCTAAATCTCCCCCTATGCAAACCGCCTCACGCTTTTCTGGAAAATGCTCTTGCCTGTACCGCAGCGCATAGAGTGAGGGGGCGTTTGAGTGGGACAGTTTGCTGGGTAGATCCATGAAGATGTCGAACAAAAAGAGAAAAATCATAGCTGCAAGACACTTTGTTCGCACAATGTGACGAAGAAGAGCTCATGAGTTGTGTAGGAAGGGTAGGCAGTTGTTGGGTGGCGGCTCGACGGGGCTCATGGCGTACGGAGCAAAGCCCTGCTGCACATGATCGAACTGTGCATACGACATTGTCGGTTGATCCATCATTTGCCATTGGCGTGAGCATTGCCGTGCAGTCCATTTCTCTTGCGTACCGTACTCCAACATCTGTAGGATTGGTCAGAGGCGTATTCCAGATCATTCAAGCGATGTATACCTTTTGCGCAATAATCTCAAACTTGTTTTGCGCCCAGTACTCATGCGCCATGCGCAGTGCTTGACGGTCTGTATCGGTCCAGACGCGCATTCTTTCTCTCAGGCGCTTGTAACGCATCTGTAGTGCTGGTATTTGGTATGATTTTTGGAGATCGGTCTGAAAACGAGCGGCAATGTCTTTCCATGGCATGGATTCTTGTTCCTTGAGCTTGAGTAGTAACTTGTCTTCTTCACTGAGCTCAACCTGTGTCGAAGTTTGCGAATCTGATCGCTTTCTGCGCTTAGAGTTATCGAGCGCTTCTTCTTCATCCTCGTGGTATCTCTTGATACTATGAGATCGAGGAGCCTCTTGGGGCAGAGGAGCTATGGGAGTGTACATGCGCCGGGGCTGTGGTGAGGCCATCTGGTGTGGTAGCTCTACGGACGGTTCGACCATACGAGGACTGTGATTCATGGCTGAAAATGCTGAATAATACGATTCATGACCGGAGTGAATACCCAACGGATTCATTGCCCAAGACACGTTGGCTGTTGTAGAATTCAACGAGCCCAAGTTGGTGTGATTTCGCTCCGGCATGTGAGACTGTTGCCCTAGGCGCATGGTCGACTGATGCAACGAGGTTCTTGCGTCGGACCGAGGTTCTTCTGAGGGACTGGCAGGTTCAGTAGCCACTGACTCTCTCGAGTAGACAGTGCCGGGAGACATTGTTCCAGAAGGATCCAGTTGTGTGGTAGATATAGAATGTTTTGTCATGTAAGGAAATGTAGTTGCTGGCGACGACATATTGATGGAAGACGTATGGGGAGTCATATAGTTGTTGTATGAAGTGTAGTTGGTCTAGAGGGACGCATGTGAATAGCCGATCGCAGAGCAAGAACGAAGTACAAACCTCACTGGGGCATTCGGGGGCCGAAATCGAGGGGCCGTACCACGCCGAAGTTGGAACTCGGCCCACCTCGTGAGGAGCAAGAGGGCTTTCTGGTAGTCGAGACATGGACGGTTGAAGCGACTGGGGGGATATCGGAGTAGGTGAAGAAGCCGGGGCGGGGTACGTTTGAGTGAGGTTGGAAGTTTGCCAGGAAGGAGTCCTGGATTGGAAGAGGTGTGGAGGAGGGATGGCACATTCAAGTATAGTCGACATGACCTCTATTGCTGGAGGGCAAATGAAAAGGGCCCTTTTTTTTTGCTGCACCTTCCACTATGGTCGGCAATCTAGCCAGCAAGGAGACGGAGGGGGGTGGTAGCAACAGTAGGAAGTGAGAAAATGCGGCGCCCAGTGCTGGTGTTCAGGATCCAGGTATATGACTGGGGTAGGGGGAGGCCTCTGCCATATTTATCAAGATAGTAACGGTATAGCGGGCTCCTTGTGCATGTCACTCTCTAGTGCGTTGACTGTATCGTGCGCCCAGGAGGGTAGGCCTGGAAGGATTGGGAGCTGCGCGCATTGACTGTCAGGCCTGCACGTTAGCGCCCCGGGCATTCACCCTGCTTTCTAGGCTGGCTTTGCGCGGTATGGCGGCATAGACCCCGGTTGCGCTGCGTTGCGCTTGAGCCGCGAATTGGCCAGGCATGCATGGTCAGTCGACGGTTGTGTCCGACCCATTTGCTGACCCGGAACGGCTTTCTGGGTCGGTTGATGTGGATGCGATGCTTCAACGGCGGTGATCATGGCGCAGCCGTCGGTGTCAAAGCACTGACACAGCCTTGCTGTGCCGTTCAGCTGGCCAGCTGCCATCAGCATAGTCGTCTGTCAACTGCCGTTCGCCGTCAAGGGTGACATCGGGTCCAGGCGGCCGTTACCCGTGACCTCGGGCTCTCAGCAACGGCGAGTTTTACGAGAGAGCTGGCCAAAGCATAATCTCTCTTCGCTGCAGCGTGATATTGACGAACCCGTCTGTGCTGGCGGCGCCACAGGATGTCGACAACAAGGGGGGTGTTCCATAGCGCACGAGGACGACGTTTGGCCCGCCCGTGTCTTCCTATTCGGTGTTGCTGGGTGACTGCGCCGTGAATTGACATCAAAGCCAGCAAATTGCCCCGCCGTCGACACAAAGGCGCTTAAATGCTGCGTTGGGCTGCTCGTCATTGGCCCCTAATATCCGCTTCGGCTGGCAAAGACCGCTAATTTGCCGCATTCGTGCCATCCTCCTATCCACCCATCCCTCCAACTCACCTTCTCCTCCTCTTTGTACTTGAAAACCACCACTCATACACGAAGGCTTCGATCACCACTGCCACCACCACCCACACATCCATATTGCCTGCCAGTGCGCGTGCCTAGTCACAGATCATCGCCCCACACCATGCACTTAGCAACCTGGTGCTGGGAAGAGTGATTGACGGCGCAGGCTGGTCACACCCCACCATCAACGTGCCATCTCTACTAGGCCTTCTAGGCTGTGAGTTGTCGGTCGGCTAAAGACCTGGAAAGCGCAGGCCTCTATTCCCGACCACCCCGCTCGCTTGCTGTCTTCTGCCCATCGTCGTCGCTCATGAGGTTAGCTCCTGGCCATGGCAGAGAATTTTCCGTGTTTCCGAAACGATCACGACCTTTTTTGGCGCCTCAAGAGCTTTCTAGTATATCCGGGCTCCTTGTGGTGGAGAATTGACTTTCGTTTGGCGGCTGTGCGTTAAATGTTGCCGCACCGTGCCGTGTTCTAAGGCATTCCATACACTGCCTCACCAACATCAATACAGCCACTTAGCCATGTTCCTCATCTTCGATTTTCGTTCTAAAAGCCCTTTTTTATGACTCGCCAACCTAGTATGCCTCGTCACAATTAGAACACTGTCCTTGGTCTCTCCAGCGCGTATAGAAAGAGGACCGCTGGAACGTGGCAGAAACGTACTGATGTCTATTTCTAGCACTTGCAGCAGCCCCGCCGCATAATTGAACAGCGTTCATTGTCACAGGTCTCGAAAGCTGGACGCGCATCGAGCACCAGTGAGATGATGCGTGGTGTCGCTCATCCAACCAAAGTCACGAGTTTCAGAGTCAATCCGCATCGTGACCACTGACAAGTAATTAGCCACATACTGATGGCATGGGCTTGCTGGGAGGCCATTCCAGAGCTATGCCGAGAGACACAATCAGGCCGTCTCGCATATGCCACATTGGACGCCTTGCAGGCCTTGCAGGAGCCTCCACGGACTCTCCCGTAAGAGGTACCAACGCGAAACTGAAGGATCACAAAAGTGCAAGCGAGCCGGGCCAATCCTTATCTCACGGTTCCAGGACAGCGGGTTGGCGGGTTGACGGGTAATGAATAAGTTCGTTATGCCCTCGTCCCGTCGCTCGGGCAGTTGCGACTCGTACAAGCCGGAGGCCACCACGCCTAGCGCAGAAGGTCCTTGTATCCGGATGACCAGTTATCTTTGGGAACGTTCGCGGCCTTTCGAGATCCCATAAATGTTGTTTTTGGTAAGCCGAGCAACATTCGCAGAAAGTACCTGAACGCAATCAACGGCATAATGGTATCTCATCATCTTCTGCCCCCACACCCGCCGTGTATCAGCGAAGAGGTTCAACACATTCATAAGAGACTTCAACGGCCCTTCCAGCGCCAATTGCATGCCATTGATGCACTTCAACAGTCATGCATGGCGTGGCGTGGACCTTACCTCAGCACATGTAGTTCAGGCGGTGTACCGAAGAATAATCGTCCTCGCCTCGAGGCTTCTTACCTGCGGCAATGAAATTTTGGAAATGGCCTGCATGAAACACAGAAACAGTGTCCTTGGAGAACGCAATCATATGTTCGATTCGAAACCCAGGTCGCAGTCACTATCACGGCAGTGTCCTCAGCACGGTACGTTGTTCAGGCCGTTTGGTATCCGCCAGGTAATATAACCAGCTCGCCTGGTCAAGCCACACCAGCATGCCCATGCGTGGCTTTCGGGTGTCCTCGTACGATTGGATGAGTGATGAAGTCATGTCTGTCAGTTGGATATTGAGGCTAGACTGGCGGATCGCGGAGGCTAGCCAGCGGTTCCCAGACTCTGGACGTCCCCACCCGCCAGTCCGCATAGAGGTTAGCGCCGAATTGGACCCTGGGGTAATGCCAAGCACGTTACGGATACCTGGTAGCTTGCGTAGACGCGATACATCAGCTCGGAAACGCATCACCATCTACGCAATCGCTCTGTATCTCTGCCTTTTCCATCTGGAACTCCCGAATCTTGCAACAACTCGTGTCGGATCATCCCGCATATTGCCGTCCTTTACCACGGAGAATCGCCCGGGCACACAGGTGCCGAACACTTCGATCTGAACTCCAACCAGCCGGCAGCAGGCGGCCAGCCTATTGCTGTGTAGCCGTCGCACACGACCTCTCGCCCCCAACATGGGGTTCAACCTTTTCCACATCCTCGGCGATGTCTCGCATACCTCGTCGAAGCTCATACTGATATGGGCTATCCACTCGAACAGCAGTGCAGAGGGTGAGTTTGTCGCATCGAGTTTCTGAGCGTGGCGGACGTTGCTTACGTTCAAAGGCGTGTCTCTCATCACTCAGGTGCTCTATGCACTCGTCTTCAGTACGCGATACCTGGACATTTTCACTTCGTCGGCGACCAAAGATGTGTGGCATACGTGGAACTTCTCCCTCAAGGTACGACTGCGCTCGGATGGATCCACGCTGGCAACTGCAGGACTGACTGGTGCTAGATTTTCTACACGCTATCCTCTCTTTACATCATCTTTCTAATGACGAGCGTATATGCACGCACAAGAGAGCGGGAAAAGGCATGGAAGTTTGGCATGTACTGTCTGCTTGGTAGCCTCCTCATCACTCCTTTTTGGTATCTCATCTTCAAGAAGACGGTCATCGGACACAGCAGCTTCCTCAAGGTTAGTGTTTGAATGTTCCACGGCAAGACTGAAGAGTCGAACTAAAGCGATCAAACAGGTCCTCTGGGTATTCTCCGAAATCCTCGAATCCGTCTGCATCATCCCGCAACTACTGCTCTTGCGCCAAACCACCGTCCCCACCGTCATCGACTCATACTACCTCGTCGCACTGGGCACATACCGCTTCCTCTACGTTCTTAATTGGATTGTACGTGGCGCCAACGAAGACCACTACCGCGACCCTACATCCTGGGTGTGGGGCTCTATCCAAACCGCCCTCATGATCGACTTCGCCTGGGTCTACTACACACGTCAGCGCGTCAAGCTGCGCCATGGGGGCGTCGTGGATTCGGATGACTTGGGCCGCGGATGGCTTGTTGGCCGCTTTGTTGGCAGAAAAAGCATGGATTTCGACTACGACGAGGAAACAGGTGGTCAGAGAAACAACGCCGCACAACCGCAAAATAAGTGGGGGAGAAGAGGTATCTCGGTGTCTGCTGATGAGGGCGTAGAAGGCGCCCCCAAAAGAAGTAGCCCCAATAGGGGTAATGTCGACCCAGAAAGCCAGCCCCTGGCTGACCCCGCGGCTTTTGAGGACGAGAGCGACGACGATGCCACGCTGCCTGGGGGATCTGGGCCGGCGTCAGGCACCGGTGTCGGTGCTTCGGTGGCGGAACAAAGCGGCGTCAGGAGAGATGAGTGGGACGATGATGTGGATGAGGATGCGCCGGAGCATCACGATACTGCCAAGACAAAGATATAAGATCAGCTTGTCATGTATGAGATGGATGAGCAGATGATAGTAGTAGTTGAAGAAGAACAAGAAGAAGAAGCCAAGCTTGGTTGTTCATCATTGCGTGCGTTCTTGTTTTTTGCTTACTGTAGAATAATCGGCATGCGTAATTTGTATGACAATTTTCTCTCTACTTTGATACATTCATTCATCCAACCCATCCTCCATATCCCCACATTGAGATTTTCCAGCAGAAAAACACATCAAGATGTGCTATCACAGAAAACCAATCACAGAATTGTAGGTATGTAACATGTTAAATTCTCAAACACACGCGTATATACATACGTGCACACAAATTTCTTAGACACTTTCAAACCGCCCCGCTACTTTCATCAGACCCAGAAAAAACATGGTACCATGTCATAAAAAATATGTGTAAAAATTGTTGATTATCAACAGCTATATACATGCATACATACATACAAGGATGCAACTATATTTACATTCGAAACGAATACGCACCACTCGCTCTTTCATTCAATCATTCATTCAAACTCCCCCTTTAGGCCTTGCACACGCCAGTGGGCACAACGAAGCTGTTTGTGCGAGAAGTGGAAGAGTAGACGGCGCCCTGACCAAGACCGCGCTTGGCGAAACCCTTCCAGATTTCGCACTGGTTCTGGCCGGCGGTAAGCGCCTTGTCGGCGTCGAGGATGGCGTCACGGGCAGAGACGAAAGTGGGGTTGCAGGGTTGGAGGGCCATGCCGTCCATGAAGAGCTTGAGGGCGAGGTACTTTCCGTCGGTGGGGACGCCGCGCGAGTCGAAAGCAGGGAGGTCCGAGTCGTTCTTGCCGTACTTGTCAATGAGGTTCCACATGACTTCGTAGAGCATCGTGGCCCAGATGTTGCCGATGGGGTGGACTCTGTTGTACTTGTTGGCGTCGGAGTAGACTTGGGGGTTGACGGTCATGTCGGTCGAGTAGAGAGCCTGGCGGATACCCTTGGGGTTGCCGGTGACCCACTCGCCGATGGGGTAGTTGGTCTTGCTGGTGTCCGAGGGTCGGAGGCGGATGGCGGTGGCGAAGGCGTCGCTCCAGCCTTCGCCCATACCGCCGGATTCGAGAAGATTCAGGCATGCAGAGTTGGCAGGGCCGCCGGTAAGACGGGTAGACAGGCCGTGGGTATACTCGTGGAGGACGACACCGGCATCGAAGGAGCTGTCGCGCCAGGGCGTGGTCGAGGTGAACATGTACATGCGCATGCGTGGGGACTGGCCATCTGGCGGTGTGGCAAAGTTTGCGTTGTCTGTGTCGGACCCGTCTTGGGTATTGAGGTAGGCAAAGTCATTGCCCTTTCCACCGGCATTGTTGTTGTTGAGCTCAAAGTTACCAGCCTTCTCGTTGAAACCTAGCGTGTGGAGGAGGTCGTGATACTTGTTCGAGGTGTAGAAAAGCTGGGTGGTGGAGGCGTTGACGTACGACTTCCAGTCGCTCGTAGCAGGTGAGTAAGGGAAATCATAGACCCCGTTCTTTGCAGAGGGGCGCGGTAGAGCGAGGAGGTTGCTTGGTTCGTTGTTCCAGTTGCTCTGGGCAGCCGCATTGTTACCGCGAGTGCTGTCCCATGTGGTCTTGCCATCGCTGTGCCATCCAAACTCGCTAGCTGGCTTATACTCAGGATCCTTGACCAGAGAGCGCTGTCCCTCTGTTGGGTTGGTGATGCCCCAGGGGCTGAAAGATGTCAGTGATGCGCAGGTACAAGAATGGAAATGTCAACATACTAGACGTTGTAGGTGGCGTCGGCAGAGTAGTCAATGGCAGCGTGAACCTTGTTGCCAGTTTCGGCGTCAACATAGGTCAGGAGCCAGTTGCTCAGGATATCCGTCTCGATCCTCCAGGTGAGGGACAGCTTTCCCTCTTGGTTGATAACATAGACAAGGCGTGCTTCCGGGTCGCTAACACATCCATCCGTCTTCTTGATCGTGAAAACGTTGGTGTCTTGCTGGGGTTCAGCAGTAGCCGACTGGGCAGTGACGGGAAGGGAAAGAATCTCAATAGCCTGCTTCAAAGCATTTACTGGTTCAGCAGCATCACGCTTGCTCAGGCTTGGTGGTGCTGGGATTTCGCCCTGGTAGAAGGAGTTTCCATATGAAAAGACTTTGCCCTCGCGGTCAACCTGGTAAATGTTAGTCAACTGCTTGATGATTGACGTAGTCTCGGACATCAGATTTGACCAGAAAGAATTGCACCGACTTACGTTTACATTAAAGTCGGCCGTGTCGATATCTAGACCGTTGGCGGTCTGCTTGTAGTAAAAGTGAGCGATTCCATTGTCGCCGACGTATGAGTCTCCCGCAAGACGGAACGTAGCACCAGGAACCGTAAGCTTGATCAGGTCATCTGCGACTTCCTGGGCACTTGCACGCCGGGTGAGAGGAGAGGTGTCGATGGCGGGATCGGCCTGGACCTCGGTGACATTCGCGTATACAGCAGCATGCTTGATACGGAAGGAATCCAAGTCGATAGCCCTGCGGCTAAGTCCGTTGCGGCCCTGGCTGGCGTGGGGATGGCCACGGACGCCAATGGCAGACAGAGAGGCCAGAGAGGCGAGGAGTACAGACCGCATGGTGAAGGAGGACGAGGCTGGAATGAAAGACCAAGGACGAGGTGTGGATGAGCATGATGCTGCGGGCAGCGAGTTTTATAGTACATGTACGAGCACCTATCCACGTCCATTTGGAGCTAACCCCTTGGAAGACCGGGGTGGGTGAGCGATGCCGGACTAGTTTTTGGATATTACTCGGTGGCAATGGTGTGCACGCGGGGAGCAAGGTATCACCGGCTTCCTTTCTCAGCCTCGCTCCACTAGTCGCAGCGTCTGGGGGCGAAGAAAGCAGTTAGCGGAAAGTCTTGGCGACTTGGTAGAAAAAGGCAGGAAATATTCCAAGAACCCCGGTCTGCTGGGCGGGCAATATACGAGACGAAGGAGCCGACCTTCCGCATGCAGGCACAGGCGCGCCGTCTGGTGGAGTGATTTCCGCTCGTACAGGGCCATGGCTAATGGCAGCGCAGCGAGGCATGGCCTGGTGACGGTATTGTCAGCACAAGCAATACAGGAGTGCTTTTGCTCGGTGACGTGTCTGCAGGAACCCGTAAAAATGGAACGTCGCCGCGCATGAGTAGTGCATCCCACGAGAATCCTGTTGTCGACGAGGCCATCTCACGCGCTGGATGGGTGCATGGGTAATGAATCGATAACGGACAGAGGCCTCTGTTGCGCGATAGCAGAGCCTTGGCGGCATGGCCTCCTGCCCCTTTGGCGGTAGCATGCTTTATCCACACCACCCCACTCGAGCGCCGCAAATCCCTGCCCAGGAAATTAAGCTCGCGCGGCATGCTGGCGACGACTTGACTCTACGCGGTTGCTTTTTGGTGGTAAGTTGCCAGATTGAGCGTGTGAATTGGGCCCAATCGAGACGGTCCTCAGCTCCGCGAGTACACAGAAGCGTCCCCCCTTTGTGCAGCCACGGGCTAGGCGCCGACAAATACGGGCATCCCTCAGTCTCTTTCTGGCCTCTTTTCTGGTCACGGTCCGATATAGCGCTCAACTGCTGCAACCTACTACACCCATACACAAGCGCCGGCGATGTTCGATAAGCACGTGCGACCAGACTACGCTACCTCCCTAATCCGGTATGGCGTATCCTGTGCTGCATTGACACCGCGCGTGCCGAAGCGATCGCCGCATCCCTTGACCTGGCTCGCCTGATGACAGACAGCAGTACGGACCGGAGCGACGTGACAACCACCGAGTTCCAGGACCCTGTATTACGTGCAGCCTTGCCATTCAATCCTTCTATCTACCTGCACAGCCACGGCTGTGGCTCCGGCTGTGCCTACAACACTATCAGATTCCCAATCTTCATCCCCTGGCTGCGAAAATAGTACCGCCTTCTCATCCCCACTCCGCTCGCTCTCCTCAGCTTGTCCATGGTCGCCTCCCCTCCCCCCACCATGATCAGCGGCAGGGGATTGGGTCTCAGCATGCCAGACGGCGTATGCTGTACGTCATCCAACAGTGGTTGAGCCGGTGGCCGCGCCGTATCACCATAGCCATCCTCGTGCTCGGGGAAGCTGACAACAATCACAAGCTGGAGTGAGGCACCGTCGGGCGGGTACGCAGGGATGTTGTGGAGCTTGCGAGAAAACGAACAACCACCACGCGGTATCACAAGCACTTGAAACTGCTTCGCAATCTCTATTCCAAGGCGCTCCTCGCAAAGTGTGGTAGAGTGTACGTAAATCTTCGTCCACGTCAATGGATTGTCAACACTATACGTCATGTCGGCGTCTTTGGTGTCGGGCATCGGTACCGCTCCAGGCCCCGTGGGGAGTGCGGCTGCCAAGGAATATCGTTTGGTACGCTGCGGGTCCGTGTTCCCGGCGATCCACCTTGTTGATGTTGGGGTAGCCGTAGGAGCAGATAGCAGAGCTTGCAGCGAGGAGAGAAGGTTGGCAAGGTACGACGGCTCGCTTTGAAGCGCCTCAGCATCCACATCCAGCTCAATCGCATCCGCAATGTCCATGTCAGAAATGTTGCCGGCCCCATCTAGTACTTCGCTCACCAGGTCAGACAGCAAACTTGACCCGCCCGAAGTCGTCTGTGGTGGAACGTCAACCACCAAATCTACCACCTGAGCATCTCGTGTCCTGGTAAAGAAAGGATCAAGCGGGTTGAAGTTCTCCATCGTGGAACGCGACATGAAGACCTTCTCATCACGCCCCAAGGCAATGTTCGAAATGGCGTAGATGCGGAACTGATCGTCCATGTCAATTGCTTTGTTCAGCGTAGCCATGTCGTCCGGCTCGCGCACCATGCCAAACCGCAGTCCGCTGATGGAATTGACCAATATGCCTTCTTGTACTCTTGAAAGCGCATTCACTAGCGATGCACTTGGCATGTTGGGAAACGACAAATCAAACGTCGACCGCGATGCCATAGGCGAGCTAGTGGCATTGTACGGAACCAGTTCTGGAGGCAACGTCCATGGGTAGTATGTGTAGTTGGACGGCGACCGAACGTCCGACAGTGAAATGCTGGGGTGGTCGGCGCTGAACTCCACCAGCGGGGAATCCAGCGTCTCAACGGTTGGCATCAGATGCAGCTTTGCGAGGCTTGCCGCATGGTAGACGTCGCCACGAGCCGCAGTCGCAGAAACGCTCAATGGCAAGTGCGCTGGCGGGAGAGGGCATGTCTCGCGTGCCTGCCAGCCATGCGATGCCTGAGAAGCCGACTGTTTCTTTGCACGTATCCGTTTGGGTATAATTAGAGGATGTCCCTCCGTAGTAAAGACGAATGGTGCATCCCACGAGTTGAGCGGATGCGACGGATCAAAGAGGAGAAACAGGTACTTCACAGTCTCGCCCAGAAAGAAACTTTCCATACGGTCGCTCAGCTCGCCGCTGCGCACGTCTTTCAGGCCCGCCCACCCGCATTCGGTCCAGCAACGCCTCTTAATGTCGCGAAGGGCCATCTCCCCAACGTGCAGATACCAAGGATCTTTGGTGGCTTGGTAAAGGTACCAGGTAGACTCGATCCACTCTGGTCGACCACCCCACCAGCGCAGGCCATGCTCAATGCTAGCGGTTGCAGTTGACCATCTCTCAGGCATAGCGGAGTACCGAGTCCACAGAGCAGTGTACAGTAGGTGCGTCTCAATGGCTTCATCGAGTTCGCCAGCCAGGGTTAACAGTCCCTGGTAAAACGCACTGAGACTGTCAATCCAGAAAGCTCTGATAGCACCAGTGTACAAATCGACCTGGGCGTAATGGGGATGATGATGCTGCGCACCACGATAGATCTGTCGTTTGATACCGTCATGCGCATCGAGCCAGGCACCAAGGAAGGCTTCGGGGGAATCGGTAGTGGCATTGGCTTCGTCGTAGGGTAGACCAGAGAGTAAAATATGCGACTTGAGGGCGTACTCAAAAAAACTGTCAATGCCAGCTCCAATGCCGGTGTAGGCATTCACCCATTGGCCCGTCTCAGCATCGATTCCGGCACCAATCAGCCCAATACTGCTTCTGCGCTGCCAAACCGCCCAGAAAGCCTTCTTGGCTAACTTCTCGTACCGAGGATTGCCAGTCAGTCGGCTCAGGACGGAAAATTCCAGGACCAGACTCCCCGCTCCAGCACTGCAGGTCTCAGTGACTTCGGTTCCTTTATCATTGGGGTCTCTTCCGCATTGGCCATGTTCAGCATCCATATTGTGCGGAGATTTGGCATAGAAGGGTACGCCATGTCGCAGATTGACTCGGGGGTATGGCAGGCCAGTGGGCGTGTTGAAGGCAGGAAGTAATCGTTCTGCCAGGTCTGTAGCCAGACGCAACAACTGCCCATCGTACACAAATCCATTCGGCCAGAATATTCCTTCTTGTTCGTCCTTGCGCTCCGATTTGGGGTTGTAGCCACGGATTGGCAAGTCTCCCACTGCGAACTGGTGTGCGCTTAGCAGACCTCCGACTCCGCGAATGACTGTCTCGAAGACCTGCACTTTGCTGTCCAGGTCAAAGCCTCTCGATCTCGCACCTTGGCCGCTCGGCCCAGGTCGCCCGTCCCCGTAGTTTTCGACCAGGAGCTCGACGCCGTTCTGAAACTCTGTCAGAGGTCTGTTCGTGCCTGTGTCGCTGGGTGGAGGGGTCGAGGCGAAGATTGCCAAAGTGGATAAGCTGTCAATCAGAGTCAACGAGTAGTTGCCCAAGACGTCGTTGACTTCAATATGCGCAGGGTTTTTGCGGTCGCGTGTCAGTGGGCCGCAGGTCAGTGGACGCAGTTCGTCTTCTGGAAATGCATGTTTCATGTAGTTGTCGTAGCCATGGTCGAAGATATCGCGTGTCTCTTGTCTGGTGATATTAGTAAACGCACGTAGCTGGATAAGCCGGGCGGCACAAGGTACCTGAGCGCTGCTATGGCCTCATCGGTCATGCAGCATGCGAGAGTCGCCCAGCAGCATATGTAAAGCACGAGTGTCCATGGCGCATTCCGCCGCGGAGGCCATCCAGTCTGTCGCATGGGCAAAGAGGTGCCCGTGAGGTGACATCAGAGTGGGCTCTGTTTAACAGTAGAAAGCAGCCGTATCAAAAGTATATATTAGCACGGGGGTGGGGCCACATGGCGTTCAGCGGGTGAAGGACACGATTACCATATGCCATGGCCGAACGAGCGTCATTGCGCCAAGAAAAACGACCCGTCAATTATTTCATCGCAGGGCCGCAGAGACGCAACCGCCATTGAATCTGCCTGCCGTCCCGCCCTTCTGGCTTTTTCAGCCCATATGTTATAGAGGCGCATATCTGCATTCTCTCTTTTCTTCTGGTCGATTCGAACTTTCCTTTGGATTTCTCCCTCTGCCCGCCATGCTGCCGCGAGGTGCCTTTCGGGCGCTGCGCACGCGGCCGCTCCTCGCCGCTCCACGCACAGTATCCATAGCCTCGACATGGCATTCGAATCGCACATACGCCAAGGTTGGCAAACCAAAGGATAACACATGGAAGCCTTCAGACCCTATAAAGTTCGACCAAGAAAACAAGGCGCGGCCGAACCCGGTAAACTCTGCAGAGCAACCCGAGTTCGACACTGCAGCGTCGCCAGAGAGCAACACTACACCATCACAGCCTTCTAGGCCCGTAGAAAGCGCAGCCCGAGCGTCACAAGATGCAGGAAACGACTTCAAGATGGGCGAGCAGGAGGAGATGTCGGGCCCCAAGTCGGCTACCGAAAACACTGATCCCACCACCGAGAGCCCCGAGTCACAACAGCCGCAAAAACCTCTACCCGATCTGCGATTTGGTATCCCTTCGACTTTTGCTGAGGAGCAGGCCGCAGCTCAGGGCAAGGCGAAGAGAGATCCAAACGACCCCAACGAGCTTCATGAAGACCCCACACCAGGCGCTTCAGGTGGTCGCGAGGGGGGCATGGGCGGGGAACTCCCCAAATCCGCATACGAGACAAGTACCGATCGGCGGCGGAACCGTGTTGCAAACTGGTCGTACCTTGCCATGCTTCTATTCGGCACCACCGGAGCTGTCTACATGGGCAGGAACTGGGAGACCGACGAAGAGGAATCAGCACACCCAGATGCTCCAAATGGCTGGACATTGGGCGCCATGTATGCCCGTGCCGCCGCTCGTATCAACGGACAAAAGGCCTACTACACCGAACCTACTTTCCAGAAACTGCTGCCAGACAAGGACAAGATCCCTGGAGGCGCTCCCGAGCTGACGCTTGTTCTGAGTTTGGAGGATTTGCTGCTTCATTCAGAATGGACCACCAAGCACGGCTACCGACTAGCAAAGCGGCCTGGTCTTGACTATTTCCTGCGTTACCTCAACTCGCAGTTCGAGCTCGTCATCTTCACCTCTGTTAAGTCCATGGACGCCGACCCTATTATCCGCAAACTCGACCCCTTCCGCCTTGTCATGTGGCCACTGTTCCGTGAGGCGACACGTTTCGAGAAGGGCGAGTACATCAAGGTACGTTTAAGGTACATGAAAAATACAACAGCACCTTACTAACTATTTCCAGGACCTCTCATATCTCAACCGCGACCTCTCCAAAGTCATCATCATCGACACCGACCCATCACACGTCAAGCTCCAGCCTGAAAACGCCATTGTCCTGCCCAAGTGGAAAGGCGACCCCAATGACAAGGGTCTCATAGCCCTGATCCCCTTCCTCGAATATCTCGCCATGATGAGCCAAACCGGCCAACCCATCGATGTTCGCACCGTTCTAAAGTCCATGGAAGGCAAAGATATCCCGACCGAGTACGCACGCCGAGAGGCCAAACTGCGCGAGCAATTCCAGCGTGATCTTGAGCAGCAAAAGAAGAAGGCCAAGAGCAGTGCAGGAGGCATGTTCATGAAGAGCCTCGGCCTCGACACACACAAGCAAGGCATGCTCCTCGGCGACCAAAATATCTCCCAGGGCATGAACGAAGGCAAAATGATGATTGACATGTACCGCGAATTCTGCAAGCAAAACTACCTCCATCTCGACAAGCAGATTCGTGAAAACGGAGAGCAGTGGCTGAAGGATATGGCGGAGGAGGAGAAGAAGATGCAGGAGGCCCAGCTCAAAGATATGAAGGCTGGCGCTTTCGGCTGGCTAGGCGGTGCCGCGCCGCAGTCTGCGACCGTCCCTTCGGCTGCTTCTGCGCCGGAAGCCGCTGCTAGTCACAAGGAGGGTGTGCCGCCAACTCAGGTCAAATAAGCACCTGGCGTTTGGAATGAGGGACGCTCTGGATAATCGAGATACCACTGCAGGTCATTAAAAGTCAAAAGAAAGAAACAACGCGTATTCCACTCTGATTTTGGTCTCTTTGTTGAAAGCAAAAAAAGGACGAAACTGACCTTGTGTGGAGTGGTAGTTGCCCAAACGGAGATACGTTTTGTGTACTATAATATGTATGTGTATATATGTATGTTGGGAAATCTAGTAAATGATGGAATGACAACGACCAAAAGAACTCTGGGTGGGTTGAAATCGAAACCTCCACTCTTCTACACACACACACATGCAAGAGAGAAATATTTACTGGTGCCTTTCCCTAGTATATTTCCTCACCACTCGAACTACTTCCATCATGAACCTCCACACTCTCAGCCGACCTCGCACTCGGCTGCGACTCCGCAAACAGCGCCGCGACCTTCTCTTGCGGAACGCCATATGCCATCAACTCACCCCTCGCTCTCTCCCTAACCGCCGCCCTCAAAAACCCGCCTGCCACTTCCCACAACTCCTCGCTACACGCCTTCGAATCATCCGCATAGCTAATCAGCTCGCCCATCCAGTCCTCGCGGTTCTGCTCCATGTGCCAAAAAGCGATTCCAGTACGTAGGTAGATAAAGCCGACGTCCGCGCCATCATGGAGGTGCCTGAGGAAAGCTTCGAAGCTGGGACTGAACGAATCGGTCAGGATTCTGATGCTGCGCATGCCCCAGAAAGCGGACTCGTCCCATTGTCCAAGCTGGTTGTAGGCGCCGACGGTGCGGGCGACGAGTTGCAGGCGGAGGAGAACGCGGATTGTCATGCCTGTATGGCCGGCGTAGCGGCCCTGGGCGATTGTGTCGTGGAAGAAGACGTCGGCCATGACGCGGCGGGTGCGGTTGTAGATGAGAATGTGGATTGCATGGAAGGACTTTTTGTAGAGGTCGAGGGCTTCGAGGGCAGCGGCCTCACGGGCGATATCGGGGTTGGAAAGGGCTGTGTCACCGGCGAGCATGAGCTCGGTGGCTGATTCCAGGGATTGCTGGAGGGTGGGGATGGGGAGAGCTTGGAGGCGCGCGAGCTCGGATCGTACGCTGCGAGAGAAGCCGTGAATGAAGACGCCGGCTAGACCTTTGACGTGCTCGAAAGGGAGGAGGATTTTCTTTTGAAGAGAGATTGGGACACCTAGGCCTTCTTCCTTCTCTGTCTCTTCTCCACTCTCAGCACCGTCATCGTCGTGGTCCTCCTCTTTCGACGGGTTCCGCAGAGTAAATGTCGCATGGAGTCGTTCGTTAAGCATCGGATACGACAAGGCGCTGTAATACCACGTCTTTGCGAACAGTGGCAAGTCATCCACCAACATGACCACCATATGCTCTGGCTCCACACCTTGCAGTGGTGAATCAATCTGCACCACCGCATGATGCGCCTTGCACGCCACCGCCTTGCTATCTGCACATACAATCGGCACCAGGCCCTCGGACGAGATATGGTTTACTGTAGACACGCAAAGATTCGAAAATCAGCCCTAAACATACACGCTTTCGTCGTATTTGGCTTGGAGGAGAAAAGGAAGCTCACGATGACCGCTGCCAGACAAGCCAATACTGCCATGATCCGATACTCCATCCGTCGCCATGAGATAAACATGATACATACCCGCACTAGGCCATGGCGTAGCTATCTTGACAAAGACATTTTCTCTTTTCCAGACTCGCTTGCTCTCCCGGTATATTTGCTTGTTGACGTAGAAGACATCGAGGTCCCATTGGTAGACACCACCGTAGAAGCCTTTGGCTTCCAACGCTGGGTTCCGAACAAGGTGGTCGCCGGGATGGAAGTAGTGCGAGTAGATTTGTTCGCGCAGCTCAAGGGGAAGGCGCATAAACGGGAAGGCCGGGGGTAGGGGCGCTGCGTCTTCGGCCATGGGTGGTGGTGGTTGTCGTGAATCGGCGGGCTCTGGCGGTGTAGATCGTGACACGAATGGGTTGGAGAAGAGTGGAGAGAGTCGGAACATGCCGATTGAACTGTCGCGCTCCGATACAGGATGTCGTGAAGAGCAACTTTGTGTCTTGCAACTGGTGCGACTGTGATGCATGGTGGACGATTGCCCCACTGTTAACTCCGGTCCTAACGCCGTGGAGCCGAGGCATGTGTACTGAGTACATATTCCTTACACCGTGGGCAACGTGTCAAACGAAATTTGGGAATCATTGCTTCCTGGTAAATGGTTTGGAGTTCAGTGGTTTGTTTGGCAGCACATTACTAAAAACAGAAAACCCTTTTGATGGGAAATGTTTAAGGCTCTCCGACTGTCAAAGTCCATATAAGAACGTCCACTTTGCATCCGCATATCTTGTCTCGCCCCACCGCTCTTCTTCAATCTCTTCTGCGGTACTCGCATTCGCCAGTTCCAATCTTTTGGAATTGATAGACTTTAGTATTGATCTGTATGCAGTGTAGCCCATGAGAGCCGCTGCTACGAAACCCAAGGTAGCGTAAAAAGGTGTGAGATATCTGGGCGCATACTTCTTTTTGTACAGCTGACCACCAATCACACCGGCAAGATTGCCGAATCCGTTTACACCCAAGACGAGAGAGCGTTTACCGGGCTCTAAAGGCCTCAGTTAGTACGGTACTTTTCACAACGGCAGGAGGTCGACTATGTGCAGTCGTTGATGACATACCAGGATTGTTTCCACTTAGCCAGGCTACCGTGAGAGGGGCTGAGATGTAGCTGCCGAAGAGCAGGATGCACAGCCCTACATACTGGGTACCATGCGACCGTGTAGTAACAGTGACAATAAGACCGACCAGCGAGATGCATATACCCGTAATGATATGATAACCTCGTTCTTTTCTACAAAACTGCGTTAGCAAAACTCATGGAATTGTACGTTGGAATAATCACCGGTGATCTGAACTGAGAGCAAAAAGGTAGAGGCCTACTGCACCGCAAACAAAAGGAGGTACGGACATCTGTAGTTAGTTGTATTAGTCACTCTATGTAAGTCAAGCGTCATATCATAGATTTCAATTACCAAGTTTGCCTCTATAGAAGAGTATCCCAAGCCCTGGACAACCATCGGCATGAAGACGGAAAAAGCTTGGCTCGGCACACTTGCGCAAATATTGAACACCAACAGGAACCAGAGTTTCCAGTCTCTCGCTGTTTCTACGGCGTCCCGCTTTGTAAGTCGTTTCTTCCACACCCCATCATCACTGTACTCATGAGCAGTAGAGGGAGAGTTGTCAGTGACGATGCGTTGTGCGGCAAACAGTCGTTCCTCAGAAGTGAGGAACCAGGCTGACTTCGGTCCTTGGGGTAACCAGAACCAAGCGACGAATGCTATGAATATCGTGACGCCTCCTTCAATGATGAATAGAATTTGCCAGTTCTCCAGTGATGTGCCGTTGAGGTGGAAGATGCCATATGCTAGTAATACCTCCGTCAACTCGAGTGCTACTGTCCATCTTCCGGGTCACGTACCAATTGATCCCGAAAAGGCGCCAGCTATCGCGTATTGCCCATAGAACAGGCCGATGCGCACCGCGAGATCGTACCGGCAGTAGAAGCTAGAGAGGTAGGCGATAGCAGTAGGGTAGAAGCCTGCTTCAAAGGCACCAATCATTAGTCGGACAGCAATAAGTGCTCTCCTTCCACGGATGAATGCGTGTGCTACTGTAAAGACACCCCAACCAATCTGAGATACACGTCAGGATGTCCGCTACGCAGTGGGAGTGGTTTGGCTTGCCATAATGATGGTGATCCAATGTTTTGCGCCTAGCCATCTTCCAACCGCGGCTGAAGGAGGTTGTAGCAGGACAAAGGTGATGAAGAAAAGCGAGACTGCGAGGTTAAGGTCGTCTGGGGTAGCACCGATATCCGTCGTAAAGCCTACACATAGACTGTGATGAACAGTCGAGCACATCCATGCGAGGTTTCGACGTACCTTGAGTCTCTGCATTACCCACGTTGGATCGATCTAGGCCATTAAGGAGATACAATAGAGATAGAAAAGGGAGCAAAGCTATATCCATCTTCCTATTGACTTGCTTGGATATGGAATCGTCCGGAGCGAAAGTAGCAGGCACATTGTTTGACATTGAATTCGACTGGGCCGAGTCGGTAGCTACGAGAACAGTAGATGAGAGGCCGCGAATACGAGGAATCAAAGGCTCATTCTCACTCTCTTGAGGGGAGGCCATGGCCTAGGCAGGGTCAACGCTGGAAACAGCCAAGCGCATACCGCTAGGTCCGACATATATTCACTTATACGTAATATTCATGGCCGGTTTTCTCTGCTGCTTGTTTTCCTCGGCGATATCTGGGTGTAGATTTGCTAGCATCGTCCGTGGAGCAGCTTGTCCGATCCTAGTAGTGTAAAGCCTTGGCATGCACGAGCCTCCAGATTGAGCCAGTCCGAATGCCTCGTCTAGGCCAATGAATGACTCTCAGCTCAAAGAAGATCTTGTTTTGCGCGGGTGCTGACTTAGACGCCTGGGCCGCACGTGCCTAGCCAGATCTTCCTGCAGGGTGTCCCTAAACCCTTACAAGCGATCGCCAGGGTCATGGAGAATGACCTGCTCATGGCGATGTGAATATCCACTGCTTCATCAATAGCAGCAGAGGTGACAGTTAATGACCCTTTCTCTCCTCTTTTCAGAGCAGGGCCGCCATTAGGCCGAATGCTGACGTCTTGGTAGGCTGTGGTCACATCAGCTAGACCCTGGTCACTGTGGAGGCAAGTGACCGTGAGCCTCGTGGCTGCGAGCTGCAAATTATCAAAGGCGCTTTGCAAAGTGGAGTTGAGCCAAGTCACAGGCTGCAGCCAACGGAAAAATCCTCCGTCAGCTACAAGCGTGCCAAAGCACTGTTTCGGCATTGGTCGGAAGGTATCTCCGAGGCACAGCATCACATGGGTAGGCCGTGGTGTAGCTGCAGCCCATCACTCTGTATCCAAGTTCTCATCTCTTGATACAAATCGTTGCGTCCATTGACGCCTGATGCATTTTCTTGGGCTTGTGCGCCTGCCTGCGCGACCCAAGACTGAGTTGAAATGCCGGAAACACCGTTGGAGTAGCTTCCGGATTCCGAGATTCCATGTTCGTGAGACAGATAACGATCTACCAAGGCTCTGAGATCCTGGAGAACCTTGAAGCAATCTCGGGGATAGTTTGTCCCAGTCTTGGACTCATCCTCAAACGTGCGCATCGTGAACTCAATTTCGGGCGTATGTACATTCGGGATGGTCGTCTTGTGGCCCTCGGAGTATTTGAGAATCTGTTCGAGCAGCAATACAACACCAGCATTAAATACGAAGTGAAGGCCAGCTTGCAGCAGCTTTCTGACAGCAAGCAGTCGCCGTGCCAACGCAATATTGCGATGAGCGGCTTTTGTACAATTTTGGATGAGTTTCTCGTGCGCATGCTGCTGTAGGAACCACTGGCCGTTTATATAACGCTCAGCTACAGCTTGTTTGACAGCTGCTAGTAAGATTGGACGTGTCGTTAGGACGATGAGCTGATTGGAGGCCATATGCAGAGAAAGAACCGCAGGGTCGGCGCATTCCCCACTCCCCAATGCGGGTGGAAGCTCTGACTTCCACTCTTCAAGCATCTTGAGAGCCTTTTCAATATTCATAACTGAGTAGCCAGGCCTGTAGTTACGAGGAGCAATCTTAAAGGTCTCGCAAACAATGTACCCTGAGATACGGGATAACTCGACGTGTGCACGTAGGCCTATACAGGGCGGCATTGAACTGAACATGTTAGCCGCCGATTCCGCGGCGCTACAGCTGTATGAAAAGGGCTTACCTATCGTCGCATGGAAGGGGGATTCTGATGGCTTCGTCAGCTATTGTGGGTGGGCGTCCCATCAACACAGCGAGCCATCTGTCTAGAATGTAGAGTGTCCAGAAGATGCGTTTGTTTGCTTCATCTTTACACGATCTGAATGCGCCGTGGATCATAGCGATATGAATTGCTAGGCTGACCTGAACCAGACGTTGAAAAGTAAGTATGCATCTCATATACGTTTCCCTTGAAGCAATCACTGACATATACGTATGCTGCATCTCTGCGGTTGAGTTCAATCAAGTAGAAGCCCATGAGAGTCAGCACTGGCACGTCGCTTAGTGTGAATCGCACAGTGTCCAAGGGGTTCCCCAAAAGCTTCCGCGCACGTTTGAAGTAGGCTCCACCAGCATGTTGTTCTGATTTTCGGAATAGAGGATGGCCAATTGACGTAGCCAGAGCAAAGCAAACATGGTAGAAAGCTAGGTATCTGTGTGTATCATCCGTAGTCATTGAAGTCAACGAGACAGAGCTGGCTGTATGCGAGGGAGGATTATTTAGGTCGCCCCACCCTAGGGTATGATATCAGTGGGTTATCCCATACGTTTGGGTCGGCTATTATATCCGACGACTCACAGTAGATGCCGCCAGACGGAAATCCGTCCTTGCCGTCTTGAACATACGATCGCAATTCTGCAAGCATCATGCTCATGTCGGTCCAATCAGGTAGCCATAGAGGATCCACATTGGGGTTAGGAATTGGTCTCGAGTCGTAAGTCTGATAGCGGCCGATTGACGCGACAAAGGAGGACCCGTCTGCAGACTCAGGCTGGAACGTCAAAGGGACCAACGTGAGCATGAACTGCTTGAGATAGTCGAGGAAAGTTGCTCCAGAGGTCTCACCCAGGAACCTCTGAGTGCCGCAAGAATCCATGAGCAGACGGCCGTCATTAGCATCGGGTTGGTCCAGTTCCATGGCCACGGATTGAAAGGTAGGGGCATTTAGGCGCGATGCAGACGCTCCCTGGTCGAGTTGCGCAATTAGCTCTGCTGCTTCTTCTGGAGCAGCTGCCTGGAAGCCCATTTCTAGTGCTGTACATCTTGCTCGCAAGCGCTCAATCTCGTCTTTTAGTGAGATTTTGTTGGACTCGGGCGCGGGATACTCGCATTCTCGTGAAGATTTGGAGCATCTCTGACAAGGCTGCTCGCCAGAACATCTGACACGGCGCACGTTGCAAGCATTGCATCTGTGCCATAGGGGTCAGTCACAGTCGGGAGATCAGTAGTCTTATTGGGAAGCCTCGCCCATCCAGCCAGTCTTTCCCATAGCCAGGCAAACAACGCTATGGAATGCAACTCCGGTGTCACAGCTTCGCGCAGATGGTCCTGATGGAATGCTACTTACGCCCGCACGACACGTTTTCTGTGCTCAGGCGCGACCTTGTGTCGTCTTGGGTTGACAGGGAGGCGCTGGGGCTGTGGCGAAGAGCTCTCTGATGCAGGTCCAGCGTTTGTATGCATTTCGGCCCGAATCAATCAGATGCGTCGTGAGATACTCGGCGGGCTCATGGGCTGGAGGGATGGGAAGATGTGGGTGAGAAGCAGCAGCGAAACTGAAATGGAAGCAGGTCTAGGCATGTCGCAAGTACTGACTGGTTGGGACGTGCAGCGCGGTGTGGCTCTCAGGCCCCCACATTGCGATCAACAGGCGACGCATGGGGGTATGGTGTGCTGCTGTCATTTGAGCCTATACAAAAGCGGAGGTGCCTCCCTGTATCATCATCTGGATGAGGAGAGGGAGATGGTGTACATGACGCCTCTGTACTACCTGCCCGGGGACTTAGGCCCCAGCTGGATGCACGCATGGCAGGAACGAGCCTTAGCACGCGTCTTCCTCCTTGTCTCCTCTCTCCCCCACCCCCATCGTGTTTCCATCCGCAACATGGCATTTCGCATGGCTACATCTCAACAAGTCACAATCCCATGTCTGCCAATTGCGGCAAAGTCGCATTTCCTTGATTTATTATCTGCTCGCACAACGTGCCGTGCTACGGTCTTGGCTCCACCGGCCAGAGTATCAAATACGTACACGGATGCCCAAAGAGGGCGAGAAAAAAGGAAACTGAAAACTGAAAGAGGGGTCCGAGGACGTCGGATATTCGTTATTCGTTGATTAAAAAGATGTCAAAATTGACAGCACGACTATGGAGAGTCGCATTGAAAAGGCCAGAAAGCGCATCAGGCTTCGAAGGCTTTACTGACGCCGTGGTTAACTCCAGGTCTCGCAACAAATTCATCAAGGCCACCCTGAACGCTTTTTACTCTTCCAGATGGACGCCCAACTGCCACCTGCACGCCATTCGAATCATGTACTTGGCCTCTTCCTCGCTCATCCAGTTTGTGTCTTGGCCGCCGTTCCATTTGATACCCACAATCTTGCCTGCACCCTCGCCTTTTGTATCCATGACGACAAACAGCTCGGCCACTTTCAATCCTGTCCAGCTTCTGTGAAAATGGACTTTGAGTTTGCCAGCCTGATCAGGCCCCTCGCTGTAGATGAACCACTTGTCTTCCATCTCCTTTGGGGCGAGGCCGAGATAGAGCGAGTATATTTGTGAAGGCGGGAGGAAGACGTTCCATGGCGTTAGAAGGGGGTTGCCAGGAAAGGGTTTCGTGGGAAAGGCGTTCGACACGACGCGTTCTCGCGCCTCGGGCGACGGCGGTGGGGAGAGCTGAGCACGAACAGGCTGGCTACTCCGTGTGGACGACTCGCCTGCTTCGACTGAGCACTTCTCCGGCGGGGATGGCGGCGGTGTGAGTAGGCAGACAGGCGCCGGTGCGTACGAAGGATTACGCTGCAACCTTCTCGGTGATCGTGGACCGCCGGGCGACCGTATTCCTTGGTTCATGAGAAACGGCGATGGAGGGTTGTCGCCTCGCTGTCGCTTGGAGAAGCGCCGGAATATGGACACCTTCCTCGATAACGCCTGTGGTGTCTCGGTGGCCATGGTGGTTCACGTACAATCAACCCCTCTATGTCAACTATTACTCTTTTTTTGTCGATGGGATTAGAATTTAGCGGCAACACTCGGCGACGTTGGCAATCAATCGGAACAGGGCAAGACCAAAGCAAGAAAGAGAGAGGAACAGCACGAACAGAAAATCTGTCCGGCTTCAAGGGACATGAAGAGTGGAGGGGGCGTCGAGTAGTTGATTACCGTTGGCTGCGCCCAGCCGCTCCCCCTTCGCGAAAGGCTGCGCATGGCTGTATTTAGCATGCGTCTCCCAAGCCGCATACAGGTAAGCGGATGTCGTCCAGCGCACACATGGATCCACTCTGGCTGCGCGTAACGCAGGAGAATCATGCGTGTCCTGGTCTGGCTGCGAACAAAACGTCTTGGTCCCGGCCCGCCCTAGCAAGCGTCATGCATCCAAACTCTGCCTCCCATGCCGCGGGTAAGGGCACGGCCTTTGCTGATGGGAGTACCTGATTTAGTGGAACCTGCACCTGTCGAACCACACGCACGCCGACGGAAGTTTAATGCCGTGCACATATAGGCTTGGCCCATGGTCCGGTCTTTTACCTGAAAAAACAAGGCGTACTATGCTCCTCAATCGATTTGGCAGGTACAAAATGCACAGCCGGTTTGCTTTCTCTTTGGCCCCCTTCGTGTCTGTTACTTTTGAGGGGTCTTCGCTGGTCATGTCGATCGCGTCGGCTCCTCAAAAGCCGAGCGTCCACTAACCTGCTCAGCCTGTTTTCATCACGATTACACATGAACCTATCACAAAGTTCGTGCCATAGATGCCTTGTAGCCATCCTACATGGTACCATGTAAGCACATTCTGCTACCGCTCGTCTGGGTCGAAACACGCCCCGTACGCCTGGTCGAGCGAATCGGAGCCCCCCTCAAGGCACTACTAAAAACCCGCATCATGTTACGCCTAACGAATAGCAGAGGCGCCACAGCGCTCCGCGACACAATGTACAGAGTCCGACATAAGGGCGAGTTCGTTCGCTCACCGTAAAAAGCATAAGTACTTCGTAGCAAGCCCTAGGCCGTCGAAACTTTAATACTCGAGACCCTGAGCGGCTCCTGACCCACCGTGCAGTACCATCTCATCCCTTTCCCCAGCCTCCTCGACAATAAATGCTTAGACCCCTTTTCTCTCCAACATAAGTTCTCAATAAGATAAACATTCAACATCTTGCTTGGACAACTCCGCGGCGATGGCAAGCTCTAGATCACTGTTGCTTCTTATATTCAGCAAGCCAGTAGAAAGCCACATGCGGAGATGTGCGGTTAGTATGCGCGCCACAGCGCACCACTGTGTGGGATATGCATACCACGCTCAGCGATGGCTGTGACTAGGCAGAACTACTAGGCGATTGGATGCTGAAGATTCCCATTACTCACCAATGCGAGATGATATCAGAAAGCATGTACGGGCTGTTTCATGTTGGAGCTGACTGCATTGAGCTCGCCAGCTCATCATGCCATACATCAAGTACTACGTATATGCTCTGCAGTATCAGCAAAGACTGTTCATCGCAGCCTGTTTCTAGAAACACATAGTTACCATAGTAACTCACATGCAGCCACCCGTTCTATTCTTGTCCGTGGGCAAAGTACTTTTTCATATTGCTTTTGCGTCTAACCTGCATAACATGGCATCTTATCAGTCCCATCATAATATCGCATCTACTCTTTGTAGGTAATAGTCTTGAGGCGTGTGAACTCCTCGATACCCCAGTGTCCGTTGAAGCGACCAAATCCACTCGCTTTGGCACCACCATGCGGCAGAGTCCACTCGTCGTGCACAGTCATAGAGTTGATGTGAATAGCCCTATATCATCATTAGCATCGATCCAAGACAACTGTAGGTTGTTCTGACTTACCCGCTCTCGATCTGCTTTGCGATTTTCAATCCGCGTCCGAGGTTCTCTGTGAAGACGGCCCCGGAAAGACCATACTCTGTATCGTTGGCAATCTCTACCGCCTCTTCATCACTAGAAATCTCAATCACTGACACAGAAGGACCAAAGGACTCGGTGTGGAACAGCTCCATAGTCTTGTTCACACCGTCGACGATAATAGGACGCAGGCGCGTAGCCGACGGCTCCTTGGTCTCGGGGTGCAGCTCGTCCTTCTCGTAGTCGCCCTGCACAACCTTGGCTCCGTTCTTGACGGCATCGGCAACAAGTTTCTTGTTCTTCTGTACACCGGGTGCAGCGACGAGAATAGGTGCGGGCTTGTCGCCACCAAAAATGCCTTCGACGGCGCCCTTGAAAGCCTCAATGAACTTCGGCTTAATGTCCTTGTGCACCAGGATGCGTTCGGAACTCATGCAAATCTGGCCGGCGTGTAGGAAAGCGCCTAGAGCGCATTGGACAGCTGCTGTCTGCAAATTGGCGTCGTCGAGCACAATGGCGCTGGCTTTGCCACCCAACTCCAGCAGCACGGGCTTGAGGTTCTTGCCTGCCGTGGATGCGATGATGCGTCCTACAGCTGTAGAACCAGTGAAGTTAATCTTCTTGATAGCAGGGTCCTCAATGAGGGCAGTCGTGACCTGCGCCGCATCCTCAGGACGGTGGACGAGAATGTTCAAAACACCCGCGGGGAGGCCGGCTTCACTCAATGCACTACCAATGGCCCACCATGTGCGGGGGCAAAGTTCGCTACCCTTGAGAATACACGTGTTACCTGCAGCAAGAGGGTACAGGGCGGCGCGCATACCAAGAACATATGGTGCGTTCCTTTTGGAAAAAGAAAGTCGTTAGCTGTGGTGCCCCGCGTTGATAGCTGAACTGTTGATACACATACCAGGGCGCAATACCGAGCACAACACCATATGGCTCCTTGACAATCAACGCACTTGTGCCCTCCTCTTCACATGTGGGGATGTGTCCCATGACTGCACTCAGTCTGCCTGCGACATCCCTCAGCATATCCGCCATCTTAGGCACATTGAAGCCATTGCTGAACACGTCTGCCGCCGCGGTCTCAATCTTCATGTAATCTGCAAACTCCTCTGCGCGCGATTCGATTACATCTGCAGCCTTCAAGAAGATGTTGCGCTTAGCGGCAGGCTTCATTTTCGACCATGCGGGGAACGCAGCTTTGGCTGCGGCCACGGCGCTCTTGACGTCGTCTAGAGAGGCCGACGATGAGCTCCATACTTGCTGGTGGGATGAGGGGGATGTTACGGGAAAAGTGGTCTGAGTGGTGACCTCCTTGCCGTTGATGAACAGAGGCACTGTGTACGAAGGGTCTGGCTTGACGACTGTGGGATTGGACATGTTTGCTTGTGATTCAATAGGTATCTGGTCGATTTGTTTGATGGTTGTGGTTCGAGGGTCGTTGCCGTTCGTCGAACAAGCTTATAGAGACGGACAGGACGGGCCGTGGAAACCCCTAATTTAATCGCCCAAGCTACCTACCCTGTTAGGGTTCGCCCAGCAGAGACCCCGCCTGCCACTTGCTCTTGTGTGCGTAGCGGAATCGGCAGTTATGAGGCACGGTTTGTGGCGAGTTGGTCGGCATAGTGGGGGCGGGTTCCTAGCGCTCCCAGGCGAGTAGACGGCCGAAAGGATGCGTATGAGAATAATTGCAGCAGGATCTCTTGTAATCAGAATTGGCGGCGCGGAATGATTGCCGAAAGGTTTGTTAGTCCCTGTGTATAGCAAAGGATGACATGTGTCATGTTGGCGGTGATATCGCTCGCCGATCTGCGCGATCTGCACAGGGACGAAATACTAGTATTTTGTATTTACAAATCCTTCTAAGGTACCGACAGTCGGTGTACTTGGCCGGCACTCGACCCACTTCAATCACATCGGCAGTTCCTTGTACCTGACGAGGCGCCGATGTTCAGTTGCATATCCAGTTTCAGACTTTCTCAGTGAAACCGGTAACTATACATGAGGGAGCTTGCCAGGCACGGACGTGAATCCTTTCTCATATTGCCTAATTAAAGTGCAGGATATGTATGAATCAAGTGAAACCTATCAAATATGGAAGGCGCAAAGGGAAACAAGTATTGCCACAAGAGAGATATTGTCCTCTGGAAGATACATGAATGAAAATCCTACTATTTAAAGGCTTAAAGGTTGTCGCAGTACGTGAGACTAGTCTAATAGCAATATACTTTTTGATCGTCTCACTGATCAAAAGAGTCAGAAGATTCGGCCCAACCCTTTCAATCAAATCCCCTTTGTTCAAAGTAGCCTCAGGTCCACAAAAGAGAATAGTCCGAATCGTCAAAATCATCCCAATCGTCAAAATCCTCCCAATCCTCCCACTTCTCCGAACTGGGCAAGTATATCCACTCACGAAAAGGCCGGTATCGCTCACACACGAATTTAATGCCTGCGATTGAAGACAGTGTAATAAACTTGTTCCAATTAGATAGTTTCCGCTTCACCTCAGCCGCTCGCACCTCGTGGAGTTGAGGCGTGTAAGTCGCACAGTTGTCTAACATGTGCTCCAAAGCATCAAGCCGCATGCGGTCTTGGGTGAAAGCTCGCATGGGCGCACGGAATTTAACCAGTGACGGTGGTAACCTGTTCGCAAACGTATCATCTTTCGCTGACGTGATCATGCCAAGGGGGCAACTGATTTCTTTCAACGATGTAAATGTCGTCATATTGTCGTACAGATGAATTTGATCCGGCATTTCTTTCTCCAAGCTGTGACTAGCAAAGATATGAAGAATTTCCAGTGAAGCCTCATGGTGACGTAGAATCTTGATTATCGTCTTAGACCTGTCCCTTGGCAGATCGGTTACTTCCCATCCATCATCTTCCCATGCTTCCAGCAGATAAGCGCTGTATTTGAAAGTCTTTAGACGTCGCGAGGACCTGACCATCACATCCAAACATAGCTCACTGTAAAAGCATTCGTCTAGGATGAGCTCTTCGATGTCATTACAGGCTGGCGGGATGAGACGTTGAAGTTCGCGGGCATGCTTATCGGTATTCAAACCTCCAGTACTGGTGGTGAAATCATACTCGGCGACTCCTCGCAAGTGTATTTTGCGCAATGATTGCACTCGAAACAAGGGTGCAAAGTTGTCCAAGACCGATAAGCACACATCGATCTCGATTGAACATAAATTATCGAAGCGATGTACTCGCCCAAACGCACCCACGGCTGCTTTGTTGACGATATTGACCCATCTGGGCTTTGGAATCGGCACCGTGACGAGTTCCTCTATGTGGGTGATAGATGTGACATTTGATGTGTATAATAAGATAATGCTACGAAGTGCTTCGTCATGGGCTAAGTCTTCGTTGCATTCAGTCGCCCAGGTTTTCCAAGATGGGATTTCGATTGCCCGCAATCCCTCTTTGATCACTTTCTTGTCCTTTGCTGTCGGTATATAGTCCGGTTGGATGATGTCGTCGTGAAAGCGCACTTTACGTACTTGTTCCGCAATCCGCGCATTCGATATCAAGCTACGGAGGAAAAGGTAAGACTCGCGATTGTAGTTGTTATAACACTCGTAAAGCTGTCCGATTACTATTCGGTAGAGACGACGGCTGGTGCGTGCGAGCGCTGGAAGCGGTGAGAGTCTAAAACCGCCGTAGTTTGGCACTGGTAAATGCTCCAATATCTCAAGAATGAGCTCATCAGGTAAATCATTGAGTGAGGTGCATGTTCCTTGACTGTTGGGGGCCGGTGCTTGCTTCGCTGCTTTACGTTCGATGGCGAGCCCCCGTTTCCTTTCCTGTGAGGGGAGTGGAGGGAAATCGTGTTCGTTGATGATCGCCATCAACAAGCCCAGTCGAGATGCGAATGTTATTCGAGCATGGGATGGCGTTCTCCCGGTAAGCAAAGGCTAACTGGCACAGCAGTATCCAGGACAGTCTTTTGCTATCTGGCTGTGACTTTTCATCCTGGTGAGGTGAGCAGACTAGACTTAGCCCCGCCACCTGATGGAACAAATCTCTTGGCGTCCTCATCGAACGGATCCTTGCCACCACCACATCAACAACTTCGAGGAAAGGCCTTCCCTGCAGCCACACTACGATATCAAAGAGAAGCATCGTGTCCATGATAGTAAAGGTAAGAAAATTGTGTGTAGGCAAACATCAAGTCTGGTTTGCGCTATCCCTCTTAAGGCTTATGGTCAGCCTACACTACATTACACCCTTACTATAAAGGAAGCAAGAGTTACTTACGTTCGCTACTCCGGGACATATACGTTGAATCTACCTTTACCTGGGAACACATCCATGTAAATGACATAACACGTACAAGAGGATATACAAATAGCATGCGTGGACTGTGTGCTGCAAGCAAGCGCCTCGCGACGAGCAGTGCACGACGATTTTACCTATCCCATTGGACAATATTTCTTTGTTCATGCGTACAATCGCGCAATGTCACGATTGATGATGATTACAATTCGGGACAGATTTTGCTGACCCAGCGTCGCTAGTTACAACTGTTAAGCCCCAGACGCCTCTTTCTCCCGATACTATTTCGTGATCACCATGGATAAACTTCCTGAGGAACTTCTCGATCACGTCATCTCTGAAGCTGCCAAACCATTGCCAGGCCGTCATGGTTCTCACTATCATGATCTTCTCAGCTTATCCTTGGTATCACGCAAATTCCATCGCCTCACAGAGTCATACCTGTATCATTCGGTGATATTGTCGAAAGATAACAAAAGAAAGTTTCTACACACAATAGAAGTTGACAATGAGTTGTCACGATACTCACAGGAGCTCTATCTAGCAACTCCAGAAGACTCCGGCGATGTGCTATGTCTTGCTACGCGTCTCCCATGTATGCGCAAACTGGATCTAGACGTCACGACTTGGAGGCTGTCGCATGTTTTGCCTATCTTGCAGTTGCCATCAATTAAAGAATTGGGGCTCTCAGGTATAGCACCCAGACATATCACCCGACCCAGTCCCGCAAATTGGGCTTTCACCAACACCTCTATCACCAGCCTAGACTTGTGTTTTTCCCACCCTGAGACCTGGTGGGAACGTTGCAACGAGCTTTGGAAATTTGCTGGTATCTTTGGTAGCTTGAGAAGTCTGAGCCTGCACAGCGACTACGAGATGCCCGATGCAAGTACATTGAACGGTCCAGCATTTCGGTGCCTAGTCCATGCTTTCAAGCATGCGTTTGAGAAAAGTCTCCGCTCTTTCAGATTTGGGTACAACGATCTAAATCACGACCAGATGTATGAGGGCGATCTAGAAATCAGTGATGCGTTTGATGCGAGAGAAATACTTAAGCAATCTCACCTTGAACATCTCAAGATCGACACCATGTGTCTGCATAGACCAAGGCAAGACGACAACCTGAGAAGCCTGGACCTCGCCCCATCATGTCTACCATCCTCGTTGCGCACGCTGTACCTGCGTCACGTGGTTGCGGTGGGCAATCTAAACCCAACGGAGCGAAATTTGATGCATTCGGATGAGGCACAGTGTTTATCGCAACTAGTCAACCTGGGGACGCGCAAAGCACGTTTTCCTCACCTGAAGAAGATGACACTGGCTATCTTTTTGCCTGCGTTCTTCGAAGACGTCGCCTTGAGGATAGTCAAGGTGCAAGCACGGAAGGTAAAGTTGCAGTTGGAACTGATGCTGATGTAAGTAGATCGGAAATATCATGATTCAATATGGCTGATACCAAGTAGGCCTCTACATTGTCATGCCAGCGACGATACAGCGGAAGCATGGCCTGAGTATGATGCTGCTCGAGACCCACGGCAGCCTTTTTATATCCCAATTCCGAATAACGACTCAGATTTCGTATGATAGGTCAAGAAATCTAAATCTTCACTGTCAATAGTCCTTGGGAAGGGGTTTAGTTTTCGGATAGAACAAGATCGGAATGCAGGATATTCGCTTTGCAATACCGTACGGGACGTTGTCTACGAGCGTCTTTGGCCGGCATTGACTACAATTGCGTCAGAACGCTTAAGTCGCATCAGAAAGCTTGACATTCCACGGTTTACTGAACAAATCACCAGTCGAATGCTTGTTCTATAACTCGAGTGATTTTTATAAATGCCAGCCCTGCGCGTCGGCCAATCTTAGGTAGGTAGTGGAAAACCAGAAGACCCTATCATTATTGCCCAGAACCTCAAACGTAACGACACATGAAAAGGCTTATCAACGGCAATCACCTGAACTTGGGCATGAGTTCTAACAGCATACGTAAGGCCACATTGTTAGCCTTTTTGAGCGACGCATAGACTTCGGTGTCAGCATCCGATTGGCTGAGTATGTACGCAGACGCGATTGCGCGTACTCAGCCACAGTCAGCGGGTACGCAAACAACGCAACATCGCCGCAGTCTATCGCACGAAATTCCTGATCAGTTGAGGCATGAAGACGTAGGAAGTAAGACGGGCAGCGGTAAGGCAGACAAGCACAGTCTACATAAGAACGCTGTCGCCAACTTAACCCTTCCCTCTATTAACAACTAGATTGCTTTAACATATCACTTGTATATAAATTGATATACAATACATCCTCGCCTTACATAAATACAAAAAACCCTCTACAGATCTTCAGAATGGCTTCCCAAGCCCTCGTCCTGGCAACCAACACCGCACTCCAACCCTACCAACCCACCGCATACCAAGAGCACTCTTCCACATTCCACCAACAACCCTCATCATCCCAACCTCAACCTACAACATCCCAGGAAAACCCCTCAGCCTCATCAAAATGCAAAAAGCGATACAGCAGCCCCGGCGGCGGACTAAAAAAAGGCCTCGATACACTGACAAAATGCATCGAGCGCAAAATCGACCAACAGATTCTTCAAGCTCAGTCAAGAGCTTATGACACGTCATCGCAACCAGTTGCAACGGCCAATGGAATCAACAAGAAGGTACACTGGGAAGAGCATAGCCACGCAGCGCAAGGGAAGGCCTAGATGGTGTAGGACAGGGATCCAGTAGCCTGGGACGACTAGGCTAAAAGAATGTGACGTGGTGGTATAGGTGTCTGGAGTTTCATCACAAGGATTGTATGAATTTGGGTGTGATCTGTTCTGTGTACATCGAAAAGCAGCGGGGCATGGGCGTTGAAGTGACGATTGGCTGTGAATGGCTTGAAGTGTCGTGGCTGGATAGGCTTTCGGTGCTTTATCCGGGGTACCGCGGAGTATGATCAGCGCTCGTTAGACGTGAAGAGATGATAGGAACCATGAAGTCGGGGAATGATTGTTGGCAAACGATCTTTGGGCGGATAGAGAGATGAGGAACGGTGCACTTACTTCTTCCCAGTCTTGACTACAGCACGAGAAACTGTGTTCTATGGATGATGGATGCAAAATATTTGTTTAGAATAGGGTCCTCCAATGTATTTTCTTGATCGTTATAGAAAGAGGTACGAATGCGCTGTCGCTGGTTTCGAATATTTGCATAACTACACGGTTCATTTCTACGACACGTGACCAGTTGGTGTAGGCGGAGAGATGCCACATTAAGGTTAGAACAACGAGTACTAAAGCTCTGCATCCAAGCACTCGACGCGATACCCAAAACGCTACCTAAATCAGAAATGTCCAAAGAGAAAACAAAATCCGCGCAGACATATAGCAAGCATTTCATCCCGCTTGAGTCAAGCCCAGAGATATTCACGGAGCTTGCGCACAGCCTCGGGTTATCTGCGTCGCTCGAGTTTCAAGACGTGCTTTCGTTGGATGACGCTGACCTACTCGGACTGCTGCCACGGCCGGTATATGGCCTGATCTTGATCTTTCCGACGACAGGGACGTATGAGGAAAAGGTCGAGAATGAGGATGCCAAGCTCGAGAACTTCCAGGCCTCCAAGCAGAGTGACGATGTGGTGTTTTTCAGACAGACGATAAACAACGCATGTGGTCTGTATGCAATTCTGCATGCTGTGTGCAACGGGCAAGCGAGGAAGAAGATAGGTGTGGATGAGACTGATTGGTGATGAAACACAGCTGACATGTTCAGAGTGCGATTCAATGTTTGCCAAGGTGCTCAATACAGCCCTAACGACTGATACCGACAAACTGGCGGAGGCATTGGAGAGTGATGAGCATTTGGAAAAGGCATACGCTGAAGTAGCAGCTAAAGGCAGTACGGACGCGCCAACCAACGCTGAAGAAGAGGTGGATTATCACTACATTGCCTTTGTTAAGTCGTCTAGAAGCGGCCACCTCTACCAACTCGACGGAGACCGGAAGCGTCCCATTGATCTTGGTGCTCTCCCATCAGGTGAAGACGCCCTTGGGGAGACGTGTCTCAACGTCATCCGCAAGATGGTGGCCCTTGAAGCTGACAATGTCAACTTCAGCCTCATGGCTTTGGTTGAGGGCGCTGGAATGTAGGTGATCTTGGAGTCACACTCGCCGTAGGATGCCTCCGAAGAGCGACAAAGTGTGAACTATGAAGAACCTGTGTTTTGCTCTTGCAACAGAGAATGCACGTACTCGAGTACAGCCGCATGCACCACAACCAAGCAAGACGCGAGGCTGTGGGATGCTCCCCGAGGGGACTTGTAGAAGTGTCGTAGACCAAGTGGCTGATGTGCAGGTTGCGTTCTATAAAAGTTTACAACGATCGGGGTATACATGAATCAATTGACCTCGCTTTAAAGGCTTGTTGACGTGGGCCCAAGTGATGTTGGAAAGAGGAAAATGGCGTCTGAGGAAGAAAAGTTGAGATGGCTGCGCATGGACCACCACGCGCTAGGCTAGCTCGCGAGTCCTGGAGCTTCACCTCCAGCGACGTTCCCGACCGCGATTGTGACTACACTCGATTCCCCTCCCCCGCGCTATCACGACAAATCGCAGTCATGACGAAGAAGCGCAAGAGGTACCCAGATCTGGTCCAGAAGCTAGAGGTCAGCATACCACGTGCAAATCGCAAACACGACACACACTAACCCTTCGCAGCGACCATGGTGTTACTACTGCGAGCGCGACTTTGACGACCTCAAGATTCTCATCTCCCACCAAAAAGCCAAACATTTCAAATGCGACCGCTGTGGACGCCGATTGAACACTGCCGGAGGTATGCTGGTCCGCTGTGATATTCGAATCCGGCGCCCCTGCTAACAGCTGACCAGGTCTCTCCGTGCACATGAACCAGGTCCACAAGGAGAACCTCACGCACGTCGAGAATGCCAAACCGGGGCGCCAAGGTCTTGAGCTTGAGATCTTCGGTATGGAAGGTGTTCCCGCCGAGCTGATAGACAAGCACAACCAGGAAGTCACGCAAACACATTTCGCAGAGGAGCAAGAGCGCGCGCGGTTAACAGGTAACCCGATGCGTGGCTTGTACGGCAACGCAGCGGCAGCTCCCCACAAGCGGCCCAAGATCAATGAGAGTCTAGAAGACATTGAGGCGAGGGCGGCCAAGTTCAGAGAGGACCGCAAGAACGGAGTTGTTCCGCCGCCAGTGGAGCCTGTGCAGAATGAAGTATGTACATGTATAGAGTTGGATAGTAGGGATATGGCTGACCAGTTTGCTAGACACCACCCGTCGTCCAACCGCCCTTTGGCGTACCTCCTGGCGCCGCTGCAGCCTTCCCACCTGGCGCTGCATACCCGCCCCAAGGCGTGCCGCAGCCTTTTGCACCCGCCAATCCCGCCATACCGACACGACCAGGCAGCATACCAGGCCAGCCTGGCGCCCTTCCTCCTCGACCAGGCTTTGGTGCACCGCCACCTGGCGCCTTCCCTCCTGGCCAAAACGGCGACATTTCCAACTCTGTCGACGATCTCATCAACGAAGTTGCCAAGGAGGCAGCGCCCAAGGAAGAAAAGAAGAGCAAAAAGGACAAGAACCAGCGACTCATCTTCTTTGCCGAGACGACGAGTCCAGAAGAGAAGATGGCGGCATTGCCAAGATTTGCAGAGTTCATGCGGACGTAAGGATCAGAGGAGGGTTTGCGCTATCTGGATATGTTTATATGAGACTAGGGCCGAGGGGGCACACATTTCCCACGCATGTTGGAAAAAAAAGGTTTGAAACTGCTCACATTGAGGCTTCACTACGCTACGCAGCAAGGGCGAGAAGGCCCCGTCTGTTTCTTGTCTTGCCCGAGGTCACACAGGGCTGGGGAGGCGGAGAATGCAAAAGCGGACAGGTTTAGTATCGTACTCTGGTACACAATTTACGATACGATATATCAGAGCGTCAGAACAGTCAGGCGGACAGAAACTCCGGGTGACAGAGAAGATGGAACCAAAGCCGCTGATCTAAGAAAATATCAAGGACAAAGTTCATACTGGTTTACTCGCCTGATAAATCACATACAAATCAATCGTCACCTCAGTCTCAAGAAGTCAAAAATGAAAGGAGTGAATTAAAGCAGGGGTATCTTGCATTAATGACGTTTAATCTGGGGGTTTGCTAACTAAGCTTTGATATACATGTAGAGATGCGAAACAAAAGAACCCAAAGTCCCTACGAAACAACATCAGCCAGGGACTTTGGAGCAGAAGAGAAAAGCGGATGAGAAAAATGGTAAAACGCGTCGTGTCCCCTGTTCCCCATTTTTCGATCTCACCAATGGCGAGAAAGGCGGTCATCGTCGTCTATGTCCGAACCGAACTAAATTCGAAGAAAGAAGAGAGAGAGAAGAAAAAAAGAAGGGAAGGAAAGACATTAGTGATCGTAAAAGCCCAATTCCTCGCCTTCTTCCTGCTCATCCTCGTCGTACTCTTCGCTCTGGTCATCCTCGTCTCGGGAACCACTACTACTGCTGCTGGAATCGTCCTCGCTAGCGCGCGCCCACTCCGAGGTTTCCGTAAAGAGTGATTCGCCGAGGTCCAGGGCGCGGGCTTGTGTGGTTGTGGATGGGCCGAGGAAAGAATCGTGCTCATGCTCGTCTTGCTCAGGCATGGGATCTACTTCCTGGAGTAAACCGGCCTTTTCAGTGTCGGTGTCGTCTTCGGCGGCAGCAGCGAAGCCAACGGATTTGGCGGTGTTGGGGCGCTCGTGTTCGTCGGTGTGCGAGGAGATGGGCGCAGGACGCGGTTGCTCTTCGATGATGTCCCCGTTCCAGGGGCGGCATTCTTTGATGAGGTCGCCGCAGCGGAGGCAGGTCCAGCCTTCGCCTTCTTCGTTGGCAATGCGTTGTGCTAGGCAGGCGAAGCAGTATATGCAGCCGCAGGGGATGGCTTCATAGGGGTTGGTGATGTCGGTTGCAGCGCTGCCGACGACGCCGCCGCCACCGGCTGAGGAGGCCATAATGTCGGCTTCACTGCCCGTGGTAGGATTCTGGTCGCGGTAGCAGATGGCGCAGGTGCGCTCTGGGAGGAAGCCTAGCTCGCCTGATGCTTTGCCTTGTTCGTCGTCATCGTCGGTCGAGGACGATTTGGATTTGCCCAGGAGGGAAAACAGAGTCGCCCGGAGTTTCTTAAAGGTGCGGCTCAAAATGCGACGCCAACGGGATATGCCGACGAGCGGGAGGAGGAAGAGCAGAAACTCGGTAAAGGCATGCCAGACGAGCTGGCGGTTCAGGTATTCGAAGCTGACTTCGCGTGACGTCGAGTGCGAGGAGGGCGTGAGGCGTAACCGGAGGAGACGATCTGTGATCGTTCTATATCGCCCGTCCACGAGAAAGACGAGGAAACTGGACAGACCAAGTATGTCGTGTGCGCTCCCTGCCATTTCACTCAATCTCCCTAAGAGCTTAAGCCGCGCTGATTCTGGCCTTGTGTAGTCTTCCGAGGCAGACAAGAGGTATTCTTCCCATTTTGTCCACGCATATCTCCCGCCGACAGTGATGGCGCCATAGGCAATCTTTTGCCATGGTTTTGGTGGTGGGCGATTGGGGGCGCTGCTGCGGGCGTCGGTATAGCGCAGCCCCTGTAGATGGGCGCCATAGCTGGCGTTCTGGTCCCAGATGCTCAGCTTCCACAGGATGGCGCGTAGTACCAGCAGTATCTCGGCTGAGTAGTTGTCTGTGACGTGGGATCCAAAGTATTTGAGGCCCTCGCCGACCTGATCCTTGAGCAGCGTCAGCAGCTCCTCATCGAGCAGCTCGGCATCGACCTGGCCAACGCGGAATTCCGGACGCGTCCCCGAGCGGCCCTTGATTGCGTCCCAGACGCTGAATCCTGCCGACGAGACGGTACTCAGGGGAAATGGGAGGCGGGCGAGGGCGCGGGCAGGACGCGATGGCTCATGATGGTTGCGCTGCTGGAGCGCGCGCTGGGCGCGGCGGGCTGCTATGCGTTGCTGGGCGGCGGCGAAGTCTGCGGAGTGCATCTGGAAGCATTGGAAGGCTGCCGGGCGAGAGAAGACGGATGGAGGCGTGGCAGGGGGAGAGCCGTCGGGGTGGTATTAGTATGGAGTAGAAGTGGTGTTGTTGGTGGTGATATCAGGGCGTGATAGCAATGGGCCGAGGTTGGCTATAGCCGATGCGCGCCTGAGCCCTGCAGGACACACGCCACACCAGCAGCCGCATACCTCAGCATGTGCAAACAATCAGAGTGGCACAGTGTGCTGTGGCGATCAGTAGAAACCCACCTGTTATGCATATACATATCAATCCACCGTCCTGGCCGTCGTTCGCCCTTTCGTTGCGTCTCGGAGGTCCGAGCTGGGACGCGGGGAGAGGCAGCATGGAATTTGTTTCCTCTACAACACCAAACACATCCCACTCCGCGGCTTCACCTTCACTGCCGCCTGGGTGAGCAGGCCTCGGGACCCGTTTGTCACTCACTGTAAACACTCTATAGTACATTTCCTTTTGATTCCGTGTTCCTGTTCCTGTCTTCTTCCCAGTTAAACTGCACTGTCTGCCCGGAACTGCCCCACCACCGCTACCTACATCTACATAAACGACACACCCCCACACGAGAGTATGAGCGCCAGCTTTCAGGTCGAGGTTCCTGGAGAGGCCAACCCTTTGACGGAGGGTATTCTGTTCCATGTTCTGCGCTCGGCGTCGTCAACAGACCAAACCCAGGTCCAGAGCGGCACCAAGCAGCTGCAGCATTGGGAAAAGACCCAGGGCTTCTATCCTCTGCTCCAGGTACACATAAAATAAAAAGCATGGCCAATACGAAGTCCTAACAGCCTTTAGTCTGTCTTTCTCGACCACTCCCTTCCGCTCGAAGTGCGCTACCTTGCCATCATCCAATTGAAGAACGGCATAGACAAGTACTGGCGCAAGACAGCCACCAAGTACGATCTCTCTACGCATGCTGTAACAAATCATTCCCTAACACTGTATTAGTGCCGTTTCCAAAGAAGACAAAGCCACCATTCGAGCACGCCTGCTAGAGAGTGCCGTCAATGAGGCGGATCCCCGGCTGGCCCTCCAGAATGCCTTGGTCGTCGCAAAGATTGTTCGCTTCGAGTTTCCCAACGACTGGTGAGCATGGGCTAAGCATTTTCCTTGCTCAAGACGGCTAACATTTCCCAGGCCCGATCTATTCCAGCAGCTCCTTCACGTACTGCGCGCCTCGACGGAACCAAATGCTTACCCGTTGCAGCTTCCCCGTGCGCTCCTCGTCCTCCTATACATCATAAAGGAACTATTTACAGGCCGGTTACTGCGCACTCGTCAGAGTTTGCAATCAGTCGCCCCCGAAATCTTCAACGTGCTAGGAACGATATACGTGAACAAGGTACAGGCATGGCAGGGCTTCTTTCGAGACGGCGGTGATGACGAAGGCGGTGCAATAGACAGCATTGACCACAGCCTACTCGCTATCAAGACCCTCAGGCGACTCTTGATTGCTGGCTATGAATTTCCAGGTAGGGACAAAGACATCCAGGATTTCTGGACGCTAACACGCACGCATCTGGGCGAGTTTCTACAATATGTCAACCCAGAGAACTCTCCTCTTGCACTGGAGGTCCAGAACAAGGTTGGAAAGCATCTGATGCAACTTTCTAAACTTCACCTCACCATGGCCACCACCCACCCCTCAGACTTTGTCCTTTTGCCCAACTCGATAGATCTTGCACGCGATTACTGGAGCCTAGTCTCCAAAGTAGGCGAGAATTGGGGCTCTTCGTCCATAGAAGGCGCCAAGGTTGGCACCGACGGCGATGCTGAAGACGAAGCACCCATACTCGAGCGTCTCGCCCTCAAAGGTTTGCTATTGATCCGTGCCTGTGTAAAGATGGTCTTCTATCCAACCCAGACCTTTCGCTACAAGCATCAGCAAGAAAAGGATGAGCGGAACCAAGCTATGCAACTTGTCCGGACCGGCTTTTTCACTGACGACCTGGTTCGCGAGATGATATCAGCACTGGTCCAGCGCTTTTTCGTCTTCCGGCCCAGCGACCTCCGCATGTGGGAGGAAGAGCCCGACGAATGGGAGAAGATGGAAGAGGGAGCAGAGGACTGGGAGTTCGCCATTCGACCCTGTGCCGAAAAGCTGTTCTTAGATCTCGCAAAGAATTTCAAAGATTTGATCATCGAGCCACTACTCCAAGTTTTCTATTCTGTCGCGAGTGAGTACTTGGCCAAATGTGACAGTTGTGGGCCTTAGCTAACGTCGCGTAGCCCCGCAGAATGAGGACATCTTGTTCAAGGACTCGGTGTATACAGCCATCGGTCTTGCGGCTGACATACTCCATGACAAGGTTGACTTTGACGCCTTCCTCGAGAACACTCTGGTCGTTGAGGCAACCAAGCAGACACCAGGTTTCAACATCATTCGCCGTCGTATTGCCATCATCATCTCGCAGTGGATCACCATAAAAATGGCACAGGAGAAGAAACCCATAGTGTACCAGATTTTCCAACATTTGCTCGACAAGAGCGACCCGCTCAATGATCAGGTCGTTCGAATCACGGCTGGAAGAAAGTTTCACGCCGTTGCGGACGAATGGGAGTTCAAGGCTGATGCATTTTTGCCGTACTCTCAAGCCATGCTCGACAGGCTCATGGCCTTGGTGCAAGAGGCTGAGCTTCCGGAAACGAAGATGGCATTGTTGAACACCATCAGTCTTATTGTCGAGAGAATGGAACATCACGTAAGTGATATCTACCTGCTATGTATTCTGAGACTGACGTAACAGATTACTCCATACGCGAACAGCATTGTTGCTCTCCTGCCCCCGCTATGGGAGCAATCCGGCGAAGAGCACCTTATGAAGCAAGCGATCCTCACCATACTTTCTCGCTTGACGAATGCCATGAAGGCCGACTCCCGCTCATTCCACGTCTCCTTCCTGCCAATCATCCAAAGCGCCATTGAGCCTGGTTCAGAAACTCAGGTCTACCTGCTGGAAGATGCACTGGATCTGTGGGCGTCCATTCTCGCGCAAACACCGTCAGCTCCAGAGCCTACGCCACCTGAGCTTCTCCATCTACTCCAATATCTACTCCCACTCTTCAGCATGGACAACGAAACCCTCCGCAAAGCCATTGAGCTCACAGAAGCCTATCTTCTCCTTGCACCTTCTGCCGTGCTAGCTGACTCTTTCCGGCCTGCAGTCCTCCAAGCGCTCACTGACCTGCTTGGCACTCTGAAGCCCGAAGCGAACGGAATCATGACACACCTCGTGACATGTATCATCCGTGGCGCAGAAGGTGTCGGCGGTGAAGAAGCAATCAAGGTTTTGACCAGCGACTTAATCTCCACTGGCTTCTTAGCCAAGGTCCTAGAAGGTCTTCATGGCGCCTGGTCCCACCACCAGTCTCACGGTCCTTACCGCGAACTTCCAGCTCATGCCGTCGATGGCGTAGTAGAAACAGACTACTTTACCGTGCTAGCCCGTATCGGTATTGCCTCTCCTTCAGTCCTTCTCGAAGCTCTTGCATCTCTTTCCAACGAAGGACTAGAAAAGACGCTAGACTGGTTGCTGGAAGAATGGTTCAGCCATATTGAGAACATCGGCGATGCACCAAACAAAAAACTGATGTGCCTTGTTCTGACGCGGTTCCTCGAGGGCGGACAGCCGTGGATGCTGGCCAAGCTGCAATCACTGATTGGAGTCTGGACAGACGTGCTGGGCGAATTGTTGGACGGCATGGACGATCGCACACAAGAGTATGTTTATTATCTTTCCTTCTTCCCAACTTTTGAGTCTTTGTATTTGCTAATTCTCGCAGCTCGCTCTACTGGCCTCCGGAACCTTACCATCCAACCGAGCCCGAAGCTCCAGAGGACGTACGCAAGCGCGAACTCATTTATACCGATCCTGTGCATCAAATCAACCTCGTTGCGTTTGTCAGAGAGCACTTGCAGCAGGCGATTCAGCAGGCGGGCGGTGAACAGGCGTTTCAGGAGGAGTGGCTGAGTAGGGTTGATAAGGAGGTTCTGAAGGGGTTTGGTGAGCTGGGAATTATGTAGGTGAGTGGAAGGGTGGAATCGAAAGTATGAGCGTATATGGTAGCGGGTTCGGAAGTAGCAGGTGAGGAAATGAGTAAACCTACCACTAATGCTTTGATGATGTTTCCAACGCCTCGCCCTCTTATGGTCTCGATTGCTTGTGTTCCGTGCCTGGATAGTGATGTTGGTTATGCTATTGCGTGCAAGGAGGCAAGTCAAGCATAGACTGCGAGAATAATTCATTCTCAGCATTTGCAATCGCAACCTTTTCATCAGACGACAACTCTAAACGACAGTATCTCATAATCTGTACGTATATCCATTTCCAAGGTTTTCTTCATATATACCCAACTTCAACATATCCACATATCAATAACGAAACATATAAACGTAACACAAAACCAACAATGAACAGCAAAGCCAGAACCCCTACCCTGCACCTTCACCAGCCCTCTGCAAAAACACCCACATAGCCCTTACAACCGCCACCCCACTCCCCTGCGTCTCGACCGTACGACCACGACCACGATCATTCAGATCACCATCGCTTCCACCACTTACATCCCTCATCTTCGTCATCTTTTCCATATACGACTTGCCAGGCGAACCAGATACGTTTTCAGAATACAGTTCCTCATCCTCCCCAAAAGCCCCATTTCGATAATCCGTCGCATTGGGTCTCATCTCCGGCCCCTTCCACACATGTTCACCGACAGAAGCAGAAGTAGAGGAAGAAGTCGGAGCGCCCCACCAGCTCCCGAATCTACCTCTTGCACCTCTCGTCTTGAGTGCAGCGCGGGCATTATGCGCGACCCAGCCTGTGTATCTCGTGCAGCTGTTATGATGCAAATGCGCTGTTTCACGGGTGGCGGCGTGAGTCTTACCCGGACGAAGGGCGTGTAGGGGGAGCGGGGCACAGAAGGCGGTTAAGTGGTGGAAGAAGATGCCCTTGAAGGACTGAGCGTCCTGGTTGCAGTGGCCGGAAGGGTCGCAGTATTCGGTGAGGATGCCTCGGGCTCCGAGACCGTACCAGTCGGACTGCTTTGGAAAGGAAGACGAAGGAGAATTCAGATTAGCGCTGTGCCAGCCTGTGGCGTCAATCACGTTTTGGACAAGTGCGTGGCCGTCTTCGAGGTAGGTGGTGTTGCCGGTGGCTTCCCAGAGGCCGCGCAGGCCGGAGAGCACAACGCCTTGGTTGTAGGTGTAGACCATTTCATTGCGGTCGTCGCACGTCGTCTTGCTATGATTTGTGCGGTAGCCGGCAATGTGGAAGCCGTCGGTGTATAGGCCTTGGTCATTGAGCATGCCGCTGTTTTTGAGCCAGTCGTACCCATTGATTGCGTTGGCGAGGTACACGGGGTCGAAGCGGCCGCGAAGCTGCTCATCGCAGTCGTCGAATAACTGACCTTCCTGCGGCCTCGAGGCGTCGTACTCGGCCAGGAATGGCGAGCAGTTCTCGTCGCCGGGGAAATGCAGGTACATGCTAATGCTGGCGGAGATGAAGAGCTGATTCGTAATGGCATTCTTGTACGGCAGTAGACGAGGGTTCCACGTCATGCCGCCCCCGCAAAGGCGCCAGTCCCACCCCTTTTCAGCCAGCTCGTAAAAGACTCGAGCGCGGTGGGCAAATGCTGGTACAAACTGCCTTGCGTGCCAGGCCTTACCCGAAGCCTTGTCCGGCATGTAGTGGCTGTCAGAGTGGCTTTCGATAAACATAGTCGCTTCCAACCAGCCCAACACGACCCAGAGCATATCGTCAAACGCTTGCATCCTTATCGCAAAGTGGTCTTCGCCGAAATAGTACGCAGACGTCTGGGCAAAGTACTTGTTGATTTCGTTCTCCACCATCTGTGCTTCGACGTCGAGTTTCCTGCTCTTGTCGAATGTACCGGGCATGGTGTAGGACAGCGACTGTGAGAGGGTTGACAGAGTGGCCGAGACGTAGGTAGATACCACAGCCCCTGTCCAATCTATGGCCGTCGTGTACTTGCCAAGCCACACTTCAAAGTAGTGAACCTGCATCGTAGACAGAGCAGAATGAAGGTCTTGGGGGATGTTGGCCTCTGTAAGAGAGTAGCTGGCAGTGTTTGTTGACGCATCTTCCAGGAATAGGGATGAAGGGTCCTCAGATGGTATCCCAGATGGTAGATGAACTACTTTTTGATTTTCGGGCTCATAGACTGGCTGCTTGGTTTCTGCGGGGTGTTAACGAGATTGAAACTGATAAGGCGTGTTTCTGAAGCCAGCCTTACCCGCTGCATCTCGTGGACTCGAATCGCTAGCTACAGAGACAGTCACAAAGGCGATGAGAAGCAAAGAAAGCGACGAAAGCAACACATGCAGTCGCACATGTTTCGCGACGGCAGTGTATGCCATTTCTCACGTCAGGAAGAGCTCCAGCGCTCTTACAACTATGGTGTTGGGCCAAAATGAAACACTATGCGACGCGTGGCACTCCCGATGATGACTTGTGCTTGGGCGCCAAGTAGGGACACTATGATGAATACATGGAATAGACAAGCGACGCCAGCGAGAGTTCCAGCTGGCGAAGTGGAGAAGTCATGGCGAGGAGGAGACGTGCCGCGGTCGTTTGAGGCTGTACGATCCTAGCCAAGTCCGTTCTCCCGCGCGTGCAGGCTTTGGCGCCTTGCTCTTTCTCAGGGTATTCTTGGATAGACCTAAGCCCAAAAACTATAGTTGAGGGAGAGGGACCGAGCATAGCTATTGTATAGCGGTATGGTGTTATGGTACGTATAGAACGGATGCTGACATTGTCATTTGTCTACCATAACGCGTGGGGGACACAGTAGTGCCAAGCCCAGACCCTGCGCCTTGAGTGGTTCGCGCACAGACCCTTCCATCCCAAGTCGCCAAAAAAAAAAGAGGATATTGTCCACACTTCCAGAAGCCCACGAAAACCTCTGCAAATGCAAAAACAAAAGGATAATGATGAGAGTGGGATTCGAACCCACGCAGATTTCTCTACTAGCACCTGAAGCTAGCGCCTTAGACCGCTCGGCCATCTCACCCAACTGATTTGTGAAGGTTTGGAAAGTTGCATTGCTTGTATACTGCTGAATAGCGATGGGACGAAGACTACAAACACGAAGTGAGACTGGAACTTTGTCGAGCAGCCAGGAATCCACTGGTATGCCCAATTGGGTTTTCGAAAGTGGGGGTGATTACACTTACGGACAGAGATTTTCTGACCAGACGCATCACCGAGTGGAGCGTGGACGAGAAACAAGAAATTGCAAAAAGGTCCACGTTTGATCAGTTGCATTTTTGAAATAAGGGTCGGATAGAGATTTAGTAAAAGGCCCTGCAGTGGTACAGGACATGTGTGCAGATGACCTGGCAATAGCAGGTTAGAGTGGACGATTTTAATCGCTTGCCAAGCAACACCTGTTTTCAATCTGAGTATACTGTCCGAAAGAACTCACTGCAGTTTGTTAAACATATGAGAATGGCCAAGACTACCTTGTAGTCTTATTTCTGAGTGTCTGCAGTGAGATGGCATGCGCTTAACCAGCAGTCATGGTTGGGGCAACTTTTGCCGACTACAGGTACGACGCCGCAACTTGGGTCGAACGCATCCAGATGGCATCCGAGCCGGATTCCAGTCGCCTTGAAGTCTCCAATAATTCACGATCCTGGACAGGTACCCAATTTACAACATCATAGTGCCGGTCACATCGGCTCACTCAATCAACTACAAGCACAGTGGCCTAATACAGTCAGTTGGTGCTCAACCAGTCATAGGGGATGTGCACTCACAATAGTCTTGTCAATCCCCGGCCCACCCCAGAGGCAGACCGGTAAGCTCGTATTGCAACGCCTGGTATAAGCATGCTGGTAGTCTGTACGGTAGAGCATCTTGCATGATAACGCATCCAATCCCCATGTCGCTGTACACATGCGCTGCATCCTCGAAGCGCGGATCCAATAAGTACACAAAGCAGTAGCCAAGCAATAGGCTACTCATCGTCCATGTCATCGCGGCCAGGACTCCTGCTCCTTGCTCTTGCAGCACCACGCCCGCTCTGTCTCCTGTCATGGTCGCGCGCCCGGCCCTTGCTGGCTGGTGGTGGTCGTACAAAGGCATAGTCGACGGTGATTTTCTGTTCGAGTAGCTCCTCGCCATTTGCGCCCTTGATGGCTGCTTTGGCCTCGTCCAGCGTAGCGTATTCGATGAGAGCGTAGCCCTGCCCAGCATTAGCCCCGTTCTTGCGCTGTTTCCATGCTCTTAGGCGCGTACCTTGACGTAACCCGTCCGCCTGTCCAAGTTCATGTGCAGATTCTTGACAGTGCCAAACTCGCCAAACATGTCCTGGAGATCCTCCTCGGTCGCCTCTTCGTGCACGTTGGTGACAATGATGATCCAGCCTTCGATGGAGCGTACAGCGGTCGCGCCCGCCGCCGTCTGCGCGTCACTGGCCTTGGGGTCGGCCGCCGGCTGCTCGGGCTGGTCAATGTCCATCTTGGCGTCTTCCTCCATGGCTGCGTGTTGTTTCGAGTGAGAGTCGGGTGATTGGTGCAGGGTGGGTAAGGCAATGCTGAAGCTTTGGAGATCGCCAAAAGCTGCCCTGGGCGAGACGGTTCGCGCTAGTGGGAAGGCGCCGCGCGCGAACGGCTTTCCCTGCACAAGGTGAGCTCGACGCCCGCTATTGCTCGCAACCTTCCAATCCGCGTAGACGGCAAGGAGCCGGACTCCCAACATCAGCGGCCTGCATGCAAGTACAATGACTGTCCTATCGGTTCCTCACGGCAACGCCGGAGCACCTATAATAAGAGGGCCGTCCGCCATCCACTTTACTCGAGCCACCACCCCCGCCGACGTCACCGTTGTCGTTACATGACAAAAGATTTGACACACCCATCTCTCGCCATGCTTCAGTTTCTTGACAAATACGTACATTACCAGGACCCTACTCTTCCTAGTTTCTCCTCTCTCACAAGTCTGTACTTTGTGATACTCGTATTTTCGCTACTCATCTCCCTGCGTTCATCGCAACTTGAAGAGAAGAAAACACTCTAGGCATCATGTCTCAGTTCACAAGTGTATGTGCATACATCAGCGTTGAACGTGCTTTGGCTGACCCCAAAAGATTGCCATGATCGGGTGCGGAAGCATGGGCGGTGGCATGGCCCTGCTCTTCGCTGAGATTGGTGTCCATGTCTCGCTCTCGGACCCTTCGGAGGAGGCTATGGATGCTGTCATGCAAAAGGCTGAAAAGCAGGGTTACCACGGAAAAGTAGACAAGTACACAGGTGTGTCAATTGTCAAATCCCCCGCGGCGCGACGTTAACAAATCGACAGACTACGACTCGCTTTGCAAGTCACTGTCATCGCCACGCCTACTGGTCTTCTCTCTTCCCCACGGCGGTGTGGGTGACAAGGTCCTTGAGGGCCTGGAGCCCCACCTCTCTCGTGGTGACATCATTCTGGATTGCGGCAATGAGCACTTTGAAAACACTGAGCGCAGGCAAGAGAAATGCAAGGGCACTGGCATTCGATACATTGGCTGTGGTGTCAGTGGTGGATATCAAGCCGCAAGGGCTGGTCCCTCCATGTGCCCTGGTGGCGATATCTCTGCACTCAAAGAAGTTCTTCCCCTTCTCCAAAAGGTAGCAGCCAAGGACAAGAACGAACAGCCATGTGTTGGCGTCATTGGAAAAGGCGGCGCTGGACACTATGTCAAGATGATGCACAACGGCATTGAGCACGGTATGATGAGCGCCATTTCCGAAGCCTGGGGCATTATGCGAAAGATGGGTATGGGCTATGAAGAGATTGGCGACGTATTTGCGCAGTGGAACTCGGAAGGGGAGCTGGTACGTACAAGCTTGGTTCCTCCTGGATGCACGCTAACGATATTGATAGAGAGGCACCTTTCTTGTTTCAATTGGCGCAGACTTGTCGCACAAACGTGACGCAGGTGATCTCGTCATTTCTCAAGTTCTCGACAAGGTCGTCCAAGACGTGACTGGCGAAGAAGGAACTGGCGTGTGGAGCAATACCCAGGCCATTGACCTGCATGTCTCAGCGCCTACTCTCAATGTCTCTCACGCATTCCGCCTGGCATCAGCATTTCGTGGCGACCGTGAGAAAGCCAACAAGACTGTCGATGGAGGCTTTCCGCCCAGCAAGCTCGACGTCTCCGACAAGAAGACCTTTCTCGAAGACCTGCGACAAGCAACCTATGCAGGCTGCCTTGCTAGCTTCATCCAGGGCATCAACGTTATTGCTACTGCAGACCGGGCGCACAACTGGGGGATCGACTATTCACAAGTCTGGCAGATTTGGCGCGCCGGCTGCATCATCCAAGCTGATTACATCTCCGATGAGATCCTAGCCCCCGTGATGAAATCGAACCCATCTCCTGAAAATCTGAACCTCAACTTTTCTTCGCGTGTTGCCAAGGACGTCAAGAAGGTCTTCCCCGCACTTCGACGAGTCGTCGCCAAGTCAGTTGAGACAGACCAGGTAGTCCCCGCCATCAGTGCAACGCTCGAGTACTTCAAGGTTGCCAGCGGAACTGATCTGCCTACTTCATTCTACGAGGCTGAGCTTGACTACTTTGGAAGTCACATGTTTGACAAGAAGGACGACACAGATCCAAACGTCAAGAAGCCCGGGGAAGGCAAGCACCATTTTGAATGGAAGCCTGCAACGAGCCAGAAGGAGCTGTATGGGAAGAATTACAAGCTGTGAGGTAACATGACACCCTGTACTATTAATGACTTATACTTGTAAACGAATATTCGATAATGGTTATAGATGCATGGCTAGTTTCTTGTTACGAACAGCGTCTATGATTTCATCACGTGTGGCATGTGTGGCTTGATTCAAGACAAGACATTAGATCAATTACTATCGTGTCTGTAACACTCTTGCCATCATCATATCGTCATATGCTCCACCGCTCATTTTTCCAATTCATCATTATGTTTCCCATGGTCTGCTTAGTAGGCGACGGATCCCTGGCTGGAAACAAGCGTCTCGCTAACCTTGTCACCAACGGCGACAGTAACGTTGAATGCAACAGTCCTAACATTGCCAACACCACCGAGAATCGAGAACACACCGGCGCCAACCTGAACCTGGCCGTTCTTCGCATAATCGGCCAGGTCCTCAGGCGCCTTGACGTTGACAGTAAAAGTCTTCTGGCCCTTGGCCTCAGGAATGGCCGGAATGTAGAGAGTCTCCCACTCCTGGCCGATGGAGCCGCGGTTTCCGGGGGGAGTGGTGAAGCCGTAGGCGACGGCGACATCGACGGTCTGGGCGTTCATGACTTCGGATTGTAGAGTCAAGGCGAAGGTCTCGTTTGCGACGATGGTGGAGGGCACGGAGATGCCGGTGATGTAGGCGGAGGCCGAGGTGGCGGAGGCCAGGGCAGCGAGGACGGTTGAGAACTGCATTTTGAGATATGTGGATTCGATTTGAACGAGTGTATGTGTATGAGTGATGAGCGAATGTGGGATGGAGATGGAGATGTGTTGATGGTTTTCTTCAGTGTGAAGTATGCTTATGTTTATATACTTTGTTCACACCGTACTACTACTTCGTATTCCCGCTTGACTTGCTGAGCCTGGCTAGCTATGTATAGTATCCTCCCGCTTGGGACCCATGATGTTACCTTGCCATACTAGTACAGCCTCTGAGAGGTGGGTAAAGACGCAAAGCCGGAGCCTCGGCCGGAGGGTGTTTAGCGTCGTCTAGGGTGTGAATAGATTACATGGATTATACAAGCTGATGGAGACAATGCCAGGCACTAAGACATAACTCTAAAGCTTATCTGAGTGAGCGGTTGCTTATCTCTGCTATCCTGCCATTAGTTGCTCATTGTCGTCATGGTAAATTGCAGATTCAATTGGTGTAACAAAATTGCTCTTGTTGCCTGACCTAATTTTGGTGCCGCTTGAATCACTAGTTCCGGCCCGAAATAATGCTCCACTTCGAATCCAGTATTTCCTTGCAAGGGGTTGGAATGTGCTCTGATCAATTGGGTCCCCGTTTCGATAATCATGGATGATGGCAACCGTGTCTATCGTTACCGCTATCACGGAAAATTTGATAATGCGAAATGGGTTTTCTCACCGAGGCTTCCCTGACTATCCAGTCTCGTGGCGCAACTAAGTACGGTGCCACACCCGCTGCTAAGCTCTGGGGTAACGCCATTTTCCTCACCACCTTCCCTTTTGCGCGCATTGAGCATGCAATATTTAAGTTCATAGAGCAATAAAGTTCTGTTCCCCAGCGAAGGTGGGACAACACATCGAATACGAGGTGTCGACTGCCGAAAAGGGGCGAGCATGCGCGCCGTTGTCATGCCAGGTTGGGACATTTTGCGTCATAGCGTTTACTTGTTTCCGTCGATCCGAAACGCTGAGAGAAAAGAAGCTTACAGGTTCCAGAAGGGTTGAAGCTTGTTTTCCAGGCACAGAGCGCAACACAAACGCCGGTTTTTGGCTGGTGCGCGCAGAGGCTGTAGGCCTAAATGCCGCTACTATAGATAGACGCCGAGATGAGGATTTAAAATAGGCCAAGTGACATCGTTGTGGGGAAGAAGCAATGACGATGGCTGCTGACAGCTATCTGAATAGAACCCGCCGTTGCTTGGGAGTTGCAGCGAATACCATCATGCCTTCTTACAGACTGCATTCATTTGTTGTAATTGTTGGCTGAGATTATCAGTTTCGAGATAACTAGACATAAAAGTCCTATTAATTTCTCTGCTAGATCACGCATACATCTCGTCTTAGCTCAATGAGCGAAACCAAGCCCAAGAAACACCTCTCATTACACGATCAACGTAGCTCAGTTCGAGTCTTTTGTTCATTGAATTCTACAACTTTCGTTAGCAAAATGTATACATTGTATTGGTAGTATCAACTCACCTTCCAGCCAATCCACCACAAAGTTCTTCAAGAACTGCTGGGCATACACAACCTGTGCTGGGGGCATCAGGGACGTTGTCTGGTTCTCAAAAATACCGTTCTCCTCCCAGTGATGCACACCATGGCTAATGAGCAGCCACGGTTCATCGGTCGAGCTGTTGCGGCTGTCAGGGAACCACAATGGTGTCGCTGGCCTCCAGGGATCCGCGTTTCCGCCGAGAATGGCGAGGCGCTTGTATGCAATATCGAAGCCGCCGTATTTGTTGACGCGTTCAACATCTGGGGGCTGCTCGATACCAAACTGTGCGCGGCAGAAGAAGGTCAGATATTCAAGGTCCAATGTGCGCGAGATCAGGGGCATGATGTCTTTGGGAGTGTTGCCGGTTTGGATGTATCCCCACTCCGTACAGACCTGGTAACTCCAGCTGACTGCGCCGTAGTCCTCGAGGGAAGTGAGCCCTTGGAAAGCGGTAGCATTAACTGTCGTAAAGTAGCTGTCCTGGGTTACGTTCGTGCGGCGCCAGCCTCTTAGTGCGGTGCTGTTCGCCCAGGCAATGGCGTTTAGTGTGATGTCTTGGACATTTGTGTCGTCGGGATAGCCTGCTGCTGCGACGAGCTTGGCGACCTCCGGACGAAGGTTTTCAGCAATGGGCTTCTCGTTGGTGATATTCTGGCAGTAATTAAAGAGCGATGCAGAGTTCTCTTCAGGATCCCAGTTTGTGCTTTGCAGACCGTATACGCCGGTGAGCTGGTTGGCAAAGTCGCGGTTGTCGGTGATGCCTCCCATGCCAAAAACATCCTTAAGCGACTGTACTTTGGCAGTGTCATTCTGGCGCAGCAAGATACCGTCTACCACGTCGATCAAGAGCTGAGTGTTTTTGATGCAGTCGGGAGGTCCGTACAGCCTTGCTGGCTCAAAGTACTCCCAGTAATCATAGATGGCCTTCGTCACTCCTGATGACGAGATTGCTCCCCAGAAAGTCTCTGGATAAACTACGCGCATGAACGCAGCCTGCGCTCCAGCGTAAGATCCACCGTAGACGATCCAGGGGGTGTTCGGAGCTGTCAAGTCCGCATCAACACCTTCAAACTTGACGTTCCTCGCAAAGTAGTCAATCTCAGCAAGAGACTGTTCCGTCGTCAAGAAACGCATGTTCTTAGTCGAAAGATCCGGAACGGGGAAACTCTTTCCATAGTAACGGTGTTCGAGGATGACGCCCAGGCCGTTAGTGGCCTTGATCACCTGATGCACAATTCCCTTTTGAAGGAAAGGAAGGCGACCCTCGCCGTCGGTTTCTCCGCCAAGAAGGACAAAGACAGGGCCACCGGGCTTGTAATAGGTGTCGTCGAACCAGTACCTCAGATTGAAAGTGTCGTTGCTGTGCGGTTCGTAGCGAGTCTCATTGTGGAAGAAGTCGACAGGCACAGATAGGTTGCGTTCAGGGTATAGCAACAATGGGTCAGTGTCTGCGCGTTTGGCCAGACTACGTCGGGTGTGTGCGGCCTGCAACTGATTCTCGTGTTAGATTCTTGCTATTCAGCGTACCATGTCGTTCGGCGCCGAATTTTCCCCAACAACATGAATGTTCCAACGATTGAAACCCAAACCAGTAAACACCAGATAGCCTCAGAGATTGCTGGCTGCACCCAAAAGGTGCAGCGCAAATCTCTGAGGCTGTCGATGTTCTGACATGCTCATTCCTTGCATCCTTCTTCTTTGCTCCAACGACCCCTGGGGGCACAGAGTTTAAAACTATGCTGCAGAGACAAGGAATATGCTGACCTACCTGCTCGTGCCTCTCAGCAACGCTTCTTGGCAATAATCTGAGCGCAGAAACGGCCTGAAGGCCGGAAAAGACCGCCGCGACAGCAATTGAGAGGCGCATGGTGGGAATGCGTAGTCGCTAATTCACAGCGTACGGCAGGCACAGCGGGCCTTTATATGTACGTAGTACGTGCCCCCATGCAGATCAAAAACTTAGTTCCAACGGCTGTGATAACTGTGCGGTCAGCCAATACACATCGGAGGATGGCAAAGAAGCCGTGATTTGGGAAGGTGGATAAAGTAGCGTACTATCACTAGCGCAAGGTCGATGCTCGAAGAAGCAGGAGATACGGAGATCGGCATGACGTACAGCAAGCTTTCGAGATTTGCTGCTTAAAAGCGGCTCAAAAGTCTCGACCAAGCATCCATTTGACGATTGTGAATGCGCAGGTGGCGTTGCACTGTCGGCTACACATGACGGGAGGTTGGTGTTGTAGGTACTATCACAGCGGCCCCACCTCCTGAATTTTAGCGTGTCTATCCGCAGATAACTCGCCGCCTTGGCTAAACAGTAATAGTATTCCCTGAACTACTATAGGATTCATTTGAGATTCGGGGCTTGGTTGAGCACGTCATATCAAGTGGAATCGGCTCGTGTCATCCTCCCGCGAGGTCTCATCGTGGTACATTAGCCCGTCCACGAAAGCTTCGCCTATGAGGCGGTAATACCCATCTGACTTTTTGTCAGTGCATCGTCGGAGTATGAAGGGCGTCTTTCCACCCGAGAGAATAGATACAACATCTCCTCTCTTCATGTCCGATGGGCCTAAGCCGAATCGTTCCTCTTTCGTCACGAAAAAACAGCGGTTAGCACAGGCATCTTCGACCGCAGTTATGTAATTCGCATCTAGGTCACCGGGTACAGGTACCTGTCCAAGCGTGATCCTTTTTCTCCAATCCAGAGGTTCAGTATGCCAGCAGTTTGCAGTCACAGTGCGGTTGAAAGACTCTTTCGCGGCAGATGCCTCCGCGGCATCTAGATCCTTTGCAACACAACACTCCCAGACCAAAAAATAAAATCTCCAGTTGGCAGCTGACAAACCTACGCGTGCATAGGTTTCGACATGATAGGGCGCGACTTTTGTAACAGTATCAGCTACGTATCCTTGGATCGATAAGATACGATGCACTAGGTTGATTTCAAACGTTGGTTGGTGATCTGATGCCGAGAATGGTCTAGGTGGTTCAAGAGCTGACAATCTACATGTTTTGTAGATGCCGTCATGATTGAGTCGCCAATTCCGACACCAACTTACGTTTTGCAGTTGCGCCCCCAACGCCAGGCTGAGAACGTCCAAATTCTTCATGTGGAGAAGGCAAGATCCGGTAAACTCTAGAAACATATCGTCTGACGGCTTTCTGTAGTCGGGCATGATAAGAGAGGGGTTATCTGGCTTTAGCAAACCAAGCAGTGCGTATATCTTATCACATCCAAATGCCGACGATTGAAACCGGAATTGAATGGCAAGGTCGCCCAGTGTAGTGCTTGACTCTGCAATATCTCTTAACTCTTCTCGAATTGTTTGAACATTCTTGGCGAACAATGGCGGGGCATAGTTGCCGAACTCGTCGCTTCCAAAAGGACGGTAGGTGAACAGCTTATAGGTAGCCTCCCAATCTACTTGAAAACGGCCACGTTGTATAACAACATGACGGCCAAGAACTACTTCTTGAATGATCCAGGCACGACTCCACCATTCATGTTCGAGCATACGAACATACTCCGACCGCATCTTCTTCCACATCGGGGGCGTGGTGTGGTCCTGCCAGAGCGCAGCCAATTCTTCGGCATCTGCAGTACCAAATCGTTGTATGAAGTCAAATATAGGTTCGGTAGCATGCGTTGATTTACCAAGCCATACCACTACCTTTGAAGCTCCGGCATATATATCTCGCATCATATGAACCTGAGTACTCTTCTCTATTTTGTCGTGTTGATTGATGCATACTGCGTCAACCCAGAGCAGTCGTTCGCGATCCGCGTGGCGTAACTCTCTTAGGGCATTGTACAAGTTGAATGTGACGAGAAATGGCTTCCCGTTGACGCTGATGGTATAGGACAATAAACCCACACCCCAAACGTAGCTGAGCGCCTCAAAATCCATTTGAAAAAGAGATCCTTCGATCAAATCGCACTGGATTTCTTCTTTGTTTCCTCCTGGTTTTAGCCGCATAACGCGGATAGTCGACGGCTCATCAGGAAGACAAGCGTAGACTTTAGAGTTGTTAAGGAGTCTTCTCTGTAGCCTTGTATTCATAAATCCAGAGACTACATATGGGGAAAACATGCCCCACAGAGTCTTTGTAAAGCATAGAAGTAAAATCCAAAGCACTGAAATTACCGCAACAATTGTAGTCGAAACTATTGCAGTCAGGTAGAAAGGTGTCAGTACAAGAATGAAGGCCACAGTTCCCAACAGGTACCCCAGCGGATATGCAAGGGCAATATATGTGTACCTGATTACCTGACTGTCGGAAGGAACATTCTGGTGAACGATGTCGTTGATATTGCCAGCAAGGAATGGTATTATTACTGTGCTCGACCAGACCTGTCCGATTTTGATTAAAATAGAAAAGAAAAAATCAATCGCGTTTAAGATACCAACCCATAGTCTGTTGTATAGACCATCACTCGTGCTGCGCGGGTGTTGTTCGTACATGCCTCGTGATCGATCTCGAAGCATATTTAATGTATCGACACAAGCGTTGGATATATGCTCCCGCAGTCGTGGTATTGTATTGTGTCGCAGGCACGTTGTACGGTACAGTGGATTTCTTTGCGGTTTGATTGCTCGAGTGGCGCTCTTGTTACGATACAAGCATAGCCAGCAGTGAGTGTATTTGGAAAGTTAAAAAGAGTCAGAGTGAGATGAAGGAAAGATGCAGCAACACGGCGAGGCAGAAGCCTAACCGCGCCATTCTGGCCCCAAGCTTGGCCAGAACCCCCGCTTTACGCCACAACAGCCTCAGCCTGATGACAAGGACGTAGTATGGCCAGAGTCTCATTCAAAACGCATGTCGTTGAAACTATAAGGCTGAAACCTCTCAAGCGTTTCTCACAATCCTCAAAGCAAGAAAAAGCCAGAGTCACTCGCAATGTGTAGGTATTGACATTATTGTTTTGTGGTCGTCAAGATGGCCATAGTCTTACGGGCTACAAAAGCAGTATCAACCTGAGCTCTTAGAAATCTCTGCAGCCCGAGACCATCAAACCTCCAAGATTACTTCGTCACCTGCTCAATGTGTGAGACAGTAACATTCTTCTCGCCAATAGCAGCGCCACGTTCCTTCATATCTGCAACCGCCACTTCACCGACATCAATACTATCTTCGCCATCGAAGAACTTCGCGATTTCCTCCATAGGTGTATATCTGGTTTCCACGATGCAGAAGTAGATGACGACAACCTCGAAAGCGAGGAACACACAGTAGCAGATGTAGTATCTCCACTGAAGCGCGTCGAGCGCGATGCCGTTGACGAACTGGTTGAAGAAAAGAGCGGCGGTGACACAGAAGTTAAGCCACGTGAATCCCTTGGCACGGAGACCGTAAGGCAGGATTTCAGTCGTGTAGCCAGCCATGATACCGGATTTGACATCGTAGAAGATGCCGTAGAAGAACTGGTCAAAGACTTAGTACATATCATTCTGGGACGGATTGACAAATTTTGGAATAACTTACGATGCTCACAATAAAGCCCTTGCCAAGAGGTGCCCGCGGTGCTGCATCGTAGCGTGCGGAGATGATGGTAAAGATATTGAACATGACAAAGGTTCCGATGGTCGAGATGAGGTAAATCGGACGTCGACCAAGCTTGTCAACAAGGAAAGCGAAAAGGAAATTCTCGCACAAGGCTAATGTCTTCATACCACCGTTGATACCGAGTTGCGTATGGGGGTCTGTCAAGCCAACGTTGTCCATGACGTATTTCAGGTAGTAAGAAATCAAACCATTTCCACTCCATTGGCTAAAGAACCCAATTGCGGTAATAATAGTAATTCGCTTACGATTGCCCTTGGTTTTGAGGAAGTCGGACCAGCTGGTGCAATCTTGCTGCTTGTCTAAGTCAATCGCTGCACGAACCTCGGCGTACTCGAGTTGGATAAACTCGTCGTTCTCGTCTCCCTCACCATGCCATTTGGTGAATACAGCGAGTGCCTCTTCATGGCGGTCTTTGTTGCACAGCCAACGAGGAGATTCAGGCATCATGGGAACGAAGACGAGAATCACTAGGGAGCAGATTGCCTGGAGCAGCGAGGGAAGACGCCAAGACCAGTTGCTCTGTTTTATGTTAGTGGTGTTGCTGTTGGGAAGACCTGGACCCAGAGGAAAATGGCAAGGTATAGTTGTAACGTACCTGGATCTGAAGTGTGCCGTAAGTGACCCAAGAGGCAATGAAGGCTCCAGAATGATAGCTCGCACCAGAGAGCGTTACCAAGACGGCACGATCTTGAGGATGAGAGATTTCGGCAATAAGTAGTGGTGCAGAGCCCAGCACAATGGTGTCGCCAAATCCAAGGATCAGCCTTGCAGCAATGAACATGCCAATGTCTTGTGCTCCTGTTTGCAGTCCAACGGCGCACAGCATGATTACACATCCAATCATCACGCCGATCTTTCTGCCCTTCCAGTCGATAAGGTAAGGTGTGAAGAAGAGACCGATAAGCGAACCTAGAGACATGGATGCGTTGAAGAAACCGAGCATGGCACCACGGGGTTCACCGAAGTAATCCTGCCAATAAGAAAGGGATTGAAGACCCTACTGTGCATCAGTACGAGTTTCAATAGAGATTGGCGTTACTAACATTCATCATACTTCCGTCGAATCCATTGGCCGTGTTGGTCAAGATGAGAATGACGATGTACATGTAAAGTCGGCGCAGGTTGGGTCGCTTCCACCATGCTACTCGCTCAAAGGTTTGGCCGGCGAAGAAGAAGTGCCCTTTCGGCGGTTTGACGGGTATGACCTTTTGAGTGGTCTTGGGCGGGCGGAGAGAGAACCCCATGATGAATGGTTGGTGGTGCTGTCGTTGAGATAGAGTGCAACAACGAGCCGGCCTTGGTGAAAAAGATGAACGGGGCAATGTCGGTCTCTACAACTATATACATTTTCAAAGTCCTAGCACATGCACCCCATGGGGCATACTGCCCCAGTTGCTCGCGTGGTCCCAAGGCCACGGTATCTACCGGGGCAACTCCTTGGAAAAGCCAAGATGGATGAATGGGCATATTTGCCTGGCCTTGTCCCGCAGTCAAGCACTGCCGTCTCGTATTCAAGTGTAGTGTGAGCCATACCAAGGCACTGCGGTCTTGATCATGCTGGGCGCCGCCTGGTCGGGTTAGGATGGTCCAGCCTTGAAACAGACCACTAAGGCCGAACCTGAATGCGGGGTGAAACTAAACAGTCACGCCAGTGACCCCATGGGGCAGAACAGGCTAAAGATCATCGTATGCGTTATCTTTTGCTGATGATGGTCAAGATGAAGGCTGCCGTTATCCAGACCCGGGCCAGTTGTTAGTGTTCATGGAGAGGAGTGCGCCGGAGCCATACTCGAACTGCCTAGCGTCAGCTTATGTGATTCGACATCCCGCGACAAGCTTCCAGAACAGCCGCCACTCTGACGCCAGACAAAGTTACCAAGAGACGCGCCTAGACACCACATCCTCGGGTACTGCGTTGAAAAATAGGCGCGTCGAAAGCTATCCCTTCGCCTGGGATGGTTCTCGGGCCATTCGCTACTTACCAGTTTCGCTGCAATATATCTGTCGATCACGTTCGCTAGATATACTACCCATCCGTCGCAGATAGTACGCTTACATTGCTGCGGCTCCGATCAAGAAGTCCTCTTCCGTTCACGTGGTCTCTAGTAAGCGCTCAACACGGTAGTGCTGTTGACAGACTCTTCGGACGTATCCCCCAGATACATCATTGGGCTGGGGCAGCAGATGTGTAAGGTTTGAAAGTTGTCGACACAGCAGATGGCAAGACGGATCCGGCAATCCTTCATGCGCCTCTTTTCTCAATTTACCCGGGTAAATACCCGGCCCACTAACAAACCAACAACAGACCATACTCGGTGATTCGTACAAAGATCCAAGAACTAAGAGTAGAGAAGTCTAACCACTTGACCAACTTTCCAGCCACCAGTTCCAAAAATGAGCACCGACGCCGCTATCAACCCAATCATACCGGGGTTTGCTCCAGATCCCTCCCTCATTCTAGTTGACGACACCTATTTTCTGGTAAACTCGACGTTCCACCTCTTTCCTGGACTACCCATCTACACTTCACGTGACCTTGTCCACTGGCACCAAATTGGAAACGCCATTAACAGACCGAGCCAACTCAGCTTTTCCAAAGCATCGACCCTCATACATGACATTGACAACAATGACCATCTGTACGCCACAGGCGGCTTATACGCACCCACGCTACGCCACCACAACGGCACATTCTACATAGTCTGCACCAACGTCGTGAATCACGGCACCGACTCCGGCAAGGAAAGCGAGCTGCAAAACTTTATCATTTCCAGCACCGACATCTACGCCAACAAATGGAGTGACCCTGTATACTTCGATTTCTATGGCATAGACCCTAGTCTCTTCTTTGATCCGAAGTCGGGGAAAGCATACCTCTGCGGCTCGAAGTCCCCTGGTCCCTCGACCAAAATCACCCTATTTGAGATCGACATTCAGACGGGGAAAAAGCTGACCGAGGAGAAACAACTCTGGCACGGTGCAGGTGGCATCTACCCAGAGGGCCCGCATGTCTACTTCCGCGATGGATACTACTACTTGATGATTGCCGAGGGAGGCACGCACGAAGGCCATACAGTGACCATGGCGCGCAGCAAGAACCTCCTCGATGGACCCTGGGAACCAAGCCCCCTGAACCCTATCCTCAGCGCCGCTGGCACAGACGAGTACGTGCAATGCGCCGGTCACTGCGAGGCGTTTGAAGCCAAGGACGGCGAATGGTGGGGCGTCTGCCTTGGGATCCGGATGCGAGAAAAGGAACTATACGGGCTCGGCCGCGAGACATTCCTCACAAAGGGTTCCTGGACACCGGACGGATGGCTGCACTTCGAGCGTGCATCAATGCACCTCCAAATCCCCAATGTCCCTGTCGATCCGACGAAAAAATTGACCGCCGCGCCGGGAACCGAGTATCTTCATATCCACGATCCGGTGCTAACGAATTACAAACTTGACTCTGCCCGTGCAACTATCACACTGACATCGTCCCCCCATGACCTCACTGCGCCAAATGCTTCTCCTACTTTCATCGGCAAGCGCCAGCGCAGTTTTCACGCTACAAGCAAAGTGACTCTGCTTCCACACGCTTCAGCCAACACTCCGCTAACAGCAGGCTTATCCGTCTACAAAGACGAACACCGCTTCTTCTCCGTCGCATACACGTCCCTATCCTCAATCTCTCTCCGTGTCCGTAACACAGCAAAGAAAATCGACCGCTGTCATACTGTTGAATTGAGCGACAGGCCCCAGTCTCTGCAATTCATCATCGAGTATACGGAGGTGAGGTATGAAGTCTCGTATAGGCTTGGTGCAGCGGGTCAGCAGATCAAAGTGGGGAGTGTAGACGCAATGGAGATGAGTGGCAAGGATTTTGTCGGACCTATTGTGGGGGTTTTCGCTGTGAGTGATGAGAACGTCGAGGTTGGGTTCGGGGAGTTTGGGGTGGATTGTGTGTGAGGTTGTGGTAGTAGAGATGGGTAGTTTGCGTGTGATATGAGTTGAAAAGAAATATAGAGAGGAAGAGGGCAGAACAAGGGTTTGGTTTATCTTATTATTCGTAATTTTTGGGTACTACGGATGTCTTTACCTTGCTCAATGTCTGGCTTCTACACTCCATGTGACTTGCACTCTTGTCGTCCATTTGGCCCAGCTCCTCCTCTTGATGACCCGCCTCGGATGTCTGGGAAACCCAGCAGTCCGGCACTGGCCCTCTGGCATCTTAGAGTTAGGCCTCTTTTGTTGTTCATCCACCATGTGTAGTCCTTGCATAGAAGTCTTCTGTATGACGTCGATGAGGGAATGGCTCAGGCTAGGACGTCTAGATATGTCGATCGTAGTCTCGTTTCGTATAGGTAGTGTATCCGAAGCACGGAAATTATGTTTCTTTTTCATTTAGCTTCGTGTGATGACAAAGTCTTTTGACACTTGGATTCCGTCGAACGGCATATGCTCCGCGGTGAGCTTCCTTTCTGAACTCGCATCATCGGCGGTAACAGTGGCGTTTGCAGTATCCTTGTCATTCTATGAGTCGTTAGTCACAGTATCATTCACCCTGCTCCTGTTCATGGCTGCGGAGACTGCAAACTTACCAACTCCATCCATTGTGTATAATGGCCTGGTCTTTGCTGTGATGATCCCCCTAGGCCAGCGGTGTTCGACCTCTTGAGGCCACTTGTTCGTGCGCTCAAGGATGTACTTTTGTACTGGGCTCGCCATCGCAAGTAGAAGGGTCGTAGCATGGGGATGTTGATGCAAAGACCAGCCAACATTAGCTCGACAGTACACAACATGAATGTGGTACCTGACGTTCCGGTAAGATTTCCAATGAGATCTGGAGTTTGTTAGTGATGTGATCTGTTACCGGGAGACGGGGCTGGCTTACCGATAGTGTAGATCAGTACAAAGCGCGCAATACTGATGAAAACACAGGCCAAACCCAAGCCAAAACAAGCCAGTACAGCTAGTTTCTCGGTCTTCCGCATCTGCAACTGCCATACAGGTCTGATTGGCAGGACAAAAATCATGATATCGGTAGCCATGTTTGTCAGAATTAGGAACTTGAGTAAAAGGATTTGGTCCATGCAGTGTCCAACTCGCTCTATAGTCCATTGTTGTGAAATCGGGTCGCACAGGAATATGAATATGAAGTTGAAGATGAGAGCCCAGGCGATAACAATAGTGCCGACGATATAGACCGCAATGCGAAGCTGAAGCGAAAAGACGCGGTGATAGAGTGCAAGCTGTGAGAGCTTGAGCGCAGTTAAACACCAGATGTATATCAGTGTGAAGATGAAGGTTATCTGCATAACGAATGGGGTGTTGTTCATGACTGTGTGCGCATGTTAGGCAGTCTCTCTATGAAATTGAATAGAAACCAACTCACGCTTCGGAAACATCTCTGCATTATTGGGATCAAGGTCATATCCCACGCCGGTCGTGAAGACTGAGTAATGTGTCAGTTGTACGATCGATATCATTGCCCCAAGATGCTCTCACCTGCAGCATTGAGGCCGATCGTGCTGGATGCCAGGACCTTGAGTCGTGTCAATTATTACTCCATTGGTCAATACGAGGTTACCGCTTACCATTGCGACGACCGCAAAGACGTCATCCAGTGACATCCCAGGTCCCTTTACTCGTCCATAGACTCGTAAGGCCACTGTTGCTGTGGCGAGCAGCCAAAGACACGACATGGCTATGAGCGAGTCACGGCCGGTCCTCGCCATCGGTATGTCGATTGTCTTCAGCATCTTGTCTCCTGACCGTGGCGGAAAGAGCCGAAGCGGTCAACGACACAAAATAAGATAAAATAAAATGCGATAACGAGGGACGGAGGAGTAAGGAGCGGGGCCCGTCGCAAGGAAATAGACAGACAAAAGGACTACGAACAGAGGCGATCAGGTGTTGGGGGCAACGAAGTCATGTTAAAAACCGGATCCATGCTGTCGAGTCCAGGCCACAACCCCGAGTATTCTCCTCTTAGTCAACCCGGACGAACAGGAAGGGGTAGTTCAAAGGGCACCGCGGGCCGATGGAGATTCCCTGCCTGTCAACATAACAGTGGGTATCTTAGTAGCATCATTGCCCCAAGGGTCAACGGGAGGTTGAGACTTTTCCCTTTCAGTGATTTAGGGTTGATCATCAACTGCACATGCAGACACATTCAGCCAACTGGATTGGCGATCGCATGCTTGTGGCGTTTTCCAGACGCATCTCACGACGTCAGTTAGCGAGGACGACAGGTCCTCGGAAGGGTCCAAAGGACAGAAGGGCAAGCCATGATGAGGCTGCTGGTGGCACTGAAACCTCCTAAAGAAGTCAGACGCGGCCCCACCCGTGCCAAGACTGGTCGCCGGGCGCCTTAACCGTAACCCGCGTAAACCGCATGCCTCGCGTATGTAGGCGAATTGTCAATTCGTCTCCGCTTGAGTGGGCGCCGCAAGTCATTTTTTATTGGCCCCTATGTACTGGGGTCAGCGAGGAGTGGCTGTAATCCTGGGCTCAGGGCTTTTTGTCTTGGGTCCGTGGTGATTCGCCACAGGGCAAAATCGGCCACAGGAATTTCTCAAAAATTGTGAATTGCAAGACAGGGACTCAACGGAGCAACCCTCAAGGTCCTCAAGGTCAATGTCTCGGATGCGGCAATAGATCCGTTGCGGAAGAGGGCGCAGCTCCACCTCTAGACCCGGGTAGCGCAACGCTCTTCCCATGTGGCATAACAGGGACTTGAAGCACCAATGAGAGACCCACCAAATGAGAAGCACGTGGAATTAAAGCGGGTCAAGCTCGGGAGAAGAATATTTGCAAAATGTCCGTTGTTGTCCGAGTTGGCAGTGGATGGTTGATAGCGGGGTGGGCCTGAGGCAAAGGGATCGACCCTGCTGCGAGATAAGTTGCATGGTGAGAGCTTTCAGGATATATGCAGTCCACCTCGCCGAGACGCTGACCTGCATACGCTCTTCTTCCTCCTCAGGTTGGGTATTGTCAAGCTGCCCAACATTATCATCATGAACGGGCAATCAGGTGTTTCCCAAGGCCAGACGTCGGTCTTCTCTCTGGCGAGCATAGGCTGGCTTGTTGTGGCTTGGATTGGTTACCGGATTGCGATAGCGCTGTACAACATCTCGCCTTTTCACCCCCTATCTCGATTTCCTGGTCCAAAGATCGCCGCTGCTTCTTATCTCTATGAAGCCTATTACGATTGGTGGCTAGTTGGGCGTTATGGCAAGGTCATCTCTCGTATGCACGAGAAGTATGGTCCTATTGTGCGCATCAACCCGGATGAGCTGCACTGCTCCGACCCCGCATTCACGGATGAGATTTACGCTGGACCCGGACGTGTTCGAGACAAATGGCAGCACCAGCTGAACACTGGTGGAGCCGGACCTGTCTCAGTTACTGGATTCTCAACGGTTAACCATGACCTGCATCGCGCGCGCAGGGCGCCGTTGAACAGGTTCTTCTCGCGTCAGCAGACGTTAAAGCTTGAAGGCGAGGTACACGAGTTCGCGTCTATGGTGGCGCGCAAGATGCTCAAGTCGGCCGGAAAGGGAGCATTCGACGTCAAGGAAGCATTCAACTGTTACACAGCCGACGTCATCTCTCAGTATGCTTTTGGTGAGCCCATGGGGTTTGTGGCGCAGGAAGGCTGGGAGCCCAATTTCGCGACATGGGTCAAGTCGTTTTTCAAGAGCGCCTACATGATGCGACACAACGTTTTGGGCCGGAAGATGGCCCAAGTCCTTCCATTCATGGCCGACTACCTGGGCGAAGACATCAAAGCGGTCATGAACGTCATGAATGTCACCATCCCGCAGTACATCGCTCAGGCTCTGAGAAATCCAGATAACGGGCGCGTGTTTGCTGAAGTGTTGGGCAAGAACAAGTCCATGTCAGAAGAAGAAAAGTACCGATATAACGGAGAGGGCTTCAACTTCTTGCTTGCCGGTACCGAGACGACTGCTGTAAGTTGATGCTGTTCGGGAGCTCAATATGCAGCCAAACTGACTTCTTTCGTAGGCCATTCTCACAGTCTTCACCTACTGGGCGCTAGCTAAGCCTGAAATCCACCAAAGGCTGATGTCCGATCTCGCACAAGCTGGCATCAGTCAGCAGAATCTTAAATGGATTGATCTTGAAAAGGTGCCCTATTTCTGGGCTGTGCTGCAGGAGTGTCTGCGCATGATGCCCGGCGTCTCGCACAGGTCGGCCAGAACTGCGCGTGAAGAGGAGTTGCACTACAAATCAGCAGACGGCAAGACGGAGTTTGTGATTCCCAGAGGCACGCCTATTGGCATGACGTCTATGATCAACCACTGGAACACTGAGCTCTTCCCTAACCCTGACGAGTTTCTTCCTGAGCGCTGGCTACTGGAGGACGGAACGCAGAACTACGCGCTGCAGAAGAAGCTGATTGCGTTTGGAAAAGGCAGTCGTGTCTGCATTGGCGAACAGCTGGCGTACTGTGAGATGTACATTATGGGCGCGTACATGGTGCTGGACGTTCTTCCACGGGCCAAGCTGGTGGACACAACCAAAGAAGATATTTCGTACGACCACGATTTGATCGTGGCACAGACGGCGAAGGGTTCTATTTCTGTTCGTATTGCTGTAGAGTAGGGAAACGGTCGTGCTGAGGCGGAGGATCCGGCGGGCTGGGTTGAGATTAGATGCTTATAATTATGATCCTTGGAACACGCGACACGCGATAAGCGGGACTGGGCGTGAAGCACGAGTCGGCAGTGTGACTCTGGAGACGTTCCTTGCATGCCTGGCCCGGACACGATGCCTAGTTTGCGTAGTGTCGGGCTGGAAGGATGGCGTTGTCCCTCTTGGCAAGATCGGTACCCACGTCTTGTGTCGTCACGTGAGAAAAGTAAGCGGAATTGATCGCCAAGAATTGTGCTCCGCAACAAGCCTTTGGCTCTTAGCTTATCATTCAAAAATGATTGTGATACAGCGTGAGATGTAGGGTTCATCGTGCTTGTATGGATACATACATCGACCCACGTGATCCCAAAGCAGTCCATGTCTCCGCCGCGTTTGCATGGAATGTTGTGCCGCACTCACAACCAGAATGTACGTAGACGCGCAGGGGAAGCATGTTACAGAACCAAAGTGACACGCGGCTCGTTGATCGGCACTTGTCCAGAGGGCTAATGGAATTGGCCTACCAGATGACGTCGAGTGCGGCATTTAGGAATCGAGCAATATCATTCTCGAAGACTGTCCCACTGCACAGCCCCGCTCTTGGCGCCTCGACTTCCAGGCCCTTCTGGCCGCCAAATCTCGCTGCGAGCCGAGTTCAAATGCCTGCCCACCGTCTCTCTCCCGACTCCTGTGGAAATTCCATCTTCAGAGTCAGAGGACCTCGCCCCGCCCGGCTCAATGGTTCAAGATGTCTTCTCGCTGCACAGCATCGTCGCCGGCAACGATCTGAGGTTCCCATTCTCGCTCAAGGACTACCAACGCTATATCTTTGGCGACGACAGGTTGGCCCATCGTTTCGGCACGGACCTCGCCAAGGCCTATCTTCCCACTCTCTCGACCCCAATAGACGACCTTGCCGTTGCCGTGTTATCCGAAAAGGTCCCCACGGCCACTCACAGCCTGCGCAACCACTTTGTGGCCTATCTCAATCGCCATCTCATTGCCAATAACGCCGCGCCCGCCCTCAAGCTCGACTTTCACTATGTGGATGTCTGTGCACAAATAGCGCGGGACGGTCCGCCCGCCAGTACAACCGCTCTCTACCACATTGACACGCAACGTCTTCAGAACCGGACCCTGATTGTGCTGGCCGATATTCGGACCGGTCAAGACCGAGAGGACAGGATAAGGGCTTCGTTTGCGGCCAAAGGCATTACCACGGTGTTTGCTTACCTTGCCTCTCTCGACACTCCTGCTGCTACGGCCTTACTCTCCAACTTCCTCTCGTCTGTGGTCAGCCCATCCATGAAGGATGTCGAGGCCATTGTCCAAGGCCCTAGCTTTGTCATGAACGAGTGCTTTGTCAAGTTTGTCTTGGAGAGGGACAACGCCGAGTTTTGTCAGTTCATTAGGCGGCAGGATGACGATTTTGCCAGAGTTTTGTTGGACCACGCCATTAACAGTCACTATTATAACGATGACGAGCACGAGGACAACGTCAGGTTTCTCCTCTGGGAAGTACAGGCACGTGAAAGTGTGTAGTAGTATCGAATATTCCTCGACCTAAACTATCGGCCAAATACCCCCCTGGATTATTTGGGTCATGCGTTTCTTTCATGGAACATAAAAAGCTCATTAAGAAAGGCCACACTTGCTTCGTTTCGCATTTACCGCCATATATCGGAGAAGAAACGAATGGTTCATGGGATGACCATACATCATCACTTCAATCTGCGAGGTTACGCCGTGTGCGCGAGGAAAGGGCAGAATTGGCCCATTACAGTTGCCAGATAACACCTTGCAAAATATATACTATATTTCACTCATTTGGAGAAGCGATATACAATGGACAAACTGAAGGCGTGTAACACATACGACAGATAGCGCCAAGTAACGCTATAAGTTCAAAGACATGAAAATTTGAGGCGGAACAAGCAGCCTAAGAATCGAACCTTGCCTCTCTCTGTCCAGACGCAGTTCCAGCCTCGCCCTTCGCGTGCGCATCTGCCTTGCCATGTTCCACCAGCTTCAAAGGCCGATACTCCGCCTCCCACATTTGCTCTCTAATCCACTCTTCCAGCTCGTTGTCATCGTTTGGTATACCCTTTTCCTGTGCCAGTCCTTCCTCCACCGCCTTCTTGATTACATTCCTGGCAATCTGCACGCTAATCTCGCGAACATCTTTGACGTCTGGGAGAAGGCCGGCTCCGTTGTTGTTCAGGACTGGGGCTGCGGATGCTAGTGCCTGCACAGCGGCAACAAGGAGTGCAGGGGTCATGAGGCGAGTACGGGAAAGGACTGCGCCAAGACCAATGCCAGGGAAGGTCACGGAGTTGTTGCACTCGGCTGATTAATGATTAGTATCTGTTCGCGACGAGGTTTCGATATCAAAGACTCACAGATGTCATACTCCTTGCCATTGTGCTTCACTGGATCAAAGGGCGAACCAGTCGCTACCAGCACCTTCCCATCTGTCCAGTCGTACAAATCCTGGGGTTTGGCTTCATGGAGTCTGGTCGGATTGGATAGTGGGAAGATGATAGGGCGCTCGACATGTTTTGCCATTTCTCGAACAATCTCCTCTGTGAAAGCTCCTGGCTTGGTCGATGTACCAATGAGCACGTGAGGCTTTACTTCTTTGACAACTGAAAGTAAATCTCCATGATCCTTACCCTCCCATTCTTTGTCAGTGCGAGCGAATGGTATTTGAGCGGGGGTAAGCTGGTCTTTTTTCCCTTGTAAAAGAAGGCCTGGTTTGTCGACGCACCTGAATCATGTTAATTCAATTTTGTTCAACAACAGTATTGAGAAACCTACCATATCTGGCGACTAGCCTCTTCCTCTGATTTCCCGGTGTTTTGAACAATGGCGTCTCGAATCTGGTCTGCGATGCCCGTTCCTGCCGAGCCCGCGCCGAACATGACGAAGCGTGCCTCGTCCCATTTGGTACCGCTCACTTTGAACGCAGCCATAACAGCTGCAAGCGTGACACAGCCAGTACCTTGAACATCATCATTGAAGCATGCGATCTCAGGCGTATACTTGTCCAGGATCCTTCGTGCATTGTTCAAACCAAAGTCTTCGAAGTGAATATAGGCCTTAGGGTAATGCTTTCGCGCAGCTTTCACAAACGTGTCGACAAAGTGGTCGTATTTCTCCCCAGATACTCGTGGTTTCTTCAAACCAAGATACAGCTCGCCATCCAAAAGATCCTTATTCTGCACTCAATGTTAGTCGGAAACACGCAGTCAATTCTGAAACAACTTACATCTGTGCCGCAATCAAGAACAACAGGCAGAGTCCGCGAAGGGTGTATACCGGCACACAGTGTGTAAATGACGAGTTTGGCTACACTGATCAGGATAGCGCCTACACCCTGGTCTCCAATACCCAGGATCTGCTGTCCATCGCTTACGACTATAAGGTCAATATCTTCGGGATTGCCCCATTGCTTCAGGTCATCCTCAACACGATCCACATCGTCAATATTGAGAAAACAACCTTCGGGTCGTCGGAAAATCTTGGAGTAATCAGCTATGGCCTCCCCCTCAGTGGGAGTATAGATGACGGAGAACATCTCCTTCAGATGGTCGAGGATAAGCTGCATGATGATTAGTCTTGATATTAGCATAGCTGTGGGTTGGTCCGTACTCTATAATACAACACCTCATTTTGCTCCTTCATGCTCGTCATGAACGTGTTCTTGGCAAGATCGTTCGGACGCGAGCTGTACTGGGCGTACGCGCGCTTGACCTGCTCGTCGAGAGTCTGGATATTTGTGGGAAGAAGGCCATGGAGCTTGAATGTGTCGCGTTCTTCCTTCGTGAATGCTGAGCCTTTGTTGAAGTAGGGTGTGCGGAGGAGAGCATTGCCCTACTCTGAATGTCAGTGCCTTGGGTGCACGATTAGATGCAGCGACGAATACGCACCGTCAAGCTAGTCTCTTGTGGCCCTGAAGTGGAGAGAGGTAGATGGCCGAACTTTTCGTTCTTTTGGTGTTTCGTATTGGGTGACATTTTTACGAATCTTCGAGAGGAACTATGCAATGATCGAGACGTTTGAAGTCGTGCTTGCCAGGTTGCCGAAGTGGCTTGAGCGAATAGCGATATGCGTAGTTGTGGCAGCATTCAAGCGTATGCAAATACAATCAGGTTATATAGCGCTGTCGCTTCACAAGATAAACCTGTTCCGACTTGATCCGGTTTCTTGTGGAGCTTGAAGCTATACGATGTGCACTGGGGCGCGTTTTTTCTTTCTACAAGGTCTGGAAGGGGATTAATGCTTCTGGCTTCGAAGTACGGGATGTGTTTTCTCGACAAAGCAAAGAGACTCCGACTTCATCCGACACTAAGTTAAAGTTGTCTAGTACGCCATCAACACAGCTTACTGTTGTTTCTCTAAGCCTCGCTTGCAAAACTCATTGTCATAGGCTGCGTAGGCGTGACGTCATAACCGCCTTCGTAAGCGCACTACACGCGCAGAACGCGTGTTACTTTACTGACGCTCATTGACGTTCATGTCCCAAGCGTTGAGAATAAAAATTTTATTAACAGAGGATCCATGAGTGCAAATTAATGAAGAAAGTATCGTCATTTCTTGGAAGCGGCTTAACTCGATCGTACTACCCCACATACCCCTCCACCCTCATCCAACAGATAACTACCTTACACGACACAACCTCGTATGCTATACCAGTGGTTTGAGTCAGCATAGTAATGGACTCAATACATTCAAATGATACATGCAATCAGGATGCATGGACAGAACTGCAAACGCGCGAGGGAGGCGCCTGGCCCACTGAGCACACGCATCTACGCACACCTTGTGGTGAAAACGCTTTTACTTAGCTGGTTTTGAACCTTGAATTTCTCAGTTTGAGTCGTACTAATTAGTCGCATGCTTATACTCAGCCAGGTTGGTGTTCGCTTCTTGTCGTTCAAACGGTATCATCATCCTTTGGGATTATCAGCCTATCTTACTGTGCAGCGACTCTTGTGGCACATGGTACTTCATCGCGCGATCGGAATCTTCAGAGTCAATTTCCCGGAAGTTTCGGAAGATCGAGCATCGTGTTGAATCTCGCAAACTCTTTCGACAATTCTTTTGGAATTCACTCCTAACGCAGTTCAAAGACCGTGCGGTCTCCGTCGTTGGTTAGGAAGCGACAGCTCGATCTACAAAACCAATCCGTGCTTTTCGAAATGCCCGTCGAGCTCCGAAACCATATCCACAAAACTTTGATTAGCGAGCGCGACGACTTGCAACTTGTAGCAATTGACCGAAAGCGTTGCTCAACGACATACAAATGGTCCAGGAATGACGCGGGCAACAACAATGATGAGCATCGACGACTGAACTACTCGCGATATCTCGACGGAGCGCAAATTCGGTCGCCTAGAATACTGGCCATACAACAGATTTGGTCATGTACTAGTACAAAAAAATATCAGAGAAATATAGAAAGACTAATTTCCGAGTTGCATCTGGGTTCATGAGTCGGAGGTAATAGCCGGCGAGTTTGGAGCGTAGCATATGTATAAATAAACATTTGCCAAGAGCAGCGAAAGATAGGGAAAAAGTCGTTTCGGGAATGTGTACATGACAACGCGAAGACGCATGCTATGAACAACTGTCTCAGCCACTTTCTTCCAAACTCCAATCCCAAGGGTCTGCCTTGTTCTGTCAGCTTATCGATACCTCTCTCGTTCTCCGTCACCCTTCGTAATCCCGGACTTGGCGCTGACATTGCGGCCCCAAGGCAAACCTGAGAAGGGCTGTAGGGCAAGAAGGCTACACGCTAAACCTTTGGCATGACCAGATACGAACAATATGTGGCTGCCTTCGGGAAACCACTGTCGCTAAGCCCCGAACCACTGCCTGACGGCACGGGACGTCGACCTTGGCCGCACGGTCATACTAGCGTGTGGCACAGCTGAACATTCCTATCTCGTGGTGCCAAACAAATTTCAGCCAACTACAGACCTACTGAAAAGCCATTTTACGCGATACCCAAGACATCTCTCTTGCAATTTTGGTGTCGATATCCACATCCTATACGAACGAGGCGCAGCCACGAAAATCAAGTGTTGCTAGTTGTATAGGACTGCGCATCGCGAGAATTTGGCCCCTTCAATACTTCATTTCTTGGTTCCTAGGTCGTAGGATTGCGGCGAAGTCAAGTGCGTGACGTTCTGCCTCTGATTTTACTCATTCAGGGCAGGTCTTTTCTTGGATCCGGAGTTCAATCGGGGACTAATGCACACCGCGTGTGCGATTGGGGATAGCTAGCTGAACAAACACGAATGATGGATGATGGCGTCGAGGAATTTGTCTTGAAGATAATTTTCTCAGCTCAAATGGGCAACAAATGGATGGCACAGGCAGCGCCACAGACTGATGGCTGACCAAAGAGAACATCTTATGTCAGAGCTCATACTTGGCACGGAGATGTAAAGTAGGGTGGGGAAGCAGGCAGTTTACTTGAACGAGAGGCCTCTCATCTGTATAAAGGCAAGTCCCTTCCAGCTTTGATCCATACATTCGTCAACATCTACATATCAATCAGTATATCTTAGCTTCTGTACCCACATCACTCGATAAGCTACATTATAGACTTCTTTCATTCAAGACTACCGGAAGTCTTCAAATCCATACCAATACCTTATTCGACAGTAATCAAGATGAAGTTCATGCTCCTTCTTAGCACGGCAATGTACACTGCCACAGTTCTGGCTGCTCCAGGGGCCGTAGGTGTTTCCAGGCTCTTCTGCTTCACTACCCAGCTCTTTCCAGTATGGTGACTAACGATCCGCTTCTTAGATCTCACTCAACCGCTCTTTTAAGACTCTTGATGCCCGTGAAGATGGCAAAGGTGCTACACGCGTAGCCTGCGTCGAATGTCCATGCGATGTATGTGCTTCCTATTTCCTCGTTCTATTGAGGGAGACTAGACTTTTGGAGAGTTCACTTCGTAGTGTCTTAAATAACTGACCTGTACGACAGGGCTTCACTGGAGCTTGCAAGTGCGTCGCCTTCGGTTGCTGCTGCGGGCATTAAGTCCCTAGATAGCCGCCAACTGGTGGCCAGGTAGAGTCAACGTAAAGTTGTACTCCTTTGTTAGAATTTAGAAAGAGATGGCAACATCTGTATTGTTCAATTCATACCTAGGGAGCATGGGGGTTTCTGCTGGAGTTTCGGTTAGTGAATGGGACGTGATATGGGAATACAAATATAACACTACATAACAAGAATTCGATAGAAATTCTATACATTGACATATCATCATTGGCGCCACTATTATCTGTCTTCATATCAGCATACATTACCGTCGTGGGTATGATCTCCAAATCGCTTAATGGACATATGCTTGGGACCACAGCTTACAGACACATACTACAAGTACTTCGGGATTCGGAGAGCTGCGACTAGCATCAACTTCACTAAGGTTAGTCCTGCAACGAGAGGTATGCTTATGATCCAATAGCGTTCTTCGGCCAGTACGACACAGCGTCGCCGAGTCTCATTGAGTTTCGGAGGACCGCGCCAGTAACGCCATCAACGTCTTTGCGTCATGCAAACGCCCATCGCACTATGTTCTTTCGTTGTATACCAAGCCTGATTACGATGCGTTGTTTGCCAACGTCATCTAGATCGTTTGGCGCAAAGTCAAACTTGCCATAAATAACGTACCGGGTATGCTAAATGCCAAATGAAGGTTGTGATCCGCTCCAAGAGGTACCAAAGTTGGACGTAGCGCGTGCGACTAAGACCCAAGTGAGAACGCCGTCTACGAAGATCAATATCTAGTAAGACCCACTTTTGACAATTACCCGTTTACTCGCCGATTCAGGAGAACTATGGTGGAAATAAAGCCTGGTAGGCTCGCGGCTCCGCGACTCATGCAAAGGCGCTGGGTTAAAAACGATGGTAACCCCATGGTATGGTTATAGGCAGGGGCCTCATATACTTTTGTCGTTCATTCGATATACCGTAATCTGAAATTCGGGAGATTTCCAGTATGCGGTTCCCCGTGCACTCGTTAGCTCTCCTGAGCATCATCCCTCAGTCGCTCGCTGCACCAGCACCCGCCGCCATAGCACAGCCATCCGTAGAAGGCGCCACAGAAACTATTGAGGAACGCCAGCTCCTCGGCAAACTCCTTCCTGGCGTTTTGCCCGGCGTAATTTCACTTGTTAACAATCTTCTCGGCGATGTCAATGCCGCCGTCGCCGAGGGCAAGCCCGACAAGGTCCTCGACATATTCAAACAACTTCAACCTACGACACGGCCCACGAACATCGAAGCCGCTGTAGCTGCAAATGCTAAGATATGGGCAAGCCCAACGACAAGAACAGACTTCTTCGCTGCCGCTGCGACACAAATCGCTGGCGGTCTGCTCCTCGACCAAACACTGCAGGTGGCCCTGAACGGTGGTTTGCCTGTAGGAGAGAATAGCATCAAAAACAACAATCCTCCTCCGCCGACTCCCATCTATCCCAAGAAGGATACCACGGACGCTCCATACACTGTTTCTGAATCCGACCTTCGCAAGGCCATATTTATTCCACCCAGTTTCACGTACGGTGTCAAACGCCCGGTCATCTTTGTACCAGGAACTGCTTCTTACGGTGGTACAAACTTTGCCTCCAATCTGCGCAAGCTGCTGAACGGAAAGAAATTCGCTGACCCAGTATGGCTCAACATACCCGGTGCCATGCTTGGTGATGCGCAAACAAATGCAGAGTACATTGCTTACGCCATCAACTACATCAGCGCTGTCTCGGGCAAAAACCAGCAGAACATTGCCGTCATCTCGTGGTCTCAAGGCGGTCTCGACACTCAATGGGTACTGAAATACTGGCCTTCTACACGAGAAGTTGTAACAGACTTTTTGCCCGTATCTCCAGACTTCAAGGGCACAGTGCTCGCAAACGCACTCTGCCTAACCCCCAACAGTGATACGGCTATTCTCCCTTGCGACCCCGCCGTTATCCAGCAAGAAGCTACAAGCGATTTCGTTCGAAGCCTGAGGAGTGGAAGAGGAGATAGCGCATACGTACCCACAACAACATTCTACTCTGGCTTCTTCGACGAGATCGTCCAGCCGCAATCAGGCACCCAGGCCTCAGCGTTTATGAACGACGCACGAAACGTCGGTGTCTCGAACAACGAGGTCCAGGTCGTGTGCGCCGGCCAGCGCGCCGGTTCTTTCTATGGCCACGCCAGTCTTCTTGCCAATCCGCTTACATACGCACTCATTGTTGATGCGTTGACATATGACGGTCCGGGCAACGTGAGCCGCATCAATTTGAAAAGTGTGTGTGATAGCTACGCCGCCCCAGGGCTTGACCTGGACGATGTTTTAGCTACCATTGGCTTGATTCCGGTGGCGGGCGCGCTGCTGCTGTTGGATCCGCAGAAGAGTTTTGCTGAGCCGCCGTTGAGGGCTTACGCAATGTGACAGCATTACATAGAAAGAAATTTCAACGAAGTAGTAGCTCTATAATTCTATATGTTTAATCACTACCTAAGGTCCCTGCGATTACAACTCTACCACGACCGAACATTAGGTACTCCATATCCATTTACCAGTCTGGAAACAACAGCTTAGACTAGCTATTGATCCTTCAGGGATTGAGTATAAGAAATAGAACTCTAGCCTAGACCCAACTCTAATGTCTAGGTGGACAATCCTTCTTTTCGTTGAGGGCTTTGTCCCTATCTTCACACCCTTTCGTCCCTACCTGGCAGCGGATTCCACAGCACACATGGCCTTTGCTATCTGTATACCAAGTGTCACCTTCGCCGCCCGAGGCCTCGCAGGCTGCAGCTCCATTGGTAATCTATATGCGTATATTAGATCTTCATCTTGTATTTAAGCAAAAGCAAAAGATTACCTTGCAATCACATTGATCCGTGTTTTTATTGTAGACCACTTGGTTGCCGGCGCCACAACGGTAGTAGGTCTCACAAGTAGGTTGGTCGAGCTCCTATACAAGACTGTAAGCTAACAGATAGAGAGTTGATGAGGTGTCTTACCTGGCGCCGTTCTGCAAAACCTCTCTTTTGCATGCTTCCGACGTTTGGCTCTAGGCGCTTGAAGAGCATGCCATCTGCCGAGGCTGCAGTAAAGCTAGCGAGAGCAGCGATCACGATGAGAACAGACTTCATTTTAAGGGTTGGTGAGAGTTGGGTGCCGATGAAATAGCTGTACTGAAGGAGTTAAAAGAGTGGCTAAGATGGTAGTTAAGATACCACGATTGATATGGGGTCTGTATACTCCGTACTTCGATTTACTTTATATATCTTGTACAACTAACGCACGAGCACTGTCTGTATCACAATTTTAACCCCCCGAAATCCAAGCGTACGTAATCTTCCAGGCTGGTGCAGCAAGAAATGGTTTAGCTACGATGATTATGTCCTACTACAAGCGCAATAATGAAGCCGGCGTCAAAGTAAGGTTTGTACTGCAAAGGCAATCCTAGAGGCGATACTGAGTAGTGCGCTCTTCGTCTTACTCCGGTCAGCAATTTCTCGTCCTCCAGTCTTGCACTTTCTCATCTCTTAGGCTGCAACCCTATGTACGTGGATTGCCGAGACGAGTGCAGAGCCCTATCGATTTGCAAAAAAATTAAGCCAATAAAGCCTTGTATTATCTAGTGATCTTGATAGGAATAATATGCGCCTATGGAACATAGCGATAGGTGAGTATACACAGAAGCTCAGGGGCATAAGCACATGGCTAGCGCGATGGACCTCTTAGTGAATGGGCATAAGCTGACTAATATTTCTTCTTCTTCACTTTTCACTAATGGCTCGCCTGTGATAATTAGCCTATTAAAAAGCATGATAAAAATAGCAGGCCGTCTCTCAGCCCACTAAAAATTAAAGATTAAAAAAAAGTTTTATTAAAATAGAGATTTAAACGCAATAATACGAGTTTTAGGGCTTCTAGCTTTGCGTCTTACAAAGCCTTAGGCCCTAAGGCTCTAGTTCTATATAAGCCTTAAGCTCTAGAGCTCTAGCTGTACGTGTTAAATCTAAGATATAGATTTAGATAGACTCTTAATTATAGAATAACAAGGAACTCTAATAGGCAGAAGCCCATTGAGCGGCCAGCGACGAGCAGAAAATCCGAAGTCGTTGAGCCGTGGCCGTTATGAGGACATAATAAGCTGACTGTTACACGAGGTTCGGCTATCCTTCCCTGACCCTGGTCCGGATTAGGGCGAGTAAACTTCGTACAGTAAGCCATGTGATTATTGTGCTTATTCGTGATGGAAAAAAGTTGTAGAATTGTTACGAACCTGAGCAGATAGCACAGTGCCAGATAATGAAAGAAAGAGGGATCAAGCCCATGCCAGGGCCTCTTTTATGTTCAAAGTCATCCATGGTGTTACGAACCTAATAGAAGGACTCGCGCAAGATCAGGAAAAGAAAGAGAATAGAGCCTATATGATAACCTCACTCAAAGATAAAGATATATCCAGCTAATAATGTATAAGTAATTCTATGTATTATAGGGTAGGCCTCACCTACCCCTTAGTAAGCCTAGACAAGAACAGGTCACGGGTATATGTATAAGTAGCTTAGATAACTAGGCAGACCTCTTCTTCTCAAGTAACCCAATAACTTTTGGCTCCTCACAGTTTCCTGATAGGGCTCAGCCCATAACACTTTTTTCTAAAACATAACGCGTATATTAGTCACTTGAACGCAATGAAGATCCAAGGTTTACACATCAAATCCAATTTACGAAGATTTGCAAGCTGTCTCTGATTTGGTATGACACTGGATGTTCCATTTGCATAAAATGACTAGCTTGCCGTTCGCGCCCCATCCACCTCGCATCTAGTCCGACAACGCACAAATCTTGTTCCTAGCGCATGCGCGTTTTATTCCACTTTGCAAAGGACATAGCCTTGGTGATCGAACCTCCGTTATCTTTCTTTTCAAAATTTAAGCCCCACTCTGGGCGTATAACGGGACGAGAGTTTGATAAAGAGCTTGATAACGAGTTTGACGTAGAATTTGACAAACCTTGACAGGGGTGGGATGAGACTTTCTTCTCAGGAGAACAGCTACTACATAACATCTTCTGCCTCATCAATAATCTGCACTTTGATACTTCCGTTGCTTAGATCAGCACACGTATGTAGCGCATCAAGTGCCTTTTCAAGTGGAAACGTGTGGCTAACCAGCGGCTTGAGATCCAATATGCCACCAGATAAGCACTGGAGACCCGCTGGCCAGGTATCGCGATACCGATTTATGAACCTAAGATCAATCTACATAAGATGTTAGCACGTCTCGTCTTTATCAAGCGAGAGGCGCATTTACGTACCTCAGCTAAACTCAAATGCATGAATGGCAGGTTGTTCATGATTTCTTTCCCAACTCCGATTACCATGACTGTTCCGCCTCGTCGCGCCGTGTAAGCGGCAGTGATGACGCTGTTTTCCACGCCAGTGCATTCCAGCACAGTCTCTGGAGCTCCGTACTCGCCTACGTTTTCAAAGTCAAACAATTCTCTAATCTTCTTCGCGTTGCCCAAAGCATCCATGTCTCGGTCAACTTGGTAAGTATACGCCGAAGGAACAAACTGTTTGGCAAACTCTAGTCGCCTCGGCTCAAGGTCTGTGATAACAAGGGGATGTGCTCCACTCGCTCTAGCTGCTGCCAGTGCAATCAGACCAATCGGCCCAGCACCGCATATTACAGCACCGCGACCTAGAGAGAGACCAGCAGACTTGATGCCGTGCATGACTACAGAAAGTGGCTCGAGGAGCGCACCTTCGGCATACGATATGTTCTCAGGCAGTTTATGGCACCATTTTGCGGGATGAGTCTTGTACCGCTGAATGGTGCCATCGTAAGGGTAGACACCTGCAAACTGAACATCCTCGCAGAGGTTGTAGCGTCCATCCATGCACAAGAAGCATGAGCCGCACGGGACGCCAGGCTCGACTGCTACACGGTCGCCTAGCCATCAGTTAGAAAAGAGAATACATTCATGTGTATAGCAGAAATTCAAATACCAGGCTGTAAGGTCGTAACGCCCTCGCCACACTGCAGGACGATGCCTGATGCTTCGTGACCGAGGATGCAGTCTCCCTCTACGATGAGAGAGCCTATTCTTCCTGCTTTCCAAAAGTGTATATCAGACCTGCCAGGTTATGCATTAGCCTGTTGAATCTTGTTCCGAATGTTAAATCTCGCACCCGCAAACGCCCGTGGCTTTGATATGTAACAGAACTTCTCCCCTGCCTGGCGCATAGACAGGTGCATCTTGTACTTTGAGCTTATGATCTGCGGTGACTTGCAGAGAGGGATTTGGCAGCGACGTTGCAATTCTTGCGCGAGTCATGTTTGTTGATTTGGGCGGAGAAGATACAACTTCAGGAATCGTTGTTCAAGTAAGCGTAACGGAGAGCCTCAAAGATCTTAGATTATGGGAAATCCGAGAGCACAGTCAAGCTTAGGGTAACAGCTGAGAATGTCCCGCGGCCCAAGTGTTTAGCGGATCATGTTGCCATGACTGCGGGAATAGCAACTCCATCCTCACTACCCTCCGCCCGACACAAGAGGTGGCGTTGAATTGCGGGGAAGACTTGTGCGGAGACGGCTAGTAGAGATCGCGAGTGGCTATGATTACTGTATCGGTGCAGTGACGCTTCCGATTGCCAATAGGGACCAAGATCTCGGCCCTCATCCGTTCGGAAATGCGTCGGGTTGCCTAATTCGGCACATCCGGCGCTCGACTTCGATGCACATGGAAGATTCGTTGTCAGTCGCATGCTGAACAAGTACTTAGTTGTCATGCTCCGTGATATTTCTTTGCCAGCTCTAATTCTCCTTCTTCACTTGTCTTCTCAACTTACATATCGTTAATCACTTTATACCCATATCATGCACTCGTCACAGGACGCACCTCAAGTAAATGGCTCCACGGCTTATGGAAAGAATGCCGTAGAGGGTTTGAAGCAAGAAGAAAAGCTAGAGCAATCTTCAGTGCGAAAGCTTTCAAAAGAGCATGATCTCGTCTTGAAAACTTTCAGATTGCTCATTGCAGACTTGTGTCAGCAATTCAATGGCGGCCATCCTGGGTAAGTTTCGGCAGTCACCACTATCAACAAGAACTAACAGACATCCAGAGGAGCAATTGGCATGGCAGCCATTGGAGTTGCCCTATGGAGATATGTTATGCGCTATGCACCACACACCCCAGACTACTTCAACCGTGATCGATTCGTCTTATCAAATGGTGAGTATCTTGGAATGATTTGAGTAAATAGAAACACAACTAACCAGAAAAGGCCACACGTGTCTTTTCCAGTACACATTTCTTCATCTTACAGGCTACAAGGCCATGACATTTGACCAGCTCAAATCGTACCACTCGGAACGAGTCGATGCACTTTGTCCTGGGCACCCAGAAATCGAACATGAAGGCATCGAGGTGACGACCGGCCCACTAGGCCAAGGTGTAGCCAATGCGGTGGGTCTTGCAATGGCGACCAAGAATCTCCAGGCTACTTACAACAAGCCTGATTTCGATGTTGTATCGAACCACACTTGGTGTATGATTGGAGATGCGTGTTTACAAGAAGGAGTCGCCTTGGAGGCGATTTCTTTTGCTGGACACTTGAAACTGAACAACCTCACCATCATTTACGACAACAACCAGGTTACCTGTGACGGCTCGGTTGACCTTACAAATACTGAGGATGTGAACACCAAGATGAGGGCATGCGGATGGGACGTAATTGACGTCGAGGACGGCTGTTTCGACGTTGAAGGATTGGTTGAGGCTTTGAACAAGGCGCGATCTTCGACTGAAAAGCCCACATTTATCAATGTTCGAACAATTATCGGCGTTGGCAGCGCCGTTGCTGGAGACGCTGTTGCTCACGGTGCAGCTCTCGGTGCATCTGACGTAGCAAACATGAAGAAGGCATACGGCTTTAATCCGGACGAGCACTTTGTCATCAGCGATGAAGTACGCAAGTTCTTCGAGGATCTCCCAGCGAAAGGTCAAGAGCTAGTAAAGTCATGGGAAGAAAAGGTCAAGCAGTACGAGACCAAGTATCCCGAAGAAGGGGCAGACTTTCGACGCCGCGTCGAGGGCCGTTTGCCCGAGAATTGGCAGTCCCTGGTACCAACCTCGTTCCCTGACGCGCCAACCGCGACGAGAAAGTCGTCCGGACTCGTCCTCAACCCACTCGCAGAGAAGATCAACAACTTTATGGTTGGCACTGCCGACCTGACACCTTCCGTAAACATGGCCTGGAAGGGCAAGGTTGATTTCCAGCATGTAAGTGTCGTTGTTGAGTAGTGTTATAAGACCCTACTAACCCTACACAGCCTGACTTAAAGACAACATGTGGTATCACTGGCAACTACAGTGGCCGATATATCCACTACGGCGTTCGTGAGCACGCAATGTGTGCCATTTCCAACGGACTCGCAGCATTCGCACCCAACACCTTCATCCCCATCACCTCATCCTTCTTCATGTTCTACCTGTATGCCGCACCCGCCGTCCGCATGGGTGCCCTGCAACGTCTGCAAGTCATCCACGCCGCAACACACGACAGGTACTTATCCCTCTCTTCCCTCCCATAACTTTCCCTTTACTAACAGAAACCCCTCAGCATCGGCATGGGCGAGGACGGCCCCACGCACCAACCCATCGAACTCGCCAACCTCTACCGCGCCATGCCCAACCTCCTCTACATCCGTCCCGCCGACAGCGAAGAAACCGCAGGAGCCTGGCTCACTGCTCTCTCCGCGACCAACACCCCCAGCATCATCTCCACCTCGCGGCACACGCTACCGCAACTCGCGCAAACCAGCCGTGCCATGGTCTCCAAGGGCGGCTACGTCCTCGAAGAGGCCGAAAACGCACATCTAACGCTCATCGGTGTAGGTGCCGAACTACACCACGCCGTAGACGTAGCTCGTAACCTCCGCGCCAAAGGCCTCAAAGTCCGCGTGCTCAGTTTCCCATGCCAGCGCTTGTTCGACGCCCAGTCAACGCAGTATAAGCGCGACACGCTGAAGCGACACCTCGGGATCCCGGCTGTTGCCATTGAGCCCTTTGCGCCGAATGGCTGGGAGAGATATGCGGATGCAGCATGCTGTTTGAAGCGGTTCGGACATAGTTTGCCGGGTAAAGCGGCGTACAAGTATTTTGGGTTTGATGTCCCCGCGTTGACGGAGAAGGTGGAGAAGTATTTGGACATGGTGAAGGCGGATCCGCTGCTGAAGGGGGAGTTTGTGGATTTGTGAGTGAAAGGGGCTGAGGGATTGGGGGGGTGTTCAAGGTGTTTGGGGGGTTAACTTTTGTAAATGAATGTATGATATACGATACTTGCTCAAAAGCGTAACGTTGTTTTACGGCTTGGTCTGCTAGCAAAGTGACATTATTAACACAGTTGCGTACAACCTTCTTTCATTATTGATAATTCGTGTTAGCTCCCTAGTAGAGCTATTTTTCATTGCTGATTTCTGATGTGGTTTGACATAAGGCAGGTTGGCGGTCAAGCTACGCTACACTCATCATAGTGACATTGTGCAGGGCTGTCGGCTTACCGGATTGGTCTTGCATCCTACTTTGAAAGGTTACAAGCAGGCACTCCCAGGACGGAGTATTGGAAATCCGATTTCACTGGCACACAACTCTGTAGTGTTACGCAAGTTAAGCATTGAATGAAATTTGCATTCAGTATCTTAATTGAAGCCTATACTAGCTTCTAGATACACACGTTCCACCGCGAACCGCTTCGTCACCTCGGACTCGCCCTAACCAACCACGCCTTAACCCCATCTGCATGCCTCTTAGGTAATCCTTCCCACCTCTTCTCATCATAAGTCGCCTCAATACTCCTAATCAGATTCTGTGCCTTCCTCAGCACTAGCCTCTTCGCTCCAGCCCATGGCGTCTTATCCACAAATGCATCTGCCTCGCCCACCAACTCCATGCGCTTGTCTCTAACCTCCTTGCCATCCTGCTCTTCCGCCTCGCACAGCTTGCAGTTGCATCGGAATCCCCAAGTCTTTTCTAAGAACGCCTGACGTGCCTCGTAGTCCAGCGACGCGTGGTAAGGGAAGAAGATTTCCTCGCCTGCCTTGATGGGCTGTGTCGCTCGGATGACGATCAGGTCGCCTATGAATTCCTTGTCAGTGTTGGCAAGGCACGAGTGATTGATGTACGCAGCGTGTTTCCACAGCCCCGTGCTAGCGTTCCGTGCGCTCTCTTCACCGAATTGGCTTCCGGGGCTGAAAGCATTGCGTGACATGATGTCGTGAACGCGGAATACGTCAACAACAGCACCGTCATCATTTTCAAAAACATTTTTGCCGTCGCCTTGGTAGTCACCAAAGAGGTCCATAAGATGTTGTGTTTGAGACGGCTGGTTAAGACATTTTTGCACAAGGGCTTTGGAGAGGCCAACGGGTGAGACGCGGATTTGGTCGTCGCGGATGTCGTAGGTCATGGCTACGAGAGCGTCTTGCTCATGCGCCCATACCACGCAGAAGGCCTTTTCACACATGACTATCTCTCCGGGAGAAATGTCACGAGTGGCGTATAGACCGCGGCCTTTTCCCGGACTGTCCTTTACCTCAGTGTTTTTGATAAAGTTGCCAGCTTCGACACGGGATCGTGCTTTGGAAAGACCAGTTCGCAGTTTCATCAAGTCGAATGATCCAGTTTCTTCTTCACGGAGACGCGCTTCAATCTTCTTCAGTTGGACCTTGGCGTCCTTGTCCTCGGGCGTGAGCTTTTGCTGCTCCTGGAAAAACGCCTTGGCTTCTTGCCAGCGGCCTTGGCTGTAGGCGGCTGATCCAGCGCGGAAACAGGCTTTACTGTCCAACTCCTTGGATTTCTGGTCGTCCTTGCCGGTCAGTGAGGCGCGCGCATCCGTTTTGACCTCGTCCAGTTGACCCAGGAGTAGGTTTACATAAGCACGGTTGCGGTAGATATCTCTTGCTAGATCTGGATTTGATCCAGACACAATATCCTGGTTTGCGATTGCTAGACCGGCCGAGTATTTCTCATGGGCTAGTGGAAGATCTTGCTGCTTGAGCGCAGTATTACCTTGAGTCTTGAATCTGGTAGCCGCCTTTTCTGCCTTTTCCGCATCGTCAAACTTCTTCGGATTTACAACATCCTCGTGGCAGACAACTAGATCCGAAGGATGGTCGACTCGAATTGTAGGCTCGCCTTGGTCTGTAAGGGTGAAATATGGCTCCTTGATGATGAATGACTTGGTCGATTCAAGGATATCTTCGCCGTATCTAGATTTATGGAGTACAATCTCCAGGCGCTCTGCATCGCTACCTTCCTCGTTCTGCACCATAGTCCAAGATCTGGCTACGAGGGTGACTACTGGACTGTGTCGCTTGACAACAAGCTTGCGGCCGCGGTGATGTGTTTCCATCTTCAGCTCAGACATCTTCATTGGTTCCAGTTCCGACAATGGAGTAGTACATGGGGGATATGGTTGTCCGACCCCGAGAGCTGGGATGGTGTTTGACGTTTTCCCTTGGGTTTCCATCATATCTGGGTCCGGCGCTCCGCCCATGTCTGCCATGAGGGCAGCACCAGTGGCTGCTTGGTGGGCGGCAGTTTTGTCTCTTGGTGTCTTTGCGTTGCCATGTTGCTCGGTGCATTTGGCCAATCGATCTTTGACTGTGCTCTTGATGCGCTCCGCCTCTTTTTCTGTCAGGTATATGGTATTATCTTCCTGGGGGTTGCTCGCCATTTTGAGGCAACTGGGCTGGCCCTGTATTAAGTTTCGACCGGTTGTTACTGTGATCGTTGTGAACCCGCCTTATTCCAGCATCCAGGAGCAAGTCCTATGACGTTGTTTGTCAAGATGTGCGATGGAAAAAAAAGATAGGATTGCCCGAAACGAACACCGTCACTCAAGTCAGCAGGAAACTCTGCGCACAAACCAGGCATAGGTTTAGACCAATGAGTGAAGCACGAGTTTTAGTTGTGCTCAAAAACTTTTATTATTAGCGACTTGCGACGGGGTGAATCTGGAGGGGTTGCAGCTAGACGAATTTTGTTATCGATAGGAAGGTGAATGTGGGGCAAAGCCGACACCTTGGAGAAGTAAGAAATGCCTCCTCCATCCCAGACACATCAAGCCTTGGAATATTCATGCTCTTGGAAGAAACCCCCCAACAAGAACACTTCAATCTACTATTTCCACACACTCGAGCTCGTCGCACCCCCCTTCTTCCCCACCTGATACGTCTCACTCAACCTATTATACAATCCCTTGACCCGCCTAATCTCCCTCTGTAACCTCTCTCTCTCTGCCTGATCCTCAACCTCCGCCACCACATCCTCGAAACTCTTTGCTGTGAAAAACTTGTTCTTGCGATTGTACAGCTGTCTACTCTGCACCTGCTCTTCACTCTCGCCTTCACCCTTGACCCTAAACACCTCCTGCAGGATATCAATGTCGTACGGGATGGAAAAGAGATCCCGGCTGTCCTCGTACGTAAAGAGGTAGTAGAACTCGTTGAAGCCGGCCCAAGTGATGCCGCTTAGACAGAGCGAACAGGGCTCGTGTGTGGCAAGGAAAATGCAGTCTTTGGCTGGGTGGGGACGGGTGCTTGGGTCGGGAAAGTCGACAGTGCAGAACTGCTGGATGCAGTTTATTTCGCCGTGGAGGAGGGGCGAGATGCGCTCGTTGTTTGTGGCGAGCGTGTACGGAGTCAGGTCCTTGCGGGATAGGATGGCGGCGCCAAAGAGCTTGGAGCCGCTGGAGACGCCTTTTTGGGTAAGGGGAATGATGCCATTTTCGATGGTGGATAGGAGTTGAGAGACTAGCTTTTCGGGTGCTAGAGTACCGTCGCTGTTTGACATGTTGGAGTAGATTGAGAGTCGTTGGAGGCGTCCGAGTGTTAGGTTGAAGGGGGCGGTTCTTAGTTTTGATACGTTTCCCTATATTCATGTATCAAAGAAGTTGAGATGTTATGTATCTGCATCTTCCGGCCGGAGTCTACCGTCAGGGCTTGACGGGGCGGGGCCTTCCGATGTATCGATAGCGGGGCACTGCTTTTGCACCTGTAAAGCCGTTCTTATCATCTTGTGGCTTAGTAGGATTCCAAACATATCGGCTCTGAATAATGTAGTCAAGATGTTTCTTTCAGTTGGCATACGCAAAAGTACATAACGGTGGTACAAGACGAATTCAAGCAATTTAGGTGAACTGTTTCTCTTCTAAGACGTGAGAAAACAAACAATATCAAGTAAAAACAGTGTACCTCAAGGTGTACACAGGATGCTCCTTTTACGTTTCATCTTTCTGGACATCTATCGAAAAGGACACCTATCGACGCAGAATGCTTCTACTGCAATTCAACTCTTCGTTCAACACACCCACATCCAAAAGAAAAAAAGGCAAACAAACATTACACTCTCCTCCACAATCCCACCAGCCCCTCCTCACTATCCCCCAACACGGGATCTCTCTTCGGAACCTCGACGCTCCAAACCTCCTCCGGCTTCTTCTCCCCTCCAACCGCAAAATCCCACACTCCGCCATACGGATACGCCCCCATCATCATAAACGCCCCTCCTTTGACCGGTACGCTTCCAAAAAACGCCCTCCTCTCGGCCTCAACCTTGTCATTCACTTGGTTCGCTCTCCCCTCTGCAATATCCCGCGGCGCGTGAAACGCCAGAGAAGTTGATTCTGGCACGGGAGCGAATGTCTTGTGGGCCACGCCGGCAGGAATGATAAAGACGTCGCCGATCTGCGCTTGAATCTCTAGGCCGCCTTCTTCAGCGCCTTCGCCCCTGCCACCGGGGGGAAGTTGGCCTGGGGCCCATGAAGGAGAGTCTGCGACGCCGAAGCGGATGGTAGCTGAGCCGCCGGAGATAACGGTCATGGCCTCGTGGGTGGTTGAGTGGTAGTGTGATTGGATGTCTGGGCCATACTTTGCGATCCATTGGGTTTGCCACCCGCTTTTGGCGTAGAGGTCGAGGAGCTGGGTGGGTGTGAAAGTGGGGGATTGGACAAAGTCTTTTAGGAGGCCTGGGTAGTGCAGTAGGGGTAAGGGTGAGTTGGGGATGAGGGGGGTAGGGGGCAGCGTGTAGGAATTGACTTTTACGGGCATGATGGGGCTTTGACAATTGGCTTCCAAGAAACGTCTGAGGGAATAGAGTATGTTGAATAGAGGTGCATGTTTCTGGTGTTGAGGCATAGTACGAGGATGTAATTACCCGAATGGGATGGAGCGAGGCGGGGTTTGACGTCAGACTTTAGACTTTAGACTTTTGAGCTCAGGAGATAGCTCTGATTTCATGCCCCTTCGTAGAATAAGATGAATTTGAGTAGATTTCAGAACACCAAATGCAATGCAGTTTTAGCAACTTCAAAACTCGAGCGCAACCTTTCCAACCGCTTTGCCACCCTCAATAATCTCATGCGCCTTCCTCAGCCCCTCCTCGTCAACCTTGAGTTTTTGCATGCAATGGCATTTTACCGTTCCGTCGTCGAGCATTTTTGCCAAGTCTTTTAGTATCTTTCCGTGGCTCTCGACGTCGACGCCGTAGTAGGGCTTTGTACCCAGCAAGGCCCAGACAAACGTCAGGCTCTTTGACATGAACTCTGTATCGTACATGGGCATTTCCTTGTCTTGGACAATGGAACAGACCTTGCCAAAGGGCGCGCAGATCTTTGCTGCTGGGGCCAGGTAGCCGGAAGTTGGGGTATGTGTGATGAAGACGTACTTGATAGGCACGTCTAGTTTGAGCTTGTCTATTTCGGTCGGAATATCATGATGATGGTTGATGGTATGTGTGGCACCGCCGACATCTTTTGAAAAGTTTACTGTTTCTTCTCTTGATGCTGTGGTCACCACGACTGGCAGATTGAGTACATGACGGGCAATTTGACTGGCAACACTGCCGACCCCGCCTGCTCCATTGATGATGAGAATGCCAGCGTTCTCGCCTTTCTGGATCTCCAGGCGCTCGACCAGGGCTTCGTAGGCTGTGATCCACGTCAGGGGCATAGCCGCAGCCTGGCCCCAGTCCAGGCTCTTTGGTTTCAGGGCCACCGCTCGCGAGTCTACTAACTGGAACTCTGCGTTGCTTCCATGGCGAATAGGGGATCCGGCGTAGTAGATTTCATCGCCGGCTTTGAAGTCTTTGACGTCGGACCCTACGCTCTCAATGAGGCCGGCGCTATCAAAGCCAAGGATCTGGGGCAGACTGGGGACGCGGTCGTAGTAGTCCGGGTAGTCGTCGTAGGTTCCGGCACGGACTTTTGTGTCAACTGGATTGACTGAGCAGGCCTTGACGCGGACGACTATGTCATGGCCCTGTGGGTTCGAGGGTGTGGGCACGTCGATGGCTTTGAGGTTAGTGATGGGGCCGTACTCAGTGACTGCGATGGCATGCATATTGGGGGAGTGAATTGGCAAAAGTGCGACGAGAGGATTGAAGCGGTAGTAGAGTGAAAGACTCCATGGCGGATCTGGTCAGCGATGTACTTCAGGGTGGTGGTTTGGGGCCCACTGTTATGAGCACTGCACGAAGGAAAAGATATCAGTGACTGTTTGTGACGTCACCTGCATGGCTGCAAGTGCAAGTATGAGGTGTTTGCATTTCTACTGATGGACATGTGCAAGTCTCGATGGGGTTGAGCATGGCGACATGGTGATGATGTTTGCCGTTGTCATGTCATGTCATGAGTTGCCGGATCGCTTGACCCGGCTTGCTGGATGACGGCCTGTGGTGGATTGGAGCATGCACGGCACAATGGAAGACTGATACGTGGAGAAGAAAGACGGATATCGAGTATCCCCCGTTTGCCGGATGACATAATCGTTGGACATGTACAACCATGATGCTTACTCTTGCTAGTGGCGCATCAAGGTTGTGTGGCTGACATGGCGTGTCACGGCAGTGGTACCAGGCGTATCCAGGGGCTTCTGCATTGGGCCGTCGAGAATATTCGACAGCGATGATTTCGACCCGTGTCCAGCGGCCTGGGTGAATAGCCTTATGTGTGAGGGCCTAGTTGGAGCCCGGGCTAGGAGAGAGGCACAGCGTCTTGGCCGTTCCGGGCCCCAGAGTACACTGTACATACAGTCGACAAGCACATGATCTGGCGGCGATGCGGGTGCCCGTCGGTGGTTGCACGGGAGGGCGAGGGGAAAGAGGGGTTGCCTGGGGTGGATGCAGCGGCGGGCGAGTGAAAGAGAGCAGGGCGGAAAAAGCATGTTGAGGTGACGCCGAGCTGGGAGCGGCGCCAACTGCCACGAGCGCCCGCCCGGCACCCGTCGCCCAACCACAGGCAGGGCCATGCCTGGAGACTCGCCCAAGGTACGGTACGAGCAGCAATTGTGCTTTTTCCGCCCGGCGCGCCCGCCCACAGCCAGGCCAGAACCGCAGCCCTCGAAATCGAGGGGAGACTGTGTAGAAAAAACGTGGCCACGGAGGCGCGCAGCTGCGTGCAGCGGCGTGCAGGCGAGAAGCCACGCCATGTGCCCAGACCGGCGGCCTGCGTAGCTCCCGGCCCTGCATTCCCTCGCACACCGTTCTCTCCTCTCCTCTGCCCTTCTCCCCTTCGCTCCAATTCTCCGCCTCCGCCTCTGCCTCCGTCTCTCCCTCGCGCCCCCGCATCCCATCCCATCGCCGCGCCCCCTGCTGCTCCATCGCCGCCTCCATCGACGCCGCCAATTCTCGCCTCGACTCGCCCATCGTGCGCCCGCTAGCCCATCGTGAACCGCTGGCTTGGCGCAAGCTGCGGAGGCCTGCGTCACCACCACCACCACCACCTCCTCATCCTCCTCCTCCTCCTCCTACAGACCCATCCTCGACGGCAGCCTGCATTCCCTCTCCCCAGGGCTCGCTGCCCCCTCGAAACCAGCGACATCCCCAGTGCAGGTGACGACGACCTCTCCGCCTCTTCGCGCCCCCAAGCCATGGCCTCGTCCTGAAACTTCACAAAGTGCCCCCGTGTACCGGCTCCCAGGGTCCAGCTCCCAGGGCACTCGACTGATCATCGCCGTATCCGCCCTGCCCGGCCCTGAAATTGCCCTCCCGCCCCGTTACCACCATGTCTGAACCAGAGCCCGGCCTCTATGCCCGGCTCGAGTCGTCCTTCCAAGCTGCCCCCAACCTACGCCAGTCCAAACACCTCCCGCGCCGAAGTGACCCAACCCGCTCACCGGCACCCTCCACAGCTCCACCATCCATCGACCGCGACGATTCGTATACCTCGCAATCGACCGACGACAGTGATTCCACCGTCTGCAGCCAAGACAGCACGCTGCTCGAGTCTCCAGGCGCCTTGGACGGCCCAGACAGCGGCCTTCCGCCTACACCGCCCACTGTCTCGCAGGACGGCAAATCGCCTCCCGGCCCAGAGCACCCGCCCCATGCTGACAGTGTGCGAAACTCGCTCATTTCACAAAAGTCGTCCCTCAGCACCCCCGTCAACGCGCGCAGTCCGCCAACACCCGATCCAAGCCCACCGCGAACCAACCCTTCCAGCGCCACCCTCGAACGCCCGCCGCTCAACACCTATCCTTCTTCCCGAGCCACCTCGTACCAGACCGCGAGAGAAGACCCCATCTCCTCGGATCGTGAAGAGAGCCGATCGGCAACACCCGCCAACGACCGCCTGAGCACCGTCGAGGAAGACCGAGGATTGGGACTCGCATTCGAGCAAGAGCGAGATGATGTCACACCTACCGGTCTACAAGCTCCCTCCTTACCTGTCACCCCAACTAAAAACGCGCCTGCACCCGGCCATGTGGATACGGTGGATACAACCACACCTGATGCTGCTGGAAAGGACAAGGGTTCCCCGGCCAGGGATGCCATTCCAAACCGCGAGTGGAACACCGAGCTCATGCGCAACGTGACCGTCCGTAAGAAGCGCAGACCCCAATCGCAGTCTCCTCGCAAAACCCCTGAGCCTGCCGTCACTGTGGTTGAATCCGCCTCTCCCTCGCCCTCCCCCAGCACCCGAGCGCGACGTGCCTCGAGTCTGCGCAAACGCGTCCAAGTCGGTCACAACAGCCCAGTCACGCCGTCTGTCGAAAATTTTGCCCAGTCGATTGGCTGGCCCGCTGACACCAGGCGCATGTCGGTCGACAAGCAGCGCGAGTCGGCCAACAAGAGGCTTTCGACGGCGTCGGTCAGCTCCACGGTAGTGTCGGCCCAGGTGATAGTCACTCCTCCGCAGAGGAAGCAAACCCTGCGACATTCTGGCCGGAACATGGCATACAGGAGAGACGTCAGTTCTCCGGCAGACCTAGGCTCCGAGACGCATTCAAACCGCAACTCCGTCGTATCACAAGTCGACAGCGCTCCGGCCCACCGTCTGGTCCACAAACGAACAAGCATTGCTGACAGGAACAGCAGAAGCAGCGTTGTCTCGGACATGTCAGCATCCCAACGCATCATGTCCCCTTCGCTGTCACTGCGACAGAGGACCATGGACAGCTCGGCACATACCCTGGCGCACCAAGAGTCTGTACGCCATGTGCTGCAGCCTGCAGCAGACATATTGAGTAGACACAGCGCAGCGGCACGGCTCAGTGGGAGCCATCACAAGCGCATCAACTCCGCCCCTGAAGCTGCAAGACGTCTGTCTCGTGTTGCCAAACCCCGGAATTTTTCAGAGATATCACCTCCTGGAACTCCTCACGAGGCGAAGAACCCCTTCACTCAGCCACCCGTACTTCCACGTGCACCATCACCAACGAAATCGCCAAAGCCACGCCAGATGTCGCCCACATCGAGGAAAACGAGACGATCTGTTGTTCTTGCTGACACCAACCTGCCGACGGGTCTCAACAGCAATCCTCCGGATCTTCCCACCCAGAGTGCAAATGGGCCAGCTGAACGTGACTCTTTCATGGGTGCTAGCCACCCTGTGGGCGAAACCCAGCCGCCATCGGCCATGCTTGACCGGGTAAGACGTCTACTTGGGGATGCCGAAACCAACGAGGGAGCTACACTGGTTGCTGCTTCCAACCCCAACCCTGCCACTCTGGAGAACCTGAGCAAGTTCCCGCCACTAAAGGATGGATCGCCAATCATGCGCCAAGGCTCACGCTCATCACGGCCCGGCTCTCGTGCTTCGAGGCCAAGCTCATCACGACCTGGCTCCTGGGACCCAAAGCGATTTTCTCTTCCTCTGGACCGTTCCTCAGTCTCGCCTGACTGGCACCGTTACTCAGGAGAGCACGGTCATGTCAGTTTCGATCGATCAGGTTCACGGTCGGCCTCACGATCAGCCTCGCGGGCCGAAGAACATGCCATGGCTCGCCATCTTTTCTCTCAGTCGACCCCGTTCTCTCAGTTTTCCGACACTGTCGAAGTCACCGAGGCTACTGCCGTCAGTATCTATCCCCACAACAACAACTCTCTCCTTGTTGTGCAGCAGTTTTCCCGCGGAAACACAATGCAACCCGAACAGCGTCAACTGACGGGCGCTACGCACTTGACTGCCCAGGATCCTCGCCTTATCCAAGCTGCATCGACCCCCGGGACTGATCGAAAAGACAGTAATGAAGAACAGCTGCCCCCACCACCACCGCAACAGCCAACTTTGACCTTTGAACCTTCGACCCCTCCAATGCAACTCAACCTGTCACATTCTGACTCTACCGACTCGGCGCTTGAGAATCCGCGGGAGCCTCCAGAGCCACCCAAGATCAACTTCATTCCCCCGACGCCTATGGAAGAGCTCGAAAAACCATTGGCTGCGTCACCACCCGGTCCTCCCCGTCGTTCCGACTCACATCCACAACGCCGTTTGTCTGTTCTACAACGCGCCCGACGTTACTCTGATAATCTCATCACACCGCTGCTTGCTCGCAAAGGAAACGGCCGCGCGCGTTACAATAATGAATCGGAAAAGCACACACACCAAAATCCACAAATTCCCTCCGTGAACGACGAAGATGGCACTCTTCACCCCTTTTGGCGTCCACGTGGCTTCTGGGATGAGTTCTCCGACAGTGAAGAGGAGAGCGAGGATGAAGTGCTTCCACAAGGCGGTGATACGAGTGACGTTGAGGATCCAGAGCCAGAACCAGAACCGCCACGACGGACCAACACCCTCAAAAAGTTCAAAGGGGGTTTCCGCGGCTCGGGCGGCTTCCTCATTGGCAACTCGCTTGGTGTCGAGCGCCATGGTACAAACAAACGCCGCCACCATGTCAATCTTCCCCCACATATTGCTCAGTCTCTTCGTTCGTCAAGCAATGGCTCTTCCTCATCAAAGATCAGGGTTCAATCCCCTACACTTCCCTTGGGTCGCCATGGAGGTGGTGGCATTTCCAAGCGCCACTCCAGTCGTGATCTCCGTCGCTCTGCTTCCGTCCCCGACAATCTCTCTATTGAATACGAACAGTCACGTCGCAACCGCGGTTCGTGGAGACAAGGAAAGCGCCTTCCTGGCTTGAAGAAGTATCATGTCCAGTACATTGGCATATCCGGAGTCAAGGAAAGGATAAGGGAGCGGCGCACAGAGAAGAGAAGAGAGAAGCTCAGGCGTAGCATTGGACACAGATATTACGTTGACCCTGAGGCACCAGGCTCGTCCATCTCGCAGTAGCCGGGCAGACAAAGACATGAAGGATCTTGGTTTTGAAGCTGCCAGTCAGCTTTTGTTATTTCAGTTATCGTCGCACCGTTTAGCGAGCGGATTACCTTACTTCCCGCTGCGTAACCGAACATCGCCTCCTCCTCCTCCCCTATACACCTACTAGCAACGTTTTCTTTTTTTCGGATACCACGATTTACATTTGTTTGATCTCTCTCGCGATCTAGCTTTTGTTTCCCGACATACCCCCTTTCATGCAAATGCGCATTATCACGACCGTAACGACCTTTATTTGTTTTTTTCATCTTTGCGACAATCACGCTTGGGATACCTACTTGCGATTTTTGCAGCTATTATAGCGATCTTTTTGTGATTGTTGTTACGAGCTCTTTGCCCAGCTAAAAGGGTGAATTTTGGTCACCCCCTTCGGCTTTCCAAGATATCGTTTATTCAAAGTATACTTGTATTTAGTTATACGACTAATAATCATACCCTTCTTTATTGCCATTGCAAAGTATGTCTGAGGTCTGTGCTTGTGTGTGATTGAATGCTTCGTCGGCGTGATGCCTTTTTTTAGGCTTAGATCTGGACTATACTTTGCGGTGCAATGATAGAACAGAAACAAGAGCGAATACAGTATCTCACCAAATCTCAACTTAAAAACTCAAGACCAATACGTCAAAGCGGAGCATTATCTCATTAGATTGTGGGAATTAATAAATATATTGTTCATTTCACCCTGTCTCTTCCTTCCTTCCAGTTCGCCGCGCGTACAACTATGCTCTTCACATACACATAGATAGATGCAAACTTTCTCCACAAACCTACTACACAAACACTGCCATTGCCATTGTTCATTTCTTCAGCAAGACTTGGCTAGAAAAAGAAAAAAAACAAGCTTGGTGAATAGAACAAAACTCAAACAAGTGACTGCAGTTTTTTGCTGGAAAAGAAGAGCAGCAACAGCACATGAACGCGATCCTCCACCCAGCATACGCAACGCCCGGTCGCCTGAGAAAAAAAAGGAGATAGAAGAGAAAAAGGGGTAGTAGTAGTGATGAAATAAAGCAGATAACCGACTGGGGAGGTAGAGTGGAAACAAAGGTACGTTCCTCTCATTACCCCTTTCCCATCCCAAACTTGCATAAAATCCTCCTGCGTTAAATAGAAACGAAACAGATAAAACGCCCCCGCCCGCCAGTCTATGCAGAAAATGGAAAAAAGGAGAAAGAAGAAAAAGAGCAGGCAAGCGGGTAAAGCAAGAAACGGCGACACAGTCGGGAAGCAGACCGAATGTTTGTACAAAGGAAATGGAACGAGAAGAGGCCGAGGTAAGCAAGATCGTGCGTGTGGTTCTCGACAATTACGTTTGGGAACTAACCCATTTATATCTTTCTCCGAACACTGAATTTGCGGTCCGTGGTGGCGGCTGGTAGAGCGTCGGCGAAACAGTCGCGTGCTAGGCACATAATGTTAGCTTTCTAAACCCCTCTTGTCCAAGGTCATGCAATACTTACTCTCTGCAGAGTCAAACATGATCAGAATATCGTCGTGTTCGCCGGGGTACTCGATTTCATCCAAGCATACAAAACGTCTCTTGACGCCAAACCATCCCGTCAGCCTACCCTCGGCCTTTTGGATCTTGCCCTCGCCACGCCTTTCATCTACGGGCAGGGCAAACTTGGCGTCGACGAGCTTCAATCCAAACTTGCCTCCCTTGTCTGTCTTTTCAAACGTATCAGTGAGACGAAGCTGGAAGTTCATGGCGTCAGCGTGCGAAAAGTCTTCGAAAAAGGCAAGCAGCTGGATAGTGTTGTCCTGTTCGACTACTTGGAGACGGATTCTGTTTGCCGTCCATTGCTTGTAAATGGGAACCACCATGCGTCTGCGGGAAATGGAGAATGAACTCGCAAGCCCATCAAACTTGACTTGGAAACCGGTGACGGCGAGCTGGAAGGTATGCAGGTCGTTGAACGAGTTAAAGGTTAGGCGACGTATGGTTGAAGCGCTCGTCAGCGTGTGGAGCAGCTTGGCAAGCTCGTCGGGAACACTGGGATCAGTTCGGCTGCCGTCAATAGCGACAGCCATATCTCGCTGGGCTTCACGAAGCAACGTAAGCTCAGGAGCACCGTCGACGGGTAGGCGCACCAGCAGTTCACCAGGACCTAGATTCTGTTAGCTTTTTGTTCCACACACACTCAGAAGTGATTGAGACTCACCCAAGTTCATGCGATCCGAAATGATACCCGCAGTGTGCCTACACATGATCCTCAGGCTCTCACTCAAAACGGTAGGCGCTGCCTCCAATCCTGCGGCTTCAGGGTCCTGGTTCATAACCTTTGCCTCGACCCACTGTAATCTCTCAAGTATGCGGCTGCCGTTTTGGCTGAAGCTCTCTGTCTCATCGGCACTTTCAATATGAAATCCTTTGAGTGCGACCTGAGCAAAGGTTGTCTCGCCAGGGCCAACGTTCATTGAGGTAAATGTACCAAACAGGTTGTTGCGGTCCTTGCCTTCTTGGAAGACGAGGTGTGCCATGCATGTCCGAATCCGCTTATCTGAACCTTCTTCGCGGAAGAGCAATTTCAAGGCCGGGGCTTGATCGGGCTCGGTGACGTACTCGAAATTCATAGGCTCCTGTTTCGTTCCGAGCTCATGATTGACGAGGCTGACTTGTTTGTTCTGCTGTGGCGTAACCAGCACCATACGGTATCCTCGATGCAGCTTCCGCTTTCCAGTACCTTCACTACTCAATTCAATCTTTTGGAAGACGATGAGTTTACAACCCGGCACCCGATCTTGTGGAAACATGGACGGGTTTGCAGGATCCTTGTAGCTGGCCTCGCGGAGATACATCTTGCATGCGAACCGCTCGTCTTTTCGCTCCCGCAGATCCGACTCTACCCGATTAGTGTGGTTAACGATGGACCAGAGACTGCGGAAATCCATCTCATGTAAAGCGAGTGTGAGGACAAATCCATGCCGTAGCTGGATAGAGATTTGATGCGATTGCTGCTTCCAAGTAACATCTCGCCAGGTGATTGCTGAGTTTGGACCGACCAAGATATTGATTAGACTGTTCTGACTGCAGATAGCAAGCTTGGCTGAGTATTCGTCTTTAGGGCGCAAAATGGACATGACCGCATTCATTGGGACGCGATCGGTGGCCGGGTCATCGGTGCCCAAGGAGGCTTTGACAAACATTCGGAAGTAGCAAAATTCGGTCTTGGTGTCGGAAAGAGGAATGTATTGCGAAAGGCTGACAGGTGCCTGGTTGCCATGTGAAGCCGCGAGCCCAGAACTAAGTACACTGGCAGCATCAGGAGCAAATGAAGGATACTCTTCCCATATTGCCTGGTCCTGACCTTGGATAAGCGCCTGTGTAGGAGGCATACTCTGATGCTTCTTCATGGACCCAACAAGCATCTTCATGTAGTGGCTGATGGCGTTTTGGATGTCGTACACCTCTGCGCCCACAGCATCTCCTGCTTGCCGAGCAAGCTCGACTTGGGAGTCTGGGGTGCCTGACCCATATTTTCGCAGACCCGGATGGTTGGGAAGGACTTGGGTTATGATCCACCACACCTTGGCCAAATCGACGTGGGGTTGAGAGAGTCGCTCCTGCGGTGGCTCAGCAGACTTGATTTGACTCCTAATGAGATTCTCCATTCCGGTACGGCCTTTGAGGAACCACCAAGTAGCGACCCGTAGCCATTGCATCGGCGAGTGGCTGTAAACGTTACCACCAAGCTGAGCGGTAAGCTCAAAGATACCTCTCATGTGAGTGACGCGTTCAGCAAAGTCGCGGTATGCAAGCTCATTGGTAGACTGTGTGTCAGAGCGACCGAGCGGGGCGTTAGGCTTTGCGCTGGCTCCAGAAGGACTACGTGACGCCATTTGTGCGCCTGGTGGTCCTGACGGCATGGCAAGCGTCGATGGTAATGAGGATGGCGGTGACGATCGCTGTTGTGTGGGCTGAAAGTTTGACGTTCCTTGAAAAGGCTGAGGTGGACTCGAGACACGTGGGGGTTCATTAAAAGGTTGGACTGGCTTCTCCGTAGTGGAGAATGCTCTTTGCATGGATGGGTTGGCGAAAGGTTCTGACTGTGAAAAAGGTGAGCCGGGGGGTTGTGAAACAGCCGAAGATGTGTAATGCGATGAACCTGACGAGGGCACGCGCGTGTCCATGTCGAGTGGGTATGCCATTGGCCTCCGCCCTGGGGATGGCCCGCGAGCTCTTGATCGTTGGGGGTCTTCGGTCTCGAGCATCCTGCGTGGTGATGTTGTCGAGGCCGGCTGTGGATTGCCAAGGGGTGCTTCTGATAGCGAGGGCTGTGAGCTCTCGTCTGAATCTCGCCGTTCGCCCGATGCAGCGCGCTGCGCAGCTTCATGCAAAGCCCTACCCTCCTCTGAACGCATCTTTTGCTTGATTCTTGCAGCAAAAGAATTATGCGCTTCTTCTTCCTGTCTAGATGCGTCTGGCTCTGGAGTTTGTGGGAGTGAGGGTACTGGGTCTGTGGAATCTTCACTGAGTCGCTCGTTCATTGTGCTGAAGCCAGTCTGGGTGCGCTGGAGTGACTTTGGCCTAAAATCATCCTCTTCTTCTTGGATCGTCGGCTCACGTGCGGATGCTGTTCTGGGCACTACAGGCGAGAGGTTATCTGAATCTTGCGAGTATACAGAGTCTTCGCTCGCCCGCCTCATGGGCGGTTGCATTCCAGGTTCTATTATGCTGTCGAAACCGGTCGGAGCGCGCGAGAGGCCTTTGGGGCGCTCTCCTAGGCCCATGGAGCCCAGGTGGCGTGGCGGTGTGGGAGGGAGCTGTGCGGTAGTGGAGATCTGGCCGAGCTGCATCTTCTGTCCAAGAGGCGGGGATAGCTCGCCGGGGTTTGTACGGGTCCTGGTAAGGTTTGCCCTGTATTCAGTCTGCGCGGGAGTCCTGTACTCGGTCTGCGAAGGAGCCCTGCCAATGCTCGTAGATCGGGGGCCTGAACTGGCGTCGTCTTGCGGCGCCTGGGAGGGCACCTTGTCCACAGAAGCTGGTGTGCCCACGGGTTTTTTGTTCTTAGCTACCTCAATGGCGGGATCTTCGCACTCGTCACCACCATGTCCTATTATGTCAGGGACGGTGCGCACAAAGGCAACTGTAAGGCCCTTCTTGCGCGTGCCCGATTTCAGGCCTCCAGGCCCTGGGTTCTTTGCTGCTGCGCTGTTCAAGATAGCCTGTGCGCCGGGCCAGCGTTGGGCGCTGGCAACATCTATGCGGGGGCGGTTGAGAAAGGCAGCGGCGGCGGCGGCAGCAGCCTCCTGCTGTTGCTGCTGTTGGGCGGCGCGGTCTGTCGAGGGCTTGAGGAAGGCGCTGAGGTCGTCATTGTCGATGTTGCCGGCTTGCTTGTTCTTGGCCTCTCTGGCAGCGAGTTCGTTGGTCTTGTCGAGGATCTTGGTCTTCCAGCGGCTCTTTGAGAAGAGCTTACTCGCGGGCTCGTGTGCTTCGACCATGGTGCTGCCTGCAGACCCGACTCTGGCGGTGGAGGGAGTGGTGGAGGTGGGAGGAGGTGGAGAGGGTGGGATAAGGCGGGGAGTGGCACCGGGCCCGTTGGGCGTGCAGCAGGGCGTTTGTGAGATCGCAACGGCGGTCGCGTGCTACGAATGAGGGAGCAAAGGTGCGAGGTGGCTTCGGTATGCCGTCCAGGGCTCAATTGGCGGCGGCGGCAGCGGGGGCGGGCGGGTTTGGCGGAGGAAATGGGGCGTCTCTAACAGGGTCCTAGCACATGAAACGGCTTCACTCGCACATGCATTTGCCAGAGCGCTTCGTGCAATGCATGTGTAGAGCGAGGGCGGGCGGGTGGGTGAAAGAAGGAACAAGCACAAAAGACAAGACGGGACGAGACACGGCGAGACGGGAGAGGGGAGGGGAACAGAGGGAGTGTGAGAGAGAGGGAATGGAGTGGAAATGGGAAATGGGAAAGAGAGCCACGCGACGTTTACGGCCCGCCAGCCCAGCAGCAGCCCAGCAGCCCGCCAGCAGGCAGGCCAGGCGACAGGGATGCAGCAGGTGTCGTGGAACCGCCGTTCGTAAGTTGCGGAGTAGTCGCGCAGCTAATTTGCCCAGGGTCGCCGCTAGCTGCCCTTGCCTCTACGCTGCAGTCCAAAACACCCCCAATGCCCCCGAGCGAGATTGCGCCTGGCCTCGTCTCGTCGTGTGCGTCTCGTGTCTCGTGTTGGCCCGAGACGGGGCGTAATACCAGACAAGGGGAACTTGCCCACGGCGACGCCCTCGCACACAGCCTGCCGGAACCGGTCAACCTGGGCCGCCTCGAGTACTTAGGCTGCTGTATGTACCCTCATCCCACGGAGCGACATGGCTTGGCGCCCACCTCGTAGAGCCGCATTGCGGACAGATTTTCGACCTGAATACGAGCCGCCAAATGTTGTCTCCTGTCCTGCTGTCCAAGCAGCCCGTCTGACGGTGCGAAGATCCTGGCCCCGGCGTGTCGCGATCGGCGTGACGTACGTGGCATGTGTTTCACGCATCTTGACAGCTGCTGCTGCGCCGCTGCCCGTCGTCTCGACCGTGGGACAAATGTTGCGCTTGTCACGTCGAAAAAGGGCCTCCCAAAATGGAACACTGCAAGGCTGCTCTATGCCGGAAATACGCCAGCGGCCGTCCAAGAGCGTCGAGCGATAAGGCGGCGGCAGGGAATCCCTGCCATGTGAGTGCGGTGCTAACCACATGTGGCCTAGCGTATCTGACCCTCTTTCCGAGCCCATGCATCTGCTAACGTCCAACCGCCTTTAAACCACCACGAGAGCCCTCGAAGCTTCCACCAGCCTCGACTCCGTGTCACGACACCGTAGCACGCTGCACCACCCTCCATCCGTCTACAGTCCTTTGCATCCTCAGCCTGCATCTCAGGGGCCCGGTCTGGCTGCGACGTGAGATGCAAACAGAGTGCTGACCTCACTCTGCTAGCGCCCGGAGAGCTGCCATTGTCCGTCTCATCGCCATTAAGCGATATAACACAACACCCTGGTGGGCCGCCCGTCCGGTTCGACATTTGCCGGTAGAGCCAACACCGCCAAGACACGCCTTTTACACGCTACCTACATAGACTACGCGAGGCCGTACTATACTCTACATCCACATGGTCTCTGGTACGCCTGACTATATATGTGCACAGCCTCGAGTTGCCCCCAACATTACCCGCCACGCTAGTCCTTGTCTTGTATGTACACACTTTGCTGAGTCATCGGAGCCTTCGTGGCCCTGGCAAACACCACCACTCCTGGAACAATGCGCATTGCACACTACTTCAGAATGATCCCGCCCAGCAACACGACCTCTGGCCCGATTCCGCCGGCAGATTGTCCACACGGAACTTGAGACACTTATCCCATGCACCTCTTCCACAGCCCTCCCCTCTTGGCACTGCTGTCAGCCCACGAAGCATCCTCGGCTAACACCCAAGCAACGTCCATGGCGAGCAACTCGCCAGGTTGAAAGAAGCTTCGACTTGGCCGGCGTCGGAGCCGCAAGTGGGGCTCCGCATCCAGCCATGACGGAACGTCGCCCCATACCATCGTCATAACCCCGAAACATTATACCCCTCAATAGCCCTTCCCCGCCATGTCTGTCATTCTTGTTGCCAACACGTCCCAACATGTCCTCCCAAACCACCTCAGAGCCTCTCCAGACTTATGAAATCTCAGACTTCAAATTCCACAATGGATCCACATTGCCCAAGCTTAAACTGGCCTACAAGATTCTCAACCCCCACAATTCCAAGATTGCTGTCGTACACACCTGCTTCAAAGGTCGCCTGAATACCACCTCGACGTTCGCAGACTCTGCCTTGAAGAATCACAAGATCATTCTCATCGCCCTCCTCGGCAATGGCGAATCCTCCAGCCCTTCAAACACGCCTGGCTTCCCTTCTCAAATAGAATACATGGACTGCATCAATGCCCAATACCCGCTTCTCACCCAAGAGCTCGCCATCAAAGAAGTCGACGTCATGCTGGGATTTTCCATGGGAGGCCAAATCACCTACCACTGGTTGGCTTCACATCCCGATTTCATCAAGCACGCAGTCATCATCTGCTCCTCCGGCAAGACGAGCAGACACAACTACCAGTTTCTCGAAGGCCCAAAGGCAGCTTTGGAGAATGCAAAAAGCCCAGAGAGGGGCATTAGGGCGTTTGGAAAAGCCTACTCTGCTTGGTTGACCAGTGCTGAATGGTTCGACGAGGAATGCTACAAAGCCATGGGCTTCCAGCAGCTCCGTGATTGGGACGATGTCACCAACATCCAGGGCTACGAGGGCTGGACTGGTGACGACCTACTCACCATGCTGGGCATGTGGCAACGTGGTGACATCAGCCGATGCACGGCAGCGGGAGATGTCGAGTCTGCACTCAAGAGCATCAAGGCAAAGGTCTTGCTCATGCCCTGTGAGACGGACCAGTACTTCCGCCCCTATGTGAGCCACAGGGAGGTCAAGAGCCTGCAAGACGGTATTGTGGAGGTAATTCCCAGTATCTGGGGCCATATTGCAGGCGGTGGGTCGAATCAAAAGGACCTCGAATGGATGGATCACAGGATGAAACTCTTCTTACGCGGTCTAGTCTAGGGTTTTGTGTCGAAATGATGAAGATGAATTACTTTTTCCCTGTCACGCGAGTCGTGATCGCAATGCTACGTCTGCAGTGGTGAACGAGACATGACGAGCAGTCTATCACTGAGGCTTTAAAATCCAAAAATTGTCAAGTCATGCAGACGAGCCTGATAAAACTGGCGTGATTTACTGTGGGACCCAGAGCTCGTTGCTGCAAGTGGTTTCGCATCATCATTTCAGCCAATCAGGGAAAACCCTCATCGATATGTTATCGCCAAGCTCTTACACCCAATGCCTCAGCCCTACCTTACAACTGCCCATATCTAAACCCATAATACCCACAAAATCTTCTTCACCCAGAGAAACACATGCTACAGTCTTTCCTTCAACTGTACAAACTATAATCAGACGTAAAGGGCGACAACCCTATTGCCAGCATGCCAGCTCTAGCACCAAGAACGTCGTCACCTGCATCTTCTTCCGACCACGCGTCCGACTCAAGTGCAACACCACGGACCAAGCGCTCGCGTGTATCAGCCGAACACACACTGAACCGCGTGCGAGAAAACCAGCGGCGGCACCGCGCACGACAGCGCGACCACGTCGCATCCCTAGAACGCAAGCTCGCCGAGACGGAGAAACTGTTGTATGAAGCCAGGCAGGAAATTGCCTTGCTCCGGCAAGAAGCTGCAGAAAGAGGGGGATACGACATGATGGACAGTAGCACAGAAAGATCTATTCTACCGACCACCACGACTATTTCTACCATGACTATCGTCGCAGGACCAACATCGCTCGCCTCAGCACCACTACAGCAAGATTCCTTTCCCCAGGACGACTACACCGATGGAACGCAACCACTCCCCGACCTCTCCTTCTTCACCGACGACGCTTCTTCATCGTACTACCTCCCTCTCAGTACCACCAGTAGTAGTACCACCACCACCTCCTCCACCAGCATCATCGCCACCACCTCGCCACCCCTTCCCCTGCCCTTGCCCCTCCCCCTCCTCGACCCCCCAACCAACGGCCCCCCACCCTGCTGCTCCGACACACCCCTCCTCCTCTCTTCCCCTACTACCACCCCCTCTGCCCTTACTACTACTAACCCCCCATCCACCCCCGACGACCCCGAATGCACAAGCTGTAAAACACGACCTCCGCCTTCCCCCACCGAAAGCACCACCCTGTGCGCCCAAGCCTACGTCTTGATCCGTCAGCAAAACTTTCGCAATCTCGATCCGGACTCGATTCGTCTGTGGTTGGTGCAGGGGTTACGTAGGGCGCAGCGGCAGGGCGAGGGGTGTAGGGTCGAGAATGGGGCTTTGTTGCGCTTGTTGGATTTTATTAGTGGGGTGTAGGTAGGTAGGTTAGTGGAAGTTGGTAGGAAGTGAGGAAGGAAAATCCGGTGTAGATAAGGTGTGTGCGGAGGTGTAGGGGATTTGAGTTGGTTAAGGGAGAAAAAAAAGAAGGGGGAAGAAGAAAATCTGGAAGGAAGGAGGCAGGAGGGTGATAAGATAGACTGGAGGAGTACGGTGAAGAAAGGAAAAAGATGGACAAGCGTCATGACGGATATTTTCATTACCCATACGCTATGCAGAGAAACCCCAAGATCTATGTAAATGTACATACAGATGATCTCATGGCTTGGATACATAAAGAGAGAGAGACTGAGACAGAAAGAAGAAAAAAGAAGAGGAATAAAAAAGCCATTTCATCAGCCGTTAAACTCGTGTTTACCATTAGTAAAAACCCCTCCTCTTCTTAATCCCGTTTTAAAAACGCTTCAAAAAGTAACCCGCTTATCGTCCCATGCGAATCACACCTGCATGCACAAGCTTCTGGATCTTGGACCGAATCTCCGGGTTCTTAAGGTGCTCCTGCAGCGCCGCGGGATCTTCCTTGGCCTGCTGCAGGATAGCTTGCATAATCGGGTCTTGCAGGATACCGACAATCTAACATTTTCGTCAGTCCATGAATTCATTCCACGACTTTCAAGTATACGCCAAAAACTTACCTCTGGGTCACGCTGGATACGCTCCATCGTCTCCTGCTCAGTCTCACCCTCGCGTGCAGCATACTGTGCTTGCAGGGCCTTGGTCTCTTGCTGCTGAATCTCGCGCGTGTGCTTGCCCTCCTTGTCGTGCTCCATGGCTTCTGTGCACACGTTGACACACTTGCTGTACTCGCGCATGGTGAAGTAGGCCTGGGCCTTGCGTAGGTATGCTCGGATGAAATCAGGGTCGCGCTTGATGGCCTCGTCGCAGTCCTGGATGGCAGATGGGAACTCGAGCAGCTTGATAAAGCAGGCAGCGCGGTTAGAGTATCCTCTTGGGTCATCGGGTGCCCGCTTGATCATCTCAGTGTAGGCTTCGACCGCACCAGGCCAATCCGACTCCTTGAACTTGGCGTTACCGAGCTCGCGTGCCTTTTCAGCTTCCTCGGGGTTAATGTACGCCTCCTTCTCTGCCTTGATCTTGGCCTTCTCTGCAGCACGGAGCTTGGCAAGCACTTCGGGTGTGCGGTGCTCAGTCTGCGCCTTTTGGTAGTAGAGAATAGCGTTGCTAAGATCGCCCATCTTCTCGTAAGCAGTACCAATACGTGCAAATGCTCTGTTCGCTGTTAGTGGCCCATCATGTATTTTCCCTGTCAAAAACTTACTTTGCAATGATCTTGAAGTCTGCAAGGATTTCGCGACCGTACTCGACGGCCTCTTGGCAGGCCTTGATACAACTCTCGTAGTCGCCCTTTTCGAAAAAGGCTGCGCCCAGATTGGTCTTGTAAGTGATGTCCTTGTGGGTTTCCCATGCCTTGTTGTAGTTCTCGATTGCCTCGTCGAATTGCCGCTTCTTGTAGAATTCAGTGCCCTTCTTCTTCAACTCGTCGGCTTCGGCCTTGGCTTTCTTTGCGGCCTTCTCCTCTTCGGTCTCCTCGGCCGGTTCTGGCTCTGGCTCTGGCTCGGGTTCCTTCTTTGGCTGCTCAGGTGCTGGGCGCGCGTCGGGCATCTCAACATCTTCTTCTTCTACTTTTGAGCCTGCACCGCCTGCGCCTGCGCCTGCACCCTCTGGTGGCTGACCAAATGACATATCGATGCCTAGTAGTACGCTCATGACTTGCAGGAAGCGGGGATCTTGCATGAATTGGCCAGCCATGTTTGGGTTCTTCTGCAGCTGCTGGAGCTTGCCCATGAATTCTGGATCAGCGAGCAGAGCCGAAGTCTTGGGGTTGGATGCGAGCTTGGAGATCATATTTGGGTCGTTGAACATGCCACCAAGGCCTGCGCCATCAGCATTGGCTTCGGATTCGATTGCGCGCTTGACAGCTTCGAGGCCAGACTTGGCCTGGGCGTTGTTTGGGTCGAGCTTGAGTGCCTGGTCGAAGGCGTCTGATGCTCCCACTGCGTAATGTTAGCATTGATTTCTCCACAACGCATGTTCCACATACCTAGGTCGCCCTCGCCGTGTAGCGCCGTTCCCTTGCGCCCCCAGCCCTTTGACCAGTCGGGCTTGATCTCGGTAACCTTGTTCGCATCTTCCAGAGCCTTTTTCCAGTCCTTCAAAGATGCGTAGGCGCCCGATCGGTTCGAGTAGAGGACGTGGTTTGTAGGGTCGAGCTCGATGGCTTGTGAGAACTTCTCGCTGTAGTCTGTTGGTACATGGATGGCTAGGCCGTGTTTGCGGGGAACTTACATGGACTCCGCGAACTTCTTCTCGGCGAAGAGCTTGTTGCCCTCTGCTTTTAGTGCGTCCGCCATGTTGGTATTGTGAAATTTGACTATTCTCTCACAAAAAAATGCGGTTGTCGTCTTGTCACGTAGGCACCAGAGGGACCAGCTGTGAATTATTGTAGTTTGATGTGTAGCTAGAATGTTCGATTGCGGAGCTCGGGAAAGGCGTCCGTGCATCTCTCGAGGGCTCAAGGGCGTCCGTCATAACACCCCACCATTCAGCCTGACGTGACATCTCTTCAGCCTGTGAGTGATCCCAACCTCTCTCAGCCCTTTCCTGCATGTTTGCACCGCATTTGCCCTTGGCTTGGTGAGATTGATCATCGGGTAAAGAAATCACGGCTCGTTATTCGGGCGAACTGTTGGAACTTGTTCGCGTGATGGTTTGCCTATACAGATTTTGCTCTGTATTCAAATCTGCGTTTCCTGGAACATCAGACACCAGTTTCTACTACTCCTTGAACCGCTGTTTTTTATTTACCGACCTTGTAAAACTACTACACAGCTGCGACTAACACGATGCACAAGACGTCATTTGATCGTATCGTCAATCATCACGGGAAACATTCCAAAGCTCTGACGACAACCTCATACCATGGCTGAGATTGTACGACAGGCATTATGGGATGCGCAGCTCATTCAGAGCGGGCCTTGTGACAAGGTAATGGTTCAGAATCTACAAGTGGTCGTCAATGCCGGCAGAGATGTCTGGGGTCGAGAGAAGAGACAGAGGGCCCTAATCAGCGTCACTGTCAGTCTGGAGAAGCAATTTGCGTCAGCTTCGTCGACGGACTCTGTTGATGATAGCACCGTCCACTATGGTACTCTCAGCAAAGCGATCCAAGCCCGTTTCAGCGACGATGGTATGGCATGGTCATCCACGGCTGCACTCTCAGCCGCCGTCTCGCAGTGTATACGCGACGTTGCAGGCTCGACAGAGATACGCGCCATCGAGACGAACGTTTGCTATCTGAAGGGCAGTATGCTAGGCGATGGGGCAGGTCACATGACTTCGTGTCTTGAAAAGCTGGGAACACGGTCAAGCGTTCTGTATCTGCGCAACGTGCGCATTCCTTGCCTGATTGGGGTCAATGCAAACGAAAGGCTACAGAAGCAACCCGTGAATGTCGATATCTGGGTAGATGGGATTGCCGACTCCCGCGTCGACGACTATCCGCAGCTGGAGAGCCTGTTGTTGGAGGTGGGCAAGCTTTTTGCAGTACTGGACGCTAGCTAACGTGCAACAGCTGATCTCAGGGTCCTCATTCCAGACCATTGAGAGCCTAGTGGCGTGGGTCATCAAGGAGCTCCGACAGAAGTTCTTCACCCAAGAGGCGGACCAGGGGGCATGGATCAAGCTGCGAGTCGGCAAGCCCCACGCGGTGCCTTTTGCAGACGCGCCTGCAGTGGAGATTACACGGCCGGTGCGATTGGATTAGAGAGCAGAGCTGGACAGAACAACATGGACCGTGGAGGGAATTGGCGAACCAGGGCATAGCTATGACGATGGATATGGCTGCAGGCGCTGTGCGACGCAAGCCACACGAAGAGATTAAAATATCCGTTCCTGAATTGAGAAGGCTGTAGTGTATGGATAGGCTCCGCTAGCGGCTGCGGCAGCGATTCCGTATCCACATCATTATCTAGTTCCCTGTCTGGCGCGGTGTGGTATCTTGTGGTATGTGTACATGTGGGTGAATCTCAGTTCAGGCGCAGTGTCGAGTACCAACACCTTGGTTCCCATAAAGCTTAACGCCACGGGAGTTGTCTACTAGCAGGGCGGTGGTAGTCGTACATGCAAACCAGGACACGGCTGCTCCAAGCATACCTACACGACCTTAGCAGCAGATCCCCCACGTGGTCTAAGCGACAGCTGAGCGTGGGAGGGCGTCGAAATTTTGAGCGCCACCTCATTGAGATGGAACCGCCACAGCAACGCAGGCAGACTGATGAATCGAGTAGGTATCGACAAGGACGAGAACGAGAATGAGAAGATTTTTCTCCAACCCCAGAGAGTGTCCCACGTGCATTCGGGTCGATGGCGGGCGTTCGCCATAGGTAAAAATTGGGACGCTGGGGAAGATTGTTGGGGAGCAAAGGGAAAGGCGGTCGCGGAGGCTACGTCAGGTTGAGTGCATGGGCCCCTGCTAGCGCCGTGGCTAGATGAGGGGCTATTCGGGTTATCGCCATAGCTTCTACGAATTTATTCAACAATTGTGCATCCAGAGCGTGTCCTGATAGCCCGCCGTCGAGCCCTTCCGTCTGGGGCTACTCCAGATGGCAAAGACGGCAGCGAGGAACAAGGCGGGTGGCAATGCGTGGTCGCTGTGCGAGGCCAAAGACATCAATGCTGTGCATGGTGGGACGTCGGTGAAGGGGCGCCGAGGTGGGGACGAGTTTATGTATGTGTATGTATGTATGAACAGCAACATGGCGGGCAATCTGTATGTAGGTAGCAAAACAAACACTGAATCGCACCTGGAACACGCCCAATTGATAGCACTGCTCGTCGACACGAGGCCTGGCGCGCGGGACATGTGGATAGGACCCATTGGCGGCGTCGCCGTTGCCATGCAGAGATGCTACGCTCAAAACTGCCCTTCCTGTCTGCGAGCGGCAATAGCACAGCAGACTGCAGGTATAAAAAACACGCCGCTCCCTCACCGTCTATTCCCTCTCGCCCTCCTGTTTTGCGTTTCCAAGGCCAAAGCTCCGTCTCGACTTGCCCCACGTCCAGCGCCAAGCTCGAGCCATTGTTTGCCTATAAGGACTCCACCTCCCCAGCTCCAGCTGTCCTCGTCAACCCCTTTCCTGCTCACTCAATCACTCTCCCATAATGGCATCTCGCGCAATTCCTGCTCACCTCAAGCCCTCCGCTGCCGAGGGTGAGGGTTTCTCTTCCCAGCGCCATCACGGCAAGTCGCAGTCCCATGTGGTAAGTACGCGTCCGCTGTCTCCCATCAATCCCAAGTTTGTCTCTTTCTTTTGGCTTGGTTCCTTGGCCCTATTTCTATCCAATGCCTTCATTGCGGTATTCCTACGACTTCACCGCCTCTCATCCTACATCAGCCCGCACCTCAACAGTGTTGGGGGTAAACCAGACGAACAATCTGTCTTTGCTGGGTTTACAGCACCTTGTGCAAGGATGAGAGCCGACTGGCGGCCTTTTCCACCAAAGCCGTCAGATGATGCCGTAGAAGCCGCAATGGCAACCTTCTGAGACCATCTGCCCCGCTCCGCCTGCGTCTACGCTCAACAGCCTCACCGCGGCTGCCTTGCAACAGCAGGGACCCTCCCAGCACGGCAATATCTTTGTCAACACCATCTCAACGGCAATTGTTAACCCTGATCTGCTATGTAGGCATTCGAAAACACATCGACCAATGTCGCCGCCTCGCAAATGCGCAATGCCCTCAACAAGCTCGCCGATACCGTCACCGACCCCGCCGAGAAGAAGGTCAGTCCACATCGCTCCATACTCCTGCTCGATTTCTCCCGCCTGCGGCCCGCATCGCAAGACACAATTGGCTGGGTTTTCTTGCCCACAGTCATGAGTTGGCTACGATACTCGGCCGCGGGCGCGGAAAAGGCAGCCCCACGTCATACGAACGTAACATACTGACTAATGGATACAGTACTTCGAGACGGAGATGGACAACTTCTTCGCCCTGTTCCGCCGATACCTCAATGACAAGGCCAAGGGCACTGCCATTGACTGGAACCGCATCGCCCCCCCCAAGGCCGAGCAGGTCGTCAACTACGATGACCTGGCCAACACCGAGGGTGTCGAGTACTTGAACAAGCTGGCCGTTGTCAAGCTCAATGGTGGTCTTGGTACCTCCATGGGTTGCGTTGGCCCCAAGTCTGTCATTGAGGTCCGTGACGGCATGTCCTTCCTCGACCTGTCTGTCCGACAGATCGAGTACCTCAACCGCACATACGACGTCAACGTCCCCTTTGTGCTCATGAACTCGTTCAACACCGACACCGACACTGCTAGCATCATCAAGAAGTACGAGGGCCACAACATTGACATTCTCACATTCAACCAGTCGAGGTACCCCCGTATCCTCAAGGATTCGCTTCTGCCCGCTCCCAAAGAGTTCAACTCGGACATCTCCAACTGGTACCCCCCAGGCCACGGTGACGTCTTCGAGTCCCTGTACAACACTGGCATGATCGACAAGCTCATGGAGCGTGGCATCGAGTACATCTTCCTTTCCAACGCCGACAACCTGGGTGCCGTTGTCGATCTCCGCATCCTCCAGCACATGGTTGACTCCAAGGCCGAGTACATCATGGAGTTGACCGACAAGACCAAGGCTGACGTCAAGGGTGGTACCATCATTGACTACGAGGGCTCGGTCCGTCTGCTAGAAATCGCCCAGGTTCCCAAGGAGCACGTCAACGAGTTCAAGTCGATCAAGAAGTTCAAGTACTTCAACACCAACAACATCTGGATGAACCTGGCGGCCATCAAGCGCGTTGTCGAGGCCAACGAGCTTGCCATGGAGATTATTCCCAACGGCAAGTCGATCCCTGCTGACAAGAAGGGCGAGGCCGATATCTCTGTCCTCCAGCTCGAGACGGCTGTTGGTGCCGCCATCAAGCACTTCAAGAACGCACACGGTGTCAACGTTCCCAGGAGGAGGTTCTTGCCTGTCAAGACCTGCTCTGACCTCATGCTGGTCAAGTCTGATCTCTACACACTTCAGCACGGCCAGCTGGTCATTGACCCCAACCGCTTCGGCCCTGCGCCTCTGATCAAGCTCGGCAGTGACTTCAAGAAGGTGTCTAGCTTCCAGGCGCGCATTCCCTCCATCCCCAAGATTGTCGAGCTGGACCATCTGACCATCACTGGTCCCGTCAACCTGGGCCGCGGTGTCACGCTCAAGGGCACTGTCATTATTGTTGCAACCGAGGGTTCCACCATCGACATTCCCCCGGGTTCCATTCTTGAGAACGTGGTTGTGCAGGGTTCGCTCAGGCTGCTCGAGCACTAGAGCACGTGGGCCGTGTTTTGTTTGCAGTTTCCAATAGATTTTTTGAGGAAAGGGAGTCTCTCTTTTGGTAGCGAGGGACGGCAATGCATTTCCATATCCCCAGGCAGAAGGGTTATGTATAGGTTAATCGGGGGCGTAATAGCCACGGCCCGCCAATGAATGACGCATCATGATAGACAAAATGCATATTGGCGAGGTAGAAAAATTAAATAATCGTCTTCTTCAAGCTGGGGGTTTTCTTTTTCTTGTTCCATTTTCGTTGCAACGCGTGCGGTCCGGGATGAAGGGAAATGTCGGCCTGGGCGTGCAGTGGTTGAAGCCCGAGGGTGCCTGATTGCTACCTCAGACTATCTCAGGCCACGCTACCGCTCAGCCTTGCGGCCCTACTCGTCCCGGTGATGTCAGCATAGTCACCAGCCACGCAAACGTGCCGCGAGCCCAACCATCCCACCTTGCCAGTGGTTCTGGTGCGGTGCAGAGGCGCAGCCGCCTAGTTATCTCCCGTCACAGCGCGAGGATGCCTGCTGGTAGCTGCCACACGTTTCTTCTGATTATAAGCAGCAGCAGCTCCCAGCACGCCGCGCGACGTTCCATAACTACTACTGCGTTGCACGGCAGCGGGGTTCACCGCATCGCCGCCTCACCTTGCAACACAAACGTCAGCTCCGAACATTGAGCCGAGGCCTTTTTACACATGCTTGAAATCATTCATAGCCCCCATTTTCACACTTGCCCAGCATGGCCACGGCATCAGCAGAAAAGGAAGAGCACGCCGCCAACTTAGCAAACGCCGACGCGGCGCATCGCGAAGCATACGACTTCTGGGGCTACCTGTTCCAGGAAGATAAATGTGGGACTCCCATACTAGATCGCCTGCTCAAGGGCATTGCAGAAGTCATTGTGAGTACTGCAAGGCAGCTTCCTCTTGTTTGACGCGTACTGAGGCATGTCGCTACAGAGCAAGAAGTTTGAACCCAGCGACTCGCCGGACCTGACGCCGTCGCAAATCGCAGCTTGGTACCGCAGCGTGGGCGGCGACTACGATGTCCTGTTCACGGATACACCAGCATCGTCGATAGCGTTCATATACCGTTCGCTGGGCGCATATCACAGTCTCCAACCTTCGCCGGATGACGATGGCTATTCGAGCCCAACGATCCCGGCACTGAAGAAACAGGGATTTGTCACATGGCAGACGATTCAGCTATTGTTGGGGCCGGAAGAGCATGTACCCTTTCTCCAGCGCGCAGTGGAACTGGATGACATTCCCGACCTGGAGAAGGGCGGCACCTTTCCCAAGATCCTTCCTAAGGAGTGTTTCCCCGACAAGCCAGATGATGCCATGGAGGCATGGTATCACAATGTCGCCGCCAGGCTTAAGAAAGAGGCGGAAGAGGAAGCGAACGAAGCCAGCACCGATGAACCAAGAGTGCGCTCTTCTACCGAGTACGAGCCTTCGTCCGCCGACGAGAAGCATGGCGCATTCCGATATTTTGAAGATCCACTGTATCGCAATGAGAGGCCGCGGCCTACTTTTATGCGCCACGTCATGAAGCAGCCCACCCGGCCTGTTGATGATCGAGACAGGGCAGTCACGTCGCGGGTCAGGCACATGCTGAACCCGCTGAACCCATTTGCTAGTAGGAAGAAGACTATGCCAGGACGATACGAAAGCGACAGCTATTCGGACGAGGACGCGACACCTGTGGCGACAGTACCCCAAGCAGCACCCAGATATACCACTGCGCATAGGCGGCCACAGCCGCCACGCCGGGCATCTTCCGTATCAACGACCGACTCGGATTCTGAATCTGAGCCGGACCGGTCTCCTCGGCGTCGTACGCCGGCACTCCATACTCGCAGATCTCACGATGCGCCTACAGCACAGCAGGATTACTTCCCCACTTACCACGAGGCGCGTCGGTACTCGAACCAGTATGATACAGTGCGAGTAGAAGGACGTGGCTCGACGGCAACATCACCGCAGCCGGTTTATCGGCCGACGACATCACCGCTGTTTGCGACGCAGGTGGCTCACGCTCAACAGGAAGCGCGAAAGCAATATGACCGCCGACCTAGCATGCCTCCGCGTACAAGCTACCGGCCTGTGCCTGCGCCACACAGCGGGGTGCGGTGGGGGGCTCCTACATTGCACCCTGGAACGGCAGCTCGAGAGGTAGACCCTTCGTATGTGCGTGAGCGAGAACCACACTACCGCGAACGAGAAGGATACGATGGTGGGGTTGGCAGCAGTGGGCGGTCACATCGACGGCACTCTACCGATGTCGAGTATCCTCGCGAGCGGGAGCGAGACAGTGCGCGGACCCGGAGTCACGATAGGGCAAAGGACGAGTGGGATGATCGCGACTATGTGCGATCAAGAAACAGCAGCCGAGACCGCGACCGAGACAGACACCGGGATCCGAGGGTGCACAGGTATGTGTCTGGGGTGCAAGATGGAGTGTCTGGGCGGAAGTTTCCTGTTGCCAGTGGACCTGCTTACTAAAAGGACGTGCAGTGTGCGAGGCCAGATTGTAAGGCTGCTGAAGGAGATCTGAGGTAATGGTAATGCAGGGCCGGGTAGGTTTGAGATTTGGTGGCGAGCCGGGCGATCTGGGTGGCCTAGGGGTTCGACTAACAGGCTAGTTGCGGGGAGGGTGTGGCTCAGGCACGCTCAGCTCGACGCGTGGTGATTGACGAAAGGGTCCTTCTCTCGAGGCGGTCTGCAAGTGCTTGTGTAGTGTACATATGTACAGGGGATACTAGGTGGGCACAGGACTAGTATACTGGAGCGGGAATTGCGCCATCAGCAATGGCTGCTTGCTTGTTGTAGACAGAAGAAACGATAGATGCACGGCGTATGCAGTGGAAGCAGGAGGGGCTTGACTTGTCCCGCCAATGATGTTAGTTGGTCGATGGACTCTCGCGGGGTGCCCGCTCACATGGCCGATATAGATGGTATTTTTTGTTTTTCACTCAAGAAAATCGACGTCGAAACACGGAAGATGTGACAAGATGCAGGCTTGCTTGTGAAGACAAGGCGTGTCGTGTGTGTTGTGTAGAGGAGAACGGAGACGGTGCAGAAGTGTGGCGCTGCAGTGCCGGAGCAGCTCGGCACGTGATTGGCTGGCGGGGCGGACCCTGGCTCCCTAATGGGGAACGCGATGTGCGCGCGGTAGTGGCATTAGCTTGATAGCGTCATAGCAAGCCCATTGGAGACGCCTCGACGCCCATCCCGTCCCTTGTGCCAGCAACCAGCCTGTGTATCTGTCGTGGGCAATCTGTGAAGCTGGAAACCAAGGCAGTCCAGGCCCGGCAATGTCGCGTTTGCACGAGCCCAGGCCGTGTCTCTGTAGCAAGCACGGCACTGAGTCGCCGGCTTAATGACGCAGTATGTGTGGCAGTGCACATAGCCAGGGAGCGGTTCCTTTGAGCACGTCCGGATCGCCATGATCGGAGAGCAGTCCAGTGCACCATGTACATTGCACGACTCTGACTCTCTACCAAGCTCCCTTTTCCCTGGCATTTGCTGCGTGCGTGTCAAGAGGACAGGTGTGCTTGCGCGTTCCCTCTCCCCTCTCCGCACCACCTCCGCCAACACTAGCCGCTCCTTGTTTGTCATTTCCTTGCCGTTATCCTGCCACCGCCGGCCAATAATCTCGGCTTGTAAACTAGACTTCACTCTAGTGCTCATCCACTGCAGTAAACCATTGCAGCATCGCTAAACCATAGCTGCCGCCGCCCGTGCCAAAGCAAGCTAATCGGCCCAGCCAACAGGTTTCCACCTCCACCACCCACACCTCTCCTTCTCGGTCCCTCTCTCGTTTCCTTCTTTTTTTCCCTCGTCGACTCGCCATTCTACTCGCTCAATTTCACCCGCTTAATTCCACGCTCCCGTCCGTCTGCAGCTGCCGTCCAGCGCCAGCGGGTTGCGGACCTCCGCTTCACATCGCCCAGCATGGCTACCCAAGCGCGAGAATCCGAATTGAAGCAGCAGGGCGTGCTCGATGCAGCAAAGGATCCCGACAATTCCATCACGGCAGACCAGGCCGAACAATCCATTGTCAAAGAGGCGCAAGCAGCCGGCAGCGCTGCCTTCCATTTCGACCCAGATGCTAGCCCCGAGCAGAAGAGAGCTCAAGCTAGAGCCCGGGTCCCGCAAGGCTTCCACCACGAACACAAGGCCGCTGCGCTAGTATCAGACGCCGACCCGTCCGGCCCGCCCCAATACGACCTGCCCTCGCCTTCCAAGTCTGGCGCAATACAGACACCAGACGGAGAAAAGGCCAATGGCCACGCGCCCGAACAACTCGATGAAGACGCGCGGTGGGAGCGAGTCGGATGGGCGCCGCGCTTCGGCATGCCGGGCTCTGACATCAAGGACGACGATGAGCCGTCTCTGATTGACCACCAGACATGGCTCGAGGGCAAGCTCGAAGACAAGTTCTTCGGCGACTGGTACCACAACACCGGCATTATCATCTTTGCCTGTCTCAGCTCGTGGGTCGTAGGCATCCTAGGTGGTGGATTGGGCTGGGTCATGATCTTCATGGCCATCTGCGGAACCTACTACCGAACCTCGATTCGCCGTGTGCGTCGCAATGCGCGAGACGATCTGAATCGTGAAATGGCCAAGAATAAGCTTGAGACGGACAACGAGAGTCTCGAGTGGATCAACAGCTTTCTCGTCAAGTTCTGGCCCATCTATGCGCCTGTCTTGTGTGACACCATTGTGGGCACGGTAGACCAGGTCCTCTCTACTTCGACCCCGGCCTTTCTCGACAGCCTGAAGATGAAGACATTTGTTCTCGGCACCAAGCCTCCGCGATTGGAGCACGTCAAGACGTACCCAAAGACTCAGGACGACATTGTGCTCATGGACTGGAAGTTTAGCTTTACGCCCAACGACACGACTGACCTGACTGCAAGGCAGCTCAAGAACAAGATCAATCCCAAGATTGTGCTGGAAATTCGCGTCGGCAAGGGTCTTGTGAGCAAGGGTCTAGATGTGATTGTCGAGGACATGGCCTTTTCCGGTCTCATGCGCCTCAAGTTCAAGCTGCAGTTGCCTTTCCCCCATATTGAAAAGGTTGAAATGTCTTTCCTTGAGCGCCCAACAATTGACTACGTCTGTAAGCCCCTGGGTGGAGAAACGTTTGGCTTCGACATCAACTTCATCCCCGGCCTCGAAACCTTTATCATGGAGCAGATCCACGCCAACCTGGGCCCCATGATGTACGACCCCAACGTTTTTCCCATCGAAATTGCCAAAATGCTTGCTGGTAACCCTGTCGATCAAGCCATTGGTGTCCTGCAAGTGCATTTCCACGGTGCTCAAGGTCTGAAGAATCCCGATAAGTTCTCTGGCACTCCTGATCCCTACGCTACTGTCTCCATTAACAACCGTAACGTACTTGGACGCACGAAGACTGTCCATGAGAACGCCAACCCGCGATGGAATGAGACGGTCAACATCATCGTGACCTCGTTGAAAGACTCGCTTACCATCAACATCTTTGATTACAATGACATCCGAAAGGACAAAGAACTCGGTACCGCTACTTTTGCTTTGGAACAGCTCGAGGAAGACCCCGACCATGAGAACCTGCAGCTTGAGGTTATGTCAGGAGGACGGGCACGCGGTCTTGTCTCAGCCGATGTTCGCTTCTTCCCAGTCTTGGGCGAAACCACTCTTGAAGACGGCACCAAGGAGCCACCTCCAGAGTCACGCACCGGTATTTGCAAGTTCACGGTAGAGCAGGCCAAGGATCTTGACGGCAGCAAGAGCATGATCGGACAACTCAGCCCTTATGCAGTCTTGCTCCTCAACGGACATGAAATCCAGAAGTCACGCACCATGAAACGCACCAACCAACCCATCTGGCCAGACGCCTCCAAGGAGCTGCTCATTACTGACCGTAAGAAGGCGAAGCTGGGTATTGTCGTCAAGGATGATCGTGAACTTGGATCGGACCCAATTCTCGGCACCTATCAAATTACTATCGATGATATGTTGGAGCTCATGGCCAAGGGTCATGAGTGGTACAACCTGGCTGGTACACAAAGCGGCCGTGTGAAGATGAAGCTCGATTGGAAGCCCGTTGCCCTCAAGGGAGCCGTCTCTTCTGGTGGCTACCTTACGCCCATTGGTGTTATGAGACTGCACTTCCAGAGTGCTCGTGATTTGCGCAACCTCGAAGCGTTGGGCAAATCCGACCCGTATGTCCGTGTTTTGCTCTCTGGTATTGAAAAGGGCCGCACAGTTGTGTTCAAGAACAATCTCAATCCAGACTGGGACGAGGTCATCTATGTGCCTGTACACACTGTCCGTGAGAAGCTTACACTGGAAGTCATGGATGAGGAGAATCTTGGCAAGGACCGCGCAATGGGACACATTGAGCTGCTGGCTGGCGACTACATCAAGCAAGACGAGAACGGCGAATACCTTGAATACGAGCAGAAACAGCCTACCGCGGGAACTCTGAGGATGGCTGGACATTCCCAAACCAGGGGCACACTAAACTACACTTGCTCTTTCTACCCGACTTACCCGACTTGGGATCCCGAGGAAGACGAAGAGGAAGAGGAGAATCCGAAGGCGGCAGCCAACGGTTCTGCTCGTGGTGCATCAGATGAACCCAAGGCTAACCACCAGCGCGTCATGTCCAACTCTTCCGTCGTAAGCAAGGCCGAGACCGTTGGCACCATCTCATCTCTCAAGTCCAACGAAAAGGACATGCTGAAGGAGCTGGAGAAGAATGAGCTCCAGCAAGATGAAGCCGTCCCAGAAAAGAAACAGATTGAGAAGTTGAAGCTTACTGCCGACGACTTGCAGAAATATGGTATGTTGCGTGACCAGTGTGAGAATACGGACTTGGGTTGGTTGAGTTGGTTATCCAAACCTGCAGCTTTTATCCATCGTATTCTTACCTCTTTTCATTGTATTGTGCTAACAGGCTGCAGAATCTGGTCTGCTTGTGTTCAAGCTCATCGAAGGCGAATTCGCCCGGACTGGTGGTCACGTTGATGTCATTATGGATGACATGGCATATGCAAGCTATGTCAGCACAAAGATCAGGACCAACAAGATGACTTTTAACGATGTCGGTGACACGATGATTCGAGAACTGGACTTTTCCAGGATCACCCTCCGTATCATGGAGCATGATGATAACGATGGCGAGGACCAAAGTGACCATGTCATTGCCAAATTGACTGGCAACACCATTGATACACTACGAAAGGCCTTGAACACGCCCACCCAATTCACACTGAAAGACAAGAACGGGCGCGACAACAAGATTACCGTGTTGCTCAAGTACATTCCCGTCAAGATGCGTCTGGATCCCAGCGAGTCATTCAACAACCAGGGTACCCTCCGAGTAGATGTGCTGGATGCGGCGGATCTGCCTGCCGCTGACCGCAATGGCTTCTCGGATCCTTACTGCAAATTCGTACTCAACGACAAGGAGGTATACAAGACCAAGACACAGAAGAAGACGCTCCACCCTGCTTGGAACGAGTACTTTGAGGTGCCAGTACGAAGCCGGACAGCAGCCGACTTTGTGGTCAACGTCTACGATTGGGACTTTGGCGACAAGGCCGACTTCCTTGGCAAAGCTTCCATTAATCTCGAACTTTTGGAGCCTTTCCAACAACAAGAGGTTACTCTCACGCTCGATGGCAAGTCTGGAGCCATCCGTCTGCGCATGTTGTTCAAGCCAGACTATGTCATGCGCTCTCGTCAGGGCTCAAGTACCTTCTCCGGCACCTTTGCTGTTCCAGGCAAGGTGATCGGCGCTCCTGTAAAGGGTGTCGGCAAGGGCGCTGCCTTTGTCGGCGGTAACGTCGTTCGTGCAGGAACATTCCTCGGCCGTGGCTTCAAGCGCAGAAAGTCTCGCGGCGAAGCTCCCGATGACGAACCGGAGCGTCCGGATACCGCTACAGACCGGCCTTCGGCTGACACGCCCGTCATTTCCATTGAGGGCGGGTCTACCACGCCCCCTAAGGATGGCCCGAACCACCATAGGCATCGCAGCTGGGGTGCTTCGAGCTTCCATAGCCGCTTTGGTGATGGCAACGGTGTCGGCGGCGCAGAGCAAGGCACAGCAAATATTACTGTCCTGAGCGCTGACGGCTTCGCCCCGAACACTAATATTCGCGTACACATTCAGCTCGGCAAGAAGGAGATCCACAAGACAGACCATATCAAGGCGCCCCAGGGTTCTGCGGTATTCGACCCGGCTGAAGAGTCTTTCAAGGCACCATGCACCGCCGACGCCTTTTTCAAGATTATTGTCAAGAACCACTCCAAGTTTGGCCGCGACGAGGAGCTTGGCGAAGCTCAATTTACCATCTCCGACCAGGGCAGTGGCAGCGAGCAGAACGTGGGTGTGGGCAAGGGCATGGTTACCCTTCGTACTAGTTTCCAGCCTAGCGACGAGACAAGTCAGCCGGGTAGCATCAGTCCTAGACCGAAGGAGAAGGGTCGGGGTCTTTTGAGGAGAGATCGGAGCACGACGCCTGCTTAGGAGGGTGGGCCTCGACGACGGTTTAGTTTGAGGAGGAAAAGTATGGGAGTAGGAGAGAGGACATGAGAAAAGAGGTTTTGGATGAGCGGGCTCTTATTTTGGGTTTGGATTAAGCAAGGCAAGATGGGCACACGGAGTATGGCGGTTTGACCTGGTGAGAGACATCTCGGTCATGATTCTTTTTTCTTAGTAGATTTCTTTATTCTCTCTTCTTGTTTTTCCTATGTTCTTACAATTCCACCTTCCTCTTTTTCTTTTTCCTCCTCTGTCAAGGAGAATAGGCTCTCGATTGTTCTTGTAGGATGGCAGTAATTCTATTAGTGTGTGTGCAGGTACATGTGTGGTATGGATTAGTGTGTGCGTAGTATATGTGTCCATGAAAGAATCGGCCTTCTAGTCGCAAATACCTTCTACTTCAACATTTCAGCTTGAATGTTAGGGTACATGTAGCGTGGTGTCAGCCAGAAGAAAAAAGTGGCGACCCAAAGATAGCCTATTACACGGTTGAACAATACAGGCCACCTAGACGAGCCAATATGCCTTTGACATAGTTCAAGCCAAATAGGCGACATAAACGACATCATACGCCGTACGACCCTTGAAAATAGAATCTCAAGACTCACGCCAACGTAGCACCCCCAGAAGAAATAGAGATCACGTACCGGTGCCGCCTCACCAATGCACATGGCAACTACCGCATGCGCGATTCCCGAGAAGGTAAACACCACAAATGAGACGAGAGACTTCTGCGCCATATCCGGTAGACGACGACGGAAAACCGTGACCGCCCGGACACCTTTTCGCGCCAATTTGACCGTCGCCCCAGTCGCCAACGTATGCCACATCCTACCCCAAAACCTCTGCAATGTATACGCATCCGCTAGGTTACCGAATAGCGGCGGCCACTCCTCCGGACAGTCCAGTTGCAGAATAGCAACGAAAAAGACGGAGAAAAGAACATGAAGCAAGTCGAGCCTGCTGATCGACATGCCTATCCAAGCTAGTGAGACGAACAGTCGCACTGGTACTACCTCTTGTACTACTAGCGCCATTTCTCCACCACCATCACCGATCAAAAACGCCCGAGAAATCTTTCCTTGTCCGAGGAAAAGTCGGCGGCGGAACGCGAGTTCATGATGATGGAGGCGAGTGTCCGTATGGATGCTTCTAGTGCGAGGGAGCGCAGGGCTTTGAAAAAGGCGGCGTGAAGGAAAAGTGGTAGGTTGGCGGGTTTTCGAGGGACGCGATGGTTTATTGGTAGCATGCGGGGATTGTTGTACACTTTGTAGGCTAGATGCAACTTCGTTGTTATAGGCATTGCTAAGCTGGCTTCTTCTTCTTCTTCTTCTTCTTCTTCTTCTTCTTCTTCTTCTTCTTCTTCTTCTTCTTCCTGAAGTTTGATCGATGTAATGTCGGCGTTCAGAATGAATGGACTGTTGACAAGAGTCACGATCTGGAGCATCCCGAAGAAGAAATTCAGGCCGGCTGTTGGCGGCATTTGATGCGTTGAGTAGAGGGCTAGGGAGAGCAGTGTGGTTGTGAGGCTGAGGAGCAGGTGTTTATGTTTGGGAGGGTGGTATGCGCCGCTGATCAGGAGTATTGCGGCTAGAGTGTGATAGAGAATTGGTATTAGATAGCCCATTGCGAGTGAAGAAAAAGAAAGGTAATGGAGAATGCACTTGAGTTTGATGTGCCTGAAGAGTGATACTCAAGTAGTGTTGCTGCCTCGGATCGATTTTTCGGGTATCTAGACACAACAGCTGTATACCTTGCTCATCACAGTATGACTTGATCACAGGCGCATACTATGACGTCGGAACTTCACACAACTATATTAATCACAAATTAAGGCATCACTGGTGACAGGATGAAATCGCTCCAGGAACTTGTTTACACCCCTCTTACTGAAGGGACACAGATTTGATCTACAAAATTACAACTACAATAAGACGTAGAATGGGGTGGAACTAGTGGATTAGGATATCCTGAACGTTGTTTCCCTTCCTATTTCCCTGGCGTCGCTCGTAATTTGGACCCGAGTACCAGGCCCGTGTGATCCAGGTACTAGTGTAAAGCGACCGGAATACCTGTTTCGTGTGATTCGAGTACTAGTGTGAAGAGACCCGAGTACCAGGGTGGAGTGGCATTGGCAGCAGCTACGCAGTATCGCCTTCTGGATGCTCTGGAGTAGAGACGTTAGTGGCGTATTCAGAGAGACACCTAGGTGTATATATTGCGGTTAAAAACACCCCAAAGATAGATTCCAATCATCTACGCAGTGATGTCTTACCTCATTCCTTGACTTCGCACCTTTACTCAGCACCTATATATATATTTGTTTTCGAAAACTATGCCTTGGTTCGGTCTTGCAACTTTTATAGGCGGAGCAGTCCTTACGGGTATCATGCCAGCTATCGATCAGCATATCCCACGTGGTGAGATGGATGCATCAGTCTACATCTCTCGTCTTGAAGTTGCACGCGGCGCCAATGCGTTTCCGTGTGGAAAAGCGCCAAAGGGAGTCCCCCAGCACAATTTCGACGACTGTTGCAACGACTTGAAGGGAAAGACTTTAACTATCAACGCGAATGGAAAAACCAAAAGTGCGTTCTTTATCCCCCCGGAAGTGTTTTTGTTCTTGTTAACCAAAGATACTGGTAGGTGTTAAGACCGACAATGTCCCGTACACATGCATCGCAGTGGCGCCTTGGTTCACGAATGCGAACGCTGGAGGCCCAATTCCATTTGCATGTGGAGATGCTTGTCTTCAGTATCAGGGTCTTTCTAATCGGGAATACACTTACTTGTACAAGATTTGGCAATCGAAGCACAAGTGAGGAACAAGGCTAAATTGGATTAGCGATGGGGTAGACTTTGTTGGTTTGCCAGCTTCAGGCTGATGGTCAATAGATAACTGAGACACAACTGTGGTGGTGAGAATAACCACGGATGGGAACGCTTCTGTTTCTCGCTGTGCTTTTTCTTCACCTTCTTCCTTCTCTATGAGTATGTCCAAAGGACAGGTGTCGCGAGTATTTCATCAATTCTCAGCACCATCCTGGTGTTGATTGCATACTTTTGGCAACAAGCAAGACTTGAGTGCTATTGAAAGACCGCATAGATTACTTAACAACTGGCACTCCAGCGCAACCCCTCTGCTGCTGTATTCGTTCCTCCGCTAACCGAAATACATGATCCAACTTGTCTAGTGGAAAGGGTGAGGAAGTCGAAACTCGTGCCAAGAACCCTAGTGCGGACCCCATACGGTGTAGAACGGTAATACCATCTGAGAAAAGGTGGGCTGATATCGAGACGATACAGAAGGCGGATATAACAGCGCCCAGAACAACCCTACGATCGCAAGTTAGTCACTTTAACCAGAGTTAAGTTCGTATTGGTTTAGGCTGAGTCTAACCTGTCCATAGCCGCCTGTGATGGGTCCACATCGACCGCAAGCTCCTCGAGTACTCGAAGCGCAGCTGTAGCCACGGCCCTGACGCTACCCTCATATATACCCTGGCACGTGTCACTCTGAAGCATTCGGCGATGCATGCTAAGCAAGAGCTCATAGTATTGAAGATGCACGGCTTGACGTCCTGGTAGCGTAGTCGTTGAGAATGCGTGCATTGCATCTGCATACCAATCGTTAATGAGTGCTTTTGATCTCTCAAGAGCTCTAGCCAGCTCTGGGCCATTCAGTGATGCTGCTTCTCGACTGTAAAGATCTGAAGACATGGTTGATACAACCATTGCAAACCGCAGCGCGATTCTGGTGTCATCTCTCATGTCAGAGTCGCATGCTGTAAACTGAGGCCGGTGGTGGATGAAGTCGTCGTTTAAAAACTGCAATCATATCCGTCAACACTACGAAGGCGTTTTTTGGGAGTTCGTCCCCTACGAACCGATACTTGCCCGAGCCTCCAGCGGTAAGGTTTCTCCAAAGCATATAAATGCCAAAAAGAAACTTGACAGCTTTTTTTCTCTGAATTACAAGATGTTGCCGTTCCGCACGATTCCGGAGACTCGAGGTTTAGACGCTGGGAAATAGCCACAGCATCCTGCAGTAGTAAATCTGTGTCACTGGGATCGATATATCGCGAAGCCTCGACCTGTAAGAGTTATATATAAGTATTTTTCTCTCGAATCATTGTCTGTTGACTTTTTTTACCATGATCACAAGAGCCTAGTGCTGTTTGTTAGTTGAAGGAGCAAGAGTACCATTGACACACAACGAACCTTGAACATAAAAATGGAGCTTCCGGTGCGGCGCCATTCATTTGCTTCGGCTATGGCTTTGTCGTAATGCAGAACCGCAAGACTGTGATCAGCCCGATTGGAGATGCTTGGCGGCGCGAATTGCCCAGTGAAAGCCAAAGCTATCAAGGAGTGGACCAGGCAAGACTTCGTGGGATCACATACGCCGCGGAGGGTGATTTCATCGAAACATTCCACAAAATCTGCTTCTTCGACGAGTCCCTGACCTCTATAGCAGGAGTAAGTAAGTGATTGCATGTTAGATGAGTCGTATTTACAGATTGTGATTAGCGATTGCTGCTAGACGGAGAATTAGGATTTTGATATTCATCACGGGGTTGGGTATGTTCTTACCCCGTGTTACATCTTTCAGGAACTTAGTGGTTGCATCCGGGCATGTAGTTCGTTTCTTGTTGTAACCCCGAGCATCGACATGATTCAGCAAATCTATAAGGACTGCTTGTATTTCTTCACTACTAACCGCATGCGACTGCATCTGGGCAACCAAGACTTTTGTGGTATCGAGAACTATTAATGAGGGTCTCTTTACAGGTGGCGAAGCTTCTGAATCCCAGAGTCCATTGATAGCATTTGTATCTATAGACCCAAGGGCTGCATCTTCTCTAATACAGGCGACAATTTCCTTATAAACATTAGCATATGGCTTTGGGAAGTTTTCAATGCTCACATGACCTACAGGACTTAGTTGAAGGGTGAGGTCGAATAGCATGGACCCTTCTGACGCGTGCGTCATGGAACTCGGCGTGTCTAAACATGTGAAGCCTTGGCATGGCAAGTCATTCCAGAAGTCGGTCGACCAGTGATCCAGCTGCCTATCGAGATCGTTGGGCGTTGTTACTGCTTCATGTGAAGTTTCGGAACTTTGAGGCGAAGAGTCGAAGTCTGTGGTTGCGTATGACAGCGTTGGGGGTTCACAATAGGCTTCTGCCTGACAAGCCACCGGATTGGTGTCACATGCTCCGCTAGTTGAGGATCGAGAATTCCCAGGAAGCCTTCCACGCTTCCGTGAAGGCAAATAACGACACAACAGTCCGTTTACCTATGAGTATTGTAAGATTTTAGTAAATTGACTGCACGCTGACATGGACAACCCACCTGGCATTTTTGGCATTCCGGATATCCGCCATCACCTATTACGCATCAGGCCACGTACATCTATCACCAGCACACTTTCTACGTCTTCCTAAAGCCAAGTTACGTACATTTAGTTTTCTTTAGCCTGCAGTTCTCGCACGCACCAGGCCGTCTCTTATATATAACCTCGCTAGTCTGTATTAGACTGGACGTGGCATAATTCTGAGAATGTTGGTAATTGAAATCCATTCCGCAAAGATGTATGGCAGAAGACAGTATCTGATGCGTATGAAGAAGACCATGACCAGATTTATATATGAACTTTCTAGAGAGCTCAAGCTCTATTTGGTTTCACCAATTTGGAGTTAGATTCAGATCGATATCGTGACCATCATGGTATCAATGCACTACGCCCTCCGCAAAGTTCCTGGAGTTAATTGTGTTTGGAACTTGAGGGGTGATCGGCTTCGACTGGATTGGACTAGTTCGTAGCACACTTACATCGAGTTGGAGATTGAAGGTCCGATTCAATCCCTCGTATTTCACAACCGCTCCAGAAGTTTATTAGTGCTTCTACCAGTAGAATTATCCAATCCAGATAAGGGAAGCTGAACGTGCCGTAGAAGGGAAGGTACATTGAGACATTATTGTAGCTGACAAGTAGGAAGCATCATAAGCGGTCCTATTTCTCTGTGCCCTGTCTAAGGCCAGGGACCATGACCCGTATTTAACGGAATACCAGCTTTTCTTTGCTTATCTGCTAGTCCTAGCTGAAGCTTATCATACGAAGCTAATGCTTATCATGTAGACTTGATGCTTAGTATCGGGACCTGATGCTAGCCGTTCGGAGTTGATGTGCATCTTCTAGACCTAATACTTACTTAGTGCCATATGTATCTCACTTAAAGTTTGGCTATGGAATTTTTACTTTTGAAATTGCATATAGGCAGGGGTAGGTAAGACCGGCATAAACTTAGTTTATGTAAGACCTAAATCTACCCCTCTCTTCGTAGAACCGGAAAATATCAACCCTGTTAGGACCCTTTAAACCCTCGAAGGCGTAAGGGGCTATGCTCAGGGAGTAATGGCTAGGATACAAGAGACTAATCGGTAGAGAGGTAGCTACTATCAACAGAAAGATTTTGTATGTATTAACAGATACAGTCTACCTAAGCGTGTTTCCTGGATAAACCCGAAATAGCATCGCAGAGCTGCACCGAAAGGATTTCAGCTGCTAACAGAAGGTTCAATCCTTGCCTTCTGACCCTTCCTTGGTTTGGTGTCCTTTTCTTTGCGCTTTACGCTCTGCCTTTTACCTTAGATTTGCAAATGGCTAGAGAACAATCCCTCTGCCCTCCCCCGGTCCCATGTCCCACCTTTTTACAGCAATACGGGGCTAATATTAGGTGCCCACTAGATAATACGAAGAAGAGTTAGGACGATATTCCATATGCTAGACCTTAAAAGTAGATCTTATAAACTCTCTTTCTCTACTTGATTCTATTTAAAGCTTTTTTACTGCTACCTGTCCGCATGACCTCAGAGCTATCTTCGCTACTATCGTAACGCTGGCGTGTATACGTTTGTATTCTATCCCAGTTACGACACACGTGCGGTTGGCCTGCATCTGAATACTGTTTACCGATCGCTGGCCGATAAAGTGACGGTATGATGCTGGCAACACTAGAGCACTGCAAAAGTTGTCTGATATGGTTAATACAATGCCCTATGGTGTCTTAGTATGAAGAAAAAAAGACTAGCCAAAATCACAGATTGCACATACAGTCATGTTCTTGTCCATGTAGAAACGTTCGCGGATAGTAGTCAGGACTAAGGGCTCTTCGTATTTGGTTCTGTGTTATCATCAGCACTGGATTTCTCTCACATAAAGGGGACGCATGTATCCTTACCAGGCAATGCAAACCATGGAAGACATCGAATCTTCAGCATAATTAGTGCATGCCGACTCACTGCTTAGGAAGCCGTTTCATACCCTCCTATGAAGCCGCCTGTATGCGGATCACGATAATCATTGTACTTTTCTCCCCAAAGTTTCTGTGCTTCGGCCTCTGAGATGTTGAAATATCTGCCATGCAGAAGCTCGTCCCAGGCCTCATCTATCTCACTAGATGGACTACCCGTGTAGACTTGTGCTCGTGGATCGAGTTGAATGACTTCCGTCCCGTTGGGCAGGAAAAATGGATTACCGCTGAACTTGAGAACTTCGAGCGAAATTTTACTAGGCGGTACTACCTACGTAATTAGGACGATGAACATTCAGATATGCGCAGATACAAACATAAGAACTCTGTATTAAATCCCGTCTGATAGGTTCCGAATGGAGAAACGGAAGCTTTTGCGCAACCTCGCAACGCAAAGGCCTTGGAAGACGTGTTGGCACCAATGGCAACTCCCACGAGCAGCAAAGTCAAAACAACCAGAACTCTGATGAACAAGACTGTTTTTGCTGTGAATCTAAAGTGCGGAATTCGTTGAGGTATGTGTTCTGACGAGTCGGCCTGCGGGACAACATTGTAGTTGTGCTTCATATTTGGAAATGCTGAAGAGATTGAACGGCGATGCCCAAAACCGAGATTGAAAAACGCGTATGGACTTGCATTCGAGATCTCCATTGTTGGTAATGGGGATGGGTATACGATGCATAAAGCGGGTCATTCCTTGATACAAGGATGTTATTCATGTAGGTGAGCCGGAGATTGAAAGAGACTTTCGGAACAAAAGAAAATACCCGGAGCCTAGAAAGATGAAGAGATAAACAAGCTTTCCGCGAGTGTAGCTTATATGAAGCGAGTGAGGGATGTGGCTGGCATGCTTGTATATGTTGACCAGGGTTTGACCATACATATTTCACGTGTTCATTGGACTACGGTCCTGTGGGATGATTAGTATAGTGGGGGGAGCTGGGAGCCGTAACGGCTTCTCAGCTAGCTTCTCAGACCCCCACTATAATGCCTGCGCATACCCAAAGGCCAGCTAGGTAACTGATACTACTTCAATTTTTACATACTCATACATCAGCCTCCATCCGTTGATTACAGACAAAATAATGATGGTTCAGGCAGAATGAGGATAGATCACTCCAAGAGGTTCAAACGTGGCCAGGCAGTCTTGAAATATTCAAGGCGAGTCCTATCCAATGCATGTATCATTATACATGGCTTGCCAAGGCAGGCACGGTGTATATGGTGCAACAAACAGTCAAATTGGTCTTTTTCTGGATTTCTCATCTATCCCAATATACGTATCCCAAATCCTCTGTTGTTTCTTGCTTGCTCAAATCTCCTGCTTTCGAATTGCTTTGAGTCTCGTGGCCCTATCACCTGTCCGGCTGAGTAACTTGTAGCCGGTACCTCGCAGTTGTAGAAAAGTCGCCGACCGGAAAAATGTCTTTAGTGCAATTTGTTTGCCTGGTCACTCATTGGATGTGATTGCATCATGAGATAGGTATCTGCTACGGCGGAATACAAAGTCGGCTGAAACACAATGCGAACCCTGTCCCTTTACGATTCGTTCGACACTGATTACTAAATGACGTACATGGGAAGTGACGCGACCTCCGGCACTTGGTTGGAAGGTTTACCTTGTCGATCACTCCCGACGTTACGATGCGTGAAGCGGGACTACCTATTCTGCTTCAGCGAGGCCGTAAACATATTAGTTTGCTGACATGTCCTCGCTTGTGTAGTCGCCGTCATGACGGCTAAAAAAATGTTGTAAGCGAAGATCGACATCGAACAGGCATGTATGTACATAGATGACAGTCAGCAACTAGTACCCTGGACGTAAGACTCCAATGGTGTAGTTGTAGGCCAAAGCTTATTAAGATTGTTCCGGACCTAGTCACTGCACGGGACCCAGTCTGCTCGAGATCTAATCTCCCCTGGACCCTGAGACCAGGGTAGGATGCCAAAGGTTACTGGGATTTCCCTACATACGGAGTTCACTTTGCTCCCGGAATTTAGTCTAGCAATGTTATCCACGGACGCGGTCTAGAGGCATCGGAAGTTGCCTTCACTCTTATCGGCTGGTGCTGGCCGTCCTCCATCCAGTCTGTATTCTGCCTCTCTCCATGACCCCACAACTCTACACAGCCATCATCGCTCTCAAATTTCGAGAATGAGCTCCAATCTAGTCGCAAATAACCAGGACAATGAGGCATTCGTCAAGAAACGAAAAACCACCTGGTGGGAGCTTGACAGGCCCTGGCTCGCAATAGTTTCCCTACTTATGACATGCATCTCTGGCTCGGTAGTTGGTGTCGCCTATGCTTATGCTTTTGCTCTGCACTGCTATACATGCCAGACAGCTAGCGAAGGTCAGCTGGGAACATTCGAGCACGGCTTCATAACTGAACAAGTTTGTATGTTCTTAACACAACAAGGCACTTAGGGAATTTAGCTCATAGTTTCATCTAGTTCCGTCGAAGAATTTTGAGCTCTATGAAAGAAGATTCGACGGTAATGTGGCCTTCCTCGACAATGGTACAGAAGTACTCCACCTGGACCCTCAAAACCCGATATATGTTGGAACACCAAGCCCCGAAATTGATTACAACTGGAAACTGATCACGGATACCCGTTACTGGTCGATCTCTGAAGACGAAGCCAAGAGTCTCTGGGGCGTTGGACGTGCGCAATATCGAGACCATATCAAAGGAGGTTATACAGGGGGGTAAATTAGATGGCTTGCATATTATTGAATCATGCTAAAGGCTGCGCAGATTTGATGTGTTCCATACTCTCCATTGTCTTGTGAGTCTTAGAGCAGGACACTAACTTACTAAGTACTAATATAAATAACCTAGGACATGCTAAGAAAACAACTCAGCCCAGAGTATTACCCTGAACATCATTACGGGGGCATTGAGCATAATGGTGAGCGCAGTCTGAAACATGTCCTATACTCTACTAATTTGGACAGCACATTGTATTGAGCAGATACGGCAGACGCTGCAGTGCACCGCCAGTGGCACCATTACACCAGCGAGATATTCGCCGGTTCTAGATCAATTGTATGTGGATTCTGCTCAGGTTCACACTTGCAGAAAATTCGAAACCCTCTTAGAATACACCCGCAGCCGGTACAATGGTAGCCTAGCAGTCCCTCGGAGACAATGGAACCTTGACTAGTGTGCTAAATCAATTGTCTGGAGAGAATTCCTCTAAGATATGCTTTTGTAAAGTTGAGATTATGAGATCTGGCCAAATGAGGAGTTTTTGATAGAAACTATTGTGCCTAGTGCACAGAGTGTATCGTTGGGTGGAAATGTAGTCATGTGACTTGTGTCACCTGACGGCATCACGTGCTCAGTACTATATAGTATATGAGACCTTGTCTGAGATAGAGGAGGGAGGTAGGCAAAAGACAGATAACACTGACTTATCTTACTTTTTCTATGTCAAACACTAGAACACAACTTTCAGCATACATCTCCCTACTAAGTGCTCACTACAGTGACTATATAGATTCTGTCCACTCCAGTAGATATGGTGGCTTCGCACTCATTACACCCTTTCACTATGAAGAGTGATATTGCAGAGAAAGCCACTCTGGTCTGTTTGAAATTCTTAGAAGACATACAACAAAGAACAACCAATTTTAAAACGTGGGCATTTGCCCACGATTTACAATAGCATTGCCCAACTTCTTTAACATATATGCAAATATTTTACATTTTGAATACACCTCCAAGTCTAGGAGATCAATATAATTTCGCTGTATTAAACAGAATGTCAAGGAATTATTCTGAGATACCGAGATACGCAGACACAATTTACCGTCCGGAAAATTGTGGAAATTCGACTGGGTACATGCAACTGAATTAGTGGTCTAACCGGAATAAATGTCCTCTCGCAGAATTTCCGGAATGCTCTGCGTATCTGACTGACCCCTTGCTTCCTAGCCTAATTATCCTCTCTCCTACTTTTCCGTCTTTGCTCTTCCGTTTTGTACCGTATATGCGAGGCCCTAGCTTTAGCCGGTAGGCTATCGGCTAGCTAAGGTAAACCGGACCATGGCTATGCTGAACATAGCGGTGTCTTCACTTAGTCTCAAACAACAGAGCACAGCAGCCAAAGGGAAGCATATATAAAGCCTCTCACAGCACCCCTTCTCAAAGCACTCACTTCGTCCACAGCATAACCAACTAACTAACTAACCAAAACAACAACCGTCTTCGAAAGACTATCCCACCAACTTTTCAACATGAAGCCCTCCACCATCATCGCTACCATCGCTCTCATGACGCCCGCCGTCAATGCGGCATTCTGCAACAGGAACACTCCTTTGGTCTGCTGCCTCTCTGTCAAGAGCCACGGCTGTGTAAGTCGAATCCAAACAGTTTGTTGAGAACATAGTGCTCACAGAATCTGCAGATCTGCCCGGATGTTCCTGAAAACGTACGTGCCATGGCCCACTGAGGCTCCAAATATCTTGCTAACCTGTTGGGTAGTGCTGCGAGGAGGACTGCGACGGTGAAGTCAGCCTTGACAAGCGCGACATTGTTGATGTTCACCCTGGGATGAAGGCTCTCCACAAGGAATGGAGGAAGTACAAGCGCTCCCTGGCCGTCGGGGCCAAGGCCGCACGCCCTCTGCTTGCCTAGGGTAGAATGGAAAGGGAACTGAATTTCAGACCGAGGATTGAGGGAAAAGCGCAGGACCACTGTCACATTACAACAACTACTGGTGACAGGTGGTATTCAGTGGGCTCCTTAGTCACTGAACTTGGGCGTTTGGGCAGTCGTCAATTTGTGTTTGGATTTCCTTAGTACCTAGACAGTCACTACCGTATATCTGAAATTAAATGGAGTTTAGTCGGTCAATGCTGTTGTACAAATTAATAGGTATTCACAGAAGTTGTTGATTGGATCTGTTATGCAGGCCAGCTATGAAGAAGGTTGTCGGTTTTTAAAAGCAGTTTGTCCTTACGGCGGGCTGTTTTGATTCGGCAAGGTAATCAGAATGGGTGAATGCTGAGTGGGTACCTTCTAGCGTTTGTTATTTGAGGCAACAGAACAGGCAGCGTTTTTCTTTTCTCCGTGCCAAGAACGACTTGTATGTAGAATATGCGCTGAGCCGTCTCACGAGGAGTGAATTAGGGTCTGTGAAGGTGGAAAAGAGATATTCTCAGTATCATTAGATCAGGGAGTAGAAAATGGTAGCCTACACCTCTCGTTAACTCATTGACGTTAAGAAACATATATAACGTCCGTCCCTAGATAGCGGGACACCCTACGTAACAGAACGCTATAGACACTCTCTAATATAATAAATATAAAGGGCTGCGCCTAAGTAGTCTACTAGAGAGTCATATAACTTAAAACACGTAATTCTTTCTTTATACGGACACGTGACGAAGTAAGGAGAAGTATAAGAAGATCTTATACGTAGTTTCTCTTATCTTCTTTATCTTTCTTCTTCTATATAATAAGTAAATATATACTTGTTAGTTAGGCCTCTCTACCTATAATAATAAACTTAATAATAAGTTAGAAAAATAGATACTCTTAGAATAGTAGTTTTAAGCTATAAGCTCTATTCTTTCTAGATATTTTTTAAAAATAAGTCCTACTTACTATATAATATAATAATTTACTATAAGTATTACGTAACTATCTTACTTTAGCTAGTAGTAAATATATTTAGAGCTTATATATCTTATCTAAATTGTATTAAGCTATAGCTTATTATATTATTATTCTATTCTAAGTATAGCGCTTAAGCTTAAAAGACTATTAGATATTTATACTAATTCTAAGTCTACTTATTAAAAGTACTAAATAAGAATAGCTTTATATATATATCTTAAAGTAGCTTACCTATAATATACTATAAGACACTATAGAATAGTATAGAATATAAAACACTCCCTTAGTATATAGTAGTAGATATTGGACTTTTATAGCTTAATATTATTATAGGTAGAGAGGTCTAGCTAATATATATATATTTATCTATTATATAGGAGAAGAAAGATAAGGAAGATAAGAGAAACTATATATAAGATCTTCTTATACTTCTTCTTACTTTATTACGTATCTATATAAAAAAAAATTATATTGTGCCAGTGCACAGCGTAACTAGTCAGGTGACGTACGTCACCTAACTAGTCACCTAATTAGTCACGTGCTTAATCTTAGATAGTATATATAGTCTTTATAGTAGTTAGGAGGACGATACTAATCTTATAATAGGACGAGTAGTCTACTCTTTAATTTTATCTATATCTAGAATGCAACTTTTCTCTTATATTTCCCTCTCCTCTTAGTGACTGCTATAGTGACTAATCTATTATCGTCCACTCTAGTAGGTACTGTGGCCTCGTACTAACTACACCCTTATAATATATTTTAAGTTATATAACTCTCTAGTAGACTACTGTTAAGAGTGGATCTTGAGTGGAAGTAATATAAGACTTCTAGTGTCAAGACTCTAAGGTTAGTTTTCGCGGATGAAGCAATAGGGTGATATGAACAGTTCTCTACAAGTAACTCTTATATTATACTTATACTCGTAACTTAAGTTAAACACATCAAGCTATAAGAGCCTAATGCCTATTCCTATATACTTATAGTGCTCATAACCCTCAGTTAGAAGAGTCCGAGAATTGCTTAGTAGCTGATATACAAGAAGCTTTCCTCTATAGCTTATATACGAGGAGTTTGCTAAGACCCTTCCTCGTGCATAGAGGTCTAAGAGAGTCACGTGACACTAACCCCCGCGTTACATATGGCCCTATCGACTGGGCGTTAATATTCCTTAACTTAACCGCCGTGCCTCCTTCCTTTAGGTTTATAATACTATCTCTCTTCTTCCTAAGCTTATTCTTAAGCTTTTCTATATGCCTATGGCTAATAATATCCGCCCCTAGGTCTAAAGAACATCTTCGTCTTACTCTTGAGATTTGTCGTAATAGCCTCTCTGCGCCCGTCCTCTATAATTATTATTTCGCAAATAACTATTAGTGCGTCGCGATGTCTAAGGTTAACGGCAAGCGTTTAAAGTGCTCTAAGTGCACTTGTCTAGGCCACCTATGTGTTAATATGTCGTAGGTATTCTTAGACAAGACTCGTGAAGAGTATTAAAAGAAGGTAGATAAAGATAAGCAACTATTAGCTTAGGTAATTTCGCGTTTAATGTAGAATAAGAAGATTTTAAAGTAGGCTAAGGAGCGTGCTACGAGAAAGACTATATGTCTAGCGAACACTTTGCGCGAAGGTAGTAATAATATAGATACGTAAGAGTCTCTAGATTACCCTACTATAGATGCGTTAGTAGGGTTTTCGCCAGTTATATAGAGTACTTTAGGGTCCTTAGACGCCCTCGCCTCGTCTTCGAACTCTAGTAATACTCCTATTTTCTCTTCTTAATAGTATATGTTTCCTTTTATAATTCTTGTAGTATTATAGGTTCGTTATAGAATCTTACTTTATTAGGTTTCTCTTTTATTAGCTTTACTCTTCTAGTATAGTAATAAATATTATTTTGTTTCTAGTATTTCTTTAGCAGTTGCTAATAGTTTTATAGATTAGCTTTAGATTCCTATGTATTTTCTAACTTTAAGTATCTCTTCTATTTAACTAGCTATTCTTAGTAGAAGTCGTCGTCTCTAAAATCGTTCCTTCTAGTTTCTTAGTATCCTTAGAGGTCTTCTATGTTGTATTCGTCGTCTTCTTCTGTCTCGTAGTGAAATATTTCTTATAGTGGCGTTTTAGGGTCTGCTAGTTCTAATAGTTTAACGTGGAATCTTAGATATATTTTAGCGTCTAGTAGTAGATCTAATATATAGGTTACTAGTCTGTTTTGCTTCGAAATTAAAAATAGTCTGACCTTAACGTTGTCTAGTCTCTTGCTTAGTCGTTTTGTTCGAAGGTTCTTTATAAGTAGGTATACTTTATCCCTCTTTTTTAGCTAAAGTGCTATTTTTCTTTTCTAGTTAATATATAAAATACTCTAGCGTTATACCTTTTTAAGTAATTCTTGTAGTTATTTATGTGTTTTCTTTAGTTCTTTAGCTGTTATAATGGCTACTTCTATTTTTATACTTAGTAAAGTCCTAGTAAAGAGATTTAGGTATCTCCCGTAATTTACGTAAAATAGTGTTTGTTCTATAGATTCTAATATTTTATTATTATACGCTAGTTATGCTATTAGTAGTAGTTATATCTAATTATTTTGCTAATAGTTAGTGTAGATGCGTAGGTATATTTTCATAGTTCTGTTTATTCTTTCTATTTATCTATTAGTTTCTAGATAATAAGCTATAGATAGCTTTCTTTTTGTTTCTATTATTGCTATTAAGGTTGTCTAAAAGTTTAACGTGAAGAGCTTGTCTCTATTACTAGTAATTAACTTTAGTATTCCGTAGTTCCTCGTGATTTTGTCGTAAAATATGTATGCGAGTTGTTCTATATTGTAGTCCTTCCTAAATGCGATATATACTATGTACTTAGTAAACCTATCTACTATAACTAGAATTACGTCGTAGCTAATATTAGTTGTAGGGTCTTTTAAGACTAGTAGTCCTATTACGAAGTCTATAGAGATATCTATCTAGGGTGTATCTAGTAATTCTTGTACTTACATTTCTCTATATAGTGTATAAGTGCTATACTTATTCTTCTAGCATTATTCGCATTTAGCGATAAAGACTATAACCTTGTCCTTTATTTTACTAAATTCGTAGTTTCGTTAAATTAGTTCTATTATTCTAGCGATTCTAGGGTGTCCGTATACTAAGTCGTCGTGATATTATTAAATAATTTCTTCTTATTAATCTTTAGGTACGTCGTTCCTAATTTTAAGTATTCTATTAATAGTCCTTGCTAGTTCTAGAGATCTATCTTCGTTCTACTTAAGTATCGCGGTGTTAATAACTTCTTTAGTTCCTGCGATATCTAGTCTTTAGCTAAGAGCGTCTACTCTACCGTTTTCTTTTCCTAGTGTGTACACTATCTTAAACTTATATTGTCCTAGTAGCTTAGCCTATTAGGTCTGGCGTTAATTAAGAGGTTTCGTAGTAGTAAAGTATACTAGGTTCTTATAGTCCGTGTAGACGGTAAGTTCTAAACAGCTTTCTACGTATACTCTCTAATATTTTAGACATATAACTATCGCGAGTAGTTCCTTATCGTGTACATCGTAGCGTTCTTCTAGTTCTAAGAACTTTCTTAAGTAGTATGCTATTAGGTACTATTTACTATCGATGTAGATGCTGGCGCAGCCTTCTAAGGCTAAGTCTAATGCGTTAGTTTCGAATTTTAGTAGTACTCCTAAAACGAATATTCTAAAGCATAGTGGCGTAATGCATGCTTTCTTAAGTATTTTAAAGGCGTTATTAGCTTTTTTATTCTAGTTCTATAGAGTATCTTTTCGCGTAAGTCGTGTTATTAGTGTCGCGATCTTTAAGTAGTCTTTAATAAATTCTTAGTTGAAGTTTACGAATCTAAGAAATAATTAAATGTCTGTGACGTTCTTTAGTGTTAGCTAGTTTTTAATAACTTTAATCTTTTCTTCGCTTATTTATACTCTGTTTATCCCTACTACGTAGCCTAGAAAGTTAACCTTAGTCTTATAAAATTCACACTTCTTTAGCTTAAGTTGAAGGCTATAATTGTTAAGAGCTTGAAGTACTTTTATAACGTGTCTAGTATGGTCCTTCTTATTCTCTAAGTAGATTAGGATATTATCTAGGTAGGCGATAATAAATATATCTAAATAAGGTCTAAGTACGTTATTAATAAGTGCTTAAAACGTGGCTAGGGCGTTTGTAAGCCTAAACGGCATAACTATATATTTGTAGTGTCTGTATCGTGTTTAGAAAGCCGTTTTCTATTCTTTACCTTTCTTAATTCTAATAAGGTAGTATCCGTCTCTTAGATCTAGTACTATAAAGATCTTTGCTCGAGACAATTAATTCTAGAGTTCTTTAATATTTAGTAGTAGGTATTAATTCTTAACTGTAATATCGTTTAGTTTTCTATAGTTAACGTATAGTTAATCTATTCCGTTCTTCTTTAGTACAAATATAACTAGATATTCTACTAGAGATGTTAACGGTTATATATAGCCCTTAGCTAGTGACTTGTCTAGGTACTCTCGTAGTACTATAAGTTCTTATTCTAATTATTAATAAATTAGGCTAAAAGTTAGTTACTTTTCTTTCTGTAGGACTATCTTATAGTTCTAGAGTTAGTGCTTTAGTAACGCTTGTTCGTCTACTACTTCCTAAAATAGATGTTTAAATCTTCTATATTGTTTAGGGATCCCTAGAGTTGCGCTCTTCTCCTATTTACCTCTAGCTTCGTGATCCGTTAGTCTAGTGTTAGTATCTACTAAGTTTAGCTTCCTATTAAGGGAACTACCTTTTGAGTACGCTTCTCTTTCTGCGTTATTACACTACTTAGTAATGTTACTCTTATCTGCCATCAAACTCTGCTAATGTCTAGGCTAGCTTATAGTTGCGCCTAGTCCGCAGCACTTAAATTAAAACATCTTCGACTTCTAGTCGATCCGCGGGTTATATTTCTGTAGCTATAGGAGTTCTAATATAATGTCGTAGATAGCTAGTTTAAGAACGTCTAGGTTAATTTCCTTCTTATACTCTTAGATACTAAGCGTTACTTGTTTAACCTCGTATGTTATTTCGTTTCCTTTTAGCATTAACTCGCTAGTGGCAACATGTAGTAGGTATAGATGCCGTTTCTATAGCTGTGAAAGTCCCGCTTTCTTAGCTACGTGCGCTAAAACGTAATTATTCTATACTTCTAAATCTACTAGTACCTACATCTATATTCCGTTAAGCTTTACTATAAGCTTAATTAATTCTAGAGAGTTTACTATATTAATTTCTCTAGAGGGGCCGCGTTCTCTTATCGCTAGCCTAAAAAAGACTATAGTTCTTCGTAGCTATAATATTCTTTAGCGTCTTAGTGCTTATTGCACTTATTACTTAGATATGTTTGCTAATACGGCTAGTTACACTCTCTAGTAGCGCCGTCTTCGTTCTCGTATGTAATCTATATATAGATAACGTCTACTACGTCTTCGTGTCCTAGGAAATAAACCGTTTCTCTTTTCTTCTATAGATATTTAGCGCATAGGTCGTCCTTACATTCGTACTAATTCTATTTATATCTAGGTTCTCCTTAAACCTTCTTTAGTAACTATTCTTCGTTCTATTTAGCGTTCTAGTATTTTAGATAGAACTTAGTAGTATATATAGTCTAGTACAACTTACTGTGTTATAGGTTATTCGCGTTATACTAATATTAACTAATTTAGTATATATTATTATTAGTCTAGACTTCTTGTGCCTTCTATGCCTATTGTGGTATATCCGTCTTTTCTTGCTAATAGGGTTGTTAGTACTATTTATTATATTAGTATATTCTCTCTTATAGTCTCTAAATATTAGCGGAGATATGTGCGTAGTTAGGTAGGCTTTACGTGGTTTTAATCTCGTAGAAGTTAATCTTAGAGCGGAGATACTATAAGTTATAGTATATTAGAAGTAGTATTTCTAGTTACGTGTAGTTATATACGATGTGCTCTTATCTAAGTATTTCGTTTAACTTCTAAATCTAAGTTTCTACATAGTAGGTATTATCTCGACTAGGTAATCGTGCTAGTGTAGCTAGTTAATACTTCTTCTTAAAGCTAGCTATCTTTTCATACTTTATCTTGGGCGTTTAAGGTTCCTTTTTCTTAGATGTCTCGTATTTCTTATCGCTTAGAGGTTCGTTATCCTTATTAGATGTTTCTAGGGCTGTGAGAGTAATGTCTTTAAATCTCTTAAGAAGCTCTTCTTTCCTGTTAGGTGCGGTTAGCGTTAGTTAGGTAATAATATTCTATTTTTTATTATTATTAAGTTCTAACTTTCTTTATATTATATTAAGCTGTTACTGAACTTTGTTCGTATCTGCGCTTTAGCAGTCTCGTGCTATATGGTCTTCCTTGCCACACTTATAGTAGTTAAACGTCTTCTTAGGTCGTTTCTTATTATTTCTTTCTAGCCCTTTATCTTTATTAAGGTTATTAAGGTGTATAAGTTCTGCACTAAATCCTTAGTAGGCTTCTAGGGTCCTAGGAGTGTAGTTTTATTATTTTTCTATATTAGGCTGTGAACGTTAGTATTAGTTTTATTAAGGCTGATCGTTTAAGTTTTTCTAGTTACGCGTTCTCTTTATAAATAGTCGTTCTTCTAATGCGAGTTTATAAAGTTTATTGTTAAGCCTTACAGCTTTAGTTATAAGTTTCTCTAGGTTAGTAATTAAGGTTCTAGTTCTTATAAGTTCCCTACGTACTAAGGGTTTAAGACCTTATTTATATATTCGCATAAGAGCGTTGTCGTCCTAGTTAATTCTCGTGGCGTATTATTAGAATAGGGTCGTATAGTTAGCGGCAGGCCTAGTCTATTATAAGGTCTAAATCTTTTATTCTACAACTACTAATTCTTTAAATAGTAAGAAGTTTTATTATATTTTAGTTTTAAAGGCGTTCTAGTCTTCGACTAGGGTGGTATTGTTGGTATCTTTAATAGATTTGTTTATATAGCGTTAGATAATAGGGTTGGCCTATTTCTCTACGTTACCTTGAAGGTACGTGGAGGCTAAGACGACCTTATTGTCGTTGTTGATCCTATCTTCCTAGAGATAGAAGTAATAGTCGACCTAGAGAAGCTAAGCTTCGAGCTTGTTGCGGTCGCTATAGTATAAGTTAGGCTTATTACTAAGGTTGGCGGATCCTCTAGCCTAGGAAGCGTCTAGGGTGTTTATAGCAATGTCGCTTATCGTGAGGGTGTTTAAAGTGTTAAGAGTAGATCTTGAGTAGAAGTAATATAAGACTTCTAGTATCAAGACTCTAAGGTTAGTTTTCGCGGATAAAGTAATAGGGTGATATAAATAGTTCTCTATAAGTAACTCTTATATTATACTTGTACTCGTAACTTAAGTTAAACATATCGAGCTATAAGAGCCTAATGCCTATTCCTATATACTTGTGGTGCTTATAACTCTTGGTTAGAGGAGTCTAAGAATTGCTTAGTAGCTAATGTATGAGGAGCTTTCCTCTATAGCTTATGTACGAGAAGTCTGCTAAGACTCTTCCTCGTATATAGAGGTCTGAGAGAGTCACGTGACACTGACCCCCGCGTTATATATGGCCCTATCGACTGGGCGTCGATGTTCCTTAACTTAACCGCCGTGCCTCCTTCCTTCAGGTTCGTAATAACTACTTAGGCGTAGCCTTTTATAATACATCTCTCTTTATAAACGTATAAGAGTTGTTTATCGCGTTTAATAATCATATAGTAAATCTAAGTATCTAGGTAGTAATTATATAGTGGTCTAGTAGCGATGGCGATACTAGTAAGAGTAAACGGCTATTAAGAGTGGATCTTGAATAGAAGTAATATAAGACTTCTAGTGTTAAGACTCTAAGATTAGTTTTTATAAATAAAGTAATAAAATAATATAAATAGTATCTCTATAAGTAACTTATATATTATACTTATACTTATATATTATACTTATACTTATAACTTAAGTTAAATATATTAAGCTATAAGAGCTTAATACTTATAGCTATATACTTTTACTTAATAACTATAAGTTACTTAGTTACTTAGTTATACTAAGAACTACTAATTAACCAAGTATTATATATAACGTACTTCACAAGCATGTGGACCACCCAAGCATGTGGACCACTTTTGCCAAGACCCCACCAAAACGCTACTTACATCGCGATGCCTTAACGCAATAACGTGCCAAAGCCCTCAAACGAGAATTAAATACAGCTTGCCCTTCAGGCTATTAAACAAGACGCGACACTTAGTCCGCGACGCGCTACAGCAATCTACACCGTCTCTCGAAGTACACTTATAAGACGACTTGCTAGAAAACTATTACGACGCGATTATCGGCCAGCAGCTATAAAACTCACTGCGACAGAAGAGGCAGTAGTTCTACAGCGTGCACTCGACTTTAATGAGCGAGGATCTTCGCTATAGCTTGCTGCTGTAAAGAATATAGCTGATTGTTTGCTAGCCCAGCGTCAAGAAGGGCTAGTTAGCAAGCACTAGGTAAATAACTTTGTACAACGCTAACTAGAGCTCTAAGTCAAGTTTAATCGAAAGTACGACTATAGCCGAGCTCTCTGTGAGAATCCTAAGATTATACAAGACTAGTTCCGGCTTGTAGAGAACATGAAGGCTAAGCATAGTATTCTTAATAAAGACACTTACAACTTTGACGAAACAGGCTTCATAATAGGTATGATAACAGCTTGGGCAGTTGTTACATCCTCTAAGCGTCGAGGACGACCAAAGACAGTACAGCAGAGCAACCGCGAGTGGGTTACAGCTATCTAAGGCATTAACGCGATAGGGTAGGCAATTCCACCCTTTATTATCTTCTAGGGCAAGCACCACCTCTCAGCTTAGTATAAGGAAGAAGACCTACCCTAGGATTAGGTTATTAGGGTTTCTAAGAACGGCTAGACGACAAATGAGCTTGGCCTATAGTAGTTAAAGCACTTTAATACGCATACAAAGAAGCGTACCTTAGGCACAGTACGCTTGCTTATTATTAACGGCCACGAGAGCCACAACTCGCTCGATTTCTAGCAGTACTGTAAAGAAAACAAGATTATTACTCTCTACATGCCTTCTCACTCATCGCACCTCCTACAGCCTCTTAATGTTAGTTGTTTTGCGCCGTTAAAGCGGGCATACGGGTGCCAAGCCGAGGATCTAATACGCAACCACATCAACTATATCGACAAAACCTCATTCTTACTATGCTTTATTGCTGCTCACAAAGCGGCTATTATAAAAAACAATATCCTAGGAGGCTTTCGAGGCGCTGGCTTAGTTCCATTCAATCTAGAGGCTGTGGTATCGACGCTTAACGTCCGCCTACGTACACTACCGTTACCTACCGTTGAAGACAGTCCCTGGTAGTCGCAAATACCAAGCAATACTCTAGAACTAGAGTCGCAATCAACGTTTGTTAAGACAAGGATTTAAAGGCATATAGACAGCTCACTAACTTCGATGGTTGAGGCCTTTAAAAAGATGGCGAAAGGCGCAGCAGTAATTGCGCACAAGCTCGTGTTGGCGCAACGGGAGAATGCTGCGCTTCGAGCAGCTAACGAAGCCGCTACGCGACGTAAATCGCATAGAAGAAAGCGGGTGCAGAATAAGGGGACCCTTATAGTTAAGGAAGGTCTTCGACTAACTACTCTTAAGGAGTTTGGGGCGCGTAGTGATGGGAAGAAGGCGAAGAAGAGGGCGCGTGTTGGAGTGGGCGAACCGTCGCAAAGACGCTGTGGACGCTGCGGCGAGGTAGGACATAACTCGCGCACGTGCAAGCAAGATGCAGCAGTAGATTCTGAGTAGAGTAGTCTATTGCGATTTTTAATTACAGTTCTGTACGGTTCTGCACTATCGTGTACAGTTGTGGTTTTGGTGGGGTCTTGGCAAAAGTGGTCCACATGCTTGGGTGGTCCACATGCTTGTGAAGTACGTTATTACTATAGAGTACTTAGTTACTTAGTAGTACTAAGAGCTACTAATTACTAATTAAGTTACGTAACGTGCGGCGTAGTTCTAAAAGAATTACGACGTAGTCGCGATCCTTTAAACTACTTATAGGTCTACTTGTGTCAGCGTTTTTAGGGATCGTAACAGCCAGATCCTAACACTAGCGCGGTGTAGTAGGTGTAGAGAGACTAGCTATAATTCGCGTATATGCAAGAAAGATACTATAGATACTAGTTAGTCTACTCTATTACTTTCTATATATTATACTATTTCGTTGTTAAGATATACGTTAATAGAGGTGCGCAAACTTAGTGGGGTGGTCAACTCGCCTGCCTGGCCAACTTGCTTATCCAGCACGTTGAACATTAGATAGACTCATGAATCTTCAGGAGATTCAACTTTTGGCCAGTCATAATCCTTACCTAAAGATCTTTGGAGTTTTTGTTATTATCGCATTTTTAGAAGTTTGCTGCACTAAAACTCTAAACATTGCTATTTGATGGTATTGGTTTCGTCAACTACCGCTAATTGGCCTCACAAAATGCAGTTACTACTATGTAGTATGTGTCAGGATCTGGCCCAGTTTGGGCTAACCTGGAGCATCCTGGCTCGTCTTAGTCAGCTTAGGGCTATATATGTCCTACAATCACTAGAGTAACTCACTAGTGATTCGTCTCGTATCAATATGACTGACTGCTTGCCTATTCGTCTGATCTATCTCGTGCTGTACTCCACCTAGTCAATAGTCTAACAGTATGTGTTCAGCCACGAATTCGGTAGTACACGCAACGCTATAGCGTGACTACAGAGTATGTGTGTGCTAGCGCGTTAGTACGTAGATAGCCTTGGTCACCTGTGAGATACGTTATAAGCTTTTATTTAATCATGCGGTACAAGATAGAATACGTAGTAAAGTAGAGGTAAAATACAACATCAATTACTAAAGTGTTCCAGTTGGTAATCCGTCCACCAATCGAACAGCAACTTTGCTAAACTATTTCTAATCAAAGATGAGTGTTGTTAATAACTCTAATTCTTGCATCCAAAACTGGACTGATGATTGGCAGCCCATCGCTCTCACACCACCTCTTGATGATAGCTTCTCTAGCCCTTGCTAACCCAGCGGTTGTCTTGTCAGCAATTCTCTCAGCTTTCATTTCCCTTGGTTCCGTTGAGATATCAAATATTTTAAGCATCAGGTCCGTATCCGTCATTGCACCCTCGATATCTACTATGGTCTCCGCATTCGTAAGGCATGTGTATCCATCAAAGCCAGATGATATAAAGCTTGACATGGCGACAGTGTAGAACTTGTTATGGTCCAAAGTTTCTACCCCAAGGCAATCTCCTGGTAGAAAATGGGTTTCTTTGATTCTTTGGCCTTCGGGGCAGATCCATTGGACCAATATGCGCAAACCCGAGAGGCACAGAAAGCGCCCATCGGTATGCGCATCAGAAACTGAGTTCTCAAGTGCTGCTACTAGGTTGCGCCCGCTGATACGTTTAACGACCAAGGGGTTGTTGAAAGGGAGGATATCCACCAGATCTCGGACTCGCATAGGCACCTGCTCGGATGACTCGATTACCCTGTCGCAGCGAATACCACCACTATTAACAAAAGCGATATCCGTACCATAAAAGGCCTTGAGTGCATCGGCGAGCATGTTACCTAAATTGGACTCCTGGCTACGTATCACATTTGAGCGGCCTTCGAGAGCTACGCTAGTGTACAGAAGAGGTTGCTGGACAAGTTTGTGGATCCTGGCTTGAGATCTGGCGATGGCACTTAGGACTTTCGGACAAGGAGGAATGCGATTAAACTCGGGCATCCCCTTGAGGTCTGATATTTGTTTGACTGCTTTAAGAGTAAGAATGTGGTAAACCTGGGATATGTGAGGTTAAGAGACTACTCACGGCGCACTTCAGATATCATAGCAGTGCCGTCTGCTGATCGGTTGAGTACCAATTGCGCTACCGAAAGACCTCGCCAGTTAGTGCCACTCTTTATGATCCTCACATGACCTTGGAACTCAGTATATGCTGCGCTGGAATTTAGTATTCCTTGCTCGATAATCGCAGGATTGTCGTCAAGATCATTAGCCGTTCTCCGGATGACATGATGATCATGACCACCGAGGATAAGATCGAGCCGCTCATCTCCAGTTAGTGTGCCAAGAGACAACGATATGTCTTCGGTGAGACGCATATGTGTAATCGCAATGACGAGATCGCATTTGTGCGCCTGTCGAAGTTGCGATGCTAGTCTTCTAGCCACCACAACTGGAGCAAGGATGTCGCATCTGGGAAGATGTTGACAATTAGAAGGCCAGTCGCTGAGGAAACGTCAGAGATAAACTCGAGAGTTGAAAGAGAGGGGGAGAAAGAAGGGGTGGGCTAGGAAGTTACGCACGAGCCAGCAAGACCAATGAATCCTATCCGATACCCAGCAATTCTTTTGATGACATATTCGGAAGAGACTCCAAGGAATGGACCCGCATCATCGTCACTTTGTTTTCGAATAGCGTTGGCAAGTGTCCAGGGAAAATTATTTCGCTTCGATAATTCTATGAGACGTGTTTCGCCAAAGTCGAAATCGTGGTTACCATAACAGGCTACATCGATATTCAAGATATTGAGCAAGTCAGTCATGTGATCACCATGAAGAACTGATGCCTCAAGCGAAGGTGAATAAGCATCACCACTGAAGATGCGCAAAAACTGCTGACTCGAGGCTAGATCAGCCTTAGCAACGACATGGGCGGGGTTGGCAAGCACAGTTGCAAAGCGTGCCACCAGTTCGGGATCCGATATGTGGTACTGCCATGATCGATGTGAGTGCCTGGAAAACTTGAAACTCCATATTTTTGGGGACATACCACATCGTTGAAGTGCAAGACAGTGATTTCACTCGCGGGAGTAGCGACCTTTTCCACCGGAGCTATGCTGCACATATTTCCGCCCTCCATTGCTGACGGCACTGCCGTGGACATTGTGCAGGAGATGCTTCCAATGTTAATTCTCTGGAGTAATAGAGGTTTACAGATTCTGAATGCAGATATTTAGAATAAGAGGTGTAAATGTAGTGTGTAACAGTTTAGCTGCAAAAATGAATGTGAATCTTAGCTAAGCTCTCGTATATGCCATGCAACATAATACCACCTTCATAAAGAAAAGGGAGAGAGCAGGCGGACTAGCCTTAGCGTTAGCAGTTACTGAAAGCGTTAAAGCACGCTTGGAGTGTCTTACATACTTGATGACAGTCATACCGATAAGCAGCTTGTTTCCTGACCATGCTTGACATGGCCCCAAAGTAGGGATTTGCACGCCCAATCAGGCATGAAGCCCGTAGCCAAGCTGATTGTCATTAACTCTTGTACCTCCTGCCTATTCAATCTTTGCGCCACCGTGTTTAGGCGTCCAAGTGGCACTGCGATGAAGATGCAGAATCTCCAGTAAATCTAATACAGTACTTAAGCATCAGTATCAGAGTCCTTTTGTTAGGGAAACAACTAAGCACCAAGCCTTGGGTGTAAAATGGCCGACGATACCGAGTCAAGCATTATCCAACGGCGACGCCAACAAAACCGACTAGCCCAGAGAAAGAGACGTACGTACAGACTTTTGTCGACCTCTATCTACCAAAACCAGTCAACACTAAGCGGCTTGGAATATAGGAGACAGTATCAAATCCAGGTTGAAAGAGCTGGAGTCCGATAATATGAAACTGCGAGCATTGTGTAAGAATATCGTCCAAGCTGCGCCTCCCGTCGCGGCGCGGGAGACGGGAGGCGCCCTTGCAGGGTTTACTGATCCTGTCTCCACACGGCCCCCCGCGATAATGACACCTTCTGCATCTTGTTCCCCCTACATCAGCATGGATGATTTTATGGCCAGTCCTGGACTATTAGACTCGCCATTGCAGCTTGTTGACGATGCAGAATCGAATCCTGGCGGAATGGTATCTGCTATGGATATAGCGCCATACAATGGAGCTCCAATATTCGAGACACTACCACCGCAAGAGCTCGAAAAGACGACCGGAGACTTTCAACGAACTACTACCGACCCACTTTACGATTCCGCCTCAACAGATTCTGGCGGTGGTAGTGGCAACTTCAATCGCAACCTTAAGTGTAGTAACGTTGTGGGTCAGGGCCCGGGCCGAGACTTTCGGAAAAGCAGCATGGATGATGGGAGGAACCAAGCGCTGCGTATTGCCATTTCTAACGGTCACGCGTCAATGGTGCAGCTACTAGTCAAACATGGGGCTGATGTCAACGCACCAATCGGCCCACTAAGTCGCACCCCTCTTCACGATGCTGCAGCGGGGGCGGATGCCAAGATAGTGGAGCTTTTATTGAAACACGGTGCTGATGCGAGCATATGGGATGCTGGGGGTATGACGGCCTTGCAGATCGCGGTGTCGGCCGACAATATTAATGTGGCTGAGGTTTTGCTGCGGCCTAACGTTTACCGAGGTGGACGATGTAACAAACCCGATGGGGTGACGCCGGATTTCGATTCCCACCGCCACAACGATGATTTCTCTTTCCCTGACTGACTCAAAAGTCAGTCTAGCGATTCTTCGACTTCCCACACGCACAATTTCATTCCATATGTGGGACGTGTGAGGCGGTATGTGGTTCGGCCGTGTCTAGAGGAGATCATGCCATGCGCTGTACGGAGGTGCGAGGCATAAGTTTTCGCACCCTGGACAGCCCACATGCCGGACATTGCGATCGACAAAACCGCTGTATTGAACCAGCTCTATACCCTATCCTCTAGTGAGTTTTATTCTTATCCAATAGTTTTCTAGATTCTCTTTTCCGCTAACTCTCTAAATAACACAGCTAGCTACCTAATCCCGAATTTCACCCCCTGCAAAGCTCTGACCAGTGTGATTACCTACCCATCTTACCTTCGTATTTTATTATTCTGCATTTAGCACCCGACACGATAAACACTGATCATTGGTAGAAAACGAGCGCACAAAACAGATACAACATGAGGTTTGCTTCTCCCGTGGACACTACAGAGACAGATCATAACTCACTCACATATTATCTAGGAGCAGTGATGAATCCTGATTAGTTTGCACTCTTTAGTCATGTGCAGTCGTGATTCTGTTCGCCCCACGGTCCCTACTTCTTCCGAACTAGGCCTTGGTACCCACTGATGCCTGTGACAAGATCGCGCGGAGTCAACCAGTACCTTGGCAGCCTCCAAGAGCCTCATACAGGGTCCTACACGCCTTCCAATACACATCACATGATGCCCAAACTTGCGCCTTTCTTCAGTTCTAGCTGAGTGACCAATTGCCCCGCCCCAGACGTTATAGCATTGCTTTGGTAACCTCGCTGTTACTGCATCTAGCTACTTCTTGTGCGAATTCAGTTGTGACCTCCCTAGCAACAGCCAAGAAGGCCCTTACATAATGCTGTACAATTGTTTCATCAGCCTTTGTTGCCCACATCGGTAGCTTTATAGCCTGTTGATAGAAGCGTTGAGCGTTTGGGAATTGAGCAGTCGGTTGCGCCTCACTCCATGGTATGTCTCCAAATCGAGGTATTGCCTCGTGTGCGTGTGTGAATAGCGGTAGTTCATTCAGGAGACCAGTCGAACGAGGGATATCCACCTCTTTGAGCCCATGATCCTCAACCAGTCGTCGAACAAACTCGTCACGCGTAAGTCCTTCCGGCGCTTTGGAGGGGATGAACTGCATCGTAAACGCGTACCAAGCATGCTTATCTCGCCGACTGTCCCGAACAGTCGGCATCTTGAGAAAAGGGATGACAGCAAGATTGCTTGCTATGTAGGCGGCGTACATCTGTCTAAAGCGGTCGTGCGTTGGCCAGAGATCGAGTTGTTGGTTCGCTAGTGCAATGGCTAGGGGGTGAGCCCTCATATTGAGGCCGAGTCCAGTCACTACCGGAGCAGTATGTCAGATGTTAGCCACTGCCGCATGGGGAAAAAGACGGCAAGTGTTGAATCTACTTACGCCAGAATTTACGTAGAGGATGATCCTGCGGGACCTCCTGTTTCGCTCTCTTATTGAAGTGGCCGTGCAAAATACTTCGTGAATAGTAATCATTCGAATTGGTGGCCATAACTCCGGCCTGGCCACCCATGATGTTCTTCTTGGCCTGTAGGGACCATGCAGCCATGTCACCCCAGGATCCCACTATCTTGCCATCAACAACTGCACCATGAGCGTGCGAACAGTCCTCGAGAACCTCGATTCCGGCGCGTTTGGCGTTGTCAGTAATATCTCGCATTCGACATGGTAGGCCCCACATGTGCGTAACGATGATAGCCTTTGTTCTAGTAGTTGTGCGCTTAGGAATTTCCGCAGGGTCTAAATTGCCGTCCTCCAATGTGTCGCAGAATATTGGTACCGCTCCATATTGCAACATAGGGGTTGCTGTGGCAAAAAAAGTGTATACGGGGCAAAGAATCTCGTCGCCAGGTCTTAAATCCAGAGCTTCAAACATATGCAGGATGGCAATAGTTCCAGAACTGCAAACGAGAGCATGTTTCAGTCCATGCATGTTCCGCCACTTGTTTTCAAAGATCTCATAGATATCAGATCGGTTGTATATAGAGAGCGAAGAATGCATCTGGCGGATGACTGCACTTTCAGATTCAGCTGAGAGCAATGGCCACACGTGATGCTCTCCGTTCAGAGAGGCTCCAAGTTTTGTTTCTTCCGTGGGGTGGTCCGAAAAGGGACTCTCGGTGGCGTGAGTGTTGTTGTACGATCGGTCTATTGCATCCATAACGTTGACTGTATCTCTGAGGTTGGCCAATGAAGCTGGAAAATCAGTCTCTACACCGGCGACCCATGCAGAGAACTTTTCAAGCATTGAACCAATGACAAACTTCTTGGAAGATGTGTCTTGGAAATGAAAAGTCTCTGTACCCGTGCTGTCTCTCAAAATGACGTCTTTTCCGTCTAAGACGAAGGTTCCCTTGCTTCCTGTGATAACCAAGGACTCTTCCCCGTGATGAGAGACACGTGAAAGATGCACATGACCTATCATATGCTTTCTAGCTTCTCCAAAATTCATGATAATGTTTGCGACATCATCACCGCCATAGTCTTGATCAACTCTTACACCGTGAGCATTCTGTGCAGTAATGGATGTAGGCCGCCCAAAGAGGGATACGATCATGTCTAGCATGTGGCAACCTAGGTCGTCCTATGATGCTGGATTAGCCACCGACACCCGATCATATCGAGCTGTAAACAACTTACTGTAACACCCACGTCACTCTTAGCTCTCCATGTTGCGTCTAGTTCTGCGATACTTGCGGTCAAGTTCGCTCTGAAGGAAGCCACTTGGCCAACGTGTGGTAATAGATCTCGTACAGCAAGGTATCGGGGCTCAAACCGTTTTTGAAATGTGATTCCAATCTTAGTAGGTAAGCTGAGAAGCTCTTCATAGTCTTTTCGGGACTCTGCGACCGGTTTCTCTTTCAAGATAGGGATTCCCACTTGAGCTAGAGTCTGACAACACTCCAGATGGTATTGATGTGGGACGCAGACGATCGCAAAATCCAGGGAATTGTTGCATGCTCTGAGAAGGTCACTCAGTGTAGCATGCACTGGTATGGTCGGATGTTTGGCTGCGAAACGGGCTCGGGCTTTCTCGTCCACATCACAGATAGCTACCACATTCCAAGCCCGAGGATTTTCAAGAATTGAAAGGAAGTGGGTGTTGTAACCTCGATGACCTATACCGATTATAGCAACCGATAAGGGGGATCTGAGACTCTTAACGTTCATGGTCGGAGAGGAAGGAATTGGTAAAGAGGAAAGTAGCCCTCGGTTATCATATCCCAATGGCATTTAAAGAGAATAAAGATCTTGGAACTGATCTGATAATATGGAGGTAAGCTAGAATCATCCCAGAGCCTTGTGTTACTGAAAGGTCAGCTTAATCGAGGTTTTAGACGAGGACCAGGAGTGTTTCTCAACGAATGAGTAAGCCGTTGTCATAACACACATGCTTAATTACCTAGTTACGAGCTAATTGAAGCTCAAGCCACGTATCACAAGCCATGACTATCATATACAACCAGAACTGCATAGATCTACATTCTTTCCTGCAAGGTGATTCAGCAGTTTTTCTAGAAGTGACGCCAGTATTCAGCAATAGAACACCTGTACGACAGCCATAAATTCTGGTATCGTGAAAGAGTTAAGATGATGTCTTTTGATGAATAGCTATATGAGAAGTCCATGAGTAAAGATCTTACTAGCCTAGTGCCAGCATAAGGGAACAGGAACACAAATGTGTCACATGACTGTGCTTGGCAGTCTGTTGATACTCACACCCAAGAGTGTAGAAAGTAAAAGCTGTGTAAGCTCGCCCGATAATGCCAATGTAGGGATTGGTGAAGGGAGAGTACGTTTATGGTATTGATGCTAGTTACAGTGAATATGCTGAATATGCTGAATATGCTGACTACAAAATGACCAACATGCTGATAAGGGCGAATATCATTGGTTATCGATGTTACCAATTTAACCGAGTAGACGCGACTCATCACACTTGAACTACAACCAGTCATCAAAGCGCAACAAGCTGTTTCAACTACCTATTCACCGCATGTTCTAAGTTCTAGATAATGCGACAAAGTCTCAAAAAAGGACAGGACGCCACTTACGACACCTGCACAAATTCCGCTCATTGTTCAGCTCGGTAGTCGTTGACCCAAAGTCATTGTATACTATACTATCCTTAAGATAACGAGACATAGATTGAAGATGCAGAGATTCTTTACCAGTATTAAGCATGCAAGCTGCAGTTCGTGGGCTCTCTCAGCCCCAATCCACATTGGACGGCGTTTCCAATCGAATAAATCCCCCTTACGAGAATAGTAGGAATCCCTAAACGATTCTATGATATCCTGTTGATACTGAATGCGGGCAGTTTTGTCCTTGTATGGGATCGAGCCGAAGCGAATCGGGATCGAATGTTGAAGTGCGACTTGGTCCCACCTTTTTACACGTTTGCGGGCGAGTGTCTAAGTACAGATAAATCGGGGAAACAAGTTGTGGTCGGAAACGCTTTTGCCTGCTTAGCCCGCGATACGGAACAAGTAGAGGAAACGATGAATTCATCTGTTTATAATAAACAGGTAAGATATTTAAGATGATACATTAGTTCTAGCTAACAAGCTAGAATAGAATATCTGGGATCTGACTACTGCAAAGATTTCACCTCTTCTCACAGTTCACACAAGTAATACTACACAGGGGTGATATGAAAGAAAATATGTTCTGAAAGTTTCCAAGTTTCTAAACTACTATAAATAGCTGGTTATTACTTGACTGTTTACCAATAATCTGTAGAGAGCTTTGTCGTTTAGTTATCCGTTAGCCCAGCACCTCTGTGCGTTAATTACACTACAAACGTTATACTAATGTGACTCTCGATTATTTGTTCGTTCAGCTATTTTGTTGTATTCAATCGCTCGTTATCACTTACTTCATACAAATAACCTTCTGCTCCATATCTCCTCTATAGATTGCTAGATCTCCATCTCTATATCATCGCCACTCCTGTACATTATGGCTTCGTACAATCTCCTTATCAATGAGATCGCCCATATCTTCGCATTCGCTATCAGCCTCACACTTATGATTCCCTTCACTTTTACCCATATTGTGATGAGATTCAAAGCTACCTCTGATCTACAATGGTATAAGCTATAGAGTGGCAAGTAACTCACAACCAATAGCGCGTCGTCAAGGCTCAAGAAGACCATTAAGCTCACTGAACAGGCGTTTGCGGTCGCAACTCGACGGTGGTATTGTCAGTATTTTCTCCATACAAGTTCGTTAGTTAAGGACGCTTTGTCAATAGTATGCGGAGCTATTGATTGATTAGATAGTCAAACTCTAGGCCAGTAGCTCCCCACGAACTTGATAATATCATATAGTGGTTGTCGAAAACCACATGGAACTCTACTAAGCCCTCCATATGTCCTAGAGACCTACTCTGAATATCTCACAAGTGTGCGGAATGGTATGAATTTAGTATTCTCCAAGTCCCAGATCCGCTCCTTTATATAGATATCTGACTCTAACTTCTGCATAAAGCCCTCCCAGCTACCTTCATTAACTACCATGACTGAGCCCTTGAAAGGGCGCTTCGATATCTCGGTATCGATGTGTTTCTCAAAGACTGGCCCTGTTGGATTTAGAATCAGACATGCCCGCTAAGGTCAAGGCTACTTCGCAGATCGTACCAGCCCATGAAACATAGCCTTCATTATGAAGCCTCACGAAGTTTGGGGAATGATAAGGGCGTATTTCAACACGACGCGCAAGCTATACCGCATTAGAATGGTATACACAACGTGCTCGATAAAGTTTCAGGGTTTCTCCTAGGGCTATGTACTTACAACATTGGGTCGATCTGGTAAAATAACTAATCGCTCAACATCTTGTTGTGTCCGGGTAGACATTGAGAACAGCCTGATTGGTTGGCGCAGGTAATTTGAGATCAGCGAAAAGCGGCTTCGCATGATGTAATTTAAAGTCAAAGAGCAGGGTGCAGAAGATAGAGCTAACAAGCGTAGGAAATCAGTTGCAATTAATTGAAGCGTAAAGAGGTTCGGACTTATTTTGAATAGTGACTATGTATCACCACTATGTTAGGCCAAGACTTTGGCATTGTCTAATTTTCTGAGATGGACATCACGTGCAGTTTCAACACACTTAATTTTGTGATCCAAGAAAAGGCAATACAGAAAATGATGAATCAAGATGTTTAGTAAGAGTGACATCCTAGAAGATCCATGATGGGATTTCTAGAGCTGGGATACGCTGTGACAATGATGATGTGTCAGCGGAGTCATCAGTGAGTAATACCACGTGCAAAGCTGTCCAAACCCTATGTCAGCTGATATATGCATCTTTTATGTACATTAAGTGTGAGTATTGGAGAGTTTGCGACAACATGTAATAAGCAGATAAACCTTTCTTTTAAGCTTGTAGAAAACACATAAGAGATCTCCTTCAAACAAGCTTTCTACAATCACCACCTAAGAAGTAACTGGAAATACGAAATGGCAAGTTTTGATGAGGTCAAGAACGACTACGACAGTCAGGCACAGGGCTACAATGATATCACCCACCTCCCTTGCAATGTTCTCGAGACGCAACTACTTGAGGCGGCCCTAGGAGATTGCACTGGCTTACACGTTCTCGATTTTGGAGGGGGTTCTGGAATACATGCGCGCCAAGCCATCGATGCAGGCGCAGCCTCGGTCGATGTTATCGATCTCTCTCCCGAAATGCTGCGAGTAGCTGAAGAGGAGGAGAAGAAGTTAGGCCGTACTGGCAAGATACGAACCTTTGAGGCGGACGTCACCCAACCCCTCGATCATCTATTAAGCAAGGGATTACGCAAAGAATATGACTTAGTCATGTCCAACTTTTGCTTTGACCACGCGACCTCGCGTGAGCAACTCGAAGCTATGTGGAGCAATGCCATTCAACGTTTGAGACCTGGTGGACGCTTCGTTGGAGCTAGAGTAGGAAACATGAAGAGCAAGGCGACAACGTCCGGAAAGTACGGAGTTACCTACAAGGACTTTCAAGACATCCCCGGCGGTGTGCGATATCGGTACCGCTTCGAGCATGAGAAGAACCCGGTGGAGTTCGAAGCTTGCTCTCTCGCCCTGAACTATACCGGGAGCACCGAGATACCGGAGAAATTCGGCCTGGTCAATATCGAGGAGGAGTCTCTCACGAGTGCTAAGACAGTGCGAGATGACCCAGAGTTCTGGAAACTGTTTTTGGATGATCCAAGTATGGCTGTGGTAAAGGCTACGAAGACGACGCAAATGGTCGTCGGTGCAGCTTAAGATGGAATGATAAAAGGATTTGGGAGTGTATCTAAGCGCTAAACCTCCATCCACGTTCACTGTTAACGTACACATCTCGACAGAGGCACCGAATGCTTGCGAGAGATTGGAATCGAGTTAAACCAAGTACAAAAGTGAAGATTTCGTGGCATAATGCTTATAAGATTCATTGCGTGCTCAACAGGTGTTAGTGTTATGTCATTTATATTAGGACCAACGTTGTGTACATTGTTGTTGTTTCTGTAACATGCCCCCAAGTGTGTCATCTTATTCGTAGATTATGATTTGGTGTGTTCCAACTTCGCTTCGTGAGGCACAAAGTTCGTTAAGGAATTTCTATCGCTATCTTAACTCAGTCTCATTACTCGGGTTTTATCGTCATCTCACAAGCTAATTCATACGCTGAAGTGTTTCTCTATTTGTCTCTGCAGATGCTGCATAGTTAGGACGATGTGTTCCATCTTGATTGTATAAAAGTTTAATGACACACACAATCATAATACACATCAAGTAGAGTGTGCCGAAAATTTCCACGTTCATCTCGCTCCGAACTCTCTATTTACTCACGCACGAGGTCTGTTATTTCATACATCAACCCCGCTTCTTGTAGCAGTGAACAGACCATAGTACATTTTTCTCTTAGCCATCAACTCCATATGAGTTCCTGCTTCCGCAATCGATCCATGATTCAACAAGAAGATCTTATCTGAGTTGAGGATGGTGCTGAGCCTGTGAGCGATGGTGATGGTAGTGCGCCCTTTCTTAGCCGACTCCAAGGCGTCATGAATCAGAGCTTCTGACTGCGAATCAAGTGCAGAGGTAGCTTCGTCTAGTATAAGGATACTTGGTCGCCTAATCAGTGCTCTAGCTAGAGCGACGCGTTGTTTCTGGCCGACACTGAGCTGTGTGCCTCGGCTTCCCACCTTGGTTTCGAAACCATTCCTGTAAACATGATCAGCTACGGTTTACCACATGAAGGAGGATTTGTTGATGAGACGGGCGCTTACGGTAAACTTTTGATGAAGTCATAAATGTTTGCTTGAATACATGCTTCTTCCATGTCTGCATCCGATGGTTTCAATGCTTCGTCTTCCAGTCCAGCCATGATATTCATCTTGATGGTACCGTTGTACAAGATTGGATCCTGGCTTACGAGGCCGATACGCCGGCGGTATTTGGCAACTTGTAGAGACGATAGCTGATGACCGTCAATCCGCACTGAGCCTTGTGTTGGGTCATAGAATCTCTCGATCATAGAAACAACAGTACTCTTGCCTGAGCCTGTCGGACCTACGAATGCGACGCTAGATCCAGGAGATATACTAAAAGATAGGTCCTTCAATGCAGGGCGATTAGGGCGTGTCGGGTAGAAGTACGTGACTGAATCAAAGTCAATCTGACCATTGAGCATATCTAGCTCAGTACCAGCCGCGTCATTCGAAGGGTCGATGTTTGGCTTCTGAGAAAGAAGGGACTCTAGTCTCGAGGAAGCGCTCTTAGCTTTACTTATGCCTGGTGTCCAAGAGAATACCAGGCCAGCGGAGTATGCACTCATGAGCATAGAGGACTGTACAACAACGAACTGATCAAGGGTATACTCGCCCCGCATGACCAGTTTACTGCCGTACCAAAAACTCAGAGCCATTCCCGCATAATAGATAGCCTGGGCAAGCGCGTAGAGGAAAGAAGTTTGTAAATTCATACGCAAAAACCGGGTCGTGTTAGCCTTGAGGATATTTTCGAACTGGTCGATTGCCATCTCTTCCATCGTCATGGTAGCAATGGTTCGGATGCCAGAAAATGTTTCGCTGGCTAATTCTGCTGCTTCGTTGTTGAATGTTTCGATATGTCTCTCGAATTCACCCACGAGCCAGACGCCAAAGTAGCCCGAGGCAACTAGTAATGGGAAAAGAGATAGACAAACGAGCGCAAGCTTCCATCCGAAAGCCATCCCAACAACGATTCCGCTGATAGCGGTAGAAGAACAAATCAGGATGATACCGAGAGCAGATCCACTCACACCGGCGAGGTCGTTGGACGAGGTTGAAAGAAAACTGGCTAGCGCACCAGCCGAGTTCTTCTTCTTGTCGAAGAAAGCGACGTCCATAGCTAATATCTTTTCCAATGCCATTTTACGGGCCCGATCAGTCATTTTCTGTGAGCACCACCCAAAAATAATTCCCTCTGCACCAAAAACCAGAAGCATCACCATGGCCAGCAAAAAGAACATCCAAGAGTAAAATCCTGTTTCGGATCGGATCTTGTCACCTTCTGATAGTGGCTGTGAGACGGATACAATTGCTGAACCAAAGAGTATGGCTGATGCCGGCTCTTCAACGCCGGCAATAGCGCAGCATACCAGAGCTATTATAACCCAAAAGATTTCTGGGCGGTTCAGTCTCCATCCAAACTTTATAAGTGACCAAAGCGAAGACGTATGCTTTCCTTCGTCGAGTTCGTCAATGGCCGAAAAAGAGCTATCGTTATCCACAAAGCTCTTTGCATCATCGGAAGCATTGGCGATAACTTCCTCAGCAATGTCAAGGTCTGCCCCATGCTTTTCGTCAGATTCAAGATCGACACCAACTTCTCGTGAGAGATTCTGGGCTTTGACGAGATCGAAGTATAGTGATTGTTTGTCCATGAGATCTTTGTGAGTTCCCTCTTCCACTACATGTCCTGAGCGTACAACAACAATCTTGTCCGCGTCGATGATGGTTGAAAGGCGATGTGCGATTACGATCTTGGTGCATTTGGGATAGTTCTCGTCCATAGATTTGAGAACCTTTGCCTCAGTCTCGCTATCAAGGGCTGATGTTGCTTCATCGAGGATCAGTATCTTCGGTTGGCTGACTATCGCCCTCGCGATAGCAATTCTTTGCGCTTGCCCACCAGAGAGTCTCGAGGCTCTAGTACCTATCATGGTGTCGTAGCCTTCGGGCAATTGGTTGATAAAGTCATCTGCCTGGGCCGCCTTGGCTGCTTTGAGAACGAGTTGATACTTTTCCTCTGGGGATACTGTGCGCCACTCAGGCCCAGTAAACCCAAGCGAGATGTTTTCGTAGATCGTTTTGTTGAACAGAAATGGCTCCTGGCTAACGACATGTATCTGTTGCCGAAGCCATCGAAGTTGGAAGGATGCCAGATTATTGCCGTCCAAAAGGAGAGCACCTGCGACTGGGTTGTAAAATCGCAGTATCAGGCTCGCAATCGAACTCTTGCCCGATCCTGAAGGACCCACAATAGCTGTTGTCTTTTCTGCGGGAAAGGTGACACTTAGATCCTCGAGAACATGTAGGGTGGGACGACTAGGGTACACTAGTTTGACGTCGCGCAATTCTATCGTCCCCTCTAAATGATTCGGAACGACTCCATCATTAGAGAGCGAGTCGATCGGCGATACTCGGCGCGTCATGCGGTATACGCGACTTGCAGCTGCGACTGCCATGTTGAAAGCCTCTAAGTTCGATCCAACATTAAGAACACAGAATGCTGCCGACTTGAGGATTATTGTAATGGCCACCACGTTGGGAAGAGGGGTTATTCCATCAACGAGACGCCTTGAGCCCTGCCAGAAACCCAGCGCTACGTTGATGTACCCGCTAGCGACACAGATAGATATCATGGAAGAGTTTAGCGTTTTGAGAATGAAGCCGTGTTTAGCTGCCTGATTTAGGTAGTCGACATAGGTCCTTTGAACCTGCTTCTGCATTCCTAGCGCTGTAGTGCTTTTGATGGCACCGAGAGCTTCTTCAACTACCGCAGTACCGGCTGAGGAAGCATCGAGAGAACGACCGCCATAACGCACGGTCGCCTTGCCACCTAAGATCAGTACCGCTGTACCCAGGATGAATGACCAAGAGAGAATGAAAGTCAAGATCCAGTCCAGGGAAAAGCAAACGATAATGGTGCCTGCGAGGTTCCCAAAAGCAGCTATAGTAATAGCCAATTTTGAGGATAAAGCTTCTTGGATCATGTTCGTGTCGGACGTAAGATGCGACAAGATTTCCCCAGGCTCCATGATGTCAAAAACGCCCATGTTTTGCCTGAGGACAGCAGAGAGATATTGCTTCTTGATTCTGCGGGTGATCCTAGCTCCCGTGTGGATAAAGCCAGCCGTAGCAACTGTCCATGACAACAAGGATATGATGCAGAAATAAACATAATATAGCGTAAATTCGTCAATGAAAGGTGACAATGCCTCTCCCTCTATGCCAGCTCGCGAGAGATATTGGAGTAGATATGCATTGACGATCTACAGCCCGATAGTGTTAGCGAAGGTATAATCTTTGAAGAAGTTCTCATCATTAACGGGCCATGATAAGGGCTGCAGCTTACCGGCGCTGTGGGGTGTAATGCCCCAGCGATGATTGAGGCCAGTGTGCTCGCGCAGACGATGCATATGTCCAACGGGTTTGCATGTCTGTAAAGGCCCAAAAAGGACGATTTGAACTCAGGTATGTGGGACTGTTGGTGTAATATCTCTTGTTCATGAGGATCTCGAGGCGTCTTGTCAGATTCTTTCTCGTTGCATTCTTTAAGACATGAGCTCACTAATTCCAGCGACAACATGGCCATATGCGCTTCCCTTACCTGGCGACGGTTTTTGCTCTTTTGGTGATTCGCGAAATCCCATGGTATGAATAGGGACAGCGCACACGAAAGTTGACTTCGGAGCAACGTAGCTTCGTGAAAAGTTGACGACTTTGTTGGTGTAGGAAGAGTACGAGTAATATGCGTGGAGCTAATGTGGCTTATCTTACCCGATCAAAGGGGTGGTGTGTGTCTTACACCACGACCCCTAACAAGTTTTGTGAAAGATCGAATACGTGATTGGGATAGGTACGATGCTAACAAGATAGATGTTTGTCGCCTTTTTATACACACGAAGGGCTGGTCTGGTCTTTGCACAAGCGAAAAGGCGTCAACAAGCCACAGAAACGCTGCGAATAAGTGTTGCCGCCCTGCCAGACAGAACCGGTTAGCGAACTCCCGCTGTTGCATTAGTGTGAGGCCATGTGCCGGTTTACAGTCAGCATGAGTGTACACCTGCATGGTGGGATTTCAGGGGACTTTATTAAGCGAAGGCACGTGACTTACCACTGTAGGTCGCGCTTCGCTGACTCAATTGATGGAGACGACATGTAGTCATTTGATGTGTAAAATAGAGAAAAAGCACATCTGAGTCATTCATGTAGGTTGTGGTTTTGTACTTTGTCATAGAGCGAGAAAGCTCACGAGAATAGAGGTTGTCAATTACGCCTTATACAAATATCACGTATTTCCTTTAGTGAACACACCAACTCTCAGCAAACAGCTACTAAGTTCTTCCTTCTACTATATTCCATACTTTTGTTCGATTGGCGGGCTGGGAATACTTATCCAGACTCTGAAACGCCTTGCTATGGATTCGCAACCGGAATATATACCTCCCTGGCACGATTGGGATAGCTGTCATGTATTCAGCACTAGGGAATGCAATTACATAGGTTCTGGCATGTCCCAAGCAAAAAAGACGGTTCTCGAGGATTCACTTGATCGGGCATCTATAGTGGCATTCTGCAAGGACCGAAAAGCTTCAGAAGACGCAGTGTTCAAAGCAGCATGGTGCATTGTCATTGGTGCTTATGCTGGTACGGAGGATGTTTGCACAGCTGTCAAAGTGCTTCAAAGAGAAACACTGCTTCGCTGCCGACTAGATCCAGAACAAACCGCTGAGGGTCTCCTTTCAGCCATGGAAGAAATCGACTTGGGCACTGTGGGTGATGACGATGGAATGACTAGCCTGGCTCGATCAAGTGGGCTTTTTCAGACCAAACTGTCCATTGGCGACCCCAAAGGGACTTCCCTGATCTGCAGCAGCATGTCCAGTCTGCCGAATTCGGACGTGAGTCGATACAATACATTCCAAAATGTTCAAACCCGTTTGCTGACTTCTGTGGTTTTTAGGTATCTACGCTATCTCCCCTACTCGAGATAGAAGTTGATCTGAGCACAGAGAGCATCGCAATATATCACCCGAACGATGACTCTAACTCATCTCGTGGACAGAGGGCGGCTGACCTCTTTGCGAAAAGTGTCGCTGAAATTGTGGCTTATCCTGATAAGCGGTTGTGCGATCTGGATGTTTTACCTACAAGAGATGCCCATGAAATCCTTGAATGGAACGAGAGAGATCTTGGAGAGTACGGTAGTTGCCTACATGAGATCTTCCATCAGAGAGTGGATGAGGCTCCTGGTAGTCCAGCTATTTGCGCCTGGGACGGAGAAATGACATACCGTGAATTGGACATACGCTCCTCCCATGTTGCATGGCATCTACATGGCCTTGGGGTTGAAAAAGGGCAAAATGTAGCCTTCTTGTTTCACAAGTCAAAATGGACGGTCGTCTCCTTACTCGGCATTCTGAAAGCGGGCGCGGCCGCCGTGGCCTTAAATCCAGATTATCCGGTCGAGCGGTCTAGACAGATCCTCGAAGTTACCTCAGCGGGCGTGCTTCTTGTTGGACGCGACCTTGAGGATAAGCCGGACATACCTGATAAGAAATTCGTCAAGATAGCTATTGACGACGATTTCTTCTCTGGCAACGCCACTCCACCAAAGGAGTCTGACAGCTTTGTCTCAACTACAGTACAACCAAGCGACGTGGCCTACATCCAGTTCACATCTGGAAGTACAGGCATGCCCAAAGGGGTCATGATTGAACATCAAACATATCTAGCCAGCGCCGTTTCACAGCATGAAGCATGCAACGTAGACAAGGGATCACGTGTACTACAATTTGCGAACCATAGCTTCGATGCCATCCTTGTCGAAGTACTTACGCCGCTATTAGCGGGTGCATGTGTTTGCATACCATCGGAAGACCGCCGGCTGAATGACCTCCCTGGTGTCGTTAGAGACCTGGATGTCACTTGGATGGGAATTACGCCGACACTGGCAAGAAATATCAGCCCAAACGACGTGCCAAGCCTTCGAACGCTATGTAGCTGGGGTGAAGCAGCAACTCCTGATATCATTGACACGTGGGCTGACGTGGTAAATCTCATAAACATATACGGGCCCTCTGAAAATTCCGCCGAGGCCACCGCTTACTCGTGGTCTCATGGGATCCGGAATCCGACCCACTTGGGTAAGGGCTTCAAGGCAGTCAATACCTGGGTTGTCCGCATAGACAATCGACAGAAGCTGGCTCCAATAGGTGCTATTGGCGAGCTCGTTCTCCAAGGACCCACTGTAGCAAGGGGGTATCTTCACGGTGACACTGGGAGCAACGCATCATTTTTGGGAGATGCATTGTGGTTGCCAGAAAATTGTGGAGTTAAGCGTTTGTACTGCACTGGTGATCTTGTTCGTTACACGAGCGATGGAAGCTTAGAGTTCTGCGGCAGACGCGACACACAGGTAAAGATTAGGGGTCATCGTGTCGAGCTTGAGGAAATCGAACATTGCATTAGCCAATGCCCCTTGAGCAACCCCATACTATCTGTTGTGGACATTATCAGACCAGGATATCGTCCGTCACAAAAGATCCTCGTTGCGTTCATCTACGAGCAGTCACAGACTTCTTCAACAGGTCATCTCCTACTACCTGTCTCGAACGCCCACCAAGCCAGAACAGACACGATAAAAGACTATCTGAAGGAACGCCTACCTTCACATTTCATTCCAGCTCTCTATTTGCCGTTGAGGTACTTGCCAACCAATCCTTCGGGAAAGTCTGATCGAAGACGGCTCAGGGTCATGGCCGAGTTATTGACTGAGCTTGAGCTGATGGTTTATTCTCCAGATTCTCACTCAAAATCGGAGGGGAAGCCTGAAACAGCGACTGAGGTGCTGTTGGCTCGTCTTTGGGCGGACGTGCTTGGCATCGATCTGCAGTCTATACAAGTCCACGATAACTTCTTCTGGCTGGGCGGAAACTCAATCCTCGCGATGAGACTGGCCGTTAAGGCTCGAAAGCAAGGATTTTCAGTGTCTGTCGCACAGATTCTGAATAACCCAAAGCTTCAACAGCTTTCGTCCACTATCACAACGGACCAACCGAGTCAGAAACGACAAATAGTTTCGCCAAGCTACACCCCCTTATCCTCTTTGTGCAAAATCTTTGCCCAAGATTTCATTGGACTCGTAGCAGCGCCAAAGTTAGGTGTTGCAAAATCGGAGATTGAGGACATTGCTTTAGCAACCGACTATCAGATTGAAAACCTCGCTTGGGGGTCTTTGAAAACACGCGGAGGAACCAACTACTTGACCTTTGATTTCAATGGCAATAGCCCTGATCCTGTGCACCTCCAGAAAGCTATCGAGCGACTCGTCTCTCATCATGCTATTCTACGCACTGTTTACTTCGCACATCAAGGGCGCGTATATCAAGTTGCTCTAAAGCGCTTGCCTATGGATGTTGTTCATTGCTTGAACGGCAACGACGTGGTCATATCCACGACGACTGTAATGGAAGCTGATTCTCACCAGCCACTCGATATCACAGAAGCGCTCATCAGATTCTGGCTTCTTCGAAACATAGAAGGCAAAGTCAACCGTCTCATTATCCGCGCATCGCACTTGCAGTATGACGGCGTTACTCTCATCAGATGGTGCAAAGAGCTTGCTAGAGCTTTGGATAACCAAGATCTGCTCCCCACAACGCCGTTTTTTGAATACATGCATTTTGCGGCCAATCACGATGAGGATGGTGCGCGCCGCTTTTGGCGTGGTCTTCTTGCTGGGGCTAGCATGACTAATGTTTTTCAACACTCAAGCATCCCTTGGAAGCACGTTCTTGACGGCCAGGTAGACACGGTCATCGATACTGCCCTTGTTCGTTCACATCCAGACATCACCATTGGCACTACTATCAAAGCTGCTTGGGCCCTGGTGTTGTCTGAAATGGCAGGAACTGACGATGTGGTCTTTGGGTCTGTCATCTGGGGTCGCAACGCCACATTTGCCGGGGTGGAAGACGTCGCTGGTGCATGTATCGACAATATACCTGTGCGCGTTCGTCTCAAGCCTGGCATCTCACGATTGGAGCTTCTACAGCAGGTCCAGGCACAGTATTTTGAGGCTGTCAGCTTCGAAAGCTTCCAGTATAAGCGAATCGTGAGTGAATGTACCAATTGGCGGCCGTGGGAGCGGCTAAGCACGCTTGTTGAGTACGAGAATTTAGGAGAGGAAAGCTCCCATTTCGATGTAAATCATCGTTCTAGTTTCACTGTGGATGAGATTAGGCCGCCAGCGGATCGACATGATGTGACCATTTACAGCATGCCTTTGGGCGAGAAGGAGACCTTCATTGCCCTCGACTTCTGTAAGACTATCCTTCCGGAGTCTTCGGCGCAGAAGATGCTGGATAGTTTGTTATGGTACATTCAATTGTTCCATGACGATATTCATGGGTCTGTCGAGACCGCAAGATCCCTTCCAGGGGGATTACCAGTCATTCCTCTCCCACTCAATAAGCCCAACGAAGGATGTAGTACCGTTGAAAAGCCTAACGGTATTGAAGTTAGAGATCATACCAGCATGCGAAAGCTTGTAGGGAAAGCCTGGATCTCTGTTCTAGCATGTCACCAAGGTGACTTAGACAACTACTGGATTGAAAAGAAGCCATTTTTCGAGATATGGGGGAATTTGATCGCATCTTACGCACTTTCCAGGTACTTCAAGGACGAAGGATACAAAGTTACTATGGAAGACATCCTAGAAAATGCCGACATGCAGTCTCAAGCTGCATTACTTGAAACCCGTATATGAGGGTTTGTATAGCCAGACTACACTGCGATCTCAATAACATGATAACTCTTACACTCCAGAAAGGTAGCTCGTTTACCCATAGCAGGTGGGTTCTTGACCTTGACTTCTATGTTACCTAAGACGTACGTTAACCTCTCTGCTGAGAATGTGAGGGTTCAGTCCAGGGTGGTGGAAGGAAAGCTTGTGGTACCCGGAGTTCTTGCAGGTACAGTCCCAATGTAATGTCCTCGTTACAGTCGACTGTAGTCAGCATGAGAGACAACACACGAAGCGATAGTCAATACAACACTTTGTAGCCACTCCACCTCATCCTAATTGGTACTAGATGGTAGTGATACTGCCAGAGGAGCCTTGTTCGAACGGCTTATCAGCCTGGCCTTGCATTGGCTGTCCTTTCTATGAATTTACATATATGCTTTCTGCCCCTTAGATACGGCATAAAGGCCCATTTTGCGTCTGAATACCCTGATCCTTCGTACGTACCTCCCAATCCTCGCTTCCTACTCCAGTTGTAGCATAGAAGACTCCATGTGGATCGTATTGGCGCTTGACATTTGATAGCCGCGGGTAATTGGAGCCATAGAAGTCTTCCTGCCAATGGAGTTCCATTGGGTTTGCCTCATTCAGGTAAGAACCACCCATCTTACTTGCCGGCGCGACCTCACGCCAGGGCACGAGTAGGTTGGCCATAAGCTTCTCCTGCGCGGCGCTTTTCTGTTGAGCTGTTGCGTTTCGTGGAAACGATATGCCTGAGCCAAGGAAGACAACTGCGTCTCGTAGGGCTGGGTTGATAGCGTTGTCGACATTAAAAGGATTTCGCGGCGATGTGTTGACGCCTGATATATCGAATCCAAGCTCGCTTGCTTTACGAATAGCGTTGAGTCCATTCTGGCTGATCAGAGTATTGGCAGGGAAGAAGCGGGTCCCTTCCACAGCCATAGGGCCAGCCACGTAGAGTTCGTTGTCAGGCCAGGTCGCTGTCCAGCCATCGAAAAAAGTGTTATAATGTTTCAGCTCTTGAGTAAAAGGAATGCCGAGCTCTGTAAGACGGTCGAAAAGTGGCTTTGTAGCTTCCTTGACTAACTCGATTGAGCTATTGGGGGCCATCTTTGCAAATGCAGGTGTTATTAAAGACATTTGTATAGAGCACAGAAGTCACTTACAAGGGGTTCGAGGGCGAAGCTATAATCTGAACTGTTGTAACTAGAATAGTTGCGACGGATATTGACGAAACCATAAAACCCGCTTTCTGTGAATGGTTCGAAGTTTTCGAAACATGCTTGCACACCTTTCCAGAATGTATCCTTACTGACGGCTTCAGATGTCTGAAACTCGAACCAGATAGATGTCAATGGAACACTAGGAAGAAGTCGAACGGAGACTTTGAAACCATCGTTAGCAAGTGGTCAGTTCAAGTAGGCTTGAACATGTCTGTTAAACATACCCGATGTCACTACTCCCCATGTACTGCCTCCACCGCCACGAATGGCCCAGAATAATTCAGAATGGGATTCTTCGGTAGCAACAACGAAATTTCCATCCGCTGTCACAACTCCGATCGAAAGAATATGGTCTGCTGCCATACCAAAAACACTGGAGAGTGGAGAAAGACCACCACCGGAGAAGAACCCACCGGCGAATCCGACGCTCTAGATCAAAGTAACATAGTTAAAATGTGTTCAAAACGCAAGCTTTGCACATTTAGAGAGCGATGGAACTTACTGCACACATTCCTCCTACTGCTGAGGCACCGTTTTCATAGGCAGTCCGCGAAACATCAAGACCCCTAACGCCAGAACCTGCATGAATCGCTTTTCCTTTAAAATGGCCAATCTCAAGATTATCAATATAATCGAGTCTCTGCAAATGATGTGTCCATATGCTGAGAGCACCAGCCCCAGAGGACTTGCCTAGGTAGTCGTGACCGGTGTTCTTGATGACTACACGTAGCCCCTTGTTGCGCGCAAAATTTACAGCAGCCTGGATCTGCGCTACTGTCGTGACGTTGACTACGTATGCAGGATAGCCGCCTAAGGAGCAGCTCGAGTTCGCGGCGTCGACAGTGGGAATACATGATGCGCCTTCATATAGCGGCCACATTACAGATGTTGGATCATTCATGCTAAGCCATATTGTGAGCGTTCAGGGCTAAGCTATCAGGCTTTCGGCTATTCACTCACTGTGTATAGGGCACCGTCCAGTCCTTGACAAGAGCCTTGCATTTTTCTGCATCATACATCCCCCAATCATAATAACAATGTGCGCCAATTGGGGTGGTCTTAATCAATGCGCCGCCAACCATCTTGTTGAGAGCATCCCATTCATCCTGTGATGGCCAAGCAGCATCGCCGGGAGACACTTTGCAAGCACCGCGACCAATGACAGGTCCAGTCGTATTGAAGGCAAAGAGTGATGCATACTCTGTTGGAATTCCTGCGAAGTCGTCAACAGTTAGCATTGGCCTTTCGTAGTCAAACAGAGGGGTCGCCGCAAGACACTGTTGGAAACAAAGACTCGCCCCACAGACAGAGAGTAGGATGAGAGTTTTTGGAACCATGGCGGGATAATAAGGGTCTTCAATTTGGCCTGTTGGATGCTCAATTAGGTTGGAGTGGGTTTGGCAACACAAGGTCCTCGAATTGTTACGCCTTACATGCGCATCAAAAGATAATTCTACGAAGGAATCACATGACCTTATGTTAACTTGATGTGATCGCCACCAGAGATAAGGAAGTATACTCATACTTCTTATTCACATTCCTTTGTACGTTAGCTGACGATAACTAAAGTGTGCTGCTAGTATCATAACACTAGGGTGATTGGGCAGTACGTGAGTCAGCATTCGGCAAGGCTGACACCATATGAGTCAGCTTGCCCATTAACGTCAAGGATCAGTCATCCGGCCAGATCAGTTATCTGGCCACCCCACTAAACCTAACCCGACGCGACACACGATAGATCTATAATAATAAGATAAGATTAGATAGAATATTAAAGTATGGTTAGCTATCTAATCCTATATAAAGTCTAATTATGCCTTTAAATATAGTACTTTATACACGTTAGTAGCTATTACGAACCTAATATAACGGCACACTATCAAACTAACCTAGTGGCCATCTAGCTAATAGATCTAAGATTAAACTAAACTAGATCTAAGTTAGACCTATATTAGCTAGTATAAGTATAGACTACCTTATATAGTTATTCTATAGATTTTTAATATTCTTTTATATAAGGCCTATAAGTATCTATTAAATTAAGGCTTATCTAACGTCCTACGCACTCCTATATGCCTCTAAGTAACTCTACTGCCGATACTAATCTAACTAGTCTTGCCTGTGCTATTACAGTTATACTAAGTTATTCTATATATCGTACTATAACGTGTATGGCAAGCGAGCGGCGCAGGCAAGCGAGCGGCGCACCCCACCAACTCTGTACACCTCTACAAGCGTATAGCTCCACTATATATTAATAATTTTAACAGATATTGACACAGTAGATTAATTAGTATCTAAAGTATCTTTCTTGCATGTACGTGAGTTATGGCTAGTCTCTTTGCATCTACTATAGCGCGTTATAGCCTGGCGGCTGACACCTAATCGCTCCCTACCCTAACGCTCCTTACAAGTAATCTGCTTATTAGCCTTACGTTGAGCGAGTATATCCTCTCTAGCTCCCTTTGTAAGGACTTCTCGCTTCTGTATCCGCTTTTTCTTACGCTTTCGACGCTCTAATATTGCTGTATTAGCTCTCTTAAGAGTAGCAATTCGATCGCGTATTAGCTCAGCTGAGAGTATTATTACTTCTGCCCTCTTCTTAAGCTGGTTAATTGCTGCAATAATTAAAGCTAGTAATGAGTCTTAATGCCGCTAAACTCGATTACGTATTAACGTCGATTGAGCTTTAAGCTCGCGTGTGTTGCTAGGCGTATGAGCCTGCCAGAGAGCCTCTGCTAGAACAGCTGGTGGAGTAGGTGTACGCAGCTTCACGTCAAGCTTTGATAGAACAGCGTCTGGCTAGAGAGGCACAAGGCCTGCGCCACGGAAGGCAGAGTAGATATTAGCTGAGGTAAATAATCGATTAAAGGCTGCCTTAAACGCTGGCAGAAACTCGAGCTTAGTGATGTGGTTGACGTGGTTGCGTATTAGGCTCTCCACCTTATGGCTATACGCGCGCTTTAACGGCGAGAAGTAGCTAACGTTAAGAGGCTGGAGTAGATGAGATGAGTGTGGTGGCATATAGAGCGTGTAGATATCGTTCTCCTTACAGAGCTCTTAGAACTTAAGTGACTAGTGGCTCTTATGGCTGTTAAGAATAAGCAGCTGGCGTGCCCTAACAACCTTGCTATCTGTATGCTTGATAAAGTGCTTTAGCTACTTAACTCCTAGCTCGTTAGTCGTCTAGCCGTTATCGCTGACTGCGATCGCCTAGTCGCGTGGGATCTCTGCCTCCTCATACTAGGTAGATAGGTGATGCTTGCTAGTAAAGATAAGAAATGGTAGGATAGACTAGCCAGCTGCATTAATCCTGGCGATAAACGTCACCCACTCTCGGCCACCTGGCTAGACAGCCTTTGGCTGGCCTCTTCTCTCTAATGCTGTAACGACAAGCTGAGTGGTAATCTTGTCTATTAAAAAGCTAGCTTCGTTAAAGTTATAGACGTCCTCGTTACAGATACTGTACTTAGCCTTTGTCTGCTCTATAAGCTTAAACTAGCTCTTGATTAAGACTAGATCTTTATATAGAGCTCTCTGCCTATTGTATGTCTGATTAAAACGCGTTATAAGACTGTCTGTACGCCTGACGAAGTTGGCTAGCCACTTCTGCCTAACCTGTCTAGCGCCGCGCGCAGCTAGCAGCCTATTAGCTATATCGCGCACAGTAGCGTAGGTAGGCGCAAATCTACGTAGATCTAGATTAAGTATATAATTAACTATTACCTCCTCTTCTAGCTTAGTAAGTTTCTTTAAGTTAGGCTAGCAATCGCGTCGGGCAGGCTTGCTAGCGCGTCGGCGGCGGAGCGTCGTTTCAGCTACATTATAGACTGCAGCAGCACGGCGATTCCCTTGAATCTGTTTGTTTTTAAGAGATTAGATAGTAAGTTAAATATCTGATTCGTCTAAAGCCATTTAAGCATGGTGGTATTGAGTAATTAGATGTTTAGTTTAAGGAGGTGTATAGAGTTGGTGGGGTGCGCCGCTCGCTTGCCTGCGCCGCTCGCTTGCCATACACGTTAAGTAAAATCTATCTCTAGAAGATGTTAAAAAAATAGAATAACGTACTTCACAAGCATGTGGACCACCCAAGCATGTGGACCACTTTTGCCAAGACCCCACCAAAACCACAACTGTACACGATAGTGCAGAACCGTACAGAACTGTAATTAAAAATCGCAATAGACTACTCTACTCAGAATCTACTGCTGCATCTTGCTTGCACGTGCGCGAGTTATGTCCTACCTCGCCGCAGCGTCCACAGCGTCTTTGCGACGGTTCGCCCACTCCAACACGCGCCCTCTTCTTCGCCTTCTTCCCATCACTACGCGCCCCAAACTTCTTAAGAGTAGTTAGTCGAAGACCTTCCTCAACTATAAGGGTCCCCTTATTCTGCACCCGCTTTCTTCTATGCGATTTACGTCGCGTAGCGGCTTCGTTAGCTGCTCGAAGCGCAGCATTCTCCCGTTGCGCCAACACGAGCTTGTGCGCAATTACTGCTGCGCCTTTCGCCATCTTTTTAAAGGCCTCAACTATCGAAGTTGGTGAGCTGTCTATATGTCTTTAAATCCTTGTCTTAACAAACGTTGATTGCGACCCTAGTTCTAGAGTATTGCTTGGTGTTTGCGACTGCTAGGGACTGTCTTTAACGGTAGGTAACGGTGGTGTACGTAGGCGGACGTTGAGCGTCGATACCACAGCCTCTAGATTGAATAGAACTAAGCTAGCGCCTCGAAAGCCTCCTAGGATATTGTTCTTTGTAATAGCCGCTTTGTGAGCAGCAATAAAGTATAGTAAGAATGAGGTTTTGTCGATATGGTTGATGTGGTTGCGTATCAGATCCTCGGCTTGGCACCCGTATGCCCGCTTTAACGGCGTAAAATAACTAACATCAAGAGGCTGTAGGAGGTGCGATGAGTGAGGAGGCATGCAGAGAGTAATAATCTTGTTTTCTTTGCAGTACTGCTGGAAATCGAGCGAGTTGTGGCTCTCGTGGCCGTTAATAATAAGCAAGCGTACTGTGCCTAAGGTACGCTTCTTTGTATGCGTATTAAAGTGCTTTAACCACCGTAGGCCAAGCTCATTTGTCGTCTAGCCGTTCTTAGAAACCCTAATAACCTAATTCTAGGGTAGGTCTTCTTCCTTATACTAAGCTGAGAGGTGGTGCTTGCCCTGGAAGATAATAAAGGGTGGAATTGCCTACCCCATCGCGTTAATGCCTTGGATAGCTGTAACCTACTCGCGGTTGCCCTGCTGCACTGTCTTTGGTCGTCCTCGACGCTTAGAGGATGTAACAACTGCCCGAGCTATTATCATACCTATTATGAAGCCTGTTTTGTTAAAGTTGTAAGTGTCTTTATTAAGAATACTATGCTTAGCCTTTATGTTCTCTATAAGCCGGAACCAGTCTTGTATAATCTCAGGATCCTCACAGAGAGCTCGGCTATAGTCGTACTTTCGATTAAACTTGACTTGGAGCTCTGGTTGGCGTTGTACAAAGTTATTTGCCCAGTGCTTGCTAACTGGCCCTTCTTGACGCTGGGCTAGCAAATAATTAGCCATATTCTTTACAGCAGCAAGCTGCAGCGAAGATCCTCGCTCATCAAAGTCGAGTGCACGCTGCAGAACTACTGCCTCTTCTGTCGCAGTGAGTTTCATAGCTGCTGGCCGATAATCGCGTCGTGATGGTTTTCCAGCAAGTCGTCTTATAAGTGTACTTCGAGAGACGGTGTAGATTGCTGCAGCGCGTCGCGGACTAAGTGTCGCGTCTTGTTTAATAGCCTGAAGGGCAAGCTGTATTTGATTCTCGTTTGAGGGCTTTGGCACGTTATTGCGTTGAGGCATCGCGATGTAAGTAGCGTTTTGGTGGGGTCTTGGCAAAAGTGGTCCACATGCTTGGGTGGTCCACATGCTTGTGAAGTACGTTAACGTAAAGCACCACCGAGAGGGCCACCCTACTAAGAGGGCCACTTTTTCTTAGCATTGCGAACTTCATGTACGAAAACTTGAATTACTCTATACTAGCTATAGAGGCCTTGTACGACTTACTTAGATTAGATTTAGAATCTTCTTCTATATCTTTTTAGCACGTACGAGAGTTATGGCCTGCTCTCCTACAAGTTCTATAGTGCTGTTGACCTAGCCGAGCTCTTTCTTGACTACTCTTACCACGCGCCTTCTTTAATGTCGTACGACTAGTAGAAGTACTTTTAGCTGCCTGCGATGCTCCTGCACTAAAGTCTAGTGCCTGTTACAAGTAACAGCGAAGGATCTCTCCAGGACGAGGGCCGCAGGTTGGAGACCATTGGGCGCCACGTCAAAAGGTAATGATCACCGCGGGGCGATGGTCACGTGACTGCCGTCACGCCAAGGACAACCGTCAGTGATGGCAGGAGCATATGTGATGGCAGGAAGCCATCACAGCAGGCAGGACCGTCAGTGATAGCAAGGGCCGCTCTGACGGACAGGTAGATGGCAATAGGTATAAGAATAGGTTGTATCTTATTATTACACTCGTTGTGGTTAACTCTTATAAGTTCTTCTCTTACACAGATTAATACTTAGTTATTCTATCGATATAGAATTAATTATTTGTTTTACATTCGGTTAAACTCCTATAACTTCTCTCCACTACGAATCGCCAGAAAACAATCGCACGGAATACTTTATACAAGTCTCGCCCTAACCTGGACCGAGACTAGGTAAGTATCGCGAACCCCCGTGTAACACTTTGACCACCCACGGATTCTGTGGAAGGATTTAACTAATAGTCGCTCGACTAAGCAAGATAGCTTATTAAGGCAACCTAGTGGATGTCCCTAGCATGGGATCCGACCGAAGGCCCGAGGATGATAAGATGCTCACACCTAGTGATGGAGAGGAACCCGAGGTGGAACCTACTCCTAGGGAGTCAGTAGCCAAGCTTAAGCGACAGGCAAGGGAGCAAGCCAAGCAGCTGGCAGACATGTAGAGTCTGGTCAACCAGCTCATGGGGCAGCTCATGGCCACGCCGAACGAGAGGCCACTTCCGAAGCCCAAGATGGGCATACCCGAGAAATACGAAGGGGGACGTAACGAACTAAGAACGTTTCTCACTAACGTCGACCTCTATTGCGGACTTAACTAGGTTCCCAACGACCAAGAAAAGATTCTTATGGCAAGCATACTCCTGAAGGGAAGGGCAGCTATGTGGATGCAGCCACACGTAGAAAACTTTATGTCGTCATCTGACACCTACGGAACTAAGGACGAAACTAAAGCGCTATTCTAAGACTGGAATGCCTTTAAGGAAGAGATGGGACGCATTTTCGGAGAAGTGGACGCTAAGAACTAGGCAGAGAAAGCGATAACTCGCCTGAAGCAAACTAAGTCAGTATCCGCGTATACGGCCGAGTTCAAACAACTCTAGGCTAGGATTGACTGGGACGACGCAGCCCTTCGAACGGTATTCGAAGCGGGCTTAAAAGAAAATGTCAAAGACGGTCTAGTGTATCATGATAAACCCGAGACGCTGTAGGCTCTGATTAAGCTAGCCACACGCATCGATAACAGGCTATGGGAAAGGAACGAGCAGAAGAAACGACAGTTCCAGCCCTCGACAGCGAACATGAAGAAGCAGCGCAACCGAACCGATAAAGACGGGGATACTATCATGACGGGCAAGGTACAAGAAAAGACTAAAGACAAGAAAAGAAACCCTAGGAAGTACAACGATGGACTGTCCAAGGAAGAACGCCAGAAGCGTTACGACAACAAAGCATGTCTTAGATGCGGAGAGTTAGGACACTTCCGCAGAGACTGCCCTAAGAACGAAGTTAGCAAACAAGCAGTGGTGAAGATAAAGATGCTGAGGGCTTAGCTATCTATCTTGCTATCTGTGGAAGAACTGAGCGATACACTTAGTGACCTGGACTTATACGAAGAAGCACGCTTGAATGAAGACAACGACTTCGAGGTGGTTCCTAGACCTGTTCAGGCGAACGAGGTCATGCGATAGGTAACTCTGGAACTAACTGATTGGAAAATTGACGCTGAGGATATACAGCAACGATTAGCGAAAGGGGAATGTTGGCTGTGCGGCGACGCCACGCATGTAGCGGATACCTGTGTGTATCGCGCTCGACGACTCAACGTTACCGGCTACGAGGCCGACACCATGGCTAGGAGAGCGTTCGAAGAACAACCTCTCTTCACGGACCCCATGCTACCAGAGTACCGACCAGCAGAGGATTATGACAAGGAAGAAGAAATCTACTAACGATTCCACTAGATCGACTGCAAAAGGGATTTTTGCATATACCACGCAGATGAAAAGGAGCAGAGCAAGCTAGACGAACATAGCTGCTGCCACATGCATCTGTGGGCAAACGAATGCCCAATGTTGGATTATCACATCCACAAGGAAGAACACCAAGAGGCGCACGAGCGCCTGGAGTGGATAAACTGTATAGAAAAATGCCGATTCTACCGAGAACAGCGAATCGTGGCAAGGCAAGAAAGCTACTACCTACACAGAACTATAGCGGCCAAGGAATGCCGAATAGTGGGATGTAAGATGCATGACACGACGAAGGATCAGATCCCGATGCCAGAGACACTGGAGGAAATGATGCCACACATGAACATCTACTGGACCTTTTGCATAGAAGATTAGTGTACGATACACTATGACGCAAAAGCAAATAGCGGTTACTTTCCGCAACGAACTGATCGAAAGAACCGAGATCGACAGCGCAACAGGACCACGCGCAATAGAGAACGGACACCTGGAAGAGAACTTGTACTATATGGGCATAGTGATTGGAGATTATGCTACAGGGACGCCTGTCCAGATTACTCAGCAGCTAAACAACAAGCTGGAAAATTCCCTAAGGAAAGGAAGAGGTCGGAGAAGGGCCGACGCTCTTAACTAAAAAACTAGGATGCCACTAGGGACAGGGTCACGCTGGTGAAGGCAGTCCTAAAACGACCCTCAAGGAAGTACGGAATGTTGGAGGACGCGAGTCTAGGTTGACTGCGACCGCATACGTACTAGGAAATAAGCTGTCAGCTCTAGTGGATAGTGGAGCAGCAAGGACAGTTATATCCTCGAAAGCTATAGAGAAATATGGGATACCCTATCAGGCTAAGGAAAAGCCGATACGAGTGGTATTAGCCGACGACAGTCCCACAGTGTATAGGAGCGGCTTTATAAGACTAGAAACGCAGTTGGTGCTAGTGACCGTGGCCAACATGCGGAGTTAAATGAATATCGACATCATGGACCTTGGAGAGGAAGAAATGTTGATTGGTTATGATTGGCTGGATGCCCATAACCCGGCCATCGACTGGCAGAAACAGACCATACTCAGCCGAGAACCTGCGCGCAAGGTTGCTGGAGTACGAAAAGAGATACGCCCGACGAATCAGAGCTCACCCAAAGACGGGAGATTCGGCAAGATCTCACCGCATAAGATCGCGAGAATCTATGCGAAGGACCCTCAGCAAGTAGGAGTCATATGGATAAGACGAGTCGCGACCACGAAGGAAGGACCCTTACCACTAGATATACCAGATGTATACCAAACGAACGAGTTTAGAGAACTGTTCGAAGAAAACGAGGCAACAGACCTAGCTGAACACTAGGAATGGGATCATGAGATCGTCTTGGAAGAGGGAGCAAAGTTAACGCTAGGAGGCATGTACCTAATAGCGCCCGAGCACGACGCTGAGCTGCGGGAATACCTCCGAAAGAACTTGAAAAAGGGATTTATTTGACTAGGACATGGCCCGATGGCCTCGCCTATATTGTTCGTAAAAAAGCCTAACGGGAAGTGGCGACTGTGTGTCGACTTCCGAAGGTTGAACGCGGTAACACGAAAGAATCGATATCCCTTACTACTAATATTAGAGCTCATAGATCGACTCCAAGAAGCCAAGTGGTTCACGAAGTTCGACGTTCGAGAAGGATTTTACAGAATTAGGATTAAGGAAGGAGACGAATAGAAAATAGCGTTTAAGATAAAGTATGGACTGTACGAATATACGGTTATGCCATTCAGGTTGACGAATGCGCCGGCAATCTTTTAGTTAGTTATTAATAACGCTCTCCACGAATACCTGGGAATCTTTGTTACCGCATATTTAGACAATGTACTAGTGTACTCCAGTGGGACGCTCGAACATCACATAGAACAAGTCAAGAAAGTGCTCAGGAAGCTTAAGGAATACAAGCTGTACCTGCAGCCAGAGAAGTGCGAATTCTATGTCAAGGAGACAGAATTCCTAGGCTTCATCATATCTACAGAGGGAGTAAAAATGAACCTAAAAAAGATACAGACTGTACAGGAATGGCTAACCTCTAAAACAGTTAAGGACGTGCAATTCTTCCTAGGATTCGCTAATTATTATCGAAAGTTCATCGAAGGGTACTTAAAGATCACCGCACCCCTCTTAGAGATTACGAAGAAGGAAGTAGGGTTTAAATAGAATAAGGAACATCAAGAGGCTTTTGACTAGATTAAGCAGATCTTCCTATCAGCACCCGTACTAGAGATGTACGACCCAGGACGAAAGACGCGAGTCGAGACCGACGCGTCAGACTATGCACTCGGAGCTGTGTTGTCACAGCAGTGCCCAGACGGAAAATAGAGACTAGTGTTCTACCATTCTCGAAAGTTCTCAGGAGCAGAACTTAATTACGATGTTCACGATAAGGAACTACTTAGAGTAGTCGATGCCTTTAAACAATAGGAAGTGTACCTATTAGGTCTCCCAGACACGATCGAGGTTTTCACCGATCACTAGAACCTAGCGAGTTTTATGATAACTAAGAAACTCAATAGATGGCAAGTCTGATGGGCTGAGATGTTAGCTCAGTTCGACTTTAAGATAACGCATCGAGCAGGATCGCTCAACGGAGCAGCGGATGCCCTGAGCCGAAGGTCCGACCTACGAGACAAAGGTCACAAAGAACCACACGATGCAGTACTTAAGAAGATGCCCGATGGCAGCTTGAGGTACAACTAGCCGGAACTGGCCAGAGTAGCTAAGGTGGCCGAGCAGGTAGTAACATTACAACAGCAGTGGCAGCAGAAGGCCGCCAACTGGATTAGCAAGGACGGAGAAGACGACCTTGCCGGGCTCCTACTAGACAAACGAGAGCCCCGAGACAACAACAAAACCTACGTACTCTCGCACATGAGGTCGGACCTCATAAGGGAACTGCATGAGTCGCCCGAGTATGGACATGCAGGAGTAGAGGAAATGGTCAGGCGACTAAATAAGGTGTTCAGCATACCACGCTTGCGAGCGGAGGTGTAGGAGATCCTAGGCAACTGTTTGGCATGTCACCAGAACAAGCCCAAGAGACATAAGCCCTACGGCCTGTTACAACCCTTACCGCCACCGACACGACCATAGAGTAGCGTGACAATGGACTTTATAGTGAAGCTTCCGAAGTCACTAGAACCAGGATTAGCTCGACTTTGCGATACTATCTTAGTAATCGTGTGTCGATTAACTAAAGGGGCAAAGTTCGTGCCTACGGAAGAGACTATCACGGCAGAGGAATGCGCGTACGAAGTCACTAAGGCACTAGTATTAGAGCATGGAATGCCTGAGGAATTCATTACGGATAGAGACAAGCTGTTCACTTCGAAGTATTAGTCAACGTTCTTAGTAAAAATAGGAGTAAAGAAGAAACTATCAACTAGCTTTTACCTAGAGACCGACGGACAAATGGAACGAACTAACCAGACACTAGAATAATACTTGCGAATGTACGCCAACAAGCTGCAAGACAACTAGGTTGAACTCTTGCCGATAGCACAATTAGCCTACAATAGTACGAGATTGGCGACCACGAAGCACTCGCCGCACTACGCTAATTACGGGTATGAGCTGGTTGCTCATCGAGACCTAAAGGATATCGAAAGCATTATAGTCGGAGCAGATAATAAAGCTCGACTGATGCGAGAACTACACGAGGAGTTAAGCAAGAACATCGCTTATAGGAACCTCACGACGTCTAAAGCCGCGAATAAGCAAAGGATTGAGGGACTAACCTTTAAGAAGGGGGACAAAGTTTTCTTGTCACGACAAAACCTGAAAACTAAGCGACTAAGTAAGAAACTAGATAATCTCCGATTAGGACCGTTTAAAATCCTAGAGAAATTGGGACTAGTAAACTATAAACTCTAGTTACTACTAGACATGCGCATATATGACGTTTTTTACAAGAAACTATTAGAACTAGCACCCTAAAGCGCTAAGCTAGTAGAAGACATAGAGCTCGAAGACGACGAGTACGTAGTTAAAGAAATTAAGGACCTACGGAAAATTGGTAGTCAGTGGAAGTACTTAGTTAAGTGGCAAGGATGGCTAGAGAGCTATAACACCTAGGAACCTAAAGGAAATCTGACGAACTGCAAGTCACTAGTACGTGAGTACTACTAGAAACATCCGAAGAGACGAGAACTAGGTTCTTAAGAGAAAGGAAGTAATTAAGGGAAAAAGGGTTGAAAGAAGCGTCAGCCTGTAACCAGCCCAAGTCAGTCGACTGTTCGGGTAGCGATGGTCTGGTTGTCGGAAGGTCCGTACTAGGGGCAGAACTCCCCTCGGCCTGCTCTTTCGCGCGATCCTGGAAGTTCAGAATGGCAAGATCTCGATTGGCAAATGCTTGCTCTTGCGCCTTAGCCTCTAGGAGTTCCAGCTCACGTTGAGCCAGCTGAGCCTTCAAACGCGCAATCTCGATCTGCTTCTGCCGCTTCTCGCGCTGAACCTTCTCCCACTCTTCCTTAGAAATAAATAGGCTACATTTAGCCGCAACGGAAATACACCTAGCGTAACGACTAGTCGCAGTGTCTATAAAGTAACGAAGGTTCTTTTCCTTACACCGCTTATAACGATAAGTTATTTCGTGACCCTGCTCTTTTACACGGTCAGCACGAGCACGGCGCTCGGAAGTCGAACTCTGGGCACGAATACGGCGAGAAGACGGAACCTTGGGCATGGTTAGGAAGGCATAGAGGAAGGAACGCTTACGATACGACGGGCGTGCCTTTATACTTATTTGCGCCGCTAGCGCCAAGCGACACACGGGAAAACGATAATCTAGGGTATTGGGACGATGACCCTAAGAGGGGGGATAATGTTACAAGTAACAGCGAAGGATCTCTCTAGGACGAGGGCCGTAGGTTGGAGACCATTGGGCGCCACGTCAAAAGGTAATGATCACCGCGGGGCGATGGTCACGTGACTGCCGTCACGCCAAGGACAACCGTCAGTGATGGCAGGAGCATATGTGATGGCAGGAAGCCATCACAGCAGGCAGGACCGTCAGTGATAGCAAGGGCCGCTCTGACGGACAGGTAGATGGCAATAGGTATAAGAATAGGTTGTATCTTATTATTACACTCGTTGTGGTTAACTCTTATAAGTTCTTCTCTTACACAGATTAATACTTAGTTATTCTATCGATATAGAATTAATTATTTGTTTTACATTCGGTTAAACTCCTATAACTTCTCTCCACTACGAATCGCCAGAAAACAATCGCACGGAATACTTTATACAAGTCTCGCCCTAACCTGGACCGAGACTAGGTAAGTATCGCGAACCCCCGTGTAACAGTGCCCCGCCTGTCTAAATCCGCTTTCGTTTACGCCCTTAGCGCTTTGTTACCTCTGCTAATTACTCTTCAAGCTCTCGTACGCGGGCCTCTATAATTACGTTCTTATATAGCATCTCCTTAGCTCCTTTAATAAGCTTTAAGAAGCTTTCTTATATAGTAGTTAGTAATCGTACGAAGGAGTCTTTTATAAGCTTCGATTGTGATCTAAATTCGTGCGAATTACTTGGTGTTCTTAACGTCTAGAGGATTTCTAGCTAAGCTTCTTATAGTAGGGTATAAAGGCGTACGTTAAGGCGATTAATAACCCTCTACGCGTCAATAGGGACTAGCCCTACTATCTTAAAGGCCTTCTTGTAGTTATTGTACGTAAATACGTTAAAAAACGCGTCTTGAAAGGCTGGCAGGAAGCGTTCCTTATTAATATACTAGACGTGGTGGCGTGCTAAGTCTCGTACGCGTTAAGAGTACTTCTGCTTAAGAGGCGAAAAGTAGATAACGTTAAGTAGCTAGAGTATGTGCGATAAATAAGCAGGCATATAGAGAGTAAGGATCTTTCGTACGAGGTAGTAATCCTTAAATTCTTAGTTAAGATGGCTCTTATAGCTGTTAAGAATAAGTAGTCTATATAACCCTACCTAACGCGTCTTTATGTAGTTATTAAAGTGCTTTAACTACGCTAGACTAAGCTTATTATTCGTCTAGCTATTCTCTAATACTGAGAGCTTCTAATCGTACGGTATACCTGCTTCTTCGTACTAAGTAGAGATGTAGACGCGTCTCTTGTAGATAATGAATGGCGGGGTAGCGTATTCTGTAGCGTAGATACTCTAAATAACTGTAACTTACTCGTGATTGTCTGGCTGCGTGAGAGTAGGCCTCGTACGACGCTCTGCGCCTGTAACTATCTTTATTAAGCTAATTACGCCTATCTAAAAGCTAGTTTTATTAAAGTTGTAGATGTTGTCTAAATAAACCCTATACTTCTTAATTGTCTCTCGTACGAGCTGAAACCACGCGTTAATAATCTCTAGATCTTCTTAAAGAACTCTCTAGCGGTTCTTTGCTTGATTAAAGGCTATCTTGATGTTAAGAGTGGATCTTGAGTGGAAGTAATATAAGACTTCTAGTGTCAAGACTCTAAGGTTGTTTTTCGCGGATAAAGCAACAGGGTGATATAAACAATATCTCTATAAGTAACTATTGTATTATAGATACTTGTACTCGTAACTTAAGTTAAACACATCGAGCCATAAGGGCTCAATGCCTATCCTATATACTAGTGATGCTCGTAACCCTCAGTCAGAGGAGTCTGAGGATTGCTCGGTGGCTAATGTACGAGGAGCTTTCCTCTGTGGCTTATGTACGAGAAGTCTGCCAAGACCCCTCCTCGTGCATAGAGGTCCGAGGGAGTCACGTGACACTGACCCCCGCGTTACATATGGCCCCATCGACTAGGTGTCGATGTTCCTTAACTTAACCGCCGTGCCTCCTTTCTTCAGGTTCGTAACACCATCTCCCTCCTTCCTAAGCTTATCCTCAAGCTTTTCCGTATGCCTGTAGCTAACAATGTCTGCCCCTAGGTCTAAAGAACATCTTCGTCTTACTCTTAAGATTCGTCGCAACGGCCTCCCTGCGCCCGTCCCCTGCGATTATTATTTCGCAAACAACCGTCAGTGCGTCGCGATGCCCGAGGTCGACGGCAAGCGTTTAAAGTGCTCCAAGTGCACTCGTCTAGGCCACCCATGTGTTAACATGTCGTGGGTATTCTTAGACAAGACTCGTGAAGAGTATCAAAAGAAGGTAGATAAAGATAAGCAGTTATTGGCTTAGGTAATTTCGCGCTTAATGCGAAATAAGAAGATTTTAAAGCAGGCTAAGGAGCGTGCTACGAAAAAGACTATGTGTCTAGCGGACACCTTGCGCGAAGGTAGTAATAATATAGATGCGCAAGAGTCTCTAGATTGCCCTGCGGCGGATACGTTAGTAGGGTTTTCGCCGGTTATGTGGAGTACTTTGGGGTCCTTAGACGCCCTCGCCTCGCCCTCGAATCCTGGCGATGCTCCTGTTTTCTCTTCTTGATAGTACGTGTTTCTTTTTATAATTCTTATAGTGTTATAGGTCCATTATAGAATCTTATTTCGTTAGGTTTTTCTTTTATTAGCTTTGCTCTTCTAGTGTAATAGTAGATATTATTTTATTTTCGATATTTCTTTAGCAGTTGCTGACAGTTTTGTAGATTAGCTTCGGGTTCCTATGTGTTTTCTAATTCTAGGTATTCTTTCTATTTAACTAGCTATTCCTGGTAGAAGTCGTCGTCTTGGAAATCGTTCCTTCCGGTTTCTCGGTATCCTCGGAGGTCTTCTACGTCGAATTCGTCGTCTTCTTCTGTTTCGTAGTGAAATGTTTCTTGTAGTAGCGTTTCAGGGTCTGCTAGTTCTAATAGTTTAACATAGAATCTTAGGTGTATTTTGGCGTCTAGTAGTAGATCCAATATGTAGGTTACTGGTCCGTTTTGCTTCGAAATTAAAATAGTCCGACCTTGACGTTGTCTAGTCCTTTGCTTAGTCGTTTCGTTCGAAGGTTCTTCGTAAGTAGGTATACTTTATCCCCCTTCTTTAGCTAAGGTGCTATTTTTCTTTTCTAGTTAACATATAAAATGCTCTAGCGTTATGCCTTTTCAAGTAATTCTCGTAACTATTCGTGTGTTTTCTTTAGTTCTTTAGCTATTGTAATGGCTACTTCCGTTTTCATGCTTAGTAAAGTCCTAGTAAAGAGATTTAGGTATCTCCCGTGATTTGCGTAAAATAGTGTTTGTCCTATAGATTCTGATGTTTTGTTATTATATGCTAATTGTACTATTAGTAATAATTATATCTAATTGTTCTGCTGATAGTTGGTGTAGATGCGTAGATATATTTTTATAGTTCTATTTATTCTTTCTATTTATCTATTAGTTTCTAGATAGTAAGCTATAGATAGCTTTCTTTTTATTCCTATTATTGCTATTAAGGTAGTCTAAAAGTTTGATATAAAGAGCTTGTCTCTATCGCTAGTGATTAACTTTAGTATTCCGTAGTTCCTCGTGATTCTATCGTAGAATATGTATGCGAGTTGTTCTACATCATAATCTTTCCTAAATGCGATGTATACTGCGTACTTAGTAAATCTGTCTACTATAACTAGGATTGCGTCGTAGCTAATGTTAGTTGTAGGGTCTTTTAAGACTAGTAGTCCTATTACGAAGTCTATAGAGATGTCTGTCCAGGGTGCATCTGGCAGTTCTTGTGCTTGCATTTCTCCGTATGGTGCGTGTGTGCTATGCTTATTCTTCTAGCATTATTCGCATTTGGCGATAAAGGCTGTGATCTTGTTCTTTATTTTGCTGAATTCGTAGTTTCGTCGAATTAGTTCTATTGTTCTGGCGATCCTAGGGTGTCCGTGTACTGGATCGTCGTGATATTGTCGAATAATTTCTTCTTGCTAGTCTTTATGTACATTATTCCTGATTTTGAGTATTCTATTAATGGTCCTTGCTAGTTCTAGGGATCCATCTTCGTTTTGCTTGAGTATCGCGGTGTCGATGACTTCTTTGGTTCCTGCGATATCTGGTCTTCGGCTAAGAGCGTCTGCTCTACCGTTTTCTTTTTCTGGTGTGTACACAATCTTGAATTTGTATTGTCCGAGTAGCTTAGCCTAGCGGGTCTGGCGTTAATTAAGAGGTTTCGTGGTAGTGAAGTGTACTAAGTTCTTGTGATCCGTGTAGACGGTGAGTTCTGAGCAGCTTTCTGCGTATACTCTCTAATATTTTAGACATGCAACTATCACAAGTAGTTCCTTGTCGTATACGTCGTATCGTTCTTCTAGTCCTAAGAACTTTCTTGAGTAATATGCTATTGGGTGCTATTTACTATCGATGTAGATACTGGCGCAGCCTCCTAAGACTAAGTCCGATGCATCGGTTTCGAATTTTAGTAGTACTCCTAAAACGAATATTCTAAAGCATAGTGGCGTAATGCATACTTCCTTAAGTGTCTTAAAGGTATTATTAGCCTTTTTATCCTAGTTCTATAGGGTATCTTTTCGTGTGAGCCGCGTCATTAGTGTCGCGATCTTAGAGTAATCTTTAATAAATTCTCGGTTAAAGTTTACGAATCTAAGAAATAATTAAATATCCGTAACGTTCTTTAGTGTTAGCTAGTTCTTAATAACTTCAATCTTTTCTTCGCTCATTTATACTCCGTTTATCCCTACTACGTAGCCTAGAAAGTTAACCTTAGTCTTGTAAAATTCACACTTCTTTAGCTTAAGTCGAAAGCTGTAGTCGTCAAGAGCTTGAAGTACTTTTATGACGTGTCTAGTGTGGTCCTTCTTATTCTCTAAGTAGATTAGGATGTTATCTAGATAGGCGATAACGAATATATCTAAATAGGGTCTGAGTACGTTGTTAATAAGTGCTTGAAATGTGGCTGGGGCGTTCGTGAGCCCGAACGGCATGACTGTGTATTCGTAGTGTCCGTATCGTGTTTGGAAAGCCGTTTTCTATTCTTTATCTTCCTTAATTCTGATAAGGTGGTATCCGTCTCTTAGATCTAATGCTGTGAAGATCTTTGCTCGAGACAATCGATCCCGGAGTTCTTTGATGTTCGGTAGTAGGTATCGATTCTTGACTATGATGTCGTTTAGTTTTCTGTAGTCGACGTATAGTCGATCTGTTCCGTCCTTCTTTGGTACGAATATGACTAGGTATTCTGCTAGAGATGTTGACGGTCGTATGTAGCCTTTGGCTAATGACTTGTCTAGGTACTCTCGTAGTACTGCAAGTTCTCGTTCTGATTGTTGATAAATTGGGCCGAAAGTTGGTTGCTTTTCTTCCTATAAGACTATCTCATGGTCCTAGGGTTGATGCTTTGGTAACGCTTGTTCGTCTACTACTTCCTGAAATAGATGTTCGAATCTTCTGTACTGTTCAGGGATCTCTAGAGTTGCGCTCTTCTCCTGTTTACCTCTAGCTTCGTGATCCGTTGGCCTAGTATCGGTATCTGCTAGGTTTGGCTTCCTATTAAGGGAACTACCTTTCGAGTACGCTTCTCTTTCTGCGTTATTGTACTGCTTGGTAATATTACTCTTATCTGCTATTAAACTCTGCTGATGTCTAGGCTGGCTTGCGGTTGCGCCTAGTCCGCAGCACTCAAATTGAAACACCTTCGACTTCTAGTCGATCTGCGGGTTGTGTTTCCGTAGCTATGGGAGTCCTAATATGATATCGTGGATAGCTAGTCTAAGGACGTCTAGGTTGATTTCCTTCTTATGCTCTTGGATGCTGAGCGTTACTTGTTTAACCTCGTATGTTATTTCGTTTCTTTTTGGCATTAACTCGCCAGTGGCAACATGTAGTGGATATGGATGTTGTTTCTGTAGTTGCGAAAGTCCTGCTTTCTTGGCTGCGTGCGCTAAAACATAGTTATCCTGTGCTCCTGAATCTACTAGTGCCTGCATCCGTGTTCCGTTAAGTTTTACTGTGAGCTTGATTAATCCTAGGGAGTTTACTGTGTTGATTTCCCTAGAGGGGCCGCGTTCTCTTGTCGCTGGCCTAAAAAAGACTATGGTTCTTCGTAGCTATGATATTCTTTGGCGTCTTGGTGCTTGTCGCACTTATTATTTAGGTATGTTTGCTAATGCGGTTGGTTACACTCTCTGGTGGTGCCGTCTTCGTTTCCGTATGTGATCTGCATGTGGACGACGTCTGCTGCGTCTTCGTGTCCTAGGAAATGAATTGTTTCCCTCTTCTTCTATAGATGTTTGGCGCATAGGTCGTTCTTGCATTCGTACTAATTCTATTTACATCTAGGTTCTCCTTGAACCTTCTTTGGTGACTATCTTTCGTTCTGTTTGGCGTTCTAGTGTTTTGGACAGAACTTGGTGGTGCATGTAGTCTAGTGCAACTTGCTGTGTTGCGGGTTATTCGCGTTATACTAGTGTTGACTAATTTAGTATATATTATCGTTAGTCTAGGCTTCTTGTGCCTTCTATGCCTATTGCGGTATATCCGTCTTTTCTTGCTAGTAGGGTTGTTGGTGCTGTTCGTTGCATCGGTGCGTTCTCCCTTGTAGTCTTTGAATATTGGCGGAGATGTGCGCGTAGTTGGGTAGGCTTTGCGTGGTTTTAATCTTGTAGAAGTCGATCTTAGAGCGGAGATGCTATAAGTCATAGTACATTAGGAGTAGTATTCCTGGTTGCGTGTGGTCGTATATAATATGCTCTTGTCTGAGTATTTCGTTCAACTTCTAAATCTAAGTTTTTACATAATAGGTGTTATCTCGACTAGGCAATCGTGCTAGTATGGCTAGTCGATGCTTCTTCTTGAAGCTAGCCATCTTTTCGTACTTTGTCTTGGGCGTCTGAGGTCCCTTTTCCTTAGGTGTCTCATATTTCTCGTCGCTTGGAGGTTCGTCATCTTTATTAGATGCTTCTAGAGCTGTAAGAGTAATATCTTCAAATCTCTTAAGAAGCTCTTCTTCCCCGTTAGGTGCGGTTAGCGTGGGTCGGGTGATAATATTCTACCTTTTATTATCATCGAGTTCCGACTTTCTTCGTATTATATTAAGCTGTCGCTTGACCTTATTCGTGTCTGTGCTTCGGCAATCGCGTGCTATGTGGCCTTCCTTGCCACACTTGTAGCAGTTGAATGTCTTCTTAGGTCGTTCCTTGTTATTCCTTTCTAGCCCTTAGCCTTTATTGAGGTTATCGAGGTGCATTAGTTCTGCACTGAATTCACGGTAGGCTCCTAGGGTCCTAGAAGTATAGTTTCGTTGTTTTCCCGTATTAGGCTGTGAACGTCGGTATTAGTTTTGTCGAGGCCGATCGTTCGAGCTTTTCTAGTTGCGCGTTCTCTTCGTAAACAGTCGTTCTTCTAATGCGAGTTTGTAAAGTTCGTTGTCAAGTCTTACGGCTTTAGTTATAAGTTCTTCTAAATTAGTGATTAAGGTTCTAGTTCTTATAAGTTCCCTGCGCACTAAGGGTTTGAGACCTTGTTTGTACATGCGCATGAGAGCGTTATCGTTCTAGTTAATCCTCGTGGCGTACTATTAGAATAGGGTCGTGTAGTCGGCGGCAGGCCTAGTCTGTTGTAGGGTCTGAATCTTTTGTTCCGCAACTACTAATTCTTTGAATGGTGAGAAGTTTTGTCGCATTTTGGTTTTAAAGGCGTCCTAGTCTTCGACTAGGGCAGCATTGTCGGTATCTTTGATAGATTCGTCCATGTAGCGTTAGATGATAGGGTTGGCCTATTTCTCTGCGTCACCTCAAAGGTACGTGGAGGCCAAGACGACCTTGTTATCGTCGTTAATCCTATCTCCCTGGAGATGGAAGTAACGGTCGACCTAGAGAAGCTAAGCTTCAAGCTTATTGCGGTCGCCATGGTACAAGTCAGGCTTGTTACTAAGGTTGGCGGATCCTCCGGCCTAGGAAGCGTCTAGGGTGTTCATAGCAATGTCGCTCATCGTGAGGGTGTTCAAAGTGTTAAGAGTGGATCTTGAGTAGAAGTAATATAAGACTTCTAGTGTCAAGACTCTAAGGTTGTTTTTTACAGATAAAGTAATAGAGTGATATAAACAATGTCTCTGTAAGTAACTATTGTATTATAGATACTTGTACTCGTAACTTAAGTTAAACATATCGAGCTATAAGGGCTCAATGCCTATCCTATATACTGGTGATGCTCGTAACCCTCGGTCAGAGGAGTCCGAGGATTGCTCGGTGGCTGATGTACGAGGAGCTTTCCTCTGTGGCTTATGTACGAGGAGTCTGCCAAGACCCCTCCTCGTGCATAGAGGTCCGAGGGAGTCACGTGACACTGACCCCCGCGTTACATATGGCCCCATCGACTGGGTGTCGATGTTCCTTAACTTAACCGCCGTGCCTCCTTCCTTCAGGTTCGTAACACTTGAGCTCTGCTGTACGCGATACGAATCGCTCTACCTAGTTCTTGCTAATAGATGTTGCGCCTCGTATAGCTAATAGTTTATTAGCTATATTAGATATCTCACACAGTCTAGAGGCGAATCCACGCGCGTTTAGATTAAGAATGTATCGTACAATTGTCTACTCTTTAGTTCTAGATAGTTTTTGGCAATTTAGCTGCGTATTAGGTCGAGATGTAATTCCTTGAAGCCGTCGAGAGATCTACTAATGTCGCACGTTGTAGGCTACTATAGCTTTTCGCACGCTCTTAAACTAACCCGTACGAAAGGCCTAAATAGCAAGAGTAATTCGGCCTTCCTGTTAGATTAGTATCGCGTTCTATTATTGAGGTATTGTTGTTTATACATGAAGTTCGCAATGCCAAGAAAAAGTGGCCCTCTTGGTGGGGTGGCCCTCTCGGTGGTGCTTTACGTTATATAGTTTAATATTAACGTACCCCACTAGTAAGCTGCGCACACTAGTAAGCTGCGCACCCCACCTAACTTGACGCGACTCTCCTTATAACTACCATAATGCCGCGACAACAACGCTCTATATAGACTGCTCGTGAAGGTAGACTTTGTCTTGCTGTATTATCGTATTAAAATAATTAAAAAAAATCTCTCTGCGCTCTTGCAGCAGCGTATAATGTGCTAGAATTAATACTACGAACGCGTCTCCGCGGTATCTAGCCACGATTAGAGACTATCTCTGTTAACTAAAAGCTATTACCTATTAAGGAGTAGTCTCTTGTGTAGTAGATTCTAGACCTTAATAGACGAGGATTTTCGCCCTATATTATTAACGTGCGACGAATAGTAGACGCTCTACTCGCCGCGCGTGGTTAAGATTCACCTCTACTACCTATTAGCAAGAACTGGATATCGCGCTTTATCTAAAGCTAGCTAGAGCTTTAAACAAAGTGGACTAGAAGGCTATATAGTTAGCGCGCCTCCTACGAGAATCCTGTCGTAATTATAGCCTAGTTTAAGCTAGAAGAGAAGACGCGCTAGACGTACGGCGTCCTAGATTAGAATATCTACAACTTTGACGAGACTAGATTCGCGATAGGTGTCGCTAGGACGTTAAAAGTAGTCACTAGCGCTGATAGAGTAGGTAGAGTAGTCGTCGTCTAGCTAGGCAATCGCGAGTGGGTAATAGCTATCGAGTGCGTTAGCGCGTCTAGCTAGTGTCTTCTACTATTTATAATACTATCTAGTAAAGTCTACTAGGCTGTCTAGTATGAAGGGCTTCTACTTGACTAGACTATTGGCGTATTAGACAACGGCTAGATAATAGACGAGCTTGGTGTAGAGTGGGTGAAACACTTTAACTAGCATATAGCCGCTTGTATAGCTAGAGTCTATCGTCTTCTTATTCTAGATGGATATAGTAGCTACGCCACGCTAGAGTTTAATTGGTACTATACTAATAATAATATTATTACTCTCTGTATGCTGCCTTACACGTCGTATCTCCTCTAGCTGCTTAATGTAAGCTGCTTCTCCCTACTTAAGCGCGCGTATAGACGTAAAGTTGAGGAGCTCGCCTATTAAGGCGTCTACTATGTTGATAAAGTAGACTTTCTTGTAGTCTATAGATAGATCTGATAGATAGTTTTTACTTAGTAGAACATCTAGGCAGGCTTTTAAGCGATAGGCCTTGTCCTTCCTTGTCTAGATCGCGTTCTATCGTCGCTGATAGTCGTCTGAACGCCATCTCTACTATAGATAGACGTAGGTAGTACTGCTGAAACGTAGGTAGAAACGCCGTATATAGTAGAGTAGCTTTGGTAGTAGGTACTCTATCTCTAAGAGCGACTACGATAGTAACGCTGGTAGTTAGATAGTCTAATAAGCGTTGCTATACGCTAGCTTGTAAAAAGCGCTTAGCTTGCGATGTAATTAGCAACGATACTTGTAGAAGAAAATAAGAAGCTGCGTACGGCCTACTAGCGTTAACGCTGAAAGCAAGATTAGCGGCGTTAATATATTGCTTCTGGTGGAGCTCTCTAGGTGTAGCAGGCTTAGTAGCTCGCTGTAGAGGTAGAAAGGGTGGTTGTAGAGGCTGAACAGGGTGAGAGTAGTTAGCGACGTTAGCGCGCGCCGCTGACGTGTACGAAGTGCTATATCTAAGGACATACTCGCACGACGTGTAAGGTTAGATAATAAATTATATCTTTTAATTTTATCTTATTTTATTGCGTTGTTGTGGATTAATTGCGTGGAGAGTCGCGTTAAGTTGGGTGGGGTGCGCAGCTTACTGGTGTGCGCAGCTTACTGGTGGGGTACGTTACTATTTTAAAAATGTATAACGTGTTGGATAAGCGAGTCGCGCAGGCAAGCGAGTCGCGCACCCTACCAAACCTGCGCACCTCTATTAGCGTATAGCTCTACTACAATACAACTATCTTAATATATATTAGTATAATAGATTAGTTAGTTAATATAGTATCTTTCTTATATGTACGCGAGTTATGGCTAGTCTTTTTGCATCTACTATAGCGCGTTAGAGCCTGGCGGCTGACACCTGATCGCTCTCCTCCTTGACGCTCTTTATAAGTAATCTGCTAATTAGCCTCGCGTTAAGCGAGTAGATTCTCTCTAGCTCCCTTTGTAAGGACTTCTCGCTTCTGTATCCGCTTTTTTTTACGCTATCTACGCTTTGTAGCTACCTTATTAGCCTTTTTAAGGCTAGCGATTCGATCGCGTATTAGCTTAGCTGAGAGCATTATTATCTCTGCCCTCTTCTTAAGCTAGCCAATCGCTGTAATAATTGACGCTAGTAATAAGCTTTTATGCTGTTAAACGCGATTAGTTATTAGTGTTAATTAAGCTTTAAGCTCGCGTACGTTGCTTAGTGTATAGGCTTGCTAGAGAGCTTCTGCGAGAGTGGGTAGAGCTAGCGTAGTTAGCGTACGTAGCTATACGTCAAGCTTTGATAAAATAGCCTCTAGCTAGAGAGGAATAAGGCCTGCGCCTCGAAAAGCTAAGTAGATATTAGCTGCCGTGAAGGATCGATCGAACGCTGTCTTAAACGCTGGTAGAAACTCGAGCTTAGTGATATAGTTAATATAGTTGCGTATTAGACTCTCTACCTTACGACTATACGCGCGCTTTAATGGCGAGAAGTAGCTAACGTTAAGAGGCTAGAGTAGGTAAGACGAGTGAGGTGGCATATAGAGCGTGTAGATATTATTCTCCTTGTAGAGCTCTTAGAACTTAAGTGACTAGTAGCTCTTATGGCTGTTAAGAATAAGTAGCTAGTGTGCCCTAACAACTTTACTCTCTATATGCTTAATAAAGTGCTTTAGCTATTCTACTTCTAGCTCGTTAGTCGTCTAGCCGTTGTCGCTGACTGCGATCGCCTAGTCGCGTGGGATCTCTGCCTCCTCGTACTAGGTAGATAGGTGATACTTGCTAGTAAAGATTAGAAACGGTAGAATAGACTAGCTAGCTGCGTTAATCCTAGCGATGAACGTTACCTACTTACGACTACCTGGCTAGATAGCCTTTAGTCGAGCTCTTCTTTCTGACGCTGTAATAATAAGCTGAGTAGTAATCTTGCCTATTAAGAAGCTAGCTTCGTTAAAGTTATAGACGTCCTCGTTATAGATGCCGTACTTAGCCTTTGTCTACTCTATAAGCTTAAACTAGCTCTTAATTAAGACTAGATCTTTATATAGAGCTCTCTGCCTATCGTACGCCTAATTAAAACGCGTTGTAAGACTGTCTATACGCTTGATAAAGTTAGCTAGCTACTTCTACCTAACCTAGCTAGCGCCGCGCGTAGCTAGCAGCTTATTAGCTATATCGCGCACGGTAGCGTAGGTAGGCGCAAATCTACGCTAATCTAGATTAAGCACATGGCTAATAATTACCTCCTCTTCTATTCTAGTAAGCGTCTTTGAGTTAGGCTAGCAATCGCGTCTAGCGCGCTTTCTAGCGCGTTAATCACGTAATGTTAATTTAGGCACGTTAAAGATTAAAGCTACGCGCTAGCCTGTTTGAATTTAATTAGAATTAAGAGACTGTATAGCAAGCTGAATATCTGATTCATTTGAGAGTAATTGAGTAGCGTGGCGTGGAGCCATAATAGAGGCAAGTATGATAGGGTAAGAAAGTTGGTGAGGTGCGCGACTCGCTTGCCTGCGCGACTCGCTTATCCAACACGTTATATCTCTAGCTTATTATTATATTTATTATGTATATTAGAGATTGTCTACGGCGTCCTGCTACGTAGGGTGTCCCGCTGTGTAGAGATAGACGTTAATTATTCACGTGATACCACGGCAACGGCTGGTACAGCCAAGTAACTCAATTTATCAGAGAGGACTCAGTATGCAGTTGTCCAGGAACGACAGGTGGGGCCGTCGTAGCGCAAGGCCAACCACAATCATTATATGTCCAAGATGTCGTCACCAAGCATGATCATAGTTCATGCAATCCCAATTCACGATTGAGTCTTATAATCATTAGCTAGAGATTCGCATTTTCCATGCGTCTACAATCCGCTCTTCTCGTTCTTCTCGACCCTCACACTGAGAGTCTCGACGTTCTCAGCATCGCCAACCTCCCTTCTACCGATAAAATTACTCTCTTTGAGGTTGTTCATGGCATCTTCCTCTTTGTCCGCCTTGCGGAAAGTCAGGTAGAAACCGATACCACCGCACATAGCAACCACAGCGACAGAGCCGTAGTTCCAGACCAAGAGAGGATCTTCGGACAAACTGACGAAAGCTTGGCCGAGCGCAGCGGAAAAGGCAGAAGTGGAAAGAGCGACGGCTTGAATCGTGGACTTCATGTTTTGAGGTGCTTTGGTGTAGGCGTATTCGAGCTTGGTGATGGAAGCCATGATTTCGGAAAAGCCGATCAGACCGTAGGGCACGACCTGGACCCAAACGGTAATGTCGGCGTTGCAGTCTTTGCGTGTCTTGCTAAGAGCATTGATGTTGTCTCCGCATGGTGACATGGTGTAGATGTAGTGCTGGATAACGCATGCAGATACCATGGAGAAGGAACTGAGTGCGAATCCTGCTGTGATCTTCTTGATGGGCGAAAGAACAATGCCTGCCTTCCGGAGACCGGGGTAGACAATGAAATCCATGACCGGGATCAGGATTACGATGAAGAGGGGGTTCAGTTTTGCGACAATATCGTTCGGCACTTTGCCCAGGTTCATGGTGTTAGCCTGGGAAACAAGGTTGCCGGTCATCTGGTTGTAGCTGAGCCAGTACAGAGGATACCAGACAAAAACCTTGCATGCAAGCAGACCTCTCTTTACTTCGTCAACCCAAGCGTCGTCAAACGTCATCCAGGATGGAACAGGCTGGTTGTTGGCGCGAAGAGAGCTAGGCTTAACCCTCTCCCAGAATCCCTCGTCCTTGAATGTGTTCTTTCGGGGAGAGCTTTTCATGGCGAATCTGATCAGCTTGAATGCCTTTCCCATGACGGATCCCGTGGGTGGTGAGAGCTTGTAGTGCTTCTTCATCGTGATCAGGATAAGAGGGCAAAGCAGATAGCAGATCGTGGGGAGCGTGAATGACAGCCAGAAGCCCACGAAATGCTCTGAGTAGACCATTGCAAGTGATCCGGTGATGGAACCGCAGTTGATCAGGAAGTAAAAGTACAGGTAAATCCTCGCAGTGGTAGTGGCTGGGTCGACAATCTCTTTCTTGCCTTTCCTGACACGGACGTAGGCCTTTTGGTCCTTGTACTGTTCGGCAATGAGAGGTGAGATGTTACTCTTGAATCCACCAGTTCCAATGCCCATGACAACAAGACCAACGGAGAAGATGCCGATGGCTACGTTTGGCTTCACAATGACGGCGGGAATTGCAGACATGATGAGGATGATGTGTCCGATGAGAGCGATGATGTTAGAGTACTGGATGGTGTTGTAGCGTCCCCAGTACTCGTCGGCAAGCCAGGCACCTCCAAGTGGAGTGATGTAAGACCAAAACTGGTTGAACATGTTCAAACCGGTCGAGGCACGTTGACCCATGTCCAGAGCACCGGAACCAGGCTTCTTGAGGAAGCCAGCACCTGTCTTGGAGCCTGGAGGCAGTGGCTTCTGAATAAAGTCTGCGAGTTCCGATTAGTGCACGATCAAGGTACATAACTTGGGCCAACTCACTGACGAAGACAGCGCTGGTACCGTAGTAGCTGAAGCGCTCGACAAACTCGACAGCAGCCACCGTCCAAGCCTGCCATGGGATGCCACCGGCAACTCTGGGAAGAGTAGCCCATTCTTCCTCAGTAGGAGCGCGTCTTCCATCATCATCGGACGAAGTGGAGCCGGCGTCGATTGAAACCGAAATCGGCTCAGTCGTCATGGTGGCGCCCTTTGTGATTTCGAGAGACGTCTTGACGTCTGTAGTGGCCGCCATTGCGACGTAGGGCAGACCAATGTCTAGCCTTGAGTGAAAACAAAAGGGCAGAAGCGCGAGAGTCGCGAAAGTCGAGCAATCCAACGAGCGGCGGGCCTGGACATCTCCGTGTCGAGGAAGGGTACACGGCCCCCTTCATATAGAGACAAGGGCAGCTGGGTGCAAACGACTAGACAGGGCTTTCACCAGGCCGACACGCGACTATGGAGCATTCCGCCGCCATCGAATTCGCCTCCCGCTCACCCCCAGGCCGTGTTATCACCACGGTTACATCCAGAAAGGATACCCATGACCCATGGAATCTCGGCTAGTCCGGTCGAAGGATGCTCATGCAGACAATCAGGCATGTTGCCGCGGTTAAGCGCGCTGTTGGAGGCATCCAAGACCGTGGTCGACCCTGGGTGAAGATAAGATAGGAATGAGCAACGGGTCTGGGCGCGGCACTGGCGCGGCGGAAACGTTCCAAAAAGACATGCCAAGCCGAGCTAAGCAGCAAAAAGAAGAACCCCGTCAAAGCTTCCCTGGAGGGCGCCAAGCAGGGCTCCATTTCACGGCCTTGTCACCTCCCCATTCCGCCCTAGCCCTCAACGCTGCCAGCAATGAGATGGCCGACTGGACAGAAATCACCATCAGCATGCACGCCAAGGGCTTGGTAATCGTACTCTCTGGATAAGCGTTCCCTTGTCGCAAACCTCCTTCTACAATGGAATGCGCGCAGGCCGACAGTCAATAAGGCGCGGTGCTTCTATGGGTTGTGTGGAGCGTCTTGGCATCGGGCTCCGAATCCAGCGCGGTTGCCGTCAACCACCAGACAACCAATCCTCATGGTTGCATTACTATCTTTGCCTCGTTCCGCCACCGATACCAACACGCTGCATCAGGGGTCATATCAAGATAGCGCCATCCCTTGGATCGAAGAATCCAGACACCGAGACTGGCAGACATACCAATTTTATCCATTCTTTGGCAGAGGGCCATTGAGTCCGCCTGTCATCCGACGCGTTCGTCTGGAGGAACCAACTCTTGATATTCAGCTTCTGATGGCGCGCTTGATCCCTCAAAAGCGTCCTCTGAAGCAGGCTTCGGTATCAATGACGTCAACTTCGTCGGCTCAAGACACAGCTGCGTCGCGGGGTGACATGGCATTCAGCACTGAGCCGAGCAAGGCGAAAGGTGTGTGTTGCAAGGCGTAAATGGATCTTGTATGGCTTGCATTGATTGGCTATTGATAGTTGTTACGTATAATCCGCTACTTACGCCATCGCCCTTTCTTGACCCAGCGGCGCGAGAGCGCCCGACGAGGGTGTTAGCGCATCGGACTGGATAGTGCTGTGGGCCTGGGAACAGATAGTCGGGAGAGAAAGACAGACAGAGTAACTTAGTTCTGCATAGCGACACCATGACTCTCTTAGGCGCAAGCTGGGTCGTACAATTTTCGGGTTAAGCATCTAAATTCTATCTAGGACTGTGGCAGATACAGTCAAGCGTAAATTAGTAAAAAGCAGCGTTTTGATCATGTGTACCTACTAGGGCGTATTTTCAAGAAAGTTTTCAATGCCAGTAGGCTGTGGCAAATACAACGAAGTGTAATGTAGTAAATAACACCGTTTCAATAGCATTCGCTGAACAAGATTATAATACACTATGCACATTTTGTTCCGGGCTCATCGCCACAGTCTCCTACAAATGCATCTTCGAGCGCACAAAAACGCCTTGGTCCTCTCAACGCCTAAACATATTATGGTATGACCTGATTATGCAAATCTCTTCATGCTCTCTCCTATCAAATCCCAACCCACCATCCAAATTTTGAACCTTACTCAAATTGATTCTCCCGATCGACCCAAACATCCTCAAGCTCAGCGAAGTTGTGGAAGTGCAGCGGTCGGTGCACAGGGTCGTAAAAGCGAACCGGCGTGTCAAGACGCACATGCACTGGTTTCTTCTCCACTGTACCGAACGCGCTACCCATGAAACTGTAGTTCCAGATACCATTGTCGGGGACGAGGAAGTAACCACGGATCTTATCGGATAACAGCAACTGACACTTCTCACCAAAACTAGTGCTGAAGCCGGCTGGGTTGTCGGACATGGTGTCTTTGTTCTCAGCACCCCATTTGTAGCCGTTAGGTGTGAGGGCCCAGGCAGCGAGCGAAACTGAACCGGGGGTAAATGACACAGTCATCGAAACAGTCTTCTTGTCCCAGCTGGCGTGCTGGTTCATGAGACGAGCGTGCTGAGTAACGTCGCTCGCTTGCATGTACGGTGGCTCGTTTCCACTGACAGTGTGGATGATACCCAGCGGCTCCAGATTGTCAAGGTACTCGTGCCTGGGCAGCTCCTTTGGTAGCTGAATATCGCGGGTGTTGCCAACTTGCGGGATCATCACAATGGTACTGATCTCCTTCACTTGGTCATTGTCAGGCGGTGATTTGCCGTAAAGGTAACCCGCAACTTGGACACGCAGATCAGCGATGGTGATGAATCGCTTGAGCACGTTCTTCGGCATGACGTAGGTAAAGTGGCCCTCTTCCTTGACATCTTCGGAGTTGATGTAGATGTTGTTGGCACGAGTGCGCAGGTTGGATGTGGCAACAGCCCGAGTGCGCCACTCCGTCTTAGATGCAAACGAGGCCTGTTCGTACTGCGAAGTTGTTGTGACGACCATCTCCTCGCCGTGGATGTTCTGGGTCTTGGTGGTGACGGCTGTCAACTGCTGCTGTTCCTCTTGTTGCTTGTCGATCTCGGCAGCTTGTTGGCGTTGCATTGAGGGAGCTGAGATCTCCATACCCAATATGATGTCGCGCACTTCACTGCTAGTAAGCGACGACGTGTTCACATTGTTCTTCTTGCCATAGTCGAGCAAGATGAGATCTCTGAGTTGAACTTCAACCTTGATCCAATCTTCATCTGTCAGTGAGGGCCAGATGTGATGTTCTTGGGTGATGACGGTCTTGTCAGGGCGCAACAGCAACTTGGTCTTATCCTGGTTGACGTGGAGCGCGCGCAGAATCAAGATCAATCTCGAGAAAGCGGTGTATGACGAGATTGTCTTCAGCCACTCATCGTACAGGTTGAAGAGCACCATTTGAGGTCCAGTAGCTCTCAGAATCATGTCACCAAGCTTCTCTACCTTCATCGCAGCCTGGAAAGGCAGCTGCAGCTCCGAAGCGCGAATAGAGATATTGGGGAAGTCAAGCAAGTGAACTTCGAGAGGATCAAGCAGACCCTTACGAGTAACAATCAGTTGCTTTGGTTGCTCTTCGACTGGCAGCGATCGAATAAGGGCGGCAACTTCTTCGGCAGTCTTCCACTTGGCCAACTGACCAAGACGCTTCTGGCCAGCCCATACACTTGTGTGGATAATCTTCAAGAACAGTTGACCAGTGCGCGGGTTGAAGATGAAGATTGCACCGTTGATGGGTTTGGTTGTCAGGTTACCCTCAAAAGTCTTGTGGATGGTTACACGGTATACGTTGGTATCGTCGATGAACAGTTGAATCTGGTTGCTGAACAACTCTGAGTAGTTCTGAGAGTTGAGGAATTCTTGTGAGCTTTCCGAAGCGTACAACTGAAGACCCTTCCTGATACGCTCACGGAGAACATAGAGGGCGGGGTTGGCCTTCATGATCTTGGCCATCGCTTGTTGGATGAGCTGCTTGAGACCAGGGAAGTACTGTCCATAGGCAGAGTAGAGGTTGTATGCCAGATCGATACCAATCATGAGACCAGTCGCAGATGGGTAGATACTCATGCTGTCTTGAGTGTAGTCGAGATACTTTGCGCGTACATATCGTTCAATGTCGTGTGAGTCGTAGTCGCCATAGCGCAGCTGGACGTCGAGCCAAAACTTGTTTGTAGTTGTCGCAGACATCGTATCCTTGGTGTCGTACAACATCGACGGTGGGGAAACACTCCACTTGTGACTGGCGAAAAGCAGGATATCGGCGCAGGAACTGTTCATCTTGTATGACTTACGAGGATGAATAGTCTCCTTCTGGACTGTTTCGATACCAAGCGCCTCAAGTTCCTGGTCAAAGACTTGGCACAGATCCATGACGACGGACTCGTGAATCTTCTGCCACAAATGCGCTCGGAAGATCTGAATAAGCGAGATCTTGAGAGTAGGAATCTTACCGTGCAAGAAGATACCCGTAAGATCCAGTTGCACTTGGAAACCTACGTAGACGTTTGCACGGTTGATGGTAGGAGACCACCACAACGTGAAGCGACGGTTGGGAATTTGGTTCAAACCGGAACGTTGGGCATTCGTGAGCTTCTTGAATTTCATCGATTCTTCGAAGCCACTAGCCTTTTCCCAAAAGAGGCCCTCCCATGATGGAAATGCGGTCGCCTTGAACAGCGTATGCTCCAAAATTGTCTCTACACCTCCCAACGCCTGAATTACGTCAGTTCTGTATTGATTAAGATTCCAGAGCTTTCCGTCGTGTCGTTGACTTGTCCACCAGAAGGGGTTGCTCTTCATGTGTTGGTAGATCTTAAACTCGGTTCGTGCGCGGAAACCCTTGTCGAAACTAAGCGTACTACGATCCTTTTGGAATAGCGTGTTAATACGAGGTAGACCACGGTCCCAGCTGTCTTCCAGGTCTTCAAGAGTGAGTCGTCGGTTTTGTTGTTGTGCCTCCTGGCGCTTTTGCGAGTATTCCATCCACACGCGCTGCGAGTCGACGAATTCTGACTCCCACGGAATAATGTACCGGAAAATGTTGGGGATCAGTGTCTCTTCGTCATGCGACATACCTGCGCGGTAGTGGGTGACTCCAGTGTCGGTCTGCTTGGACCATCGCTTGTCGCTTGTCGGAATCAGAATATGCGACCCAGAGATCATACCCAGACCACCGAGCTCCTTGGGCGTGTAGAAAACTGCGGGAGGGAAACGAGACGGCATCTTTGAGTTCAAGCCAATCTTGACACGCGTCTGGATCTTGGTTTCGCACTTGACAATAGTATCGAGCAGGTTGACTGTCGACACCGCAGCCTCACGGTAGTACGTGAACAGCGCGATGAGAGTTGTGTTCCACTTGTTTGCGATCTTTGTGAAAGTGGTAGATCCAGAAGACATCAAGATCTGTCGGATGCGGTTGTTGAATTTCTGGATGTCCTCCTCCGTGACCTGCAGGAAGGCGTCTGCTGTGCGCTCCTTCGTGGAGTTGTCCACAAGCGACCAAACGCTATCTTTGACGGGGAACTCGCCAGTCAGGTTTCGGATCTTGGGCAGAATGCGCACTTCGAAACCATTCATCGAAAAGAGCAAGTTGGGGTTGTCACGGCTGTAGACACTGGCAAAGGTGTCATCCCACTCAATGGTTGTGACAGATCGTGGCAGTCGGTTCTTCAGGTCCCAGAAGACAGCACGACCAAGGTTGACATCGTGGCGCATCAATCGCATCCTAGAATCGCGCGGCCAGCATTTCTTATTCTTGTAACCAATGACATTCTCGAAGTTAGGGTCAGGGTTCTCAGTCAAGAACCGCTGGATCAAGTCTCGTGATTCGTCGGCAGTGAACCTGAAGAAGACCCAGATACGGTCGATGTACCTTGTGTAGAGTCGAATGGGGTGGCGGACCTCAGTTTCTCTATCCTTGAACTGCAAGAAATCGTTAGGGCTCTCGGGGGCGCCAGCAATCTCGTTGGCGCGCTGCAGGCCCAACAGCAAGATATCCAGGACGAGACCGTAGTACTGGAACACGAAGCCGGAGAATTGCAGACCACGGATCATACCATAGGCATTGACGTGGTTCATGTCCTTGTAGTTGAGCTGGACGTTGTTCTTGGCTGTAATGTAGTCCGCAAGGTTGTGGTCCATGATGAGACGCAACAGACGATTCAGCATCGTCAAGTCAATCTTCTCGTAGACCTTTGAAAGTTGAGTCTCAATCATGACGTTGCATTCGCCATCTTTGGTCTCCCAGACCTGGTCGAGATTGTTGATTCCTTGGGCCCATTTGTACGTCAAGAGAGGCGGAACTTCGGAGTCTGAAGGCTTGATCCAAGCCGGGAACAGGTGTCGCTGATCGGCCTGGTACCACAGGTATTGGTCAAGGTACGCGTCCGTGATCTTTTCCATTGGCTCGATGTCGTAGACAGGGTTAATGCTGCTGTAATTGTCGTTCATGTCGATACCGACTTCCTTAAACGCACGCTGTGTGAGCAAGAAACGTTTGATCCTAGCAAGTGTTGTTCCAGGAGAGTCGTATGCCTGTTCAATGAGTGCCAATTCTTCACGCTGGCTCTGATTGAGACGGCCCTTGACAGAGTAGGCTTCCCTAAGACGCTCGAGCGCCAGGATAAGAATCTTCGTGTCGTGCTTGTATGAGACACTGGGGAAAGGAATTGGTTGGAACTTTCGGGCTTCCAGCCAATGTACCATAGTTGTGTAAATTGCAACAGCCTCCTCGGATGAGACATAAGGACCGTCCTTCATGTAGTTGTGCTGACGCTCCTGTTCGGCCTTGAGCCACAAACGGGTCAATCGTCCCAAGTTCTTTTTAGCGACAGTCTTGTCCACAGTGGCACCTCTTCGGATACGTTCGCGGTTGTAGTGGGCAACTGAGATCCACCAATCTGCCTTACTCTTGACATAACGGAGAATAATGTTCTCGATGGGTGCGGGCAAGCCAGGAACTTTCCATGGGATATTACTCTTCCAGCAGCGCCATGCTTCCGACAAGTGCTGCAAAACGGTGTTGACCTTGTTTTGCTTGATACCTTCGGGCATCATGTCCATGAGGTCGCTCATGACAGCAGCACGAAGTTCGAGATCGAAGTGCGACTCTACTCGCTGCTTGGTGACCGTCTTCGCGACACCCTTGCTGTGTCTGCCCTCAAACTGGCGTGAAAGCAGGTTGCCTAGCCAGCGCTCGAGCAGAGGGATGATGCCTCGCATGAAGAACAGCCACACCCTCCAGGCAGGAGCCCAGAAACCACATCCGGGGCCCTTACCAACAGGACCAGAATTGAATCGATAGTAGATCAAATGCTTCAGGTCCTTGCAGGAGCGGATCTGGTGCATCAGCTTGTACTTGTATCGGTACATACCAGTCAGCTGACCAACGTGGTTGAAGGCATAGAGGATACCGTCAGCAAGTTGGAAAGCATCGATGTTGCCCAAGCGATACTGCACCTGAGCGTCGACGATGAGCTTCGTCAACCTCAAAATCTCACGCATCAGGTGGAAGGCATTTCCGAAACGTGACTTCTTTCGTTCTTTTGTAGTGAGGGTCTTCACTGGCTTCAGGTTGAAGTTGTAATCAAGATGCAGGTAAGTCAAGTTCTTGCGGTGGATAAGCAAATTCAGCATGTTGTAACCCTGGCGGCACACCTGCAAGCCAGCCTCGACCCAGTCAATCTTGGTCTGCTGGAAGAACTTTGTGCCCTTCAATGTCCTCATCAAGTTTTGCTTGTTTTGAGCTTGAGGTGGCTTCTTGTGGAGCTCGTTCAGGACATACGTCTTCAACAACTTTTGGTACGAGACCCTGACCTTGACTGGCTGGCCTGCGGGCACATGCTCGAGGTACCATTGCTTGACCAGGGGAACGTCTTGTGCCCTAACCATGCGGCCTGATCGTTTGTCGAAGGGATGAGGTGCCCACCAGAGTGCGATGGCTGATGCAGTCTCTGGTGTAGATATCTCCTCGTCCGCCATGAATGGCTCCATATCTTCGGGCATCTGGAAGTCGTCCTCGTCATCCTCATCTGCGTCACCAAAGACCATGTCCTCGTGGCTGACGGAGAGGTTCTTCGGGGCAACAGCCCGGGAAGAGATGGGATTGATTCCAGGATCAAAATAGAATGCTGGTAGATCCGGATCTTCTGCGCGAACGTAGACAACCTGCGGGTACGAGTACCAAGCCAGCTTGACACTGCGTGGAAGCGAGTTGTAAAGATATGGGTATGATACACGGTATTCTGTGCGGATGGGAGACCGGAAGATGATGCGGTCGATCGCGTTGAACTCGCCAAAGTCCTCGTCATTCGGGTCAATGTCCTTGTAAAGAGGTTCGAAGCGGGGTCCTCCAGGTATCGCAACGTTGAGCGCCTTCGCAGTCTGGAAACTGTCAAGGTCGAACATGTGAAAGTAGTTCTTGTCTACGATATCGCTGAGAAGCTGTTTGCTCAGACGGTACAAAGTCGCCATCTGAGGTAGGTCCAAATTCCAGGTCTCGTAGCTGGGCCCATTCACGTGTGGAGTGTCAAGAAGAGGTCGGTGCTCGTAAAACCACTCATACACAGGGCTATCCTCATCTTCATCGAGTTCCAACTGGATGGGCTCAAGAGGCTCTACGTCTTCAATGTTCTCTGAGTATGACAGTGGCGGCTCTTCATCGTCGAACGGTGGGAAACGCATTCGCTTGAAATGTCGTCGGTCACTCTTTTCTTTTCTCATGGCTAGCCACATAGCGGCCCATTGCGCGTGGAACACAGGCTCAATCACACGAGGCACTTCATTCACCAGAGTCAAGCACCCGTTGGTGTGGTAGAGGACTTTTACATCACGTCTACTCTCCCAGGGCATGGGCATGTTCTCGAGGAGCTTCAGAACAGCATGAGGCATGAACTTTAGCGCACCAAGATAGCTCCGCTTGTCTGAAGTGAACTTCTTCTGAGATACATCACCAATATCCCTGAAGACCTTGCGCAAATGCTCTGGTGGAAGATCCGCCTTCTGTGTCTCGACAAATCCAGCTTTGCGCTTTTCGCCAAACCTCTGACGCTGTTGCCTCAACCAGTCCTTCTTCTTCTGCGCAAACTTGGCAATCTGAGGATCGACCGGTGGGCGCATGCCAGGAGGCCCAGCCATGCCTGGAACGCCTGGAGCGCCTGGCGGAGGCGGAGGGGGCGGTGGTGGTGGCGCATATTCGGAACCTGGAGGGCCTGGCGGTGGAGGGCCTGGCGGAGGCGGTGGTGGAGGGGGCGGAGGGAAATCCATGTTGATTATTATGAAAGGGGAGAAAGTGCTGCTGCTGTCAGACAAGGCTTCGGAGCGCGACGAGAGCGGGTGTGCGACGCAGGTGTCGAAGGCGAAAGGCTGGCAGAGAGAGGTCTCACACAAGCTCCTTGCTACGCCTGGCAAACACAAAGAACGGTGGGGCTGGAAGCTCTCCTACCTTTAGAAAGTTTAGAAAGCGGCCCTGGTGCTGCACTGTCCTGCGCGAGTCGGCTGAGCGCAGATAGTCGCGACAAGCTTAGGAGTCTCGTCCTGAGCTTTGCGGACGGCGCCGCGGTCGAAGAAGGTGAGAGTCGCGTCGGCGCGCACGCTTAACGAAAACCTCCAATGGATCGAGAGTCGAAAGAGTGGCGGCGCACACAATGCAGAGATACAACCCCGCGCGTTGTGTGGGAAAGGTGATGGAGATGGATCGCTAGTGGCGTGCATGAACTTTTGTCTTCGCGACATCTGCAGACAGCAGCGATGGCACGTGACCAGGGATGTGGGTCGCTGCACGCTAGCTTGTGCCTAGCCCACTAGCGCCAGGTCGACGTAAGCGAGAATTGCAGAACACCTGAATTTTGATCCCTCGACGACCTCACTAACGACACAGCACCCCAGTGGTAAGTTGCACCGACGCCCTGCTGCCCGAATTTTTCTTCGACACTAATTCTCTCTCTAGACTCAGGTACGATTTTTGACGACGCTCCACGCCACTTCCGCGACGATAACGCTCACACAGCTGCAGACAATTACCCACTGACTCCCCGGGAAATCTATCACGATGCCTTCCAACAGACTCACCTACGTACGTCGCACCGCAATCTCGAGAGCTGGACCTGGCGACTGAGAGAGCATTGGAGAAAAAGAAGATTGGGATTTGAGGCTGACAGTGGGCAGAGGCGACGTGCGCCATACAACACCAAGAGCCAGAAGGTCCGCATCATCAAGACTCCCGGTGGTGAGCTCCGTTACCTGCACATCAAGAAGAAGGGCACTGCCCCCAAGTGCGGTGTAAGTTGAAATGGACACGGCGTCAGGGACGTGCTGTTGACGATTGCTAGGACTGCGGTACCAAGCTCCAGGGTGTTCCCGCCCTCCGCCCCCGCGAGTACGCCCAAGTTTCCCGCCCCAAGAAGACCGTTCAGCGCGCCTACGGTGGATCGCGATGCGCCAACTGCGTTCAGGACCGCATTGTCCGTGCTTTCCTGATTGAGGAGCAGAAGGTTGTCAAGAAGGTGCTCAAGGAGTCCCAGCAAAAGAAGCGTTAAGCGGTTGCGTTGTAGGATGAAGGGGTTTAGCATGTCAAAAACTGGGTCAACGGTGTTTACGTGCATTATGGGCAGTCTCCTGGTTCGGTCGGCTTTTACGATATCAAGAAGATTTCTGCGCCACACGGCCAGGATGTAGCTGAGTAGGATCACGAATACATCCACAAGCTACGATACGACTTTTTCCAAGGAAGCTGTAGTGTGATGCCAGTGTGAGGGCTTAGTGGCTTGCAAGCCTGCCCCGACGCCGTATTCCAATGCAAATCGCGTTGCGCCTGAAGCTTTCTTCGCTTGTCCAGGTGCTGTTGCGCCAGTGCAGCGCTCAAAGATACAACTTACTGCAGCTCAATGCCAGCCTGTGCTCAGACGATGATGTCTTGGATTATTATTATTATTATTTCCATGTAGTTGTATCGCATGCCGTAGCCTGGGTACTCAGGGTCGTAACTTGTCTTATCCTCTGCGTGTCGATGGCGATGTCAGCTGTGACTGAGGAGCCAATACACCACGCCGTGAAGGGAAGAATGGGTCGGATAGCCACGGTGCATTCAGCCAGAATCAAGGCTGCGAAGCCACGACTCGAGCATGGGTCCCGAGCTATGATTGGCGACGTGGAGGCGTTCGTGTAGAAGCTTGTCAGGGCTCGTGAGCGGCGGGCGGGTGGATGCCTGCATTAGAAGCTTGGAGCGTGGGACTTGGGATTGCGAACGACGCGGAGTCTCGAGGGTGTCTTCTGCCGTGGTGCCGGTATTTGGAGTCAGACTTTTGGCGCCCCGGGTGAGGGCGACATTTTGTGCTGGCGGCCTCGGACACACAACCAGTGCGCCCCCCACTTCCACTCACCTCGACACCCTAACTTGCCTGCGATATCGGTCGCCCATGTCGAGCAATATGTTACATTCCATGTCCCCGACGACACCGGGACTCCAAGGCCTTCCACACCCTTTCGCCAGCCCCAACAGCACACACGCGCGCGGATTCAAGCGCTCGGCATCCAGCGACGAAGAAGAAAATGGCGACGGAGAAGCGCGCCCGTCCTCATCGTCGCGGCGCAATACCGCAGTGAAGCGCGCATGCAACGAGTGTCGCCAACAGAAGGTGAGCCAAGAAAACGCAGATCCCGGTGAAGAATAGGATGCGGCGTATGCCAGAGCCCTCCTGTTTTCGTGCTTATTCTTGTTCTTATCGCTAACGTTAATTTTTCGCAGCTCAAATGCAACGTCCAGCAAGATCCGTTCGTCAGCTGCGCCCGGTGCCAGAAGCAAAATCTACGATGCGTCATCGAGCCCAACTTCAAGCGCATAGGAAAGCGCAACCGCAACGCCGAGATGGAGAAGGAAATGGAGTACTTGCGCGAGAGGCTGGCCATGTACGAGGGCCAGTCCGCATCCAACCAGCCAGTCGTCAAAGCTCCGCAGCAGTCGTCAAGTAGCCACAGCTTCACTCCTGGTCCAGTACCCAAGGTCGAGGATGACGCCTTTTTACAGACACAACACACTCAAGTAGCAGCGACATCGCTGCTGGACTTGCGCAGTGGTTCTCCCATGTTCTTTTCACTCGGCGCTGGCGAAGTGCGGCTCGGGCATAGCGAGGTCAACGACTTGTTCACCGAGTATTTCCAGTTATACCACCCATTTTTGCCATTCCTGGACCAGGTACGGTCGCCTGACGAATACTATTCCCAAGACCATAAGCTGTTGTTCTGGGCTATCATCGCTGTCGCTGCTCGGCGCTACGCACCTCGGCCTTCTCTCCTCAAGGAACTAGCCAAACCACTCAGTGATTTACTATGGGATTCGATAAGAAATCAGCCGAACCATCACGTTGTCAAGGCCCTTTGTCTTCTCTGTACCTGGCCCCTGCCGGCAGAACGAACAGTGACGGACCCAACCTTCATTCTGTGTGGTGCCATGATGCAGGTCGCTATGCAAATAGGCCTACACCAGCCTACACACCCTGATGACTTTTCTAGGACAAAGATGCGCTTGCGGCAAGAGGACATACACGATCGTTTAAGGACATGGGCTGTCTGCAACATTGTAGCTCAAACGTAAAGCCAATCTTCCTCGGTATTCACGATCAAAGCTCACAACGTATAGGGTATCGACAGGAAATGGACAGCCCTCCATCACGCTTTACGATACCACTCTTGATTTCCGGGTGGATGATGAGGAGCATATGCGCATCATACCGCCAACACTGTTCGTTCGACTTCGCCAGGAAATGGCAGCAAGCAGAATCAACAAGCTACTGTATTCGGTTAATAGCCGTCGATTTGCTGAAGGCGCTGCCATTAGCTACATGAGCCTCGAAGCTGATCGCTTGAAAGAGGAGCGCGTCAGAGAGGATAACAGCTCTCTGGATGGCGTAGATAGTGGTAAGTTTTGCTGCTTCTATTGGGTCCAGCTTCATCTGATTAACACGCGATAGATTTGGAAGCCCTATACCACCATGCTGTCTCACTACACCTTCATCTGTATTCTTTCTTTAGTGCAGAATCCCGATTGGAGCGGCGTGATGACCTTGTTGCCCTATATTTTGCCGCAACAGCTTACCTTGAGCGCGTTTTCAAGTTGCAGAGCGACGGGAAGCTACCCTACGTTCCGTACTACGTCATGCAGATGGCTCTCGCAGCTGGATTCGCCCTGCTCAAACTCCTCAACTCCGACTTTGCCAGTAAACTGCCAGTGGAGAAAGGTCGGCACTTCGTACTACAAACTGTCGACGCGCTGAGGAAAGCCAAGGTCTGGTCCAACGACCTTTTGGATCGGTTCGCTGAAGTACTGGCGCAGCTCTGGAAGGAAAGCTCTAGAGGGCGCAGCCTGCATAGTATGTCGCAATCGCCCTCCCTTAGCAACGCGGGGGTGAACAACAGCATGTTCAACCACCACAATCAGCGCCAGCAGCAACAACAAGACCAAAGACGAAGCAGCGCCACTTTGCTGGACGATCCTCTCGGGCTCATCATCCGAAGTCGAATGAGCATGAGCGTAGTATTTGACTGCGCGTGGCGTTGGCGCGAGGCGCAGGTCAATGGCGCGGCAGAACAACTCGAACAAACCGTCACAACAAACCCTACAAACCCAGATTCAGGCGGTTCCACACCACCTTCAGGGCTTGTGGCCGACAACCCCGCACATACTCTAGCAAACTTCAACCCCCATATCAACACACTCAGTATGCCTCTCCAATTAACAAATGGCATGGCTAGCGCCAATAGCTTCGAGATGTTCGATTCCGTCTCTTGGCTGCTGGATACACAGCCAGACTGGACATACGGCAGTGGGTCATTTGGTAATGATTTTGGTGTTTAGTCCTAGACCTAGCTCATTGTCTGATTGCCTTCTGTCAACGGACGAATTTCTAAACTAATCTTCTTGACTAACGTGATTCGGACTTGTGCCTCTGGGGCTCTAGGAGGAACGTTATTTCGAATCTTTGGCGGAGTCGCTAGGCGCGATGTCCGTTGCATGTTGAGCTATGTCTGGGTTACTTTTTTTTTCCTTTTAGCGAGGCGTTTGTGTGGGAGAGTCATTGATTGTCAAGGTGTCTGTTTGATAGTACGATGCCTTTTTGTGTTCTGGCATTGGTAGCTTTGTTGCTTGAGGTATTGAAATATGTTTGTAGTAGTATTATCAGTATTTTTTTCTCTGTATGTGTGCCCTTTTCCCAATTTTAATTTTCTTTTTTGAGAACAGGGAGTGAGCTGTGCTGCCAACAACTTCAGTATGCGACGTGCAGATGTTGATATGGTGCTTTGCGGAGCGCGCAAAGCATGCGATAACTATGCACCTATTCTAATTGCCACGCATATACAAGAGATACGTATTTACTGTATACGATAAAGAATGATTAGTCTATAAATAAATAAAAGTTATAAGAAAAAAGTGTGCTGTATCGCACCGGGGTATTAATTTTATTTTCTAGAAATTCACGACTAACGAAAAAAAATTTAAAAAAAAAAAAATTAAAAAATCCTATTATCGTAGAGAAGGTTAGTAAAACTATAAACATTTGGCTAATATCTTTATTTAGTTAAGAGACACTATTTTTCTTTTCCTCTCTTGTACGTTGATCGCATACAAGACGATTTGGTGGTTGAAAAAATAGCTAGAAAGTAGGGTAGCGAAGAAAAAAACCGGCATATGGGATATTCAAAGAATATGATGAAACTGCATCAATAGCACATTGTGTTAAGAAAACCAAACTAGTTAATGGTTCTATTCAAGTAAAAAAGTGTAGAATAGAAATGAGCATAAATCGAATTATTCTATGCGCATATCCCAAAAGACCAAACGTGACAAAAACGCTGACGACTATGGAAAACATTCAATGAAGCCCATGCAAAATATAGAGACATGGCAAACGCTCATGTCACATCAACGAAAAAAAAAAAGCTCAATGTCCACATCCGCAGTCTTCCCCATGGACGACACCGCCAACCCTCTTCTTAAAGTCCCCAGAGTAACTTGCCAGATGTGTCTGTCCATCCAGCCTCTCGCCTGCATCTGGGATCTTGCCCATCCAGCTCACCTCTGCACCATTGACATCCTGGACCTTCAATCCATTGCCCTTCTCTCGCAGTTCCTTGGTCACAGCCTCGACATCGACATCGAGGTAATTCCTCAGGAAGTCTCCGACCTCTGTATTCTCATGGTTTCCCTTGAGCGCTCGCGCAGCTTCAGGGTCAGATGTGTAGATGTTCACATCTGCACCGCTGTGGCCGTGAGTCGACCATCCGGTCTGCGCACGGCGCGATATCATATCCGCATATTGGTAAAGTGCAGTTGCAGGTTCCTTAACGAGCTTGGTTATCTCATCAGAGGTAGAGTCATGGATGCCCAGACCAGTGGCGATGGATTTGCGGACAAATTCAGCGGTTTGGTCAGCAGAAGGGTTCGTTGCGAGGTATGTGTTGTAGGCGAGAGCGAGGTGTTCGGCGGAGTGAGAGGCGTTGGCAAGAGGAGAGGGGTACCAGACGTATTCAGGGTATTCGGAGTGGAGTTCTGTTGGACATGTTAGCATCAGTCTCTTACAGCATCAGGATAGACGTACGTCGAGCCACAGCAAGACCACCGGTTTCGTGGTCAGATGTCGATACCATGACCGTCTGCGTCTTCTCGTTCTTGATGAAATCGAGCACACTGTTGAAAGTCTTGTCATATGCGAGGACCTCGTGGACCTGGGCAGCAGGGTCATTGTGGTGGCCAGCGTGGTCAATCCTGGATCCCTCAATCATAAGGAAGAACCCTTTTTCGCTGTTCCTGGTTGCATCGCTGAGTGCCTTCATGGCTGCTTCGGCCATCTCGTGCAAGCTCGGGTAGACATCGTTCTCGTTGCGGCGGTCAATCTCATACGGAATGTCCGTGGCGGCGAAGAGTCCCAGCATGGGCATTTCGAGCGCAGCTCCTCCTTTTAGTTTATCGAACCCAGCACGGTCCGAGACGTAATTGAAGCCATTCTTCTTGGCCAGCCCAACAACGTCCTTGTCATCGGCGCGACAGCTCGAATCACCGGTCGAGTTGGGGAGAAAGTGGCAGCGGCCACCACCAAACATAAGGTCAACCACGCGTCCAAGCGGATAGTCTCCCACCATCTGCTCGGCAATGCGGTCCTCCTCAGATCTCATGTTAACATGTGCCGCAAAGCACGCCGGTGTGGCATCAGTGATGCGCGTTGTGACTACCAAGCCCGTCATGTATCCCGCCTTCTTGGCCGCCTCCAACACGGTACCGCATGGCTCATGGTCCGGGGTTACGGAGATGGCGCCATTGTAGCTCTTCTGCGCGCAAGAAAAGGCCGTAGCACCAGCGGCCGAGTCAGTGATGAGCGAGGAGGAGGACCGTGTTCGTGACTGGCCGATAAGGTGTTGGTCGATGACGAGCTGTTCACTGAAGGGAGCGCCATTCTGGAACTGCATGAAGGATCGTGTGAGCGACAGCGAGGTAGGGCCCATGCCATCAGAGACCATGAAGATGAGGTTCCTCTTGCCATTTGGCTGGGGAGTGTTGGAGTCGGTGCTCGAGCTTTGCAAGAGGATACCGAGCACAACGACAGCACCTGTAGCGACCACGGCCCAGACAAACAGTCCTACTTCCCTCCATTTCTGCGACTGTGAGAGTCTCTTCTCTGTGTGTCTTGTCGGGCGACCGGCGAGCAGAGCTTCTTCTTCTGCAAAGTCGCGACCGCCGCTGATATCAGACGACGCGCGATTCGACAGTAGGGGGCGAGCACCCGACATGGTGGATGTTGAGGGAGCACAAGGCTCAGCGACAACGGGACAGTTTGAGGACGATACGGGGACGATGAGGCGATAGAGGACGATGCGGGGACGGGGACGGGGTTCTGCGTCTATCTCCAACCGCCAGGCTCGTACATGGCAGATGTCAAGTCAAGTCAAGTCAAGTCAAGTCAAGTCAAGTCAAGTCAGGTCAGATGGGAAGCCACGAGGTGCTGCGCCGGCTGATCGCCGCTGGGTCCCGACTGCGACGCTTGCGGGAACGTGCGTCTGGGGCGCGCTAGGCGTATCACACGAGACATGATCACACACGGGGAATTAGGGGCCGAATCGGAGCAACCAACGTAACTAGTTCAAATGTTTATCTAGACCTAATTCTGAAGCCCTTATGCTATCTATTCAGCAGATATATCGGCATCGAAATCCAGTGCTGGATGCAGGATCCCCTACAGGTATTTGTTATTAGTAAAAGTTAGAACGGCCTGGCAATACAAGTCTGCTTACTTTTGCATTTGCTACTGCAGCACACATCATTCCCCACACCCGGGCATTCATCTGTACAGTGTTAGTCGCTTCAATATACTATTTCGTAGCCTGATTCATTTTGAAAAAGAATTTCAGGAGGACTCAGGCTTCTATAGTAACCTACCTCCTATTTGTAAACCAGGCCCTCCAACTGAAGCACAGCCAACGCACTTTCCGTCCTCTAATGTACGGTTAGAACCAATTGTACTATTTTCGAAACATGATGTGGCTTACTGCATCGATTAGAGGTACAGTTGAGTGACGACGTGCAACTCTCTGTAGCCTGGTTAGTTATATGTTTGATGCGCAAGACGTTGGGACACTTACTGCCAACAACGTCACATTGGGCTGCAACAGTGGAGGCAAAAGCCAGAGAGAATATGATGGCGGAGAAACGCATGTTGAGGAATTCTTAATGCTATACACTTGCAAGTCAATCCAGGTTGATTTGGAAAAAGGAGATTTGAGATTGTATGATGCGACTCGAAGTGCACCTTCAACAGTTTTTATAGACACTTTATCCCAAAGTAAGCTTATAGGGATCAGCAGTATTCAGCAGGGGTTATACTTGCCTATAAATCAACTAAAAAGTCATTGGCCAATATGTAGGCTAATCGCGTTAGATAGCCAACATCAGGAAGCGGGAAGACCGGTATTGCCGAAGTAGCTACGCTACTACTACGCTACTATCGTTAGCTGCTATGCAGTGTGTGTCTTCTATCAGATCCGAAATTAGAAACCCTCAAAGCCGAGACCGTGACATGGAAAAGCCTCCCTATCCGTAGGCTGGAGAGAAACCATCCCACCTCAGCCACACTATTACGCCCTGGCTGTGTGTAGCTGGGACTCATATACTGGAGCATAATATTCATTGGTGACCCAGGAACTAACTACTGTTCTTTCATCTTTTGTCCTTGTTGACGAGCATATTTATTTGCTGTCAACATTGATTCGGGTTGTATTTTTTCCTAGAGAAATCACATAAATCACAAGAATACTCCCTATTATCACACCACAAATACACACCAACATCATGGGTATGCAGAGTCTGCATAATCCGTCAAGGCACAATTGGTGCATTCGCATCAACAGATCTAGACCTCGATATAGCATCACTCCGGAGAATGCTCCTATGGCTCATCGGGTCTTGTCCTTTGATCGATGAGTGTCCGAGCTTAGGAGAGTTTACCCCTATCTCTCGAATGCATGTTCAATAAGTAGAGAGGATCAAAGCAATCAGTGGCGGTCTGGGTAATTCCCCGGATGATTGCATAGCAAGCTTGCCATATCTGTTGCAGACCATGTTTCGCATCTACGAACAGTCCATACAAGACACTAGAGCATGTCACCCTCCATACATCCTAGTGTATTAATCCTTGAGTAGTCTTCTAAATTAGTCGCACTCTATCACGTACGAAATGGGTTGGCAAGTCAAGCTAGTAAGCTGACTTCCGCCAGATCCGGTCTAATCCGGATCGCTGCGGGATCTTCCCCCTTAAACTTTCACAGGCATATCCTGACATGTAATGCTCAATCAAAACTTTTCACAAGACTATGGATTGAACACAAAGCGCTGCTACCCACTCTTCCACCCCCACCCAACGATTCCCTCAAACTCCAACTCCGCCACTCCTCCCTCTCCAGCATACTCTGCAACAACCTTCTTCATAGTGATGCTCACCTCTTGAAGTTTCTCCATTCTACCATCTTCTTCCCACCACGTCTTCGCAACTATGCCCAGCGGAAACTTCATACTGGTCACAAACGTATCTGGCCTCCCAACGCATGCCGTCTTCTTCTCGGTTATGACACTCGTTTGCGAAAATCCTGCTTCCTGCAACTGTTGATCCATATAAGACTTGGAAGTCCAGTCTCTCCAAAACATGTCTTTGACTTCTTTCATCGTGGGCAAGTAAGGCTGTGGTGGAGACATCAGACTGATGCTGCGGGCGAAGATCGGATACCACGGCATAGTGACCCAAGAGGTTACCGCAATGAATCCGTTGGGCCGCAAGAGAGAGTTCAGGCGCTGGAGCGTGTGCAAGGGCAACGAGGTAATGGCAAATGAGACGAATATATGCGTGTATGTCGACGCTGGAAGAGACTTGGTAATGTCATCCTTGGACCGGGCATCTTAGTTAGCATGCCATGTATGTATATGCCGAGAGTGCTTTGTGACTTGAAAAACTTACATTCCCATCCACAATCTTGGTTTCCAAGCTCGTCCATCCATTCCTCTCCCCCCTCTTACCCAGGTACTCCAACATCGCCGGACTGAAATCCGTACCCATAACTTTCAACTGTCCCCATTTCTCCTTTGGCACACTGTCATACACCTCCTGAATCACCGCACCAGTTCCGCACGCAAAATCAAGGACACGAACCTCCTCTCCCGACTCGATCGACTGGGCAATACCGGACTTCTCGACAATCATCTTAGCAAAGGGGCGTGTCGCGTTTTCGGCATGTTCGTATTGCTCGGCGGCTTTGGCGTCGAGAAAGTCGCTAGCGACAGGGATGTTCGTCTGGCTGGACATTGGTAATATGGGAGGTTGGTATGGTTCAGTCGTCCTGAGTGATATGGGAAGTGAAGATAGAATCTTGTTGACCGAGAGTTTCGTCAAGTAGCAGCAGTGCAAGGTCTCTGGGCTTGAAGGTTCTTTTAGTACGATCTCGTCTCCTATAGGCTTCCGGTTAAATAGTAAGTGCGGAGGTGAAAATACAGGTTTATTCAGAATAGCTGACGTGAGGGAGGCCTTGGAGGATTTCCGGAGACTTTGTGGCGTGGGTAACGCCTTGAGAAGCATGGTGTCCGCCAATGTCTCCGAGGCCATCAACAACTAGGCCAAAGAGAGGGGGTAAGCACACAAAATGATTGGTATGGTGTGATCGATAAGAGGTGACGATGTAGGAAAGAATAAGACCTAGTATTTTGACTAAGCCCAGTGTGATGGTGTATATCGCACTCAGGCTGTGATATCTACCCACAAACGCCCGCGCTATGCTTTCAAATGATGGATGATTCGAGCCGTGCACCTCAATCATTCCGCCCTAATAGTCGTAACAAAATCAAATGCCCTTAAATCTGTTCAGATTCCGTCTCTAACCACTGGCCAAAGTAGACGCAAGTTCTGGCCGAAATCTCTCCCTCGTCTCCACATAGATCAAATACTGGACAGTTGCCGCATGGAGCGTCTACAAAGCCATTGTAGACCTTGGTGTCGGTTGCGCGTAGTACTGTCCGGTAGTTGGTGCCAGATATCTTCTCTAACCGATCGTCCAGCACCATCATCTCCAGCAACTGCTCCATGTCATCTTCGCGTACAGTTTTACCGCGCAGAATCTCCTTGGAGTTGAGCCAGTTGGCCACAGAGGCGGCGGTCGGGTACTGTGGGTTGTGGCGGTGAACAAGCCTGCTTGTGTTTGGGTCCCTGACTGGGCGAGGAGGCTGGACGGCCAGTCCTATGTCTTCAATGTCCTGGGTGCCTTGTACCTGGGCTTTCTTCCTGGCAATGGCAGCCGTCCTATCTTCTGTCACCTCATAATCATTCCAGTTGCCTGGCACTCGAATGCACGTTTCGTTCTCCACATGTTGCGCAACGATTCCCGATATTGTATCAATCAGGGCTGTGTCAAAATCACCCTCGGATTGCCACGGTCCACCCGCAATATCCTCGGATGGCTTCAAGTGCTTCAGGAGATACATTTTCCGGTTTGGAAACTTGACGCTCATGACCGACTGTACCAAGTCCTTGGACTCCAAGCTCTTGAGACATTTTGTGAGTGTTTGCTGGGTGACATTTGTCCTGGATCGGAGTGCCTTTGACCAGATGCCGTCGGCCTGGACCTGGTCGATGTGGTGGTAGAGGAGGCGCTCGTCGGGAGTAAGTCGTCGAAGCCTATGGGTTGAATGACTATTAGCAAAGTTGCCACATAGCGTACTCGCAGATGTCCACCACTGCAGATTGGTTCACATACTTGTCGGCGTCTTCTCTTGATCGCAACTTCCAACAAGGGTCGCCCTCAAATGTCATGAGCTTCAAGAGATGGCGGTCGCAGAGCTCTTGCAGCAGAACCGTCAGCTGCGCCATGGTGTCTGCGACCTGCATGTTGGACAAGTCACGCTGGAAGAAGATTTGGCCTGCTGGCCGTTGCGCGCATTTCTCGTACAGAGCGTCGGCGGGGCTGAGGACTTCATTATTGCTGGCCTCAACAGGCTCTTCTTTGGGCACCGACGGGGGCGCCGTTGTCGAAGCCATGGCGGTGCTGGTCGTTGGGAGAGAGAGTGCAGACGCGACGACATATCCAAAAGTTTTTGGCGGGACCGCGGCGAGTCACGCACGCCCAGTCACGTGAGTGCGGGCCTTGAATGCGGGGGAACGCCTCTCGCTTATCACTTCCCCAGCCTTGACTTGTGTAAGGTGAGTATATCAGAAATGTGTAAGATTGATTTATACCCTTCTATGTATATTCCCAAATCCTCTTTATATGGGCAAGTAGAGGCGTTCCTTGGGATTCCCTTCTCAACATTCTCGCAGCGCCGTGGTAACGTATGGGTAATATGTCGTAGGGTAGTACTCGTACCTAGGCCCTGCGCGCCAGCGATCTGCTGTCGAGTCACATCGAGACCCTGTCGCGACGCCGCATTCTTACAACTCAGCCTCTCCTCAGCGCCTCGTTGACGTGCATACAACTACCGTATGGCATACTGCTCCCGCACGCTAAACTTACCCACTTACTGGCGCCTGGACACGGGTTCGTGCATCGTGGCTAGAACACACACAGTGTCTTCATAGTCAAGCCCCTGGAGCGCCAATCGCAGGCTGATAGTTCAACTACTGTCCATATGCCGGTTAAAGACTATCGAGACATGTCGCTTGAGATGTTCTGCGCGGGAAACGATAGACGATGTTTTCTATCGGGCGAGCAGTTTTCTTGCCAAATCAGATATCTCGACCGTGAATTTGAGGGGAATCCTATTTGCAATTAAATGTTGCATTCTCGTCCGCTTGAATCCAATTTGAGCATTACATAGCTGCAGAAAAATAATGTTTCGTGACCGGCCTTACATGGACACTATCCAATCTGCTGCTCGGATACCATCACCCGGCCATTTCCTGCAGTCGTCTACTGCAACTCTGAAGATATCCGAGCACATACGCCCAAGTACCAACCGCATCACACCTGCTGTCCCCTAACTAGGCGAGAAGAGCATTGTTCGACGTCGTGAAACAATTGCCTTGTGCACGACAAAAAGTCCCGACTATCTGGGACCAGTTTTACGGAGCATTTACTCCACACTCGGGCACCTGGGGCCCCCGCATTCACGCCATGAACCATTTCCATTGTGTAGTGATAAATGCAGTTCACATTCCATAGCTGTGAGGCAGTGTTGACTAGTGTGTTCACGCAACATTACCGCTGAATCCACCAGACACCAGCATACAATGGCAGAAGAGAAACAATACTACGAAGACGTCACAGCCGGCAGCGATATTACTCATGATCTTACTCATGAGTATACGACTCATAGCCATGGACTTCACCACGACCTTGTTGCCAAAGAAGCACTTGGTGGCTGCACCGCTGACCTGGGAAAGTCATACTACACCAGCATAAATTTTATTGGAACAGTCATTATACGTTGCAACGCTCTTCCCCCCAAAGAAAAAGCTCATAAAGCAACAGGCTACATGTCTAGCACAAATATCGGGATATACTTTTGTGTTGACTTCCTTCCAAAAGTTTGTGTTCAGGCTGATATCTCTAGTGTGCTGTCGGAGGTGGCCTACTCCTAGGGCAGATTCTCGGAGGCGCTGGTGTACGTTATCTCCCAAGGATGAAGATCCAAATGACTGTTGCATCCGTCATCACCACGGCTTTTGTCACTGCTATTGCGGCATCCAATGCAAGCACTGAAGATCGAACCACCGGAATACTCTTGATTGGCACGATTGCAGCAGGTTACATTGAGAATCTGACTCTGTCGAGTACCGCGTATCTCTGGGATCCAGCGGATATCGGCCTCGTCACTGGTGTCATGGGTGCCATACGTACAGGGCTATCAGCTATCGCGACAAACATGTACTCGTCCATCCTCGCAACAGAATCCTCAAAGTATATCCCTCAGAAGGTCTTACCCGCTGCGCTTGCCGCTGGTTTACCAGAATCGTCCATGGAATCTTTGCTGTTGAGTATCATACTGGGAGACTTTACTGCTGTACCTGGTGTCTCACCTGACATTATTGCTGCGACGGCAGTAGCTGTGAAGGACGCTTACGCACTCTCATTCAGGACTGTATACCTCTGCACGCTGCCGTTTGGTGCACTCCTCATTGTTGCTGCGCTGTTGTCGCCGAATGTGGAACAGTATCTTACAGATGAGGTTGCTAGGAAGATGCATGATAGGGTTGAGAAGGAAGCTGAGGTCGAGAAGAGGGAAGTAGTTGAGGCGTGATAATGAGCTTTGCATGAGGTTCTAGGACAGCCATGTGGATATTCGGAATAGCGTAATTCGATACGAACGATACAGATGTTGTCTCGCTCTGACATTGCCCCTGCATTTCCACTGTAACTATACAAAAGACATGCGGTGGAGAAACAACCTAGATAGGCATTACCTTGGTAGGTATTAGGATATCACTATAGTGCTCAAGCAATTTGTACCGTGATTAATATTTCCAAACTATGACGACTAGGACACCGAATAGACCCACGTGTAGCATCTGATTGCGCGGTCTTATCTTTCGCTACTTTTCTACCCGGTTGAGACCCTATTGCCCCACTGGTCATGCATGCATGCATGCCAACGTTCCCGCACATAAGCGGCACATCCAGGGTGTCCAACCACATGACAAGTACCTACATTGAAGATATATTCTTGCGAAACAAACAAGAACGTACCTACCATTATATCCAGACACCCACTAGCGAAATAAGAGATCTAGAAACAAGAAAAAACAACTGTACACAATGAGCCCGGCAACACCCACACCAGACCAGCGCTTGCCGCCAGCCACAGCTTCATCAAAGCCCACGCTACTGCATCTCGGCGATGACATTCGGTGGAATCACGAGCTCTATGCAAAGCTGCAAGAGAGATTCCACATTGTGCGGACGCACTCGATGGGCCGGGAGGACTTTAAACGTGCGCTGCAGGAAAAGCAATGGGGCGATTTCGTCGCCATGTACCGACCCTTCTGGAACACGGGTGGTGAAATGGGAAACTGGGATGACGAATTGATGTACGCCTGCCTCTTCTTTTGCCTTTTTTGTTTTTTGCTCGAAAACGAGAAACACTAATAAGACAAACCCAAAAGTTCCCTACTCCCCCGCTCCTGTAAAATCTACGCCTCAGCAGGCGCAGGCTTCGACTGGGTCGACACGCGCCGTCTCGCCGCACACGGCACCATCTACTGCAACTCCGCCGCCGCCTGTACCGAGTCTGTTGCAGACGCAGCCATTGTCCTGATTCTGTCTTGCTACCGTGCGATTCCCTGGTCTTTTCTAGCCGCGCGCTCGCTGTCGCCCGCGCAGTTTGCAAACGCTAATCGCAACATTGCGGCCGTGACGCATAATCCCAATGGCAACGTCCTGGGTATCATTGGCTTGGGCCGCATAGGCATGCGCATCGCGGAGAAGGCGACCAGGGCATTTGAAATGCAGATAGCGTACTACGATGTTGTGCGTATGAGCGAGGAGCGCGAGAAGAGTGTAGGCGCGAGGTATTGTGCTAGTCTGGAAGAGCTATTGGGGCTGGCCGACTGCGTCGTGTTAGCTACGCCGTTTGAGGGCGACGTCTTGCTTTCGACACCGCAATTCAGTCAGTTTAAGCATGGGTCGCGGCTGGTGAATATAGCGAGGGGTAAGTTGATTGACGAAGAGGCGCTGAATGTCGCGTTGGATGAGGGGAGGATTAGTGCTGCAGGACTCGATGTTCACGCCGACGAACCGAATGTTAATCCCAAGTTGGCCCTTAGGGAGAATGTCATGGTCCTCAGTCATACAGCGGGCGCTAGTGTGGAGAGCCACGTCGGGTTTGAGAGGTTGGGAATGGAAAATTTGCTAGGTTGGCTGAGGGAGGGTGAAAAGGGATGTGTTAGTGCGGTGAACTTGCAGTGGTTGAAGAGAGATTGAAACCAGATAGAAATGTATCAATCGGGAGAACACATCTAAAAGACGATTTATTAAATCGCTTGATCCAGTGAGGGCTCTGGTACTCAAAAACTAATGTTCTCCTTACGGAACGTTTTCTACGATTTCTTTAAGTGGCACCGACATCGATATTTGTATCAATGGACATTGAGTATTCAAATAAATACTTGACGTATGATTACGATATTGTAGAAGCCCACTATCTACAATGAACGAACGAATCAGGGTATACAATCCAAGGATAGAGAGTAGATGTCTTTCTCCTCCAAACGCCATAAAAATGATCATAACTTCGTTGACATTTTTCTCATAGCCAGGGTACTATTCCGAGTGTTCCCGGTCCAGCCATGCCTGTGGGATTTATCGAATGGCCATCAGTACCAAGTTGATTCACCATGTCATCCCAAAGCGCCCAGTCCATGTCGGTACCATCCGTCATCACTTGTCCGTTCGCGTCTCTGCTCATACTTCTGACTGCTGCGCCTCCATTGCTATCCATGCTGAAACCCATGTCCGTATTCGGAAGCATTCCGTCGCCGAAAGTTGGGTATCCATTTGCCGCGGTTGGTGCATTGTTGACAACATACGGTTGAGCGGTCGACACGGGCTGGGATGTCTGAGGTGAGCTAGATTGTGGAACGTTGGTTACAGGAGAGATGCTTTGTGAATAATCTGGGAAACCTAACGGCGATCCCCCCATGACATCGCTGATGATGTCGTCCATACCGAATTGTGAGAGATTCCGAAACTCCTGTGCAGGAGCGCCTAGATTTTGAACACCATCCGGGAATCCCCCCGTTGCTCCATTTGGTAAACTGCGTTGCATATCCATGCCGCGAATATTTTGCGTGACGACTCCATGTGGGTTTGACTGTGTAGGACTGTTGGACCAGCTCGAACCTTCTGCATTGGGTAGAGCACCAAGCTTTGGTGCAAAAGGCTGAATAGTAGTGTCTAGACTCGGGGGACTTTGCTGATTGCATGGAACAGACGTCATTTCCGGCTGTTGTGGAACCCCAAGGGACTTGAAATCGAATTGCTCTCCTGAGAATTGACGAGTCTCAAAGGCTTTCATGGCCCTCTGGAGGGCTAGTTCACGCTCACGGGCAGCCTTTGCTTTTGCGAGTAATTTCCCGAGTGGCTTCCACACGTGTCCGTGGTTTGTTTTGCGTGTTGGCTCGTCAGTCAGAGGGAACCACCAACGACCAGCGGAAGATTCCAATGTAGCCCAAGCACGATCCACAACATCGCCTTTGGTACGCACGCAGAGTTCGGAGAGTAAGAACGCAATGGCATGCCATTGGACATAGGTACGAAAGAGCCAACCCCATTTCATGGTGCGCGCTTCCGTCTCGAGCAACAGGCCGTATTCTATACTCTCGAGAGAGGATATGAATAACTTGTCTTTTGTTGCTTGTGATAACGTGGCTCCTGTTCTCTCATTAGTGTCTAGAACAAGCAAAATGGCTAGGCATACTCACCGCCATCCTTGCGCTGATGTGGATGATAGACAATCAACCACATCTTACTCATGACAAGTCTTGACACGGTTGCTGTGACCCAGCACAGCGGTATTGACATGTCGCAATTCTTCAAATATTTTGCCTCTATGGCATGATGGTAATCGGTGATCCACTTCTCCTTTTGCTCAATGGAGAGGTTGGTGAAGAACTGCGTACATTTGTTTGGACCGGGAGGTACGTATGTAATGCGTCGCATGAGCTTAGTGATCTCGAAGCGGAGCAGGCAGAAGGTCATGTCGGTAAAGCCTTGCCGCTCCTGAGGAAATTCTGTCATATCGGGGCGGAGGTCGCTGTCATTGACATTGAGAGGCTTTGATACTTGTCAGCACATGGACATTAGGGTAGGGGTTAGTCGCACCATTTTTGTGTCGAATAGTCCTTCATGGATGGTAGGATCGCAGCCTTGGTCTTCAGAAGATCTCGCATCCAGGATGCAGACTTGCCACCACAGCCGCCTTCGCATCTCCACCTCGAACGGTGGCAGATTGAAGTGTGTGCCGTCTCGATGAATGCCAAGCGTTTGTGCGATGCGAACAACCAGGCCAGTCAACGTCCATATCCTGCGCGCATCATCATTGCGACGACACAGGACAAGGAAGGCAACAAAGGCCTGGAGGGTGACAAGCTCGTCGCAAAATAGAAAATTTGCCCTGGCGAGACCCTGCTCAAGACCGAACCGAAACCTGGTGAGAAGCGCACTTCGCTCCTCGCCCCACTTCTCTCGACAGTCTTCGGGTGTGCTGCTGGTTACAGCGCCATAGTAAATGGCAAACAACAGAGGCTCCAGCCCTTTTCCAACCTTTTCGATATTGGCCACAGCGTTGAACAAGGTGATTTGGAAGGTAGGGACGTGCAGGATTTTGACCAATGGTTCCACGCTCTCCTTGTAGACTTCCCAGAAGTCACGGGCTATGTGCTCCGGAGGATGGAGCGATTGCATGTCGACATTGGAGGAACTGTAGCCGAAAATGAAGCTCTGGTGGTGTGAGGACGGGTCGGAGGATCCGGGGGAAAGCGCATCGTCTTCGTCTTCATCGTCGGGCTCGATGAGGATTGCCTTGAGATCTTCGACCTGCAGGTACGGTGTTAGTCCCTGAGTAGAAGGCTTCCAGAAAAGAAAAAAAGAAACCAATGCTTATGCGCCTACCTCTGTGTTCAGATTGGCCCAGAAGCTATTGTTGATGTAGCGGCTTCGGCCGTTTTCTACCACAAGCCGTCCAAAGCGGTTCTCGAGGCCTTGTAGGCTGTCGTCGGTAGGGCCGGTTGCGCCGGTTGCGCCGTTCTGGGTCGGCGCGGGCAATGGGCTTTCATATTGGCATTCTTCCTGGGCTGCGCTGCCTGTTCGCTCCCGCTGGCGCTCGGCGGCCTCCTGTTCATGGCCCTCGACCTGGGCGTTCAAGCTGGTGACAACCCCCTCGAGGCGTCGCAAGCGCTCGAGCAGCTCGGCATCGGGAGGTTTCCTGCTCTTTCGCGGCGCGCGCCCGGGACCTGGAAAGACGCAATCGATCTTGGCGCGCACACAGTTGGAACACGGGTTCTTCTTGTCACATTTGACCTTGCGTCTGCGGCAGGTAACGCACGACCGGGGGTTTGGAGGCGGAGCGCCGGCGGGTGAGGGGCCGCTGGCAGGGCCTCTTGGCAGGTGGGTGCTATTGGGCGAGTCCTGGCTTGAGCGCTGGTCGTCGGTCATGGTAGGTAGAGCTGTAAGACGACGGGCAAAGGCTGTCCCCCTCAGCACGGAAGACGTTCTGACACGTTCGATACCGGGACACCCAAGGGCTGAGCTTTTGGCGGCGAGACCCTGGTCGACGATCGGCGCTGGGTGAACTTCAGGCGCCGAGGCCAGTCACGCCCGCTAGGGATTTATAATGGGCCCGGCGGCAGATTAGCACGACTAGCACTGCACAGTGTCGTCGTCGCATGTAGGGGAGAGGCGGGCGCAGGGCGGAAAAGAAGCCTAGAAGACGACCAGCGGCGCCTCCATTTCCGTCTGACGTCTGGCGAGGGGTAGACAGGCACCATGGCGGCGGCCTGACAGGCGTGCGCCCGCCCATACTCGTCCGGGCCCTCCGAGTCGCCGAATCCCCGCACGTTCTGCACACAGTCACACGTATAGTACAAAGAAAAGTCTGACAAACCATTGCCAAGTAGCATCCGTAACATGGGGTATTGCACCAGACAGCCCTGCCCGTTCTCCCAGCCCAAGAGGGTGATCCAAAACGCCATGACCTTTTTGCGAAGCGTCCATACATAGCCATCCAACCGTCTTAGCCACAGCCCTATCTCCGCTCGCTTCGGCCGCCAACATTCCTCTCCTTCTTCCGCCTGCTGTGCTCCACTGTCAAACGTGCCCTGTCCGCTGCCTCGTCTTCGAGCTCCTGGTCAATCATTTCCCGCACCTTCATAATCTCCTCAAGAGGAATGCCTCGCGTGTCCACGGTTACGCTGGGCGCGCCTTCCAAGTACCTCAGGTTCTCAAGAGCTTGCTCAATAAGCTTGTGGAGTTTGGCCTGGGAATTGAGGTTTTCGTGGCGCTTGATGTTGTGGAGGTCTGGATACAAGACCCCGTCGCCATTCTCCGCACCTTGAAATGCTTGTAGATACGGCACGTGGGCGGGAAGGTCGTTGTGTAGCTGTGCACCAACGCATACCGAAGTTTCGTGGCACCACGTGCGTGCTACGTTGCGTGGGGTGTATCCTCCTCCGCCAATAATGAGCAGCGGACGGCCATAGGCCTTGACTGTCTCCACACAGAAACCATGGGCTTTGATGTTGAGGTTGAACCGACCAAGACGATCGCCACCGAGAGAGTCGGCTCCAGACTGCAGTACAATGGCGGTTGGGTTGTATTTTTCAATCACGGCGCTCGTCACAGTCTTGAACAGCCACTTGTACTGCTCGTCGTCGATTCCATCGTCAATGGGAATGTTCAGGCTGTGGGCCTTGCCCGGGTTTCTGGGATCGGTTGGGCCCGTCTCGTCAATGTTTCCAGTGCCTGGGAAAAACGGGTAACCGTGCTTGTCAATGCCATACTTGTGGTATGAAAGCGTAAAAACCCTATCCGTTGACTCGAAGGCCTGCTCAACACCGTCGCCATGGTGAACGTCAATGTCGATGTACAATACGCGCTGGTGCTGTGTGAGTAACAGCTGGATGGCTATGACGATGTCGTTGACGTAACAGAACCCCGAGGCAAGGTTCTTCTTAGCATGATGGAGGCCGCCCGACCAGTTAATGGCAATGTCGGATCGGCTGTTGAGCAGGTTCCAGGTTGCGCTGCAGGTAGCACCCGTGTAGAGAGATACATAGTTCCAGAGGCCGTCAAAGACTGGACAGTCGTTCGACTCACCCCCAAAACCATACGTAATGTACTGGGGGTCCTCAGGCTGTGCATTTTGCGGAGTAATCTTGCTGAGATACGACAGATACTCACGGTCGTGGAAGATGGCGAGTTCGTTGAAGTTGGCTGGCCTTGGCTCAAAAAGGTCCATGGTATACTCGAGTCCGTAGGCAAGTACCAGTTGTTTGGTGAGTGTCAGTCGCCATGGCTTCATGGGATGCGAGCTGCCAAAGTGGTGGTACTCTACGTGGGGATTGTAGTGAAATGAGACGTTCCAGCCTTTTGGCCGCTCTAGGCCATGCTCTTCGGCCTCGCGTGCGATTACCTCTATCTTCTCTGCATCAGTCATGGCTTTGAAATCCTGGAAGCTTGCCGGGTAAGCATCGTCGGGCGAGAGATATTCTTGAACAATGTTGTTTGCGGGTCCGTTGGACGGACTGTAACCTGCGGCCCGCATGTTGCGGGATGTTTGGAATGAGTTGGTGGGGGCGGGTTGATTGAATCTGGATACGGTACGTGGTTCCGGAGCACCCTGCCAAATCCAACGGTCACGGTCGTCTTGTGTGCCGACGAATGTGTCAACAAATGAATGCGGTTTCTGTTCTTCTGCACAGCGCCTTTCCCAGCGTGCTAGAGTCCTAGGCTTGGGTTGATGTGCTGGTGGTTGATTATCGTCAACTGCCTTTTTCTGCATGCGTCAGTATGGGCCAGAATGCACAAATCTTGAACGTGATCGAAGCCGAATGGAGATGTACCACTGGCGCAATCAAGTGCTCTCCGACTTGCAGAAGCTACTTACCTTTGGTGTTGGCCCACGCTTTTTTGCTGCAGTTGGTTTCTTCGCTACAACGGCCTCCTTTGGCGTCTCAGGTCTCTTCAGACGGTAGTCTACTCTTGCCGCACGCCGACCGCCAGGGTTGGACAGCTGCCACTGTGGCCCGTTCAAAAGTGTACCGAGCCGCAGAACCGTACGGGTTTCGGAAGCGGTGCAGTCACTATATGCCAAGCTACCTGCTTCCGGCACGTACTCGTCGTCTTTATCGTTGTCGTCGTGGTAGCTGTCGTCTGCATCGTCGTCGGACGCATCTTCGCTAGCGGTCGACGCAGCGTCCGGGTCGTCTTCGGCGCCGTCGTATGATTGGCCGTAGCACCGCATTCTGCCTAGCGCCATGCGAACCCTAGCCTCTTTGTCAGCTAGCTGTGTCTCCCAACCTGCAGTCCACGACCGCGACCGAACAGGCGAATCCACTCACCTTCCCATACTTGAATCTTGTATACTCGGGTAAAGACTGGTTTTCTTCAACTGAGCCGTGGACGTCTTGAGGGTCGGTCAGGGTATATCAGTGGTTTTTGTTGGCGTGTCGAGCCGTTTGCTCTCATCACCGCCTGGGGCACTTTCACCCGCGCCGTCACCGATACCCCATCAGCTTTCATCACGGTCACGGTCGCAATAGGCGCATCTTGTTTTTCTTTCGTCGTTTGCGCTTCCTTGATACCCCCGAGTGCGTCGCGCACACTCACACTCACCTCGCCGCTTTTTCTTGCCACCCCCAAAACATTCCCTGAACTCGATCCTATCTTTGAACGTCTGCCATGGCCATCGCAGAGGACGCGGCAACCGTGCTTGAGCAGTTTGTACATGATGGTAATCTTGACTAGCGAAAAAGTGAAGCAAGATGATGGCTAACAACAGACAGTCGCAAACTTGCCAGCTGAGATTACCCACTTGTACGAAGAAGTGCAAGCCAAGGACAATCAAATCCAGGAGCTGCGCGCTGCGATACAACAGCGCGACAGCAGCATTCAGAAATTCATCAAGCTGAACGGTAGCTTGGTAGAAAACCCAAAAGAGGCGGGCTACTCCAAGGTCATCTTGGCAAGCTATGAAAAGGCGCAAATTCTGCAAGAGGAGAAGATTGGACTGGTGGAAAAAGCCGCAGCTCTCGTATGTTTTCGATTTCTACATGATGGTGACTTTACTTACCATGGAACAGCTGGATCGCCATGTCAAACGTCTAGACATCAAGCTACGAGACTTGCAGAATGATGGCTCTATACCGACAGATCCTCAGATGCCCTCGCTGCTAAGAGAGTCACCGGGAAATCTGGTCCCACCAGCATCCATGTCTAACACAGGGGCCAACACACCGTTGCTGCCTGTGTCTGGCAATCACGGAGGCGGAGCGCCAAACCTCGCACAGGCAGCTGCCATTGCACGGCTGAGCAACGCGGCCAATGTTGGACTTAATTCGAGGACAACGCCTTCACTCCAGAACATGCAGACACAGGCACTCTTGAACCAGCAACGACTCACCAATGCTCAGACGGCCATCCAGGCGAATGCTCGACAAGAGCGAGAAGTATCCGTAGGCAGCGACACCAAGCGGCGGCGCCCAACTGGCAGCATAGGCCCGCTCCCTTCGGCAGCATCGAGTTTGGGCCGGCAAGGCTCGATAGGGCCAGGGACTCCCAAGCCGTCGACGCCAGGCTCCCGGGCGGGCAGCGTGGGACCAAGGCCACCGAAGAATGCACTGACGGTGAAGAAGGCGAAGCCACAGCAGCCGTTGCGCAAGGCTGCGCTCACGGCCAAGTCTGGGGTCAACAAGAAGCGTCGCAAGGGCGGGTCGCGAGCGTCTCCCTCGACGACGGCCGACGACGAGAGCGTGGCGAGCGAAGCAGGGACCGAGGACGAGGACATGTCGGGCATGGGCGGCGGGGACGCAGAGGAGGACGAGTCGGACGACACCAAGTATTGTACATGTCAGCGAGTCAGCTTTGGCGACATGGTGGCTTGCGACAACGACAACTGCCGGTATCAGTGGTTTCACTGGGAGTGCGTGGGCATCAAGGAGGAACCGCTGGGGGATTGGCTGTGTCCCGAGTGCCGGAACCAAGCGCCAACGAAGATCAAGAGGGCACGTTGATGTCACGAGGGGCTAGGGTCGGGGTGGGTGGGTTGTGGACGTGATTGGCAACGGTTAAGAACGGGGGCCATGTGGGTGGCATGGATGGGCTGCAGGCACAATGCGATGGAGATGCGATGCTAGCCAGGAGATGCAGTCGCCCGAAGAGGCGTCAGTGGGGGCCAGGGCGCAGGGCCGGGCGACCGGACGGGTGGTGGGTGATTGTGGTCGTCATGCTCATTTGAATAACATGGCCATTGTGCCCCCGTGCGACTCCGGCTGTGCTCTCCCCCGTGTGTAGGAAATTGGGGCAGTCTCCACTCGCGGCTGACGACGGGGGTGGGTGATCGCCGGGCCAGACCGGGCGGCCTAACGTATAGCTGCTGCTGATCGTGCCTTTGCGGCCAGAGCGCCGCCGTGGACGTGTCGAGGCGAAAGGCGTCGTGGTGGTGAGGTGGGCGTGGTGTTGTTCAGGGCAGCTCATGCGTGCGGTAGACGCGCGCCTCGGAGCGCTCAGTGGCGTCGGGGGCGCGGGCGGCTGCCATTGGCTGGGCGCTTGTGGCTGGCGGCCCCGGCTGGCCAGGAGGCCCCAGGAGAGGGAGGATGCGAAAGGGGCACCAAGGCCGACATTTGGCCCAGAGCAGCCTCATAAGCTGCTTGGCCCCGGCTGGCGGGCCTCGCCCTTGTACCGTAGTCGTGCGCTTTGCTGCCACTGCTGCTGCTGCTGTGTTGTCCTGCTGGCGCTGTTTTTTTAATCTTGCCTTGTCGTTCCCTAGACGCCCACGTGCTTCCCACGCTCCCTTGGCCGCTTGACCGCCCTCTCGCTCTTGCCTTGCTTGTTTACTCCAGCTAACCGTCGCTCCTTCCCACCCCAGCCAGCGCCCTCTCGCCTCCTACCACGCCCACCGTTTCAGCTGCACCCATTCTCGCCAGCCACGCCGCTGTCTTTTTTCTGCCGTCTCCGCCTCCAACCACCATCTCGGATACGACACTAGCCAACGGCTGTCAGCCCCCGCTGCCGCCGCCTCGATGAATGCCCTCAATGCTCGGAGCGGCACCCTGTCGCCCATGTCCACCGACAGCCAAGAGTGGTCCCCCATAAACGGCTACCGCAACATCGCTGGCGACAACCCTTACTCACCCACATTACCCCCCAACACCTACGGCCCCAGCAACCCGGATGGAGGCATGTCAAAGGGAATGCGCACAAGCAATGGGAACCCCTCGCCCCCCAGCTCCGTGGGGCGCTCCAGCGACGGCACAGGCTTGTATGCCTCGAGTATCAACGAGAGCATGAGGCCCCCCATGGACAACCGCAAGATGCAGGCCCTCGAGGAGACCATGGCCGAGCACTTCCATGTCCTCAAGGCCTATCTCGGCCCCTACCTCAACGACGAAAAGGGAAACCCACGCCCGAGCAGGGCAAAGGACAAGCTGACCAGGCTGTCAGCTGTCCAGTTCCAGGAACTCAGCACAGATGTTTACGACGAGTCGATACGAAGAGAACAAGATCGCAAACGGGGAGGGCCAGGTGCGCCTGGCAACGACACTCCACAATTCCTACTCCCCAAGAACAGCTTCCATCCCAAGCGCAACCAGGCGCGGCAAAAGCTGTCAACCCTCCCCCTCGAGCGCTTCCGCCAGCTTGCAACCGATGTCTTCTACGAACTTGAGCGCAGGTTTCCCCGCTTCACCGGAGGAGACATGGCTCCTCGACCCGCAAGTCCGGCCATGAGCGTCCAGAGTCGCATAAGCAACAGAGGGCCCCCGAGCAGAGTAGGCACACCCAACAGCATGGGCGGCCGGCCCCCGCCAGGACCAGGATACCGAGGGCCACCTCCTATGGGCGGTCCTCCTGGTGGTCCTCCTGGTGGTCCTCCAGGTCCTCCAGGACAAATGCGACCCGGCTCAGGAAATGGGCCGGGTGGAGGTGGTTCTTTTGGGCGGCCACTACCCAAGACGTTCCAATCAAACACCATTGTCCCAAACAAGGGTACTCTGGTCGAGGACGACGATGATAGTGCTGGGGACGAGGACGACTCGTTCAACCTCGAGGGCGCGGCTGCCAGCAGACGGCAAACGAACAAGAGTGCGAAGAGCATGAGTATGGCGCATGAAAAGATGACGGAAGATCTCCAAAACCAAGTGTCGGAATTACAGAGCAAAATCGGCTCTTTGGAGGCTACGATACGAGACAAGGACCAAGAGCTGGAACGACTTCAACAAAACGACACGAAGCAATCTGGCGCTTCAGAGACGGAACGCGCAGAATGGAACGAGCTTCGTTCTTCGCTAGAGCAAAAGGTCGAAGAGGCAGAAAGTCTGAACTCGTCTCTCCGGTCCGAGATAGACAGGCTACGCAACGAAAACGAGGACATTGAGAACAGCCTTCGCGCCCAAATAGCCGATCTGCAGTCGAGACCACCTCCACCATCAGCCGACGACGGCGATGGACAATGGCGACAACGATGCGAGGAGCTCGAACGCGAATTGAGTGAGCAACAACAAGTGGCAGACGAAGTTCGAAGAGACGCATCCATGTTCTTGCAGGAGATGAAGGAGTTGTCCGCCCGTAGTGATGCGGCTGCAGAAAAGGAGGAACAAATGGCGAACCAAGTCCGATCACTCGAATCAGAGCTAAAGGAATGGAAATCCCGATATGCGCGCACAAAAACCCAGCTCCGGAACCTCAAGGCTTCGTCCATGGGCTTGTCCCAACTTGTAGCGGCAGACTTGGGCGGCTATGGACGCGAGTCTTCCTTTACCTCACCAGATGGAATTGTCAAGGATGTCCATGTGACCAAGTTCCAGATCAGCATCGACGAGCTGCTCCAGCTCGCTAGGAGAGCCAATTCGGAACAGACCCTTGAAAGCATGCACCATGTTGTCAAATGTGTCCGAGCCATCACTGGCGATATCGATACCACGTCACTGTCGCAACTTCAATCGCCTACTAGCAGTGTCAGTGGTGACATGATGGCAAACCCGGAGAGGCAGCAAGCAAAGCTCAAGTCCCGCGTCAGCGCTACAGCCAACAACCTCATCACCGCTACGAAGAACCATGTGGCCTCTGGTGGACTTTCACCCGTCAGTCTGTTGGATGCTGCTGCTAGCCACTTGTCGACTGCTGTGGTCGAACTCCTCAAGCACGTCAAGGTGCGACCTACGCCGGAGGATGAACTCGAGGCTGATGATGAGAATGTTGATAGGCCTATGCCGCTCAAATCGGATGTCTACTCCAACCATGCTGCACCCACCAACGGTGGAGCCATCGCGAAGCCCGGTCATCAACGGGGTGGCAGTAGCAGAGGTGGCAGCAGTGACACTACTCGCTACAGCACCTACAGTTCGCCGTATAGCGGCTATGATGGCGCACAAGACGGCGGCATGCTCGAGTTCAAGGTACACTCCTAGCCGGCATGGGTAGCCCGCAGCCTACTGACGCTCGCAGAACTATCTCGAAGACCAGACAGCTCTTCTTGTGCAGAGTATTCAGCCCCTCGTCACCCACATACGCAATAATCCGGATGCCTCTCCTGCAGATGACCAACAAATATATGACTTCATTCAAGACATTTCGCGAGCAGTCGAGGACACTGCCAACAAGACATATGATTCGGTCAATCAGCTCTCCAACTCAGCTCTGAAGAAGCACGCCATTCCTGTCATAGAAGTCCTCGAGGAGTGCAGACGTAGCATGCTGGCGGTTGACATCAGAGGCGGAGGGCGTGAGCAGATTCCACCCCTTGCGTTCAGAACTGCAAGGGCTCTCAAGGTAAGTCCTGAGAAAGCCAAGTTCAGTTTTTCGTTTACTGATTTCCAAACCAGGAACTTGTACTCCGAGTCGACCACATCGAATCGGGTGAACTTACTGTCGAACAAAACCTCAACACCGAGTTGTAGTTGCGAAAGCAAGCAAGAAATACATTTTTAATTCAACGGAACGCGACTCGTTCATATATGTAATGAATTGACGGGTCACTTTTCTTATAATTTGGGCGTTCTCAACTACTATCCGTCTCGCATGGCGAGCCAAGCATGCAGTTGTTGTCTCTTTCTTCACCTGACGAGAAAAGCAGATTTGCGTCCTTTTCGTTTCAAAACAGTCTGAATACCCTTCTTGTCTGCTAGTTTTTTACGCTTTTGTGTAGTGAAGGATTGTGACACGATATTTTCGGCATAGCAAAAGTGGGGATATGGTAGTCTAGACGACTGCTGGGAGGACCCGCTCAGAAAGGGATGGCGAAGAAAGGAAGTAAACAATGGATTCGCAAAGTTGGGGGTTATACCATATGGAGCATTCTGAATTGATATTTTAGTACGTGCTTTCTTCCAGTACATCTCGTGACGTGAAGGGAACGGAAGACGAAACCAGGCACATGGCATGGTCGGCGCATGCTACCCCGCCATGTGTGCAGCGCCACGCATAAAGCAATTACTGCTTTCTGTTTGGCTTGGAGACTAGACCCAAAATTCTCAAACCAAGCGTGGCTATACCTGCCCTCCTGACACTCCACACAAGATGAAATACGGCATTTGCTTGTTTGACTAGCACAATGAAAGGCCCGAAGTGACGTCATCATACAGCTGTTACGCGTGTGACATGTTAGCTTCTTGGTGTTAGTTCTTCTTGTCTATGGCCATGTGTTCTTTGTGGTCTTTGGAAGATTGCATATCGAGTTACACCAAAGTGGCTTTTCCAACATGATGCAGCCGGTCTTCCACGGTCAGCGACCACCATACAATGATTCCATCCTGACAATCACGAAGCGCAGCTGCGCTGATCCATACGTACTATGGGACAAAGGCACATACTACATGACCTTTACTTGCGGCGGGCACGTTGAAATCTGGTCTGCGGATTCCCTATTCGATTTCGAGGAGCGCTCCAAAAAGACCGTCATATGGAGGCCACCGCCAAACCAACCCTATTCCGCTGATATCTGGGCACCGGAACTCCATTCGATTCAAGGACGCTGGTACGTCTACTTCGCGGCCGACGACCCAAAGCACGGCAACAAATCCCATCGCATGTACGTCCTTGCTGGTCCGCCCGCCGATGAAGACCCCCTCGAGCCCAGCAAGTGGAATTTCTTCGGCCGTCTAGGCGGACTCCCAGAGCACCAATGGGCCATTGACGGTACCGTCATCTTCCTCCACGGCTCCATGCTCTTCGTGTACTCTGGCTGGCCCCTCGGCACCCACGCCGATGAATCGCGCCAAGAAATCTTCATCATCGAAATGGTTTCTCCCACCGAATGTACTGGCCACCCCGTCCGCATCAGCACGCCCGACCTGCAATTCGAATTCTCCGGTACCAGCGGTATCAACGAAGGACCGCAGTTTCTCGCCTCGCCCGACGGCAGATGGATGGGTCTCGTGTACAGCTGTGCTGGTAGCTGGACACATGAGTACAAGATGAATACTCTCTACTACACAGGCGGCCATCCGCTGGATCCCCGCTCATGGGCCAAATCAAACGTTCCGTTTCTCAAAGCCGCGCGCGACGACTCGCCACCGTATGGCCCCGGCCACGGCAACTTTGTCCTGGTAAATGGTCCCGGTGGACCAGAAGTCTGGGGCGTCTTCCACGCTACCGACGCAAAGACTGGCTGGGAAGGCCGCAAAGCCCGCGTTATGCGCGTGGGATGGGGCCCTGGAGGCCCGTTTATGGGCTCGGGAGAGTGTGGCAGGTGTTGTAGTGAGGTTCAGCATTTCATTCAAGGCTGTCCTGGTGGTGTTTGTGGCGGACAGGGTCATTGTGGGGGTGCTGGTGGCGGCGGGGGTGGATTCATGGAGCCTGGACGGCTGGGCGGAAATCCGACGGACGATTTGAAGAGGGAGGTGAAGAATCTCGTCAAAGGGGGGAAGGGCTTGTTGAATAAATTTCTCAAGTGAATTTTGCATGTTAGCGCTGGAAAAGAAAGAAGTGGTGTTGGGTTGGAGGGTGGAAAGTTTATGTCGGCCCTTGACTGAGACCTTCAGGAGTTGGAGTGGTGGTGTGTGTGCTGGAAGACATTCAATGTAGATTTCTTAGACATCATATAGCTCCGCTTGGGTAGAGTAGAGCATGTAGCCGATATCAGCAAGACATGCAGATTTTTCTATCTCAAGATTAACAAAAAAGTTCGTTGCTATGTTCTTGAAGCGCAATTACCAAAAAGTCGAAGTGCGCATTTCGAAAAACAATGAGTTGAATATGAAACTGGTAATTTACCGCTATGCTGGACGTACTGAAGGAGAAGCAGTGCCGTATTCCTTGCTAGATACTGACACTTTCCAGTAGTCTTCCATTTCGTATCGCGGTTTATCTACTCCTCTAAGTTGCTGCATAGTGAGAGTACCACTCAAAAAGGAGGGACATCTGCGATAGATGCACTGTGTATCAAGGACGTATCATCGAAGCCACAGTCGCCCGCCATGTTACTATCTGGGCCGTAAGCTGCTTTTCTCTCTCTGGGTAGGCAGATAATGAGGGCCGATACTCTGCCGTCAAAATCTCTGTCGGGTCGAGTTTAGTGCATGAATAATTGCATCAAGTATCTGGAAGAGAAATTCAGAGGCTGGAATGCAACAGCGATTTTCGTCAGCAGAGATGGCTCAGAGACACGAATGCGTGGGGGTTCAAATTTATGATGTTACGCAATGTATCGATTCGTTGTGTTTGCTAGCTTATTCTCAACATCCTAGGTCGACTGTGATGTAGGATGAAAGCAGGACCAGGATCAGCATGTAACTCGTTTGCAAAGAAAAGAGCTGTGGTTATTACGCCAGCTTCAGCCCTGTTTAGACCTAATACCGACGGCACATATACTTTTCCGTGTTTTCCTCAACCCACATTCCGTTTTTCGTTCGCATGGCAGAAAACTTGCCGGGAGGCCTTATGCCGACTCACCGATCGACCGTTTTCTCCCGCGGCTGCTACCGTACACTGATTGATAACAGGATTGATTGAAGAATTACTAATTTTCCTTTCAGCTGATCAGAGGCCAAGAGCCAATCGGTAATTGCAACACATGCCGAGCTACTGGTACATGGCTAAGCACGAACTTACGCCTTTCCAAATGCTTGGTGCCTACCAAGTATGTGAAGAACTGAAGTACTGCTGACGTAGGGGTATAGCTCAAAGCGGCCGGTACCTATGCATTTCAGCCAATGCCATGCAATCGGATGCGAAGTACGAGGTGCATCTTCACAGCTGCTGCCTGGGAACTGACTCATGGTGTGATATCCGCTCAGAAAGCTGTGGAATTCCGCAATCGCAACTCCGCATTTCAGAGAACAGCAAGTATATATATTGCTGGCTACGGAGCCTCTACATCTCATGAATCAGCAGATTGAAGACCAGTAAATCACTAAAAGCCATCTTACAACTTATCTTTTCCAACCACCTTGTCTCTTCCTGACACACCATACCATGGCAGCTCAAGTCCAGGGAACTTGCGATCCGCGCTTCGCAAAAGTAAAGTCCCTCGCACAATCCTACCTGGATACTAGCGAAGAGCTCGGCTTCTCCCTTTGTGTCAACATTGATGGTACCGACGTGCTTGACCTCTGGGGTGGATATGCAGACGCCGCGAAAACCAAGCCATGGGAAAAAGACACGATAACATGCGCATGGTCCAGCACAAAACTCGTGGCTGCTGTTTGCCTTCTGGTTTGCATTGATCGCGGACTCTTGGACCCCAACGAGAAGGTGGCTAAGTACTGGCCCGAGTTCGCTGCCAATGGAAAAGAAGGGGCTGAAGTACGACACCTGCTCAGCCATGCAACAGGGCTGAGTGGCTGGCAGGAAGACATTACAATGGAAGAGGTGTGTGATCTGAAAAAGAGTACGGACCTGCTGGAGCAACAGGCTCCGTGGTGGGAGCCAGGGACCAAAAGCGGCTATCACGCCTTCACCATGGGTCATCTCATTGCGCGCTTGATTGAGAAAGTGACAAATCTCCCCATCGATGACTTTATGAGAAAGGAAATCACAGGTCCGCTAGGCGCGGACTTCCAGTTCGGCGCCCAGGAAAAGGATTGGGACAGGGTAGCAGAGATTGTACCACCACCTGTAGACACAGATCTCTCCAAGATCCCCGAACCGTTCAAGGACCCAAATAGCCTTACATTTCGGACCTTTGGGAGAAGTCCCGGTTTGGATGCGAGGGTAGCGAACATGGAATTCTGGAGAAAGGCAGTAGTCCCGGCTGGTAATGGATACACCAACGCTCGCGGTCTCGTTCGCGTCCTGTCTGCCGTCTCTTTGTCATCGCCAGAGAACCCATCTTCTTTTTTCTCACCAGAGACAATGTCGAAAATTTTCACGACACAGCAACATGGCATTGATGCCGTTATCCTTGCCCCCGTTCGATTTGGCCTCGGTTTCGCGCTTCCTAGTCCCGGTACAATGAACGAGAATCTGCCAGACGGTAGAGTAGGATCCTGGGGTGGCTGGGGCGGAAGCCAAGGTATTGTTGACGCAGATAGAAAGATCACAATTGCCTATGTTATGAATAAGATGGAGAACGCCGGCATGGGCCAGAGTGAAGGTCGGAAGAAGTTGGGAATGGGAAACTATCGGCAGAAGGACTACCTAGCGGCGATCTATGAGGCGCTGGGCGTGCAATGAGTAGCGTTTGCTTCGTGTTGAGGTTGTGTTTCCTTGGCAAGTGTTCAGTGTGACCATAGAGTACAGAATTCAATTATCCAACCGCTCCTACATTTGAAGAGTTATTTTTGGGCCAGCTATACCCTGTATTTTGTCGAGTTTTATATACCTAGAAAGTTACATGACAGCAAAGTGTAACAGTGATTGCCGTACATAGGCAGTAGAGTGACAAAGAAGCAGGAGAGTGGGCGTGGTACAAATTTCCGATGATGAGCTTATGTTTTCCCATTGAGAAAGTACAGTTCTGTTTGAATGTATGTATGTCCAAACTCACAATCTTCCATATAGCCTCAATAGTCATTTTATCACCCATCGATAGGAGACTATGGTCTCATGAGGAGTGAATCTTTGACAGGTGAATGTTCAGGCGCAGGAGTTGAGAGGCGGCGGTCCGGAAGTGCATTGTTCGTGCTACACTGATCATGCTTGAAAAGCGCGTTCCGGTACATTTCTTGAATCTTCAGATGAGTAGTGTCGTCCACAGGCAATGGCCAATACTCTGACGCGATAAAACGACATAGCTGCAGCTCTAGGGCTCCTTGCTCTTGTTGCGGAACGAGATCGAGATGAGCGACAATGGCCTGGCCAATTGGTAATAGTTTGCGCTTGAGAATCTGCGCATGGCTCTTGGTTCGCAATCGTGAGCTATAGGGCGGCAGACTTTCTGGCGTCAACGTTTTAAGTTTCTGCAAATCTTCACGGACAGGCGAAAGTATAGCAACTAATGACAGCCTATTGGTATTGGATGTGTCCATGTTATACAAACTAGCATCCGATCCTACAAACCGCATGCGAACCGAAGAAGAATTGAGGGAAAGGCTGTTGGGCTGGAACGACTGAACGACGGAGGAACTGGAGCCGACATTGCGCGCGAGCGGAAGCATTGGACTATGAAGATCGGGTAAGGCGGGCGAATGCGGAATGGTAAGGACCTCGACGTTGGGGCGAACTCAATGCGCGCTAGAGACGTCTTGCTTAAGTAACGGGGTCGTGTCGAGGGCGGCTTCCTTGTCTCCAGCTTCAGGACGTGTACTACTGGTAGAACCCCGCTTCGTGCCGGTGTCGAACATGTTCTGGAAGGTTCGGACAGCTAGGCAAAGAAGAGGGGCGAACACAGCTGTAACCATACGGAAGACTCGGTTGAGCCTCATGCGCCTTCACTATTTTGAAATCGATGGACGAGAAGAGAGTGCCGAGAAAAGAATGATAGTAGTGCCTTGTAACCAGGTCGATGGCGTGCTGATTGACCGCCCACGAGTTCATTACCAGGAGGAAGACAGGTCAAGCTAGGCAACCGTAGCGCAAGAGAGAGGTATGCAGCTGGAGGGGTCAAGAAAAGGTCAAGGGGCTTGCATCGACTATAGCTGCAACTGGTGAGAAATGGCTACCGGTGCGTGACAACAGTGATCGATCAGGCATGACGCGGATATGAAAACGAGATGTGTCCACTCACTCGTGTATATTCACTGCCACTACCAGTCGCATCCATTCAATATCTGTTCCTGTACTCTCGAGGGACCGTGCAGCTCTTTGTATAGTCTCATTCTTAACGCCTTTCCCTCCAACCGATCGGAATCAATGCTGCCGCAACCTGCCCGACTCCACGCTCCGTCGCAAGCAAATTGAATTGCGCTGCAGCATTTCTAGTGTCTTGTATCTCGAGCCGAATGCCCAGATCGTTCAGGTATTTGCGCACCGTGGGTGCAATGGGCGTAGTATTTGGGCCAGTCCCGATGATGAGAAGGTCTATTCAATCAATTTTAGCTGAGTTCATGCGTGGAAAGACGTCAAAGACGAGATTGCCGCATACCAGGCTTGGGATAGACCAGCTCCAACACACCCCAGGCCTCCTCTGGCACCTCCCACTGTCCTTTGGCATTCAGCAGCTTTCCCATCATCGCATTTTTGCCTGCGCCTCCCTCAGCTGTTGTGCCTTGTGCGCTTTGCTCTTGCAGCCACGGCCGCCACCGATATGCTTCGCCGCCAACGAGTAGAATCCCGCAGCCACTGATGCGCATTTGATTGTTGAGTGCGAAGCCGTCGCTGGTACATGCGTCGATTGAGGTAGCAGGCGCTGCTGTGTTGCGTAGGACATCTAGGGCACTGAAATCGGTTTGTGTGTCCTCGTTGCTTTTGGGTCCTCTATCGCGTGTCTTGGGGGGTCGGGACTGAAGAAGGGCAGGACGCGTGGAGTGCAACCATCGTGCTTGACATGGGAGCGTCAAGGCTATGGGCTGGCATCGTGCCTTGATTGTTTGACGTGACCATGGTCGCATTGAACATTGTGATAGGGCGCGAATCGATCTCGACAAGCTGGGTTCCATGGCGGGACATGCAATGGGTGTTACTGTGGAGAGTATGGATTGCAGCGGTCAAAGTCTACCATGTGAGCCATCGATGCGGTCATCGTCTGCAGAGCGCTCGGACCCCCCTCCGCTCTTGACCATGACTAGGGAAAAACTCTATCAAGACAGCTTCTAGTCTCTAAACCCTACACATTCTCATCGCATATTTTCTTAGCATTTTCATGTATTGCTGATCGTGCAGGGACGTCCCGGCAGTGTGTTTCTAGCTATCGAGCTGAGAGAGCCCACGATCTATTGTACATATCCAATCTCATGCTGGTCAGGTTCTTCCTTACACTAGGTACAGCTTCCATCAATGCTTCATCGTCTAGCAAGATTCGATCATGTGTCTAGTAAAACTCCCCTCTCACTCGGGAAAACATAGGAAGAAGGTTACTTCCTAGTAGCCAGAACTGTTGGCATTTGTTAGCACCTCACTTTGGTGTTAGCTGCGAAGGAACATGTTACCCCATAATAGATGTATGAAATGTAATAATCTTTCTCATCGTAGCTTGAGAGATAACCGCCCATGGTCCGTAGAGCGAGGATTGTATAGGCGACGGCCACAATGAGGGGAGGCTGCCACAAACCAATGAGGCCTACTGTCCACGCTGCAATCAAGCCTGCAAGTGACCACCTAGCCCACAGTGGAGAGAGCAACATTAGAATCGTCGTTCTACCCATGACAGCATCGGCCGATCGATCGCGAAAGTCCTGAGCATGCCCCTATCACCGACAGATTCAATTCAGCGTCCACCTGACGGGACCGGAAAGACCTACAGTGGTTGAGAATATGCAGCCAAAAATGAGAACAGCCATGGCCTTCTTGCCTTCCAAATGTTTGCCACCATCTGTCGTGGCTCAGCTTAGATTCTGCGAAGACATCTGCACACCACATAGTCTTACCAAACGTGACTGTAGTCCCCCAGCAGTAGCACATGATACCAAAAGCTCCAAACACACTCTTCAAGCCGGGAACAGTAACTATCCTTCCCTCATTGTAAACCGTGATTGCCAAGGTATACAGGGCTGTGCACAGGACCGTATTGCAATTGATTGCCATAAGCCATATGCATATAAGAACACAGTAATACAGCGTATGTGCGTCCTCTAAGGTTATGTAACCAGAGACGAGTGGTCGATGCGGTTTCGAAATGCGGTCTTCTTCAACTCCGAGAATCTTGTCACGTTAGCATCGACCGCCAAACAACACTCAGCTCCCTGAAGCCCACCTGGTTTTTAACCTTTATATGCGTTAGCGTTACTGTTAACTCATCATCGAACAGTGTTTTTGTTCATACCTGGAACGCCATGAGATGCAAATGGTTCCAAAGCATTCCTTTAAGCAATGTGGGAAAACTTGGTATTCCCGAAAGAGCAATTGCTGTCATAAGCTGTAGTCCAGTCAACGTCAATACTCAATATCGAATGTGAGATCATACTGTAGGTAGAATGACGGCAGGAATATCGGCTTTCCCAAAAAGCCAAACTACTTTCAGAGGCTTTCCCGCACGTCTCAAAAGCACCAGGATATCCTCGATTTCCTTGAAGAACATGATGAACGGCATGAGGGCTTCCTGGAGTATCAACCGTGGATTTCAAAATCCCGATATATGATATTTGATTGAGCTCAAAATGAAGGGTTGACTTATAATACAGTAATCAAAGGTAAGATTGCAAATAATTGCTAGCAGTATCGTGTGGGAACAAGGTGCCTATTCACTCCTCAAGGGAATCTGAGATATACCCTTGGTACGATGATGTGACAATACGTCACAATATAAATTGATGAACAGATGTCGATGGATAAGATAACTTGCATCATGTTGCTTGCCCAGAGGAGATGTACAAAGTATTTCCCTCTTTGAAACGACTTCAGGGGGCCAGAGGAAGCACACCCTTCGCTAAGCATGCGTCGGATGTCTCCATTTGTGGATAAGAGATGCTCGTTAAAACCTGCATGCACCCCAAAATCCCTTATCAAGGAAGATTGCCACACCCCTCTTTATTCAGACAGCGTAACATGAAGGATCCAGTGGCGCCTGCTCAATGAATCCAAGCATGCGATGCAATTACGAAGTCGGCTGTAATATTGTGCAAAGGCGTCGTCATGGTGCAGGAGATGTTGAACAGGACTGGTCAGTCGTGGCATCTGTTATGCAATCACGCGAAGAGTTTACAAAAGCAAAAACATGAAGTTGGTGTACGGTAAATTGCTTTTATGAGAAAAGCAGCCATAAGTCCCAAACGGTCGCGCCCAGCTTAATCCCACCCCTTTGCCTTTTTCTTAACACACACACAACAATAATAACCGATTCCACCATACTGAAGCAAGTGGCCAATATTAGCACAGAAGCTAGAAATAAATCTCTATGTTTGAGACTTCGTGTTATGCACTCATATTAGTACCGCATCATTGCAGCACCGCATGACTTGACGCTGTAGACAACAGTCAGTCCGGGCCTGTGATATTTGAAGTGATGCCAAACCTGTTCCAGTGCGTCGCCTTAAGCTACGGGCCTAGCCATGGCTATACCAAAGAACACGGGGATCAGGAGAATAAACTTCATCTCTGAAACATGTTCAAACGCAAAGATGCTCATGTGTTGACCGGTGCTTTGTGTCTTTGTAAGTTTGTTTGGCACCCAATTTACGACAGGAGCTCTTGAGCATTTTATAGTATCTGCAGAGACAAAGAATACTTCACATAGTCAGTTAAGCACGAGAGAGATCTCACATAAGCCAATCTACATCGCGCACCTGGCACGTCCAAACAATACCTAATCAGATAGTTGAGGCACCTTGAAGCGATCCTTTCAACGTTGCGGAAAGTTTCCTATAAAGACCGTCTGCTGTGTTTCCTAGTTAGGAATACGTTCTTTCGCGTAAGAATATCTTGGTCGCGTGTAAGACTCGAGGAGTTGATAAGTGTTAAGATTGTGGTATCTATAACAGTAATCTTGTCATCTCATAGGATCAGATCGAATAACGCGCATTATGGCGAATGGCGGTATGAGAGTTGAAAATGCAGTCTACTTCGATTATGCAATATATATTGAAATGAACTGAAGGGGTATCATACAGCCTGCAATCAGCCTAGGAACGTGTGACAGCATTACTATGGCAGAAGCTTTTGTTCAAACTCGTGGCGAACGCGGTACTTAGCCAAAGGTATGGGAACATCTACACTGTATCCCAGTTCTCCCTGCACTTTTTCCATCTTTCTGGTCACCTTGCCTACAAGTCGTGCAATCCAGCGATCGTTTGCCATGGCGTGCACCGTGTTCTGGCCCGCTTTGCGCATGCCGACCATAGTCTTGTTTGAAGCTTCTTTGAAACCACTATCCACCTTTTTGAGAAAAGCTTTAAAGCTCTTGTCTTCGTTGCCATTCAGTGTAGCTTGCGACGCATCGGTATTGTTGGTATTCAAAGATGCTACACTGCTAGCTTCGCTGTCGGAAAGGTTCGTGCTAACTCGCTTGAGCTCGCGTAAAACTTTGGCCTCCTCAAAGTCTTTATCCGACTCGATGACTTTTGTCGCTTTGACGATTGCGGCGACAAAGTTGAGTAGATCTTGGTGGAACTGGGCTGGCAAATGCACATGTGCATTGACATGCATAGCCGCCTCGTCTCTTTTCAACCTCTTGAGCTCCTTCCGAGCTTGTGCCTGTTTGGGTGTTGGCTCGATCTCATTCACAGCCGATTCCATCTCGAGGATCTCGAAATCGCTCGCTTTTTCCGGAAAGATATGCTCATGGTGTGGAAAGAGGAACATAGGTATAGTAAGAATAGCGTTTGCACCACCCAATCGGACAACCTGTTTGAGTTCAACGGCATCAGGAAGGACTCTGTAAGCCATCACATCTGATATTTTGAACTTTGTTTGGATGTCGTAGTTCGTGTTGATGGGGAACTGTGATTCGCTTAGGATTGGACCAAGTTCGACAGCGAAATTAGCATCCGCGCACCAGGCAGATATCCGAGCCTCAAGCTTACGAATCTCTGCATCTTGGGCCGAATAATGCTTGAAGAAATATTTCTTCATCAGCACGGTGAACCATTTCCCTGAACCAGCCGCTGTGACTGACTTGAATTTTACCGGGTGGAAATAGCAGATCGGGCTTAGCATCAACCGGTATAGGAATGGCAGTCGATGCAGGAACCTTTTTAGATTCGGATAGGATGTCTTACGAAGTGTAGAGAGCCTGATAGATTTCGAGGGTGGATGAGGTATAGAAGGTTGGCTATGAATTTCAGCGCAGATGGCAGCACGAAAATCATCCATATTTGCAATGTCCAGACGGACTCCTGGCTCTTCTCTTCCTTTCTTGCCCTGTTTCTGTTCGTCTTTTTCGTTCTCTTCATCTGCTTTGCTGTCTTTTCTTGCCCTTGAAGCCTCGGTTAAGTGTTTTTTGGCAATCGTGATCGAACTTGTTTCGTCGATATGGCGTATCAACTCTCTATATTTGGTATGTGCCTGCTCTTCATCTGGTGCCACTTTCTTAACGGAGGAAAAGGCTGAAGCAGTGTCTTGGGCCTCCGCTGGAACATTTCCAGCTGTGAAGCTTTCCACCATATTAGTTGGTCGATCACCTTTCCCGCCCTTTTCCGTTACCGCTCTAAGTATGGCTGTGTTAGTTACAACCATCGAGTCGTCGTCGTCCGGCTCCGGAACGCCATATGCGACGTCGCCAAAAGTAACTTCCCAGTCTCCGCCCTTGACATTTGCATACACGTCATCAACCGTAATCTGTCGGAACAAGGGTACAATGACTTTGTCGACTTGTATGCCTAACTCAATGTCATCCGAGAGCTTGATCCCAACCTCAACGCCATGCGCGACCAGTGTCATTGTTGAAAGTGAGAGCGTAACTCCACGAATAACAAAGAGCCCTTTGACCTCAGTATCGATTTCAAGAGCTGGTAGGTCGAAGAAGGCAATTTGGTCGTTGATGAAGTGTAGATCACGCAGAAATGTCTTGCGCAGACTGCGGCGTACAAGGGCGGCAGCGGCTCCAAACTGGTAAAGACAAATAACAAGAAGAGTTGGCCAGCAACAGGCCAAGAACATCCAATAGAGGAGCCAGGAAGTCGCGCAAACTGCGTAGACGAGGTTCACAGTAGCAAAAATAGTCCAAACAGGAACAAATGGAAGGATTCGATGTCCATACGCCTCGCCAAGCAGGATGGCGTACACTAAGACAGGCGCTCCTGAAATGACCCATCGCAACGGCCATGAGAGAACGAGGGCAGCGAGAACAATGAGAACGAGGAAAGAATCGGGTATGAGTCTGCTCGTGAGCTCGCGCCCGCGCGTCGAAGTTGGTACAGGGTCTGCCAGTGGAGCGACTGGTTTTCGTTTTGGAACAGCTGACGGCTCGCGCTGTGCGCGCGAATCCATATTCGTGGTATCGTAAAGCAGAAGTTTCGAATGTCGAGACTCGAGAAGAAGAAAAAATATGGTGGTGGGTGTACTTGGGTGCAGTACCTGCAGGTGCGGTCATTCACGTTGTCGGTAATGCAGGGTTTCGTTGACAACCTACTGACGTCATTAGGCGTTCCCTGACCCGCAAAAGCGATTTGCATCTGCTGAAACTGCTGCTAACAGGAAAAGAACGCCAAACAGATCGAGAGTATCATCCACAGCGATTGGATCGTTCTGAAAAATCACAAGCTTCTCCTGCTCCCGCGTTGATGTACGGTCGGCGCTGTTTCTGCAAAATCATTCGTAAAATCCATAGCAATCTTTTCCTGTTTACCTTCCTGAAAGCCTACAATCTTGCGATTTACCCGGCCCTTGCGCGAAGCCTTCAGCGAAAGTTGGAAACTGCCTTGGCGCGAACGAGGCTTTACGCAAAATGACCCAAGCTTTGACTTCGGGACTGCACATAACTCAGCTGTATAAAGAGATAATCTTTTGAAGAAAGTCTGAGCTCATGAACTCAAGCTACCCTAAGTGTGTTGGGGAGCAGTAAGATCCAAACAGCTGTGAAGAAGGCGCAACGACTTCGTTCGAGCTTGAACGTACTCTTGAGAGTCGCCAAAGAATTGGCTACGGCGAATCATCGATGCGCATGTTGCAACGACTGATCGTTCTCTGCTCCGACGCCAGTTCTTTCAATCGCATCTCTGCTTGACTAGTCAACCTATAGCAAACTCCTCGAAATTAGATGTAAATCACACCTCTCCGAGAACGCCAATCATTGCCAATGTACTTGGGAGAATGCCGAAGCTCACTAACAAATAAGGATTTGTGATCCAGGAAGAGAAGATTGGTAAACAATGAGCACACATGACACAAAGCAGCAATAAGTTGGATTTGATGTGCAGCTGGAAACGTACCTGATACGATAAATGAATGGACGTAATAAACATGGCTACAAGCTCCTGATGGTCTCGGCGCAACGCACAGATTCGAGACAACTGACCTCTTTGAGAACGCTCTCTGGATAATCGGGTGTATACAGCCAGGAGGGGAGATCGGACCGTCGCGGAACATTAACCCGACCACCCCTAGTCAGCGGAAGATCTCTCGGATGCCATGTCCCCAGTTCAATATCACAGATGAAACGCTTTATTACGTGAGAGATCAAGTCCATCTTTAGATACACACTTAGCTACAGGATAACTCTTACCCAATTGATATTCGACGATTGGAATTAAATGAAATGATAGGGGCAAATACTGTACTGCTATAGGGTGACCTAATATTTGAGAAATGATATCTCATACTAACAATGGCACGCTTCCCTTAGGCACGCTAATAAAACTACTGGTTTAATATAGTTTCTACTACAGCAGTAATCATAGGCGTCTCTCAAGCCGCCAGCATCCGCGGCTTACTCATACGTGCCGCGCCGCCTCGTCATAGCTCTACCCACTAACTTATCAAAGGCCCTTTTAGACGATCGGGTGAGATAGCGCAGATACAAGTGAACAACATGTAACCTCATTGTCAGCAGCATCGGGATCAGAATATCCATGGAAAAGCTTAGTCTGGTTCAAAACAATAGAGTCTAGGAAGTATCCCCGCATATTGTAAAAAACAATGTACATCGTGCGCGATACTTGACCTATTGAAGGTCATACATGTGCTGCTAATAGCCCGGTTGATTCTGTAAGCTCGTGCGATCCCATCGATCTTGTTAAACCTTAAAGAGAGGATTGATGGATCTCCCTTAAGTGATGCTAGCGTACTACCTCTTCTGAGTCCTACTATGCATTACTAAAATCTCTTGCACCAATATGACGTTATCTAAGTTTCGGTGCTAGTGAAAGTTTGTAGAAGTTCATGCATTTTTTTATGTAGCTAGTCTAATTAGGGACTAAGAGTTTCGTAAATGTATCTAGCGTTTGATGTCCTTCTAAGCGCTAGAGTCTTACAAAGTACTTTCTAGAAGTAACGTAATACCCATAGTGGTCGACTAGATTGAAACGCAGTATAAGGAGGAGATGGCGTAGAGTTGATAAATGGTACAATAGGCAGCTTGGAATTTTACCGTCAGCGGCTATCACAGGTGGGAGTATAGTAGTAGCAGAGCTCTAGACCTGATTGCCCCATAGGTTAGATACACGACACCAATAATCGGCTCCATAATGATGGGTAGTATTATCAGGTCGATCATGTTCTGTCCGAGAATACAAAAACTCAGTAACGGGAGGATTGAGAGCGGTGTGACGTGTACGTCAGCCCACATGGTCAAATCATTGCAGCGCTGTCAGGTACTCCTGGGAATGTTTTTTGATCCATCTTACTAAGATGACGTTTCCAGGGTGTGGTCTGTTCCACGACCTCAAAGTCATACACAATCACAAGCACAAGATAGCTGAGTGTGTTAGATCATAATGATAAGAGTACCATGGTGGTTAGGCGCACCGTTTAGTCCCGTATTTGTAGCTATTTTATCAAGAATCAGCTCTTGAATCAATGCTGATCGACTGAAGCCGTGATGGAGACTCGATATTTGAACCATGATGATGCTAGCACCTGTTTCAGAAAAAGAATCGAAAACCTTCCAAAGAACAAGGTTCTCACCAATAGTATAATCTCTTCACACTGATCGAGTATGAATCATGATGTAAGGACTCAAAACTAACTTTATCTCGCTGAAGTCTTTCCGTTCAACCGGGAAGTCCGTTTCGTCACTACATCTTAAGACCATGCTAAATATCGACCAGGGTAGTATGACACGACTTTTATGCCTCTTTAAGGATTAATTATCTAGAAAGCATAAATATGAATTTCTAGCTCCTGGCTATAAAACGCAGTTTGGCACTCACTCGCAAACTAGTCTCATCTCATTCCATCCATTTTAGCACTACACAACATTCGAAAGTCATACTCACGATGAAGTACCTCGCCATTTTCCTCGTTGCTATCACCACAGCATCCGCCATCGCCGTTCCTGAGGCGCAGCCTGAAGGGCTTGAGAAGCGGGCCTGCTACACTGCGGTAAGCAGATTCAAGTATCATGTTCTGTTACAAGAATTGGGCTAACGTTCTTTTGTTTGATAGTACACACGATGCAAATCTGCTTGCCCTAACGCTGCTTGCCCTAGGGGAGGTACTAATACTCAGCCTGAATTCTGCTGTTAGAATGAGATCTACATTTCAACTCTTGGCTGGCGAAAACCAGGGATAAACATGAGTTGCGCTCATGTCTCAGTGCAGTCTTACGGAAGATTCGACGAATTGGTGTAGTAAGGTTTTTTTTTTTTTTTTTTTTTTAGTTTAGCGTCCTGTCTCAGCCGGTGGGCTATATAGGACGTGCAGGCTAGGCCTGCAAGTATCTACGTGGTTCTATCGATTTGATGTAGGTGGGGGAGGGGGCTATCTAAATCGAGGTGAGGCTCGTAGCCTAGTGCAGAGGGAGGTAGAAGGGGGTCTTGCGGGTAGAAGTGAGGGGTAGGGTAGGTGTAGGGCAAGGGCACCTAGTATAGGTGTTGCCCTAGTTCTCGAGGTTTCCTTTGTACCAGGCCTGTGTTGCAGCCCTAGTTTCCTTAATAAAGGCAATTGTGGCCTGTATGCCTGTTCTCGTATTTAGGAGGAAGGCTAGCGATAGAGGGTCCTTGCTAGCCTCTTGCATCTTCGTCCTAGCCTCCTTGTATAGCGTACACCTAAGGAGGATATGTGCAGCGTCTTGCGTAGCTCTATAGTTGCAGGGGCAAACCTTAGAGTCTACTTTACCTCGCTTGAAGAGAAAATCTCGTAGGTAACAGTGTCCTAGCTTAAGCTGAAAGAAGGCGCTAGAGGCTTCTCTACTAGTAGGAGGAATAGCAATCTGCTTCCTAGTCTTCCACTTATACCTTGCGGCGTAAGTAGTAGAGTTTAGAGTAATAGCTCTCCTTCTATACTGTTCTAGATAGCTAAGCCACTCTCGCTCGCCTAGCTGTTTTATTCGTGTGCCTATTACAGCTAGACTCGTCCTACTAGAGCTAGGATCTAGCTTTGTCGCCTCCTTTGCTAGCAAGTCTGCTTTCTCGTTTCCTATAACGTCCTGGTGGCCGGGTACCCAGTAGATCGCGGGTGTTAGGCCTTTCTCTCGAAGCTTTTTTGCTGCTCTCGTACATCTAAGTTGCCATTCTTGCCCAGGGTTGTCAGAGGCAGTTTGTAGTCTGAATATTGCAGCCTGGTTATCTGCATATACTCTAACATCTAGACAGTCGTCTGCTAGGTCGATAGCTTTCTCTAGGCCTAGAGTAATACCTTCTAGTTCTCCGTTATAGACTAGCTGGTTGTATCCTATATTAACCTTTTCCTGAGCTATAAGACTAGCTCCTTTGTAGAAGGCTACTCCTACTCCTATACCCTTGCCTTTGCTTGTGGCTGAGGCGTCTGAGTAGATGGAGAGGAGGTGTTTGTCTTCTAGGAGTTCCTTATGGTGCTTTGCTTCGATTTCCTTAGAATTCTTAGATATATTCGTCTTATAGAGTATTTCTGAGCTCCAGGGCATAGACGCGTAGTGCTGAATCTTCTCACTATCCGAGGATAGTGCTGTTGAGATAGATCTAGTAATACGCTCTAGCTGCTTGCCTTGATTGCTAGAGATAGCAATGTTGAGAGGGTGGCTAGGAGCTAGCTTTCTTGCTCTAAAGGCGTATTGACGTAGGGCGTTATTAAGTCTAACTCTAGGAGGGTAAAGAGCTGCTTCTACCTCGCTAGGTATAGCAGGTGAGGTTCTAAAGGATCCTAGGATTTTCCTGCAGGCTTGATTCTGCAGCTTCTGCCTCTGATTGAGTGCTGTATGTTGCTCCTTCCAGAAGATTTGGCAGCCATAGTCCGCTACGCTAGTGACGCAGGCTAGATAGAGTTGTCGTACTGCTCTAGGCGAGAGGCCTTTATTTGAGTTTGCTAGCCTGCTAAGGCGGTGAAAGGCTGCGCTAGCCTGCTGGTTCCTAATGTAGCTGTGGTGCTTGAATTTGAGGCTGCAGTCAAAGTAGATGCCTAGCCATCTAACTAGCTCCTTAGACTGTACTGTTTCCTGAGTAGGTAGAGTAAGTACTCTACTTTGATCTTTTCTAGATCTTGTCCAGTTAACTAGTTCCGTCTTTGAGCTGTCGAATTGGATAGCTGACTCCTCTGCTAGTCTAAAGAGATTCTGGATCTCCTTTTCTAGTAACTTGATATTTTTCCTTACTGACGTAGACGATACGGAGATCTGTAGGTCGTCTATATAGGAGGAGGAGTAGGTGCTCTCACTCGCTTGAATTGCTTGAAAGAGCGGTTTTGAGTAGATTAGAAACAGGATTGGCGAGGCTGGGCTTCCTTGAGGGGTTCCTGTTGAGATTTCCTGAGGCTCCTCAGTCTGTCCGTCAAAAGATAGCTCTAGTACTCTACCTTCTAGAAAGGACTTTGTCCAGGCTAGTAGACAGCAGGGTAGGCCTTGATCTCTCATGACTTCTAGAAGCTTATTTTTGAGACGTGATCGAAGGCTCCTTTAATATCAAGAAAGATAGTAGTAGTAACTTTCTGTTTTCTTTTCTGCTGCTGTATGTTGTTATAGAAGAGTAGCGCAGCGTCGATAGCGGACTTCTTTAGTCTTCCTCCTAGTTGAGAGGGGTGGAGTAGATCAGTTGTTTCCGCTAGTGCGCCTAGTCTCCTAGCTACTAGCCTTTCTAGTACTTTGCCTAGACAGTTTAGAAGTGAGATTACTCTATAGGCTTTTGGGATCGAGTAGTCGGGCTTGCTTGGCTTTTTAGGATTACTCCTTTTGCTTTTCTCCAGCACCTTGGGTGGTAGCCTAGGTTAAATAGAGTAGAGTATATCCTAAATAGAGTTGCCGACTGCGTTAAGTAGGCCTTTTGGATCACCTCATGGCTGATCAGATCAGGCCCTGGTGAGGTAGCCTTCACTTTGCAGCAGGCAAAGGAGAGTTCGTCCTCTGTTAGAGCAGGCCAGGTCCACCTGCTGTCTCCCCTGTAGGTGTAGAAGGAAGGGATAGCTGTCGTAGGAGGCGGAGGAAAGAGATCTTCTCTAAAAGCCTTGCACTTCTCTGTAAACGACTCCTTGCCTTTAATAGCAGGTATTCGAGTACTTAGGTTATCTTTCGTATATGCTAGAGCTTTAAAGATATCATGTGGCGAGTCTTTTTGAAGAAAGGCCTCCCAGTGGCCTTGTTTAGCTCGTCGAATAGCTTTTAAATATCTATTTTTAGTGCGTAGATACTCTCGTTTCCACTGGTAGAGGGAGCTATTATTTTCCTTTTTTGCCTCCTTCTTGTAGGCTCTATAGGCTCTGCTTAGGTCTTGCTTTCGGCTATCTAGCTCGCTCGTCCACCAGGGCTTAGGCTTAGGCTTTTGGCTGACTAGTGGAGTTGACTTTTCTAGTGCGTTCTGTATAGCCTTTGTAAGATCCTCTCCTAGCTTATCTAGCTTAGTTTCTAGCGGGATATTTTGTCCTAGAATAAGCTTTCTTGAGGTGTAGTTCGAGCAAGGAGGTAGTGTCGACAGTCGCTCCTCTAGGCCTATGGCTTTGATCTCCTGTCCTAGCGTCTCCTTAAAGGTCTTCCAGTCTGTTTTTCTAGTATTGTACGTCTTTGGCTGTCTAGGTAGCTCGCTAGTAGTATAGATACTAAATAGAATAGCGTGGTGGTCAGATCCAACTTCAGGTATAGTCTGCCAGTCCTGGATACTAGCAGCTATATCGTTGGTTACAAAAGTAAGATCTAATACGCTCTCTTTCCGCATGTGAGCTCTGAAGAAGGTGCCTTCCCTAGAGTATTTAGTAGAGTGAGATTTTGCGTATCTATCCACTCTACTAGATCCTCTGCTAGTGTGCTAGGGCTGCGCTCCTCTAGGCTCCATCTAGGATGGTGGGTGTTGAAATCTCCTAGAATAATTGACTGAGGCTGTAGGGTCTCCTGTAGTAGGCGCCTCTGGATTGTTGTCTTGTTTAAACCTTCTAGTAGGCTCTTCTCGTTATAAATGTTATAGATATAGAAGTTAGTGGTAGTAGCTAATACTTTAATAGCTAGAAAGTCGTTATCGTCGCTAATAAGTGGATTAACCTCTACTTCTAGATCTTTTCTAATATAGAAGAGTACTCTAGGCCTTAAGGAGCTATCCTCTAGGGTAGGTAGTATCTGAGTAAAGTCCTGGTGAGCGATAGATCTAGTTTTTGCGTACGAGGGTCCCTTGAGTAGCCAGGGCTCCTGTACTGCGATGATTTTGGCGCCTACTTTGACAGCTAGATCTAGCGCGCTCTCGGTAGCAGGACTACTTCTATTAACGTTTATTTGTAGAATTTTCAACATCCTAGTTAGTAGGGCTCGTCCTAGTAGTCCTAGCTATAAGGATATCGCAGCTAGGGTTATTTGCTGCGTGAGGCTTACTACAGTTGACGCACTTAAAAATAGTGTGTACGCATGCTTTTCCTTTTGTGGGGCAGGACTTGCATTTATGTAGGCTTGTGTGGTGAGCCTCACTGCAGATCTGACAGGCTACTTTCGAGCATCTAGCCTCTAGGTGGCCAAAGCCTTGGCATTTCGAGCATTGTCTAGAGTTATTAATAACTCGTAGCTTCTCTGCTCTAAGGCTCTCTCCTAGGATATAGAGCTTTCCTCTAATAGCCTTAAGAGCCTCCTCTTCGGTCGCAAAGGCGACGCAGGCGGAGCCGTAGCTCTGCTGTTCTCTCTTAGACTCGGGGGTGAGCCAGAAAGGAGTGCCTACTACTTTTAGGCCTTTATTAAAGGTCTCGATTTCCCCTTAATTACCTCTAGGCTGTGGTTCGTTGGTAGCTTGTGGATAACTACTTTATACCATGAGGTAATAGGCTGCGCTGCCTTAAAGGCTACTAGATCCTTCCAGATCCTCTGGTTTTCTAGCAGGTACTTGGCTGTGAAGGAAGGCGTGGTAGTAACTACCTTATTTCCCTTTGATGATATAGTCACTGACGCGACTACAGGCGATCGTACACCTCCTTTAGAGGTGAAGGCTTGGTTGAAGGCGTTTCTTAGCCTTAAGGCGTCAAAGGCAGCAGGAGCCCCTAGGTTGACTAGGACTAGTTGTCTCTCCTTGAGGCTCGGCTTAGCCTTTTGAGGTGTCTTCTTGTGCACAGTAGTCCACTGTTGCTCCTTGTTTATTGCTGCTGTAGCAGCTGCAGCGTACGAGGTAGGTTGCGGTGGAGCAGCTATCTGACTATTTCCCTGCTGGTTTGGTCTTGTAGTAGTAGGCCTATCGAGACGACGAACTTTATCTCTGAGCTCCTTTGAGACATTTGAAAGTGAGGAGATCTGATCTCCTAGTATGGCTGAGTTCTTCTTACTGACTCTACCTGTCTCAGTATAGTCTCTAAAGACTTCTACTAGGTCGAGCAGGTTAGTCTGCTGCGTGGGGTTATTTTCAGCTAGATTAGCTGCTTGGACTACTAGGTTTCTAGCGATCTCCAGAGCCTCTTCTACTGACGTAGCCTTAGGTGTCCTGTTTTGGCTAGAGAAAGGATTTCTCAGCGTTGAGCCAATGAAAGGAGAGAAATTGCTTCTAGTGCGTGTCTCTGTTCGTGTCTTTTCTGGCGAGAAATTGGCTTGTCTTTTGTTTGGTGGTAGAATAGGAATTTCAAAAACACTAGAGGTGTCTCGATTTTGAGTAGGCGTAGTTGGCTGAGTAGATTCCATTTCTATCTCGTTCTGAATCTGTCCTTCTAGCTCTATTGGCTCCTGCCTCGTCCTTGGTATATGGACGTCGATAGTATCGCTGTCAGGCGGCATTCTGCTTAGTAATCCGCGTGGTCTGTGTGTTCTGCGTTAAAAGTGAGACGTGTTCAAAATTAACTCCTTTTATAGCTTCTATCTCCACAGCGCGTAGACTGCACGCCTCAAGAGTAGTTGTAATCGATTTCTAAGGGTTTGATTATATATATTCGACTAAGATTACACCTATTCTGAAAAACTCGTAGAATTAAGGTTTGATCTGAGAGTAAGGGTCTTGGTGTAGTAAGGTTAACTTCCTGGTTATATCAAGATATGGGGTTGATAGCTCCTAAGAGATTGACATGTTCAACGTTGTCAATATTATATGTCAATCAAAAACTACCTGACCCTACCACATCGCTTCCACTCAAGACAAACTTGTATTCTCTTCAAGTTTGGATTGTGTGTAACAAGTGTTTTGTATATACTATGAAGTAAATCCATCCCTTAGACTTCCCTTGATACGTAAGATGTATCTGTCTAGGAGCTGCTTCTTCTTCAGGTCAATCATGATAAATAATTGATACATTTCTGCGCTTACCACCATCCACGTGGATCATATACCTCACAATGAAACCATTTTGATAACTGAGGATTGAAAAAAGAACACGGTATCTAAGGATACCTATGAATTAAAGTGTTGGTCGTGTAGAAAAGCTATGTAAAACCTCCCTCCCTATAGCATATCCCATGAAGTCTGGACTAGTTCGTTTCCCTCAGCAAACGGTATAATAGTCAGGGCCAGCAGCACCCTGGCAAAGCTGAATAGACCTGCAAACACCTTTGTTCCATTCGGAACCCCACTGTTGGACACACTTCTCGTTGTTGAACACGGTATCCATAGCGGGGGTGGTTGAAGTAGCACGATAGCACTAAAAAAAGGGATTTTTGTCAGAAAAGGTACCACAAATATGGAGGCAGCAGGGTAAAGCGAGAGACACAACGAAGGTGATTTTAGCTGAACAGGAAATCAGACTCACCCACTCGCCTGGGCCACGAAGTGAGCCCCTCATAAGCTGGCAGAGCCCAGAAGCCCTAGTTGCACCCGCAGCATTCATGCAGGTACATTCGATGCTCTGCATAGGGAATGCACTGTTTTGCCTTGGTCAGCAGGTTTCCACAGGAGCTAATAGAGCCTAAGCAGTATTTCTTACCTTGCAACCGGTGAAGCAAGAGCAACAGGCAGCGCCAGAAGAGTAACGAAGAAGGCCTTCATGTTGATGGTAGGTAGCGTTAACAAGTAAATGAGTCTGTCTTGAAGCTTGGATTGATGGATAGCACAGCGGTGATGAGAAAGCAAAATGACCTCAGATAATTACCTTGGTTTTTATATACGTTTTCCCAGTAGACCTGCATTACTAATTTCCTGAATTGATGTTGAGAGAGGCAGGAGCGTTACTGACCAAGACAAGACGATCAGCCAACTTTTGGTGTGTAGTGGTCCACTCTTGCTCGTATGTGCAATTAAACCACCATGTTGAAATATCGGAATGACCCGAGAGGTAGGTTTACCCCAGAATGTTCGGCCGAGAGCAGCCATTTTCAGCCCTGCTTCCCCATTGAAAGCGTGGCGGCCGGGTGGGGCTTGTGCTGGATGCGGCTTAAGCACCTAGCGCGGTACCATTGTGATAAGAACCCTAGTCATCCCCATATGTGAAGCCCCACTTACCAACAGGAAAAGCTGGGGATGTGCATAATACCAAGCAGAGTCAACAGATTAATACTAGCCAGCTATAAGCGCGCATGCTGCATAAGTGCGACTTCGGCCTGCCCAAGTAGTTTCTGCCTGCCTAACTAGTAGCCTTTACCGCCTGAACGCCCTGCAAAACCAGTCTTAGCATGGATCGCAATTGTTGCCATGTTGTATTTGTGACATGGAACAAACAGGTAATGAATATACGCGCTAATCTAAAGTTGGTGACTACGGCTATGTACTTCCGGCTAATGATCTTAGTGGGAGCGAGATCCGACAACAGTCCGTATTGTTGTTAGAATTGCTTGTAATATTCAGAAGAACAAAATGTAAGCCCGTAAAGCCATTGGAAAAGCAAGATCCGTCGGCTGCAATGATACCATCATGTCACGTCAACTTTCTACGGACGAACATTCAGCATTACGACAGCCACCTGCATAACCGCTTGATGCTGCTACTAGTCTGGCGGTCGAAATGGGGACTGCAGCGAAGAAGTATTGATAACATGATCAAGGCAAGAAGTGTCTCTTTTGTCTCCTGCGTGCCTGACATGTACGAAACAATCCCAATAAAGAACCTAAAGCTGAAAAATACTGCGAAGCTTTGGAAGAGTACCTGGAAACCCCTGGTTGTAAAGTGCACCACGCTTTTAGCAGGCGTGACTAATTTTCGTTCTCCAAGAGAGACCCTGAGTCGGTATAAGACATTACTCATTAGATTTGAGTTAGCACAGCTAGCTGACATAGCTGGGTCAGCGATATACGACTGGATGAGCGAAGTCTCGAACTAAGCCACGGGTTCTGCCTACAGCATCATTAACCCTAAGATGTCTTAATCAAAATTAGAGCACTTATTGCGACTATATATTACCCCCAATAACAGGAAAGGCCTTATGTTAACACTCGGCCGACTGAGATTGTTGACCATGCATGTTATCAATGGAGACACTCACAGCGTGTTTGAAACGCGAATGATTCAAACAACCCGACAAAACTCGGTAAGCCTTGGTCAGAATGGGTTCAAGAATTCTTCGAGAAGCTGGTCTTGGGTACCAGAACTTGGTGTTATGCTTCTGCGTCAACATTGAGCGTTCACAACATGTGCAGAACATTAGCAGATACTTGAATACCTTAGCGGTTCTGAAACTGCATTGAAGGCTTTGCATATTGAGAATGGCCTCAGATGGTAAGACTGACTCATATGGCTACTGCGCGGGATGTCCCAGAAACCTTTGGAGTCCTGACGAGACGTGCTAACGCCATACTAGAAGTATACCCCAATACCACTATAGAATGACTCTTTCACTGCTTCGCTGAACTGGACCGTTGTGTGATGTTGTCATGGATCTAATATTGGATGGATTTCTCAATAACTGACATGTGATACCCAGTTGAGTACTTGCAATAAGCAATCGCGACAAAGGCTAGCTCAGGTTTACTAAATGTGCTTTATCTCCCTTTTCTACTTCGAAGATACATGCGGCTACATATTCTCCATCATCACACCATCACAAGAGATTACACAGCGCTCGAGGGCTATCGGCTGTCTAGTCGACAATGTCCTCGAAATCTTTCATCTCTACCTCAAGCCAAAGATGCACAACGCACTCTACAGGTATCTTTATTCACCCAAAATAACGCTGGGGGCCATATTTTCAATCTTTAAGTACAATGGCAGCAGCGTCATATTCTGCCACTAAACCTTAATCAGGCCAAACTCATAGTTAGAGCCTACTAGCACCTCAGCATCACCTAGTAGGAAGACTCGATACGACGCATTGGTCGCGTTCATTGGTTAGCTTTCAGTTCCTTTCACGTAGAGCTTCTGGGCGTCTTTTAGCCTTAAGCTATCTAATGGTGCAGGATCTGAGCTTGCATCAAGTCTGAAGCAATCTCATGCTCTTGCTATGCTATTAGTTGCAGCTCCAGCGTCCTTCAGGCTTTCCAGTTTGCGTTGAGCAGTAGTAGTCATGTTCTAGAGCTCGCGCCATCACTTGTTGGATCTAGGCGCATAGTACGTTCGACAGTAAACCTGCAACTTGGCAGATGTCCATTAGGTAGCACGGTGTTCATAAATACATCGTGATGCAGCGTGCGTAGATTGAACAAGAATCCCTTGATCACAGGTGGCATAGTGGTATAAGCTCGCGTGTAGGCGCTGAAGAACACGAGATGCAGCAAGCGACAACAAGTAGTAGTAAGCAGAGACAGCAACCAGAAATGATAACTCGCTGTCATGTGCAGAAAAGATATCGTACCAATGATCATGGACTTGAATGAGTAATGCGACGTCCAGGCGCGAAAACAATGCTGAAATACCCCCGCTTGGTAAGCAGCACGCCTTTCGCCTGAAACAGGGAAAATACCTACCCCACTCTATCAGGCCCAAATTCTGCGGGTTGAACACTTCCTAGTCAGATTGAAGGGCGTAGACATTCAGCGACGTATGGAGATGCTGGTATGCATACCCCACATAATTCTCGTCCAAGCGACTGAGCTTGCCAGTTGTGTGGTGGTCTAGTGTTCGCTGCTAACTGTGACAAATGCCGTCAACGCGCCTTTCGCCGCAATCAGGTAAGAGCTGAAAGATAACTAGCCAATACTAGTACGCGGAATGCTGCGCCGCCGAGTGTCTAGCCAGCCTGCGCACGCCCTGTGATCTAGTTCGAATTAGCAGACATAGACGACAGCACCAACCAACCGCTGAGAAAGCGTAATCATGCAGCACTGGTAATGGATTCGCATCAATGGATTATGGTATAGGTGTTCTAGAGCTCTATCGATACAGCTTGTAGGTTGAGATAAATAAGATGGAGTGCCGGAGTAGACATGGAAGCAACATCATCGCGGAGCATATTACGTCTTCACAACACATCTCTTCCTTGTCCTAGAATTGGTCAACCCGCCCGTAGCCATGTCTCACCCTGCAGATCATTCTCCAAAGACACTGGAGACTTATGGTTGGACATCAGTGCCACATGATACGTCTGTTCTTCTCAAGGACATCAGTCCGTGGGACCCCGCGGTCTATGACGTGACCGACATCAAGGTCCCACACAGTGAACTCGCGAGGAAGATTCACGGATACGCGAAAGAGCGACTACCAGAAGACGTCTACAAGCACTCCATGCGAGTGTACTTTTATGGTTAGAGCCCGTTACTCCTGGCTAATGCAGTGAACATCCGCTAAATTTAAACACGATAATCAGGCGTCGCCATCGCTCAGAAGCACCTGCCTTCGTTTCTACCGAGCGTTGAAACTTACTACTTAACGTGTCTTCTCCATGACATTGGTACTACCCAGGAAAACCTACACGGATCTCTCCTCTCATTTGAGTTCTATGGTGGTTACATCGCACTGGAGATACTGAAAGAGTATGGGGCCCCGAAGGAGCAAGCTGAGAGTGTAGCGGAAGCAATCATTCGGCATCAAGACCTAGGCGATGTTGGTACAATAACTACGATAGGGCAGTTGATCCAGCTCTCTACTCTGTTTGGTATGTCTAAAAGCCTGCACTTGCATCCCAAGGTGACTTGGTAGTATGTGCTGACGTGATAGACAACGCGGGCAAAAATCCTACGCTCATCGCAAAGCAGACTATTGAGTCGGTCATTGCCGCTTATCCGCGCAAAAATTGGTCCAGCTGCTTCGCACACACAATTGGAGAAGAGTTGACTCTAAAACCGTGGGCCCACTCGTCAGCAATTCCAAAGTTCGCCGAGACCGTTACAGGGAATAAGCTGATGGAGCCGTGGGACTGCTAAATGGTAGTCAATACTTCAAATAAGTAGGTTGAATTAGGCCTACCTCTGAATAGCTACAATGAATGATTTGTGTTCTACAATTTCTGTGCCATTGATACCATATCGTGGCATAATATGTGATTGAGCTCATGAAGATTGAGGAAGCGACCGGCACTTAGATAGCCGTTAGTACTTGATTGAACGGAGAAAATATCTATTTACACAGAAAGGAAATCCCGATATTATGCCAGTAGCCTACTCACATGCTACCACACTGAGTAGTTGGACGCGCTCCATGATTTGATTCGGGTCACACGTTGCTACACAGCCGTTCCGCACTACCAATGCAATGATATGAATTCGACCCTTCATCATCAAGAAATTCGCGCAACTGAACAGGTCACTCTTGGCGCGTGGAGTACAACAGCTGGTCAAGTGAAAGGAGCTAGTACTTGAGGTATCGCATACTGCACATGGACGAGGGAGTGGTAATAGAGTTTATATTACAAGCAGTAATAGTAAAGCTTAACAAAGGCAAAGTTACGTGCGGCAAACGAATCGTTCAAGATTATTTCCACTACTGTTCCGTTGTAGTTTCATCTTCTGAACCCGTGGCACGGCATTGACAGCGCCCTCTAAGGTCGAGTCTTTAGCGCTACCAACCATAGCACCAAGGTTACCTGCGCCAGAGGTCGATATGCCTTCAATACCGTCAAGGGCACTAGTTACAGTGGTGGTAGAAGATCTAACACTGGCCAAAAGTCTGGGCGCCGGGGAAGATCTTGTCGAACTGACGGTGGTGAAGAGGAGGTGGTAGTGCTGGGCTTCCAGAACTACCAGTGGCAGTATAGTAGGACCCTTGATACTACCGATCGGGCTAACTAGGTTGCTCTCAGCGTTTTTGATGCCACGACTAATACCGTTATAGTGTCGGTCAAGATCCTGTTAGCAGCCTGGTTCTCACTAGCAAGCTGAGCAGTAGGAAGAGCTGTGGCCATAGTGAAGATGGTGAGTTACGCATTATATTCGAGGGAGTAGAAAGTAACCTAATGTGTATTAGTGATATCTATTTATATTTCGTAGCGCAGTCACGCGTCTCACCTGCTGTTTTGAGTTAGGTCAGGTTCTCCGCTGCATTATTTCCGAGATAACACGATAACGAAAAAGACTCTTCCTCCTGTTGCTGCTTGAATGTTTTTTGATACAATTATTTGCTGCGACATGCTGCCCTGCTAACAACAGCGACGCTGGAAGCGTCAGGCGGACATTATCTTTAGTCTATCATGCCTGTTAACAGGATGCGCAGCCACAGCAATGTGCGTAGTGAAGAAGAAATTATTCCTGGCACGCGACAGCTTTACGAGAGCGGCTACACTCTGCCAGGAGACTCGTCGCTGCAGAAATCAGGCAACATCCTCCTCGTACCTCAGCCCACGAACTCGCCCAACGATCCACTGCGCTGGTCCCTCTGGCGCAAAATCTGGCACTCGCTCCTCGTCCTGTACATGGTTGGCTTAACCGCAGCAACCTCGAACAACGCCGGGTCCGGCTCTGACGGTGTGAACGAAGAGTATGGCATTAGTTATGATGTATTCAATACTGGTGCTGGCGTACTTTTCATGGGCATTGGCTACTGGGCTCTCTTGAGCTCTCCTCTTGTACATTTGTATGGGCGGAGGTTAGGTTATCTTGCCTCGCTCGTGCTCAACATCGGCGGCCTTATCTGGTATGCACGTATCGACAGTGTTTCCGGTGTAGTATGGAGTCAACTGTTCGTTGGAGCTGCCGAGTCGGTCGGCGAAGCTACCGCGCAACTGTCACTTCTTGACATCTGGTTTGAGCATCAGACTGGTAGTGTGCTTGGCATGTACACATTTGCGACGGCTATTGGCACGTATCTTGGCCCTCTAATCGGTGCCTACGTATCAGATGGACTTGGTTGGCGCTGGATTGGCTACGTTGGTGCTATCATTTGCGGCGGCAGCCTTGTCGTCTTCTACTTTGGCTTGGAAGAGACACAATTCTCGCGCGATCGTCACCTCGCCAATAACAACGACCCTGTCGTCCTCGACGCTGAACAGCCCGTTGGGAAAAGCGTTCCAGATGGTGCCAACGGTGAGAAGACAGCGTGTGAGTCCACCCCTGACACGGCGCTCTCTTCTGGGGATCGGAAAAAGACATATTGGGAGCGCATCCGCGTCATTAGCCCAGCACCAAACTTGCGCGGAACAGGTTTCAAGCAGTACCTCAATCGTCTGTGGCACACCTTGCGCGTCTTCACTTTCCCTGCTGTGTGGTATGCCGGACTGCAATGGGGCTTCCAACAGTCCTGCTTGACCTTTTATCTTACCCTACAAGAGGATACATGGTCTGGTAACCCGTGGAATTACGGATCTGTTGCGGTTGGTAATATGAACATCCCCACGCTGATTGGCAGTCTCATTGGTTGCGCTTATGGAGGATACGGGAGCGATGCATTCATGCAATGGATGATCAAGCGCAACAAAGGTGTTATGGAGGCTGAATACCGGCTGTATCTGATGGTGCTTTGCACCCTGATTTTTCCTACCGGCCTTTGGTTGTTTGGCATCGGCACCGCTCGAGGTTGGAATTGGCCTGTGCCATACATTGGGCTGGGCTTCATCGGTTTTGGCTATGGTTGCGCTGGTGACTTGAGTTTGTCGTACCTCGCAGACTCGTTCCCGTAGGTTCACTGTTGTCATACTATAGAAACCGCTGCTAACACTCCCAGTGATATGGTTCTTGAAGGCATGGTTGGCGTCGCAGTCATCAATAACACGCTTGCGATGGCTTTCACCTTCATCGCTAGCTTCTGGATCGATTCTGGCATGGAGAACTGCTTCATCGTGCTTGGGATACTAGGTTTACTGGTTATGGGCCTGAGTCTACCTATGGCCATGTTTGGCAAGCGTACGCGGAGGTGGGCGAGGGATCGGTACGCAACATTTGTCCAGATACGCGACGGATTTTCAAGGTAGATGGTATCCTCGAATCGTATAGGATGCAGATCAATCTGCTCGTTCCTCGACCACGCTTGACAACCTCTAGCTAGCACGAGCAATCTATTATTAACAACAAGAATTCTCCCCAAGACAGGTGGTGCGAAGTTGGAAGCCAACCATCAGCCACATCTGAAGGTAAGGATCATCACGGGCCGATGATCACATGATCTCGCCTCCTGCTAAGGGCTGGACTCCCTCCAAGAGCAGAAAAGTATATACTAAGCCCTGTTTAACAAACACAGTGATGCATCTTAGTACGGCGTTCTATCAACATCTTTAGCTATGTTGGCCAAGACTTTATGCTCAATCGGGCCGTTACCTAGCCGAAACCATTTGTAACAACAAATCAGCTCTACGGAATATTTATAAATCAAGCTCGAGTCAGGGTCTGATCCATCAATCAAGTCTATGAATTCTAAGGCGTACGCGCACAATAAGGCTCTGATCTACAATTATTATACAGCACCATAACAAACGCCGCTAAATTAGGATGGCAGCTGGGGGTAATGTTACCTCGTCATAGACTTTGTTACAACTCTCTGATTTAGACTAAGACTAAAAGCTATGGTGACATGAGTAATACCCCATGGAAGCGAGCATTAACAGGTCGCATGTTTTTCTTCGCAAGCGACTCGTGCTTGTATCTCGATCCTGCAATATGCATAATCAAAGGTTCAGATATATGTTCTGCCAAGCGAATACACTTGGAGGAGGGTTTTGGAGATGTTTCGTGCAGGGTTTACTATGGGTACCCTTGTTCTCGGACCGACTGACAGCTTGGCTACATGATATGGAAGGAAGCAATAGCGATAGCAGCTATACCTGTATGAAGGGCTAGAATTGTATAAAAGGCGAAGTCGAGACGTGTACATTCCGTTCATATCATCTTCTATCCTTCATCTTCTTCTTCTTAACGCCTTCCATTCTATATCAAGTTCGATTCTTCAACTCCAAGTCTGTGACTTTTCAACATGCCTTCTTTCACCACCATCATCGCCGTCGTCGCCGGCTGTTCTGCTGTCGTCAACGGTGCCGCTGTCCCTTCAAGGAGCGACCTCTCCACTGTCTCTATCGAGGCGCGCGGCGACAGTCTCAGCAAGCGTGAGCCAGTCACCACTGCTATTCTCCTTGCGGCTGGTACCGCTGCTGTCAGCGCCGTAGTCACTGAGGCCATTGGTGCCGCCGCTAAGTTCATTGGCGACGTCTCAAACTTCGATTCCGCTCGCGAGGCCTTCACTCAGCAGACTACCAAAGAGATGATGGCTAGAAACCCCGATCCTGCCCGATTCCAAGCCGCCGCCTGCTACAACCAGGGCTTCTCGGTCGCTGACCCCGCCAACATCGATGGACAGAATTCTGTTGAGTTCAAGCTTGGACTTCTCAACACCGACTACGAGTGCATGTATATTGCCGCTCCCAACCAGTTCTTCACGGAGGGCGACGGTGGCTTCATCAACGTAAGTCTCAACTACACGCAGGAACTCATGAGAATCTTAATTAACAATATAAACACAGCTTTCATTCGAACACACTGATCGCTGCACTTTCGACGAGGCTACTGCAGATCTCACTTGCGTCTAGATAACTAGACATATAGATGTCAGATGGAATATGATGTCACCCGCTTAGTAAGATGTCTTTAGTGCAACGACGTTACTGTATAGTATGCTGTGCCAGGCCCTCCGCAGCTGCTTGGTCCGGATTGGTACCAGACCGGACCCGAGTAGGATAAACACTGGGTGCGCTAGTATTTTGTTCTATAGAATTTAAGGCTCTTCGAAGATCCCATGCGCTCCTATATGCCTCTGAGTGATACTACTACCGAATTGAATCCGATCAGTCTTACCTGCGCCGTTACGGTCCAATCATTTACTAGCATATACCAACGTATCTAGCCGGATTTCACGGAGGGATACCACCGGTGGTTAGCCTTTGGCTACTAAGTTCTTCCAATTAGTGCAGACCCATAAATAGAATGATTGGATGTCTAAAGTGGAAACGAGTGAGAGTAGAACTGCTTTTGATTAGATAATCGTTTTGTCAGCAATGCGGGCCGTGTGTTAGGCGCCAGCGGCGGAGGATACTCCGTATGGTGGAGAAGTCCCCCAGCAGTAGCGACTACTCTCTTCTCCTCATCTTTCTCTTTTTCGTTCGCTTGGCAGGGACTGCGCAATCATTGTGGATGCGATCTACAGGATGCGGCCATTTGTAGCGTGATGGTCTCCTAACTTACTAGGCATGAATGCGATTATTGGGGACTGGGTCAGAGCTGTGGAACACGGGAGAGACGTGTCCCGTTGACTAGCCATTTCTTGAGATGGAGTCGGGCCGTGATGTATAGTTGTAGACAGCAGCCCTACAACAACACCGTAACAAAACTACTGTTCAGCAAACTCTTTTCTTTGCGAAGCTGGCACTGCCCAATTAATAAAGACTAATTTGCGGCCCTTGGAGTTGTTGGCTCGCTAGGGTTTTTATGAACCATAGTAGGCAGAAGTTACCGCGGCAGTAAGTCAGTGAAATGCGCCACTCGCTTGCCATGCACTTTACAGGAAAGGCCTGAAAGCATTGTTTGTTAGCTACACTGGTAGCTGCGTTGCCCCGCCTGTCCACACTCATCAAACTACAAGATTCGCGTCGATTCTTATTACATGCATCTTTGTCGCACGACATAAACAGAACCAGCCTTGTTTCGCGGACTATTACTATCAGCTCACTATGTACGGTGCTCCACCTGGGTTCCCACCGCCGCCACAGCAGCCGGCACCTCCGCCATCAGGCTGGACCGAGCATTTATTCTACACAAATGGAAAAGGGACGCCGGCTTTTGAGGCGCTGATGAAGGAATTCTTTGTCAAGCTTGATCCCAAGGGCACAGGATACATAACTCCTGAGGCCTTTTCAAGCTTTTTGGACGCCTCGCTCGTTAAGGACACAGACAATGTTTGTGAGTCAATCTTCTTCATATGGAATCATCGAATACCATGCAGATCCTAGGTAGACGATTACTGACGGATGGCACCATGTTTTAACTCATAGGGAAGAGAAGTCTCACCCACGGTGGCATGTACTCAAAAGAAGACATGGCAGACTTTGAGCTCAAGGCCGCAATTGAGGGGTTCCAGTTCGACCACAAGGTTGTAGTGCGCAACCCTTCCGCAAAACAGCTTCCATATGGTGGCATGCCTCTACTCAGCTTGGCTGGTTTTACAGACTTTATGTCAGTCGAATACGCAGCGGACCCAGACGACGTTCTACCTGGAATCAACAATGCCTTGCGCGTCTACAACATTTGGCCGGAGCGTGGGCCCTTGCCGCGCTATGTATTCCCTGCTAGAACACCACTTGAGTTACAGCAGCGTATCGATCAAGCAACGCAGCGTTGTGCTGCGAATGCGCGGGAAAAGCTGAGGGCGAACCAGGCAAGGATTGACATAGAGCTGCTAGGCCAACAGAACGCAGTGGATTTGATCGACGGAACTCGCAGGTATTACAGGTACTATTGAAAACTGAGTGAACCTGCAAGAGAAGTTCTTAACGCCACATGGGGCGTTGTAATAGTGCGTACTCAGCCTGCTGTGGAGATCTTCTGTAGACTCTTCTTCCAGTCACAAATGCTCATCTTTGCTTACAATCAAATGTCTTTGAGCTAACCTTATAGGATCTGCCTATTCGCACAAACTTACGAATGCGCTTCAGCTGAAACCCAAAATAAAAATCTATCGTGTAAACGCTATTCTGCTTGTCATTTGAAATACGTGGATGATGCTAAGTGGCTCTTGTTAGCGGGGTAAGGTAGCACAGAATGGAGTTGCATGCCACATGTTTTCGGGAATCTGACATGCACCAACCAAAACGCAACACACGACATTTTGGATCTGTGAAGGTAGGTAGGCTTTAAGAACAGTGGTATTTGGTTGATGATTAGCCCTGGTGCCTATCAGGATCCTTTTCGCCTACCAATCCTTGCAGACAGCGTTACTCTAATCTGGGGAACGCGCGTTCATTACCCGTGCTCGCACTAATCACTGCGTTACCGGTAGCCGTCGATTGATTGCACCTAAGAACACAAATCTAGTTCGTTTCTCGCGCCCAATCTTATTCTGGAGTTCAGACTCAACAGGCTGACCTCCGCGATCTCATCGTAAACAGCTACGACAAACAAAAACATCTTTATCGATTATATCAACACGAAAAACCTACAAGTAAATCACCAAGCTGCAGCAGTAATCACAATGCCTACTTGTCTAGAGCCAACCTTGATCCGAACTGTTTCTGAACTCCGAAGATTTCTCTCTATATTATCCAAATCCAGTGCGCTATACCTCGATATCGAGGGATGGAATCTCAGTCGCCATGGAACCGTCTCAATCATCACTATCCATGTACATTCATCAAACCAAGCCCAACTCATCGATGTTTCCGCACTGGGTGACCTAGCCTTTAGCACAGCATCAGAGGACGGCAAGACTCTTCAGTCTATCCTAGAAGACCGCAACTTTTGCAAATACATCTGGGACGTTCGAAACGATGCTAACGCCTTGTGGTTCCTCTATGGAGTGAGCCTTGGTGGCATTATCGACCTCCAACTGCTCGAAAATGCCTCGAGACCAGACGACAAGACATATGTTCGCAGCCTTGATAAGTGTGTTGAGAATGATTTAAAACTTGGCTTTATGAAGACGAACCGCTGGCTAAGCACAAAGCAAGATATCAAGAAGCTCATGTGCACTGACGTTTTTTCCATCCGCCCGTTGGAACCCAAGATAATGGAGTACTGTCAGAATGATGTTCTACATCTGCCAGCTTTACGTGAGATATATACAGCGCGTATAAAGCCTGAGTGGCTTGTTAAGGCGAAAGAGGAGAGTGAAAATCGCGTTACTCAAGCACGATCCTCTGAATACGAGCCGCAGTCTGAGGGGAAGAAGTTAGGACCTTGGGGCTCGGGCGGTAAAGAGCGAATCCTTACGATTGACCAAATGTTCGAGATGATGGAAGAGGAGCGGGAAGAGGCTATCGCAAGAGATTTGCTTGGGTATGACGATGATTTAGAATTCTTCGATGATGATGGTGATGATGATGTATGGGACCAAGAAGGTCCCGGCGACTACGAAGATTGGGGGGCTTTAGACAGTGATTGGGACAAGTATTAGTAGGACTAACAGTGCTCTCGGCTTGATTGATTTCTTGGCGGACCGCTGGTGGGGGAGGCTGAAGGCTGGCGAAGAAATGAAGTTGGCAAAGGGTGATGATTGAACGATTAGCATGTTGGATAGAATGCAAGCTGTTTGGCAGAGTTGCTAGCAATCAATCCAAACTGATGAAACTGACTGACTGACTGGTTGCTAGGCAGTCAGATCAGTGTCAGTTTAGAATTCTCCTTCTATCAGTCAGTTCACTTTGAAATTTTTAAACTGGCTGGATTGACTGAAATTGGATTGATATATAGTGTTGCGGAGGCTTGTTCTAGGCTATCTGTAAGGCCAGTAATAAGCGGCTAGCGCTAAACTATAGGGTTGCAGCTCAATCGCGCAGCACTCTACGAATCCTAACTCTAAGCCAACGCTATCGTCTATCGACGCGCCTACTTATGAGTCATACCAGTTTCTCTTGGCGCTGATATGATCCAGCAATTCAACCAAAGCCTCCACCAACCTGTTGAGCGCAATAAACAAGGGGGTCCACCTGCGAACGCGTTGGGCACGCCGTCTATTGACAACAACATTGAGCTTGATCGCACCAACGAATCGATTGACGCACAAATTAGCAAGGCCGTATATGAGGCTGATGATACTTTTTTTGACGGCTTAAACTGGTCACGTGACGCATACCTAGAAAGGCGATAGAAAGAGCATGCTAGAGGCGCCCTAAGTTGGATATACAAGTACGGCTGGCTAGTATATTATTGTATCAAACATCGTAAATACTGACTCTGTTTCTATTGCTATATACAAAAGAGACTTGGGGGCGAGTACGTTGCTGGAAGAGCGTCAGCAGCAGCTGCTCACCTAGCTGAAGGTTTGCCTGGCCACGGCGTTGGTACCCAAGGACCTCTCCGACGAAGCCGCGATCCTAACCAGGGCTCAATCACCAGCCTCATGCGCGATAGTGGTGTCGAGGTGTTGTAGGAGGTTGCGAATGAGATATCCTCGTCATTTACAAAGCGCAAGTTTCAACACGCGCTAAAGAACTGGATAGCTGCCAATAACTAAAGCCTCCGCGTTACATATAGGAACGCCTGCCTTTTGTCGGTCAATTCGAGCTGCTAATCTGTTGGCAGAAGTAGAACTTTGGCGTAACCACCAGTCTCTCCGCGACGCGATTACTGCTAAGTATCACCCGTACATATCTATTGTTCGAAGCTACCAAAGCGGCGCGCGGTCCCTCATCCATGTCTCCTTCGATAACTGGATGTTGACTAGCAGCAAGCATGGACTTACTAGCATCTGCGTACACCTGATCGGCGCAGCGGGCGATGTGCAGGACTTTTTTCTAGACCTGCCAGAGCTTCATGGGTAGCATATTGGTAACAATGTTGGCGCTGTTGTTGCAAGAACGCTGATAAACTTTGGGTGAACAAGACGTTGATGGGCTATCTTGTGCTTGACAACGCATACAACAATAATACTCCTATTAATAATCTGGTTGGTATATATGGCTTTGACGCTTTTAAGCGGCGTCTACGCTGCTGCTGCCATATACTCAACCTTGAGAGTTCAACTTACCTTGTGAGGCAAAGACCGTGACACATATGAGAACGCTGGTGGTAGCCTTAAAACGGAGGAGGCTTTCATGAAAGAGTAGCGTCAATATGGGCTTATTAGTGTATTATTTGATATTATCGCGTCCATCTGTACGTCCAGTCGCGCGAGCTGTTACAGAAACCCTAAAGAGTTGAAGCTGAGTCGGTGGTTAAGCCTGTTGTCCTCCCAGAGCTGATTGGGCCAGTTACGACGCTGGAACTCCTACTTTGCTGCCTTTGTACGCGCTGTTGAGCTCCAAGGCCAACTTGATAACTACGTCGAGCATAAGCTTTCTGAAGGCCGCCAAAACGAGGCTAGTGCTCGCCACTCACGGCGACCCAGAGGTAGCGGTAGCATGTTCCAGGAACCTAGGCTGTTTCTGCGTGAGGGTCCCCTAAGAACTAGCGACTAGACAACAATGACGGAGTATATGAAGCTTCTAGCGCCTTTTGCAGAGGCCTCTAAGCCGCCAAAGAGACGCGGTAAACACGGCTGCTCCAGCGTAATATGAGAAGTTCTAATCATAAGCAGCTACTTGATGAGCTCAAAGCGCTTAAAGAGCGCTTAAAGGTTTGATTATGATGATCTGTTAGCGCTAGAAGACTACCTTATGCTTAATGCCAACTTAGCTCGCAAGAAACTAATGCAGTACTACTTAAAGTTTGACGGCGCGCATGCCTACTCCGCTGCTACAGTGCTTCATCAAGCACCACCTCGAGGTACTATAGAAAGTCCCTGACGATCATAACACGACGCGCGACGGCCCTCACTACTGTGATGCGTGACTTATAAACAATCATCGTGCTATTATAGTGATATGGAAGGGCTTTTAAGAAGTAATAGTAGCTGGTAATGCGACAAGCGATAGCAACAAGAGAAGCCTGGCAAAGAGCGTGCGTGTTGTTGCTCTAGTAGCGTCACGATTACCTTCTTAAAGTTGTAATTAGACGCTGCTATTAAACAGGTAGAGGAGTATCTTGGCGATAAGTACGAGCGGTGGAAACGCATACTATTAATCGCAGAGGACGATCTAATGACTCATATTCTACCTAAGTACTAGTTATATATAAAAGATTACTCTTAGGTATCATTTAGTAGGTCTACTAAGCATGATTCCATTATAACGCTATAAAGTTTTTCGCGGAATTGCTAGTTATGAATCTAGGTGTCTGTAATTCAATAGAGCCGCTGAGAGCCAACTGGCATACGAGACAGACGATGACGGGTTCTGGTTCATTCGGATAGAGATTGAGCTGTTTCATAAGCTGTCGTACAGCTTGTGCAGATGCGATAGATGAATCTGCCATAACTGCTCTATGAGAAAGTGTTTGAGAACGCAACGCCGAAAGCAACAACAGCCTGAGAAAGATCTCTGGATGACTATACACGTGGCGAAAGTGTTGAATTAAGGGAGTTGGCATGGGGGTGGTTGGGTTGGCCTGAGCGTCAGATGCTACCCCGAAAGAAGTTTAGATTTAGAATGTGAGGGCATTCAGTAACGCAAAACTTGAGTAGAAGTACCGTTTGGATACAGAGTATACCACGAGGCATCATATACTAGGGCTGAATCGCGCGATATCATGGGTTGAAGAATCAGGCCTGATGCGCAGTGGCATTTTATTTTTGGCGTAGTAGAAATTAGCGGCGAACCTGTGGAGTACGTTATATAAATTAAATTATTTCTTGCTCTTCCTTACATTGCTACGCATGAGAAAGAAGTACCTGAAGGCTGGGAACTAAACCCATACGTGCCACTCGAGCCTTGACGTGAGCTGTCAGTTTGATCTCCGTACAAATCAGAATCACTCTCCCAGAGGTCTTCGGGAGGAAAGTTTTCCATTCCCTCATCTGGAGCTGATGATGCACGCCAGTACCACCTTGCAGCGTTCACGAGAAGTCCTATCCATGGCCTAGCATCATTCACAATATCGAACCAGGAACGAGACGGACGAGAAGAGGAACCAGATCTGGAATTCCTTGTGGATCGAGACTCGTTTGAAGATGTTGCTCGAGGTTGCGAGTCATTCCCAGAAAAATGAAACGGGTTGCCATCTAAACGGTCATCAGTACAGTGCAGAGAACACCCCAGGAAGTGTTACCTACCTGGAACCTCAATAGGATTCTCATCTGAACAAGTTGTGAGTCTACGTCTCAAGTATACTCCCGCCGACGTAGCTTCCAATGAGATACCTCGCTCAATCTCATGGTAAATCTGAAGTGTAAGATCTGAAGGCATGCCGTAAATCTGATGAACTATGCCCTTGGCATAAGAGGATCTGGCCAAAAGTTCTGTTCGAACCGATAACCCCCGCAAATGCCCACTTTCTTCAGTGAGTCCATGATGAAATATATGCGCTCCATGAGTGAGAAAAGGGTTGAGCAGGTTCGTTTCCTTCCACTTGCTAAAGCATTCCAACTTGTCCTCAAGACCTTCAAGATTATGAGTGTCCCATTTCGTGGTGACGATAGTCACATTTGGCATAAAATCATCTCCACAGAAGAGTCGCATCCATGTCAATATCTTCTCTCTCGACATAGTCACACGGACATCATCGAAAGTATCAACATAAACGACTCCACGGAAGTTGACATAGCGTTGGATAGTGGCCATGGCAGTCATCAACAGGGTGAAGATGTGAAAGTCGTCGAGATCGGCAGCGTCAAACCCTGGCATATCGAAAAGAAGGTAGCGCTTCCCTTCGATGACCACGGGTACCAATGCCACATTTCTGGTGCCTGTATCGTATCAGTAAAAGTCCCGAACTGGAAAAGGGCAATATTGAGATGATTACCCGAACCGAGCTGAGACGAAACATAGACCTCCTGCCCTGTGACTGACTGAATCCAAGAAGACTTCCCAGTTCCAGTTGGTCCGGTCACAATCAGCAGATCTGCTCCAATACTTCTTACAGTTAATTCGCAAACTGTTTACATGGTTTCAGTGAGCCTTACTGTTTTTCAAGAAAAGCAAGAGCTTTATCCGTCAGACGGTTACACACGGTGTCTGAAAACGATTTCCATCCATTTACTACTGACGTGAGAGAATCCATTTGGATATGTGGCGATTCAAGGTGTGTCCCGAAGGCAGCTGATGTAAAAGAAGACTTTCAACTAGATAACGCACTCGAGACTGATAAGCAAATCTCTAAATCAGAATTGGAACGAACGAAGAATGACGGGATCGAGCATTCTTTTATGTTCAGTTTGAGAGTCACTAGAGCAAGATAAGCAAACCACTTCGCTAACTAATTAAGGCAGTGCACACCCTAAAATGCTATGGAGTTTGAACGAGTAGAAGTGAATTTGCATGACTACGAGTTCTTACTGGTAATGCAAGCGAGCATAGGCTGTGGTTGGTGCACTAAGCGAGCAAAAGTCTATTGCATTTTGATTTGGAGGGTTGAAGCAGGTCCTGATTGGTTATCTAACACAAATCATTGTTTACAACAATGACGCAGCCATGACGCTATCTATAAAGTTACAATAGGAGCTGTCCCTAATCAAAAAAGGAGAAAAACTAAAGAATTTGAGTTGCTTCTTCAATACCTTTGACACAAACGACCTTACCACAGACTAGTAACGCTTTCCACTATCTGTGCATTTGGGATTCGGCCAAGGGCACAGATCTTCACTCCGTCTCAAACCAAGGATGACCTCTGAAAGCCTTGCACGCAATTTCCAGTATTTGATACCAGATATCGTGGAGCTCTGGGTTTTGCAAGAAGGCAACACGCTTCAAAAACTCATCAAGATAATGTGCACGAGATTTCCAAAGCTTGAGAAGAGGTGTGTCTTGACCCTCGCAATTACTTGCCAGAGATATTTATGAGATTTCTAGACCAAGGGTGTGGAAGAGACAGCTAGATGAGTGGGGTATCAGGAAGAATCTACGCCGTTCCGACGTAGAGACTTTCCTTTCATGGATAAGGGCTGAGCGGTTGCCATTAGACCAATGCCTTTTCGTCTCCAACGGGATTCTCATGGATGTCCACGACATCGAGAAGTACATTCAGGATCGGACCGATATCGCATCAGCTACAGACTCTTCTCATCAGCGCGTCGGACTGGTTTTCGTTCGTCTACCTATGCGTTTCAGATTCACAAATATGGAGTTCTTCAGAAGCTTCCGTCGACTATTATGGTACACGAAAAACTACTTCGACTTCTGCTTCTTCAGTGGCATATGGACTATGGATGAGGGTGGAATGTACGGGAGAAGTGAAGTACTTCGCTATGGTCTGTCGATTCTGAGTCGTCTACATAACTTGACATGTGATGCGTTGAATCATCGGAGACTCGGTAATAGCACGAGGTGGCAGGCCATTGTCCTTACGGTGGCTGATCTACAAGAGTCAGTTGTCGTCACACATCATCATCGGCAATTCCCTGATCTTTTCGCAATTATGTTGCTCCTGGAACGAAATGGTCTGTCTGATCTTCGTACCGTAATGGCCGAGAACTGGTATGAATGGGCGACCAGCAGTTTACCAGACAATGGCTTACCAAACAATAGCCATAGGAGAAAAATATTTCAGTTGATGAGACAGATACCTGTGGACTTGGAAGGACATTCATATATCGCCTTCGATGCATTCTGTCGCCATACATGGACTGATAAAGTATCCGGGAGCGATATCATCAAAAGTTACTTCAGCTACAACCAGGCTAGCTTACCTCGAACCACGCCGGGTGAATTTTACAGTCTCTATCAGAACAAAACAACCCAAGATATCTGCGACATCCTTGATCAAGTGGATCAAAGATTCGACAGTATTGATCATGCTCGGATCTGTCTGTGGCATACGGCAATTCGATACCTAATATATGAGCGTCAGCAATATGTTAGTGCGGAGAACATTTGTTGCAAATTGATACCATCTCTAGATCTGCCTTCCAGGCAGTCATTTCAACCGAATGCAGCTCAACGAAATATTGACACTGCATTGACACACTTCTTGCTTGGCACCTCTCAGATAGGGATGGGAAAGTCTTCTGATGCACTACAGAGTTTCAAGACTTGTGCGGACATCAGAAGAGAAATAGTCCGGGCCGGTGTATGGGATCCAACACTTGCAGGTGCATTGCAGGAAATGATATGTCTGGCTAATTGGGATTCAGATGCTCAGCTGGCTTCAGAATGTAAAAATTGGCTCGATGTCATGTACTCTACTTTGGAAGAAACTACAAGGGATCAGACAAGCATTGGTTCTAGGTCTAATTTGCTCTCTGATAAGATCAAGAGCAAGTTTGTAACTAATTTCCTAGGGTTAACATAGAAGATATTACAGCGATATGCATTCCCCTAATCCTGACACATATCCTGTGTCTATACTAGGAGACCATAGCTTACTATTGTGCTAGTGCACAGAGTAACTTGTCAGGTAACTAATGTCATCTAATGACGTTACGTGTTTAGTAGTAAATAGTATATAAGTGTTAAGAGTATACCTCGAGTAGAGGTAATATAAGACTTCTACTATCAAGATTTTAGAACTTTCTTTTCGTGGATAAGACGATAAGACAATATAGAAGATATCTCTATAAGTAACTCTTATGTTATACTTGTACTCACATGATAGGTTAGGCTATGCCTTTGTTATATTTAAGAGGAGATATTTAACACCTTTGTAGTGCCCAATAAAGCAGCTAAGAGTCTAAAGAAGGCTACTATATGAATAGATAGGTGGATTTAAGGTGGATCTAAGGCAGAATGTTTTCTATGTAAGCTGTTTTGATCCAGCGACACTCAATAGGCAAAGATCCTTTTCCTCTAGTATACCTCCTTGTTTTGAGTGGATAGAAGTTTAGCTTCTAGTACTTTACTTGCTTTCAGCTAGTGCGAGTAACTATGTCTCACGTCTTGCGACTCATCTGCCTATATGTGCATACTACTTGGGTTATTAAGTGTACTATAGTAATAGCAAACTATAAAGCTTACTATAGATTACGATTCTTCCTACTCCCACCTCAAGCACGTCGCTAACGTTTTGCCGCATGTCCGGCTTTCCTTGCACCTTAGCAATGCAACTGCCTGCCCGTTTGTATGATACTGCATTTTCTGCTTCGTCTAGTATCTCGTAGTTGATAGTGGATCTCGGTCATAAAACAAGACCCAAAGGTTTCATCCTTCACGCCAGCGGAGGCTGCGTCTCGAAGCCGCTTGCGCTCATACTCAGCTTACTCTTATCGTTATTCGATACACACTCTACAGCTACCTTGACCATATTCGCTTTCGTAGTAGTGTGCTACACTCTGGAGCGCGGCAGGGCGCCAACAAATGCAAATAGCACCTTTTACACATAAACCATCAAGGGAGCTGGCTATAGGTGAGGTTCCCTGTCACGTCAATCTCTAGCGCCGTGCAGAAAAGAGGAAGTAAGGCGATAGCCGAAAACACTACAGTGCAACATGCAAAGCTCTGAACTTTTTTATTCGTCAGTAAATTATTATGTGAAGCACACTGCACATTTCCAAGACGATGGAACAAAGAACGAAAGCAATATAACATCGTCAGCCGCATCTGATCATCGAAACTACAACCACGCCTCTGATCTCAGCCTTGCTCCAGTCTGATATCTCTATAGTAGATATTCATTCTGTATCCTGTCATAAACATGAGTAGCTTTGATTGACTCAATATTAATATAACAAGCTGCTATATAGCTTGCAAGTATTATATCAGTGCTACATCGCGGTGTTCCAAGTTAATGCCTCAGTATCTGATATTTTGAGAATATAGATTCTCCCGCTTTCAATGTGCGCAACCTGTACCGAAAAGAAAGTAACCAGAGTTATCTTTTGCGAAATAGGTGTTCCAATACTTAAAAGTGATGTCACTACAGTTAAGGGCTATATCCCTCGCATCTCTTCACAACGAGCGTTTCGGCGTAGGGATTGCGGTCCATGCCAATATCTAATATCTTTCACAGATCCTAGTATTTGGCCATACAGGCTACTCGAAGTAAGTTTAAAGAACACAAGGCCTGCAACCCTAGCAACATAGCCTAGTCCGATAAAGGGGGAGCCTACTTATGAAATACTGTAGCGGTGATATCCTCATACTGTAACAGTTGCAAAAACGCAGGCCATCTTTCATACACGTATTGACTGCTCTTACTGTATCATACAGTTATGTGCGGTCCTCTTTCCTCAAAAGTCCTTGTTCCTGACCTTCCTCGTCTTCCACGACCATCTGTCCATCAATTGTGCCACTCACTCTGGTAACACTCGCACCCCAGACTGGAGCAAAGTAGATGGGAGATGTAGAGCAGGCCATTAATCCAGTCATAGCGATAAAGAACCATACTGATTGACCTGCAATACAGAAACCCCTTTTTAACATTAGTAACCTGCAAAGTCAATGAGCGTAGGAAGGCCACTGCTAACATGAGGACGTTTATCCAAGTGCTAGACATACTCAATACACCAAATCGGCGATGCCAGATAGTGACTCCAGTTGCGCGTCCAAGTTTGCGATGTCGCACGTGATGTGAATAACTAAGCATTGGCGTAAGAACGATCGAGATCAGCAGTGTAATGCCATGTATCTTGTGAGCACCGTTGATGTCATAATCTATCAACCAAGTCATCATTCCCCATCACTGGTATTAGTATGTCCTTACGGTGATGGGGTATCCCCAAGTCAGATATATTCCCCATATCATGCCTGAGGCAGCAACTGCTATCGAGGAGAGCTGGATGATCCGATGGATCTTGAATGCGTTAGGACGTCCGCTTCGAATTCCAGCGACACTTAATGGCATCATAACAATGAATGCACATGCTAACAGCAAACCATTGATAGCAAAAAGCTGGCTCGGTTTCCACGAGCTATCCTTCTCTACACCAATCGATTTTCTGCCATTGCCGACCAGCTCTGGTGCAGTGGGTACATCGTCTACATAATGACTTATTGTCGTGTCGAGGGCAGATATATCTGAAACTTGTTAGAATTCGTTTTTTTATCCAATTGGCATCAAGGAAACACACTGTAATTGGTATGGAGACTCATTGGCTTTTCGAGATCATTCGTTTGCATAATATAGTCGTAGTGGTTCGAAAATATCCAACTCTATTTTTTCGACGTCACGTTGACACCGGTACGATGCCATGTGTCGCAGCCATAACAAACGACTTGGGTGTTGTGGTAGTCTCCCTCCACCCACGTCTTGATAAGTCGGTGTTCTGGCGTGTCATCTGATGGCTGTGATGGGTAGTGGTAACTATTGAACTCTTTTGTAAGTCAAATCTTACATCAAATTTCAGTATACCTACTCACTAGGTCGTCCGAACACTCAAAGTGACGTCTTCTCGTATTAGTCATATGGTTCGGGTATTCATTGAGCTGGGCCATACCGTTATTCTGTGCTCTTGGGTATATCACGAACATCAATGACCCGTCCATCGTCGAGCGGGTCCCAAACGCGGCATAATCCGTTCGATTTTCGAATGTTGCGGACATAACGAGATAAACGTCATTCGAGTTGCTGGTTGAATTATGAACGTTGATAACGCAAGGCATTAATCCGTTCGCAAAGATTCGTCAACACGACAATACTGAAGTTGAGAGCCAGTAACTGAAGAGACAATGCCTATGAAGACTGTCGCGGTGACCCAACTACTCAAGCTCTGCGTCCAGAAAAGATGCATTGCGAAATCTTTCAAACAATCTATGGTGTAGTGTCCAGAGTGAGGCAACTACTATAAGAGACTTTGTCAAGGGAAGAGCATCAGAAAGCTGTCGAGAAAGTGAGCTGGCTGAGTACGAGTCCCTTGGGGTCATGCTGTGGCCTGTGAATAGAAACCAAAACCGACGCTGGATCGTCATGGGAAACTTGGCATGAGTCCGCCAAGCTACACGAAGCTTCGATAGCGCAGTACGTCTGCAGACGCATGCAGCAGTTTCTGTTGACGTATACCCTGTACACTAGTCCCTACACGGCGGTGCTGGCCGAGCCGCCCGCATCACCCAATGATCGTTCCGCTTTTAGGTGCAGAACTACTCCTGCTAGATTGTGGACCCCAGTTGTTACACTACATTGAACAGGGAATAGTAGGTGATTGACCATCATTCCATATAGCACCTGCCACATAGTCTTAGCAAGATACGAGACAAACCCACCATCGGCGCTAACGTAGGGAAAGTCACTCGTATGATTAGCTGGTTGATTGCCGGATAGCTACTTTACGATTGCGAAGGAGTTCCATGTCGCAAGGATGAATGGTGTAATATGCAATTTCCGGACTGACTCAATTCCACATCTGAGTTGTATGCTGAAGCCACTAGCCACGATATCTAGTGAGTGGATGCGGGGTGCCAAGTACGTAATCGCGCAATCTCGTTGATAGCTTGATTCCATGGCCCCCTGTCAGAATTCATTTGCCTAATTGGGCGCTCAGACGCGCTCTCTATCAGTAGACTCACATACACTAGTGTGAGGCTCAGGTTATTTGCACAGGCGCCTTGCGGGAAATAATACTACGTACGGCCAAGTCTAGATAATGGGGGAACGTTCATCTGAACACACAATGTCATTCTTCTGCACAACTTGCTCCATAACAACGCCATAAGGCAACGCCATCCTTGACGAACTAATTCGCGCCTACGTCTTGACTCAATTCTTTGCCGGTAAGATGTCGGAAGAAAATGCCAGCAAATCACCTCAAGCATACCGCTGCAAATGCCAGTAAGCAAGCTCTCATTCTTCTGAACACCAAATCTGCACGTCATGGCATGAGCTTCGGTAACTGAAGCTCACAGTCCTCCGGACACATAAAAGGCGCGCACGTTGTCGTAGATAGTCCATTGATATTTTGGTGTCTGAAGTTCCCCTGCGCACCTGTACTAACTACTTGCTTAGCTGTGGGGAAGTAAGGTTTACCATCACACTATCTTCGCATCTGGCAGACTACACAGTCATGCAATGTAACTGTTCCATCTGTAATATTCATGGCTACCTCTTGGTTTACCCGAGTCGCTCCGATGTTGTCTTCCATGGAGATTCGAAGAACCACGTGCATAAGTACCAGTTCCACACCAAGAAGAAAGATCACTGGTTCTGCCGCCACTGTGGTACGAGCTTGTTGATTGATTTTAACGGTATATATGAGAATTACGATGTAATGGCGGTCAACGTGAGTGAAGAATGCTCGAGCCTGGGCTTAGTACTAAGCGGAACATATAGGCTCGGACGATTGAAAATGTCGACATTAGTACCTTAACGCTTGAATACGGGAATGGTAAAGAGCTTTGATTAGTTCACTTCGGCTCATTTGGTTGGTTGGTCAAAACGAGTGTGTATTGAGTGTAAACCTCGTTAATCAACATCAAACTCCCCAGTTTCTTATACCTCTTCCCATCGGCGGACCCATATCCCATATCTCCCAAAAGGGAGATTTCCGCCACCTCTAGTCATATCTCATCGCATTTCCGCTCACATCACAAGCCTTGGACAGTAAAACAATGGTTGAAGCTTCTCCAGCTCTCAAGTTGGTGGACTGTACCTCAAGATAAGGATTCAGTTAGAGACTTTCTGAGCCTCGCGGTTGAACACCTTCTGCAGGCCACGTGCCATCAACTCCATGGTAGCCGCTTGACACAAGCAAATTAGTTTTGAGATACCAGAGAGCAGGGTCAGCTTACCATCGCGCTTTTCCCATAGCGTAGCGGCGTTCAAGATCTCAAGTTTTTCCTCAAGAGCTTCACCAGTCAACGTGATTAGGGTAAGCAGAGCCAAAGCTCCAGTGAGCACGGTCGCAATGAGGAGGTTATACTTCATGTTAAGAAGTTGAGGGGCGGTTGTGTTTGAACAAGATTGTTTATTCAATTTGTTCGCGTTTCTTTGAAGCTCGTATCTCACCTCTTGAAACCTTGCTGGTGGATACCGGAAGTAAGAGATGGTGCTAGACTTGCAATTGAAGAGCTTGAAATCTTAAAATGAATGCGTGGAATCAATCCACAGTCTTAGGTATTCAGGGCCATCTTTTGAGCCAGTCCCAACAGTGACATGTCTTACTAGAACGTTTATGTGGGAAATGCATACCATTGATCGCAGAGGAAAATTCGATGGCTCATAATCCATCTAAGTACTGGCAGTTGCAGACGCAATAGTACCCAACGCTTGCTAAGTTTGCTATAACGTGCTTACGATACCAACCTCAGCTGCTGATTGCGAGCGTAAGGTTAGCGAGCTCGGTGACATGCTAGGCACGCTGCAGTGCTTAGAAAATTGGCGGCAATTATATCTTGGAACACCAGCAGGAGGGTATACAATAGCCGAAACCGCCGCAGTAAAAGCACATCTTATACTACTATCAGCTATGGCAATCAGGTAATGATTAATATGACAGTGCAACACCAGGATAGCTGTCTTGGCAGTTAGTTCAATCTCAGTTCGCGATTCCAAAAAGTCGTGGCAGTCAATCAGGTCAGTTCGCTACTTAGAGACTGATAGTTTGAGCGGCATAGATTAACTAATAACTGATAACTGATAGATTGACTGATAGTAACTCCGGGTTCACGGCAGCGCTTATAAACAAGGATGCATGATTCTATTAAGACTCGAGGTTCGGGGTCTGTGGACACTTTCCCACCTTACAGCCTTCGCATAGATCCGTTTCATGCGGTGGTGTTCTCTTGAGAAGAAATGGTGGCGGCTCCACGATCACGCCTGCCCATTTCTTGAGTCTGTATGCAATCCGGTCAATGTACGATTTCTCATCCAGCTTGAAGCTTCCCAGGCAGTTGCAAGATTCGCAGCGTTGGTTGAACACAATAGCGTTGTACCCATTACGAGTATATCCTTGAATCCAGGTTGCTACCACTTTGCTACTCCACCTTTTCTTCCTGCATGCGTTGTTGTCACATGTAAATCTCCCCATAACACACGTTTTGTACCAGTTGTTAAAGTGGGCATCTATGTCGTTGTTGAACCATGTCGAGATTTTCGAAGGCGCAACGGCTTCGGCGATACTGTAGTGCAATTCGGGAAATGTGAAGAAGGTCCTCGTCTCTTCTTTCCGCGTGTTGATGTGCGCTTGATCGACTTTTGGCGCTGCGATAGTTGTCTTTAGATCTGGTATAGTAAGAGCTTGCATTTGACTTTGGAGTACTGCGAATGGCAGGTCAAAGGTCGAGTTTGTGTGGGAAGTGGTCTTTGTCACGGCGTGACCACTGCGCTGACCGTTGTGTATTGTTGAGCGAACGTTAGAGGACGTCGAAAACAGCGAAGGGGCAGAGGGAATAAATGAAACAGGCGTGACGGAAGACAAGACTGAGTCTTTTCTGGATTTTCGGTGAGCTGGAGAATTGTCTTGGTGCTGGCCGAGTGCGTCTAGGCTACCAAAGGAGCGGTTGCATGGCTTACAGCCAAAGGTTTCCGCATGCTTTGGTGAATTTTCTTTATGTTGTTTGAGTGCTTTTCTGCTGCCGAAAGTGCGGTTACACAATACGCAAAGGCTCATTGCGTGTCCTGTTCAAATCTGTGGTGGATTTGTAGCTTGAAATTGCGGCTACATGGGAAGTGCTGACGATTGCTGAGTTGAGCTTATAAGACATGAATCGGAACGAGGTCACTGTCTTGTGGAAATCCTATGCAACTTTGGAACCAATGGTATAGTGACACATCACGCGCTGTGGCTGCACCTGCGAGCTGAATTCTTGGAAGTGCGCGCATGAACTGACGTGCAGTACGACAAGTCCGCTCTACCCATACCAAGGCTTATCCTTTTCAGGTACTTTTCATGGCGATTACGAACTGAGCACATGATCTCTGATCAGGCTGAGGATTTAGGTGCGGGGTCAAGCGGTTAAGCGGCCTGGCATGCAAGGTGTCGTGTTAATGCATGTGCAGAGGTCCTCCACGAACAACGCGTTAATGCGTGGGTGGGATGCCGTTCACGAATGGCCATGCACGAAACCAGGACAAGATGTTTTGAAAAAGACTCTGCATTCAAGATAAAGACTCTATGTCGTTGACTTCAGCGCCATTCCAAGAATTCCCTCCAGATTTTTCTAAGATCTTACGAATAGTACCACCCGAACTGCTTCAATTGCGATGGCTAAAAAGATCAAGCGCGTCCAAGCGGCCAAAGATGTATTTCCTCGATTGAAAACAAGGTGATGCAGGCTTCCTCCGTTCATGCAAGCACACCTCTTTAAAGCTGACTACATCAGCCTATATACAAGTCCATATGTTACCTTACACTTTGGTCCTACTCATCAGATATATTATCTCCCGGAGGTTCTGCTGCAAAGATTGGAGAATATCCTGAGTCGTGATGCCTGGACTAACGAGATTCACCTCGTAGATGTTGACGCAAGCATTGGTCACGTCTTGATCCACTTCTTGCACACGGGTGTCTATCAGACACTCAACGACGAAGATGTCGAGGATGATGAGTACACCCACAAAACTCTTGTCCAAAATGAGTTCCAGACAGCTGCGCTTGCTCTAGAAGCTGCTAAGAAGTACAGCGTACCTGGCCTCCAAGAATTAGCACAAATTGAGCTGGAGCGACGAGGCAAGCAAATGTGTTTGCGTGACGCCGTGCGCGCTATTCGAGAAGAGTCTATTGCAGGGACTTCTGACGAAAATGCGTGGCTTCGAGACTTCGTGTCAAAGAAAATTCGATGGACCTTCGAACAAGACCGTTCTATGTTATCGGCACCGGAATTCTTCGAAAACATTGAAAGCCCTACGTTGATGAAGCTACTGGCTCAAGTCATCTTTGGTCTGTACAACGAGGAAGTAGGCAAGTTGCGCAAAGAAAATACCGCAACTGACAAAATGTCAACGCGTGAGAAGAAAGAAGAGGACGACTCATGGGGAGCATTTAGCTCTGGCAGCACCGCAAAGAACAAGAAGAAAAAGAATAAGGACGTACATGAGGACGAGCCCCCGTCACCTGAGCCAGAGCCAGAGCCAGAGCCAGAGCCTGAATTCGTACCCGAACCGGAGCCGGAACCTGAACCTCCAAAGGTGGAGGTAGATCCTTATGCGGGGCTTAGTAAGTCACAGGCGAAGAAGCTAAAGGCCAAGTTGGAGAAAGAGGCGAAGTTGAAGGAAGAGGAAGATGTAAAGCGCCAGAAAGAAGAAGAGGAGACTGCTAAGATCAGGCAACAGGAGGAAGAAGAGGCAGAACGGATACGTCTAGAAGAGGAGGAAGCCGAGTTGAGGAGGATGGAGGAAGAGGAAGCCGCCGCCGCTGCTGCTGAAGCTGGTGTGAGCTCTTTCGATTCAGCGATCGAGACGGGTGCTACGTCTAAGGATGATGACTGTGAATTGCGTTCGGAGCATCTGTCTCGCGATGATGGGTGGCAGAACTGTAAGCCATGCGAACTGTACATGCGAAAACTCGCTCTCAAGCTTTATTCAGTGGGGCTGCCAAACGTAAATGGGTTCAGCACGACCAATAGGTTAGGGTAACATGGAAAAGCTTATTTCAAAATACAATGGGCATGTGTTACGATACAAGAATTATTCTGTAATCATTTCTGGGTTTCTATTGCCTAGCCATCTATCACGACTTGGGATCGTATCACGTTAAGATGCGTAGCCTAGTGAGATGGATACTTCCTGCCCAACTCGTTGCGTATTACCACCAGGATACGTCGTGCTATAGTAGACCTCCATCACATAGCCGTGCGAGGCTTATCAAGAGCTAATGCCGACATTGCATGAACGGGCAGAGGAGTGCTGTCCAGTAGGTTGAATTTAGGAGCGTACAAGTCGAAGACCAGGTAGGAACACAGGATTTGGAATTACTGTGGTATGGACGGGCTTGCGGGAGAGAATTGAAGAGGAGGAGGTAAGTTCTTCACGGCCACTGGAAGCACAGCTAGGCAACATTCTTGTAGCGTTCAGGTGGCGCATGTTGAGTCATCCCAAATGAGCCGCCTGTAGCTGTTGAGGGCAAATCCGCATTGGCTTGATTACGGAGAACAAACTACCGCTTTCTCTTCCGTACAGCTTACCAATGCTGGGTCATGTTGCAAATTAAAGATCTGCGCACCATTGCATAGTTTCATGCGGACATCGTAGATGAATAGAATAGAGAGATAACAAAACCATGTATACGATGCATTGTTTTTGGCACTCAGGTTCAGCTTAAGATCAGGCCATCACAAGGTATGAGGGTAGGATATAATAAAGACAGATGCCTTGCTGAATTTGTCTATGCGGAGTTGCAGCAAGAGCAATGCATACACTCATTCTTCTATTTTTCTGGCTCTCTGTCGTCATCACCATTCTAGCACAGGTCGCTATATCTATAGCAACACACTGATATTGATATTCTGAAACTTTTGTTGCTCGAACAAGCCTTGTCCATTGACTTAATAGAGTGCGCAATACGTTCAACCTCAAGTCCGCGGCTTTGGAAACCCTATAGATGGCTGTCTGCCTTGCCATGCTAGTGCACTATAGTGCTCTCAACGTTACATGGAATTCACACTCGCTGTCAAATTAGCTCTACCTTTTGCAGCGACACTTGGCATAAGTCCTAATGCAACTCTCATTCAGAATCCGCCTCGTATAGACTGGAGCTTCATTAAAGACGTAAGGCCCCTTACCACTCTTCCTTGGTGTCTTAGGGTTGGACCAATGCGAAGCCGAACTAATACAGTAATAACCTACATCGCCAGCTGAGGTCTATGAGTAAGCTCCAGGGTACCTGCAGAATATCTACATCACGAGTTCTCAGCTGGAAAAATACCCGAATTGGGAACAGCCGGTGGCGCTACCGGGCCGCTAGCGTGTTCAGCCAGCCACCTCGGCTAGGGCTAGCTAGTTTTTCAACTGCTCTCCACTCTTGCGGCGTCTGTCGCTAAACTGTGGTGTCGTTTCACTTCTAATTGAAACCCTTACGTACTTCTGCTAATTAAAATGCTGACAGTTGACTCCGACGTACTCAAGGAAGGTGGTAGCGCTAATGACCCTTGCTGGCAGATTTGGTCCAATGATGTCGCTGCTTGTAACAGTGAAGCCGGTTCCGCGGACCATCGTATCGAGTAGGATCATACCTTCTCCTGTTTAGGATGCTTACGAGTAGAACAGAGGATACTATTCAAGCCCCTATTCCATATTACGTCTAGGGGAGCAGCCAAGACATCGGTCGCAGCAACCTCATGTCATTGCTTTGTAGCATTTTCCGAAAAGACGCCTGAGCATAACGCTCGTCTTCTCGCCAATGTAGAGCTCTCTATGTTGTTTCTCCACATCACTTCGTCTGCTCCTTTGAATGATCACCTCCGCGGAATGATTTTGTGTATTATGGATGAGAGCATCCTAGGGCAGTGAGGCCAGAGAGGGTATATCTGTGGATACCAGAGCTGTATATAAAGACCTAAGCCCACCCATAAGATGTAACTCATCATCAAGCATTCAATCCCTTCACTACCAAGATCTCTACAATCGAACATCCGACCGCAACAAAAGCTGAACAGCCATGAAGCCATCTACTCTTTTCATCTCTCTCCTCGCTGTCGCCATCACCGGCGCTGTGGCAGACAACTGCAGACCTGGCTATCTATACTGCGCCAAAACCCTTACCGCCATTGGTACGCTCATACACAATCTATCTATCTTTACTTTGTATCTACTAACTAATATTCTCTCACGCTCGTAGGTAACTACCAGGGCCAAATTGACCAGGAATTGAGCGCTAAAGGTTTTGCGGGCGGGGAAAGCCGTGCTCTGTTCTACTGCGTAGGTGGAAGCAGTGGCGTTATTAGGCTCGAGGAGAGATGCCGCACAGGCTGCCAACAGAATGGTGTTAAGGTGAACGATGTCTGCTTTTAAAGGCATTGCGCTGGGCGGAGGTCCTTGGGGGAATAGAGGGTCTGTTGTGTGAGGGAAATGGCTCTGTCATGTCTCCTCATGTCTATCCACACATTACGAAAAACTGGCAGTAGCGGAAAATCACTCGTTTATATTTTCGCTCGCTATACAATATATAAGTTACTGCTATGCTGCAAAGCGTTGCCGTCTTAGACTGCCTTGAGTCTCCTTGAACTTTCGTGAATCAGTCTAGAAGCATGTCAAGATATGGAACACTGCAGAATGGTCAGGCACTAAGTATCTTGACTGCCTGATGAGTCATCTGGGTGAACCGCGCCTCATATTGGTTAGGAGTTAGAACAACCTAGCCACATAGCTAGGGAGCGGAGCTGGATTCAACACTGTGTAGAAACCTTAAGAGACGTAAGGCATTGCTTTAGACATTGATGCGACTCTTGCGGCTACTTGAAACTAATCTAGACCTGTTCATCTCGACTTAGACCCGTACAAAGAGTCGCACAAATTTGCGATTACTGATGCAGTGCTAGAACAATCCAATTTGCCGTAAGCTCGCGAACTGCCTATTCACTTCATCCTCAATCTTCATTCGCTTCAGCATCTATAGTAACATTTCATGCTCCTCGCCGTGCCAACATCGTCGCATCGTGTTCCCTTATGATTCGGGATGTTCTTGACTTCGTTGTTACAGTTGTCGTCCGAGTAAACAGTACACGCGACACCAAAGAGGAGATTGCCATTGGTGCCCAAGCTCTGGAAGGAGTTGTATCGGAAGCACGCCCCAGAGCAGTCGGGCTTATAGCTACTAATAACGCCTTTGCAGCCGGGTTGGCTGTAGTACTGCACGCATTGCCCGCTACCGTTTTCGCATGAGTCGCGCGCGACGAGATTGGAGGCGTCGACTGCGATAGAGTCGAGGTCGGTCGATGCTGGCGCCGAGAGAGCTGTTGAAGAGAAGGCCAAGATGACGGCTACGATGGACGATTTCATAGTGGAGGATGCGCTCCGATTTGAATGAATGCTGTAAGATGTTTGATGTTTGCGAGGCCGGAAATGCTCGATCTGGTGAAGAGGAACTGTGTGCTGGATTCAAGTCGTGCCATTTACAATGGTTTATATATGCATAGTACCTAGCAGAAGTTGTATGTTATTAAAAATTATCAGTTATTGAATCTAAGCACTATTTTCTGATTCAGCATTATGCACGAAAGTAGATGCCACATTAGGCAAACAGAGTTGCTAACAATCAACTTGATCGGCAGATTGATTCGCGAACGTGCCACATCGCGCTCCGTGACACCATACACGTCCAGGGCTCTAGCTAGGGTTAGGGAATCACTTTGTCGATCAACTTGATTGTTAGCAACTTTGTAGGCAAGTTTCCGCTATTGGAAGTACCTCGTTGACCGAATTCCGTGCACACGTGGTGGCATGAGTCCCCTTCTGTTCCATGTGGACAGTAGCGACTGGTTCTAATTGGCACACTGTCTGCACCGCCTATTCGGTGACTCGGGCAGTTAATATTTCTGTTGTTCTGTCAGCATATAGTCTATGTAGCTTCTCCGGTGCTACACAATGACCATCCGCCTCAGTTCGGGTATAAATACCAAGAGACTCACAGAAATACTCAGGACACATTCAAACACAACAACTCACTGTCGGACTCATTTCGTCATGCATCAATTTCTCAAGATAGTTCCGCTTCTTCTATTCCTCACTCCCCTGGCATCAGCCGACCCTATTCCGGCCCCAGAATCCGGATTGGAGAAACGCAAGAACTGCGACAGCGACGCCTGCGTCACTTACTATGCCGATGGAGGTTGTACTTCAGGACGCACTCTTGGCAGCTACAAGCCCGATTGCACCGGTGCTTGCTTTGTTTACGACTCTTTCAACAGCATCAAGGTTGCAGGAAGCACCCTATGGGTATGCTCATCGTGGCTGTTCCGTTCTGGATGAGAAACAACTGACAGAGTTGCAGGGCGTTGACTGTGTTGCATACAGCGATACGAACTGTCAAAACCAAGTCAGAGACTCTGGGAATTCGCACGGAACTAAGTGCATGACGGATCTTGGGTCTGCGAAGAGCATGCGATGCTACTGGAGGTGTTGATCCTGCGATCATGTCAACCAACTCTACACAAGGAAAATCTGGGGGACGTAGCTCATAGCTAAGCAAACAACGAAGATCATCCCCTGCAAAGGAAGACTTCCTCTCATTGGTATCACGTCAGGTTCTGAAGTTGACTTCAACGCTCAATGCATTACGTATCATCGATGTAGGGGTAAATGCTAGATATTCTGGAGGCAGAATATCACCGCCGGAAGCAGCATACAGCATCTTGTGGTCTGGTCAAGCATGTGAAGTACCCTTCAGTCGCACATATGCTTTGTTGTTCGCTCATGCTAGTTATGATATAACCATCGTCGGAAGAGGCAAGCTGCATCACAATCACGTGAATTGATGATCACGTGCGGCGCGCGCATTGTCGGTCTCGTCATACATAATCCTTTTGCTGTAAATAGCTCTGGAATTTATTATTAAAGCGCCTTTTCCGTGCGCTGTGCAAATTGCCAACGTGGACCAAATTAAATGCTGTAAACAAGCTCGTCGCATAGACGTTAGAAACAAACATGCTAGTAGATAATACTACATGGCGGAGTACAAGCTCGGAATCTGAAGATACGATCCATGTTGGGGTACCTGCTGTAAGCAAGGGGTGGTGTTGAGAATCACTGTCACGCAATGCTAAGCTATGGACGTGATGCGTTTCTTCCATTTTGCACCTAGAAGTGCATATTATTCATTGCATTGCACTACAGGTGTGCGGTTAGCGTGTGTACAACACGGGTTCGTTTAACGTTGTGTGCTGATAGATCAGGTCGGTCGTGGAGTGGGTTGCATGGAGAGATGCCTTTTGTCGCGTTATGTCACACGTGTAGGTGCGGTCAATTGATCTGTACTGTTTTTGCTATCTGCCATTTCCATTTGTTCGTGGCGTACTGTCATTATCGATTGTGGCTTCACCCCTGTAGGCAGCGTTTCAAAAGTCCAGTCACTAGAAGATCGAAGATTAACCAATTATACCGATGGTTCTACAGGTGAATTCTTGTGCTAAGCTATATACGGAATGTGTGGCTGCTTGGATCCGTTGCGCAGTTGCGCATAAAGATGAAGCCGCGATCGCTGATGACAGTACTTAGGTTGGGATAGGTATGCGTTGGTTATTCCTTTGCGTGCTGCCTTCGCTGATGCCTCTTGAGGTTGTCCTTGCGTGAGAAACCATCAAGGTTGCTGCAGTCAGGATGGTCACAACGAAAGGTGACTATAGAAGAGGAAGGGTCACTATGTTGGCGACTATGTCTACGAAGGTCTTTTGGGTAAAGGAAGCCCCTGTCGCAGATAGGACATATATGTGGCTTATTGTTAGGGTGACCTGTTCTGTGGTGACGGCTACGTATAGTTAGTTACATTAGTTTACAAATTATATAGATATGGCTTACTTAAGGTCGCATTGTCGATGAAAAACTTCGTTACATCCCGACTCGTTGCAAACGAAACCATACTCGCGAGGAGCTCGTCGCTTATGCAATGACAAGCGGTCACCAGGAGTGTATATATCCTCAATATGCGCCTGCACAGTGCTTGGTCGCGCCATTGTGTCGTTCGTATCTATGTACTTGTTTGAAGCTGGCAGATTGATTTCAGTAACGTAGTTTGCCATGTGCTCTATAACTACGTTGAACTGGGAGGATTCGGGCGATAGCATGCTAACAGTATCGTCAGGTACTGCGGGTGCTGCTGCGTCGTTATTTGCCAACTGCAGCCATTACTGTTAGGGAGAGGCTCTAAAAACACGAGTAAAGAAGTCTTACCCCGCACAAACAAGAGTCAAACTGAATGCCGCCGCAGGTGCATACGATCATTTCGTTCATGTGGTATGGCAATGGACTGCCAGGCGGCTCTAGATCTATGATTGGAGTAGAGGCTACCACATTGTCTATAGTATGTGTAGGTGGTACAGTGCTCGAAGTATCCGATGAAGGCCTTTGCAACTCGGGCCCAACAATCCTCTGCCTGGGCTCTTCAGTCTTTTTTGGTGCTTTCATTTCTGTCTTGTCATTACGAGCACTTTGAGCCTGCAGTGCAGAAGTGCTCATTTGCTGTACTCTTGATATATTGTGATGAGACACATACTGAGTAAGAACATCTTTGGTGTGTTCAATGGCTGGAACAAGGTCCATTAACGTGCTAGTACAGCATCTCAGATCGAGGATCAGTTCTTCCAGGTCAAACAACCTGAGATTAGGGGAGGCGATCCCAACATCAAGCCCGTCATGTTGACCTTGGTAGGTCTGAATATTTGTCATGGTTCTGACTCTATCGTGCAACTCTCTCAATTTTTGATATTGATGACTGCACCAACTCGGCGGCGGACGGATACAAGCACCTGCTATAGTGAGTATGCAGACTTTGATTCCTTTCGGGCGAAAGTACGATTCAGCAAGATCGATGCTATCTCCTGCAATAGGATTACAACGGCAGATCTTAGTTCCCTTGACCTTTCCACCACCAACATAGTCTTGACATCGACCTCTTTGCCCCATAGCCTCAGCCTGATAACCTCATCTTTTAAGTTTTCCACAACATCTGCAAAATCTTTCTGATCCTGACGTTCGGCAGAGATTCGCACATATATGTTATGAAGAATTTTGAGGTTACACTCATGCAGAGACCAGAGAAGGGATTCTTTTCCTTCAAGCGAGCAATAGGCTAATTGTTGGGTGGTGTTGCTAGTGATAGAAGAGACGGAATTTGACCGTGAGCGTACGAGTCGAACTGGTCCGGCCATGTGTGTGTATCTATGCTGGATAGGATTATCGTCACAAAAGTCGCAGAGGCATTTCTGAAAGAACGTGTATGTTACTCGCTGAGCTCGTTCGTTTTGTCAGCTCGAGTTGAGACAGCGAGACCCCGCAATCAGGCGACTGACGTGGCTCGTGCGTGGGCCTCAGCCCCGCACGGATACATGCGCTGGAAGCGCAGCTTCATGTTATCCCCTGTGTATACATCGCTGATGACTCTCAGAACGCTACACGATTTCTAAACATCAGTTCTGGCACATTTCATGTATGAGAGCGTTACCAAGTGAATCCCATCCATCTTTCGATGTGCTGCCGCCGTAACTTGTAGAAATGTGCAACTTGGAACGCAGCTTGGATCAATCTTGGTCATGTGGTGGCGTTATCTCAGCCCCAAAGGCCACCTGGGGAGCGCGGTTAATAACTTGACGTGTATGGCCAGCCTGATTCATCCCAGCACTCAGTCCTCAAGTCCTTATCTCAGCCTCTGCCGCACCCTTCCCACCACAAATGAGGTGCCTCGAGTTCATGTAAAAGCCAGTTGATGTAAATCTTCACTTTGTACTATAGTGTAAGTCAGAGGTGTGATAGAATTCTGACGAACAGTGTATGCAACAAACGAGCCAATTACCAGAGTTTAGCAACCCTACCGGTTTGAAGAGCCAAAGCAATGGCGGACAGGCAACCTCTGAAGATCCTGTCGCTAGACGGGGGAGGAGTGAGAGGCATCGCTACCCTCTATCTCCTTCGAGCCTTGATGCTTCAGATCGCTCTATTAACCGACCAAACACCCGAGTCGCTCCGTCCTTGCGATTACTTCGATCTAATAGCCGGCACAAGCACTGGTGGACTCATTGCGATCATGCTAGGAAGGCTTCGATACGTAAGTGGGCGGAAGGTATTAGACAACTTCTAGGTTGACAAAGTCTACACAGACTGTCGAGCAGGCGATTGAAAAGTATATCGCACTTTCCAAAGATACATTCAGCGCACTCTCTACCAAGGCTGATGCCAAATTTGATCACCTAGTACTAGAGAAACAGATTAAACAGGTCATCGCGGAAGCCCCTTGTCCACGTCCAAACACGCTCACAGCCGACGAATTGCTTAAAGATGAGACAGTTGACCTACCGCAGGAGCAACGTGTATTGAGTGGGGAACCAGCGGCTGGTTGTCGGATTTTTGTGGTGTGCACGATCCCAAGAGGTTTGGGTGCTCGAGCAGAGATCTTCCGCTCATACAAAACTCCATACGATTTCCCTTTCTCAGGCAGGATATGGGAAGCCGCTCGGGCAACCTCTGCTGCGCCAACGTTCTTTGCCCCTATCACTATCGGTCATGTCAAATATGGAGACGGAGGTACAGGCTGGAACAATCCCACAAGACTGGTCATCAATGAAGTACGACAGATATGGCCAGACCGACCTATTGGCTGTTTGATTAGTCTCGGTACCGGTGAAGAAGACCCTAATCAGCTTGTCACAGCGGAGAATTTACCTAAAAAAGGATTACGGAAGAAGATACTCAGCTCATCAATGCCGAAGAGTAGTTTCAAACTCGAAGTGGCAAGATACTGCGCTCAATGCTTGACGAGTTGCAAGAGGATACACGAAGATGTTCTGGATAGTTTAGAACGAGACCATCTTGTCAACAGCTATTTCCGATTAAATACACCAGGTGTTGGCAAGATAGGACTCGCGGAGTGGGAGGAAATAGGAGACATGATCGCTTTAACCGCAGATTATCTTAATGCTGCGGAGATCAAGCGGATGAAAATCACCATCGCTTCTAAGATTGTATCTTACCACAACCTGTTTGCCGTTACAAACATATCCGTCCCACCTGAGCTGGACAATTTGGAAGGCTCTCAACAATTACCAATCCGCCACTTAAACGACGCTGGACCACAAGAACCGTCCGACGATTATGAACTCCAAGCACCAGCCTTGACAGGTAACGAATTTTCTAATTATAACGATTAGGGGGAAACTGAGTTAGCTCATACAGGCTTGAATCCAAGGTCAAATTCATCTTCAAGACCTGTTGCGTACTTGCTTGGTTTCGCGGCATATTGTTCATTGCTCGCCCAACGTTTTGACGCAATCAAACACATTGCTCCGTCAATGCATCGGCTCAATCTTAGTGTTATGGGATTGACTCAATCCCTCCGTCAGTTATGTTTCAACATGTTGATTCAAGTCCCTTCGTCTACGTCATTCAACCATTTGGTTCAGATTGAGGCTCTGCCAGACCCGGATATCGAAATTCCTCTTATACCTCTACTGGGAAAAGACCTGCAGACGCGCATTGATTTCTTCAGAATCATATCGGAGCTTCAAAAGAGCCTCAAGGACATGGAGACTGAACTGAATAAGCTCATAGATCGCATTGCGGAAGTGAGTACGTTGGTCCACATGATGTTGACACTACTAAAACTACATGTAGAAGGGAATCGAAACAGATCCTGGGCAAATCGAAGCTCTCGTCAGATCCTGCGACTTTGATGTAATACATGCTAAGGTGAAGACTTCTGGGAGTTGTTTCAAACAGCTTCCAGCAAAGCTCCGGAGATATCTCTTCGAGAAAGATAGAATCTTACAGTCAAGTTTCACTGAAGAGTCAATTGCAAAAAACACTCCTAATACGGATCTTTTGCTTGTGGATCCTATTGTAGCACGATCTCGCTTGGTGCGAGGGCTATCGAGCGAGGTGTATCGGGCGCTCGCAAAAGCGTGTGGCGATCACGCGTGTCACTCGGCTCAGTTTCAGCTGCGGCCCTATCATGCCATTGAGCGTGACTCCCAGACATTTGTGGACTTTCAGATTCGATTCTCGAGCGATATTACAACCCTATCTTCAAGTGATGCTTCACTTCACAGCGCTTGGCTTTCGATAAAGTCACCTTATAAAGAGAATCGTTGCGCGGACGAGCGACGAATGCGCAAGGTCTTGAAAAGGAGAGAACTTGACAACAAACGGAAATTTGCGGAAACAATTGATCAGAATAGCAAGACAGATTTCTCTGCAAACAAACAAGTCAAGCAGCAAACTGAACCAGAAATGATTCAACTCAGCGTTGATCACAAGTTTGCTGTGGCAGGTCGAGATATTGAACCATACGCTGCGTCTTCTAGCTCGGCAAAAGGTGTCGACTTTTTGGCATGGACCAACTTTTGCAGCCGAATAATGGCATACGGCCAGGAACAATGTCTGAACTCGCATCGCTATCTTGGCTTCTTCCAAGTTGAAAAAGACTCTGAACATCAAGTCTTCTTTAGTGATGCGTATCAGAAGCTCAGCCAATGCCAGTGTACGTCCCTATATGACGTTCTCGCAACTAAAGTCCCTGTCACGGATAGAAAGTCATTCCAATACGAACGAGTTGAGCTTGCAAAACAGCTGGCCTCCGCAATGCTGCAATTCCAAAACTCGCCTCTACTACAGCAGGACTGGGGAGGTGACGACGTCGTCTTCTTCCCCCAGCCCAAGAGCGGAAGAGATGTTCGAAGTATACTCACTGCACCATATCTTAACGTGCAGATCAAGAACTCCTCGCGCTCATCGCTCGTTGGCATAGATGAGGATGATGCTTTTGAGGGTGACATGACCGATTCATTCGTCAAAAACGAGTACCTGTTTCAACTTGCGACACTCTTCATCGAGATTGCGTACCAAGCCGAAATGGAAGACCTCATGAGCCTTGAAGAAGTTAGTCTCTGTAATGATAATCCAGAACTACAGCGATGGTTTGTCGCGGACAGACTTTGTGAAGAGATTAACAGCAATCTAGGGTCGCGGTATAGGGCTATTGTGCGACTATGCCTAGACTGTTCACTACAAGACAATCATCTTGTGGAAATTGATAAGTACGAAGACATGATTTGTAGAGAGGTGGTAAATGAGCTTGAGGAACTAAAGTTCGCCATGGTGAATGAACAGTTTGGTTAAGCTATTTGTAACTGGCTGATTGCCATTTACTACTTACACTCGTCTACGACCTCGTCTTCCCTACCTTCTGTGCCTGTCCAGCTTGTCTAGTCTTATAATTACCTTAGTAAATATCTACTCCTTGTTTGTATATGGACAAACCTATAGTCTAGAGCTTACCTCTCTATCAACCAAATCTCATTACCTAGGTATATCTACTTCTTAGACACGTAACTAGTTAGGTAACGTAAATTACCTAATTAATTACGCTATGCACTAGTATAGTATTAGGGTCCTATTAAAATAATTGCGTTAGACCCGCGGAGACACGTTACTTTTTAGCATCTAAATCTACCTAGTTAAGATAGATGACGTTAAGAGAACGATAGTAAGAGAGACGTCCTTAAGACGTATAGATCTATAGTGGTGTACGTGACTAAGAAAAGTAACACAAGAAGATTTATCGTAGAAGGCTTCTTCCACGCGGGTGGGGAGTCTAGCACGACAAGCGTATTTAAGCAGTAACTACGGCTAGGGCAATGCTACTACTAGAAGCTCGGCCATAAAGCGTATTAGTATTAAAAGGCGTAGAGATATAGGAGATGCGCGAAATACAGCCATTACTATAAGAGCTGTAGCGAAGTAGTAATGAAGTGTGTGTTGTGCGGAGGACTGTATGACTCGTTTAGCAGAGACTATTAGATACTACACCCACCTTAATATTGATAGAGCATTCCACATGATCTAGCTTAATGTTAGAAAGCAAAGCGAAGTACATGAAAGCTTGATGAACGACAAAGAGCCGTAAGACGTGGCGGTAGTACCTATCCAGGAGCCGCATGCACAGAGTATCTAGGGTCAGCTGCTGACGACACCCATGCTCCACCACAAATGGACCAAGATGGTGCCATTAACCTGGCAAGAAGGAAGATGGCCAATACGGAGCATGCTGTGGGTGAACAGAGAGATAGAAGCGAAATAGGTACAAGTAGAGTTGCTAGACTTGACAGCGACGAATTATCCAGCTACACGAGCGTCGGGTGTTGGTGGTGTTGGTGTACATACTAGGAGGAGATTGGCAAGCACTCTGAGACGCATGGTACAAGCTAGATACGGTAAGCAAGGGTGCGAGAAGAAAGGCTGGCATAGTAGTAGACGTGGTGCTGGCTAGAGATTTTAATTAGCACGACCAGCTGTGGGGAGGAGAGGATGTGACGCTACTTAGACAGGGCGAGGCAGACCTAATTATTGAGTTAATAACAGAACACGCGCTTAGCAGCCTGCTCCTGCGTGGCACTAAGACGTGGTAGTGCGGAAACTATAAGATGATAATTGATCTAGTGCTAGTATTAAAAAGTTGGTAGACACGGTGGTAAGATGCGCTGCCTATAATAACGAATACGGCTCTGACCACCAAATAATCGACACGGTCTTGGACAGCTCCGTGCTAGTGGCGCAGCAACAAGAGCAGCTTCTGCTAAAGAACGCACCGTGGAGAATAATTAACGATAGGATCGCTAGAGCACTCAGCGGGACTCCGCCGGCGGGCACAACGTAGCAGAGAACTAATAGACTGATGGTAGTAGTGCTGGAGGCAGTGTACACACTAACATCTAGGGCTAAGCCGTTACCGTATGTAAAGAGGTGGTGGACGCAGGACCTGACATAGCTACACCGCATCTACACGCACTGGAGGAACTGAGCGAGAGCCGCGAAACGGATAGGAGTTGCTAGACTGGACCTAGAGGTGACTGTAAAGGGAGCGTTAAAGTAGTACTATTATGCTATTTGACAGGAGAAGAGAAAGCACTGGGATGACTTCTTGGCGCACAACGACGATATCTGGAATGCAGCTAAGTACTTAAAGGCGGGTAACGAAGCGTTTGGGAAAGTCCCAGCACTTCGCAGAGTAGACGGCACAACTACGAGCGACTATGAAGAATAAGCTGGGAAGCTGCTTGGCACCTTCTTCCCTCCGCTTCTTAGCAACATCGACGACGAGGGAGCTAGGCCGCAGAGAGCACCTGTGGAAATGCTGACTATCATGCTCGAGGAGGTGGAAAGGCAGATGCACGCCGCTAAGTCATGGAAAGCACCTGGATACGATGGACTGCTAGTTACCGTGTGGAAGCAGATCTAGCTAGTAGTGAAGGACTATGTGCTTGCGCTATTCTGATAGTCGCTAGAAGAGGGAGCGCTACCTAGCTAATGGAGACACGCCAGGATTATACCGCTTAAGAAGCCAGGCAAGGAAGACTACACTATTGCAAAGGCATGGAGGTCGATCTTAATGTTAGCTACTCTAGGCAAAGTACTAGAGTCAGTGGTGGCAGAGAGGATTTCGCACATAGTAGAGACACATAGGCTTCTGCCCACTAACTACTTTAGGGCACGCAAACAGCGATTAGCCGAGCAAGCACTAGTGCAACTCTAAGAATAGATTTACACTGCGTGGCGGGGTTGGTGGACTATCTACCTAATAGCTTTAATGTCAAGGGAGCATACAACGGGGTATACAAGGAAAGATTATTACAGAGAATGAAAACACGAGGCATACTATAGAAGCTGCTAAAGTAGGTAGAGGTATTCTGCTTAGAGCGCACAGCGTTAGTCTAGGTTAATAGACAGACTTCTAAGGTCTAAGAACTGCTACAAGTAGGTCTGCCGCAAGGGTCTTGTTATGGGTGGAGAGGCCTGACTAACGAGTATGCATTCACCTATCATATAGAAGAAGAAAGATAAGGAAGGTAAGAGAAACTATATAAAAGATCTTCTTATGCTTCTTACTTCGTCACGTGTCTATACAAAGAAAGGATCACGTAGTTTTAAGTCATATAACTATCTAGTAGACTACTTAGGCGCAGCCCTTTATAGCCACGTCTTATATAATTGATATAGAGGTCTGCTACAAAATACTAGGTAAAAAGTATAAAGTCACTAACAATAGCTAGGTTTATAACAGGAGTAGCCTATTAATTTCTAGCGAAATCTAGGCAGCTTTATAGCAAACAATAACCCTATAGTTAGATAATGATAGAGTGGAGTCGCTCGCTTGCTAAACCCGCACGTTACCCTATTTGATAACCGCGTGTATGGTAGCGTTGCTTAAGTAGTGATCTTTCATTGCTTTATTTTTATACCGTGCATTGTAATAGATAACTTATTCTTGTTATAAATGGTGGAATACTGTAACAATTTTGCCTGCCTACCGGTTTCTACGTATGCCCTAAAGATGTGGAGCGTTACATACTTAACCTAGTATGTATGTTTAAACTAAGTTTGAAGATTTGATAATGCGGCGTGTGACATTACAAAGTCTGAGTAATGCTTATGTCGGACATCACGTTCGGCTAAGAGATGTCCGAGAATTATCTCCGATTGGTAGGAACAACAGCTGAGGTGGGTATAAAAGATCGAGCAAACGAGCCCATATAAAGGAGGCCAAGCTTCTATCCAGAATCTTAGCATCAGGCATTGATTATATTGTATTGTTCAAACATGTTTGACGAAAATTCGCCATTCTACATTCCTGTGGACCTCTCAGCAACAGCTCTGGTAATCTCTGATGTCCAGAACCAGATCCTAGGTCGATTTCCCAAAGAAAAACAAGAAGAATACTTAGCCGTCATTGCTAAGCTGGTTGAATTCTTCCGCGCTCAAATAGCACGACACCGTACAAATAGTGCTACGAGCAGCAGCTACATAAACAACAACGGGGTTCCACTGATTGTTCACCACACTCTACCATTCAACATCAACCGCAACGCCTTCGTCAGCCCCTATAACAAACTAGCTAAATGGGTTCAAAGACTCGAAAGTGCAGGATACTTTTCAAAATCCAATTCGGACCCGCATCACCCGGACTATGCGATTCCACACGAATTGGTGCCTAGTGATGGATGGGGCGCCAGCCCAGATGAGATCGTGCTGGCAAAACTGCAACCAAATTGTTTTGGCTCAAGTGATTTGCTGAAGTACCTTGGCGCTCGAGGGATTCGGCATGTAGTGCTGGTTGGGTTAACGAGCATGGGCAGCGTACTTGGGAGTGCGAGGTAAGAATCTCTACCACGAATATGTATAATAAGTGCATTTCACTAATGGGTTACTTTTAGAGGTGGTGCAGATCTTGACTTCCACATCATCTGTGCGCGCGAGGGGATTATGGATGATGATCCTGAGGTAGACGAGTTTCTTATGACTAAGTTCTACCAAATTTTGTTGACGTGGTCGACCTACGCGATGTGTTGAGCTTGGGGATATGAGATCCAGATGGGTAGTACCAATAGAATAAGTAATATTATAGTTAATGATACACCTCTTAGCGTTAGAGACTAATACACTAGGAGAGTAAGATCTATAAAATAGATATATACTAGATCTGTCTATTATAGGCATAGTTAGTATTATCTAGGTACAGAAAAGAAAAAGTGTCCTGTTACACCGTGTGTCCTGGCACGTAGGAATGGACACTACTACTATGTAGTAATGGCATAGTCTACACCAACAATATATATTAAACTTTGAGAAAGAAAGCTAAGCGCCTGAATGAATAAAAGCCGCCCATGCACTAGGATCATTGTGGAACTCTTCCCGGACCTGCAAAACAGCGGTGTGCAACGCCTCTGCAACAGCCCGATTCGTATCTTGAGATCGGTGCTTGCTTGTGATATTGCTATAGAAAAGCTCCGCCATTCGCACACAGACATGATCTTTCACTGACCACAACGATCCTATGACATGGGGAATCCCGATAACTTGGAAAGCACTCGATATGTGAAGACTTTCATCCCTGAGATCTTTTGCCTTCACTTCTGCCGTTGAGCATGCAGAAAGATAAGCAATCCATGTCTGCCCAAGAGTGTCGACTTTAGAGATGTCTCCTACCGTCAACCGATCAACAGTAGGGTTTGCAGTGCTGCTCTGTTGAAGCAGCAAGTGGCTGTTGAAAGGATCGACCGGATCTGACGTTCCGTGGCACGCGAAATGTATGATATCTGATCCTTTGATATTGGCCAGCAACTCGGTTGCCGATGGGTATTCCAAATACTTGCAGTTGTAGGTGCCATCGCAGGTTCTCTTGATGGCGTACTTCTCATTTCCTACACCTTGAAGCGGCTGCTGTCCAGGTGTTGTTGGCATTGTTACGATCAAGATTGAGCCATTTTGATGAACGGGTTGAGCGTGTTTAAGTGCTTGGGACCTCGAATGCGCAAGAGCTTTTAGCGTAGGTGTGTATGAAGGGATCGTTTGGCTCAAGGTGTTCTCTAATACGCCGACGGAAAAGTCACCTGCAGCGTGGAAGGGGAAGGTGCTAGCGATACCCGTTCCAATCCACCAGATTCTGGGAATCTCCCTAGGGGCTGTTTCTCCGCTTGTAAACAATTCCTCGAGGACTAATTTCACACAGTTGAACCAGAGCCACGAGAGGAAGTCGGGCTCGCTTTCATCTTTGTCATCAATGGCAACATCTCTCTTGTGATTGAAGCCTCCAGGTGGCGGCTTGTAGTTTCCTGACCCACTTCGAAGAAATGAGCATGCCTCTGAGAAGGATAGTCTTGGTAGTGGAAGCGTCCCAATCCTAGTAGTTGATATGATGATAGCATCTGCTCTGAGATCTGTGAAGTTAACTACGACAACAGGGCCTTCTGAGGCACAGCTCTTGAGTTCCTCTGGCGTAGAGCTCATCAGGAATCGCTCGGATCCAGGTAGCTTTCGAATCCTAGCTATGCAGTTGTCCAGTTTGCGAGCCAGATCCAGATAGTCTACCGTATCTGGTTGCACTGCATCAAACTGTTGGACGGTTTGCTCTCTGCCTGCATTGAGCGCCGCACGAACTCTTTCATACGCTCCCGCCTCTTCAGGGTATGATGCTTTTATCGACGCTATGTCGCTTCGATCGTCAATCAAAAGGCTCATGATGGAGCCCCTGCCGCGCTCTAAGAGCGTCACAGCACTTTCCGCAGATGCACCTGTATGAAGCGCTAGCGAGCAAGCTTCGGAAACTAAGCCTGAAAATTTCGATGCAACGTGTTGTTGGTCCTGTGGACTTAATGAAAGATTGTTCATTATGGGTAATAAATCAACTGCTTGGCTTGCAATGTCCGCAGCTTGCTTCCATTGGCATCGTTCTTTGAGTGATCGCACTATCTGCCGAGCTGCGTCCACACGATGGAAAGGAACAGCATTAGGGCAATTCCAAGATTTCATGAAACAACTCAGCGCTTCATCGTTGTCAGTCGGGTGTTTCGATAACCAGAGACGATGACCTAGATTATTCAGTCGTCCCGGTAACTGGACATCAGATGGTGCTGTGGCATCAACGGATTTCCGACCGTACAAGATTGCAGCTTCCAAATCCCTTGTGTGTTTGTTAATTCGGAAACGCTTTTCAAGACCGATGCCGAGGTTATTCCAGTGCGAGGCCTGGCCCCGATGGGAGGAGTCGGTTAATTCTACCGCTTGTAGTGTCGCTTCGATCCCTTGGTTCAAGTCATCCTCGTTGTTCGTAATGTCGAACTTGTTCATGAGCAGAGAGCCCAGGTTGGTAAGATAAATTGGCTCTCTCGCGTCATCCTGTGGTGTTTTCTGTGATGCAGTTCTTAATGCAACAATGGCAGCATCCAGATGTTTCATGTCTTTCGTTCGCTCATACAATGCCTGTGAAATTGCCCCTAAGCTGTTCCAACGCATAGACCAATCTCTTGAATCTTCAGGTGTTCTAGCAATTCCATCTCTTACCCGCTGAAGTGCTTCATTGAGATTCTCCATCCTTCCTGTTTGTTCGAACCGCTTCCACAGCTTATGGCCCAGGTTGACCAGACATCCGGCCAGATAGGGATGGTTGTTTGGTGTAGCAGCAATTGATTCTCTCGACTTGGAAATCGCGTCATCCAAATCTGCAGGATTGCTCTTGAGCATGAAGCGCTTGTACAGCAATGCACTGAGATTATTCAAGACGTCTCCATAGTTAGGGTGATCATTTGGAGTCATCCTCACTGCACAGGTAGCATATTCAATGGCCGTCGTTAGACTCTCATCCCTACTTGTCACAGAAAAGCGGTTGTCGTACATATTGGCTAAGTTGTGATATAGCTCCGCCTTTTGGGTATCGACCTTGGACGTCGCGCTCACGGCGAGTTCAGCTAATTTGATTGCTTCGTCTAAGTATTGGACATCATGCTTCCTTTCGAATAGCCTAGCTAACTTGACGCTGAGATCCTTGAGTGCTGTTGGCCAGAAGGCTTGTTCTGGTGTTGTCTTCTCCAAAGCCTTTCTGCTGATCTGAATGGCTTCTTCCAAGTCTGACAATTCATTTGAGCATTCGAATCGTCTCTGAAGTCGGTTTGCCAAAACGTCCAAGTACACCGAGTAGTTAGGGTCATTTGAATTGGTAGCATCCAGGACCGATCGTCCCAAGCGAATGGCTAAATGGATATCTTCCACTCGCCCAAGTCGCTCAAATCGAGACTGTAGCATAACCCCCAGATTGTTCTGCAGCCCCGGATAACAAGGATGAGTCTGACATGTTCCCTGTATGATATCTTGCGCAATTTGGACGGCCTCGTTCAAATCTTCAACTTTTCCAAATCGACTATATGCTCCAAATTTGGAAAGAGCAGCGGCATCCATAGCCATGGCCTAATTTTCACCGCCTGAGGTTTTCAGATGAACACTTTCAACGGTTTAAACGGTGAAATACGATGTAAGAATTCTGTAGTGGAATAGATAGTCGGGTAATCGAGAGAAAGCTACAGGATAAGTAGTGGAGACACCAGTATAGTGAAAGCCAAGTTAATTCGGGACGCCTTAAAGTGAGCCTGACTAGGTAAACGTCAGCTTCAACACTTGAATGTGCCAAGAAAGTTGAGCTCCCATAGTGGAAGCTTTGACCAGGTTTATAGTTAAAGCTAAGGAAGTGGGCGCTGAGCTGTGATGGTATGTGGTTGCTTGGCCGTGCGGGGTTCTCGACATCGTGCGGGGTTGCATGAGCGCTAAAAACCCACAACATGATCAAAGAATGGTCCAGACTTTATTGACACTGGCATGCTCACCAGCAATACCTCATCGTGGGATTTTTCCACAAGGCTTGTATCTGCATAGAGAGCCTATAGAGAGTCGAAGAAATAGCGTCCTGAATAGTTCACAGCTGCAAGCCATTAATGAAGTCACTTTGAGCTCTTAATTGGAAACATAAGTGAGGGAAAATGACCTATATTTTGATAAATGGGGTTGGACTTCTCAAGCAAGATCTGTAGAGCACTCTCCGATCTCCCAAATCAGAATCTAAGAGAATTGCAGCTTGATTGGTACAACATTGTTTTCAACAATCGTGGTTCAAGTAACTCTATAACCCTAGTATAGTTTTATGTTATTCCTGACTCCAGACGGGCATTATAGGTTATCGAGTAACCCTTTTCTTTTGGATGTTTTACTGCAAGATGATAAGATGACAATGTAGTGTGATAATCCGTAACTATCTTAGATGTTGTTGATGCCTGATACAAATACAATGAGGACAGTACAATATCTGATTATTTTCAGTTATTCCTGGTTCCTGCGTAGTATTGCCCATCAAAATTATGAAAAAGGAGCACTTACGTTGCCGCTGCGAGGATCAATTCCATTGTTTTCGATTTTGTCAGGCCGGAGATTACGGTGAGGTAACAGGCAGTAGAAAATATGACAATCAATATTCGAACTAACGAACTGTGGACTACGTTGCAAATGATAATTGGTACGAGTAGCAAGAGCGATACCAGAAGCAACAGCAGCGACCTAGCCGTCATTCTAATGATGGAGCCTGAATATATGTATACATTGGTATCGGTCGATACCGTATGGTATGGACTCTAGAGTTCATATTAGTACATAGAAATTTCCTTGGGGATCCTCTCGTACCTTTCGGAATCCTCGATAAAAACGAATAAACATATCTTCTACCCACGATTCGATCTTACGCGTTGCACTGTCTCCTAAAGATGCTAGAGTCATCAAGTCTTCTTCGTGTTCCAAATACTCTGTTTCTTCCCTGCTTATACAAGCGTTTCCATTAACCCAGTTTTGAAGGCTCCGTATGTCTCTCTGCGGCGCATGTTCGAAACTTAAGACTTGCTGAGTCTTTTGGGCGAAGGAGTCTGCATCTGGGGTTATGAAATTGCTAGAAGGAAAATCCCCATTATACATACCATAATCGGTAAGGCATGACTCAATTTCGGCAAGGCAAGATGTGCGTGCTGGATTGTTGTCACAACGGCTCATTCCAAGATAGAGCGGACATGTCTCTTCTTGGTCAATCTGTTCAAGTTGCTTTTCGAGTATCGATAGCCTGTCCTGCTTCTGCAGAAGAACTCGAGCACGCAGATTAGAAAACCGTCGACAAAGGAAGAAGCCATCGTGCACCGAAATAAGGTAAGAGAATCGAGGATACCCGGCCCTGTAATCCTCGACTTTGTCGCGTTAGTCCGAACGTTTGAAACGCATGCGCTAAGTCCTTGTTCTTACCCTGCTTCGTTGGTGTTCTTATCATCCTTCTTTTTCACTGGTTCAGATTAGGCAAATCTTTTTTGATTCCAGTATCTGATTCGGCTTCTGCGCGACGAATCAAGATTAAAGGACGCTTACAGTGTGTACTCCAGCATATGTACGCGTTCTTATTATATTTTCCCAGAAACCAGCCCGGTTTTCGTACACGTAGTGAGGTGCTGAATTGAATTGAAGATGGGATCATTCGCACAGCGTGGTAGCTCCAATATAATCCACTGTGTCAACCAGGGAGCGGTACCAAGCTGGCTGCTCGCACGAACAGAGTTTAGGCAATTGAGTTGCCCAATAGGCATGAGGATTTGGCATGTGACCTTATCTGGGGAGACTTCTGCAAGACTAACAATGAGGGGTAAGGGTGCTACCCGATGTACTAATCGGTGTGTGCTGACCGGTGTGCAATTTGCCACTCCCGCCCGCCGAACTAATCATAGTTGCATTCTCAATTAAGGCTGCAAATGATAAAAGTAATTAAATATAACTCAGGGATATGCGTAGAAGGGATTGATGACATATCCTACCAAGAACTCTTTGCTACTCCGTCTAAGCAATTGATCTACCCAAACCCGCAGATATGAGTACCTCCAAAGGGTAAATTGATGCTTATCCTATGAAGGTTTCAATCGTTGCTACTGAACTTTTATACGCAGAGATCAAAGCCCCGAAATATCTTTTTGTGATGAGGATGAAGGCCGTGCCAGTATTAGACCCTACATACAGGTCCGTAATCTCAGCCTTTCGGTTTGACGCCCCTTTTAATGAAATATCTAGATAAGCAAGTTTCGAACAGGAGACAGGGTCTTTTTCCATCATCCAAACCAACGATTGCGAGAAGGACCGTACGTCATTGCATCCGTGCCTTCTGCTAGTCGATATGTTCTCTGTCTCGAGAACGGCGGAGCCGTGAAAAATGGGCAGGAAATAGAGGAAAAATACTTGGAAAAAGAGGTAGTATATCGCAGCTGATGCACCAATGGTAGTATGCCACCAGGCTACGCAATAATTCGTGGCTGATTTGATAAGCACACTAACCACTATTCTGTACTAGATTGTGCTTACCAATTCGGTCACCGATTATTGCATAACCTGGTGATGCGGGCTGGATAGATATCTTGGCAAACCTAATGCTTGTTGTGACCTTGTGACGCAGCCCATCCTTTAAAGCGCGAGAATCATGGCATGATTCTTCTAAACATTTACGCAGCGTTTTATTCTTCCTCATCAAGTGGGCAGCAGAAAAGTTTCACATGGCCAACATTCCATGTTCTTTTGCTTGGAGTTAAAGTGTATTTGGGATGATTGCCCATCGAATTGTCCCGCTTATTTACACAAACTCTTAGCATTTACATATGTTCTCCGTGTAGAAATTTGTCTACTATCCAACTCACCTCAAGACTTCCTCCATTAGATCCAGTTATTTCGCGCATGCAATCTGAGGTGCATGGTAGCCAAGCGACAATGAGTAAATCTGATTCTACGAGACTACGCTTCGCCGTTTTGATCGGGATAAATGCCTACGCCAAAAGACCTTTGATGGGTTGCGAACGGGATGTACAAGAAATCAAGGAATATCTCGAAAGGATACCGAATGCGGTTCATGTGGAGATGCTTTCGACGGCCTCCGGTGACGATTCTGGTTTCGCTCAAGATAGGACACTTTGGCCAACATATGGCAACATCACTTCTAGCCTTGAAAAGGTGACATCACTTGCGAACGCGGGAGATTTTGTCTACATCCACTATTCTGGACATGGAACTCGGATGGAGCCCTGCGACGAATATGGCAACAAGTGTAGTGGGGATCTAGCGCTGGACTTGCTTGAAGACTCAAGTGGGAGTGTCATTCGCTATCTTCGCGGTCGAACATTAGCCAACCTTTTAGACAACATGGTGAAGAAGGGATTATTGGTCACACTTGTCCTAGATTGCTGTTTTTCTGGATGTGTTATGCGCCATGGCGACTACGACGGGATCCGGTCCCTTCCTTATGACGCTGATGTTGATAAGGCGTATCCACCAGATCCTATCAGAAGCACTGGCTACAAAGATGGGTGGCCGGTCTATCGCGATGGAGAGATTCAACCTAATTGGATTATTGATGCGGATGGCTATGCAATCCTCACAGCATGTGGACCTCATGAGATTGCACGGGAGCTGAAATCCGCCGACGGCCACAGACAAGGAGCACTTTCCTATTTTTTGCTGTCCACCCTCAAACAGTTTGGCGACTTTCGTACAACACAGCAGAATCTCCATCGTCATCTTGGTGCTATATTTCGACAGTATCAGTCAACTCAAAATCCCATGCTCTTTGGCAACAAGAATTTAACCTTTTTTGGAGAGCCTCAGCTGAAGCTTGACTCTGCCACCATATCCGTCGTTAGGCACCAAAACGGCAGCCTCCGTTTACAAGCCGGCCAAGCACATGGTGTATGTAATGGTGACCAATTCGTCCTAAGGGCGTTCCATTCAGCGAGTGCGGACTCGAGTCACCAAATACAAGATCCAGTAATCGCAAAAGTTATCAAATCAGGAGGTCTTACTTCAGAGCTAGAACTTCTAGTAGCAAGCTACAGTCAGACCAATGTCCAGACGGGATGGACTGCGAGAGCGATAACTCGCCTATTGCTACGAAAATTCCCTGTACAGCTTATGGCGGGTCTTCCGCATCTAGAGCTATGGATAAGGGCCGCGAAAGCAAGAACATCACTTGATATTCACACCACTCAAGTTCTAGAATATCCATTTTCATTCTATCTGACCCAGAACGCCAACAACAATTACGAAATCCTAGATGAATCAAACAACGTGATCATTACCGTACCTGAGTCAATAGACGAACGAGAAAGGGCTATGGGTTATGTCTTAGACCTTATAAGCCACTTGGTAGAATTCAAGTTTCTAAGAGGTCTCACCAACAATCTGCCATCACCAACTCTCAACGAATCGTACAGCGCCTATCTTGTTCACACCTCCGGTGAAACAACTGGAGCAGGCTCCATAGCAATGGTAAAAGTTGATGAAACTCTGTTTCTGGAAATACGAAATATTGGGGACCGACCTCTGTATCTTCATATATACAATATGACGCCTCGCTGGGAAATTGTAAATATCCTTAAAGACGTTTTCGAGGTAATCCCCCCTTACAACAACAACAATGGGTTCACAGGAATTTGTAGAAAGAAGTTGCGGATGAGCGTTCCACAAGAACTACGAGACGCTGGCCGAAGGGAGTGTGAAGATATTCTCAAAGTCTTCATCACGTTGCAGCCAACCTGTTTTGGTTCTCTTGAACTACCAGATCTTGAAGGACAACTGAAAGGAAAGGCGAGTTTCAATCAAAATGGCAATAGTCGACAAGCGAGTAGTACTAGTCCTAGTGCTTCTGAAGATTGGGTTGCACTAAGTTTTGTCATCCACGTTATAGATAGGTAGAAATTATACGCCACTAGTACATGCTTCTATCTACAGGCTTCCTAATCGCAGTAATGTTACTAATGAAGGATAATGCTAATCGTCATACCTTGGTTACCGCACGCTTAAGTAGTAGTTAAGGGTTAAAAATATGGCAGAGGTTAGATAAAGCTTAAGAGAAAAAACATTAACTTTAATACCTTAAAAGATAAAGCAAAGTAAGATAATTCTGACACTACTTTTACTTTTTCTAGAGGTTCTCTAGTTATAGAGTTATAGTATAAAGAAAGAGGTACTTCGTGGAATTTTAGTAAAGAGAAAGAAAAAGCTACTATACCTTATTAGAATTATTCTTTACGCTAACCTACAGACTTTGATACACCTAACCCGTAAGGATCCCCTGATATTATGAAGTGATCAGGAATTAACATCAATCAAGCATGCTGTCGTTTTCCAATGACTGGCTGATGAAAGATAATGCTAGTCCCCGTGATGGCTGGCTTTTTGATGAGTATATGAAGAACGCTCTAGCTGCAAAAGCAGACGACTTTGGTGCTATCTTCTTTTACATTAGAGGACTACTTATGAGGCTTTGTGGCCGGCCACGGGGTCCCAACGTCTCGTTTCGGCTGTTTAACATTGATGCTCGAGATATAGGACGCTATCTCGATGACACGAAGCTTGATCGTATCGAGGTGAGGATACGCACTTCTCGGTCTTCATGATGCTTGATCGTTGACATGTGCGTAGATCTCTAATATATGCGATCGAGGTTTTGTCGGCCCGCACACTTGTCTCCAGGTCTTCTCGCAACTCCTCAAGCCGACTTTACAGAACCCAAAAGCCACGCTGCTTATGCTCTTCATAGATGCAGCCCCAGAAACCGATCACATCCTTCTGAGTATCTGTCGGTAATGTATTAAATGCACTAACGCAACCTCAGTGGTTCCCTGTCTAGGTGAGCCGTGGGGCGAGACTCTGAACGAATATCAGTTAACGTTATTACCCCTCATTTGCCCTAGCACGTCCTGTAGGATCCCAGAACTTACTGTATGGTGGATTGGTTGATTGACTGGGCCTCCCTTGACACAACGTAGATCGCTGCACACCATAGCGATCATCACTTTCCTGGTACGTAAAAGATTCTCCTAGTTCCAGTGATTCGATTGCTGTAAGCGCGTCGTCAATAACTCCCATGGTGGTAGAGTTATGACGCGTCAAAGTTGGGGCTGAGCCTCGTGTTCCGGTGTTCCGCGTGCGTTGCGCGAATCCAGGCGTTGCGTGCACAGGCACGGGGTTACGGGGCTCACAACCTACATACTCCACAGCGATATCTGTAGCAGGTAATATTATATAGGCATGGTGTATCACTCCATCGATAGAATCACGGTAGTAGCTGTTATGTAAGGTTCTATAGCCCCAAGTTATAGCACCGTTTTGGTGTTCAGGGTGGCCGCTTTCACCGTCACACACGAGGGTAGTCTTGGCAACCGTGCCGCTGCGGAGTCCAAACGACTAGCTGCTCAACACGATAATGACTGTTCCTCGACTTCACAATATCACACGACGTGTTTCCATTTGTTCGTTGCAGGTCTTCTTTGTGCGATATCATTACTTCACGCCGTTCTCCAGCTTTGCAGATTTTGCCTCGACATCAACCGGTAGGAAGCCCTTCGTACTTGCGCCCTACCCGTCACACATTTGGATCTCACCTAGATGCTAAGAACGTACGCGTTAAAAGCAGAAATGATATTGGGAAACACGTAAAGCAGACCTTCAAGCAGTACGGTCGGTTTCAAGAAGTCTGTCCAACTTACATGACTACTTAGTGTCGTATTGCAAAATGGGTTCGAAGCAAACAGCGAACAGGCGAAAACGGACCTCGAACACTCTCGCCCAAAACAAGCGTCGTCGAACACGGCTCGCCTGCACCAACGCATCTGAACCCTGTCAAGGAAATGGGCTTGCTAGCGAGAAGTTCTGGGCGGCGAGAAGGATCCTGGAAGACAATGGGTCCCGTTATCTGGTCGAATGGGAGGGCATCGACCCAGCGACGGGACGTCTGTACGAGCCGACGTGGGAACCGCACGACTTCGTCACTCCAGCCCTAGAAGCAGAATGGAAGGAGATCGTTGCTGCTCAAAGCACCGTTATCGGACATACCCACAGTCAAGCTCAATCTTTTGGAGAAGCCGATAGTCGAATACAGTCCTTGGGCGGGTCGCCGGGACTGGTGACGGCTAAGCAACCTCCAACGAAGAGGTTGCCTCAATGTCAAAGCGCCTCGACAGCTTCTCCGCAGCAAACACATCAGTCACGGCGCAATTTCGATTCGCTCTTCCTAGAGTCACAGCAAAGCGCGTGTGCGATAGAGGATAGAAACTCATATACCTGCAATATCGTAATTGCTAGGCAGAACAACGTCACTTTGACAATCAATACTACGACTACATTGAAAGAAACATCAGGCTCCAACCAGCGGAACCCAGCAACCGTGAACGGTGCTAGCGATACGGATGAAGTGGTGTGATCTTTCCTCAAAAATGCTAGCATGGCTTACTGACAATGTATTTACAGAATTTGGGCACTACAGATCCGGCCGTGCTGGATTTACGACACAGTCTGCATGCTCAGTCCCCTGCTTGCATCGAGAAGGTCGACAGTGTTGGCTTTATGCAACTATCGTCGCGCTCTGGTCTTGTAGGAAAGTTCCAAGACGTAGGATGCAAGGAAAGAGATATTCCGGAGAGTCCAAGTCAGGATGGGCTGGGGCTGTTCGAGCTGGCTAGGCAGGAGCCACAAAAAGCCTCTGCTTGTACGCTTGAGGAGAAAGGTTCATCTCCGTCGGCGTTGTTGGCAGCTAAGAAGCCTTTGGAGACACAGGAACCGCAAGAAATGCACAGCGAGCCGGAGATCCTAACGTCCGCGCCTGTAGCACCTACCAACGATTCTATTTACAGAGAGTCAGAATTTGGAGCTGAAGCTGAAGCGGTACTTTACACAGAGACGGGGAAGGGACCTGTTCTCGAAAAGGCTGGATCTGTTTTACTTCCAGGTGAAACGGTCGAGAAGCAAAGCAAGGCTCTAGTGAGCTCAGAGCAGTCACTAGGACGACTTTCTCAAGAGCGCAGAACTTATGAAAAGGCTATGATACAATATGCACCGGCTGAGCCCGACGTAAGCGATGGACCCACAAGGCTTTTAGCACCTTCTGAGCAGTCAACATCACCATATCTAAAACATGGCGGATCCATTCTACAACATCCTAAAATGCGTGCATATACTTTACCTGTTTTGGCAAAAGATCGTAGATCGATTGCACCCTCGGCGTCATCCTCACCGCTAGGATCGAAGCTAGATACTAAGATCACAGCCGGGCAGATATTCACCAGGCAGGATGTGAATACCTCAGCCAGGGACAGAGGTGACAAAACATGCTCTTTGCCTGCAGCGGCTCTAGTTGAGTGTGCACGCTATGCTTTGGAACAGACTAGCCCCCCGGAGACTGAAACTGGTGGTCTTCCGACTCTGCCGGCTTTAAACCAGAGCGCCAGAGGTAGTTCACCCACCGACCAGAAAACGCCGCAGAACATGGAGCTTGCACAGCAGCACATGCAATCTCCGGAAGATCATCGCAGGTATAGCCAGCGACGGACTACTCGGCCCCACGAACCACCTCAGGGTGACATCCACTTAATCCAATATCGTGATGCTTGCTCAATTGGGCCCCAAAGCAGACCACGAAGCTACGACCTTGCGTACATACTCAACGGCGAGCCTAGCCTCGGTAGCAGCCAGGGAATCCACCAAGACCCCCATGATCTCATTCAAAGTGCAGACACTGTTGACAATGCCGCTACTGGCGAAGAACGCAGGTATCAATCGCCTGCATCGAGCGGAAAGACGGGCAGCCATGATCTATCCCACGCATCGTGTCTAAGAAAGCAGTCATCTCCACCTACTCATCGTCCTCCATCTCCGCATGTGCCTGTACCTGTTCACGAGAGAGACACATCTAACCAAGACCGTCGAGTAACGCATTCCATTCAAACTCCACCTTTGTCATACCACAACCTACCCGTAAATAACCAGATAGCGCAGAGTATGGATTGTGTCACTGTTGGCCCTTCTACAGTAGCGTCCAAGGCTCACCAACAAAGAGCACAATCATCTCGGTTTCCATTGTTAGCTTTCCCAACTGCTGCGTTGCTCAGACCATCGCTATCTTGGCACAAGTCAGCAGCAAGTTCCCTGAAAACTGAGAAGCAGAAGATGTTAGACGGAGAGCCTTTCATGCCCTACAACTCTCAGTTAATTGAGGATCGAAGGCAATGCGCAGCTGCACTACACCGCCTCAACAACACCGTCGATGCAGTATCCAAGGCTGGGCAACGTATGCACGAGCACTATTTCAGAGCGGTTATAGAGGCAGCTTGGACTCAGACTCGTTACAGAGACAGTCCGGTCGGTGGCCGACTTGGTAGTAATACACACGTTGCTACACCGTTTCACTGTGACTACGGCTACAACATCTCTGTTGGCGACAGTGTCGTAATTGGATCTAAATCCAAACTACTTGATTCAGCCAAGATTACCATTCGAAGCAACACCAGGATTGGCGCATGTGTTACCATCACAACTTTGAAAACACCAACTAATTTGAAAGCATTGGAAAGCAGCTACGGTCTTGAAGTCGCTAAAGATATCCACATTGGCAAGAATGTCTATATCGGTGATTGCTGCGTCGTAGGAGGCGGGGTGCGAGTTGGTGACGGTGCCATTGTTCGTTCTGGGTCTGTCGTCGTTCATGACATACCACCAGACCACGTCGCCTGTGGCAATCCAGCCCACATATACAAGGCTGATTAGGTGCTCTATCATCTTTGGAGCAGCTCAAGATGGTATTCAGTGTATCATTCCTACTACAGCATCTATTTATCCAATATAGCGTGGCGTCTATGTTTCATGTGTAGATGATGACCACTATTCTCGTGTGATAAAAAACTGTACGACGTAATTAGTCAACATTAAGACCTTGATATTTACCAGATTTTTATTTCTAGTAACTATGTTTACAATGCTATGCGAGTTTGCATATTACCTAAACAGCACGCGTATCGTGTTATCGGCTATGATCAAGTTATCCAACGAGATAGCCAAAGTAGAAGATGGAGTTGGCCCAGCAGTACTCCTGGCCAACCAAGTTGAGATCATTCCTAATATTATACAGCTGCGTACGAGATAGTCACTTTATCCAGATATTGGAGGCTAAAGGTCATCATGAGCTGTGCTTCGAATGATTAGCTGGCTCCAAATTGATAACAACTCGAGGGTACTCACGATGGGCATCAGATGCAAATCGATTTTCCACCGCACTTTAGTGGCTTCGGACTCGGAATACTCGACAATTCCATGCTGCGCGATGAATTGTAGAGCAACATTGGCACGGTTGTCAATGTTCTACCCTTTCTCAAAATCTGTAATATTCGACGAGAGCTCGGTATCCTTCTGCACCAACTTGATCGACATGTTCAAATCATTCAGTGCCTGGGATAAGAGGAATGAAACTAAACATTTGGTTCCATAGGAAGGAGTGTTCCGAATTCGGAAGTGTGCAGATAACAAAGCCGACGCAAGGTTTGAAACGCGGGCGCCAAGGTCCGCTCAAACCCGAAATGCGACGGATCCTTCGCAATCCCCGCCTTTCAACCCTAACAACTAGACTTCGAAACCTGAATTCAAATGCGAATCTGACATTAAATGCGAACCTGAGATCGAAAGTGAACCTGAGATCAAACGCGAACACGAGATTGAATGCGATTATGGTTCGGAAAGTTATCGCGTGCGGTACATGCCGGTAGGTAATATCAACGCAGCCGTCACTCAATTCTGATGTCTAACCAGGAAAGCAAAGATCAGATGCATGCACAGCGGTGTACCGCCATGCGGGTATTGCGCAAAGACGAACCGCATACGGCCAGGAGAGTGTATCCTCACAGGCCCGAAAATGCGACGGAGACCCCCCAGCGCTCAGCAGCACATTCCGAGCGTACCAAGCAGCCCCGTAGATGACGACATCTTCTCTCAAATGCCAATTTTGAATATTTGTTCGGTGTTTCCCCAAAAGTTCCCTGAGCTGCGCTTTCTGCATTGGCCCTCGTTCTCGAAAATGGTTCGGTCTTTGGACAAGCCAGACTCTCGGAATTCTATGGCCAAATCTAGACTTTTGTGTGCTTCTATCATAGCGCTTTGCTTGCCAATGTCTGATGAGTCTTCAAAAGCACCATCAGCGGAGCTTTTCGCTAGTTATGCCCAAGACGGGGTATCAACTGTGGACTCACCAGATGTTGTCGTAGTACAGACTTTGTTAGCACTTGCCATGTACCAATGGGGTGCTGGAAATGGATATCGCGCCTGGATGCATAGCGGTGCTGCCATCCGAATGGTGCAATCCTTGCAGGTCTTAACACAGCCTTCTTCTCTGACAGCAGTCGAGGCTGAAGTGTTCAATCGTACGCTGTGGGGTTGCTTCATCATGGATCGATTAGTATTTTGCGGCAAGCCCCAACCTGTGACTCTGACCTTACGATCTATGCAGACGCACTGGCCTACTGGGGAAGAGGATTTCACCTTTGGGCATACCTTGAACCATTCATTTTGCATGGACGAGGAGCTCGGGTCGACCGAGCACGTGCAGGGAGATATGAATCACTATTACGGGGTCTTGGTCAGAGGCTTCGATATCTGGTCTCGAATTCTCACCTGGGTGACTAGTGGTGGAAGAAGTCGGCCTGGTATGTGTTTTGCGGAAAATCATCCATGGGTTCAAGGCTCACCGTGGTGGCTACTTCATCATGAACTCGAGGAGTGGCGACGACGGCAAGAAAGCAGGATGAGATATCCAGATGCATCGGCCGAAGGTCATGCTGCTCTCGGTAAAGCAGAGCAGTTCGCGTTCATCAATCTGGTATACTACATCAGGTACTTCTTTCCAAATGCCCTTGCTTTGGTTTCAAGCCAGTTGACAGACGGTAGTCTTCTTTTTCTGGGCAGGGAATACATGCCTTTCCTCCCTGACACCAATAGCAAACCAACCGGTCCTGTCGATCCGCCATTTCTGCCAATGTCGGCACCTGAGGAATGGTGGTCCGACAGAGCTTCCGACACATTTAAATCATCCGCCCATATTGTCAACCTTCTCGAAAGCTTAGACGAAGAGAATGCGTCACTCTGCACACCTTTCACAGGCTTCTGCAGCTTCTCCGCTGCTACTACAAACTACTATGTCTTTACTTTCCCCAGCATGAACCTTGGAAGAAGCGTGGAAATCGAGGACGTACTAACGGTGAATTTGAAATTTCTTGACCGCTTTAGGGCGATTTGGCCTATGGGAGAGGGGTGGTGGGTGACCATACAACACTGTACGTCTCTTTATAAACATGCAGTGACAGACAGGAAGAAGCTTCGAGGAAGAACAAGAGCGGATTTCCTCGCACTTGATAAGTCGATACATGACTGTCGAGGTGAGCCACCAGCAGAGGCGGACTATCTCTCATCAGCAGAAGGGAGGGAGGGAGACGAAGATACCGGAGGAGATGATAATTTGGCTGCGACAAATAGTTTGCAGGAACTTTTTGGCGCATATGGGGGTTCAGATTTCGACGCCCCTGCCACGGACTGGAGTCAATCGTGGCCGCTGTGGGGCATGCATCCAAACATTCCTTTTGCTATCGAAGGTATCCCGTTTGATCAGAACCTGTAATTCTTCTGCACATAGCGGTTGAGAATAGCTTAGTAGGGCTTCACTCTTTGTACGGATATCGACGTCCATCCATCGGAACGAATGGTCTGCGTGTCTAGAAAACTTGGGGATAAGGAGGATTGACTTGGAGCTGTTGTGTTACTGAAAATCTTTAAACGAGTACCATATTAGGCCCGTTCGCATTCCACCTCACTGTGCTAAACTTACTGTAGTGCGACGCTGTTACTATACCTACGGAGCTCTTAGAAGTAGAAGCAGACTTGATTTTATTCGGTGTTGTAGCGTAAGGATTTAAAGACGCGTATTTGTATGGTATACCCATTGGTACTCGTTACTTCCATCTGGAACTGTACACCTAACCCTATTCCACGCAGCTCATGATTATGTCATGCATTTTGCCGCTATGCAAACTGTCGTAGATGACGGATATCTAAGACTCGATGGTTCGCTTTGGTCTTCCGTTGATGAAATTATCCGCCCCATCTTTGCCACTTGGGTGTTCTATGAGTCCCTGGTGAAATGGCACGCCAAGCTCTTTGCGGACAAAAGTATAACGTGTATGGCAAGCGAGCGGCGCAGGCAAGCGAGCGGCGCACCCCACCAACTCTGTACACCTCCTTAAACTAAACATCTAATTACTCAATACCACCATGCTCAAATGGCTTCAGACGAATCAGATATTCAACTTGCTATCTAATCTCTTAAAAACAAACAGATTCAAGGGAATCGCCGTGCTGCTGCAGTCTATAATGTAGCCGAAACGACGCTCCGCCGCCGACGCGCTGGCAAGCCTGCCCGACGCGATTGCTAGCCCAACTCAAAGAAACTTACTAAGCTAGAAGAGGAGGTGATAGTTAATCATATACTTGATCTAGATCTACGTGGATTTGCGCCTACCTACGCTGCTGTGCGCGATATGGCTGATAGGCTGCTAGCTGCGCGCGGCGCTGGGCAGGTTGGGCAGAAGTGGCCAGCCAACTTCGTCAGGCGTACAGACAGTCTTATGACGCGTTTTAATCGGACATACGATAGGCAGAGAGCTCTATGTGAAGATCTAGTCTTAATCAAGAGCTGGTTTGAGCTTATAGAGCAGACAAAGGCCAAGTACGGCATCTGTGACGAGGACGTCTATAACTTTGACGAAGCTGGCTTTTCAATGGGTAAGATCACCACTCAGCTTGTCGTTACAGCATTAGAGAGAAGAGGCCGGCCAAAGGCTGTCTAGCCAGGTGGCCGAGAGTGGGTGACGTTTATCGCCGGGATTAATGCAGCTGGCTGGTCTATCCCACCATTTCTCATCTTTACTGGCAAGCATCACCTATCTGCCTGGTATGAGGAGGCAGAGATCCCACGCGACTGGGCGATCGCAGTCAGCGATAACGGCTGGACGACTAACGAGCTAGGAGTTGAGTGGCTAAAGCACTTTGTCAAGCATACAGATGGCAAGGTTGTTGGGGCACGCCGGCTGCTTATTCTTGACGGCCATGAGAGCTACTAGTCACTTGAGTTCCAAGAGCTCTGTAAGGAGAACGATATCTACACGCTCTGTATGCCACTACACTCATCTCATCTACTCTAGCCTCTTGACGTTGGCTGCTTCTCGCCGTTGAAGCGCGCGTATAGCCATGAGGTGGAGAGCCTAATACGCAACCACGTCAACTACATTACTAAGCTCGAGTTTCTGCCAGCGTTTAAGGCAGCCTTTGATCGATTATTTACCTCAGCTAATATCTACTCTGCCTTCCGTGGCGCAGGCCTTGTGCCTCTCCAGCCAGACGCTGTTCTATCAAAGCTTGACGTGAAGCTGCGTACACCTACTCCACCAGCTGTTCTAGCAGAGGCTCTCTGGCAGGCTCGTACGCCTAGCAACACACGCGAGCTTGAAGCTCAATCGACGTTAATACGTGATCGAGTTCAGCGGCATCAAGACTCATCACCAGCTTCAATTATTGCAGCGATTAACCAGCTTAAGAAGGGGGCAGAAGTAATGATACTCTCAGCTGAGCTAATGCGCGATCGAATTGCTACTCTTGAGAGAGCTAATACAGCAATATCAGAGCGTCGAAAGCGTAAGAAAAAGCGGATACAGAAGCGAGGAGTCCTTACAAAGGGAGCTGGAGAGGATATACTCGCTCAACGTGAGGCTGATGAGCAGATTGCTTGTGAGGAGCGTCAGGGTGGGGAGCGATTAGGTGTCAGCCGCCGGGCTATAACGCGCTGTAGTAGATGCAAAGAGACTGGCCATAACTCACGTACATGCAAGAAAGATACTTTAGATACTAATTAATCTACTGTGTCAATATCTGTTAAAATTATTAATATATGGTGGAGCTATACGCTTGTAGAGGTGTACAGAGTTGGTGGGGTGCGCCGCTCGCTTGCCTGCGCCGCTCGCTTGCCATACACGTTACATTTTCTTGGATGCTTCGCCAAGGTAATTAGTAGTGTTTTGGCTTGCAAAGAACCTAACACGGTGCTCGGTATAGACTGTGCTGACGGCGGCAAGCATCTTCTCTTTCCAAGATTGGATGTGCGTACTGTTGAAAGACGGGTCCTGAGACAAGGCTGTAGACGTCAAAGAATCGATCAGAATCGGTAGGGCGGAGTTAACAAGATGTTGGTATCGCTCAGTGGCGTCCATGTGCGTACTAGTGGACCAAGTCTCGGGTAGATGTTCTATCAATGCAGTGTGCAGTTCTTTTGACGCCTGCGTTGAAGATAGTCCACCGAAAACGTTCTGGGTGACGGATTCCATAGTCGGCATGAGGTTGTTCGAGGAAGCCGAAAAGCATAACGCGCGGATCAAGCGCTTGACAGCCAACATAAATTGATGCTTAGCTTATACGTTGGTCGCACTGCATGCACTTCATATCCCCAGCAACACACGTAGTGAAATTAATGAGACTTAGCACCTCAGGTCTACTAACATGCTCTTCTGGATGCATGATGGCTGATTGCAGGGTAGCACTTGCTCATCTGAAGCAACAAGGGCACTCTTACGGCAACAATAGGCTAGCCTGTATCGGAACTGACATTCTCCTTGCTCCCAACCTTGCCAATTCCATGTAATCCCCAGGAAGTAGCAAACAAAGTGGCTAGGGACATGGCAAAAGAGAGCCAGAACGCTGCATGATACCCTTCCAACAGCTTTTCTGTCCCAGTTGCGTCGAATTTTGCACTCACAGTTTCCGAAACGAAAGATGAGAGTGTCATACCCACTGCCTTTCCAATTTGTGCAACAGTGTTGAAAACTGCGCCAGCAAGCGCCTGAGTTTTGTCGGGGAAAGAGGATGTGATGAGAAGATTGGCGATAGTGTAGAAGACATCGCCTTGAATGGCATTTAGAGTGATTGCAGGGAAAGGACCAGCCCAGTACGACCAACTAGGACGTATCAGAGCCATTAGTAAGGGAGCCAAACTTGAAAGTGTCGTTGCCCCGTATATGATCCAATCGCCCCTAGTACGGGATACGATTAGAGCCATGGCCAAATTCACAATGACTCCCGCAACACAGCTAGGAAGGAATTGAATACCGGCTCGAATGGTATTATCGTGTTTTATGTTTTGGAAGTAGAAATTGACGAATTGCTCGACCGATGTGAAGATACCCCATATCAGGAAGACGTTAACACATACGCAGGTGAAAGTTTTGTTTTGCCATAGTGCGTTGGGGATTAGAGCAGGCCGGCGACATTGTTGTTGGTAATGCATCCAGATTGCGAAGATTGGGATGAGTGTCAGAGCTAACGATAACAAAATTATGTTGGTGGGAGACTGCAAGGCCGAAGAGCTACTTGATAGTGATCTTGTAGCGCTTAGTAAGGCAACCCAAAGATACAAGAAAGTGGGACTTACGATAGCACATATAGGAGCATAGCCAATGAACAGCTGATTAATAAGATACCAACCCAGTCGATCTCTCTCTGGAAGCGACCCCACTCAAGCTTGGGTGTGTTTTGTTCAGTTTGAGGGAGTTGCCAAACAAAAAGCACTAGGACGATGCCGTTGATCATGCTTGTAATGTAGAAAGCCCAGTCCCAACCAATAGTACTGGCACAAACACCGCCTAGCAGCAGCCCTATTGCGAAACCGATAGGCAGTCCTCCTCCCATTGATGCAAAAGCCACGTTTCTTCGTGGCCCGGGAGGGAATGTAGTGGTAACAATGCTGACCACAGACGGTAAACAGAATGACGAGGCGGCACCACAACAGCCGCGTATGACAATCATCTGTGTGCCGTTTTTTGATAGTCCGCTAGCCAATGTGAAAGCGCATTGAAGGACGTTGCCTAGCAGATACATGCGCCGGCTTCCGACTACATCTGTGACAGTACCCATGAGGAGGAGGGTGCATCCGTTTGCCAATGCGTAGATTGAGACTGGCCTGGGTGTTTGTTACAGAGAGCACAGCTTGTTTGAGACAGTTGTGTGATAGTTAGGCGTAGAGTAGTAAGAACACTTGAAAGATAGTAGCATATTACATCAAAATAATGACTTACCATAACATGAGTTTTGGGCCTAAGTCGAAATCCTTGACGACTTGCGGTAATATAACTGTCATGAGGCCCGAAAGTATACTAGCAATACTAGTTGCAGACGTGGCAGAGATGACGATTGTCGCTGTCATGAGTCGACTTTGCTTTTCAAAGCGTTGGGAGTCGTCGGTATGGATTTCTAATGGAAAAGCTTGATTCCTCGTTTCCACCATCGCTATAGATGAACCGATTGTGGAAGCCATAGAGGCAACAGGCAGGCGACAAGAAGGAGACGAAGATAGGCGCAGAAAGAGAGCGGATTATCTTGCTCCCTACATGTACATTCTGCGATGCGGCTTTGTTTTGGCGATTTCTTAGTTAGGCTAATCGGCGTACGTTCCCTCCCTTGGCTCAGGTGCCTGGCGCTGAGCCGGCGGTCTTTGACATGCGATTCGACCCCTGCACCGAAAGCGCGCTACTAAGCAACCGAGCTGCAGGTACCTTACCAAAGACTCAAATCCAGACCCGAAACCCGCGAGTACCTCCGAAAGTGCCCGGAACGGGTATCGGTGTTCGCGTTTGACCAAGTGGTACAGCCAATATCGCCGCCGAAATCACCAAGGCGCTGAAGTGGGACTACTAACGCCCAAAGACAACAATATGTTTTATCTCCGCCATCACGTTATGGGTTGACAAAACTATATTTGCGAAAAGGCTGAAAGAATCTGCAGTAAGGTCATATAACGAGCGTGCTATCGTCTAGTACGTCTTTTCATGATATCTTATGTTTATTCTCGGTACTCTAGAAGTGCCTAATTCTTGTACAACGTGCTTTATTCAAGGACACGCTCGCACTTTGTGAAGAACTAGATAATAAATCGCATGTCTTAATTCTATCTTATTTTATTGTATTATTGTAGATCGATGTTGTACAGAGTCGCGTCAGGTTGGGTGGGGTGGCCAGCCCACTTACTGATCTGGCCCACTTACTAATCCAGCACGTTAGCTTAGAGCAATTACAAAGCAGTTTAATAGTCCTTTTATCCTGCTAGAGAAGGTTTATAATATAGATAAGAGTGTTTCATACATAGACGTCAATAACTGGTAAACTAGAGATTAGCGTACGAAGAGCGGCTGAAACACTACAAGCTGACAAATGGAACTAGTCTATGAACTAAGTTGGGCTGAGGATAATCTTAGAAGCTGTTCTCTACCACCTACTGCAACTATTTCAAGAGCTTATTTAGGGACAACACGTTGGTCTATGAGTTGTGGGTACACACCCCCGTACGTGACTCAGCTGCGATGTTTCCCAGTGACCAATGCCAATCGTTCACTTTCGATGGCAGCATGAGCGGGGCTAGTATTCCCACCAGCAATGTCAGTACAAAGTATAGTCGACAGTGTAGCTGAGTTTAATGGCGCATGGTGATGAAACTGGTACCCCAGGTTTGACGTCCACGTAATTCAAGAGCCATGATTATCATCTCCCGCAGCTGAAAAGGTTGGGCTGAACATCAAACTCAGCAACACTACTCTGTGGACACTGTGGATGAGCGGAGATGCTACTAGTAAGTTAAACTCAATCGTGCGATGAAGCAGGAACAACCATGAGTTTGGTGACTGTGGTTGGCAACAAAGATAAGCTAGACCAACAGAAGGTTTCCCAAGCATAGCGGCAGGGCAAGATGTTTCTCTCACGGAGCTTACTGCCATAGGTCCTTATCTTCCGACGTGCGTAACACCTATTTAGGACCGTTTCAACACTAAAAGCTGCAGGCGTTGTACTCCACATGGTGCCACATCAAGAATCGATGAAAAGCCGCCGACATGGGAAAGGGTAGTTTTTTGTTTATACAACAAAAGAAGTCAAACCACGAATTAAATCCATTGAAATTTATACTAAATAGCTGTCAAGTTGGAAAAGAATTGAGTACGGTTGAGCAGTAATACGGCCGAATGCTGCCTTGGCTCAGGCAAGTGGCGCTTACGACATGACTCTTGAACTCGACTCTTACCATACTCTGCAGTATGTATCCCGCTTGCAACTCATAACTACTAAAACAAGCCACGCTATTCCTTAGCTGGCCACACGATTACCTTTTTTGATCGGCGCTCCCCCGCTTCCGCGCGTCCCAGACCGATCTATGGGAATCTAGAGCGCAATTGCGCCTCAACGTCTTCATCCTATCCAATGCTCTCTTTCCGGAACGTCGAATGCATCTCTCAGCTGTATCAAAAGCCGTACGCTGATGAGATCTCACCGCATATATGCAGGTTTTACCGGCCGTGGTCCACCGTCTGTCCAGAGGTGAGAAGTTGTGGCTGTAGCTGAAATTGACCCCGCATGCGCGAGGCGCACAAAACTCAACTACGACCCATGCCTCAGCTAGCCAGACGGCTCTCCCCACCACGTGTATCTCCGCTTGACCTGATGGTCTCTTTCGAACCGAAGATGCTTAGTTGTGCTGGAACCAGACGCTTGCCGCAGGCAGCCACAGCGACGAAGAGCGGGGTCGTGTAAAACAATAGCACGAAACACCAATTGGAGGCTCTGGAAAACAACACCAACGTTAGCATGGGAGGTGAAATGCGGCAAGTGCTGCAGCTACTTGCGAGGTATTCTTTGTTCAGCTTGCACCGGAAGAATTGAACCTTTCCGGACTTTGGGGCTTGGCAACTCCAGAAGGGATTTTATAAAAAGCGACTACCTGCTACGATTAGGGAGTAAGGACTTGGGATTTCTCAAGGACTACATTGACCCAGAGTCGAAACAGAACCTGTCAACAAGCAGCCATGGCCAACCCTCTCACAGACGCCCATGCCAAAGGCTACGTTTCAGGCTTGAAACAGTTTGGCATCGTCGATCGCCGCGATGTTGACGTCCTCCTCCACGACTACCCTGATACATTCAACCTTTTCCTGATCGCAATCAAGCAGCTTCAAGATGGAACTGGGAAACCGGGCGAATTCACCGACTGGAAGGATCGCTTCAGCTTTTTCCAAATCGCTGGTGAGTAGCATCATGGGGCGACCAATGAAAGTACTAAACAGCCTAGGCATCCACGGGCTCCCGCATGCGCTCTGGGACGGTGTAGGCGGCAAAAGGTCACCCAGCCGTCAAGGAAGCGGATACTGCGCCCATGGGACTCAGACCTTTCCGACGTGGCACAGGCCGTATTTGGCGATGCTCGAAGTAAGAAAGCTCTTCTAGTTTTACATTTCCACTAACGCTACACAGCAAGCTTTATATGAGAAGATGATCGAAATTGCCGAAAGATATGACGAACCACGCAAGTCAGTCTACAGGGAGGCTGTCAAGCAATTCCGCCTGCCATACTGGGACTATCATCGGCCCCGCGACTACAATGCAAGATTCCCCGGTGTCAGATTGGGTGATGCGACGACATTCTTCCCGTACGATTTCCGTGCACCCCAGATCTTTACTGTGACGAATGTGAAGGTCAAGATGTACCCTGGCGATCAAGAAGTGCAGATTCCAAACCCGTTGAACAAATACACCTACCCAGATGCAAACACAGGCTTTTTTACAGATCAAGACTGGAACGCTACAAGATTTGATGTGAAGTGAAATTGCTAAACTTTGAGAACTGCTGGCTAACATATTGCAGGCGACCTCTGAAGGACGCAAAGAGACTGAGAGGCAGATAGATAGCGACTGGTCTGACCACGTGCTAGCGCTCAATGCCGAAATCAACAATGTGCGCGAAGACATGATCCGCCTTAGTCTCAATTTCATTGAAAACGGAGCCTATAACAGGTATATCGATTTTGCGACCGCTGGAGTCTGGAACGTTACCGATCCACTCGATGGCCAGCGGGCCAGCGGCTCTCTGGAAGGTATGCACGGCGATTACCACGGCTACATTGGCAATGGTGGCCACATGAGCTCGGTTCCCACTGCGGCATTTGACCCTATTTTCTGGTTCCATCATTGGTATGTTTAGCCCAACATGCGGGTTCAATTGGCTAATTCGAGGTAGTCAAATCGACCGCTACTTTGCCATCTGGCAAGCTGCTCATCCCACAGACCCGGATAAGCCCGACTCGAGCAAAACTCAGGTCGATCTGCGATCATGGCTCCTCAGCTCCGACAGAGCTGGAATAAAGGCCTCAGACCCTCTTCTCCCATTCCGGTACCCGGACCAGACCAAGGCGAAGTTCTGGAATTCGACTATGAGTTACCGAACTAGTGCCTTCGGTTATCGTTATCCTGAACTCAATGGTTCTGACACCACCCCTGCGCAAGATGTGCAAAAGCGCTTTGAAAACATGTACTCTTGGGCTCGTCGCTTGACCAACTCGCAAAGCAACAAAGCTGTTCCACCCAAGGATATGGAGCCTCTTAATCTGGACAACTCACAGTTCTTCCGCGGCATTTCGGACTTCACGCCGTTGAAGAAGCCCAAATCCGTCGTTCTTCAACCGACCTTCTCGACGATGGCGTTGCAGGAGGTTCCGGAACTCGCACCTGTGACATTCAGTCTCAAGGCCGAGGCACCTGCCGAAGCCTTCGCTGTCAAGGCTGAGCCTATCCCCGTAGCGGAGGCGCAGGCGCCGATCACGACCAATTCCGAAGTCCAGATCACGGAAGAGAAGGTCTCTCGTGAATGGTACATTGATGATGTCGTCCAGCGGTACATTTTGCATACTCCTTGAACTCTATTTCAAGCTAACACATAGGTTCTAGTCTTGCTCTGAACGGCTCTTTCACCATTCTATATTTCCTCGGTGCGTTCGACACAGATACCGACCCCGCCAAACTCGCCCTTGCACCCACCTTCTTTGGCAACACGCACGTCTTCACCTCACCCGTCGAAGCCTGCGACAACTGCGGTGACCAAGCCACACAAGCGCACCTCGTCACCAACACTACCCCCATGACGGCCATGTTACTCGATTACGAAGCCATTGGGCAACTTCAGTCCCTTCGCCCTGAGCACGTCAAGCCCTTCCTGGTAAAGAATCTCAAGTGGCGCGTTGTGGGGCCGGATGGACAGCGCGTGGATCCGAGAATGTTGAGTGAGAGCAAGGATTTCAAGTTGGGCATCAGTTGTAAGGTCGCACCGTTGCCGGGTGAGCAGGGCGAGGTGGTGTATGAGACGTTCCCGGATATCGTGCCGGCGATTATTGGAAATGCTAGTTAGATGCTTTTGAAGGGGACATCTTGAGTCGAGAGAATGAAAATCAAAGGCCAAGATTCTCGCCGGATGTCTTAACGTTTCGCTTGCGAACGCGTGTGTTTGCTCCTAGTGTCAGGGAAAGCCCATGCTTTTGATCTCCGAGATGATGACGAGTGCATAGTTCAGGCTGCGAAACATAGTTCTTCTCCAGAATTTTCAAGGTCGAGTTGCACCCAGGCAAGACTAGCAAATGCCACCACTAACTTCTCGTAGTTGTCCGGCATCTGTTGCCATGTTTGTTCCCACCAGCTCTTCCTCACTTACAAATTCTCTAGTTCAAACACTATCTAGGCATATTAGGACAAATAAATATTAGTAGATATTAACTATTAGCCCGTGCGAGAAGCCCTAGGTATTACTACTAGTCTAAATTAGAAAGTACTTAAATATTAACTTAAATATTAATAAATTAGCGCTAAACTTTTTATATTTTAAGTATTATCTTAGGTATTAGCTTAAGTATAAGCTATTTGTGAAGGGCTGCGCCCAAGTACTCTACTAAGAAGATCACATAACAACAGAACACGTGACTCGCACGAGTCACGTAATCTTCTCTTTTTATATAAATAAGAGAAGGTATAAGAGAAGCGTGTACTTAGCCTATTTTCTTCTTTTCTTTATCTTTCTTCTTCTGTACGATAGGTGAATGCATACTCGTTAGTCAGGCCTCTCCGCCCATAACAGATCTAAAACGTATCCTTAATTAGAAAAACCCCTCACAGTCTGACACTATATTAAACTGTTGCTTTATCCGCGAAAACTAACCACCTAGAGCCTTAACACTAGAAGTCTTATATTACTTCCACTCAGGGTATACTCTTAACACCCACCTCTCTGACTTCTTTCTAACCAATGTTGATAAGAGGAAACATACAAGATATAAATCACAATATCGATTCGAACCTGTTGTATTTTCATTATATCTATAGATATTTATCACCAACCACTTCTCTAAGCGTTCTAAACAGAGTACTCGCAAGCCTCAGGGTTCGTCTCCTTGACAGCTCTAGCATTCAGCTCAACACAACCCTCGCTACCGGCCGGCTTGTCATTGCCCGCGAGCCAGACCTTCCAGCCTGTCAACTTGTCACCGTTAGCCGGGGGACAAGCCTGGAAAGCTGAAACGACACCATTGCCGTTATCAAAGACAAGGTCGCTAGTCTCGGTAATCTTGAATGGACCCAACTCCTGGTTGCGGCCAATATTTGCAGGGAGGCCGGTGGTGTATTGAATGTTGCCTTGGCCCATGCCAGAGCGGTCGACGAATATCTCCTGGGCTTCGAAGTTGTCGGGCGTATCGCCGGTGTAGAGGAAGAGGAGACCATGATCGTTGAGGACGAACGACGCATGGTCGCGGGGGAGTCGCGTGGTGCAGTTTGCGCTCTGGAAACTATCGCCGATCAGGAGGTTGTTGTTCTTGGCTTGGAAGGGTTCGCATTCGATCTCGTTGGCGACCTTGGGGAGAGCCACGAGCTTAAAGACGTCGCCGGGGACGACGGCTTCAGATATGGGGGGCAGGTTGCAGTCCTTTGCGGATGCGAGAGCCATGGTGACGGCGGCGATTGTGGTGGTGGCGTACTTCATGTTGAGGTATGTTTGATAGCTCGTTAAGTGAATTGGAAGTGAAGGTTGGATATTGTTGTAGATTGTATTGGCAAGTCGTGAGGTACTGCGTCTCACGTTTTATACGTCTTTTGGTCTCGTATGCGGATCTCTTGCAATGATGAAAGTGGTCCATCTCGGCCCCAATCTAGGCTATAATCCGCAACATCGTGAGCTCATACGACCGAGAATACGAGGCTTCGTCACCCCAGCAAAGACCAACAGCGCCACATCCGGCGGAGGAAATACCCACGACCCCGCAAATGTGGAAGCTGCAGGGAAGTAACCCGTAAATCGGGGAAATGTTTGCAAGGTGATGATTAGTGGTTGTGGAATTAGGTTGCGATCGACGACACACGGATCGGAACATGCGCATCACCTGCGCATAAAAATAGATTGTGAATTGCCGTCGCTGCCGGTATTACGGTGCAGCACAACAGTATTACGTCAGTCGGTGTGCTACTCACCGTTTATTCTGCGAGGCTGTAGCTGTGGACTGTGACCTCGAAGTTGGCTGTCCCCATAAGAAAAGATAAGTGTATTGTTCATATCGCCGACCACGAAGCCAAAGTCGACGTAGGTATGCAACTTGCGCCGTCGCTGTAACGGCACACTACCAAACCAACTCAGTAGCCATTCGGCCGGTAGATCCGTGGTTGATCCGAACTGGATCCGAACCGGATCCGTATCGGCTGGTATAAGTGCACGACGTCCCACATAGATTGTTCTGTAGATTTTTGATATCCTTTCATACAAGGCCTATAGGTATCTATTCGAATCAAGGCTCTTCTGCTGTCCCACGCACTCCCATATGCCTCTGAGCGACACTACTGCCGATACTGATCCGAGTAGTCTTGCCTGCGCCGTTACAGTCGCAGCAAAGTCGTGGAAAATGTTGATGTTGCGGTCAGCACTACTAACTGGCCTTACCACAAAGTGCGCGCTACCACAAAGTGCGCGCGCGGCCTACACAATATGCCAAACCGAACTATGGTCCCTTGTGAACAATGGTCGGATAGCGCGTTTTACCCCTGCCCATCCACCCACCACTTCGCCGTAGCAGATACTATCACTATACGGAGGTGCCTTTCAAAAGTTCTAGCCATATAGTTGACCCTCCAGTACGTCGAGAAAGTCCCCTGGGGGCTTTCTCGAGCGACGCACAGATCATGGAGATAATACATACAGATGGGGGCTACGAGAAACACAAGGGTGTGGCCTGAGCGGGTCGCCGCTCTCCCTGCCTACTGACGCTTAGTGGCCGACCATGGTATAATTACAACACGACATGGTTATTCATAGTAGCAAAGCTGTCAACTCTAGTGAGCTTGAAAGAGAGACCCTATTTCTAAACAACTATATTAGATGTATCAAGGCAAGCAGTCACGTCGCCCGCTCTCCAGTCCTCTAATATAAGGATATAAAAACCTTAAATCTATTCCACCTACGAATATTGTGCATACCAGCGGCACTAGTGCCCATCTGTTCAGCGAAGCTGTCTGCTGATATTACCAGCTATGGTTTCGAGAATATCGTTTGCCTCATCAATCTGCGATTCTCCCTTTGTGAAGTCGCGAAAGTTATTGATCTTGCCATCCTGGCCTAGGCCTCGATCAGTGATCCGGTAGAAATTGTTCCCGTCGTAAGCCATGATGATGAATTGCGTACCTTGTGCAAGTACACCATATGAGGTTTGTCCTAATTGCTGATCAGGATATTTCGTCTTGCACTAGGCCACTCACAAACCTTGAGCTCTTCCGATGGTACTAAGGTAGCGCGCTAGTTGTCCCAAGTTTTTATACAGATCAGAGGCAATGGTAATATCAGGGTTGGAGTCCGGGGCGAAGCTAAGATTTTGGGCATCGGCTTTCCCTTCGTAGACGAATACTGGTTTCCGCGACGGCACGTGAACGGCAACTAAGTCCACCCGAGAACCACCAGGTCGACTGTTGTTGGTCCAATGCTCTAGTGCAATTATGTAGTCCGGATACGGGAAGAGTCGTTTGAGGACATGCAGCCAGATGCCATTAACCAAAGACTCCTATAAGTCGTCACCAAGTTGGTCAAATAATATGTAGGCATTAGCCAAAGGTTTTCCTTCCATAGTAGAGCGCAAGAATAATGAACAGAGGTGATGCAGAAATCAAGCTCCCTGAGCCAGTGTATAAATAATTGCTGATATTCGCTTTAGTGGTCGGGAAGTTTTATTATACAGTTAGGCTGAGCCTTAAGCGAAGATGTTCTACACAATATGCCAAACGGAATTATAGTCGAAAGGGAATTATAGTTAGATAGCGCGTTATACCCCTATCTATCTATCTACTAGTTTATAGTAGTAGATACTATTTAAATATATTTAAAATAGATATAACTTCTACCTTAGATATAGAAGACTTACGTACGTTTAATATACTGTAAAGGGCTGCGCCCGTGATCTCTACTAGGAAGATCACGTGGTCTATGACCACGTGATATACCTTCCGTACGGACACGTGATCAGAAACGAGCAAGTATAAGAGAAGTCTGTACTTAGTTATCTTCTCTTTTTCTCATCTTTTAGCTTCTGTACGATAGGTAGAAGCATACTCGTTCGCTAGGCCTCTCCGCCCATAACATATACTACGTTTTATAATTATATAACTTATATAGCGTAAGTTATTAGATATAATAGAGAAGAGAGTTAGTATTTATAGATATAGCCTATACTAACTTAGAGTTACGCTACTAGTTAGAGCTACGCTAGACGCGAGTATTTCTTAGTAAATTACTATAACTAATGTAAAAGAATACTCCTAGTTATAGTATATAAGTAGTAGATAATAATCTAGAAGCGTTAGTTAGGAATACTTAGTAACGTATTCTAGATACCTTATTTTATATTTCTCTTATTTTAATTTATTTCTTAGGTTAATATACTACTATATTAGTATAGACAGCTAATAAGAGAGTTTTAAAGAAAGGTAATAGTTACTCTCGCTAGAAGCTCTTCTTCTTTTTATTTTACTCTCTCTTATCTCTTCTATTCTTCTCTTAGCCTTACTAATAAGTCTACTTTATAACTTTTCTTAATCTAACTTTTTTACTCTAACTTACGTATACGTGTATACCTACACGCATACGCGTAACGCGTTTGCTCTTCTATACTATCTTCTTCTATATATATTCTCTCTAATATAGTAGATATATACTCTTTTACTATAGATTCTATCTATAATAATCTACTAGACTCTGTTACATAGGGGTTCGCTATACTCACCTAGTCTTAGTCTAGGTTAGGGCGAGACTTATATTAAGTATTCCGTGCGATTGTTGTCTAGTAATTGGTAGTAGAAAAGAGTTATAGAAGTTTAACTAATAGTAAAGTAATAATTAATTCTATAAAATAGAATAATAATATAATAATCTTGTTAAGTAGTAACTTATAAGAGAGTATAATTTAAGTTAACTATAATAAATGTAATAATAAAATCTAACCTATTCTTATATCTATTATCTCTAGTCTAGTATCTAGCTAAGCCTAGACTGGTAAACGGGTATGGGGCGCCCGGCTCGGGCTGGGGGAGGGCTTAGGGCTATAGAGAGTCGGGCTGGGGTAGTGCTGGGGCTGCTAAGAGTCGGGCTGGGGTAGTGCTGGGTTACTTGGCACTCGGGCTGGGGCAGTGCTGGGTTACTTGGCACTCGGGCTGGGGTAGGGCTAGGGCTAGGTATAGCCTACCTAGCTGGGTTACGAATAACTTTAGGGTAGAAAAGACTCGAATTTATCACAGTTCATTATCACAGTAGCTTTAAAAAGAACTTTGAGATGAAACCAATAGAATTTATCACAGTTAATTATCACGGTAGCGCGCAGGGCGGACACGGTAGCGCGAAGGGCGGACACGCTTTCGTGGAGGAAGTTCTACCTCGTCCTCTACCTCTATAGACTCATCTATATCCTGACTCTGACGCTGACTCCCAGACTCCTCTATACCTGCTGGGAGCTCAAACAAATCACTGACATTATCAGAAAATTGGGTAGCTTCCTCTATAGGCTCGTCCAAGTTTCCATTAAGACTCTCCATCTCATCAGAATTCGCAAATTTAAGAATCATGAGTTGTCGAATCTTTTTGGCAGAAAGCCGATGTCGACGATCGTTAATAACCTCCTTAGCAATACTAAAGACTCTCTCTACACCTACTTGCGCAATTGGTATGGCTAGAATATCTTTTGCAACTTGGGCAAGGTGGGGGTACGTAGTCTCACTTGCTTTCCACCACGCTAAGATATCGACATGTTCCCGTGGATCAATGCTAGGGCTGCTTAGATATAGCTCCCCTTCTTGATAGGTTGACCCTCTACTCTCCTCAATGTCCTGGCTTGAAGAATCTTGGCTTGAAAGAGAAATCTGGCTTGATTGTGATCGAAGTAAAGTAGGCCTTCGAAACCATTCAGTGCTTGATAACCTCCGAGGAAATGAGCTTGGTGTCGACTGTATAGTTTCTTGATTATCATATCGAGCTAGATAATCAAGAAACTGCTGCCGGTAGATATGCTTGTCTTGGAACTCCCATGTCTCATCCTACATCTTCTATTAGTATCTATCTGTGATAAATATCTGTGATAAATATCCGTGATAATACCTCGTAGGCTGTAAGCTTTTGCGTTGGATCAAGAATCGTCGCGCAGTTGAATAAGAAGCCACGCTCTTTAGCTGTTTTCGAGTAGTATTTACTCAACTTTGCCCTCCCTCTCGCTGCCGCAGCTTGTACTACTTGTGGCCAGTTGCTATTTTCTGAGTCTTCTCCTAAATCAACCTCCATCTGATCAAGAAAATCAAAAAGTTGATTATACATGAGCCAGATATATGGTATTTGAGGTTTTCGACTTTGACTTAGAGACATTGTGGCAGTCTTAAAATGGCTAAGCATTTCAGTAACTGTCTCAAGATGCGACCATTCTTGCGCAGATAGTCGTAGTCTCTTAAGATCCCGAGAATCAATATCAGTATTGTTGTCGGCCTCTGAGAGGTTTTCGGTATGGATAGGGACCCTTAATGCGATCTCATCTTTGAGCCATTCATCGATATATTGCCGAAGCTTGACTGCGCGCTCACACATATCATATGTCGAGTTCCATCGTGTTCTAACATCACGGATAACACCAAGGCGTTTTTTTGATGGTAGATCCCGTTGTGTTGCGAGAAACCGTTCGTATCGCTGAGGAGATGAGTCAACCATGATGCAGATTGCTCTAATCTATATTGTAGTTAGTATGTGATAAATAACTGTGATAAAAAATTCTTCCCTTGCGAAGTGAATTGGGGACTGAGATGTTGGCATCTACTTCATTGATCTGTTGTCTCTGCAAATCTTGTACATTATCCGACTCGGTTGAAGCTGACAGCCTTAGGTGCTGGATAATATCCTGGACAACGAGGTTGATAATATGGGCTAAGCAGGGAATAGTGTTTTCACTTGGACTCCAGCTTATACCAAGTTGTTGTAGACCTTGCTGAAGAGACTGCGTAAGAGTGCTATTGTTGCTAGCATTATCGCAGGTAATAGATAGCAATTTTTTCTGGAGTTCACTCTTAGAAAGGAGTTTTAGAACTTCATCTGCCATTGAAGCTCCAGTATGTCTCCCACGGATCGGTATAAAATCCAAAAGCTTTTCTTTAAGTTGCCATCGAGTATTAATATAGTAACCCTTAATCGCAAGGAAACTAAGATGGTTACTTGAAGCCCAACCATCTAATGCAAGTGATATTTTTGTTCCTTGGCCAAGATCATTAAGAAGCTCAGCTGAAGCCTTCTCAAATTGTGACTCAAAAGCCGACTTGAATTTATAACGGCTAATAATCACAGCGTTAGGCTGGAGAAACTGGAGAAATCGTTGGAATGATGGCCGCTCAAGTGTTCGGAAGCTCCAGTAGTTATCAACTACTACTCTTACTAATTCTTGTTCGTATGTCTCAGTTGAGTAGGCTGGTATTACGCGAGGATTGATATTTATTGGTGGTGGGATACTTTGGCGGAGTGAGTTCGATAGCTCGTTGTGTATAGGCGAAGAGATAAGCTGGCAAGTCTGGGTTCGACGATGTCTATGAAGATGCCTTATACCAATATTTCCAGCTGATGGGTGCGCGAGTATATAACTGCAGTTCAAGCAGAAGATATATGGACGGCCAGTTAGGATATCTGCAGCCTCTCCAAAGTTTGTCCAGATTTGGCTCGTACGACAAGAAGAGCCCCAGTTTGCAACCTCTTTCGAAGGATCTTGGGCCCACGGTGTTTTATTCCACCACTCCTTCCACTTTAAAATGATCGCTTTGTTCTCTTCACTGCTATTATTTTCAAGTACTGGATACTGGACGAGTGTAAGTGTGTCTTTAAGACCACCTTTGTCTCTGTATGGAGCACTCATCTTGAGATGCGCAAGGATATCTGGTAGTTCTGTAGGAGGCTCAGCCATCCAGAAGATTGTATCTGTGATAAATGACTGTGATAAATCAAAGTTACTAGACGGACAAATATTATCTGTAGAAAACTGGATATGGTAGGAAGTTCTAAGTCCTCTAGCTTCTAGCAAGGCTAAGATTATCTAAAACACTGGTGTTGTTTTAGATATGTCTGAAGTGGGTTTCATATAAGAGAAAGTTTGGATCAACACAGGGGTTATACTGTGATTATTGGCTGGGATAAACCCCGGCATAATACTCTAAACCCTAACTACTAGAGCATTGTCAGAGATATGCTTGGACAGCCAGCACTACTCAGACTTCTCTTCGTCTTGATCCTCAGCCTCCTCTACCTCAGCACTATCAGCCCCCTATGGAGCCAAAAAGCTATCGTCACTACCATAGCCATCCTCATCCTCGTCCATGATCTCATCTTCGTCATCAACCTCTTCTTCACACTCGTCACTACCATAGCCCTCGATATATGGCTTTTCATCCTCAAGACGCATATCTGGATCAAACTGGTCGAGGATAGAAGCAGGCTCTTCTTGTCTATACTAGTTAGTCGTTGAATGTGATAACAAACTGTGATAAACTTACAGCCAGGAACTATCTGTAGCAAGTTCTTTTTCCTCGGGAGAAAGGTTCTCGCAAAACTTGAGCCACTCATCTCGTGCTTGCTCGCTCTCAAAGGCGTTGTTGTTCAGCTTAGCCAATCCTCGAAGATATTCTTTGCGTATAAGTGAGTCAACGACCCCCTTTCGACCATAGAGACGAGCAGAAACGCGTAACCCCTTAGTAGAGGTATCAGACGGGGCGTCGCTAGGGGTAGTCTGGAGAATGAGCTGATGCCGTCTTTTGTCGATCTCATTCTGGATCTTGGACCATTTCGCGTGCACAGCTTGCAGAGCATTCGTCATCCAATCAGCTAATGACTATTAGTAGATGTCTGTGATAAAAAACTGTGATAACTTACCACTTCGCTTTTGTTCAAAGCGCTGAGATTCATGCTCCTCAAGATGGCTCTTTATGATCCCATCCTTCTCGTCCTCTCCGGCGGTCTTATACCATTCTTTCTCTTTGAGTGACTTGAGAAATTTCGCCCGAGCAGCGCGGTCAGCATCTTTGGCGCGTTGGAGAGCGGCTTCTTCCTTGGTACGTGACGCAGCGAGATCTCTCTGTGCAATAGCTCGAGCTGTATTACTGAGCTGACCTTGATATTGGACTCGCAGACCAGTTGGACGACCCTTTCGGGAACCTCCAGATCCACGTTGCGCAATGATAAAATTGATCTCGTCTTGCTCATTTTCAAAGCCCTACTAACGTTAGTATTTACCGTGATAATAGACTGGGATTATTACTTCAGTAAGATCTGCCCACTCCTGCTCAGTAAAGTCCTTGGGTACTTGGACAACGCGTGGAGGTGCTAGACCCTCAGGTACGTCGCCGTCAGCCTCTGTCGTAGGCTCGCGCTTGATTTCTGGCGTGCGCGGCATTGTTGACTGTGATAAAGTACTGATATAACGTCTAGTATGGTGGGGGGGGGGAAGAGGGGGATAGTTGCTAAGAGAGAGTAGGAAGTTTGGTGATAGTCCACCTATTAAGGTAATTGGGGGTCCGTGCGCCATTGATTTCGCGCTAGCGAACAACATCTTTCATACAGCCAATATCTCGGATAATAAAAGTCGGAGCGCTTTAATTTTAGTCTCATTTGAAAGCGCTAGAGTAGCTCTATCTAACGGGCTAGTTATCACAGTATCTTATCACAGCTTCGTTGAGTTATGGCGATTTCTTGCTGACTATCTCGCAGAGGTGGTCCGTGCACTCACCTTCACCTTCACTTTCACCTACTCATATATCCACAAAATTCTCACCTACTCTACAGCCAAACACTTATCCCCCAATTCTCTCAATTCAACTCTAACTTTCCCATCCTAACGCCAAATTTCTCAGCTCAACCCTACTAGTTATCACAGAGATTTATCAAGTACCATGTCCGAATCCGCGCAGCCAGTAGGAGACGAGGTGGGGGACCCAAGCGATCAGTTGTTTGCGGAGTTGGCAGAACAGGAGGGTGTGCTACCTCAAGACGAGCCGTCTCGGGAGCCGACACCTACCGAACCAGAAGATCTTGAAGAGGAACTTGAGATTATAGGAGCTAATAAAACTGGCAATGCTCCTTTTTCTGCTAGAGGTAGCCGAGCAGATCCGTAAGTTTATCACAGTAATTTATCACAGGAAATGGCTAATAAATGCTAGGCCTACTACTCGCGATCCTCCCACTCCGCCCCCTGCCTCGACTGGTAGCCATCTTGCAGCTTTCGAGTACGTTTATCACGGTAATTTATCACAAGTAATAGCTAACCAATAGTAGGACTGGCAATATGTTCAAGAACGTAGCTCGCAAAGCCCCCAAAGCCCCCCGCAAGAAGCCAGTCACGCTCAGGCAGCCCACGCCTAAGCTCACCGATGACGAGGATGACGAGGAAGACGAGCCCGCCCCTGCTCCACAGACCGGTGCTCAACCATCTGCGTCTGGCGCCACCAGGAGGCGCAGGTTTAAGCCTGGCAGTAAGTTTATCACAGTCATTTATCACAGCAAGCGACTAAGAATTACTAGCTGTTGCACTGAGAGAGATCAAAAGATTGCAGAAGTGCACTAATCTGCTTATTCCAAAGACTCGATTTGTACGACTTGTGAGGGAGATCATAACAGAGATCGAGCCGAACGGTCTGCGTATCCAGAGAGAGGCGTTGGAAGGTCTTCAAGAGGCTGCTGAGTCTTTCTTGGTTGGATTTCTTGAGGGTATGTTATATTATCACAGATATTAATCACAGCTGCTAACCTAATCCAGACTGCAACCTAAACGCTATCCATGCTAAGAGAGTTACCATTCAGAAGAAGGATGGGGATCTTGTCAAGCACTATCTCAACAGGCTTGGCATGAGTGGTACTAAGTTCTGAGGGATTTTATGATGGAGTATCAAGTACTGATGGCTTTTATGATTGAGGGATGGCTATAATTGAGAACTAGCTATATGCTAGAAGTCAAATTAAAGTTTTATAAGTTCTCAACTTTCAATTTACTACTGTGATAATTATGCGTGATAAGTCTTTGATATATATATATAACTAATAACTAAGACCTAGCATAACACAGTACTAAGTAACCCAGTACTAAGTAACCCAGCCCTACCCCAGCCCGCTTATTAAGCAACCCAGCACTGCCCCAGCCCGACTCTTAGCAGCCCCAGCACTGCCCCTACCCAACTCGAATGCTAAGAGTCGGGCTGGGGCAGTGCTGGGTTGCTTAGTCATCTAACCCAGCCCTGCCCCAGCCCGCTTATTAAGCAACCCAGCACTGCCCCAGCCCGACTCTTGGCAGCCCTGCCCCAGCACTACCTCAGCCCATTTACCAGTCTAGTATAGAGGAATAGAGCTATAGACGCTAACGCGGATAGCGCAAGCGATAAGGAGGCTAGTATAGAGAGCGAGTATAATGATAGTAATATAGAGAGTATAGTTAATAGTAATAACGACGTAGTAGTAGTATAGAAATAGCCGCGTAGAGCTACACCCGCTAATAAGATAAAGAATACTTATAAGCTATTTCGCTAGAAAGACAATTAGAAGGAGCTAGCTATACGACTATAGCTTTTACTAGACGACGGCAATATAGCTATATAAATAGACGCGCTACTAGACTCGCTCGCTTTATTTATACTTATAAGCTATAGTATAGATAAGTTTTTAAGTAAGTTAGTGTAGTATTTAGCTATACTAGGTATAGATACGTAGATAAACTACTTACGTATAGTAAAGAATTTCTTGTATATACTCGCTAGAGTTATCTACTACGTTTGTATACTAGTAGTTAAAAAGATATTACCCGCAGCTAAGTGCGAGAATTAGACTAAAGAGGACTAGAAGTAGTTCTTAGATATACGCAAGAAGTATCTAGTAGATAGCTTATTTAGTCTAATAAGTACTATAATTAGTCTACTTACGTATAGCAAGCATATAGCGCTAAATAAAGGTAATGCTAGTAACGCGTACTAGTCGCCTAATAAGAAGATCTTTTATCTTAGTAGCTAGCTAATTATAATTAAGCGTTTCCGTATTATAGCTTAGAGTATAGAAGCTAAGCTAGAAGATAAGTTTTAGTAGCTATACTAGATAGATAATACCGCTAAATAGTTTTTTATTAATCTTATAAAAATTTAAGACGATATTATATTTATAACCTAGAGTAAGTTATTTATTATAACTCCTAGTAACTATTTATTAGATAGATTAGCGTAGATACTAACGAGAGTATAGAGTATAGTAGGCGGTATGCGACTATAGACTTCTAATAGCTAGTAGAAAAGTAAAAAAGTATAGGCGTATCTATAGTAGATAGACCGCTTCTTAGAGCTAATACTAGGCTATATATATATTATATCTAGATAGCTAGCGCGAGGTTCTAAGATTATAATAATATAGTACTATAATAGGCTACTATAAGACTATAACGTCTTTATTATAGATAGTGCTATAATAATAGTCGTATACTATTATAAGTTATAATCTTAATAGGATAAGCTAAAAATAGTGCTGCGCTTTTTGCCGCCACGGCTAGGGCAGATTATAGCGCTATACTTAAGCTACTTATAGCTATTCTAAGAATTTCTACTAATAAGCGTGCTAGGAGGTAGCTTAGACGACTACGTATAGAGTAATAAGTAGGGGGTATAGAATATAGATTAACTAACGAGGGTACTAAGACGCGAGATAGGTAAGTAGCTAGGTATAGAGCTACACACGCTAGACTACTATTATATAGCTATTAGTATTAGGCGAGTTATAGTAGGAGAGTCGTTTAGTAAGAAGTATTAGAATAAGATTAGCGAGATTAATAAGGTAGAGATAGATAAAGACAAGAAAGACTTAATTAAGCTATAGAACGCACGATTAATAGTTATAGGCGTAGGCAACTATAGCGTCTTAATTAATATTATTAAGTATCTTAGCACGTAGTTAATTAACGCGTTCTAGGCGCTAAGTACTACTTAGCACCGCTTTTTAGGCGTAGATAGATAGGCTAAAGTACCTAAGAAGAGTAGAAGAGGGCGGAAAAGGCGGATGCGAGAGAGTATCTTAGGGCTACTAATACTCCTAAAAGAGAAGGCCGTTTAGATAGAAGACGCGCGAGCTACTACTATATAGAGAGTACTATAGTAAATACTAGGAAAGTAGAATATTAGATTCTATTTAATAGAGTAGAAGTAGACTTTATACGCTATATTAGATAAGTAGATGCTACTAGTAGTAGTGCTTCTAATAAAAGAGAGCAAGAGCTTACTATTTATACTACTAATATATATTAAGAAGAATGGGGTAATAGTCGTAGTAGTACTATACTAGACGTTAATCGAAAACTTAGTTAGCCAAATTAGTAAGTATAGAGTTAACTATATAGAGTAGAAGTATAGCGAGAATAACCTAGCGTCTATAGTTATAGTTAGCGTAGACGTAGCTAGTAATACAATAAGTAATAGTAACTTCTTAGACTATACTTAGCTATTAAGAAGTAAGAGACTACTATAGTAGATAGTAGTAGACGAGTATTACTTACTATTTATAGCACGGTACTAGTAGGAGAATCTACTTAAGGTAAAGAACTTATAGCTACTAGACTACCTAATTATATTACTAACTATAACGCTATTACTAGTATAGGAGGGGGAGCTAGAGGCAAGTATACTAGTGCGTAACGTAATATATATCTAGGTAAGTATAACACGGGCGAACGCTTAATACTTTGTATCGTAGTATTAGCATAGGAAATTAGAAGATATAGCGTTAGTAGTATATAAGCAGTAGGTAGAGAAGCTATAGTAGTATAGATAGAAAGAGATAGTATACTATCTAAGCAAGAGACAGTATAAGCAAATAGCTAAGGAGATTAACTATGCACATTATTACGTAGATATAGATAAGCAAAGGGAGCGGCTATAGACGTAGATAGAGTAGGGAGGGCTAATTATAGCTACGTTAGTACTAGATATAGAAGTAGACTACGCGGGGATTATATATATCTTATATATAGAGATGCTATAGAGTATAACGGACTTTATACAGGCGAGTAGGCGTAAGAGGCGAGATAGAGAGAGGTTTAAGATAGTAGTAATAGTAAAGCACGGGGAGATAGAGAAGAGAATAGAGCAGAAGAGCGACGATCTTAACGTATAGGCAATAGAGGTATTTTTAATTAGAGAGAAGTATTGGCGAGAGTTAATAAGCTTATACTTAAATAGGGTTAGAGTAAAGTATAGAGAGATAAGGGTAGTATACTATAACTAGTATAGAGAGGAAGAGAAGGTATAGTTAGTAGAGTATAAGAGTTAGGCACGGGAGTAGGAGGTAGTAGAGAGGATATTTACGGAGCTATAGAGTAGGTATATAATCTACTAGGTAGTTAGGTAGTAGTTTATAATAGAAAAGGAAGAGTAGTAGAAGAAGCACTAGGTACTAAGGTGCTTAGCGTAGGAGAGGGCGTCTAGAGCGGATATAGACAAGTTTTAGAAGAAGATTTTAGATTAGACGGTAAAGAATAACTACTAGCGGTGCTAGGTTAGTTAAAAGTACTACGTAATAGGAGAGAGTATAGAGAATTAGTATTAGTAGCTAAACGTAGTAATCCCGCTAGTATATATAGCGCGGCTAACACGGGTTAGGATTTAGACGATTCGAGAAGTAGAATTTAAAGAGAAGGGAGATAATATATACGCAGGGTAGCTTAGTAGGCGGTATAGATATAAGGTATAGAGTTAGATATTTATAAACGCGATAGTAGTAGCAATACGACTTATACTAAAGCTTATAGAGGGTAATAGAGCTGTAGAGAGTAATAGAGCTGTAGAGAGTAATAGAGCTATAGAGGGTGATAGAGCTATAGAGTAATAGTAAGTAGACTTAGGTAGTATAAAAAGAAAGAAATATATACCCGTTAATAGCTAAGAGAGAGGCGTTAATAGAAGGTAGAGAGTAAAAGAGATGATAAGATAAGTAATCTAATATAGTAGAGTGCAGGACTTAAAGTTAGAAGTAGACTATATACTAAAGGGGAAGAGATTAAGAGTAGGAAAAGCAAGATAGAGAGAATAGAGAGTAGGTTAGGGAGATAGTATTTAGAGAGAGATTTAGTAAGACTAGGGGAAACCTATTACCTATAAGAATAGAGTAGTCGCTAGAACGAGTATAAGAAGATAGATAAGATAGTAAAATCTAGGTCTAAACTACTTTATATTTAGTTTATAGGTTAATAGAGTTAAGATATAGTTAGGGAGCTAGGTTTAAGTAAGAGTTAGAGTTATAGTATTTAGAGAGAAGAGGGAGTAGATAAGTAGAGAGAGAGAGAGAGAGAAGTAATAGAAGAGAAATATAATAGTAAAACCTAGGCCTAACCAATATGAGGCGCGGGTTATCCCATAGCCCGCGCCGAAACAGGCTTAGCGTTAGGGTTTCCGTCCGCATCGGGCCATTTTGACCCCCAAACCCGCGGATTTTTGACACCCATAAGCCGCACTATTTAGGCTTAGCGTTAGGGTTGACTTAACCCTAAGTGCACCCTAGTATAGGCCCTAGATAGTGTTATAGCATATGCGCTAACTAAGAAAGTCTTTCTTAGTCTCCCTAATAGCAGCGCGAAACTCGCAGCTTCGTATATATAGCTGTATGGGGTAGTTGCCGCAGCTAGGGCTAGGGCTAGGGTTAGGGCTTAACCCTAAGCTAACCCCAACTTTAGGGTTACGCTATGGTAGCATATAGGGTTCCCAAGAAAGACTTTTCTAGTCCCCCTAATAGTAGCTAGTATCGCGCAGCTACTATGCGGAGTCGCTGTGAGATTCCGACAAGCGCTTGACGCCAGCAACAGCGTTGCTGTGAGAACTAGGGCAATATCGGACTACTAGTTGTATCAGCACAACAACAAACAACTATATAGAGTAATATAAATCTACTTGTACTACTACTACTACACTACTACTCACACTTAGCATGTACTATCTCTGCGTATATACAATTTGTTACTCTACTTAAACACAAGCGTCTTATGGAGCTACCCATCTGGGACAGTCGCGTACAGAACGCAGAGAGCAGCAATAGCAGCTCGCCAGCGCGCAGCACAAGAATAGACTCGGCAGACAACTGCGACGATATTCTTTGCTTCTTGGAAGACTTTGGCGTTCTTATTTGCAAGCAGCATAGCAGCGGGGTTATTAATCTTAATAAGCATCTATTACAACAGCATACAACGCCCGCAAAAGTGCGCAAAGCGACTATTTAACGCTTTATGCATTATGAGAGGACAGAGCCGAAGAATATCGAGCTTCCCGAGCAGCCCGCTAAGCCGATTGAAGAGCTAGGGACGCCGCTTGATAGACTGCGCTGCAAGACATGCTATTTTCTGACTACAGATAAGAGCGTGATGCGCAAACACTTGAAAAAAAATCACTAGCAAGCATGGAAGGGAGAGAACAGTACTTTATTTAATTCTGTTAAGGTCTAGACGTTTTTTCGTGCTAGGGGGTTGCGAAAATATTTTTTGGTTAATTTGGGTGTTGGGGAAAATGGTAAAAAATTAGGTCAAAATTAGGTTGTTTAATAACAACTTAATGTATGGCAGAAGGTGCGAAAAGAGCTAGAAGAGGACATGCAAGTTATAGAAGAGACTGCAAAGATTAATAAAACAGGCTGGTTTAAGAGGACTAGGTGGTTGACGTTTCTAGAGGGCCGAAATCTCGCTCATCTAGGCTATCAAGCCCGCTTGCCCGACCGCAACGAAGCAAAGCTGCAGCAGGCTGCAAAGTTGACAGAAGAATTGATTGAGAGATCTGTTCGTGGCTTGGCAACACTGCCGCAGGAGACGCGGCGCTGGCTTCGCAGTGCGCAGCAGACGGTGGTTGATCAGCGGCCGCTGGCACGACTGCAGAACCCCGAGAGTCAGGCAACGTACGCTAGCTACATAATCCGCTTTGTCTGCTTTTATCTTCGGATCATCGCAGACGAACAGACTCGGGTAGACAGATATCTGGCACAGCGGGATAGAGCTGTAGACGCCGACGTGGACAGCGCAAGCGAGGGGGTAACCGGCACAGAGAGCGAGTACGACGACAGCGACAGAGAGGGCACGGTGGACAGCAATAACGACGTTGTAGTGGTGCAGAGACAGCTGCGCCGAGCTGCACCGGCTGACAAGATGAAGGACGCCCGTGAGCTGTTTAGGTGGAAGGACAATCAGAAGGCGCTGGCAAGACAGCTGTGGCTTTCGCTGGACGACGGCAATACAGCTGCGCAGACTAACGCGCTACTCAACTCGCTAGCTTCGTTTCTTCTCACAGGCTATGGCACCGATGAGTTTTCAAGTGGTTTGGTGCAGTATCTGGCTGTGCTGGGTATAGATACACAGACAAACCGCTTGCGTACTGCAAAGAATTTCTCGTACATGCTTGCTGGCGTGGTCTACTGCGTGCGTGTACTAGCAGTGGAAAAGATCTTGCCCGCAGCTGAGCGTGAGGATTAGACCGAAGAGGACATGGAGCAGTTCTTAGCTATGCGCAAGAAGTATCTGGCAGACGGCTCGTTCAGCCCGATGAGTGCTATAATCAGTCTACTGGCGTATGGCAAGCATGCAGCGCTAAATGAAGGCAATGCTAGCAACGCGTACTGGTCGCCGGACAAGAAGATCTTTTATCTTAGCGGCCGGCCGATTATAATTGAGCGTTTCCGTAAGATGGCTTAGAGCATGGAAGCTGAGCTAGAAGACAAGTTTTGGCAGCTATGCTGGGTAGATAATACTGCTAAACGGTTTTTTATTAATCTTGTAAAGATTTAAGACGACATTATATTTACAACCTAGGGCAAGTCGTTTGTCACGACTCCCGGCAACCGTCTGTTAGATGGGCTGGCGTGGATGCTGACAAGAGCACGGAGCACAGCGGGCGGCATGCGGCTGCAGACTTCTGACGGCTGGTGGAAAAGTAAAAAGGTGCGGGCGTATCTGCGGCAGATAGACCGCTTCTTAGAGCTAATGCTAGGCTGTGTGCACATTACGTCTGGACAGCCGGCGCGAGGCTCCGAGATTGTGACGATGCGGCACCGCAACGGGCTGCTGTAGGACCGCAACGTCTTTGTTATGGATGGTGCTGTGATGACTGTCGTGCGCTATTATAAGTCACAATCTTAATGGGACAAGCTGAAGGTGGTGCCGCGCTTTTTTCCGCCGCGGCTGGGGCAGATTATGGCGCTGTACTTGAGCTACTTGCAGCCGTTCCGAGAGTTTCTGGTGGTGAGCGTTCTGGGGGGTGGCTTGGACGACTACGTATGGAGTAATGAGCAGGGGGCGTGGAATACCGATCGACTGACGAGGGTGCTGAAGCGGGAGACGGGCAAGCGGCTGGGTGTAGAGCTACACACGCTAGACTACCGTCATACGGCTGTTGGCATTGGGCGAGTCATGGTAGGGGAGTCGTTTGGCAAGGGGTATTAGGACGAGATTGGCGAGATTGATGAGGCGGAGGTGGATGAGGATGAAGAGGACTTGATTAAGCTGCAGAACGCACGATCGACTGTCATGGGCGTGGGCAACTACAGCGTCTCGATTGATATTGTCAAGCATCTTAGCACGCGGTCAATAGACGCGTTCCGGGCGCTAAGTACTGCTTGGCACCGCTTTTTGGGCGTAGATGGACAGGCTGAAGCAGCCGAGGAGCGTAGCGTACGGCGGAAAAGGCGGATGCGAGAGAGTATCTCAGGGCTGCCGATACTGCCGAAAGAGAAGGCTGTTCAGGTAGAAGACGCGCGAGCTACCGCTGTACAGAGGGCACTGCAGCAGGTGCTGGGGAAGCAGGAGGTTGGGTTCCGTTCGATAGAACAGGAACGGGCTTTGTACGCAGTGCTAGACAAGTAGACGCCGCTAGTGGTAGTGCTTCCGACGGGAGGGGGCAAGAGCTTGCTATTTACGCTGCCGGCATGCATAGAGGAGAACGGAGTGATAGTAGTCGTGGTGCCGTACCGAGCGTTGATTGAGGACTTGGTAAGCCGGATTAGTAGGTGTGGGGTTGACTGCATAGAGTGGAAGCATGGCGAGAATAACCCGGCGTCGGTGGTAGTGGTCAGCGCAGACGTAGCAGGCGACACGACTAGCAACGGCAACTTTTTAGGGTATGCTCGGCTAATGAAGGACAAGGGACTGCTGCAGCGGGTAGTAGTGGACGAGTGTCATTTGGTGTTTACCGCACGGCACTGGCGGGACAATCTGCTTAAGGTGAAGAACTTGCGGCTGCTTGGGTGCCCGATGGTATTGCTGATAGTAACGCTGCCGCCGGTGCAGGAGGGGGAGCTAGAGGCAAGTATGCTAGTGCGTAACGCGACGTATATCCGGGCAAGCACAACGCGGCCGAACGCTCGATACTTTGTGTCGTGGTGTTAACGCAAGGCACTAGAAGACACAGCGTTGGTGGTGTGCAAGCGGTGGGCGGAGAAGCTGCGGCAGTCTAGGCAGAAAGGGGTAGTGTACTGTCTCAGTAAGGGGCAGTGTGAGCGAATGGCTGAGGAGATTGGCTGTGGGTACTATCACGCTGATGTGGAGGAGCGAGGGGAGCGGCTAGAGGAGTGGGTAGAGCAAGGAGGGCTAATTGTGGCTACGTCGGCACTAGGGACGGGAGTGGACTACGCGGGGATTGTGTACATCTTGCATGTGGGGATGCCGTGGAGCATGACGGACTTTGCGCAGGCGAGCGGGCGTGGCGGGCGCGGTGGAGAGGCGTTTGAGGTGGTAGTGGTGGTAGAACATAGAGAGGTGGAGAAGCGAATAGAGCAGGAGAGCGGTGATATTGACGTGCAGGCAATGGGGACGTTTTTAATTAGGAGTGGGTGCCGTCGGGAGCTAATAAGCTCGTACTTAGACGGGCAAGGGGTAGGGTGTAGGGATATCGATGCGGTGCGGTGTGACCGGTGTGGGGAGGGAGAAGACGTGTGGCTTAGGGAGCACGAGCGTTAGGCACAAGAGTGGGCGGTAGTAGAGGAAATGTTTACGGAGCTGCGGGGTGGGTGTGCGATCTGCTGGGTAGTAGGGTAGCAGTTTGTGACAAAGGAGGAAGAGCAGTGGAAGAAGCACTAGGTGCTGGGGTGCTCGGCGTGGGAGAGGGCGTCCGGGGCGGATGCTGACAAGTTCCGGAAGAAGATTTTAGATCGGACCGTTAAAAATAACTGTCGGCGGTGCTAGGTAAGTTAGAAGTACTGCGCAATAGGGGAGGGGATGGAGAATTGGTGTTAGTGGCCGAACGTAGTAATACCGCTAGCATATGCAGCGCGGTTGACACGGGTTGGGATTTAGACGATTCGAGAGGCAGGATTTGGAGAGATAGGAGACGATGCATATGCAGCATGGCTTAGTAGGAGGAGTAGAGAAGAGGTGTGGGGGCAGGTGTTTACGAACGCAATGGTGGTAGGGATCCGACTAGTGCTGAAGCTTGTAGAGGGTAATGGCGCTATAGAGTAATAGTAAGTAGACTTAGGTAGCATAGAAAGAAAGAAAGAAACATATACCCGTTAATAGCTAAGAGAGAGGCGTTGATAGAAGGTAGAGGGTAAAAGAGGCGACAAGATAAGTAATCTGACATAGTGGGGCGCGGGACTTAAAGTCAGAAGTAGACTACGTACTTAAGGGGAAGAGAGTAAGAGTAGGAAAGGGAAGAGAGTAAGAGTAGGAAAAGTAAGATAGAGAGAATAGAGACTAGGTTAGGGAGGTGGTATTTAGAGAGAGATTTAGTAAGACTAGGGGGAACCCGTTACCCGTAAGAATAGAGCGGTCGCTAGAACGAGTACAAGAAGATAGATAAGATAGCAAAACGCGGGCCCGAACCGCTTTGTGTTTAGTTTGTAGGTTAACGGAGTCAAGACATGGTTAGGGAGCTAGGTTTAAGTAAGGGTTAGGGTTATAGTATTTAGAGAGAAGAGGGAGTAGATAAGTAGAGAGGGGGAGGGAGAGAAGTAGTAGAAGAGAAATATAATAATAAAACCCGGGCCCGAACCGCTTTGTGTTTAGTTTGTGGGTTGACGAAGTTAAGATAGAGTTGGCGTTGCTAGATTTAGTAGGAGAGGAGAGAGGTTAGATAGGTAGTTAGGGGGAAGGGGAAGGGGCGGGCGGAATAAGTTTAAGAAGAGAAATAAGATAGCAAAACCCGGGCCCGAACCGCTTTATATTTAGTTTATGGCTAGACGGGAGTTTAGATAGAGCTAGATAGATAGTATTTAGGGAGAGAGAGAGTGGAGAGAAGAAGAGCAAATAAAAGAAAGGTGTAACCGCTAACCGCTAACCGCTTAGGTGTTATAGAGTAGGAGAGGAAGAGAAGAAAGAGAGAGAGATATGGGCTAAAGGCTAAGGGGTTAGGTAAGGCGGATAAGGAGAGGACTTATATAGAACGCGGAGCGTAACAGAAGATAAGATGGCTTATCTAAGTAAGAAGAGAGATAGAGGTAGAGATAGGAGAGAAAGTAGAAGAAGGTAAGAAAAGAAAAGAAGATGGCGAAACCCGGGCGCGAATGGCTTTGTGTTTACTTTGTCGATAGATTAAGTAAGGATAGGGTTAGGGAGCTAGATTTATAGAAGGGTTAGGGTTACCGTGTTTAAGGAATAGGGGGGATAATATAAGTAGAGGGTAAGTAAGAAGAGAGATACAGGTAGTAGAAGAAGAGAAGAGAAGAAAAGAAGATAGCGAAACGCAGGCCTAAAGCGCTTTGTGTTTACTTTGTCAATAGACTAAGTAAGGACAGGGTTAGGGTTACCGTGTTAGAGGAGTAGGGAGACTTAGGTAGAAGATAGAGAGAGAAGGCGACTACTAAGGCGTACAAGAGAGGCCCTATTTAAGCTTAAGCATAGAGCCGCCGTTAGAACGAGTAAAAGAAGCGAGGTGATTACGTAAGCTAGGGAGTGAAAGAGGAGATAAAAAAGAAGAGAGAGAAAACCCTGGCCCGAACCCGTCAGGTGTCACAAGATAGAATGTAAGCGCGAAGCTAGGGTCAGTAGTAGCAACAGTAAGTATAGTATAAACAAGGTAGAAAAATAGCATAGATGTAAGGTATGGGGGCAGGTGTTGACGAATGCAATAGTAGTAGGGATTTAACTAATACTTAAGATTTAGGGTAGATAAGCTATAGAGAGTGGAAGAAGAGAGATAGAGAGATATATGCGGAGCTAAGCCGTTAGTGTCATAGAAGTAGAGAGATATGCGGAGCTAAGCCGTCGGTGTTATAGAAGTAGAGAGATATGCGGAGCTAAGCCGTCGGTGTCACAGAAGTAGAGAGATATGCGGAGCTAAGCCGTCGGTGTCACAGAAGTAGAGAGATATGCGGAGCTAAGCCGTCGGTGTCACAAGAGTAGAGAGATATAGAGAGATTAGAGAGAGAAGAGGTTTTAAGTATAGACTTGGGCAGAACGCGGAGCGTAATAGAAGCGTATATAGAGAAAGACTTGGGCAAAATATAGAGCGTAATAGAAGAAGGTAGATAGAGAGTTAGGGGGCTAATATTTAGAGATAGTAAGAGAGCTGACTTGGAGGGGCTCGGACTATCCTCAATCCTCGACAGAACTAAGGTCGGAATGACCTTAGTTCCGTTAGGGGTTGCTGAATTTCCCGACCTTAGTTCCGTGGATTTGGAGAGGACATGGAACTAAGGTCCGAACAGCATCTAAAATAGATACAACTTCTATCTAAGATACAGAAAACTTGGGCGCATTTGACGAACTACTTTTTATAGTAATGCGATAAGTATAGCGTGAGTTATAGAGTGAAATGTAGTAGAGAGTTGGTGTTCGTAGGTATAGCCCGTGCTTAGATAGGGTTACGCTTAGGGCTTAACCCCAAGTTAACCCTAGGGTAGGGTTAGGGTAGGGTTACGCTCAGAAGTTAACCCCAACCCTAGCAAGAAGGGTTTCCGGGTGGACCGGGTCAACGTCGGATTGCTAGGTAGCTATCAGCGCCACAACAATAAGCAAATAAACACCTATAGAATTAAATAACTACAACAAACACAACAAGATATAGATCCCACATGATTATTAAATGGAAGCATTTTAAGATATTTTTAATTACTTGCCCACGCATCGCATTGCTATATGCAAGCGTCACCACCAAGGCATTATTAAGTCGCAGCTGCGCACCTACTTGGACACTAAACACCAGGACTTGTATCCTAGAATCCGGCAGGATATCATCCAAGCTATAGATACAGATGCATTACTACAGAACTGGGCTAGCGATGCAGACCAGGTCGTGTTTCCCCGTCCCGACACTGCACCACTACCCCACTTACTAGTATACGAGGATGGATTAAAGTGCATAGAATGTGGCTATATTTATCGCTATGTGAAGAAGATGTAGGAGCATGGCCGGATTCACCACAGCTGGACGCAAAGCCATACACGCAGAGTCGGTCGCCTAGCTACACAGCAGAGGTGGACAGGTAGGGTTATGTGCCAGAAGTTTCACAACACCAGCACGCTAGGTCGACTGTTTGAGGTCCAGGGCGCTGCGCCCGCTGAGCTAGAAAATAGCGACGACGAGGAAAAGCAGCTAAGGCGCGTATTCGCTAAAACAGCAGCACAGATTGACAGCGTGATAGAGAGCAGAAACCCTAGCAACGTTATTGAAGAGGACAGCAGTCGGTGGGGATACTAGACATGGCTGAACCGGGCAGGCTGGAAACGGCACTTGAAGGGACTGGACCGACTATGGCTACTGGACATGGCACAGATACCTAGCTACTGAGAGCGGGCACTGCGTGACGTGTGCTGGGCCGCCGAGATGGTGATCTGGAGGGCGTAGCAGGCTTCTCACTCCAGCGTAGTAGGCATGCCCGCTATGATGCACATTAACCGGCGCGAGTATGGGACTACCACCAACGAAAAGCCGTTTAACGCGAGCTAGACAGAGCTTACTATGAAGAAATACCGTCTGGTGTGGCTTTAGGTGATTGCGTATGTCTGGCGGACATACGAGCTGCTGGTAGTCTAGCCAGATTCGCGCGATGAAGTGCAGGGCAGACGCCCCCTATACCGCTTGACGAGCGAGCAGAAGGCATGCTTGGAGGAGATGAAGGAGATTACGGGGTACGACCTAGAAGAAGAAGTAGCAACAGAAGTAGAAGAAGAAGCTGGCTTAGAGAGCGATAGCGAAAGTGAGGAAGAGCGACTGGACGGAGAGGACGCCCAGGCGTTGCAAGATCAAGTGCTCGCATTTATGCTTGCGCTGCTAGATTACATGCTAGCTAGCAGCGAGTATGAGAGCGGCTTGATCAGTGGCATGGCTGTGCTGGGCGTCAGCGCCGACCGGGCGTGGCTAGATCTACTCACGTATACACCCAAGCAGTCAGCCATGGTCAGCATATCGCGCATGCTAGTGCTATACTAAGCACATAAGGAGCGTAGTGCGCAGATTGACAAGCTAGTGGCTGGGGGGTACAGTGAAGAGACCGCCAGCACTATAGCTAGTACGCATTTTGAGCTGGTGCAGGACATGTGCCACCGGTTTATGGCACTGACCGACTACAACGGCCGGCCGACGCCCATGGACGCCATTTTGCGGCTGCGCGCATTTGGCTTTAAGATCCGCTACACGACGAATGCTGAGGGCGTGGTAGACTGGGTGGGCGACACGTTGTTGTATGGGCAGATCTAGTTCAGCATGGCGCAGCTACGGATTATAGTGCACGGCATGATTGCTAGCACGCGACAGGACATGCTGAAACAACTGCTACTATTGCAGTTAGACGCCGAGGGCGAGGTAATGCTAGGGACGACGCCATGTCCCGCTATCTATTGGGACAAGCTGGTGGATAATGCTGCTGCGCAGCAGGTAGGTTGGAGTTTTATGGAAGACCCACGCAACCACCAGGCTACTAGTGTAGGGGACCCTAAGCGCTGGCTAATTAAGCGTATCTAGCAGGAGAAGACATTGCGGTACGCGTTTGCTGATGCTGCGGCGTCGCGCGTGGCTATAGCAGAGGGTGGTGGGCTAGTGTGGGTGAAGGCGCGTATCTAGGCATACGGCAGAGCAGTGCGAGAAGCCCGCCACGCACTTGCAGTACTTGTGCATATGACTGGAGGTGCGCCGCCACGTGGTAGTGAGTTACTGACAATCCGTTTTCGAAATGATGTATAGGGGAACAGTCGCGGCATTTTTATCGAAGATGGCGCACTTGTTTTTGTCACTACATATTACAAAAATATTACGCAGAGTGGGCATAGCAAAGTAATCCATCGCTACGTCCCACGCGAAGTGGGTGAGCTAGTGCTGTTTTACTTGTGGTTTGCGCGTCCATTTTGGCAGCGGTTGGTAGTGGCGGCGTGGGGAGAGGTGGAGGAGGAGAGCGGGTATATGTGGGAGCCACAGCCCGAGCAGCGGTGGCAAGAACCCACACGCAAACGCAAGCGCAGTATGAACCCGCAGAAAAGCACAAGAGGAGTAGGCAAGGGGAGCCGGGTCAGGACTGTGCCGTGGAGGGATGGCTGCGAGGAGAGGGAAGAGGGGGGTGAAGAGGAAGCAGAGGGAGACGAAGTAGAGAGAGAGGAGGCAGAGGAGGGCAGGATACGTACGGACAGACCGCCCGCTGTAGAGCAGTGGAACACCAACCGACTTAAGCTAGAGATGCAAAAGGCGTCGCTGCAGTACATGAGCGTCAGGCTTAATGTAATTAGGTGGCGGCATGCATCTAAGGCGATCTGGCGTCGGTATATCCACAATCCTAAGGCACGCAAGGCATATATGACTGCCAACGAAGACGATGCGTCCGAAGAAGAGGACGAAGCGTTTGACTTGCAGACTGGACACAGTAGCAATGTTGCTAGTGCGATCTACGGACGGTCGCTATATGAGGCTATATTTAGTGTAGAGTCAAAGCGGTTTGCGTTCCGAGTAGCTAGCTGTGAGTGGCATACGTTTTTAGAGCTCCTATTGGCAAAAGAGAAGAAGGTACGGCAGGGTCGGTTGGCTGTCAAGGCATGCAGGGAAGCAGTCGAGGAGGAGTACTGGCGGTGGAAGATGATGCGGCTGGTGGACATTGATAGCGAGCTCTAGCGGCTGCTAGGGCCTAGTGCTACATTTCGCAGTGTACAGCGGCCAGCGATACAGGCGATTATGCGGTACGAGAGTCCCGTGGTGGTGATTATGGGAATAGGCGCTGGTAAGAGCGTGCTGTTTATGCTCCCGGCATCCGTGTTATTAGGGGTGACGGTTGTGGTGGTGCCGTTAGTGGCACTGCGGTTTGATATGAAGGCACGGTGTGACGAGCTGGGGATTGTTAGTGGGGAGTGGGATAGCCGGCGTCTGTATAGGAGTGTGTAGATTATGTTTGTGACGCCTGAAGCGGCTGTAGGAGAGGCGTTTGGGCATTATATTAACTGGGAGCGGTTAATGGGGCGGCTGGATTGGATTGTGGTTGACGAATGTCACTCGATACTAGACTCGCTCAAGGGATTCTGCAGCCGGCTGCTAGGACTGCGATAGCTGCTCTGGGTGGAGACGCAGATTGTATACTTGACAGCGACGCTGAGGCCGAAGGAGGAGAAGCAGTTTTTGGATGTGATGGGGCTGCCGGAGAAGAGCAAGTGTTACTGGTTCTGGGGGCGGACAACGCGCAAGAATATCTGGTATGCGGTGCACGAGTATAATGTGGAGGACGAGGGGAAGGCGGTGGTAGGATTAGTGGAGAAGCTGAAGAAGAGATACCTGCTACCAGGGTAGGTGGTTGTGTACTGTGGGACGATCGCACGGACAAAACAGATGGGTAAGGTGCTGGGGGCGGCGTGTTACTACCGGGCGGTAGGGACAGTAGAGGAGAAGAAGAAGATTGTGAGGGAGTTGACGAGTGGGCAGCGGCAGGTGTTTATAGCAACGAATGCATTAGGATTGGGTGTGGACGCACTAACGATCTGGGCGGTGGTACATGTGGGAGGGGTGCAGTAGATGCGGTAGTATGCACAGGAGAGTGGGCGGGCTAGATGGGATAGGGGAAAGAGCGAGGCGATTATTATGCGGGGATATCGGATGAGGTGGGGAAAGAAAGAGTTTATAAGGGCAGAAGGGGGAGAGGTAGAGGAGGATATGTAGTTATTTGTGGAGGGCAAGGGGTGCATGCGGGCGGTACTTGACTGGGCAATGGATGGAGTAGAGCGGGGGATGTGCGAGGAGGACGAGGTAGCATGTCAGCGGTGCTGGTGGGAGAGTAGTGATGAAGAGGAAGAGGAAGAAGAGGGAGTAGGAGAAGAGGGAGTCGATAAAGACGAAGAAGAGGAGAAAGAGATGGGTTTGCGGTTGACGTTTGAGCAGCAGGAACGGCAGCGGTAGTGGGTAGGGATGGCAGAAGCGGAGCGGCAGTGTCGAGATGCGATGGAGGTGGAGGAGCTGGTGGGGGTAATGGAGAAGTGGCGGTCGGGGTGTCAGTGGTGTGTAGCGAGCGGAAGAGATGGGCGAGGGCATGCGTGGGAGGAGTGTGAGGACGAGGAGGGTCAGGAGGGGCTAAAGGGACTCAAGATGCTGCAGGACAACTGGCAGATTGTGCCGTATTCGTGCTGCTACGGGTGCTGGCTGCCGCAGGCGGTGTGTGAGAGCTTTGCGTTTGACATGCAGGATGGGGGATATCGAAAGCAGAGAGAGGTGGGGTGTTAGTATGACGGGGTACTAGGCAAGGTATTGATTATCGGGTTAATGAAGGTAGGGTTAGCGGTGCACGAAGTAATGGAGTAGGCGATTGAGGAGGATGGTGGGCTAGGGTTTTGGATAGACGAAGAGGAGGTTGGGGGGGTGTTGAAGGGGTGGGCGCGGTGGGGGAGTGAGAAGAAGCGTTGGGGAGGGATTGAAGGGAACAAGTTAAGCTAGGTTATTCGGCGGGTAGACGAGTGTATTCGCATAGAAGAGTAGCGAGGGAATTATTTAAGGAAAGAAAGAAAAAACTATAAGCTACTAAAAGTGGTTTATAACTAAAGTTTACTAATTTTATAGATTATTTGTATAAAATAATAGTAAATTATAGAAGATGAATATAAATCGTTATATGCAATTTACATAGAATAGTAACGTATTGTAGAGTAATAATAGTAGTATTGTTAGCTAGTTATAGAGACTTGTAGTTAAGGCTAAAGACGAATTGCTGTATATGTAGCTAGATATAAGAGAGAGTTAGAGAGAGGGGAGCTAACTTGGAGGGGCGCGGGCTGGGAAGTCAGAAGTTGACTAAGTAGTAGAGAGTAGAAACAGAAAGAAGAAGTAGAGAGAAGATAAAGCATAGCGGAGGGCGTAGAATATATAATAGAGTTAGAGATAGAGTATTAAAAGAAAGAAGAGGAGATAGTAGAGGAAAGAAAAGTATATAGAAGAAAGACATGACTGCTAAGGGCTAAGCGCTTTATAATTATAAAGTAAAAGAAAAACTAGATAGAAGGCGGAGCGTAATAGAAGAAGATAGAAAAAGAGAGTTAGAGAGCTAGATTTAAGACAGGGTGTGAGGGCGAGGGAGACGATAGATATGCAGGGTAGCTAGGAAAGCGGCATAGGGCTGAGGTAGAGGGCTGGTTTTCACGAAGGCAATAGTAGTAGAGATTTCAGTTGTACTTAAGATTTAGAGTTAATAGGCTATAGAGAGTAGAAGAAGAGAGAGATATGCGGAGCTAAGGCGTTAGTGTCACAAGATAGAAGAGAAGTAGATAGACGTAAAGACTAAACGCTAATTACTTAGGTACTACAAAGTAGAAGAGAAAGAGAAAAAGAGAGAGGGAGATTCGCTAAGGGCTAAGAGGCTTAATAATACGGGAAAGAAGAGAAGTTAGGTAGAAGGCGGAGGGTAATAGGGGGGTATATAGAGGAGGAGTTTAGATAGAATATAGGGCGTAATAGAAGAAGATAGAGAGAGAGGGTTAAGGTTATAGTATATGCGGAGAGGGGAGAGATGATATAAGTAGAGAAGAGATAAATAGATACAGAGAAAAAGAAGAGAGAAACTAGTTACCCGTAAGGGCTAGCCGCGGCCAGAACGAGTTATAGAAGATAGACTAGACAGCAAAACCCGGGCGCGAACTACTTTGTGTTTAGTTTATAGGTTAACAGAGTCAAGACAGGGTTAGGGTTCCCGCAGGTAGGGAGAGAGGAGAGAAGCAGAAGTAGGTTAGGGCGAGGGTTAGGGAGCTGGATTTGGGCGAGGGTCAGGGTCACGGTGTTTGGAGAGAGGGGAGATTACGTAAGCAGAGAGGGGGTGAAGGAGGAGAGAAGGGCGTTACCCGGACTGGATACCCCAGCAAGAGCGTTATATGCCCCCCATTGCCCGGACTGGATACCCCAGCAAAAGCGCTGGCGGAGACAAACAAGGCAGCTGAACGCGGAACCGCTAGGGTTAGGGTTAGGGTTAGGGTTAGGGTTAGGGTTAGGGTTAGGGTTAGGGTTAGGGTTAGGGTTAGGGTTAGGGTTAGGGTTAGGGTTAGGGTTAGGGTTAGGGTTAGGGTTAGGGAGGTGCTGATGAGTTCTCGTAACAGGACGCAATTAACCTTAGCAATACGTAACTGAACGAAGTAC